>OX439459.1:4992500-7595000 GCA_949320045.1 Scotopteryx bipunctaria
TTTGTTTGTTTGAACGCGCTAATCTCTGGAACTACTGGTCCGATTTGAATGATTTTTTCAGTGTTGGGTAGTCCATTTATCGAGGAAGGCTATAGGCTATGTTTTTTTTCTTTTAAAATTAGGGATCCGTAATAAAATTGCTATTTTGTAACACAAGGTGTAAAATCGAAAACATATTTTTGCGTTCGCTGCAAAAACTATTGACAATAGAACAAAATGATGTACTACTGGTTTGTAGATCCCATCAAGACCTACAAAAAAGTCCGCGAGAACATATATCTAGCTATCATGGTTTAATCACAATAACCGATTTTGTGTTCAAAATAATTATGAAATCGTCTGAAGAAAAAGAACTACGTTAAATATGTATCGTAATATTAATCTTTATCGAAATTAAGCATTATGTTATCAAGAGTATTTATGTAGAAGTAAAATACTTTTTGTTTCATCTCAATCGGATATTTCGTTTAAAAGTTATCACGTGTGTAAGATGTTAAGAGTTGGTACCTATTAATGAGTTATGGGCCATAGTCCATTTATTGAGGGAGGCTATAATATAGGCAATATTTTATCTCGGTATTTCCACGGAAACAAGAAAAACGCGGGTGAAACCGCGGAGCACAGCTAGTTTATAATATAAGTAAGATTAATTTGCGTAATACCTACAAACTTTTACGTCAATGTTATATTTTATACTTTAGTGGAGGGAACGAATGTAATAACTTACTGCAAATAAATCAATCGAAAGTAATCGTTTTGACTTATTGCTATACATCAGCTTAAAAAGCCTTCATAATACTTTAGGAATTAAAAAGTTCTCATATTACATAGAAAACTAGCTGACCTCCGCGGTTTCAGCTTTAGGAGGTCGGCATAAGAATTGAAAATGCAAAATTTTTAGCGAAAATATACTTATTATCAATGTTTAAATCGATTGAAACTTGTTTATAAGTAAAGTTGATTGTTATAATAAATCAAAATCGGTAAGATTTTTTTGTGATGTCCTTCAACTCACTGACTAAAATAAAATAAAGGATTAGACGGAGCATAGTTATAAAAAAAATAACGTTGCTACTTAGGTAATATACCTACGGACATCAGTTAGTTGGTTACAGGAGTTGAGTACCTTTAAACGTGGGACAGAATCTGAGCTGTCATAAGAAATCAGACAGGGCAGTTCAATAAAAAAGAGCTTATTACATTATCGTCAAAGAAACAGTGGTCATAGCTACCTAAGCAAGCAGGTATAGAGGTAGGTATTATGGGCAATAAACACGAGTAGGGTTCCGAAATTGAGGGAACTTTTCCCCTTTAGTTCCACAAATTCGTTTATTGTCATCGTGACGTGACATAGAACCTAACTTGACTGTAATGAGTTTTCTTTTACGCTTATCTACTTAAATAAAAGTTCAATTCTCACATTCATAATTTGCCATGAATTAATAAGTAAATATTACTAGACATTTAACACAGCGCATCTTAGGTTGTTTATAGGTACTCGTACTTTCTTGGAAATAAATAATTATCATAACACATAAACATCTTTCCTGAGTGGGAATTGAACTCGTAACCAAAAGCGTAGAAGGCTGATCTACCTACCAACTGAGCTGTTAGACCAGTCACGTAAACCGAACTAGAATCACAGTTTACATTAGAATCCGCGCCACGTCCAGTTACAATAACAATGAAGGGTACATAGGTACTCGTAAGAGTGCTTATCTAGCCGATATAAAACCAACCCTCGGGGAGCAATCAAGAAGAAAGGTTAGCCCTTGGTTACCCCGGAGAGTTTCTTAAGCCGCTCACAATCAAATTTAGCTGCAACGCCGGGTTAATCGAGGATTAGGCAAAGTGGGCCCGTTTCGCTGATGGGAAAACCTCCACCGGCGTACCGAGTTTCACTTACAAACTCATTAACTGGATCTTTAATCCATTCACAGGTAGTAGCTTGCTTTTCTTTTTTACAAGTATGTATGTATGTTCGTATGAGCTAGTGGCCAACTCTAGTGAGTTCCAGTTTTTAGGCCGCCTAAAGGCCTCCGTCATGGCTTAGGTAAAGCCGGGACCGATTGTTTAACATGCCCTCCGAAGCACGGAAGCGTTCAGCTCGTAATGCCACTTGCGATCACCCATCCCAATTGTGACCGCGCATATCGTTGCTTAACTTTAACGATCAATCAAGAATGCCTAAGTAAGCTACGCCACGAGCTCTTCTGTTTTACAAGTAATAGAACAAGTTAATAAAATTTAAGTGTAAAATCTAATAATACCTATTGCCTCAGACAGAACAGCAAATCAACTTCTATTACAACGATTCTTACTTTTTTCCGGTTACCTATCAAAAGTGAAAGTCCAATATTCCTCTTGACATTGAATGCCGCAAAGCTAAGCTGTCGAGAAGTCTTACGAAGAATCTCTCATAAAAAGAGGAGCACCCAAAATACCTACCCAACTAACAAAATTCCAATGAAGTTTGAATGGAGAATTGATAGGCAGATTCGTCAGAAAATAGGTAGGTATTTAGGGTAAGGCTGCGGTGGGGACCAAAAGTCACTTGGATATTTAATGAAATTCAGGATTCATTATGGTCTTAAAGTAGGCTGAAAAAGTTTGTTTATGGGTCTGGCTACTCCAAATGGCCAGACCCGTAAACAAAATAACAGGATTAACATCATCAACCGAACGAAATACCTGACATGACAATAGGATGAACACCTAATCCACTTTTTATCGAAAATATCTTATAGGAGAAAAGTGTACCTATATAGTGTCAATTATTTTCGCGAAAAGTAACTACATTATCCAGTTTATGCCAAACTATGAATAATTTGTGTTTCCCTAGTTAGGTACGTTATCTTTTTCTAGACTTCCAGTTAGTACAGTTTAGGAGTCATAGGGAGTCATTGATTTTTTATGGCAGCACTTTTCTAACCTACTTTCCATCGACACCAAACCGCACAAAATGCAGGAAAATAAATAACCTACCCCTATCTAGGGTAGGATAAGACGACAATTGGCACCTATTGAGATCTCAGTTCGCTCGAGGGCACGTCAGCCGCACGCAGCACTCGATCGTGGAGATCATCGCTGGCTGAGTAATTTATTACTAGAGCTGAACCGTCTTGGGCCGACTTAAGCCGCGTTGACCCGTGTAGACTCGGATCGTGTTCTACTTTTCCGAGCTAATTCGTATACGAGCAGGAAAACAAAATGTTAGACGCCACAACAAAGCGAAAAAAAGTGGTCACATACAGTGACACAATAAAAATAATTGGAAGAATGACGAAAATTATCCGAGTGAACTATGTTAATATCAACAGCTATCCTAGTACACTCGTATGAAGCTTACTCGTACGAGTCCACTCGGCCCGAGCAGACTCTGATCGTGTCAACGCGGCTTTATGGAAATTGGAAAATTATAACAAGAGGGGAATGTCGCTTGGATCTTAAATCTTAGGTACTTAATAGATAATTCTAAAACTAAAACTGGATAAAGGTTCCACGTTGACGACCTCGGTAGTGTGGCGGGCGAGTGCTCGGATGAGACGCAAAGAGTCGCGGGTTCGATTCCTGCTACGGGAGAAATGTTTGTATGTTCTGCAAATATTTCTGCCGGTGTAAACACCCAGAGTGTTGTAGTATTATGTATTTTGTATGTATTTAGAAAAAAAAGAGTACGTACCCAAGTATTCCATCAGCCATCTGGTGCCCATAGTACAAGCTTTGCTTAGTTCGGGGCTAGATGGCGCTGTGTCAAATGTCCACAAATATTCATTATTTAATAATAATGAATATTTGTGGACATAATTTTATTTTATTACAGCTACCTTCTGATCTGGATCAGGTGAGCTATCTATAAACCGTTTGCAATGATCTTTAGATAGCCCGCCTGCATCTTTTGTGTGTTTGAAATTTATATTTGTAAATACTTTTAAACTTCTTTACTTACGCGTTAAAGGTAACTTCAAAATATGATCTAGACCGTTCGTATAGATTTTCTTTTTAAATATTTTTGGAGTTGACTCTTAAGTAACATCATCTGCATCGTACCAAATAACTAAAAGTACCTATGTAAAATTATAGGTACCTAACTACTACTTAGGCAGGTAGGTAAAATTACCTTGAATAGAAGAAGACCTGGTTAACACTTCTTCTAACTTGATTGTAAAATACAGGTACTAAGTACACTTATATTGAAAAGTTACTTAGCTATAATTTCATTAGTTTTTATCGATATTAATTTCTGTTATGTAGGTAGTTTATTGTCTCTCTCGCATGTGAGCTGTAGAAACGGCGCTGCACAATATAAAAAGTTCGCTAAGTTCGAAACTTACTTACACACTCGTGTTGGAGCTTACTTTTCGTTGATGTGACTTGTTTTATGTAATTTTATTATTACTACTTTTTTCCTAAGGAGGTATTGTTTTCTACGAAATTATGAATAGGTAAAAATATTTTGATCCTGAGCAGAGGATGGATGGGATGAGACTAGCACATGACCGTGATGGATGTCAAAAACACAGGGAGAAAGAAAGAAAGAAAAGAAAAGAAGAAAGAAAATACATTTAATGGTTCATCACACAAATAACTTACAATAAATAAACAAAAACTAAGAGAAGGTAAAGAAGTGAATGTGATGAACCAAAGGCCCTGCCTCAGCATTATGTTGCTCAGCAAGCAGCTGATGCAATGATGGTTTTCTGACCGGACCTTTGGTTCGTGTCGGCACGGACGACAAACTTAGGTAGGTACATTATAGCTAATATAAAATAACTTTATTAACAGAAAGAAACTTACGTACAACTAATAAATATAAATATAATTTACAAAATACAAAAGAAACAGTAACAGTAGGTAACAAAAAAAGAAACGAAACGGGAGGCCTGGCCTATGCCCAGCGGTGGGTAAAGTGATGATGATGATGAAAAATATTATGGAATTCTAAGCCAGGAAGAAAGTAAAGAGGTTAAGAAAAACTTTTAGAAAAAACGAACTTTATTTAGTAGAGATTACTTTTCAAACTTTGTGGATTATGCTAATACTACGTCCTGACTGGCTTTTTGACCCAACCCAAATTGTCATTAAACTGAAAAATATGCAAATCAGCAAAAGTCGATCCTTCTAACAATACGCCGATAATAATCTATAAGCTAGGGTAATCCACTGAAAAAATATCTGGGTTCATCTAGGTTAGGTTAGGACAGGATAACAGACAGGTCGAACGTATTATAAGTAGATGGTGGATGTCCACATAGTAGGTAATATGGATTGATGCTGCTAAAAATACACTTTCATTCTCTCTTTTTTATGGATATATGTCCGTAAAGCCAAAGTCTTAAACTTAAGGGGAAGATTTATAAAACAATCATAAGACCTGTTGTACTGTATGGATCTGAATGTTGGGCAACCAAAGGGTCGGATGAAAGGCGAGTACATGCAGCAGAGATGCGAATGTTGAGATGGATGTGTGGGGTAACAAGAATGGATAAGGTGAGGAATGAGTATATAAGAGGAAGTCTGAAAGTAGCGCCGGTGACGGATAAGTTGAGGAGCAATAGGTTAGCGTGGTATGGACATGTCATGAGAAGGGAAGAATGTCATGTGACGAGAAGAGTGTTAGATATGAATGTGGAAGGATATGTGGGTAGAGGTAGGCCAAAGAAAAGATGGATGGACTGTGTGAAAGATGACATGAGTAAGAAAGGAGTGAGCGTTGAGATGACTTCTGACAGAGGGAAATGGAAGAGAAATACATGTTGTGCCGACCCCACATAAAGTGGGACGAGGGCAGGGAAATGATGATGATGTCCGTAAAGCCAACTAGAGTCAATATGGATTAATAACAAAATAAAAAAATACTGATGTAACACAAAACTGGTTACAAGGACCTTAAATCGCTAGTAACTCAAAGCATCTACGCTGAAAAGCGTGCCTACTACGATTACCGCATTAACTCGGAGTTAAAAAACGAGAAAACGCTTTGGAAAAACCTAAAGGAGGATGTTTTACTCTCGAAAAATGATTATTTTTTACCTAATCACTTTGACGACCCTGATAGTATAAACAAACACTTTCTGAATGTTCCAGGTGATAACACGGTTCCAATTTTTAATCTGACATTTTTCGAATTTAATAGGTTTAATGACAACAGATTTTCTTTACAACCAGCTAGTGAGATGGAAATCGCAAGAATACTTCTGGAGATTAAAACGAATGCAAGGGGTATCGACGGGTTATCCATGGACATGGTATTATTAACGTTACCACACTCTTTATCAATAATTACCGCAATAGTCAATAAGTCAATCCTTACGTCTACTTTCCCCTCTAGGTGGAAAATTGCTTCAGTGAATCCAATTCCAAAAGTCACTAACCCCGTTGATATTAAAGATCTCAGGCCGATCAGTATACTACCAGTTCTGTCCAAGGTACTTGAAAAAATTGTCTACAATCAACTAAGTAAGTATATTGAAAAAAACAACATTTTACCGGATGTCCAGTCGGGTTTCCGGCGAGGGAGAGGAACCGCGACTGCTCTGCTGGATGTTGTTGACAATATACTAGTCGAACAAGATAAGGGTCTGGGATCTGTTTTAGTACTGCTCGACTTTTCCCGAGCATTTGACGCATTAAATATTCCTTTGCTACTTTCTAAAATGTCTTACTATGGTATTGACTCCCCCTCCATAAAATGGTTCAACAGTTATCTCACTAACCGTTCTCAATTTGTCCGAGTCACTCGAGAAGACGGTTCGAATCTTGAGTCGTCATTTGAAGCCCTAAATCGTGGTGTACCTCAAGGATCGATCCTGGGACCTTTACTCTTCATTATGTATAGCGCGGATATCTGTTGGGGTATAAAGAATTGTAGATATCACCTTTACGCCGATGACGTGCAATTGTACTTGCCAATAAATCCTCATGATGTTCTCTGTAGTGTGGCCAAAATAAACGATGACTTGGAACGAATAGCCTTGTGGTCACAGAACAGTGCGCTTGTGTTGAACCCCTTAAAGTCTAAGTTTATGATCCTGGGCACCAATCGTCAAACCAATGATATAATGAGGCACAACATAAATATCAACATACTTGGCCATCAAATACAACAAGTAAATGAAGCCAGAAACCTTGGACTACTATTTGACAGCTCACTTCGATTTGAAAACCACGTGTTGAATCTCACTAAAACTTGTTTTTATAGATTAAAGGTTCTCTACAGGATCAGACATTTTTAAAGGAAGAGATTCGTATTAAAGTTTGTGAATCACTTGTTTTGTCAAAACTCAATTATGGGGATTTAATATATGGTCCACGTTTGATGGCTAAAACATCTCGGCTTATTCAAAGGGTCCAAAACGCGTGTTGTAGGTTTTGTTATGACGTCCCGCCAAGAACTCACATCACTCCTTATCTAAACAGGGCAAACACATTGAACATGGCCTCACGGAGGTTCTTGCACATGTCTGTGTTAGTTCACGGCGTCATAACGTCGGAGTTACCACAATACTTATTTTTTAAGCTTGACAATTCCAAGAGCAAGTATAGCGCTAGGTCAACTAGGGACTTGCTTCACTACAGCAAACATAAAACAGTAGCGTTTAGGGGCAGCTTTCGGTACCAGGCAACCAAGTGTTGGAACAACATACCGCCTCCTCTCCGACAATTAAAGTCAAAATATACATTTAAGAAGCGAGTAAAGTTGTACATTTTGGAACTTCAAAAAGCTGGGTTGTCTGGGAAGGATAGCTGTAGTGCACCCTTTACCTGCTAGTTTATTTGATTATTGGTTATTATTTCAATTAATTATTAATTCATTTCATACTGACATTGTTTATTATATAGGTTTTTGAATAGGTACTTGACTGATTTTTCTAATTTTCTTATTTTATACTGACATTATTAACTGATTTATTCTATGTAGACACACATCTATAATATAATTTATTTATTTTATTTCATTAGTTTTTTTTTTACATTTTACTGTTGTACGCTAGTCTCACAGGGTCTGATGGCTAGAGGAAGTGGTTCCGACAGAATAACAGCGTCTGCTGCTCAAACAGCAGACACAATGCTGAGTCGAAACCAATTTGCTGCTGTAGCACACATCATAATTTGTTTAATATTATAATTTTAGTGATAAGTGTTTAATGTTTAAAATGTCTTTTTTTTTCTTTCTATTGTCTATGTATTTTTTATTTTATTTTCCTAAAATTCTATGTTATGTGTTATGTGTGCTATCTTAGCAAATAAATGTTATGTCTATGTCTATGTCTATGTCTATGTCTGATGTATTCTAAACTAGCTGCCGCTCGCGGCTTCGCTCGCGTGATACACGGATGAAAAATAGTCTATAATGTTAATCCAGCCCACGTACTATAAAAATAAATAAAAATATATTAATTCGGACAACAAGATCCATAATTTGTTATTTTTATATACAAGCACTTATAATTAGTACTATGTTTATTCCAAGTTTCATTTAAATCCGTTCAGCCGTTTAGGCGTGATGCACAAACATACAACAAAGAAGAATACTCATTGTGCTGATCTTACATTATAAAGGAATGGCAACGAAATTTCGAAAATACAAAAGAAAAGTCAGTTTTGATCTAAAAATTTTCCTAAAATGAGAATATATTTTTTTAAATAAATATTTTGGTGGTGCGAAAAAGTCTGACATCGCAAAAGAGTCATTATTGCAAAGCCAGTAGACATTGCTAGGTTCAATAGTGGTATATCTGGAGGCAACAAGGAGTAGTCCGGTCGTTATCATCGGCCCCCGAGACTAATCAGTAGTGCGATAATCCCGTCTTCCTGTGATTTGTGAATGAGCTAGCATTATCTTAGCCCCTAGAGACAAGGACTCGATTGCCTTGGCTAGTTCAACAGTTTGCTTTGTGGTAAAAACAACAAAGAACTGAGATAAAGCTATATGTTTTGCATGAGCGGTATTTCAAAGGAAGCAAGTAGTTCATACGAATCTAATATTAATGTTTTAATTGCCAAAGTTCATATTCCAAAAATAAATAAATGTATCTATTTAAAATTTTTGTTTTTGAAATAATGAAGAGAGTTTTTTTTTCTTCAATGAATTATATGTAGAAAATATTCATTAAAACTCGATGGATATAGTAGACCACAAATCAATGTGCAGTCAACCGACGTTTTAGTTATTCCTCTCCACTCGGATCCATCGTACAAAGTTCACTGAAGCAACATTGACTTCACTTTGCATCTATACGAGTAGATAGTAACTTCAATTGTTTGTAGTTAGCTTCAGAGAACTACAAATCACGACCTAGTATTTTGAATGACGGTAAAAGGTGAGCTATCTTATCTTTAGACCGTTTGTTGGTCCTCTATTCTAGCATAAGTACGAAAAAGGATAATATTATACCATAGTGACAGATAAGGAATCATATTTGATATCGTCAATGGAAAGGCAAATCATATTATTGTATTTGGACCGCTATTTTAGGATAATAACTCAATATGCCTATTTTGGCGCTTACGTAATTTTGCCTTTCCAGTGACGTATGTAAAATGTCTATCATCATCATCATCACTTATGAGCACCATCGTGTCTATCAATATTTAGTCCATATGTATGTTTTTCTAGAGCTACGGAATTCTGAATAATTTTATTACAAGTTATATTTTTGTTTTATAAGTACGACTCATAAAATTCGTTATCTCAGTGGCTAGACGGTTACATTGTGCATTCAGACAATTAGTCTGCTCCCTCAGACGATGACGGACTGCTCAGATATTGCCTAGGTATAGTCACCAACAAAATTGGATGAACGCTTTCCAAAACTCTTACCTACTTGAACAGATGAACATATTTTGATGATTCATGTTCATAAATATTGGATGGTTACCATTACAATTTTCAGTTCAGTTTATTGTGTGACTTGAATACTCTTATATAGATCAGATACTTTTGATGTTTATATGGTGTATAGGACTTTAAGAACTTCTGTCTATCGACTTTGATAGATAGATAGACACTTTATTGCACACAAACAAAGAAAAAAAAAAAAACACAAAAAAGTAAATAAAAAACAAACAAAAACTGTACAATGGGCGGCCTTATCGCTAAGAGCGATCTCTTCCAGGCAACCTTTGGTTGGTGACTGAAGGTTTATTTTTATGGAATAGGGGGCAAACGAGCAAGTGGCTGCCCTGATGATGTAAGTGATTACCGCCACGCACGGATACCAGCACCATCAGAGGAGCTGCAAGTGCGTTGCCGGCCTTTGAGGTAGGAGTAGGCTCGTTGGGCGGGTCTGGGTTTATTCATTAATAGTTGCAATGCCTGGCTCCAGTTCGGAGTTTTGGATAAACTCAGGCCTTCCTTATCCGTGGGGGGGTGGGAAACGGATAGGGAGGCGAATGGTCTTAGGGGAGAGCGCACTTAGCGTGAAGATCCCTAAGGCAAGTCTGTGGTTACTTCCTTCACGAGGTGCCGCCTGTTATTGGTCTATTTCCTTCTGAAATAGACGTAACAGAAACCACAGGCGCCGGCATCATCGTCCTTCTCAGGACGTGTCGGTGGGGTAGGCTTAGTAGGGGTTGGGGTTGGAGGTGATGAATGAATCAGCTCAGGCTCCTCCAAGCATCCCTCTGTTTAGCAGAGATGGAGCAGTGGATGGAGCGAGTGATTGACTGGATGAATGAGTGGATGAATGAAGTGCTTAGGTTAGGTTAGGAGGTAGTGGGAGGACGGCCTGGGTGGTACTAACACTATTGCCCAGTGTCGTCGGAGAGGATTTCGCCACCTCTCCGCCCGGTTCCATGCTGTTGCTTCAGAGACCCCCGTTGGGCGATAAGGGGGTATGTCGTAGCAGTCGTGGGGCCGAAGGGGTGTTGCCTTAATTGGCCGGACCCAGAGCAAGGAAAAGCTCGAATAAAAAACCCGTGAGAAAACACGATTAAAACCTGCGGATACCAGGGGACCTCCGCAGTATGTACCCTTCCCCGGCTGCAGAGGGCACCGGCCGGGGTGACTTTTTAGTTCCCTCACACTCGTGGGATCACTTATGGAATCTGTAACTAAACAACAACAAAATAATGATGATGTGGATGAGGGCGCTTCTGCGCGTGGAGATGCCGAGAGGGCAGTGGGTCTGGTGGTTTCGGCGGGCTCTAGTAGCCGCGACACCCTAGGCCGTTTTAAAAAGAAGGGAAGGCCGCTCGCTAGGCCGGCAACGCCGACTTATGCGAGTGGCGGAGAAGAGGCTGAGCTGCGTAAGCAACTCAACCCCGTGAGGAGGTCGAGGAGCCCCCTCAGTGGGGAGCATGCGAAGGCTGGATCGGAGTCGGAGCTGAGCGCTCGTGAGCTGGACTCCGACGCCAGTGAAAGGTCGGTGTCGCCGACCTTGGCCGGGGGCATGTGGAGAAAGCGCCCCTATTCGGAGGAAGACACGGAGGGTGCCCCAGCGCCCAAAGTGGCTCCGAGGGGGCGTAGAGGGCGTGGTGGACGTGGTCGTACCATTCGGACCGCGGACACTCTGCCTTCGGAGGAGGAGCTGGCTGACGAGAGCCAGCGAAAAATGGAGGCAGTGCGGAACTCCTTCCGCAAGTTCCCTACCGGGGTGAACGAGGAGGACTTGGCGACGGTCTTGGAGAGGCAGGTGGCGGAATCCGTACAGACCGTCATCAGGGTCGCCAAGACGTCCGGCAACCTAAAGGGGAACTTCGTGAGGGACCTCAAGGACGCGGCTGGAGTCATAAAGGCCGCGTTCGCAGAGCTGAGGTCCCGGTCGGAGTCGGACGAAGTGCTGCGGCTGGAGGCTGCCAACAGGCGGCTGACGGCCGAGCTGCAGGACCTCCGAAAGGAGGTAGCGGAGATAAAGGCCGCTCGTCCGCAACCAGCTCCGGCCCGGCCCCGGAGCTCGGAGAGGTGATGCGGGAGGTCATGGTGCAGGTGGGCACCATGATCAACGCCCGCTTCGAGGGCCTCGAGTCGAGGCTCCTGCCGGAGGAGCGCCTCCGACCCCCGCTTGCTGCCGACAGGTGCAACGCGGAGAAGGCAGCGAAGGGTGCCACTCCCGCAGCTGCTGCGGGTGCGGCTCCAAAGGCCCAGCGGGCCCCCAAAGGCCCGGCTGCCCCGAAGGCAGGTCCCTCGGCACCGCCGCCGCCCCCCCCACCTCTGCAAGAGGCGTGGACGACGGTGACAAAGCGGGGGAAGAAGAAGGCGCGGGAGGCCCCCCCCGCACGAGAGGCCCCGCCAGCGAGGCCCACGGTGGCAGCTCCGAGGCGTGAGCCGAAGTCGAAGACCGGCGTGGCAGGTCTTCGACCCCCCCGCACAGCAGCTGTGGTTATCACACTGCTGCCGGGGGCGGAGGAGAAGGGCATTTCATATGCCAAGGTCCTGGCGGAGGCAAAAGGCCGCATCGACCTGGGGGCTTTGGGGGTGCCACCCCTGAGGATGAGGACAGCGGCCACTGGAGCCCGCGTCCTAGAGGTCCCGGGGGTAGACAGGGGCGAGAAGGCGGACTCCCTAGCTGAAAAGCTGAGGGAGGTCTTCGAGGGGGCGGCAGAGGAGGTGAAGATATCGAGGCCGAGCATCACCTGCGACTTGCGGGTGAGCGGCCTCGATGACTCTGTCACCACCTCGGAGCTGGTGCAAGCCCTCGCCAAGGCCGGGGGCTGCGACTCGTCGGACGTCAAGTCCGGCGAGATCCGGAAGGGAGCGGCGGGAATGGGCACGGCCTTTGTGCGGTGCCCACTAACGGCAGCCAAAAAGGCGGCAAGCAGCGGTCGGCTGCTTGTGGGCTGGGTGGCGGCGCAGGTGCAGCTGCTGGACGCGCGCCCCCGCCGCTGCTACCGCTGCCTTGCACTGGGTCACGTTCGGGCCCAGTGCAAGTCTGAGGTGGACCGCAGCGATGAATGCCATCGCTGCGGTGGCAAAGGCCATATGGCCAGTGGCTGCTCGGCCGCCCCGCACTGCACCTTATGTGCAGCAGCGGGAAAGGCGGCTGACCACCTCTCCGGGGGCAAGGCCTGTGCCAAGCCCCCGACCAAGACAGGGGCGAGTAGGAGAAAGGCAGGGACTGAGGCCAAGGCCAAGTTCAAGCCGACTCGCCCCGCAGAGGGGCCGGCGGTGAACATGGAGGAAAGTTAGGATGTCCCTAACTTTCCTCCAGGCGAACATCAACCGCTCCGCCAGGGCTCAGGATCTTTTACTCCAGACTCTGGCGGAGCGGTTGATAAGCGTCGCGGTGGTAGCCGAGCCCTACCGGGTCCCGGCTAGAGCAGACTGGGTCGGGGACCTGGACGGCTTGGTGGCGATCACCACACAGTCGCCTGCCCATTCTCCTCCTCTAGGGGGAGTGGTGAGGGGCAGGGGACTGGTCGCTGTGGTGATCGGTGAGGTGGTGGTCGTGGGGGTCTACTTCTCTCCGAACCGGGTCCTCGCTGAGTTCGAGACGTTTCTCGACGAGGTGGGGGCCCTGGTCGGACAGAGTCGACCCCGGCCAGTGCTCGTCGTCGGAGATCTCAACGCCAAATCACTGGCGTGGGGATCTTCGAGGACGGACGCACGAGGCGAAGCCGTGGGAGAATGGCTGGTGGGGGCGGGCCTGTGCATTTTGAATAGGGGGTCAACGGACACGTGTGTGCGGTGGAATGGCGGATCGGTGATTGACGTCGGATTCGCCACACCAGAGATCGCACCGCGTGTCCGGGACTGGGAGGTTCTGGTGGACGAGGAGACGCTGTCTGATCACAGATACATCAGGTTTAGCGTCTCCCCGTCCTCGACGGTTGCACGGGCCCCTTCGCCCTCGGTGGTGGGCCCGAGGTGGGTGCTCGGCCGGCTCGACCGCGACGTGCTGAGGGAGGCGGCAATAGTCCAGTCGTGGAACGCCCCTCCCTCTGAGCCAGTGGCTCTGGACGCGGAGGCCGACGCCCTGTGCGGGGCAATGGCTCACGTCTGTGACGCTGCCATGCCTCGTGCGGGGGCACCACGTCTCCGCCGCCAGGTCTACTGGTGGTCGGAGCACGTAGCGGAGCTGCGGCGCCGCTGTGTAGCCAGACGCAGGGGCTACCAGCGGTACCGAAGGAGGAGGCGCCAGGTGGAGGCCGAAGCGGATGCCCTCTATGCACTATATAGAGAGGCATCCAAGGCCCTCCGCCTAGCCATCTCGGAGGCGAAGGCGGAGGCCTGGCGGCAGCTGCTGGAGTCCGTGGAGCGGGACCCGTGGGGTAGGCCATACAGGCTGGCGAGGCAGAAGCTTCGCCCCTGGGCCCCCCCCATTACCAGCACGCTGCAGCCTCCGGTCCTCCGGAGGGTGGTCGAGGGACTGTTCCCGGATAGCCCGGGAACCGATTTTGTCCCTCCCACCGTGGTGGCGCCTCAAGGGCCGGGCGAGGAGGAGGAGGAGGAGCCTCCCGAGACCTCCGAAGGGGAGCTGGGTGCCGCGGTCCTGCGGATGAGGGCCAAGAGCACGGCGCCGGGACCGGATGGCATTCCCGGTCTCGCCTGGGCCCTGGCCCAGGACGCTCTCGCCCCTCGCATGCGGGACCTCTTCGACCGCTGTATGCGGGAGGGGAGGTTCCCCATGCGATGGAAGGCCGGTCGGCTCGTCCTGCTCCGGAAGGAGGGACGCCCGGCCGACGAGCCCGGCGGCTACCGCCCAATTGTGCTGCTTGACGAGGCGGGTAAGCTCCTCGAAAGAGTTGTAGCTGCCCGCCTTGTCAAGCATCTGGAGGAGGTGGGACCCGACCTGGCCGAGGTCCAGTTCGGGTTCCGGAGAGGTCGCTCGACGGTGGATGCTATATCCTACGTCCGCGACCTCTCCGAGGAGGCGTGCTCCAGTGGCGGGGTGATGCTGGCGGTGTCTCTTGACATCGCCAATGCATTTAACACCCTGCCGTGGAGCACGATTTTGGGGGCGCTGGGGTACCATAGGGTGCCCCAGTACCTCCAACGTCTCGTCGGGGACTACCTCTCAAATAGGGAGGTAGTCTACCCGGCGATGGACGGGGAGGGCCGGAGCCCGGTCAACCGCGGTGTTCCGCAGGGGTCAGTATTGGGCCCCCTGCTATGGAACATCGGGTATGACTGGGTGCTGCGGGCGGCTAGCCTTGGTGGCGTCGGCGTAGTTTGCTACGCTGACGACACCTTGGTTACCGCCCGGGGGGCGTCGTATAGAGAGGCGTCCCTGCTGGCCACCGCTGGGGTTGCTGCAGTGGTGGCCAGGATCCGGCGGCTGGGCCTGGGGGTGGCGCTCAACAAATCCGAGGCCATTTGCTTTTATGGTCCTCGGAGGGCGCCGCCTGCAGGCAGCAGCATAGTGGTTGGGGGGGTCTCCATTGCTGTGCAGCCGACGCTGAAATATCTCGGCGTCCTGCTGCACAGCAAGTGGAGATTCGGGCCCCACCTGGAGGCCCTTACGCCGAGGCTCGTGAGGATGGCCGCCGCTTTAGGCCGCCTCCTTCCGAACCTCGGAGGTGGAGGAGGGAGCTGCCGCCGCCTGTACATGGCGGTGGTGCGCTCCATGGCCCTCTATGGTGCCCCTGTGTGGGCGGACTCCCTCAACTCCAGGGAGACCGCCGTGTTGCACAGGGCCCAGAGGGTCATGGCGGTGAGAGTGTGTCGGGGCTACCGCACACTCTCACACGAGGTGGCGTGCGCCCTCGCGGGCTCGCTCCCGTGGGAGTTGGAGGCCGAGGTTCTGTCCTCGGTCTACTGGCGGAGGAGGCGAGCCCGCGAGGAGGACCTCCGGCCTGTGGCGCGGGAGGTCCTGCAGTGGAGGATGGATGCCAGGGAGGAAGCCCTGGCATCCTGGAGTAGGCGGTTGGCCCTAGCCAACTCTCGCCGGGGAGTTGGGGCCACCCGCCTGCTCGGGGCGATACAGCCCATTCTGAGGGAATGGGCTACCCGGGAGCACGGGGCGCTCTCCTTCCGGCTGACGCAGGTCCTCACGGGGCATGGTTGCCTCGGGAGGTACCTGTGCAACGTTGCCCGGAGGGAAGCTTCCCCGGTATGCCACCAGTGCGGCTGCGCGGAGGAGACTGCGCAGCACGTGCTGGAGGCATGCTCCGGGGCGGAGGGACCGCGACGAGCTCTGGTCGCGGTCGTGGGGGCGGACCTCTCGTTGCCGACCATCTTAGCCAAGATGGTCCAAGACGAGGGGTCCTGGGAGGCGGTGGTCTCCTTCTGCGAGGACGTGATGTCGCAGAGGGAGGCGGAGGAGCGGGAGAGGGAGAGAGATTCTCTCGCTCCCCCGCTCCGGAGGGCGCGGACACGGAGGCGAGCTAATCGAGCTCGCACTCCGTCTCCGCTTGGAGGGCCTGGGGCGATGGGTGTGGGGGCACCCGTCGCTCCCTAGAGTAGGCCCTCCGAGAGTGGGGTGACGCGCTGGATGTCCTGGTGCGTCGCCGGAGCCGAATGGAGGGGTCCTCCCCTCCCGAGGCGGGTCCGCCCTGTTGTGCTAAGGGCGGACGACGGTGGATGGGGCTGCGCGGAGTGTGCAAACGGACCCGCGGCTCCATCTACTACCGTGAGAGAGGGACATCGTGTGGTTTTAGTCGGTAGGGCCGTTTTTTAGGCGAGTCCGACATACCCCACCCGCTTCCCCAGCGGGTGGGGATGCGTAAATGCATTTCCACACGTTAAAAAAAAAAAAAAAAAAAAAAAAAAGGAGTAGGCTCGTTTCCTGAAGGTCCCTAAATCGTATCGGCTCGGAAATACCGCTGGCGACAGCTGATTCCACACGGCACCTCACTTTTGACAAGGCCACTTTACAGCCGCTTTAATTTCATTTTCATTTATTTTTATTTTATCGACATGATATTCTTTTATGTTTAACTTTGTATCAAATTGAAGAAACTAAGTGTTCAATAATAAGTCCCTATAGTTTGAAATAAATGAATTGAATTGAATTGAATTGAATTGGCAGTTGTGCGAGGAAAAAATTGTCTTGTGAACCGCACAGTTGTGGATTGCCAACCAGTCATAATGATGTGGATGGTATAAGTACTGCTGTCGCTGTGTACGATGGCGGAAATCAGCGGCTGTAATGAATCCGACCGAACAATTCCTCAAAGCACTCCCCGAATTCTCTGTAGGTACCTACATTAAGGAAAATGTTAATAAAATTGTTCATCTGCATAACCGATACCCGACTATCAACCTTATAATACTTATGTACTTAGTTCAATATTGTGTATCCTACTGAAAGTATTGTTTTATAGTTACGCCAATGACGTGTGATTGATTTTATCAGGTTTCCTTTTTTACATTTACTTTTTGAATATATTTACTTTAAATGTAGACCGCCATAGCGGTTAACCTGGTTCACGCGGTAGTTTCAAGTTTCAATACGGAAAGTTAAGTTGTACAAATCGATGTACTCTTATTAATTCTAATAGTTTAGTTAGAATCTAGAGACCACAAAAGAGAAGTTTTCACTTTTTTATATTGAAATTCACTATAATATATATCCATAATACCTACATTATATTGAATAACGACAGTAATGTTTGGCTTCCTATTGCTCAGTGGTATCAGACTTATCCACGTAGTCTTTGGACTCTACTTATCCCCCTTATCCCCAAAGGAAAAAGTCTAGAGTTTTATGTACCTAGTTATAAGTATCTAGTACTTAATACAAAGTCGTCTTCAAAAACTAATAATTTATTTCAACAGCAAATTCCTCCTGAAATACTGCATTGAGCTTTATGACAGTTTTCCGGTCCACTAGTTTGATTAAATTAAAGTTATAGCAGAGAGAAATTGCGAGGCATCTAGCCTAAACTTGGGCACTAATTGCGCACTTGTATTCCAAACGTCCTTTATTTCACGAGGAAAATGTTTGTGAACTATGAAACTAAGTTTGTTTGTATAAAGTAGGGTATCCTGCTAATATCGTAAATCCGAAAGTTTGTGAGGGTGTGTGGATGTTTGTGATTCAAATATGGCGTAACGGCTGAATGAATTTCATGTGATTTGAACGTGACCTGGAATAACATAACATGCTATTTTTTTATTTAGGTACAACTTGAGCGAAGGTTTATGACATACTTATTTCTTAAAATACCTTTGAGGTTGTAGGTTGAAGTTGATTTGCGGTTCTCAGATTGCGCATAGTAAGGTAATTATTATAATATTACAAGCTTTAGTTTTTTGTGAAGCAAACTCTACATTTGATTTAGGTATGCTTGCTAAGCATGCTCTACGCTTACTACTCTTGCTGTACGCTAAGTAAAGTAGGTACCTACCTGTTCTATGGTTGCTACTTGAAGCGCTACGCGCGGCTGAGAGAAAGCTACAAATCGGTTACATTGAAAAAGTGCAGCTGAAACAAATTGATTCCTACAATTTTATAATACTTAGGTACCTACAGTTTTGCGATCGCTGAATGGTATCGTCGGATAAAACTTATGAAATAACTAATTTATTTTATTTTCTTCAATATTCTGTAAGACAAAATTTCCATTTGATAGTTCAATATTCCATTCTACGAATATAAGTACCTAATATTCGTAGAATGGAATGTTGAACTTTCTGAGATTATAGCAATGTAACTAGTTTTAGTACGTAGCATAATAATTTATTTCGAAAGATAACAGCTAGATATTATTACAGGAATAAAGAGCGGGTTTTGGTGTGAGATTTTCATTAGTTTTTTCTTATTTCCATAAATGGGTAAGTAGATAAAACTATATCTAGGTAGGTTAGATACCTATGACAAAAACTTTTCCAAGCACAGATGATAAAAGCTAGTGGATGTGAGGATCTGTGAAGATATAGGTAGTAGTGTCTTTTTATTCCCTACAAATCTTGTTCCGAGCTACAAATACATTGGTGTTTCCTTATTCACTTCAAACAAAGAATAGGTATGTATTCAAATATATTGCAATCCGCTTTTATACCTACAGATGTTTTGTAACATAAAAGAGAAAACGAATGAAAGAGATGAATATTGTGGGGATTTCTCGGCGTTTCTAAAGCAAATAGTCGAATAGCAGCGCACAGTAATACACGGAGAAGACGTGTGGCAAATCGTGCTTACAATCTTACAGCATTAGGTTTTCAGGAAGAGTGAACTTTAGAAATTAAATCTATCGAGAAAAGTTTCACAAATAGTGTGTCTTTAATTTGACTAGATTAGATCGTGAAGTTTTTTTTATTTTAAAACAATAAGTAGGTAACCTACGTATTGTGACTATCGATACTATTGGAAAACGTATGAGAAATCTCGAAATATTGCAAAATTCGCTTCTATTCGATTTAAATAAATATCAGCTGTACCAAAACTTTCTTTTCAGAGGTTGAGATACAACGGAGGAGACAAAAGGTTTTCATTAACATCAGCAGAAACGTCCCGTTGTATTGTTTCGGGAATGATGGCATTGTGCGATAAAACGCGCAGAATCTTAAATTAAGGTTTTATGTACCTACTATATTTTTTAATACAAGATTATTTATCGTAGACAGAGAAATTTATGCAATTATAACTTACGTAGATACGCTAGTAGGTAGTTACGTTGCCTACAACGACCACCCGCTCTGTCTTTATAGCTGACCTAGCATAACAAAGTATATTTCACATGAAGCGCCCACGCGACGTCTCGCTGTTACTGAGACCATGCAGGTGTGCATTTTGCTGATAAGGCAGCTTGATTCCTCGTAGAGTTAGTCTAGAGTATATTCATTCTGTTTCAAACCACTCATTGTATAAGACCTAACATTAAATAATTCAAACTCAATTATTTTTATGTTTTTTAAAAACATTTCCACGCTTTTCCCGAACAAGTCTGGCGCAGCCGGTGCGATTTTCCACGATTTTCACGAAAATCTACGGTCGTGAACACCCAAAAATCGGTATCACGGACATAGAAATTCTCACGAAAACCGACTCTTAGCGGACGTGGAAACGATACGAATCAAATAAATACGACTCCTACGGTAAAACGTGTGAAATAGTGGTTTGCAGTTTCATCTGGAGGACATGGGATCGAGCAGCTTGTGAGTAAACTTTTTCACTTCCTGTTTTTCATATTCCTGTGTCTTTTCCTACCTTTTCTCGAACTAAAATTGTCGAGCTTATTAATTGCGTTTATCTGATTTTGTTTGCACGAAATAGGCAAACTGATTTGCACTAAAATAGGCAGATCTGTTAATCGTAATTAATTTGTGTAGTTTTAGGTAAATTGTTTTACACAATATCGGTAATTCAATATAGTTTTAAGTATACTTAGTGGCACTTAAATAGGCCCATCGTTTTACACAACATTGGTAAATCGATAAATTTAATTGCACTCAAATAGGCAAATTGTTTTACACAAAAATTGGTAAATCAATATTTAGTTTTAATTACACTAAGTGGCACTAAAATTGGCACACATTGATTTTACACTTATATTGGTAAATCTTTGTATAGTTAAGTGAAATAGAAATTAATTAAAATGAATTTCAAAGCCATTCCTAAAGAAACTCTGACACTTATCCCTAAATATGACGGGGAAGAAAATCTATTGAACTTATTCATATCTAAATGTGAATATGTAGTTGGAGGTAGTAAAATCGTAGGGAATGCGGCACAGAATATTTATTTATTCCATGCCGTATCCAGTAGACTCACAGGTAAAGCCGCTGCTCTACTTAGCGACCACCCGAATATAAAATCGTATGAAGAGTTAAAGGACCTTCTTACGCAACATTTCGGTGACCCTCGATCGGAAGAATGCATTGCTATTGAACTTGAGACTTTAAAGTTAAAATCGAACGAAACGTACATCCAGTTTTGTCATAGAATTCAGAACGTTAGGAGCTCTTTGTTTGCGAAAGTAAATAGACTTACTGATGAAGGAATCAAGGCAGCGAAAATGATCGTTTATAATAACACCGCGCTAAATGTCTTCTTGTATAATTTACCTGAAGACATGATTCGAATCGTACGTCTAAAAGGATGCTCTACATTGGAAAATGCCCTAAGCATTGTTACAGAAGAGGTGAATTTCAAGTTTCAATATGATGCCAAAAATAAAATACTTAAACAGACGTCAACGCAGTTACCAACCGCACAAAATGAAACGAAGCCCAATCCAGTGGCCCAAGGATTTAAACCAACATTCAATTCGGTGCCGAATAACAACTTTAGGCCACCAAATAACTTTAAATTTGGTATTCCACAACAACAAAATGGGTTCCGTCCAAACTTTGGTCATCAAATGAGATTCGCGCCGCCCACGCAAGGTTATAGATTTGGGATAGCCCAAAACCTGCCCCAGCGTAACTTTGGTCAGGCCCCCGCTCAACGCGCGCCATTCCAATACGGCGGATACAAGTTTGGTATACCCCAGCAGCAAGGTTTTAAGTTCGGTATTCAGAACCAACCTCAAGCGAAAAAATTCGGTAGTCATGTGCAAGAGCCTAGATTGCAAGACTCTGACGTCACCATGCGTACAGCCCCGATTAGACAAAACATGGTCGCGAACGAACTGTATTATACGGACGATTCAGGTTGTCAGGAGTACAACGATTATTATGACTACGGTTATGATAATATGTATAGTGAGAATGTAGAGACAAATGCGTGTGATTACATGGAAAATCTGGAAAACATCCCAGTGGAAACTGAACAGCAGGATTTTCAGGAACCAGCCTCGAACGATGCGGTGAAGTGATTAGTCTAAATTACTGTGACAGTATTTTAAAATTACCTCACGTAGTGATTCCTGAGATCAATTCCAAGTTTCTCATAGATACTGGAAGTAGCAGATCTTTTATAAGCCCCGCAAAAGCTAATGAGTTTTTCAGTGAGTTCAAACACATCGAACCGTTCACTGTGATAAGCACACATGCTCAGAGCATGCACAACGAGATAATATACATACCGTTGTTAAAGACCTTTAAGAGCACTCTTCCTCATAAATTTTATATTTATGACGTTGATGGACGCTATGACGGCTTAATAGGATCTGACCTTCTCTGTAAACTAGGAGCGAACATTGACATGCGTAACAAACTGTTACTGACACACAACGCGAGGATTCCAATCCTATATCATCCACCATATGAGATTGATCTACCGCCACGAACTGAAACGAGAGTTAAGATTCCCACCAATTTACAACACGGTGATGCGATATTAGAATACCTACAATTTCGGGAAGGCGTTCGTATGCCTACCGCTCTTGTAAAATGTAAGAACTATTTTGCAGAAACAGTTATACAAAATATAACAAATAATAAAGTCACTATTACGTTCAAGGAACCATTCGATGTTACAAAGTATGAAAATCAGGAATGCCAGGTAAATTTTGTGAAAAGTGATTGTACGATTGAAGAAGTATTGAAAGAAAATTTGAGGAAATTGCGATTAGACCATATGAATAAAGAGGAACGTGATAAGATTTATAGATTATGCCATGAGTATCGTGATATATTTTATTGCGATAAGTTGCCTTTGTCTTTCACTAATCAAGTGAAACATACCATCAGAACGACAAACGAGGACCCGATCTATATTCGACCTTATCGACACCCGCCTGTCATAAATCAGGAAATTCAAAAGCAGGTAGATAAACTTTTGGCAGATAACGTAATTGAAAATTCCCACTCACCTTGGAGTGCACCAGTCCATTTGGTACCTAAAAAGTCTGACGCATCTGGCGAAAAGAAATATAGGATGGTGATCGATTATAGGCGCCTTAACGAAATAACGGTCGACGATAAGTACCCGTTGCCCAATATAACCGATCTTTTCGATAAGATAGGCAAGTCCCAGTACTTTAGCACTATAGATCTAGCTAGCGGGTACCACCAAATTGAAGTAAATGAGGCGGATAGAGCAAAAACAGCCTTTACAACACAGTCAGGCCATTATGAGTTTAAACGCATGCCTTTTGGTCTTAAAACGGCTCCCGCGACGTTCCAACGAGCCATGGATAATGTCCTACGAGGTCTGCAAGGAATCCATTGTCTTGTGTACCTCGACGATATTATAGTTTTTTCATCAAGTCTAGAGGAACATGTCGAAAAACTCCGTAAGATATTTAATCGGCTCAGGGAGACTGAATTTCTTAGGAAGGAGGTTCTATATCTTGGACACACCATCACCAAGAATGGCCTTATGCCTAATAACGACAAGATAAAAGCAGTCTTGAATTTTCCGATTCCGCGAACATCCACGGAAATCAAGAGTTTTCTCGGTTTAGTAGGGTACTATAGGAAATTTATAAAGGATTTTGCTAAACTGACACAGCCATTAACATCGTGCTTGAAAAAGAAAAACAAAATCGATCCGACTAAACAAGAATACATCGACGCGTTCGAAAAGTGTAAAGAGCTTTTAACAAACGCGCCGCTCTTACAATTTCCTGACTATTCTAAACCATTCGTCCTTACGACGGATGCATCAAACTATGCCATAGGCGCTGTACTCTCACAGGGACCTATAGGTAGCGATAAGCCGATAGCATACGCAAGTCGTACTTTAAACGACGCTGAAACGCGATACAGTACGATCGAAAAAGAGCTTTTAGCCATAGTCTGGGCTACAAAGCATTTTCGACCATATTTGTATGGTAAGAAATTCACAATATACACTGACCATAGACCACTCACTTGGATTAAATCGATTACAGAACCAAACAGTAAATTAACGCGATGGAAATTGAGATTATCGGAATTTGATTACGACATTAAACACAAAGAAGGGAAACAAAACATGAATGCGGATGCTTTGTCACGAATTAGAATAAACGCTTTAGGTGAAAATGATGACGTTTCGATGAAGGTCAATTTAGACAAAAAGGAACGGAAAAATTTATCTCGCGCCTCTACACCTCGCGAGCGAACGCCATCTCCGATAGTGATTTCTTCCGGTTCAGAGAAAAGCAATACATCTGTAGCTGGTAATAGACCGCGATCGCCCTACTCAAATCCATCATTGGGTAGTACTACGGCATCTGCATCTGAAGGACGCGATAATGAAAGCATAGGCACAGTACATTCAGCCCGCGATTTAGATACCGACGGAATGCTTATACTACAGGAGGCTATAGACACCAAGCCGAATCAGATACTTGTTCATACATGGAATAGGGACGAGTTATCAGTAAAAGATTTATCTAGAGACAAACAAAAGGTTTTAGAGGTTCATTTACCTTTAAATAATACGGAATTGGTCAAACGGTTTCTGAAATCATATATTAAGCCTAAAATAAAATACTTCTTTTATTTTGAAGACGAATTACACCGGAAACAGTTTTCAGAGGTTTCTATATTGCTATTTCAGAAAGGAACTGTGAAGTTTTACGAATGTACTAAGAGAGTAGTTTATGTGGATAGCGAGCAGGAACAACGAGACGTTGTGCTTAAATATCATGTAGGAAAGAATAGTCACAGGGGAATTAAGGAAACGTTAGTACATCTAAGACGTACCTTTTATTGGAACAACATGGATCAAACGGTGGCTAGCATCATCAATGCTTGTGAAATCTGTAAGAAAATGAAGTACGACAGAAAACCATTAAAACCAGAATTGCAGTTATCACAAACTCAGATTAGACCATTTCAGGAATTATTTATTGACACATTCTCGATTGACGGAAAACATTATCTTACAATAGTAGATGCCTTCAGCAAGTTAGGTCAAGCATTTGAGATCAGCACGAAGTCCACTCCTGAAGCAGTTAGAGCGCTGATAAAATACTTCTCTTTGTATGGAACACCTAGTAGAATCAGCTCTGACCCCGGTACGGAATTTAACAACACACTAATGAAGGAAATGCTATCATTTTATAAGATAGAACTTCATATCGGTACCCCCCATAATCCCAACTCTATGGGAATAGTCGAGCGATTTCATTCGACCATTACAGAGATATATCGTATAGCTAAGTACGAACAAAAGATAACGGACGCTGCATCTGTCATGAGCTATGCAGTAATGTCATATAACCACACGATTCACTCTACAACAGGTCTTACGCCATTTGAAGTAGTTTTCGGTCACACCGAATCTAATAGCGCATTTCATGTAGATTTTAATAAACAGTTTACTCAACAATTGGTGAAAGAACACGTTAGAAGGACAAAACATTTATACGAATATTTGACGGACAAAATTATTGATAGAAAGAGAGCTGTAATAAAGAAACGTGGTGGTGAGAAAGAATTCGATGTAGACGTAGGTGATACAGTGTTTATTAAAGGCGTGAACACAAGGCGTAGTAAAGATAAGCCGCGTTATCAGAAAGCTCAGGTTATCGGAGCTATAGAGAGAAACATAGTACCCGTTATTACACATAATCGGACTACTAAAGTTCCCATTAAAGATATCAGGCGTCCTCCACAGGTTAATTCTTCTGGCGGTCCAAGTGATCCGAAGCCAGGCCCTTCATCTGCAGCCGATTGACAAGAATCCAGGACTGCTACCTGTAAAGGAAGGTCAAGCTGTGATTAGTCATGACACATGGACTGTCATTAAGATCTTAGATTTAAGGTTTCTTCATGAGGAACTAGAATTATTTATAGACAGCTATACCAGTTTAAAAAGACAAGTAAAAAGCTGTTTTGACACCAAAGCTTTTGATTCAGACTTCATTGAAGTTGAGTCACAAACAGATTACGTAATGAATATAACCATAGAAAAGTATAAGCAATTGATTCCATCAGTAAGATCTAAGCGAGGTTTATTAAACCCTATCGGTTCATTCATAAAATCAATCACGGGTAATCTGGATAATGACGATGCTGTTATGTACGAAAAGTTAATTCAAGAAATAAAGACAAAACAAAACGCGATTTCAAATAAAATGACAATTGTTGCCGAAATGGTGGGTACGTTCACAAAAATAGCCAATTCAACAAAAAGTAATTTTATTCAAATTGAGGATAGTATTCAAGATATTAATCGTAGTTTGAACGGATCTAAATTATTACAAATGAGTAATAAAATAATTCATTTCTATAATATTTTTATACATAACTTTCAAGTACTCTACATCAGACTGAATGAGATTGAAACGGCTATTGCTTTCGCTAAAGTTAAACTGTTACACCAATCGATTGTAAATACGGATGAGTTAATATTTTTATTAAAGGAAATTGAGAAAACAGAAAGATTAGTTTTTCCAGCAAATATTCAAAATCTAGTAAAAATAGAGCAATATATAGAGATGAAAGCGTACATAAAACAAAATCAGATAAAATTTATTATGCACATTCCTTTGATTAGAAATGAAGTATTTAACTATTATAAATTGATTCCTTTACCTGTTAACGATAAAATCAATCACCTTACCTCTATCATCCTGCCCAAATACCCTTACATCCTTGTGAAAGGGTTGAAAGCGAAGCCGCTCTCCCAGTCATGCCGCGAGATCGACGAAGCTCGTTTCCTGTGCTATGAGAACGATATCACACCGCTATTCGAAGATAATTGCATCACTGAACTTTTGAGATTTTCCACAAATATCTCGAGTTGTCATCCTGTTCCTGTTACCATCAACGATGTAAAAGCCGATCTTATACAGCCCAATCGTTGGATCATTTACGCGAAAACCGAAACGCTTCTTACAAAATATTGCGAAGATGAGGTAATACAAGAATCGATTAGTGGAACTTATCTGTTAACTATGGACGATGACTGTCAAGTTAAGATAAATGAATTGAAGTTTAAGAAACATCAAAGCCAAGGAAAGGAAATAGTTTACATGAAGTTTCCAATAATCAATTTGCCTAAAATAACGACAAGTCAATCAGATATGCTGAGGAGTCCTGTCAATCTCAACGGAATAGATCTTGCCGATATCCAGTTCCTGAATTACTTATTGCAGAAAAGTGGAAGTGAAAACATTAGTGATAGTGAAAATAATTATAGTGTTCTAGAATATAAAAGTGTTAGCATAGGAAGCATCGTGCTTTGCGCTATTGTAATAATCTGTCTTTTATTGTAAGCATTTAATCATAGAATTAAAAAAAATTGTATTAGGGGAAAAATTCGAGATAATCCTCATCCTTCGGATAATCTCGAACTTACGGAGGGAGGAGTTACGTTGCCTACAACGACCACCCGCTCTGTCTTTATAGCTGACCTAGCATAACAAAGTATATTTCACATGAAGCGCCCACGCGACGTCTCGCTGTTACTGAGACCATGCAGGTGTGCATTTTGCTGATAAGGCAGCTTGATTCCTCGTAGAGTTAGTCTAGAGTATATTCATTCTGTTTCAAACCACTCATTGTATAAGACCTAACATTAAATAATTCAAACTCAATTATTTTTATGTTTTTTAAAAACATTTCCACGCTTTTCCCGAACAAGTCTAGGTACTTTTATTATTTATCTGTGTATAGGTAGGGCTGTTTAACGTAATTGTTTATACTCGTAATCGACTGTTAGATTAGAATAATCGGCAACGATCGATTATGGAAAAACTGACATCTATTAGGTACGTAATCGAATATGAAAATAATCGATTATCAACATCAGTAAGTACCTACTACTGCTTAATTAACTTGGGACCATAGCCACTTTTTATTTCTTGGGCTTGCCATATAAAATTCGGATAATTATTATTACGCGTAACAGCGCGTAACCAACCGTTCAGACGACGTAAGTGGTCATCAATGTTAAAAAATATAGGAGTCTGAAACAAGATTTTTCTTCCTACTTACTTTCATCACTCATTTATCCATTTACTTTCTAACTTTCATTGGTAGGTAGCTTTAGTAGGTAAACTCTAACTCAAACTTATAGCCTAATTAAGTCAAAAATTTTACGTGAACGGCATTATAAAATGTTATGATAAGTAAATAATCAATTTAGCGGGATGAGACCAAAGCCAAACACCTGTGAAGCTAGTTTCTAGTTAGTATTCAGCCTGCACGCTCGATCTCCGCACCCTCGTCTGGCAGACTATTTCCGTTCTAGCGACGAAACGAAGGAAATAGAGCCAAACTTACTAAATTCTCTTTTCGTGAGAAGGATTTTTAATTCTTGAACTTTTAAAACACTTTATAATTCAACTAGCAGAGCACTGGTGGTCGTATTGACCCCGCCTTCCAATTCTAAGGTCGTGGGTTCAAATCTGGACGTGCACCAATGGATGATAGTGAAGGAAAAATCGTAAGGAAACCGGCAAGTTGTTAGAGCCTAAAAGTTTGAAAATATGTGTCAAGTGCACCAAAACAGCCTTTGAGGCGCACTTCAATCCTTTCACCACACTGGTTCGAAAAACTAGTGACGCAAATAGATAAATAAATAAATAAATGTTTGTAGACATTTTTACATCTAAGCCCCAAACTAAGCAAAGCTTGTTTGTACTATGATGGCTGATTTAATACCTACTTGTACATAAGTACTTACTTTTTTTTATAAGTACCTACATAGGTACTTATACTTAATACATATTATTACAACACCCAGACCCGGGAAAAATATTTGAAGAACATGGAAAAATTTCTCCCGCAGCGGGAATCGAACCTGCACTCCTTGCGTCTCAGCCGAGCATTCGACCGCCACGCCACAGAGGTCGTCAAGATATATAGATCCAGCTAGCAACGAGTAGGTATGTAGATTGCACGAAGCGTACTTACCTAACATTATTATAGTTAAGTTTTATTAAAGTAAAACACACCAAACATACGTTGTCATAAAATGTGACATAAAGCAAATTTGACACTGACATTTCTGACAGTGACATTCACTTACTTTTCAAATGATTGTTTACATTTTTTCATGCCGCTAAATCAACTAAGTACAACAAAATTCTCAATTATTTAATAACTTCTTCCCATAATATAAGCGTTGCTCTTGTTATATCATTTTTAAACTAGTTTGTTTAAAATGTCGACAGTTACCGAGGGTTATATCAGCAGTGTAGTGGGCAAAGTAGCTTCAAATTGTAATTTAAAAGAATGGCAGCATACCGTATCACATTTCGACAGCATTGGGCAGAATTACTTTGGTATTATCATACCGGTGACATTGACCGGCTGCAGCGACGATGAAAAAGCTACACAGGTGATTCGCGTTGTTTTGAAGCTGGCTCCCACTGATGAAAGGTTCAGAGTAAGTGGGGCGGTTACTTTGCTATTTCTGCGGGAAATCTTCGTTTATTCAAAGCTACTCGAGAGATATCGTGAACTGCAGAAAAATCTCCCTGTTAACTGCCAACTGGTAATACCTAGGTTGTATTATACTAACAATGAATATTGCAATGAAGTGATAGCAATGGAAGACATGACTAGTGTTGGCTACAGGCCTTTCGTCAGTGAAACGTTCCTGAATCTACAGCATGTCACTGTGGCTCTGAAATGTCTTGCCAAATTTCATGCGCTCTCATTTATACTGAAGGAGCGAGATCCTGAATTGTATGATGAAATGGCGAATGTCTGTGTACCATTATCTGAAAGGTCAAATAAAAGGTATTTTGAAGTAATGCTGGACAGATTAACAAAAGCAATAAGCATGTTAGAGGACACACAGCATGTGCCACTTTTGGAGAAGTTGAAGAAAAACTGTGGAAAATATTATGAAATAGATTTGGTGCCCGTGCACGCCAAATGCATAAGTCATGGTGATGTTTGGAAAGAAAACATATTGTTTAAGTATGAGGTAATTATGTCTATTTTTTTGGTCTTTAGAATTATTATAATTTTCTAACTTTCGTTTGTAATATAAACATAGGTTTTTTTAACTGGGCCAGTATGAGGAAATCTGAAATCAGAAGGGATACGGGAAAAGTGTCTTGTCTCATGAACTACTTACTCTAAATAAAAAAGAGCAAATGGCTCCTAAATTTTATTGTAACACTTCTGGTATCGGCTCTCCCTATACTGTCCTAGTAAAAAAACACTATGTTATAGGTTCACAAACAAAATTATTTCTGATTTCCTACACATAACACTAGGTATATTCAACATATTTTTAATTTCAGGAAGATAAACCCACATCATGTTGTTTAATTGACTACCAAACAACAAGAATGGCGAGTCCAGCATTCGACACATTATTCCTTATCATAAGCAGCACCGATGCAGAGCTCAGGCGGAAACACTATCACCAACTACTAGACATCTACTACCAAACCTTTGACCAGACCTTGAAGGGATCTGGCTTAAACTCTCAGTTGTTGTACTCAACACAAACATTTGCCAAAGATTTGAAAATAGTTGCACCGGCTTGCTTTATAACAGCTAATACAGCACTGTGGCTGTCCAATGGGTTGCAGGAAGAAGGACATGTGAAAAGTAAGAAGGTATTGACAACTCCTGAGGAAAAGGAAAAAGCTGTTAACACTTACAAATCTGTGATTGTGTCTATCATTGATGACTTTTATAAGTATGGATATTTTCCTAGTGAAATTCCTATGTAACTGTGATCATATTGAAAATGAAGCAGTACCTAATCAAAAGTGTTAAGTACTGGTTAAGCACCAAAAAAATGTTTGTTGAACTAAAGTAAAAGTTTTATTTTTAACCGACTTAAAAAAAAGTAGGTTCTATGTTTGACTGTATGGCTCGTTTTTTTAATGTAGGTATCACTGATATACAATAGTTAACCGATTTTGATGATTCTTTCACTGGTGTATAGAGAATGGTCCCGAGGTGGTCCCATATAAAGTTTCATTATCAAGTAGTATTTAAAAGTGAAATTAAACTAATAACATACCTACCTACTTATTTTAATTCAAGTGGTGTCTGTAGTTCTGAAACAAAAAGTTACATTAGCTTAGTTTACAAAAAAAACATACATATTATCATGCCCGTGTCATTAATGGCGTGGGCAGAGCCACAAAAGTAATAAGAAAACATGTATGTAGCCACTTCTGATTCTAAGTCCCAAGATGGATATGGTGAACTATGGATGAGTTTAGGAAATATGGTGAGATATGCAAAATCAAGTTTTTGAAAAACAATTACCTACATATCATCAATTATCTCAAAATCTATTTTAAGTTATAGATAAAAAAAGTACTAAGGAAAGTACAAATAAGTACCAAATACTTAAAACATAGGTAATATGCGTGAACCACACTATTCTGTATCTGTAGGTACTTTTGCAACAATGCCTGGCTGGACGGTCGAGGGGCGCAATCGTCCCTACCTAATGCAAAATTCCACCACGGTCCAAATGGAAAATTTATGAGGGATTTGGAATTTGTTTAATGTATTTCTTGTACAATATTGCTTTATTCTTTCAATTTCTCGCTGCCCTACTAAGTTATTTGGACTAAAAGTTGCATTTTAATGTGCTTTACCAAAAAAAGGTTAGGTACATTTTAATTAGACGCATAGTTGGTTTCTATAGAAATAAAAATATAATTCAGAGCATCTTAATATAGGTATTTTTATCTAGACTGTCAATTTAATAATCCATCAAAATATAGGTTTATCATCCAGATATTCCTAAAGCTGCTGACGCGAAAATTTATTTTCACCGTGCTTACACATTTGGATAGGTACCTAGGTACCTATATATCTACCTATCATTTGTTCACTTACAGTGTTGGTGAGTTCGTTCATTAGAACGACTGTTGTTGGTCTATCTATCCGTCCCGCAGTGCTTTAAAATGTGCGTTTTAATGTTAATGTGCTTTAGCGACATCAGAAATCAGTGTCAGACAGTGCTAAGAAAATTTAATGCAAAAGTGTTAAGGGTTTCTTTTCATGATGATTACATCATAATGTTAAGGGTTTCTTATCATGATGATTACATCATGAGTAGGTATTATTATTATTTTTATCGAATAGTTGTCAAATATAACGTCTTTGCTAGGTAGGTATATAAATGGACTTCATATTTGATTTTGTCTACTTCTGGGTTCCAACCTTTACAATAATAGGATACATTTCTCTGAATTTGTTTCCGGCACAAACAAAGTACTAAAATATCTTCCCCTTTATAAAACTTCATTTTTGTTTCTTCTATAGGTAGTTAGGTAGGTACGCAGTTTTCCGTATAACCATCTATGACGTTTTACAAATAGACGCGTCTTAACTAAGAAAAAGACTTTGATTAAATACTTTTTATTGTATCTATTGATTACAGAAGACGTGTAGCCATGGTCTGTTACGCTTTCCAGACACTGACTTGTGCGTGACTACGTGAAACTTGGGCCTTAGTTGCCTTACTTTTCTCTTACCAGAATAGAAAGCTAGCGACGCAACTACACATAAAAATATGCACCACTATTTATAATTCCGATCGTCTACGACGAAGGGCAAATAAGAATTCTATAAAAACAAAGATGACGTCATCGCATTCTAGCCTTGCGTGGGCCGTAAATATTAGTGAATGAGGGTGAGAGAGCATGAAAAAATCTCCTAAGTGCTTTTGTAGAGGCGATTTCAATCAGAACAACATACTTTTACGCGTTTTATGAGTAGGTTGGTCTTGGGCATTTTGTAGTATAGGTATCTTTATGGTACCATAGATAAATCCGTATAAGTATTAAGTATTTAAAAGTTAATTGCGTGCCTGCAGTAGGTACTAGACTTGCGAAGTAAAGGCTCAAACACATTGCTGCGTAACTTACTAGCTGTGTAGTACCTACGAAAACAGAAGTCCATTTTGAAATTAAAATAACTTCTTCATAATGAAAACCTGAAGAGCGAGCGGAAACTATAATCGTGACACAAATCACCTTAGGTATCTTATCTATAGGTACATCTGTCATTTTAACTTATCGATGTTTGTACGTGAAATTTTTCAGTTCGAAAAGTTTGTGCGCTGTACAAACGGTCTAAAAAGTTCGAAAATCTGTGTCAAGTGCACGAAAGGGGCCTTTTAGGACCTTTAATCCTTTCACCACAATGTTTCGAAAGAACTAGTGACTAGATAGATAGAGATAGATTAAACCAGTGAGATAAAAGGATTTTAAAGTGCGCCTTAAAGGTTTCTTTGTTTCTTTATCATCACCAAAGCACAGGGACGCTGCGGCTTCCCCACTAGCTCTTTCAGCCACGAGCTGTAGGTACGTAGCTCTGTCACGAGTGAGCGATGCCAGAAATATTTTGTTCATGCTCCAGGCAGTCTAACTAATAAACATTGTCTACACAGAAGCGTTAAAAATCGATGGTCCCTATTAACAATGTCGGATATTCATTTATACCAATATTCACTATTTTACATAAATAGAATCTAAAAAATTCTATGGTAGGTACCTATACAATATTTTGTTTTATTGAAAATCATGATCATTTTGTCAGTTTTTTGTTAATATTGTCGGTAGTTATAACTTTGTCCCCGCAACAATGTGGGTACCTACTGAAGAAACTGGCGCGCCGCCGGTAAAGGTAAAAGAGTATAATTGTTAATACATTGTACATTGTTAATAGGGACCATCGAAATGGCTTCGCAAACGAAACGAAGTCGCAAGTACAGCTAGTATTAAATATACAAGGAGGGTCCGAGCGGTAGGTATACCAGGGCGGAAGACGTGTTCCCGGCTCCGCTTCTATGATTTTTCGGTTCCATTGCACAGTTTTGCGAGTGGCATGCCACATCGGCGCAGTTAGGTATGTTCGTTCATCGTGGTACCATTTAGATAGTACCATCAATGGTAGGTAGGTACTGTGGCAATTATTGTTTGACGTCGCATCGTTCCATTATGGTACCTACCATTGCAAATAATATTTTTTTATAGTATTTTGTGAGCGAGTGCAAGTGTGGCCAAGTGGGACTTGTTTGTTAACATGTAGTAACTTATTCATGGCTCCAAAATACGACAGACCTTCGCCGCTGTAAAGAAATTTCATTATGAGACGACGCCGTTTCCGTTTTTATTGAGCCCTTAAAAAGTTGACGCTTAGCGTTAGGTCATTATTATGATGTTATGGACAAGTTACTTTGGGCTTTTTTAACTTTGTAAATGAATTTTTCCAACTTTGTAAATGAAGTTTATGGACTTGCTGACCCCTGCGGTTTCACTTGCGGTAAAGTGCATGCTATAGAACTCATGACTCATAACGTAGTAGGTACTTTCTATTATACTAATAAACCTTAACTATTATACTTCTCTGCTGGACTGGCAATAAAAAAAACATAGAATGCGTCCAGCTGCTTCTCTCCCCGAGCATGTCGAAAAAGTCGATTTAGGGTTATTGTAAACCTGTGTATTATAACTAATTTATATAATAGTGTAGGTATTAATAAATTAAACTTTCATGACGAGGTAAGACGGATCGGTGGGCGATGGGTATCAATATAGTTTACCTACTCGTTTTATTGTTCTGTGGCACTGTATTGTATAAGTTATAATACAATATTCTTTAATGCAATCGGTAGCGAGATGCCTAAGTAAGCTCATGGGGACCCACAGTGGTCTGTGGTAGGATTATAAAAAAATGTTTTCCGTAGATTCAGATCCAGAACATTATTCTTGATTCAATTCGTCCATTAGGGCTCAGCGTCACGGTACTTACCATAAGTTAGACTAAGCCTCGGATCTGTGACCCTGAATTGTTTGGCAAGGTTCCCGCTCCCGAAGGAGGGAAGCGATAAATCGACTATAATAAATATGTTTTCCAGTTATTTATACCACAAATAGTATTGCCCTGCATATATTACGATGCGCTTCAGTCAAGCGATTCAAGCTGCTTTATTGACAGTTAAAAATATTGTCCTAAAACTTTTCGTCATAACATGAGGTACCTACCTATATTTTTAGACCTTACTAAAAGTTGTTTTTTCCTGAACAACGTTCCTAACAATAAATAAAGTAAAAGGCATCGACTGAAAAAATAAAACAAGGTTTCTGGTTGTACTATAACTGTTATCCATCTACTAATAATATACTTACTAATATTTATAAATGCGAAAGTAACCGTCTGTCTGTTACCTTTTCACGCCTAAACTTTTTAATAGATTTAAATGAACTTTAGCAAGCAGATAGATTGCGTCCCGGAGAAGGATATAGACTATTTTTTTTTAAATAGTCATAGAGGGTGCGAAATAAGATTATTATGGAAAACCGAGGTAACAAAATAATGTTAAGCATCGCTGGGCGCAGTTAGTACTTGGATGGGTGACCGCATTTTTTGCACTCCATGGAATTTTTTATCAAGCTTAAATTCCGAAAATAATACTTAATGCGAATGAAGTCGCGGGCAACAGCTAGTACCTATTATAAATGTGAAAGTAACTCTGTCTGTTACATTTTCACGCCTGAACTGCTGAACAGGTTTTAATGAGATTAGGTTAGGAGATAGATCGCGTCCTGTAGAAGGACACAGGTAGGCACTTTTTGTCTCGAGAAAAAATAAACGCAGATGAATTCACGGGCTTTGCCCGCAAATTCGTCCGCTTTTTTTTGCATTTATTTAACAACCTATACTTACCATAAAACTATATAGCATGTTTGTTATTCCAAGTCACGAACTACGTATAAAGTTTTAAATGAGCCACAAACATCCAGAAATCTTCCTTTCCGAATTTATAGTATTGGTAGAATGATAAAAATGTGGAATTACCTAATATCAGTTGAAAAACTATTGCTAGTCTTACTTGCCTAGCACATTGTTTCTCCTTGACAAATAGCACTGAGTTACTACTGAGTATCTGATTTACTACTAATTGATAAAAACAATGGAAGTGGACCATTTTGGTGGCTTTATCACTCGGTGATTTTCAAGAATTTATACCCTGTTCTGATTTCAGCCTACTCTTATCCGAGCATCTGGGAATCAGAGTAATCTCCATCAAAAGAGTAATTTTTGCGGCCTCTATCAACGTTTATATGCAGTAGCAAAGTTGTATTCGCCTTTCCGTAGCTTGTTTGAGCGTTAAATCGACTTCGAAATTTCATTATATGGACCCCGCGTTCCTACAGGGAAAAGGTTTAGATTTATTTGACGCAAACGACTGACCAAATCGGTTTTTATAGTTGGATTATAGTTCGACTAGTGATATGTGACAATAACTTTTTTATTCATAGTTATTTTATTGTAATACAAGTATTGGGGTAACTCCCGATGCTTTTTCGTACTCCCGTCTTAGATAAGTATTTTTCGCCACATTTTTGATAAGTCAATTTTCGGCGCTCATCAAAGGACATTTATTGGAAGGTTACAATAATATTATGATGAATCGTAAAAGTGAAAATGTTCTAACAACAAAAGTTTCCGTGAACATTTTGTAACAAAGCTGGCTATACGAGATAATACGAGTAGCAGATATTCAGCCATGTACCTTCGTCTAATGAAGCCAGCTCCAACAGAGCTTAGTTATCTGCGAAAACCACATTTTGTTACTCCATAATAGTGTTGCGCTTAATTCGTAGAAAAGAAACAGCCCAAGACCATCACGACCATCAACTTCATCTGTAATTTACTTTTCATTTGTTTTTTTCTAGTTAAGAACCCGCTTACTTTGAAAATGTGAAAGTTTGTGATTTTTGAGGAAAGATACCAAATATTATCGTCACATTCTTTCTTTTTGTTCAATAATAAGAACACGTAGCTTTGTAAACTCTTGGTAATAGATCTACGTGCCTATCGTTGTTTTTTTTTTTAACTTTTCAATTCATTTGGATTCCACTGTATTCGGTCAGTCGAGGATCGGAAAGAATGGCGTGCTAAAGAGGAAGCACTATACCCAGCAGTAAGAGGATGTGGGCTAATACGATGAAGATGATGGTAGATTCTGATTCTGTTATTTTATTAATTCTATACCAGATAGGTAACCCACATCACTAGTCACTATCCTATCCTCGGTTTGTTTGACTTATATGTTTTCTCTTTGTGTTAGAGCTGGAACAATGAATGGATACTTTGTGGGATAACTCGAATAAGGATACCTACGACGACAGTAGGTACAACAGATTATCAATTAGAGAGGTTTTGTTAATTAAACAATGGTGGTTCCCAATTAAGTGGTGTTAGAAGTTGTTTGGGTAAACCGTGACTATCCGGCACTTATTGTGTTTGATCAGGGTGGCTTACTTCAATAAGCCCCGTTACTAACTTTCAAGAAATGTATTCGGTTAGTGTGATTGTCTGTAAAGGTTGCTCTACAATTAAACTGTTACAGACGCCGCGGTAGTAGTATTTTGGCAAGATATGAAAGTAAGATAATTGTACTTTTAAGCCTTGCAGTATTATGGCTACTCACCCCGTCATCAGTTTTCCTTTAATTAGCTTTTTTTATAACTGTCAATTTTACAATTTCGCTTGGGACAGTATCATTGTGTCCGTTTATAATTTGGCTTACCTATGTAGGTATCAGATTGCAAACTTATTTTAAAACAACCTTTGTATCAGTAGATATTAAGCTGTTGGCTAACTTTTTTGTAATAAATAAATTAAAGGTAATTAGCTATTTAACATCGTATCGGTAACTATAAAAGCTAGCTATTTAGCATCGTCCATTAACCGTGATCTACAGAAAATGTAGGTACCTAAGAGTACCTACTTTTTGTCTCACGTAGGTACCTAATATTTATTCAACACTGTTAGGTACTGCTTGTTTAATTTACCTACATTATAATATCTAATATTCCTGTAATTGAATTATAATTAAATCAGTAGTTGCCAACTAGCATTCATTAGGTTTAGTTATTTCTCCACCCCTTTACTTAACCCCTAACATAAATTGGCAGTAAACTGTCGCAGTGAATTCCCTGGGTCCAGCAACTGGAGCAACCTGAACGAGGGATAACTTTGAACTTCATTCCAATCCAGATACAGCCTTAGAGCACATAAAAGGTCATTGCAGAAGCAATACAAAGTTGCAAAGAACCATAATACGGATGAAGTGGTCGCAAAACGGTAAGATTAAAACAGCGACTTCGCTCGCATTTCTAAACGACCCTTTTATGAAGATGCGACTTGATATTGTATGAGCGTACGTAGGTACGTGCTAGTAACTAGCAATGATGCTATATTGCTTTTTAGTTACTGTACTGTTTTGAAATTAGATATTTTGAACATATTTGTCACAGTGAGTTTACAATTTGTTCAGTTGTTTTGTGACAAATAACAATAAGTTTTTGGAATCCAAGGCCTCTATCTGTTCTCCATAATGATGATAATAATAAAGTGGATTAGAAACTACCATCCAACTCCGCTCTTTCAGATAATTTATAAGGACAAAGTCATTAAAATCATTGTATCCTTTACAAATACGTCACATAATAGTAGAAAGCTACGTCTAGAGTGGCATAAACCCAACACACACAAAGCACGTAAAACAACATTACTAAAACTCCGAATATAAAGGCAACAACTTGAGCCACTTAATTTGATTATACAGTTTATAATGAAACTTCGATACGGGAAGCAAATTAATTCAGACTAGCGGAACGCCCCGCGACTTTGCACGCGTTGAGATTTTTTCATAGAAACTTCATCTTCCCATCTAGAAGTTTATTATTCGGGAAATTCTTGCTTAGTCCACCTCTTCACCATAACAGGAATATACCCTCCAATTTTCATGCTTCTAGGACTTACGGTTTACTCTGTGCGTTGATTTTCAGTCAGTCAATCAGTCAGTAACGTAATAGTTTTATTTATATAGATAATATCCGTTTGATACAAACAATTTGTTCCACATAGGACTGACGTTTCAATATGGATAACGTAATACACCGTTCGGGCTTTAATTGAGGGTTTCTGAGGGGTAGTTAGACAAGTGCTTATCCAATTATTAGCAGAATATAACGCTACTGATATGATACTGTTAATACATACTTACACCGCTAATAATACTTTAAGTTCAACATTGCCTTTGAATTATATTTGAAACTAAGAGTGCCTCTGACTAACCCTTTATTGCCGATTCCAATATTTTACAAAAATGGACGATAAATCGTTCGTTATCATAGCATTGTTGTTATACTGTCGAAGAGCGCCACACATTTTTGGACAAATCAAAAGTAATATCAAGCCGATAAAGCATAGGTATAAGCTGAACTGAGCGGGGAACTATCAGCTAGAAATTATTTGCAGTCACGTTTTAGCATTTTAGTACAATTCTAACGCTTCGATAGTCGCTTGTCAGTACGAGCTAATGTTTCCAAGATCGATGAATGATCGTGCAAATTGCCTCACGCTATTGTGTGAACATTGATGAGCACTTCCTGATAATCAACAGTAGATAACAGGGACCGGGTATTACCACCAAATTCAGCCCCGGAATATGACAATAATTATACCTAGGTACACTAGAGGAACTCCCCGCGACTTTGTCTGTTATGGCTTCGTGCTTTTGAGGACATTTATATTTATATTCTCCAAGTTGGCGGTGCGTTGATTGTCAATCAGTTAGTCAGTAACGTTAGAGTTTTTACATAACAACTAAGCAAAAACGACACATTAACGTTTCCTAATGAAGAGAATGAAACACTACGAGGAAAATCGGACCATTCCATAACCGGCTCACTTACTACCGTCCTCACAAAAAAAGCAAGGTCCTGACAAAAGTTAATTCATCTTTTTTTCTTTTTTTTTCTGGACCGTTGAGTCTGGCAGTCCGCTTATGAATAAGGATAGTGGGTGTGTGAAAGGTACATACATAAAATCACGCTTGTTCCCCAGGGGTAGGCCAAGATCACGGATCTTCATTTGCTACGATCCTGACAAACGTCTTTGGCTTCATTCACTCTCATTACCTACATTTTTCATGCATGCTCATCTGTTTAAGGTACTCTCGACCTGGCCCTTTTCCGAAACGTCGCCTGGTCTAGGTACCTACGTGCGCCTAGTTCTTTCTCATCCAACGATACCATTTACACTCGCCTGATACACCTGTTTCGTTAGTCTTTGGTCATTAACCTTTTCCAAATCCACGAATATATAGAAAGAAAAAAAGAAAGAAAGAAAAATGTTTATTTTGTTACCAAACTCAAATACTAATAGGTAATAGTTTTAAGGCACTAGTCGACATTTATAATATAGGGTGAAAGGTCATTTTTAGTTTAAAGGTTAAAATGATGTTCCTCTGTATGTCGCGGAAAATAAATTAATATTTTTCTAGGTTTTCTATTTAACTCCTATAAACGGGCTTGTGATGTCGGCGAGATTAACAATCACCGTGAATTCGACAAAATTGAGTCAAAAGTTATTTAGGTATAATTTAAGCACAGTCTATTTTTGGTCTACCTACGTAAATCCTATAATCGCGTCTACACGACGATAAATATTTCCGCCTCAATTCCATTTTCAGCGCTTACTTACAACGCTCATATCAATCTTTTGATATTTAGGGTTCCGCATTAGGATTCAGAAACGGGCGAGATCTCCCGATAACCCGTCGCCGTGTCGCGTGAATACAAATCGCTTATCACTGTATAGTCTGCAATTGAATGCTAATTCGGGCTAGAATGTAGAAACCTTGGGATATAGCTCTCAAAATGACCCCGTTGAAACATAAATGAGGACATGGCCGCCGATGGCACTAATATTATCATCTGCTGCTACGTGGGGACAGATCGTGGGTACAGATGGTAATAATCCATGCTAATCCGTTACAATACATTAGGTTCTTCGAAGAAGCTAAATGTACCTAACGCTTAATTATGTAATACCTTTGATAGTTTATTAACGCCAATGTCCTCTAACATTCACTTATTTGTATACAAAACAAAGTCAAAGTTTGGAACAACTTTCCGATCAAAAAACAGGTTGAAAACATCTCCCGGCCACAATAGCTTCAAAGTTTATGCGGCACAGAATATTTTGTGCCTAGAGATCAAACTACAGTTTTTTATAGAGTGGTATTTTAATACATTTATAAAGAACCGAATGGTCTGTTTCTTGATGACGGTAAAAGACCCGACGGTATGACTTAAGATCCTTGGGAGAGGGGAAGGCCTTTGGTGTGGCACGCCACATGCGTAGATACCCTTGTGCGTTCTCATTTGCCGGGGACTTCAGCTAGGGCCGGCGCGGCGCCGGCGGCAGATTCGGCCGAGGATCTTAAAAGGCGCAAATATGTAAAACTCGACGGAGCTTATGTATTTGATCCTTTTGGGGTCCATGGGGCACCTAGCAAAATTCTTTCAGCGCGTCTGGTCGAAGCGATGCGCGATTCAAGTGCTAGTTCTTAAAATACTTATAGTCTTAGTTAGGTAGGTACTTAGAAGTCCATTGTCAGTGTTACCTACTCTGCGATAGCGGCTTCAAATTTGATATCGCTCGGGTTTCATTAACATCGACAATGCCGCTTTTAGCGTTGATTGTCTGCCGTCTGTTCCTTCGCGTTTTATTGTTACCAACATTGGTAAATGAACAAGACTTGATTAAATTCGGTCTCAATGCATCAATGTCCGAATAACTTTGACCTTGTACATTTGGTTTTCAAAAGGATTGCATGGCAAGTCCGGAAGTTTTGTGGTACTTTTGAAAATTCCGATATACTCCTTGAATTTTCACTCGTACAGACACTAACGATGAAAACCAAAATCAGTCCTTATTATAAAAAAAAGGTACATTTTTAGGACGTTCGTTGTTCATCAACTAAAAAATATTCTAATGTTTGAAAACCATTTAACAGAACTATTTCTTCTTACTCGGAAACTAGCACAGCACGAAGTACTCTAATAAAAATCAAAGCTCTTTATATTCTACGTAATAATAATGGAAGCAATGTCTGGTCAGATTGGATCGTGTAGCAGTTTGCTACGGAAATACGCAAACGCTACGAACTCGTAGAATGTCTACTAAGATGCTCTAAATACTATAGTAGCAATTAGATAACTAGAATTAACAAAATGAAAGTAATGTACAACGGGCGGTCTTATCGCTAATAAGTGATCTCTTTCAGACAACCTTTTGTGATGTTGGGATGTTGACTGGCATCGCCAGACATTTTGTGATAGACTTGTCGCACGATGCCGGTCGACATCACTCGGTCATGCTGGATATCTCTAGCGACACGTGTCGTGAGACATTTGTCCTCTAGTGAATGCGAGATTCAACTCCATTAATAAAGTTTTCAAGATGCGTATCCTGAAAACTCTGTTACTTGATACAGCCTTTTTTGCTCATCCATCATTGCTGAACGATTATTTTGTCCAGTATGGACATTACATTGTACCCTATCAAATACGTTCACTGTTTGTCAGCGGTCACCCTGTTTGTTATGCTACCCATGTTTTATTGCTAACCAAAAAATGTAGTGTCAAATGTACTAAAATACGATGGTTATAAGCACAGTCGTTTTCCATATTCAGAGCGGTTGATTTTCCCAATAAATTCAAATATAAACAAATTATACTAGTAATTGAAAATAGCAACGGGGAAATGGAAAATCTGCGTTAGCAGAAACCCTCGTTCCGGAATTGTATTGGAGCGTAGTATACGAAACTTTCCAACTGAGTCGCAGATTAGAATTACTTTACGAATTACTAGTAGTTTGTAGAAATGTTCAACTGTTGATACTCAAACCCAGTCATTTCAACACACAAGAGATTTTTATAGCTTTGAGAGCACTGGTGGTCTGGTGACCTCGCTTTTCAATCCGGTTTCGAATCCGGTTGTGCTCCAAAGGATTTTTTTTCAAAAAAATTATGTGCGCTATACCAGTACTCTCAAACGATGAAGAAAACATCGTGAGGAAACTAGCAAGACACTAACAGAGATAAAAAAAAATCGAAAACATGTGAGAGAAAAGCCTCTTTGGCGCACTTAAAATCCTTTCACCACACTGGGTCAAAGAACTAGTACACGACTACTAATAGTAGTAGTTAATACATTTTCAATTTATTACATGGCAGTCTTGTCTTGTTTATCAAAGCATTTATTGGAACATAAAATAACCGCCTCGTTAAACCTTTGGCGAATCATAAGCATTTATAAAACCAAACAACAAAATATAAATTAAGCTTTGTGATACCCAAGATCCCTCAATTTGTATGCTGAATTTATAATATACCTAAGAGGGGTGTCACGATTTTGGAATTTCCTGAAATTAAAGACATTACCTATAAAGAGATGCAAGGGTTGGAATGGGTGCGAACAACTTAATTACATACCTACTGGTAATTGTTCAACGTAATTACTGGTTACGAGAGCACTGGTGGTCAGTAGTAAAGGCTCCACCTTCCGATCTTTAGGTCGTGGATTCAAATCCAGTCGTGCACTAATAGATTTTTCTGTTCCAAAAATGTATGTGCGCTATGCCAGTATTCTCAAATGGTGACGGAAAATATAGCGAAGAAACCGGCATGTCATAGAACCTATTAAGTTCGAAAGGAAGTGTCAAGTGCACGAAATGAGCCTTTGAGGCGAATATTAAAATCCTTTCACCACACTGGTTTGAAAGAACTAGTGACACGATTACTAGTAGTTAGTAGTAACGTATTTATTGCCTGTGTCAATGTGTTTGTGTTTATGTTTACTAAATGGTGTGCCTACATTATTATAAGTGGTTTTTTTTTGTATTTAAATGTTTTTTACAAAAACATTTGAAATTGTTTTTTGTTTTCTATCCGTAGGAGATAGAAAACTGAGCTCATTTTCAGGTCTTATATATAAAACCTATATTACCTTAAAGTTTTTATTGTGATTATAGTTTGTATTTATAAATAAATATTTTTAAACTTATAAATTACAGTAATTTCATTTTATTTACGTAAAACCACAATCCCAAGCCACTTGACCTCATTAGGGTCCACGAAGTAAAGGATGAATAATCTAAAACGCAGGCAAATTATCCATTCCAAGGGTCAGCATTAAATCAGGGTTTAAGGGGTTGGAGCTTGTTACTCAATCAGTTCCCATAGGACCACCGCTTTTTCACGAACCTACACATGTAAATATTATTTTTAACTGCAATATACTTTCGTCGACAAAGATATTTTAAGCTTTTCCAGTTGGAATTGTCATGTCGATGGAATTTTAGATGAGCCAATGCCAGCTAGTTCATTTACGAAAAATAAAATAGATAGATAGTACTTGCCCAGACATGTGACCAGATATATTTTTTTGCAGAATAAGCAAACATTTCTCCCAGAGCGAGAAACGAATCTGCCATGCCATCGAGGCCTTCGAAAAAGAACCACAGAAGTACTTAGTATATTCACACGATATTCTTGGTGTGCGAAATTATGAGACCGTTGATTTTCAGGGAAGTCAGCAATTTCCACGCGGCAAAGTGGCAGTTTGATTCGATAACAGCGTCGAATGCTCGAATTAACTGCAGCAGCCTACGAATTAAACGCATTTCAATATTACTGCGGTTAGCTAGCTACTAAGTACAGTTCTGCTCGTTTGAAAACTAGGGGATAAAGGGGCGTAAGGTTAGACATAAAGATGTAAAATATCCTTTTTTATGCCCCACGAATATTTATTTTGAACAGCTTGCGATAGGAATAAGGACATCCCATTTCAATCAAAGACCTACCCATTTCCTAGTACATTTCCTTCCTCTATTCCAGCGACCAAATCCACCCAAAGTGTACTCCTTATTCAACCCTTTTCTCCTGAGTGTTAAGTCTTAATTCTGATCTGGGTATCATCTCTGTTTAACATCAATCACTCGATACTGCGTGTCTTACAGCCCCGCTGCGATCGATGCGGATCACGTGAGGACGCTTGTCGTCCCGCGCGTGACCCCTCAACGACACATAATAAGCGGGACAAATAAGCCCAATAAATCACCTATTGATACCCCCACGAAAACGAGCGTGCTGAATTTTAAACGTAAGAGACATCGTTTGTAAATTCAGCATACACACATAAAGCTCTACATGAAAATTACCCTAAGTCGAACCAGATGGTGTCTCTTGTTAGGGTTCCAAAGTCCTTTTGGAAACCTTTTAGTTTCACCTTGTCTGTACGTCTTTAGCCACAGGACTCTCAGATTATAAGTTTTATCATGCTAAAATTTTGCACGGTAAGTACTCCTTTCGTGCACTTGACACATGTTTCGAACTTTTTAGGTTCTACGACATGACAGTTTTCTCACGATGTTTTCCATCACCGTTTGAGAGTACTGCCCACACACATTTTTCGAACAGAAAAATCCATTGGTGCACGACTGAATTTGAGTCCACGACCTTAGGACCGAAAGGCGGGATCACTACTACTAGACCATCAGTGCTCTGAAAAGTATAGTTGACGGCTTGAGACAAGTCTTTATCCAACCAATATTCAACAAGATTGGCATCAAAGGATTACATAAGCCTTCTCTACGAAGCCATGTTTATAGAATTCATATAACTTAGCTTTGGCTCTCCAAATCCCAGTAAATAGTTGCTCCATCTGCGTTTCTGTCCATCGATTTATCTCGTAGATAAGGTCTCGAATACAAAATATATTACAGAAACGATCACAAACAAAACAGTATATGAGGCATTGACACTGAAATCTCTGCGTTGGCCAAATGCCAAGTGATTCAGTTAAGCGATAAAATACTTAGGAACACACTTTCTTTGCTCCCAGTTTGTATCAACAACTACGTAATTTAGTTAGAGCGAGTTGTAAACTCATTTCAAAAAAGAGAAGGCAACTGCTCTGTGATAAGTAATGCGTCATATCCGGGCCCCACACCAGCACCACACCATAGACAATTAAAGCAGGACATCTGTCTGGGCCCCGTTTTTATTTTATTGTTTGTTGCTTTGACCATTTGTTGTTATAGCGGCAATAGAAATACACACTATGTAAAAATTTCAACTCTCTAGCTATTAACGTTCATGAGATTACAGACCGCTGACGGACGGACGGACGGACAGACAGACGGACGGACAGCGGAGGCTTAGTAATAGAATCCCGTTGGCACCCTTCGGGTATGGAACCCTAAAGAGAAACAAATATAAGTGACAATAATTACAAAGCCAATTTTAAAATAACGTTATAAGAAAAGCATAACATGCCCAAGTTATGATAAAATGCCATAACTTCCCTCACTAGTAAGTAAAGTATAAAATATAACATGGAAGTTAAAGTTCTAAGGCAAATAAATCAAGAAACTTGTGCAATGAACTCATTTCGAAACCCCATGCCTTGAATAAATAAACAAACATTCTTCTCGTAAAGTAATATTTTACGAACCTGAAAAAGCCTTCCCAACCTCAGATAACCTTTGAAAACACTCTGCCTGGCCATCTCCGCCCCCAGGTAAACGACTGTGTTTTCATGTTGACAACCTCGCCATCTTTCACGACACGTTTGTGCCTACGAGACTACGAAAAGATCCCTTTATCATGGTTCCTTGTGATCGATATTGTTATAAATAAACGTTTCGCAGGACTGGCTTTTACCTTGTTGGGAATTTGGGAGCATTGACAGATTTATGATTGGACGAGCTGCCGCCAGCGGCTTCGCTCTCATGGCACCCGGATGAAAAATAGCCTATATGTTAATCCAGTAGGTACATGTACTATGTATTTTCCAAGTTTCATTCGAATCCGTTAAGCCGTTTAGGCATGATTGAGGCACAAACATCCAAACTCACAAACTTTCGCATTTATAATATAGTATAAGTAAGATGAGTAAGTTATGACTTCTTCTAATAATAATTTTAAGTTGTTTTATTCCAATAAGAGTTAGGCACAGATAACATAAACCTACATTATTACAGATATTGCATATTCGATCACCCTAGCGGCGCGTATTTTTCTAGATAAAGCCTATTAGTGGATGAAAGGAGCCTTTGAAGCGCACTTTAAATCCTTTCAACCCATTGATTCTAAAGAACTAGTAGTAGTGAATTCCGATTTACTAATGTGCAGCCGAATAACCACCAAATTGTCTACGCCTCTAGTACGGATAACATTATACTATACAAGTACATACTGGTCCATACATTGAAAAGGTCTATTATTTAGATGTATGTATTAGGTGACTAAAGCCTTTACAATCTATACTAGATTATCTATACAGCGCCAGGAGACAACGTTAGGTAAGGATATCCAATTAATCCAACTCTAGATCATAAACGAAAAGTATTGCATTTCCAATAAATTCGTATAAGCTTATAAGCTCTGCTTACGTAACTTCTACTCGTACCTACATTAGGACAATAGCGGAGGCAAAAGGCAACCTATTCAGGATACAGGTGGCACCAATAAAAGATCAGCCCAAAGCTATTTAATTAAACTGACTGGCGTAAAAAGTTATGTGACACTGAAAATGGGGGTCGAATTAAATCTTACGTAGACAGATAGCGATTAGCTGTGCGTTGGAATTCATTCTGACAGTCACCTTGCGGCTTGCCAACGATTTATAGGGGTAGATTACGGAGCACTGAATTTCTTACAGAGCGATACGTTAGAGACGACGATCATTCACAGTTAGGGAAAATTTGATTGTTATATCCCAAATTCAGAACTAAAAGAGGGGTATTTTTTAAATTTTCTATAAATACAAAAAAAAATATCCAAAAAGTAACCAAAGTTAAAATGTATACATTAATATCGTCATGACAACTGACATCTCTAGGAAAGGGAGGCTGATTTTCTCAAGACACTCTTTGGTAGATAAGGCCCGTTTAAATACTGCACGCATGTTGCTCGAGGTAATTAAAACTTCATTTGAGCTTTTATCGGTTTCATTATTGTCTATTCATGGGCTTTTCATTTCAGACTGATTACCTGTATTCAATGTCTGCTGATATAAAAGCTTAGCTATATCTACAGTCTGAGATAGCAGCTGTCAAAGACTTTTCTTCGTTATCAAATAAAAGTTTAATTCATGACTTCATTGCGATATTTTGAAGCGAACATTTTGATCTGAACGAAAGCGAGCATCATCGGACTAACATAACATCGCCTGCTGTTATATTTTTTATAGCGTTGACCAGGGAATGTTCGCTGAGTACTGTACATAACATTGAAAAGTCACTCTATCATCATCATCTTCCTACCCTTGTCCAATCGGTGTGGGGTCGGCACAGTATGTTCTCTTTTTCTATTCTCTTCTCTCAGCCATCATCTCTGTACTCCTTTCTTCACAATAGTTAACTTGTGTTTACTTGTGTTAACTTGTGATAAAAAATAAAACTTTATTTTGCCTAGACTAAAAAAAATTGCTGCAATCTCAAGTGAGGGTTTCAATCAGCAAAGCGCGTGTTCTTTACCGGGGTCGCAAGATTACGAGCTCAGCGATAAATCGTTACAGTGCAATCGACTGATGTTCTCAATTTTTTGGAAATCTTTCAAATCGGCTTACTCAACGTTTACGCCTTCAAATTGCCCGATAAAATTCTTTTGATACAGTTATGGTGTGATATCAAATTGAGCATCGGTCGACAACCGAATGTTTTTCAATAGTAATTTGCTCTTCTGTTTTGTAAAATGTCTACGTAAAATGCTACGAAGTGTTACGTTATTACTTCGTGTTAGTAAAAATTGGTAGTAAGATAAAAAAAATTGAACGTTCATTATGTTTTACGCCTGAATTTCAAAGGAGTTACCAGTTCACGTAGGTAGGTTAGAACATAAAGTAGACTCGAGAACACTTTGGGGATTTTGTGACTAACATGTAAAGTTCCTTTATGGCAGAACTATAAGTACCTAATGCATTTTAGAAAAGAGAGTTCATGGATTATGAAAGCCGACGTACTCGTACGTAGTTGACGTTCGCAGTTTCAGTTACCATAAAACGAATCATTGTCATGTTTCAGTAAACTTTAAACGATCCGTGAACTTGGTAAACAGAATGTTTCTATAGCTAAATAAATGTGGACTAGACACATGATTTATTACTGCGAGGGTCGACGTTGGATTCGTAGTAAATCGATTGAAATAAATAACCACCGCTTTGATACATAATAATACTTTTTTCGTCGAAAAACTTTTTTAATCCAACAATGTTCCCCAATAGTAGGAAAAATGGTCCAATTTGCACAAACGTGTTCCTTTAGCTGCTTGTATTCATCCCCTATTCATTCCAATGTTATCATTAAGTTCAAAATTGTTTCGCAATTTGAACTGTGCGCAAAGGTTCACAATAAAGATCTGTTGAAAACACAAGGGGAGTTTTCTATGGAGTATAATAGTTAAAGTTAGAAAAGACAATTATTATTCATCATTATTTATACCAACTATAACAATGTGATTTTTCACGTTGTTTTTAAGTCGTTAAGCTATGACGGAGGCCTTTAGGCGGCCTAAAAACTCCGTCACTATAGAGTTGGCCACTAGCTCATACGAACATACATACATACATGTTTTTCTGAGTAGAGGGGCGAAAACCAACCTAGGTACACTAGGTAAAAGAAGCATTATGTGGAAACTGGCTTGGCTTACCCTGAAGCAGCGTAGAAGCCTCATATTTAGTTTAAGTATGAAGATTGGTCAACCGCTTCCGCGCAACACCCTCTATGCTCGCATTTCTATTTTCTCCAGATCCTGCCTGTTTTGTATAAATAAACCTTTTATTACCACCGTTTCCTGAAATTGAAATTCTCCCTGGTGGTAGAACGTGGCATAAGATATTTCCTCGGCGTTCACTTCGACTTCGCAGCGTTAAAAGATTCCGGTAATAAGTATCACTCTCCGGAGTTGAACTTAGTTGGAAACTATGTGCTTATAAAATACTTTTGTTAAAATGTTTTAGTGATATTCCATTTTGTGAGAAATATTAAGAGCTCAGGAATTATGTTCCACTGTGAAAAATAATAAAATATGCAAACAATAATAATTACATAATAAAAGCCTGTTGAACCTCTACCGGGCCAAAGTCTCACCTTGTTCCAACGAGTTAATAGAATAGATATAGAAGATAATAGAATAGAATAATTGTTTCTGTCGGTATTTTTTACACCATACATATTTGATTAGTAAAATACTTATAGCATAATTTTAATTCAATAATAATTACCATGTCACTTAATTTTGTATTTAACAATTTATTTTGCACAATGTGTTGCGTTGCTTGTCAGTACATGCATGTTGATTCAGTGTCTGAGGATCGCACCGCTTGTCTTCAGACAGCTTCTTTTACAGGACACCATAAGATACCGGATCGAAGGCCCTTGAAAAAAGTAAATCAATTGATAAATCTTTGTTTTTATTTGAAGGCATGATGGTAGTAACACAAAAAGTAAGAATAAGAATCATAAATTAATGAGTCACGCAACGTTCCAATGAAAGGGCGTTTTAAGAGGTCTAGAAATAAAACAAATACTGGATCTACTAAGCTGGCGAGTGGGGACTGTGGCACGACTGCCAATCTAAAATGCAGATGCAATCTGTGAACTAATTTCTAGCACACGGCAGTAAAACCTAGTGATATAGTAACCATCTATAAATGTCTTGTTTTGAACTGTTTATAAACCAAAGTTTAGATATTTTGTGATTAAATCATAGAACAAAGAATTATAACTTACGTCCTCAGACCAAATAAAAAGAAAAGACGCCGCGCCGCGAACAACAAAAGTGAAGCCACACAAAACCGTGCTCTTGCAAGTAAACATACACGCTCACACACACACCTACACTAAAACGATGGTCATCGCTCTTGAGTCGTTGTCTAGTAAACTTAAAATTTAAAATATCTATTTAAATTGAATTAGAAAACAGCAGCAAATCACATAAAAGTCTCATGAATTCACTTTTCACTTGTAAGTACTTCAAATAACGTCATATCTTAATTATTATACTATGAATTTTAGGTTACTTGGAACACGAAACCTCAAAACCTGTGGTGGCTTCACTTTTGTTGTTCGCGGCGCGGCGTCTTTTCTTTTAATTGGTCTGAGCTTACGTCATAAAAAAATCGCAGAAATCTTATGTAAGGTAATAAATAATACATACCTAAATAAATAACACCCAATAGCCCACATAGTTCTAGACCCCATACTGGGATTCCTCGTCGTATTGTAGCATAACATAAACTACAGTAGCATAACAACGGAATGAACATTTCAGATATTTCTCCGAAAAGTATAACAGCACAAGTTAATAGGAAGGAAGGCACAAAGTACTTTCTCTATTCTAACCAAGCAACCGACAAATTATGGTAAATGGAAAGATAGAAAGATAACACGGAGAAAGAAAACTAATCCTAAGAAAGTTTTTTAATCTTGAAAGTTGACAGAACGGACAATGTGATTCAGTTTCTTTTAGGGCTAAAGTATAAAGGGATAAGAAGCTCAATTTCAAAGAACTTAGGAAGTTTATTCGAGTTAGTTGAATCATCATTGCGGAGGGATTTCAAACCAGTTTAGTGAAACAAAACTTGACTGAAGGAGGTATGTGTTTGGAATGTACACTTACCGAACAACAAACAGTAAGTACTATTTATTTGAATACTGGACGTAACCTACCTTAACTCTAGGTACACTATGGTGATTAATTTTTCTGGAAGAAAAAAATCTAGTGAATGTGTTTTTGTCACTAAATTATTATTTAATAATTTAGTCTTGGAAGGTATTTGATCTTACGTAATTCGGGTCATGCATAAGGCTTGCATCAGTGCGTTGGCGGGCCGCCAAGGCCGAGATTTCCTTTGTACTCTTGTGACGCCAAATTATGATGCAACACTGAAACCTGAAGGATTTATGCTCATACGCAAATTTTTCACGTTTCAAAAAGTTCTGTTCTTCAGTATTATTCTGAAACGTATTGTCACGCACGTATCCCTAATGGGGCAGAACCACGAGTAATCATAAGAAAATTTGCAGCTGGACGCCTTTTATGTTTTATCTTTACTCCCAGTCAGCAGAGAAGTAATAGTTTTGAAATTACAAAACCTATTTTTTTTACTGCGATTTGTATAAACCTCATGTAAGAAATTACAACCTATGTAAATTCATACATTATCGGTACAAAGTTGGAAATAGCATAAACCCCGCAGAAGGTAAGCTACTTCTGCTTTTATTATTTTAATGGGTTTAGTTACACAGTGGGGTAGCAAAGCGAGGTACTTAGGTAACTTTTACCCTAAATTTAGACCGTCATACATTATGAATTACAACATATGTAAACGTTCTGCAATTTCCGCCAATAATGCAATTAAATAAGTAAAATTACTTATGTTCGAGCCAATCTCTTGCTTCTTGTTTAATAGTGAAAGAAGCAGGTGTACTTATAGCTGCAGCGATCCGGATTCGTGTTCAATTTCCTTTGTTTTAATTAGTTTGTACCACAATCTTCCTATTTTCCTAAAAAAATAAAAGTAGTAGTAAAAAATCTGAATAGCTCTTATTTCTTAATTAATGTTACTTCTTTGTTGTTACGAGTACTATGTAACACATACACCAGACACATACATTCTCACATAGACGTCATACACACTACTTTACACCTAAAATAAATAATAATAATATAAATACAGTTTTATCGTTTTGTATCCTAAATTTTGTCACATAATTTCAATATAAAATATATTATTTTGTAATTAAGTAAATTAATATATGTCGTACGTAATCAGATGTAATCTTAAGGGAAGGTACTAGCTACCAAAATACAAGTTTTAAAACTTAGTTTGGTAGGTAGGGCTAAAATGTAAATGTAAATGTACCTACCCTAAAAAGCAATTAATAAATAATTATTATTATTTCAGTTGCTGACAATCTTCGTTTCCATTAAAGCAGTGGTCTATACTGTTGCCCGCAGGCAGCCCTAGTGGTGGAGAGAATTTATTTCAATTTAAATCGCTCCAGACAAAATATACAGCATTTAACTATAGAACACGACGTTGCACTTAGCCCCCAGCGATTTAACTTCCAGCTCGCGGACGGAAGGTGGCACACTCTTAGAGCCCTCGCTTTAAACAATGTGTGAATTCTGTCACGTTGTCTGTCGTGGGAAAAACTCACAAAAGATTTTCCTGAATACCTTTACCCGGATTTTTGTGAAGCCACTAGGTAAGTCTGTAGACAGTTTTATATATCCTACGGCACTAGTTCTTTTAAAACACCAGCGAAAGAATCAGCGATGCGATTTAGTGGTAATGTTTAATTTTTTATATAATGTAATTTTTTATTCTATGTATCTTGCCGTGCAGTAGAACAATACTGGCTGAATAATAAATTAATATGTATCTACATACATACTTATGATAAGTTGTAACTAGGTGAGTAAGGAAAGGTAAAAACAGTAAAAATTTGATTCACTGTGACTGAAAGAATTACATCGAAATGTTGGTAGGCGATACCTACTTAAAACCACTAAATCCTTTCGACTCAAGTTTTGTTCGGAGGAAATCCGAAGCCGAACGTAAAGACGATCTCTGAAATATTTATAGAATTTCAAGTGATAAAGAGAGATTTGTAGACTTATCAGAGGTAACATCAACGCTGCATTTGTCGGGAATTGGGTCTAGCTAGAAAAATGATGAGTAATCGACACTATTACTACTAGTCGTGTCACTAGTTTCTTTTGAACCAGTGTGGTGAAAGGATTTAAAGTGTGCCTCAAAGGCTCATTGAGGTTCGACATCGGATGATCGCAGTTGACACATGTTTATGAACTTTTTAGGTTCTATGACCAACCTTACTAATAGATCTAACAGATACATAAAATCGAGGTATTATAAAATAAAAGAGACAAAGCATTAAAATAAAATTAAAATGCAGGCATCAAAAACCACTTATGGAAAATGGAAAGTAGACACTTTAGGAATGACTGAGATTAGGCAGCGGCCCGTTTGTCAGGCCCGAAACGAAATCTAAATACAACCCAGGGAGCCTACTCCATGAACCGATAAACGATATATCGTTATCGGGACAGTGGATCGTGCCGAATTACTGTCAAACTTTACTCTAAATAACATAGTTTGTTCGGAGCTTACACATACCCAGTTCCAATATTTTACGGACGGATTTTTAACAATAACAATGTCGTTTTCCGATCTTTAAAAAATGTAAAGGTTATACCAAAAACTAATAGTGAACCAATGTTTGAAAATTTATGCCCGGTTCCAATAACGGACGAACCACTTCTAACAGTTCATACTTGACGAAAAATGGCATCCTTACTCATGAAAGGGCTGTGTTTATATTTCCTCCTACCCTTATAAATAAACCAAAATACATCGTTCGCTACTGGGTACCTAACGTGATTTCCACGGTGAAATTATGGAGTTTTTTTAAATGTTTATTAAACTTTTAACCAGTCGTTTCAAAATTGGCTGCGTTTGACTAGAGTAGGTACTTGATACAACAATATAAAATACTATATTACATAGTTATTGTGCATATTTAGAACCTATAAAGGTACTTACTATCTGATAATAATAACACCTTAGCCAAAACTCTTATAGCATGATCCAAGGATCATGCTGTGCCGACCACATAGAGTGGGATAAGGGCAGGAAGATGATGATGATGACTATCTAATAATAATCCTAATTGTCATGTTCTGATTTTTTTTAACGACGATTGGTGGGCACGCCCCATCTGAATTCACCATATCAGTCTATGCTAAAACTACTTGGAGAAGTCTTAATTTTATACTATTTGTAGTAGATCAAGGCTTTCCAACTTAACCAATTCAGTAAGAATAGTGTACAAATTAAAACAACAATCCCTAGGTATTGGTTTCAAGACTCTAAGTTCAGCTAACGAGACCCTCAACTAGGTCATTTGTTTTATCATTGTTTGACTTGTTTGCGGAGCCCCATTGAAGATCAAGTTGCTTAACAAAGACGAGAAAAAACTACATAAAAACCTTCAACTTCAGATTCTAGGAAACTGCGGCATTTATATAGCGGCAGTGTTCTAGTGAGAGCACTGGTGGTCTAGTTGGTAGTGACCCCGCCTTCCGATCCTAAGGTCGTGGGTTCAAATCCGGTCGTGTACTAATCGAATTTTCTGTGCGAAAAAATTATGTGCGCTATACCAGTACTCTCAAACGGTGAAGGAAAACATCGTGAGGAAACCCGCGGTTTAGTCAGCTCCGCACGAATTGACCATGTCTTTCCTGTGGACAAGGCTGACTACGCTGAGAGTATGGAATAGGTGCTGAGCAAGCCTACTCCATCTTAATTCGTCCCAGACACTACAGCGTCCCGTCTGTGAAGGTAAAAGTAACCTCCTGACGCTGTATAAAAGGCCTTAGTACAAGGAGTATTTCTGTTGAAGCAAGTTTTCTAGCATCTTTCTTTTTCCTCGTAGACATTGGTAATGTACTTAGGCACATTGTTTGGCGTGGGTGGTATCGGGAAAATATTTGACAAAGCCCGTTTGCCGAAGCTTTTCAAACGAAGTCCAAGCAACCTCTCTTGGACTTTAAAATAAAAGTGTAGGTAGCTTTTAATACATTTTAAAATGAATTGTTCAAAAACTATTAAACTGTAACAGCGTACTTACAAACCGTTTCATTACCAATCAGGATCATTCACATAGTAAGATTTCTTTGACTTTGACTTTAAAGTGCACTGTCATCTGACTCTAGGTGTACAAATATTGATTTAATTTGCTAAAAGGAATGACACCAAAACATGTATTATAGAAACTTAAAAATAATAAATGCGAAATGGAAAATAATGTGTAATTTAGCAACTTAGTCATTAAAAACTTAACGAACGACGAAGTTATTAAAGTTTTCTTTTCGGCTTTTTCAAAACGCGCGCTCAGATGACGAATGACGTCAAACATCGCTCGACTTTTTTGTTCAGATTATTCACCGTTTCGCTCATGTCGTAAAGTCTATTGTTTGTGTTTCTTGAGTTTTTACTATAATTTGGTTACTACGCACTCATTACATAATCTAAGAAAGTGATATTATTTTCCCCCTATTAGACAAGGATAACAGACAAAAAGGTATTGGATGCTCTACTATAAGATTACTGTAACATCATAAACTATGAGATACAACGCGACGCGAAGGAACTAAACAAATATTTACTGATCAAACAAAAATGTGTCCCATAGCGGCAATCGTGACGTTTTTTGCAAATGTCGTTTTTCTGTGGTGACAAAGGGATGTTAGCTAATGTAAAAATACTCGATGGTATGGTTACTTAGGCTCATATTCAAAGACAGGGCTCAATTGTGAATCAGTTTTATATTATTCACCTATATTCAAACATTTTTTGAACAGTTTTCTATGAAAAAAAAAATGCCGTGAATCTATCTAATCTTCAAGAGATAGTAAAATTATTACGTCTTTATTAACCAAAATAAACTTAGAACTAATACAAATATTATTTACGTAATATTAGAAAATATAACAGTCGGGCTATCTAAATACCGTTGCAAACAGTCTATGAAGTCGCTGGCCGCATTGCTACACCGAATGGCAATACTAATCCGTTGAGCCAAAGAAGAACCACACACCCTGAAAGAGTATTAAAAACGAATAAAATAAAATTGTTCTTGAATATGTTTTTTAGTTTAGATTCGGTGGAAACTCGCTGTCCAATTCGAACTTTAGTACACTATAAACAAGTCGGTACTTTTATCTGTTCAGTGAATGCAAGGATTCTTTACCTTTTCGATGGTTCGTTATATTGTTGCTGAAGTGAGTTGTGTGGGCAATATACACGTGTTGCAAGTCCATGATGCGGAGGTGGAGCTTGAACGACTAGCTTGTAATGTTATTTTTATTCTTCATTGAACTTCATTCGTTGTTAATTATTTATAGTGAATTGACGATGTAGGTAGGAAGGCAGCCGAGTGTAAAGCACTTCACACACGGCAGCTATAATGTATATTAATATACATTAATGTATACTAATATACATTATAGCTGCCGTGTGTACACCCGTAAAAATCGTATCCGTGTGAAAATATACATTAAAGCTGTCGTGTGTGGTCTCCTGACGATTTCTATGGAAAGATGTAATGAGATGTATCGCGCTATAATATACATCTTTACATTATAGCTGCCGTGTGTGAAGTGCTTTATTTTGTAGTGTTCATTAAAATTATTGAGTTAAGGTAGACTTTCGAAGCAAGTGTCAATATCGGTGACGTGGAGAATGACGTTCTTACTCATCGTTACACTCGTTCCTGCTCTGTCACGACGTCATTGACACTTGCTTTGAAAGTTACCTTTAGAGAAAGCCTGAGAAAGCACTTTCAGTGATCATGACGACAAAAACTCACAGAAAATCCTCAGTAATAAGGATTGATTGGAATTTTTTAACGGGTGGTGCGATTGGCTTGAAACTTAGTTAGGATACTTTATTTAATACAAAATTAATGTAACAAATTAATTCAGAGTCTTTTAAAATAATACTCAATGGGTTTGAAATATATCTGATATGGGATGTTTACATAACGCTAGCGAAGCCGCGCGAGTAAAATCGTGTTTCATAAAATGTGTATTCATAATATTTTCTAATGTAAATGCCTTGTTTGTGTATCATTTTACCAATAAATAAATTATACATTGCTGAGAAAAATGGTACAATGTGCATAAACAGTACTACTACATTATGTGAGTCTACTAATCATAATAATTTTAAACAAACACAATGCCACACATTCCCCTCAATATGTGACAAGTAAGTCTTATTCACTACAGCAAGGACAATATGTAAATGTACACATTATGACCCTATAATTTATATGCCTTATAAGGGTCAACTGGGCGGTACAGGGTTAATATTTCATATCAACCCAGGACGCGTACGTCCTAAGAGAAAACAAATCATAGAGTGCCTTAAAAATCTTAGTAAACATTGTTGCGCAAAATGACTGTAAAAAATAAAAGTACCTACAAATTCAGTTCAGCTAAAGATGTCTCCAATTAAATTCTCTCTACGACAGAGCTGTGTACGGAAGGAGCCCCTTAGCAGTACTCTTTTATCCATTCAGGTTGGTACTGTTTCCTTCCTCAATGACCATCTCACGCTTGACGTAGGGTGGCCAAGAAGAAACAGTGATGCGACAAACATCATAATAGATCGCTTGAAATTTTTTTTACAATTCTGTATTTTATTAAGTATCTACTCTCTGAACTTATTCTTTCAGTACAGTAAAGAAAGTGGACGAGGTATTTGCCCTGCAGTGGGACATTGAGGGATCCTAGTAATAATATAAAAATTCTAATAATTCTAATAATAGTAAAGAATATAGCACTTTACACTTTGTAAATACGTTCACACTGGATTGTCTTTACAATGCTCACTTGCTAATTATCACTTCGCGTAAATAACCTTTATAATACAGTGGCTGATATGCCACCGTTGAAATGTCAGAAGGTTTCAGTTTCATTCTTCTGTTTATATGAATGTTATGTCAGTACCTTCCTGTGCATTATTATTAATTTTTTGAGAGTCAGCATAGTGTGGCTCCCTTTACAATTTATTCTAGGAAATTTAAAAGCTTAAAATCTTTTAGTATCTATATCACTCACTGTCTTGGCTCGTGGCGTAGCTTGTTTAGACGTTCATGATTGATCGTTGAAGTTAAGCAACGCTGTGCGTGGTCACAATTCGGATGGGTGACCGCAAGTGGCATTACGAGCTGAGCGCTTCCGTGCTTCGGAGGGCACGTTAAATTGTTTGGACCGGCTTTTAAGTCGTTAAGCCATGACGGAGGCCTTTAGGCGGCCTAAAAACTCCGTCATAAGAGTTGGCCACTAGCCCATACGAACTTTCTTTTTTACTGTCTTGGAGTTAAATAATAACTGTACCTTTTTATATGGACTTCAAATATTCATGAATTTAGAGTTGATGACTGTAGTTACATGAAATAAATTAATCCTATTTTTCAGCACATTACTCTATATAAAAACGTAGGTACCTTCGTAAACAGCATTAGTGTTTTTCTGTACTCGTAGGTACGCCCTACGCTACGTTTTTTGTGAGCAGTTTGATGGGTTCAGGCGATAGTGAAGATTCGTAGCGTGTGCGACTTCCGCCCACACGCTACCCTCTTGTGGCCTCTCACTAGGACTAGGCGGGATTAATTTGAGGTGAGATACCGGCTGATAGCAGATATTTGGCTCCTTGAAATAAGTGGCAATCGATAAAGCCCACAAATCAACAGTCGCCGTGGTTTTGTTTACTCTAGTCGAAGTCGAAAATTTAGTTTTAGTTTGGTATTTAAAGTAAGTCTGGCCTGATCAGAAAAGTATGAAGAAAAATTTAACTCAGGCTTTAATAAAATTAGCTGTAAGTTTATTTCTGTTAGTAGAATAATAAAAATGCTCTTGTATACTGCCTTTAGTTCCAAGTTATTGAACTGCCGTATTCATAAAGAACGGGTTTATGGAAATGCATTTGGTCAATTCATAAAATATTCAGCGCCGTGTCGTCGGTGGTTTAGTTCCTTCCTGTATTATGGATTTCTGGTGCAGAAATACTTGATGACTTGACATGATATATTTGCAGCCTTCGAATTTAGATGATTTTGCTGGTTGGAAAGTTGGAAAATACCCAAGTTTTTTGTCAACTTCCTTAGACAATAGGTACTTATTCTACCAGTAGATATACTTTCATTTATGTATTGTATTTTATTAACATATGGATGGATTTATTTTTATCCGAAATAAATAAGTATTATTATTATTATTTAAGTTATATACAAAGCTTTCTAAGGCAAGTCGCACACAGGAAAAAATCCGTGCGGTTTTTTGGATTGCTTGGTACTTGCCTGTCCTTTTTTATGAGGACGCCAGCTCCGCTTAAAATATACTGAATCGGGTATACCTACCATGCAACGCGAAACCGCAAGGGTTAGCGGATCACCGAAACTTGCTGTAACAGTGTCTCGTCCCTTGTGTGTGAAGAGCGCCTAAAAGTTACTGAGTTTCAAAAATATCTGTTATGGTGAGCTGAGTAGTTTTAAGTAGCTATGAAACTTTGGTCCGTATAGATTCAAGATCTCCAACTAGTGGAAGTTGTAAGCCTGGCTCGTATCTAGGCTTACGGATTTATGCAGAGAGCAAACATCGGGATCCATACGACGAGAGAGTACCACAGCTCACATTGAACCGCCGCGTCATTCGATGAAATGAAATGAAAATTTTATTTTGCCAGAAGCATGGTCATAGAGTATGTACTTAAAATAAATAAATAGTTTCACACACTTCACCGTTAAATACAGCACGCAAAAAAATAGGTTTAATTATTTATTTATTTATTTTAATAATAATGGATCAATAAATGTCAGGTAAATTAATAATAATAAATCAATGAATGTCAGATTAAAATAAAAAAAATTAAATAAGGTACAAATACACATTACATTATTGTTTAAAAATTCATTCGACTGGCGGCCACAACCGTAGTTTTACTTTTCATGGCTCTCTGGCAAAAAAAACTTGAATAGATATTCTTTCTTATCAAGTACTCTCCATTACTAATCCAGTACTCCAGTTACAACATTAGTTAAATAATCAAGGTGTTCTGGTATAGCAGTTGTGACTTGTGACAGTACAAATATTAGTTTTATGATGATAATTATTTTTTTAAAGATTGATTGTCGAAGCTTAGCTCTTTTAAATTGTGGAAATAATAGGGAACCTCTACCAGTAAGGTAAATAAAGGAAGTCAGCTATGTGAGCTGTGCTTTATAACCTATGTCGTCACTGGTGAAGTTGCGACGAAGATTTGAGTGCTTCCTAACAATTATCCGCGATATGAAACGCAATATGCACAACGGCATGACACACGAATTTGAACTTTATAACAACGAAAAATAGTCCAAAGTTGTATGGAGTTTATGGACCAGGCGGTAATAAAGGAATTTCATGAAGGAGGATGCTGAAAACTAAATTCAAACTTGTTGATTGACAATCGATATGCGGTTAATAGCTACTTCGGGATTGTATAGTTGCCAACTTTTCTTATTTACAGTTTCTCTATTAAATATCATCATTATCGTCATTCTTTCACAACATAATATAATTAGTAGTTCGCCCCGAACGGAGATCGCGCGCGATTCCACAATCCGCAAGATTTGCATTCGCGCCCTGAGGTGTCTTGTACTTGCAAATTTTTTTTAACATTAGGTACAGTATAAAATCAAGACTTAAGGTACGAATTGGCAGCGGACGACATGAGGCAGCAGCAGCTAGCGACGCGTCCGCTTACTACGGAGGGAAATTCATAGAAATACATAGAAACCAGTAGTATCGCTGCGACACGTCGTCCGCTGCTGCCTCATGTCGTCCGCTGCCAACTCGTACCTTTATGTCAACTCTTACTTGTAGACATTCTTGTAGACAAATGACTAATGACATAGCAAACAAAACTAATGCAAATAATAATGATATCGCTATCTAGCTAATATCCAGTCTAATATAATATATGAACTACAATGAAATTGAAACTTTTCTAAATTTTACTTTTTCGTTCTATTTCAAAAACTATTCAGCTTAGATTAAAAATAAAAACTATTTTGGAATGTACAAATAAAGCCCTTTCATATGGCACCCCATTCAACACATTTATAAAAAAAAATTACCGTCTTAGGGACCCTATATCTTTACAACCCCTTTACCGATTGAGTTCACATGGTTCCCAGCAAATTTTCATAGCACAATTTATTGACCTGCCAAGTTTCATACAGATTGGATAAACGATTCGAAAGTTATGCCCCAACAAACATACAACGCCAAATAGCACAATTTGCCACTGAAATCATCTCTCGATTCGCTCGCTAGATCAAAAATTCGACTCAACAACAAACTTGAATGGTACCGGTCAGTAGTAGTAACAAATAAACCTTTATTTAATTACCACGTAATGTTGGCTAAAGTATACTGTTTACCATTACACTTGGAGACACTGAAGGTACTCTATCAAGTCACTTGATAAATTATCTCGAGCACAGGATGAAGAGCGCTATTTGCAGAACATAATTATGCTCGTGAGTGTACACGGAATCGCGTTGCAAAGTGTTTCATAATATGAAGTGTTGCAATTTATTCGTACAAGCTGTACACAGCTCGTGGAAGATAAAGACAATTATGGCTATTAATAATAACATGCATACATACGTACATATTATCACAACCGTGTCCCTAACGAGGTGGGCAGAGCCACAAGTAGTCATAAGAAAACTCTTGATCCAAGAGTCCCAAGATGGATATGGTGAACCATGGTGACGGGTGATCAGCCCATCGTCCATATATAGATGGTCTATCATGTTGACGAGGATACTATCCCTTAGTCGACGACGACATACCTACTCGGGGAGAGAAGCAGCTGGACGCATTCTAAGTTTGTTCTTAACTCCCAGTCCAGCAGGGAAGTAACAGTAATTAAAATTATAATAAACAGTTTCCGCGAACCGCGAACTTAGGATCAGAAGGCGGAGCCACTAGACCATCAGTGCTCAAACGAAGCTAATCGTAAGCCGAAACCCAACTTATATATAGTAAATACCAACCACATTAGTAGGAATATAAATAGATTATACAATAAGATCAGAACAAATACTGGCAGGGCGCGAGTCTAAATACCACCTAAATCTACCTAGATTAGGTAGCATTAAGGGCACTACCTACATTCACCCACGACTGGATTCAACAAGGATTCACTTCTCGTACTGAGAAGGCATAATCGGTAAGATTATGGAGGTGATTTTCGACCTCTAATGTCAGAATCCCAAGGGACGGGAAGATTATCCCTCATCACGAAATCACGGGTTAAATCACCCACAAATCATCCAAATATATCACATAGCCATCTATGATCAGTTCTGAAAACTTAAAAAAGTCTCTGAAACTATGTTATTTATAGTTGGATCGTTTGCATTGAATTTATGTCTGTTCGTACAGACTCTTTAGCCAAACGGGAGATACAATTTATGTAAACAAACCGTCAGTATTTAACCTAAAACTTACTTTTTTCAAATTTCAGCTTTCTAGCTTCAGTAGTTTGACGTGTGCGTTGATTGCAGAAAAATGTTTACCATATGATCCTGTTTTTGGGTATACAGAAGCATTATATAAACTTCCGCCAGATGGCGAAGTGTGCTCGAGCAAGACTACTCTATAACACCTACATTATCATGCTTCTAGTAAATAAACGCTTCCTTCTTCCTTTCTCTCGACTATAGCGGCTAAATTTCATATTTCTGAGAACTTGAATCTCAGAAAATCGACGTAATTACCAGAGTAGAGAAAACTGTTAAAAACTTACCAAAATAGTAGGAATTTTGACAGCTAGCAATTTCGTTCTAATGTGACTTATCTGTTTGAAATAGGTCTCTGCGGTTTGTCCGCTTAACATAATTGAGGCTCTCAAGCTCTCGATTTAAGTAGGTATCTTCCTTCAACAGACTGTCTCAGAAACTTTCGAGCGATGAAAACTTTCGTACGGTTGGAAGTATTTAAGATTCAAATTACTGGAATTCTTTTATTGTGGGCTACTTCTACTCTACCCCTTTTACTATTTATTTATAGGAAAACCAACAGCAGAAGATAATTAATAGACAACATAGTAAAAACAGAAAGCCAATTAACTTATTACTATTCGAAAATCAGAATACTTGCTCGCGCGCGAACACTTTTAAAGCCATTTAGTATGGGAATAGATTAAAAAGGGGATCAGCCGTGCCATCTGTGAGATAATAATGAAAATGTAGTTGGGTCCCTCGCGTGCTATTCAGCGCAGCTTGTATCATATCATAGAGCGCTATGATATTATTAACACTAGCTTCAGTCCACGTTTTACTCGTGTTTGTACCCGTATGTAGCCTATCTATTATTTCAAATTTAAAACGAAATATAGGTATTTCAAGCTAATCCAAATCCATTAATTAGGCCGTGATTGAGGCTCACCTATCCACATTCTCACAAACTTTAGCATTCATAATATCATTTGGATTACAGCGAAATATTTTTTATCAGTTCAGTAGTTTTTGAGAATCTATAATGAAACATACATACCTACTAACTTAGTAGAGGCAGTACCTATTGTAACTTTGAAACATTATTTACTGGCTTTAACTGGTTCTTTCAATCAATTTAAAACATAAAATGTCACTCAAAGAGATTGCTTTATTTAAAAAACTCATCTTTTTCATGATGGCTTGTTAAAGCTCAAAAGTCCCGGCACAGAATAGGATGTCTCACCGAACTAGAAGACCAACTTTAGTGGTTTTGTTCTTGTTTGTCAGTAAATTTATAATCGAGAGTGCGTTGTAGAGAATCCACCGCAGTTTTACAAATTTCGACCCGATAATATTGCACTTTAATACAAGTGTATTCAGCTTTTATTTGTAATACATTTTCATAGCTAAACTATAGTTTAAATGATTGTATACAAAAACCCAGTATGAGTAAATGAACACTAGAAAAGGTAACAAAATATATATTTTTTGCTCGATTCTATAAAAGCTGGTGAGTTGGTATCTATAGTCGCGAATTTGATAGGAGTAATTCAATTCCTTGTTATTGACGTAGCGGCTGCTCAAGATATAACACTGGCTGAACTTATTGCTATATTTACTTTATGGTGCCAGAGATGGTTACTCGATTCTGTTATAGAGCCTCAGGGCAGTGTCACTCAACAAAGAGAAGTATTTTTTCGTCTGTCTTTTCGCCTTAATCATCTGTCAGTCAAGTAATTATACTTCAATCGGACGATGAGAAAACGATTTTTACTCAATTCAGCGAACTTGCTTACTTTAATGAGTTTGATTTACTAATTTCATTTTCTTGATTAGGTACTTTTCAAATTTTTCTTAAAGTTGACTTGGTTTAGTAGGTATTTAAGAGGTTTCAAATTACTTATCAACTATAAAAATATGTAGGTAGAGGTAGAAGAAAGATGGATGGACTGTGTGAAAGATGACAGAGGGAAATGGAAAAGAAAACATGTTGTGCCGACCACACATACAGTTGGAAAAGGGCTGGGAAATGATGATGTCACCTTAATATTATATAGATCGGAACTTTGACACCTGTCAGTCATGCCACTTGCCCAGAAGTTTCATTGAACTAAACAGCTTTTAACTCCATCATCAGATCAACACGTTGTTACCGTAATATTAAATAATAAATAAATATTTGTGGACATTTCACACGGCGCAATCCAGCCCCAAACTAAGCAAAGCTTGTACTATGGGAACTAGGTGGCTGATAGAATGCTTATATACTTTTTTGTTAATAAATACTTATAATACGTAATACTACAATACCCGGAAGAAGTATTTGCAGAACATAGAAACATTTCTCCCGTAGCGGGAATCGAACCCGCGTCTCTTGCGTCTCAGCCGTGCACTCGCCCGCCACGCCACCGAGGTCGTCAAATCAACTGAGGTCGTATTGCATTATCGTCGAAGATAGTACATAAAGTATGGCGAATTTCGGATCAAACTCAAATTGGGGAACAAAGTGACCACAGGCGTATGCATATCCGTTCATTCAGAATAAGACCTACTGAACTAATAGAGCGTGAAGATAAGAATTTTATGGCTTCGTAAAAAAGTTTTAAGTCCTTTGACGTTTACTTTTCTGACCGGAATGGTCTGATTTTATTACAAAAGTCTGATTTAGAGACTTCGAAATTGTTTGATGTGTTTTATATTATCGTACTTTTTCTATATATCTGTTTATAGTTCGCTTGTGATAGCAGAAAAGGATTTTAATCAATTTGTTAAAAAAATATATACAAAAGATAAAATATATTTTTAGAACGTACACATCAAGCACTTTCATTTGATGCCAAACACGGCATGATAACTTAATTTGGGGTAGGAAATTCGAGTTTATTTACCGTCATATTGAATGAAGACTGACGTCATACGTCTCCGACTGAGAGTATCATTAAACACCTTGTGAAATATATTTTTACCTATTACAAGACATGGAAGAGAATGGCAGAAAAATAAATTTGATTACTGTACCTTACCTACTCTTACTGCATAGCGACACCAGATATAGAATGTGAAATGAATTAAATATAAAATCTGGTAAATTTTAATGCTAAATACTCGTATTTTGCATACTAAAAGTGAATAAGTTTGAGTTTTTATTCCACTTTGGGCTTTCACGTTTTGAATAGCTATTCAAATATTTTTGTCTCTCCGTTTCCAGTTTATAAAATAAATAGCTCATCCATTTTGTTATAGAGAAGGTTGTTAGATTTTGTTCATTGCTCGTAGTGCCACTGTTTTTAGGGTTCCGAATCAAAAAGGTGAGATGGAACCCTCATGGTGCGACTTTCGTAATAGAGGTCAAACGTTCAAACCTTACCTTCAACTGTTCGAGTGGGGGATGTGTGTCATTGAAGGGATTGAGTACATATTCTATGGTACTTTTTTATGATGGCCAGATTAGGGTACGAGTAGAAAACATCGAAAAAATCTTTCACTATAATGTATAGCCATCTTATCAGGTTACTATAGCTATTGATATAAGTCTTGTATGATATTTGTGATACTAATCAATTTCTATTAGTAGCTTGTCAAATACGATGGCGTCTTATAACCATCATATTGAGTATTTGACGGTTTGAAGTAACAAACTGATTAAAAAGTTACATGAATCATTCCTTTGGTGAAATCTCACTGTTATTTTCAATGTTTGGTTCGTAGTAGGTACGTTGTATCATAGGACCAACTGTCCTATATAATCTGTGGCTCTACTTTAATAAAAGCACTCTGGCAATTTGTGGGCGTAATTTAAATGCTGGCGACTGCAGTGACTACACGTGAACCCGCTCGGGGAAATAATTATTTTAATTACCCAAACGAATATTTGTGGTAAATATTTCTAATGTGTAACCTATTAGTTTCGTGTTTCGTTTAAGGTTTGTAGTGTATTTCAGCATTACTAAGCCTTTTATAAAATTTTCGGTCGAGATGTCACTTTGTCTAGCCCGCTATAAATTGTCGCTATAACAAATGATAAAAAAAAGAAATACCTAACAAGAAATACATAAAACATTTTTTTAATATACGATGGCACGGAACTCTTCTTGTACGAATTTGACTCGCATTTGACCAGTTTTATAAATATACATACATATTATCACGCCCGTATCCCTAACGGGGTGGGCAGAGCCACAAGTAATCATAAGAAAACTTACAGCCACTTCTGATCCAAGAGTAAAAAAAAATAACAGTTAAATTTAAAGTTAAATTTCAGTTTTATAAATGTTAGTAGAAAATAGTTGAATTTCCCAATAAGTGTATCCAGTTTAATATGGATATTGGTGGTATAGATACACAGAATTACCTATTAACTGTAAATGATTGTTTGCGTCAGAAACCTGTTGTAAACAATCTAACTGAATGAATATTGAACTACCGCGCTGTTTACGAAATAAATAATTAGCGCGATTGCAAATGGTTGTGTGAAAATTAAATCAACAGTTGGTTACTAAAACATAGGTATTTTAATGTCGCACGGTGTCAAGTGCACGAATAGAACTTTTGTAATGTAACTCCTTTCAACACACTGGTTTGAAAGAGCTAGTGACACGAATATCAGTAGTATGTCATATTAAAAAAAAGTCTAATGATTTCATGGATACCAGCACATAATGGTAGTATCGATGGCACCGTCTCATGGTAGGTATCATAGAAACGGTAGATCGATGAAGAGATATTCTTATGTACCAATCTTGAATCACTTCACAAAATGTTCCCTTCTAGTTAGGCGCTTTACACACTCGTCTCCTGGTCGCGTGATTTAGCGATCTGCTAAACAGTAATAAATAAATATAAATATTTGCGGACATATCACACAGCACCATCTAGCCCCAAATTAAGCAAAGCTTGTATTATGGGAACCAGATGGCTGATAGAATACTTATATACTTTTTTTTTTGTAAATACATACCTACTTATAGTAGGTAATAACTACAACAACCAGACCCGAAAGAAATATTTGCAGAGCATGCAAACATTTCTCCCGCAGCGGGAATCGAACCTGCACTTCTTTCGTCTCAGCCGAGCACTCGCCCGCCTCGCCACAGAGGTCGTCAGTGTGATCGCTTACAGGCTTAGACTTGCAAAAAAAACAAGCGTCGAAGTGACGCCATGACAGAAACCGCAAATGTAATTCGCCGAGTCATTGACAACTGCGCACGTTAGCCTAACGATTCTTGTCACATTTTCGAACACAATGAAATGATTATCGTATATTTTTGTATGTAATCTTAGTCCCCGATCTGATAGGTATCTACTGAGGCTTTTGTAGTAATTTATTTAGAAATAACCGAGTCATAGGTCCGTGCCAAGGATTATATCGATGCCGGAAATAATAAAAGTTTTCTTAAAATCCTGCATTGCGCAAAGACTTACCAAATAGTATTATATTACTAGACCCGTCTTTCTGATACAAGTTATAATTCCGAAAGTTTGCAAGGATTTGTGTTTACATATTTGTGTAAGGGTGTAAGAACCGACAACCGCTGGGGTAAACGATTTCTTGAATGGAGATCGCGACTCTGTAAACGTAATGTAGGACGCCCTCCGGCTAGGTGACTGGTGAAGTGACGATCTGCGATAGGCTGCTGGTAGAGACTGGATGCGTCAAGCCGAAGATAGGGCGCAATGGCTTCACTGTCCATCAGTGGACTGTTGTAGGCTGATGATGATGAATTCTGAATAAATACAGTTATAAAGTGACACGGTGTTTGAACTTTGGCTTGCGCCAATATTGTGCCTCAATAACAGCGTAACAGTTGAATGGATTTGAATAAAACCTAGAATGGACATAGTTTATAACGTAGAATAACATATTGGTTTGTTAACTACGCGAACGACAAAGCCGCGGGCGGAAGCTAGTTAAATATTTTTTTTAATATTGCCAGAACCTTTGTAATGGAGGGTTAGGTTCTCGAACAACAGAAAGCGAAATCTAATTCAAGCCACTATCAATACATAGAATCTGTCGACACATTCCAAAGAAAATGTGTACTGAATGCAAGACGGTCTAACGTTGTCACCGAAATTGGGTATGTGTCGTTCTGATACCCGTTCGTGAATAATTCAAAGGTCTGATTTAGTCTATGCCGTCAGAAACGAACCTTATCAGATACTTCAGATTACGTGCCTAAAGAAATCGTTCCTACACGTATATCCATTTATCTGATTGAATGGCGTTCTGACGTAGCTTCATTTCAATGTATTTTACCAATAATACGAGTACATACCAACCTACTGCGTACTTTTTTTTGTTGTGATAAATAATGCAACAAGGAAATCGGTCGCCGAGTCGATAACGCCTGGAAGAGCTACTGGTCCATGAAGGCGCACATGAAGGGAGACCTTCCACTGACACTTAAGCGTAAACTCATCGACATGTGTATCCTGCCCGTCCTAACCTACGGTGCCCAAACGTGGTCATTGACCGAGCTACAGAAGTCCAAACTCAAGATTTGCCAGAGGGCAATGGAACGCAGCATCCTCGGATTCAAACGTACTGACCGAGTGCGAAACAGCATGCTGCGTTCAGTTACTGGCATTGCCGACGTGGGAAGAAAAGCAGCCCGGCTCAAGTGGGACTGGGCGGGTCACGTTAGCCGGATGCCTTCGGACAGATGGGGGACTGCCGTAACATCCTGGCAGACCGACGGAAGGCGAAGTCGTGGTCGGCCAAGAAAGCGTTGGCGGGACGATCTCGACTCCTTCGAGAGAGAATGGTGGGAGGCCTCGAAGGACAGAGATGGTTGGCGGAGTTTGGGGGAGACCTTTGCCCAGCAGTGGGACGACATGGGTTAAAAAAAAATAAATAATAATAATGCAAAGGAATTATTTATTGAATTTATTATTATTGTTTACATGTTCGTCCCTGCTGTGATAGATACGTCCCCAGTGGCGTCGCGTCGGTTAGGCTAATTTTAATTTTCAATAGTTTCAGGTAGGTAAATCGGATAGGCACTTACTTATTATTTTCGTTTTGTTTTGTAGATATTTTTATTGTAGATTTTTATTTTTGTTTTTTGACTTACTGTAATATTTATTTTATTGTCTGTGTTCTTTTAATTGTATGTTTGCTTTAAACTACCTTGTATGAGCCAAAGATGCTTGCAATAAAGTGATTTTGTTATTTATTATTTCATTATCTAACATAACTAAAGCTTTTTGGGCGTTTGTAGTATGTACTACAACTAAAAAAGTGTTATTTTCAAAATGCGAATCGACGAACAGTTGTCTGCGCACAACGGTCAGTTTGAACCCATAATTCGGCTAGATGTCAGATTCTAGCATGTTGGTGGTGACAATCAAAATAATTATTTTATTACTCCATGACTTGACTAGATTAGTTTAATAATTTCGGATACTTATTGTTTAAAAAAGTATTTATTTATCAGATTTCTTTGTCGAGTCTCTTACATACTCGTAGTTTTGATTTTTGTGAAGGGATTTTAAGGACTGAATAAAACAATTTAGTACAAAAAATATTACTTTATATAAATTTATATGACAACCCATTCCAATACCTATTTTTTACATTTTGTAAGTATATTAATTACAAATTAAACAAGTAAATTATTTATTCACAATCTAGAACCTCTAACTATTCACAAAAAAGTACATTGTTTTTTTTTTCACTTTTATTTTTGAATATATTGATTACTGAATAAATATTGAAGTATGGATTTTTCTATTCCAACCATAAAAATATACAAGAAACAATGCTAGGAGAATTTGTTCATCAAATATCCATACTTAGTATGTAAGTTCTTAGATTTATATAAATAGAGACAGGCACACTGGTAGTTATAATGTCAAGTACTTGGAATGATCATTATTATAATAAATGTCTTTAGAAAATAGAATAAACTAGACCATAGAGGGTTGTAGCAAAATTTGAACAGAATGAGAACCATAATATTAATAAAATAATGAATTAAAATATATATTTTTATTTGTTTGTTAGTAGTAAAAATATGAAATCCCTTTAATTAATGATAGGCTTATCAATATATCGAACTCTATTCTATATTCTATTTCAACAGTTATTTTATAGTAAGATATCAGTCAAGACAGTTTAAATATTCTATTATTATTCTTAAGAATTATTATTTTATGAACAATGAGTAACTTTTTCTTAATTCAAACAACTCTATTTTAATAATATAATTATGATGCATAACGTTGAATACCTATGGAATCATCTATGGAATATTAGAAACACAAATAATAATGTACAAAATAAAATTGAAGAACAATGTTTCTCTAGGTATATGACAAGGAACAATGGAAGGAATGCTTAGACCTTTACGATTATCACAATTAATATTACATGTTTCTATAAACTTAATAACTATATAATTTCAAATAATACAAAAAATATTTGAAAACTTTCACAACAATAACAATTTACAACAGGGGGCGATATAATAATTTTTTGGATCAGATGAGCTGTCTGTTATATACCGTTTGCAATGGTTTTTAGATAGCCCGACTGTTCCTTTTGTATTTTCTAAATTGAATTAGTTGTTGTTTCTTTCTGTTAATAAATGTATGATCACTGAAAATAATATACCACTACCAAATTTTTAATCTATTTTACTGTTTAATTATAACAGTTTATTCAACGAGAAAAAACAATATTTAATAAAATGTTTGATAATAAGATCATTATGTTAAGTAATGGATTTTAATTGACTTTCCTTATAAATAAAACATTTCCATTAAACAGATTTCACAATTAAAATCGTATATTTTTGTAGCGTAAACAACCAAGAGCTATTTATATTTCTTCCTAAATATTTACAGGACCTAAGTATTAAATTATTTACACAATACTAGTACAAGTAGAAGCTTATAAATAATACATGAAAATTATACTATTTACAAATGGTTTACTATTAAAATACACTATACACACATAAAAAAATCACAGCTCATGATTGAAAAGTTCCATCTAGTCTAATTTGAGATCACTTCAGCTTTGGTTTGGTAAGTAACTTTTTTTTTCTTGCTGTTCCGTTTTATAGACGGATTTCTACTTTCACTATCGAGACTGACTTCACTGACTGATTCCGAGTCCTGGCAGCAGAAGTGTTTGTCAACGCAGTGTATTGATTCCTCGAAGGAAGGGTGGTCTATCTGGCGCAGCCGGTAGGATTCACTCCCCTCGCCACCCGCCCGCCGGCAGCGGAACGAGCGGCGCTCCCTGCATCAAGAGCAGCGGCCACGAGGCCCGCGGAACGTGCCCGCGCGGGCCTCATGTCACAACCGACACATCTCGTGTGACGACACAGATGAGTACATCATCGTCGATACCGGGTACTGGAAAGAAGGAATTGTTTTTTTTTATTAACGTACTTACACGTTCAAAACAGCCCACCAAGTGCTTGTGGTTTCAATGTAAACAAGGATCCATCACGCTTTATTTTATGTGTTGTGTCCTTGCCGCATGAATACTCGCTGTAGTTTCGTACCCTATTTGTGAAAGTGATTTCACACCCCATTTGCGTCAATTTTCGTATCAATCGTACTCAGTTATTAATAAAACGGGCTCTTTTCCCTGCCGAGTATATTTGATTTACTTAGCCGATTTCATCTGAAAACAATCATCGAATGGAAAGCGGTATGACTAATCGTAGAATTATAATGAAAGTTCCGAAAGCGACGCGACTGGCACAAAAATGGTCTGAATTAAATCAAACGATAGAAGGTAATCTCGATTGGTTTCAGTGAAATCTATTGGAAATTGAAAATCGACACAAACTGAAAGTAAGCCTAGCAATTTTTCACTAGATTAGGCGTTGAAGGAAAATTGTGAGGAAACCGGCTTCACCTGACCTAAAAACAGCGGCAGTGCGATTCGTACTCGCCCTGGTTGGTGTAATGCCTTTACACACTAGGCGTTTTAAACGCGCGCTTTAGATACGTGCGTTCGTGTCCCAAACGTATGTGTACGGCTTAATTTTAAATCATAATTCTCAGAAAGCGCATTCGTAAAGCGAGCACTTTAAAACGCCTTATGTAACAAGGCCTTACGGTTACAATGAAAAGAATAATTTAAGGGTTTGAGGGCACAAAGGTCGCGTGCATACAGATTGCGTGGAAGATTTATTCAAACAATTAGTGAGGTAAACATTCAGACCCAAATTATCACGATGAATAGACATTTTTGCAGACGTCATGCAAAACGCCGATTACATCTCTTAAATAATTGAAACAACAAAATTAAACAATCACAGAAAATAACAATAAAAGCTGGTCAAAAGGCGATAGACACTGATTAAACTTCGAAAATCAAGGGCATGTGTCATGCAAGTTGTGAAAGTACGAATGAGGTCACATTTAGATGCCGAAGTGCAAAAAGTTACATCGGACAGGAGTCACCAATCAGTGCAAGTGATACCTAACTCAGTACACATACCTCATCGTCTATGAACAAAACTGGTTGAAGACATTTGGTATCTCAGTAACTATTCTAAGACTGATCTATTTTTATTTAGAAACTTGGAAGAATACATTGAGATATCAAAGGCACTTGGGAAGGATGCGAGCGATATTAATATTTTGTTATATGTAGGTCTGCTCGCAGGAGTTAGACCTGGCTTGCTGTATGCCCACCAGCTCACTCGATGAGTAATAACGTCGTGTTGTACGCAACTGAAATATAAAGAATATTTACAAAATGGGAATAACAAGCATTAAAGTAAGAGTAATTTCGTATGAGCTAGCGGCCAACTCTTGTGATGGAGTTTTTAGGCTGATTAAAGGCTTCCGTCATGGCTTAGCGACTTAAAAGCCGGGACCGACAAGCTTCGACTTGTGATAAGGTTTTTTTTAATGTTCCAAACACTGTCGCCAAAAGTCTGAATTATGTTGCACCTATTCAAATTACAACGTCCCGTTGATATAGGCAAAAGTTGCCTCCAGACGCTGTATAATTCATCTATCTATACATTAACTAGATGTCGTCCGCGACTTTGTACGCGTTAGATTACTTTATTTTGCATTTATAGTATCCAAATCGAGTTTCAAGCTAATCGCACCGCCCGCCCTTTAAAAAGTTCCAATACCTACAAACGTTGATACCCCAGTTCACCTCTTTTTAAGGGTTGTTTTGAAAAATCCTGTAACAAATGTCCATTTATTTTGCATTTATAGCATCCAAACCTAGTCTCAAGCCAATCGCACTACCCTTTAAAAAGTTCCAATACAAACTTTTACACCCCATTTCACACCTTTTAAGGGTTGTTACGCGTACATACATACATATTATCACGCCCACATCCCTAATGGGGTAGGCAGAGCCGCAAGTAAACATAAGAAAACTTGCAGCCACCTCTGATTTAAAATCCTAAGATGGAAATGGACATCTAATTAATTTAATTTCCATTTAATTTTTTATCTAACTGTCTACTACAACCGACATCGTCAATTCGATTCCATCGACATTTGATCGGCCGAGTTCGGTCGACGACGTCCGACCACACTTCAGCCGATGACGTTTTAGGTGTGTTCATGCCGTAAGAAACAAAGGCTTAATTTTCCCGTGAAACTAGTCACATAGAATTAGTTAGCAATCCGCTGAACTGTATAAACATGCCAAAAGCAATACAGTCAATGTTAGTGACGCGTCCTCCACTATATTTACTCTAATACTAACAAAAATTACTTCTCTGCTGGACTGGGAGTAAAAAAAAAGCATAGAATGGGTCCAGCTGCCTCTCTCCCCGAGCATGTCGTAAAAGTCGACTAAGGGATAGTATTCTCCAACATGATGAGATACAATAAGCAATTATTCCCAAAGAGGGTTGACGTCAGGCAGGCGGCCGGTCATAAAACACCTTAGCCAAAACTCTTACCCCACCATTGAGCATAATGCTCGATGTACCCCACATAGAGTGGGATAAGGGCAGGAAGTTGATGATGATGACTTTCCCCCAGATCTCACAGTTCAGAACAAAGCTGTGCAAGCACTTAGCTATGTTGTAGGAGTAGTTACTTAGTATGTTGTTTACCTGTGACTGCTTGTTGAATCTAAGTTGCGGTTGATATTTCCGCCTGAGCTTCCTCGGGCAGCAAACACATATTATTCTCAGAAATGCCCTGAAACAAAACATCATGGTGAGCTTGTTTGATGAAAAGCAACTAAAGTTGTATTGCCTCATGAAAATGCATGCTGAATAACATACAATATTGATAGCGATTTGTTGAATATTAAACAGGAACCCTGTATTATAAACCAAATTATACTCTTAGTTTCTTTGTAAATTATGGGTCACAATATAACTAACCGTGGATTTATTTGATATAAAACATTTAAATAAATAAGTACTTAAAGTAAAGTAAAAAAAACTAAGGCCTTTAACCATTTATAGTAGATGATTTATACAGCGTCAGGAGGCAATTTTTTACCTTCACAAACGGGACGCTGTAGTGCCCGGGACGAATTAATATGGAGTAATAAGTAGTATCATTTTCTAGGTACATTGCTTGGATATCGCTTTGTCGCAAGTTTTTTATGTAATAAAGTGTCGGTTCGTTTTATCGTTTTTTTGCCATTTTAATTTTAAAAATAATTCGAACTTTGAATACTTGATTTAAATGCACTGCTAATCAACAGAATAGCCTATAAAAATAACGTCTAATTAATATTAGACGTTATTTTTATAGGCTATTCTGTTTCAGTTGTTGATTACCGCCTCAACAAAGAGGAACCTTTACAATTGAAATTTCATTACATGTTTCAGGGCTTCCCTTTGTATCTTCAAATTAAAGGAGTGAGCGCCACGAAGCATTTCAAAAGTGTTTTGTGTGGAAACGATAACGCTTAAGATAATAATAAACATTATTAAATGTCGGCTTCCGCTTACGGCTTCTCTCGCTTGCTACGCGACAAAGTATAATAATGTGATCTAATGTATATCCCAAGTTTCATTAAAATTCGTTCAGCCGCTCGTGATTGAGGCACAAACATGCGAACATCCGTCGTTACATTGTCGCTTCTGACAAACTTTCGCATTTATAATATTACTTACTCACGTTATAAATTACACCGTTAGAAATATAGGTAATAATTGGTTTATGTATTAAAGTGCAATCTTGTTTTAAAACCAACTTTGTAAGAGTAGACATGTAAATTGTTGAGGAAAATTTTTGTAAAAAAAACTTTCAAGGACATTTCAAAGGAAAAATAAAGAGCCAGTGTTTCAAGCAGGTAGCATGTGTGAATAGTGTCGTGAAATCATACTTTGGAATTGCAAATCACATTCACTTTCACTACATTAGTACGTGACTCATCTAACTTGAAACGACTCTTTCCTCCTGTCTACTTCCGCTCCAATATTATACTAACGGATGACGGATCGTTCATTATCGTGACAACATTCTTATCTATCCAAAAGTGCTATACATTGACGCGACGTGACGACAAGAGGCGCGGGTTTGATTCTCGCTGCGGGAGAAATGTTTGCACGTTCTACAAATATTTCTTCTGGGTCTGGGTGTTGTATGTATTATAAGTATGTGTTTACAAAAAAAAGTATTCTATCAGCCATCTGGTTCCCATTGTACAAGCTTTGCTTAGTTTGGGGCTAGATGGCGCTGTGTAAAATGTCCAAAAATATTTATAATTTTATTTTGTCAAAAAACTAAGTTGCTGTAGTAAATGAACGATCCGTAATCCGTTAGTAGAATATAGGAAACTTACGTAGTATCGACTCTAAGTAACAATTCAGTGGCGGTAGTTTCAACATTTACATAAGCGTGGCTTGATTAAAGACCGTCTATACGATGCCGTACCAACTACTGCGTGCTCTGTGATCACGAAACACTTTGATAGAGCGTGGTAGATCTTGTGTTAGTAAATAGAGTTAACATTATTGCACGAAGAATAATTTACGTAACTTTGAAAAGATTTTAGTGAAGGTAAAAGATATGTTAAGATGGTTTGGTTATGTAGTGAGGATGAATGAAAGAAGATTAATGAAACAATTTATGAGGCGAGTGTGAATGGTACCGTTGGAAGGGGAAGACCTAGGCGTACGGCGTACTAGACGTACCAGGACCAAATTGGTGACGTTTTGGAAAAGGGCCAGGTCAAGAGTACCCTAAACTGACGAGCATGTATGAAGAATGTTTGAGAGTGAATGAAGCGGAAGAAGTATGTCAGAATCGTAGCAAATGGAGATCCGTGATCTCTGCCTACCCCTATTAGAAACAAGCGTGATATTATGTATGTAAGTATGTATTTTAGTGAACTGAAAATATAAGATTTTTTTATGTAAAAACATTATATTGTAACTCCCAGACCGGAAGAAATATTTGCATAACATACAAACATTTCTCCCGCAGCGGGAATCAAACGCGCCTCTTGCGTCTCAGCCTAGCATTCGCCTGCCATGCCACAGAGGTCACCGATTATTAATATATCTATGAAAGCAATACAACATGTAGTCAACATAAGAATTGACACATCAGCCGTTTAATTAACGTACAGTACTAACAGTTTACCATTCATCAAAACAGGATAAATAGAGGTGGGAGCCGACAACCACTAGTTTGTTGTTTAGTTGTTTGCGGCAGCGCTGCGTTATGAGCCCATTCTATTACATAATCAAACCGAGCTCAGCTTTTTAGTCGATTAATTTTGATGTTAGTTCTAACCTTTAGTTTGGGAGATAAAGGAGTTTGTTTTGATTTGACGGATGGGCAACATACGGGCAAGTGTCCAACTAATCCCCGGCTCCTAAAAGGTAGTACCTAACGGAAGACAGATCCTTACCTTACTAATATTATAAACGCAAAAGTTAGTATGTATGGATGTTTGTTACTCTTTCACGCAAAAACTCATCATTTCCCTGCCCTTGTCCCACTTTATGTGGGGTCGGCACAACATGTATTCCTCTTCCATTTCCCTCTGTCAGATGTCATCTCAATAATCACTCCTTTCTTACTCATGTCATCTTTCACACAGTTCATCTATCTTTTCTTTGGCCTACCTCTACCCACATATCTTTCCACATTAATATCGAACACTCTTCTCGTCACATGACATTCTTCCCTTCTCATGACATGTCCATACCACGCTAACCTATTGTGCGATTCAACAGCTCTAAATTTTGCAATAAACGGCTTGATAAAAGAAACTCACCGTAGATCCCCAAAGCCTCCAGAGCGCGTCCCGGGACGAAAACAACACTTGTACACATTCACGGACACTAGTGCAACAAGCTTTTACAGTTTTCACGGCTTTTGAGTACAGTTTTCCTATTTCTTGAATATTTGTTTTCGGGAGCCGCATGTGCGTTTTCTCGAGTTCAAAGACAGTGGCGCCGGCGTCTTCCTCGGATTGGCGGCCGCGCGCGGTACTTTACCGCTGGCTCGTTTTGGCGGGAGGGTTCGTTCTCGAATCAAGCAATATAAACCCAACATTTCCCCCCACCGAAATCCGATAGGATTTCCCAGTTACGATACCAGTACAAGTGGAACTTGAAATAGTTGAACCTTGAATTAAGCTGTAATTTTATGTGTAAGTGTTAAATTGAAAATAATTGAAGATACGAGTGTAAAACAAGTGGACTGTATTATAGTAATAATAATTAGATATATATATATTGTATAAAGTTATATATAAACTACTAGATTCTACATATAACTGAATTTGAATATAATGTAATGAATGTTATTCAGAGTCCTGATCCAACGGAAGAGGACTTACTTTTGAAACCGGACGAGTAAACTCGTGGTTACTCGCGTTTCGTACACTGATTACTCGTACGACGCCATCCGGACCACTATGCAATTTGGAAACGCGAGCTAGGCTCCATTTTAAAGCAGGTGCATCAGAGTTGATGAGCACAAGATCTCCGACATTGAGATTACGACAGTTGGTAAACCACTTTTGACGTTGTTGTAAAGTGTGCAAGTAATCCTGCTTCCATAGTTTCCAAAATTGTTGTGACATTTGTTGAACGGCCTGCCAACGGTTCAGTCTAGAGCTGGATAACTCCATTAAGCTATATTCCGGCACCGATAAAAGTTCCCTACCTATGAGGAAATGAGAAGGAGTCAGAACTTCATACTCGTTGGGATCGCTTGACAAAGCACAGAGGGGCCTTGAGTTGAGTACAGCTTCAGCACGAGCAAAGAGGGTAGTGAGTTCCTCAAAAGATAAGGCTCTTGTACCGGTGGTACGCTTCAAGTGAAGTTTAGCAGACTTTATGACAGATTCATAAAGTCCACCGAAGTTACTGCCAGTCGGCGGGTTATGTCTCCATTTGACTCCACGAGAAACAAATCCGTTAGACAAATTGTCTGAGTCTGTATTTAGAAAGTCAGTCACTTCCTTCAGCTGTTTACCAGCTGAGGCGAAGTTAGTACCATTGTCGGATACAATGGATTGACATAGACCTCTTCTTGCTGTGAATCGGTCGAAACATGCGAGAAAGCACTCTGTACTCAGAGAAGACAGAACTTCTAAGTGTACAGCTCGTGTGGCACAACACACAAAGACGCACAAATAAGATTTGGATACGTGAGCGTTTCTACGAGTTGACTCCTTGGTAGGAAAAGGTCCGCCTATATCTACCCCAACTGTATGGAAAACGTGCACATCTTGAGAGCGGAACTTAGGTAGTTCGCCCATCATAGGTTGTCGATTTGTAGGAGACACCTTAAAGCAAGATATACATTTAATGGTACGAGATCTGATAGCGCTACGCGCTGAAATGATCCAATATTTTTGAATGATTAAACTTTGAAGCGTACGTGGACCAACGTGCAAATACAGTTTGTGAAAATGATCAATTAAGATATTTGTGAAGTTAGATTTCTTAGGTAAAAGCAAAGGATGTTTTTTTTCATAGGTTAAATCCGATTGGGAAAGTCGACCCCCCACCCTGAGGAAACCATGGGAATCAATGAAAGGGTTGAGCTTTCTCAAGGATTGACTGCAATGACCATCTTTAGACAATGCTACCATATCGCCGGAGAAATGATGTTGTTGTACTGACTTTACCAGAATACCATGTGCTTTTCTAATGTCAATGACCGCGAGTGACCTTCGTTCATGAACAGCTGATCTACAATTACGGATGAACTGATAAAATCGAGCTACAATATTTAGCAATTTTGTGAAACTAGAAAACTTTTCTGTGAGATCATAAAGTAGCTCAGATGAGCCAGTATCAGTAGAAACAAGTACCGTTTTAGGACACTTAAGTTCTGGAGGAGTACTGTCCCGGAATTCAGCCATGGTCTTTATCGGCCATTGTGACTGCTCTAGGTTGAGCCAGTCAGGCCCGTTGAGCCATTCTTGTGTCGCCAGCAGTACAGAAGGCAGAGCACCGCGAGAGCAAATATCAGCTGGATTGGATACACCGCTTACATGGTACCAGCACTTACTAGACACACTATCGTTAATTTTGGACACCCTAGTAGATACAAAAGTTTTCAGTGTGTGGCTGGGAGTATTGAGCCAGGCCAGCACGACGGAAGAGTCCGTGTATAACAAGGTATCATTGACTTCAAGTCGATTTTGAAAAATGGACTGGACGTATTTGACAAGCTTTGCTAGCAAATGCGCAGCCATGAGCTCGAGACGGGGAATGGTGATAGTCTTTAAGGGCGCAACCTTAGATTTAGCGATGACTAGACTAACTTTAGTCTCACCATCCGCGTTTATAGACCGGAGATATACAACCGCAGCATATCCTAGAGTGGAGGCATCACAGAATCCTAGAATTTGACAATAGGTATGACGCACTACCTTGACATGCCGGTCATGTTTGATATTTGACAATAATGGAAGATCATTGACATAAGTCTTCCACTGCGCTTCAAGATCCGCGGGTAGAGGTTGATCCCAATCTAACTGACGAGCCCAAAGTTCTTGCATAAAGCATTTGGCATAAAAAACACACGGAGCTACAAAGCCCAATGGATCGAATTGACGACCTATTTGAGATAGAACTGTTCGTTTTGAAACAACTGAGCTGAGCGGAGTAGTAGCAAAGGAAAACGCATCCAAGGCTGGTAGCCATTGTAGACCGAGCACCTTGATGGACAAATTACTCTCATCATCGAATGCAACAGGCGTTTCGCGATGAGCTTCATCTAAATGTTCGACTACCTCTGCACAATTGCTTGACCACTTACGGAGTATAAAGCCGCCAGCTTTCAACAACTGCATGAGCTCTTTCTGAAGTTCGAGAGCCTCCTTCACCGTGGGCACAGACCACAACAAATCATCCATAAAAAATGCCTTTTTTAAAATGGGAGCAGCCTTCTGAAAGTTGTCCGCTTCGTCGTCCGCTAGAGTGTGCAAGACTTTTATTGCGAGATACGGACAGCTGGCTACCCCATAAGTCAAGGTATTCAGCACGTATTTTTGAATGGGCTGATCTACAGAGTGGCGCCACAAAATATGTTGGTATGTTCGTTGATCCTGATCTAGAACGATCATACGGAACATCTTGCAAACGTCTGCAGAAAGACAAATTTCATGAAGACGGAAGTTGATTAAAAGTTGATTAATATCAGCTTGAAGTTTAGGACCCGGCAGCACCAATGAGTTAAGCGACATGTTATTGGACGTTTTACCAGAGGCGTCAAATACAACACGATGAGACGTTGTAGTACTTGTTGGTTTGACAATGCAGAAATGCGGGATGATGTACTTCGAATCCGCATTCTGGACATCGCCAAGACAAGTCATATGACCGAGGTCCTCATATTCGCGCATGAATTTATGATATTGAGCTTTTAGCTCTGGCTCCCGCTCTAATTTTGACTCTAAGTTGAGAAGCCGACGAGTTGCCATCTGACTGGAGTCACCGAGTTCAACGGACGGTCGAAACGGATATTTGACTATATACCTACCTGTATCGTCACGCCTATGATCTTTCGCGAACAAACTTTCTGCTAGCTCCTCCTCTGGGCTTCGCCGTGGTGCCTCGGACGGAACATTTTCAATCTCCCAGAAAGACTGCATTATTTGATCGAGGTTCATAGAAAAACCACAGAAGGATCCATCTCGACTAGTGTTCGAAGCTAGTGAACCGCCGCATTCAGAACGACCGAATTCAGTTTGACCTAGAATGACATATCCGAAAACGGAACCCATTGCGACAGGCAAGCCGTGTTCACGCGGAAGTATTTTTTCGCCGTCGTAGATATACGGAAACAAGTCACCTGCTATCAATAAGTCAACGGGCGCGGGCTTATAGTAAGCCGGGTCGGCCAACATCAGATGTTGAAACTCAACAATAGTCTTTTCAGACAGGGGGATTGTAGGTAAATTACCTGCAATGTCGGAAACAATAACCGCGTCGGTTGATAAGACGGGGCTGTCACAGTGTCGCGGCTTAACATTACAAGTAGTTAATCCGAACTCCCGCACTGGATTGCCACCCAAACCGATGGGTTCGAAGTTACATTTTCGTCGCGTCAGTCCAAGTCTTTTTGCACAGTCTTGAGTTATGTAGCTCGACATAGCACCGCTATCTATTATAGCACGTACGGTTTGGTACTGTCCCCAACAATCTGCGACGTGTATAACCGCGGTGCCGAGCAAGACTGTCAAATTAGCTGAGCACGTCAATGCAATAGCACTAGAACTCGAATTTGTAACAGAATCTATGTGCAGTGTGTGATGATGCTTCTTTTTGCAAATCGTACAAAGTATCTTAGACGGGCAGTCGCCGACAGAATGCTCACGTAAACAATTTTCACACAACTTTAATTGTTTGATTTTGTCGAGACGCTGCGCGGGCGTCAAGTCTATGTATTCATTGCATCGATAAATAGAATGCATCTTTTTGCAATACAGACATTCCATGGATTTATTTGATTTTACAGGTTTGTCTGCATTGACAACAGCTGACGACAAGGTAGGCCGCTGTGTGTTTGAATTATTAGATTTTGAACCAGAAGGCTGGTTGACCTTTGACTGACTTCGAGTGTACGATACACTTTTTGTAGTGGAATTATTTGTCGTACAATCTGACATCTCGAGAACGCGCACATGTTTCTCAATAAAACTCATCAATTCCTCATAAGTAGGTATTTTATCTTGTCCCAATCCACGTTCTAACTCGCGCCTAGTTACGGGGTCAAGATTACGCAATGCAACATAAAACAACAAAAATCCCGACAAGTCTTGAATATCAAGCAGCCGAAGCGCTTGAATGTTTTCTTGAAATGTTTGTAAGAATCCATTAAGCCCTGAGACTGACTCATTCACCAAAGGTTTGAAGTTAAATAGCTTGTCAAGATAAGTAGTAGCCAATGCGCGCCTGTTTTCATACCGTTTCACTAAAGCGCTCCAGACTTTGTCATAATTATCAGATGTAACCGACATAGACCTAACAATAGTCAGAGCTGGCCCGCTAACAGCTGACAATAAATAGTAAAACTTCTCAATACTCGCAATCTGTTTGTTATTATGAATCAGGCTAGTAAACGTATCACGAAAGGTGGGCCAGTTTTCGAGTTTACTGTCAAAAGGAAAAAGTTCCAGTTTAGGTAACCTAGGTTTTACACAGCTGCCCTCAGATTTTAGATCGGTTCTATTTTGTTTTACGTCTACGTTCAAAGTACTCGCGACATTACGAACAAAATAATAAATTTCATCGAAACTTTCGATTTCTCTATATGAAGGAACATAATCAGGTAAAAACTTCCTTTTTAGGAGCGTGATATTCAGAATACTTTGTTCGAACTTATCCCGCCAACTCGGCAATTCACTAAAACGGGCATTGAATTCACCTAGCAACTCGGGTTTATCACGAACATTTTTGGAAACCTGATACAAAGATTGAAGTCTCAAAAAACACATTTCCTTCGTTGCAATATGTGGTTGTACCAACTTATCGAATTCTTCATTTGAAGATTCCGAAGCAGAAGCCTTATCATGTTTAGGCGGCATTTTGTAGTACGATAACTTGCAACGTGATTACGCAAAATGGCCAAATGGCGTCGGTCGAATTTTACGTAAAGAAATTTGAATATTGAAGATTCGAAATATTGAGTTTGGACCATAAAAACACGATGGATTAGGGCTATGAATGTATAAAAACGTGTTTAGAATGAGTTTTAGAAGTGTAGGTAGCGTTTTTACTGAGATAAACGCAAGTTTGTAACCAACTTTTACCGGTTACGTAGGTATGTATGGCCGGCAAAAATGACAAAAATCGTAAGAATTATACCAATAAATACAAGTAGAAGTATAGATATTTGTTGTATTGATTTCGTAACTGGATAATCCGGCTCGAAGGACCAAAATGTGCGATTCAACAGCTCTAAATTTTGCAATAAACGGCTTGATAAAAGAAACTCACCGTAGATCCCCAAAGCCTCCAGAGCGCGTCCCGGGACGAAAACAACACTTGTACACATTCACGGACACTAGTGCAACAAGCTTTTACAGTTTTCACGGCTTTTGAGTACAGTTTTCCTATTTCTTGAATATTTGTTTTCGGGAGCCGCATGTGCGTTTTCTCGAGTTCAAAGACAGTGGCGCCGGCGTCTTCCTCGGATTGGCGGCCGCGCGCGGTACTTTACCGCTGGCTCGTTTTGGCGGGAGGGTTCGTTCTCGAATCAAGCAATATAAACCCAACATTTCCCCCCACCGAAATCCGATAGGATTTCCCAGTTACGATACCAGTACAAGTGGAACTTGAAATAGTTGAACCTTGAATTAAGCTGTAATTTTATGTGTAAGTGTTAAATTGAAAATAATTGAAGATACGAGTGTAAAACAAGTGGACTGTATTATAGTAATAATAATTAGATATATATATATTGTATAAAGTTATATATAAACTACTAGATTCTACATATAACTGAATTTGAATATAATGTAATGAATGTTATTCAGAGTCCTGATCCAACGGAAGAGGACTTACTTTTGAAACCGGACGAGTAAACTCGTGGTTACTCGCGTTTCGTACACTGATTACTCGTACGACGCCATCCGGACCACTATGCAATTTGGAAACGCGAGCTAGGCTCCATTTTAAAGCAGGTGCATCAGAGTTGATGAGCACAAGATCTCCGACATTGAGATTACGACAGTTGGTAAACCACTTTTGACGTTGTTGTAAAGTGTGCAAGTAATCCTGCTTCCATAGTTTCCAAAATTGTTGTGACATTTGTTGAACGGCCTGCCAACGGTTCAGTCTAGAGCTGGATAACTCCATTAAGCTATATTCCGGCACCGATAAAAGTTCCCTACCTATGAGGAAATGAGAAGGAGTCAGAACTTCATACTCGTTGGGATCGCTTGACAAAGCACAGAGGGGCCTTGAGTTGAGTACAGCTTCAGCACGAGCAAAGAGGGTAGTGAGTTCCTCAAAAGATAAGGCTCTTGTACCGGTGGTACGCTTCAAGTGAAGTTTAGCAGACTTTATGACAGATTCATAAAGTCCACCGAAGTTACTGCCAGTCGGCGGGTTATGTCTCCATTTGACTCCACGAGAAACAAATCCGTTAGACAAATTGTCTGAGTCTGTATTTAGAAAGTCAGTCACTTCCTTCAGCTGTTTACCAGCTGAGGCGAAGTTAGTACCATTGTCGGATACAATGGATTGACATAGACCTCTTCTTGCTGTGAATCGGTCGAAACATGCGAGAAAGCACTCTGTACTCAGAGAAGACAGAACTTCTAAGTGTACAGCTCGTGTGGCACAACACACAAAGACGCACAAATAAGATTTGGATACGTGAGCGTTTCTACGAGTTGACTCCTTGGTAGGAAAAGGTCCGCCTATATCTACCCCAACTGTATGGAAAACGTGCACATCTTGAGAGCGGAACTTAGGTAGTTCGCCCATCATAGGTTGTCGATTTGTAGGAGACACCTTAAAGCAAGATATACATTTAATGGTACGAGATCTGATAGCGCTACGCGCTGAAATGATCCAATATTTTTGAATGATTAAACTTTGAAGCGTACGTGGACCAACGTGCAAATACAGTTTGTGAAAATGATCAATTAAGATATTTGTGAAGTTAGATTTCTTAGGTAAAAGCAAAGGATGTTTTTTTTCATAGGTTAAATCCGATTGGGAAAGTCGACCCCCCACCCTGAGGAAACCATGGGAATCAATGAAAGGGTTGAGCTTTCTCAAGGATTGACTGCAATGACCATCTTTAGACAATGCTACCATATCGCCGGAGAAATGATGTTGTTGTACTGACTTTACCAGAATACCATGTGCTTTTCTAATGTCAATGACCGCGAGTGACCTTCGTTCATGAACAGCTGATCTACAATTACGGATGAACTGATAAAATCGAGCTACAATATTTAGCAATTTTGTGAAACTAGAAAACTTTTCTGTGAGATCATAAAGTAGCTCAGATGAGCCAGTATCAGTAGAAACAAGTACCGTTTTAGGACACTTAAGTTCTGGAGGAGTACTGTCCCGGAATTCAGCCATGGTCTTTATCGGCCATTGTGACTGCTCTAGGTTGAGCCAGTCAGGCCCGTTGAGCCATTCTTGTGTCGCCAGCAGTACAGAAGGCAGAGCACCGCGAGAGCAAATATCAGCTGGATTGGATACACCGCTTACATGGTACCAGCACTTACTAGACACACTATCGTTAATTTTGGACACCCTAGTAGATACAAAAGTTTTCAGTGTGTGGCTGGGAGTATTGAGCCAGGCCAGCACGACGGAAGAGTCCGTGTATAACAAGGTATCATTGACTTCAAGTCGATTTTGAAAAATGGACTGGACGTATTTGACAAGCTTTGCTAGCAAATGCGCAGCCATGAGCTCGAGACGGGGAATGGTGATAGTCTTTAAGGGCGCAACCTTAGATTTAGCGATGACTAGACTAACTTTAGTCTCACCATCCGCGTTTATAGACCGGAGATATACAACCGCAGCATATCCTAGAGTGGAGGCATCACAGAATCCTAGAATTTGACAATAGGTATGACGCACTACCTTGACATGCCGGTCATGTTTGATATTTGACAATAATGGAAGATCATTGACATAAGTCTTCCACTGCGCTTCAAGATCCGCGGGTAGAGGTTGATCCCAATCTAACTGACGAGCCCAAAGTTCTTGCATAAAGCATTTGGCATAAAAAACACACGGAGCTACAAAGCCCAATGGATCGAATTGACGACCTATTTGAGATAGAACTGTTCGTTTTGAAACAACTGAGCTGAGCGGAGTAGTAGCAAAGGAAAACGCATCCAAGGCTGGTAGCCATTGTAGACCGAGCACCTTGATGGACAAATTACTCTCATCATCGAATGCAACAGGCGTTTCGCGATGAGCTTCATCTAAATGTTCGACTACCTCTGCACAATTGCTTGACCACTTACGGAGTATAAAGCCGCCAGCTTTCAACAACTGCATGAGCTCTTTCTGAAGTTCGAGAGCCTCCTTCACCGTGGGCACAGACCACAACAAATCATCCATAAAAAATGCCTTTTTTAAAATGGGAGCAGCCTTCTGAAAGTTGTCCGCTTCGTCGTCCGCTAGAGTGTGCAAGACTTTTATTGCGAGATACGGACAGCTGGCTACCCCATAAGTCAAGGTATTCAGCACGTATTTTTGAATGGGCTGATCTACAGAGTGGCGCCACAAAATATGTTGGTATGTTCGTTGATCCTGATCTAGAACGATCATACGGAACATCTTGCAAACGTCTGCAGAAAGACAAATTTCATGAAGACGGAAGTTGATTAAAAGTTGATTAATATCAGCTTGAAGTTTAGGACCCGGCAGCACCAATGAGTTAAGCGACATGTTATTGGACGTTTTACCAGAGGCGTCAAATACAACACGATGAGACGTTGTAGTACTTGTTGGTTTGACAATGCAGAAATGCGGGATGATGTACTTCGAATCCGCATTCTGGACATCGCCAAGACAAGTCATATGACCGAGGTCCTCATATTCGCGCATGAATTTATGATATTGAGCTTTTAGCTCTGGCTCCCGCTCTAATTTTGACTCTAAGTTGAGAAGCCGACGAGTTGCCATCTGACTGGAGTCACCGAGTTCAACGGACGGTCGAAACGGATATTTGACTATATACCTACCTGTATCGTCACGCCTATGATCTTTCGCGAACAAACTTTCTGCTAGCTCCTCCTCTGGGCTTCGCCGTGGTGCCTCGGACGGAACATTTTCAATCTCCCAGAAAGACTGCATTATTTGATCGAGGTTCATAGAAAAACCACAGAAGGATCCATCTCGACTAGTGTTCGAAGCTAGTGAACCGCCGCATTCAGAACGACCGAATTCAGTTTGACCTAGAATGACATATCCGAAAACGGAACCCATTGCGACAGGCAAGCCGTGTTCACGCGGAAGTATTTTTTCGCCGTCGTAGATATACGGAAACAAGTCACCTGCTATCAATAAGTCAACGGGCGCGGGCTTATAGTAAGCCGGGTCGGCCAACATCAGATGTTGAAACTCAACAATAGTCTTTTCAGACAGGGGGATTGTAGGTAAATTACCTGCAATGTCGGAAACAATAACCGCGTCGGTTGATAAGACGGGGCTGTCACAGTGTCGCGGCTTAACATTACAAGTAGTTAATCCGAACTCCCGCACTGGATTGCCACCCAAACCGATGGGTTCGAAGTTACATTTTCGTCGCGTCAGTCCAAGTCTTTTTGCACAGTCTTGAGTTATGTAGCTCGACATAGCACCGCTATCTATTATAGCACGTACGGTTTGGTACTGTCCCCAACAATCTGCGACGTGTATAACCGCGGTGCCGAGCAAGACTGTCAAATTAGCTGAGCACGTCAATGCAATAGCACTAGAACTCGAATTTGTAACAGAATCTATGTGCAGTGTGTGATGATGCTTCTTTTTGCAAATCGTACAAAGTATCTTAGACGGGCAGTCGCCGACAGAATGCTCACGTAAACAATTTTCACACAACTTTAATTGTTTGATTTTGTCGAGACGCTGCGCGGGCGTCAAGTCTATGTATTCATTGCATCGATAAATAGAATGCATCTTTTTGCAATACAGACATTCCATGGATTTATTTGATTTTACAGGTTTGTCTGCATTGACAACAGCTGACGACAAGGTAGGCCGCTGTGTGTTTGAATTATTAGATTTTGAACCAGAAGGCTGGTTGACCTTTGACTGACTTCGAGTGTACGATACACTTTTTGTAGTGGAATTATTTGTCGTACAATCTGACATCTCGAGAACGCGCACATGTTTCTCAATAAAACTCATCAATTCCTCATAAGTAGGTATTTTATCTTGTCCCAATCCACGTTCTAACTCGCGCCTAGTTACGGGGTCAAGATTACGCAATGCAACATAAAACAACAAAAATCCCGACAAGTCTTGAATATCAAGCAGCCGAAGCGCTTGAATGTTTTCTTGAAATGTTTGTAAGAATCCATTAAGCCCTGAGACTGACTCATTCACCAAAGGTTTGAAGTTAAATAGCTTGTCAAGATAAGTAGTAGCCAATGCGCGCCTGTTTTCATACCGTTTCACTAAAGCGCTCCAGACTATGTCATAATTATCAGATGTAACCGACATAGACCTAACAATAGTCAGAGCTGGCCCGCTAACAGCTGACAATAAATAGTAAAACTTCTCAATACTCGCAATCTGTTTGTTATTATGAATCAGGCTAGTAAACGTATCACGAAAGGTGGGCCAGTTTTCGAGTTTACTGTCAAAAGGAAAAAGTTCCAGTTTAGGTAACCTAGGTTTTACACAGCTGCCCTCAGATTTTAGATCGGTTCTATTTTGTTTTACGTCTACGTTCAAAGTACTCGCGACATTACGAACAAAATAATAAATTTCATCGAAACTTTCGATTTCTCTATATGAAGGAACATAATCAGGTAAAAACTTCCTTTTTAGGAGCGTGATATTCAGAATACTTTGTTCGAACTTATCCCGCCAACTCGGCAATTCACTAAAACGGGCATTGAATTCACCTAGCAACTCGGGTTTATCACGAACATTTTTGGAAACCTGATACAAAGATTGAAGTCTCAAAAAACACATTTCCTTCGTTGCAATATGTGGTTGTACCAACTTATCGAATTCTTCATTTGAAGATTCCGAAGCAGAAGCCTTATCATGTTTAGGCGGCATTTTGTAGTACGATAACTTGCAACGTGATTACGCAAAATGGCCAAATGGCGTCGGTCGAATTTTACGTAAAGAAATTTGAATATTGAAGATTCGAAATATTGAGTTTGGACCATAAAAACACGATGGATTAGGGCTATGAATGTATAAAAACGTGTTTAGAATGAGTTTTAGAAGTGTAGGTAGCGTTTTTACTGAGATAAACGCAAGTTTGTAACCAACTTTTACCGGTTACGTAGGTATGTATGGCCGGCAAAAATGACAAAAATCGTAAGAATTATACCAATAAATACAAGTAGAAGTATAGATATTTGTTGTATTGATTTCGTAACTGGATAATCCTGACTCGAATGACCAAAATGTGCGATTCAACAGCTCTAAATTTTGCAATAAACGGCTTGATAAAAGAAACTCACCGTAGATCCCCAAAGCCTCCAGAGCGCGTCCCGGGACGAAAACAACACTTGTACACATTCACGGACACTAGTGCAACAAGCTTTTACAGTTTTCACGGCTTTTGAGTACAGTTTTCCTATTTCTTGAATATTTGTTTTCGGGAGCCGCATGTGCGTTTTCTCGAGTTCAAAGACAGTGGCGCCGGCGTCTTCCTCGGATTGGCGGCCGCGCGCGGTACTTTACCGCTGGCTCGTTTTGGCGGGAGGGTTCGTTCTCGAATCAAGCAATATAAACCCAACACCTATTGCTCCTCAACTTATCCGTCACTGGCGCTACTTTCAGACTTCCTCGATAATCTTACATACTCATTCCTTACCTTATCCATTCCTGTTACCCCACACATCCATCTCAACATTCGCATCTCTGCTTCTTTCACGCAAAAACTACTAAATGGATTTGAATGAAACTTGGAATATACATAGTACACATACTGAATTAACATTGTAGGCATTTTTATCCGGGTACCACACGAGCGAAGCCGCGGGCGGCAGTTAGTGCTAAATAAAAGAAATCTCAAAAACATTAGATATTTTGATTGCTACTCTGTTTTGATTTTGCCACATTTGCTCAATGACATGGTGCTCTTATGTTGACATGGGTTTAAGTTAATATAAAAAAATAGATTAGACTTGATAAATATAATATGGCGCTGTCGATTCAAAGTACAAAATAGAATAAAAAGAGCTCTCACCGTTGATTAGAAATTATCATCTCGGCTCTCAAATTGTCAAGCAAAGAGTTCATTAGCATTGTAATTCAGTTCTCGCCGCGAGCTATTCGATTACGGGATTTCTTTAATGAGCGAAAGATACAGCTTTATACTTTAAGTTTCGCAAATTGTTTTTGTTGTAATTTTGATTTGTTTTGTAATTTATTGTCATGGAAATTAGAGTTGACTTCAAGAGGTCGCGGGAATAACAAAAGATAGAGTTTACTTAATTCTGTTTACAAAGTACCTATGTTGACTCGTTTTTGACAACCAATTTGGAACTGTTTAATGATTTTTAATTACTTTTGTAAGTATTGGAAACCCTTTCTTCTAACAGAGCGATCCACACTATAATAATAAAATTATTATTATTATTATTATTGGCCGGTTTTGTTCCACTGCTGGGCAAAGTTTCCTCTCCTTTTTCCTTCATTTCTTGCACTAATATCGGTCAGTCCTCCAGTTGTGCATCCATCTTCTACGTGGTCATATCAAAACCTAACAAAAATAATATTAGTTTTCAAATTGTAGGGATCGTTCAAAAGCTTAATTATCTACAAGTTTTCGTTCGTAAAAAAAATCTTGTCAAATATTTAATGCTTCTGAAAATCTTTTTATTTGTGTTTACCTTTTTCCACGTAATCCAGTCGGCAGATAAGGGTGTCGTCAAATGTTGAACAGGAAATTGCTGCGTTTTACGAGTGACGTAGATGACGTAGATCTCGAAATAAACCAGTTTCAACTATATCGTGGATCATAATTTTAATAGGCTTTAAAGAGAGTTTAAATAAACAGCCTTAAATTTTTTACAGAGATACAAATATCAGCATGGTGTTGAGAATTCAGCGGAGTGGTTTGGGTTTTGCACAGATTATTTAAGACAGCAGTCATAACTGTTTCAATTTACGTAAGTAAATTTAGTTTTACAAACGAATCGGCAAAGTTTTCAGTGTCTTTTATAATTCAGGATCGTAAAGGACATGCTAGACAGAAACCGGTGGAGGCAGATCGTTCGTTCCAGATATAAACCCACTTTGAGAGCATTGGTGGTCTAGTGGTAGCGGCTTCGCCTTGCGATCTAAGGTCGTGGGTTCAAATTCAGGCGTGCACCAGATTTTTCTGTTCGAAAAATGTATGTGCGCTATACCAGTACTCTCAACAACGAAAACATCGTGTGGATAAGTGCACGAAAGAAGCCTTTGAGGCTATTGGAGAGGATACTATCCCTTAGTCGACTTTTACGACCATGCTCGGGGTGAGAAGCAGCTGGACGCATTCTATGTTTTTTTTTCTCCCAATCCAGCAGAGAAGCAGGTAAACTTTATAAAATTTACCTTTTTATAAAATATGTGGTATAGATTCAATAAAGAAGTTGTACAGACAAGAATGATTCGGTGCTCGCAAGATTGCACTTGAAAGTTAGGAGACTTTTGTACTTCTTTATTCTGGCTAATGAAGGTGACTTAGAGCTCTACATAAGTAAACACGCACTCCGCCGTCTTACATTATTTACACAGAATTAGAGGCGCGCCACAGGGTACACACTTTTTGGTAAATCCGTGGTATTCAACTGTGAAATATTAGACATAAAAAAATTGCTGGATTTGGTGATAAATAAGGGCTAAAACTTTTTAAAGTATGGATGTCCACACAAATAAAACAGATAATCTAACGATGCATTCAAGTAAATTAGAAAAAACACGCTTTGGCGTTTTTTTTTTCGCGCACTTTAGTGCGAGTCAAATTCGCACGCTAAGGGTTCTGTACCATCGTACATGTACATTATAAATGTTTCTTGAACCTTAAAAAAGGGTTATCTCGGTGACTCAGTTCTTATCTCTCTAGTGCCTTATGTGGGGTCGGCACAGCATGTCTCTTTTTCCATTCCCTTTTGTCAGCCGTCACCTTTGCACACCTTTTTTAACCTTTTAGTAACTATCATTGAAATAAAAAAAAATCAGTTATTTTTAAAGCCGATCGAACAAAATATGGCTCTGAAAATTTCTAAGAACTCAGTGTGGATGTGACGGATTACTTCTAACCAACAGTTCCCGACGAGAGAACAAGTGCCAAGTACATTTATTAAATCTACAGGCTTTCAGTTGTACTGTACTTAGTGAGTACTGGCTGAAAATTTCATAGTTTCCTAGAGATAAGTTCCTAGTTGAATAGAGTTAGTAACAAGAATTTATTTCAAAAAAACCTGACTACATAGAATTTAAGTAAAATAGTCTTTTACTTTAAGCCGCTTTACTGAATTTATTGACGCTTCGTTGCCAAAAAAGTGTCATAAGCTATAGGTACCTATGTTACTCTCGTCATCCAGACGAATTCAACGAAACCTCATTTATCAAAATCCTTGCCGTTTCAGCTACAGCGACAGCCAAAGGAATAAATCGAACATGCCTTCTTACAGCCACCATATTGGATTTACTGACACTATTTATACACCCCAAATATATCAACATCATTCCTCACAGTCGGATAAAGGGTACCTATGATACGTAAATTATTTATGTCAATGTCACAAATGTCTATGTCACACGTGATTTTGAGTTTTTTTTAAGTTTTTCTGCTATGAAAATGTACTGTGACATTGTTATTCAAAATAATAATAGTGCTGGCGCGGAAAAAACCGAAGACTTTTTAACTACAACAGAAAATAAATTCACGAATGACTAGACAATAAGATCTTAGAATATCTACCTGCCCGAAAGGGAAAACTATAAAATAACAATAACTACCTTTCTCTTTGAGAGAATTTGTGACGAATCTCACACCATCTCTACCAGATGAGGTCCTTTATCCTAAGTGTTTTTCTTATCAGAGATACCGCGTACCGAAATAAATAAGGATTTTCGATAAAGGTTTACGTGTACAATAAAAATAAAGACAGTCGCCACACGTACGCACAGTGGAAGGTAAGGCATGATTTACACTGGCAAGTCCGAAGCTCCTGATGAAGCACGTCCGTTGTACACCGGCGAAAGACGTGCCTTGAGACCTGGGGGTCCTAACCGTGCCTGCAGGTAGCAAACGTTGGGAGATAGAGTCCGTTTCACGATAGAAGTCCGGAGAAAAAAGGCTGAACTATAAAACACAGACAATTTTTTGTCGCACGTCTTTTGTGAAGTGGACTCTATACCTTCGGTCAGGGAGAGGCTTTCTGTTCTACAGGATTAAAGGCTTCGGACCTGAAGCAAAGCCTAGCAATTAGCAAAGCCAAAAATGTACCAAAGTCTTGTCAAAAGAAGGCATGTAATTTTTTTAATTTCTTTAGAGCCGTGATGGCGCTACCTACGGTCTGTTTATAGAACGGGATATTGGACAGACCCTCATCATCTACAGCCTGTTTTTGGCCACTGATGTAGGTCTCCCTGTGCCATCCAACATGGTCCTTTGCTAGCCTCATCCATTTACGGCCCACAATGGCCCCAAATTACCATCTGCCCACCTCGCCTCGGCCACCATTCAGTTAGGTATCATCTTACTCCACCGGTCGTTACCACGCCTCGCAATATGTCATGCCCAGTGTCATCCATTTGAGCGTCCCTATTCATCTAGGATAATTAGCTTGAAATAGTTCCAGTGATAAATGGCATTTCTACGCGATCAATCTTTGCAACAATAAGCATCAATGAAGATTTACTGCATGTCTGTGTCTAGTCTCCGCAAGTCATTACTCTTGGTATCACTTTAATTACCCAAACTAACGATATTAGGGCAAATTTTATGGACGTTTAAGTATCGAAAGAGGCAGGGAACAAGAGTAATTTTTCACTCGACCGCTTCGGCTGGCATATCACGTCCTATTTAAATATAGCTGGTACTCTACATAATTCTAAATGATCTCTATGAAAATGCTTAGGCGTCCTTGTTGAATAAAAGCGTTAGCCTAGGATCCATCATCATCATCCTAACCTAGCAACAGTTTATTGTAGAACTAACCTAATAAGGAACGTTGTTGTGTGCCAGCTGCCTTTCCTCAGTCTGTAACGATTCGGTCAGGAGAAACACCGAATAAATTGTGCTTTTGCGATAACAATTTATTTGAAGCAGGTGGGTTTCCTTTACTTTTTATCTTCTGTTTATTATTGCCGTATTTATTCCAAATCAGTAGGCGCCATTTTGTCTTTTATTTTACAGTACTTACGCTTACGTTTGAATTTTTAGAATGTATTGTCTTTGCTCTTTTTATCACTTCGGGTTCATTGACTTTCTATTTTTGAGCTTTCAATTTACGAGTATTTTAGTTTGAACCGGCGCACATAACTGCGGTGCGGTACCGCACCGCTCAAATTAAAGACGGCGTTGCCTGCCGCTACGTAGTTTGTGCTGTACAATGCGCCGTGCGTTGTGACGTCACACCTGGTGACAAAGACCCTCAGAACAATAAATATGTATTTATTGTTCTGAGCAAAGACCTCAGTTTGTCTATAGGACGCTCGGAAACAACATGGTTCAACATAATAGCGTTTAAGAAATTAATTACCCTTCAAAACTATTATACGATCATTTATAACAGATTAAAAACAATAAGATAGAACTTAAGCGTTACAGCCCGGTTTCAATATTCTAAAAACGGATCGTTTAGCAAAGTTGTTATATGTCTAAAAGCACCATACATTGACATAAACAAAAACAACCTTGCTGTAGTAATGAACAATCCGTCATCCGTTTAAAGAATCTTGGAACCGGGATACATTGGGATGGTCTTCTGAAGATGGTCAAATATCCCATTTTGTGAATATCGTAAAGTTTGGTACACATCGCGGTTTTGAAAAACACGCATAGATACCTTCAATTTGTTGTGGCATCATTAATTAACGATTCTGTGATTAATAGCATTTTAGTTAATTGCTTTTATAAAAAAGTTTTTGAATCATGGGTATTTTTCCAGTTGACCGTTAAAAATTTTGGGATACTTTATGGAGTGAAAAAATGAAAGGGGATTTTTTGGTGGAATTTATTTTCACTGCTTGTTATTATGCAACTACAGAGTCAGTATTCGAATTATTGTAACAAAATGGCAAGCCTCATCAAATCCTAGTGACATCTGAATTGAAATTCTCATTTTTTCAGTTTTGTAAACTGTTTTCACGATTATTTTATAAATTCAGTTCCTTTGTTTTATAGTTTTTTGTCCCAGCTGATAAATACTTTCGACTTAGTTTGTGACGATAATGTGTTGGTTTTATGAGGTTTTAGGCTAGTTCATATAGTGAAATGACTGTGCATTTTTTCTGAACTAGTTTTGGTAGTGTTTTTGATCACAATTTTTTATACATAATATCCCTAACGAGATGGGCAAAGCCACAAGTAATTATAAAAGAACGTACATCCACTCTTGATTCTAAGTAAGATGGATTATGGTGAACCATGGTGATAGATGATCAACCCATCGCCCATATAAGTGGTCAATCATGTTGGGAAGAATCCTTAAGTCAGCTGAACGTATTCTGTTTTTTATTTACTTCCAGTCCAGCAGAGAAATAAAACTCCAGTAATATCAGAGATAGAACAAACTTATGATGTTGGTAAAATATGTTAGAACTCTGGACTTTGCGCGTTCTTGTTAATCGCCAGGTTAATTAAGTAATATTATGCGTGTTTTGGTGCTAATGTATTCGTGGCTTTTGTTTCTTTTTTTTACTGAACTTTTCACTTCGTTAAGCTGCGTCCTACTTCGTAAACACGTCATTTGGTAGGCAAGGTGTAAAGTACATGCCAGTTACATAAATTCTCTATTTTTAAGCTGTCTAAGATGTTGAACCAAATATAATTTTCTAAGCGTTGTCGATCCCAGTTACTCAAAATAATATCCTCGAAATAAGGGATAGTTAGAGGCAGGTCCAAATATTACGGGTATTATTTAATATGGTGTTTTAGACAGTTTTATTGGATAAGTGGGTAGGTACTTAAAACTTAAAAGCTTTATGCTCAAGTTTGAACTTTGAACGAACAGTTTGTAACAATATGAAATTTACTGCTATAACTGCTTCCAAGCTAAATTAATACTTTTATTTCCAACTACGCTGCAAATGCCAGCCATTAAACTACCTAAGTGGTTCTACATTTTATTGCGACCAATGAGAACAAAAACTTGTGGCGACAATAGCATGGAACTGTTGGCAACGCTGCAGCAAACTTGCCAGTTCCGGCAAGCGAAGTTCACTTGACAACCGGAAGCGGAAAACGGGTACCTACATATTCCACGGATGCTTTATTGCCATTAGAAAGTTTAGAATTTGAAATTGGTTATGGAATGCATACCTTGTTCCAAGTTTCAAATTATGTATTACACACGTACCTATCATCATAATTCTTAGCCTGTATTTACCCGCTGCGGGTTATTTACCCGATTCGGCCCTTCCGGCTGTCCCCCTGTCCTCTCGCTGTCTTCGAGCAATCTGGCATCAGGTGGTCTACACGTACATAGACGAAGGAGAGTAGAAATACAGTGAATTTGTTGAGATGTATAAAATTGGAACTAGCAAGTTTCCATGGTAGATTATCTCCTAAACCTCACCTTTAGTGATGCTGTCAACGGAATAAATAAATTGGTCACACTGTACTATTAAAGTACATCTACTTTAATAGTACAGTGTGACCAATTTATTTATTCATACTGATATCATTAACATCAGTATTTTCTTGCCCTTATGTTTTACACACACAAAGTAGAATAGTATATCTACCCAAATTAGAGTATTAATACAACACAGAAAAGTAAAAGACATTGATTAATTTCTATAGATTTCAGATGCGACGGTACTGAGGAATGATTATTATGAAGTAGATGTAATTAACATGTATTACCCACCTATGTCATAATGTTATTGCAGCGTAAAACACGCTATGTAACAAATAAAACCGGACAAGTGCGAGTCGAATTCGCATACGAAGGGTTCCGTTCTATCGTACATTGTAGGTACATAAATGTTTCTCGTATAGGGACCCCTTTTTATTATTTGTTAGAACGGCAATATAAATACTTACTCTAAAGTGAAAATTTCCACTCTCTACCTATTACGGTTCATGAAATACAGCCCGCTGACAGATGGACAGACGGACAGACGGACGGATGAACAGACACCGGACGGACAACGGAGGCTTAGTAATAGGGTCCCGTTGTCACCCTTCGGGTACGGAACCCTAAAACATACTTAACTATATTGTAAAATTAGTTTCCCATGTAAGTTATGGCTTCACGTAACAAATAAATCTTTAGTAGGAATAAAATGATAATGGCCTCGGTGGCATGGCAGATGAGTGCTCGGCTGAGACGCAAGAGGGGCGGGTTTGATCCCCACTGCGAAAGAAATGTTTTCATGTTCTGCAAATATTTCCTCCGGGTCTGTGTGTTGCGGTACCATGGTACTCGTAGTTTCTGATACCCACGAAACAGGGAATCCTGGTGTAGGGTTAGAACTATGTTTGTGACTGTTGGGTATTTTTTATTTTATTAATGCTGTAGGTTCGTATACTGGGTAAAGCTAGTATATAGGTACGCGGAGGGCTACGCAGATGTTACACAAATTCTAGGTAGGTATACCAAGATTACCATAACTTCTGCTTAATCTCGGGCCTTTTTATTTTAATTTTAATATATATTTACTGGTTGCCACCTGCGGCTTCGCTCGCATGGTACCCTTATAGAAAGTACTCTATATTCTATCATGTATAATGGATGTTCTAAGTTTCATTCAAATGCGTTCAGTCATTACGGCGTTATTCGGGCACAAACATACAAACGTCCAAATATCCTCACTAACTTCCATTTATAATGTAATTAGGATTTATTTAACAGCGCCTGGGACTTCAGACTAAAACGATATATTAGTTAAAATAGTATAAAATGGCAGAACTGTGCATGGTGGCTCAAATAATGTTTGACTCATATTGACTAGACACACACGAGTACCTACACGATCTAATCCATCATCTTTTGTCACAAAATCAACAATACAAATCTTCTTTTAGGTGTAACACAAACCGTAAATCGAAATAATAGTGAAGGAAACCCGCGGCTTAGTCAGCTCCGCACGTATTGACCATGTCTTTCCTGTGGACAAGGCCGACTAATCTGAGAGGATGGAATAGGTGCTGGGCAAGCCTACTCCATCTTAATTCGTCCCGGGCACTACAGCGTCCCGTTAGTGAAGGTAAAACTTGCCTCCTGACGCTGTATAAATCATGTATATACTAAATCTAACTTCAAAATACATCTCCAATAAATCGTAGAACAAAGCTGTATTGAGACAGCGCAGGTTGGATTCACGATCCACACAAAACAATGGCCTGGAGATGACGCGATATCATTATTGTGGGGAGTGGCAGTTGCATTCGCTGCAGCTTGGGGTGATCTCTGAGGGCGATCTACACGAGCTATTTAAAGCCATTTTAGACCGCTTATATTTTGACTAACTTCATAGCAAGAATACTTCTCTGCTGGACTGGGAGTAAAGGAAAAACTTAGAATGCGTCCAGCTGCTTCTCTCCCCGTGCATGTCGTAAAAGTCGACTGAGGATCCTCTCCAAGATGATGAGATACAATAACCAAGTATCCCCAAGGAGGATTGACGTCAGACAGGCGGCCGGTCATAAAACACATTAAGAAAAATTCTTACAGCATTATTACAGATTCTTGGATTATGCTTTGCCGACCCCACATAGAGTGAGATAAGGGTAGGAAGAAGATGAGATGATGACTTCATTGCAATGAGAATAATGGCAAGGAAGAATTTAAGGGGGAAGATGAAAATATTTGGTGGTGATTCTAGCTTGTGGGGCAGCAAGGATTATTGTTTTGAAATAAAAACAAAATTTTCATTTTGCTAGACGAAAATAAATAAAATAATAACAATTATTTTTTTAGTATTTATTTATGTTACGGTGTAAAGTTGTTTGGATGTTTGTGCTCTCAGTCAAACAATAACGACTGAACAGATATGAATGAAACTTAAAGTAAACATAGCACATGTGCTGGGATAAAAAAGGCTAAGGTACTTTTTAAATAGATACCTGGCAAGCATAGCCGCATGCGGAAGCTTACCTATAAATTAATTTGTATCGTTGTATTATTTCAGTTTCAAATGATAAAGTGTCTCTTAATTCTTTTGTAAAAGTTATACCTCAAGGACGTAGAAAATAAATTCATTTTAGCCAACTTTTGAAGTACCTAACTAAACATTATTTGAAGACTTTGATAAGCTTGAAAAGGAATTCACCAAAATATTTATAGCCTCAAGACGAACAATGTACTCGACACGGAGGGTTTTATTGTATTTAGTAACATCGTGTCAGTATTTCAATAGATGTACTAGTACAATGAACCGTATGTTTCTCAGTATTTTTTTGAGTGTTGTTTGTCTTCAATAATATTACATACCTTCAAATATGGTTCAATCATACTAATATTATAAAGAGGAAAGATTTTTTGTTTGTTTGTAACGAATAGGCTCCGAAACTACTAAACCGATTTCAAAAATTATTTCACCAATAGAAAGCTACATTATCGGGGACCAGTATAGGCAATAATATATTTTCAAAAAAATTAGGGATCAGTAAGAAAATTGCAATATTGTAACCCAAGGTAGAAAACCCAAAATAGTTTTTGGCGTGCGCTGCGAAAACTATTGATTATAGAAAAAAATAATGTACTACACGCGTACGAAGTCGCGGGCAACAGCTAGTTCACAATGAAAGTGTTGTCTAACAATGTATTTTAATATAATGAAACTTTTATGTTACTGACTGACTATCACTGACAATCGAGCATTAAACTTGGAGGGTATATTCCTATTACGAGTGTAGTGTAGGGATGCACTAAGAAAGGATATATATATATATAATAATAATCTAATTACAAATGATTAAATAAAGAAGAAAAAATATTGAAGGCTTTATTTAAAGCTGCTCAAGCATTTTTTCCTAATAGAATGTGGACAAAGCACAAAAATGATTGCGAGTTAATAAAATACAACAAAAACGTAATCTAAGAATGGGGAATGAGTTATAGAAACGGATAAAGGTTTTTGTCGGAATGCCCGACAATTTGCGGTATTGTGGGATGACAAAACGCTGTCGTTTGCTCCCGAGACGCCTCCATTTTACATTTATTCCCAAGCTAACCACTGTAACATGAAAGTGGGTTATTCGTGGCTTTATGTACATATACTAATATAAGGCCCGGCGCACACTCTCGATACGGCACGGCATGCCTTAATGCTCCTAAGGACGTCTAAGGATTACTTGGCATGCCGTGCCGATGGTGTGCGCCGAGTCTTATTGTTAAACTTGTCATCAACTAATATTGTAAATCTGAAAGTTTGCGAGGATATAAAAATGTTTGAACCCCAATAACAACGTAACGGCTGAATGTATTTGAATGAAACTTAGAATATAGGTAATTCTGATCTAGAATGAGATATAGCAAAATTTATCTGGGTATGCGAGCGAAGCCGAGGGTAGAAGCTAGTTATAAAGTGAGCGCTTCTTAGTCACGGCGTGGACAAACACACAACTTACAACACAGAAAGGAGAGATGCAAGGCTAGTCAAATAGACAAGTTACCGAGAGTAGTAGAACTCGTCTTTCTAAGTACCTACCAATGATAATTGAGGTAATTTTATAGGTGAAAGTATGCACTCATTCGCTTATAGTCCCCTGTATAGTAGGAAGTTATTCTGGATAATTTAATTCAATTAATTTGGCAAATTTACCTCTGATCACCTGTCACCATGGTTCACCATATCCATCTTGGGACTAAATCAGATGTGGCTGCAAATTTACTTATGTTTACTTGTAGCTCTGCCCACCCTATTAGGGATACGTGCGTGATAATATGTATGTATGTAATTTGGCAAACCTTAAGTAGTAAGATCTGCTTCTTGCCTTTAGAGGTGGGTTAGAAATAACCCAATTCACCGGCTGTGTTTGAACCCAACAGGGTTTTTTATCTAAGGGCTTACGATGCGAGTAAAAATGTAAAGTGACTATTTTTGGCAATGCGCGACCCGCGAGACCCAAAAGGAATTTATGTGTCACCAAGAACTGTACGAATCTTCTAATTTAATAACCGAGAAGTTAGAAGCTTCGTTTGTTTTTCCTGAGGTCCAAAAATAGAAAACATATGCAAACTTATAAAACTTTATAGTCGCTGTTCTAAAATAGTTGGAGCAAGCAATTTGGAGAATATAAAAATTACAAAATACGTGCATATTTCAAAAATTCAAAGGTCGCTAAGTCGGAAGAAGCTTGGTAATACACGACTACTCACGGCTTCGCTCACGTGGAATGAAATTTGACACTCCATTTTACCCCTTTTTAAGGGTTATTTTGAAAAACTCTGTAACACGTTATGGGTTTATTCGTCCAAGCACGTAATGCGTGTCCATTAATGTTGTCACCGTAATACAAACGTTGTCACCCCATTTTACTGCTTTTGGGATGTTTTGAAAAATCTTGAAACAAGATTTTCATCAAGATCAAGATTTAATTTTTAAGATCCAGACAGTGTTTCAAGCGAAGCGCATTTCGCATTAAAAAGTTCCATACGAACGTTATCACCCCATTTTCACCCCTTTAGGGTTTTTAATTTGAAATTCATAGGTTTTTTGCTATAAGAAAACTAACTTCTACAGCTTTCTAGCTTCAGTAATTTGGTCTGTGAGTTGATTACTGCAAAATATAATATTGTGCCAAATAAAGCTTTTTTATCTTATCTTATCTTAAATGCTTATTGATACCCCAAGGGGTACCCCAAGAGGTGCTCTATCTGATGAATTCTGCTTAACACTATTTTTTGGAACACGCTGTATATGTAGAATAATTCTATATTCATATTATTTCTATATTATATAGATATTATTATTTCTTGAGTATGCTAAAAGAAAACCCTATACCTTTTGCCAAATTTTGATGCTGTGGTTACACGCATCAGCTTTCAGGTAGTAGGTAGGTACATAGTGATGAAAGTGGCTTGGCTGTGCCTCAAAGAAACTCTGCTAGCTTACTTCTTTCAACAAACAATAGTTCTAGTGTTCTTAGGAATGACACTTGTAGTACAAAAGGCCCGCTGCAGATTCAGAATCAGTTTTTTGGTAACATGTTCTTTTTATTCAACACTAGTAAAAACTTACACAAGTGATTAAAATATAACTTATACCGGCTCAGTAAAATAATTTCAAAATCAGTTCAATAGCTTCCGATCTCATTACAAACGAACATAGAAACAAACTTGCAAACTTAATATTGTTGATGGAATTCAAGACTCTTTTAAATCCTACTAATATTATAAATGCGAAATTTTGTGAGGATGTGACGATGTTTGTTCCTCAATTACGCCGTAACGGCTGAACGAATTTGAATGAAACTTGGAACATACATAGTGTGTGTGCTGGAATAACATTATATTCGGCGTCGGGTGAAGTCAGTCTTATGAACGATGATATTATCATCTTTTTATCAAGGCCTAGCATCTCTTTTGTTTTCTTACTACCCGGCTATTATTAAGCAGAGTTTAATTTAATAACAAAACAATAACCCAATGGTTTATTGGTGTGTAATTCTCGTCTCCAGCATCCGATAAAAATGATTTTCCGGCTTGCTTACCCCGATATATCGTAATCTACTTACGATAGTCAACATGTGGGCTCGATATACGATACGAGGAAACGATTATAAATAAACCATTATGAGATAAAATTGCTACAGACGTTTTGTTCGTTGAAGTGTTATAATCTTAAAAGGACCTTCCAACTGAAAAAAAAGAAACATATAAGATATTCTTAAAAAAACTGACAAAATTTGACTTTTTTAAAGTGTTTGCGGTATTATAATCGATGATGTTTTTTAAAAGTATCTGTAATGATCAAGTCATTACTGATGATTCCATATCTCTTTGAAAGAAATATGGAAATTTAAACAATGATTTTTTTTAACTGACAAATTTGTCATCTCGCTTGGGACTTTGTTATAGAAGCGTACACATCGCTCTTTAAATGATTTGTACTTTATCTAGCCTAATCGTGGATAAAGCGAGTTTATCCTTATTTCTAGTATTAACACTATGATTATCGCTATTTTTCTTTTTACTTATTTTTTTATGAACGTGCATCAAGTTTGCAACATCTCCGCAATAGTAACTAAACCTTACACCGCTAATCTCTATCCCGCAATAAGCTGGCGTTCGGAATCGACAATCTGCACATTTCCACTGCATACGAGAAATTACCAGATAATCCACTCCGATTCAGTACGCACTGATTGTAACGCAATTTCAGTTCATTGTGGTGGCATTTCATAGGTATTTCATGGAGGTTGTTAGATCGATGTATTTTACGACAAATATAGAAAAAACACAGTGATGAGTGTATGATGATGATTATGGTGAAAAAAAATATAGATAAAGTGTAGGAATTACGGTTTGTTGTATAATGAGATATCATCATTGACCACCGCTGGGCATAGATCTCTCTTTGCTTGTACCATCCAACACGGTCCTGTGATCACCTAATCCAATTACGATTGTTAATATTAATTAAGAACAATGAGATATAGGTTTGTTTTGCAATTCACAATAATTTTAAAGACTAACATTTTAAGGATAAGACGGCTGTTTCATTCCTAGCGCAAAGAATTTCTTTTTCCATACCACGCGGGCATGCAGCCAGTGCTCATGGAACCTTACCGAATGTCCAAATATTTTTGATTTATAGAGTTTTTTTGTATTTAATCTTTGTTTATTTAGTTAGAACTATTTTCCAATAAAAACTTGTGTGAGTATGTTACATATTTCATTATGATTGTCCCTTTTTGTTATGTCACGAGAAATAGAATAAGGATGTTATGAAATTACTGTAAGGTTCAATAAGCTTCATATAATAAATGAATAAAACAATATTATGTCTATACATAGTTGAAACAACAAGAGAGTTTATTAATAACATCCGAAGCTGAGAGTAAAGGTTAATCAAATCAAAACAATCAATATTTGAATACCACGCAGGAGTAAGTGAAGACGAACTTAGTTTGGGTATTTTACATGATATAGACGTTAGAGCAAATTAATGATTAGCTCATCTGAAAGTTATTTAATTATTGATATTGGTTCTTAGATAAGTATGTACATATAGGTACCCAACACTTGTTCATGAACTGAATGAAAATGTAATTTTGTTGCTTGTTCTTTTATGTTTGTGTCTTAGGAGCAAGTAGAAAGTAGTTAAAACAGAGTTTGTGTTATGTGTAACTACGTATTTAGTTATAGACTCAACTTATTTACAAAGACAAACTACAATAACATTAAAAATTTTAAGGTAAACGGTATAATAATAAGAAATGAAAATGAGCTCAGTTTTCTATCTATGTTCGCCTACAGAAAGAAAACAGAGCTCAGATCATCGACCGCAGGTAATGTTCCCAAAAGGGCGACGTTACCTCGTTGGAGAGCTATACTTATCCTTTGTCCGAGGTAAGCGCCAGCCCTTTAGTCATTGGTCACGTATTTATTGTCATAATTTGATAATTTATTGAAATGTATACTTCTTAAACTCCGACGCAAAAAAGGGGTGTTATAAGTTTAACGAGTAGGTATCGGTGTGTAGACACAGAACGTCACGTCTGGTCTACACGGTGCACATTGTCTGGTGCATAGTCTCCCAAAGGAATAGACCGATTTTGATGCGGTTTTTTCTGTTTGAAAGCCGATGTAATCGAGAGTTCCTAGAGGTTCCTAGCTATAATTTATTAATATCTGTTCAGTCGTTTGAAAATCATCAGCTTGTTTCCTACTTGACAAAAGTATCTTACCAACTTTAACAGGTCCGATTGATTAGAAGACGTAGAAATTTGGTGTTCCGGGGTTGAGGGTTATTACTTTTTTATAATAAATAATAATGATAGCTGATCTAAATATTATTTAACCAAAATTATCAATTCTGCGGGATTTGAAGCCGCATCTTCACCTGTACCAAACTGACTGAATAATTTATTTTGTTATCTTTGTTTTTCAGTTTTGTTTTCGTTTTGTTATAAAATGATTTATTCGGGGATACAAACGGATAGGAAATAATGAAATCACTGTAGGGGATTAAGGTTATTCGTATTGGATTAACGCAATATTCGTTTGACTCGGAGAGTGGAATCATTTTATTTCTGGCTATTTATTTGACTAACTTCCACCCTTATCTTCGCACTCACTGTAGCTGTGGCACTGTAAAAGTAGTGTCACGAACTGTGTATATTCCAAGTTCATTAAAATCCGTTGCAAATAGTATGTTTTAAAATTATTGAAAAATATGTTATTAAAACTAAAGATTCGCTGGTACATCCAAATAAAAAATTTGAATATTTTTTTGTCAAATATACCTTGCCTTTTATTTAAGCAAATCAAATACCTACAGACAGGAATAACTAGTGATGTTATCCCTTTACTAGAAAGTTTTACAGTGGATTTCAAAACTACGAGAACCCTGTACAACACATTCTATCAAATGTATAAAACTCTTACGTTATTGACTGATTGACGGTTAGAGTGGGAGAGAGATGGAGAGCATAATATTCCTTTTGTCTCTACTTCTAGAAGACGCAGCGGGATGATGAAGTTTGTGTAAAAAAACAACGCGGGCAAAGTCGCGGGGCTTTCCACTAGTTCTATAAAATACGTACATACTCGTATATGAGGCCTTGACTTTCTAAGCCTATTGGGGTACTCATTATGAGGTAAAAATTGTCTTAGTTTTCGGCCCTTCAGAATTAGAAATGTCAGAATCGGTAGCGCTGAATGTAATTTACAGCGCTTGAAACTTTAGTTGTACTCGTAAATTAGTGCTAGAGTTTGCTGTTATAATTATAATAAATCATTTCGATTTACGGTATCTCTCTGTTATTATAATTGAAAAGTGCTAATGGCTAATGTAATCATTTCAATCTAGGTTTTTTTATACACCTTGGTATGGATTAGGAACAAAATTATTTCATTTTTTATTATGTTACAGAGCAGGTTGTGGGTTAAAATCTAGTCGTACAAAAATGGATTTTCTTATTGAAAAATATATGTGCGTTAACCAACCATTCTCAATCGGTGAAGGTAAACATCGTAAGGAAAACGCGGCATGTCGTCTACAATACGATGTGCACGAAAATACAATGAAAAGAGGCTCCTCTTTGAGGGATCTTAATATTTCAACACATTGGTCAAAAGTTCTAATGACAGGAGTACTACGAGTACATTTGTTTTAGTTTCATTGAGTTCGGAAGGCGGCCCAAGCAAAGCAATTCTAATTTATCTTAACTTAGAGTTAGGGTCTCTGCTATTAACCTTTAACTGAGGACATATTTCTCTGAAATCCTTCGCAATCTGAGGGGATTACATCGGAGTTAGGATAGGTTTCGAAAAGGACCTTTAGTGCTCACTGACCTTATACGATCGGGTACCTACTCGTTAACCAGTTTACATTAGAAACCCATGAACTAAACAAAACGGTTCTATAATAAATTATGTGTATTTCTATCTCTAGACTTCGAGACAGCAAGAATTTATTATATATTATTTTATATAAGTACCTATGTGAGTTTATGAGGTAGGTAGTTTATAGGAGCCAATAACTTTGTAGATTTTCTGATTATGATAATAAAACAAAATGGAAGAAAGTACCTATGGTTTTTAAGAATACTAAACTTGTGTCACCAAAAATATTCTGAAAAAAAACTAAAAAAAATTTAAAGACTACCTACTAAAATTATGAGGCGTTTTTGGCGCCAATAAATCACTTTGCTTAAACAGAATTAACACGACGAGTAAAACTTTCAAACAGGATAATAAAATTGTTTTTATTGCAGCCTCAGGGGCCGGGGATGGCCGCTTGGCTACTCATAGCGAGATTATATTAATAAAAGCTATGGCGCTCTACACGCCATCGCTGAAACGCACTTCCGAGCGAGACAGCGAGGCGCGGGGAAAGATAAGCGAGATTGACTGTAGTTTTGTAGATTGACCGAGCAGCCTCGCGAGACAAGAGTTCACTTTGTCAGGAAGTGCCTCGCTCGAGGAAAACGTACAAACTGCGGGTGAGGCTGCAGAAGTGCAGACTAAGCGAGCATTTGCCGCGCGGTTGCCCGGCGAAGCTGCTCGGTCAGACAGTATACGCGCGGTTTCTCGTTCCATGACACATGATTCTCACATTTTGAGTGGGGCGCCACAGTCGATTGGCATTAAAATAATATTGTCAAGTAGATAATTCTCTAAATTAATTACGCTACAAAACTCAGATTTGTCACAAAAAAATACTATACCTAAATTGTTTTACAAAAAAAAGAGTAAGTGGTTCCTTAGATACTTTTCCTGTATCCCTCTGGTTTCAGACTTCCCAATATTGTCTTCTCTGTCTAATCTAATGATGATGGCGATTATAAAATCAATTTCGATGACGCATGAATCAAATCTGTAAAGATAGATCGATTTGTAGGTACGTCTGTTTTATCTCTATCCATAATCTGTTCGATATTTGTACTCTGGGATTACCGAAGCGTGCTTCATTAGGCTTTCAGAGGCTATTTAGATTAAATCAATTAAGTAAGCACAGGTTGGATTCAAATAGAAATATTTTATACTCATTAGTATCGCGCTGGTTTACTTAATCAACTTATAAAATTATGTTTAGAACCTTAAAAATAGTTCGAAAACATGTGTCAAGTGCACAAAAGGAGTCTTTGAGGCGCACTCAAAATTTTGTTCAACACACTGATTCGAAAGAACTAACAACACGACAAGTACAGGGTGGTCAAAAAGTATCTTTCCTATAGATGTAAATCTTTAATTTTTTTTACAAAAAGAAAGAAGCCAATAAAATAAATTCCAAACGAGAGTATTTTCACATATTTCACATCAAAGATATGGTCAATCGCCCATATAGATGGTCCATCATATTGTAGAGGATACTAATAGGTACTTAGTCGACTTTTAAGACATTCTCGAGGAGAGACATTATTAACGCATTCTATGTTTTTTATTTATTCCTAGTCCAGTAGAGAAGGAATTATGTTGCTTGTAATAAGATTTAAGTATTCATAATGCCTTTTAAAAAGCGGTTTTGGTGCTCATGGCATTTCAATTTTGAAAACAACTGCGGTCAACCTCATTGAAACTTCAACTCCCCTAAAATAGCTTTAACTGGCGAGCTTCTGAATCACGTCATGAAGCTCAAAGTTGCATTAGTACCCAATAAAGCAACTTTTTTGAAATTTCATCAAACAAGAACAAAGTTTGAACGATGAAATAAACTCAATAAACTCGAATGAACTTCGTTAAGCCGGGGAGTGTAATAGCCGACATTGTGATAGCTTACTACGGAATTGATGTAAGGACCTACAAGAGCTTATTGATTATAGTTTATTTTCTCAGTATTGCACACAATATAGGTATACTTCAATAGGTACAAAGTAATAAGCTGCGGAGAACATACTCGTAATTATTATAGCATGGAGCACTTGCTCTCATGCCCTCACTGTCCGACCATTCGGGCGTATGAGTCGCAGAATACAGGGGAAAAAGTATTTGGTTTGAATTTTTTTCCATTGAAACGAAAGGTAAGTTTGTTGCACCTACGCAGGCACTGCAGACTAAGATTTAGCTCCTAGATGTCCTAAAGTAAACCACATTATATATATTACATCAGTCGTCTTTCTTAAAACTTTAGGTGTATTTCTGTTTCGCACCTCTGTTTCACCCCACAAGTAATTACATTCTAGAACTATCTTATGTGATAGTTATAAATGTTTTAAAAGAAAAGAAAAACCGATCGAGATAAACTCTTTGGAGCCATCTCATCTTTGGAGCTCCTGACAGGTACTTGGCGTTTCTATGCATGCAAAAAGTCACGTCATATTGGTCACACTCTTTAAAAATTCGGATCACTGTAAAATAACTCATTTTTATAAAATTGTTTAACTAGGTCATCCTCCAAGGTATAAAAGGAGGCCGCATAAGCTAAGGTAATTTTAATCAACATTATAACTCTGCAACTTAATAAGCCTTGACAGCCTCGATGGCGTGGCGGGCAAGTGCTCTGCTGAGACGCAAGAGGTGCGGGTTCGATTCCCGATGCGGGAGAAATGTTTGCCTGATTTGCAAAGAATTCTTCCGGGTCTAGATGTATATAGTATTACGTATTATAAGTAAATAAATATATACGGGTTTGCTTAAAACTGTGGTACAAATAAACAACACCTAAATGATTATTTTCCGAAAACTCCCCTCAAAGGGGAGAACCTCAAGTTCAGAGAAGAAGGAAGTGCATCGGGGTGTCAATGCTATTTAAACACGAAATGCACCTAAAATAATCTACTCTATGCGAGTGGAGCTGCGGGCATCTGGTAGTCTAGAATAAGTAGACAACTGTAAAAGTATATGTCAACAGAGCAAAATGAGTAAGTGGAAGGCTGACTAAAATAAACAAGAGTAGGCATCATACAACTTCTGTAAAAATAAGTCAAACAATGTTTGAACAAACCAGTTCGTATGTTCCGTTTTCTTGTTTGCTGAAAATTATACCCTATCTATTCTATCATCATCTATCATTTCCGGAAAAAAGAATTCGTATAGCGAATACTCAGAATAGCCAATATTAGTCATGGAAATATGGAAAAATAACAGAATTATGTAAAAGTAGCATTATGAAGTAAAATAATGTATATTAACATCAAAGCTACCAAGTAACTACTGATTATATTAAAATCTGCCAGCAGCGGTAGTTACTTAAGCCTAGTTAATAATATTCAACCAATGGACAAAGGATTCTTCATCAACATTGGTATCTGTCGAAAAGGGCCATACGTTTTTGTCAGAGAAACAACGTCGCTATGGTAATCCGTATCCGTTGTTCAATAGTAGTGTAAAATGAACTGGATATTAATCAAATAATTAAAAAAAATACAGTCTACTTCAAAATCAATCCCCCCCTATCAGTAAAACAAAAATTGAGTTACCGCTATGTCAGCAAAATCTGTTTTTATTTGATTTATAGAGACGTTCCGAGTCCGGTCACGATCCGACACACGTCGACGGGACGTGGCCCGGATCTACGTAATTGACAGCCTGCGACCAACAATTTAACATTGCACGGTTTGCCAGGATCAGAAAAGGCTTAATCAAGCTTTGAAACCAACCGTGTCTGTGCTGAAGGTATGATTCGGAAGTTTGGTGTTTTTGTTGTGGCTATTTTTCCTACAATGGTATTCTTAATGGATCATATTGGATGAGTATACTCCATCCAAATTCGTACTGTATTATAGCTGTAGGCAAACGTTACCTCTTGACGCTGTATGAATCACCTAATACCGATAGATTGTAAAGGTCTTTTAAGTATCGGGTGACAAGAACGCAGTAATACTCCGTAACTTTGTATTAATTTTATGTTTTTAATCTCCGGCGAAAAATAGGAGTGTTATAATATGTAGTTTGTATCTGTGGCATCGTTGTTCCCAAACGAATGGACGGATTTTGATTTGTTTTTTTTCTGTTTGAAAGCTAATGTAATCGAATTGATTCTTAGCTATAATTTATGAATATCTGTTGAGGCGTTTGAAGATTATCAGCGCATTTTCTTGACAAAAGGATCTTTCCAACTTTTACAGGTCAGATTTATTTGTGGTGTTCTTGTTAATAATGCTGTAATCGTGGTTTGGATACCCTATAGTGATAAATGAAGGATAGTGACAAAATGAAGTCACACAATGTTTTTGGCATTACCATATTTACTAAATTCTCCACGCATCTTAGTTGAGTGAAGTCAGAGATAAAATTATAGGTATTGTACAAAAATATTTCATAATATTGGTCGCATATTTTTTATCATGGTTCAACGACAGCTCAGCGTAAACGTTTTTAAAATGCACCAAATAAATAAAGTTGGTAAAAACGAATAAATTAGCCGAGGCCGAGCTCGCTTTTAGCATAACAGTTTTCGATTTATTTTGAATATATAATACAATTTAAGAATCGGAAGAATGGTATATTTGTTGGTGGTAGACCAACTAGATTTGCTTTGGGCTATGGTCAAAATATACATTATGTTTCTTACCTTCTAAAATCTCGACTCCAACAGGCATAGATGACTGGGTTCATGGAGGAGTTGACCCAGCCCAGCCATGTGACCACCACGTTGACGATCTCCTCGTGCGCGATGCATGCCGAGCAGATGCCCGACAGCAGGTTCACCACGAAGAACGGCAGCCAGCACACTATGAACACACCCATCACTATTCCCAACGTCTTTGCTGCCTTTTTTTCTTTCGCGAACTTTGCGAGCTTCCGTGATAAAGAAAAATTCTTCGGCAAATTTTTCCCATGAGTCACATTGGTCAGCCTCGTCGACGAACGAGACAAGCCATTGTTTTGCATAGCAGTCAACGGCTCCTGATCTGCCTCTTCAGGCGTACACGCGCCCTGACACACTTCAGCACTGCGCTGCCGCACCGTCCCCCCTCTGTGTATCCTAAGCGTCAACTCTAACTCACCACTCGGTCTCATCACTTGCTTCGTTCCTATTTTCAGAGACCGAGTCTGTATAGTCGCTGCGCGATAAATACGGTAGTATGTAAACACCATCACAAATAACGGTAAGTAAAAAGATATTGTCGATGAGAATATTATGTATTCTAAGTTTTCCGTGAACGGGCACTTTAAGTCTGGCACTTCTTCGGTTCTCACGGCGCGCCACCACGCGATCGCCGGGAAGGATATCGCTCCGGAACACACCCACACGGCGCAGATGAGAAAGGCGGCTTTGCGTCCGCTCATTCGCATCGGGTACGTAATTGGATCAGTGATCGCCCAGTACCTATCCAACGATATCACACATAGATTCAGTATCGACGCCGTACTGAACAGAACGTCGAGCGATCGCCAAACATCGCACCAGTCTACGCCAAAGAACCACGTGTGTTCGAGCACTTCATACATAGCTGAGAACGGCATCACAACCAACCCGACCAGGCAATCGGCGACCGCCAGTGACGTCACGAAGTAGTTTGTAGAAGTGTGGAGATACCGTTCTCGCACGACCGCAAGAATAACCAGCATGTTGCCGAAGACCGTCGTCAGCGAGAATAGCAGGAGGAACGCGACCAGAACCGCTCGGTCTTGTAGTAGCTTTATGTAATCGTCCCAGATTTCGGTGTTCTCGAATGAGTTGTATGTTCCGTTGTCAAAGGTGACGTTGTACTCGATCGCACTGTTGTAGACGCCCGCGGATCCCAGCGTGTACTCCGGCCCCCTGTAGTCCAGTTGGCTCCTTGCCACCAATATGTCAGGGTCCGTAGCGTTCATATTCATAGGGTTAGCATGCTAGCGCCATGGTGAGTGTTTATGTTTCCCTTGTTTTGCCCGCAGCCATTTCGAAATAACATTCTTGGCAGGCATTGTATTCCCGTATTCGTACTTCTGGCACATGTTTTCTTGGCATTCTTTTTCGTAGCCAGCGGGTACTTAGCAGCTATCTGAAACAAGGCAAAAGCATATTTTTATAACCTCAAAAAGTGTGCCGTTCTGTAAAAACTGAAATAAGATTGGGTAAAGTACTTAAGTGTGACTTAAGTATATTGAGTGACCTGACTTTTTTTAGAGATGACAGGTTCGATTTGACAATTTAAGTGCACGATTGATGGTCGTTTTTGTCGAGGCGACAGAATAAATCCACACTAGCATTCTAGGCAACCCTTTTTTCCGGAGAAACATGCGACCCCCGTCTATCGTTAACGCATGACATATTCTCATATCCTTGCTCGAATCTCATCCACTCACGTAAGCGTAGCTCTATTTTAAGCTCCCAGTATTTAAGTTGTATGTCATTGCCAGGGTAGGTGTGCGGTCGTCATCAGGCGGCCTTCGCCATAAATAGCGAGAGAGCATCAGACGAGATCAAACAAATTGTGTGCTGTGGGCCGTGATCGGTCCGTCCACATGAGGGCGTCGGTGAAGTAACTCTGCCCTATTCCCTGGCGCCGGTGTACCCTCCCCCTCCCCTGTTTACTCCGCTCCTGTGTCTTTCAACAACTACCTGAGTTGATTTTCGTGTAAATAAACAAAAAGGTTGTTTTATTGGAGATTTAAAGAAATTACAGCTAAAATGAAATCCATGTTATGGTTTTTTACGATTTCAGTGATCTATCGGAGGAGGAATAACTCAACAAATAAAAGTTTGAAAGACTTGAAAGTGACTTGAAAACTTGTACTCTTGATTTACATTTTGCAAAGTATCTAACCCAGATGACTTCAAATGAAACTCAAAAGCAGGCGCTGTACATTGTGTCGCAAAACTTCACGTAAACGTTTCATAAAATTAATCCATGTTACGCACTGTTATGCATAAATACCTAAAGACTCTGGAAACCTTAGAATAATGTTTGTTGTTCCTTTTGTTGATAAAAGTGACAGTGACAAACCACAGATGCCTACTATGAAATTGTATAAAGGTTTTTCTCGTAATTCTGATACATTTGACCTGCAAAGCTGCAAAACACAATGCATAAAGTGCTGCCTCACTAGTCTGATTGATTTTGACGACAAGTGTGACACGGAGGAAGGGTCGTTTACCAACACAATTAAAGTTCATCAAAGTTTATCTTCAGCGGGAACTTGATAAATAAACAAAAATACGATTTAAACAGATTTACAGTTTATTATACTAAGTAAACTGAGATAAATGAGAATGCTAAGATTGGTTTCTATGATTATTTATACCTACCTAAATCATTTCAGCTGGAATTATCGCTATCAATTTATGTTACTACGATCTACGCCCAATCTCCTGTTCCAAAATCAGACCTTCACCGACCCAGAACAAAAAAGTTGACTTTAAAAGTGCAGGCATATACAAACCCCTACACGTTTTAGGCTAGGTACCCGCTTTCGGCATACTTCCCCTACACTATACACAAGTCTCAACTGCGAAACTACACAAAATATTACAAAGTTTTCATAAAATAAATAAGTAAGTTATTTATTTGAAGAGTATGTGTACTTTGTTTAGAAACACAAACAGTGAATAATTATATCTTAATTTTAATTTAATTGTTGAAGGGATGTTTGGTTTATCAAACCGAATTTATAACACACATTCCGTTGCTTCTACCAAAAGTATCTTCATTATCTAAATATAACTCTTACGTTACTGACTATAAATACAACGCACAGCCTCGAGTCCTAGAAACATGAAACTTGGAGGAATATTCCTCTTATTGTGTAGTGTAGGGTTGCATCGAGAATTCAACTCTTCGAGAACGCAGCGGGAGATGAAGTGTGCATGGAATAAAAACTCAACGCTGACAAAGTCGTAGGTCGTTCTAATAGTAGTTAATAAAGTACCTAAGCATAAGTAATACTTATGGTTAGGATCTTTAACCCACTTGGATACTGAAGTCCCATTGACTGTCAGTTATCAAACCACATACTTTGACAGGTATTGGCCGAACATCGTCGACTGTCGACTAAAAGCGCTAGTGTAAAGCGTGCTTTCACTTTAGCAACAGACGAGCAACAGAGATCTTGGATTGCGGTTAGTTTAGAGTAGCCAGTTAGCCAATTGTGTGCCCACTGCTGTGCAAAGGTCTCCCCCAAGAGCTTCCCAACTTGGTCCCGGACCTTTTCGCTCTCCCACCACTCCCTGTCGAAGCAGTTTGCGCCAATACTTGTTTGTGTAAACAATACTTCATCAATACACAATGATCTGATTCCTAGATTTGGTTATGTTTACAAACAGTTACTTAAATTGAAGAGGTAAGTTAAACCAGGAAGATCTTAAAGTAGTTCCAGGAAATCAAAATTCACTTTTCTCGGAGCTCCGCGAAGCGCAACGGGACCCGTCGTCGCCTGCACATTAATCTTCCCCACATACAATAAAACTGAGACAGATGTTTGTTTCTACATGAAAAATGTCGTGCAGCACACGATTGAGTATAAAGAAATATGCTTTATTATTCTGTTTTGGTTGAAAATGATGTGGTGTGTTTGTTTCAATTAGTTAACAAAAAAATTTAAATATCCTTATATTTGCTTTGTATATTATCGCCTTTAATTCTCGTACCATTAGAGTCCTGTCTGATAAGATTATGGCAAATATATTTTTTTTAGTTTTTTATTAATAGAAAGCTTAATTTAATCCAATGTGTCTTTAAAAATAAATAAAGCCGTCTTACTAAAGAAAAAAATGATCATGAAAACATGAAAGTTTTCTTTGAAGTTGTGGCCTGTTTCTCTCACTTGTTTCCTCTTTGTCACTGGTTCACGAGACATGCTGCCTCAATAAATTCTATAAATACATATTTTCACGCCCGTATCGGGTGGGCAGATCCACAAGTAATCATAATAAAACAGCCACTCCTAATTTAATGTCCCAAGTTGGATGTGGTGAACCATGATGATAGGTAATCAGGCCTTAGCCCATATCGGGTCTATCATGTTGGAGAGGATACTATCCCTTAGTCCACTTTTACGACCATGCTCGGGGAGAGAGGCAGCTTGACGCATTCTATGCTTTTTCTTTACTACAAGTCCAGCAGAGAAGTTTTTATTAGAATAGACTAGCTGCCGCCCGCGGCTTCGCTCGCGTGGTACCTGGATAAAAATTAGCCTATGTGTTAATCCAGTACATGTACCATGTATATTCCAAGTTTCATTCAAATCCGTTCAGCCGTTTAGGCGTGATTAAGGCACAAACATCCAAACATCTTTACAAACTTTCGCATTTATAATAATACTGGATGGCAGCACAGGTAAAGTTAGTACGCGCTATTGTTGCGTTTTGAACTTTACGCCGGTAATTTCTTTTCAATTTTATAATATAAGTAAGAAGTAAGATAAAAGAAAGTCATTCACGTGGTCTATGGCATTTCATCAGGCGGCAAGTGTGTCGCAATCTCGACCGTCACGCGGCTCGCTATCAATCACGAACACGACACCGTGCTATGAATGGAGAATCCCCGGGCATTCTCTCTCGAATACCCCAGTGAGAAACCACAATTTTCTTTATAATTGTTTTTTTACCCGGAGAGCACTGGTGGTCTAGTTGGTAGTGACCCCGCCTTCAGATCCTGAGGACATGGGTTCAAATCCAGTAGTGTACCAATGGATTTTTCTGTGCGAAAAATTTATGTGCGTTATGCCAGTACTCTCAAACGGTGAAGGAAAACATCGTGAAGGAACCCGCGGCTTAGTCTAACTAAGATTGAGACTAAAATGGTATAAAGTCATCATCATCATTGTGTCATAAATTCTAATATGGCAGATGTACCTACTATGCTAAACACTATGTACTATGTCAAAAAATGTTTGACGCTTTTCGACAGATATCAACGTTTCTATAGCAATGAATGATCCGACGTCCGCTCAGGTCGTCCGCTAGAAGAACATTGGAACTGGGCATAGGACAAACTGTTTATGTCAAATTACAGTTGCCTCTTCGGACATATGAATCCTTTCACCACACTGGTTCGAAAGAACTAGAGACAAGTAGTAGTACACTTTGTACATAGTACATTCTATTCACTTATCACAAAAACTAATTTGACGGGAACAGGCTAAAAGTATTTTCTGCTCATTCTCCCTTATTTCACTAAGCGTGTATTTATTGAATTGCTTACAATGAATGGATTTATGCTGTGTCAACGTCATACCTAGAATCTTATTAACCCTCCATCCCATCTCATTAATCGTACGGATGGAAGGAAGTAATTACTTTTTTATTCAAATTTAGATTAGCAATCTACAAAAAGCTTATCTGAAAAAAAAGGTCAGTGGGACAGAGATGAGTTCTCATTGCATGCTACAAAGAGAAATGCTGTGTCACAGGATACGAACAAAAGTTTTCCCCGTTTTTTGAATATTTTTTACACGCTAGTTTGTAGATTGTTACATTAATACATAATATGATAGACAAAATAGCGTAATTTGCTATTTTGTATAAACAAGTCTCCAATGACGTTCTAAGTAGGCGTATTGTTTGCTTTTGGAAAGAAATTAAAAAACTTTTTAATGGTAAAGAAATAGAGGATATCCTCTCTCCTCAAAATTATCTCGAGAGCCCGAAGGTTTGTGAAGATCTCTATCGTACTTGCGATGCAATAGTTTCAACACTTTTTATTTTACCTTGGAACAATCTTTTTACTAAGAGTTTACACAGAGAAAATGTTTTTTCTCAATAGAGAAAAAATCTTTACTATAGATCTTAGAATAATAGACATATTTTTTAATTAAAAACTTTTTCGTGTTCTATAGAACACGACCTTAACTTACACGACTTCACAAGGCAAATTGATATTCACACAAGCAACGCGCCAACATTGCGAATATTGGACCTATTAAATGCTTTTCTCCATAAGTTTCAGCATATCAACATTTTCAATGATAGTCTATGCTCCATTAATTTAAGAGTATGTTTAAGATATCGAAATTTAAGGTAGTTAAGCACTTTTTTCTGTAATCAATTCATTCATTGAAATATCAAACTCTTTCTTATCACAATTTAGAATTTCAACCAGTCGGTTCTTCCAATCCCTTCTATCAGTCTTGATCTGAGTATCCAGAAAGGACAAAATGATAAAATATAGATAAAAAACTAGCGGTGCTTCGCGCGTAGTCTACGAAGCGTATATTACAACACCACATCCTCCATTACCTCTATACATCTCCTTTATAACTATTTAAACGCCCATTGTTCCACTATGCTGTACAATAAATGAGTCCACCCGCTGCGAAACCTTCGTATTTGTTACTGTCAGTAAATGAAAATACTCGGATAAGGAAGAGAAGAGTGTAATAAGTCATGATAATGCAGTTAGCCGGACTTCGGGCATACAAAATCCCAAAGTCCAATAGGTAAAGTAAAGTTTTGCTAAAAAGTGCATACTCTTATTAATTCTAATAGTTTAGACTCTAGAGAACACGAAACAGGAAGTTTCACTTTTTATATTGTGTAATGTAGTTCATTCACAGTATTTTTTCAAATACCGATGGTGACATTTAGATCATCCCTACGGCAGAATAATCTTGCATGCTCCTAGCTCCATAGCTATAGTGAATTAAAAAAAAACAGTGTGACAATGACACTTGACTCCGCTTAAGGCTGCCTTCTTATACCGCAGCACTTAGACCTGACTCGTTGGTAGGATAATTCGGTAACAAGATGTTGACATGCAAGAAGAATATTACTTTACCACAATAATTATATTAATAGCTCTTAATGAGTTTCCCGATGATTAACAAAATGCGAGCAAGCTATATGGGAAACTCCAGTCATTGTCTCGACATGGTACGAGCAAAGTATCCGGAACGCATGCCCCATTAACTGGGTGAATTGCTTTTTTACTTTCCTGTCTTGTTATTTATTTTAAGATCCGTAGTTTTCTTGCACTTGCAAGAGGAGGTGAAAGAAAGGAAGAGGTATCGCTAATTGACGCTAATGATGCTGATGACGCCCTCGGTGGCGTGGCGGGCGAGTGCTCGGCTGAGACGCAAGAGGTGCGGCTTCGATTCCCGCTACGGGAGAAATGTTTGTATCACCTTTCTGAGAGCACTAGTAGTATAGTGGTAGCGGCCCCGCCCTCCGATCCTAAGGTCATGGGTTTAATATGTTGAATGCAATGGTTGAAACATTATAAAAATATTCTTCACTGTCTCATAAGTTTGAAATAAATCGTACTAATTATGTTCTTCGCATTTTATCATGAAAACCCAATCCATCCCACCTGTTCCACTAAGTTCAACCAGTTAAACTAATTGCACCAAAAAATTCGATTTTTTTCAACTTTGATATTTTTTTGTAAAAGTTGAACTTTCTGGACAACATTGATCCTATTAGTTCAACTTTTTATTTATTTTTCAATTACAAAGAAAGTCATAGTTCTCAGTAATTGAAGGCCTCGGTGGCGTGGCGGGCGATCGCTCGGCGGAGACGCAAGAGGCGCGGGTTCGAATCCCGCTGCGGAAGAAATGTTTGTACTGCAAATATTTCTTCCGGATCTGGGTGTTGTGGCACCATGGTACTCGTAGTTTCTGATACCCACGACACAGGGAATTCTAGTGTGGGGTCAGGATTATGTATGTGACTGTTGGGTGTTATTTGTTTATTTAATTAGCCCAGAACTTTGAGGTAGTCGCTAAGTAGCTTTGCCAGCCCCCTAAGTACCTAGTACCTAGTTGAAGCATTCTTTTCAGCGCACGGAGCGGATAGAGGTCAGTCGCGTGCAACGCGGAGGCACTACCACAAGATAAAATATAAACACTGCCAATAAAAGAGTTATTTGACGTTCAAAATAACTCGTCTGCTCTGTGAAATTGTACAACTGTTGGAATATGCATTTTGAACATATTCCAATTATAAAATACAATATTGCTCGACATTTCAATTACATATACGGCCCGCGGCTTCGCTCGCATGGTACCTGGATAAAAAATAGCCTATATGTTAATCCAGCACAGAAGAGTAACAAACATCCATACATCCATACTTACAAACTTTCGCATTTATAATATTAGTAGGATGATCGAACATTACTTATGCCAACTTTTTTTGTAAGTTCTTATAATTAAAATACGAATAAAAACTATTTATTTTCACTCAGCTACAAAGGCAAACTATAATCACATTAAAAACTTTAAGGTAATCGTTTTCTATATAAGTTCGCCTAGAGATAGAAAACAGAGCTCAGATCACCGACCGTAGGTAAGGTCCCCAAAAGAAATAAAAAATACTACTTAGGTATCGATTGGTCCTCAATGGTCAAAGGTTTTTGCGAGCTTAAATAGGCTGTTAAAAGCTTTTTCTAAGCTTTGAATAAAGCATAAACCTTTGTAAAGCAATTAAAAGCTTAGATTCTGACTATCACTGCGTTGTTTAGGAGGTAGCCCCCAAGTACCTGCCTAATTACAACCCAAGAACTGAAAGCTTTCAGAACAAAGCAAAGGACCATTTCGTTCCAAATCCAACATTAAGTTTTTGTGCTCGTTCTACATTCATTAGCACTATTTTGAAAAGGAAATCACGGTGAAAATTAAGTACGCCGTGATTTTTCATAAAAGGTGAAAATCCTGTATTTGTTTAGATATGCTTTTGAAGTTTCGTAAGCTCGGATGAGCTTGAATGATCTCTTAGGTCGTGTTCATATTACGCTCAGTTTGCTCACTGTGTGCCGTCCAACACTATTTCGAATAAAGCGTTCATACTACCTACGCATATACACAATTTCAACACAGAGATCCCCTGACCGTCCTAAAATAAAACAAGATTTTCAGAACTCAAAATTAGTTTTGACGCTTGTTTGGCCACTGAATAATGTACGAAATTTAAAGAGGTCATTTTTAGCTACAAAAAACTGTTCACACAAAGTCTGGCAACAGTTCAAGCTGGTTCCTAAGTAGTGCCCTTACACTAGTTACTCCAACAAAAGCCGGTTCCTAAGTAGTGCCCTTACACTAATTACTAAAACAACCTTTTTTAAGATCACCTTCGCGCTCACTAAAAGCTGTAATTCGAAAAAAATACTTCCTACACAATGCCTTGGACTATCGTAGGTGCCAATTTTATTAATGTATCAACTTTAAACACTAATCCCCGAATACTCAAACGCATTTCAGAGTTGAGCACGTCTCAAGTGACGAGTTTTTGACAGATTTTCATCAAAAACTGTCAAAAAACCGTGACTTTAAACGTGCTCAACTCTGAAATGCGTTTGAGTATTCGGGAATTACTTCGTTAACTCCGTCCTAAGTTCCAAGTGGTGCCTAGTGGTGGCCTACGCTTAGAGGTGTACCTACCGTCCAATCACTTGTATTACACCTGGCAGTGCCCGCATCATAGCGCAAACATACCACCGCCCAAGTGCCCTCAAATTAATTAAACCATGTAATCATCTCGGAGCTTAATTAGAATTTCCGGTTGCTCGTCAATGCCCAGCGTCGCTTTCATGGTGGCAGAATTAATTACACAATACACAGACTAGAAAAAGGGTGTAGCCTATTTGGCTTTCTTTGTATTTGAAGCCGACTCCGCTCTCGTAGTAACCGCCCGGTTAAAAGAGTACCCTATGCGTTATTCCAGATCATCATCATCATCTTCCTGCCCTTATCCCACTCTATGTGTGGTCGGCACAGCATGATCCTTGGATCATGCTGTGCCGACCACACATAGAGTGTTGGCTAAGGTGTTTTATGACCGGCCGTCTGCCTGACGTCAACCCTCCTTGGGAATACTTGCTTATTGTATCTCATCATGTTGGAGAGGATACTATCCCTTAGTCGACTTTTACGACATGCTCGGGGAGAGAAGCAGCTGGACGCATTCTATGTTTTTTCTTTACTCCCAGTCCAGCAGAGAAGGAATAATAGACTATGTATATTCCAAGTTTCAGCCAAATCCGTTTAGCCGTTATGGAAATAAACGCAGCAAAGCTTATTTACAACTTTAGCATTTAGATTATAAGTGTGATATTAAATCGTGTTCTATCATGTTAAACATTTTTCTCTGAGTAAACTTTCAAGTAGTACCTGGTAGTTCGCTCCAAAGTGAGATATCTCGCGCGATATCCACAATCCGCAAGATTTTCATTCGCATCCTGAGGTTTCTTTTACTAACACACTTTATTTAAGTACAAGTAAAGTACCTACATAAGTAGATTCTTATCACTTTATTAAAGTCTTGATTTTGTACTTTAATCAAGACATTATAATCTACTCTAATTTGTTATAGAAGACGCAGCGGTATCAGAACGATATCGCTATATACGAGTAGCTAAATATTCAGTCTAACCTAAACTACGGTGACATCAAAACTCAATCAAAAAGGAGCTCAGGCTACAACGGTTTTCAAAATTTTTCTTGTTTTCGCTTTTATTTCAAAAACTATACACAACAAAAATAAAATCCATTTTGAACTGTACAAATCAAGCCCTTTCATATGACACCCCAGTCGAAATATTTGTAAAACTTTTTTTACACCCTTTGGAACCCAATATACAAATACAAACAAATATATTTATTTACCAAATTTAAATTAAAGTTAATTTATTTATATAACAAATTTACAACCTCTGCACCAATTAAGCTCATATACAAAATTCTCAGCAAATATTTATAGCACAATCTATTAACCTACCGAGTTTCATACAAATTGGATTAACGATTCGAAAATTATGCTCTAGCCCCTAACAAACATATATATCTACAAACATACAACGCCATATCGACCAAGTTGCCATTATAATCTTCACTTGATTGCTCGCTCGATAAAAATTGTTCAGACTATTATATTGTCAGAAAGACATCCACAAACTTCATGTGTAACAAAAAACAAGCTACACTAACACTGATGCACACTTTGTGTTTGCTACTAAAGATAGGTATTAAACGTTATTTTGTAAATTAAACGTAAACTGAATTCCCATAATTACATTTCTGGGACGCTAAACGAGTAGGTATTAAGGGTATGTACGGATAGCAAAATATGCAAAGCTGTCCTTTCCAATTTAAAATAAATTCCTGAATAATACCAACAAGCAGGGTGACAGAAACTACGAACGGAATGCTTAGATTATGCAAATATTTGTCCGAATGCGGACTCTATAACGCTCTGCAACACGCTGGCCTGTGTGTACTTTGTAAAGTTTTGAGTTCAAAGCACTGGTAGTCTAGTGGTGGCCTCACCTTTATCTTAGGTTTGAATCCAGTCATGTACGGTGGGCCAAGAAAGTGGTCTACCAGTTTTGCCAAAACTTCCTGTGTAACCAAAACCGAGGTAAGGTTTCTAATAATTAAAGATATGCACAAATTATGATATCTTGTATGTTATCTGAGATGTCTGACGTCTGAAGTCATGAATCGAAAATGTTATTTTGACCTTCATTTTTTATGGATTAGGCTATTATTTTTAATAATAAAAATCGCGTTACAAGCGCAAATTCGACGTAGATTTAGACGGTTCTAAATTATCCTAGATTTCGAAGAATAAATACTTTATAATTTAAAACTTTGAACAAGAAAGATTCCGTTTCAAGACAGTTTTACAACAGTCTGATACAGAATCACACTAACAGATATTAACAATGCTATTTCAATAAAATATTGTGTGTTTATTCCCCCTCAACTTCGTAACTCTTGAATGGCTTTGGATGAAACTTGGAATATATATAAGATGTAGAATATATAGTTCTGAAGCTAGTATTAAAGAATAATAATAATATAAACCAACAGTCACATTTTGATCCCACACTGAAATGCCATGTGTCGTGGGTATTAGAAACTACGAGTACCATGATACCACGACACAACCCGGAAAGACCCGTAAGAAATATTTGCAGAACATCCAAGGATTTCTTCCGCTGCGGGAATCGAACCTGCACCTCTCACGTCTCATCCGGGCACTCACGCTACCCAGGTCGTTAAATAAAAGAAGCTTTTATTTACCGAAGCTAAGGCATAGGGATCGACATTTCATTAGGATCCTCGACTTAAGTACACAACTTCAATATAAGTCGTCCCTTATCACGGCTGTAGCTTTGTTTAGAATGACGCTGTTTAATCAACGCCCGAACCTCGAAGTCCATCAATCACGGTGTCCGTTTGCTACAATGTCATTGGAACTTATACCGTACCAGATAACGTTGTGTCACTTTACTACTACGAATTTGGCGACAGCATTAAATAAATAATCTCAATTTTTATCTCTTGTAAAAGTCGACTGAAGGATTGTATCCTCTCCAACATGATGAGATACAATAAGCAAGTATTCCCAAGAAGGGTTGACGTCAGGCAGGCGGCCGGTCATAAAACACCTTAGCCAAAACTCTTACCCCGACGACCCCACATAGAGTGGAATAAGGGCAGGAAGATGATGATGATGATTTTTATCTCTTGTATGTTACCGTTTACTCATTTACTCATGCCTCCTTCTAGGACGTACACTATGTTTAATTATATTTATTTATTTATTTTCATTTTTGTTACCTACGTATAACGTAGTCGGTTTTTTGTTCTTTTAAATAATTACTTGTATTCGTATGCGTCCAGCTGCTTCTCTCCCCGAGCATGTCGTAAAAGTCGACTAAGGGATGGTATCCCCTCCAACATGATGAGATACAATAAGCAAGTATTCCCAAGGAGGGTTGATGTCAGGCAGGCGGCCGGTCATAAAACACCTTAGCCAAAACTCTTACAGCATGATCTGTGCCGACCCCACATAGAATGGTATAAGGGCAGCAAGATGATGATGATGATGATGACGACTTGTATTCGTTTCATCTTTCCGTTTTTTATTGATTCTTACTATAAAGGACTACAGAGACCTCTCTGTAGTACTTTCAAAGGGGCAATCACGTGGGTTCACATAAAGGTTTTATCGAACCCCAATTTGTAATAGTTATCCATTGCGCACATACAGAGTTAATTTAATAACTCGCTGCTGCTTTACCGGCTATAAAACCAGCAGTGTGTAACAAAGCGAGGCGAATGTTGAGTGCATGCTGGATTTCCCTTTAAGCCTCGATTTACCCTACAGTTGAGAGTACTAGTTGTAGCGGCTCAGCCTTCTGATTTTAAGGTCGTGGATTCAAATCCGATCGTGCACCAATGGCCTTTTCTGTTCGAAAAAATTATTTGCTCTATACTATAAAAAAGGCCTTCTACCATCTTTATTAGATGATTTATACGTCAGGAGGCAACTTTTACCTTCACTAACGGGACGCTGTAGTGCCCGGGACGAATTAAGATGGAGTAGGCTTGCCCAGCACCTATACCATCCTCTCAGCTTAGTCGGCCTTGTCCACATGAAAAACCTGGTCAATACGTGCGGAGCTGACTAAGCCGCGGGTTTCCTCACGATGTTTTCCTTCATCGTTTGAGAGTACTGGTATAGCGCACATAATTTTTCGCGCAGAAAAATTCATTGTTACACGACCGGATTTGAGCCCACCACCTTTAGGATCGGAAGGCGGGGTCACTACCAACTAGACCATCAGTGCTCTCGTGGAACCTAAAAAGTTCGAAACATGTTTCAAGTGCACGAAAGCGTACCTTGAGGCGCATTTAAATCCTTCCACTACACTGGTTCGAAAGAATTAGTGACACAACTAGTAGTAGTAATCCTATAATAGTTGTCCATTGCGCGCAAAGTTAATTCGATAACTCCCCGCCGCTGCTTTATCGACTATAAAGCCAGTAGTGTGTAACAAAGCGAGGCAAATTGTTGAGTGCATGTTTAACCTCTGTGGTTCGATTCACGCAGCGGCAGAAATGTTTGCATGCTTTGCAAATCTTTCTTCCGGGTCTGGGTGTTGTAATATTATGTATTATAAGTATGTATTTACAATATAATACGAGTAAGTATTCTATCTGGCATCTGGTTCCCTCTGGCTGTGTAAAATGTATACAAACATTTATTTATTTATTACCTTGAATTTAGCATTTCTGAGGTCCCAAATTACGGGCTCAGATTCATACAATTCAATGAATTAATTATATTTTTATTATAAGCCTCATCATATCCTGCCCAGCCACGTTGAATATTACCCGGTTTAAATATTCTATTAACGGACGAGGGCCGTTACCATAGCAACGTTGTTATCAAAAAGAGTTGACAGAAAAACAACATTGCTATAGTAATGAACGATCCGTGGTAATAGAATATTGGGAACGGGGCATATGTAGTTGTACCAACAGGCGAGTGGTCTGTCTCATGGTCGTATCTCTCGGCCACCATTCGAATAAATTCATTCTTTTATTATGTTATCATTATTTTGTTTTGTAAAATTTCTATCCGTATATAATAAATCAGTGCAAACTGGAAAACTCTGCATAAAAATCCCCTCTGCACCTAAATTACTCTCATTCACGAAGTGATTTTTCACCCCAGGAATGAAACTGCTTTCAACCACAAGTTATAACTCCAATTTGAAATATTTGTTTCTATGAATATTTATATACATTTAACTCGGTTATTTGAGACCAAGTCAAATTGAGTTGCAAATTAATCAAGCTCGGATAAATTGAATCGGAAAACTTAACATTTTGCACTCAAAAAAGCACTTTATGTTCAATTGAAGGAATACCCGATGCTATTGTAGTATAAAAAAGCACTAGTGGTCACTAGACAACTACTCACGTCTCAGCCGAGCACTCGCCAGCCATGGCACCGAGGCTACACTATCCCTGAGTGCTACCACACCTTTTAATTACAACAAGAGTGAAGCCGCACGGGTAAACCTTGTGGTCAATTATTATTATCTCGTAATAGTTTTTTACCGAGATAAAATTCGTCTATTTCTAGCAATCAAAAACGCCAATCTACTTCGACACAAGTCGGTTAATCCAATTAAAGTTGTAATTTATTCTTGATGCAGTGCAACTGACAGCTCAGTACCATCGGCGACTCCGACTTCGCAAACTCGTTTAACTTATAACATTATTTATGAGCCTGGTAGCTTCATTAACATCATGAGTGACGCAAGTATGCGGGAATTATATTTCTATGCCCTCAAGCTAAACTAAAACTAACTAAGATTACAATCTATACTTTTACTATATTTAAACCTTCCGTGAAAAATTATCTAACTGAGGGGGGGAACCGAACTAAAATCCGTTGCATGGTTTTGGAGGAGTTAGCGGATATACAGACAGACGCGGAAAGCGACTTTGTTTTAAACTATGTAGAGGTACTTAGTCACCATAGTCAACCAAGTATAAAAAATCAACTGTTTTCTGCCGGTGCCACTCTATCTAATAGGAGACCATGCATTAATAGACCTAGTTCGGGCACTATTAACCATATACTCGTACATCACAAGCGAGTGTACTTTATCCAATTTACGCAACAAACCTGTTAACAGACTCTATATTCTATATTCTGGTAACATTTTGATATTTTGACGGTAACGTTTAAAGTGCTATGGTGACCAAACCTAAAACGAGTCAAGTGAGAGTCGAGTTTTCACACAACGGGTTCCGTACCATCGTATTTGAACATAAATGTTTATTGTACGGGCCTGCCTTTTTTTATTTGTTGTTATACCTAGCGGCAATAAAAATACACATCCATAGGACATTTCAACCCATATACCCGTGGGAAGCCGGGGCTGGCAGCTAGTCTTGAAAAAATCGTTCATAATTTGCTATTTACACTGTCTGTAACTCAGAACAGCAAATCAACTTCGTTTATTGTAACCACTCATAGTGTCGACACATGGAGAGCCTTGGTGGTCCAGTGGTAGCAGCCCCGTCTACCGATCCTAAGGTCGTAGGTTCAGACTCGGTCGTGCACCAATGGGTTTTCTGTGCGCTATACCAGAACTCTTAAACGGTGAAGGAAAACACAGTGAGGAAACCGGGATGTCGCAGTACCAAAAAAATTCGAAAATATGTCAAGTGGACGAAAGGAGTCTTTGAGGCTCACCTTCCTTTCATCACACTGGTTCGAAATAACTTGTGACACGACAAGTAGTAGTGCTAAGTACTTTTATTCCAATTCTGTAACGGTACGAAAATTTAATTTCAACTTTCCTCTCACTAGTCGGACAAAGGTTCAACCCCTATATTTCATCCAACAATAGCGGGAGAATAAAATTATTTGATACCCTATTTATTCGCTACTAAGGAATAAATCTCTTTGAAACTTTTGATTCAGAAACGGTCTGTGTGATTTACTGCAGTTCCGTTCTGTCAGCAAAAAAGTTTTGTTCAATCTTTGTAATTTAAGTTTATCAACCGATCAGCGAATTGTCTTAACTGTATCCCAAGTTTGACATTGCTCTGAAATAAGCTATGAAAGATTGATACAACAAATATTTTTGGGTTATAGGTAAAATAGATTATGGATGGAATAGGTGCTGGACAAGCCTACTCCATCTAAATTCGTCAAGGCACTACAGCGTCCCGTTCGTGAAGATAACAGTTGCCTCCTGACGCTCTATAATTATATCATCTAGGTACTATAGATGGTAAAAAGCCTTAGTAAAGGTAAAATATATCATTACCTTTCTGCCATGTACATTAAATACTGGACTGGAAGTAAAAAAATAACATAGATTGCGTCCAACTACTTCGCTCCGAGCATGTCGTAAAATTCGACTAAGGGATAGTATCCTCTTCAATATGATGGACCATCTGATCACCTGTCACCATGTTTCACCATATTCATCTTGGGACTTTGAATCAGGAGTGGCTGTAGCAGAGTATGGATGGCATATGGGAAATTGGGCATAGTAATTATGTATGTATGTATATTAAATGAGTAAAAAATATAATAATATTAAACAAACAAAAACTTTTAATCACGCGGCCAGGTTCCATAATCATAATTCAACATTGTTTCAATACAGTCGTTAAATTGCATAAAAAGCTCTGTAAACCACTTTGAATTGTTTTCCAAAGGTTTGCCTGATAACATGCTGCAAAAACGTCTACGGTGCTACGCCGTAGCAGCTGTGACGCTACGAATATGCCATCGAGTTAATGCGTTTTTGACGAAGCTAGTGATATTAGTTTTCTTTTTCTAACTTACACGAAAATGAATAGCTAAGAACATGACAGTGTCACAAAGAAAGTGGTCCAGCAAGTGGCACATACCGTAACAAAAAACTATGCCGTAGCGACTAGAGTCAGTATTCAACTAGTGTCACAATTAAATATGGTCTAATTAAAAATTTGATTAGAGCAGAATTTAAATTATTTTGTACCTACTTACTTTTTACTTTTCGGCTATGTAGCCCTTTTTACTCACGACGGAACGGAGAAGGTATATGCGTTTAAGAGGTTGTATATCTCTATATTTATTTGTGTGTTTGTCTGTTACCATTTTGTTAGTTTCATTTTAGATAAGGTTTTTAGATATGTTGTTGATTACTAGTTTTTTATCGTCATGAGTTTAAAATTTTTGTTTCTTCTTAACACTAGATAAAACATAATAATTAAGTAATACTAACATTATGAAGCTATGTCACAAAGTGATACCAAGAATAGTCAATATTTTTTCAACACAGTTAAACTATTACTTCTAGTCGTGTGACTAGTTTTTTTGAACCTGTTTGATGAAAGGATTTAAAATGCACCTCAAAGGCTTCGTTCGTGCACTTGATACATGTTTTTAAACTTTTTAGGTTCTACGACATACCGGTTTCCTTACGATGTTTTCCTTCACATATAAAGTTTTTGTATAGAAAAATCCATGTACGACCGAATTTGAACCCTTCGTATGAGCAAGTTTTACTCAAGAAAGTTTGTACCTATAACATTACAGTATAGATTTCTAATTCACACTTCTTTTCGGCGTGTTAAATAAAACTAGAGTTGTAAAGAAAGTAACAAAGTTGCCAGCGTGTTCGAAACAAAGCGAGCCGTGTGAGATTGCAAAGTTTTTTGGTAAAATCAGTGGCAGTATTGAAAGAGTATTCTAGTGAAATCGAAATTGAAAGGGCGTAAGTTGTCCCATCTACAAACAAGTTTATTATTAGGTTGTTTTAGGCGCAAGTGACACAGCTTTTTGCTTCATTTCTTCTCAATCAAGAAGATACAAGACAAGATTAGTAGTAGTAGTGGTTGCCGACAGTATTTGTCACATGTCACCTGTGTCACGACCATGCCAGTAGTTTTCTCGCTAGTGCAAACTCTCCTTTATTTTACATGAGCAAATTGCTTTGGCTTTAAACACGGAATTTCGTAATTATTAGTTACTGCACTTAATGATGCCACGAGTACGCTTTTTAATTACTACGGTTGTAATGATTTTATGGGTCATGAACCTTTTTGTTGTAATAGAACAACAATGTATTCTGATTTAAAATTAAGATAATTTAATACAGTTGTATATCTTAGCCCTGCAAAGAGAGAGGGAAATTGGGAATTTTTATTTACCGTAACCATACTGCACAGACACTAGCTGCAGTCCAGCTATACCTAGTACTACTGTATTCACTTTACAAACATATTATCACGTCCATATCCCTAATGAGATGGGCAGAGCCACATTTAAAACATACCACCAGTGGCTGGTGGTTTAAGAGACCCTTAGTCGACTTTTACGTTATACTCGGGGAAAGCAGCAGAACAGCACGCATTCTGTTTCTTCTTTATTACTCTGTTTTACTCCCAGCAGAGGAGTGAATAAAAATGTGCGAAGATAAAGAAGTTGATATACATTTTCTGGATTCTGATAATTAAAAAAAAACATTCTGGATGGGATGTGTTTGTATGATTATGAACTTTTCTTAATTATGGTCTTAATTTTTTTGCAACAAAATTTTGAGCCCTTCCAGGATATTTCATTCAAATGACGAGAAGCTTATTCAAATATGAATTCGCTTTTACATCGTAGAGAACCAAGAAAAATACATTTTACTGCATAAAAACGCTTAAGAAAGATTTCCAACTTCAAAAATCAGAACGCTGAGCGACTTGTTTCTTATATAAATAAGGTGCCTACATTACCTGAGTAAATACCGAAAGCGGCAAAGGTTTCAACTACTTCTAACCGCGTTCATCAGCAATACGTAACGTATTAATGTATGAAGAGAGGTAGTCATGCTAGAAAAAAAAATAATAACACTCGACAACCGAACAGAACACCACAAATCAATCGGAACTGTGAAAGTTGGAAAAATCCTTTTGTCAAGTAGGAAATGTGCTGGTGTTCTTCAAACGCCTCTACAGATTATAACTATTAGCTAAAAACCATCTTGATCACATTTGCTATCAACGAAAAAACCACATCAAAATCGGTCCATTCGCTTGGGAGCTACGATGCCAGAGGCAGACACGCCAGTACCATTATAACACTCCTCTTTTTAGTCGGGGATTCAAATATACTTGTTTAGGTAGATAAATTTACTTTTTATTAACAGAAAGAAACTTACAACTAATACAAATATAATTTACAAAATACAAAAGAAGCGGTCGGGCTATCCAAAGGCCGTAAAAAAATACCACGAGAACTGACAAAAAACTGTCATAATGATATACTTTTTTGCGATGGAATTATGTGTTTTCCCTGATAATTAGGTTTTTAGTATCTTCCCTGGCTCCTACGAGTACCTACAACAGATACAACTAAAACGTTTGCATTATGCCAAATGTCATGTTAAATAGAGTAATTTTAACTTCTCACATGGTTTGCAAAGTATCGTAAAACTTGTAGATGAGCCGTGCCTAAGGTTGGTCGTTAGTCAGTTCTATTTTATTCACGTTGCTGAAACCAGTGGTTTGTGGCTTAACCCTCGCGGAGAAATCGGATTAAGTACATAAGTACTCTTCTTGCTCCGCACACTTCAAAGTTCCACCTTAAAGAGAATCTTGAAAGTTCGGCCACAGGACGATAAATATCGAAAAGTAAAAGTCATCATCATTCGCAACCCGAATTTACCCACTGGGCATAGGTCTTCCTTTGTTTGTGTCAGCCGTCAAGGTTTTTTTTACACCTAACAAACACATACGTAGGGCCTGACAGAAACTACGAGCATGGGACTACCCAATAGACTAACATTTCCCCCGGAGCGGGAATCGAACCCGCGCCTCTTCTGGCTCAGCCGTGCACTCGCTTGCCACGCTACGGAGGCCGTCAAGTTTTTGCTAGTCTTGAGTTGTTCTGAGGCTATACGGCCTATGACTTTGACTACATCATCATACGACGACCCACATTCACACCTCGACCACTATTTAGTTATCATCCTGCTCCATTTGAGTTTCAAAGTACCACCGATTGTTGAAGTTAGCAAAGACAGAATACAATTTCTGACTGATTGAACCCAAACGAAATAACTAACATTCTAATCACCATCCAAAATGTACGAGTATGTAATTGCAAAGTACTGGTTTAATTCCTACCAATCCATTTTCATATTTATTGATTATCAGTCATTAGTCTAGTAGTTAATACTCAGAGGAACGGGAGCTTGGCGAAGATTAACTTGCATTCGTTAGTTTTTATACGGCTAATACCCAAGCACTTAGTTTTCACACGCGAGTTGCGGATAAAAAGTTCTGTAGCTTGAAATTATGGCTATGACCACGTGGTCCATCGTCCGATAAATCGAATGGTTCCCGTTATTCAAAGTTCACAGCCAAGTCTTTTTTGGCTTCGCCTCTTTTTGTCGAGCCTTGCTTCAATCCCAGCAGCTCTGTCAGTTCTTGAGAGACGATTTAGGCCCTTGTAATTTTATGATTTATTTTGACATATTTTGATATCAATTGTATTACTACACGACTAAATTAAAGCCCTTCACCAGCTTACAAATATGACTCTTATTAAGAAAGTCATAGAGTTCAATTTATATTTTACGGTGTATTTGACTGCAAGTCGACCAAGCCCACAACCATTAACTATATCAACAACGCACATGTCTCATTTAATACACCTGTCAAAAGGCTCCAGCATTCTGAATTACCTACACATTTTAGCGAGTCATAGCAGCAAAGCAAGATCTAAATAGTAATAAAATAAGAATAATAAAAATAAGTAAGCAAAATCAATGAATTCCTATGCCTCTTTGAATTGTATCATGTTTTGGTTTAGTGCGTCACTGATTCTTGAAGGAATTAGAGTGGTCAAGGAAAATCTCTCAGCATTAATAAAGTCGCTGCATATTTTATAAGGGTTAACCAGCTTTCTCCGCGTCTTAAGTGGTACCCGGACTTAAAGTAGCCTAAGGCACATAAGTACTATATCTATTTCATGATAAATCTTAACCGTGACGGCAGAATTGTAACACGAACATACAAACTTTCGCATTTGACGACCTCGCTGGCGCGGCGTGGCAAGGTTCATCCTTGGGTTCATCTGATAGCTTGATTACACGTACCGAGTATATGAGCGAGACAGCAAAATGATACTAGGCCGAGAGAGTGGGGTGATCGAGTAGGTAACTTTTTTTAACTTGGCACCTCAGACCAAATAAAGAGAAAACATACACATACAAGCTCACGCACACACCTACACTAATACCATGATCATCGCTCTTGAGTCGTCGTCTACTAAACTTAAAAATAGAATTATGCCTTCCTGTGTAGTGAAAACTTGCAAAAAACAGCAAATCACATAAAAAGTATCACGGAATCACTTTTCACTTGTAAGTACTTCAAATAACATCGTTTCTTAACTTCATGTGTTGTGTATTATAATACTATGAATTTTAGGTTACTTGGAACACAAAACATTTGACACACACATTGATAAAAAGGTGGCTTCAATTTTGTTGTTCGCAGCGTGCCGTCTTTTCTTTTTATTTGGTCTCATCCTATGACAATAAAGATATTCTATTCTATTCTAGTAAATAGAAAAGGGTCCAAGTGGCTGTCTCGCCCTTTAACTCGGCCGAGCGCTCGGCCGAGAACACTGTCCTGTCTTGTCCATCTACTCGGTTCGTGTAATCAAGCTATGATACAAGCGAGGTGCAAGTTTTGTTCAAGCTACGGGAATAATGTTTACCTGATCTGCAAATTAATATTTCTTCCGGTCTAAGTGTTATGTGCTACTCGTAATTTCCGATGCTTATGTCACATGTTTGTGTTGGGTGTAATTTATTTATTTACTATTAAGCTATTTCTGTTGTCTATAAGTGAGTTCAAACCCTGTCATGTACCAAAAGATTTTTCTGTGCGAAAAATTTATGTGCGCTATACCAGTACTCTTAAACGGTGAAGGAAAACATCGTGAGGAAACCCGCGGCTTAGTCAGCTCCTCACGTATTGTCCATGTCTTTCCTGTGGACAAGGCCGACTAAGCTGAGAGGATGGAATAGGTGCTGGGCAAGTCTACTCTATCTTAATTCGTCCCGTGCACTACAGCGTCTCGTTTGTTAAGATAAAAGTTGCCTCCTGACGCTGTATAAATCATCTACTATAGATGGTAAAAGGCTTTAGTTTTTTTTTATTTCTGTTGGCGGAAAACCGAAAAAGGAAACGATATGCGTTTAGATTGGTTCCATTTATTTGACTGAGAAGCAAACGGGACGAAGCCACGCTTAGCCAAGGACTATACTGTTCTCCCCAGATAACACAATATCATAAGTAGTGTTATTCTGGTTTGTTCAATCTGTTTGCTGTTCAGTCGTATGTCAAAATAAGCTTCAGAAGCCTCGGCTAGATGACGTCAGCTCAATTTACCAGCAGCCTCGGCATGAGTAAGCGGTATTGTGCTCGTGTGACAGTGCCATTATCTTCATGCGATCGCAACCCCCTATTACACGGCATTACTGCCCGAAGTGTCATCTTTATCGCCGTGGAAACTAGGGCTCACGATGCAATTTGTGTAAACATCGATGAAAAATTCCCAACTGATTGTAAAGCAACGTCGGAAATATGTTATTCAAAGTCGCTAATTCTTAGGAATGTGTATAGCGAAAGGTAAATCTTTTCGCTATACTAGTGTGCCTCAATGAAACTGCTATCGTGCACTTGACATATATTTCCAAACTTTTTTGGGTTCTACGATATGCCGGTTTTCATCATTGTTTGAGAAAATAAATACAAAATGAATACCTAGGATACATGCAGTAACTACTGCACGTGTATTCATTTTATGATTATGTGTATGTACCTACTATACCAGTATAGTATAGTATAGTACATACACATATCGTATTTATTTTTCGACCTACACACAATACTATTCGTCAGATAAGTTGCGTGCACGCCAACCATGGGCATTGTAATTCGGTCAGCACCCCTATCATTTATATCATGGCGTGATATGGTTTTGATGAATTCCCACTAAACAAAGCAATTCTCGAAAACTAAGGGGAAGTAGGTTAAGCCGAGGTCGCTACACCTCGCAATCTATCAAACATGTGGCGTCCTGTTACAGGTGTTCCGTTTAGACGGCATCGGTACATCGATCAAAGTCGAATGATTCATCAGTATGACTGACGTAGACTATCACGAACTTGGAGGATTCGAGTTTAGAATCACCGTCTTTTGTTTTTGACTGTCTTCTAAAAGGAAGAGGTTATTAATACTGTCCATATTAAACTTACAACGTAATAATCTTTTGAAATTAAGTCTTGCCGAATTTCTTGTTGTACGGAAATAAATTAATTTTACCAAATAATCAGCCAGTGACAGACACTGGGCACACACTGAAGCCGTTTCACCATTATAAGTTTGGAATACTGAAAATACCTAATTGCTTAGTTTCATTAACATTTAAATTCAATCAAAACGAAATGGGGTATATAACTAGGTGTGTGCCGACTAGTTTCACCTTACGAACACTGAAGGCACAGGGATAAAGCTACTATTACTGGTGTCACGTTTCGAATTATAATAGTAATACAACATGCCCGTTTCCTCACGTTTTATTTCTTCACCGTTCGAGACTACTTGTATTATAGCTCACATACATTTTACGAGCAGAAAAATTTGCTTGTGTACGAGTAGCTTTTAAAGCCAAGACCTTAGGGTTAGAAGGCGGGGTTATTACCACTTGATCACTAGTGCTCAAAAAAAGGCTAAGAGTAATTAATTACCTATTGAATGATACTACAAGCCTGTTCGGTTGAGCCGTAGATTGAACATCGTAATGTAAGTGATTATATGATGTTATTGTGGCCAGACGGTGAGATGGACACTGCAATTGCGAAAGGTGGTAAACGAGATACTGAAAACAGACCTTACTCGTAAATTGAATAACATCTGACAACTTTACTTAACCCTAGTACGGCCAAGAAAGAAGGAGGGTTATGATTTGACCATAAAAGTCATAAGGTATAGAGCACATACATTTTTTGAACAGAAAAATCCACTGGTGCACGGCCGGATTTGAATCCACGACCTTACAATCGGAAGCAAGGCCGCTCCTACCATACCATCAGTCATATATCGTCTGTCAATTTAATATAGGAACCGACCATTATGTGACTACCGTTACTGGTTAGGCTGCTGCTCTTTAGGCAAAATAATAGTTTTCATATTGTTCTATCTAAAATCACTTTTCTATGACCAACCTTTAGTTCGATACCGCTTATATTTCTGGGCTGACGTCTGATTCTTGGAAACGATAAAGTTGTTCAGAATTGGTAGCGATATAAATGACTGCAATGGATTTCCCAGAGTTGCGCCATTCCGATCGATAGCGACATGCATTTCATGAACTTTATTTTCACACTGAAAAATCAAATACTTGCTAGACTGGGCTTCCTGCTGGACTGCTTCTCACTCTCTGAGCATGTCGTTAAAGTCGACTAAGGAATAGTATCGTCTCCAAGATATGGGTGATGGGCTGATCACCAGGGTTCACCATATCCATCTTGGGACTTTGAGTGAGTGGTTGCAAGTTTTCTTTTAATTACTTGTGGCTCTGCCCATCCCATTAGGGACACGGGTGTGATAAATATATACGTAAAATCAAGCAGCAATTAAGAAAAAATTCTCAAACATAAACTTAGTTTTTAAACCAGAATAATATCCTTTTCTAAAACTACTTTACTTTACTTATTTCAACAAGAGCTAGACTAGTTAGATATTTTACTCAGTATTTTTCTTTGCGACATGACGTTTTGTTTTTACTTCCCATTCCTAAAATCCTGCTGATTTCCCGAGAGTCTGTTCAGTGTTGGAGGTTCATTTAGGTGCTTGTGAAACGTAACATTTTTATGTAGCTGGTACTCGGTTTCAACTTGTTTTAAGCCTTTGAAACCGATGTTTATTAACAATGCAAACAAAAATATCTCATCAAATATTAACAAAGTTTAACTAAACGTTTGACACACCTATTAATAATTAGGTACCTATCTAAATAAACGTTTAAATTTAAAAATTTAAAATTTAACTTTTCTCTTAAGCTCATATTCGTATTGCTTTTGTAGCTTTTGTAGCCTTTATACGTAACACCTTTTAAATTGGTAGGTAGTGCAAAACACAACGAATTTTTCTGAGTTGCCTTTTCCGTTTTCCGATAGAATTGCTGGTACAAAAGCTATACCCGACAATAGTGAAATCGCAGAAATCCGATCACTATGACAATTCCATCGCTCTGCCTGAATCGGTGTATCTCTATATATTGAAGTGAAAGTGGTAAACCACGATTTAGCTCCGAAAGCTGTTTGAAGTCAAATCTACCTACAGAGTCTTATGGCCAAATAATTACTGAAGTTAGTGTGAAGTGGTGTCGAGTTTGAACCTTGACGATTTAATTTTCATCAAAATAACACTCAATAGTCACATACATAATTCTGACCCAACACTAGGATTACGACGTAGGTATCAAAAACAACAAGTACCATGGTACCACAACACCCAGACCCCGAAAAAATATTGCAAAATATGCAAGAATTTATCCCACAACGGAAATCGAGTACTCGCCTGTCACGTCACCGAGGCCGTCAAAAAATAAAAGAGTAATGTAATGAATGAGACAGTATAAAATAAAACACATTTTATCCCATTTGCATTTGTGGTTTTCTGCGGTCGTGGTTCGAGCTTTATTCATATGAAATATCGTAGCACCACACGTTGCAGGTAATTTTGTTATAATAACTGTGAAAAATTGCTCCGTACGGGAGCATTACAAAACCAGCTTCCGTGCGTGGTTTGTATCCAGATAAATAATAGCCAATATGACATTAGTAGCATATCCTATCCTACTTTATTAAAAATGTGAAGCATGTTTGTATGTTTGTGCCTCAATCACGCCTAAACGACTGAACGGATTTTAATGAAATTTGGAAGATACATAGTAGCTAGTAATATATATAGTATAGTCCTATGCCGCGTCACATTCCGCCTCATTCCGCGTCATTCAAATCGGTTCAGTTACGCTCAAGCGTAAACATAAACTTATGAACTTCCAAATACAAAATTATATATTGTATACCAGATGATTTTACAGCTTCAAGAGGCAACTTTTTGCCTTCAACTAACGGTACGCTGTAGTGCCCGGCTGATTTTAGATGGAGTAGAATTGCCCAGCACCTACATCACCCTCTAAGCTTAGTCAAATATCCAAACATACGTACCTAATGACATTATAATACCGAGGCTTCAACCATTTAATTTTAACAAAATATTTCGAAATGATCCGATCCAAACTTAGTAATGGTGAAGGTAGCCTCGTTATTATGACTTACAGCTATTAAAACAAGATACCGCCTTGCGAATTCGTAAAGTAAATTGATAGTTGGTTAGTCGAGCTTAGTTTGTCTCAATGCCGGGGCATAGTGCACAAACATAGGCAGTACTTCATCACAACAGTTAAATGATACAGAGTTTAGTTTTCCAAAAACAGCTTAAAATATAGGTACTACAAAGTACTAAACCAAGATTGGTTTTTGGCTGTCATGCACGATGTAAATGACAAAGCTCATGAGTGACGACAGAAATCCTTCCAAAATCGTGAAATTTTGCGTGAGATCATCATTATATTGCTGATGAGTAATAGGAGAAGATGAAAGAGGAAAACATTATGTGCCAACCCCACCTACATATATGGGATAAGGGCAGGAAAATGATGATCATCATTATTTTGTGAACTGTCGTGGGAAGCAAAAGTTCATAAGATAATGGTAATTTTTATATTATTTTTTATTTCATTGTATTGATAATGAAAATGAAAATGAAAAAAAATGAAATTATCATCAGCTCAACAAAATCAAGGCTGCGCGTTTGAGGTATCTACATTGCATCTTGAACATCGATTTGACAGACCATTTGTTTCTCAGGATAAAGCCATTATTTGGTAGCTAAAGTAAGTAAGTTCGTATGAGCCAGTGGCGTACTAGGGGCGTTCAAAAAGTAATGAGAATAGCTAGGTTGGAATATGATTAGGTTTAATAAAATTTTATTTTTCTACGTAATCACCTTTTAGGTTAATACATTTAAAATATCTCTTTTCTAGAGCCAAAATTCCCCTTATAAAAAAATCTTTATCTTGGGCACTCCAAAAATCGTTTATGGCGACTTTCACTGCTTCGTCATCTTCAAATTTTGTGCCTCTCAAATATTCCTTCAAACGCGGAAATAAGTAAAAGTCACTGGGGACCAAGTCCGGTGAATATAGAGGCTGCTCAAGAATCTCACAGCTAGCATCTTGGATTGCTGTCATGACAACTGCTGACTTGTGTGCCGGTGCGTTGTCCGGATGAAACAAAACTTTTTTTGCGAGTTTTCCTCGACGTTTTTCACGGATTTCGTGACGTAATTTTTTAATTTGTTCTGCTTACACATTTCTTGTTATAGTGGCACCATGATGAAGGTATTAAATCATTAAAACTCCTTGGCTGTCTCAAATAAGAGCCCATGATCTTGCTGGCAGACGAACTTGTTTAAAAATTTTTTGGGGTTGGAGAAGGTGGTCTTTTCCATGTCATTGATTGTTGTTTTGTGTCGGGGTCGTAATGGTGAAGCCATGTTTCATCCATTGTTATGAATTGAGCCAAAAAACGATCAGGATCTTGTTGAAACAATTCCAATGAGCTCTTCGAAACCTTGAGTCGCGTTTGCTTTTGTGCGTCCGTTAGCATTCTTGGTACCCAACGCGCGGATACCTTTTTCATTCCCAAATGATCTTGCAAAATGCTATGTGTACTCCCCATTGAAATTTTTAACTCTTCAGCTATAAAACGGACTGTTACATGACGATCTTCCAAAACATTTTTTTTTACTTTTTTGACCATTTCCTGAGGAACTGACGTCGAAGGGCGGCCCGAACGCGGATCATCTTTAACCGCTATTCTTCCACGCTTAAACGCTGCACACCACCGAACCACTGTAGAATATGGCGGAGCCCTCTTTCCTAATGTCCCTCGTAATTCTTGAAAAACTTGTTCTCTAGGAAAATTTTTCAAGAAAAAATATTTTATCACTGCACGAATTTCAATTTTGTCCATTTTAATAAAAATGTTTCGACAAGTCACAAACAAATGCGTATCACAACTAACACCGGTAAGATAACAAACTAATTATTTGTGGGTATTCTGACATTGACCTGATCCATAAGAAACAATAATTATTTTATCGAGGTGTCCCCCATAAATATGTCATTCTCATTACTTATTGAACGCCCTCGTAGTTGCAAACTTTTGTGACGGAGTTTTTAGGCCGCGTAAAGGCCTCCGTCGTGGCTTAACGACTTAAAAGTCGTTTTTACGTGCCTTTTGAAGCACGGAAGGGCTCAGCTCGTAATGCCACTTGCGGTCACACATCCAAATTGTGACCGTGCACAACGTTGCTTAACTTCGATCAATCAAGAGCGTCTAACCCCCGAATACTCAAACGCATCTCAAAGTTGAGCACGTCTCAAATGACTATTTTTTTGACCGATTTTCACCAGAAACTGTCAAAAAACCGTGAGTTGAGACTTGCTCAACTCTGAGTCGCGTTTGAGTATTCGGGGGCAAGCTAAATTTTGGTAGCTAAAATACGTAGTCATGCTGTACTATGTTTCTGGGTTGGGGATCATAACCGCAATGTGCGGACTGCGGGCGCGGCCCGAGACCCTCTCAAACATCAACTGTTTATTATTAATTTCCACGCTCAAACTTATTGTTCAGTCTCCGCTGTGTCACTAGTTGTTTCTTGGTTTGTCAGGGTCTGAAGTTGAAACTTCAGTTTGTACCTTACTACGTAAATTGAAGCGCTCGTGGCGTAGCTTGCTTAGGCGTTCTTAGTTGATCGTTAAAGTTAAGCAACGATATGCGCGGTCACAAATTGGGATGGGTGACCGCAAATGGCATTACGAGCTGAGCGCTGTCGTGCTTCGGAGGGCACGTTAAATTGTCGGTCCCGGCTTTTAAGTCGTTAAGCTATGACGGAGGCCTTTAGGCGGCCTAAAAACTCTGTCACTAGAGTTGGCTACTAGCTCATACGCACATACATACATACATAATTGAAAAGCCCCATAAGGAAAAACGATAAATGCCTGTAACACGGCTGTCTGATAAAATCTTTTATAGTTGTTACAGGTTATAGAGAATAAGGGCTGTGGTTTTGCTTCTAAAGCTAACTAATAATGAAATCTACATCATCATCGCGTTAGTTCGTATTTCAGAAGCTAGACGAAAATTTCCGAGGCGTACAATATTTGTGGTACTACTCTACTTACTTTTTATTTTTTACTTACGACAGAACGGAGGAGGTATATGCGTTTGGCTTAAGAGGTTGTAAGTGTATATTACCATAACCAAATATATTTGCCGTGTGAATCTTGTCGACACATTTTACGAGTGTCGTGCGCAAAGGTTTGACAGATTGTTTGTCAGATTGGCCATACCATAAAAAAAGTTGTATATTATGTTTGTTGGTTAGTTACTGCACAAAAGAAGCTTCTTTGAGGCGCACTCTAAATCACATTACACAGTGGTTCGAAAGAACTAGTGGTAGTAGTAGTAGTATGAGGTGGTTTATCATTGTCACTTATATCAACGAGAGAAGATAGCAACATTCAGGTGTTCGTACCAGTATTGCAATACATAATTTTATAAAACGAAGCACGGAGCAACAAAGTTTGCGTCACATGTGCGGCGTCTACTTTAAACTTAGTTGACCTAAGTCATAATCCACACTGGCCACTGGAAATGGCAGTAATATAGAGGCCACTAATACTGGCCGTTGATAGCGTATTAAAACATAATTTCATAGAAGCAGTACGACAAACGAGCCTCTGTTGGCAACGTGCCCTCTTCGTGACTCGCCATAATCCGAACATGACTATAAACTTCATAATCTGGATCTAGATACTTTTTCTAAGGATCACAAGAGTCTGGTTTTGAAAACGTTTTATATTTTTTCAGAAACTGTAGTAGAACTATCAAATATTTTTCATCGTCAGTGTTATTTCATCGATGCAATAACACTGACAAGGTATAAATAAGGTGAAATAAATCCTACTCCCTAAAAACTGAAACAGAATAAGTACATTCAGAACATGGGTCTGAACACATGAGAGCTGACAAAAATCTTTACAAAAATGCTCATTGATTATTGTTGATGAAACTTTTACGTATTTACACTCAGTATTTACCCAGTCAACCTAAATCAGTTTGGTAATAAAGTTTACAACAAAAAATTCGCACGTGATTTGAAGAAAATCCATTCGTGATTTGTCCATCTCGTGATATGACAAAACAAAACGCCATTGATAAAGTTTAACGACTGGGCTTCTGTGAGCTCTGATATCATTTTACAGCTCGAAAGCGCAATATGTTACGCTTTATTTACTGCGGGTGATAAATTTCTTTTTATGACTGTCTTATTTTCACAAGAAAAGGTGGTGGAACCTCAGACATTGGAATTTTCCCTTTTTTATTCGTTACCAATAAACAATTTTATTGATATTTTGAGGTATATGATGTGAAACACTGGTGAAAAAACTTCTCTGCTGGACTGGGAGTAAAGAAATAACATAGAATGCGTCCAGCTGCTTCTCTTCCCGAGCATGTCGTAAAAGTCGACTAAGGGATAATATCCTCCAACATAATGAGATACAATAAGCAAGTATTCCCAAGGAGGATTGACGTGAGTAAGGCGGCCGGTCATAAAACACCTTAGCCAAAACTCTTACACCATGATCCAAAGATCATGCTGTACCGACCCCACATAGAGTGGGATAAGGGCAGGAAGATGATGATGATGTGAAACACTGGTGGTAAGTGTAAGTTTAAATTAAATATGGCATGCCTCTGTATGCCAAAAAATAAAGTTTCATTCAAATGCGTTCAGTCGTTACGGCGTGATTGAGGCACAAAGATACTTACAAACGTCCTGACATCCTCAATGACTTTCATATTTTACTATAAATAAGAAGTTGGATTTATTTGGTGCAGACTGTACAAAATATTACCAAGGTAATATAGAGCCCGTCAACCCGTGAAAACATCGAAAACATTTGCATGTTATTTGCTGTATACAGGATTTGCATTACAAAAGATTATTGACAGGTACCGATCGCAAACAAACATCGCCAAATTAAACCTGCCAGTGATTGAAGTTGTAGTAGGTATGGTATTTTCATTCATTCCATCTGACCAATACTCATAATGGATACACTTTCGTATACCAAACAAAAAACATATATGTTTACTACCAAATAATGTATAATATGCAAACCTCGACGTTGCACGGGTGCACATAGCGTTTTCAAAATTGTTTGCATCTGGTCGAAGCGATGCGTGATCCAAGAGCTGGTTTTTACTTGGCTCAACGGATCACTATTGCCATTCAGCGTGGCACTGCGGCCAGCGTCCTGGGCACATTTCTACCGTCTGATGAGCTGAAGCAGGTGAACTAATTATAATTGTAACATTTGTAACGGTCCATAGATAGCCCGATTGTTTATTTTGTATTTTCTAAATAATATTTGTAGAAGTTATTAGTTTCTTATTTTAATAAAAATTAACTTAAAAAATAATTTAACATTACACAGTCCAATTTTGTTTCCTAGGAATAAAAAAAGGAATTTACAATACATTACGAACATTAAAAATGTTTCTTGTATGGGGCCTCTTATTATTTAATTTTATTATTTGGCGTTAATACACATTCTGTGAAAATTTCAACTCTACCTATTACGGTTCATGAGATACAGCCCGCTGACAAACCGACGGACAGACGGACGGACGGACGGACGGACAGCGGAGGCTCAATAATAGGGTCCCGTTGGCACTCTTCGGGTACGGAATCGGAAATTATATATTGAATTGACCTTATAAAACTTTGGTTCTACAAGATACTACTACTATTATACTATTAGGCCTCGTGTATTTCTAGGGGCAGTGTTGTGAAAGAAAGTGCGCATCAAAGAGGCTCTTTCCGTTTCCTTTACATGATAAAATAGTTACCTAGCTGTCATCACCAATGAAGCCTGTGTAAACGTGAAGGCCACTAAGCCACATCGAAACATCGGCAAGTGTTTACCAGTGTAATGGCTACCTACTTCCGGTTACAAGAGGGGACGTGTTGACTTTCGCCTTCTTGAAGACTATTTATTTATTGTATTTCCGATACTTTTTTTTTCTTTATAGGACTTACATGAGATCTTGAAAGTTAAAGTTAAATACTAAGTTTTATATATTCTTATAAAAATCTTTTACTTACATCAAAATTATTTTTAGGTAAAATCTTCTAAACTATTATTGTGTTTTCTAAGTTTTTTGAATGCTCCGTATTTATAAATAAGCGATACAGATTGATTAAAATTAAATAAAAACACTTAAATTCTACACAAACCTTTTTGTACAACCTGTGATAAAAATAGATTATTTTTAATGTTTTATAAACAAAGAAGTATAGAATAGAAATACAAGTATAGAAGAATATTTTATTTAAAATAAAATTTAAATGTACTCAAAGAAATAATTGAGTAAAGCATCCGTATTCTGAAAAATTAAAAATAAAGTAAGACACGCGCTCGGTGTCACTTACAGACCTCCACTTGAGCGGCAACTTTTAAAAATGTTGTAACTTTGTAAGCTGAGCTTATTCCTCGCCTCTATGAAAAATGGCAACATTATTCATCACCATCTTCCTGCCCTTATCCCATTCATTCTATGTGGGGTCGGCACAGCATGATCCAGGATCATGGTGTAAGAGTTTTGTGACCGGTGTTTTATGACCGGCCGCCTACTTGACGTCAACCCTCCTTGGGAATACTTGCTTATTGTATCTCATCATTAAATTAAATGGCAACATTATTATTATTTAATAATGTTGCCGTTATTTAATAAAGGCATGGGGACAACTTGCGATTCCCGAATGTCTCTTAAAATGCTTACGGAGAAGTTAAGGAGTAATACGTTGGCATCTCATGAGGAGGGATGAATATCATGTGACGAGAATAGTGTTGATATGAATGCGGATGGATACAAGGATACAAGGATGAGGATAGATGTAGACCGAAGAAGAGATGTATGGATCGCGTGAAAAATGACATGAGTAAGAACGGAGTGAATACTGAGATGACGGCTGATAGAAGGGAGTGGAAGAAAAACTAATGTTGTGCCGACCTCACTTATGCGGAATAAGGGTAAGGAGATGATGATGATTATTAAACAAAGGCGAGGAATTTGTAAGTACACCTAAAGTTTTTTTAATGCTATTCACTCAGCTATGCCACGCGGTGAAATAAACACTTTATTAAAAAGCTGTTTACCAATTTTCTCTTTCAACATCGTAGGTACCTACCTTATCATTTTGTGGCATCTACATAAATTTCATATAACGCGTGTCTAGCTGTCGGTTTTTGTTGGCCTCGTCCTCTTACTAAAAGGACATTTTACCCAATCCAATTTACAACAAAACAAGCTCTGAGTTTTATGAGAGAAACCCTGGTTTCGTAAAAAGCTATTTCCATCTATATGTGTATATAGTTATATATATAGGTATATACATATGTGTGTAGGTACTATATAAGTAATATAAAAGTTTTTGTGAATAATTTTTGCTATATCACGTCATAGTTCATAGCCCTTTCATTAATTCGCAATAGATGAAGCTACTAATAACTTACTTTTTTTATCAACTAAATAAAGAAAAGTAATTGTTTAAATACATAAAATACATATTATCACGCCCGTATCCCTAATGGGGTGGGCAGAGCCACAAGCAAACATAAGAAAACTTGCAGCCACTTCTGATTTAAAGCCCTAAGATGGATACCATGGTGACAGGCGATTAAGCCCATCGCCCATATAGATGGTTCATCATGTTGGAGAGGATACTATCCTTAGTACACTTCTACGACATCCTCGGAGAGAAACAGCTGGAACCAGTCTATGCTTATTCTTATGTTTCAATAAACAATTCATATTTTAGAAGGCATTTAGTTCAAAACGTTCACACGTTCCTCATGAAGAAGCTAGTTTAATAACTCAAAGTATACAAAGAAAGTCAAACATGAAATGATTCAAAGTAACTGTACCTACATAAACTCCACAAAAGATTGCATACCTATGGAATCTTCAAAGTAAAATAAGCTCCCGCGAGGGATTTATCCTGACATTCATACAAATTGGAAAAAATAAACGCATCGGTAAAAAACGTTCCAGCGGGGTTTTGCCACCAGGTCTTATAGAAAAAACATACATATGGATATATAATAAAATAAAAATGTTTTAGGCGATGGGCTGGTCACTTTCACTTTCACTTCACCATATCTAACTCAGGATTTTAAATCAGAAGTGACTGCAAAGTTTTTATTTTATTTGTGGCTCTGCCCACCCCATTAGGGATATGTACTGCAAATATTTCGTCCGGGTCTGGGTGTTGTGGCACCATGGTACTCGTAGTTTCTGATACCCACGACACAGGGAATCCTAGTGTGGGGTCAGGACTGTGTATATGATTGTTGGGTGTTATTTATTTATAACTAACTATCGCCTCACAACAAGCATCGGAGAAAAATCCACTATCGTTTTGAAGTACTTTGTCCGCTAGATGTGCTTTAGTATAAATGTAATGTACTTTCCTAGTGTTCTTACTCGTTAATTTATGATGCCAATGCACCCGTTCTCTTTTCTCCCCACAAAGAGTAACTTATTCTACACTACGACAATTTCATTTTAACATACACAATAAAATTTAGCTTAAGTGCTTTTGCCGTGTCGACAAAATTCTTACAAAGAAATATACAGAGACCTGTAAAGTGCACCTGAATGCCCAACTTTATGCTTTATAGCAGTAGAAATAAGATTGGAATTGTCTTCGTGTTTGCAAACTTGCTGTTCCTGCATACGTTTCTTGGAGTATTCCATTCGAATAAGTAAAGTGGTGAATTTGTTTGGTGCAGCAGCAAACTATGCATTCCGCTAAACGCTTATGGCAGTGAGATATGTCTTTAGTTAGAGACACGAAAAAACAAAGTTTTGTAAATAAGCATACAAGGGTTTATAAAAGTCTTAGGTCTAAAATTCTCTTAGTAAGTACATATTGTTTTACCCAGTGTCTCAGTAAATAAAAAACCATTTATAAACAGAAAAAAACTAACAAGTAATACAAGTATTTTCAATTATGATGAACAACCTATATGGGCGATGGGCTTATCACCTGTCACCATGGTTCACCATATCCATCTTAGGACTTTAAATCTGAAGTGGCTGCAAGTTTTCTTGTGGCTCTGCCCACCCTGTTAGGGATACGGGCGTGATAGATAAAACATATAATGTGTATGAATGTATTTTCAATTACCTATAATTTGCAAATACCTATAATTTCCGACTAAGCTGAGGGGATGGAATAGGTGCTGGGCAAGCCTATTCCATCTTAATTCGTCTCGGGCACTACGGCGTCCCGTTTGTGAAGGTAAAAAGTTGCCTCCTGACGCTGTATTATAAATCATCTACTAGATGGTAAAAGGCCTTAGTACAATGATAGGTTTCCCTTACAAACGTTCATCCCTTATTTTACATCCTACAGGGTTATTTTTACAACAAAAAGTAGCCTATGTCCTTCCCCGAGATGGAATTTATCTCCTTGCCTAATTTCATCCCAATCTGTTCAGCAGTTTAGCCGTGAAAATGTAACGAACAGACAGAGTTACTTTCGCATTTATAATATTAGTATGGATAATGCAGAGTCCTGCGAAGTACCTATAGATCTTTACACCACATTAGCTCTTTTATACCAACAAAGTCTATTTAGTGACGAGATTGTAGATATTCCTGATTTCGTGAGTATTTCCGATTGGTTCTTCGACCATCCCTGCAAAGGAAATTAATTTCCTTCTCGCTCGCGGAAATCATAGCGATATGTTGGAAAATATTCTAATTACGAAGGCTGATAGCTAATCCCTTCATTTCTCGCTACCTCGTACCAGTTCACAATGTAATTTCAAAGTTCGTCCAACTATTCACATACTATATTATAACTATTCACTATATGTATTTATAGCTTAAATAAACTTGCTGTTTTATCTATAGAATAGCTGTTGCCCGCGACTTCGTACGCGTGTAGTACATTATTTTGTTCTATAATCAATAGTTTTCGCAGCGCATGCCAAAAACTATTTTTGGTTTTCTACTTGGGTTACAATATTGCAATTTTCTTACGGATCCCTAATTTCTTTGAAAATTTATTATAGCCTATACTAGACCCTGATAATGTAGCTACCAATTGGTGAAAGAATTTTTGAAATCGGTCCAGTAGTTTCGGAGCCTATTCGTTACAAACAAAAAACAAAGAAATAAAAAAACAAAAAATCTTTCCTCTTTATAATATTAGTATAGATACATAAAAAGTAAATATAAAACGCTGGTAGAAAGCGCTACGGCTTTGTCCGCGTTGAGTTATTTTTATACAAACTTCATCTTCTCGCTGCGTTGTCTAAGAGTTTAATTTCCAGTTTAATTTGGGGTAAGAGGAATATATCCTGCAAATTTCATTCCTCTAGGACGTACAGTTTAGGTCGTGCGTTGATCGTCAATCGGTCAAGTCAGTCATCGCTGCACTGTCTTCTCTGCTGGACTAAAGTAAAGAAAAAACAGTGAATGCGTCCAGCTGCTTCTCTCCTTGCATGTCGTAAAAGTCGACTAAGGATAGTATCTTGTTCAACCTGATGGACCATCGATATGGGCGATGAGCTGATCACTTGTCACCATGGCTCATCACATCCATCTTGAGACTTTGAATCCGGAGTAGCGGCAAGTTTTGTATGATTACATGTAGCTCTGCCCACCCTATGGATACGGGCGTTATAACATGTATGTATAAATAAATAAATAAATAAATAACACCCAACAGTCACATACATAGTCCTGACCCCACACTAGGATTCCCTGTGTCGTGGGTATCAGAAACTACGAGTACCATGGTACCACAACACCCAGACCCGGAAGAAATATTTACAGATCATGCAAACATTTCTTCCGCAGCGGGAATCGAACCCGCGCCTCTTGCGTCTCTGCCGAACAATCGCCCGCCACGCCACCGAGGCCGTCAATGTATGTACATACCAACACTATTATTTTACTTATATATTATCTTTTGTACGTTCAAAACCGATACGGTATTAGGTTTTATAGCATACCAATCTGTACTAAAACTGAAAGGCTATAAACAGCCGGATTTCTCGAAATTGTAAACGTAGCAATAAATAAGCGAAGTGTTTTGCGTTCTTTATTAGGTTTTGTAGTGGATAGGACAGAGTGAATGCAAATAAAAACGGATTCGTGTCGACACCCTGTTACTGCTATTCTACTGTCATGTCTGTCACGAACGGTGCCGGCGGGTGTGGTCACATTGAAACTTGTAACTTGGATTTATCACGATAATGTGTTCGAGTTTGTACGCGTTGAAATCCTGGTATATATAAGTACTTTAGAAACTATACTATTTTTTATTGAGTGACTCTTTCTTTTGTATTTTGCAAATTATATTAATTTATTTTTTGTTTGTCCTGTTAAATTATGGAAACTAAAAGACTAAAGAAGAAGGATATAAAGATATCTTTCTCGTTTATGTAGTAAATCGCTTTTTTTGTAAACGGACCACCCGCGCTACATGCCAGCCCTAATGCGGGGCCCACCAGTAAGTTGTATCTTTTAAATCTAACTTTGATAAATAAATGTGTTTTGTATTATGTATTTGTATTCGCTTATGCCCGGTTCCAATATTCTATTAACGTATGACGGATCGTTCATTACCATAGCAACAATGTTTTTCTGTAAAAAAATGTATGGCGCTTTTCGACAGATTTCGACAACGTTGCTATGATCATTAACGATCCGTCGTCCATCGTAAGAATATGGGAACTGGGCGTAGGAGAAAATGGTATATCTTTGTAATTTATGGTCAAATTGCTATCGTGGGTGAAAACATCGCACCCTCGGGATGGGGAAAGAAAAAAAAATGCATTATATTACTGTGTGCTAGTTTCACATAGTGTGAAAATCTGGCAGTATATAATAAAAATATAAAACTAGCAGTGATAACTGATCCTTTCAGATATATTATTAGGAACTTAATGTACCTACTTAGCAAGTACTTTACAAGGTTTGTATTCGTCCTTTTTTTTAACTGACGGCCTATAATTAAATAGTGTTGTATTGTTTCTGAATCAATGCGATCTTTAACAAAAATATATACAGGGTGTAACAGGAGGGGTGGATCATCGGTGGCAGGGTAATGGGGAGATCAATGAATACCTACCGATTGAAATGCCAGTATGTTCCGCGAAATTCATTAATTCTAAAGTTATTCAGATTATCGAAAAATTAAAAGTATCTTTAAGGCTTACAAAACAAATCGATAATCCACGCCTCCTGTTACACCCTTATATTTTACAATGTGTTGACCAAAAGACTGAAAGCGACGGAGCAAATGACAGCTCCGATTAATTCTAAGCCGATATAAATCACGAGCCTTGCCGCATTCCAAATTAATTCGGAAAAACTCCAACGAGCGCTTTTTCAAAACGGGTAATTTTTCAGAAACGCTATTATTTTATCGCCTATTTAAAGAAAAACTTAAAGAACTTTAAAGTGAGCAATTTGTCTGTTTAAGTTTTGTGAAAAAAATAATGAGTCTGTTTTATTTTTAATTTAATAGCCTACCCATTTGTTTTGTTTAGTTTTTAAGAGAGCTAAAACCCCATTATGCGATTTAAACACTAAATAGCACTCACCTTCCAAGGCTATTAATAAATGTAAATAGCCTCATAGGCTTTTTACATGTCAGACGGACTTTTCCTGGTTAACGATTGGAATCGTTGCAGCAGAGGGTGGAACAGCTATTTTGCTAGCTCTCGATAAAAAATAAGGACAACTTTCTATAATAGAAAGCACTATAAGAAAAAGAAGCAACACTTTGTTTGATTTTGCAAACGAATGCATGGCAAATGATTTGTCATCTGTCTTTTCAAATAAAAATAGTATCTTACAAAAGTCTTTCGAGAAATAGAAGTGTAGAGTAAATCACATTAGCCACTTTGGTATTGGAAAGTCGTCGCTTATCAAAGAGCAGCCAGTCTCAGGTAACAATTCGTCCAAACGGATATAAGACAGGAGTGTGCTACATCTATGCATATCGCGTTATACCTATAATTTTTCTGTTGTCCGAAAAAAAATATTTGTTTACTAGTAGGTACTCTTAAACGGCGAAAAAAAAAACATCACGCGGAAACCAGCATTTGGTACAACAAAACTTATAAGCACTTTAAATCCATTCACCACACTAGTTTGAATGAAATAGTGACATGATAAATTCCTGAGCGCTGATGGTCCTGGATGATATAGCCCTAACGGTAAACTTTCGAAGCAAACATCAACGGCACCGCATACCCAGAAAGAGTTGCAACCCTAGTCACCGACTAGGTATCAACCTCTAAGCTTTCTAAATCGGAAAATTCGCTCTCGACGATTCAGAGGTCAACGGGTTGGTATCTTGTTGGTATTCAATGGTTTGAAAAATGATCTTGACTGCATTTGATACAGAAAAACCGATTATCGGATGTGACTTTCATGCGGAAAAATCATTCGTGTATTCGAAGTCATTATTAACTTATTTGCGCAACCCTCAAGCAGCTTTAAAAAGACGCATCAGTCTGATTATAGCCTTTTAAAACCACAATAAAATAGGTATTGCGTATTTTACAGTTATAATAAAAGCAGGGAAGATTTTATTACAAATGCTTGCACAAACATGGAAACTACCTGAAGACAAAACACGAATTCAAAAGACCGTAAGTAAATCGTAGCTCTTTTATAATAACACCTAACAGTCACATAGATAGTTCTGACCTCACACTAGGACCTGTGTCGTTTAATTCGATCAGAATGGATAAGTATGGTACCACAACATCCAGTCCCGGAAGAATTATCTCCAGAATATACAAACATTTATCCATTGCATCTAAACCGAGCACTCGATCGCCACGCCACTCAAATATCGACAGAAACATTAAATAATTGGGTAAAAAATATATTACCCTAACTGCGGTTTCTTCGACTTCGTACAAGCCAGGTGCCGTGTAACATCATTAAAGAAAATGAAATTGAAATTGCCTCGATGGTTATCAGAAAAAATGTAAATCGTGCCGAGAAGTCGCCGTGTCTGGGTGTCTGTATTAACGATCTTCCAAATCCCATCCTCACCGCAGCCTCCGCCACTTTACGTAGGAAAAGTGGATTTCATCAGTCGATATTTATTTGATTGGCAATCCCGATTGAACTCTCCCTTTGAAATATCATATAATAAACCGCCCGGAATATTCTTCTAAAGAATTTTGCTTCATTGAAAACGGGATACAATTTTTGTTGACCTTTCTGTGTTTCGGCGATGCTTGTATTTACGATGGTTTTCTTAACGGAATTTATAAACGGTCGAATTTACAAACATACATATTATCACGCCCGGATCCTTAATGGGGTGGGCAGAACCACAAGTACCTACGCGATGGATCACCAGCTGTCATCATGTTTCACTATAACCATCGAATTTCAACCAATTCTGAGGTCGTGGGTTCGAATCTGGTAGTGCACCGTAGGTTTTATCTTTTCGGAACTTTTTACGTACGCTATACCAGTATTCTCAAACGATGAAGGAAAACATCATTAGAGTTTTGAACATTTTAAATTCGGTTAAACGAGGGTTTCGGCATGCCTTTAAAAAGTTCATACACAAAAAGTGCACTAAAGGATCATTTGAGGCGCTCTTTAAATACTTTTATAACGTTGGTTCGAAGGAACTGCAATAGAAACTAATAGTTTTGGTTGATAACATACAATGCATGATTCATAAAATGTCAACAATATTCAAGCTTTTCGTGTGTACCTTCACAACATACGAGGGATATATCCTCGTGGTCACTTCGCTTAGTCGCTTCATGGTTTAAGCAGCGCGTTGATTGTTAGTCAGTCAGATAGTGGCGTACGAGTTTATATACATAAATAGCCTGTATATGTTTGTGACTCAATTACTCAATAAACACTGAACTGATTCTCATGTTTGGAATCAATAGTGCATTCTTCTAAATAAATATCGTGTTTGATTTTAGGGTCCCGTACCCGAGAGGTGCCAACGGGACCCTATTTCTAAGCCTTCGCAGTCCGTCCGTCTGTCAGCGGGTTGTAAGTACCTCATGAACCGTAATAGGTAGATAGTTGAAATTTTCACAGTGTGTATTTCTATTGCCGCTATAATCAAATAAAATAAAAAATGGGCCTCATACAAGAGACAACCTACTTTTTATAAAGTACGTAGAGTAGGTACCTAAAAGTCACTCGAAAAAGCGTGTAGTTTTACTTCGAGTGATTAATGTCATGACTTCATGCATGTTTGAAAAACTAATTATTTGGTAGGTTCAATTTACAATATACGGGATACAATTTCTGATGGCCTTTCTGTGTCTTGGCGATGCTTGATTTTGTATTTACGATGGTTTTCTTAATGGAATTTATAAACGTCGACGTCCTCAAGGAGATTTTATTATTAATTCTGAGCAATTTTAATGTTTTTAAATCTGTGACTCACCCGTTCATATCCGGCTAAAAGTAGTAATATAATGTGATTCCAAGTCATAAACTATGTCTATTTTAAATTTTATCCAAATAAGTTCAGACGATTCAATCACAAATATTTACAAAAACCGGATTTGTATATTAGTATAATGATGATAGAAAGAGAGAGAGAGAAGATAAATTTCAAACATTTTCGATAAAGCTTATCAAAGCTTGCCGAAGCAAAAGTACCTACGCAAATATAATTAGCTTAATTAACTAGAATCCTAAAACAAGCTTACATTTTGACGATGGGAGAGATAATTAAAGCTGATATTTGGGGAAAAAATCATTTGCAATTGAAAGTTAGCACCTCTATAGTTTCTAAGCATAACACTAGTACATGGAAGGAGGCGTACTTTAATTCCTTAGCACTGGGTCTGACACGAATAATAGTAGAAACAATTGCTTATAATTCTTTACTTTTTAAGAACAGAATTCGATTAAATAATATTGAACCTGTAAGTGTACATCAAGTCTCTGTAAATGTCGATACAATATTCCTTCAAAAAGAAATACACATATCGTTTTTATTTCAAACGTATCGTGAGCCAGCCTTTCGCTTACAATGTAACTCCAAAACCATTGTATTATTCTAAAAATATCTTGGGAACATAATATACACACACACTGACTAACACTCAAATTTTCTCATTAAAATATTATATTGACTTTTAAGTTTCCAATTTCAATATTACGATATTAAGGCTTATTCAAAGGCGACAAAGTGAACCACAAGTCACAAAGTTATGAACAAAATGCGTGGTTGCATGTGGTTAGGAAATGATTGCTTATTTACAACGTACAAATTGGACTGTCACCAATCATCATCATAATCTATGGTCCTTATCCCAATCTATGTAGGGTCGGCACAGCATGTTCCCTGGATCATGGTTTTTAGAATAATGAATAATGTCTCCTTTATTAAAAATTCTAGATAGAAAGGTTTCTAGATGGTTGTGTTGGAAACATAAGTTTTAATCTGAATTAACATGTCTAAATTTGTATTCTAAAATATGTTCGGTCAGTAAAAAATGTGTGTGGGTTAATGAACAACGAAAGTGATTTTTCAAGAAACAGCACCAAAGTCCATGCCTCGGCCACTCGTCAAATCGCTTTAAGATCGATTGTTTTGTCGCGCTATTTTCTCTGTACGCGTAATTTCAAATAGTACCTAATGGATATCATCTGTTGGCTAACAGCGTTCCACAAAGAGGGAGCGTGTGCACACGATGTAATTAATTGTATGTTGAAATTATTCAAACTTTTAGCGTCGACCACAACACACAAACAGTCGCAGTAAAACTTGTGATCAACTCAACCAAACCACACAAATCCACACAATGGTAGTTTTGTAGTTGAGTCTAAGAGGGCCCTAATTTGTGTTTACCAACCGTTGATATTCAGCTAACGAAGTTCATCGCACTTCATCAAAGAGCTTTAGAACAAAACAGGATTTTTGTTGTCTTTGTAAGTCCTTTGCAGTCAATATTGAGCTCTGGTGGTTAATATAGTGACCCCGCCTTTTAATCCTAAGGTCTCGGTTCGAATTACTTCGAATCGTGCACCTATGGATTTTTCTGTTCAAAATAACTATATATTAAAACAAAACAAACAAAGCAAAAGTTTTGTTTTGTTTTTTTGTAAACTCTAGTGATCTAATGGTGACCTCGCCTTCCAAGCCGTTCGAATGTTGTGGCGGGTTCGAATCCGGTCGTACATCAATGGATTTTTCTGTCCAAAAGAAATAATGTGTACCCGTACGAGGACTCTTAAACGGTGAAGGAAAGCATCACGAGTAAACCGTCATGTCGTAGAAATAAAAAAAAAACATGTGTCAAGTAGGTAGGTACACAAGAGGGGCCTCTTCGGGGCTCACTTTAATCCTTTCACCACATTGGTTCGAAAGAGTTAGTGTAGTGTTGTAGTAGGCAATAATACAAGTAGACAAGTTAACTGTGAGTTAGAGAACTGCTATAATATTCGATATTCAGACATTTCAAAATGTTTCCAATGATAACAATCCTGCATAATATTAACCTTTAAACTTTATGAATTAACTTGTATCAGTTTTGCCTCGATAATAAGTCTTATGAATTTTTATATATTAAGAACTTTTACAATTACTTTTGGATATTTGAATATTACGGTCTTAGTTTTAATTAACTGGCTGTAACCCTATTTCACTTGCGTTAAAACAAAATATATGCTCTGGTCAAGAATAATGATGCTTTTTACCAATGAATTATAAACTATAAAATAAAAATTGTTTATTTCGAAAAACTAAAAGATGCATATGGGTTAATCAATAACTTAAAATTAATGTTAGTGTCAGACAACATCACACAAAACCAAACAAAACGACGAAACACTTATTACAAAATCACCATTATCATCTTCCTGCCCTTATCCCACTCTATGTGGGGTCGGCACAGCATGATCCAAGGATCATGTAAGAGTTTTGGCTAAGGTGTTTTATGACCGGCCGTCTGCCTGACGTCAACCCTCCTTGGGAATACTGGCTTATTGTATCTCATCATGTTGGAGGATAATATCCCTTAGTCGACTTTTACGACATGCTCGGGGAGAGAAGCAGCTGGACGCATTCAATGTTTTTTTTTACTCCTTAGTCCAGCAGAGAAGTTATTACAAACTAACCTAGCATTTTATTATACTAGTGTAAAAATAGTAGTCTCCAGTAGCCACGGGCCGTGCTTTTTAACAAAAGGCATACTCAGCAGCTCATGATCAGTAGTCCGTTAAATTAAAAAAGCATGATAATTATGCTGACAGATTTCAAAAAGCTCTTTTCAACGAAGTATCTTTTCAGGCTTATTCGTATATTACCTTCTATACAATACAATATATCTTTATTGTAAAAACACAAGAGAAAAATAAAAACTAATAACCATTTAAAACATGCGTACAATGGGCGACCTTAACGCTTAAAGCTATGTCTACCAGGCAACATTTTACAAGGGCAGGACATAACTTTGAAAGATAAGGACGATAGTTACATTCTTGGTATGTAGTTTGCCTCGCGTCTATTAGAAAATGCAATTTGAAATGCCAGTGTTTTTTTTTAAGTAGATTAAAAGTCAATTCAGAACACATACTACCGTTCACAAGCGTAATAAAGTTAAATATGAACTAAATGACACGTTTTAGCCATTTACAGTACGTAGATGAAAAGTAATAGAGGCAGTAAAAGTACCAAGTCTTAGCAAACGTGCTCAAAATGCCTATGCAGTCCCGTCACACAAGTCAAAGCACTTGCATATAAATATTAGAAAACTAGCATATCATGAAGTCATTGACGAGCACAGTAAGCTCTGTCGATGTGCTGCATGAGAAAGCACAGTACTAGCGAACGAGCAAAGCAAGCTCTGTCAAGATCACTGAAGGATAATAAGAGTAGAGGTGTGTTTATTCGTCCAAGGTAGAGGTAAGGTAGAGGTCCAGTGTTATAATGTGCAGTGTAATAAGAGTTGAGTACAAAATAGAGAGCAAAGCGAGCTGTGCGTTTACTACCACAAATTTTAACTAGCGCACGTATTTGTTCGAATAGAAAAAATTATTGGTGTACGACCGCATTTGAACCCACGATCTTTGGATTGGAAGCCGGGACCACCAGTGCTCTTTTGTTTTCCCAAAACCATGTTTACCTTTGTAAAGTCACATGATAAAAAATATATTTTTAAGTCTTCTTTTAATTACTCACAGTTGTCCGTATTTAGTTCAGTATCTTTTGAATCTAATTCCGACATTTACCCATTGTTCGTATTCCACTGGTCTAATTGAAAACCCCTCAAGTGCTATTGTTGGAACTTTTTTGAATTTGTTTGGATTGAATAGAACTTGGACAATTTGAATTTAAAATTACATTTCAGGCTAATACAGTAGCTGGCTTTATTGATTCTTGGCAACTCGCCAGACAAAATAAAGAAAATCTACTTTGTTTTAATCATAGTTCGGTAAATCTTATTATTTGACATGGAATGATGTAAAGTGAAACCTTATTCTTGTCTGAAAAGTTTCCTTGAGTCACTTCTTGGACTGCTCATGTTGACATTATAGTAACAAGAATTTCCTCGTTCCAGTAACAACCTAAATTCTACTACTACCCAATTCGTTTCTTCGAACCAGTGTTTTTAATTAGAGGCCTCTTTCATATACAACCTAGGTACCGGAAACAAAAATCGACCCACTCCTCACACTCTACAGATCGAACAAGTCAGCCTTCACGACAATCACACATCAAAAATGTTGATATGTGATTTACTACGAAAACAACAAAATTGTAAAAAGCAGTAAAAAAGTTATAGCCTGAAGCCAACAACGACAACGGAAGCTCATCAAACCCGCAGAACAGGGAACTAGCAGTTAAAGGGGTGTTAACATGCCATCGACCATAAACTTTTCGGTTTTGTGAACATTAAACCAACGAAAAACCGAACCGCGCACCAAAACATCGCACTTGCCTGTCTATTGTGGCCGATCGTTTCGACAGACATTAAATTGAATTTACGACCGGCCAATTTTAGACAAGATTTAAGTACTGCCCTTAATGTCCTGCCCTTGTAAAGTGATTTGGGAAACATATTTTTATTAACATTTGATCCCAGGGACCTGTCTCGGAAATTATACATTGTAGAAGCTGTAAAAATGTGTATTATTTTTCAGTTTTATTTTCTGCGATAATAATGAAAATCAGGAAAATGAGGCCCATGTCTTTGCTTTGAAATTACTTTCGACTCAACAATTTCGTTTGTGTATCATTAATGAAAGGTCAAAAGTGATGGAATTTTTAGGTGTTATTTCTGTGCTATTTTTCTATGAGATCTAACGTCAATGTAATTTTGTAAATAAATATCAGATAATGACGTCGGCGCCGCCGACGGCCACGTCCTACGAGCCTCCCTGCGCTAACACAATTTTGTAGCTCACTTGACGACTCAACGTTCAACAAATCTCGAAGATTGTTGCAAGGTCGCAGCGAAATTTCAAGCTAAAGCCCTCTCTACACTCGCCGGGCTCGCTAGCGCCGTGAAATGCTTTGTCGCGGAACAACTGCCCTACTATATTACATGCATATTACAAGCGCGCACTTTTGCTGGCAAAACTGCGCGAGTGTGGAGTGCATCGTACGAATCGTGAATTCTAGGTATTATTCGTATTCTAGTGTAGAGTGGCTTTAAGTCACTTTACACACACACCACCGCCGAACGGCGCGGTTACGACTCAGATAGTGCGAGACGCGTGGAGAGACGAGTGCATACTGCAGTTTTGGGAAATCACTAACACACAGTTCATTTGAGCGGCGCCGCCATAGAAAGTGACAGGTCGTGGTCCACCTGCTCTCACCTGGGTGAACCATGGACACTTTTTATTACCCGTGATGCACTTAATTTTTTTGTGGAGACTGGCATTGATACCACGAAACCGCGCGGAGCGCTATTTTGTGTATGATTCGCCAAGTTGCGGACAGGTCACAGCGGATCACGTTACCCAACCTTATTGGCAATTTATACCGGCCGGCGCGGCGCAGGGAAAATATACAGGTAAGTGAACAACAGTACTTGGATATTTTCGCTGATAGTTTACTTTGAAAGTTTGTTTCAGCCATAATCAAAATAACGAGAATTTTATATTACTTATTTGCATGAAAACTACTACTTTGCTGAAACTTGTTAGAAGTCACTGATTCCAAATTCTAGTAATAGATTGTGCCTATCCACAGCATAAAAAAACTATATATCCGCAGCATAATACTTTCCTTGAAATTGATGCCTACTTAAAGGACTGGCCCACAGTGGCCCAAAACAGGGATGACTGGAAAGAAGGAAGGGAGGCCTTTGCCCTGCAGTGGGACACTACAGGCTCCTAAATATAATAATAATAATACTTTCCATAGCATCACAGGTACCTATCGCAACATTAAGTAAGTTAGAATGTACAGTTTAAATAAGTGAATCATAATATCAACTGTAAATTTCAATTTTCGTCTACAAGTCATCATATTACGGCCCTTTCATTTACCTCAATATTTTAGCTCCACAAAGCCCTCGCTTTACCCATTCTGTTTTCACTTTCTACTGAACTTCCCCTTTCATATTTCAATATCCTCACTCTTTTACAATAGCGTTCCTGGCACCATATTGTAATAAAGAAAAATAGTGCGCCATTTGGCCCAGACTGTTTCAAGAATCGACAAAAAGTATACTGGTACATTCGGTGTGAAGCGATTTTCCGAACCATTTTTCCGTCATCTGGTTTTGTCGGAACTGTCGTACAAAAACGCCTCGTTTATTGTTTTTTTGAGTGCCGTGCCGAATCGGCTTCTAAATGGATACATTGTTGTGGGCACTCGGACATGTAGGCATTCAAGGGATATTCTAAAGCATGCAACATTATTCTGTTCTACATATTTATTAGCAGGTATCTAAATATTGAAATATTGTCTGGCTAAATCATATAGGGAATGGTATGGCAAATGGAAAGGTCAAAAAAATTTTACCCCCTTCCCCCATTTTTCACCCACTCCTTATCTGTATCTCCGAAACGGTTGATGTGTGTATTTATTTGTGTTTGTATTTAGAGTAATTTTGTAAGAAAACCACGCGGGCTGCTTGCAGTCTGGGGCTTGCAGTTGCAGGGCGACCTCTAATTTAAATATACATAAAAACTTTTACGTTACTGTTCGAATGTTGATAAAATATCAGAAAACTCTTCATATGCTGTAGGGGTTCACTAAGGGCTTACCGAAATTCACTCCAAGAGGATGCAGTCAGGAAATAAAGATTATGAATAAAAGCTCACCGCAGACAAGGCTCGGGTCAGTCCACTAGTTTGAGATATATAATCAAAAGCGTCTTTAAAGATTGTTGGTGTAGTAAATACAGTTGTGTCTTGTAGTTATACACTTTAAAGCACCCTTTTCATTATTAAATAAATAGATTAATTGTCAAAACAAATAAACACCCCTTGGGTAATTATTCAGCGCAAAATATCCCAGAGACCTAACAAAATCACACCCACAATATTACATGCATAATTAAAACATGGACTGATGTAAGCCCTAGAGCTCACAATACTTTGTTTTATAAAGCTGTTTGCACATTAACGGAATCACTGTCATTAACAGCGTACGCGTACCGCCTATCAAGCCTGGTAATATCATAAGGAAAATGTTAATATACGCAATGACTTAGTTTTCAACCGTGGTCTGGCACGAGCGGCGCGACTAGACAAGCGGAGAAACGAGCGTAAGTTCGATTCGTCCTTTGCAATGCATATTTTCTTGTATCTATTATCAATTCATATTGCGTCGTCGTGTTGCACAAACTGGACTTTTATACCTAACCAAAAAAACAAGACTTAAATAAAAAAATACTCTTTGGAGCGCACTAAAAGAAGAAAAAGAACTTTAAATGATACCCTACACAATTTTACTTGTGGTACCAGTTTAAAAATAAACATCCTTATTACTGCAATTTTACACCTGTAGCCAAAAAATTGAACATTTTTGTATTTTCCCCAGATAGCCCAAGCTAAGTAGTTCCTGGAATATTTAGCCGTGCCACACGGACGGACGGATAAAAACACCATAAGAAGTCAAAACCCTGAATGCTGCTAGCCAATGGTACTACTGCAAATAAACCAAACATTCACTCCCGACATGAGTACCTAATGAAAGCGTACCGATAAGCATGCTATTAGAAGGAACAATGTGTAATGGTCCTACAAAATGAACGTTATCGTATGGAGTCACTTCTCATCAACGAGAGAACCTTTTTTTATGCGATACCTAATCATAACGATGCCGACGTTGCATGCATGAATGCTTTTATTTCTGTGATAACATTCTTACGATCCTCTTCCTGGGATTTGCACCTGTTTCCAACGTTATCTGGTTGGTAGGCAATGGTGTTCGTTGCCTACCAACCAGATAACGCGAAATATTAATGATCAATTATTTATTTTAATAAATACCTAAAATTACAATTTACATGTACATAATTGTAGGTATACTGACTGTTTATATTACTAAATAAAAAAAACCTTATGCGCAGATAAAAAGAGACACCTGATTATTCGTAGTTATTCCATCGGCCAGTACCCTGATAGAACTAGCGCAAATATTTTTTAAGTTCAGTTGCAACTAGCTGTAACCCGCAATGTTGACCTCGCTAGTATAATGATAGATTTCCCATACAAACTTTCATCCCTTACTTCACCCCTTCAGGATTATTTTTGCAACAAAAAGGATGCTTCCTCGGGATGGAATCTATCTCCTTGCCAAATTTCGTTAAAAACTGTTCGGCAGTTTTGGCGTAAAAGGGTAACAGACAGACAGACAAAGTTACTTTCACGTTAATAAAAATTAAACAATGGTACTATTGTTGGTTACTGATAATAGTGCAAAATTTGTACCACTATCTGTAGCTTTTGGGTATAACCGGTGATGTTGGCATTTTCATTAACAATTAATTAAATTAGCTACTTACAGTCATAGTTACTCTTCGAGTGCTCTACATTTTCCTTGCACCACATTGGTTCTTTCACACAAGGGCCAGCACGAATAAATAAATAACCCGTTAGATGTAATTTATGTATTTGTGCTGGCTTTATAATTCTGACTATGTATTTACTGATCCCACTAACAGAATTCATCATAATTTCAAAACTTTGACCTCGACCATCGCAGACAGTCGCAATAATTGTGGCCTACGGCTTATGCTAATATAATTTAATTGAATAACTTTATCAAATAAATCGTAATGTTTGAAGACATACAGCGAACACCTTAACAAAAGGCTAATCGGATTTCATCCTCGCTTTTCACTAAATTCCAGTTATTTCATTTCAGTCGCGTCATTTAAGCAGTTACGGTTGTATTTATAATCTTAACTTTTCAAAAGTTACGATTAAAAGTTACTTACGTTTGCAAACTAATGTAAATTTTATTTTGAGCAATACTTTAAACACAAAATGTTCCGCTCACAAAAATCTGTTATTTTAGACAACAGTTTTATTTTTCAGGCAAAGTTTTAAAATGCTGAATATGTTTCAACTTTTCAACAGGTAGTTTCATAACTATTTCGGTAGATGTTATTTTGCTCTTATAGAGTTAAGTTTTTTTCTCCATTTCCCGCTTTAATTTCACGCTGTGTCCTGTAGGAGTTGAAATTCGAGAATTCCCTTCTTATAGCACCCCACACCATGAGAGGAATAATTAAACTCTCCAAGTTTCATGCTTTTATGACTTCATGGTTTAGGCTGCGCGTTTTATAGGTTTTCTATAGGAAGGTAATTAGACTTATAAGGCTTGTTAAAATTTACTGTACCTATCCTGTAGTCCTACTATATTTGTTAAACTTACAAAAGTTTAACAAAAAAATGATGATAAAACTGGTTAAAATGGTACCAATTTATCATCTTACAAATACTTGTCGGTTCTATCACGGTAAATTCCATTGAAAAAACAGTTATCGTGCGAATCCACGGTGGGAATAAAAAGAAATGGTCGTTCTAAAGGCCCAATCTAATGCTACTCCCACCGGTGTGAAATACTGATAGAGTTTCCAACAGTTGACCGGAGACAAGTTATAGGTCTGTTATTCTCTGGGGAACGATTCCCCTTTACGGGAACTTGATGAGAAAATTATTTTTAGGAAACTTGTAATAGTTATAAGTCTATAATTGAGAGAATTTTGATCCCAGTGGGGTGTGGTTCTTATCTTTTATTCTGGTTTTTTTTATCATAATCATACACAATTGTATTTAACAATTATTGTAAATACTCGTATCCGGTTAAAAAACAAATATGTATAAATCCGATAAATCACTAAACCGATTTGAAAGATACTTGGAATACACAATGTTTAGAATGAACACAGATCTCTAGAATCGTGATGTACCACGCCCTCTACAAAAATTATTTAGAAAGCCGTCCCCGAAATTTAACTTCCTTTTGTAATGTTAGTCTTCAAACGAGTCTTTATAAAGTACCTACTTATATACTAGAGCATATATGTGATATGTACGAATGAAAAGCCGACTGATAACCTTCTTGGCATGTAATGAGGCCCCCAAGGATCGACAATTCAGGATTCCGACGAGAAACGGAATGTTTAGAATAAGGCATTCTAAAAAGTCATCCCGTGAGACAAAAAGATTTTCGTGAATCATGGAAAGTAAATGAGGTTAATTTAACATTTGTATGTAGTTTCAATTTGGAGTTTTTAGTACCTACGAACTTTTTTTTATGAGAAATCATGGAATTAAGTGCACTTTGAATTTTGTAAATCCAGAAAACGTTTAATGGATCTTTTATAAGATTTTCATTTTTTTTACAAAACAGATGTATCAAAATACATCAAACATTTTACAGAAGATACAGAAGACAGAGAATACTTTACTTTACCTTAGGACATTAGTATTTCTGTTAAATGAAACTTGTGTTAAGTGTAATATCGGAAAAATTAAATTATGTTAAAATAATATCTGGATTGATGTCAAACATTATACTTATGAATTTTAAAATTCGGTGTTTAATTTTTCGAAATATCGATAGTTTACCATTTATAACTAGTAGTTATTGGTGTCTTACCAGGAGATAAAAGTCTTCTCAGATAACCAGCTATGCAATGATTAATTTTATTATAATTATCTATACTAAGAACAAGTGGATTCAACTCTCAAACCAAATTTTCAATCTGAAATTATTGGTATGCTAATCGAATGTAGAGCATAATTTTGGCAGTTAGTGAGTTTCCGTGGTGTAGTGGTTATCACATCTGCCTAACACGCAGAAGGTCCCCGGTTCGATCCCGGGCGAAAACATATTTCTTGTTAATTTTAAACACAAATATCTTGTCTATTTGAATGATATGCTATAATAGCTAGGTTAGGAAAACTAGCTTCTTGCCGTTCTTGCCACTATAAATTTGAAGTTCCACTTACTACAGACGTCCGTTTGCCGACTGCCAAGAAAACCAAGGATTTACCCTAAGTACTATATGTTTTTCCCGTATTTTTTCCTACAAAAGCGAGAGAAATTGCGAGGGAGTTATCGGTTTGGCAGATGAAACTTATTTTCAGTAGGGCCATTAACCTTGATCAAAGAAGGGCAAAAGTCGCGTGGACGCCGGCAAAGTGGTGGAACTATGTCGTTCTACGGTAATAGGGTTATTGTGTTGCATTCCCCTATGGAACAATGGATAGGGATGTGACTGGACTGTAAAATATCGACAATAAGAGAATCGATACAATTAGTTCAGTCAGGTTCAGTTCGGTCTGAATTGATTGATCGAATGTGTGCATTTTGCGTTTCAGGGAGCAACATCTACTGGTGTAGGTGTTGTTCGTGGATCTCGAAAAGGCGTATGATAGAGGTACCCTGTGAGGTTCTGTGGTGGAGTATGAAAGTTAAGGGAGTACCTGAGAAGTACATACAGCTCATTCGAGCTATATACAGTCGAGCGAGTACACACGTCCGGTTCTACGCTGGAGTTACCGGCAAGTACAGTGTTGCTGTAGGCTTGCGCCAGGGATCGGCTTTAAGCCCTTACCTATTCCTCCTGGAAAGAGTTCAATATTTAAAATAGGGCCAAACTGAAACGCAAGGTTAAAAAACCGTAAAGCTAAACTTTTTGAAATATCTTATTCCTGATTCCAAAAGGACTACCCTAGTGACTTCAAAACAACCTCTAAGAGGAAAGGAACAGATGAAAACACTTTTAATAACATACACCTCCTACGCTATGTTGGATACTTATCGTTTTATTTACTCCCACGTCTCTTAATTAAGTTCGTCTTGGACTTCCAAACTACGAAAGGCCTGTGTCTACTGAAGCGTATCCTCATTGATAGTGATAGCCGAATTTTATGACATTGGGTTCCATCCAGTCTACGCTTAGAAAATAAAATATAGGCACAAATCTCGAGTCCTCTGAAGGTGAAAGAAAATACGTGACGAAACTGGCGGTCCGTTGAATGAACCCTATTTAGTAGCTTTCATTCTACTTAACCACATTAAAAGCAGCACGTAGTTACGCTTTAGTGGTTGTAGGCCTGAACGGCTTCCTGCGGGCCTTCCGGGTCTCTTTATCATAAAAGATGTCTCTCCATCACTGGAGGGAGAATCGTTTTGGGTGTTTGCTTACAGAGGGATACCAGCCGCTTTGTTATGTTTTCAAAGGAATTTTCCTTATTTCTGCTTTATTTTGATATACATTTTAATCACAAAATGACGGGAATAGGTTCGGTGCCCAACATAATAATTAACTCAATGAAATTTTTGAATTAATTCAGTGACATTATACCTATACTTTACTAGTAGAATGCACCACAACTTTGTCCACGAATTTTTTTTGTACAAATGTCATCTTCCCACTACGACCTCCAGGAGTTGAATTTTGGGAATTCCTTTCTTAGTACATCCCTGCATGATAAGAGGAATATACCCACCAGGGTTCTTGCTTCTAAGACTTTGGTTTAGGCTGTGCGTTGATTTTCAGTCAGTAACATAAGAGTTTATATATATAAATTTGTTAATTACTCACAGTTACAAAGACAAACTACAATAACATTAAAAACTTTAAGGTAATCGGTATAATAATAAGAAATAAAAATGAGCTCAGTTTTCTATATAAGTTCGCCTACAGATACAAAACAGAGCTCAGATCACAGACCGCAGGTAAGGTCCCCAAAAGGCTGGCGACGTTACCCCGTTGATAGCTATACTTATCCTTTGTCCGAGGTAAGCGCCAGCCCTTTGGTCATTGGTCACATCTATATATTTGTTAATTCATCGCGTAATTAAAAATTCCTTCTCTTGAAAAAAAAAATGTTTTATGTTGTAAATAAAAATAGTTCAATTAAGCATCCTGCCTACTTAACCCCAGTGACGATGACGGTGGGATGAAAATGGCTGTAACGGTCACATTATGTAAAGTTAAACGAGGCTATTTCACAGAATGCATATCGTAATGGCGCACTAAATGAGCTGCACTAATTCTGATTGATGACAGAAATGCCCACTCGTAAGTTCAATATGAATAGTAACAAATCAAGAATAACAGCTACATTTTGAAAATAAACCAATCAGAATATCTAAAGACTGTTGCAAATGGTCTATAGATAGCTCACCTGATCCTGATTTGATTAAATAAACTGAATGCCAAGTACTTTAAATACGGAGGGTGTCCACCCTCCTAATACAATTAAGTCTTAAACGTTATTAAATTCTATAAATAGCAGTCCAAATCCCATAGAATTATTAAAAATAAACGCGAAGTGTGTTATCCAAAAATACTTAGTAATAAAGACGATAAGGACAGAAAGACGACTATGAAAGTCTACGAAGTTCTACGAAACTGTCGAACTTATTTATCATCATACTTAATTTTTTTAATACTAATATATATATCGTATTTATAGACAGTGACTTTTGACTGACCCAGAATGTTAGATATTTTGATAACTCGTGTAATTGAAAGAACTGTGCTTTTTACAAAGGATATTTTTATCTAAAATATAAATGTATATATTATATACCAAATGTATGTACGTTAGTTCCAAATCGCTTGTCAGGTGTTTGCTGTAGCGAGGATAGCAAAACATTAGCCTCGATTCAAAACTTTTGTCAGCTAAAGCCATGACTACCTTCCTGCTAGTTTGCTTGGAATTGCACGATGAAGGCATCGGTTTGCTTTGACAAAGTTCTACGTACATCGGCATTTATGTATTAGTTTTTAGTAAATAGTTTGCTTAAATCGAGCACTGGTGGACTTCCGATTGTGCACTAATCAGGTCGTAGGTTCAAATTCGGTCGTGCACCAATTGATTTTTCTGTTCGAAACTTACACAGATACTCTCAAATGGTGTAGGAAAACTTCGTAAGGAAAACGGCTTGTTGTTGTTGAATCAAAAAAGTCCTAAAATATGTTTCAAATGCACGAAATGAGGCGCGCGCATTAAACTCTCACCACACTGGTGCGAAAGAACTGGTGACTCGACTAGATAGAAAAGAAAAGTATATTTGTGGGGCAGTATACATATATTTTAGTAATTATTATTATTGTAATTGTAATAGCCAAATACAATGCTTATTTTAACCAACATAACTAAATAATTGCAAAAATGCTTTTGTCGTATTTGAATTTTATTTCGGAAATCATGGTTTGTAAATTTGCATAAAATTGACTGTAAAATGAACAAACTTTATAGTCTTGTCTCGGAGACACAAGAGTAGGGAATACAATACCGGGATCCCGCATGCAATGTGAGGGACTAATCGCGGTTGTAAATTGAACGGGATCACGCACGGGATTGGCAGATTGACGAGTAGCAAAATTTATGCTAGTCAGCGCGCAGCCGCACATGTATTAGGTAATTATTAATTGTCTTTGAAAAACCCTATTCAAAATTCTGGTTTTTTAAATTTTAATTGTCCCTTAAAATATTGAACTTGTTCATAGTTTATTTGCAAAGTCTTACTGACCATGTGTAATTCAGTAAATACCCGGTTTTAAATAAATTATTTAAGTAAATCCCGCGGGATTCTGAATATCCATGATCATGTCATAGATCCCGCAAACACCGGGATTGAACCTTCCTTACGGGATTGCATTCCCAACATACGGGTAATAAAAATAGCAATAAAAAATAAATTGTCTATTCTATGTAATGTCTGGAGCCTTAAATTCAGCTACCATTAGGCTGAATCTCATTTTGTGAAGCTATAAACTCATAAAGCGGTGTGTATTCTGTAGTATTATTTAAGTTCTAAGCTTTATCGTAATTAATTATACAGAGTGTGTATTTTTACTGCCACTAAACAACAAATAATAAAAATAAAATAAAAGGAGGCCCCATACAAGAAATATTTATATACATTTACGATGGTACGAAATCCATTGTGTACGAATTCGACTCGCACTTGACCAGTTTTTTATTAATTCATATGAGTTTACCAACTTTTTAAAAATATTATATTTTAATATAGGTTGAAAACCCTTAAGGTAAAATTAATTCTAGCACCATAAATTTGTGGAGGTTAGTTCTAAATTTAAATGTTATATTGTAAGCTCTCAAGGATGTTTTCGCGCATCATTAGACTTAATGATCGATCCATTAAAATGGTCGGCCTTTATTCCTTAAACGTTGGTGTACGAAAATGCCATCTAAAATTAATGAAAATACCATCGAAAGTTAAACGAAAATGCCACCTAAAATTAAATCAGCCAACAATAGTTCTAAAAGTACCTAGTTAATTCGTCTGTGTCCCGTTAATTTTATCTAATTTTTTAATTTTATCTTTCACCTTGGTCATATTAGTATCAAAAAAAAATGTAAGCCACAATTTTCTCCAAGGGCGTTTTCCTCTCGAGCAGTGACAGCACGTCGCCTATGTATAATTTTCTTTACACAAAGTCTATGGAAGAGACTTGTATGTAAATTTAATAGCCACGCCTTCACTCGCCATATCTGTATAAACCACACATTAAGGTAAATTAAATACGAATGCATTCATATCATAAATTGTTTGTGCCTAAATATCAATGAAAGCTAGCTATTTTTCAAAGTCACCTAGTTAATTAAACCAAAGCTTTGATAGCTCAGTTGATTTAGCTCAGATAAAATTACTTATTCGTGATCTCACCTTCATTACATCTGAACTTTGAACATACAATTATCTTCAAGGGCTTTTCTTGCATTTTAACTTTGTACGGTGGAAATTTTCTTTGTAATTTTCAGCTAAATCGCGCAAAATGAGGTAATTCTGGTAAGCCGTTTCAATTTTTTGAATGGTACCCACGCACGGTAGAACTCCACTTTGAGGATATTCTTCGTGACTTCCTTATTCAAATGTACGTATGTATATTCATATGTGTTTTCAGGCCACCTAAAGGTCTTCGTCATGGCTTAACAGCTTAAAAGCTGGGACTGACTGTTTAACGTGCCCTCCAAAGCACGGAAGCGCTCAGCTCGTAATGTTACTTGCAGTGACCCATCCCAATTTTGACCGCGCACATCGTTGCTTCACTTAAACGATCAATCAAGAACGCCTAAGCAAGCTACGCCACAAGCGATCAGCTAGCTTATTAAAATTACATATTTATGTACTTACATATTAACGGTAGATATAAATATGTAAGTACCCAGATGTTGCTACTTTGCGTTATTGAGCCTTATGAGAGTACGAGTGGCCTAGTGGTAGCAACTTCGCTTTTTGATCCTAAGGTTGCGAGTTAAAGCCCCCTCGTGCACCAATGGATTTAAAAATGTATGTGCGCTATACTAATACTCCCAAACGGTGAAGGAAAACATCGCGAGGAAACCCGCGGCTTAGTCAGCTCCGCGTGTAATGACCAGACCATGCCTTCTTGTGGATAAGGCCGACTAAGTTGAGAGGATGGTATAGGTACCGGGTAAGCTTACTCCATCTAATATTCTTCCCGGCCACTAGAGCGCGTCCTGTTACTGTATGCAAAAAGTGCCTCCTGACGCTGTACATCTAGTATGGATGGTAAAGGCCTTAGATTTTGTTAGTCCTATTATGGTTATTTTGCAGATACTTTCTTTTGTGCATACATACATACAAACATATTGCCAGTTGAAGTTTTCTTTGAATAATGTAGCAATTGAAAGACAGTTGAGACGGAAGTACGACGAATTCTCAGAATCGCCATCAGTCAAGGGGGCGCCTGTCGACGCATACCTTCTTGGTATTATCGATTTATCATTTATAATTGCTAGCAGCCTTACTGAATCTTATTGAAATATTTTAAAATGCCATTGTCCACACAAAAAATCTATTTTCTTTTCTTTTTGGTAGATATGTTAGTAGGCAGATTTGGATATTGTGGCTCGGTTCACATTTTTTAAAACTTTTATACCTACGTAGGTGAGTAGGTAGTATAAGGCTGCCTTTTTTATAAACGCAAAAAGAAACCATCAATAGTTCTAGTTAGTTATAAATGTTGTGTTATTATTATTATATATTATTATTATATACCAAACTTAACTTATACTTTAGTTGGCCTATGATATTTTGTCTATTAAAAGTTTCATCCAAATCGGTACACAACAAACGAACAAACTTTCTGATTTATATCAAGAGAGTTATGTTGATGTCACAGATTGGGCTGAATGGACTGGATACTCATAAAACAGTTCCTTGTCGGACTACGGAACTCTAAAAGCAGATGCAAGTTTTATTTTATTTATTTTTGGGGAACAAACAGCTAGGTACAAACAGTATAGACAAATTATATACCATGTAGCCAATTGAGATAATACATGGTCGCTTGAGGCCAATAAAAAATTTCCACGTATACGTACAAAAAGTAGTAAAAAAAAACAGTATACCTAGTAGACGACAAAAAAGGGGTTACCAGAATTTTAGATAATAATTATTCACAAAAAAGTACTTATTTAAAAAAGAGGAACCCAGTATGTACTATTCATTATTGAAGAACTTATCACATAATAATCACTTTGACGTAGATATTGAAGTATTGAAAATATGAATGTAGACCCGACTTCACCAAGGTGTTGAGCGAGTTGCTTGATCTGATAACAAAAGCATTTTGCCTATACTTTGTTCGAACCAGGGGAACATGAAGTATGTTAGGCTTTCTTAAAGAAGCTTTGCTATTAACGCTAACATCTCCGGACAGTCCACTGCGCCATTTGCAATGCTTAAGACATGCGCCAAATCGGCCATGGTCCTTCGTTCTAATAGTGGGAGAAAATGAAATTTGCGACATCTCGCTATGTAGTCGGGTGAAAATATCTTTGCACTGAACTGTAAATAACTCAGGATTTATTTTCTGAATGCGTATTTAATTAATTAAATAATTAAAATTCATTACTATTTAATTTTGAGTACATATCGTAGTAGGGGTTCTATACCTGCGAGACATAGGTATGTTGACTTATCCCGATAGTTTACAAGTGGAATTTAAACTGAGTGCTGGTGACAGACCTATTTGTTGAGTCGGACCTTTAAAAAAGACAGTAAAATAAAAAAAATATCGCTTAGTATAAACAAAACTATTAAAACATACAATAATTACTTATACGACTTGGATAAGAAATTAAAATTAATTCAGTTTTCTATCTAAGTTCGCCTACAAATCGAAAACCGAGATTTTTAATTAAAAATAATAAAAATGATTAGCGACAGTCATAGTAACTATCGAAAACAACAAGTCGTGATTTTTCACTTTATTAATAGTATATTTTGGAACATGTCAACACGGCATATAAATAAGCATGTTTCACAGAGAGCAAACAAAATTATCAGACATTACCTACAGTGTAGGTCCTACACTATTAAGAAACTGAAGTGGAAATGGTCTTGTCATCTCTTAAGGTCATCTGAAGAAAAACGAGCCAAAGAAGATACAGAATGGTATCCTAGAGAAGGAAAAAAAGCAAGAGGAAGGCCATTCCGAAGATGGGAAGTGACTTTAAAGAGACAGCTTGCGCACTATGGAGACGGAAAGCTCGCGATTGAGAACTTCGGAAGAGTCTAAAGTAGTCTACAATAAACTACCTGTGTCATAAAATATATTTTTATTTCTTATTATTATTTACTGATTACCTTAAAGTTTTTAATGTTATTATAGTTTGTCTTTATATTTGTATCATTAGTTAAGTAAGTAACAACGTAAAAATGTTTGTTACCAATAGTTATCATAATTTAGTATGGTAATAAAATGTTTTTAATGAACAAACATACATTATATATGTACATATTATTACGCTTATATACCTAATGGGGTGGGCAGAGCCACAAGTATTCATAAGAAAACTAGCAACCACTCCTGATTCAAAGTCCCAAGATGGATATGGTGGACCATGGTAACAGGTGATAAGCCCAGCAGACCAGTCCAGCAGAGAAGTACCAGTGCAGCAGAGAAGTAGAATAAAGTTTTAATAAAAACTTATTAAAATTGAGTATTTTTTACGATTATTGCTGTAGAGAGAACGTTTAATATATTAAGATTCAACATTGGGGTTGATGGACTTGATGGAGACTGTCTAGTCTAGCCTTGAGTTTCGCCCTGACACCATTGCCAGACAAGAAGCAAATAGGAATAAATTTTGATTTACTTAAAATCTGGAATCTGGAAGTGGACCAACTTAAACTAAAATTTTATTTTATTTTCTTATTCTAAAAAGCAAATAACAATGAATTTTGATTTATTTAAAATCTGGAATCTGGAAGTGCACCAACTTAAAAAAATATATTTTATTTTCTTATTCTAAAAAGCAAATAACAATGAATTTTGATTTATTTAAAATCTGGAATCTGGAAGTGAACCAACTTAAAAAAAAAATCATATTCTAAAAAGCAAATAACAATGAATTTTGATTTATTTAAAATCTGGAATCTGGAAGTGGATCAAAAGCAACAAAATGTCGCCGTAGAAATAAAAATTGCTTTTAAAAGTACCATCTGTTTAATTTCCTCTCTGTAGAATTCCCCTCTGTTGCTAAAAATTATCTGTAGCCACAGACGTAATCTCAAAACCTCAGCATAATTATTGTTCGCTAGGAGAAGTTTTTTCAAGTTATTAGGCCTATTGTTTTTAGCAAACAATACAGGAACTTTTCTATAATATTGCTTCTTAAATGCAAAAATTGCGAGTAAAAATATTTTTCTTTCATTTATTTCAGAGTTCCGACGCCTACTTGTGGCTTTCTACGACTTTTGAAATGAGTAAGAATTTCAAAGGGCCTGAATAAATGGACAATCCATTTATAAAAATTCTATTGAAAACCAGCTAGGTTAAATCTACCTATTGTGTTGAAGTATTCTTGACTTAATATTTTACTAGATTACTTGCGCAGTTTCAGCACACTTTTAAAATTTTGACACCCTATTTAACCCCTTTTTAAGGGTGGTTTTGAAAAATCCTGAAATATATATGGGAACTTTTAAACAGGCGTGCGATTGGGTTGAACTCGGTTTAGATATTTCGAATGAAAAATAAATGGACACGTAGGTTTTTCAAAATAACTTCGAATTCATACAACTTCTATTTATTTTATCGAAAACAGTGGTGGTTTGGTGGTAGCGCTAATAATGTATACCTACCTATAGCATCAGTGCTTTTGGCAAATTCGGTTTTGATACAGAGCACAAAGTTTGCCGAGGCGCACAATACTGGTACTGCTGTACGCAGTTCTTGTAAAGTGGGTGCACGTTTGACCTTTTCTTGTTAAGTTTACAGTCACAACTTTCCAAAGCAATTTTAAAGAAAAGTTCAAGCAGTATCCGTTCCTTTAATATTGCACATACTGAACAAAAAAGACCCCTACAAATTCTTACTTTAACGGACAATGGTTCGTTAATTAACGTAGCAAAGTTGTTTTTCTGTCACAATGTATTTCGACAAATAACAATATTCATGTGGTAATGAACGATCTGTCCGTTATTAGAATATTAGAAGCGATGTAGCTAGTTTTTTTGTGACTGTTTTTGACCTACTTATTTTTTTTTTGTTGCATATTTTATCAGAGTTACGCTACTCATACTGAACATAATGGCAGTAAATCCGCCGGCGGCCCTAATAAAAACATCTTCGCAAACAACATCCGACAGCTCTGCCATCGTATTTTCACACACATGTCCTAAATCATCACAATTCAAACTGCGATATTGTGATTTTATGCAATAGTGCCGAGATTTGACCTCCCGGTTGATATATTCTTGTAAGTCCCCCAAAAATTGGGAAAAAATAATTTGGCATTTTGCCAACGCTGAGTCCGCACGCATGCCCATATCGATGACTCTAAATCTTTTTTGGCATTCATAAAGGGATATTTCTTTACGTCTATCGATGAGGTTAAAGATATGCCACATTGTAAGGCAAATTGAGTCATCCATTTTGTTGAACTACCCCCAAAATGCTCTTATCGGGCATCAAGGGCAATTCGTAAGTACTCGATGGCTATTTGAATTTTAAGCCATGATATTCATAGTCTTTCATGACAGAAGCTTTTTGGTAGGTAGGTACTCTGTTTGTGAATCCAACCCGAATATCCTTATAAAACCCTCAACAAACCAACAAATTGTTTTTGAAATCGTTTTTGCCCTGGAATTGTAGGCTACAACAAAACAGAACTGCGAACATTTATTTGGAACACCATTTCCTAACTCAGTTAAGTGCCATTGCCCAAAAGAGCATTAGTACAGCAAAAAGCATTAGCGAATCCAAAATGACAATACTACTGCGGTAGCTAAATTCAAGAGATTTAAGTCGGTTTTAGGACGCTTTTACACACGCAATTTCTTTTAAATTAAATCAGACTTCTTCAAAAAAATGACAAAATTAAAATTGTAGTAAGAGATTCCTAAAGATCATTATGACATTTTAGTAGAACTGAAAAAGTAGCAACCCTGCAGAAATAAAATTTAAATGCGTGGCCCAATCCATTGTGGTCATTCTCTATACACACACACATCACCTCTTTCTTTATGCAAAAATACAGGTGATTGAGGACCTCCTTTTTAAGTCGTTTAAAATGCCATTAAAAAGTTTTAGATTTTATGTCATCTTTGAACATTTTTACTTTAAAACCTCAGAACAATAAATTATTGTTCTGAGTTTAAAACACATGTTTCACCTGCCCAGCAATTGCTCAAAAATTGCCCGTGTGTTTTGAGTTCATTCAAGCAATAACGGAAGTTTTTAGTTTGCGGATAAACGACACAAAACCATTTCCATGTTTGCTCTTGCGATGAAATGAATGAGAATTGCTTGGAAGCTTCGCCTGAAACGAACACCAGCATTATACTGTTTGTTTGTATATTTTATACCTGGGTAGGTATGCCATATTACTTGTGAAAAAGCCGAGACTGTATGCTGGTGGAATTCTATCTTTTTAAGTATATTCCGACGTAGCAATACATAAAGGGAATTCACTTTCTAACTTCTGCATTTTGGGTGTTTTGGTTTGAAGGATTGATTGACAAGGATAAATAATTATTTGTGGACATTTTACACAGCGCCATCTAGCCCCAAACTAAGCAAAGCTAGCTATCGGGAACCAGATGGCTGATAGAATACTTATGCTGTTTTTGTAAATACATACTTATAATAGGTACCTTTTATCACAATACCTAGAAGAAATATTTGCAAAACATGCAAATATTTCTCGGGAATCGAAGCTGCGCCTCTTGTGTCTCAGCCAAGCACTTCCCCACCACGCCATTGAAGTCGTCAAAGATTTGATTATAATTTTTCATTAGACCTCAATTTTTCACCACGCCACCATGGAATCTTGCGACGACAAAATGATCCAAAGTAGAAAAATATGTGAGTACCAAATTAACGTCCAAAGACGGACATTTTACTATAAAGGTATTTCACTGAAGAGTTGACTCCATTCCATCATCACAGAACACTACGCTATTTATTGTATGCAGTAATACAGTATTTACCTACGCAGTTTTTTTATGGGTTTATGAAGATCAGAGTTGGCGCTGGATCGGAAAGAATGACGTGCTAAAGAGGTCTTACTTAGCAGTGGATAGATGTGGGCTGATATGATGATGAAGAAGATCAGAGATATTTTTTGTTGCTTTGTGGACACAGGGAATCATAGCGTTGAGTCAGAACTATTTATGTAACTGTTGGGTGTTATTTACTTCCTTGACCAAAACTTTCCTCTTTACTCAAGACCTCATTGGCTTTCCGTAACTAATCTTGGTATAATTATGTATAGGTGGGGGCGATAGGATTTACTCCGGCCCACGTAGTCTTCATTGTGTGGGCTGCTGGCTCATTTGCTAAGGCTGTTTCAAAGGCCGTCTTGTAAATTGGCTTATTCAAGCTTTACTTATAAAATCACATGAATGTTAGTAAGATTTTGATAAGTAGGTAACTTGTGTTTATTCGACCAAGGTTTTACCCGGAAGGCTGTGAAGGAGTATAAATACAAATATATTTATTTATCAAAAGAGGATTTATTTACCAAAGAACATTACCCTCCTTGGTTATTTGTAGACTTTTAATAGCTTCTAATAGAGCCTGAAATAAATAAATTAGTCTAGTAAAAATAGAGTGATTAAAATTACTCAGAAAGGATAACTATCACTATTTGAGTGTAACTGCCTCTTTTGGCTATTGACCGTGTGTAGACTACCCATAGTCAAGCAATAATGAAGCGTTTTGCGGATTGAGCAAAAGTCTTCCATGTTACTAGGGTTCCATACAAACGCAAGAATTTAAACTCGAATAGGGGTTCCCAACATTACCAGTCCTCTAATGTGAAAAGGATCATTAAATTTAATGGTTCCTTGTAAAAACTGTTTTTTATAGCAGGAAAAGTTAAGGAATGATTACAATGCAAAGAGAAGGCATGTTTTGATTTGTAATATAAATATACTCCTTAAGGCAATTGACCTACATATTCATAGTATCACGCCCGTATCCATGTTCGTATACAACTTTTAGACAATAACATGTTTCAAGTGTCCAGCAAAAAGAGGGCCTGTGTCAAATGTTTGGTTTGGTTTTGTAATATACTCCCCGACATTTGACACACATAGGTACATACATAATATCACTCTCATATACCTAATGGGGTGGGCAGAGCCACAATTAATAAGAAAACTTGCAGCCACTCCTGATTTAAAGTCCCAAGATGGATATGGTCGACCGTTTGAGTAAGTATATTAAGAGAAATGTCTTCACAACTTGGCGATTACAGCCGAAATCATATTCATTTTAATTTACACCTTGTGAGACCTCTCTTTAGGGTCAATGAACCTTTATATATATATTTTCGTTTGTTAAACTAACGGCGACAAGGAGATTTATTATACTGGATCACGTTTCTAATTTCGCCATCCGACCTGCAAGGTAGTTGTGGAAATCACCCAAGTATCTATCATTGTTGATGCGACGACTTAAGGTAATCAATTTTATCCGTACACGGCTATCTAATACATAGGTACTGTGCTAGTACCTAGTTGCGAGATTTTTAGTAGTTGAAGTAGTTGAAGACAAAGTCGCGGGGCGTTCGCTTCGTTGTTTATATTAAAAATGCCTCGGTTCTTTTTAATATCACTATGAGTGAGATATCTGACAACCAATATTTATTTATTACATACTCTAGTCTAAGGGAACAGTCGAAGACAAGAGACATTGACGGGACGATGAAACAGTTTCCTAACTGCAATATAATGGCGTTTAGTTCCAAACTAACTTAAGCCATTAGACACCATTCAAGGCATTAGTGTTTCTCATTTACCTTCCAACAATAACTAACTGGTTCTATAATAATGACCGATTTAATGGCTTGGCGATAATGGAAACACCCAAATACTTCGACATACCTACATCCTTTAACGATTAAGTATATCTTTGAGACCGTCATATTGCAACTGAATGCAACAAGAATGTTGTCTGTCCATAATATGTTTCTTTTCTGCTGGACTGGGAAAGAAAAAACAGAATGCGTCCAGCTGCTCTCTCCTCAAACATGTCGTAAAAGTCGACTAAGGAATAGTATCCTCTCCAACATTATGGACCATCTATACGGGCGAGAGATCACCTGTCACCATGGTTCAATATATCCGTCTTGGATATGGTCTTGGATATTTTTTAATCAGGATTCCTACTATTAGAGGACCTACTACTAAATTAAAACCACTGGGAAGAAAACATAAATCAAGGCTATTTGCAAAACTGTCCAAATATGCAAGGCACTGGCCATTTTTAAATGTTATTCATTACGTATAAATTCCATGTAATTTGACTATTTAATAGTTATTGAGTATGTACATAAAATACTAATTTATTAATTTTATTATTTTTTTTGTATTAAATTAATGAAAAAATAGCAAAGTATTTTGAATCCTAGAAAAATCTTAACTTAAATCATAATCATCACATCACATTATCAAAAAATCATCACATCACATTATCAATAGCTTAAACAAACAACAATTAATAGAAATCGGACAACAAGTTAACTTACCTTAGTCCTCCTGTAAACTATTTTTTTTTTCCACATAATTTCACATACTGTGATTTATTATAAAAATCCACAAACACTCCAACATTTTAACACAAATAATCTCTTACTTCTTTATTTTTGCGAATGTTGCATTGTTTTCACTTCACTCAAAAATTGCAAAAAATAAATTAAAAGTAGGAATAACTCTATGCCCGGTCAAAGTCATAATTTAAAATGAAGATCGATGTTAGCAAGTTTTCCGCGGGAAAGCTTAGCCGAGGGAGTTGTTAGGTTGGCACGGCACCCGCGCTTTCCTTAGCCCTACTAGCGTTTGAGCGGGAGAATCCGCTTCGCTTATGCGCGGCTCGATGCGCGGACTCATTCCAAATTTATAATTCTTCAAATCACATAATAAATCTACTTAATTCCTTTTAAAACAGAAAGGTTACTGTAATATTGTTTCAAGAGCCTTTGTTTTTCTTGAATTTTGTATGAGATTTTTTTCCAAGTTTACTCGGAAAGGCAAAGATAAGACTAATCCTTTTAGATAAATTCCAAAGGTCAACAAGAGCACCTACATTTAGCGCAGAAATGCCACTTTTCAGTATTTAAAAGAGTTAGAAATCCGTGCGTAGGTTTCACACGTTTATTCAAGATAGCACCTACATTATACATACCTACTTATTATATTGTATTTATCATTCTGTCGAGAATTGGAATCCAAGCGCTAGACGCGCGAATTTCAATTGAAAACAAATATTGGCCGAAATAACATTATCGTAATCCTGACACTAGTGGGAAACTTAATTGTACGGATTATCGGAATTAAGCTGAATTGGCATTACGGAACTTGTGCAACTGCCAACCTAGTAAAGATGTTACGCAAATAAGTAGTTGTTATTTTGATTTACATACATTCATATTATCACGCCTGTATCTCTAATGGGGTAGTCAGAGCCACAAAGTAATCTTAAGAAAACTTACAGCCACTTCTGATTTAAAGTGCTAAGATGGACATATATTTGATTACTATGTTATGATAAAGCATAATAAGCATATTCTTTTAACACTACTTTTACTTTTTTTATATATCTCAAAGTATTCTAAGAAAAAAATAATATTGTATATAATTTAATCATCATTATAAATTGCATTATCAGAACTTTTTTATTGCTTTCTCGCCGATAAAACTACGTCGATCTCACGATCAAGTTAAGAGGGCTTTAGGCACTGGCATGGCGCCGAACGCAAAATCAAATCAACCTGTAGACGACACATTACACGTTATGGCGCCATCTTGGTTTGAAATGTCAAGAAGGTACATGACATGAATTTCTTAATTTCGTCAATCTTGTCAGTGGCTCGTTGGTCTAGGGGTATGATTTTCGCTTAGGGTGCGAGAGGTCCCGGGTTCAAATCCCGGACGAGCCCAAATTTTTGATGCTTTTTTTCTATGTCTACTTTATATTGTTTTCAAATTTATTTTAATTTCATATAAAATGTCTGATACCCTGCTAATTGAGACTACCTGAACAATAGTGTTATATTTTCCACCACCTTTAATTCATTATTAACAATAATAATTAAGTCCGTCGAATTTTCAAATAAAAAAATAAAAGCCGGAATAAGTGATTGATTTTAGTATTCATACATAATAATAGACTTTAACAAAATAAACTCCTTATTTACGCAATGTTAAAAATTACACCAGGTACCAATAGGCTATAGGTAAATCGATTTTATCTAAAGCTATGTGAGGTTGTAAGTTCTTTAGATCATCATCATCATCATCCACAACCTGTTTTTAAACACTGCTGAGCATTCTTTAGATAGGTAAAATAAATGATCTAAGTAAAAAAAAAAACAATTGTCACGACGATCTTATACATAAGTACGCATTTGGCACATGCCAAAAAAATATCTAACTTTACATAATTTCCAAGTACCAAATAAATAAATAAGCCTTAGTAACTTCACGTCTGAATTCTTAGCACGATTTCACGTTTTGTAAATATTGCGCCTGCGTGTTTTCAACGAGCAAGACAAACATTGATGAGGATGCTCAGCAAAGGCGTAACATGGGTGAGTCAATATCACTACATCTTCATGACATTTTCTAAAGGACTTTCGTAATTGTATGTAAGGATTTTCAAGAGTGCACTCTATGCCCTTAGACTCGCAAAGACTCGAAGACTCAAAGGCAGAATTACGCCATAAAAAGTACCCAGACAAGAAAACACATTTTTTTTAAACTCTACCTAACTTGGTACGTAAAACTTAAAAAAACTATTATGAGTTTCAACTTGCGATGGATGGAAGATGACCGTAGCAAAGTGGTTTTTTGACAAAAAATCTATGATACTTTTTAGATAAAAGCGATGCTGAGGTAATTTAGCATTCGTCGTCTGTTATTTCAATATAAAACCGGCCTTGAGTAAGTTTTTGCGAAAATAAATAAAAACTCAGTTCAGTTTTCCAATAATTTATTTAAATCAAAATAAAATTAAAACATAAAGTTACTGCATTTATTTGAATTACCGTCCATAATTGGCAGAGTGGAAACAAGTTTATAATAAAGTTAATCGAAGTCAGCAACAGGCGGAACTTTATTATTTCTCGAGAGATTTCGCTTCCATTTATAATTTTTAAATACAATCTTGTTCGTGAAAGTCTCGCTAAAGATGGAAAAATACTAACCTTTTCACTGCGTCTGTGATGATAATAAGACCTAATAGTATTTTCTTTTGATTTATATCATTAGGAACGTATGCCCCTTTTACCATAAAAAAATAAAATCTCAGTTATAAAAAAACTTTTCGTTTTCATTATTAGGGCCAAACGTAATGATTTTTTATTTATTTATTTAAGGGGTTTGTCGAAACGTAATGATAAAATCTCTCTTTTTAATTTTTAGTCTTTTTTTTAACAAATTACAATGTCAATGCTCAATGAGTATTTTGTCAATAAAATTGTTATCCTCAATCTTTTTTCAGTTGTTTTTATAAATAAAACTAGCTAATAACCCTGTCTCTACCGGAATTGGTACGATACGATCTCCATTATTCTACGAAATTGAACATTGTTACATTCCATTACTAACATTAATGAAACATGACAATATTACATTACATTTAAGCACTTAATTCACTCTTCTAAAAATAATTATCAATTTATGTTATTTGATCAAGTTTCGAAAACAGCTTAAATCACAATAAAATGTTATTAAGTTCTAATTTGTTCTAACTTATCATAGAAAACAAAATCGTCTTTTGATCAAATAAAAAAAATTATACTACTTGAACATCAAATCAAACTTGCGCTTGACACTAAATTACCCATCGCGACAGAGCAACCTAGTTACAATAAGGCCCTGAACAGACGCGCGACTCACGACTTGCACTCCGGGCGATCAACGTTATTCGGCCAGTCGCAGACATTCAGTTTCACGTTGAAAACTGTTCCTTGTAGGCAGCTGAACTGTTTGCCTTCTCCGTTAACACATCGCCAGTACTGCAAAAATATAAAAGATAAGTAAAAAGAAGCAAAAGACACAGTTGTTTAAAAAAATGAATGCTGACTTACCTTATCACAATGTTTTTTGTCCGGTACATAGTCTTCTTCAGAGTTACAAACGTCTGAGTTTTCAATTTCATTGTCCTAAAACAATACAATTAAAGAGGTTAAAAATAACAGCAGATTCCTTATGTCTCTACCATTCTATGGTTAATTAATTATATTACGCATGCCTTTCTTTATCATTTACCTAGTCCTAAGGGAAGGTAATTCATCTTGATTTTATTTGTTAATATAATAATAAAACTAAATACCGTTGGTGGCTCCTCTACAGTTGGCTTTTGTGGCTTCTCAGGCGTATTGTCGCTCTCAATCTCGGCCGCAGTGCTGGAGCTGGTGGTAGGCGCGTGCGTAGGTCGCGTGGTCACCGCCTGAGTCGCCTCGTGGACCGGGGGCCTATTTGTAGTCGGTATGGGGGCTCCTTCGGCCGCGTCTGAAGGCGTCGACGGCGGCCGCGCCCATTCCGGCTGCAGATACCATCGACATGAATAATGGGCCTAGCATTTGTTTCGCCGCGATTTATTACGCATTTCCATATCTGTGTCGAACTCATTTTTTAGGTTGATTTATTTGAGGTTTATTTAGGAATATCGTAATCACAGGATAATTCGTGGTTGCTGGATTAAGATTTAAGAAATCTACAAAATATTAATTGGTGTAGTTACAGAGCAATACAAAAATCTACTTTAGCGGCGTATTTAGTTTGAACTGTCTCGAAACGAGTCAATTGGAATTGAATACACAAAACTTACCGTAGGAGTAGTGTTGCCAGATTTCGGTGGAGGCACATTGTACGAACTCATATGTTTATGCAACAGCTTGATCAGTGGGTTCTCTTCCCCACAGAGTCCTCTGAAGTCGTCCATATCTATAGCCCAGGTCATCGCCCCCAGGTAACCCTTCTTCTTGATCCAGTTCATCTTTATCTCCACACTCTTGGGGTCTTCGTAGCCGACCCACTGGGTGCCTTTGTAGGCGTAGGGACACATGCCGTGATCATCCCACTTCTTCGTCCATTCTGATTTCTCAGTGTCCACTACAGTGCAAATCTAAAAATTCAAATGTACAGTTATTAGGTTTTTGTGCAAATTGCTGTGGAAATTTTTTAATGGTGTGTGGGTTTATTCAAGAATTTGGTGGCGTGGCACGCGAATGCCCGGCTGAGACACGAGATGTGCTGGTTCGATTCCGGTGGTAAAAATGTTAGCATGTTCTGCTAATATTTTTCTTCCTGGTCTGATAGTTATGGTACTATGGTACTCGTGATATTACTACCCACGACTTGTGAAATCCTAATGTGTGGTCAGAACTGTGACTGTTAGATGTAATTTTTAAGTTTTGTACTATAAGCGTCAGGAAAGGCTTTGGCTGACATTATCTACTAGATTGAAAATCTACTAGGACCTAAAAAGAAAACAAGAAGAAAATGGCTTGTCTTTACCTTTTACCTCTTATGCCCAGAATCTAGTAGCATTAGTAAGGTGCCGGGTCGCCTCCACCGGCTTCTTTGTCGATTTAGGCCCCAGGCCGTAGTTATTCAGGTCAGAGTCAGAGTACCATTATAAAGTGGCATTTCTTTACGGGTGCTTTATACGCCCTTTACCTCGTAATACGCCCAGAATCCAGTAGCATTGGTGTAGGGTGCCGGGTCGCCTCCTCCGGCCTCCTTGTTGATGTAGGTCCCCAGGCCGTAGTTGTTGTTGCCTGCTGACAGGGTGAAGGAACGACCATAGAAGGGAATGCCCACTACTAGCTTGTTGGTGGGGCAGCCCTTTTCTTCCCATAGTTGAAGTCCGTCGTTCTACAATAAATGATGTTTTCTTGTAATCGACAAATACAGAAAAGGTCAAATATGAATTCGGTAAGTAAGTAAACAACCTGGTATATTTTTATATTTAGGAAGCGGCTATAAAGAAAAACTTCATCACCAATAAAAAATAAATATGATTAACAAAAATAATAATATCATTTATTATACTTCAAACGCACCCATTTTTTTCAAGATTCTTTAAGCTTGTTGAAAACCTATTGCAATCGCATCGTGACACATTAATCTAATTAATGTCGTTAAAAATATATTAGAAATCGCACAACACATGTTTAACATCAATATCAATCATTAATATTAGATGACTAATTCAAATTCAATTTCATAATAACAAACGTAATTTATAGGTCTTAAAAGAAAAACTTTACTTCAACAGAAGTCATGAAAGGCATAAAAGTTAGAATGGTTATGCCGATTTGTACGTTTCTCTGAATACAACGGTGCATGATGGCGTGTTTTCTTTCGAAACGTGCTATAAGTTCTCTGAACTGCTCATTTCCTACACTGAAACGTTTACTAGCCACTGAAATAATATCGTAAATATTATAGACCTATGTACAATGTAGAGTCTTGACTTGACCCGCGATATGAGACCATGCAAGGCTAACCCCACCACCATGTGTGGGATGAATAGTCAGGAAGAGAGAGAGAGAGAGAGAAAGTACAATGTAGTCTTATAGTTCTCGCTTTACGAATCTGCTTAAAATAGTGGACGAAAATTACAACGATTTTCAACTTTCGTCATCATCATCGTCGTCATCATCATCTTTTATAACATTCTTAAATTTCTACTATTTGACTGACAATCAACGCACAGCCTAAACCATAAGTAATAGAAACATGAAACTTGAAGGGCAGATTTATCTTATGGTGTAAGGGTGCATCGAGAAACGTATTCCCGAAATTACAGGACGCAGTGGGAGAATAAAGGAATGAAAATCCTCCAACGCGGACAAGGCCGCACGGCGTTCTACTTGTCAATCTATAGAAGTCCACTGATGGACATAGGCTTCCCTATTATACTTCCAGGACGAGCGATTTTGGAGGGACGACCCGCGACAATGTTATGGGTTCATCGTGTGTTGAACTGTCCAATACTCCGATTCCCGATCCGTGATTGAGAATCTTTAGTTTAGTACTGTCTTTACGCCAATGAAATTACGATCTTCATAAATGATGGTTGCCGCTTTTACGAAAGCTGAAACCAAGGCTTTCTGTGCCACCGCAATAAATAAACATTATGGTGACAGTATTTCGATCGTCTTGGCCTAATTATTTTAGCCTAAGTCGCCTAAGTGGGGCGCAAACAGTCAAAACCAACAACAAAGACAAATTCTTCCGGCGGTAAAAATGTTTACATGTTCTACAAATATTTCTTCAGAGTCCTAGTACGGAGTGAAAGTATAATGTGACTATTGGGTCTTATTTATTTATTTTTACCGAATTTTCTTTTAGTATGGTTTATTATAATTCAATTTTCCCGTTATATTCCTTTTTCAAATATAGTAAAATACTTAATATGATTGTTTAAGCTTACCACATTGAGTTTTTCGTATGCCCATTGGTCATGAGGGCGCTTGTATAAAGGCGAGTGCACATCAGCGAATCCAGCCCAGTTTCCGCGGAGATCGTACGACATCACGTGGATCGCATCCAGCTCCCTGCAAACGTGAAGTAACACTTAAATCATAATGTCCCTTTTATTCATAAAAAATTGAGTAAACATGTCTTTATTATGATCAGTACTGCCGTCATAACACAAAAGGGCACATCTAAAATTTTTTCCAAAATTGTATAAATTGTAATAGCCTAAAAAGGCGCATCTGATGGTAAGGCGATTAGATTGTGTACTTTTAAAGATATTTTACGCGATTTTATGATCAACGTAACCTGACAGGCAAAAAAAGGCCATCAGTAATATCGCATGCGATTTTGCGATATTTATTGATTTTTTAGTGCCTACATTTTGTGTCATAGGCGACCTTATACTCGTATTTACACTGCTGTCAAAATGCCTCTGCGGTTTTGCGACGGCAGTGGCGGAAAATCGCCGACCGGCATTATAGCAACAGTGTGAGAGAGCCTTCATTATAATTCAGGGTTTATTTTGGAAATAAAAGGTGAACTGAAAATATTTATACAAACCTCCTCGCTACGGAAAATGAGTCTTTAATATTCTCTTGTTCATAGACGTAGGCACGTAAGACCATCTAAGCCTCTTATCTAAACATTTCAATCAAGTGCCGTTATCGTTTACTTGGGAATGTGATATTAAACTGAAAAGGCATGATCTCTAGGTATGGAATTATGATAGAACAATAATAGCCTCATAGTTTTTTTTAAACACACATTGAAAGACCGTTTGGAACTTATACGAAGTAGATTGTTTGCAAAGTGGACTATATACGAAAAGGACCGATTGCTCATCTCTTACAATAAATTTTATCAGACATTTTGCTAAGTTGACCGCCCACCAACGAATTGAATAGAAGTTTTGACGACGGCTGACAGCAGAGAATGACAGCAGAAAACATGCTGTATCGACCCCACATAGATTAATATGTATTAGCCATCTATAATATTTTTTATAGTCTAGAAATGCAGGAAAATGATGAATTTAACTCGTTATGAGGATGCCGCGGATGTTTTGAAATTTATGGAATTAATTCTACGAGATCTAGTTGCAGGCATTCTAGTTCTATGATTATTCTATTGATAGCTTGTAATGACGACCTAGCACGGTGGGAGAACATCCGGCCAAGAAGCAAGAAGCGTGGATTCGATTCCCGCGGGGGAGAAATTTTTGCATGTTTCTCCTACGACTAGTAGGAAATTCATATTTAATGTATAAGTAAAGTAGTGATTTCACTCTAAATTCACACCCAACAACTTCGCAAAGTGACAAATTCACCAAACATTGTCACCCCCAACTTTCCTCATTTAATACAAAGAGCGGGTTACATATAAATCCATTTCGTAATAAAAGTACACAACAGGAAATAAAGCAGTATGCTGAGGGTAATAAGAAACATTTTCCTATTACTTGTATTGAACAATGAACACGTATGAACAACCAAAGTTACACACACTCCAAAATCCAAAGACTTCGAAGCTATGAGCTCTAGATACCAACACGGATCTTAAACGCTCTGCGAAAGAATGGGAAATGGGTTGCTCATGGTTTAGATAGGCCAGTTCTTAAGATTCGTACTGGTATCTGTATTTAAGATCTTGCTCTGTCTCTTTCTGCCGATATCAAAATTTCTCCATGTGGAAAGCGTTCTCGCTCTAACATGTTTTTTTTTCTGTAAGAATACAATATCATTTAGTCTATGCCAGCAACATCTACAAATGATCCTACATAGATAGGCACCTATGTTCGTGACTTGTAAGGCCTGTAAGGTCTGTAAGTGTCATTTGCTAAAACATTGATCAGCTCAACCAGGTATGAACTGCAATTCTTCATAGCTATATGGTTTTTGCCTCCGATGAGCAACATTCTTAGCTGGTGGCGCCGATGTAAGTGTTTTATGTTTATGGGCCATAATAAACAGTGTACCTATATGTGTGATTTGCAGTCGTACACATGATTCAATATTACGACGCTGTAATATGCTTTTTGAATTTGCAAGGCACTGAATTACAATATCATTCACCCTTTGGACATAAATGCAAACTTTCGATGAAAGCGTCAGTGAAACTAGTACCCAAATATGGGTAGTGGCACTACTTACTCGAGGGCAGTGTCATTGACGCATAAAATGACGTTTCATACAATAGGGAAAGTAAAGTTTTACAAAAGAGTGCAAACTCTAATAAATTGTTTAGACTCCACGAAGAGAAGTTATAATTTTCTTGTTTTTTTGTTAAATACCGATTGTGACATTTTGTACATCCTTACAGCTGAAACGGCGCACAAAGCGCGAACGTGTTTCACTAGTCATCTATAAAAACTTACTGGCAAAGCTCTGGCACGTGGTACCCCTCCATAAGCCTAAAGTTAGCCAGTGGGACAGCGGCGGTAAGCTCCCATCCCTTCCCGGCCCTGATGAAGGCACGCTTCAGCTCCTGCACGAAGTAGAGAAACTTGTCCTTGTCGGAGAAGGAACCACCGCGGTCTGCAGCTCCGGGGTATTCCCAGTCCAAGTCCAGGCCATCGAAATTGTATTTGTTAAGGAAATCTGTGAATTTACTTCTATTTAAATAATAAATTCAATAAACTCTTGTCATAAGTAGTGATAGACTGATTTAGAGTCCATTTCACGAAATACGTTTCGCGGTAAAAGCGCTCCGGTCTTCGTATGACAGAAAAAATTCTTTGCGTTTCGTCCGCCGTAAGTTCCGTCTTTTTCCGCGGAAATTCTTTCGTGAAAGGGACTCAGTTCAGTTCAGTTCTTTTTTTGGCTACTGTGACGTTACGTCACAATTCTCCCAGTGTCCGTGTTGCTCTAGAGTTAAACTATGGTGGATAATGAAAGAGACTCTACCGATAAAGATACACATGTGTAACTGTAGAGCACATCTCTAGTTGACATTTACAATAGCGGGAATAGACATACCTACACGCTCTATGATATTCTATAATGAACTAATAACTGAACCAAAATAGACCAAAGGATTGTTTCGGAAAATGTGTACGTATTAATATATTTTCCAAAATAAAAGCCTTGTTTGAGTATCAGTCTAACAGTAGTAGGTACTTCTAAACGATTCCGCTTTATGTTCAGACAGCTTTCTTTGATTAGGTAAATGTACTTAAAACGACTACTAACTATAACTAATGCAAAAACTTGTCGCTTATCAAGATATCCATTGAAATATGAGTCAGATAAATACTTCCAAAGTTAATCCAGAACAGAGCGTAATACCCAAACAATCATAATCTAATACCTAACTTAATTTATATAATGCTTGTCTTAAAGATGGATAGAGTGATAAATTGTAGCGACTGACATCGAATGAAATCATTACTGTAATGAATTGTTCTTTCGTATTTTTTGACCGAATGGTCTTGTTTTATAGTTTAGTTTCGGACTGAAAATAAGCTCTTTAATTTATAATTCCTTCCTTTTGGAATATTGATTTGGAAAGTTTTATATAGCCGAGTTTTATTATTAGAACAACTCATCATTCTAGGGTCATGTTGGATCCCAACACACGTTGGGTCGGTACTCAGAACAGCAAATCAACTTCGTTGGTCGGTACAACATGTTGCCCTCTTTAATCTTCTCCCATCACCCGTCACCTCAGTACTCACTCCTTTCACACGCATGTAAAAAAGATGGATGTATTGCGTGAGACCACACTATATCACCATCTTTTGTTTCTACACATATTTCTTTTTGATTTGATTCATCACTATTATTAAAATATCTATCTCATGATATCTACTACACTATGCATTCTCATAGTAGGTACCAACAGTTCTGGTACAGACTACCACAATGAGTTCTGGCTGGTATTGAACGAAACTCATCCCCATTAAAAGTGATTTATTGTGAGAATATAGCAATAACTCGCAGATTCAAAACAAAGGCGGTTCGAGGGTAGATAAAAATTCCCGGTAGCTAAGCACCTAAATTCAGCGTATGGTATTTAGCTATAATTCAATGGCAGTGAACCTGAACGGAGAATTTTTAATTAATTTTCGAGCTGAATGAGGACTGAACACAAGAGTTTCATGACAAATTATCCGGATATCGTAAAAGATTTTTAAAAGCCATGTATAGAAAGAGTCTACCCAATGACTCTGTCATGTCTCTTGATAAGTAACTTTTTTGCTACTCGAGCAATGCCATTACAAATAAACGTGATGGTTAGTACAGAATTGTAAATAGGTTAGGGATCTAAATTGTTATTATCAAAAAAAAAACAAACATAAATAATTTATAAAAGCTGATCACGTGATTATTCAAAATGTCTTTAAAAAACAAATTATGTAAGAATGATCTAATTTAAAGTTTAACTAGGTATTTCCGTGTTTATGATTCAGTTCTTATCATAGCTCTAATTTACGATTATGATTATGCTTTCGTAATGAAAATTCTTATATTTGTTACGTATCACTATTGTTTTAGCTTGCTTAGCGTGAAAGTAATTAAGACATAAGTATCCTTTTATAGTGACATAATCTATGACACAGAGCACCAACAAGATAGTGACTAATATACAATTTATAAGCTCAGAGTAGGTAGGTATTCTAATACTTTTTTACACTATATACAAGTAAGACACCTTCAGAAGTTACCTGGACCAAATTCACGCAAATATTTAACACCTAATAGGTATTTCCTGTGAATAAGGCCGACTAAGCTGAGAGGATGGTAAAGGTGATCCAAAATCATTCCGGTAACTAAAGCGTTCCTTTAGTGTAGGCAAAAGTTGCCTCCTGGCGCTATATTATCATCGAGTATAGAGATGATCTTAATCAGTTAGATAGAGGATCTAAATAATCTAATTCAACAAAATGTAAATTTGAAATAATTTTTGTCTGTTTCAATCATGCCGTAATTGGTGAATCGTATTGAAACTTAAAATAAGTTATTTTGTGTGAAGACTATTTTTGGAAGCCGCGGTAAAAAATGTTAGAGTTCCAATTACTTACCAACAACGCTTCTGACAAAGGCCATCCTGGTGCTCTTCTGTGCGACCATGTGGGAGTACTTGGAGCCTCCTTCTGCCCACCCTCCGACAGCCACCATGAACTTGACATTAGGGTGAGTGGCGCGAAGAGATGTGAAATTCTTGAAACCATGTTTGTCTACGTCCAACTGGAAAATAAAAATAAAAAGTTGAGAAAATGTTGGTATACAAAATGATTTTTTGGGGAAACATAGAGTCTGCTGTATCCAGTAGATTGGTTGAATATTTGTTATAAGGATTTGACTTTATTTGTTGACGTGTCCGTTTGTTTTGAAATAGCACTTGAGACAATGAAAACATGTGTGTATGGTAAACAAGTGCCCTAGCATTTATTTTCTAAATCTGCAAGAGTGAGCACGCAAAACGAAATTTTTGCGCAATAATATGACTGCAATGTTGTGATTCTGGAGGGTTTTAGCTCTCGAGGCATTCAAATGTAAATTCCGTAAGCGCAGTTTTGTCTATTGTTCTTTGTTTAGTATTATTTGCAGGCTTTCAAATATTCGTTTGGGATTGGATTCTTGGCCATCTTATTACTCGAAGCCACATCAAATTCCTTCAGAATGTGATTCTGAGAAAGATGCTCGCTTATTGCAAATTAAAATCGGTCAAAGAAAATATGTATGTATTCGCGGTATCCACATAGTATGATGATTTGCTTTGTATACGAACTTGTACTGTACGGATTTTAATTTTTGCTTCGGGCTGTGGAGTAGTATTTTATGTATTACGAGAATGAAATGACTGAGCCAGTTACTACAGTTTTAGTACCAAGTTATTACCAACCTACTATTTTTAAGACGGAATCAAATACAAACTAATTTCATTGCAAGTTTATGCGCTTACATTCTGTAACTACTTTTAATAATACTTACTTATATTTTATATCCTAAACTTTTTTCTACATTGACTCTCGTCACATGCAATGCAGTACCTATATAGTGCACGAAAAGAGCCTTTGGCGCACTTCAAATCCTTTCACCTCACTGGTTCTAAAGGACTAGCGACACGACTCTACTACTCGTGTAGTAGTAGTACATACAAGAAATTAATTCTGGTGTTAAGCTAATCAAGATCAATCCCTCACCTCAGGGTCAATAATGAGCACCTCACTGATCTTCTCGGTGACTCCGATGAAGGAGTAGATCAGAACCCATCTCATACTCTCTATGTTCTCATCTAAAGGAATGCATATACTGGTGGTATGCAAACTTCAAGCTCTTACCTCAGGGTCAATAATGAGAACTTCGCTGGTCTTCTCGGTGACTCCGATGAAGGAGTAGATGAGATGAGTGCAGAGGTCCACGGGGATGTCCTCGATGCCGTAGCGGCCCACCCCGGGCCGGTACACCGCCCAGTTGCTGAAGTAGCATACCACGCGCGCTCTGCTGTCTGCTGGAATCGAAACAGTACTCGTATTTTATTTTATTTATAAGACATATAACGAAGAAATCATACACATCCCTTAACACTTATATCCCTAACGGGTTAGGCACAAGTAATTAAGAAAAATTACAGCCACTCCTGAGTCAAAGTCCCAAGATGGATATGGTGACGGGTGATCAGCACATCGCCCATAAGATGGTCCATCATGTTGGAGAGATTACTAGCACTTAGTCGACTTTTAAGGAGAAAGAAGCAGCTGGACGCTTCGAAGAAATCACTGGAAAAATTATGAATCTATGAGGTCCTCTAATTAATGGATACTCCTGCATGCGTGCGTTAAATTGAACTTAATATTACTAAACGTAGGTAATTAAGTACTACCATAGACTCGTAGGTGTTTCTGAATCTCGAACGAAAAATACTAACTTAAATATTTTTCACGGTACTTACATAATGTTTGGAGAAAAACAAAAGCATAAACATAGTTCGATTTTTAAAATCTTGTAATATTATAAATTTAAAATAGTTTGAATGCAAAAAGGTCAGTCAATAAATAAGGCTCGACTTAACCTTTTTAAAACATAATCATTCACAATGTGATATCCACTATATACATTATAATTACCTATTCCTATTGTAAAGATAATCCTGTAATAGCTATTTTGACGGTATGTATATTTGTCCTCACAGCTGTATCCAATCTCCTCTCTGACATTATTTATGTCCTGTCTAAACCTAGCCTATGCTTGTCTAGCCCAAAAGTTTGTATTTGTTCTTCAAATTCTGTGATTAATAGTTTTAGGCCTTCTGGCTTTATCACGTAAAAACTTTTCGTGAAACATTTACGATACAGCCATTTATCAAAAGTTTGATGATTTTATGAAATTTTATTGCAAGTACCAAAATAATATTTAATATGTAAAAAAATGCCAAATGCCTAAATTGGCTATGCCAAAAAAAAAACTGTAAAGCTAATGGACTGGTACACATTTATGAAAACCCTACTTGATTACTACTTTTATTGAGGCAATAAACTTTGAAAACTATGTTCGTCTTAGTATCTACTCGACATTTTACGTCAAATAGTAAAAAAGGGAAATAATATTAAGTAGGTGCTTAAATATAAGAGAATAAATAAATACAGCATACAATATTGTTGAAAATTGACGGCCTCGGTGGCGTAGCGGACGATTGCATGGCTGAAACGCAAGAGGCGCGAGTTCGTTTCCCGCTGCGGAAGAAGTGTTTGCATGTTCTGCAAATATTTCTTCCGGGTCTGTATGTTGTGGTACCATGGTACTCGTAGTTTTTGATACCCATGACACAGGGAATCCTACAGTAATTACTTATTAGTTCAAAGTTGTTGAAACAATAATATTTGTGGACATTTCACACAGCACCATCTAGCCCCAAACTAAGCAAAGCTTGTACTTTGGGCACCAGATGGCTGATAGAATGCTTATATACTTTTTTGTAAACACATACTTTTAATACGTATTACTACAACACCTAGACCCAGAAGAAATATTTGCAGAACATTTCATTTCTCCCGTAGCGGGAATCGAACCCACGCCTCTTGCGTCTCAGCCGAGCACTCATCCGCCACGCCACCGAGGTCGTCTCAATAAAGTAATGTTATTCAAAGAATAAAATAGAACTCCTACTACTGTTTCAATAATGCAAAGTGGTTGCGCGTATACTTGTGCATTTTTTATTTCCTTTAGTTTACTAAAAATAGTTCTTGAACAGAAAATTGTATTAAGATAATGCATTTGTATTTTGCTGAAGTTCTTCAATATTAGGTACTATCAATAAAAAAGATATAGATAGACGCAAATCGAGTAACTTTAAAAAAAACTGCGTCATAAAAGCGTGGAACCTGTTTAATAATGTGGTTAAATCTTGCAGTTTTTTAGTTGTGCAGAAATCGGATCAATCGGATATTTTGAATAAGGAATAATCGTTCAGTCTACACTAATATTAAAAAGAGGAAATATTTTTTTGTTTGTTTGTTTTATGTTTGTAACGAATAGGCTCTGAAACTACAGAACCGATTTAAAAATTATTTCATCAGTAGATCATACTACATTATTATCTACGGAAAAACATAGCCTAAAATTTATTTTCAAAAAAATGGATCCTTACTAAAACTCCAATAATGTAACCCGAGGTGTAAAAAATTGACCTAAAAAAATCCTAATTTGTTAAATACCCGTGCGAAGCCCAATTTTTAAGGAAGAGTGATTCCGAATTCCGTGATTTTCCGTTACGCATCTCGTCTTATTTATAATAATTTGGACGAAGTGTTTATTCGTCTAAGCTGAATAAGTACTGATCTGACAGCTCATACTAATTTAACAATTTATTTTTTGCTATTTATTGCACAATTACCTAGCCATCGTGTCCTTAATTACTTCGAACCACTGTAGTGAAACGATTTAAAGTGAGCTTCATACCCCAGAATACTCAAACGCATCTCAGAGTTGAGCACGTCTCAAGTGACGAATTTTTGACAGATTTTCATCAAAAACTGTCAAAAAACCGTGAGTTGAGACGTGCTCTGAGTCGCGTTTGAGTATTCGGGGGATAGGCTCCTTTAGTGAAAGCCATACCTATAGAAAATGGGCTTTAGTATGTATACATAGTACTTACATTCAACAGCGGTGGTGGAGACCGCCAGGATGGCCAACGTCGCCAGTATAGCTCGCATCTTGCATGCAATGCACCTGCAATGAATAATGAAATCCTATTTTTACCACAGCACCAAAAAACATCTACCTTGTGAGGTAGGGATGTTTGCGCGGTCCAGGTCCATAATAAAATAATATCGTGGAAATGGTTTTTAAGTCCAAAATCTAAAATCTCAATCAGTTAATAAACATAACATAATGCAGAACACCAAGTAATCATAAGAAAACTTGCAGCCACTCGTTACAAATTCCCAAGATGGGTATGGTGAACCGTGGTATCAGGTGATCAGCCCATGGCTGTTCCATCATAGGATACTATGCTCGGGGAGAGAAGCAGCTGGACGCATTCTGTTTTTTTCTAAATTTGTCAATATGAGTAATAATGAAACCATAGAGGTGATTTTAGAAAAGTTGACATAATTCATCATCATCATCTTCCTGCCTTTATCCCACTCATTGTGGGGTCGGCACAGCATGACCCTTGGATCATGCTGTAAGAGTTTTGGCTAAGGTGTTAAAAGTAGACATAATTATTACATTAAATAAAGCTGTCAAAACTCACAAAATAAAGCTATGCTCAGTTTTGCGATTTTTATCTAATGTGATGTCAATACCGTGATGGACGGCACAAACAGAGGGGGATTTTGTCCAGCAGTGAGTCCGACTTTACCCACTGGCAGTGGGTAAAGTCGGACTTTGGATGATAATGATGATAATATGTCTACTCTTCGAGAATCGGGACCGGTCTTCAGAAATAATGTAATCAGTATACATTCTGATTCACTCATTTCAATTTTTGAGAGTTTCATACGATTTAGCCTCATTTAAATGAGTTTTCTTTTCCACAGATCAAGAAAAACGTTACAATGTAAATCAAGTAATGAGCTCGTTATGGGGCTTTTTGCGTCGTTGATTATCGAAAAATAATACCTACCTCACTGTTGGGTTTCTGATTTGGAACCATATACTAAATAGTAACTATTAGTAGGTATTATTTAAGAAACCATTAATATTTCAAATCACTTTACTCTGAAACCTGTGAGATACTATATCAAACCCTAATAGGGCATATGCATTTGGCTTTTAGATCATCTTACAGATCACAAGTAGAAAGGCGGTCTTTATTTCTTAGGAAATTACAGCTTAAAAACAAAATAAACGGCTAGTTAGAACACCCACGACATGTTTGAAGGGCACATTCCTATTATGGTGTATGCACTAGGAAAGGAATTCCCGAAATTCAGCTCGTATAGGATGCAGCGGGAAGATGAAATTTGTATAAATAAATATTTAGTGGACATTTCACACAGCGCCATCTAGACCATCTAGCCCCAAACTAAGCAATGGCTGATAGAATACTTATATACTTTTTTTTTGTAAATACCTAGGTACTTATAATAAATAGTATTGAAACACCCAGACCCGAAAGAAATATTTGCAGATCATGCAAACATTTCTCCCGCAGCGGGAATCGAACCCGCGCCTCTTGTGGCTCAGTCGAACACTCGCCCGCCACGCCACCGAGGTCGTCCATAAAGTATTAGTACTTCTCTATTTTCCATCAAAATTAAAGTCACAGGATGTTAGTGACATAGTAAATTAATAGTATTGTTCTCTATATCAGTTGCACTATGATTAACGTGATTAATGGTAGCAATTTACGGTTAACGGTCTATGCGTCCCCAGATAATCGGTCATGTGGGTTTCAGTTACCAGCTAACTACCCACGCAGGGGTTTAAACTTCCCTGGTGGGTTTTCTAAGGCCATCAGTAAACGGACATCAGTATCGATTCGTATGGCTTCTCCCCAGCAAATTGTAGTGTTTTTTTAATAAACATATTCCCACTACTGGACAAAAGAACAATACGAAAAATATAGTATTTAGAAATTCCTCTCCGAAAGGTAAAACCACTTTTTATGTTAATAATTACTAATAATAACACAACATTTAAGACGTTTAAAGAAAGAAGAAAGAAAGAAACTATTTATTTGGCCCACAAATACGCACAAAAAATAAATCAAATAAAAACACAGTTAAAACAAAAAAAAAATTAAAACAAATTGTGAGCCAAAAAGGCAACCACTCAGCGTGTGCTGCAGGAGCCCGGAAGCAACCACACTTTAGAACTTAAAGTTAAGAATGTGGACGGAAAAGGAGTTAATATTTTTTATCTATATATTTTTCATTAGTGTTTATGGAGCATGTCAAGCACAGTGATGATCCTTATACATAATTAAATATTGAACTATCACAAAGATGTTAATAAAAAAAATATCAATCTTAGCAAGGTTATCCCTGAATTGAGTCGAGTTAGAACTGGATAAGGACACCACTGTTCATATACTTGCCCTTAATAAAGAGTAATTGATATTAAAGCAAATCGTAGTAAGCTGATCTTCTAAATAATGGGTCCTACATAATAGGTACCTAAGTAAATTAAATAAGTCAACCATCCGATGTAAAAATATGCGTCTTCAATTTCACGCCATATAATTGACGTCCGCTACTTATAGGATATCAAAGTATTATGCGAAGTACGAACACACTCGTAACGGCACTTGTTATAACGGGAAAGTGTTCTATGTGTTACCCCTCTAATATCTCGGTGTGACTGTGATCTAATATCACGGCGAGTGTGTATGACACCGTTGGAAATTCCGCGCCGCGAACAACAAAAGTGAAGCCACCTTTATATCTATGTGTGTGTGTGTGTGTGTGTGTCGATTTTGAGGTTTTGTGTTCCAAGTAACCTAAAATTCATAAAGAAACGATGTTATTTGAAGTACTTACAAGTGAAAAGTGATTCCGTGAGACTTTTTATGTGATTTGCTGCTGTTACAAGTTTTCACTACACTGGAAAGCATAATTCTATTTTTAAATTTTAAAGTTTCTAAACGACGACTCGAAAGCGATGAGCATGGTTTTAGTGTAGGTGTGTGCGTGAGCGTGTATGTTTACTTGCAGGAGCACGGTTTTGTGTGGCTTCACTTTTGTTGTTCGCGGCGCGGCGTCTTTTCTTTTTATTTGGTCTGAGGTTGGAAAGGAAAAATCAAGGCGTATGTACCTGGAACAAATCGGCGACCTTTTGGAAAAGGGCCAGGTCAAGAGTACCCTAAATCGACGTGCATACATGAGAAAGTAATTAGAGTGAATGAAGCAAAAGAAGTATGTCAGGATCATAGCAAATGGAGATCCGCCTACCCCTGTGGAAAATAGGTGTTATTTTAAGTATGTAATGTATATAATTGTGTTAAGTAACAGGCCTGATTGCTGACAATATATGTACATGGCATAAATATCGCCAAAATTTACAAAAATTGTCAAATTTAAGCAGTTTTATTTGCTGATAATTATGTCTATTCTCTGAGAATCACTGCCCTAGATTCTAATCCTGACTGTCTGAAATAAATCCCTAACTAAATGTGTATGAAAATGTAACAATAAACAAAAAATGATAAGATTAAGTAAGAAACCTCCTTTGTTTTTTTCTAATTAGGGAAAAGGTACTAAGTACCCTTGTTTTAACTTCTGAAGTTATTCCCAATGTTTCCTATTATAGACATTTCAATTGGAGCTAAATGAACGGCAATCAATAGCGGCCCTCACCTCATTACCGATCCTCCAAATGAACTTTGAATTTTCGTTAAGTTTAACAATTGCTCCGAGGGGCACGAACATCACATTTAACTCTATTTGCGATTTGAGACATTTGAAAATGTTAAAATTACTTCCAATAAGTATTTGACGATACTTATCTTAAGTAGGCAAAATCAGCACTTGATATAAACATGGCAATAATATGGAAGAAGGTAACCATTTAACTATAGGACCACAGATTACATATTATGAGATTGACTGGAAAATAAATTAATAATGAGCACTATTCCAGTATTTTTCTAAAACCGACAGTTACACGTATCAACAAAAAATTTAACTGGCATAACGAATTTTGTGAAATGCCGATCAACAGTAGGTAACATTACGTGTGATATAAAATATCAAGTATTGACGTATATCATTATGGATTTCATAAGAGTCTCCACTTCCTACACTATCAGGATTGTAACGAGTTATGGATATAGTATGTATTTAAACAAATTAAAGGTAAGTATTCTTCAGCCATCTGGTTCCCATAGTACAAACTTTGCTTAGTTTCGGGCTAGAAGGCGCTGTATGAAATGTCCATCAATATTTATTTATTTATAGCTACGTGGTACCCGGATAAAAAATTGCATATTATGTTAATCCAGCACATGTACTCTGTATATTCCAAGTTTCATTCAAATCCGTTCAGCCGTTTTTGCGTGAAAGAGTAACAAACATCTATACATACAAACTTTCGCGTTTATATTTGTAAGGATGTAGATAAACTTAGACATTGAAACGATTAGGTTTAAAATCCATCTATGAATGAAACTCACGATATCTGCAAAGTGTTATTGTATAATGCCAGTGGCCTGAATGGGGATTCCAGCACTCAAGCCGAGTTCAAATAATTGCATACCTAGATAAGAGATGATTGATGAGTTCAAAGTAGATGCAGGCAACTTTAGGTGAGCTTTTTTAAAATTGTGAGACAACATAAAAAATATAGAGAAAACAGGCTTGCGACAGTGAACAAGTTTTAGTATGCGTTTTAGGGGACTGTATATCTTGATTTGATAGCTTGCAATACCAATGATAAACATAAATCTTATTATGTCTTATATTAGTAAAGTTCTTTTGAATTATTGGTATTTTATAAAACGTTATTTTACGTTATACATTGGATATTATTTGTGTCATAATATTTATTTCTTGTAACTTTTCTACAAAGTACTTCCTCTATTTTTCCTCCAAATTACACAAAGGTTAGCTGGAAGAAAATGCTAATTAGCATTAAGTTCGCCTATGTACATGTTTTTCTTGTGTGCAATAAAAAAATCTATCTATCTAAAACGTGACGAAAAATCATACCTACAGCTCTAGTGGAAAACGCCAAATCATAGAAGATCTAGTCCCAAAAAAATGGCAAGGGAACTCTTTTCTGCGAAGTATGACATATGCTTAGACTACATTGTATTTATGATATGTATATATGATAAGCTGTAGGAGCTTTTTGTTTACGGTAAACATCTTCGATGGACCACTAAGAAACCGGTCCAACAAGCCGCTTTCCATCATGCAAATGTACGCAAATCACATCCTGGCTCATTCAGGAGACAAAATTCTAAACCAAACTTTTACAAATCAATATTCGTTTGATGAATTCGATTTGAATTTTCCTTATTTTTATATTTTATTTTCCTACTTCGGCAGCTACATCCATACTTACAAACGCGAAAGTTTGTAAGTATGGATGTAGCTGCCGCTCGCGGCTTTGCTTGCGTGGTATCCGGATAAAAAATAGCCTATAATGTTAATCCAGTACATGTACTATGTATATTCCAAGTTTCCTTCAAATCCGTTCAGCCGTTTACGCGTGATTATGGCACAAATATACAAACATCCTCACAAACTTTTGCATTTATAATACAAGTAAAATTCTATCAGCAATCTGGCATAGTACAAGCTTTGCTTAGTTTGGGGCTAGATGGCGCTGTGTGAAATATGCACAAATACCTAATTATTTATTTATTTTTTGAATAACAGCTAAAACCTTAACATTAGAACAATATCCAACTTTACAATATCATTATTGGTAGGTATTTCAAAACATTCGCTCATTGAATGTTATCCGTACCGAGCTCAACTCAAAAGCAATAAATTTCAAAGGCTTGAGAGCAGTTAAAATGTTGGACGTTGCTTTGAGTAGGTAGTAAACAAGCTTCCGGCATTTTTTTATTTTAAAATTCTGACTCCATCCTTTACCAAACTAATGAGCCAAAGCCCTGAAAACTTTATTGGACAGCCAAAAAGACAAAATTTCGTGGTCGTTTCTATAAGCTGTTAGAAAAGGGCAACAAGATAATTATTAATTTAGCTATGAAATGTAGGTAATTTACCAAGAGTCTATTTTTTGGGAATTAAGCGCAATATTTCTGTAGACAAAAATATTATAACCTGCTAAAGTACACATTTTGACAGATTTTACGATAATTATCTAATGTGACTTTGCTTTTTTTTTTGAGAATAAGGTCCCTGTGTTAAAAGTATTATTAGAAATATATATCTATCTAGTCGTGTCACTAGTTCTTTCGAACTAATATGGTGAAAGGATTTCAAGTGTGCCTAAAAGGCTTCTTTCGTGCACTTAGCACATACTTTCGAACTTTTTACGGTTCTACGACATGCCGGTTTTCTCACGGTGTTTTCCTTCTCCGTTTAAGAGTACTGGTATAGCGCACATAAATTTTTCGAACGGAAAAACCTATTAGTGCATGATTGATTTGAACCCACGACCTTGGGATCAGAAGGTGGGACCGCCATTACTAGACCACCAGTGCTCTAATTATTAGCAATGAACCTGCATAAAGATCTGATTCACCACCCTTACATACTGTGTAGCTTGGTCGTTACTTCTCTACAAATAATACCCTCCAATTGGCAGCCTCGTTAGAAACCATAAAACCATTGCATAGTATAAAGTTTGTGAAACTTTTACTGTTAGTAAAATGTCACTGTGTTATATTAATTAAATTGAATTTCTATACTGCCGGTCGTCACGGTAGAAGCTTGGATGCGATGGTGTCACGGTATAGGGGTTATAGAGACCTTAGCACCTTAAGTGATTGGTAACATCGCCTGGGTATGCCATGAAGGGTTGTTATTTAACGTTCGTTGTAAAGCGGTGACAGATTTTATTTTGAAGAATGTATGGTAAGTAATTGAAATAAAATAGATATAGTCTATGAAAAGTACCATGAATGATTAAAAATGCAAGAGTCTACATGGTTCAATCACGCCGTAACTGCTGAGTCAAATTGAAAAAAACTTGGAGTAGACAAAGTAGGTATGATAAAAGTTGATTCGCTTTACTGATGTAGATTAGGATAAATAATCTTGGTGCTTTTTATTAAGGTATTACCACTAAAGCCGTGGAAGCTATAAATAAATGTAACCTATTTTAGGGGTGTTTGTTTAAATGGTTTATGTGCTGGGCAAACCTACTCCATCTAAATTTGTCCCGGGCACTACGTCCCTGTATAAATCATCTAGTATAGATGGTAAAATGCCTTAATTTAAACTATATTTTGTAAAAACACCTATTTAACCTATAAAAAACCTAGTATAAACCTATTCCAATTAATAATATGGGAATTGTTCACATACTGCATAAATGTATTTAGTATGTTAGTAGGTCATGTGTTGTATGTACTCAACACTATTCTACGACATCGAATTCTGTAATAAATATTTATTGGGGTGGGTTACAGAGGCATAAAATGGCAAAATAAAGTAAATATGAGATGATCATAATGTTTACAGACCCCTCTTTCCCACTGGGCACTCTGGGCAAGTGCCCAGGGCCCCGAGATCGATAGGGGCCCCCTAGATTCTGCCAGATCACTAGGTCCATAGAATGTTGTGTTCTCAAAAACATCGATTTTGAAGGAGTGATTAACGATTTTGCCCATCTCAAATCTAAAAGGATTCCTCTTCAATAGATTCTTAAGTACTAACCTGTGAATGCTAAAAGAGTTAGGTACTTTTGTGAATTCTATTACATTATCTATTCATTTAAAGTGACTGTCAATAAAAATAAATGTAGAATCTTGCTTATCTACTTTCTTTGTTTATTCTAACAAAATAGTGTTCTGTCAAAGTTATAGGGGCCCCATTATTCTAATTTGCCCAGGATCTCCAATAGATTAAAGACGGCCTTGGTTACGTACGTCTATATGATGACTACCAGAAACCAGAACCAAGGTTTATGAGGATTGAGAAGTGCATAGAGTGTATACTTGTCGTAAACAGTATTTAAGAGTATACCTAAATAGTAAATAAAAATTAAGTTTAGTTTCTTTACCGTTTTAATAGTAATGTTTTCCGCATACCTATTTTCCACAAGCACAATTAACAAAGCTTCTAATACGAGTACCTATTCTCTTACCTACCGTTGTAGTGGTAAGTAGGTACTATAGCTAGGTACGTATGCACCATACCACAGTGCCTATTGCCCAGACCCATTTGGAATACTGATGAGTTGGTGAGTTCATCGGCATGTGAGGAGCTAAGGTCACCGGCCGAAAGTGAAATTATGTACTGTGTTATGGTCCTTCGAACTTTAGTCCTAATAAACCATAAAATAAAGCCTCTTACCAATTAGCTCTTTCAGATTGCAGATGACTGGCACCAGAATATGCCATATTAAATAATATGGCAAATATAACTGACAAAATAGTACACAGTCATATTATTTATTTAATCGCAAACTTATGTATATGACTTTATGTCTAATGTCTATATGAGTATGGCTGATCACAACGCAAAATCTGACTACTGTGAAGAAACTATATTCCAGCAGTTTCAGACAATTTCTGTAACTGTCGAGGAAGTACGAGTACATAATTTAATTATAAAATAAGCATTATCTAACAGTTTTTTGTGATATTGTGACTTTATGTCTATTTCACGAGAATAAGCGTTTGTTTAGGATTTAAAGACCCGTCACAAACGGAGACGGAAAGACAGCAGAGTGACAGCAATAGGATCCCGTTTTGCCCTCTGGCTACGAAACCTTAACTGGTTTGTCAAAAGGATGACTGAATGATACGCTATAAGCAAACAACCTGTAAAATTGTGTTCTTAATATACAAACTGCTGAACACTACTTTGAACAATAGGTTATATATTAAAACACATAATTTGACCAAATAGCAGTCATCGCAATAGATAATCATTGCTCTACCTAAGGTGTTCATACATACATACATATTATCACGCCCGTATCTCTAATGGGGTGGGCAGAGTCACAAGTAATCATTTGTCCTAAGATGGATATGGTAGACAATGGTGACAGGTGATCAGCCCATCGCCCATATAGTTGGTCCATCATGTTTCCATCATGTTGGAAATTATATTATCCCTTAGTCGACTTTTACGACATGCTCGGGAAGAGAAGCAGCTGGACGCATTCTATGCTTTTTCTTTACTTCCACTCCAGCAGAGAAGACTGTGTTCATAAAGATTTTAATTTACCGGCGAAGTTTTAAAACATAACAAAGAAGACCGGTAGTTTCCAGTTGCGTTTTTGTAAAATCGATTCAGTGATTGCGTGAGATTGGTGCGTGACAGTCCGTTTCACTGATAAAAACTGTTTACGAAATCGTTATAGTAGACTGTTTAATTAAATAATACCGATTTTACCCTTCCAAAATTACTGTACTTAAAATTACAGAATTGTAATTATTCACTTTTACTGAAAGTAAGTCATCAAAAATAGATTTAAAATATTATGTAGCATCTAATTCCCGGTTTCAATATTCTACTAACGGATCGTTAGTTGCCATAGCGACGTAGTTTTTCCTATGGTAATGAACGTTCCGTTGTCCGTGAGTAGAGTATTAGAACCAGGCATAAAAAACGAAGACGATTAAATTAACATAATTTGAACATCACAGTGGGTATCACTTTCGCAGATGTCTAATTCAAGCTCAAAGGAAACGGAAGAAATAAATATTGTTTATCATAAACATTAATTAACAAACTTAGTAACGAACTGATGGGAGTGTTTCTCAAAAATTGTATAATTAAGTAATATGGCGCCCTATTTGCACAAAACAAAGCGAAAAGCGGAGCGAAGCCATCAATCACTGCTACGAGGAAAACTACGTCACGGGGAAATAGGGATGTGAGAAATTTATTCTACATTTAATTTCTTCACAAGTACCTACATTAATAAATATCCTGTGTGAATTGTGCCTTCAAAAATAGTCCCGAGCACTACAGAGCGTCTCGTTATTGTAAGCAAAAGTTGCCTCCTGACGCTGTATAAACCATTGAGTATTTGATAAAGGATTCTAACACTGCATAACAATAACTGTATTTTTATTTTAGAAAATTTGAAAAATCGACGCCATGCGATTAGTTATTTATCGTATTATCGTACTCAAAGAAACAAAAACAAAAGAGTGAAATCACAAGCCGCACTGGCTATTCTTTGTTTATTTACACCGCGTGCGTTGTGTGTACTTACGGTTCCGTTGCGTGTCGACAGCGGCCGGCGTGCGATTGTGTCGCGGCCGGCGCTGCACTGCTATTTTATGCGCATACGCACCTATACACAGGGTGCGCTGTGAGTTGTGACTGACATATTGATGGTTTTCCTGGTCAATTTTAGGAATACGTTGAAGCAACACAGGAAATAATTTCGGTAGGTAAAATCAGAAATACCGACACAATAGAAATGCGTTGTGAATTGACTACGGAAAAATCATGCATGTTATTGACAAAGCTAAAAAATGTTTTTTGCGGTATAGTGGATTATTTGTATCAAATAGTACCTACCTACGATTGAATTACAAATAATCCATAGTAATATAATGTTAAAAAAAACAGTCAGTTATTTCATAGGTACTTTATTTAGACACTTCTCTGCTGGACTGGAAGTAAAGAAAAAACATAGAATGCGTCCAGCTGCTTCTCTCCCCGAGCATGTCGTAAAAGCCGACTAAGAGATATTATCCTCTCCAACATGATGGACCATCTATATGAGCGACAGACTGATCACCTGTCAAAATGGTTCACCATATCAATCTTAGGATTTTTAATCAGAAGTGGCTGCAAGTTTCTGGCTTGTGGCTCTGCCCACCCCATTAAGGATAAGGGCGTGCTAATATGTATGTATGTATGTACTTTGTTTTGATCTAGGCATCGCATCGTTACCTTTATCATTATTGTGGCCTTTATATAATAATTATCAAAGTAGACCGAACTTTTCATTCGGTTGCTCTCTCCGAAAACCTTTTGGTTTTTGGAGAGAGCAACCGAATGAAGGCAGTGCTCTCGACAGTCTATTTATTATTTGGTTTATCAAGAGGCAGCTTAGGAAATAAGAATCACCCTGTAAACAATACTGATACTCAAACAACAATCCCCAAAAAGTGCAATGTATCAAACAATGAGACCGCGGGTGCTGGGCCGAGCAACGGTACAACCAGTCCCGAATCGTATGGCTTTTAATTTATACCAATGATAAACTTAACCGAAATAAACTTATACTTATTCTCAACGGAAGATAAAATAATTGCTACAAAAATCGTGAAACTGCTCAAAAAAGTTGAAAGACTTCTGCTGGAGAAAATATTCAACGTCATCATTATCATAAACAATAACCAAACTTTACCCACTGTTGGGCATATAGGCCTCCCTCTGTTTCTTATCATATCCTAGGATATCATAAATTATACCCAACACATAGTTTTCAACTTTGTTTAAAAGATAAATAAAATTATAAGTCAAACAATGTTGATAAGAGATTCGTAAATTATTTATTTTTCACAATACTCGTGCTTGGTCTTCCGTCCAAGATGGCTTTTTACATACATACATATTATCGCGCCCGCATCCCGAATGGGTGGGCAGAGCCACAAGTAATCATAAGAAAACCTACAGCCACTCCTGATTCAACAGATGTTTTTTATCCCAGAAAATAACCCATCTCACTTAGTTACTTAATTTCAATTTTACCTGTTAGGAATTGAGCCTAATTGAACTAAGTAATTCCGCGATTCAATTCGCCAACATTCCCGTTTTTATTTTGATTGGGTTGAGAATTGAAACCATCAAAATAATGTTGCTTTCATCGGTTCAGGTTATTGGAATATTGCAGTTTTAAATTGCAGTGGCATTTCTGTCGACGTTATTAGGTACCTAAATATTGTTTTTGGAGTCATTGTACTAAAATTATGTTTCCATTCAGTAGTGTTAGATAATATATATCAAAATTGTGTACCTATCTAACCAAAGGTTCATCATACGTAGTGAAGTTAAACTAAAAAAAATATAATTATTTTCTTTAAGTTCCACTTCATATTTTTTATAAAATTACTAGCTGCGGCTTCACTCGCATGGTACCCGGATAAAAAATAGCCTATATGCTATTCCAGCAGATGTACTATGTATATTCCAAGTTTAATTCAAATCCATTCAGCCGTTATGGCGTGATTGAGACACAAACATACCTACACACATCCTCAAAAACTTTCGCATATTCAATATACCTGAGTTAGATTTTGTTTGTTATTTTTTATTGCATCTAAACTTATAAAAAGTAGATGCGTAAACAACAAGTAAAGAAGGTAATATTATTAACTGTAGGTACCAATGCTATACTTACTAATTACTCATGTGTATAGCTAGGCTCTAGTCTTCTTACTACTCTGAGCACAAGATATTCTAAAAGCCCCATTTATTACCTTACCCTCTTAGGTCATAATGGCGCCTGCGACCCGTAAAATTAGGATATAAAATATTGTAATTACTCTTGTAAGCCCCATTTAATTTCACCTAAATGGATCCGTGTTTAGTGCGTGATGATCCACTGCAGGATCCTAATTAACATCAAACGGTAATTTGAATGAAACATTTGTACTCAGTCCCTTAAAATGTTGTAGATACTTAGGCTCGTAAAAGAGAATGTCATTCACGCTGTTCTCTCATACAACAAATCTATGTTGATCGTTGATCATTGTTGAAAACGGGCCTTCTAGGTTACTTATACCCTATAAATAGTCTACTTATTAGTGATGATTTTGTATGCATTTTTCTAAAGTAAATCTAAATTTGTAAGTACTTAAATGCTGCTGTACCTTTTTTATAAATCGATATAACAAGGACAGCTACAATTTTATGTTTAGTTCCGGAAAATGCAAAACGAATTCGACATCATTACCTACTAATCTAGAAAGATATTAGCCCATAATCATTTATCAATTAGATTAGTAGGTACCTAACTAAACCTGAACATACGTACTCCCTAGGTACTGTAAGTAAACAATCAATACCGAAGAAGCAATCTATTAGCCCACATAGGTAAGGCATTAGGTTAATAGGTTTAGGTAGAATAAATTCCATTAATCTCATAAAATCAATTTCTGTGACACTACAATAAGACTTCGACTAACCTACCAGGCTTTCCTAGTGCCCGATGATGCCGAGATGCCCGAGATGAGTCGCTGAGGAGTACCTATCTCACATACGTGGACTCGTGTCGTAGGTGTTGGTAGCCATAATTATGTCGAAAGAAATAAAAGTAGGCCTCAAAGGTCATTTCTCCTTTCGTGTACCTACTAATAATGAAGATTTTTGTATTGGTACAATGTGAAAGTACTTTCAAAAAGAAAACCTACAATACCTGTATGAGAGCTTTCAAAGATAAGTCGTCTATAGGTAGTTTGAACTTATCGCCTTTATACATACATAAATTCTCACACCCGTATCCCTAATAGGGTGGATAGAGCTACAAGTAATCATAAGAAAACTTGCAGCCACTCCTAATTCAGTCCCAAAATGGATATGGTGAACCATTGTGGTAGGTGATCAGCCCACCGCCCTTATTTTATATCACTCAAAAGTTTAGGTACACATATACATAAATATTATCAACATGTTGTGTGTGTTTATATTTACACTAAAATGCATCCAAGTATCTTATTAAGTCAAGGATGAACTTAGATAGTTTTAATTAAAATAAACGCTATAAAATATTATGAACAGACTAGTTCAACTGGCTCAACTGGCTAACATAACAAAAGTAGAGTAGGTAGTGTGTCCATGCGTTCGAGAATGCAAGTCAGCATGCGATCGATCTCAAATGTCAATGGATCTGGATCAATAGATCGAACACTCTGCCCACTTCTGTCGCATTGTATGATGAATCACTACAACAACGGGCTCTTGACTTTCTAAGCTATCTGATGATCCTATCCTACAATAATATTACAAACGTGGAAGTTTATGAGAATGTAACTACTTCTACTACTAGGAGTGCAAGGTCGTGGTGAAAGGTGATTCTCAAAGACTCCTTTTGAAGATGTGAGAATGTTTATGCCTCAATCACGGAGTACCTAACGGCTAAATGTATTTGACATCACGAGTAGGTTAGTATTATTGATAGGTATTACCACTTGTCCAGTTGTAAGTAGACTTCTCTAACTGTAGTCTCTACAGGGACTTAAGTATTTACCTACTAGTTTTCATTAGGTCGATAACCATTAGAAATAACGGAAGGAAGCGCGGTCAGTCTCGGCATTGCCATTTGACCGAATCACGTAGCGCGCGCGCTCCTCGCATCTTAATCACTGATTTATCTCAAGACAAAGACTTGAGATTATTGTCCCAGTGGTGATTATGTAGCTGATTGAGCTATCCATCCCTGTGGAGTGTTTGTTTTGTGTCTATCTTTAGGTAAACATACAAGAAAATATACTAAATATAAATTTAATTTTACGTTTGTCTATCTTCAGGCAAACAATCTAAAAAATACGTAATATCACGCTTGTTTTCCATAGAGGTAGGCAGAGACCACGGATTCCCCTTTGCTAAGGTCCTGCCATACTAACAATAACAGTCTAAAAATGCTTAAACAGGTAGGTAACTACACACTTTTATCAAGCAAATTACTTTTAAATGGCAGCCAAAGTTAGCGATAGCTCCTAATCATTTATCACGGTTAGCTACCTATCAAAAAATCCTAACATAATTTTGGATTTTCAATCAATCATGAGGATAACCTCCACCTCGCTTCCGACGTTTACACCCCGTGAACTTCGATTTATCGCTTAGAGCCCTATGAGGGAGTGATACCTATCCACCCTACATCTACTACCTAGTAGGAATCGTAAACAGGTCATGGAGTTCTGCTCTTAATACCTTCTTAGGTATTTAAGTTTGTTTCATTAAAATTTCGAGTAAGTAATAATGTCTTGATTTCAGTTTATAATCAAGAAAATGTATACTTAACATTAATTTTATGTATCATTAGCTGAGGCATGCTTTTCTGCTGAACTAGGAGTAAAGAAACAACATAGAATGCGTCCAGCTGCTTCTCTCCGCGAGCATGTCGTAAAAGTCGACTAAGAGCATCCCACCCAACATGATAGGTCATCTATGTAGGTAAATGGGTTATAGGCTGATCACCTGTCACTATGGTTCACCATATCCATGAGCACTGGTGGTCTAGTGGAAGTGACCCCGCCTTCCAATCCTAAGGTCGTGAGTTTGAACCATAGACTTAGGATTTTTTACGCTCAAGTCTATACTATATCATTTAAGGACTTTGAAACTGATAAGTAAAATTTTATTTGAAATGGCGTATCGTAAGATAAACGAAACATGTCTCTATTTGGGAAAGCTTAGAATAAAACAAAGATGTAAGGTAGTAGCATAGTTTATTTAAGTGAACATCGTACGCGCTATGCAGGATAGGTAAATACAGTAGGATAAAATGTAAAACAATATGCACATTTCCCTGTAGGTCCAGCAACTCAGTTATAAGGCATAAGTCAATTTGCTATGGGGCCGGACTAAATCATATAATCCTACATTACATACCTATTTCATTTGTTGCCTTTACTCTAATAGTTATATAATAGGATATGATTAGTAAGCTTAATATAAATACAGATATAATATTATTTGGGTAAGACAAGCAACCCTTTAGGGCTCATTTCCCAGTTCAAACTGAACGGCGTTAAACGTTAATCTGAGTTTAAAACTGTCAAATTGTATGAAAACTGTCATAATGTCAGTTTTTGAACTGAGTTTAAAAGCTAAACGCCGCTCAGTTTTGATGGTGAAACCAGACTTTAGTCACAATGTTCCTAGAGTAGTCATAAGTACTTTTATAGAAGTTAAAATAAACAGATTATTCCATAAGCTTCTTTTTAATAGACTTGTTAAGCAGTATATCAATACATTTTTCTAAATATACTAAATACCTAAAATATATTGATAACATGGACACACTCGGAGATTTGGAGAAAATAGTAAAAATAGCACGTAATAGACCTAAATATATTTCAATAATATCTTATATATTGGAAGTTAGTATAGAAACCGTCTAAAATCCTATTTTTTAGGCTTATCATAAGTATTAGTAGGTATAGAGAGTATAATAATTGACTATAGAGTAAATAAATACAAATTGTGGAAATCTAAGGCAAAACCAAGTCAGTCTATATTTTCTAAATACATTTTATACGCATTCTAAATATCATAAAAATCTAGAATTGATGAATACTGTAATGTTTACGAAAGAAAACTCAAAAATCGATACCTGTTTCCAAAATACGATAGATATATCTACTTAGTTATGGCAATGAAACACAAATCAACACATAATATATGGCACAATTTACATAAAATAACTACATAATTTCAAACTAATCGTAGGTAATAATAAAATTTTCAATAAAAAACTTACCCCCGAATACTCAAACGCATCTCAAAGTTGAGCACGTCTCAAATGACATTTTTTTTTTGACAGATTTTCATCAGAAACTGTCAAAAAAACCGTGAATTGAGACGTGCTCAACTCTGAGTCGCGTTTGAGTATTCGGAGGTTAGTCTGTGTTTATAGGCCTAACGTAATTGGGCTAGTACGAGTAAGCTCTGAAAGGATATTATTACTATTTATATATAATTGAATTGGAAAAAAATAGTATATAGAGGTTAAAGCTTTTCTTTTAGGCTTGTAAACATATTTTCACGTCTAATACAAACTATGTCTATATCCTACCATCTACCGAACATTTTAGGGAAAAGATTATATAATATACCACAGCGATATCAATTTTTATAACAGTGATCAATGTTAAAAATATCAATTCGATGCTTGCATAGATATTAGCGAAGCAACTATATTCCATTTATATATGAATTAGTGTGTGGAGTGAATAACTTAAGCTCATTAAAATATCCTGAGTGATAAATAATGTAATGTAGTTCACGATAATATCCTGTGTGATCCCCTTTTTACTAAAGAAATTGTAACAAAATTTGTACAAAACAAAATTATTTACAAAAACATTAAATAAACGAAATAATACTAAAACGCATTGTTTTTCGTCACTGATATTACATTAAATTATTGTAAATCGTAAATTAATATTACATATTTATTTATTCATGGCATCAACAAATTATTATGTACCTAATACATTTGTATCGTAAAAAAATATCAGGTTTATTTTATACATAATGTGCATAAAATAATTTTATATTTACATTTATGTAAGTACATAAATTATTAAAATATTTGAAATAAAATTCTATAAGTTACCTACTATTAAATTTAAAGGAATGTTGACAAAATTGAGCAAAGTAAAAAAATATTCCTTTTAAATAGTACCAGAAATAAAATTTGAATTCAAAATTATTCAGATTGTGATTATAATGTTTTTTATTATGGTATCATTATCTCGACTTCTAATATTTTCCCAGAGTATACTTACCTATATTTCATTTTACTTAATTTTCTATCAATTCAAAATCGAATACAATACAAACTGGCCTAGAAAGTATTAGGCTATGATCGACCTCTATTTAGACAAAGTTATGCATATTCATAATATTATGTATCTTAATGGATACATCTACAGTTACAATAACAGTGCATTGTTTATTTTATCTTGAAGAATGTTTATTTCATTTTATTTCTTAAAAATTATTCGATATATGAATTAAATTTGTAAAATAACTTTTGAAAACCTGTAGTTCTTCCGTAAAATAGTGCTTATTTCTCAAGATAATATTAACAATGCTATTTTAATATCAGTTTCACCTAAACGCGTTATACAAATCTCAAATTTGTTACGAATCGGTTTTAAAACAACATTTTATGTGAAGAAATTATCTCTCTGTTGATATATAGGCAGTTCAACATCCGGCGAGCGGTCGTCCCATTCTTCATCATTCAAATTCTTAGGCAGCTCTTCTAACGCTTTCTCTATCCATACAAACAAAACTTTAGTTTCTAATACAACTTCTATTTTAATTTATTGAATTATTAAAACTCTTTCAAACTCGAAATGCAAAACAACAAGGCAACTAACGGATAGAATATACGAATACACACGTCATGTTTTTTTAATAAGCATGCTTGGAAATAATTAGACTTATATACTCTATTTGAATAAATTATACAATATTTTCAATAGGATTATTTTTGCGCATAACTGTGTATTCGCACTATGAATTATTATAATAAACAAGGGACTACTCACAACAAAATGCATAAAACGAAACCATGCTGCGACACACTGGATCTTCCGAACCGCCCTGTCTCGCCAATAAGTATTTGGAAGTAAAGTGTATGGAAGAAAGTGTAAGAAGTGAAGTTAAGTGTGATATGAGTAAGATATGTGAATCAGTTGGACGACGGGCCATCTGTGTTGGTTCCTGCAGAAACGGGACAAACGACATCAAGCATAATGTTGTTACATGCGGACACACGTGGATTAGTCACGTCAAATCACGCAGAGAATCATCATCCCAAACAAACTTCACAATTTAAAATATTCTATAGGTATATCAAACAAACGTTATCGAAGTAACGGTATGGGTAAACAGGTACTTATGTAATGTGAAATTGAACAGACTGTAAATGTTGAAGATTTGATAATTCTCATTATAAATTAATGGAAACTAAATTGCAAATAAAAATGTGCATTAACCAAACGCTACAACTAAATATTTTTAATTTAAAGTGAATTTCAGAGTTAAAATATTTAGCAAAAACGATGGCATATTCAATGTATTAATTATTGTTGAAATTGAAAAAATATAAGCAAAACTTTCAAACGTTTTGAAAACTGCACAAAATATAAAGTTATGTGAAACTGGAAATCTTGTTATTGAACATGCCGACAAAAACACATAAACAAACAAAATATTTGAAATTATCTAACTGAATTTCTAAAGTAGAGAAATATGCGTCGGAACTCTAGCTAAGTATGGATAAAAGTATTGCAAAAGTGGTATTAGAAGTGATAGTCTAACAGGTTCAAAGAAGTGACCAAGGGTACATTTTCAACTTAATAAGCGTCTGAATTTAAAATTAATTAAGTTTTTCTGTTACACATACATACTTTACGAAAATATAAAAAAACCCCTTAGTCACTAAGTAGAGAGTAGGAAAGCATAGAAATTCAGTTAGATCAAACAATTTAAACGAACAAACAAACAAAACTGTTTAATATATCAGCCAAATTCTTACCAGCGATAATTTTGCTCATCTCCGTAACCTGTTTGGCCAAAATCTGGTTCATTTGCAGCAGATGTTCGCGTTGCCTCTTCTCGACCGCGTCGGGACTCTAAACGACAAGCACGGGTTGTAGGCAATTCTAAGCATTGCTGTTTACACTATAGAGTTCAATATTGCTTATAACGATTCCCAACTTTGCTAATTTTGGACCTAAAAGAGCCTCAGTTGAACTGTAAGTTCCAATGTTTCAACAAAAGAAAGGAATAATTTGAATTCCTTTCTTTTGTTTGAATTGTCGTAATAGATGAGTATAGTTGTTACAACGTTCTATTGGTTTGTAGATGGTCATAGAAAAGTGTAAAATAAATTGGATTTCACTGAAATATACATTCGAAAGTTAGAGCTTGGAAACGAGATTCATGATTTAATCTACAAACTCAACAGTATAATTTATAGAATGATCAAGCGATGCTATTTTGTTTAAGATAATATTGAAAGCTGAACAGATTTACATACAAAGCAGAAAAATAATGCAAAAGGTAATCTAGCTAGACAATTTAAAGAAAAAACAAATCAAAAATACAATAGTAGAGACAAGATGACTATGGTAAAGAATGTTTCAAAGATCATTTTAGTAAATATTTCGAGGTCATCTTGGGACTTTGAAACAGGAATGGCTTTGGCACAAGTTTTCTTATGTGGCTCTGTCTACCCTATAGCCAAGTGAATCAAATTACTCGAATCACTGTAGTAAGTAATACCGTAGTGCAAAGTCAAGATTACATCAATGGAAAAAAAATATTCATGAATATCGGTAACACTTCATAAATTCAGGAGATGTTACACAATGGTAATCGCGTGTTAGATGATTGCAATAAATCATAGAAACGGAAGTAAGGCTGGCCATGCGTTACCTTGCCCTCAAACACTGGTGGTCTAGTGACCCCGCCAATTCTAAAGACGTGGGTTCGAATCTGTTCGCGCACCAATTATTTTTTTTGTGTAATTGCGATAATAGGTCTGGTATAGACCAGACCTCTTAAACGATGAAGGATAATATAATAAGGAAACTGGCATGCTGTAGAAAGTTTCAAATGACATGTCAAGCGCACGAAATGAGCCTCTTTGAGGCGCACTTTAGTTATTTCACCTCACTGGTTCGAGAGAACTAGTGTCACAAGTAGTACCTTGCCCTGGTCTGCTGGCGTCCCGGTAAGCATTTTCTTTATAGACTCCACTTTTTCTTGCCTCTTCTGTTGCTCTTCGGGAGATAGTTCTGGAGGCTGTGAGGGCAAAATTTCATGTTTTTTGTCAAAACTTTGAACAGAAATGCAAAGCATTCAAATAAAACAAGTGAAAGAGTAATTCCGAAACTCAATGTTGATAATTTGGAGTGGTGCTCTCTTGGTGGTCACTCTTTAGTGTCAAGTTGAATAATCCCAATGTTTGTAAAAAGCCTTCTAAGATCCTGGTGGATATTAGGGCAAACACAAATATAATTTACAAAATTGATTTCTCACCTCTCAACTTAAGGATATTTCTGAGATTTTTCAGAGGAAAATATTTAAATTCTGACTTATTTAGGAACGTAACATGATTATTATGCCACTTTCGATCTCGACTTTGCCTTCACGATCCTCCTTCTGATTGATGAAACCTGTTTATGGTGCCACTTACTTTCTCAGGAATGTATCGCTCCGGGATGAGGATCTTCTGCGGTGCAGCCAACAGCTGATCTATAGTGTTGTCTGCCAGTTTGTGCATCTGAGGCGGCAGCGCTGAGCGGACCACGTCGGGTGCGGGCGCCGAACGCAGCGCGCGTTCCATATCCGCATCGTCGAGAGAACGACCGAGTTTCTGATGAAAATGATTTTATTTATTACTCTATGGCTACGCGATCTTGGCATTGGTGAATGTGTACGCTATGCATCTATCCTGTGATGAATTATAATGGCTGCCACTCAATGCGAAAAGTTTGTCAAAACCCAGAAGCCGCTGGTTCTATATCAGCATCGTAGAGATAACGACTAGGTTACTGGTAAATAATGATTACCCCTGCAGTAAGACTATCGGGCTTTTTGCATTCTTGTGTAGGCTGTGATGAATCTCTGACTTTCACTTGCAGAAAGCTTGTCAAAACCCTATAATGAAGTCATGGGGTAGGATTGTTGATTTGACTCATGACTCATGTGGAAATATTGACACAAGTAAAAAAAAATTTGAAATACAAAAAAAAACAAAAATTAAGAGCTTAGTTTGAAGATCTCTGTTGTGGAGACAAAGGGGTTGATTTGAGACAAATCTTTAAAAAAAAATGTTTTGGATGACTTCAAACTATGGCATTCGTTCTCGAGGTCACCTGAGACACTTTTAGAACTATATTTTACAGTTACAGTTTTATTGAAATTATTAGGTATGTTAATATTAGATATTGATAGAAGAAATATAAAATAATATGGTTCAGATGAGTACACTTACGTCTTGATTGTACGCATCCTTAGGAAGTTCATTCAGTGTCTTCGCACTCAGATGATGCGGCGCCGTGTAATGCCTCCTCTTCTCTTTCGGAACTTGCCTTCTATGTAAAGAACCGTTCTTAGGCTCTCCAGACATTTCAGTTATAATCTGCTTAGCAGCCTCACTCTTGAAAATAGGCGATAGCTCCATATTGGACCTCGTCAGACTCACTATACTACTGGTCTTAGACATCGACATGGTAATCGGATCGTTTGTCAAAGTCCTGGTACTCTCAGTCGGACTGATCGTGTACTGAGCTGATAGAGACATCCTGTCGTAACCAGACGGATTGTAGCTTTTACTATAACTGCTGTTCAGAGAAGACATGTTCTGCGAATAGTCGTAGGATAAAGATGGACTTGAAACGTATTTGGGGCTAGTCTCCATACTTTTCTCTCCGATTTGGAGGTAGTTCGGTGGATTAGGTGGGTTCTTGTAGTAATCTGTTCTTGGGAGAGATGAAGCTCGGGTGTTGTTGAAGGATTGGACTAGCTCGTCTTCGATGAATTGGTCAAGGTTGGTCGTTATAGTGTTGGTAGGCCAGTCGGTTAATGGCTGGAGTGACCTTTCTCTGTCACGCTGTCTTCGCTCGCTTTCTCGTTTCACTATGCGAACCGTTTTGATCTCTTGTTTCTCAACATTGGAGAGGTTGGCTGTAAGAAATAATTTATCGTCAGTAAAATAAAAGAGAACTTCAAATATGTTTTTCTCAGTTTAAGTGATTTAAAATATGCATCTATTGACTATTTGGGTCACTATTTCAAATTCCAGTGCTTCAAAACAAATTCCATTATTTGAAAGGTAGGGGTGATAAGACCTGCATTGATAACGCTACATTCATTCAAAATATTTCAAAGTATATCCAAGATTTTTTTATGTCAATAACGCATGACCTTGAATCAAAAAATCACAATACATAAATGAGCTTGAGATTTTTATCAGTATTAAAAAAATCCTAAATTTATTCTCTAATATCCACTTAATACTACATATCAATGCGAAAGTGTGTTGACACGTTTGCTAGGATAACTTACACGCAGCAACGGATCAACATGATTTTTTCTATAGAGATAATTTATGGGCCAGAGAGACTGAGTAGAGAGACATAGGCTACTTTTTTGCCAATTGCCGAGGAGTGGAAGCTTGTAATATAATTTACAAAATACAAAAAAAAACAGTCGGGCTATCTAAAGGCTGTTGCAAACGGTCTATAGATGGCTCACCTGATCCAGCTCATCAGACGATGGAAGCGTGCCCAAGACGCTGGCCGCATTGCCACGCTGAATGGCAATACTGATCCGTTGAGCCAAATAAAAAGCCAGTTCTTGTATCGCGCATCGCTTCGACCAGACGCCCTGACCAGCTTGTTAAATAACTTACCAAATCCCCCTTGTTGGACATCCTCGCTCGTCAGAGGCGAGATGACTTCGCCCGGCGCTCTAGTGTCCACATACAGCGGCATGTCCACGTTGTAGTGAGAGGGGGTGGTCAGTCTCGCTTCGTGTTCATAGTCGTAGCCGTGGTCCACTGTGTGACCGGTGTCGAGGTTGGTCTCCGACCAGGAGGATAACGGACGCTGTGGCTGGCGTTGTTGTCTGCCTGTTCGATATTTTTAGATCAAAATGTGGCAAAAACTAAGGTTCCAGCCAAACAAAAATTGACAAAGTCGCTAGGATAAAAATCCGTATTGTATGACACTGCGACATTAACAAAGCCGTAGATAATTTTAGTTGTAATTTTTTTGGAAAATTCAGAATATAATGCTTATTATACGTTTAACCTGTTTAATTTAGTATGTTACCTGGCATAGAATCGTGAGTGGACTGCAGAGCATGCGACTGTTGGGTCAGATGTCTCACAGCTCGGCTCAACTCTTGCCTTTGCCGTTGCAACGCTGACACTAGCTGTTGGACCCTTGACACCTCTGCAAAAGAACAAACTATGGAGGACAGACCTTAGGAGCACGAAGACATAATACTGTACTACACACTGGCTCGAAAGAACAAGTAACACGAGTAGTAGGTATTTACCATCTTCGAGCATAGCAGTGGGATGCGCAGGCGCAGCGGCGCGCCGAGCTTGTAACGCGCGGCGAAGTTGTTGCAACTCCCGCTCCAAGCGCGCATTATCTGCTACCGTCTGCTCCAATTTCTGTACAAATTGTATAAATGTATGAAAGAATATCCTTAGAAATTAGATTAAATTCACAAATACTAACTTGCATATAATATAAACATCAGCGGGATATTTACTATGATTCTATGTTTTTTTGAGTTTCCGCGAGATAATAAAATCAACATGCAAAATTCAAAGTGTCCTAATATCGAAATAATAGAGGACAGTTAGCGTTTTCTTGAAAGAACAAGAAAATGCTCATCAAACTGTCAAATATATAGATTCTTTAATCGCGCGAACAATTCTTAAAACAAAGCCGAAACAAATGCATCATGCAGAAATCATACACCATCACCGATAACCGAATTTATATCTAAAAATCGTCAACCAACTAATCCGTGTTGTAAAATATAATTAAATACTAATAGAAAATAAAAAGTGCACGGTGCATATAAAACCTTATAAACCTTAGAATTGTGCGCCAACATCGCATGGACTCTCGCCAATTCCGCCTCGAGGCCGCCGGGCGGACGCATTTGCTCATTCAGAAGGTCTGTCTTGTGGACAGTCGCTAATTTACCGCGGACACCTGAAACAAAAGTACCTACATACATTATTATCACGCCCGTATCCCTGGTATGGGCAGATGGGCAGAGTCACAACACAAACTATGCAGCCTATCCTGATTCAAATTTCCAAGATGGATATGGTGAACCATGGTGACAGGTGATCAGCCCATCGCCTATATAGATGGTCCATCATGTTGGAGAGGATACGATAGGGACGAAGCAGCTGGACGCAATCTATGTTTTTTCTTTACTCCCAGTCCAGCAGAGAAAAAGTGGAACAAAAGTATATGTAATAAATTAGCATTTGCCCGCCCGCATCTTTCATATTATTTGGAAATGTCATTAATTAAAATAGAAAAATAACGGAGAAGAAATAATGTAGATGTTTATTTTGCAATTAACCTTAAAAAACGAAAGCATTTTTTAACTAACCACATTTCTCTATTCAAATCTACTAAAGAAACTGTTATTTCTCGATACTTGAGTTTCATTAAAATCTTTCAACTAACTTCGATTCGATATGCAATTTAGGGTCGATTTCCAAGTTTCATTCAAATCCGTTCAGCCGTTTAAGCGTGATTGAGGCACAAACATACAAACTTTTACATTTCTAGTATAGTAGGATAGGATTAATTACTTTGTTGATTTGTTTTGTCAACAGACCATTTTGAATTCAAATGTAGCGAAATTGGCAGGGCCGCATTCTGAATCTTTATTATATGTAGACTTGTGGAGGAATAATAACCTAAGATCGAGATGTTGCCAGATTTATATTTGGAAATCATGCAACGCCGCTTAATTTTGTGCCGCGAAGTGATTTGCATGTTCTACAAATATTTTTTTCCGAATCTGAATATCATGGTATAATGCTAGGTATAGTACGCCCAACGGAGCTTTGCATTCGTGAAGTTAGCCGTTTCGATGGGCAGTAGACAATTTAGTATGAAAAAACTGAACTGCACATGACAAACGGCTAACTTCACGAACGCCAAGTTCCTTTGGGCATACTGTACTTGTAGTCTCTAGTGTCCACAACACATTAAAATTACGCATGTGACTGTTTTATAATATTATCAGTATGTATGACGGGTTCGATCTCCGCTGCGGGAGAAATGTTTACATGTTCTGTAAATATTTGACCGATAGCAGAGCGCGCGGGCGAAGCCCTCTAAGGTCGCGGATGACTACGGCTCGCGCAGTTCTACTAGTAGCTATGTTCCATGTACTACGTGTTCGTACGACTGTTGCAATACCGCGACCGCGACCAACGCGGGTAACAATCGCTCCGTGAGTTCTTAGCCTAAATAACCAGTGATGCCAAATGTCAATTTCCTCACCGTTGAGCATAGACTCGATAGTGTCCTTGTCAGTTTTCATTCCCTGCAGTATGGACGCCTCGTCAGCAAGTTCTTGTTCCAAGGCCCATAGTTCAGCCACACGCGCTCTTGCTGCTTCTGTTTCTAACGGTTTGCCTGCTGCCACACTCTCTAGCCACCTGCAAAACATGCTTTTTATTTCAATCTTGCTACCTATTACTTGTTTTGAAGCTGGGTTAAATGTAAAATGTGTGAAATATTGAATGGTAAATCGAATTTACACTACGCCTACCCCCCGTTTGGTCTGTGCATAACGCGACTTAGTTTTAGGTATACAGAGACTGTAATAACTTATAGTCTAGTCGTATTCTATAGCTAGAATAGACTATTTTTATCTTCATTATCTACTGCTTCTGTAAGGGGATATTAACTATTTTTCAAATTATATTTTCTTTCACTATTAGAAACTTCCCTAGTAATTCAATACACATGCATGGTAAAACAAAACTTGTAATACGATGAACTGAATGTTTATTTATTATTGTCTTTTTTAAATACTGCTTCTACCTTCCTTACCTTTGTTGCTCTAACGCATGTTCAGCCAGCACCTTTTGCCTCAGCCTTTGATTCCTCTCCAGCCTCTCCACAGTCGAACCCGGCCTGTTGTACAACGACCCCAGCTTGACCATATTATCCACCAACTGTACCAATGGCTTGCTCTTTTCATACTGCTGTTCTAACTCCATCAACTGCATTTTGAGTTGTTCGAGTCTTGCGAGGTGCTCCTCTCTTTCCATTGCCTTGATCGAACTGTTACGACACTCCTGCAATGCCAAAAGGTTTAGTATAATTTCAGTAAAAAAGATTTTGGCAGAAAGAAGAGAAAGGTATATGTTAAAGGAAGAAAGTAAATTTTACTGTTATCAAAATTAGTATACTGAGAAAATCAAACAAATTTTGGTAAGAATATTTAAGGAGCAACAAAAACCATTGTTATCTTGTATTAAAGAGATGTAAATATTATTGAAAGACTTCATGTTAAACCAATGAAATTGTTAGTAGTCAGCACCATCGATGATAGTGTAGTCATTGCTGTAAAATTTAAAATTAGTCACCAAACCCCTGCACCAAACATGCAAACAAACAAAATCCTAAACACCTCAATGCTCTCAATCTGAGAACAGCACTGTTCTATAGCTCGAGAAGTCGCCGTGTGCCGCCTCCTCAGTTGAATCAAAAGTAGAACTAGTTCTTCGTGAGTTCTCCCCAACAGTTCCCCAGCGGTCGGTATATCAGACAACTCAGCCTGAATTTGTTGAGCTCGTTGCTAATAGAAATGTACAAAAGCTGAATGCATAATGCGAACAATGATGAAACAGTGACAGTGATTCTTTTTGGGATGCAAAGTATTACAAATCATACTAAGACTACTTTCGTGACATTAATACAAATTACAAAACAATAATAAATAAAACAAACTGATGTCAGTTGCAATGTTCAACAATAAAAACTAATGTCTAAAAATAAAAATATCAAACAATATGCTGAAACGATTTAAAAATCAATGCAATGCAATTACAATACTAAAGAGACCTACTAACGGCGGATGATTACATACCATTTCATCATTTTCCGTATACCGCCGCACTCTTGGACTCACAGCTCGTATTGGCTGTTGAGAAGCTCTAGATGGAGATCTAGCCGTAGCCCAAGAATCTTCTGTTAAATTGATCTGAAAATTCAAAGATAAGTTGAATGATTCAGAATTCATGACAACAAATTGCAGGAAAAATCATAACGAGTGAAAATAACAGTAAAGATTCTTACATTCTGTTGAGAAGCCGATATGTTTTGCGATCCGTAGTGATCGTTCGGTTTGTCCTCCACCCATCGCACTCTGGGACTTACAGCTCGAACCGGTATGCTGCCCTCTCTGTTACTCATTCGACCGATTGATGTGTTGCTCCCGAGGAAAGCTTTCTTTGATAAAGCTTGTTGATTGTTCGCATTATTATTTGTACCAGATTCCGTATTATTAGCTGCCAAAGTCATCGAAGCTGTAAATTAAATGAAGTATAAACTTATCATATTTACTAATTATATTTGTTGTATCGTTTGCATTGAGAAAATAAATTCTCGATATAAATACTATTGAATCCTTGAAATATAGTAAAGGGTCTGTTTCAGCAAAATACGAGTATGAATAGTTGATAATGTATTAAAATTTATTCAGTTAATTTATGTACAACACACATTACATTCATGTTAAATTACATGCTTGTTATGTACAACTTATCGTGTCGCTAAAACATTCATATCATAAAATGCCAAATTATTTACAACTAAAGTACAAAATAATGACTTTGCTTTGCGTAGTAGGTATTTAAAGAAATATAACTTACATAGTGAACCTTACAGGACCCAGAATGTTAGAGGATACCTTCACTGCTTGCACTGTCAGGCCCGGTATCCGTGCTACAGACAGCGTCGCCTAAGCCCACACCTGCACCCATTCCCCGCACGCGACCTGGCCCAATTTTCATTAAACCACTTGACATTAGATCCCACTGCCTAAGCTTCTCTCTATCAATCTCAAACTTCCTTCTCCTCTTAACCGAGTTAGTCTCTATGATCTTCATCGAACTCCCAGGAGATTCTAAACTCAACTGCTCGTACACCCCTTCGTCCGTTGGTTCAAGTGACCTCCCTGCACTTTCTGCTAGACTTACATACACATCATTGTCATCTATTTTTGGCACTTCTTCAAAATATCTAACAGCAGCTTGACTAGTTTGACCACTGGCATTATTACTAACTCTACCCGAACATATCAGAGTTCGACCTTGTAAGTCGCAATTCACATAAGTTACATTTCTGCTTATTTTCTTAGTGGGATCCTTTTTTACTCGTTTAATACTATTCATGCCACACGTTTCAAAACTTACTCTTCTAGGCGTTGAGTTCTCGGGCATTGTATCTAAATCATCCATAGATCTAGCATGTCTATGCGAAACTCGCCTTAAATTGTCTCTCCATACCTTATCATCTTCCCATATTTTCTCTCCATGACAAATAACATTTTCATAAGCACTAGCTTCAGCTTCAGCATCGTAATAGACAGTGTTTGAAGAATTTCCGCTGCAGTGAGACGACATGCTGGTTGAAGACAGTTTTATCAAAGCACTAGCACTAAGTCCGTTCGACTCTAACGATGAATTTTCAAAAGTGCTGTTATTACTTGAATTTTTTTTACAGCCTAGACCAGATAAATTCATAGATTCTGGAATTTTAGAGTTTCTTCCACCGGAAGATTCATAAATATTTTTCAAATCGATCTCTGGATCTTTATCAGCAGCGCTCAAAAATTCTACTGAAACACTTCTGGCTGCTGCTAATTCAAATGGTTGGTCTGACGTCATAACTTGGTTATTTCTGATTGGATTATGTATATGAGAAATCTCGTTTTTCTTATGCAGTGGTCCTCTTCGCCGTTGATTGTTTAGTTTGCGATATAAGTTAGTATTTTTCAAATAGTGAGACGTCGGTAAAATATTAATTTGCTCTTGTGAAGAAAGATCAGAGTAGTAGTAAGGTGCACTGTGTTCCGCAGAACTCTCTCTGCTGTGAAAGCCCATGGATGAAGAAGAAGCATGAGTATCAATACCAGTTTTAAGCGCCAATTTTGTATCGTTTTCATATTCCTTTATTTTATCTGTCACTAATTCGTTATTAAGGTTTTTGTGTAGTACTGCTTCCTCGTTGTAATTTTTGCAATAGTATGAAATTGGTGACTTTGGTAGTCCCACTGAACTACATGAACTGTGTGAACCAGTATAGCCAGAAGTTTGTTCTCTGATGTTCTTGAAAGGTACTTCTGTATGATTTCTGTTCCCGTAAGTATTCGTTTTACTGTTATGAACGACTGGTGTGCTCGAACAACGAATATGTGAGACAGGTTGTGGGACAGCTTGACATAGGTTATCCTTGTAGCTAGAAATATCAGCTGCAGAAACATTGAATCGAGAGTGGTTGTTTACATTATTACTTGTGCTTGGTTGTAAATTATCAAGATATCTGTCTAAATCTACGTTTGTAACTGTCTCACTGGGTGGAGGAAAAGTAGACTCTGCCAATTCGAATATCGAGTCATCAGAAAGAGGTCTTCTTCTCATTATCATTTCTAAGTCCCCATAACTGCTAGCAGAGTTCCTGAAATCTATTGCCATATCACTTTCATTCAAACTAGTAACCTCTGATGAAATATTTGAAGGAACCATATCAAATTTGCTACTGACGTCTGAATCCAGTGATAGCCTGGAAGTGCCTTTTTCTGCACTAAAACTTCTCAAGGAATCTGACTCAACGCTACTAGAATTGTACGGGTCGGGCACATTAACGCTCAATAAATTAGGAGATGATTCCAGCATTCTATTTCTTTCATTGAGGCTTGCTCTGCTGTTGCGAATCTTTTCACCTCTAGACAGTGTGTCATGGATTGATGTCCTGCTTCCATAAATCATCAATGATGTTGCTTTTCTCTTGACAGTGTTCATTTTTTGGTTCTCTGTTGTCAACATTTTCAGTATTGAGTTGTCTGAGGACATATCTGACTTATCTAATTTCTCCAAAATATATTTAGAAAGTGCATCCTCAGACAAATCGTCACATGGAGGTGATGAGCTTGGGATCGGAGGAGGCAAAATCTCACTATCTTCATGGATATCCAGATGATTTTGACTTGCGTTCAAATAGTATGAAGCTGGCCTAAATGTATCTGATATGCTGAATCTACTGAATGGGGTGTCCAAAGAAGTCCCTTTTGAAGAGTCATCATCAACATCAGAGCATTCAGACTTTGTAACTTTATTTTCGCTCTTTGAATTTCTTTTTAATGTATGTTCTTTTGTATCTGCAAAATTAGATGCAGTATCAGATAATCTTGAGTTTGGTAATTCTTGCGATGTATTTTCTTTGTCAGAGACGTCTGAGAGCTCCATATAGACTGGCTCTACTCTACCATTATTGACGCAAACTATTTCATACGTTTGAGTGTCTTCTTCGCTACCTATATTCATTTCGACGTATGGATTGTCTTCATAAGTCGCATGTTGTATAGTCTGATCGAATACTTTAAGGTTCTTTATTATATCTTTATGAGCTTGTTCAATTACAGATACTTTTCGAGGACTCATCGGCAAATAGTGATCTTCACCTTGCCCACTAGTTGTAGGTATTTCTGGACTAGGAGTTTCCTCGTCATTGTTACTAAAACTGTTATCTTCAATTTCAATTTTAGTAGAGCTACTTCCATTTTCTTGTTTACTTTTTACATTAGTAGTTTTAATTTCAACATCAGACTCTAATAAAACTTCATCTAAATCATTATCTGTATATTCGATATCTGCACCTTCAGATTCCGCTTCACTATCATGTGTTTCGTATCCCTCTTCACTAGTACATTGCTTCAATTCTTCTGTGTGATTTACAGTCTCACTATTTTGAGAACCCGCATAGTCATCGTCATCATTGTCTAGATTTATTTTAGGAATAGATACTGTACAAAATATGTTTTCGTACGTATTTTCTGCATTTTGTACGTTTATGTCAGAGGTGTTTATATCATTTTCCTTGTTGTCAACTACTTGTTTAACACAGGGCGCGTGTGGGGTAATCGGTCGCATAATGTTAGGACTAGATAGGTTCACTTTATGAGACCTTCCTGCCTGCATATCTCTGGGTATTTGCAGATCAGTGCCCGTTGTTTCCTCTGAGGTGCAAAAGTGAAACCGATAATTACTATTTTGATAGTAATTACTCAATATACCCACCACCAGAGTTAGTAGCCCTGATTGTTAGATAGTGATGCAAACTACTGTGTATATTAAAATCTAGTATTCGAAACCCACCACCGATTATCACCAAAATATTTCGTATCCTGTTAGTGGCACTATACCCGCAGGCAGGAAGGCACCCTTCGAATAGCGAAGTCATCATGTTGCTACTTTAGTTATTCTAAGTATGTGTCTTAACAGACATTAAAATTTTTATTCATACATATTATGGCATTTTAATTATATGTTATAAACGTATAAAAATAATAGAATTATTATATTCTTAATAATTAGTATGTAATTAAATTAAAATAGCTAAACCAATTAAATCGTTTAACAAATGTATGTAATCACTAGACATGGATATTAATAAAATTACATAAACATAAAATCATACAAGAATTGATCAAATATTTGGATGTAATCATATTTCATGCAAAATATTTTAATCATGCTGACAATCAATTTTTTACTTCAATTATTGTAACCATGCTACAGAACTACTATTTTCGATAAGATGTTCATCATACCTTCATCATCAGATGAGTAGCTGTTATAGGTTGCGTTTGCGTATGTTTTGGGTTTATACTGATCGGATCTCAACGACTGCCGACTTTGATTCAACGATCTGGCAAGTGATATGGTAGCTGGTGTGCTTTTTCTTGTCAACGGAGATTGTAACATCCTCTGTTTCCATTCCAACAGCCTCTTCATTGACTCTTCGCGCTGGAAACAAAAAGGTTATTTCATAAAATATTACTATCATTTTTGTCTTAAAATTAGACAAACCTTTAGCATTATGCGTTACCTGTTGAACCTTTTTCTCGCCTTCGCCAGTATTTGCAGAAGGCAGTCGAGCACTCGCTGACCTCATGAACCCATCAGAATTAGGATCGTACTTCATGTCTTTTACAAAAGCACTAACATTAGACCCATCACTCATTACACTACCACTTCTGTTTATGTAATCTTTTTGATTTTCCATGCCTTTCTCTTTCAATGTCCAATTAGAATTCAAACCTTCAACATCACTATATTTTGAAGTGTAACTTACATTGTCTTTGTTCCTAGCATTGAATTCCGATTCGTAATTGTTGTTAGTAATCTGTGAATAAGCTGAGCTGAGTTGTTTTTGAGCTAAGCCGCTAGCATACTTTGCCAAAGGAATGTCCATAGTTCGTGGTCCCAGATTTCCTTTTTGTTGTAAATATTGTGCGGACTGTCGCATTTTTTCCGCATAGCTTTCCTCTGAATAATATCTGTCTGAGCTGGGATCATAATACGAATTTATGTCTAGACTGGATTTGGGTCGTTGCGGCTGTCTGGGTGGTTCGTAGACGCTCTGTGCGGGCACAGTTTTATTTAGGCTCTCGTTTTTTGCTTCGTACTCGAGGAAATCAGCGCTATGCGGCCTTGGCATTGGCGGCTGGATGCCGCTTGCTTGCATCTTTTTTCGTCTCAATACCGCTGGGCCAGTAAAAGTTTTCTCTTGAGGCTGAAAAAGACAATTGTATAGATTAAAATATAATTTATTAACAGTGCTTTAAATATTATACAAACTTTAACTTACATAATTCACAGCACTTTCTTGTTGCTGCGGTTGATGACCTTGACTCGAAATGCTGATTGCATCTCGAGCTTGAGGTGGATTGGGTGATTTTGCATAAGGTTGTCCATACTCTTTTTCCGTCGCATAACTCCCATACACATCTTCATAATCACCAATCTTCCCTCTACTCTGATAAGGTGCCATAGATGTCGATCTTCCGTATGCATCAGGCGTCCTCCTTTCATTGAGCCTTTCATTGACTGCGCTGCCTGCTCTACTAGGTCTAGTATTCAGTTCTCCATAGACGTCTCTGTTATACCCATGGATATCGCTAGCGTTTCGTGGTTCAGACTCTCTGTTGTATGTGTTTATGTCATTGATGTTCCTTGATTCTGAATAATCGTTGTGAATGTTCAAATTCTGGACGTTTGTTCTATCTTGGCTCTTATTTTCAGTTTCTATAGGTGTGTTTTCAGGGGGCGTGTCTTGCAAGAACGGGTTACGTTGTGACTGTCTTTCATAATGCTCTTGCTTGTTTTGTTGTTGACGTTCATACAGCTCCTGCTTATTTGTTTCTGGGACTTGTTGCTTTCGGTTCCTATCAAAGTAAGGTGATTGAGCATTATTTGCGTAAGATGTGCTCGGTTGGTTTTCATTGTTCAGTGGTAAGGAGAGGTGTTGCGTATCGTATGGGCGTTTGTACTGTGTCTGAGGCGACTGTGGACTGCGTGAGTATTCCATGTTTGGACTGGTTGAATAGTTTCCGTGGTCGGGGTATCTTTGAGTTGTGCCTTGACTGTAGTGAGATGCTGGCTTTTTGAGTAAGTCGTAGTTTGGATCGTACCTGTGTTTGTGAGAATAATTATTAGCTTTGAAAGAGAGTTCAGTTAATATACACGTATAACCATATTAGCAAGTGCCGGTTCGCTATCTTCGCATTTCAGAAACAGGTGATGACTGCAAGTGAGTGCGAATGAGACAATCGTATAAATTTATAGTTGACCAGCTATCAGTAGTTTTACTGCAGATATACAAGTTAGTAAAAAACTGGTAGTCTATACTTACATATCAGGACTAGGCGAGTTATACCCTTCATTTGATCGCCTTGGCTTAGGTGGAGCGTTCGCGTAAGTTGGTATTTCTTCTCCTTCCTGCAAACAAATGGACATTTTATTAATTTTTCTTAAAAGTCTATGTTCTCTGTAACCCTTTCTGGCTTCTAAATCGCGGTAAATTCGCTTTGACGACATAGCTACCAGCTACGATCTCAATTCTTACTTTACGTAAACGTTCAATTCTATTACCGATTCTACTTTTTTGTTCAATAATGATCTATGTACATCTTATTAACCATACCAATTATAATCGTACTTACACGAGTTCAATTTATCGGAAACAGATATGCACTTAGATATTCACATACGAAGTGTCATATCATTCGCAGTTATAATGGTATGTAATGACTGTCCTTGGTTCCGCTCTGGCGGAGTAATTGTTTACCTGAACCGGTGCTAAAGTACTAGTTGTACTAGACAATTCTGTACCTAGAGCTCAATTAGGGAACGCTTGACTACAGCTGTCCAATGTTATTTGCCGAAAGATCGACATTCCAGAGAATTTACAGTCATGATAATTTTCCTAACTGTCATATGGCTTATACATATACCAAAACTCGATATAGCCTACATAATTTAGACTCTATAATATTTTACAGTAATACGCACCTCTGTTTTTGCAGCTGCCCGTTCGCTCTGCGTTTGCGACTGCTCGCTGAAAGTAAACGGTCTAAAATGACTTTAATTGTTGTGCCAAATATTACTTACTGTCCATAAGATGATTAGTTTAATAGGGCTGGCCATAAATGATAGGGTATTAGGGCCAAATCTAGTAACCTCATCATCCAAACTGTGTTTTTTTCATGTATAATGTTATATTTATCATAATTTCTTACTTGGGACTTTGCATAAGAGCAGCCATGGTCAATGCCTTCACCCATTTCATCATAGCCTCCTGATCGGGTGCGGCTAGTATGTATGTCCGCATATTAGCATGCTCCAGTTTGAAGGAAAACTTCCGCAGTACTTTGTCTTCAGCAGTGCATGCTGATATCTTGTAGGAAGGCAACAGAACTGAGCCAAGGAGTTTCCCTTCGTCTTGACCTGAAAAATGAATTTGACTAGTTAGATGCAGTACTTGTATCTTTATTTCTGTCTGAAAATCTCAAGTGTCTTCTTTAATCGCAGTAACCAAATAATCCTTTCTTCGTAAAGAGAAGGGCGTGCTTAGGCTTTAGTCTCTCGTATCGAGTTAGGTATTGGAATTTCAACAAAAAACTTAAATAAGTACCTATTTAAGAATACCAAACAAAGCATTCAGCTAGGAAAATTCGTTCAAAGCCAGTGACCGCATTCTAAGTTTTAGACAGAGAGAAAGTTGTAAAACTGTAAGAACGACGTAAAGTATGTTGTCAGGGAGATTTATGAAAAGAAAGTATGACTTACTTTTGTAATAGAACAGGCAGTACTCCGACAGAACAAACCATCTCTTCCTCCACACTTTCAATCCATCCGAACCTTGTTTGTAAAGTATGCCAGCCATGGCCACAGGCGCAGAAGGTATTCGCTGCGCCACCGGTGACCTTAGCGCCTGAGTACCACTGCTACTCCTCCTACTATCAGAAGATGGGGACTTCACACTTGGCGAGCTAGACTCGCTGGATTTCATTGGTGAAACCGTGTTATTCTTCTGGCTCTGGTTGTTGAAGTTGTGTGGGATGGGATCGGAAGGCGGGGATAGACTTTTGTCATGACTCCCTTCCGATCGCCGGTAATGCTCTTGTTCCCGCAGTTCTGCCGCTTGGTTGGCCTGCCATTGCTGTTCTTGATATTGCCGGTTTTCCATCTCTCTGTATTCATTGTTCAGCGCATGCCTGTCTTCCTTTGGTGTTTCCGGGCTAAAATCTTTGCTGCTATACCGATCTAGATCTCGATAAGAACTGTCGGAGTAAATGCTGTTTTGTAAGTTCGGAGGTGGCTGCACGCCGTATATTTGTTGTTGCAGTAACTGCCGTTCAGCAAACTTCTGTTGTTGGTGCATTTGAGCTTGATTCTGATAATGCATTTGCTGCTGCAGTTTCATCTGCTGAATTTCACTGTACTGTCTCCTGAGCAACTCTGTGTTGCTTTGGGGACCTATTCTACTGGAGTATGGAAGATATGGTTTTGAACCGTACTGATTAACACTAGGCCTATAAGTAGGTTGATGATTTTGGTATATTTGGTTGGTATCTTTCGGTGGGTTGCGTTTTAGATAGTCTTGATAGACCTCCGCGTTATATCCTACTGGTATGTTTTGGAGCAGCTCATGGTTGACGTTATGGTCCGTGTGGACTTCCGTCCTCTCGGGCCTGGGTGGTGACTGTGGATAGTTGTAGTTGTCGTTGGCTCCGTAGTGTCTTGCGTAATCGTGATTATGTCCCGTGCCGTACAAATCATGTCTATTTTCCAGGAGCGGTGACCTCGCATTCATGTTGGAGTGGTACTGACTCTGCAGTAACTGGTGCATGACGCCGTTGGGCTGGAGCTGGCCGGCTTGTGCGGAGGTGAGGTGGGTCGTCATTTGAGGATGTTGAGAGTATATTTGATCTGGGTGGACATGATGTGCCATGAGGTGTTGTTGTGTAAGGGGCTGTTGTGTTGCCGGCTGCTTTTTATTCTCCATTTCGAATTGTGACTGTGGTATGGGCGGATCAAGCCTGAAACAAACAAATAGCAACTGTTACATTCGTGTCATAATATCCCGCTTATAACAATAGGTTCCTATAATATAATAAAGCTAGTACCAATGTAATAGATCGCGTGCTTGTTGGTATGTAGACCGAAACAATTCAATTTGACTCGGTTAATCGAAGACGCGTTATCGTCACCGATGGATAGGGTGCGTGTTTGAAGGTCTGAAGAAGTATCAGAAAGACGTAACGAAATGTGTCGTGAATTCGTTACTTCTTATGGCCCATACAGGTAATGTAGCTTTATTCAATATTTTATTGCTTGCCATTTATATCTATACTAGATAATTTAAACAGCGTTGGGAAGAAACTTTTTCCTACACTAACAGGACGCTGTAGTGCACTGGACGAACTTAGATAATTTAGGATAGCCCAGCACGTATACCATCCTCTCTGTTAAGTCGGCCTTATCCACAGGAAAGACATGGTCAACACGTGAGGAGCGATGTAGATCCAAGTTTACAAGATAAAGCGAATAAGAAAGTAAAGCAAAAATCGACTTCAATCTAAGGACGAAGCTAAACTTCCCAATGCATCTGTATAAAAATGTAGGGATATTTACATAAAATATGTTAATATCGCCGATATTGATGTAACACTGACTTGAATGACTGATTGAAATACAAATAAAAGATGACTCGTGGTAAAATACTATACTCCCTTTAAGTTTTTTTTATTACCAATAATACAAATTAAAAAAAAATGGTGTATCCAAAAAGTATTTCAGTTGTTTAATAGGTACTAACTTACACTTTATTTTGTAAGTACACTCACTTAGAACTCGGATAACTTTTCATGCATTGCAAATAAACAATGTCATCGACCCAATTCGAATTATCGGTATCAATCATTGAAAAGATAACCGCGTAACTGGGTGATGTCGATCTAGTTTAAAATAGAGTATGTCAACAAGCAAACACGTATTTATAGAACATATTAATACTATGTGCAATATTGAAAACGGTAGCCGAAATATATAGGCGACATCTTTGTAGGAAGAAAAAGAAAATGGTGCCAGTTTCCATTTTACAAGCGAATTCTTGGCACCCTTAACTATTAAAATTACAAGCTGCACTGCGGACAAAATCCTCTATAATTGCGTTTTCCGTATTTGGCACATACATATATCAAAAATCTCCGTAACGTTTTCACATGGTTACGGCATCACCCGGTGGTGAATTCGTGAAACACTCAATTTTATGTTTAACTGCTAAATTTTTCTACCAGCTAGCCAACTAAAGGATAATTGATCCAAACAACCAATTAGATAACAATTATCACCAAACCAATGGACCAACAATAGAGTCAACTACCAATTACTCAATACCATTAGCACCCAACTAAGAGATGGCTAATGATTAGCGATCGATCATTCTCGTCGTCGCATCCGCAGCGGTGGCCTGTGAGAGTAAATAAATAGCTTTGTCTAATGACCGGAAGATGCAGTAAGTCAGCCGTCAGTTGGTACATCCGTCTGGCACTTCCTTACTATAAATAAGTCCCGCCAATCAATATGCAGATTACTGTAAGCTTTGAACTGCATTAAGCCGCGATAAATGAAGCCCACTCAGACAAGTAGGTTATAATATCTGCAATTGAAACAACGGTGTCAATTTCAAGGGTATCAAAAGTATGTCGATTGCCGCCGGCGACCAAGTCAATAGTAAAGCTACTTTTACCATACAGCCCAACTACAGATACTGGATTTGTGAACCGAGAAACTGATTGATGTTGGGAAATTATTGGCTAATCATAAAATCATCTCAACTTCACACTGTTTAGTCTAGCATAGTAAATTGTGATGCGTCTAATATTGTAACTACGCAATGAGCACTAGACGTGGTCTATTTGGCCACCAGCCAGTTTATTTTCTTTTAGACCAGGAGACGCGACAAACGATCCCCGTTCAATGTCAATCTTGGTATGTGACCTATATTAGCAGAATGATTTAACGCCAAGTTGGTATCGGCTTTGATCTTAAACTTCCGATCTTTATTGGGAGTAATGGGAAAACATCGGGGCAGTGTGAAATAAGTGTATTAATTGGTAAAGCGTTTTGTTGTAATTCTATGTAACAGATTCAAATAGAATATATCAATACCTAGAATTTAAACATAAATGGTAATCAATTATCGATTAATAATAGAAAGGTGGACGTGAACAATCTACTATCATTATGTTTTGAAATAGCAATTTATACAACAAAATGACACATAATGTACCCAACGTATTCATTATCTTCAAATTGTTTTCAAATAAATTATGTAAGGAATATGCAGCGCGGAAATTAATGTGAAACTCGACGCAATCGCTCAAATGACTCATGCTAAAGCTTCATCAAGTTATAAATAAATAAATATTTGTGGACATTTTAAAACAGAGTCATTCAGCCCCAAACTTAGCAAAGCCTTGTAAGTATGTGTATTTATACATATAAAAAAAATATGGGAACCAGATGTCTCATAAAATACTTATCTACTTTTTTTAATATTCATACTTATGATACACAACAGTACAATATCCAGACCTAGAAGAATCGAAACCCGCTCTTCTTGCGTCTCAGCCGCCACGCCATCGAGGTGAAGTAAAAAAATACACTTTCAAGACACCTCATCGCAAAAAAACCCATATTACATCAATAGGTAGGAACGGAGTAATAGTGTTCTGTGTTGAAACTCGCTTCACCCATGAAGTGACCATTATAAAACTGAAAAGAGTTAAGCTTTATGAGCTTCCATAACTCTATGAAAACCTTAGATGAAAACCTATTTGAAAGTTGAAACACATATCTCGCAGAAAAATGAAGAGTTCAACAAATAGAGCCTAATGGTAACAGGAAATCAATCGGTGGGTGGGTACACTTGTGTCTTTAGTTACCTACATATTCAGCACGACAATTATTTGGTTACTAATGACAACAACCGAAGCACGTTTCTCCAATTATATGCTCGTTTACAAGTTTTCTATGACACGTTCCTAAGCAGCATATGATTCACTTTGCAAGAATAGAATATTAAGTAACAATGTAGACGGAAGAATCATAATGTATGGACGTTTTAACCTTGCCGTTAATGTTCCTTTTTACCCGACTACGGCGTAACAAAAAGGAGGGTTATGACCGGTAGGTATGTATGTATGTTTGTTCATCTGTTCCCTCATAACTTCTAAACTACTTATACTCATAATTTGACAAATGAAGTATCGTTGGAAGCGTCTTTATCGTCCGCTGGTTAGGATATGTGACGTCACATTAAATTGAATATAGCGCTCTCTAGAGAAATAAAGTCATCTATGGAATAAGAACTAAATAAAAAAACATTTTTTTATTATGCCGTGTTGCGTAACATTTGGAAGGGTTTCATTAGCACATTTCAAAAATATATACATTGTTAATTGTTGCTTGCCATAACTATCCCCTGAACATAGTATAGTTACGTGTAAGTTTATTTTATTTAATAGAAGATAAATATTGAATAGTTTTGTACACTTTTGTACATAACAGTTTCAGTTGAGAATATTTTCTTGTTTCACACTTTTTAGATCGTGATTTTTCATACTTTTTATTTTTCCTTCAGATAATATTCCCACAAAAATTGCAGAGTAGACCAGTTGGTTCAGGCCGAAGGCTACAATTAGGGCCTAGCAAAGACCCTAATAAACGAAGCACAATATAACCTGAACCGGTGGGAAACCAGTAAACGTTTAATAAAACAACCACATCCTGACAGCCTGTGGTCGCAAATGATGTCTCACGCAGATATTATTGAAGAAACGGGTTGCTACGGCGAATATAGAAAAAGGAGTGTATTCTTACCTAGCGATCGAAGTACCTAGCAAATAAAATAAGTGAAGGCTTTGCTAATTTGTAGTAGACATTATTGTGTTACCTACGAAAACATTATATTCGACAGAACCCTTAAATAAGTTAAAAAAAAAAACTTTATAGTACTACTACTACAACCTACTAGTAGTCGTGTCACTAGTTCTTCCGAACCAGTGTGGTGAAAGGATTTCAAGTGAGCCTCAAAGGCTCCTTCCATCCACTTGACATATGTACATTTATACATAAAATCACGCCTGTTTCCCATAAGGGTAGATAGAAATCACAAATCTCCAAACACATGTTTTCTAACTTCTTAGGTTCTACGATATGCCGGTTCCCTCACGATTTTTCCTTCACCGTTTGATAGTAACTAGACCACCAGTGCTCTAATACCTAATCTAATATTATAGTTATAAAACTTTTTCAAAAGCAACAGATAAAGAGAGCACAACAAATAGGTAGGTGCCTTAAATAAACAAGTCGTTAGCAAACAAATTTACGGCATAGAAATACCTACACCAACGCAAAGTTCTCTTGACCGAGCAAGCGATCGATATCCCAGCATTATTGTAATTAATATTAAGTACCGAATTGAGATACAATCTCTTAGACAGGTACTCGTGCTCGATCAGCAAACATGTAAACCAATATCCTAAAACATTAGCCTACTTTTAGAAGAATGTATTATGATACTCATTTGTCACCGCGTTACGTTAGAGTTACAACACTTCCGAATATTGATATTTGTATTCTTTTTATTATATTAATACCGTGTCAGACCGTGATTGGGATTATTATGCAACGTGTTATTATTCAAGTACGTAATAGATCTACACTTAATACTTCGTAACTGACGGATATTTTTAATCTTTGGCCTTTGGGAATTGCTACGGTTTCATCGATCGCTCTCTCTGTATTGTTAATCAAACGAGTTTCATGAAGCAATTAATATTCTACTATATTTCGTTAAACTTCCATAAGCAACTTGCTTTTTTAAATTATTTATATCGCCAAAGTCCACATCGCATTTGACACCTGACCGTTTTTTTTATATTAAATGGGCTTTCTCTTGACCTCAATCTGAGCCGAATGAGCTCAAATAAGGTCTACGATGTAACAAGATCGCCCAGAAGCAACCTATTCACTCGAGATTTGAAAAGTTTCGGGTTATACTGCTTTGGAAGCACAGACGGTACCGTTAAAGATTCATTAGCTCTCCTTGAAGAGTGTAAAGCCGCGATTCACCTCGGTGGAATGCAGAGTCTGATGAAGACCGGTCCGGGACCGCAAGAGGCGGGCCGAGTTCCCGCGCACGCTCGCTACCCGCCCGAGGTGAACAACCGGCGCACACGTCGTCGTCCTTGGAGCCGCGTGCTCCTTTCTACGCTACAGCACAGCCTCCAGCGAGGGTTGACATCACACTACATCAAAATATATATGTATTTTTTTTTTATCTTTATTTATTTAAAAGGAGTTTAGTCACGCAGTGACTACGTCACTCCCGTACAGACTGGATACAAATTTATGTACACACTAAACAAAATAACGAAGAGTTTTAACAAAACCTTAAAATAAAAACGTTTCTACCTATTATATATAATACCTAAAACCTTATTTACGAGTAGTTGAGCGGGACTCAAGCCACTCGCAAATAAAGCATAATCAGCATTCTAGCTTCCTCAGACAGCAGGGAATCAAAATATACAATCGCTAGTTACAAAGTCAAATAAATAAATATTTGTGGACATTTCACACAGCGCCATCTAGCCCAAAACTAAGCAAAGCTCGTACTATGGGCACCAGATGGCTGATAGAATACTTATATACTTTTTTTTGTAAATACATACTTACAATACATAATACTACACCCAGACCTGGAAGAAATATTTGCAGAACATACAAACATTTCTCCCGTAGCGCGAATCGAACCCGCGCCTCTTGCGTCTCAGCCGAGCACTCGCCCGCTACGCCATTGAGGTCGTCAAAAAACCAAGTATTACATATTTGGCTTGGTATCTATATCCTATCAAGCTAAATCGATTTGATTAATTCAATGCAGTCAAGATAATTTCAGCGATTAAATAAAATTAAGTAAGTACCACGTATTCCAAGTATTTGTACTAACTATTGAAGCGCTCGTGGCGTGGCTTGCTTAGATGTTCTTGATTGATCGTTGAAGTTAAGCAACGTGCGCGGTCACAATTGAGATGGGTGACCGCAAGTGGCATTATGAGCTGAGCGGCACGTTAAATTTTCGGTCCAGGCTTTTAAGTCGTTAAGCCATGACGGAGGCCTTTAGGCAGCCTACAAACTCCGTCACAAGAGTTGGCCACTAGCTCATACGAACTTACTAACTACGCACGAAATTAACAAACAAATATTTCCCTGTTAATATAAATATCTAAAAAGCATTCAGGCAGCCCTGACCACCAACTTTGTACTTAGATAATTCACATGTCAGTGGTAAACTGCAACCTGAGTACCGTGTCGTGCCTATGAATATAGGTACTTGTGGCTTTGATGCGTGTGTACTACAGAAAACATGGTGCGGTTCTCTATGAAATATTGTTGGAAAAAGCACTTCAATTCTAACTAGTTCAACTCACACCATATCGGAGAAAACATTGACGATCTTCGCATGGCAAACTATGACAGATCGAGGTAATAAGACGGTTGAATGTTATACCTATCTGCCTAAAAACTTTTGGCAATTTCACCAACCGCGCTTGTATTATACGCTTGTGTTATACCTATCTGCCTAAAAACTTTTGGCAATTTCACCAACAAGATAATTGTTTGACCAGGCTGAAACATAATTTAAGATGATGAATACTATTTTGTGTCCGGTTTTCTGAACCGATTCATGAAGTTTTATTTTAAACTCTCAAAGTTATAAGTAAGTCATACTTTTCTGTTTTATTTCACATTTTGTATGATACAATAAATCAAGCTAAATTTTAAAAAATGTAAAAACTGGAGCTCGGGCCATTTATGGAACAGCTGCCTATTACCGCTTCCCACCCAGCTATTACCAACAGGAAGAGGGAGGCAGAACACCCCCTTTCAGAATGTCACCTGTTTCATTAGTGCTATCAGCTTCGTTTATATTTCATACTAAAATCCCAAGCATTAAAGCTATTGAAACCAATATTTATGTAGGTTTTCATATATTTATCCCTTTGAGCTGAAGGCAATAACTTAACACATTAAAGTTGAGAATTAACTGATTTTGTCTTTGAGTAACTTCACACTCGCTGCACTTCATAGTACAGTCTGCATCAAAAGTAAATACAGTCCACCCAAAAGCTTCATAGTAATTAGAGAAACTTTAAAGTTTTGCGAGAGCGGTAAGTAAACAAAATATTTTTGCACAAACTTCTATTTCAATACATAAACCTTATTCTTCCATCGTCCTTTTCCAAAGTAATGAGCTGGTAAATCGTGCTCATAACTCAAGAAACACCCGGCTGAACTTTGAACACGTACAAATTCCGCGAATACGTACGGGTTCGAACGGAACTATGTGAAAATTGATCGCAGATTCACGGGCAAAGCTATTCACAAATAGTTTTACGAGTTATCTGCGAGCTGCAGCGGTCGTCAGACCATGAAAAGTTCACAACGAGTGTACAATACCTTCTGTTTTTGTTGTCTCGACGGTGGCACGCGGTGTAAAGTTACCTACAACGTTACAGTTCGGCAGTTTACACAAAAACGTAGGCATTCGAGTTCGCTAAACCAAAGACAATGAGACAATATTGGAAGATAACAGTAACTTCGAGTTTAGTGTTTGTTTATTTAAAAAATGATTTGTTTTTGTTGTCGTTCATGATGATTTATCAATGTTATTAGTGTAGCTTTTTGAAGTAACAGTAGGGTCTATTATTTTATCTAGTTTTTTTAGTCGGTATTCTACAAACAATTTGTTCGATAATTGCTTAAGTCATGCGGAATTTCCTTCATTACTCACTGAGATTTTATCACTGTTTGTTATTAATTACAGGTCCACCTTGGGCGTGTCATTATTGAACTATTAATGCAGCCTCTATGTTATACAAACTTTCATTATGATACCTTGTTCACGAGGTGGGTTATATCATAACCATTAACATACCAAGCAGCCTATTTGAACTATGTTCTGTACACCGTTTAAATAGTTTTAAATAGCTATTTACCTTAGAAGAATCGAACTACGCCTTATCTTTCAAGGAGAAAAGCACCACCCGAATTACGTTTTGTTTTAAGCTTACGTCTATCACTAACGAATTCTACCGTACCATCGTTTGAAGGGACACTACAAAGCGAAACTCGGTGTAAAAACACTCACTGTTTGGAGACTCAATATCGGACTACTCACCGCCAAAAAGCTCGAGGTCCGGCCACTCCCATTTAAAACGCGCTTGAAGTAACATGGCTCACGATCAAGAGACTCGAGGTTGTAATGAATCTGAATCACGGGCACCATTCATATATTTACATGAGCCTAAGACATTTATTCTCTATTTCATAGAGAGGATAAGTAAGTTCCTCGTGACTTTATATGTAGCTATACAGATGTATAGAAATAAGATTGTACCCACATGAATAGCTAACCTCGGGGTCAGCTTACCCATCAGTTAACTGGAATAACTATGCATTCTAATTCTCACTGAGGTTAATAACATTATTATTCAATATTAAAATTCTGACATGTATCGAACTTTTAGAGAAAACACATGGGCGTTGAAAAGGTATATCTAGAGATGTGATAGTGTCCGATATAATCATCTTGCTAAATCGATGTTTATCACCAGTCCAGCATGTTAAAAACGCATAGCACCAAATAGATGTTTTACGATTATATGAATGTAAGCTTTCCTTGTTGTAGTATGATTTTATGTCAGACAAAGAGGGCTGAATATCTGAATGTCGAATGCATATTAGAGTAGGTTATTATGTAGTCTATTGTGTAGTAGATGTCTCTCGCAACTTGAATTCGGGATAGCTTATTGAATGAGAGACATTCATGCCCCCGTACGTTCTTGAATAGATTTTGTTGACTTTCAATGGCTATTTTTTCTCACACAAAGTCACTGTCACATCATTGCATCATAGAAACTAGTTTTAAAATGTGGAATATTATCGTTGCAACCATGAGAGAAATTCCAAATAATGAGCTATTCAAGTATCTGCTTACAACTGAGATTTAAAAACATTTTATCCTAGAAGCATAAAACTTGAAGGTTCCTTCAATGATATAGGGGTGCACTAAGAAAGCAATTATCAAAATTAAACTCCTACAGAAGACAAAAAGTCAACGCGTTCCACTAGTATAGGTAGATACTGAAATAAAAAATGATAGGACACATAAGTTGTCCATCTGACTAAAATCGGCACAGCGCATTAAAATCAGACGAGCAGTTGGCACGGGAGGAGAAAATAAAAACACTTTCCCTTTAATTTATTGCCGCTCAACAAATAGGAGTCGCATATGGACGTGATTGTGTGAATAGTCGCGTGGGACACATTGTGTAGTGTTGCCGACAAGCCTCAATGACGTCACACTTCATTACGTCTTAATGAAGAGATGGTGGATGAGGAATCCGTATGCCTGGCTAAACAGAGTAAACTCATTTATAATATAACTAGTTTCCGCGGCTTGCAACTTTCAACTGTGAAAATTAACTGTACTACCTGCAGAGACCTAAAGGTACTACTTAAGAATTGAGTAATATTCTTTGCGAAATTTCCGCCATTTCATTAAAAATACTGTTTAAGTCTTACTACTTTTACGAAAATTTTGTACAGCTTTTGAAAGTAGAATTAAAGGAAATTAGGATTTAATTAAATTTTGTTTTGCCGGCGTGGTTCTAAAATTTAATGCTCAAAAGGCTGAAATGCTCGAGCTCCACAGAACGAATGAAATTGCTACTAACACCTTTGTACAGAAATAAAGAGATTGCAATTACAACTTTTTATCGAATTCTCTGTAACAATGGTACTAGGCGTGAAATAAACCATTTGATACTCACTTACACACAATTATGTAATAAAAAAAAACTGATAACTATAATTACGAACACTTACTGGGAAAAAATCATAGGTGTGAAAGTTCACAACCAATTGTTAAGTAAATATTATGACCCAGTTGGCACAGACCCTGCTGCTATGAATAACCCTAATTACTTTCATCGCATGATCTACTACTTATGTATTTCTTAATATTATTTAGAGCGATGATAACAGGGTTAAAGTTGTAAACGATTGGGTGATTTCTTTATCAATATTTAGTGGATTTATTTATGTTTCCTGTTTTCAATTGCCGATCTTTTAACAAAACAAAAAACTTAGTACACTTAGTATTATTCAATTACATTTATGATAAGGCAAATCTAAAAACATTATCAAGCAAGAACGATAGTTCTAAATAGAGTCTGTACCTGACTAAGATTAACACCTATAGGGCCTCTGTAATCTCCTAACTGAATTAAAGTCCTCGCGTAAACGATAATCCTAAGAGTTTAATACTCTAGGAAGGTAATAAAAATCGCAATTTTCTTATCACTATATTTTCGCTTTAATGGCAATTTCATTAGATACGCATTAAGAAAATAAATACGTGGAACGTAGTATGATTTGAAAGTTCTGTGATTACAATAGTTGATTATTATAATTGTGTTTCTAATAGCAATTTATCCTCAGAGCGAGACTGTGCCTGATAACATCAACTATAAGACGGTGACACAGTCGTGAGAGAAGAAAGTTATTGTCACATTGCTTACTTCAAGTAATAGTGAAGAATGGCGATACGCATATGAATTGCCATGAGTAAATTACAGTACGTAGCCTACATTCACTAGAAAGAGTCCATAATTTTTGAAAAAGTTAAATATTGTTTTACTTAACTTAGTTATCTGACCCTAAAACACAAATGACCATGCCTTTCTCCAAACAAATATTTTAAAATATCGTTACAAAATTCACGTCTACAAGAATACTATGCTACAAACATTGCGGATTTCAAAACCAAAATCACACGTGAATAAATTCATATCTTATTGTGGTTAAGTTGTATTTCTCAACTTAGCTATCAAAACGCAATAAAGTTCTAGCACCAAACCATCTTCCATCTCAATGATGACGCAAACTGTTCCCGATTTTAGTGGCACTTATAACTGGACTTTATAATCCGATGACAAATATATACAATCTCGGAATCTTATCCATTAAGCGGGCAACTTCTCAAAAATTAGAATTTAAATTACAGGTAGTATACATTCTTATCGATCACGTTTCCTTGTTTCAAGAATTTCCATCATCAAATATTGTTCTATGTAATATTGTTTTATATAAAAAACCGCATTTCCTAGGATTATGTAGACTAAGTAATCTCACGCGTATAACAAAACAGACCATTGACGGAGCTCATGACGAGTTCATTATTATTACACGTAATGCAATCCTTGCGGCCCTTCCACGAAACAGTCACTACTGAATTTATAAGTGGCTTATACTAACTGACCGCAATTGTCGTTCTCAGCCTAAAGCCGTATCGGTTACAGAGTTTAACCTTTTGTTTCGGAACTTAACCTAAAACGCGTAAAATATTTAGACAAGAATGTGTAATTGTGTAAGTAGGTGTGAGCAAGCGCAGTAACTGTACTTTGAGAGATAAGCGTTTGTGGGTCCAGGGAGCAGGTGTGACGCAAGACGCAACGAATGCCGCAGCCTGCATCCTATCGACCGGTCACTTAACCGTCTTCCTTCCAGCTTCATACACATTCATTACTTTGATAGAAACGCATCTGTGTCTGTGCCATGCATGGTTCCTGCATTCTCACAGAGAAACATAAATTATCCAAGCGTTTATAATACACGCCTTGCAAAGTAAGTAAACATCATTTGAAAGTCTTCAGATCCTCAGAAACATGTTTATAAAACATTCAACCCCGTTGTTATGAAACTTCGGCATACCTAGAGGACCAACCTGTTCATGGTTAATTTCAAAGTTGTGAGATTGAGTACCTAGTACGTCCGCTGCATTCCAAAGTTCCTTTCACGCTTCGCAATATTTTGCAATGTGCCAACGGTTAAATGTCGAGGAAGATATTCCTTTGGTTCAGCCTGCAAGATCAACAAGATATGTCTGTGAATAAAAGTTACTTATGTTTAGAGATATTTTGTATTATAGACGAAGATATCACGGTCCCAGCGATGGTGATTTGCTATGAAGCTGAATAAAATAACTGTGATTAAACTTTACACGTTATAAAGATCTTATAAAACTGGATCACACCTAAAGGCTGAATCCCCTTCCACTATTTATAAGTTGGATAGAAATCAATCTCATGCCAGTGCAAAAAATTTGAAACGAGCAAAACGTATTTCCACTTTACGTCCATAACGTGTTTTCCAATATGGGCACAAGCAAACTCCGTTAGGATATCTGATTGAATTGCCGAGATTTGAAATGAAATTCGCAGAAAATATTCGAATATTTTCTGCTATTTTAGGAGCAAATGCAATGTGTTATTGAGTGTGATTCTGTGTAAATGTGTGATAAGTAATTGTTTATTTCAAGGCAAAACAATAAACAACTTGACTGCAGTCGCATTCCGAACATACCAAAAGTCCTTACCCGAAGGCGTTACAAATTGCAGAACCGGTTGTATCAAAGTAATTCGTCCAAATTCCAGCGGGATAATAAACCGTGGCGCGGAAGAAGAATGAGAAATTACAACAAACGAAACAAAAGTTGAAAAGGATAGAGTTTTTGTTGTATAGATCATAGGATATAGCTGTGTGGTAGGACACTCACCCTGGCTCGCTGACTTTTAGTAACTACTGTACAATCTATGGGAAGAGGGATGCGGGGACTCGACCGGTAACCTCAGCTGTGTACGGAAGTTTCTACTCATGAATTTATATCCTCTGCTGCAGGGGTGTCAATAATATAATGACTTGTTCATGTAAAGGAATATGGTAAGTATTAGATTCCCTAAATATAGAACTTTTCCTTCTTTTTTATTTTCAAGGGTATTTTTGAAAGATATTAACGAAAGAAACTTATTAATGATAAACTAAAATGTCTATAAAACCAGATAAGTACGCTGATAAGAAGCAATAATAGAATACGATTTCTCACGTAAGTAATAATGTAACAATAGATAAGCAATCAGCTATGACAGCTTCCCAGAATGATTTTGTAAAGAAAAAAAAATCAAGACATTAAAGAAGAGTACATCAACAAGTATGCAGTATAAGCAAACAAATCTTGGCGTGAACTATGAACGACAAGACGCCATTCAAGCCTCCTCACTATGCGAACAAAGGGAGAGACAAAAAACTTTTCTTGCGAAAGATCTACTACCTGCTTCAAAGGCACCATAAGAAAAGGTTCTGAGAGGCCCAGACTGATGTCGATGACACGTAGCCACCATATTTGACGGTCCTAAACATGTAGATTTTAGTATCTTTGTAGCAGCTGATCCATCAGGTGAAATGACTCATAAATTGAACAAACAAAATGGAAAAGTGTGGTTTATTTGCATATTTAGGTAGTATTCAAGATGTGGTTAAAGCCTTTTAAGCTCCTAAGTAATGAATCACAAATTCCGTGAAGGTATTGGCAAAAACTCTCTCTATTTTTTGCTCAGATCCCAACGTCCTGTTTTTGTTCAAGATACCCACCTCTATTTCTTGCAGGTAATATATTCAGCGAATAACATTTCAATAATTTAAGACCTAGAATTAGCTCAATATAGATTTTAGAATGGCAAAATGACATCAGATTCCTCTATCGGAAATATCCGGCTTGTTGGGTCTTATAACCCTATGAGATCACTTCACCACATATTTTATTGTATACCTATAAGTACATTATACGCTAGTCACGACTTTAATTGAAATATTCACGTGAGGACAAAGTAACCGTACTGGCATATCTTAGTCTTGCGGTAGCCTTACCTATCCACAGATTACGCAGGCACGCGTTGATGTCTTTTGTATTGAGAATTTTCATTGACTCGCTAACAAATTTAAAAGCAAACGATAGTGTATTCGTTCACCTGTTGACACCACACCTGGCTTGAACAGACAATATTAGGGTGGCGTGCGTCAGGAAACCAGTGTTTATCTCCACTACAAATATTTATGCATCGCGTGAGTGAAGCGTGGGACTCATTCAAGATGCAGGTATTCAAATCAGGATATTCCAAGCTTTCCTTGAGCGAAGGAAACTATTTTGAACTTCATTGCGTTAATTCAGGTACTTATTTCTGCAGGCTGCTTTAATAATTCGTCTATATATTATCTAGGCACGTTCCTTTACCTTATTCGTGGGCAGCATCAAATCCTCTCCTGGGTCTTCTCGTTTCATTTATCTTTATCTCGATGTTATTAACACTTCTAAGTCACCCAACCACTTTTCCACTAACACAAAACATGAAAACTTTTTGGTTGTTCTATTTCGTATCTACTGCGATTTGCACTTGAGTTGTTATCTAACAAAAATGTTTTTTGTTTATATTAGGATTGTTTTAATTTATATTATTCACTTATAATGTGCCTCCGGTAGTATTTTTTATTTTATTTTGACCGCTATGCACCAGAGAACGCACGCGGCCGTCCGCCGTAGACTGTTGAAGTTGTAACGTACAGCGTCGCGGCAGCATTGAGTGGGAGGAGAGTGCGATAGCCATACATATTCCCCACGCGAAAAAGAGACAGAAATAAACGTCATCGGCTATAGGTCTAAAAACCAACTAATGAAAACTGTCCTTACGTATCATTAAAATAACTTAAATCTAGGTTTTTCGATTTTACCAAGGTAATACTGGTTTACCTGCGCTCGCTGATGCAGATAAGGCAATTTGAATTACTGTAGAGTGAAAAAGACGGAGGCTCGCCGGAGGATCTATACCTAGATGTGTATGTTCAAAAGGTTATACGGTTCAAAAGAAAATGTTTATAAATTAAATTTGAATACCGGGTTCGTTAACGGTTACGGCAAGGCTTTTATGTGTAAAGAATCCCAACCGCTTTATGCATCTTCAAAGGTTCAGACAAAAACTACTCTTAATTATAAAAAGAGCCTTAATATTGGTAGTTCATTTCGCTGCCCTGTTGCCACTTTATGTGGGGTCGGAAATTTATATTGGTAGTTTATCTACAGAATATTATGTATAGCACTAAATAATAGAGAAGTAAAAGAAAAATCAAATCAATGGCGCCGGAAATAGTTTAAACCTAAATAACTTTCTAATCGCTGAACCAGTCTGACGTTAATTACTAAGATAAACAACAAAAATGCGGACCACAAAATGTGTTAATTCAATGAGCACACCAGCTTACGCCAATGTACAAGCCCTACAGATTGATTCTCTAACTAACTATTGCCAACTACTTTACTTTGTCGATCGAGTTCTCGAGGTAATGTAGGGTATGATCATATACTATGAGCAAAACCTTCTATAATGACAATCCTAAAGAATTTTGGAAATAATATGCAAGTTTTACTAAACTCAATCAAGGTATAGAGACAGTACCAGCCTCACAGACAAATGTAATCGAGTTTTTTGAACAGATAGGTAAACTGTTTATAAATCTGGAACTTCGTGATTCATAACAAAAACTTTGCTACTCGTCTATTTGGCTTTCTTATTGAAGTAAACAAAGAAAAGGCTCAGTTCTCTTTTACCAATTACGAGTAACTTGCGGGTGCATGAACAGAGGCGCTTTGTTTCCAAAAACAAGTGAAATTCTACTGATTATCGACACACTTTCGATACACCTGCGAGTTTCTATTGTTTCTCTAACGACGCCGAAAATAACCTGCGATAATAAATAACTTTATTGATGTTTGGCCACGAGTCCGCACGTTACGAAATCCGATTGCAACTGTTATGTGGTTCCGAAATAGTATCCCGAATAATCCCATTTAGCTTTTGCTTTCCAGCAATAACGTGTATATCAACGTTGGTTCTACCGATGACAGATTAAATAACTATCAGCAGTTCAGTCACAAAAATATTAATCTTAGATGAGTCTCAATCTTATATGAGGATAGAGATTATTAATTATTTCTCAAAGAAATTTACATTTCACTTACAGAGAAACTTATATCAATAATGAAAGTTTAAATGCTTCGGACAAATTAGAGTAAAGTAGGTAGTTAGACAAACAGCAGTCAATCAAAATTTATACAAGTACCTTCAAAGACGCGTACAATTTTGTGATCGGCACATACTCGTATAGTGCTACAAAACAAAATATATCACTAAGGTTCATTTATTTGTTTAATACATAGAGAAAAATCATTTATTTCGTGTTTTTTTTAGTTTGTTTTTGAATACTCTGAACGATTCTGCATTCTTCATTCATATATTTTGCACAACCCCATTTGTACAAAAGTAGTAAAAGTTTTTGTACCTACAAACCTCATTATTCCATACTGGATTGTTTTTCCTACACAGAGTGTGGTAAATTCGATTATTGCACTTAGTAAACACACAAGTTCCGGCATGTCGATGATTCATAGTATTTCATTGGCTATGTATGTATGTATGTTTGTTCGTATGAGCTAGTGGCCAACTCTAGTGACGGGGTTTTTAGACCGCCTATCATGGCTTAGCGATTTAAAAGCCGGGACCGACAACTTAACGTGCCCTCTGAAGCACGGAAGCGCTCAGCTCGTAATGCCACTTGCCATCCCAATTGTGACCACGCACAACGTTGCTTAACTTTAAAGATCAATCAAGACCGCCTAAGCAAACTACGCCACGAGTGCTTCATAGTGCTAATAGAGAAATTGTAACGTAGGGTCAGTTACCAAATCTATGCCAACCATTCGCAAGCTTTCATTGTTGTTCGTATCCGCCTGCGTTAAAATTAGCATTCTGTAAACATTTGAAAACATGCATTAATGTAACGTTTGTTTTCTGTCGTGCTTATTACGAATTCACGATATTTTTAGTAAACTTATGAACTAAGTTTCCCTCTAATGCTACGCACACCTTTCCACCTATAACTCGCACATGACCGGTTTTTTTTACCAATGTGGCATCATTTCATCATAAGAATACTATGAAAAGTTTTCTACTACATATTTTGTTGACAAACAAAACGATGATAACTATGTGAGGAGTTGAATTATGATCTGCTAGTTAACCCACGCGGCTTCGCTCGCGTAGCGTAAATTTTGACACCCCATTTTACCCCTTTTTGAGGGTTATTTTGAAAAACTCTGAAACAAGTGTCCATTGGTTTTGTATTTAAAGTATCCTAACCAAGTTTCGAGCCAATCGCACCAACCATTAAAAAGTTTTCATGTTAACTTTGAAACCCCATTTTGCCCCTTTTGTAGGGTTATTTTGAAAAACTATGCAACACATATCCAATTATTTTGCACTCTAAATTTCCAGGCGAATTTTCAAGTTAATCGCACAGCTTCTTAAAAAGTTCATAACTCCCTAGCACCTGCCCTGGGAGTAAAAAAAAATGTTTTATTATTTGTTTTAAAGATTCTTACCGAATTTTCAGTGAATCGAACCGAGAAATATGTTTTTCCATAGAACTTTAGCACCCTGTTTAACCCCCTTATGACCCTCCTATATGTTATTCCAGAACCTACACTAAAAACATTCTAAATTTCATCAAAAGCTGTCTAGTAGTTACAGAGATACGTGGTAACAACGTTCACACACAAACTTTCGCATTTATAATAATAAAGTACCTAGGTTTTGTTTAGTTCACGTCGAAATACATAAATCAGTTTTCTTCATAAACTTTACCCAGCATCGGAAAGTTTCTAAGTTATTGGCAAATAATATAGATTTTCAACGTGCCAAACTTATCTGGAGGATGTTGCAAAGTTTTCATAACTTGTTTGAAGCTAAAGTTTACCCAAGTTGCAGCTTTTGCAAGCAAATTACGGCCAAGAGGCACGAACCTAGACGTATAAAATGGAGATAACTAGGTACATCAGCAAAATGTAATAACGAAGATTGAAACTATAGAATATCTTTAAAGTTCCTACAGCCAATTAAAATAAATTCTTAGACTGAGTTTTCTCTTGAAGATTGTAGAATAACTCATGTTTTGGTGAAAATGGGAAGATTTATTTTTATTAAAAGATATGATCGCCTTTTATTTTTTTTTAGCAAAGGAATGTTTTTGTCAGAGCTTTTGGACTGGAACCGTCCATAAAGAAAGTATTCATGCTCGTGAGTTCAAACGAAAGGAGTATCGAGCAATTTTCTTGAAATGTAGCGGCGTGATCAGAATCGTGTATCATGGAAATCGTACAAGTGACCCGCTTGGCTCGATGAATAGCAATGACCTCGCATCATTGTTCACGGTACATACCAATTACAGGCACATCAGCCTTTTGTAGGTTATACGGACGATGGCATTGGTGACTAAAATGATTGTTTGCTGTTCATCTATGATTGTATCTGTACTCACAAACTATTAGGTTTCAAGCAAACGTCGATAAATACACACGAATAGATGCCTACTCTCTATAAGTTCGTAAGCATTTGCATTAGGTATACATACTTGTCAAGAGGTACGGCTGTTCTGAACCTGCCATCAAAGTTGTTGTATTACAGATTGCCCGCGAAATTGCATTCTAACGAGAGTTTCCACTTTACATCCCAGGCGAACGTGCTAAATCTATTTTGTTGTTTAATTCTGTGGTATTTTGTTTATGATGAATTTCATATTTTATACTACAACATGCCTTTTAATTAAAATGAATAGGTACTACTACCTACTACTAATCGTGTCACTAGTTCTTTGGAACCAATGTGGTGAAAGGATTTTAAGTGCGCCTTTATAAACATTTTCATTTTTCATTATACAATGCTTGTAATCGAGTTGGTCGCTAAAATTTTGGACGAACAGACGTGATGTCAATTTCAGGCCGCATTTACATGACTCGTTTTAATAACCCCTATTCGTAGAGCGAGCTAGACTTTTTGAGTTTGAAAGGAAAATGTTAAGCACAGATAAGTTGATTGATTCAGGCGTGACTTTCCATTTTAAAATATCCGTTCCATTTGAATACTAAATGGATGTTAAATCTCTAGTAACGCCGTGGAATGGTAGTCATTGACATTTTAATCTAACCATTTTTTTTTTTATAAGTACACAAAGACCATCTAAGTAGGTACAAATGAGAAAAAATAAAATAATGTTAATTCTAATAAGTCCTGGAATTTTATTTATTTTAAGCTAAAGTAATTCAGACTTTAGAATAAAGTTACATACCTAAACCTAACAACGATCAGCAAAACATCCACGAATAGATGAAATGTAGACAGGGCTTTTATTCTCTACGACCAAACGAAACTTGACAGCTCGTAACTTGTTTGTGACGCGCCACGTCACGTTTTTGCAGTACAAAATTGTCATATATAATACGATAACACGGTGATTCCACAAACGTGCCCGCGTTACGTTTTGTTTGGTCATCGTGAATAAGGGGGCAGTACTAAAAATGCTGAAAGTACCTATTTGGCAGGTTTATTTTGAAATGCAGGTAAATATTACTTGGAATTACGTGGACGTAGTGGTGATTTGGTGGATGTAGACAAGTACTCATAAAAGCTTTTGTATGTATGTAGGTAGGTACGCTTTACAAGGTTGTTACAGCAGAATATTGACTGAGAGTAAATACGAGCTATGTATTTTGTCTATTTAGGGCAAATTGAGGTCGCCGTTGATGTTTACCTACCACAGAATGATACATAGCCTCATTAACAGTATATCTATGGATAAAATATTTCTATCATCATTATGTAACAAAAAAGTTTGAAGGAGGCCTACACCAGCTTGCTGGTAGAAACTGACTGAGAAGAAGAAAGAGGAAGAAGAAGATTACAAATAAACCAATAACAAAGATCGCAGTTAAACCAAATTATGAATTTCGTTCGTTATACTTCAGATCTTTCCCGTACAAATATTCCCGATCTTTTACAAATTAATAAAATCCTATGAACATCCGGTACGGATTGCGGTTTCAGAAACGCCGCGTCACGTCATTCCGATGTCGTCTCGTGACGCACTCAGTCACGTCCGACACGGTGCGGTTAATGTGGAACCGAAATTCACTTTCTCTGCCAAAACTCAAAACCCACGTTTGTTCTAAGATTAGTTTCCACTCTATGTGTGACACGGGTAGTTCTTTCTGTAGTTCTGAATAACTGCTAGTTCTGAATAGATTCTGAGCAGCCGGTGGCACCGACTAATGGATAAAAGCCAGAAGACCATAACCACAATCACCACCTCCATCCAGCCATTTCTGTGCCAGCCAGATCCACTATTATCCTACTCGTCCTAATAGTCCTATTTAGTCGTGACACTAGTTCTTTCGAACCAGTGTGATGAAAGGATTTAAAGTGCACCTCAAAGGCTCCATTCGTGTAGTTGTCGAATATTTTGATTTTTTTAGGTACTACGACATGCCGGTTTCCTCACGATGTTCTTCTTCACCCTTTAAGAGTAGTATGTTATTTTTTAGAACAGGAAAATCCATCGGTGCACGACCGGATTTGAACCCACGACCTTAGGATCGGAAGGCGAAGTCACTAGACCACCAGTGCTCTCGAACTGCCCTCCTACTGCTTTGCAATTTTAACATAATCATAATTAATTTTAAAAGTCATAACATATAAATGTACGTTGCTTGTTCTACAAGCTAATATAGAATCATAAAAAAATAACAAAGGATTCATTTGTACTAATTTACTACATAACATGAAAATCAGAATAATTGAAAAATGTCTTAATTACAATATTGTTATATCGCAGAATCTTGGAAGGTTGCCAAGTATTGGCGATGAAAACTGTAGTAAAAATAACAGCAAAAAGGCTGTTTTCAGACTCGGCAAGGCAAAGCGCGAATTCACCTCCCGACATTCCATAATTCAGGTAGAGAAAGCCTTTATCTCATTTTACAGAAATTTCATTATTTCGGAAATACCTAAGTATTACGAAGTGTTATTGTTTATCATAAAATCTTGAAACCTTGCCAAGCGTTTGATGGAGCAAACGTCAGTGAAAAGGAAAAATAAACGTGATTATAAACGAGCGATTCAACTTGAACAACACGTATTACTATTACTCGTGTTACTAGTTCTATTGAACTAGTGTGTTGACATGATTAAAGTACGTCTCAAAAGAGGCTCATTTCGTGCACCATATCTTTGAACTTTTTAGGTTCTTCGACATGCCGATTTCAGTACATTGTTTAGCTTCATCGTCTGAGAGGGCTGGTAATAGCGAAAGTTAATTTTTCACTGAACCACCAGTGGCTTTACACCTGATGAGACGGTCACCATCAGGTAATTTTTATCAAAATCCTTATTCTGATCTGAAGTTACAGCAGTGATTTGCGCCGCACTTAATAGGTCCACTTAATACTGTCCCATTGAAGTGTGTATTAAATAAATTGTTGCGTGTCCATGGAACAATTGCGCAACAAATTGCCCGTGTATACTGCTAGGCAGACTGGAAAGCCACATAGTTCGGCAGATGGAAAGCTATTGTAGCAATGCGTCTAGACTTTTCATTACACTTATGCTTTCTTTTTGTAGGAAACGCGTGCTATGAAAGAACGAACTACGATGAAAAACTGGTATTTGAAGGTTTTCACAAAGAACAGTTGGACAACGAGAAGATTTAAACTATTTTTGAAGAATATTTTAGTTATCGTACCTTGTAACTGTATCTAGAATTTGAATAAGAAGTAAATAAACAACCGCAGTTTCTTTTCAGATGTAATTGCGAATGTAGTTCGGTATACAGTCAAAACTGTCCTGGGACTAAAACCAAACCTATTTTCGAAATGGGAAATCGCAGGATCAATACTTGAAACCTGTCCAAAGGCAGGTAATGTCCGCAGTCTGCAAAATCCGAAAATAGGTTGCTAAAATTAGGAACCCTTTTTCCTGACGCGCTACTATCAAAGTTTGCCAATTTCTTTCCACTTGTGAAATGCGTGTTCTTTAGTGTTATGAGTCGAAAACTATTACGAGTATCTTACAGCTTAGGTACTGTGTTTTAGCACGAGAATAGGTGTAACAGTTAGGGATTTTTTCAGGTACTTCTGCTATTATAACCCTTCAACCCTAAGGTCGTTTGTACACAGCATGTCTGTCACCCTAGCGAATCTTCTAATCAAAATAATCTCGTTTCTCGTTAACGTCTCGGTTACAGCGGTGGTAGACAAATGCCCTAAGTGCTCAATGCGCAATCCAGATGATCCACGTAGGGCATAAGGTCCAGCCTTTGAAAAAGACGAACACGCAACCAACATCATATCAACACGTCAATATTATGTACTTGCGATATTATCATTTCATCTTCCACAACTCTTTGAGGTGAAACTGACCCTTATCTGGTAAAATATAGTGGTCAATTTTCCTAGTTACTAGCTCGGAGCTAGTGACAGGCCGTCTCTGTGTTGGAACTAAGCGGTGGTTGGTACTGTCAACGCGACTGGCCGGATGATTATGTCTGTTCTGTCAGAGTTTGCGGAACTTTATGTTTGCTGAGCTTATCAGGCTTGGGAACTGCTCGTTGGAACTCCGTGCGATACCTGAGATCCGCAACTCTATTATCAGTCACTAGTGTAGCTTCCCGCGGCTTTGTTCAGTTGTCCGCGTTCAGTTTTGTTCCATGCAAACTTATCTTTCCGCTGTGTCCAATAGAAGTTCTAGAAGTTTTACAGGTTATCGAATGGCGACCACGGACCGGATAATAAAGTGTAGGACAGCCCCGCACCTGGTGGACTAATGACATTGTAAAGGTGAATGGAGGCCGCGCAAATTTTTTCGTTTTGTAATTATATAAGAGACCTATGTCCAACAGTGGACTCTAAGTGTAGGCTGATGATGATGATCAGACGGTTAGCTAGAGCCAGTAGTGTAGTGCACTTTTACATTCACTTATTTCTTTGTATAGGTACATTTACACATAGTGCCATAATCTTAGCCAACTTTGAGGTAGGTAAGTACATAATAATCTTCAGTAATGAGCAGTAGCAGTTATACAATACATTCCAGAAAGTAATTAGTTTGTTCCCTTTCATGAAATGCTATTGATGTATCCAGCTTGCTAATTACGGACTCAAGGAAAAGAATGCTTCCTCTTTCAGAGCTTATTTTTACTCGGAAATCGACAAGATACTTAGCGGCTTATTTGAAAAGCTTTTATTTTAGTCATAAATAACCGAAATGTCATGTTCATAGAAATAGTCTCATGCTCATTATCAAAACAACAAAGTCATTAGTATTTGGAATCATTACCTGCTTAATAAATGAGTTTAGTGATCAATCGAAAAGCCCTTTTCAAAAAACATATACTAAAATGTTCGATTTCTATATTCAACTAATGGATGTCCGTACGTTTACCATAGCATTAATGTCTGTCAAAAACGCCATACATTTTTAGATTAATACCCAACGTTACTGTGGTAATCTACCTACCTACGGACGCGCATTTTAGGATAGGGTCCAAGTATAAGAAATAAATAATGATGGAGCAAGCAAGTATTATCTTCGCCTTGTTTTTTCCAAGTTCAGAGAGATTCTTGGAAATTTATTTTCCTTTTGGAAAGGAAATCAGCTTGATATCTAGATTGCGTGTTAGAGAAACAGCTTTTCTAGCCGCAGTGCCAAGCGTTTTCACTATTAGATTCCTAGCTCATTCCCACATTTACCGATGCGACGATTTTACGGATGCGACGTGTCAACATAAACGATCAAGACAAATTATCTAGCTGAGTAAACCTATTCGAATAAAAAAACGAAACACCAGAGCTATATAGACTCATCAAGAACCTAAAAGAGCATTTCAACTGTGAGAGACTTGTAGCCGCATCTGTTTTTACGTGAACGAAGATTAACAATCTAGTTTCTCTTCTATATACATCATCATCATCAACAACATATAGCGGTCCGCTGCTATATGTTGATGATAAAGCCTATATGAGCGCAATTGCGCCTTATCTTTGACTTTGACGCATCCAGTCTCCGCCAGCAGCCTTCCTCAGATCGTCACTTCACTTAGTCGGGAGAGGGCGTCCTACATATTTTTACCATTTCTATACACATACTCGTATTATTATAGAAAGGCTGGGTACAGCAGTACAGCATGTGGTTAGACGCGTTAGTAGAGTTACCTTTATAGTTAGAACCTATATTATGTGCCGTAATGGAGGAGGCTTTACGATAACCTTATAAACTTTCCCAATATTGGAAATGTTGGGGCTTTAGGATACCTAATTTATGAATTACCTGTTTAAGACCCAATATACTAACATCGAAGTACCTACCCACTTATGTGTGAGTTCTTACGCAACTTCTTATCTTACTTACGAGTAACTGTGAATACCTTGTTGTATTGTTAAAATATAATTTTCGGGTTCCATACCCGAAGGGTGCCAATGGGATCCTATCACTAAGCCTCCGCTGTTCGTCCGTCCATACGTCCATCTGTCAGCGGGCTGTATCTCATGAACCGTAATAATAGATAGAGACCAAATTTTTAGTGTCTTTTTCTATTGCTGCTATAACAACAAATAATAAAAAGAGGGCCGCATACAAGACACATTTATGTACATGTACGATGGTACGGAACCCTTCGTGTGCGAATTTGACTCGCACCTGACCTGATTTTTTCTTTTTATCTACCTGCTCAAAACCCTTTTTTACAACTTCAACACAGAAGTCAGCTTTAAAAGCGCTGGTATTTTCTAGTAGGTATTCTTTTCTATGTAAGCAATTCTATTTTATGTAAGAGGGTTATAAAAGTATAGGCATAGGATTGAAACAACGGGAATACTTTTATCTTTTATGACTAGTCTTTTCTAAAGCTAAACCCTAATTTACTCTTAATAGTCAGTAGGTAGATAACGGTTATCGTAAGAGCTTTAGGTAATCTTTTCACGTTTTGAGAACGCTGAATCGTTTTCTTTTTGAACTTTCATGATTATAAACATTATTAGCACTTATAACGAGATATTTACCATGATTCGATTCGAAGCCATTTCCAATTAACTTAAGATGGTACAAAACTAAAAACGTAGACTAAAATGGTACAAATTTATCACCATCATCATCATGACTGTGTCACAAAATCAAATATGTCAGACCTACTATGCTACCTAAATTCTACGCAATCAGGTATTTTGCTGTTTTAAATAAATAAACTTGTTTCGTTTTAAAAAATATGTAAACAAACAACAAGAATAACACAAAACTTACCATTCCCATAGGTGAAAGAGGCAGTTGAAGACAACGCAGCCATTTTCAGTGCTCATGCAGGACGCCGTTGCCGGTGCCGTAGTCATATTCAAATCTACAGATGTACTCGAACTAGCAATGTGAACGTAAATCTGAAAGAGAAAAGTAACATTTATCTTTATATGGTCGTGCAATGAAAGTTAAGTTATTTATAAGTAATGAGTGTCGCGAGAGTGTATTTTATAAAGCTGGGTGTTCGCTATTATGAAGCGACTCAGACCAGATAAAAAGAAGGCACGACGCGAACAACAAAAGTAAAGCCACACAAAACCGTGCTCCTGCAAGTAAACATACACGCTCACACCTACACTAAAACCATGCTCATCGCTTTTAGTACGTCACGAGTCTTAAAAATATAATTATGCCTTCCTGTGTAGTGAAAACTTGTAAAAACAGCAGCATATCACATAAAAAGTCTCACGGAATCACTTTTCACTTGTAAGTACTTCAAATAACATCGTTTCTTAATTAATATACTATGAATTTTAGGTTACTTGGAGCACAAAACCTCACAACCCACACATAGATAAAAAGGTGGCTTCACCTTTGTTGTTCGCGGCGCGCCGTCTTTTCTTTTTATTTAGTGTGTGTGAAGCGAGAAGAGTATCTCAAATCATCGCATCGGGCACAGTGAGACACGCCTATTGTACTATAGATGCGGGAGTACACACAACGTCTCAAGTGGAAACGGGCAGGCCGTCTAGCACGCCTGCAAGTTAAAAGGTGGTCTCGTAGAGTCACGACATGGTCAGGCCCAACTGAAAAACGAGCAGGACGCCCGCAAGAACGTTGGACAGACGAAATAAGAAGTGTAGCAGGACAAAGCTGGAGATATAAATACTTGGAGAAACTTGGAGGCCTTTACCCGAATGGGGCTTTAAGTATTACATTTTAAGTTTTTAAATTACTTTTTATTTTACTAGAAACTTGTTTAAGTTCAGGAAATAAAGAGATTCTATTATATTATTCTAGTGCTCGTTTCATAGTGAGTACCTACCTATTTTAAGAGGTCTTAAGATGCATGTCATATTTTTATTTTGTACAATCCATTCATCATCATCATTATATGAACCTAAATCCACCCTCTGCTGGCTATCCACTTTAGCACGAAATATCTATTTCCTCTTTAGGTGTTCAGATGACATTGTAAAGACGCGACGGTGGAAATCCACTGAATCCATTTGACGCAGAATCAGAAAAAGTATATCCTTTAGATAAAATTATACTTATTTCTTATATAGCTCACTGGATCTTACATTTTCTCCGAGGGGATAAAAAAGAATCTACGTGTAACATCTTATATGTCTTGACCCGAATCTGAATTCTTCACGTCGTAAAACCCAGTCAGTACCTCTTTAATCGTAAATAGCCGGTGGGAACAAAGCACTCGATCAATAATCAATACCAAGAGTATTACAATGTTTAAGGAGTTTTGATTTGATTCCTTTCTTTTTAAGACATAAAGTACAAAAAAGGGCGTATTATGTTCTAGTCTCCACTAGATAGGTATTCTGATCGACTCTAACTACTAAATTACTTTTTATGTTGTATGTTGACAATTACTATAAGTATTAGTCACCCCTCACAAAACACGAACTCTACAATCATGAAAACTACCTAATGAAAAATAGATCAAATGAAGTAGATTGTTTAGATTCAAATCTAATGGATTTTCCAGGTATTTTCCCTAATCGAGGTATCCGGTAATGTGTTTGAAACTATAGAAATAGGAAAGTTTACGAACTACTACGAAAACTGAAAGGTTCTATAAAAGTTACGGAAAATTCCGTTAGCACTATTGTTGTATTCTAAGGCAGGGTATAGTCTTCACAAAACCGCAAAAATGCCTGGGAAACTCGGAGCGACGATCAAAAGTTTAGTGAGTAAATGTTTGTGGTGAAATAACTGTAGCTATTGCATTGTGAACTTATGCTGGAAATTTTTTTATCCTAGACAGAGGTTTCAAGATTTCAAATGAAGTACGAACGTAAGATAGGAATTATAAATTAAGTAGTTAGGTAGGTTTTTAATAGGTATTCCAATCTGAGGAAGAAACTATTGTAAACAAAAAAAAATTGTGGACATTTTTTTACACAGCGCCATTTAAGCAAAGCTATGATAACCAGATGGCTTATAGAATACCTATATTCTTAAACATCTTGGGTGATGGATGAATCATGCTGTTTCAACGATTAAAAGGTTACTAGTGGCATAATAAGCTTATTACTGGCACATAAGGATCTTTAAGTACAACAAATACACTGCATTCGCTAGATTCATTAGATCAGTTAAATTAAATGCTTTGGAGGGCACGTTAAATTTAAGTCATTAAGCCACAACTGAGGCCTTTAGGCGGCCTAAAAACTCCGTCACAAGAGTTGGCCACTAGCTCATACGAACTTACTTACTTTTATTAGGTCAGTCGTTATTATGCGAATGGAAGTTCGCTGGAACCCCTTTACAACCTTTTTACGAGGCCCGAGCCTACCTATTAGCTATAATTATAATAAATTACAAGTTTTATATACAATATAATTATAAATTTTATACACAAGTATAAAATAGGTACAGTACTGCACAGGTAGAGGTGAATGGGTACCACGAATGCGCAAATTATTTACGATGTAATCATGTGACTTACAAGAAACCTATTACCTGCAATATTTTCTAACTTGGAAAAGTTCCTGTTGAGTTAGACTGAAATAATCAGCCAAATAGCATGAAGAATATAAACATAAGTGTCTTACTTTCTACGATAAATCGCTAAAAGATCATCTGATCTGACGGTAATCACTTACCATCGGGTGAGCCGCTTGCTCATTTGCCCCTTCTTCCATTAAAAAAAACTGATTCTGGTATACTTCTGACTATTGCGTAACTTCTTATTTTAGGTACTACATGTAGCTTAGCCTTCAGCTTCGCTAGGGCGTTCATTCTCACTGTTTGCTGCTTACAACGATCAGTACAACAATTGACAGTAAACAGATGATTGAACTTATTGTAACACGTCTTAAAACGATTTTGTACTGCGTGTACAATACGCAATGTGCTGTCCGCAGACCGCGTATTGTACTTAGGTGTCACTGAATTGGAAATCGCCTCGTTCTAAATTACCTAGGTGTAGTGTAAGCTAGCGTGATCGTCGTAAGCCGCAAACAGTGAGCATAAACGCTCTAGCGAAGCTAAGGGCTAAGCTAATAAAACTTTATACAACTAAAAAAGTGGACAAGTTTTGATCAAAAGTAACACAAGCACAAAATCACAAGAAAAGCCTTTCCAAAGATTCAAACGACCCAACTTGAACATTTCTAATGAAAACAATCCCTGTTATTACACATTAGCAAGCGGTAATAGCGCAAAACCTCTGGTAGCAGACATTGGAGTGTTGGTTCATATCTACATCGGTATCATGAATCACGTACAAGAAAGCCAATTGTTGGAACTTGGATAATACAATGGCCGTGTAGCGGTTGTCATCGACCGCCATGCTCCATTTCTCCTACAAGTATCTACCTGTCTCATTGACCGTAGGTTTGCTAAAAGTTATTATGGATACGGGACTTCTGAGAAAAGCCGTCTTATCGCTCAAGAACTTATTTGATCCGGTCTTTATTTACAGTACTGAGATTCGCAAAGTTATTGAGAATTGGTACATTGAATGTCTATGGGCTTGTACCTAAGAATCTGATGTAGTTTGTTCGAATGGAGAGTTTTAGATACCACCTCTCAACTCCGTTATGCTGCAACGGCTTATTAGACTAATCACCCTCGCGCTCGGTGTTCTTAAATGTGTTTAGAATACTCTCCTTAGCATAGCTTTGCTAGCTATAGCAGAAGCTGAAAATAATTGGGTAGAAATTATTTTCTAGTGTAGACAAAAATAGATCGAACATATTATATACCAATCACTCAAGCCGTATGAAGAAAAATATAAAAGTACTACCCCATTGAAGCGTGCTTTACCAACACAATTATCGGGGCGTGTGCCGCGACCAGACGTATAGTGAAAGTGACCCTACCGAACAGTTAGCGGTACTTTAGGTAATATCTTAGAGACTCCATGATTTAAGCTTACAAATCTTTTTTTTTCTATCTATAAGATAAGGTTATCGTAATGAATCATTTTTATTCAGAATATAAACAAATGACATTTAAACAGTTTGAGAGTCGATGATATCAGAAGTATTAAAACTGTGTCGCAGATTATCGACATAACAAAATCTAATAAAAAAATAATGACATCATCATTATACACAGCACGTCTTTGCCCACAGCTGGGCGTAGGCCTCCCTTTGCTTGTGGCTACAAGGCCTAACAAGGTCCTGTGCTCATTAATTAGTAGTCGGTTTGCTAATTACAACTTAGCCTCAATGCAAAATGAAATTAGCAGAATAAATTAATAAGTGTTTTTACCATTTACAAGTCCGAGGAGAAATACGACAAACTTCGTAACATATGAGGTTTCTTCGAAGAATAGTTTTTTTCCGCGAAGCGCGACTTTTTCTCGAACAAAACGCGCAAAAGTTACTTTTATTCCTGCGACAACCGTTTTCGTTTCGTTAAAAAAAATTTTTCAATGATTATTATTTTAAGGTATGTTCCGTTCAGAAGAATCTCTGCACGCGTCACGAGAAAACCAAAGGCCTCTTCATCTTACAAATCTGTGTCTTTCATCGGTAGGTGGGTACTACAAAATAATGATAATGAGCATAAAGCATGGTCACGAGAACAGAAGCTTTTCTCTTCCACTCGTCACACCGCTGCGTCACCAATGACTGGCGTGTCGGCAAACAGCTTTCCACAGCCAAAGGGCCACCGCTTCTCAATGACTTTCAATTCCCTTTTAATTTGAGAACGGGTTCTTTAACAAACACAGCGAGTTTTCGCAAGATATTACGGTCTTTATAAAAACTCTGTGTACTTAGGAAAGTGGCAACATAATATTCTATATCCTAGTAAGTACCTATACTCAGCATTATGGGATATTATTTACGTTGTAAAACTTTCTAAGTAGGCGAGCTAAGCTAAAAAGCACTTTTCATTCTACCAAGGTCTTTTGTTAACAGGACACTTAAAAAACCTTTTGTATTGTCCTGGCAACTCCAGAATTAATTCAGTGGAATTTATTCAAATAAGAAAATGTAGAGTCGGCCAATTGTAATTCTTTCTTTTTGTACCTTTTCTCTGTTCCCTAATCCAATAAAGTATTCCTCTCTGGTATTGTACAGTTGCTAATAGAAATAAAGTACTACCCAATTAAAAGGCATAATCAAATTATGATCTTAACAACGAAACTGCCAAGACAATTTTGTGGAAGCTTTGAACTTGAAACGGACTTATACTACTACTACTATTACTAGTCGCGTCGCTTCTTGGTGCACCTCAAAGGCTCTTTTCGTGCACTTGACACGTGCTTTCGAACTTATTAGGTTCTACGACGTGCCGGTTTCCTCACGGCCAGCCCCGGATTTAGGGGGGAGAAAACCGGGGCACCCTCCCCGGGTGGCATTTTCAGGGGGCACCAAAATCATAATAATGTGTAACACAAATGAAAAATTGTTAGCTAATAGGAAATAAGGAGTGCTTTATTAAAGGGTTCTTAATGTTCTTTAGCATATAGCATGTAATTGTCTCGATCACAAAAAATGCCACCCATTATATATTTGTGAGATTTTTTAACAATTTATCTCAAATGCTGGAGAGAGGGAGGGGGGCGGCCGGCGCCCCCCTCCCTCTCTCCAGTGTTTGAAAGTAGTATTAAGTTTCTGACCTGACTGACGTTCTGCAAACTACGTCATTTTCCTTGATAGACCTTTTGATGCGGAGCGGATCCGGGGCTGCTCACGGCTTATAATTTGCTACGAAAGCACATTTGGAGTATAATTTAATATTCAGTCACCTGAGTCATAAAACTAGCGACCTCCGTGTGCCACATTATTAGACAGACAAATGAACCGGAATCCTCACTACTATTATAAATGCGAAAGCGTGTTTGTTTGTACATTTATTTGGTGGTTTATTGGTTTGTCCTATCACGCAGCAATGGAACAACACATCGACCTCATCTTCTGCGTACATACAAAATCATCATCTTCCTACCCTTATCCCACTGTGTAAGAGTTTTGGCTAAGGTGTTTAATGACCGGCCGGCCGCCTGCCTGACGTCAACCCTCCTTGCTTATTGTATCTCATCATGTTGGAGGATATTATCCCTTAGTCGGCTTTTACGATATGCTCGGGAAGAGAAACAGCTGGACGCATTCTATGTTTTTTCAAAATAACATACATAAATACATAACATCACGTCTGTTTCCCATAGGGGTAGGCAAAGATCATAGATCTCCATTTGCTACGGTCCTAACATAGGTACTACTGTCAACTTCATTCGCTCTTAGGTCGACACAGGCTATTTTTTATGCAGTAGAAGCAGCGGGTGGAACCTAGTGAGCAGTAAATTTAATCCAGAGCGGGTGATAAATATTAAAGTCCGCCCTGCCGGATTTGGCACCGGCATTGCGAGGGGGTGAACACGCGGTCAATGACACTTCTGAGCCTATTCTAAAGATAATGGCTCGCGTACATGTTCATAATACGAAATACGTTTTACGTAAGACGTTTTCCGAAGCTTTTTAAACTCATGCTTCAAAAATTATAGCCCAGCGGTATCGCACCATATCTCTTTTCTGTATGTCTGTGAAATATACTGTACAAAGGTTTGGCTATAGCTATGTTAGAGCATGAATTTGATAGCAATCCCTTTGTGGTCGGCTGATGTAAGTAGTGGCCATCGATCGGGATATTCTCGTGTTAATATTGAGGTCATTATTTTAACTAAGTTTATAAACCTGTCGGTTGTATAAGTGACTGTATAGGCCTGCAAACTGTGAGTATCAGTATTATAAGAGTAGTAAGGTAAGTATATCAATTGTTTTGTTGTGCCTCTGACTACTATCAGTTGTCATTTTTAAAGACAGTAATCATGGACTCCATGATCTTGTTCTGAGGACCTGAAAGTATGCGTACCTACCATGCCCGTTATAGTCGTCTTTGGCGTTCATTATTGCGTCGTAAAAGATATAATCAGATTTCGAATCTTCTAGTTGAGAATAATAAATCGTCGTTTATATCCGAATAAGAACATGAAATAACCAAAACAAACTCTCAACTTGATAAACTATCCGTATTTCGTAGAAGATGCTACGAGTTTACATATCGTGAAAATTATAATGAAGGCACAAATAATAAAGCTGTATTATGTTAAGTATATTATCGACGCTATCATATTCATAATCTGAATAAAAAATAATAAACAACTATATACTTGAGCACATGTGCACCTAAAAACCGGGCAACTATTTATCCTACTACTACGTAGGATACTAAAAAAATATCTAAGTCATTAAAAGACTATTCAAATCAAATCAAAACAAATCAATTGCCACTAGCAGGCTCTAATCTAACTATTAACCAAATACAAATCTGCGATAACTAGGTCATCACAACGTGCCAATAATTATTAGGTATACACTCACCTAGTGCCTCGAACGATTTGCGTCGCACTTTACACTATCTTCCCTACTATTTTCACTAACCTAGGGTATAGATAAATAAGCTACAGGATTCCTTATCTAAGTTTGATTGTAATATGTTTGTGTTTAAATGGTTCTTGATGTGATAAGCCGCGATATTGATTGGCGGCGCGCGGCCGCGCGTTTCGCTACGGAATGAGAAGCCAGGCCACCCCAAGTGCGCGCGTTTTCCTCGATTTCCCGCCACCGACCGGCGCTACAGATGATGTAAGAGTTTCTTCCGTAAGCGGCATCGGGAGGCAAGGGTGGTTGGAGTGGTGTTGCCAACGATTAACATGTTTTAGATTAATCCAGCGAGTTCTACATACACACTTCTCAAACTTGAGTTTACATTTTGCTGCATTTGGAATGTGCAACCTATCACTGAATGGTGAGCAAGGATGAAAATCAGATATGGTACACTGTACTACAAACAGTTTGTCCTTATCTCTGTTAAAGCCATACAAGTGAAAAGGTTTGATCGGCTTTGCTTGAGCATCATTTTTTTTCCGACCGCTTTCTAGTACCTATCATGAAAATCTAAACATAATTTTAAATGAAACTATATTTAGAGAATATATTCTATTTATCTATTCTTATCCATTTTATGGTAAATCTAGCCGAAAAAATTCTTAACCAGTTGGCAACAGTAGCTTGGAAACTAAATCTTGTTCCCTAGTCATGCTGTGATGCGCATTTTGTTTATACGCAATTAAAATGACGGATCTTGTTACGACCTCTACTACTATGTGTACAACATAGGTACTCTAATAAAAATAAAATAAGTAGTAAACGCACATAGCAGAGCAGAAAGCAAGAGCTCTGTAAGACTCTATTTTTTTAGTCGGAGTTCTGCCGACTGAGTTAAAAGGCGCAAAAATTTACGAAATACTCCGTGAAAATATAGAAATTGCTATAATTTTCATATATCCCAGTTAGGCACACACATTAATTTAGTTAAGAGTGCGGGGAAAAGCTAAGGGGATATGCTCGTTACGGCACCCTCCACCCTACCCCATCGAAACCACGAGCGTAGTTTTCTCGTATCGTATAGATACACAATAAACTACTTAGGTACCTATACTTTGTGGAGTACCACTCATACTTGTAAAAATATTGTTTACTTGCAATTAGGTAGTACCTATTTTAGGGTTGGGATTTTTATGACTACGGTAACTTCATACCTAATCTATTCAAATTAAAGACAGAAAGTCAGAAACACGATTGATGAAACTTTTCTGCATAAACTACTTAGGTACCAAGGTATCTACATCGCCTGTGAGTGTTTTCGCAACAACGAAAATAGATAGGTAGGTACCTATGTACGTAGGAAGGAACCCCGTAGAAACCTGCACACACACCTATGTCTACTTAGTAAGTAACACGCTTACTTATTTTCATTCGTTGGTAAAACCTTTTGTACATAGGTACCTACCTAATTTAACTTTAAAATAGTTTTTTATAGGTAGGTACAAATAGGTACGTGTATTGTCTATTAATTATAATTGCCTACTGTACGAAGATAAATACTACATAATAAGTAAAATAAATAGCAAACATTTTACCTTTTTTTACAACGATTATTGAGATTTCTTCAAGTTCAAGGTCATAAAGTAGCGGGTTAACAACAAATAAACTTCGTTACCTTTATTTAATGTTTAGAAAGGTAATATTTTTTTAAGGTTTTTTACTGATTATATACTTAGGTACTTGTTGTTATATAATTTTTTCGCCTTTTAGCAAAGCGATAGACAAAAACTTGACTTACTGTCGTTCATTAATTTAGTTTCTTACGAATTTTCGTTCACAAGGTGCCATTTTTTTCGATTTTAATACCAAAAAACCACTGCAATATTATTTCATACGTTCCCGCTTGTGTTTTCGTGGAAGGTTCCATAGATAATAATACACTTTATGCTACTTTATGCTTTTATGGTTCGTGGCTCAGAACAATTGTTCAGAGGTTCGTGGCATAGGCCAACATAGGCCACAGAGGGCCACAGACAACTTTGGCTTGAATACATAATCCATTTGCTTTTTATTTGACTTACATTTTGTTGTCAGTTTAGGACAACTCAATTAGCTCGGGTAAGGTCTCAGATTGTTCTGAGGGTAAGGTACAGTAGGTACGCCCAACGGAACTTGGCATTCGTCTGCATTCCTAAAGTTAGCCGTTTCTCATGCGCAGTACAGCTTTTTCATACTAAATATTGTCTACTGCGCATCGAAACAGCTAACTTCACGAATGTAAAGTTCTGTTGGTCCTAGTTGGGCGTACTGTAAAGACGTAAGGATCAAGCAATGTCGTGTGACATGACACTTGTTTGACAAAAATCAAATCTGACAACCTTACAAAACCAAGCAAGCAAGCATAACAGCTGTCAACGTCAAGTGAGATGAGAGAGAACAAAGATTTCAAAATTCGCATTTCAAAACAGAAATCAACGGATTTTTATATTTTGTGAATAATTTGTAGTAGAATAAAGTTTTTATCATGAGAAGTGAAGTGCTAGATTTAGAAACAAAGATTATCAACCATGCAGCATACAGCAGTTCGTAAGTGTCTCGATTAAAAACTACAGTAAACAATAATTTTATTTCCTGCAAGTGTGTTTAGTTTTATAAACCCTATTTTTTTAGGTACAAATGGTCTCCCAGGGACTTCGAGCTTGGTTCGAACCTTGGCCAAGGGAAATTTGGGCACGTTAACGTAGCTAGAGAAAAGAAAACTGGATATTTAGTAGCCATAAAAACCTTGTTCAAATCTCAGATCGTGAAGTCAAAATGTGAACGACAAGTGATGCGAGAAATTGAAATCCAATCACATTTGAGGTGAGTTTGACTTCTTGTCCTACCAGTCGGTCTCTTTAACATCATCATATCTTGCTCGCCATTCTTTCTCATCTTGCGGTAACCGGATCCAGTGAATACCCGCCGTCTTTATAATGTCATCAGACCACCTGGCTGGTTGTCTGCCTGGTGACCCTCGCATGGCCACCACTCGTTCACTGCTTTTGTCCACCTACCGTATTCCCGCCTTGCCCACTTTAACTGATGATCATTGAAAGTCCTAAATCATCTTAATTTATTAAGTACTTACTAGATACAACTAGACTACTTAACAAATGACATTCTCTAACATAATCTGGTTCCAGTACCAGTGGTACTAGTTCCAGTTCCTGGCACTTTATATAACTTTACAGACACCCAAACATACTACGCCTCCTGACATGGTTCCATGACGAGAGGCGCATCTACCTGGTAGTTGAGTTTGCAGCTGGCGGGGAGTTGTACAAACACCTCACTAATTCACCTAAAGGCAGATTCCCAGAGACTAAGGCTGCCAAATATATTTACCAAGTAAGATACCAAATTCATCCATACAATTTTAATTTATATTTCATGGTAAATGTAAAAAAAATGCTAATGTATCTAATGAATGCACTTGAAAGCTTCCAGCTATGTATGCCTCCGATCAAAACGGCCCTAGGTACAAACTTATAAGTTAATTTTTGAAATGAAAAATTCCAAATACAACTTGATATATCTTTATACTTGTAGTGACAATACTACTTTGTACTTGGACAAAGCAGCCTATATATTATTCAATGTTACGAGCTATGTATATTCCTAGTTTCATTTTAATCTATTTAGTCAGCCGTTTCACAATTGAAGCTCAAACATTTAAACATCCACACATGGCAATTATAATAAAAAAAAACTAAGGCCTTTACCATCTATAGTAGATGATTTATACAGCGTCAGGAGGCAACTTTTACCTTCATAGATGGGACAATATATAATATTAGTAAGATAACTCTGTTCCAGGTAGCAGATGCAGTGGAATACTGCCACCAGCACCATGTGATACACAGAGACATAAAGCCAGAGAACATCTTGGTTGCATATAGTGGAGACCTCAAACTGGCTGACTTCGGCTGGTCTGTTCATGCTCCTTCCGAAAGGTACCTGTTTTATTTGACTAATCCTGAGAAATTGCAAAATATTAAAAGAATTTATAGAAAGTATTATTGATAAACTTGGTGGCAAGACCGTCTGAGACACTACAGGTGTGGGTATGATTGCTGCTGTGGGAGAAATATTTTCATGTTAGACCCAGAAAAACAGATTTGCAACAAAATCTGTTTTTCTGGGTCTGGGTTGGGTTTTGCTGTACCATTGTACTTATTCTTTCTGATACTCATGTGGGGGTATCCTGTGTGTTATGACTGTTACATATAGGCCTCCGTTTGTGTATGCTTTATGTCTTGTTACTTAAAAAATAATAATTAAATAATGTAAATAGCTATAGCAAAAAAAGCAATCTATATATTTCTATGTAGCCATTGAGTCTTCGAGGCGCACTTTATATCCTTTCACAACACTGGTTCTGAAAGAAACTAGTGACACAACAATAGCTATCCTTCTCTTCCAGACGTAAAACAATGTGCGGCACTCTAGACTACCTACCACCAGAGATGATAAAACGCGAGGTATACGACGTGTCTGTAGACCACTGGTGCATTGGCGTCCTACTCTATGAGTTCCTAGTGGGCAAGCCTCCATTCGAGAGTGAAGGCCAAGACAAGACGTATGCCAGAATACTCGCTCTAGATATGGTTTATCCGAGCTACGTGCCTGAAGGTGCTAAGGATCTTATTTCGAAGGTAAATTCAGGTTATTTCAATACTTCTTTAATAGTGCCAGGAGTAAAGGCAATAACTGAGTGGTGGTAGGCTAAAAATGTGGGATGTCCAGTGAAGTGAGCAGATGCTGAGATTAATTGGGCCATAAATGGACGGAAACCAACAGTGACTAAAGATAGATTGTGGATTCTACATTAGTCACAATTGCATACTTAAAAAAGGATGAAATTAGAATGTTAAAACTTAAAGCTGCAGTTGACAGTTGTATATTACAGTTGGGTGTTACCATTTATAGTTCATCCCAAAAATGTAACTTTAACTTACATTAGGTACATAATATTACGCCTATTTCCCATAGAGGTAGGCAAAGATGACAGATTTCCATTTGATACAGTCCTGATATATCTTCTACGGTACTTCGAGGAGTTGGGCTGGCTGGGGGAGGGTTAGCACAGGGGATAATGCACAATACACCCCACCGTGGGACGTCAGTGCAGATCTTTCTTCCCCTATCATTAATTAGAATTAGTCCTTATATACTACTCTAGTTTCATTCGCTCTCATCATAATTTAATAGAATGTTGATTTTCCTTTATTTTCAGCTCCTGCGACATTCAAGCAAAGACCGTCTTTCACTCGACGCAGTGAAGAAACACTACTGGGTGCAGTCACTCTACAGCCCCGCCTAGTACCTACGTTAGTATTAATTTAGATATATTTTGTATGTAATAATTCAATCATAGTAATAAATGCTGTTTACACTTTTAGTAAACGGTTTTTTAATTTTCAAAACAATTATTATGGTATGGCCTGATTTTACTCACTGCTGAGCATAAGCCTCACTCTGTTTCTGCCATCCATCATAGTTTTGTGCTAATATTTTCCATACATGGCAATGGTTTTGACTTTTTTGTCTGCCCTTCTCGCTTAATGCTGGCTTAATTCATTATTATTCTTGTACATAATGTTGTCAAAACGCATGAGGATATGTCAATTTACACAGGTAAGTTCTTTAATTATTATTTTTTTACTTTTATTTATGGAATATAAAATTGCAAATATTCTGCAATATTTATCACAGATATTTAATAAATGGCACTAACTATTGAAAATCCTATATCCAATATGATCATAAGTTATAGACTGTATCCATATTTGTTGATCCAGTCCAAACCGTCCTTAGTTTGACCTATCGGCTTGTATTCAAGTCCCACCCAGTCGTTGTACCCAGCGTTAGCTATTTGTTGTAGAACATACTCGTAGTTAATCTCTCCTGGAGTATGTGGCTCATTGCGGTTGGGCACTTGAGCTATCTGTAAGAAATATACAGTTGAATGTTAACTACATTACTTTTTATATCTAGCAGTGGTGAAGTGTCCATTGTTCTACCATTGACCTACCAAAGAATGGTAATAGAGCGAGCGAAGATCTCAGCACTTGGGCGATTTGGCGTTGTATTTTTGTGGGTATGATTGTTAAAGCATAACTTTCAAACCGTTAATCCAATCTGTATAAAACTTGGTAGGTCAATTATAGATTGTGCTATAAAGATTTGTTGGAAAGCATATGAGTTTTATCAGTGAAGGGGTTGTAAAGATTTGGGTTCCAAGAGATCATCGTGGCGAAGGTGTCATAAAGGGCTTTATTTGTACATTCCAAAATTACTAATGATGAATAAAATTTGAAAACTGTTGTAACCTGAGTAGTTGTGTTTGGTACGTCTCTTAAAACTAGTTAGAGTCGACAAAAGTCTTGATTTTGTACTGTAATAACATTTTTGATAGATAGACCATTAGGTACCTAGTAGGTTAGGTACCTAGGTACATATCTATGTAAATCATGCAGGTACCAAGAGCGCGAGATCTCAGTTCGGAACGAACTACTAGAAAAAAAAAATAGTTTACTTATTTCTTCAGATGGCAAACTTTAGCTTTAAAAAATGTTAGGTGTACAATTTTGTTAGGACTTTTAGGCGCGTTTATGAAACCATAAATAACAACGTAAATGAGAATGAATTGCGTGTATCGAGGTTTTCATACAGATGAGCAATAAAAAGAAAATGGTATTGAGGTTTTTACTATATACGCCGACGTTATGTAGTTTTCTTTAACTATGTAGGTATTATGTGCTTCTTGAAATCAGCTCAATACTCTTATAGCGTACCTAATGACTGCTTTTCTAATTCTTTATTTCAAATAAGGTACTCTTCATAGTTTTTAACACTTATTTTACATACCTGCACATGTCCCACATAAGGCATGAGTTTGGTGATGGCGTGCGATATGTCGCCGCTGATCTGTTGCAAATGGAACACGTCTAGCATCAGTTTTAGGTGGGGACTGTTGATGCGCTTTATTATTTCAATAGCTGGAATATAAGATTACAATTTTCTTATACTCAGATTTGGGCTTTGCTACATCCTTAGGGGTCAGCCATTCATCCATAAGGATGTAGCAAGCTAGACAATATCTATGCAGGTACGACTCCGAGAATAAACACGTGCCTAAGTTAGGTAAGAGATACAGGGACAAGGGCTAAAGCTTAGGTACGATTTGAAACATAGAGAGTCTGGATTACTTACTTTTCATAATCAAGACATTATGTCTACTGATCTTCAAGTTCTTTATAAAACAGAGGGTCAGTTTACCTTTTCCATAATCGCTCAAGAAGTACTGCGGCACCGAGTATTGATTGATCGGCTCAATCACTCCCAACAGGTTCTCATTCCTCAAGACATCAGCAGCGTACTTCAGGTTGCTCTCGTAAGTGTCCCAGTTGTTCTGCGACGGCTGCGCCAGTTTTCCCGCCATGATGTGTATCTTCTTAGCGTTGACTGCCTTTGCGTATTGCACTGTTGCGTTGAAGTTCTCCTTGAATTCATTCTCTTTGCCCGGGATGGCTGTTACTCCTAATTCTCCCTTTGCTGTGTCGCCTTTAATGGCAAAATCAGTTTCAATAAACGCTCTCGAAATTATTTTAGGTATACATTTTACCAGTTTATCACATATGAACCTAGTTATCTTCAGTTTGATATGCTATTTCGGTATATAAATATTTGGACAAGTATTTTGAAACTAAATTCCATCTTGCTAGATTCACGACACGAAAAATTAGGAACTTTGTGGAGCGCTATAAAATTCGTCTTATTTTTTAAATGATTGTATTTATGTACATACTCACCTGTCTTGAGATTTATCAAGACTTGTTCAATGCCGGCCCTCTCCTTCGCTTCTTTCACTTGTTCCAAAGTAAATCCAAAGGGAAACCCTGATTCTATGGCTTTGAAACCAGCTGTTTTCGCTAGAGCGTATCTCTCTAAAATAGAACTAGCTTCAGCAAACATAAACGAAATATTTGCACAGAATTTCATCGTCACTGGCCAGAAAGAAAACTATAAAATAGTAAAAAACAAAAGAGGTTAGCGACCGACGCGACGTTCCAATGTTGAATTATGGAATAACGTTCCGTTCGCTTAAACTCGTATTTATAACAGAATAGTTACCAAAAAATAGAACATTGAATAAATAAAAAACCACAAACAATCTATTTACTTGATTGTGTACCTATTTTTGGTGATATTTCGACCACATAGTACCGTACCTACCACTTATATCTCAAAGTATGATTTTGATGGTTATACCAAATAAAGAGGTAAGGTATTGGAACGCAATTTCTCGGTCAAGGTCGTTGTGATAAGATTGTCATATTCAGTGTTATCATAAAAGACCCAAGTATTTTACTAGTAGGTACTATGTACTAAAAAGTCAGTTAAAAAACTATGTTATTGTTTTGTTAGGGTAGGTGACATACGACCACGGCTATACTCTGACTACATAACTATTTCAGAAGATAAATTATTATCTTGTTTTATACCTTTTAGATCTTGATTTTTCAGTAGTCGGTACATATTTTCGATCATTTTAGATTCTACGACATACAGGTTTCCTCACGATGTTTTCCTTTCAGCGTTTGAGAGTAGGGTAGATACTCATTATTTTGCTAAGGAAATGCAGGTATCAGGCATACCGAAAACAAGAGCAAATGATGTCTATTCATAAAGATAGAAGCATTTTTAGCTTACCTGTCAACTCGATAACGGTGTACCTACCTAATAGTGGATAAAGGCAACACAAAATAACTGAATGAAGCGAAAGAAGTATGTCAGGATCGTAGCAAATGGAGATCCGTGATCTGTCTACCCCTATGGGAAACAGGCGTGATATTATGTATGTACAAAATAACTAAAAATGATACCACTTTTTATGTTTTTTATTCTCAGTGAGTAATACGAGTATAATTAGTTACATAGTCAAACCATAGTTCCTAAAATAATACTATTTGTTTCATAAAAACATACAATTCTTTCTAAGTTTTTATGAGACAAAAGGCAAGTATATAAGAATAACTTTAAAGCAAAAACATCGTTGTGTTTGTTATAATAATATTAACATTTAAAGCAAAAATCTAAGGAAATGGCCACTTCATAACGATGATTAGCTGTCAACATATCCTATCCTACTAATATTATAAATGCGAAAGTTTATGTGTGTGAATGTTTGCTACCACGTATCCCCATAACTACCAAACCGATTTTGATGAAATTTTGAAAGTACTTAAATAGTTAAGATTCTAGAATAACATAGGTTAATCAAATTTACGAAAATCAACCCCTGAGGGGGTTAATCAGGATTGTAAAATTTCTATGGAAAATTTTACTCCTTGGTTCGATCGCTCAAAACTCGGTACAATTAAACTTGAAAATATATAATAAAACATAAATTTGGATTTTTCTCTAAATTACCCTTAGGGGGGAGGGGATTTAAGGGAGTTTTAAAGTTCGTATGAGAACTTTTAAACGGGCAGTGCGATTTACTTGAAACTTCGTTTGGAAATAAAATACAAAATAATTGGACACGTGTTTCACGGCTTTCCAATATAACCCTTAAAAAGGGGTAGGAAGGGGTGTTAACTTTGACACATGGGAACTTTATATCGGACGATGCGATTGGTTTGAAACTCGGTTTGGATGCTCAAAATAAAAAATAATGGACACGTGTTTCAGGGTTTTCTAAAATAATAATATATAATAACGCGAGCGAATCCGCGCGGGTAAACTAGTTCCTTTATAAAGACTAAACAAAAATTATTATCATAAGCAATATAACTAAATGGAATGATCGGACCAAACTTAAAACACAGATATAACGGATACGAAAATATATTTACAGTTAAAAGCTAGTATTTTTATATTAAGGGCATTGATTTCTGAAATGTTACAGGATCGCTTTATTGATAAAATCTTTCTAAACATCATCACAGCCATTTGCAAACAATTCAAAAATCACCTCCATAGAATAAAGTATGCGTAAGAACTAAAATATCCAGAAAAAATGCATTTTGGTGGCGGTATGCAGTCTTTGAAAGAGGTATTTTCGGTTATAATATTTTATATATAAATATGTTTTTGATATAAACACAGCCATACTTCATATAAGCTATTCTAGTACACTATTATAACATGAATTTCATACTTCTGAGAAAACAAAACGTTTATTTGAGCTTTTTTGGTTAACTTATTAACGATTTTTATTTTTATGAATTTTCCAAGTGTTTCATGGCAACATCGTATCATAATTTCAAATATTACCTAATAGTCTTAGTAGGTATCGTTATTTACACAATAAATTGAAAAAATCACAAAAAAACTGGAAGACATGTTGGAGTTTTTGTCTTCACTATTTTAATGCTAACTATAATGCTATTAATATATGTGGTTTACTTATAATCCCTCCCCTTTTAAAAACAGTCAAAATTAAACAATGAAAGGGCGCCATACCTTTTTGTTAGATGGTGGCAAACAGTCAAGGTGAATCAAAAACAGCATTTAAATTAAACAATGATTATAAGTAAACCCCATAATTGATTAATCTTTAGTATGAATAAAGCTTTAGTCAGACGCTGGAATATCTTAAAATTATCAATACACTCTGTATCTCTAACTAAAGCGTAGGAAACCTATGCTATTCCTTACTTTAGTAATCAGTCGAGCTAAATATTATACAAATGCTCTAAAACGACAATCACAACAAGCATTATTTTTTACGGAAAAAATAAGGAAAACACAAAATAGACCAAGACAGAAAGAGGTCAAATAGGTATCTGAAGATTTTTTAAATATCGAATTTGGAATGTATTCTTCCTAGCACTCTAGGAGTTTCGTCATTTCCTTTTGTGACAAATTGCAATCGCGCCACGTAACCCCTGCGGCAACTGTGCACTTCTATGACGTCACTTTGACGGTACCTACTTTAAAATATTTACTAGCAGTGTGTCCCGAACTGGACCTCGGGAGTTTTTTTATAATAATAATAATGTTAATTTCAAAACTTAATTTATTTTTGCATTCCCGTGAGGTTATGTCGCGTGGGTTATAAGATAAACCGCGGGAAAGAGTTTGAACGTGGGTCCGGTTGGTGCACAAAGGGTGTAATGTTGATTTTACGAAATACTTAAAACAATATGAAAAAAAAAACCATTAAAACTTTTTCCCGCTGTTTTTCTTACGTGGCGCGAACTATACCCAGTCAACTACCACAACTACCACTCAACCAGTCGAAGACCCACCGGTGATTTGGGTGAAAGCAGGAAATCGAACTGCACGTCTAATTCACCATCAAACTCTACGCGCCATCTTTGTAAAATCTGGAAGCAAACAAATTCTCAATTTAGCCCTAAAGAGCTCAATTTTGAAAATAGAACACATTGACTGAGGGTCGCTTGAGTCTGGAGTCTGGCTTGCTGGCTCATCATCATGATTACCTGCCCTTTTCGCAATACGTAGGGTCGGCATAACATATTTCCCTTTTCCATTTTTACTCTCATCATCATCGGACTCATTCCCTTCACATACATGTCTTCTTTAACACAATCCATAAATTTTTTCTTAGGTTTTTCAAAAAAACAAATAATTATAAAAATAATCCGGATCCGAGCACCCTCTTAAAAAGCGTAAAGCTAGTACCTTAGCCAGCAAAACATTGAGCTCAAGTTCGACGAATCTCTTCCCCGGGCACATTCGGCGCCCCCGACCAAAAGGAGCGACAAGAGACGCAGCGTGTGGTTCCCTGATTTCCAGCCAGCGTTCTGGGACATACTCCTGAGCTCGCCAGAAGTTCTCTTCTCTCCGGCATGCCGCCCCAGTGTGTGCTAGCACGAATGTCTGTAAAACAAAAAAAACATCAAAGGCAAAAACTATTTCCGTCATTGTTTCTGCAGTCATAAAATAATGATGGTACGACGTACCCAAACATAATCTAGGCGTCGTAATGAAAAACCACTATTTCATACATATTCCTGCCATTTAATCCACTTAACTTAACTTCCCTTCTGGACTGGTAGTAAAGAAAAAACATGAATGTGTCCAGCTGCTTCTCTCCCCGAGAATGTCGTAAAAATTGACTAAGGGGTATCATCTCCAACATAATGGACCATCTATATGGGCGATGGCTGATCACCTGTCACCATAGTTCACCATATCCATCTTGGGAGTTTGAATCAGGAGTGGCTGCAAGTTTTCTTACCTTGTGGCTCTGCCCCTCCCCTTCAGGGATACGTGTAACTCCCCACTATCAAAATCACAAACAAAATCACGAAGTTGAGGACGCGATGTCGCTCATTAGGGGTTGCCTGTGTCCAGCAGTGGACTACTATAGGCTGACGATGAGTTTTAGATGTTTTACCCCAGCTGGTAGTTTGTGTCCATCGATAGTCATCGGGGTTTCTAGCAGCCTTGCCAGGAATGGCGCGGTGGGCAGCAGCCTGTACGCTTCCATCGCGGCCGCTCTAACAGACGGCGCTGCGGCCAACTCCTCCGCGCTCAACATCGCACAAGATGGTAGTTCGGAGTGGATCCGCCGCTGCCAGTCTGGACGTCCGCTTAGGAGGTAGAGAAGGAAGACTAGGCTGTTTGCTAGCTGTTGGCAGAACAAAACAAGTTATTTAACGACCATCATGCCCCTTCCCATATCCCACTTATGTGGGCACATGTTTTTCTCTTCCACTTTAATTCCACTATCACACAATCCTTTCATCCATCCCATAGTAGACGGCATTAACTTTTGTTGATGTTTTGTTTTAGGAGATGAAATAGCAATTTGTTCTTGGACGAATAAACACACTGGCAAGCAATTTCGTTTACCAAGGCTAAAAGGCTTGGTTTGTGGCAAGAGGGGTAAAAGGCGAGATCGGCTGAATTAAGGGTCCCGTGTGTTTATTTGTCCAAGACTTTGTATTATAACGTTAGCTAATATGATTCGAGTCAATTGACACTCTTTTATAAGATTTCCAAGTGTTTCGTACACAAGGTTCGAGGCTTGTATAGTCATATTGTAGTTTCTTTCATCCAACTTCCTTCCAAAACCCTCTTACGCCTTGAAGATCTTACCGTCTCAATCCCAGCTGTAATGAAATCAATAACAGCTGCCTTCTTATCCCTCATGTCCAGTGCTGGGTTCTCCAGGATCTTGAGGAAGATTTCCCGCATGCCGTCATCCTGCGCCGCGCCTTTGGTCCGCGACTTCGCCTCCTCCATCAGCTCCGATACTATCCTGCCAAGAGTTTATGTTATTTATGTGTTTGCCCTGAGAGCACACTAATATTTGTTTTTCTTTCTCCTACTGTCACTGTGTTATTCTGTGTTATTAGTAAATCCCGGTCATAGACAAAGTAACAATTTGATTTTATTGAGTTTGATAAACGTTTGATTCTGCAGTTTTTGTTCTATCTTACATTGCATCCAAAATCATATCTTCTTATATTATAAGAATCTTTGTCCTGACTGACTGACTGACTGACTGACTGACTGACTGACTGACTGACTGACTGACTGACTGACAGACAACGCACAGCCTAAACCGCTGGACGTAGAGACTTGAAATTTTCAGTGTAGGTAAACCTTGGTACGTAGGGGTGTACTAAGAAGGGATTTTTCAAAATTCAACCTCTAAAGGGGTGAAAAGGGATGAAAACCTGGAATCAATTTTTGGTCTAAAACTGCACATAACCTATATCAAATTAAAGAGCCGATTTTTCTCATTTAGTTGATGTCATAATTACCTGCAAATTCTTTATTTTTGGCATGTTTTTCATGAAAAATAGAATACTTTTATTTTGACATATGACAGCGATGATACCAAAGATTAGTAATAGATGATACAAAACATATGGAAAAGGAACTGTCAATGTCAAATTACCTGTGAAAGGAAGCATAAATTATTACTGGTCTCATAAGTTTCTAATCTTGATTATTCATGGAGTTCTGACGTAATTCTACGTCTGAAAACTAGATGTCGCTGCTAATTCTGATCAAATTTTGACGCGCTATCGTTGCGTTTTGTAAAGTTTACCTTAACCATGGGCGCCGGCAAGGGGGTGCCAGAGGGTGCACTTGCACCCCTTGGGAATCTCGGGATCAACAGGAATTATTGAAACTGTATTGCGCTTTCTCTGTTAAGTTCATCCATCCCATTTATGCTGGTGCCATCTGGTGTAGAGTAGCGGTACTTTAAAGGGTGCGTTCAGAGAAGTAATGGAAATCGATTAATATCGATCCCGGTACTCCTGGCCCACCAATTTAGAATTTTTAAATTTCGATCGTCGTGAACAAATAGGTGTGAGCCGTGACGACTGGGTACCTATATAATAAATTCATAATGAATAGTCAGAAATTTGTAAATGTCTCGAACATTCAGACTAAATAAATAAATAAATAAATAACACCCAACAGTCACATACATAGTCCTGACCCCACACTAGGATTCCCTGTGTCGTGGGTATCAGAAACTACGAGTACCATGGTACCACAACACCCAGACACGGAAGAAATATTTACAGAACATGCAAACATTTCTTCCGCAGCGGGAATCGAACCCGCGCCTCTTGCGTCTCTGCCGAGCAATCGCCCGCCACGCCACAGAGGCCGACTAAAATTTCATCTTTTTATTAACAATCATTATACGGCAAAGATTGTAAGAAAACTAAAATCTGCACCACCTAGAAATTATTTCTGCCGGCGCCCATGACCTTAACTCTCAAAAATTTTACTAAATTCACCGAAATTTCTTAATTTTTAGATTTAGGTATGTTTGTTACTCTTTCACGCAAAAACTACGGAATATACTTACATACCATTATTCATATTCGTTCGCTAAAGTTAGCCATTGCTTAAAGTTAGCCCTGTCACTGTTTGTCATTATGAAATGGTAAGAGATAGCAATACTTTAGTCATCGTTTAGCGTACACTATATTATAATGAATAATGAGGATAGTAGGTAGGTACCTACGTGTGCTGGAATGGGACATAGGGTACTTTTTATCTGGGTATCGCGTGAGCGAAGCCGCGGGCGGCTGCTAGTTTCAAATAAAAAAGGTTTATTGTTGGAATATATAGCCTAGTTTAGGCTACATCAGTGAAGTAAAATAATGGGCGAATTTAAGCTACTTTTCATTGTAAATTAGGTGATTTGATTCAGCCTTAACTTGGTTAACCATGGGTTTTGAAAACTATATATTTTGTCTGGGTATGTTTGCAATTAGCAAACATCAGTCCATATCCATTCAGGAGGTGTCCACAACTTGCTACTGCTAATTTTGTTTGCTCATTTTATTTGAATACAATACCGTACCCAATTACCCACTCTGAGCAGCATTTTTATCATACCTTCGGTAATAAAATAAAGCTTGCATCAAGGGCAACGCATTTATAGTTCCATCAATGGCACATGTCATTCATACGTATTTCACGTTCTTATTTGCTATTGAAAGGCAAGGGCAAGGTTTGTATCAATTTAAATATCCAATGAAGGATAATGCAGGGAACTATAGTAAATGCAAAATAAGCATTATTGCTTCCTTGTTGGCATGGTAAACCAGGAAAGTTTGCTAACACCATTAGGTACCTACATTGCTAATTTATACGGAAGTGGTTCGTGCAATCAAGTTACCTTATTACCTACCTCGACTGCGACAGTATTGGCTGATTAAAGTTCATTCTTAATCACTCTGTCCAAACATCAACATGGGAGTGTTTATCAACTGTAGGTAGGTAACTAAAAGTAGGTAACGTTTCTTTAACCTTTTGAACGCCATGACACAAACGCGTTTCCGTGCCCTGTGCGCCACAGCAAAATTTCAACAAAAATACCTACGAAAAAACTAGTGTTGCCAAGAGTCCATAAATCGATAACACATCGTGACTTGTTTTTGTTGAATTTTATGAAATAAATTACTTCTTATAATCTTGGATGTTTTATTTCCCTTTCGTGTTATCTCCCACTCTTTTTTATTTACTTTAAATAGCATAAATAAACAAAATAATTCATAATAAAATAGTTGTAAAGCACAGCACTACTCTCCATCGTGATGACGTCACTGTCACGATTAGATGACTTTGGCGTACCTGGCCTAGAGTTTTTCAACTTTTTTAGGGATGTAACCGTGTCGCACACGTCGCGCCGGTCGCACGCTGTGCATCGATTTCGGAATCGATATCTGCCTATAGACAGAGTGATGCCGACGCTGCCAAATGATTTTGAGAACCAATACCGATACTTTAAATAAAAAAAACTGTTTAACATACTAATATTATAAAGAGAAAAGATTTTTTGTTTGTAACGAATAGGCTCTGAAACTACTGGACCGATTTCAAAAATTCTTTCACCAAAAGAAAGGCACATTATCAGAGTCCAGTATAGGCTATAATATATTTTCAAAAAATTAGGGATCCGTAAGAAAATTGCAATATTGTAACCCAAGGTAGAAAATCCAAAATAGTTTTTGGCGTGCGGCTCCGAAACTACTGGACCTATTTCAAAAATTCTTTCACCAAAAGAAAGGTACATTATCAGGGTCCAGTATAGGCTATAATATATTTTCAAAAAATTAGGGATCCGTAAGAAAATTGCAATATTGTAACCCAAGGTAGAAAATCCAAAATAGTTTTAGGCGTGCGGCTCCGAAACTTCTGGATCGATTTCAAAAATTCTTTCACCAAAAGAAAGGCACATTATCAAAGTCCAGTATAGGCTATAATATATTTTCAAAAAATTAGGAACCCGTAACAAAATTGCAATATTGTAACCCAAGGTAGAAAATCCAAAATAGTTTTTGACGTGCGCTGCGAAAACTTTTGAAACAGAGAACGAAATAATGTGCTACACGCGTACGAAGTCGCGGGCAACAGCTAGTCTATATATAAGACCTTTTACCATCTATAGTAGATGATTTATACAGTGTCAGGAGGCAACTTTTGCCTTCATAAAACGGGACGCTGTAGTGCCCGGGACGAATTAAGATGGAGTAGGCTTGCCCAGCACCTATTCCATCCTCTCAGCTTAGTCGGCCTTGTCCACAGGAAAGACATGGTCAATACGTGCGGAGCTGACGAAGCCGCGGGTTTCCTCACGATGTTTTCCTTCACCGTTTGAGAGTACCTACTGGTATAGCGCACATAAAGTATTCGCACAGAAAACTTCATTGGTACACGACCGGGTTTGAACCCACGACCTTAGGATCGGAAGGCGGGGTCACTACCAACTAGACCAACACTGCTCTCTAATAAATCTACACTAATATATACTATAAAAGGCAGGTATGGACTTGTGTGGATGTTTGGCTGCATATCTAGGTAGATATGCACCCGGATATCTGCCTACGTTCATATTTTTATTTCATTTTTTTACTATTATTGTACTTCTTTCTTTGTCTTTCCTTTTATTGTTTCTATCATCTGTCTGTGCTGTGTCTTGTGTGCCAAATAAATAATATATCTATCTATCTAATATTATAAAGAGGAAAGATTTTTTTTGTTTGTAACGAATAGGCTCCGAAACTACAGAACCTATTAAAAAAATATATATATCACCAGTAAATAGCTACATTATTACGGAATTAGCTGTTGCCCGCGACTTCATAGGCGTGTAGTACATTATTTTGTTCTATAATCAATAGTTTTCGCAGCGCACGCCAAAAACTATTTTGGATTTTCTACCTTGGGTTACAATAGTGCAATTTTCTTAGGGATACCTAATTTTTTGAAAATATATTATAGCCTATACTGGACCCTGATAATGTACCTTTCTTTTGGTAAAAGAATTTTTGAAATAAGTCCAGTAGTTTCGGAGCCGCACGCCAAAAACTATTTTGGATTTTATACCTTGGGTTACAATATTGCAATTTTCTTACGGATCCCTAATTTTTTGAAAATGTATTATAGCCTATACTGGACCCTGATAATGTAGCTTTCTTTTGGTGAAAGAATTTTTGAAATCGGTCCAGTAGTTTTGGAGCCGCACGTCAAAAACTGTTTTAGGTTTTCTACCTTGGGTTACAATATTGCAATTTTCTTACGGATCCCTAACTTTTTTGAAAATTTATTATAACCTATACTGGACCCTGATAATGTAGCTTTCTATTGGTGAAAGAATTTTTGAAATCGGTTCAGTAGTTTCGGAGCCACACGCCAAAAACTATTTTGGATTTTTTACCTTGGGTTACAATATTGCAATTTTCTTACGGATCCCTGATTTTTTTGAAAATATTTTATAGCCTATACTGGACCCTGATAATGTACCTTTCTTTTGGTGAAAGAATTTTTGAAATCGGTCCAGTAGTTTCGGAGCCGCACGCCAAAAACTATTTTGGATTTTCTACCTTGGGTTACAATATTGCAATTTTCTTACGGATCCCTAATTTTTTGAAAATATATTATAGCCTATACTGGACCCTGATAATGTACCTTTCTTTTGGTAAAAGAATTTTTGAAATAGGTCCAGTAGTTTCGGAGCCGCACGCCAAAAACTATTTTGGATTTTCTACCTTGGGTTACAATATTGCAATTTTCTTACGGATCCCTAATTTTTTGATAATATATTATAGCCTATACTGGACCCTGATAATGTACCTATCTTTTGGTGAAAAAAATTTTGAAATCGGTTCAGTAGTTTCGGAGCCGCACGCCAAAAACTATTTTGGATTTTCTACCTTGGGTTACAATATTGCAATTTTCTTACGGATCCCTGATTTTTTGAAAATATTTTATAGCCTATACTGGACCCTGATAATGTACCTTTCTTTTGGTGAAAGAATTTTTGAAATCGGTCCAGTAGTTTCGGAGCCGCACGCCAAAAACTATTTTGGATTTTCTGCCTTGGGTTACAATATTGCAATTTTCTTACGGATCCCTAATTTTTTGAAAATATATTATAGCCTATACTGGACCCTGATAATGTAGCTTTCTTTTGGTGAAAGAATTTTTGAAATCGGCCCAGTAGTTTCGGAGCCGCACGTCAAAAACTGTTTTAGGTTTTCTACCTTGGGTTACAATATTGCAATTTTCTTACGGATCCCTAATTTTTTGAAAATTTATTATAACGTATACCGGACCCTGATAATGTAGCTTTCTATTGGTAAAAGAATTTTTGAAATCGGTCCAGTAGTTTCGGAGCCTATTCGTTACAAACAAAAAATCTCTCGTATTTATAATATTAGTATAGATAACATAGTCCATAATTTATTTTCAAAAAAATTAAGGATTAGTTAGTTTGACTCTGTAGCGGGAGTGGGTGTTACCGAGGTGCGGGAGGGCTTAGGTACGTCTAAATGGATAAGTACCTACATGTTTCAGGATATTTTCAAAACAGCCCTTGAAAAAGGTGAAATGGGGTACCAAAGTATAAAAGTAATCTAACGCGTGCGAAGTCGCGGGCAACAGCTAGTTGTATAATAAAATCAACAATTATTGTACATTTCGCACTAAGTAATCACAATCAGTCTTAGAATATTATAAATCTTGGTCAGGTAAACTAAAAAGTTGTGAGCCGTCACGGGACGCCTGGCAGATGTGAAACATCGAAATTATGTAAAACATCTTAACAATCGCACTGCACTATTTTCTCGCTATTCGCCTATGACGTCATCAGTGTGTCGTCTATACTTGACCATGGCGTCCAGAGCACTGATTATCGGTGACGAGCTAGGGATGCGCCAGAGTTGAGTTATCAGATTTATTATGCGAAATTGATTTGATGCCATTTTTTAATTCATGGTATCGGATGGTATAGTTTTATGTTTATTACGTTTTGTTTTATTCAAATATTCATTAATAAAGTTCAAATTCTTTACATACTAACTATAAAAATAAATAACACAACTTGAATTGTGAATTTGTGAATAGTTTTCGATAAATCTGTTCGTCCTTTACCACCTCACTAGCGTCAAGTATAGACGACTTTGGCGTGCTGGACACAGTATTTTTCTTGGATATGAGTCCATGTTTTTATTTCAATATTTCTCGATGCTAGTGGCTTTAGGAGACTTGTTAACTATACTCACATGTTGCTGGATTATTCTATTTTGAGGAATAACCGAATAAAATACCAGTAATCATTTTACAATGATTTTATTTCATATTTTGTGGGCCGGGTTTTTTGTCATGTATAGACGACGTTGGCGTACAGAAATCGGAAGTGCTTGTCGTCTATAGGTGACATTGGCGTCCAAAAGGTTAATACCTACTACGAGTATTCGTGACCCTGCTGTTCTTAAGCTTTTATTTAACAAGAGAAATAAAATCTTTTGTAGAATAGTCCCAGCTTTAGCCAAAAAAGAAAAGCACTGGTGGTCTATTTGGTAGTGACCCCGCCTTCCGATCCTAAGGTCGTGGGTTCAAAACTCGGTCGTGTACCAATGGATTTTTCTGTGCGAAAAATTTATGTGCGCTATACTAGTACTCTCAAACGGTGAAGGAAAACATCATGAGGAAACCTGCGGCTTAGTCAGCTCCGCACGTATTGACCATGTCTTTCCTGTGAACAAGGCTGACTAAGCTGCGAGGATGGAATAGGTGCTGGGCAAGCCTACTCCATCTTAATTCGTCCCGGGCACTACAGCGTCGCGTTTGTGAAGGTAAAAGTTGCCTCCTGACGCTGTATAAATCATCTACTATAGATGGTAAAAGGCCTTAGTAGCAGCCAAAAAAAGTAAAATCCTCACGTGTGAATAGTCTCCTCGCTCCGCACAAATGTCCTGTACAGAGTTGTTGGCGCGAACTTCCAGAGCGGCGCTCCGTAGTAAGAGTCCCTCTGGGCTCTGAAGTGCGCCTTCACAGCGGCCGCTAGGGTAGCAGCCCGGCCTGACATCCACCGCTCCAAGAAGCCAAGGCGGCTGCCCAGCATCAAAGCACATACGGCTGGAAAGATAAAGCATAGAATGAACACAAAATCTTACTTCTTCACTGGACGAAGCTGGGAGTAAAGAAAAAACATAGAATGCATCTAACTGCTTCTCTCCCCGAGCATGTCGTAAAAGTCGACTAAGGACTAGTATCCTCTCCAATATGATGAGATACAAAAAGCAACTAATCCCAAGGAGGGTTGACGTCAGGCCGGCGGCCGGTCATAAAACACCTTAGTTCACAATAGAGTGGGACAAGGGCAGGAAGATGATGATGATGAACGCAAAATCTTACACGGGAAATAAATGAATGAATGGATTTCTCATCTCAGTTTGATTCCAATGTTTGCATGTTCTGCAAATAATTATTCCGGATCTGCTCTGTTGTGGTACCCTGGTAAGTAGGTACTCGTAGTTTCTGATACCCACGACACGGAATCCTAGTGTGAGGTCAGAACTATGCATGCGACTGGTTGGTGTTATTTATATATCTTCATAGACCTAATTCATAAGTATGAAAGATTTTTGCTATACGTAGCTCTATAGGAGATATCTAATCTACAAATAAATGTTGCTTAGATCAATTCGACCCTTTTCGAATGAAAATGGGTGGTAAGTACAATCGGTCAAATTTTTTGGTTCCTTTTGCTTTTTCCTGTGCTCATAGTGATTGATAGCAATGCTCACATAATATATTGCTATCATCGACTTGGTATCAAAATGTTTAAAGTCGGAGTACTACTTAGTGCCTACGTTGCTAGATAATATTGTATTTAAAACTAAGTTGAAATAAGGAAATTATTATCTATTATACTAGCTGTAACCCGCTACGTTGTCTGCGCAACAAAAATGTATATAGCACCAGCTAGAGGCCCTTACCCTCAGCCCTGCAAGAAAAAAAGAGCTGCTGACGACCCGATTGATATGAATGACATTGTCAATTGTTAAATTAACTGTCTTGTCTAAGAAGGATTTATGTGTTATCTTGTTTATTCTTTTACATCTTTTTTTTTTCATTTTGGGATCGTTTTACAGTATAAAAAGTAGCCTATATCCTTTCCCGGGATGGGGTACCTATATCTCCTTGCCAAATTTCATCAAAATCTGTTCAGCAGTTTAGGCGTGAAAAGGTAACAGACAGACAGAGTTACTTCCGCATTTATAATACTATAGTATAGTATGGATTTATTAAGTATTTTATTTGGTAGGTTTACACAAACACCTTATCATCGATAATCCGTCAAAGTTCGGGTGCGGCAGACACACTGCCACACCAATTAAATAAACATCAACATAACGTATAACCGCAAAACCTTGCAGTCATTTCCTGTTGTCGACCAGCCGACATAATGTACTTATTCTCAAGTGAGCCGCAAATGCATTCCGATTCTCCGTTTTCAGGAACATTCTTAGGGTACAAGGAAATATGCCCTAAAATACATGCCGTAAATAAAATACCAGCATCGAAACGCCTAACTGCAATATACCCTACAAAAATGTAAAGTTTTTAAGTTTGCTTGAATGTTTGTGTGGGAGGGGTAATTACAGAAACTACTGAACTGGTTCTGAAAATCGAATAAATTCAATGTGTGAAATGAATTCAACTCCGCCCAAAAATGTACCTTGGTACTATAAACAAAAAGCAAATGTGTCCTAAGATAGATTTCTGTATTATTAATAATATAATATTTACTAGTTAAAAAAAATACTTACTGTATAAATATTTTTTTCTTTTTTTCGTATCCTTATTCTATTTTATTCTACCTTAGATAAGTACTTGCAACACTCGAGGGACGCTTAAGAACAAGCCAGCCAACCTAGTAACGTAAGTTTATTTCATAATGCAGTTCTAATTTTGCACATTCCTTTATGCACGCATGCGGGTACGGCCTAACGCTATTCCAAGATATCTGACCTACATTACTACACGTCATTCAGTATCACATGTCACGCTTCAGATGGCGATGGCCTTTGAACAAGAGCATCGCTAGCAAATGGCCCAGGGGTGAGCAAGTTTGCCTCTTAGGACATCATAACGGTTAGATTTGTTGAGTTGGGTTTATCATACCACAGCTCTTGCCAAAGTTCGATTTCGTTTTTTATGTTCAGTACTGTGTCACCTTAGCACCAAATAGAGATGAATGGAGTGGAAAGAAGAAAAGGAAGCCCTTGTCCTTGGGCCGTAACAGACTCGTAATACCTAATACTTTAATCATAAAATTGGGCGATAGTTTCGGAAGTTTCTGTGTATTTTGACTAACATCATTCGCATTTTGAAATTCTAATGGGGGGGGGGGGCGGCAGCCCCTCCCTGCCCCCCCTTGGCGACGCCCTTGCCTTTGAAACCTATCGACGAGATCAAAGTTACGAGTGTCATCCGGCAGGCGACCGTTGCAAGTGTCATCGTAAACGATGTAACTTCTTATCTAATGCACTAGGTCACAAAACAACTTGATAAATACATATTTGCTTAACTATTAATTTTAGTAGGAGCGTCACAAGTATATGTTTTGATACACTTGGGCTTAGCCAAGTCCTTTTGCGACTTACGAAGTCGCTAAACGCTACGTGCAAAAATGTATAAGATTGACAGTCACCACGTGATTTAGCAATCGCATTAAGTCAACCCCATAGTTTTTTGCAGTAGCGTTTAGCGACTTCGTTAGGCATAAAGTGATAAAAACGGGCCTGTACATTAAGCACATTAGTATTCTTCTTTATCGAAAAGAGCCTTTGAAGAGCACTTTAAATCCTTTCACCGCAGTAGATCGAAAGAACTAGTGACACTAACTAGTTTTTGCTTCTCGTAGTTGGGTAAAAATAAACCTCTGCACCTAATTATCAGTACGAATCCTAGTTTATTCTGTACCTACTGATACGGAGAACGCTGCGCAGTCAACACAGCCTATCTCTAAATTATACAATTTGGACTTTACAAAACAAAAGACTATTTAATTACCTAACTGATAGGCAAATTAGCTGTTGGATGCCAGAGCTATCTTAATTACCATAATGACTTTTGGTTCGCAAAATTCCTAAAAAGTCCTAATAAAGGAGCAACAGTTTATCGTACTTTTATACATGTCACCGTAAAATTGAAAATACCGTTAGATTACAATCTCGCGAGTTTGCAAACTGTCGAACATGTGCTTAGATCAGGGTTTCTTAAAGTGGGGTCCACGGACCCCCGAGGGGTCCGTAATACATGTGCCGGGGGTCCGCAGTAGCTCAATTAATTGTTGAGATTAATGAAAAAATCTCATCATTTGCTTGACCACTCTCGCAGGTTATTGTTGAGCAGTGCGAGGCGCGGGAGAATTATTTAATTTATATTTATCAATTTTCATTTAATTAAATTAAGCATTAGTATCTAAGTGTGATTTTATAAAAAAAAATCCACAATATTCTTCGACAGAGGGGTGGGGGGGGGGGAGGTCTGTGGCATTTTAGAAATTCTGACAGTGGTCCGTGACTGCACATAGTTTAAAAACCCATGGCTTAGATCGAAATTATGTAGGTTAGGCAGTGAAAAAAATTAAAGCAGTTAAATTGTAAGCAGTATGTTACGGTTCACAATTTTTGATAATTTACAATCTCGCGAGGTACATTATAATCTAACGGCATTCACAATTTTACGGTGACATCCTAGTATATAGCAAATACTTATTTCTATCACGTTTTTAATAATTGTTGTCATAAAAAACTCGTCTTCGTATTTTATGGCGGAAATAATAATAAAAATGCACGTGCCCAAATTCTAATCTACAGCCAAAATGTTTATAGCGAAATGTTATGTGAATACAAATTACGTGTTGTGGTCGTATAGTCGGCATCAAAGTTGATTTTTTTAGAGTTTTGAAAGCATTTGTTGCAAATACCTACTGCAATCATCATCTTCCTGCCCTCATCCCACTCTATGTGGGGTCGGCACAGCATGATCGTTGGATCATGCTGTAAGAGTTTTGGCTAAGGTGTTTTATGACCGGCCGCTTGCCTGGTGTCAACCCTCCTTTTGAATACTTGCTTATTGTATCTAATCATGTTGGAGAGGATACTACCCCTTAGTTGACTTTTACGAAATGCTCGGGGAGAGAAGCAGCTGGACACATTCTATGTTTTTTCTTTACTCCCAGTCCAGCAGAGAAGTAAGAGCTGCAAATACCTACTGCAATATTGACTTAAAATTAATGCTAAGCTTTATTTGCTTAGCTTATTCTCTACTTTACGGTATTGAAACACGAAAGCTTATAATTTACTAGCTGCCGCCCACGGCTTCGCTCGCGTGGTACCCGGATAAAAAATAGCCTATATGTTAATCCAGTACATGTACTATGTATATTCCAAGTTTCGTTCAGATCCGTTCAGCCGTTTAGGCGTGATTGAGGCACAAACATCCAAACATCCAAACATCCAAACTCACAAACTTTCGCATTTATAATATAAGTAAGATTATAGAACTTTGGTTATTATTTTCTTTTGCTGATTGTACATATTTACTGTTATACAGTTCTGTGTCGAGATTGGGATACATAGTCTGAGCATAATATGCGAACGGTATTTGAAATAAACTGTTTGACTTTCGTACTAGTTACACAAGAGCTAAATGAATAACGATAACGATGTTCTGCTCTACAATTTTCTACTGATTCATAGCTCAGACAAAAAAAAAGAAAAGACGGCGCCGCGAACAACAAAAACTTTTTATCTATGTATGTGTTTGGTTTTGAGGTTTTGTGTTCCAAGTAACCTAAAAATTCATAGTACAATAATTAAGAAACGATGTTATTTGAAGTACTTACAAATTAAAAGTGATTCCGTGAAACTTTTTATGTGATTTGCTGCTGTTTTTACAAGTTTTCACTACACAGGAAGGCATAATTCTATTTTTTAATTCGTGACGTTCTAAGAGCGATGAGCATGGTTTTGGTGTAGGTGTGTGCGTGAGTGTGTATGTTTACTTGCAGGAGCATGGTTTTGCGTGGCTTCACTTTTGTTGTTCGCGGCGCGCGCTCTTTTCTTTTTATTTGGTCTGAGATTCATAGAGTAAAACTTTTCGACTTACATTCAAGTCCAGCCCTATTGGTCAGCTGGTCAAATCCGTGCACACTTCCATCCGGCATCCTGCACGACTGCAGCAAGTCTAAGAAGTCGTCACAGATGTTGTTCAGCTCCGGCAGGAACCCTCGCATCGTGTGAGGACTCGTCAGATCAGAGGTCAGGTGCCTCCGAAGATGGAACCATTTTTCACCTTGTCTGAAAATTAAGGAACTTTAATTATCTATCTAAATATATAAAACTCTTACGTTACTGACTGACAATCAACGCACAGCCATGAAACTTGGGAGGGTAGGTATATTCCTCTCATGGCACACTAAGAAAATAATTCTCGAAGTTCAACTCCTACAGGAAGCAGTCTGAAGATGAGATTTGTATGAAAAGAAGTCGCGGGGGATTCCACTAGTCCATAGCAGAAAAATGTCTCCAAAAGATGACTTTTCAAAAAACTTATATAAAATGCGAATGAATTTGGTGTTTTAAAACAATACCTATGCTTCAAGAACACAGAATATTCATCATCATCGGAATGATGATCACCGTAAACGCTGTAGGAGTCGCTAAATACTGGGAACGGAGGCGTATTTCATTGTTTAATTTTGCTCCTATATGGCACCAAACAGTTGAAAGTTTGAAACATAATGATTTAAAACTAAGAACGCATTAAAAATATACAATAGCAAAAACGATCACCGAACTTATCAAAGGATTTTTCCAATGCGTAGTCTAAATCTCAATATACTAGGTAAAAGAAATTCAATGTAGTAAAGATAAGCAACAATTTGCTCATCAAGACACTGACACCGGCTACAGAATGAGGTGGAAATGGATTTCCTGTACATCAGGTTTCACCTCGATGCGGTGTTCCAGTAAAAACGCTAACTCCATGATTGCTCCACGTCTACGTGCTAAAATGCTACCACATTTTATAAAATTAACTCGGTTGCGCGCAGGATGAGAATTAGAGGTAGGCTTTTGAGCTATGCCATTACGTATAACTCGGGCAGTAACTTCCTAGTTACTACCCAAAGAAATACTCCTAATATTTCTTTGTTCTCTCTAAACTTGGTTATATGGATTAGACTAAAAGTATATCTCAAACTGCTCGCTTTTCGCGCGTGGTACCTTGTCTATTCTAAGTTTCATCCAAACCGGTTTAGTTGTTTGGGCGTGATTGAAATTAGGATTCTTAGGAAATCTCGATTCTAGGGCTTGCCAAAAGAACCGATTCTCAGGGTAGGTATAATTGAAATACCCAATCTTTCGCATTTAAATACTTTTTGTTATTGTAAAGTCGGATGAGTAAACAAGTGGAATTTAGGTGCCTTTATACCTACCTACCCAGTGAAGCCTAGGCAGGAAACAGCAATGTCATAAAAACTAGAATTGCCTACGTGACCAGCAAATGTAAAGCCTTGTCAAAAATATCGTCTCTCATAAGTACCTAGGTATTGTTCGTGCGCCTAGGTGCTCCTACTTCGTATTTATACTGTTCTATTTAGTTGTTTTTCTTTAGCCTCGAGGTCACACCACCTGCTGATTATGAATAAATAGACTATAATAGAAGTTTAGACCAATTACATCAATACCTACCACAGATATCTATTCTTATTATTTTTATAAAATAACGTAGTGATTTCAAATTAATTCTACAAAAGGTGGGTAAGTACAAAGGCGAACTAGATTATGTTGTTGATTTATCTGATCGATGTTTTTTTATTAATTATTACCTACTACCAAAAAAGTTAATAGATCTGCAACATAAATTACTTAACTCTATTATTTTTTTGCGAACATTAATCAACAAAATTGGCTCTAAAGAGCTTTGCTTTGTAACACAAGCAGCATGTTAATTATTTTGTTACCTTTATACCTATGGTCTGAGTATTTCTCAAAGATGGTATTCTCAACAAGTTTTGCTAATTAGTTATAATTGCTGACACGGCAATTAAGCCCAACTTATCTTAACTTATTGACTGACGGTTACCTCCTTTCTATCTTAAGCTCATTAAAATACTCACTCGTTAACGAGTCCTGTGGACGCGTATCTGTCAGGCCTGCTTCTTCTGTAGACCTGTACTATTTCTGTGGGTGGGCGGTAGGGTCTCTTGGACTGCACCCGGAGCACCGCTTCAAGCGCTGCGCGGTCTGCGATGGAGACAATCAGGACTCCGCTGGGCGAAGTCTCCGCGAAGACGGTCCCGTAGCGCCTGAACATGTCTGCATTCAAATCTATTTTTGACCACAGACTGGGCGCACTACGATGTACAGGAAGTGGTGATTGCTTTTAGACAATTATCACATTTATATATTTTTCAACTAAAGCTTTTTTTAATGGGTACTTCTATCTCTACAACTCCAGATGCAGGTCAAGAACACAGTCCTTTCTTGACAATATATTGAAAATGGTTTACCTATTTTCTAGTTTCACTTATCTGATAAACCTTACCTAGCTAGCCAGGACCGTTACTGACCCAAATAACCCATACAACTACCGTTAAGCCCTCTTAGTAAGGGTATTTTCAGACTTTCGTTTTGAATTCCAATAGCATGATTTCTAGCTGATAACTACAAATATTACGTGGATTATTTACCTACACAGTATTGTGGATAGAGGCTATGTAGTTCTCACCTTCATAAGCCTCATGTAACTTATTCATCCGGTACCGGCTCCAAAATAGCCATCTCGTCCCAAGGAAGGGAAGCGGCTGGGGGCCAGGGAGACGATACGGCTGCTTCCCATCAGGTAGCCGGGTGGTGAAGGCAGTGGCCACCACCAGGACCGCGATCACGGCTAGCAGCAGTGTTGGCATGCATGACCAGTCCACAAGAGGATGAGGAGTGTTCTGTGAACAATAAAAAAAAACAATAAGCATCTCGGTATACTTAGGTGCATATAAGACTTGGTTTAATAGTTTCGAAACAGAACATAAGCGCATTAAATCAAGTCTGATTCTAAAGGAGACAGAGCATTGGGCATTTACCTATTTATATTGAGCCCACAATGTGTAACGGCTTTATTTGTTCAGGTGTTAATGTCTTGTGATATTTCGGCACATTTAACAAAATAGCATTTGTTATGCTTTTGCAAAGTTCAACGATCTGCCTTAGGTACAAATACAAAGTTGTTATCATTTAAATCAAACACAAATCTCGACAATCATGCGAATTATTTTTTTATTGTTAGATATTATCGGTCATTTTAGTTCACTATCTAAGCTTCAGCTAGCGTCTTCGCTTGTGCGGTACTAACCTACCTAGATAAAACAAAATGCTATTTCAGGTTAAAAGCTTCCAACTTCCAACCAGTTTAGCCATTGAACAACAAACCAAACATCCAAACAACGTTACCTATATATAATGTAATGTAATATTAGTAGGATTCGTTTGGTATCGCGGTCATTGACTCGGGCCGCGGCGCGAACGTGTCGTGTCGAGCGGTTGGTTGACGCTGCGATCTTGACATTGGCATTGCGTAACTTCTTACGTAAGAACAAGAGCAAGGCAGTCGTGACAGGCGCGGCCGCACGCAAGCTTGCAACAAGCAAGCCACCAAAACCAACTACACTCTGAAAACTGATTGATGGCATCAAAAAAAACACAGTTTTCTTTCGCTAATATTCCTTGACCGATGTCCTCAGCACACATATCTACAACCAGCTATCCCAAAGCAAATCCTAGAGTGCATCACACACCACATACAAAATCCATCTTTCAGTAGGTAGGTATTCTAATATAAGTTAGCTTAGTTTGGCAATTAGGGCTACTCCAAAGTGAATTTAGTGAATAAATAATTTTTATTATTATATTCTGTATTACCTACATAGGTAATAAAAATTAAATTGCATAAGTACTGTTATTATTTTACCTACATTGTAATTATTATATACTTACCTACTTACGTGATACAAGTTTCTCTCAAACTGTTACTCTGTTCTTATGCCGCATACTTATTTTACTTTGTAAGCCAAGTTGAACTTTTAATTTCAGCAGTCAAAACCTACGTGTTTTATAGTCAAGTGTTTTACAGAACCGATGACTCAAAACGGCCAGTAGTAAGTACTGGAATTCTGCTTTCTACAGAAATGCGTACAAACTAACAGCAAGTGACAACTTAATATGCGAGAAATTATATAATCTCGAGTTGCGTGGACGTTTTTTATTCGCATTTTAACGGAATTTCTTCTCCCAACCCGTAATATGCCGTTAGCAGAAATACCTAACGGGTGGTTCCGACCGGTGTCAACATGGCAGTCAGCGTCTCCTCGAATTCTTATGAGTGGAGTCAAATTACGAACACGTAGTGTATTAATTTTTTTATGTCCATTTAAATAAATAAATATTTGTAGACATTTCACACAGCGCCATCTAGCCCCAAACTAAGCAAAGCTTGTACTATGGGCAACAGAATCAGATGGCAAGACCAAGACCGTTAATACTTTTATTTCGATTTGTAAAATAAAGTTTTTTTGTAGCCGAAGAGGCCCACAAATCAAATAAGTATCTACTAAGTACAAATTACAAAAATGTAATAATCAACAAAGCAGTCTAACTAATAACATTGTGTAATAGAGGCGTTATAGAAGCCGTCGCGAACGAAGTCGCGGGTACAGCTACTATAAATTAAGATTCGGTTACTAGCTTAGTTTAGTTAGACTGTACCTACTTACCTGTAACCTACTGTTGTTATCTTATAACTAATATGAGTTTAACTTTAGTTAGAAATAAATGATACGAAATCAAGAAATTTTACGTCACTATCTGTTCAAAATATGTTTTTGTTTAATTAAGTATTATTATTATTATCATATTAGCCATTTGTCCCACCATGAGTCTATTGAATAGTTTATTGATTTACGACAAAAATTACCTATTACATTCAACACTGGTATTGTACGAATAAAATTAATTGCAATAACGTCTGTCGCAATAAAATGCATCGCCACAGTAAATATTAGCCAATTCAGATCAGATTGGGTCGCAGACGCCTTTTTATTCTCATAAATTGGTCGTTGTTTTTATTTTTAATTTATTTTACTGAATGAAACGCTATTCCAATTATGTAGGTACAAATTCATGTTGTTTCTTCCTCTACTCAGACGAAGTGATCTTGAACTTCACAAGTTGAAGGCCAATTTGGTAAATTAGTTATGCATTTGGATATTTTGGAACGAATTCAGATAATCGCGTTATAACATTTTGCGGTTTCCGTCCTCAGGTAGGTAGAATAATATAATTGCCACGTTATAGTTATTTTACCTACTTACCCTGCACAGCACTACGTTTTTCTTAGCCATTCTCCTTATGGGTAGGTACTAGGTATTATTTGATATCCACAACATCAATACTAAAAGTAGGACGGCTTACGTCATTCACATCGGCCTAGACTACAAGATAATATTTTCTATTGCATCTGTCACCCTGACCCCTCTACTTTACGAGTATAAACAACAAGTAGAGCTTCATAGAAACGCAGAGCTTAATACCTCATCGATACAATACCTAGGAATTAATAGGATCCCGTTGGTACCCTTCGGGTACGGAACCCTAAAAATAGCAATAACCATATTGACCCTGAACGACGTCATGTCATACCAGACTTCTTTGTCCTGCATTAAAATAACATCTGAGTTCATTCTAATCCTTGGAGTGATAAGATAAAATGTAAATAAGTAACAAAGCGCTCCCTGTTCCTATCGGCGGCATCTCTGCTCCACATTTGCAATGAACCTTCAAGGGCGAGCGTGTCACCTCATCGGATGTCTCATTCAATTGCATGGCTGCTAACAGTACTCTTTAAAAATAATAAGATTCTGATAGAAACGGTTTATGATATTTATATTCTGTGAATCCAATGCAATTCTACTTGAGTACAAAAGTGGAGGGGAATATTGCCAAAAATGTCTAAGTACCAGTCTCATTCTTGACCAAAAATATGCATAAGTATATTATTATATTATTATCTTAGTAGAAAAACATGTCGTACCTGGGTATAAGGTTATTGGACAGTTGTGGATAATGATCAATGATAAATATCATCATCATTTGCCTGTCCTTGGCCCACTTTATGTGGAGTCGACACAACATGTATTCTTCTTTGATGACCTCGGTAGCGTGGTGGACGAGTGCTCGTCTGAGACGCAAGAGGTACGGGTTCGATTCCCGCTACGGGAGAAATGTTTGTATGTTCTGTAAATATTTCTTCCAGGTTTATTATAAGTATGTATTTACAAAAAATATATATTTAGTATTTTATCAGCCATCTTGGTGCCCATAGTACAAGGTTTGCTTAGTTTGGAGCTAGATGGCGTTGTGTGAAATCTCCACAAATATTTAATTATTTTATTTATTCTTCCAATTCCCTCTGTCAGAAGTCATTTCAGTTTTCTTACTCTATGATCAATAGCTAGTACTTTACTTAGATAATATTCAAATAATATTTGACAATGATAAAAAGTAGAGTTGGACTTGGCGCCCCGGATTGCATCTTATTTCTGGCACATTGATGCTAAGTACCCATATGCATCACGAGTGCATTACATATCTGATAATGCACGATGAATTGGGTCTAGGTTTAATACTATCTAGTTCGCATTCATAATCATATTTTATTCGTTGTATTGTACGTTACGTATCGGACAAGGGGCTCTTGTTAGACCTAGATAGTAGTTAAAAATGCTTGTCAATAAATTATTTAAACATGAATAAAACATCAAAATCTACTTAATGACGACCTCGGTGGCGTGGCGGGCGAGTGCTCGACTGAGACGCAAAAGGTGCGGGTTCCAACATTTCTTCCGGGTCTGGGTATTGTAGTATTATGTATTATTACAATATTGCAATTATATTACGGAGCCCTAATTTTATTGAAAATTTATTATAGCCTATACTGGACCCTGATAATGTAGCTTTCTATTGGTGAAATAATTTTTGAAATCGGTCCAGTAGTTTCGGAGCCTATTCGTTACAAACAAATAAACAAAAAAAACTTTCTTCTTTATAATATTATTAGTATAGATAGTATGTATTGTGTGAGGGGCTTCTCACTTCGTCAATACTTTGCAATGTTATTCGCGAACCCATGCTCAAAGTTCTTCCCACACTAGCTTCGAATGTCAGTACCAGTATTGCTTGCGATCTTACGACGCCGAAGATGAGTTTATGGCTGCTGTTTACCTGTGCTTCTATAATAACCTAAATAAAATATGTTTAATAGTGAAGACCGCAACTTTTCTTATGATTACTTGTGACTCTGCCCACCTTTTTTGGTATACGTGCGTGAAACTTATGTATGTAGGTATGTATTTAGCGGCGTAGTTTGAAAAGCATGCCAACAACCTGGTAATTTTGGATACCTACCTACAGTCTCTTATCTTTGCTTTTAATTGTTAGCTTTACTGTCAACAATAACGGATTTTATATATTTCTAGAAAAATAAGTAAGGGTTATCTTTAAACGACCATACCTTATATCTTTATGGGCATTTTATCAAATTCTTTATACTCGGTCCCCGGTCAAAAACCTCGTAAAAATCGTTTTCAATAATATTTTCCTTTTACACCGGATAAAATAACATAGGTACATTAGCACAAAATAATATTGTGCGCCTTGGCAATTTTAAAGGCCTATGGTAACGACGTCCGTTAGACTAATTGAACGAGGCATTTAGGTTCATTAAAATATGACTTTTACAAGAAACACGATGACTGTCATGTTGTTGAAAAAAGGGAAGTAGGTATGTAGGTGCTTGGATTTCGACAATATTCGGCTGAAAGTATCATATTTCAGAACATGCAATCATAAACAGTAGGGGTCGAATCAGCAAATATTGCGTCTTCCGCGTTAATCGAGGTCATTGGTTCATTTCTAGTTTACTTCTGAAATTCGAATTCAATTCTGATGGCATTACGAACTGCATAAGACTCCACGTAGGTTGAGTAGGTACTGGTGGTCTAGTGACCTTCCAATCTAAGATCGTGGTTTCAAATGGTCGTGTACCCAACAATGGAACAGAGAATTTTGTTTGTGCTATATATCTACCAGGAGGGTTTAAAAGGCTACTTTAACACAGATCTACTGCTGAATTGAATTGCGTAAGTACTATTTACCAAAATTCCGACCATTTTACGGCCAAATATAAATCTGCTGCTGAATCGAATTGCGTACAATTCACCTACAATTCGGACCATTTTACGAAAATTACAGGTAAGATTTGCTATAACATCGAAAAATGAATTGCTATAGACGAATTGCTCAAAGTGGCCTTTTTAGCCCCACAGTACTCTCAAACGGCGAAGGAAAACATTGTGCGTGAGTAAACCCAGCATATCGTAGAACCTAAACAGTTCGAAAACATGTCTCAAATGCATAAACGGCTTTGAGACGCACTTTCACTAATAAATGAGCTACTTCGTTTCACTCTTACGTTGGAAAGTCTGAGCTTAAACAACACTTTTTAGATGGCATAAGTTGGCAACATTATTTCAAAACAAAACGTCAGATGGCATCTAATTCTTTGTCGAAGTGCAGTGAATCGAATAGACGTTAGTCACCAGTTTTGGTGTAACATTGACGAGTTTCGACATCGTCTCACGCAACTGGGTGTTACTGCGCGAAGCGCAAACCCATACATGAATCGCAGGAATACACTTTAGTGGTGTAGTTTTTTGTAGGCACATAGATTTTTTCATCATCTTTCGTTATACGAGTAAATACCCACGTGGCCACGTTCGGAGCGAACTACTAAGTATTATTTATTAGTACCTAATACAATTATTTGCAATAAAAGACTTCGAAAGAGGATAGATCGATACGTCTGCCAAAAACTATGTACTGCTTCGCTATGTAATTTAGGTACCTACTTCAGTTACTTCACTTTATCCAGTTACCTTAGACATGATTTCTTGTCTTCGAGATAAACAAAAACCACTCTCGAATCGATGTCGAACAAAGCCAATTCAAACGCGAACTTTGGAGTTTTCAAGGTCCCTCATTCCTAATTTGGAGCAAGTTATTCTAAGAATACTGTCTGGGACATTGTCTGGAACGGGAATTGAGCTTCCTTTGATTTTTTGCCGTACGTTTTGTCTACTTTATGTTTTACGTGTTTTATTACCAAGTCACTTTCGAGGCAGATAATGAAAAGCAATTTCAAGTATCAATAAAATCAATGATCACTATAGGTACCCTTTTCCTAACCTAGAGGAACTAGCAATAAGAAGGCCTCTAAGCGCCCTGAAAACTCCGTCACAAGAATTACCCACTAGCTCATACGAACTTACTTTCATTTAGTAGGTAAAGCCTTTTGCCAACCTTTTTTTAAATTTGCTTGTTTAAATGAAATGACAATAAGCTGATCTGATTATGGAGTCAGAAAAGTTCAACGGAACTCTTGAGTAAATGACAATAATATACGTAGAGCCCAGTAGAGGCGCTCTAGTATGACAAAAAAATGCCTTAGAATATTTTTAGATCCGCCCTTTTTCGCGGAACATCTCTAGTAAAACGGACTCTCATCCGGGTTCTGGCATTTATTAGCTCCCGATTACTAATGTTTTACTTCATTGTACTCTCCGGGTTAAGCAAAGGTTTATTTAGCTCGCCCTTCCCTAAGAGAGCCTTAATAAAACTGTCGTCTGCGTTTCCAATGTGCCCTGTTGTAGATCCATTACAGAAAAAATGGCAATATTAAACTTTGTGTGCGTAAACCTAGGTAGACGAACTCTAACCACGTGTATCTTCCACCTAGGGCTGCCAACTCTGCTACACTTATAATCTAAGGCCTTTTACCATCTATAGTAGATGATTTATACAGCGTCAAGAGGCAACTTTTACCTTCATAGACGGGACGCTGTAGTGCCTGAGACGAATTAAGATGGAGTAGGCTTGCCCAGCACCTATTCCATCCTCTCAGCTTAGTCGGCCTTGTCCACAAGAAAGACATGGTCAATAGGTACGTGCGGAGCTGACTAAGCCGCGGGTTTCCTCACGATGTTTTCCTTCACCGTTTGAGAGTACTGGTATAGCGCACATAATTTTTCACACAGAAAAATCCATTAGCACACGACCGGATTTGAACTCACGACCTTAGGATCGGAAGGCGGGGTCACTACCAATTAGACCACCAGTGCTCTCACTCATAATAGTATCCTAGTATTGGCACTTTAAAATATTTTATTTGGATAAAAAATAACTAATAGCGTGCGCCAAAAAATAATTTTAACTTAGCCTCTCTGATAGATATTTTTATGTCAAGGTTTAGGATAGTTCATTTTAGTATCCCATGACTAAATTTAGTATCTTCTCCAACATGATGTACCATCTATTATGGGCGATGGGCTGATCACCTGTCACCATGGTTCACCATATCTATCTTGGGACTCTTGGTACAGGAGTGGCTGCAAGTGTTCATTTAATTACTTGTGGCTCTGCCCACCCCGTTAAAGATACGAGCGTGATAATATGTATGTATGTACCTATGACTAAATTTATCTGATACTAGACTACGTGCACGGCTTCACTCGCAACCTTTTGATGCCCGCATTAAAAGTAGGCCATTCCAGCACACATACTATAATATTCCAAGTTACATCCGAAATTCCGAATCCTTTAGCTGCTGCATACAGCATCTTCAAAAACTCATAATTTCCCCGCCTATTTCATTCTTTATATTGGGATTGCACAACATGCACGTATTATTCTTCCATTTCACTCTGTCAGTCATAATAACACTCACTCCTTTAACATCCTATATAAAAGTAGCTATCATGTTTTTATTTTTCACTAACTAGGTACTATATTCGAGTATCTGCCTCAAAAATACTATGCCTATTTGAAAAGTTGTCACCCTACTTCCGGATATCTGAACTAGGAACCGTTTTTCTGGGATGATTGAACGCTTCGGAACGATATGAGGCTATTATGTCTTCATGAACTCGTATTTTATACAAGCAATAAAATTGATAACAGTCTGCTTAGCTATCTATAAAAAACCGGTCAAGTGCGAGTCGAATTCGCACATGAAGAGTTCCGGACCATAAAAATGTTTTCTTATTTTACATACTTTTATTACACACTGTGACAACTCTACCTATTACGATTTATGAGACCCGCTGACAGTTAGAATAGGTAGGCTTAGTAATGTTAGGGAAGATACTAAATACTTTTACGACATGCTCAGGGAGAGAAGCAGCTGAGCAGTCCAGTAGAGAAGTAAGCCAAATACAAGTAAAAAATCTCGACAAATAGGTTTAGGTACCTACATTATCTGCACTAAGTATAAGAAGGTAATCATTAATACACATCCTTCCTAACGTCCTAACAGCGATGCATTTGCAAAATACCACCAACTTTCGGCAATTACTGCAACTACCAATCGTGTCACTAGTTTATTCGAACCATGTCGTGAAAGGATTTAAGGTGCGGGAGGGAGGGAGGGACGAAGGAAGGAAAGAAGGAAGGAAGGAAGGAAGAAAGGAAGGAAGGATATCCATATGTAGGAATATCATTCTATAGATCAAGTCCACGATGGTATATGTCTATCCCCGTGCTATGCCGGGGCGGGTCGCTAGTATACCTACAATATAGCGACGGGGCTTATGTATTTGAGTCTTTTAGGGTCGAGACTCTAGGTCCGTACAGCACGGGTAGGTAGGTACCCACCGCGTTTATCAAATTATTTCAGGGCGTCTAGTCAAAGCGATGCATTATCCAAGCGCTGATTCTTTTTTCGCTCAACGGAACAGTATTGTCATTCAGCGTGACAATGCAGCCAGCATCTTTGCAGTCTTTAGATAGCCTGACTGTTTCTTTTGTATTTTGTAAATTATATACGTATGTATTAGTTGTAAGTTTATATCTGTTAATAAATGTATTGAATAGTAAACAGCGAGTAGGTAAGTATATTCCAAATATACGCACATTGCTAGGTACTTCAGAAGTTTTCGACTTACCTCTGACTTACCTCTTACTTGCTAAATACCTGGCAACACATTACGAATCTCCGTAGGTAAGTCTAAATGAAGAGGCAAAACTTGTTCTCACGTAGTGTGAAGTCTTGCACCCAGTGATAGGGCGGACATGCATTATATCCTTACAATGTAACGCAAGACACGTGCAGTCTACTAGAAAATTATATACCTAGTTAGCAGGAACCTGTCTAAAACTGATCTGAAATATTTATTTACTAGACAATCTCGTCAAAAACATCTGCCGCATACTACTTATCCGATCATTTCAGTCTAGTATAAGAAAGGCTTATTTTCAAAAGTGAGCTAGCGAAGCTAGGTAAGTTTACTTCGATTTTTGTGGTTGATCGGTATTTTTGGCAAAAATAAAAACCAATAAAATCATTTTGAAACATTTTAAATCTGCGTTGAATTTATAGATATCTTGGAGATGACTGTATCAGATCGTCCTTGAACTTAACACATCGAGAGGGGAGCGAAGAAAGCCCAGTGGCACGCAAAAACTACTGGCACATCAATAGCACGAACAAAAACAGAGCAACACCTGAAGCTCATCGCCGTGACTAATGAGCTGCCTTCTGAACCACGATGAGTTGAATCAGTTGAATGGAACCTTCGTGACGTCATGTGTTTGAAAAGTTAGTTAATTAGTATGTTTATATCTCCACTTAGCGCAAGATAATAAACCAATCAAGCTAAACATAATATTGATTGAGTCCTCATTTAGGTAAAACACTTTTCCCTTCGTCTTTAGATTGCCTTGAACTCGCAGGTTTTTAGCGTGGGAATAAAATACAGCCTAGTTAGATAAATACGAACACAAATATTAACAAAATTGCTCTGCAGCACACGCTGAGTGGTTGCCTTTTTGGATCACAAATTTATTTCTTTTTTTCTTTGTTTTGTTTTAGCTGTGTAATTTTTTTTCTTTATATTGGTGAACCAAATAAATAGTTTCTTTCTTTCTTTCTTTCAAATTTATAACTCCATATTTACCTACATGTCATACAAATAATTCAATTTAAAATACATACCTATACACAAATATAATGTGAACTAGAAACGTAATTTTTAACTGATTTCTTCATTTATTTCAATTTGCAAACTTTTTGAACACTACGACGCAGGATGTTCCCAAAATCTTTCTGCCGCTCTCTTTCCTTATACCACAGATCATAATAATTTCTTTTATAATTCGATTCCAAACACACACTGGCCGGTTGAATATTTTGATTAACATCAGTAACTGTCAGTGACAGTTACTTGCTCTGTTCAGTTTATTATTATTTTTTTGTGAAGGCGATTGTAACAAACTTATTCCACCAACGGGATTTAACCTATTTGCACAAACTTAGACATGACATAATATAATATAGCATTCATAGATAGTGTAACTTTCACAAGTGAAAGAATCTGTTTTTGAGATTACCTACAAACTAAGTATGCCACTATAATAATCTAAGTAGAAAAGTATGAAAATGTGAGCTCAGGGAATCACTGGTTGAATAAAAATCAGTGATAGTTTGCGGAGTGGTCCCCAGCCCCTCAGACGGAGCGCTTGATTCGTTTTGCTCCCCGAAGGCCGCCCGGTCGGACGCATCGGATATGTGTCACTATAACACTATAGAACACTATGCATACGTCTGCTTCCCTCCATACCACTTCCACACTGAGACGCGATATTCGAACAAAAAGTATTTGAGACCAACCTCGTATCATATTCTGCCTGGACCGCACGTATCAGCGGCGTGCCTGACCTACGCCACGCCACGCCGCAGGGTTTATTATAACACGAGCCAATAATTTTGAAGGTGATTTATTTATACTTTTACTATCGGTCCGCATCGTTTCTGAAATGGTAGTACGCCATCGAAACATTGTTTATGAACTATCCGCTTATATGCACCAATTTATGACCGGTTGTATCAGATCTTGAAAGATGAGCCTATTTATAGCGAATGGAATTAATTTAAATCGTGAAGCAGCAGCACAGGGTACTTAATTTGCTTGTGATAAGCATTCAAGCAAGCCATGGAGCTTTTATAAAGATTGTTGTTGTCGACATCGGAGCAAACTGATTTAGTCAGACCACACCCATCAAATTTTCCTACCAACGAAGTATTTCATTAGAAAAGTTAATAGCTTTAGAAAAGTTAATCCAGCTCCTTAATAGTTAAAGCAATTACAGTTATAATGTGAAAACATTTTAAATCGAAAACGTAAGCAGGCCATTATTCAGTTCGGTACATAAGCTTAGCCGAAGTTAATTCCAGACTTGAAATCCACTTTTTGCTCTAAGTAAATTCGCTTGTTCGGATTCTAGAAATCAATTAAAAGGACAATACTGAAGCCATCCTGTGGATCCCCAATAAATAAAAGTAGGTCTGAATCGCGTCGCCCCTCAGATCCGGATTGAAAATAGAAGAAAGGGCGCGGGCGACATCGACTGCAAAAAGAGCGTAATCGATGCCACAGCAGAGATCGTTTCATCAAGACGCGTTGTGTGGGAGCGATCGCAAAAATCAAATTACCTACTTTATTCTTTCAAAATAGGATCATTTCACATCTTAAATCTAACTTGAATTTACGCCTTGATCGTACCGCAACTAAACGTGGAAGGTACAGGTAAGAAATAAATAACACCCAACAGTCACATACATAGTCCTGAACCCACACTAGGATTCCCTGTCGTGGGTATAACCAGCGTGGTGAAAGGGCGGTGACCTTTCGGACACTTGACACATGTTTTCGAAATTTTTAGAGTATACAACATGACGGTTTCCTCACGATGTTCTTCATCGTTTCGGAGTACTGGCATAACGCATATTTTTTTTAGAATAGACCAGTGCTCTTCGATTACTCTACACTGACAGTATTACTAGAATCTCGAATAGTTTCCATTATTACTAATTTTCCTTCGTAGCAACTAATTTTATTGTTTATTAAAAACAGTTAAAAATTGTGCGTTAGGTAGCAAGAACAATATAATAGACGTTTTGGAGTCGTGTTACGATACTGCACTACGTTTTCGTAGACGAAGTGCTACGTAATTAGCATAAGGAACGAATAAAAATTCACATTTCTTGTGCTTATTTTTTTACAATTTAAACTATTTTGCGAAGATTTAAATAGTAGGTCTATGTACAGTGTACAGTAGTACCACAAATATTGTGCGCCTCGGCAAACTTCGTGCTTTGTAAAAAACCGAATTTATCCAAATATGCAACTAGTAGTCAACTGAACCAACCCTTTAAATAAAATAAGTATATAAATAATTATTATAACATTTTTGTATCATATCATAATCGCGTTAGTTTGTGTTTCAGAAACTAGGCGAAAATTGCCGAGGCGGACAATATTTGCGGTACTACTGTGTACCTACTGTACCTTTATGATAGGCTATTTTAAAATCTTAGTAGACGAAGAGGCTTCATTACACTTATAGGTACTCGTAGAATCAGTCCGTATTTCTCAGAGCCTTAGCGTTAGTCGATTATAAGACTAATTAATTGATATGTGCATAATCAAACAATTACTTGTCCTTGACTGAGGCTAAGTCCTAGGCGTGTCTTAGAGACTGAATTTTCGTATCATCAATTATTGCCAGCTCACACGGATTCATCATAATCTAGCCATTTACATAACATTATAATACCCGTGCAGGATAATGTTAATGCTGCTATGTATATGACGTCATAATTTAATAATGAGGATAAGTATAGAAATATGTTCTTTCTGAAGTAACTCTAGCAAGGTAAGTCAACATTGAGTTCTAACCTCGATGGTTCTAATCTACCCACTCAGTTATAACTCCAGGTTAACTTAGGAGATATGCTCGGCCCTCGCATAATCCTTTTGTGTAGTAACATCCTAACAGGTGATGATGATAAATAAATTATGAGAATAATTCAACAGAGTTAAAGTTTCCGTAGTTGGCAGCACTCGTGGATGGTTTACGAGCCGGCATTACCATGCTAATAGGGTAGTTTTAGCCGACCAGTTCTGCCAACTATGGGAGGCCGATAGCGAAATGAATTGGATCCAACCAAATAAAATTGTGTTTTTGTGATATGTTAAAACCAATTTGAGTTTGTTTGTATCTATAACATTATTCTTAAATAAGTTTAAAATAACTGAGTAATTTTATTGACAAAAATTTGTTCAATCTTGATAAAGTAGCTCTTCTGTTAAACGCATCGGTGGTCAACAATCTTGCCGTGCAGCCCGTGCCCCAGTTTAAAGTGGAGCCTTAAAAGTGTCAACTTGACACAATGTCTTGACACTATTAACTGCACGAAAGGAATCTCTTTGAGGCTCAATAAATTTTCCTCTCTCAAATTACCGGCTATATTCTTTTTTTTACACTCCATCAAAGTTTATGACGCTTGATCAATGGACATTGGCAGTTTTGTGACGAAATGTCACAGTAGTCAAGAAAAGAGGCGCCATTTATTCACCATTAATGCCAAAAATAGAAGGGATGCGAATATTTTACATAATATTTAATTTAGGTGCTATTTTAAAGACCCATGAATATTGATCACTGTTTACGTGTCCGGCAGCAGCTAAGATGTTGCATAATCCTAGGATCTTGACGTGTAATCGTTGGATTGGTCACCTAAACTAGTTTCGATGTCGTTGAATACAATATATCTACTAGCTTCTGCCCGCGGCCTCGCTCGTGTGGTATCCGGAAAAGCAGCCTAGGTAACTGTTTTTCTAGATCACGAGCTATGTTTATTCTAAGATTCAACAAAATCCGTTATAGGTAGTATTTTTTTTAGTAGTGGTACCTACCAGTTTTCGCTGATAGCGAAATATTGTAATTTTTAAATGTCAGATACAATAAAAATGCTGGAACTAACATCAATTTGCAAGCCGAATTTAATGTGGCTGTTATGTTTCGTCATTCCTCCCCTAATGTTATACACAAGTCTAAATGCAACAATGGCCGTCTGGCACATGGCGGTTCCCTTCACAAAATCAATGCCCAGCCAGACAGGGTTAAAGAGTTTCCCACTAGGACCAAGTTAACCAAACGATTAAACAGTGTCTACTTACCTAACCATCGGTTATGTGACAGCACGTATGAAACTCTGTCAAAGAGAATCTCTTCATAAAATAGTAGCTGAAATTCCGGATTATTGTGTTAGTCAAACTTTAGACGATGTATTTAATAAAAAAGCACATAATACCATATCCTACTAATATTATAAACGCGAAAGTTTGTAAGTATGGAGGTTTGTTACTCTTTCACGCCTAAACGGCGGAACGGATTTACTGGATTAACAAATAGGCTACCTATTTTTTATCCGGGTACCACGCGAGCGAAGCTGCGGGCGGCAGCTAATAATAAATAATACAATAACCTACAATGGCTGCAAAGGGCCTACCCAGAGATAATCAGATGAATACCTTATTGTAATTGAATGAATTAAAGCTCTATTAATTCAATAAAACTTGTGTACCAGCCCCTAATATAAACTGTTAAACTCGTTTTGATAGTAGGTACTATTACTTAAAGATTTTACAATTTTATCGAGTGGGGTGTCATATGAAAGGGTACATTTCAAAATGGTTTTTATTGTAACTCAGGGATGTACCTATTTTGAAATACAGCGAAATAAATGAAACTTAGAAACCGTTACAACCTGAGTTCTCTCTTTTTAGAGTTTTCATGTCTTCGTAATTCAGGTTAGACTGTATATTATTTATAGGGGAATTTGAACCAGAAGAGAAGTGGCAGGAAAGTACAGGAGAAGTGGCTTAGGATTCATATGCTCTTTGTGAAATCATTTTTGGCATAGTATTTTTTTGGCCAAGCGTGAGTCTGCCATGTAATTCAGCGATGATGTCAAAACATTTTTTTGATGCTTATCAACTCAGTCTCTGAAAAGGAGCATTTCATCACATCGAAAAGAAAAATCAGTACAGCAGAAGTTGGTACCTATACATAATAGTGTGCGAGTACAAAAAACCTCAGGGCGCAAATGTAAATCTTGCGGGTTGTGGACTTTCAGTATGGGGCTAACTACTAGTAAGTTAAGTACCTATTATTGAAACGCTACAAAGACAAACAAATGCGTTATAGTAAGTTGATACCTACTTGATCTGTAGGTATGTATGTACTAGGCTGGTAGGTAGTAGGGTAGTAATCTTCTTATATATAAAAATGAATCGCAAAATGTGTGTAAGCGCATAACTCAACAACGGCTGGACCAATTTGGCCAAATCTTTTTTTAAAATGTTCGTTGAAGTTCAAGGATGGTTTTTACGGCGAGAAAAATTAGAATTATTGCTGGAAAAACCTATATGTTTATCCCCGAGCGAAGCCGGGGCGAGTCGCTAGTAGGTAATAATTATATTGAACGAGATTGAACGCTCAAAAAAGTTCTGCGAATTTCCAAAACCGTTTTGTTAGGTAGGTACTTATGAAGAATGGGATAAAAATTTATATCACTTTGGTTCCATCTAAATTGAAAAGTATGAACCGATTTGGATGAATCTTAAATTAGACTACTATATGACATGGAATTTTGGACGAATAATTCTAACATGGATAAGCCAAAAAAACTAGTGACATTTACAGCAATCTTGACGTCACCTCGTGTTGTTCAAAGCGCCCCAGCATGATTTCTGGTATTTTACAACTCTTAGGTACATTAGGTACCTACTTCCGAGTAGGTAATTGGCGCTGAATGCAGTACCTGCCTAGTGAATGTAGGTGGTACCTACTTTCCCTACTTGCTGCTTTCAGCGCCAATATGCCAAAATTACACATTATTGTCTATCACTAGTCCTCTTCTCCAGTAACTACTAGTACAATTTACATGTATAGAATAAACATAATCATAATTAGGTAAATATTTATTTATAGCTGACTATAATATTCTCATCCGGTCATTAGCCGAAACGCTGAGTTCCACGCTTGTAATAAACGCTTATCTTCGACTTTTTATAGCACACTTATCAATTGTCTCAGCTTCTTTAGTCATTGGGCCTTTGTGAATGAACGTTACATTTCCTACATCTGCTTTGTACCTACTGTTTTTATTTTTTTGACGTTTTTTATTTTATTTTATTTTATTTGGGAAACAAACAGTACTATACAATAAAAAAATACACACTTAAACAACACATAAACCAATAAAGTTTCCACAGTTAAATTTTACATTAAAAGCTAGTGAACAGAGAAAAAACAAGAAATAATAAAGCTAAACTTAAACACAAGAAAAAAAAACAAACAAATAAAATCAAAAAACAATCATAATTTGGCGGCAAAGCTTGACATGACTTCTCTTCGAAATTTAGGCAAAGTGGCGTTGAAAATATCAATAATATCTGCTAAATTATCATTGTAATAACTGCATACTCTATTCAGAAACATATTCTTTCTATAGTTTGTGTTAGAAATAGGCGTCCAAAATGTTTTAGGTTTTCTGGCGGATAACCGTTTAACAGTAGGTAACTAACATGTAAAAAGAAGTATTCTATCGAAGATGAAATTAATCCTTCTATATCCTTACTAATATTATAACCGCGAAAGTTTGTATGTACCTATGGATTTTTGTTACTCTTTCACGCAAAAACTACTGAACGGATTTGAATGAAACTTATCCATAGTACTTGTGCTGGATTAACATAAAGGCTATTTTTTATCCGGGTAGGTACCACGCGAGCTACTCCGCGGGCGGCAGCTAGTATAAATAAAAAGAGTCAACTTTTGCCATGATTTGGCCGGTTCTCCTAGGTTCAACCATTGTGATAAGCGATTTTGATTATCGTACAGGTTCCATTTTTCATCACAAGTAAGGATACGATTCAAAATCCCCTCGTTATTGTGACGGTTGAGTAATGTAACGCAGTACCTACTCGACGCGTGTTTGTTTGTTGGTGTGCTTCACTCAACTCATGCAGTACCAATTTTTCGAGCTTTTTACTTGTGCAATTTGTTTCAAGTGAATTAAAATTGTTTTATCACTCACACCGAAGCCTGCCACTAATTCTGACGTGATAAGTTTTCCATATTGTGAACATAACGATGTCAAAGAAAAATCAAATGGCGCAAAAATAAATGAATCACTAAATTCGAAATATAAATACACAAGCTTAAATGTGAAATAAACGTTGAATTCATAATTCCTTATCTTTCCTAATCAAACCCCAGATATTGTAATTCTCATCCTAATACACTTCTATAATATTAATTGTTTTATACAAACGTGTCTAGTGTAAACCTAATCAAGGCTAAAAAGATGTAAAGGTATGATTTGTACTCAACAGGTTAGTAGGTAGGTGCCGACAAAAAGTATTCTCTGACGAACTACTAACACGTTAAATTAAAACTAATGGCTATTATGCCATATCTAATAGTTTTGTGCAAAAAATCAACCTTGAATGAGATGGAGTTAGCGACCGATTGAAAATTAATATTTATGGATAAGTAATTTATCGAGTGGGTAGAATATTCATTGTCTCGGTCAAACACTCTCACGCATCTCCTGAAAACTGTGCGTGTAATCTACTTCTACCTGACCATTAGCTGTTGCCTACGAGTTTACCTACTATTAGTATCAGGTTATTTATTAATAGTGCATCTCGGATAATCCTTAATTTTTAGATCACCCTCCATTCAAGGATTAATGGATGAGATCGAGATAAGACCGGCCATTGTACAATTATTCGTTACCATTGTTAAATTTGAAATAAACTTACAACTAATACAAATATAATTAAAATACAAGAAACAAAATACAAAGAACCAATTGAGCTATCTAAAGACCGTTGCAAACGGTCTATAGATAGCTAAACTGTGCCAAATCATCAGACAGTGGAAGCGTGCCCAAGATGCTGACCACATTGCCACGCTGAATGGCAATACTGATACGTTGGACGAAATAAAAACCAGCTCTTGGATTACGCATCAAAGACACATAGAGTCATACCGGGCTTTTTACCGTCATCACGAAGCAGACCATTTGGTTTAAGAATGGCTGGGGGCTGGGACGTTGACACTGGTAAACGCTCGACGAATGATGTCATTGAGACTGGCGTGGTTAGAAATCCTACAGGGGCGGCCCTTAACACGTGAATCAGTGGAGTCCAAGCTGATCGACTGCCGAACCACACTAACACTGATGAGGGGCGCAGCACTGTGCACCCAACCGTAGACATTCTTCAAAACGGGTCCACTAAAGAACCAATATTGTGTGAAAGAAGAGCTTGTAGCCATAAACCTGACTGTCAGCTCGCACAGAGGCCCGACCACTGTTAGGACGAAAGAGATTTAAAGGAAGCGGTTTCTGGGCAAGCACTATGACAAGCGTTTGCAGCCTCATCTTGATGTGAAATTCGAATATTGCCAGGAAATGCCGAAAGAAATAGAGATCACTTGAAATTTTACAAATACCAATTTGACAGGCAATGTGGCTTGCGAAGTTGCGACCATGCACTGCCATCCAAAACTGGCGATAAAGTATCCTTTACAATGTTGTCCAAACCCTTCATCAGCTTACTTTGTTTCCTCAAATGACAAAATCTTAGGATGTAAGTAAATAAATTTTGCAACAAATAGACAGAAAATTTTGTTTTGTTTTTTTTATCTTCCAAGACCGGAAATGACTCGTCAACTATTTTATTAATTAGATTAAGTAGTTGTCACGTGTTCAAGAAATAATTTTCATTAATACCTATTAATACATTCATTCACCATGTATCACTCCAATTGCTCCTTGCGTTCTATGACCGGTAGCAGGATCATAAAAATATACTATTAGAATTAATGTATTAATTTATTTTATTCCCTAAAGAAGCTTTGCAGCCGAAGTGACCAAATGTAGCTTACTTAACAAATAAAAGTTAAAATAAATAAAGACCTACGCTGTGCACCCAGTGCTTCTAAAATACATTAACATTTTAAGACGTAAGCACCTACATTATTTTGTTGCATGTATTAAACTCTCATACCAATAGGTACGAAGAAAGCGTTACCTCCCTAAAACTTGCACAAAATTGGATAAGAAAGAAAGGAAAGAAATAATATTTGTTTAATATTACGAGAATTTTAATATTTAGGTTGCAATGCAATTATAATGTCTAAAAAAATATTCACTAACATCAAGAAATTTATAGACAAATATGTATTAATGGAATAGACAAAAACACTTGAAGAAGTATTTCTTAAAATGTGGGCTAATGAATTGTTTTCCATTTCCTTCGCATAGAAATAGCGAAGGAAGGTACCTAAAGGTCAGACTTAACAACCGATCTAAGTACTTGCGCGAAGGAAGTAGTGAACTTTAAGAAAATAATTCAACCATTACGACGTTACGGATGAACTGTTAAGTTTACTTAATTGATACTAGATACGCCCGCAAAAATGTTTATTAAGATTACTTTTAACGCGAGTGTAGGTGGCCCCAAACCCTTGCACGTTAATAGCCGGTAGCTTTCTTTCTTCAGTCGCTACACAGAAAACTTGAGATCAATTACTTTTTATTCCACTCGCGTTGGATAGGTCAGCTTAACATACAACAATTTAAAACTTTTTTCGCGTCATTCGCACTGTAAGAAATTTTTAAATTAACTCCTCAAAAACACGCAAGCTGAGCGGAGCTCTTCGTAATTCGCAAGAAATCTGTCTGAATAATGTATTTTTCTTGCAAGTCTATAACTCTTTACACTTGCCTACGCGCTCGTGGAATCTGGTATTGCACGGCAAACTTAACTAAACTACACATACAAAATATGAGCATTTTTTGTCTATATAGGTACAAGTTCTATTTTTAAACTTGTTTCCTCGGTAACTATCTATTGTGATTGCCTTCACCTACGACTATTTTATATTTTCATTGCAGAAGTGCAATAAACTAATTACCGCACTGACTTAAACTTACAAATACACGCCACTTTAAGTTAAAATAAATTGCTTGAACTTTTTAAGTCGCATTTCATATTTTAAAAAAGTGGGAAGAAAAGTTCTTATTCATAAAACTTACCCAAAAGCTTTCCACGTAGTGTGAAAATAGAAAAACTCCCGGAACTGACATGTTGTCCAAATTGGGTCCAAAACTAAACTGAGGACGGGAACTTGCTTCGGTTTTTATTTATGCACTTTTTGTTTACTAACATCACACTGGAATTTTATCAACTTGTCAAGTTAGTCGACAGATAGCGACTTGGCTGGGCGGTCGCCTGGCGCGCAGGGCTCCGTGCGACTGTGGAGCCGGCAGCACGTTGCGCCCCTATATACCTACTTACTTTTTGCTTTGACTGAATGCTTGATTTCACGCTCTACATCCACAAATTAATATACTGCATCGGATATCGAGTAGTCTGGACGATTACGCTCGATATCTGCCTTGAGATAGATTCCGCAATGAGATTTTTGTACCTATCAGTATTTTTTAACCAATAACTTACTTACTCAGGACTAGAATTATGGATAACGAATATGTTTATTCGTACATTTAATATTCTAGCGATAGGCTTTTTTATTCAGACTATTTAGTTTCTGTATGTATAATTTATTTAGATACTATTCTACTATTTCCTTCCTTTTCATGATGAATATAATTTTCACTACTAAGTCCTGACATAGTGACATCCATAGAATCAACCCAGAGAGGTGCTCGTAGATCCTCGTTGTCCGACTTTTTTGAACGAACCGTTAGATAATTGACCCAATAAATTCAACGATAAGATATAAGTACCAAACTAAGGGCTACGAAATAGTCCAAGGCGAAGTTTATTCATTGACTTTCAATTATTTATGTGCACTCCAATAACGCATGCTTTATGTGTTAGGAAATGGCGGGTCGCTAACTAGCACATCAACTCGCAATCGTTACATCATCATCATCATTTCCTTACCCTTATCCCACTTTATGTGGGATCGGCACATCATATATTCCTCTTCCATTTCCCCCTGTTAGAAGTCATCTCAACCCTCACTCCTTACTCATGTCATCTTTCACACGGTCCATCCATCCATCTTTTCTTTGGCCTACCTTTACATATCCTTCCATATTCATATTTAACACTCTTCTTGTCACATTACATTCTTCCCTTCTCATGACATGACCATACCACGCTAACCTATTACTCCTCAACTTATCCGTCATTCCTTTTGTTGCCTAACACTCAGTTCCATACAGTACCTACGACAGGTCTTATGACTGTTTTTTAAATCTTTTCCCCTTTTAGTTGAAAGAGCATTTGGGGGTCACACGTTGTTCTTGAGACCTGATGCCATTTCAACCATCCCGCATTTATTCTATTTTTTACATCTCTGTCAATGTCACCATCATTCTGTACTACTGAACCGAGGTACCGGAAATCAGAAGGACAAGTAATGGTGGGTAGCCTATTCTACAACCCGGACCACCACGAGGGATCGTTACAGTGTCTCAGAAAAAAAACTGAAATTATTCTTATACCCAAACTCAAATTCTCATAAAATTAAAAAAAGTATATTAAACATTTTAACAGAAAAAATAAAGCTTTCGTTTCGTAGTAGCGTGTAGTAAGTATTTTGTATCATTTCCAAATATTTTTCAGGTAGATAAGTAGACAAATTAAATTACTATCCTTGTTGACGTAATATTGATGACTAGGTAATATCTTGTGACGCAATTATTATATTTATCAAATCCACGGTAGTTTCTCGAAAGGGAGGAAATTATATTATGTATTACGTTTAGGTACACAAGCTTTGCATAATCGAAATGATAGGTAACCTTACTTCCACTCCTAATGTTAAATAGGTCAAAAGGAACAAATTGATCGAACTTATTATAATAAACTACTAGCTGTAACCCGCGACGTTGTCTGTGTGCTATAATTTTTTTTTGGGATGATGTTGTCTTAAAGTTTAAAGTGAGAAAAGTGTTTATATTAATTATTGAATGCCATCAGTTCAGACGTAGACACAGTTAATACACAACATAGTTAATAGTCAGTCAGTACGAAATTAAATCCAGTTTTCCGGAATTTTCAATACCCCTATGTCATGTATTGGTTTATAACAGGAAAAGTGTAGGTATTCACTTTCACGACTTTACTCTTAAGCACGGTAGTATAACACCTATAGCAAACAATTAACCATACATTCTCTTGATTTACCTATTATGACAATGTGTAGGGCTAAGCAAGCAGATGCACGTCCAACCAAACATAATGCTCACTACAAATAATTTTATTGATATTGAAAGCCAGCCGCCGCTTGTACCTATAAATAACAGGTTTCTTGCCGATGTTTTTCTTCACCGTTTTAAACACAATGTTAGGTCACGTTGATATTATGCTTATGATCAGTGCAAATTGTTATGTCTTGTTGTTTGCAGCTAAATGTATATAAGTAACATAAAAAAAAATTATCAAAGACAATGCGCATAAAGTGCGCATAAATTGCGAGAGAAGCGAGCTTCAAACCAATGCTAGCGAAGCGAGCTGTTTATTTTAACTCAATCTATTTAATCTTGTTTTGAAGCTCCTTAATCGACATCTTTTTGATATTTCTTTTTGTTCCGAAACATATGGCCAATAATATTTTCGACACATGACGTGACCTTGAGAGGTCTTACCTTGGATTTGGTATACCAAGGGCGACTGGGTCAGACGGAAGGTCGCCCGGAAAAGAAAGAATGGTGAGGCGCATGAAGAATAAGGACGCGTCTAACGTCTGGACTCTTAGACCCTATAAAATTTTATCATTTAGGTATAGTTCGCGTCACGTAAGAAAATCCTCCAGCGGGAATTATTCTTTTTCGTAAAAGAATAAAACAATAGGGAAATCCTCTGAGCGCAAAAGTATCCACATTCAAACTTTTACCCACGGCTTATGTAACGGGGCGCAACGCAACCTATTTATAAAACTTAGGTAGGTACTTATAGGTTACAAAAATACTGCCACCTACTTATCTATGCATGTTTGTCAAAATGGATCGATGGGCGATCTCTAAGTAAGCAGGTACTTTGGCAAGGCAGGTACCGAGGTAAACCTAACGACATCAGGCGCCTTATCAAGTTGCGTTAGCAAACTGCCAACTCGATAGCTAAGACAAGTCACCCTTCTAACTAGTCTGAGCTTCCAAGTTCCAACATTAATCAGAATCCCTGGTAACGCCATCTATTAGTCCCAGTCATAACCTTTTACGCCACGACCTCCCTAAATCTATTCCTATATCCCAATGTGCGCCCGCACCGCTAGACGGAGTCACCATCGCACCGCAAGACATAGACCGCCATATTGTCGGAAAAACTGTCATCAAGATCGTCCACCGCGAGCCGCGAGCGCGAATGTCTCGCCGCTTTCCCGCTTTCCCGCTAACCGCTGTCACCGCTGTTTAAATACAATTTGTGCTGTGAAAAGAACGTTGATATTGTTCTCGTGAAATCTGTAAACAAAAATCTAATGTGTGTGTCGCCAAAACCCCGCTATTCTGGAGATTTGGACAAGCGTTCGTGGACTCGTGCACGCCAGGAGATGTCTTACAAGCAACTTCGTGATCTGCAGGTCAGTGCGCACAGGTCCTAGTTTTTCCCTATCCTTCCAGAATTCCTCAAGGGCTCTGTCGAGCCGTCGAAGGCTTGAGGACGCTTGATTTTATAATCGAAAAGGCGCCACCAATCCCTATAGTTTATGGACTGGACTTTCATCCAAACTTGAGCACCTATATTTTTAGCACAAGCTAATAGTACCTACCTAATGTTTCTAGGTAGGTATAGGTACCAGACCTTACCAGACCTACATAGATATTTTACATACTCTGTTTATAACCGGATAGATCGACACGTCCTACGTTAAACTAAGTATCTGCAAAAAGCAAATTTTACAGGGGAGCGGTTTTAAGATTTCAATTTTTTTATTTCGTTATTACCTACTCAGTCTTGCGCAGATCTATAGCTTTGAAAATTGGCAAAAAGGCTTTTGTTTTGATAGCAGTTTATATTAATGTGATTTTTTTTCTTCTAAACCCTCTCGTTTTCGGTGCGTTTTGAACCGTCAATGCAGATAAATACTTATACGTTTGAGAAAAAAGTGTGTTGTGATAGGAAAAAAAAATAAAAAAAAATCGTATTGTAGATCAGGGTACGTAGAGCTCAAAAATGCATTGAAAACACTTTGGTGTATCAATCAGGCACATACACTGGTCTACGTAGGACGTGTCGAGATGTCAATGTCAATGTAGGTATTTCTTTTAATAATATTATTTTTTCCTGGCCTGGTTTTAAACCCTTTGGCCCTTTCTTATTCGGAGTTGTGCTTTCTGCAACGTTAAGTTCTTTTAGGTACATAAATATTCTTGTTATGGTAGTTTTCTATTTTTTCCATTGTATTACAGTGTACCTATTACATATTTTATGAATCGGAAGATTGGTCCATATTAGTAATCGATACGTTGACGGGGGGACTTCTTTATCTGCCTTTATGTTTTCTACCATTTCGGCTGTAATGGATAACCTTTGTAGTGAGAATGCCCTAGTTTTGTGATTGCCATGTCATGTTTTTTCTATTGGTTCATTAAAAAAATTGGTAAAACGGGCGCGGCTCGACGGGCGCGGACGGCGCGCGGCGAGGCAAGGCGGGGCGCGGCAGCGCGGCAAGGGGAGGGGCGCGAGTGGGCTCAACTCGGCTCAAGCTTCAGCTCGCTCGCTCAGTCAGTCAGCTCAGCAATCACAGTCAGTCAGTTTGTCGCCCAAAATCGTAGTGGTTACAGAGTGCGTGCAATTTTACGAAATTGAATACGCACGTCTTTTATTTTATAGGTATATACATAATATACACTCAACAAATAATTATCAATTAAATTAGATATTAGGTATGCAGTTCAATAAAGTTACGCATGTACTGTTCGACCTAGACGGTTTATTATTAGGTAAGATTGCACTTCTAATAGTTCTGAATTATCTATCTACCTGTAACTTAGGGACTGAATCACATAATATTTATTTTCAGACTCTGAAGTGCTTTACACTGAGGCATTTACACGTGTGTGTGCCAAGTATGGCAAGCAGTTTACTTGGGAGCTGAAATCCAGCTTGTTGGGTTTCCAAGGTCACGAATGTGCTGAAAAAATAATAAATACTCTAGAGCTGCCAGTCACAAAGGAGGAGTTCATGTCACAGTGTGGTGAGGTTTATGAGGAGCTGTTTCCTGCTGTAAAGTTAATGCCAGGTACTTTATTTTTGAACCTTGTAAAATGTAATTTATTTTAAAATTGCATACTCCAAAAAATTGGTCCTAAAATATGAAATAATTTTCAGGAGCACATAAATTAGTACAGCATCTGAAAAATAAAGGAGTACCAATAGCACTTGCTACTAGCTCAAGCCAAGACAGTGTGCAAATGAAAATGCAAAACCATAAAGAGTTCCTTGCACTATTTCATCACCTAGTGATGGGTTCCACCGACCCAGATGTCACAAAAGGGAAACCTGATCCTGTGATATTTCTAGTCTGTGCTTCAAGATTTCCTGATAAACCCAAACCTGAAGATGTAAGTATCTATTTTTCAAATGAACCTAATGTTGTAAGACTCAGGAGGAAAATAAGGATTTTATTATAACATACTTTGAATGATTCCAGTGCCTGGTCTTCGAAGATGCAGTGAATGGCTTAAAAGCAGCCAATGCTGCCAACATGCAGGTAGTAGTGGTCCCTGATCCCCGTATCGACAAGGCTGAGCTAACCACTGCTACTCTTGTTCTAAACTCATTAGAAGAGTTTAAACCGGAAGTCTTTGGACTGCCACCTTACGATAAATAATGGAAATGTTGAGAATAGGAAAACTTAGTCATGGAGGCAGAGAATAATATTATAATCAACTTAATCAAAAACCATATACCACAACTTGAACGGTAAAAACTTTTCAGTGTTATATTGCTTAAAAAAGTGCTCCCTAACTGTTAATAGGGGCAAACAGAGGCAATTTTAAGTAGTATTTAAGTTTAAGTAAAGATGGATGTTTTAGAACAGGAATAATTCTGGAAGTTTATAGTATCCACTGGATTCAAGACTTGGACGATTCAACCGAGATTCAAGATTTTTCTTATTGTTTCGTTTACACTCAAGTCCCTAGGACTATTTGCTCTAGGAGCAAAATCAAAGTCTTACCCCTGAATACTCGCGACTCACAGTTGAGCACGTCTCAACTCACGGTTTTTTGACAGTTTCTGATGAAAATCTGTCAAAAAATCGTCATTTGAGACATGCTCAACTTTGAGATGCGTTTAAGTATTCAGGGGTTATTGTTTTTCATATTGCATTCTCAAATGTTTGCTCCAATTTGACACAGTCATTATTGTGAAACATTTAGGACAATATCATTAAGCTCTTTATCTATTTTTTGAGGCTATGGGTAAGCCAATTTTGATTGATTTCAAGCTTGTATGTAGTTCTGTTGTGAGTAATAGATCTCTTAGATACTACTTAAAAGTAGGTATGTGTTAAGTGTACAAAAGGAGTCATTAAGGTTAATCCTTTCAACACATTGGTTTGAAAGAACTATAGGCACAGCTAGTAGTATTTAAGAGCTCTATTGAGACTAAAACTTCGCCTTTATTTTTTATAGTTTACAGTATTGAACAATGTACATACTCTTGTAAAATATTGTATCCAATACAATAAGTGTAACTTATCAATTGAGCATATTGTACTTACACAGGTATTTAGGTTTAAGTCTACCATATTTTAATAATTACTTGACCTCACAAACATAATCCCAAGGAATTCCTATTTACAATAATATTACAGCTTTTTGATTTTTTTTTCTTTTTGCTTTATTTTATTCATTGTGTTTGTACAAATTATATTTTACCTGACCTAACAGCTTTCATTTTAGGTCAGATTCTAATAATTATAAAGTGTTTTGCTTTGTATAAAAAAAACTATTAGAGATTAGACCAGACTTAAAAATTGAGATTTGATCTGCGGTGCAATATTACTTAGACTAGTCATCTTAAATGTGTAAGTAATAACTTATTATAAGATTAATGTTACCTTTCTATGTACCTACCCACCAAATCAATACAAATCTATCCTCTGCTCGGTAAACCTTGTTATGAATGTTGTGTATTAAAACAAGTTTAATGTTAGAAATAATTGGTTTTCTTTATTTAGGCACATGTACCTTCAAATTACACATGAAATTATGAGGTGTATAATACTTAAATACTGTAAGGCATTTTCATTGTGTTGCATTGTATGTGCTTTAGTGAGTATACATGACGGAGAATGTACAGACAATAAAACCGGTCAAGTGCGAGTCAATTTCTCACACGAAAGGTTCCCACCTTCGGCCCCCATACACGAAACATTTTTATATGTATAAAAATGTTTAGTGCATCATCATGGGGGCCCCTTATATTTCCTTTTATTTTAATTATTTGCTGTTATAGAGGCAATAAAATACATTCTGTGAAAATTTCAACTCTACCTATTACGGTTCTTGAGATACAGCCGTATCTGACATCCGTCCGTCTAGAGTCCCGTTGGCGCCTTTTGGATTCGGAACTCTAGTAAAATACTTACTATGGTAAATAATTCAAGCATTAGGTATGTAATGTAGGTACTTAACTAAATAATGGGGAAAATTGTATAATTATTCATCTTACGAATGTAGTTAAAATACTCTCAAAATACATTCTAACTGATGCCATGTTCCTATATTCAACTACCGGATGCCAAATTACTGTAAACCATAGCAATGTTGCTATCTATGTATCCTTCGATCCCTCTTCCTTAGGACCTGTGCTCACATCGACATTTAAGTGTATTCGTGTAATAAAGAAATGACAGTGCTAAGTTCATTGAAATAAGGTCGAAAATCCTTTGCCGCGTCACCGACTGTGCCGCCATGCCGTGACGTCTGTGAGAACAGGCCCTTAGTCGATTAAAGTACTTATCGAAGATTAACATGTTACTTGTGTATTATGTCAATCCGTATACGACGGCCATCGAGCATTTAACTGAATAGAGGGGTAATGTTATTCGTTTTGTTCGAAAAATAATTCCGCCAAAACAGATCAGAACAGTGGGCCCGCCCCTGCGCTCTGATTGGCCGACTCAATGTCAAGTATTGAACTAGAGCTGTGCAATAAAATATTCATATCGATATCTATTCTAATCGATTCTAAAAATAAAAAATAAAAAAATATCGATAGCAATGTTTGTTTAGTGGAATACAAATAAGTTTAAATGTATTATGTTTATGTGTGTGTTTGTGCGTGTGTGTACGAAATAATAACTAGAAACTTTATAAAATGGAACTTCCATACTTAAAAAAAATATAGTAATAAATGAAATAAATTCGATAATCAAAGGAATCTTAAATATATATAAATATTTGTGGACAATTCACACAGCGCCATCTAGCCCCCTAAATAATACTAACTTTATTTATTAAGGAAATATAAGGTATAGCCTATCTATACTTTCTATACTAATATTACAGAGGAACGATTTTTTGTTTTTTTGTTTGTAACGAATAGGCTCCGAAACTACTGGACCGATTTCAAAAATTCTTTCACCAGTACAAAGCTACATTATCAGGGTCCAGTATAGACTATAATAAATTTTCAAAAAAATTAGGGATCCGTAAGAAAATTGCAATATTGTAACCCAAGGTAGAAAACCAAAAATAGTTTTTAGCGTGTGGCTCCGAAACTACTGGACCGATTTCAAAAACTCTTTCATCAGTAGAAAGCTACATTATCAGGGTCCAGTATAGACTATAATAAATTTAAAAAAAAATTAGGGATCCGTAAGAAAATTGCAATATTGTAACCCAAGGTAGAAAACCAAAAATAGTTTTTGGCGTGTGGCTCCGAAACTACTGGACCGATTTCAAAAATTCTTTCACCAATAGAAAGCTACATTATCAGGGTCCAGAATAGGTTATAATAAATTTTCAAAAAAATTAGGGATCCGTAAGAAAATTGCAATATTGTAACCCAAGGTAGAAAACCAAAAATAGTTTGTGGCGTGTGGCTCCGAAACTACTAGACCGATTTCAAAAATTCTTTCACCAGTAGAAGGCTACATTATCAGGGTCCAGTATAGGCTATAATAAATTTTCAAAAAAATTAGGGATCCGTAAGAAAATTGCAATATTGTAACCCAAGGTAGAAAACCAAAAATAGTTTTTGGCGTGTGGCTCCGAAACTACTGGACCGATTTCAAAAATTCTTTCACCAATAGAAAGCTACATTATCAGGGTCCAGTATAGGTTATAATAAATTTTCAAAAAAATTAGGGATCCGTAAGAAAATTGCAATATTGTAACCCAAGGTAGAAAACCAAAAATAGTTTTTGGCGTGTGGCTCCGAAACTACTGGACCGATTTCAAAAATTCTTTCACCAATAGAAAGCTACATTATCAGGGTCCAGAATAGGTTATAATAAATTTTCAAAAAAATTAGGAATCCGTAAGAAAATTGCAATATTGTAACCCAAGGTAGAAAACCAAAAGTAGTTTTTGACGTGTGGCTCCGAAACTACTGGACCGATTTCAAAAATTCTTTCACCAATAGAAAGCTACATTATCAGGGTCCAGTATAAGCTATAATAAATTTTCAAAAGAAATAGGGATCAGTAAGAAAATTGCAATATTGTAACCCAAGGTAGAAAACCAAAAATAGTTTTTGGCGTGTAGCTCCGAAACTACTGGACCGATTTCAAAAATTCTTTCACCAATAGAAAGCTACATTATCAGGGTCCAGAATTGGTTATAATAAATTTTCAAAAAAATTAGGGATCCGTAAGAAAATTGCAATATTGTAACCCAAGGTAGAAAACCAAAAATAGTTTGTGGCGTGTGGCTCCGAAACTACTAGACCGATTTCAAAAATTCTTTCACCAGTAGAAAGCTACATTATCAGGGTCCAGTATAGGCTATAATAAATTTTCAAAAAAATTAGGGATCCGTAAGAAAATTGCAATATTGTAACCCAAGGTAGAAAACCAAAAATAGTTTGTGGCGTGTGGCTCCGAAACTACTGGACCGATTTCAAAAATTCTTTCACCAGTAGAAAGCTACATTATCAGGGTCCAGTATAGGCTATAATAAATTTTCAAAAAAATTAGGGATCCGTAAGAAAATTGCAATATTGTAACCCAAGGTAGAAAACCAAAAGTAGTTTTTGACGTGTGGCTCCGAAACTACTGGACCGATTTCAAAGGCAAAGGCTAGTGTGTTATAATTAATGAAATAAAGCTTTTTTATATTAAGGAAAATAAAGGAAAAACTTGCAATTTTCTGGAAGTTTATTGTAAAACAGTTCAGTAATTCCCCATAATATCTTACTGTGTTACTGTTACTGGTTTTTAAAGTGAATTAATTTCGTATAAATTCTTCTCACTGCTTGTTTCTCGTCATATTCAATAAAAGGTGAAAAATAATTCAGGTTTCTTTATTACAAATATGTATTCCGGGTCTGGGTGTTATAATATCGTCGGTTGCAGGTTCAATTAAGGTAACTGACAAAATACGACTTTTCAGTAGAAGCATTTAAAGTTTTTTTTCATCATAAATTGAACATAACTTTTTTCTCATGCGACCTTTTTTGGATCTGTTTCGACAGAAAAGCTTATAATTCATAGAACTTTCTAGCAAAGTATGAAGTTTGACTCTAGTAGCCTTATTTTGAGATATAAATTTCAGTTACATCAATTTTTTTTTATGCTTATGGCAGTTACACTAATTTGCAGTCAAGATTTCTTGAAATATTGCAAGTCAAAATGGTTTAAGGCTCGTACAAAAATAAGTTATGGCTATTCAATTTGATGTAAGAGACGGTATCTACGTTGTTGGTTGATTTAACTTTAAGGTAAAATAAAAATAATGTATGGAAATCTACCTATATAATCACCTAGTGTCGTTTACGCTAATTTTACTGTAAATTATAAATTGATTTAACAAGGGATTATTTATAAATACATTATTTATATAGGTACTTATGTACCTATAAAGGTTAGTAAAGAAACAGTTTTCTTTTTAATTAAAAAAATACAATTTTTACAAAGCTTCAATAAGTTTACTCTACAATTTAGCAACTCTTTATAAAGTAAGGTAAAGTTTCTTAAATTTAAAGCTTAATTTTGCGCATTTACACAATTATTACGTTTATTATAATAAATACAAAATTGTATTAATGCGCTAAATTGGTCGTGATGGCCCCGGCATAAGAATCTGGGTCTCTCCATCTCTACCTGTGGATGTCGTAAAAGGGAGACTATGGGAAAAGCTAGGGTATGGGCAGTAGCGTCCCGTGTTCAAACATCAAAAGCTTACATCTGCGCTCGCCAACACGCATGCCCAGCTTGGCGAGTATGGGCAAATCCCCCCCAATGATAATTCACCAAAAGACCAGGCCCCTAGTCCCCGGCGGCCCTGCTAATTCCTGGTTTCGGTAGGAACTATGGTAACGGTTGGGCAAGGGGTGCTAAGAATCTCCGGCAGAGATCCCGCTACCGACCTCCAGCCTATACGACATCAGAATGGCTATCAAACAGCAGTTTAATAACAACAAGACGGAATAACGTCAGAGCTTCTGAAAGCGGGTGGAACACCGGTACTTAAGGTACTTCAGAAGCTTTTTAACTCCGTTATGACATAACGGATAACTTAAGGGCAAAACGCCAGAAACATGGAATGGCTGCGTGGTGGTACTGTTGTTTAAGAAAGGTAACAAAACCTTATTAACGAAATACTGGCTTATCTCGCTACTAATCCATGTTTATAAACTATTTTCGAGGGTCATCCCGAATTGTCTTGAGCGCAGGTTTGATGACTTTCAGCCTCCTGAACAAGCCGGTTTCCGAAAATACTTTTGTACCGTAGACCACATCTATACGCTACGGCAGGTTATACAGAAGACTGAGGAGTATAATCTGCCGTTATACCTAGCGTTCGTGGACTACGAAAAAGCTTTTGATTCGGTCGAAACCTGGACAGTGCTGCGGTCTCTTCAACGATGCCGTATTGACTATCGGTACATTGAAGTGTTGAGATGTTTGTAAAACAACGCTACCATGTCGGTTCGAGTACAGGAGCAATGTACCAGGGCGATCCCTCTGAGGAGAGGCGTTAGACAGGGAGACGTTAAATCTACGAAACTGTTTACCGCTCCTCTAGAGGACGCCTTCAAGCTTCTGGAATGGCAAGGACTCGGCATTAATATAAATGGCAAGTACATCACCCACCTTCGATTTGCCGACGACATCGTAGTCATGGCAGTCGTTGGAGGACCTAGGCATAATGCTCGATGGCCTTAGTAAAGTTTCCCAAAAGGTGGGCCTTAAACTGAACATGGATAAGATGAAAATTATGTGAAATATCCATGTATCGCGTACCCCAGTAACAGTTGGGAATTCTTATCTCAATGTTGGTGATGAATACGTCTACCTGGGACATAAAGTCCAGTTAGATAGATCCAACTTCGAGAGAGAGGTCAGTCGACGAATCCAACTCGGCTGGGCAGCGTTCGGGAAACTGCGCGATTTCTCGTCCAAAATACCTCAGTGCCTCAAAACAAAAGTCTTCAACCAGTGTGTGTTACCAGTGATGACATACGGCACGGAACGTGGTCTCTCACAATAGGCCTCATAAGAAAGCTCAAAGTCGCACAACGAGCTATGGAAAGGGCTATGCTTGGCGTTTCTTTACGAGATCAAATCAGAAATGAGGAGATTCGTAGACAAACCAAAGTCACGAACATAGTCCAGAGGATTAGCAAGTTGAAGTGACAGTTTGCGGGGCATATAGCTCGAAGAACTGACGGCTGTTGGGGCAGAAAGATTCTTGAGTGGAGACCACGCACCGGAAATCGCAGCGTAAGACGGCCCCCCACTAGATGGAAATACGGCCTAGTAAATGTTGCTGGGAGCCGTTGGATGCAGGTTTATATTTACGCCAAAACAATGCCCTCAAAAAAATCAAAACGCAAACATCTGCACCAGTATAGACAGATCAGTGCCGAGCCGACTAATTTAGTTCTGTTGGTACTTCAAAAAACAAGCGTGCAGATTTGTAAACAATACTCGTTTTGTTTTCACGCACCTTGGCTAGGCACTGTTGGAGAAAGTAGGATAGCAATAGATTCGGCGCGCGCCCTATAAACTATTATTATGGTTAGCCGCTGAGAGAGATATTCATTTGCAAAGTAAGGTAAGAGGCAAACATATTTTTGATTCCAATGTTCAAATTAGCGTAACTGACAACAAACTTAAACTTAGTTCGGGTCAATTAGTGTAACATCAATTGGTGAAACAACATTGTTCTCATTTTGGTGTAAGTGTTATTATAATTTTTCATTGAAACTAAAAATTAGTGTAAGAGCAATGCTGGTGTGCCAAGATACTTACCCTAACTTAAATTTCTTTGGGCATAGAAATACACCAATTCGACTTATGTAAATGGATCACATCATCAGTTACAGCAAAATTTTGAAGGAAATCTGAAAAGTTCACTGCTAAAATTTGTACCGTAACTGACTTTTTTTTAAAGCTAGAATTTTTTTAAAAATGCCATTCGAAAGAGCAGAAAAAACTAAGAAAAACTGTATACTCAACTCATTTTACGTGTTTTGTCAGTTACCTTAATTGAACCTGCAACCGACGATATGGTGTATAAGTATAAGTACCTACCTAGTATATAAGCATTCTATCAGCCACCTGATTCCCATAGTACAAGTTTTGCTTAGTTTGGGGCTAGATGGTTCTGTGTGATATATCCTCAAATATTTATTATTTATTTATTTAATTACAGTCATTAATAGAACAACCATTATAAATTTTAATTCAAGTAGCTGACTGAAATTATATTAATACTAGCTGTTGCCCGCGACTTCGTACGCGTGTAGTAGGTACATTATTTTGTTCTATAATCAATAGTTTTCACAGCGCACGCCGAAAACTATTTTGGATTTTCTACCTTGGGTTACAATATTGCAATTTTCTTACAGAACCCTAATTTTTTGAAAATATATTATAGCCTATACTGGACCCTGATAATATAGCTTTCTATTGGTGAAAGAATTTTTGAAATCGGTCCAGTAGTTTCGGAGCCACACGCCAAAAACTATTTTTGGTTTTCTACCTTGGGTTACAATATTGCAATTTTCTTACGGATCCCTAACTTTTTAAAAATTTATTATAGCCTATACTGGACCCTGATAATGTAGCTTTCTATTGGTGGAAGAATTTTTGAAATCGGTCCAGTAGTTTCGGAGCCACACGCCAAAAACTATTTTGGATTTTCTACCTTGGGTTACAATATTGCAATTTTCTTACGGATCCCTAATTTTTTGAAAATATTTTATAGCCTATACTGGACCCTGATAATATAGCTTTCTATTGGTGAAAGAATTTTTGAAATCGGTCCAGCAGTTTCGGAGCCACACGCCAAAAACTATTTTTGGTTTTCTACCTTGGGTTACAATATTGCAATTTTCTTACGGATCCCTAACTTTTTGAAAATTTATTATAGCCTATACTGGACCCTGATAATGTAGCTTTCTATTGGTGGAAGAATTTTTGAAATCGGTCCAGTAGTTTCTGAGCCGCACGCCAAAGACTATTTTGGATTTTCTACCTTGGGTTACAATATTGCAATTTTCTTACGGATCCCTAATTTTTTGAAAATATTTTATAGCCTATACTGGACCCTGATAATATAGCTTTCTATTGGTGAAAGAATTTTTGAAATCGGTCCAGCAGTTTCGGAGCCACACGCCAAAAACTATTTTTGGTTTTCTACCTTGGGTTACACTATTGCAATTTTCTTACGGATCCCTAATTTTTTGAAAATATTTTACAGCCTATACTGGACCCTGATAATATAGCTTTCTATTGGTGAAAGAATTTTTGAAATCGGTCCAGCAGTTTCGGAGCCACACGCCAAAAACTATTTTTGGTTTTCTACCTTGGGTTACAATATTGCAATTTTCTTACGGATCCCTAACTTTTTGAAAATTTATTATAACCTATACTGGACCCTGATAATGTAGCTTTCCACTGGTGAAAGAATTTTTGAAATCGGTCCAGTAGTTTCGGAGCCACACGCCAAAAACTAATTTGGATTTTCTACCTTGGGTTACAATATTGCAATTTTCTTACGGATCCCTAATTTTTTGAAAATATTTTATAGCCTATACTGGACCCTGATAATATAGCTTTCTATTGGTGAAAGAATTTTTGAAATCGGTCCAGCAGTTTCGGAGCCACACGCCAAAAACTATTTTTGGTTTTCTACCTTGGGTTACAATATTGCAATTTTCTTACGGATCCCTAACTTTTTGAAAATTTATTATAGCCTATACTGGACCCTGATAATGTAGCTTTCTATTGGTGGAAGAATTTTTGAAATCGGTCCATTAGTTTCTGAGCCGCACGCCAAAGACTATTTTGGATTTTCTACCTTGGGTTACAATATTGCAATTTTCTTACGGATCCCTAATTTTTTGAAAATATATTATAGCCTATACTGGACCCTGATAATATAGCTTTCTATTGGTGAAAGAATTTTTGAAATCGGTCCAGTAGTTTCGGAGCCACACGCCAAAAACTATTTTTGGTTTTCTACCTTGGGTTACAATATTGCAATTTTCTTACGGATCCCTAATTTTTTGAAGATATTTATTATAGTCTATACTAGACCTTGATAAAGGGGCTTTCTATTGTTGAAAGAATTTTTGAAATCGGTCCAGTAACTTCGGAGCCACACGCCAAAAACTGTTTTGGATTTTCTACCTTGGGTTACAATATTGCAATTTTCTTACGGATCCCGGATTTCGTTACAAACAAAAAAACAAAAAATCTTAATTCCTATTTATAATATTAGTATAGATATAAACTAGAGGACGCCCCGTTCTTCAAATGTAATTATTCAATTTATTATATCTGGGTACTTATTTGTTTGTCATAAATAACCTTTTCTGATAAATATCGATACTAATTTTGATTATGACAGTGCAGCATCACTAGTAACACGTGTAATGAATAAAAAGGATGGCATAATATAGGTTACACCTAGGTAAGAGCAGGACGCATAGACAAGCGTCCATTGTTTCATTTTATTTGACCAGTTTAACTTGAGCCGTGATAAATGGTTGTAAATTGAAATAAAATTATAGTTTATTGATGCTTACCGATGAAACGTGATTCCGTCTGTTTTAAAATTCGATGTCCTGCTGTTTTTTCCACACCACCGAATAGAACAATACGGCATTATGGGTTATAAAACCAAACTTTGAATATTTTCGAGTATCGGGAGACGGACACACACACAGATCACTTGTTGGTTTGGTACTGATTCAGTGCGAGCGTGAATTGTTATTATACAGGTGCATATCATCATATCAGTTGTGCAATTGGATGGCTCATTTTACTACTCTATTAGTTAAATGCTCGATGACGACGGCAAACCAAACAGTTCCGGTTGGAAGTCTTCCATGGAGTGAAGTACCAGGGTCGCATCTGCGGCGAGAGATCTGTCCAGCCTTGGATCCGGCACCATCACGACTTGCATGCCGGCCGCGCGCGCCGCTCTCACGCCGTTGATGGAGTCTTCGAACACTAGGCACTGAAAGAGAAGAGCATTGTTTATTTTGGCGGCGTCGGTGGCGTGGCGAGCGAGTGCTCGGCTGACTGTTGGATGTTATTCATTAATTTTAAGGCTTTGGCGATCCTCACGCTATTCAAGAGCGACTGCATAACTATGGACGGAATGTAATGAGCTTTAAAACAATAGCGCCTAAATTTTTTGGATACTCTTAAGTTTAATATGAAAGCGCCATCTAGTGGATAGCCGTGGGAAAAGTCTGTACGAAGACCTAAGATGTCGGGAGAAGTAGTGTTGAGTAGGACACGGTTTCAAAATGAGTTTGTATGAGGCCCTCATTCTATTTCGTGAGGTGGGACAATGTCATGCTTCAAATGTCATGTCACATACTGTAAAATGTCATGTTGCGAGCTCGTGCGAGGTAGTGAGGTATTATTGTTAGCAACTTCCCCACCAGGAGGCAAACAACAAAACCGCCTATAAATAGCGGGCCGAATCGAGGCTTGCGGTCACTTCGCTCGTGGTGCTCGACAGTGCAACATCTCATGGACAGTAGAGTTTTATTGTTTTTGTGTAATTTCGGTGTGAAGGACGCGTGAGTCATATTGTGTTTTGGTTATGTCATTTTCATGTGTAATCTAGATCATTTTCAATGTGTGTGGTCCAATCTGATTGTAGTAGTCTTGTTTAATTTTGATTAAATTGATTGTTAATGTTTAGATAAGCCTGTGGTTTATTTTTTTTAATGAATCAGATCCTTTTTACCTAAAATCAGAAGTGAGGGATAATAAAATCCATAAAGCTCACGAATTTCGAGTAAACAGATTGGAACTACCCACACATTGAAAAGATAGCCAGATTCTGTGCAGTTTGTTGTTTTATTCTCTCAGTTGCATTCTCTTTGTTGTTCTTGTTTACGTAACCTTGGTAAATTCTCAGCATGCCTAGAAATAAAGACCGTGGTAGAACGAAACATCGTACACAAGGTGACTCACGTGTCCGAACACGACGCCGTTCTCGGTATCGGTTTCGTAGTAGAACTCTGTCATCCATGCGATAACTTTCGCGCTGTAAGTTACGGTCTCTGTCACCTAGTGTCTTTTATGGTCGAGCACCACGTCGGAGCAGAACAATGACGCGCAGTAGGTTCCGTGTCCGATCACGAAGCGTCTCCCGCTGTCAATCTACCCAAAAACGTTCTTTTGTCTGGGTGCGTCACCGTTTGCGGACTTTGTCGCGCAAAAGGGGTAGTTCGCGCCGTAGTCTATTTCGATCCCGATCTGGAAGTTCATTAGTAGGTCGAATGCCACGACGCAATTATGGGGGTAGGGTTCGTTCTCTGTACTAATCTCGATTACGCTCATCAAGCGTCGATCGCCGTTGCTATCGCTGGTCTCGTTCTCGTAAGTCATATGATGGTCAAATATCTTGGCAGGGTTTGTGAGTCAGGGTCAGGTAAAGCCGAGCCCACGAAAGGTCGAAACTTTGATGTATACCTCTCCACTTAACAGAGTTAAACAGGTACCGAAGGGACGACGCCTGTTATTCGCGCGTTTTGACGTCGCTGCTCGGAACACAAGGCCGAATCGTGAGGGTCTACGTGAGATCACGCGGAGCAGAGCTCGACGGCTGTGAAGGATAACCAGGCCATATAAGATGAGTATTCAAATAGAGAAAGACTCTCACCTCGTCAATTTGTTTACGTAATAAAGTGTTCTCAGTCCACAGAGAAGCTGGACTCTGCGGTCGTTACGAGCTGAAGCTGTTGAGCGGAGGCTACGGGAGAACGACTCTGGCTGCCGTGCAGTACATGGTACCGTGGCGAGGCGAGTGGTGCTCGGAGACGTGTGCCGCGTTCTTCGATAGCGAGTACCACACCTCTTATAAGACCAAAACGTCATTTATGGCTTTGTCGGTTGTTATCCTTTCCCATAGTTAGATTAACCAACCAACCCCTTAGTGTTTTTCGTAGTAGGTAGGTATAGTCCCCCCTAGGATAGTAGATATGAAAAAGTCCCCCCTCTTGTAAGTGGATAACAGACGACATTGCTATATATGTCAGGTCGAATAAGGTGGTTGGCTGGTGTTGGATAGTTACCAAGGGTGGTGACTGGGCGATTACTAAAGGTGGTAATGCGCACAGGTTAATGCACAGAGAGTGTGTTAACCTGAGGGAGATGCTGGGTGCGTCTGGCGTCAGAAGTGCCGAAGACAGAAGCCGGCGCGGCTGCTGCTGAAGACGGTGCAGTAGGCGACGTCCAGAGATACGACTGCTTGAGTAAAAGGGCCCTATTTTCATTATTTTGAGACGTCTCTGAGGTGAAGTCTGTAAGATTGAGTTTGAAATTTATGAATGTTGTGCGATGTATGAATTAAGTGAAAGAGATATTATGAACGGAGGATGAAAAATTAGGTGGCGGTTTTAAAGATACTGAGCGCCTATTTAAATATGTGTTGTTCTTTCACAGATGAGGGATCAAGTGTTCTGCGATCCGTGCCTCTGTTAGTTGCAGACCCTGAAGCCGGACCCTCGACAGCAGCTGGCGCTGGTCTCTGTAGATCGACACCGTACGACCGGGCCGAGGACGACCCTTCGTCAGGAGAGGCCGTGTTAGCAGTTAAACAGGTACTTGACGTCGCTGCTCGGAACACAAGGCCGAATCGTGAGGGTCTACGTGAGATCACGCGGAGCAGAGCTCGACGGCTGTGAAGGATAACCAGGCCATATAAGATGAGTATTCAAATAGAGAAAGACTCTCACCTCGTCAATTTGTTTACGTAATAAAGTGTTCTCAGTCCACAGAGAAGCTGGACTCTGCGGTCGTTACGAGCTGAAGCTGTTGAGCGGAGGCTACGGGAGAACGACTCTGGCTGCCGTGCAGTACATGGTACCGTGGCGAGGCGAGTGGTGCTCGGAGACGTGTGCCGCGTTCTTCGATAGCGAGTACCACACCTCTTATAAGACCAAAACGTCATTTATGGCTTTGTCGGTTGTTATCCTTTCCCATAGTTAGATTAACCAACCAACCCCTTAGTGTTTTTCGTAGTAGGTAGGTATAGTCCCCCCTAGGATAGTAGATATGAAAAAGTCCCCCCTCTTGTAAGTGGATAACAGACGACATTGCTATATATGTCAGGTCGAATAAGGTGGTTGGCTGGTGTTGGATAGTTACCAAGGGTGGTGACTGGGCGATTACTAAAGGTGGTAATGCGCACAGGTTAATGCACAGAGAGTGTGTTAACCTGAGGGAGATGCTGGGTGCGTCTGGCGTCAGAAGTGCCGAAGACAGAAGCCGGCGCGGCTGCTGCTGAAGACGGTGCAGTAGGCGACGTCCAGAGATACGACTGCTTGAGTAAAAGGGCCCTATTTTCATTATTTTGAGACGTCTCTGAGGTGAAGTCTGTAAGATTGAGTTTGAAATTTATGAATGTTGTGCGATGTATGAATTAAGTGAAAGAGATATTATGAACGGAGGATGAAAAATTAGGTGGCGGTTTTAAAGATACTGAGCGCCTATTTAAATATGTGTTGTTCTTTCACAGATGAGGGATCAAGTGTTCTGCGATCCGTGCCTCTGTTAGTTGCAGACCCTGAAGCCGGACCCTCGACAGCAGCTGGCGCTGGTCTCTGTAGATCGACACCGTACGACCGGGCCGAGGACGACCCTTCGTCAGGAGAGGCCGTGTTAGCAGTTAAACAGGTACTTGACGTCGCTGCTCGGAACACAAGGCCGAATCGTGAGGGTCTACGTGAGATCACGCGGAGCAGAGCTCGACGGCTGTGAAGGATAACCAGGCCATATAAGATGAGTATTCAAATAGAGAAAGACTCTCACCTCGTCAATTTGTTTACGTAATAAAGTGTTCTCAGTCCACAGAGAAGCTGGACTCTGCGGTCGTTACGAGCTGAAGCTGTTGAGCGGAGGCTACGGGAGAACGACTCTGGCTGCCGTGCAGTACATGGTACCGTGGCGAGGCGAGTGGTGCTCGGAGACGTGTGCCGCGTTCTTCGATAGCGAGTACCACACCTCTTATAAGACCAAAACGTCATTTATGGCTTTGTCGGTTGTTATCCTTTCCCATAGTTAGATTAACCAACCAACCCCTTAGTGTTTTTCGTAGTAGGTAGGTATAGTCCCCCCTAGGATAGTAGATATGAAAAAGTCCCCCCTCTTGTAAGTGGATAACAGACGACATTGCTATATATGTCAGGTCGAATAAGGTGGTTGGCTGGTGTTGGATAGTTACCAAGGGTGGTGACTGGGCGATTACTAAAGGTGGTAATGCGCACAGGTTAATGCACAGAGAGTGTGTTAACCTGAGGGAGATGCTTGGTGCGTCTGGCGTCAGAAGTGCAGAAGACAGAAGCCGGCGCGGCTGCTGCTGAAGACGGTGCAGTAGGCGACGTCCAGAGATACGACTGCTTGAGTAAAAGGGCCCTATTTTCATTATTTTGAGACGTCTCTGAGGTGAAGTCTGTAAGATTGAGTTTGAAATTTATGAATGTTGTGCGATGTATGAATTAAGTGAAAGAGATATTATGAACGGAGGATGAAAAATTAGGTGGCGGTTTTAAAGATACTGAGCGCCTATTTAAATATGTGTTGTTCTTTCACAGATGAGGGATCAAGTGTTCTGCGATCCGTGCCTCTGTTAGTTGCAGACCCTGAAGCCGGACCCTCGACAGCAGCTGGCGCTGGTCTCTGTAGATCGACACCGTACGACCGGGCCGAGGACGACCCTTCGTCAGGAGAGGCCGTGTTAGCAGTTAAACAGGTACTTGACGTCGCTGCTCGGAACACAAGGCCGAATCGTGAGGGTCTACGTGAGATCACGCGGAGCAGAGCTCGACGGCTGTGAAGGATAACCAGGCCATATAAGATGAGTATTCAAATAGAGAAAGACTCTCACCTCGTCAATTTGTTTACGTAATAAAGTGTTCTCAGTCCACAGAGAAGCTGGACTCTGCGGTCGTTACGAGCTGAAGCTGTTGAGCGGAGGCTACGGGAGAACGACTCTGGCTGCCGTGCAGTACATGGTACCGTGGCGAGGCGAGTGGTGCTCGGAGACGTGTGCCGCGTTCTTCGATAGCGAGTACCACACCTCTTATAAGACCAAAACGTCATTTATGGCTTTGTCGGTTGTTATCCTTTCCCATAGTTAGATTAACCAACCAACCCCTTAGTGTTTTTCGTAGTAGGTAGGTATAGTCCCCCCTAGGATAGTAGATATGAAAAAGTCCCCCCTCTTGTAAGTGGATAACAGACGACATTGCTATATATGTCAGGTCGAATAAGGTGGTTGGCTGGTGTTGGATAGTTACCAAGGGTGGTGACTGGGCGATTACTAAAGGTGGTAATGCGCACAGGTTAATGCACAGAGAGTGTGTTAACCTGAGGGAGATGCTTGGGGCGTCTGGCGTCAGAAGTGCCGAAGACAGAAGCCGGCGCGGCTGCTGCTGAAGACGGTGCAGTAGGCGACGTCCAGAGATACGACTGCTTGAGTAAAAGGGCCCTATTTTCATTATTTTAAGACGTCTCTGAGGTGAAGTCTGTAAGATTGAGTTTGAAATTTATGAATGTTGTGCGATGTATGAATTAAGTGAAAGAGATATTATGAACGGAGGATGAAAAATTAGGTGGCGGTTTTAAAGATACTGAGCGCCTATTTAAATATGTGTTGTTCTTTCACAGATGAGGGATCAAGTGTTCTGCGATCCATGCCTCTGTTAGTTGCAGACCCTGAAGCCGGACCCTCGACAGCAGCTGGCGCTGGTCTCTGTAGATCGACACCGTACGACCGGGCCGAGGACGACCCTTCGTCAGGAGAGGCCGTGTTAGCAGTTAAACAGGTACCGAAGGGACGACGCCTGTTATTCGCGCGTTTTGACGTCGCTGCTCGGAACACAAGGCCGAATCGTGAGGGTCTACGTGAGATCACGCGGAGCAGAGCTCGACGGCTGTGAAGGATAACCAGGCCATATAAGATGAGTATTCAAATAGAGAAAGACTCTCACCTCGTCAATTTGTTTACGTAATAAAGTGTTCTCAGTCCACAGAGAAGCTGGACTCTGCGGTCGTTACGAGCTGAAGCTGTTGAGCGGAGGCTACGGGAGAACGACTCTGGCTGCCGTGCAGTACATGGTACCGTGGCGAGGCGAGTGGTGCTCGGAGACGTGTGCCGCGTTCTTCGATAGCGAGTACCACACCTCTTATAAGACCAAAACGTCATTTATGGCTTTGTCGGTTGTTATCCTTTCCCATAGTTAGATTAACCAACCAACCCCTTAGTGTTTTTCGTAGTAGGTAGGTATAGTCCCCCCTAGGATAGTAGATATGAAAAAGTCCCCCCTCTTGTAAGTGGATAACAGACGACATTGCTATATATGTCAGGTCGAATAAGGTGGTTGGCTGGTGTTGGATAGTTACCAAGGGTGGTGACTGGGCGATTACTAAAGGTGGTAATGCGCACAGGTTAATGCACAGAGAGTGTGTTAACCTGAGGGAGATGCTTGGTGCGTCTGGCGTCAGAAGTGCCGAAGACAGAAGCCGGCGCGGCTGCTGCTGAAGACGGTGCAGTAGGCGACGTCCAGAGATACGACTGCTTGAGTAAAAGGGCCCTATTTTCATTATTTTGAGACGTCTCTGAGGTGAAGTCTGTAAGATTGAGTTTGAAATTTATGAATGTTGTGCGATGTATGAATTAAGTGAAAGAGATATTATGAACGGAGGATGAAAAATTAGGTGGCGGTTTTAAAGATACTGAGCGCCTATTTAAATATGTGTTGTTCTTTCACAGATGAGGGATCAAGTGTTCTGCGATCCATGCCTCTGTTAGTTGCAGACCCTGAAGCCGGACCCTCGACAGCAGCTGGCGCTGGTCTCTGTAGATCGACACCGTACGACCGGGCCGAGGACGACCCTTCGTCAGGAGAGGCCGTGTTAGCAACTTCCCCACCAGGAGGCAAACAACAAGGCGACCGCCTATAAATAGCGGGCCGAATCGAGGCTTGCGGTCACTTCGCTCGTGGTGCTCGACAGTGCAACATCTCATGGACAGTAGAGTTTTATTGTTTTTGTGTAATTTCGGTGTGAAGGACGCGTGAGTCATATTGTGTTTTGGTTATGTCATTTTCATGTGTAATCTAGATCATTTTCAATGTGTGTGGTCCAATCTGATTGTAGTAGTTTTGTTTAATTTTGATTAAATTGATTGTTAATGTTTAGATAAGCCTGTGGTTTATTTTTTTTAATGAATCAGATCCTTTTTACCTAAAATTATTATTTCGCTCGTTCAATCTACTCATTTGTCATGTCATGTCACAAGAGAAGAGGTATGAGGTGTCTTGATGAGTGTCATGTTTTCATTTTGTCACTAAAAGTGAGGCGTTTTACTTGATGAGTAAGTATAATTCTTTTTACTATTATTGTTTGTACCTATGATAGATTAGGTTAGATGACAAGCAATGTAGGTAGGTATGTCTTGGTCAGTTAAGTAGGTTAGGTAGATATAATTTTAATGTTTTACATTAGATACCTACTTATCCTACCTATTAGTTTAGGAGTATAGTACCTATTATATTATCTGTGGTTCAGGTATGTAGTGTTTAGTAAGTACCTAAAATAATACTTAATAATAATGCTGGTCATCTTCTAGCCCCAAAGTAAGTAGAGCTTGTGTTATATGAACGATAACTGATTGATATTGAGGTAATCAAGTAGTAAAATGGGTACCTAGGTAGGTAGGTAGGTACCTACCTAGATGATTTTGATGTTTTGTATGTAGTGATGGGTAGGTAGGTATTAGTAGATTATTTGGGTACCTACCTGGGCAAGGGGTAAGTAGGTACCTACCTCGATACCTATTTGCAATGTTTTTTACCTACCTATTAGTTCAGTAGGTACTTACCTAAGTATCTAGTACGATTAGGTTAGGATGAGTAGGTAGGTAGATAAATTAGGTAGTAGGTACTATGTTGGTAATTCGAAAACTATCAAGTGCACGAAAGGAGCATTTTTGAGGCGCACTTATACTATAAGTCCTTTCATCACACTGGTTTAAAAGAACTATTGACACGATAAGAAAAAGAAGAACAAACATATTATATTACTTACCTACATAAATGTACTTACTTAATGTACTCGTACCTACCTACGATGTGAAATCTATCTACTTCATATTTACAGATATAAACAAAAGTTTTGACACTTTTTCACCACTGAGACGGTTACAAAACTAATTTTGTTGTAGGTTTCTATCAATCTACTTCAAGCAATTCATTCAATTTTTAGCTACGTCAATTACCTACTTACGTCATACGCCACTGTGATGTCATTTCAACGTACGATCTGTCATTCGATCACGCAATACATCAGCTCACTCACTTCTCACTCGCTCGAATGAAACATTTGTATTTCCCTCGTTCGTCCCGCTCGCGCTCGCACGTGACGTCGTTTGGTGAGTGTGACACGAATTGTGAGGTGGTACAACGATTGAAAATGAGGTCCATGACATTTCTGAGCGAATGTATGGGACAAACGAGGTGCCTCACGTATGTCCTACTCAACACTAGGGAGAAGATCAAAGGTGTTAAAGTCATTTAGCGTCATACGTTAGTGCCTTGGTGTGAACAACAATAGAATACATAACATACATATTATCACGCCCATATCCCTAATGACTGGGGTAGGCAGAGCCACAAGTAAACATAAGAAAACTTGCAGCCACTTCTGATTTAAAATCCTAAGATGGAAATGGTGAACAATGGTGACAGGTGATCAGCCCATCGCCCATATAGGTGGTCCATAATTTTGGAGAGGATACTATCCCTTAGTCGACTTTTACGACATGCTCGGGGGGAGAAGGAGTCCACTAGAGAAAGTAGAATACATAACATTAGGTATAATAAAATAGGTTTTCTATTTCTGACTATCTCAATTAGGAAGTTAGGTAGGTAGGTAAGTAGGTACCTTATCTAACGCAGGTTTATCTGGAAACTTATTCGCGGCCACGATGAATATATCAGGGTACGGCTTCCCCCTTTTCACGTCAGGGTCCGAAGATCCCCAAGTCTTGTACGTCAGGAGATCGAACAGTTCCAAATGATTCTGAACTTTCAAATCGTAGGTTTCCTTACTGCTGCTGGTCGCTAAGCCCATTGGAATATTGTGTTTGTGTAGGTGTTCAATCAGTTTTCTCACTCCTGTAATTAAAATAAATGTAAATCTACTAGTCAGATTAGGTACCTACTACTGTTCTTATCTAAGTACAAAGTACCTAAAACGATTTATCCAAACAACCTATACAATTAGTTAGGTCTATCTTCCAAAATTCCTGGACTTGTACTATGTTTTTCCTAACAATAGATTCATAACAATCTAGGAAGGTAGATAGCCTACTATGGTCATAGGTAGTCGGTGGATTAAAGCAGCAGGGAAACGTTCGTCCCGGAAGTTCCTATGTTGAGGAGGTCTATGTCCAGCGGACTTCTATAGGCTAATGATGATGACTAAACACATTCATCAGTGTTAGTGCTAGCTAGTAGGTTATAGGGACCACGAGGTTAACGACCCAAATAGTTCATCTTTAATATTGGCAGAGTTATGCTATGGCCACACTACCGTGATATGGCAATAATCCAACTAATAATTAAAAACGTGAAAGTTTGTATGTATGGATGTTTGTTACCTACTCTTTCACGCCTAAACGGCTGAACGGATTTGAATAAAACTTGGAATATAGGTACATAATACATGTAGGTACTTACTGGATTAACATAATAGGCTATTTTTTTCCGGGTACCACGCTAGCGAAGCCGCGGGCGGCAGCTAGTTATGGCCATAATTGAAACAACACCTTGTGTAACCACGATTTAGATATTATGGCCATAATTTTACAATGTTAATCAATAGGGATGTTTGGTCTGAAATAAACGCATTTTTTTATTTCTAGGTAAACTACCTATAGTGAAACCACACTACTTACGCGGTAATTTAGGCAGTGTATTTTAATGCCATAGCACAAACATTCTTAATTCTTACCCTTCATAACTGTGCAGTCTGGGAACAGCTCTGTAAATACCTCCCGCGTTTCTGTCATAAACTCATCGACTGTAAGCGGCAGATCCAAATCTTCTATGATGATCTTCGAAAACTCTCTGCTTTGTTGACCCATGATCTTGCATTTGAGCGCGAAAGTGAATTCTTTGCCGTAACGCGACACGACTTTTTGGAAACCTATTGAGTAAAGGTCTTCTGTGTCTGGAAACCAAAATCATAGGAAAAAAATTAAAGATCGGAAACAAATAGATTTCGTCTCATTATTGCCTAAGAACTTGTTTCGCAAAAGGGACAAAAACTGGAACTGGATTATTTGAAGACATCACGGAAAGTTTTATTTGATGTAAACAAATTAGGTGGGTTACAGTTCGAGCCAACGATAAGTCTCAGCCTAGCATTTATTTTTATGTCGTCACTGGAAAGGCAAATTTACGTAAGCGCCAATCGAGAAAAAGCCGTTTAAAGTTCATTTTTTTCGTTTTTTAATCATAACTTTTTACATAATTATCGAATTTTTGATGACGTCAACGCAAGATTTCATTCTTTTTTCATTTTCTATGTCCAGCAATTCATATTATTGTATATGGACTGCTATTTTGGGATAATAACTCAATATGCCCATTTGGCGCCATTTTGGCGCTTACGTAAATTTGCCTTTCCAGTGACGATGTGTATTTACAATGTTAAGCATGGAACTTTTTTCTTGACTGTTTTATTAAAGAAACTTACTCAAAATCAGTCCATCCATATCAAATAAAACATGTGTAACACTTTTAAAATTCATTATAATTGATCACAGCACTGTTTTGTATGAAGTTTCCCACATAAGTGATGGATTACAGTTTGAGACAGCGAGGTTAACATTACATCATCCGCGATCTATTATCTCTTATCTATACTGAACACAATAAACAGACTGAAGTATCGCGACATTAGCATTGAATAGAACTGTTGTACATACTGTACAGACATGACCAAAAGTATACAAACTTAACTGCACACAGCTGATACAACTTATTATAAACACATGGTGAATTAAGTACATAGTACCTACATTAGTGACATAGGTAGAAATTGAATAACTAAAAAATTTTTCTAGGCATCCCGCTTTTTCAAGACATGTCAAGCAGGATACTTGGGTACTTAATCCCATACAAAGCTTAAAACTTCACAATGTACACAAGCCTATACATACGTACACAGCTTTTAAATTAAAGTAGAAAGCATAGTGGGCAGTGGCCGGCAACACAATGGTTGAGTTTATAAATTACTATGTTATATAATACTAGCTGCTGCCCGCGGTTTTACTCGCGTGATACCCGGATTAAAAATAGCGTATATGTTAATCCAGCACATGTACTATGTATATTCCAAGTTTCATTCGAATCCGTTCAGCTGTTTAGACGTGATTGAGTGACAAACATACAAACATCCTCACAAACTTTCACATTTATAGTATAGTAGGAAGTATGATATACACTTGTATAAATTACAACTACTTAAAGTATTACATAGCTCTATAGTATTAATTTTAACTTTTTGACTGAGTCTGACTCACTTTAATTCTCAATACTTAGAGTCTCTAGGGAGGAAGTTTTAAAGTGGCGTAATTGGTTAACACTAAAGTAGAGTTGAAATAATAGGTTCTATCGGTAAGATTTGATGTTTGTCATTTTGTTTGACGTGATAACTTGGACAAACATGAAATCAAAAAATCAACTACATAATGCCAAATTATTATTAAGTTTTCCATACACTTAGACACTGAGTATAATTTATAAGCACCAAGTTACACTTTAAACTGTACAAATTACTCTCACAAACACTATTTTATCCTTGATCATTATTTTGCCACGACATTATTCAAATGTGTGTTTATTGCTACATTCATTGAATTACTTATTTGACCAACTTGATGTAGTCATTAAGTGGTTGGCAACTGTCAAATTAAATTAAATATGAGAAAATGTGCAACCGAATGAATGCTATTTCATAACCAGAAACTATTATAACAATTACAAGATGAGAATATTACATTAGAATAAAATAAATATGGAGCTTTAACAGAGTTAATGATGATACACAAACATATGAAATTTTCCTACTGCAAACTGTCAAGCTACTCCTCAAAAGGAGGTAAGCCAAACAGCTCAGGTTTGAACTCCTCTAAGCTAGACAGTACTTGTGTTGCTTCAGCCGCTAGAGACTTCTCTACCCTTGGATCTGGCACCATGACGACTTGCATCCCTGCTGCTCTGGCTGCCCTCACGCCATTTAAAGCATCCTCAAACACTAGGCACTGGAATAAAAACAAAATAGCACGCTATTGCAGTGATATAGTTCAATTTTGTGTGTAGGCTAGAAAAGGGACTTTCATGATTTCTATCACCAATTTTTTTGCTGCTGAAAATAGGCCTCAATTTATATTTCATAAATTAATGAATAAGTGTCCTGAAGCCTTTTTACAAAACAAATAATCTTTTCTTTCTATATATAAACTTGGAAAATGAAGTGGGAGACCTTTGCCTAGCAATGCAACACTACAGGTTAATTTAAACATTTTATGTATTAATTTACTCTATCTTTTTAATATATTTTTTACTGATCAATCAAATCACTTTTGTAGTTTTGGTTCTATTTTAAATGTCATACTTGTTCTGGTTTAGGTTTATCAGCAAATTTCTGGGCAGCAACCAAGAATATGTCAGGGTAAGGTTTCCCTCTCTTCACATCAGGCTCCGAAGAACCAAATGTTTTGTAAGGGAATAGAGAAAATAACTGCTGGTGACATTTATGAGTCTTCAGCTCATAGCCCTCTTTAGTTGAACTTGTCGCTAAGCCTATGGGTATTTTGTGCTTGTGTAGATGCTCTATCAATCTTCTTGCACCTGGAAATAAAGTTTGTTCTTGTTAATCCAAAAATTAGTGACGTGAACAATAATGAATTACTTGTTCACCAACATTTATACTTTTCAACAACACCAAACCAGATAAAAAAATGCCTTAACATTTGACTGTTTCATTATTAGAAACAGTTTACTAGTCAATATACTGTAGTAAACCATTTAATAATAAAACAAATACCTACAACTAAAGCAGTTTCAATAAAACTACATAATATAAACTTAAAATAATGTTGTTTACCTGGCAACACTTTAGTGTCTTGAAACAGTGTTTCCATGTGTTTTTTAGTTTCTACCTGAAACTCATCAGCTGAGATGGGAAGTTCAAGCTCCTTACAAATTATTTTTGCTGCTTCTTGGGACTGGGTCCCCATCAGTGTAGATTTCAACTCCCATGTGAAATTCTTTCCATACTTAGACACAACATTTTGGAACACCTTTGTATACAAGTCTTCTGTATCTAAAACATTGTTTTAGATTTTTTGCCAACCTCCAACAACTTTTTCTTACCAACCACAGTTCCACCATGTCCACTACATCTTTTTAAAACACAGATAGTTCGAAGGGTTTCGTTGGTTCTACTAAGTCTGTAGTAGGTATAGGGACTAGCTTAGCAAGCCTATAGTAGTCATAGTTTACTATGGAAAATGTATGACTGTATTACATAGGTAAGTATGCTTATCGAAATACTAAGCTAGATACACACAGCACATGAAAATACTCACTTAAAATAAGACCATCCATATCAAATAAGACGTGAGATACTGGATTAAAAGTCATTTTTACGAGTTATTTACAATTTGATAAACACGTGCAGCCGATCGAGCAGCGAGCGATCGATAACCGATCCGATAAATTATCCAACTGCCTGCTGCCTGAGCCAACCAACTCCCGTTTCGAGGTCCCGAATGCAATAATAAAATTCCTTGGATTGACAAAGACAACGATGACACTGACACTTATTATTATTGAATGTTCTTTGACTTTGGCTCGTTCGTTCGTTTTGTTCAGTTTTGTTTTGTTTGTTTGTTGTGATTTTTCTATGTGCGTACTGAATTTTAATTATAAAACTGAAAGTTAAATTAATTTGGGCATATTGTTACTCAGAAACTGTCTTATAATGGAGGGTCCGGGTATGAGTTTATTTCAAGGTGCCGCAAGCATTCACATAAATAACAGCGCCCAGGATAGACTCGAGGAACAAGAGGAACTTGAAGACCAGAAGCGGCGAAACGAAGAGGTGGGTTTGTGTTTTTGAAAGAAAGTATAATACTTCCCTGGAACAATAATCTGTTTTATAGGTATATAAAAATACTCGTACAAGTTGCACATAATCTACTAGATAAAAAAATTAAAAACGTACTTACCTATTGCTTACGTGGTACATTCTTCAGAAATATGTAATTTCTTTGTTTACACTTGAATAAAATAAAACCTGTAGGCATAAATAAATAAATAAAAAATGTGGACATTTCAAACAGTATACTTAACACACTTTAGACTGTTGCATTCAACTCCAAAAAAATAATACATACCTACTAGAAATATCACATTGAACACTTTTCTAATTGTGTGTAAACCTTTATTTATTTCTCCAGCTGAAACATACATTGGCGAATGCATTTAATGACCTCCAGGATGACGATGAAGCCAGTTCTGTGAACAGCAGTGGTAACTTCACATTGGACAATACTCAAAACAATGGTATGTTTTTATAGCTAGCTTTTTGTAACTTGCTTCGGTTTCCCTTCTGGATAAGGCCTCCTCCATCTCTTTTCACACTTCCTTTTTGCCAACTCTTGCCAATCCCCTTCAAAGTCTATTCGCTTTCAGTCGGTTGTGCCTTCTGGTAATGTAGAGTGGATGCAGATTATAAGCAATAATGATTGTTTGTCTTGAGACCTATAAATTACCTTAGCCTCTTATCAAATGACTGAATCTCACAGTGCTGCTGTTAGCAGGCCTACCCCTGTGATGTTTGCCATTCTAATTCTAATTCTAATTAAGGTTAGGGGAACAAAGATCTGCACTGACGTCCCGCGGTGGGGTGTATTGTTGATGTTTGCTATCTGTAGGCATCCATTCAATGGCCACTTACCCATCTGTCTAGATGAATGATGAATTAAATGACACCCAACAGTCACATACATAGTCCTGACCCCAAACTAGGATTCCCTATGTAGTCGGTATCAGAAACTATGAGTACCATGGTACCACAACACCCAGACCCGGAAGAAATATTTACAGAACATGCAAACATTTCTACTGCAGCGGGAATCGAATCCGCGCCTCTTGTGTCTCTGCCGAGCAATCGCCCGCCACGCCACCGAGGCCGTCAAGTACACTAAGTAATAATATAATTGATTATAGCTCATCGATCCAGTACCTTGATGATTTATTTAAAACTTCAGTTTATCATTCACATTCCTTAAGTGATAATTTACACTTTTCTTCTACTATCTTAATAGGGCTACATCTACGAGCAGGCCGTCCCCCAACATATATTGAATCTCTGAACCACCTCAAAGAGCATGCTTCAGAGTCACCCAAGCCTTACTGTGAGACACCTAAGAATCACCTGGGACAACGCCTCCAGGAGGAGCCAATCAAACTGCAGTTCAGTCCATACGGAGCTGGTGATGGACAAAATAATTACTTCCAGCAAGAACATAGGGGTAAGTATTCATTCATACTTGTTTATTCTATTTTAAAGTTTAAAAAAAACTTACAGCTAGTTACATAAATAAGACTAATTCATACAATACATGCACAAAGATAGGTATGCTGAAGGTCAATTACAAGTTTCCATTGATATATAGGTAATTAGATTTAAAAAAATATATATGTGGATGACTACAATACCTACATGACAATAATTTAGCGAAAAAAAATTATAACAAAATATGTATATATTTAACATACATAGAAGTTTATTATAAGTACAAACATCAAACAATCCCAAACTAAAATAACTCTAGTTTTAAATCAATATTGTTAATAATTTTAACTCATCATTTCAGGTCACATGAATGGAATTAATAACTATGAAGCCAGACAAGAATACATGAACAATGAACAACTAAAGGTTATGTATGAGGTGAGAAAGGAAACATAATTTTAATCATACTATCAGACTAATAATTATAAATGCGAAAGCTTGTGTGTTTGACTGCACACATCTTCATAATAATAATTGAATCTGGGTAGGTAAGGTACCACGCGAGCGAAGCCGCGAATATATTCTAGTTATAAATTTGAGTAAGTTTAATCATTATTTTATGTTATTCAAAAATGTTTGACAATATTTTTAATTTAACTTATTTAATTATGTATATACTAGCTTCCACCCTCGGCTTCACTCGTGTGGTACCAAGATAAGAAGTAGCTTGAATGTTATTCCAGCACACATACTATTGAGGCACAAACATCGTCACGTCCTCGCAAACTTTTGCATTTTATTAGTAGGATATCCATACTGTCTTTTCTAGATGCGCGTGAAGGAATGTCAACAGCTAGCTTCTCAGATGGAGAAGTTAGATAAGGAGATAGAGAGTCTTCGCGCGAGACTCGTCGCTGCCATCAACGATAGGGACAAAGCGGAACTGTCTTTGCAGGAAGCTCATCACTTGCTTGGTAGGGCACTTATCTTCTGATTTAATGACTTAGCACCTTTGCTGCTTACCCCCGAATACTCAAACGCATCTCAAAGTTGAGCACGTCTCAAATGACAATTTTTTTTGACAGATTTTCATCAGAAACTGTCAAAAAACCGTGAGTTCAAACGTGCTCAACTCTGAGTCGCGTTTGACTATTCGGGGGTTATTGAACTAGTTTATTAAGTGTGCGAGACTGGTAACTGGCAAAGCCTGGGACAAGCTGAACTGTCTTTGGAGGAAGCTCATCACTTGCATGGTAAGGCATCTGTAATGTCATACTATTCGTAGACTCTCCCAAAGGCAAAGTTTTGGAAATGCAACTCTTCTTCCAACCCATTAATAGACTGACCATAGGTGTAAACTGTTGACTTTAGAACCACTATATTACAATAGAATAGAATAAATTTATTTTACGACACAAGCGAGATGGTGCACAAAATGACATACAGGGAAAAAATAAAATGAATAAAGTGACGTAAAAAAGGTAACCATTCAGCTTTATGCTACAGCAACGTAGTGGCGGCTGTAGCGCTGGTTTCCAGTAGCTGGTTTTATTAAATGTGTGAGACTCAATGCTGCCATTAACGAATGGAATAAGTTGGAGCCGTTATTGCGGGAAGCTCATCACTTGCTTGGTAGGCAAAGACCTTTCAAAAGACTTTGCAAAGACCTTACCAGTTTAACATAAAGGCTGTTCGAAACAAATAAATATCTATATATCTCTACCATACTCGTAGGCTACGCTTTATCCAGGCACACGGAAGCGAATCCGCAGGCGGAAACTCAAAACTTATTCATTAAACATCTTTAATTTTTTCTTTCTTAGCCATGACGTAGGCTTTTAGGCTGCCTAAAAATTCCGTCACAAGAGTTGGCCACTAGCTCATACGAACTTACTTTTTTTAACGTCTTTTGGATCATTATAAAACGTCTGAATTTACGCCTGTTTATAACTCTTGAACTAGATGTGTCTATTATTTTGTTCTCATATTCAGAGCATAGTAAAGCCTTTATTATTTTGCTGCTTAATGTTCCAGCGTCAAGCAAGCACAAGATGATAGAGTTAGAGCAGCACGTGGGCAGCCTCACCGCTCGCCTGGCGGAGAGTGATCAGGACAAGGAGCAGTTGAGGATCGAGCTGCGATCGGCAAACATCAGCCTACAGGATGTTCAGCAGAGACTGCACACTTTACAGGTAGATTCATCTGAAAGTGGTAACTTCATTCAGTGTTCGCTACTAAATAAGTAATAAGATTAACTCATCATCATCTCCTTAACCTATCGCAGCCAGAATTCTAACTTTCTCACAAACCTGCGGATTTATAATATAAATAAGATACCTTCATAGATAAATACCTCACAAAATGTTGAATAATCATAGTAATAATTACATTATATAATTTCAGGTTGCCCACTCACATGACACAGATGCCCTATTCAGGGAACAGCAAGATCGGTACGAATCTTTGATATCAACTCTATAAGTTGAGATGGTTACTACATTTCGCATTTTATATCATATGTACTTTGTTTACAGACATAGAGAAGAAACAGATAGACTGCAAAACGATTTGATGAAGGCGAAAAGTAGACTTGATGAAAAAGTAAGTCACCCTCATTTTTATGAAAATTTATATGGAATTCAAAAAACAAAATTCTTTACTTGTAATTACCACAGAACATATCCTTATAAGGTGTTTTATGGTGTCGGTTATACATAATAAAGTTTATTGGCTTCGCGCGCTGCTCTCGTGTGGTCGCTACTACTCTTCGTCCCATGAACCTATGACAAAAATCATGTCGATCCGGTGCTTCGTTGCTGCGTGAAGCAAAACAAAACCTTTCGCATTTATAACATTAGTAGCAATTTCCAGGACAACGAAATAAAGACTTTGGAAAGGCGATGCAAAGAGCGAGATAGGGAGAAAGAAGATATCCTCATAGAGAAGGGCGCCACTATCAACCGACTGGCGGGGGAACTCGAGGCTGCTCAGAGCAGACTGGTGAATGGAGAGACATCGCGGCTAAAGGAGCGCGTGTCTCAACTAGTGGCGGAGAGAAACGCTGCTAAGGAACAGGTCAAGGAGTTGGGGGTATGTTCAATAATAGATTCTCGACTTACCCCCGAATACTCTAACGCATCTCAAAGTTGAGCACGTCTCAAATGACGATTTATTTTTTTTGACAGATTTTCATCAGAAACTGTCAAAAAACCGTGAGTTGAGACGTGCTCAACTCTGAGTCGCTTTTGAGTATTCGGGGGTTAGTGCGGATCAGAACAGACTTGTGAGGCAGCGCGACTAGTGGAGAACTCCGTGAAGGAACTATATACTGTATTACAAAATCCATTCGGCCGTTACCTCTTGATTGAGATACAAACATCCTCACATTCTCACAAACTTTCGCATTATAATATTTACAGGTCTAACAATACGTAAAACCCCAATTTAAATTAATTTTCAGTCAAAACTAGAAGTGACTGCGCATGAGTTGGTGTTGTACCGCAATAAGTTGTCTGCGAGTCAGAAGGAGTATGAGCACTGGCGCTCCACGCTGCATCAGATACTCATGGAAACTATGCCGGACAACGCTTATATTGGCAAGTGTTTGAGTATACTTCAGTTTAGTTTGCTGGTAATGTCAACAATAACTAATTTGATGACTTCGATGGCGTGGCGAGCAAGTGCTCGGCTGAGACGCAAGAGGTGCGGGTTCGATTCCTGCTACGGGAAAAATGTTTGTATGTTCTGCAAATATTTCTTCCGGGTCTGGGTGTTGTAGTGTTTATTATAAGCATGTATTTACAAAAAAAGTGTATAAGTATACTATCAGCTAGCTGGTGCCTATAGCTTTGCTTAGTTTGGGGCTAGATGGCGCTGTGTCAAATTTTCGCAAATATTTATTTGTTTTAATATACTAAACTGAAATCTATCTAAAAAAATATCTATCTATCTATAAAATCTATCTTCAACATTTAGATCAAAAAATGTTATGTATGTTCCAAAAAAATAATCAGTTTGTTTAATAATGGTAATGGTTTAATAGAGACAGAGCTCAAAGCCTTCTGCATAGACAAAATAAAAAATTGCTTATTCAATAAATCACAAGAATCATTTTAAAACATTATAATTTGTAAATATTGGAACGTTGAATGGTACCGTTGTAAGGGGAACCTGGACAAAATCGGCGACGTTTTGGAAAAGGGCCAGGTGAAGAGTATCCTAAACCGACGAGCATGCATGAAAAATGTAATAGGAGTGAATGAAGCGAAAGAAGTATGCCAGGATCGTAGCAAATGGAGATCCGTGATCTCTGTCTACAGGCGTAATTTTATGTACGAATTTACGCCTGTTCGTAACGAGATCAAGTGTAGAAGACACAGGCAAAAAACTATATTTGATATGCATCATCGATCTTATGACACTAACTATCTATGACATAATTTTAGGTGAGCCTCCATCGCCTGGCAAGTTGACTACATTGAAGGATGTTCTGAATCGCTACAAAACACAGCTGCAAAAATTACCAACGCTGCAAGAGGAGATCGCCAAACGGTGAGTGAAGGCAGGCCTGAGAAACTTGGGATGATCATAATGTAGTTGTGGCATTACGAGCTGAGCGTTTCCGTACTTCGGGCACGTTAAATTGTCACGGCTTTTAAGTCGTTAAGCCATGACGGAGGCCTTTAAGCGGCCTAAAAACTCCGTCACAAGAGTTGGCCACTACGAACTTACTTTCTTCCTGGAATAACTATTCAAAAAATTGCAGAGACAAGAAACTAGAACAGCATCGCAAGCAGGAATCCGAATTCAGAGCTAAGTTGGAAGAGCAAAGAGGCATAGAGATGCAGCTGAACTCTCGCCTAGCGGTGCTGCAGAACAAACTGGAGCTACTGGGCAGCTCCGATGGCGACCTGCTCGACAGCTACAAACGACAGAACGAACAGCTGAGGAGGGAACTGGAAGATACAAGGGCGGAGCTCAAAACGGTATGTAAACAATCCTACTGATATTTGTATTTCCGATCCGAGGAAGCTGCAAGTGTCATCAAGCTGTTGAAAAGGTTCAACACTGACGGCCTCGGTGACGTGGAGGGCGAATATTCGGCTGATACGCAAGAGTTGTGGGTTCGATTCTCGCTACGGGAGAAATGTTTGTACGTTCATCAAATATTTTTCCGGGTTTTGGTGTCGTGGTACTTATAGTTTATAATACCCACAACACAGGGAATCCTAGTGTGAGTAAGAACTATGTGACTGTTTGCTTTCATTATTATTATATTGTAAATATGTAATTTTACAGCTAGATCTAAAGTACACGGAGCTAGAAATGGAGCACGATAAGCTGAAACAAGAGAAGGGCAGTCGCGCGTCGATGGTGCAGGAAGCCAACGCCGACCTACTGCGTGAGCTAGAACGCTGCAGCGGACAGCTCAAAGACACGCTCAAGGAAAACGGAGACCTCAAGAACTTGTATCTACAGGTATGTTCCAGCAACTTAGATGAGTGGATTTGTTGGACACTACACAGCGCCATCTAGCCCCAAACTAAGCAAAGCTTGTGAAACCAGATGGCTTATAGAATATGAATATAGTTACTTTTTTACTGAACTCGAAGGAGGGTAATGTTTTTGAGATATATGTATGTGTGTATTTATGTATGTATGTGGGTATGAATGTGCATTCCTTTGGCTAAACTGTAGCCCAAACGGTTGAACGGGTTTTGACAAATTGAGGTGTCTTAAATCAAGACACCTCAATTTGTCAAGACTTGATTACGAGAGTGTCACAGACAACATAAAAAGTGTCAGAAATTTCAATATGGCGGCTGTGAGAAGCCATTTATTGATGACGTTAAACTAAAATGGTACTAAATATTGATCTATTTCGACAATTATAAGCCTTTTTATAATTATATATTATAACCTAACCTTAATTTTACGCCGACGGGTTTGTTTGTTTTTTTAAATAATTACTTGTTTATGACAATACATTTTATTTCAGGCATGTAGCTCACGTGATGCTGTAACTCGCGAAGTGAAAGACGTAGCAGCGAAAGTACAAAAAGAGCGGGAACTATTCAAATCGCAAGAGAAAGAATACGTCGAACGAATGGAGAAATACCAACAGCAGATAGACAAACTGAATGCTGAATTGGCTAGTTCGAAAAGTGAATTGGAAACTGCGAATAAAAGGATATCCGAACTGCAAAGGGAGTTCACGGATAAGCAAAGAGAGTTTACAGAGAAGCTTGATAGATATTTAAAAGGTAATTTCACTTAACTGTATAACATAAGGTTCATTTTGCATTCTACCTGGCACTGTCATTAAAAATCATCATTACTTGTACATTTTTCGCCATACTAAAATTTTTGTGATACGGTTTATTTTTCTTTTTTTCTGTAGATGAAAAAACGGCGATGCGAAAAGAAATGGAGCCTTGTATGAACTGTGAGAAACATCTAAAGAATGTCAAGTATTTAGATGAACAGCTCAGCAAATGCACTGTTAGATTAGGTAAGTGAGCAATGTGGCTTATCATCTGGAAAAAACACTATTTTGTCTCATAGCTGCTTTTAACGATCAACTATCCAAGAACAAATTCATGCCTACTAACCCTTACCATGACCGGAAGGTCAGCGTCTCCGCAGAAAAATGCAAAGCAACATTCTGTAAAAAAAATGTTTGCTATTTTTCTTCTGGGACTGTGACGATCCGGTTACAGAACGGGCGGAGACAATTAGATGGAAGTTTTGAGTATCAAAGTTAGACTATCATAAAAACAAAAATACTTCATATTTTATGACCGCAGTGCGTGGCTTGGGCGGATTCGATTTCCGCTGCAGGAGAAATGTTTTCATGTGCTGCAAATATTTCTGCCGAGTCTGGTTGTTGTGGGTAAACGTAGTTTCTTATAACGAGACAGGGCATCCTAGTGTGGGGTCAATATGCTTACTGTTGAGAATTTATTTATTTTATTTACAGCAAATCAAGAAAGCAACGAAGCCCTAATGAGCGAGCTGAAGAGCAAGGCAGAGTTCTTTCAACAGTACATAATGGACCGGTTCAAAAAGCTTCACGAACAGAAGTCAGTAGGAACCAACACGGACGCGGTAACTGAAGCGTTGCCGCGCTCTGAGAGTATTGAGCATATGGTGCAGGATTGTGATGATATCGCAGCTAAGGTAGGTTATTCACAGAACTATGCCTATCTCGCTTACTCTTCTATTGAAAGACAGAGGTCTCAACAAGAATGCGGTAGCGGTCTGAGAGTATTGAGCTTACGATGTAGGCAGGATGGTATTGACAATATAACAGCAAGGATAAGGTGTTACATGTAGAGCTGTCTCGCTCTTTTTGCAAATGTAAGGGAGAGGTAAATAAAAGTAGTCAGAAGTAAAACGGTGCTGTAAAAGTATATTACGTCATTTATTTTTCTTATTTTCAGACAGCTATGATGATGAAGGAAAAAGCAATACGGGAACAAATAGCCGAAAAGTTTACACTAGAAATGAAAACAGTTGAAATGAACTGCGCAAGAAAGATCAAGGAAATAGAATCGGAGCAACACGACGCCATTGCAAAACTGAAAGGGCTTTTAGAACGGAAAGCTCAAGAGGTTGAGACATTGAAGGAGTTTATTATAGCGGAGAGGAATAAGGTCACTCAGATAATAGAATCTAAGGAGAGTGAGATTTCAGTGCTTATAAAAGAACATAATGAGCTTCAAGCGGACTGTCAGAAAGCGAAAGATTTACTTCTAGAATGGAAAGTGAAAGCGGAAAAGTACAAAGAACGAGCAACAAAACTAGGGTCTCTAGAAGATGCGCTGAAGAGTGAGAGAGAGGATTGGAAACAGAAGAATTCCACGTGTGCTAGGGAGTTTCAAGCGATGAAGGTGAAACTGTCGGAAATGCAGTCAAAATTGGCGCAAATGGAGGAAGTCCATGAGAAACTACAAATGGACTGTCAGGTCATACAGGACAAGTATCGACACGCCAAGAAGACTATTATGACTTATAAGGTAAGAACTTAGCTAAGCTCAAAATATAAACTTGAGATTAAATTAGCTTTTAAGTTATTTTATTTTCCTTCAAATAAACACCTGCTATGGTAATCAAACTATCAGTGTATGAAATTTCTGACTAGACGCATTTGAATGAAACTTGGTACATAGTTCATGCCCTGGAGTAACATATAGGCTAATTTAATCCAGTTACCAAACGAGAGAAGCCGCTTTCAGAAGCTAGTTCTAATTAAATAAAGACTGAATGCGTTTTAATTTCAGGAATACATAACAAAAAAAGACACTCACGTGAACAGCGAAATGAACAGGATACAGGACGAGTACCGGAAGATATTCGTGAAACTGCAGAATCAGATCAACTACCACGTCAACTGCCGTTTGCAAGAGGAGAAGAAGGGAAAGCCATCGCATTCCCAGCCTCCGACCTATCATCAAACTGACGTAAGTACAATCACGTTCTTGATTGATCGTTAAAGTTGAGCAACGTTGTGCGCGGTTTTTCTAAAAAGACGTATAACCGCACATTTAAGCCCACAGGCTTACTAGCCTTTGCCCGTGTGGTACCCGGATAAAAAATAGCCTATATGTTAATCAAGCACATGTACTATGTATATTCCAAGTTTTATTTAAATCCGTTCAGCCTTTTAGGCGTAAAAGAGAAAAAACATCCATACATCCATACTTACAAACTTTCGCGTTTATAATATTAGCAGGATTGTCAAGTAAAAAAATTGTTATAGGTATCAGAAAGACTGAGCAAGCTCAACGATGAGATCGCGCGCCTAGCGCAGTCCAATTTTAAGGACGAACAGGATTCCAAGTGACATCACCGATATCGGTGAGTTCATACATTTCTTGCCGACCAGTGAATACTGGCTTATTGCAATAAATGCCTGATATGTGGCCTTCGGCCTTACCAGTGTTTGGGCCATAATTGGATTAGTACATGGCCTAAGACTCCGTTTAGAAGAATCCAATTACTGTCAACTGAACAAATGGATCTAATATTATAAGTAAACTAGTGTACAGCAGAATATTGGGCATAATGTCCTTTATTGAAATTCTGATAATATACTATTTACACAAAGTACGAAAATACAATATTATTTACTAAAATATTGTGAAAATATTCAACCATGATACGATACATGGGTGTTGCCAGAACTTTACACAAAAGCTCTTTTAAATCTTTTGATAACATTTTGGAAATTATTGTATGCAGTCCCTTATTGTATTTTGGTTAACATGTACTCCCTGGACACCCTGTATCATTTGTAAACTTTTATGATTGCTGCAACTGGCGTCAAATTATTGTACTTAATATTATTCCAGAACGAAATGTATTTAATAATTCCATTTTCGAATTTAATGCAATTGCTCAATACCACGATTGTATTACTAACATTAATGTAGCTAGAGTATAGACGCGGAAGCCCCATCTAGATTATAGGACAATAACAAGGTTATATGGAGATCCAAGTGGACATCCTGTATAACAGACTGATGATTGAGACAATCATTCCATAACCCCAAGTGGTTAATCCTGTGATAGACGAGTACATACACATAGCGAAGTAATTAGAGTAAACAATACTTATGTCAGTATTACTTTCCAGTGCAAAGTTACATTCCCCTCTAACTTCCTTTCGTTTGCATTCTAAGCTCAATAGCTGTGTAAATAATTTGCCTTGTTACTTTTGACAATATATTGTTGATGGCCTTAATTTACAAATGATTATTATGTTAATTAGTCTTTATTATTAATTTGACTCCGAATTGGGTTGTTACTTTATGTTAGTACTATGAATAAAAACATTATTTTTAAAATATACTTTTATTTTTTGATATAATATTTTGAGGGTACAAAGGGCATCTTTGTAACAACACAAGGAACATCTTTGCCTCTTATATTAACTAGTAATTCAGTGCCCGCTTTTTTCAACGATTCTGAACAATATCCCATAGCTACATTACCACCTAAGGATGGAGCGGGACAACCGCTGGTCACTCTACCAATCACTTCAGAATTTGCTGGAGATTTCAACAGAGCATCTTTCCTGGCAGGCGGGCCTGATTCCATCCTGATTCCCACCCGCCTTTTATTCACGCCCTCTTTAATTTGTCGTAATATAACATCAGCTCCTGGAAAGTTGGCTTCGTCTCGTCGCCGCTTAGCAATGAGCCAAGTCAATGCAGCTTCTACTGGAGTGACACCTTCGTCAATATCGTTGCCGTACAGACACAATCCTGCTTCTAGACGTAAAGAATCTCTTGCTCCTAACCCGGCTAGTTTGACATCTTCTAACTGGAGCAAAGCCTCGGTCACATGCTCTGCTTTGTCAGCTGGGATGGATATCTCCACTCCGTCTTCCCCGGTGTACCCACAGCGTGTAACCCGACAGTTAACACCGGCGACTTTCCCTAGCCGTGACGTCATAAACGTCAAATCCTCCATAGTAATATCAGTAAGAGTTTGCAATGCTGACGCAGCTTTTGGTCCTTGTAACGCTATAAGAGCTCTTTCGGCGACATCCCAGAAGTCTATATTGACATCTTTTCCCGTCTTCTTGAAGTTTTCAGATGTTTTTATCATGTGTGCCTTATCGACATCTAACCGGCCTGCGTTAGAGACGATGTAAAGCGATTCTTCGTTGACTTTCGTCACGATTAAATCATCGATGATCCCTCCTTGGTTAGTCAAAAATACAGTTAGGGAACTCGACCCATTGGGCATCCTTTTCAGATCCACAGGGCACATAGATTCGAACCATTCTATGCAATCTTTTCCCCGCACGTTCGTTTGCAACATGTGGGACACGTCGAAGATGGATGCACTTTTTCTCGTGAACAGATGAGATGCAGAAACGCTCAAGTCCGAATATTGAACTGGCAGCATAAACCCGGCGAAATTGACGACTTTACCTCCATACTTGTTGTGCAAACTGTATAAGGGTGTTTTCTTTGCGGCACTATCATCACTGTACGAACGGCAATCGAATGCTGATGCTACTTTCTTGGTAGGCTTTAGTTTTGTAGCAAAGAACAATCTATTAAGACTTTTGGAACACATTTTCGATGGACACAACTATTCAATGATGGAGATGCAGAAAACAAGGCTGTTATCAAGTTGCTTGTAAAGTTAGTTCATGGGTCAAAATAGATAAGCTAATGATACAATATTGTTAGGTGACATTAACATGTTTGGCTTTTTAAACTCATTTATTACTTTCATTATTCATTCATTCATGCCTCGGTGGCGTGGCGGGCGATTGCTCGGCAGAGACGCAAGAGGTGCGGGTTCGTTTCCCGCTGCGGAAGAAATGTTTGCATGATCTGTAAATATTTCTTCCGGGTTTGGGTGTTGTGGTACTATGGTACTCGTAAGTTGGAATGGAATGAGTACATCAGAGGAAGTTTGAAAGTAGCGCCAGTGACAGAGAGGATGAGGAGTAATAGTTAGCGTGGTATGGGCATGTTATGCGGAGGGAAGAAAGTCATGTTACAAGGAAAGTGCTGGATATGAATGTGGATGGATACACGGGCAGAGGAAGGCCTAAGAAAAGATGGATGGATTGTGTGAAAGAGGACATGCTTATGAAAGGAGTGAATACTGAGATGACGAGTGATAGGAGAAAATGGAAGAGGAAAACATGTTGTGCCGACCCCACCTAGTGGGATGAGGGCAGGAAAATGATGGTACTCGTAGTTCCTGATACCCACAACACAGGGAATCCTAGTGTGGGATCAAGACTATGTATGTGACTGTTGGGTGTTATTTATTTTATTAGCTAATACTGTTTGAAATTAGATTAAAATCATGTTTCTTATTCAGGTACCTATCTTGATACTTTTCAGACAACCTTCAGAGATATTTTGGTTTAATTTCCGCCATGACTTAAAAGTAACTATTATTACCATCATCTTCCTGTCCGTATCACACTCTGTGTGGTGTTGGCACAGCATGATCCTTGGATCATGCCATGAGTTTTGGCTAAAATGTTTTATGACCGGCTGCCTGCCTAACATCAACTATAAAAGTAACTAATGTTATATGGTATGTAAATAAATAGTTAAATAAAACAAAAAAGATACAAATTAAACTATTTATCAACAACTTCACCATTATTTAAACTATTTAAATACAACTCAGGTGTCAGCATTTCATTCTTCTGCGACTCTGAATTCTCAATACTTGACAGTATAACTGCAATGTACCCATCTGCATCTGGGAACTCCCTCAGAAGCTTTGGATTCTTTACAAGTTCTTCATTGACTTCTAATAAAGCTCCTTTCATACAACCAAGTACATCAAAACTTGTGCCATCTTTGTATTCTATCTTACACACCACAGATTTGTTATTCAACTTTTGGCCCCCTTTTTTTCCTTTTCCTTTTACAGCATTATCCAATCTATTCACTCCTCCTACCTTGAAATTGACGGAATACTCATCTTTGTTATCAAAAAAGAAGTGGCTGGGAGCCAGGCAGAGGAGGGCAATCCTGTTTGAGTGGAACATTATCATAATGTCATTGTTTTTAATACCGTTGACATTTATCACATATCTTTTGGTATAATACCTGTCTGTGAATGATTTGTATTCTAATGCCGAGGCCGGTATTGAGTCTATAATGCTGGGATACTCCTCTTCATTCATGGTTCATGTACTTAGTGGGTGTTTTGTTTCTGTCCTAATATTCGAGAACGTATTTCAGCGTGCCTCTTTCGGGATTCTTCAAAGTTAGCTTCCTGACGCCTGATTCGCTCCCCTTTAAGACACCTTCTCATATCACGATCGAAGTCGTTGCAGTAGCCGACGAATTTTAGGAACATGTGCTGTAATTAAACAAATCATACTTATTTTATTGTAAATACACATGGAATATAGAAAAAGTTATGTTGAGGTTATGTTTGAAATAGGAAGTACCTAACATTTTTTTCCTATGGGCATACCTAATTTCATTACAAAAGTTAAAGGTTTTTTGACTTGGATTGGTTTGTTATGTAATGTGATGTGAGTAAACTTTACTTACATTGTCATGACAATCCGATAGCTTTTTTATTAGGACATTGCATTCATCTGTGTGTAAATGCGGGGACAAGTCTGTGTGCATAACTCAGATTATGATAAATACTGCTTTTAGGATCAAAATTTGCAAGGATGAATGAATCCAAGCAAATAAGCGCAATCTTTACGAAAAAATCTATGGGGGTTTTACCTTCCCTTCGAACGAAACGCTTCGAATGTTTTTTAATCAATTTCTGACATTGACGTTTGAGACAGTGTCAGTGTCATCATGACATTGACTGAGTTGCATTAAACTAGTAACTATATTAGCAGACGTTCCAATTTGGTTGGCGCTCGGAACAATAATTTTCCAAGGATTGGCGCCAGCGAAATTGGGGCCGACCGACCCGACGGACGTGGAAACCATTCCGACATTGCTACAGACGTTCCGATGGTAGTGGATGGTAGGCTATCAGAGGCAATCCAACTACAACCAACGGCAACGGCCGGCCGGCGGCCGCCATATGCCTATAATTGCTACTGTAGTGTACAGACGTCATGTCGCCTGTTATTTCAAAACACGCGAATGCGATAGCCGCTTTAATCGACGCTCGTAACATTAAGATCGGCGGCCTGCGGTGGCGTTGCAAGTTGCAACTGAGAACCTTTTGGTCGGAACAAAGTTTCCAGACGTAGGTCTTTAAGTATTCTCATTCATGATTCTTATTGATGACTTTTAAAATAAAACACCACTGGAGTATTTTTGTATTTTATTCTTATTCAATTAAAGTGACATAGTCTCAATAAATATATCTAACAAAAAATAATATGGCAGAGACCACAAGGGATTAGTCCTATTTGTAGGAACACCTAGATTTCACTCATTGAGTAATTAAAATAAATTAACAAATAATGACTAGACTTACATTATGTACTGTACTGATATAAAAAGATAGTGTTAATTGGGGAAATTGGAAATTCTCTGGCGGTGGCTATCAATTAACTAAGAAAACTCACATTCACATCATTCACCCCAAAGGAACAAGCGAGTTTAAGCAAAAATAAATAAGAAATGCGATTTAAAAAATATATGACGCCCGATTGTACAAATGCAAAATGTGCCCAAAATATTAAGTTCCAATTCACGGCTAGTGTTAGAAAGCGGGTGTAGTGCGGGGTTCGTTCGTTCGCTGGCGCATCAACTCTTGGGCATGCCTTGGGGCGTGGCGGTTTCGACCATCTTCTTGTATTTGCCAACGAGCTCGGGCAGGTCGTAGGCGATGGCGACGTCGAGCCGCGTGATGGGGCAGCCTCGGAAGTACGTGCACGTCGCCGACAGCTGCTGGAACTCGAATAGCGGGTTCAGCCGGAAGAAGTCCCGGTACGTCTCGGGGTCCGGCAGGTCGTACCTGAGGGACCACAACAAATGTATAACCTACTTATCAACATACCTACCTATTAAAAGTAGGTACTTCAAAACATGTATCTGGAAGTCTAAGTACTAGGTAAGGTACCTTACCTATACCTATTGCTTAGTTTTAGCTAGCTACCAATTTGTCGAAAGGCGCTAAAAATTGGCCCAAACTATACTTTGAGATATTTATCACAAATAACTTTACAAGAAATATGCAACAGTCTCAAAATTTTTCTTTAGAAGTCAACAACTCTTAAACGAACTAACCTGGAGATGTTAGTGAGTGTGCTGAGACCCTCGTAGATGTGGTAGTTCTGAGGGTTCTCGATAATGGCGTCCGCAATGAGCTTCCTGTTGCCGAATATCGTTTTGTGGTTGTAATACGTCGTGAGATAGCAGTCGACCATCTTCGCGTGGTTCCTAACGCGAACCTGAAGATGTAAAATTCAATTTGTAGAATTTGAAAACATATCAATCTGCATGTTTAGCTATCCCATTCCTGTTTGAGAGATCAGAGTCAATTGCTAAATTAAATTCTACAAGGCGTGTTTTCTTGTAATACATGTCGGTATCACAAGATCACAAACACAAGTACCTAGCTAAGAATGGGATAAGTAAATCGTAATGCACAGAATTTGAGAGGAGTGAGAAAAGCGCAGCCGAGCTCCCGAAGTCTATTTCAGTTAGCATGGGTTTGGTGACAGCTATCAGATCCAGTACCTACATCCTTAATCAGAGTTCAGTAATTATTGAGCTGTTGTCTCTTATTCACCTATATATTTGTTAATTTACTATCTTTCCTACCTTACCCAAGCTAAATGAAAATATTACTCTAAGTCAAAGTCAAAAATTTTTATTCCTTAAATTCACTGGGATCACTTGGACACGTCTTAAATCTACGTTACATTTACACTTGTAACGTGACCAAGCGTGGAAGATGCAGGTAAGAAACCACGCTTGGCTATTTTTTTGGAAAATGATCCCTTTACAATCATGTTTATAAAAAGAGTTGGAGCATTATTCAGTCCTAAGCATTTTTATCTTCTAATTAATCGGATATTTTATAGTAAGCTTTTTTAAACAACTTTCGTTATATTAGAGTTTTGAATTTATTAACTGACAAATATGTCATCTCGCTTGGGACTTTGTTATAGAAGCGTACACATTGCCCTTTAAATGATTTATTAACTTTACCTAGCGTAATCGTGGGTACAGCAAGTCTAGCTAGACAGTGTTAATTTTCAGGGCACTTACAGCGAATCTCCTAGCGCTGGCAATCTTGTTCTCGATGCGCTTGTCGATGGCATGGCGCAGGTCTCTCAGCAGCTCTCGCTCCTGAGCCTGCAGCAGCCGGGTGGGGGCGCCGTCCTCGAAGGGCATCGACCAAAGCGACGCCGTATACATGACGGGAGGCTGCGCGGAACTCATCAGCGGAGATATGTTCCATATCAGTGCGCTTTGGACGCGCATCAGCTCTTCAGGCTTCACGGTGTCCGCTTTGTTGAGGACAATGCGGGTCTAAAACAAACCAGGCTTTTCTTCATATGCATGACATGAATGTAAGACATAGTTCTACCACAGGAATTGTACAGGGTTTAACCATTAGCGACCTCTGTGGCGAGGCGGACGAGTGCTCGCCTGAGACGCAAGAGGCGCTGGTTCGATTCCCGCTGCAGGAGAAATGTTTGCATGCTCTGCAAATATTTCTTCCGGGTCTGGGTGTTGTAGTATTATGTATTTATAAGTATGTATTTACCAAAAAAAGTGCATTATGTATTCTATCAGCCATCTGGTTCCCATAGCTTTGCTTAGTTTGGGGCTAGATGGTGCTGTGTGATATGTCCTCAAATATTTATTATTATTATTAGCGGATGTTAAAAAGGTAGTAAACTATTAACGTCAATACTCAATGAGTTATTGAACTTGACTGCACACCACACGCTTCATGAGCTATTGAGCTTTAAGCTCACTAAAATAATAATATATTTTTATAGCACAATAAAGTTTAATGTCTTTTGGCATCAACATTTAGTTTGTCCTATTCGTTAATACCTGAGACTCCCTGCCCTTGAGTTGGTCGAGGATGGCCTCTGTTTCAGGGCCGACGTCCAGTTTTGATGGGTCGTACACGAGGAAGATGATGTCTGCGCGGTCAATGAACCACTGGCAGGCGTCGTTGAAGGGGAACACGCGGGACACTTGCTTGCGCACTTCAAGGATACCGGGGATTTCTACGATGTTCACCTACAAACAATTTCACAGATAACGTCTCTCGACTGTATTTTTACTGATTACTTGCCTTTACCAGTGCCTCATCAATGTGTTCTCAAATTGAGACACGGATTGGAAGGTGTTTTGCTGAAGAATACCTATTAATATCACATTACCATTACTTTAATACTCCAAACAAGGAATAAACTTTTAAGTGATTCAGCTAGTAAGCTCGGTGGTTGCATGGGCGCCGGCAGAAATAATTTCCAGGTGGTGCAGATTTTAGTTTTCTTACAATCTTTGCCGTATATGATTGTTAATAAAAAGATGAAATTTTAGTCTGAATGTTCGAGACATTTACAAATTTCTGACTATTCATTATGAATTTATTATACAACGTGTAACATAATGTCCCTATAAGCCCGAAAGGGGTGTATTCAGACCGAGCACTTGAATACATTGACGTGTGCAAAAGTTCAATACATCATATTTGAAATTCCAATACAATTAAAAACAAATTATTTCATGAGAAATTTGTGACAACCCTATGTGTTTGTTTACCATTTGCGTAGGTAACAAACACACGCCCACCCTCCTATCGCGTCGGACCCACACATACGCAGACAATTGAACGCGCGGCAAGTTTCAAAAAGTACCTAGGTGTAATCACCAAAATTTTCGTAAGAATTTGCAATTTTTTTAATTCTACGTAGAAATTAAAGTCGAAGATTAAAATCACGATATCTTTCACACATAAAAAAACAACTACCTACCACATTAGGTACAGGAAAAGTTAAGTTATACCTTTTCTCCCTTCTTCTTGGTTGGCTCGGAACACGGCTAATTGACATGGTAGGTATGTAGGTACCTAGGTTGGTATTACTGGTACACATTCACATTCACAATCACAAATTATTTTTGTCATTTTTTATTAGTAAGCTAGGTACTAATGGGGTACCTACTAGGTAGGGTGATAGGTTAGGTACCTATCATCATACCTACCTATCACTGAATTTTATCACTGTTGACACACACAGTAGGCACTCGGTATCCATCAAAGGGAAGTAGGTACAACACACCACCGAATTCCCGGTCTTCCCTCACTGGTGCGCCGGTGGAAAGATCCCGTCGAGAGAAGACGGTTCACCAATCCCAGAAAATAGCCCGTAAGATGGCAATGGCCGCCCTGGATAACGCTCTCTGTAGAGCTGACGCGCCGCTACTAAGTAGCTACTAACACACACACACAACACCATATCATAATACTCACCGTTTGAGTACAAAGCCGACATCGTATCGTTAATTAGTTACGCGAACCGAGAGATTGCTTGTTGCAGTTGTTGCAAGGAACGAATGCTAATTGCGACTGATAAAAACCGATCTGTTTTGCGACCAAAAGTAGGTACCTATTGCCGAAAGCCGAATTTTTAGGGTTCCTTGTCTGGGGTAACCCACTAAATACCGATTGGGAAAAAAAAGGAAAAAAAACTTCACCATACATCTACTACTACTACTACTACTGTCGTCGTGTCCGTGTCGCTAGCTCTTTTGAACCAGTGTGGTGGAAGGATTAGAGTGCACCTTGAAGGTTCCTTTCGTACACTTTGACACACGTCTATGACATGCCTGGTTTCCTCACGAGGTTTTCCTTCACCTCTTGAGAGCATTGATATTGCACACATAAATTTCGAATCGAAAAATCCATAGATTCGAACTCACGACTTAAGGATGGGAAGGCGGGGTTCATACCAATATGCTACCATGTGCTCCATCCCCATTTGCTACTAGGTACCTACCTACTTACATAATAACCTACCAACAATTACGTAGTTCAATCAAGAAAAGTAAAAAACAAATAAACCTACGGAACCAATTTGATTTTATTAAACAAACGCTTGCGGTGCGGTGTCGGTTGACGGTTGCGGATTTTGAATTTAGCAAAGGCACCGACAGCCAATTAGGGCAAGGTGCCATCCCACTTATTGTTGTTGTTGTTTCAATGCAACCAATGACAAATAGGCTGTTCACGATGAAAATGAAGATTAGTAAGACAGATAAGTCACAACCTTTGACTTTAGTGCCCAAGTAGGTAGGTACAAAATTGCATTGAAAAATGCTCCAATGAATATTGGAATAATACATCGTTGGAAAAACTAAAGTGGAATAGGGTCACGGCTTTATCCTCAGGCACGGTAGACCTCTTCTCATACTTCTTGTTACCTACTCAAGATGCTTTTAAGGCCCGAGTAGGTAGGTACAAAATTGAGTAGGTATCACGGCTTTATCCTCAGGCACGGTAGACATCCTCTCATACTCCTTGGCACCCACTGAGGATACCTTTAAGGCCCGAGTAGGTAGGTACAAAATTGAGTAGGTAAGGTACCTATCTCCTATACTAGGTACTTAACAAAGAGATCTGAAAGGATGTTTACGGTGCCTAGGGATTTTAGTCGTGATGTGACCTTACATTTTAATTACCAATAAATACCAAGGTCACCTCGTTATTAGGTAAGTAGGTAGGCATTTTACTAATGGTGTCTGTTCTGTTACCTGTTTCATCTAGAGTTCACACTTAAAGGTCAAAAAACAGCTGTAAATAGGGATGCCTCATGTTGTGTCAAGTTACGTATTGGAGCAAAGTTTAAGAGACATTTCATGAATGAAAACCTTTGAAATTTTAAAAGTCGTTGAACAAACGTTGTTCGCAATGACGTATAGAACACCCCCGTTTCGGGCTTATAGGGACATTATGTTACACGTTGTATAGGTACCCAGTCATCACGGCTCACACCTATTTGTTCACGACGATCGAAATTTAAAAATTCTAAATTGGTGGGCCAGGAGTACCGGGATCGATATTAATCGATTTCCATTACTTCTCTGAATGCACCCTTTAAAGTACCGCTACTCTACACCAGATGGCACCAGCATAAATGGGATGAACTTAACAGATAAAGCGCAATACAGTTGCAATAATTCCTGTTGATCCCGAGATTCCCAAGGGGTGCAAGTGCACCCTCTGGCACCCCCTTGCCGGCGCCCATGGGTGGTTGTAACGTTGTAGGCAATTTGACCAATTTCTACCATCATCTTCCTGCCTTTATCCCACTCTATGTAGGGTCGGCACAGCATGATCCTTAGATCATGCTTTAAGAGTTTTGGCTAAGGTATTTTAATTTGATCAATTTCTATCACTAGAAAAAATAGCAAACGCACAGTGGTGCTGAGAGCTGAAATATTTTTTTACTAAAATGCTGTGGTGTGGGTTGCTGATGATCGCTGGTACCTTTATCGGGCTTGTAGTTTAGTGCACGAAAGGAGTCATTGAGGCGCACTTTAAATCCTTTCACCACACTGAGCGCTTCCGTGTTTCGAAGGCCACGTTAAATTTTCGGTCCCGGCTTTTAAGACGGAGGTCTTTAGGCGGCCTAAAAACTCGGTTACAAGAGCTGACCACTCATACGAACTTACTTACTTTACCACACTAGTTCAAAATAATTAGTGACACGACTAGATAGATAGATATCGGGCCAGGCGCGCTCCGAAGGGGGGGGGGGGGGTCACAGAAAATCTTCTAAAAATTGTGTATTGTGCAATAAAATCTGATTTACTCGACATATTCTAGTATTAGTGACCCCCTCCAAAATTTCAACTGCGACCGCGCCTGTATCGGGCTTATGTGTGTTACCTTTTCTAATATTTTACTGGGATATCTCAGGCCCCTCAGGCGCTCCTCCAAGCCTTGGCCGAACTTCTGCAGTCCCGAGAAGGTCCAGTCGGCCGCGAGCTGAGTGCCGTCGAGCACCTGGGGCTGCTCGCCGTGCATCAGGATGTTGAAATATGCAGGAGAGGGCTCGGCACCTAAAATGAGGTGAGGTTTTATTATTAAAGTTATAAAATACATAAATCAATTTAACATTATCAATGGTAAAACAGTTCGTTTAATTATTGATTTCAGAAGGCAAGTTATTTAATTTGTAATTTGTAGAAGAAAACAAGGCAAGTGACGCACAAACATCGAGCATTTAACTAATAGAGTAGTAAAATGAGCCATCCAATTGCACAACTGATATGATGATATGCACCTGTATAATAACAATTCACGCTCGCACTGAATCAGTACCAAACCAACAAGTGATCTGTGTGTGTGTCCGTCTCCCGATACTCGAAAATATTCAAAGTTTGGTTTTATAACCCATAATGCCGTATTGTTCTATTCGGTGGTGTGGAAAAAACAGCAGGACATCGAATTTTAAAACAGACGGAATCACGTTTCATCGGTAAGCATCAATAAACTATAATTTTATTTCAATTTATTTATTTTATTTATTTATTTATCAGAAAAGGTTATTTATGACAAACAAATAAGTACCTAGATATAATAAATTGAATAAGTACATTTGAAGAACGGGGCGTCCTCTAGTTTATATCTATACTAATATTATAAATAGGAATTAAGATTTTTTGTTTGTAACGAAATCCGGGATCCGTAAGAAAATTGCAATATTGTAACCCAAGGTAGAAAATCCAAAACAGTTTTTGGCGTGTGGCTCCGAAGTTACTGGACCGATTTCAAAAATTCTTTCAACAATAGTTAGCCCCTTTATCAAGGTCTAGTATAGGCTATAATATATTTTCAAAAAGTTAGGGATCCGTAAGAAAATTGCAATATTGTAACCCAAGGTAGAAAACCAAAAATAGTTTTTGGCGTGTGACTCCGAAACTACTGGACCGATTTCAAAAGTTCTTTCACCAATAGAAAGCTACATTATCAGGGTTCAGTATAGGCTATAATAAATTTTAAAAAAATTAGGGATCCGTAAGAAAATTGCAATATTGTAACCCAAGGTAGAAAACCAAAAATAGTTTTTAGCGTGTGGCTCCGAAACTACTGGACCGATTTCAAAAACTCTTTCACCAATAGAAAGCTACATTATCAGGGTCCAGTATAGGCTATAATAAATTTTCAAAAAATTAGGGATCCGTAAGAAAATTGCAATATTGTAACCCAAGGTAGCTTAACTCCACTTAACAAACATTGCTATCGATATCGATATGAATATTTTATTGCACAGCTCTAGTTCAATACTTGACATTGAGTTGGCCAATCAGAGCGCAGGGGCGGGCCCACTGTTTTGGTGGAATTCGTTTTCGAACAAAACGAATAACATTACTGCTCTATTCAGTTAAATGCTCGATGCGCACAAACAAGTCGGTACAAAATCGAGTAGGTATAGGTAACAAGCTGGCTACCTTAATATTCGGAGGAACGAAACCCTGAATTAAACTTACCAGTTCTAAGAGACCATGGAGTGAATTCAAGCCCCGTCAGATAGTTTAAAATGCTAGACTTCCCGCCGCTCCATGGCCCCATAAACAACACCAACGGCTTGGAGAATATTTCGGGGTCACCAAAATGCCTGTTACTGAGATCTCTGTATTTGTACAGGGTTTCTAGTGGTTTGATAGAGTTCTCATAAGTTCTTTTCAGATCCCTTAGAATTATTTCTGCTGATTTTTCTACAGTCAATTCATTTTCGCTCGCTTCTTCTTCTAATCTCAGAATCTGATTGATGTGATCACGAGATCTTAGGTTGTCGGGGATTTCAATTTCCTGCAAAAGATAAGTGAAATGGGCAGGTTAGATAAAAGAAACATTATTATGTGAAATATAGCATTGTAAGAAAGTTAATAATCCATAACATGACATGCACTCTAGATATACATTCTGGCCGATTAGGCACCTACTTAATATTGTTTACGCTTTTGCCTTAAATATTTACTTACAAATAGTAACTCTTCTTCGGGTGCTCCTTCTTCTTCTTCATCTTCCTCTGAATCATCCTCAGTGGCTGGTTCATCTCCAGCCTCTTCAGATTTATCTCCTTCACTTTCTTCCTTTACTTCTTCTCCTGATTTGTCTTCTACCCCTCCGTCAGCTTCAACAGTTTCGTCAGTAGTGTCTTCGGCAGATTCTTTCTCGTCTGATTTGTTTTTTTCCTCTTCCGACTCACCCTTCTCTTCATCAGACTCTTTTTTGTCTTCTTCCGTATCAGACTCTTCTACATTTGATTTGTCTTTTTCTTCGCCTGACTCATCATCTTTTTCGTCAGTTGTATCATCCGTAGCTTCTTCTGATTCATCCTTGGTTTCATCTGAATCATCCTTAGCCTCTCCTGACTCATCTTTGTCTTCGCTGGATTCGGCTTTGTCCTCTGAGGATTGAGCATCTGCCTCTTCTTTGGATTCCTCTTTTACTTCTTGGGAGTCATCTTTGTCTTCTTGAGATTCATCAGCCTTTTCTTGAGATCCATCGTCATCCTCCTTTGATTTGTCATCGTCTTTAGTTTCTTCTGAGCCATCAGCAGCCTCCTCTGACTTTTCATCTGATTTGTCATCTTCGACTGTTTCTTTGCTTGCGTCGTCATCTGTGGCTGCTTCAGACTCTTTGCTGTCGTCTTCAGCAGCTTCCTTTGAATCGTCGTTAGAATCAGTTTCAGCTTCGTCTTTCTGTTCTTTCTCTTCATCACTTTCTGTGAAAGAAATAATTTGATCAGAATTAAAAGAAATAAAAGCAATCCGATAAACTGAAAACATTTATTTACCTTGTTCAGCTGTTTGTTCTTCAGCAGATGCTGTGTCCTCTTTGCTGTCTCCGTCATCTTGTTTGCTGTCATCTGCATCCTGTTCTTTGCTGTCTCCATCCGTGTCTTGTGTAGTGTCGTCTGCTTCTTCCTTTGAGTCGTTATCGTTCACAGCTTCCAACTCTTCTAAGGATGCATGAGGTATGTAGGGTTCATCTGCTACTTCTATCGATGGTCCGTCTTCTTTACTATCCGTTGTTTCTCCACCTTCAGTTGAACTCACTTCATTCGTTTCGTCGTTTACACTTACTTCACTACTATCGTTTTTTTCTGCAGAATCTGAAAAAGGAGTCTGTTTTGTATTCTTTGTTATTTACATACTTGGTTTTACTTGAACCAAGAGGTAGCAGAAAAATATTATGTGCATTTGTAATATTCTATGGTGGAAGCCTATTATTATTGTCTTGGTAAACAGCTTCAAAGCTGATGATAATGATGACTTTTATGCCAGTACAGCATCTTTAGTAGCAATGCAAGCGTTTACTGGGTTTCGATAAAATTTTGCATGTACATTACGAATGTTCACCTATCGATATATTAATGTATTTTGAGCATTGCAGATGTACCTGCTGTTATGCATTCCTTTGAATAATTATTTGCCTATTTATCGGCGCAGGTAATAAATCCCTCGGAAAAAGGTGACAAAAACAACCTTGTTTACAAGCCTCAGCTCCGGGCTATAAAAGGCGTAGCAACGATGGCCAGGGCGCATTCAATCGTCGGCAGTGGAACAGTGAACACCTCAAATAAGCTTCTGTTCCTGCTGTTGTTTACGCTGTTCTTTTTAGAACGCTTTTTGTTTATTTGTTATTATTTAAAAATTTAATTGTTATATTCCGTTTTGTTAATCAATGTTACTAGAATCATTTGATTTGATTGATTTATTTTAAACTAATTATTGCGAAGTTGATTATTTTCAGGTTATTTGTAATATAACAAAATGAATGACGATGGTAGTTTCAATCAGCTCAACACCCCTCCTCTTACATCAGAAGAGGGGACGAATCAACGCCAATCACAACCATCGGCCACTGGTGAGAATGCAACCATGGCACTTCTGGCAAATACATTCAAGGACACAATGTGTGAGCTGATGACTCATATGACTCAAGAAAATCGTGCTGTTCTCGATGAAATGATAAAGAAAATCCGACCTGATGATTCTCGTACTGTTCGTATTTCTGACATTTATTTTCCTAGTTTTGATCCTGACAAAAATATGGATGTGAAAGAATGGGTGAATCTCATATCTAGAACACAATCAGAATATAAACTAAAGGATCATGAAGTGCGACTTAAAGCAGCTGGCGTTCTCAAAGGTAGGGCTCAAACTTGGGCTGACGATTGCCTGCTTAGAACTACCACGTGGGCTGAGATGAGAGATGATATGCTGCAAACTTTCGAGCCAGAATCCAGGTACTTTTCCGATGTTCTTAGATTCCGTCGATATACAATCGACGAAGCAGACTCTACCTCAGAATATATATCCAATATCTGGAAGATGTTTAAGAAAATCGTAAAACCAAATCCTACAGAGCAAGATGCTGTGGAGTTCGTCATTGGCAGCATCACGGATGACACCCTTCGCACAGAACTGCTAAACAGTAAATCCACTTCCGTGCCTGAACTAATCGCAATTGCAAAGACGATGCGGAAACGCAAGCCACCGACTCAAGAACATGCACCATCTAAGAAACCAAGGTTTGAAAACAATAGAACTGACCAAAATATATCTTGTTTTGTATGTGGAAAACAAGGTCATAGGGCACGATGGTGTAAGCAGAATGCTTTTGCACAACCCAAAGCTGATATCGGTAAAACATTGCCAAACCAACAAGTTACTCCATCTACATCTTCACAAGAGAAAAAGAAAAAGGAATGCTCGTACTGCTCCATTCCGGGGCATACCTATGAGACCTGCTTCAAGCGACTAAATGCCACGAGGAACATCAACATATGCCAAAAAGGTAATGAAATTTCTACTGTAATTTATATTTCAGTTAAAGGGAAAAGTTTTGAGGCTTTGTTCGACAGTGGTGCTGATTGCTCGTTAGTAAAAGAATCAATAGCTATGACACTTCCTGGATCACGAAGGACTAAAACCACGCAACTAAAAGGTATAGGACCTGTACCTATTATATCATTGAACCAAGTGACTACTGTTGTCAGTATAAATGATGTCAATATCGAGTTGGATCTCCACATCGTTTTGGATCATGAAATACCTACAGACGTCCTTATTGGAAAAGATATATTGAGCATCCCTGGAATAGAAATAACACTTACAAGCAAAGGCGTAGTAGTAGCCAAGAATGAACAACAGACAGAACGGGTAGACATTTGGCAGCTTACTTCAACAACAATAGATACGGATATCACAAATAAAAAGGATATTGAATCTTTGGTAACACTATTGGAACAATATAATGAGTCATTCACAGAAGGCATGACAGGATCCAGAATTAAAACTGGTGAATTAACGATTCGACTAAAAAATCCAGATAAAACTGTAAACCGCAGACCGTATAGATTAGCACCTGTTGAGCGTGAAAAGGTTCAGCAAATGATTAAAGAGCTTTTAGATAAAAACATCATTCGTGAAAGCAATTCGCCGTTTGCCAGCCCAATCATAATGGTAAAGAAGAAAAACGGCGAGGATCGTCTATGTGTAGACTACAGGGAGTTGAACACAAATACAGTCAGAGATCACTACCCGTTACCCTTGATTTCAGAACAACTTGATCAATTGGCTGATGCTACTTACTTTACATGTCTGGACATGGCAGCAGGGTTCCACCAAATTCCAATATCTGAAGACTCTATTGAGAAAACCGCATTCCTCACACCAGACGGCCAGTATGAGTATTTAACGATGCCGTTTGGATTAACTAACGCTCCATCGGTATATCAAAGGGCCATTAACAAAGCCCTTGGAGATTTAAGAGGCCAAGTAGCGCTTGTCTACATGGATGACGTGCTAATACCAAGCAAGACTATATCAGAAGGGCTTAATAAACTTGAGATGGTTTTAAAGGCTCTCTCCGCTGCTGGATTTTCAATCAATATGAAGAAATGCTCTTTTCTTAAAACGTCCATTGAATATCTCGGATATATCGTAAGCGGTGGAAAAATAAGACCTAGTCCATCGAAAGTTGAAGCTTTGGCAAGATCTCTTCCTCCTGCAAATGTTAAACAGCTCAGGCAATTTAATGGCCTAGCTGGGTATTTTCGGCGCTTTATACCAAATTTTTCAACAGAAATGATACCACTGTACAATTTGACAAAATCTGAAGCAAAATGGGAATGGACTACGGAACATGAGGCAGTACGCTCAAAAATTATAAACTATTTAACATCTGCACCTCTACTTACAATATTTCATGAAGGCTACCCGATTGAACTGCACACTGACGCTAGTGCAATAGGACTTGGAGCCGTGCTAATTCAGATCAAAAATGGAGTGCGTCATGTAACCGGCTACTTTAGTATGAGAACTACACCGGCTGAATCGAAGTACCACAGCTACGAGCTTGAGACGTTAGCAATAGTGCGAGCCATCAAACATTTTCGTCATTTTTTGTACGGAAGAAAGTTCACGATTATAACCGATTGCAACGCAGTTAAAGCCTCACGATACAAACAAGAATTGCTCCCGAGGATCCACAGATGGTGGGCTTTTTTGCAAAATTTTGAGTTTGAAGTAGAGTACCGGCAGGGAGAAAAATTGAGACATGCCGATTTCTTTAGCCGGAACCCACTACGAGTTGTAATGAATCTGTCAACCAAGGATGACTGGCTAATAATAGAACAACGCCGCGATCCAGAACTGAGTAAAATCATAGTTGAAGCACAAAAGAAATCCCTTCCGGAGTTTGAACTGAAAGATAACATTTTGCATTACAAAACGATATCAAATGGTAGAACCAAACTTTTAAAAGTTGTCCCGCAATCGTACCAATGGAGTCTCATAAACACATACCACGAAGCTCTCAAACACATGGGATGGGAGAAGACATTAGCAAAGTTGAAAGAGAATTTCTGGTTTTCTAAAATGTCTTCAACAGTGAGATATTTTGTGGAACATTGTGTGGTATGCAAAACGATGAAGGGATCATCTGGCGCAACACAGAGTCAATTACACCCAATTGAAAAGGTACCAGAACCTTTCCATACGATCCACATCGATATTTCAGGCAAGCTCAGCGGATCCGCTTCCCAGAAGGAATACGTTTTTGTAGCAATTGACGCCTACACTAAGTTTGTTTTCCTTCAACATTCTAAGAGCAAAAATCAAGCAAGTGCTTTAAAACATCTTCAAGAGATAGTATTTCTATTTGGAGCACCAAAACGAATAATTGTTGATGGTGATGGTGCATTTATTTCCAACTACAAGGCCTATTGTGACAAATATGGAATTGAATTACATCAATGTGCTGGATATACAAGTCGAGGAAACGGTCAAGTAGAAAGAGTCATGAGGATTATAAAAAATGGTCTTACTGTTATCAAAAATACACAGAAAATTCATTGGGAGAAATCTCTAGGAACACTTCAGCTTGCTATTAATTGTACCATATCAAAAACTACTCGACAAACACCTATTGAGTTACTGACCGGCAAAAAAGGATGTGTGCCTCCCGAACTATTAACTATAATAGACGAAGAAAACGAACGAGTGGATCCACAAACATTGAGAGAGGTAGTTTTAGGTAGGATGACCGAACAAGCAGAAAGAGATAAACAAAGATACGACAAAGGAAAAGCGAAAGTCAAAAGGTTTGAAAAAGGAGAGTACGTTTTACTGAAAGAGCCACCAAGATTAGGTACAAAACTAAGTCCAAAATTTGACGGACCTTTCGAAGTGAAAAAGGTTTTACCTCACGATAGATATGAGATCCGTCGTACCAACCAACGTGGTCGATGCAGGAAGGCTTGTCATGAGCAATTACGAAGTGCACCTAAATTCGGAGTACATAGTCACATGGCCATATCGGCAATGAATAAAGAAATAGCACCTGCTGAGGTTGTAGAACCCAACGCAGAGTAAAACTTGGTGAGATTTATTAAATGTTGTTGTTGTTGTTGTTGGTCAACGTGAAGCCAAAATGAGCGCTGAGGCTTTGAGGCTTGGCCAAAATGAGCGCTGAGGCTCTGAGGTCTTAACCTGACCAAAATGAGCGCTGAGGCTCTGAGGTCTTAACCTGACCAAAATTAGCGCTGAGGCTATGAGGTCTAACGTCTGTTATTTAAATACATTTACGTGTTAAGTTACCTATGACGTGTGATAAAATAAATGCTATGATAGAACGAGGTTATTTGACGAGATACAAAGTGATTAATTATTGTTTCAGATCAACAAAATACAAAGTAGGCGCAGGGACGCACCTATCGTCAGCATGGCCGTATCGGCGCAGGTAATAAATCCCTCGGAAAAAGGTGACAAAAACAACCTTGTTTACAAGCCTCAGCTCCGGGCTATAAAAGGCGTAGCAACGATGGCCAGGGCGCATTCAATCGTCGGCAGTGGAACAGTGAACACCTCAAATAAGCTTCTGTTCCTGCTGTTGTTTACGCTGTTCTTTTTAGAACGCTTTTTGTTTATTTGTTATTATTTAAAAATTTAATTGTTATATTCCGTTTTGTTAATCAATGTTACTAGAATCATTTGATTTGATTGATTTATTTTAAACTAATTATTGCGAAGTTGATTATTTTCAGGTTATTTGTAATATAACAAAATGAATGACGATGGTAGTTTCAATCAGCTCAACACCCCTCCTCTTACATATTTACATTGGATGAATCATTATAATGCACTAGCTTCCGCACGGGGTTCGCTCGCGTAACTCACATAGAAATTAGCTTCCTAGATTTTATACCTGCCTTTATGCAGTCACGTATACCTACATAGGTAAGTATATTTGACTACCTATAAAGGTATTCATTTACCTACCTGCGTATTATGTATGATAGTTTACTGATACTATCCGTACTAAGTAGAGTAAATCCGAATAGGTTTTGATGTTGTTTGTGATTTAATCGGAGCGTCAAAACAACAGGTAGGAAAGTGTAAATTTTGAAATACCTACAGATTTATTTACATAAGTACATACTTATAGGTATTATTACAGATTTATTGATTTTAATAAAAGTTAAATTGGATTTTAAGACACTCGATTGATTTGAATATGATAATGGCAACGCTCTCTTGTTCTAACTTCTATCTGAATCTAAATTTATAAAGTTATTTTAATCAGAGTTTTAGAGGACAGACACTTGTTATTACATTCGTCTTTGATTTCCTTCAGCTGGTGTTTTACACCAAGATTATTTCAATTCATTTGTTTGTGCGTAAGATTCCAACTACCATTCATTTTTATGTATTCTGAATCAAATTTTCTATTTCACTACACCTACACTGCTAATGTGTATTACGTGCACCATGTAGGCAGGAAGTTATTTCATTTTACCTCGAGTTGCTAAGATGTAGATTTATAAGTCTTTTTTATAATTATTGGTTTCTATCGATATTGTTGCTAGACAGGCAATTAAGCATTCCAATTGTGCTATATTGTCGCCATTAAAGTAGGTATTCTCAATCACATCAAAGCGCTGAATTTTAATCGGACAGTGATCAATTCGTGTCTGTCGACACGACAATTTACTGATTTGTCTATTATCCAGCTCCGTAAATCGTTGCACGCGTCTCCGGATCGTTAAAATAGATTTTCGTGGCCGGTAAACTTATGTCAATCTAATCTCCAAGTCCCTGAATTTTACTAGATAATTTCATGCAATAGTGTTTTTCATTCCGCGCGTAACTTTTTTATTTGAAACGGAAACGAACTTCTTGACGCGTAGAAACGGGGTTTAAACACAATAAAAATATATTTTCTGAGAATTGAATGCCTTCAATCAAAGCTTGTTGAAGTAGATTCCGAATGATTCATAGTTCAGCTATTTAGATCAGTGAACAGATCGATTTGTAGGTATTTTGCATTTAATATTTCGATACTTTACTTTTTAGCTTTTTTGTTATTAAAATAGTGAAGATCCGGAAATAAACAATAATAAAAATTGTTAGGTAAGTAGTAAGATCGTAATATAGTAGCTTGGTCCTATCCTAACAAATTAAGTACCTATCCGAATTTATTAGAATATTAATATATATATAATATTTATATTTATATTTTAATATAAATTCGGAATAAATTATTACAGTTTTCAAGTGAGCAATAGCGTTCTAAGTAGGTACCTACTAATTTGCAGTCCCTTGGAGCCCTCGTGGCGTAGCTTGCTTAGACGTTCTTGATTGATTGTTGAAGTTAAGCAACTCTGTGTGCGGCCACATAAACAAATAATGCGATAATTATATGGAACGTACGTAACCCTCGGTGCGCGAATCTGACTCGCACTTGGCCGGGTTTATTTTTTATTTTCAATAAACTCACCTGGTTCTACATCTCCTGATTCGAGCTCTTTTAGAGCTTTTTCGATATACGGACGGCATTGTGATTCTGAAGGTATTTCGTCGTCACCTGAAAGGATAAATAATGATTTCATGAATACCTACATTTTTTTTATTTGGTAGTACCTATATATTTGGTTTTGAGTAACCCTTTTGTTCGTAATGTAACTGGCACTTGTCTAGCTCCTGTTTGAATTATGTTTACCTAATTTAATTTAATATTTATCTAATTTCCTTAAAAACCTACATTCAATAGTGGTCACCTCTACAGTTCTTTTGTTTTCACCTTTTTATCAAAACATTATGCTGAAGTCTGCTAAGTATGAGTGATTCAACTTACCTACACATTTTATTAAAACTTTACATAAAGTACTTAACCTAGTAGAAGAGCGAGTATCTAATGCTGATACTCTGTTTATAAAATCATCGTTTGATTCTTTTGATCAGTTTATTTATCTTATACTGTTTGTCATGTTTAGCAGTCCATCTAACACAAGGAGTAAATTTATCAACGCGTTAGAAGTTGCATTAACTTTTCATCGCATCTCTCGTAGAATTATTTTGGTCTGACCTTCCATAAGTTTGGCCTTGGTGAATGACGCTTACAAGTTGTTATGTTACATATTTTCTTAACGCCTCTACTTTCATGCAGTTTTCCTTTTATAAGAAGTTTATTAAGATGTGTTAGCTCTTCTTCATTACCTGTAAGTCCTACTTTCTCTCGAGAGAAACGATCCCTAGAATTGGGTATTTTAGAATTAGGTACATGACCTAGGTGCGAGATTTGGTTTGTCAATCTATGAATCATCGTCATAAAAATATTATGTAGGTTTCTCCTACACATAACAGCTGTGTTTCACGGGCAAGCACAAGGTCCTGGTGCTTAGGTACTTATTTTCATGAATCGTAAGACCATGTGGGCTTCTAAACTCCTTATCTTCTTGATACGTCCAGGAAAGGATAGGAAGGTAGGTACTTTTTAATATGATTGCCATGATAAAGACTCAAGGTCTATATTGCAGGCAATATTTTGGGCTGGTGACACAATTAATAAGTACCTACCCTCATAACATAAAATGATGAATTATAACTGAATCTCCATAATATTTTATGACCCAGTTTCGTGTCACATTTTTATATTGGCGTCTTGACGATCCTATCGTTTTTCACAAGATGGCGACGCCAAACGACAAATCCCTGTATTTCTATTTACGTATCTAGCTTTGCGAGAAACTCAGGCGCATTGCGCTCTATACTCATCCAGACTCTACAGTTCTTCTTTAATCCTGAACACGTAATAAAATCATTTTACCCCATATCTAGGTCACTAGATCGTTCGTCTTATAGAACTTCACCTAAGGTTACGGCCGAAAATAGACCACATACGTGAGCTTTTTACATAATTTCAGCGCAAGTTACGCCGAAAATAGAAACGATGTAGTGACGCAGAGGGCGAGCGAAGATGTGGCTCCGGCCGCTCGCGACAAGGACTCACCGCGCGCGACGGCCGCGAGCGTCGTCGCCACCAGCAGCGTGCACAACATACACCTCCATAATGTAAATCCTTTGGTCCACATGTTGCTCAAGTTCCGCCCGCTATGTCGGGCTACCAGTCATTTGCACTCACTCTCGCGCACCCGGTCGGCCGATCTACGGACGTTGTTCACATCTACACTGAAACGCCGATGTCACTCAATCGCTCCGATGCGAGCTGCATCCCCTCGGGAATGCACCTCGGATCGAATCCGAAGCCGTCACGTCGCGGATGGAACTTAGCGATAGATTCCAATTTGGCTATAAATATAACCGCGATTTGACGGCTTCGAGATTGGTTGCGGAGGCGCCGGCGACGGGCAATACGCGACACGCAGAGACGTACTCTATTTCCGGAGACAGCACAGCATCGCTGGTCGGAGGGGTACTGACGAGCGAGGCGCTCCCCGCCCCGGCCGCGGCCGGAACTTACAGCGATGTTCAGCGCGGTGCGCGTGCCAACTGCTGCGGCCCACGGTCGCTGTCGCCGCGCTGCTCGCTCACTCCTCGAGCGACTGCGCCTGGCCGCTCTGCTGTTCCGCTACCACGGCTCACCAACTATCATGAAATTATATTTATTTATGTCTACCTCCTAGTCTCATATGGAGGTGATTGTAGAACAACTTTCTTATAAGAACTTAAATGTATGGATATCCATACAATAATCCCTATTGTTGCACAATGAGATATTTCTTCTGATGATATCTATGTCATGACGGGCCCAAGGAAGGACCGTCTTTTACCCATTAGTTGTTAAGTACTAAGATAGTGAGGATTCTACACGATAGCGTATGGTTACCTGTGCAAGTTCGATGTGCAAACTTAATAGCGGGGCAGCACCACTCATCATGCGAACACCTCTCACTTAGGTATCTCCTCTCGTCTCCGCTTCAGTCACGCCAAACAACGACATCTTGAGAGAGCTTTCCTGTCCGCTGTCTGTAACCTATGTAAACGGTAGCTAAAGGGTAGCTAATCAGAAAAAAGGAGGGAGATCCCCTCGAACTTTTTCATTAATGGTCATTGCAAATCATCAAAATAGATGACACACAATAGAGGTAGGTAAACTCTAGAAAATTGCATAGCATTGGTGACCCTTCTTTTCTTTTTTTTTCCGCGTAAAGAAAAGATTGGTAGGTGTAGGTACCTACCTAAGCTTGTATTTCTGTCGATGATTACCTACGCACGAAGACGACAACCGTTTATTTAATTACTGTAACCTACAGCGACACGCCAACTGCACTTACCTGTCACGATCACAATATCTAGGTACCTATCGGGTTGTTGGCTCGTCGGTCGGTCGAATCGATGTTCAAAATAAAGCTTGGACGAATAAACTTATTCGTCCAAAAAATAAACTCGCTTGTCTACCTATCGTAATTTATTTAAGTATTTACAAACAAGTTAAAAAAAAATCTGTTCTTACGGAGGTGAGCCCACCCAGCAGTGAGTAATACAATAGGTATGATGATGATGATCTATTTATCAATATAGGGTTCGATCGTCCAGCGGCCATACCATTGGAATTGAACACTACTTTTCGCAGGGGGTTGAATTTACTAACCTGGTAGGTGAAGCTTATGTACCTACCTAGGTAATTTTACTTGGTACCTTTGGTACTTATCTTTGACGAGGCTACAGTTTTATCTAAGGAGTTTTATGTGAATGCGATGCGATCTTACCCTACTTAGGATAGATTTGCTGGTAGGTAGGTACCTGCTTTCTCCAAAGCCTACTAGTCGAGCCCACAATTCGCATTCCTCGCTATTTGTAGCATGCATGCAAATAACTTACGCGAGTGTGGTGGAGGCATCACTATGTGACGTGGCCTGGCACATAGCCCACCTGATAAAGCGATTCTCATGTATGGCACCATTGAAAGACGTCATAGATTAACGTCTTACTCCATTGTATGAGAAAAAAAAATTATGTGGATACATTCCTATCATGTACCTACCTACGAATTACGATACGAGTATACTAGTATAATTCTTTTCATCATCATTTTAACCCATTTCCACTCTCAGCTGGGCATAGTCCCCTTTATCACGCCATTCTCTCCGATCCCTCGCGAGTCTCATCCACTGATTTCCGACTATGTTTACGATGTCATTCGACTATCGGGTTGGTGCTCTACCTCTTGGCCATCCTCAAGGTCATAATTCTCTTACTGCCAGTATCCTTTCAAACATGATAGACCAGGACCACCTACATGGGCGATGGGCTGACCACCTGTCACCATGGTTCACTATTATCTATCTTAGGAATAAATCAGTAGTGGCTGCAAGTTTCCTTATGTTTACTTGTAGCCACAAGTACAGGAGTCTTAGGATAGGAATACAAGTGTGATAATATGTATGTATTTGTAAATTTGGTATATAGAATATTTGAGCCAAATACGATAAGACTAACATAGGATTCAGAAAATAATCATCATCATCATCATCTACAGCCTGACCTTACGCTGTTGGGCAGAGGCCTTCCTCTGTTTATCATGGTTCTGTGCTAGTCTTGTCCATCCACAGCCCACAGTTTTGACAATGTTGTCTGCTCATCAAAATGTAGGACGACCCACATTCCTATAACTACCTCGGCCACCATTCAATTAATTGGAAAATATAATAACAATAAAACTCTGAATTTTATATTTTGCTGACAACATTTCAGACAGCATTATTTTACTTATAATAACATGCACAATACACCCCACCGCAGGTCGTCAGTCCAGATCTTTGTTCCCCTAACTTATAATAACTATTATGAAGCTGAATTGAATCATAACTACACTCTATTTCTCCAACCTAAATAGAAAGAATACATTTTAAAACTCGATTATAACATATAGGGTTAGTTAGATAGATAAAAAAGTTTAGAAACTATTAAAAAAATCTTTATTTTATTATGTTTAAATGTCCAACACTCTTTAATTTGTTTAGCTTACAAAATGCTTCTAATCTAATTCTAATTGTTTACCCAGCTAAATGTAACATTTTATGGACTTCATACAAAACTTAGCTATAGGTATATGATAACTAATTTCAAAATACCAATGAGGTTGAATGACAATGTACTGTAAAGTACATGAATAACACTTTGATACACTAATTTGCTGGAGATACAGCTTTATACTTATTTCCTGGCGCCTGGCGCTTTATAAATCATCTAGCGTAGATCTAATTTAATTCTATGGTGACTTACAGTAACATCCATGTCTATTACATTGTCTCCAGAAGAATTAGCCCAAAAATACTCTTATTTACTAGCATTAGTAAATGAATTACTTACTAACATTGGAAATAAAACTAATGGTCAATAATTATGAGTTCATCGATACTCCAGTCTTCATAGGAATGGTCAGGGAGGTATCTTCTGATTATGATGGGTATCTTTCCATGTTTTAATTCTTTCATTGCAATTTGCAGAGGGTCAGTTTCACCTTCTAACTCCACCATTACTGGTGCACACATTGCTATTTGTAATGCCCGCGTTCCTGAAAAATTTTATAAGTCAGGAAAAGTTCATGATCTTTTAATAAGCAAAAGAGATACACGAAGAGAAACAGAGATTTCTATACTCCAGCCAAATTCGATGTTAGGAAAGGCAAACAAAAATCAAACCTAAAACATTGTCAAAAACCTAATACAACAGTAACCCAATTATTTACTTATAATACAATTTCGTGAACAGATAGCTCCTCTCTGCCGATTTGTTTACAAAATTGTAATTTAAATAATCAGGATACGTTTTTATTAGGTTTTTGTCAACGTTTTAGGTTAGATTTTTGTTTACTTTTATTTTATTATACATCGAATTTGGCTAGAGTATAGATAAAGGGGTCTCTATCTAAAAAGCTCACCTAATACTCTAGCTCGTTCATATTTGGTCATATATCTGGTAGTGATTCTCTTGGATTTCTCGACACCACCGCCGGCTTGACCAGGGGCTAAGCATTGCGTATTGAATCCTTCTTCTTCCTGTTCCTCCGTCTCCTCGATATTGTCATCGTCTTCAGCGATATCGTCATAATCTGCTCCAGCATCCTCACCATCAAATTCATCATCAGCCATGGTGAATTTTATGAGATATAATCAATACGTAAAGTAGAACTGAAGAAATTTTACTACTATAATACTATTACGTCTGAAATAAATAAAAATAGGAATTTTCGCAAATACACGCGCGCGCGGATGACAAACGAGAAGACTCAGTTCAGTTCAATCAACACTTGCTTGTTTCGAGGTTCAACCTGCCTGGTTCAACACCAGACGGTGCACTTCGCTTGCTTTCTTTGACAGTGATTACCTGCTCACTCTGAGCCTGCTCATTGGCTTTGACATTGTTCTGAGGCTTTGACAGCCAACCAAAGTCAAACTGTTTGACTTGACTTGACAAAATTGGCACATGTTTGACGTAATCATCGAGCATTTAACTATTTAGTTATTTCAAATCATAGATAATTTGTCTATGAATAAAGAACTTTTTGTTTATGGTTCAAAAGACCGTGTCTCTGGTACATTGGCGGCCTTTCCTTTTCCGGTTCTGCATCAAAGCTGTGACCATGCCGGTGTGTATTTTTATTCGTGATAGAAAATAATTGCGTAGTGATCTGTTATCGTGCATTATTCTTGTGATTCCGATATTATTGCAATAGTTTTTGTGAATATAACAGTGCTCTCATGAATGTCCAAGTTTACCCAAACAAGATGATACACATGGCATCAACTGACATGTCAAAAGAATTCCAGACAAAAAATATGTTCTTGTGCAGTTTTGTTTCAACGCACGTGTTAAATATCAGTGCATTTCACAACTGTGGATGTTTCTGTTATTTTCTTTGTCAGCAAATCGAAGATTTCTCCAGGTGATATCCTAACCTAAATGTTTGGTCATATTTCAGCTCGCAATTGACTTATTGCATCCTTCGCCCGCGTCGGAGAGAAGGAAACACAAGTTGAAGAGACTGGTGCCACATCCTAACTCGTACTTTATGGATGTAAAATGCCCAGGCTGCTACAAAATCACTACTGTTTTTAGTCACGCACAGAGGGTGGTCGTTTGCGCAGGGTGCTCTACCATCCTCTGCCAGCCTACCGGTGGACGTGCGAGACTAACGGAAGGTGAGTGTTTTCTGATGGTACACATAAAGATAATTGTTAAATATTCAATTACACACATTATCACGCCCGTATCCCCAATGGGGTGGGCAGAGCCAAAAGCAAACATAAGAAAACTTGCAGCCACTTCTGATTTAAACTCCTAAGGTGGATATGAATATTCAATTACGAATCCTAAAAATGATTGTTTACTGTGTTTCACAAATTTCAAGTTCTTGTGAAACTATATGAATGAGTATGATTCAGTCAGATTGACAAATACCTATTTACAAGAAAAGCATTGTATGGTTAGCTTATATCCCAGTAGAAAGTTGGAAATTGATGAAAACTGGTTTTGACTTAAATGATTGATACTGGCATAGTTTGCCAAAAGTTGTTTGTCTTATTTTAGAACTATTTACAAAAAAAGCATTAAGTTTTTTACTTTGGAAAAGCATTGTATTGTTAGCTTATATCCCAGTAGAAAGTTGAAAATGAATGAAAACTGGTTTTGACTTAATGATTGATAATGGCATAGTTTGCCAAAAGCTGTTTGTCCTTTTTTAGAAATAATTTGGACCAGGCAAGTAGAAAACATATTGTTAATTCAATTTACCAATAAAGGTTTTTTTTACCTGTCTGTTTAGGCTGGTAGAAAATATAAGGAAATTAAATTTGTGCAATATTATTAAGTGAAGCTGACAATTCTGTTTCGCATTTTTATAAACTAAACAATTTTACGTCTCTAGAATTCAAGCTATTTTTGTATTGATCTATACTCCAGTCAAATTGTATGTATAATAAAGGTAAACAAAAATCTAACCTAAAACGTTGACAAAAACCTAATAAAAACAACAAATCAGCAGAGGAGCTATCTGTTCATGAAATTGTAATATAAATAATTGGATTACAGTTTAATAAGGTTTTTGACAGTGTTTTAGGTTAGATTTTTATTTACCTTTATTTTACATCGTATTTGGCTGGAGTATAGAATGTTTGTTTTTTAGAACTGTCATGAAAATACTGAACAGAATCAACATCATTATGACAAAAAAATATCCTCCAATATGTATATTACACACACTGCGCACCTTTGTATAAAAATATTTAATTACTACTTTTATGTACCGGAGTTTGAACTGAAACATAATTTTAGGTCTTGCACAACACAATGTTTACTTGTTGCAATATCTGAATCTCAACAGCTGTAATTATTTCACTTCGCACTTCATTTATTGGTTTATTATGATGAAAAATAAGCACCAATTATTACTTTTATGTACTGGAGTTTGAACTGTAACATAATTTTAGGTCTTGCACAACATGATGCTTACTTGTTGCAATATCTGAATCTCAACAATTGTGTAAATGTTAAAAAGAGTCAATAATTTAAGCTTCAATAGGAAATTCAGCATGACTTGCTCATAAGTAAGTCAGTCATGCTTTAAAACCATTTTCAATATGAAATATTTAGTTCCATTCACAACATTACTGCTTTCAAACTGCGTAGCAAAACTTTTTGAACTTAAATGTTTTAAATCATTGATTTTGTTTCAGGATGTTCGTTTAGGAGAAAACAACATTAAGAAAATACCTGGAGAGAGAGCCCTACTTCCTAATTTTAAGATAATTGTGTTTATTTTCCAAGAATGAAGGAGTGAGTTTTTCATATTTGTTGACATAATTACAGTAAAAAAATATAAATAAAGGCTTTTTCAAAGGGTTTCTTGGTTTCAATTAAAATATCTTCTGCTTTTAACAATTTTATTGAATGTAGAAAAATATCACAAGGTAGGTATGTAATTGTATGCCCCGACCAACACAGATTACCTACATTCCAAGCACACTCCAAAAGATGTGGTCATACCTTGTCATACATACACACATAATCAATTCTTATTCAAACAAGATTGATAGCAAGCGCTACAAATATAGGGCATGTCAATATTATTATAAAACTTTGAAATAAAGCAAACTGATATGGAATTATCTAAAATATGAACACTAGGATGTTAACACCTTTAAAGTTTTGAGTTTAGACAAAATGCATCATTTAAAAGAAGTAATGCTACCGTCTGTACGCGTTGTATATCCAGGACAGATTTATTTTGTGCATAATAACTGTGCGGTTCATTGAACAAAAACTATAAAAGAATGGCTGTCTTCTCAGTCTGATGTAACAGTCATTGCCTGGCCATCTAAAAGTCCGGATTTAAATCCAATAGAGAATATGTGGGGTAAATGGTTAAAAGTTTAATCTATCATGTTATGTTGTATGCATTAATAAAACAACTTTTTAAAAACAAAGAGGTTTTATTTTGACAATTATTTGAATAAATTCATACGATAATGCAAGTAGTATTAACTTCTCTGCTGGACTGGGAGTAAAGAAAAAACATAGAATGCGTCCAGCAGTTTCTCTCCCCGAGCATGTCGTAAAAGTCGACTAAGGGATAGTAACCTCCAACATGATGAGATACAATAAGCAAGTATTCCCAGGGTTGACATCAGGCAGGCGGCCGGTCATAAAACACCTTAGCCAAAACTCTTACAGCATGATCCAAGAATCATGCTGTGCCGACCCCACATAGAGTGGAATAAGGGCAGGAAGATGATGAATGCAAGTAGTATAGGTATTATTTACTGCAGACTTTGTTAAAAAGTAACCCCAGTAACACGGTTTCTCCGGACTGTAAATCCGAGTATGATACCACTGTTCCATCACTACTCTTAAAAAAGCACTTGAAATTATGATTCGGGTTACATCGTTATAAAAATATAATTTATTTTGTCCTTTGTAAGCCGAAAGGATTTGAACCTGGGTGTCTTGTGTAAGGGGGTTACTTATCTTTGATGCTGTGTGTACATGAGAAAACTTAAATTTAGGTTTTACAGTGGGCTTATAAATGAATTACAGCTAAGTAGACTAACAATAACTAACGTAGTACAGTACTAATAATAAATAACTAACATAGGTTATGTACTGTAATTTAACAAAACAAAAAAATAGTGTAATGGGTAGGTTTGTAAAACATCACAAGTACAAGACAATGATGAAATGAATTAGTCTATAGGGCAAGGCAATACTTAATTATTTAGAAAGAAAGAAAAACATTTTATTTGTAACAACACACAGGGACAAAAAAACAATAAAAATACACTTAACACAAATACAAAGAAAAGCAGAAATATGTTAAAAAAAAATTACTTCAGTAGCTAATTAGGTATACATTAGAAAGTCACTGTTTTTTTTGAGATAAAAAATAATCATTAGCCTTATAAGATTGAGCTTCTGGTGAATCCAAGTTTTTCTTAGCATTTGCTATATCTTGTTTGATGGCTGCAATCAACTCATCCAGAGAACCAAAGTTCTTTTCATCCCTCAAGTGCCCAAGTAGAGATATCTTCAAGTTTGATCCATAAAAGTCATGTTTGAATTTGTGTATTATGTGAGTTTCCTGAAAAAGAACATTTTATTTTTTGGAATCTTACTTATATTATAAATGCGAAAGTTTGTGAGTTTGGATGTTTGTGCCTCAATCACGCCTAAATGGCTGAAAGGATTTGAATGAAACTTGGAATATACATAGTACATGTGCTGGATTAACATATAGGCTATTTTTATCCAGGTACCACGCGAGCGAAGCCGCGGGCGGCAGCTAGTATAGTATACCTAAATCATGAGTTTGTAGTCTTGTATTAAAAAACTATACTAAAGTATGATGATAAACTTAAACATAGTTTTTGGCCAACTTATGATGGCAAATTGACAATGAATCCATGCTGTCCTCCATCCATCAGTATGGATAGTAACCATTTTTTTTTTCAAGAAACACATGATTTATTTTTTTCTGAAAAGGAGCCTATTCTAACATGGTACATCCTTTCAGCCAGGAACAAAAATAAGGGTACAATGTTAACACTGCATCTAGAAAATATATTTTTCTAATTAATGATAGGTAGGGAGAGAGACAGCTGCCCATACAAACAAAGGCCACTTTATATTAAAGTCTTGTACCTTATTTAAAAAAATAAATCAACTTGGATCATCGGTCTCACAGCCTTGCTTCTAATCACTCTATTATACAGTATTTGTCTTGTGTAAGTAGTAACAGCTTACACACTTATATTACATAAAAGGTATAATTCAGTATTTGTTTAAGATTAAAGTATGGATTAAAAGTCATTGATATTTTTAAACCAAACATGTTCCATAATCATGTTCGCTATATCAGTACTCTCAAACTCTCTTATACATAAATGTTTTATACAGTTAGCAACAATACTTGAAACAGCTTTGTAAATACTAATTAATAGATTGGTCACAGGGTGTGAAAAGTTTTTATGATACAGATCTACTTAACAATTGGACACTCACCACTGATATCTGGTTATTTCCATAAAAAGGACACCAGCCAATATTTGCAACCATTTTATGAACAGGACCATTATTTATTTGAGCCCAGCCATAGTAGACTCCATGTTTCAAATTTTCTGGCAAGGTCTTGACCACTTCTAGTGAATAGTTTGCTGAAAAAATGTATAAAATACTGATGTAAGTACATAGATATCTTTTATAACAGTTCTTCGTAACTTATGTTAGGTACTAACCTGTAGGGCAGCCAAGTTGTTTGGACCCTCTTCCAAAGCCTTTCACTACCTCTCCCTGAATAAATAAGGGCAATACTGCAGAAGGCATGCTACGTGCCTTTCGTACGTATAAAGCTACAATACTTTTTAGAAATATTGTCTCCAAAATGTTACGATTAGGAATCGCGAAGTCACTTCTTATCTCTGTACCTACTGTAACCAAACTGTAACTTATTAGCGAGCGTAAACGGTATACAACTGGAAAATCTTAACAGTTTAGTTTTATAGTTCAGTTTTCTTTACTCTTTATTAATTCAGATTTCTCACCAATGAAACAACTATTCGTAATCACTTTTCATTTACATTACAGTATTCTCCTATGTTTGTCTTGTCTGCGCGTGTGCGTGCTGCTGCTGCTCTCACGGTTGCCAGGTGGAGAATTCTTTTTCTCGTACCGGAGCTGCCAAAAATCTCGTAATTTCAATACAAATCTCGTAAAAGTATGTATAAATACCTGTTTAATTTTATTAGGTATATAAAGTCTCTTATAGTCTTTAATTTACACATGTACTACTACATACTATTTATGTATGTTACTAGTTAGGGCAGGAATATGATGACTAGCTAGCCTGGGGTAGGTATATAATATATTCCCTAAGTTTGGGGCCGCCAAACGAAAATAACATTAATATTAGTAATTCATATTTTTTTAATCATTAATTTTTCATTTATTGTTGTGTTTTTAGCCATTTTTGAATAAATCTTTAAAAATAATTACAAATGATTCACATGGGAATATTTTTCTTACTTAGATACCTACTAGTACTTACATGATGATACATTATTAAAATCTCGTAAAAAGTGTACGAGATTTTTACTTTTCTCGTTTCTCGTAAGAGACTGCTAAATCTCGTAAAAGTATGAGATTTCTCGTACAAATGCCAACGCTGGCTGCTCTGCTGTCAGAATCAAAACGAATGTCTTAATCTGACACTGACGTTGGCAAAACAATCAAATGACCAGCTGCGTTCAGAAAGTTCTTTTCACAGAAATAAGTACCAAGGTACCTTTTTACTTAATTTTATATATAAACGAAAACGGCCTGGAATCAATTAGAATGATCTACAAAGTATTTAGTATTGGATTATTTTCATAATATCATGTGGTTTTTGAGTGAAAATGATTAGATTGTTTTAGATGTTACGTATATAAAAAGTTTTCATTGAAAGCTTACCGAACGCACCATCTTTATGTTTTTTTCTATTCTGTCAATAGTGTTGTGCTGATAAAACTATAATAATATATTTTCGATATTACATTCATATAATATCGAAGATTTATTCTCCATAAACTAATGTACTATAATCCAAATATTGATCTGAGTCTTCATTTTAGGGTTCCGAACCCGAAGGGTGCCAACGGAGGACCCTATTACTAAGCCTCCACTGTTCGTCTATCTTTCTGTCCGTCTGTCCGTCCGTCTGTCAGTGGGCTGTATTTCATGAACTGTTGTCATTATATAGGTAAAGAGTTGAAATTTTCACAGAGCGTGTATTTCTATTGCCATTGCTATATCAACATAAAAATAAGAAGGGGCCCCACACAAGAAACATTTTATTAACATTAGCAATCGATCATCGAAGCTATCTATTTAAAACGTACACGTACGATGGTACGGAACCCTTCGTGTGCAAATTTGACTCACACTTGACTGGTTTTTTATGATTACTAATGGACATTATCATCATCATCATCCTGCCCTTATCCTACTCCATGTGGGGTCGGCATAGCAATATCCTTAGATCATGCTGTAAGAGTTTTGGCTAAGTTTTGATTACTAAATACAATAGACCAAAATTTAAAAAAAATACAGTAATTTACTAAGTTTATTACTTAGCTCGAACAGGGAATCGATATCGATTTTCTATTAACTTTAGGTTGATTCGTTTAGTTCATTCATTAACAAAATCAAAATTGACATCCCTAAAAACAAATTTGCTCTGGCCATGTAAATTTTCGTTCTTCGCATATTTTGTTGTGTTGCTAATCCGATTTTACGTATAAAGCCGCGGCTCAAACACTAAAACAAGCCAAGAACAAGAAGAATACAGAAGATATGTTTTATTGCTAGATGGAAGCAGTAATTTACTAAAGTTGTGATGTAGGTAGTTCCTTTGTGGAGCTGTCAGCCTGTCTTGATTATGAATTTAGTTATGTAGTTTGTGTTGTGTTGTATATCACATCAAAATGACTGAAAAAGGACACGAAGGGGATCAATCCTCGCCGTCTTGGGATGTGCCGGGACCTTCGCTGAGCGCTATTCTGGATGCTGCATTCACATCAACATCTTCATCAGAGAATCAGCCAAAGAATGGTAAGTACATACATACATACCTAATAATAAATGTCTATTTCATTATATGCTAACCATACACTAATACATAGGTGCTCTAGTGAAAGTGCATTTTTCCCATTGTAGAAATATAAATGCCAGGTTCAAAATATACCCACTTACTTTTCCTTAAATCTAGATGATTTGACGGCCTCGGTGGCGGGCGAATGCTCGGCTAATAAACAAGAGGCGTGGATTCGATTCTAACTGTGGAAGAAATGTTTGTATATTCTGCAAATATTTCTTCCAGGTCTGGGTGTTGTGGTACTATGGTACTCATAGTTCCTGATAGCTAGGATACAGGGAAACCTAGTGATGAGCACAGGTGGTCTAGTGGTAGCAGGCCTGCCTTCTGATTTTAGAGGCGTGGTTCTGGTTGTGCACCAATGGATTTTTCTGTTTGAAAAATTTATGTACTATACCAGTAAAACAGTGAAAGAAAACATTGTAAGCAAACCGGCATGTTGTGGAATCTAAAAAGTTTTAAAACATGTGTCAAAATCAAATGTATGAAAGGAGCCTTTGAGGCGCTCTATAAATCTTTTAGCCACACTGGTTCGAAAGTACTAGACACAACTAGTAGTAGTAAAAATAATAAAAAGCTTCATGTGCTTTTCCAAAGGATTTTAGACACACTGTGCATGATTCTTTTCCCGTCTTGTGAAATTCTTTTAGAAATAACTAAGTCTTGGTTAAAGGAAATAATAAAAATATAATCTAAACCTTAAAATTACAGAGGAAATGGAGTGTGACGCATTGTTTGCAGAGAGTGATGATGAAGTAGTGGTACTCCCGCCATTGCCCACAATGGATACAACTGTGTCATCAGCTAATAACCAGACACCAAAACCCTTGTCATCTAATTATGTGAACTCTACTACTCCTACTCGACCTTATGAAGTAAATGTGGCTCCCATCAGTCACCCTTCACAGTCCCGCACACCAGTGCCAGAGGAATACCAGCCATTGCCCGATAGCTCCAGCTCATTTGACTACTCTATAGGTCAATCCAACCCTGACAGCTCCAATGGTGATTTTAGGACCAACGCAGTCAACATCCGCTACCAACCAAAACCACAATGGCCTAAGAACTACTGCTTTCCCCCCTCACTGTACTGGGAACACCGAGACCCAATGTATTTCAACAATTATCTCCTCCTTGGCAATTACAATGGCCAGTACAATCCAGTGTCTACTTATGCGATGGATTCAATTCACCCTCCCATAACACCAGCTGTACAAAATGACAACATACCTCGACTGGAAAATGAACCGCCACCAAATACTGCAAGCTCCAATCAAAATGTGCTTGCTGATGTTCCAGTCCATTCTGATCTTCCAGTCCATTCCGATCTTCCAGTCCATTCTGATCTTCCAGTCCATTCTGATCTTCCAGTCCGTTCTGATCTCCCAGTCCGTCCTGATCTTGCATCCTGGTTAGAAAGACCATCACGTCAATTGAACATATCTCCAGGACGGCGACAGTCACGAGAATCTGAATCGAATCCTATTGAATTGAGTTCTGAGGAAGAGGATAATACACCGAGAAAGAGGCAGTGCGGTAGTGGGGCAGGTAACAATAATAATCCTGCTAATCTGTCGAGGAATGCTCAAGCAAGCAACACTATTAGAGAAGCACCATATGTCACTGTAAAAGGTGAACCACATGATCTCAGTTTACCCGCAGGACGCGCGGGCGTGGCGGAAGTGGGATCCAGACCTGACAGGCGATTAGTGGAGGAAGCACCATTACCCCTGACAACCCGGAGGCTAAGTGCTAATCAGCCCATCCAAGAGACCAGTCCAATAAGAGATGCTAGAGACTTACTAATACCAAGTACGCAAGAGAGATCATTTGTGCATGTCAAACCAGAAAACCCAGCTCCCGTTTGTAGTTGTGGACACAGCCGCTTGTATTACCATGTGCAAACAGATCAATGTGATAGAACCAGTCCAAGACATAATAACGTGAATAGAATATATACTGGTCACCGTCACCACTACCACCATCGCCACAACCATCATCACCACCATCACAACCACAACCATGGGGTATTACGAGGGTATCAGTACCAACCTTGCGCTATTGATGCGAGCAGCAGTTCGTCATCGGTACCTGTGCAAGTCAAAATTGAACCTGGACGTGAAACTATTGAGAGGTCAATCAAACAAGAGAACACGGAGGAAAATACGCAGGCCACGCCGCCTGGCCACAGCCTGCAGACAACTGAGCCAGTGCAAGAGGTTCAAATAAAGGTGGAACCGCAAAGTTCATTGTCAACAGAACCTGTGCCAGTTCAAGTGAAGGCGGAACCCCAGAACGTGACTAATGAAGCTAGTGAGAATGTGACTGTGAAGGTGGAGTTGGGTGAATCGAGCAGGTCTCGTGTGGACGCGGCCGGGGACAGGAGCGTAGCGTCTCCACAGCCGGGACCTAGTTCTGGCTTTGTGCCGGTCCAGCCTAAAGTCGAGCCAGCTTCAAGCACACAGCAGGTAATACATTATTTAAATAGATATTTCTATCAATGCTCAAAAAATATTCTGAAGAAACCAGCATGTTATAGTCAACCTAAAAGTTTTGAAGATATGTGATTATGTGCACAAAAAGAGGCTTTTGAGGAGCATTTTAAATCTTCTCCAACATGATGAATCTATATGGGGGATGAGCTGATCACCTGTCACCATGGTTCGCTATATCCATCTTGGAACTCTTTGATCAGAACTGGCTGCAAGTTTTCTTATGATTACTTGTGCCTCTGCCAATCCCGTTAGGAATACGAGCGTGATAATATGTATGTGTGTATGTTTTAATACTGTCAGCACACTACGAAAGAAGTAGTGACACAAGTACTGCCCTCATAGTGAAGAACACAGTAACTACACTGGCCTGCAAAACTAAGTACCTACTACACTTTTAAATTATTATTTTTTTCTAAACTATAGAAGTTAGAGATCTAAAATAAAAAACGTTTCATAGCAAATTTTATTAGCTTTCTTTGAAACCATTGTAAACTATACATTAGTAACTTTTTATATTAAAAAAAAGTTAAAACAATAAAAATAGCCATTTTTAGCTTAGTGTCACAAAACATTGAGTTTTTATAGTATCATTTTTAAGTATGTTTTACATGTTATTTAATTTTTAATAACTGATATTGCCTCCTCTGGCTCTGATTACAGCTTCGAGCCGGTTTGGCATACTGAACACGAGGTTTCGGAGCCTATCTTGGGGTATATTCTCCCATTCTTTTATCAGGGCCTGTTTTAGTGCCCTGAGGGAGGTAGGAGGTGGTCTACGGCTTCTGACTAGCCTCCCTAGCTCATCCCAGACGTGCTCAATTGGGTTGAGATCAGGACTTCTTGATGGCCAAGCCATCATGCTGATACCAATCTCCTGAACATGCTCTTGCACGACCCGAGCCGTGTGTGGCCGGGTATTATCATGCATTAGTATCGATCCATCACCCATATTTACTAAATACATGCCCTGCATACTCATTGAGGATCTCTTGGGCATATCTTTCCCCAGTCAGAGTGCCATTTTCTATGGCCACTAGGTCTGTGCGACCTTCTGAAGATATGCCAGCCCATACATGTACACTGCCTCCACCGTACTGGACTCTTTCTGAGAAGCAGGCTTGAAGGTATCGCTCACCAGGTCGCCTGTAGACACTTCGCCTTCCATCAGAAGTATAAAGTGAGAATCAAGACTCATCTGTGAACAAAATTCTTGACCATTCTTCTTCAGACTGTAGGTATGTGTTACTGTATGTGTTCACGGGAGTATCGCAGTCTCGCTACCCGATGCTCTCTCTCGAGTTTGGGGCCATTCGCTGGTCTTCGGGGTTTCAGGTTTGCTTCAGCAAGTCGTCTTCGCACTGTACTGTCACTAATGTAGTCCCTTCAGGTCTGAAGAAGCTGTTGCTGGACTTCAACTGCATTTAGGTGGCGATTTTTCAACACAGTGGAAACAATATAACGGTCTTCTCGGGCACTTGTGCACCTGGGTCGGCCGTTACAAGGTTTCCTCAGATGGTTTCCAGTCTCTTCGTATCTTCGCTTCACCTTCTGGATCGTTCGTAACGTTACATCCACCCTTTGATTATACACCTGTCTAGATAGAGAATTGTCAAATAAACGGCACGCAAACAACGGGGTCAACATAAATGCTAGTGTGCGTGACATAGGTGTACGGATAGTCTGAAAACTGAGAATGTGTGTGTATTTAGGGATACCAACTAGCCTAAAAGTAACCCCACTTTTTTACTATACCTACCTACCTTTATGTAGGTATACATAAAAAGTAAAATAAAAATATTACTATTAGAAATATTATTATAAATACATTCATTTACAGAAATAAACTTACGACTAATACCAGCACACATTTACAAAATACAAATGAAAATGTAAAATACAATAAAGCTATGTGTTATTCCAGGTCATAAACTGTATGTATTCGAAGTTTCATCAAAATCCGTTCAGCCGTTTTGGCGTGATTGAGTAACAAACATCCATCCATCCATCCATCCAAACTTAGTTTAGTAACATTAGTAGGATATTAGTGTGAAATTTAATTTTAATACTTACTATTACGTAAGTTTCCCATAATTTTGGGGAATTACCCCACTTTTTATCCAGCAACACAGTTCAATTCTACAAGCCGTCAAAATATCAAAATTATTAATCGTTTTTTCTCTAAAATACAGCAGGTAATTTTAAAACTAACCGATGGAATGTGATCCCTTTTTATTATCACGATTTCCTGCCTGGTTCCGACAAAGTTGGACAGCACAAACCGACATAATATTTATTTTTTCAAGACACGCTTACATGACAGTATCAAAAATGACACTAACCTATCCGAAATCAATATCTACCATATATGTTAGATATATTTTGACCCCCTGTCGTGAGGCTAACTGCCAATCTAGACAGGTGTATAATCAAAGCATCCACCATTCTTGCAGTATGACGCATACTGATGCCTAGTTCCAGAAAAGTCATGATCCTAGCACATTCTTCAGGTGAAAGAGGCATGATAAATAAAGTTTATGTGCTGTTGTCTAACTTAGCTTTTGTAACAAGACTCATCGATCAAGAAAAAAATTGAAAACAAAAACAGAATAAAAAATGAGAAGTTAAATTTTTAATTCGAAAAGAGTTATTTTTGCTTTTAAAGTTTTTTTCAGCCATTTCCTAAAAGAAGGTTATCGACTATGAAGTTTTCATATACAAAATTAAACTCTCTTTCGAGTCCTTTTTATTTCGAAAGTATATCTTGTGTACCTTACATAAAAAGTTATTGCTATTTTAAAAGTGTGATACTTAGTTTTGCAGGCCAGTGTATGTCGAACATGTTTTGATACGTGAATGAGAAGAGAATGTTGTATTTTGTTAGGCGATTCCGAATATGTGTCTAACTAATTTTTGACTAAAATGTTAGTTACTGCGTTCTTCACTAAGAGGGCAGAGTAGTGGTAATAGAATAACTAAAAGTAAAAAAAAAATATATTCTGTAAATATTTCTTCTGAATTCAGATCCTTGTGGTACCCTGGTACTGGTAGTTTCTGGTAGCTACGATGGGGAATCTCGTGTGTCCCAGAAAATAAATATTGACAGGAAATGTTAAAATTCGTCGCGCCAATCGGACCCGAACTACCACGAACCTCTGACGTATCAGTCGGCTCTTGCCCCCGAGGTTGTCAAATCATTAACGTAGTTAATAATAAATGTTACAGCCTTCGCAAGGTAGTTCTCAACCGATGGTAGCGGCTGTACTTTCCGCGCCGGACCTGCAACTGGACTGGGTGTCCGACAGCTCTGACGAGGATATCCAATGCATCTCGGATAATGTGAGCGCAATATCTAATTTATTTATGGTAACGCCATCTATTAGCCCCAGTCATTACCTTTTACGTCATGATCTCCCTAAATCCATTCCTATATCCCAATGTGCGCCCGCACCGCTAGATGGAGTCACCATCGCACCGCAAGAACACAGACAGCCATGTTGTCTGGAGACTTCTTCAAGATCGATCATCGCGAACCGCGAGCGCGAATGTCTCGCCGCTTTCCAGCTTTCCCGCTTTCCCGCTTTCCCGCTAACCGCTGTCTCCGCTATTGTAAATACTTTAATTGTTCTCGAGAAATCTTATGTGTGTGTCGCCAAAACCCGCTATTCCCGAGATTTAAGCGTTTGTGGACTCGTGCACGCCAGGACATGTCTTCTAAGCAACTTCGTGATCAACAGGTCAGTGCGCACAGGTTCTAGTTTTTCCCTATCCTTCCAGAGTTCCTCAAGGGCTCTGTCGAGCCGTCGAAGGCTTGAGGACGCTTTGATTTTATAATCGAAAAGGCGCCACCATTATCTTCGAGCCGGATAAGTCGATCCGTTCCTCATATTTCTAGCCCGCCCTTATTAGAATACCTAAATTACAGGTCTATTAAGTGTTTTCCCGCTGTCCCTACAGAATACATTGCGTATTTCTGGTGATTTTGTCAATATTTTAGTCATTGTGACGTTCCCCGCATGCGACATTGCGTCGTGTAATCAGACAAAATCATTTTAATCCTGCTACATACTATAATATTATGTTATTATTACATGTAAATTGTGTTTTCTTATGTGTATTGACAAATTATTTTTTGAATATTCGCAAAATAATATGTTTTATGGTTTGATTCATCATCAAATTCCATAACCTACCCGCAATAACCGTTCGGTTCTCGGTAGCATTTTATACCATTGTCGTGTTTATCGGTTATCTGTGATCGGCCACCCGGGGTATAACCCGACCGCTTTGGAAAGGTCACGCGCATACCGTTATCCTTCGCTTAGTAGTGATATTCTATTTGGTCGTATAATATTTGCTTACGAAAAATGACTACTAGATCTGGTAAAAAACTTGAGGACTGTTCGGATAAACAAGATTCCCAGCTGTTAATATTACAAGCTAAACGGGAAGCTATTTTTGAATTAATTCAGAATATTCATGATTCATCTTCAAACATTGAATTGAATCCCGCAAAAAGGGAAAACTTTCTCTCTGAAAGTGCCAACATAGACACTTTACGCAGTGATTTCCTTAGGGTGTTGGATGATTATAACACGCGTTTATTAATTGTTGATCCCGCTGCGAAACCAGATAACAAATGTATGGTCGCATTCGAACAGTTAGTTAGCCGCATCAAAAGATTGCAAGCGTAGCAGTCGGCGCTATCAGCTGACGATAGTGTTGTACCGCAGTCGGTTGCACTCAGTAAAGCTAAGCCTAGGTTACCTCCTATCGAGTTAGCTTCTTTTGCAGGAGACATTCGTAAATGGCCAGCGTTCTATTCCTGTTTTAAGTCTACTATCCATGATAATCCAACTCTCACCGATGCTGAAAAACTATATCATTTAGTAGGTAAACTAACTGGTAAAGCCGAAACTCTGTGTCTCTCAGGTATTACTCCTTGTGCTGAGAACTATGAGCTTATATTACAAAACGCTGCTGATTGATAAATATGAAGATAAGCGCACGGTTGCCTCAGCTTATCTAGATCAAATCTTCCACTTCAGACCTTTAGGTACCGCGTCCGCTACTAATTTTGATCTGTTTACTGAGCAATTTATCAGTGCAGTCCACGCTCTCATTAATTAATTTTAATACACATCGCTTTAAAAAAGTTAGATTCAAGTACTGTTCGCGCTTTCGAATTGAGTATTGGATCTAAAATACCTACATTCGATGACTTCGAGTCGTTTTTAAAAAATCGTGCGAAAGTTTTCGAACGCACGAAGTCCGCCGCCGCCGTCGCTACTGGGCACACCACTAGCAAACCTACCTCAACTAGTAAAGTTGACCGCGCTCGTTCGAAAGATAATAGCTTTTCTAAACAACCGCCGAAATATCACGCGTATGTGAACACTGTAGATTCCGCTTCTAAATGTTTGTGTACGAACATAACGCATCAGCATTTATTTAAATGTCCTGATTTTCATAAATTGACCCCCGCTGAACGTTTTCAAATTGTTAAGGATAAAAACGCTTGTGTAAATTGCCTTAGCACAAAACATAGGGTCTCATACTGCAAGTCAGATACGTCTTGCCGCTCTTGTAAATCGCGTCATCACAGTATGTTGCATTTCGAGTCGAGAATCGAACTCGCACCTCCCGCCGCCACTGCAGGGCGCAGTGACCACATCGTCAACTTGCTTACCTATAGATTACTATCATTTAAAATATCTACACGCAGGTCCAGAATTATAAATTTCGCTTCTTCGACAAAGATTCTGGATCCTTTCCGCACGCTGCATCGTGAGACAAAGAGTCCACATGTGCAATACCTGTTACAGGCTTCCGGGAAGAATTTTTGGGAGTAATTTAAAATTATAAACTTGTATGTGCACATACAAGTCTATTTAAAGTAGAAAATAATCCAGACACTTTTCGAAACATAGACATGAGAAGCTCTAAATATAAAAAAAAATGTTCCAGGTGCGTAGCCGCGTGATAGACTTGACCCGCGACGAGGACGCTCACGTGACTAACGCGGCGTACAATCGCGACGCTTCTACCTCCCCACTCTCGCCGTCGTACACGCCGGATGGGCTGCCTCCCGCGCCCCTCACCCCGCCCCTTCACCGCGCCGAGGAACCGCCCCTTCACCGCGCCGAGGAACCGCCCCTTCACCGCGCCGAGGAACCGCCCCTCGCAGAGCCCGAACCGCCGCAGTACTTCCCGCAGCCTACGCTTGGATTGCAGCGAGCTAGGTGAGTGTAAAAACGAAAGACGATCGTCTTATTTGTTGGATCAAGCGTACAATAGCCGCGATGCTTCCAAAGTGAGGAAATAAAGGCAGTCGCTGGAGATATGATCGCGTGCCTTCTCTAGTTTTTAGTGTGAAGGTACCCCCCTCTCGCCGTCGTACACGACGAACGGGCTGCCTCCCGCGCCCCGCACCCCGCCCTGCTCGGGGAGAGAAGCAGCCGGACGCATTCCATGCTTTTTGTTTACTTCCAGTCCATCAGAGAAGTACACCTTCACCTACTACACCAAGTTATACTACACCTTCATTTGATTAGTAAAAGGTATCCTCGGGAAGACGTATAGGTAGAACTAGCGACCCGCCCCAGCTTAATTGTATTATAATTCCATCGAGGACTTTTTTGTAAACCTTTTTAGGTTGTACAATACTGTAGTACATTATTTTGATCTATCTCTAGCCAGCGATTGCAATGAAAGTGCAAAAAAAGTGTTTATTTACGACATCACATTAGAAACCTCTAAAATTATCAGTGTTTCTCTACTATATTATGCATGTATCATACATATAAACCTTCTCTTGAATCACTCTATCTACTAAAAAAAACCGTATCAAAATCCGTTGCGTAGTTTTAAAGATCTAAGCATACATAGGGACATTATACTATGTACTGATGTGAGAGCACTGGTGGTCTAGTTGGTAGTGACCCCGCCTTCCGATCCTAAGGACGTGGGTTCAAATCCGGTCGTCCAATGGATTTTTCTGTGTGAAAAATTTATGTGCGCTATACTAGTACTCTTAAACGGTGAAGGTAAACATCGTGAGGAAACCCGCGGCTTAGTCAGCTCCGCACGTATTGACCATGTCTTTCCTGTGGACAAGGCCGACTAAGCTGAAAGGATGGTATAGGTGCTGGGCAAGCCTACTCCATCTTAATTCGTCCCGGGCACTACAGCGTCCCGTTTGTGAAGGTAAAAAGTTGCCTCCTGACGCTGTATAAATCATCTACTATAGATGGTTAAAGGCCTTAGTAGTATGTAGTGATGTGTGCGAAACGCACAAAAGAAAGAAGTTTCATTTTAGGTAAAAAAAATTTATTTTGTAGAAACCATAATGTCGTTCTCTTCTATTATAACCTCCAAAGTTCTACAGTGTTGCCATCTTGCAACCTACTTTTATGTTGGTCTTGAACAGATGTTTATAATGTTTGTATCGGGGTTGTTGCAGAGGCATGCGCGGCAACTGCGTGTTCCCGTGCCGCAACTGCTGCTGTGCGGCGCCGCAGCACGCGCACACGCATACGCACAACTCCTTACCGCCGCACGCGCACTCGCACCCCTACTCGAACGCGCCGCCCGCGCACAGTGAGTCTCATTATTACTTTCTAGGTGGCGCCACTGGGATATAAGAACGCGCCATCGAGCATATAACTGACCTTGAGTCGGCCAATCAGAGCGCAGCGACCGGACCTCTGTTTTGGCGTAATTCGTTTTCGAACAAAAAAAATATCAATACCACTCTATTCAGTTATAATGCTAGATGAAACGCGCTATCTTTGCGTATTGGGAAACCCTTCCTTATTTAGGTCAGAATCTTACACACACAGATTTTTAAAATTATAACGTTACTGGCTGCCGCCCGCGGCTTCGCTCGCATGGTATCCAAACAAAAAGTAGCCGATATGTTATTCCAGCACGCATGCTATGTGTATTCCCAAGTTTCATTCAAATCCGTTGAGTCGTTACTGCGTGATTGAGGCACAAACATACATCGTCACAATCCACACATCTTCACAAACTTTCGCATTTATAATATTAGTAGGATAAGCCTATGAATCGAATAAGAATTATGTCCGGTATCAATAACCTATCTAAGTTTACAGATCTTTATTAGTTGAAACTACAGATAATATAAGTTATTGATAACTGTCGTTAATGTCTCTCGCATCATTTTAAATTAGCATTATTTATTTTTACTTTTTTTCTGTAGTGGGTGAACGCAGACGTGACTTATCGGGGCCGAATCCTTACATCGTGCACGAGCGACTGTGGCAGCGGCAACATCACATGCTGGTGAGTACTACCACTGTGATCCACCCAAACTATTAGGTAAGTAAGTTCGTATGAGCTAGTGGCCAACTCTTGCGACGGAGTTTTAAGGCCGCCTAAAGGCCTTCGTCGTGGCTTAACGACTTAAAGTCGGGACCGACAGTTTAACGTGCCCTCCGAAGCACGGGAGCGCTCAGCTCGTAATGCCACTTGCGGTCACCCATCCCAATTGTGACCGCGTACAACGTTGCTTAACTTCAACGATCAATCAAGAACGTCTAAACAAGCTACGCCACGAGCGCTTCAACCAAGCCAAAAAACCCAAACTATTTGAAAGCCGTCACTGAACTGAAATTGCATCAAAAATCATAACATTGACTTTTTACCTGACTGCAAAGAGGCTAATGTGTTTGGTGGGTGTATGTATGTATGGTATGTGCTATCCTTTGACTGAAGCTGTAGTCCAAACGGCTGGACGGAATTTGAGGTGTCGTTCGATTAGTATGGATGATGAGTGTGGCTATAATAAAGTGTCAAAAATCCAATATGGCGGCTTTAAGAAGCCATTTTCAAGTTATTTCTTAGGCTGCCTCTGTAGCCGAAACGGCTGGACGGATTTTAACAAATGAATTGTTGTTGGATCCGAAGTTTTTACTAATATTTGACACCAGATTAAAATTGTACTTTATTCATCATTGTCATCATCATCAACATCATGTGTTAAAAAATCGAATATGGCAGATTTATTATTTACCTACTAAATTCTAAGTAGTTGGGTGCTCTGTTCTTATATTTAAATACTTGTTGGTTGATGCTTTCCTTTGGCTTTTAGCTTCGGAGGGCTTTAGGATCATAATATGTTTGGATACACAGATTTATCTCCTTGTTTTTCTATATTTTCTTTTTATAAATTTGTAGGAAATGCAGCGTCGAAGTCTGATGAACGATATGGCTCAGCCGTTAGGTCCTCAGTTCTTCCCGCCTGTGCCGCTCCCACTTAATACAATCATGAGTGTGAGTATGCATGCACTACACTTGTATAGTTTAGAATAAAATGGTAAGAATATCTTGTGTGCACTCTGTTAGAGGTGGGCCGTTGTCGTCTTTCTGAGAACGAAAACTAGTTACAGCAACGGCATTATATCGCATATTTTCCTCCTAAGAGTCTCGTGATTAATCAAGAAACTCCACCACTATGGGCTTAGGGATTTATCTCTTAACCTTCTCAGTTCTTCAATACTAGAAACTTGCTGTACCTAAGATTAGGCTAGATAAAGTTAACAAATCATTTAAAGGGCAATGTGTACGCTTCTATAAAAAAGTCCCAAGCGAGGTGACATATTTGTCAGTTAATAAATTTAAAACTCTGATAAAACGAAGATTGTTTAAAAAAGCTTACTATAAAATATCTGATTATAAGACAAAAAAAACGCTTGGGGCTGAATATTACCTAATGCTCCAACACGTTTTATAAACATGATTGTAAAAGGATCCTCGTGATTTTAAGGAATAAATAAATTTTGACTTTGGTCTCGTTGCTGCTGGTTTGACATGGTTGCAAGGAAGATCGAAACGATGAAACAGAGAGCTAATTTCGTTTCACGGAGTGAAATAGTTGCTCATTTTACTACGTTTTACAAATAAATATTTGTATGTTCTGCAAATATTTCTTCCGGGTCTGGGTATTGTAGTATTATATAATATAAGAATGTATTTACAAAAAAAAAAGTATATAAGTATCCTATCAGCCATCTGGTTCCCTTAGTACAAACTTTGCTTAGTTTGGGGCTAGATGGCGGTGTGTGAAATGTCCACAAATCATCATCATCTTCCTGCCCTTATCCCACTCTATGTGGGGTCGGCACAGCATGATCCTTGGATCATGCTGTAAGAGTTTTGGCTAAGGTGTTTTATGACCGGCCGCCTGCCTGACGTCAACCCTCCTTGGGAATATTATGAAATGTCCACAAATATTTATTTATTATCTATGTTGAGTTTGGGTTTGAGTTATGTAATTTTTATGAGTATTGGTGATTTCACAGTTCTTTGATGAGCTGTCTGACCCGCGAGATGTTGGGCTTGCATTATCAGGAATACAGGCCTCGGCACCTTTGGTCATGTAAGTACTTTAGAAAATTATCTATGAAACAAGTCGTTAAGTCGGTCTAAAAAGGCCATTTGAGCAATTTATCTATAGCAATCCATTTAAGGAATTCATAGTAGATCCTTAGTAATTCCTCTATTTTTTGGAAAATGTTCCGAATCGTAGGTGAATTGTACGCAAATCAATTCAGCGGCATTCATGCGTATAAAGTGGCTTTTAAAAATATACATTTTGGAAAAGGACCAGATCAAGAGTAGGTACCCTAAGCCGACGAGCATGTATGAAGAATGTTATGAGAGTGAATGAGGCGAAAGAAGTATGTTAGGATCGTAGCAAATGGAGATCCGTGATCTCTGCCTACCCCTATGGGAAACAGGCGTGATGTTATGTATGTATGTTTTTAACCTACTTCACTCTTATAATGGAAAAGCCGTTTGAAGTCGTTTTTATGTTAAAACAGGGATCCCCAAACTATTTTGGACAAGTGCCCCCTTTTCCAAAATGAACTGTTACCTCAGATCCCCATGGCCTAGACCCACTTTTAAGATCAACCCCCTTATTCATAATGGTCCGCTAACTTAAAACAGCTACGAGTTTTTCATCTAGTACGAACTTGAGACTTTACATTACTACAACAATGCTATTTCCTACAAAAATATTAATTATTCTTAGTACACGTGACACAACATAAACAATACAGTACCTACCTATCTCGAAAGTTTTAAATAAGAACTTGTGTTAATTTAATAGGGGTCGATTTTTAGACCTCGTCGACCCCCAAAATCAGTTTTCGTTTATGTCGACCCCTAGGAAACCGATATCGACCACTTTGGGAATCCCTGTGTTAAAATGACGTTAAAAATGTATGATCCAGTCGTTGATGAAGATAAAACTTCTGCAAGTCCTAGGACTTATAATATTGTTTTTGTTCCAGGGATGGCCAGCATGTCCACCACCACTTACATCACTTCATGCAGATGCATCAGACCACGCCGCACCTACACATATCTATTCAACCCACGGTAATGTATAATAATATTGTATTGTTAGTTCGATGGCGCGGACATACAAAAACCACCATAGTTATTCTATTTGTCGGCGCGGACAAAGACTTTTTGACGACCTCGGTGGCGTGGCGGGCGAATGCTCGGCTAAATAAATAATAAATAATGTTTGCATGTTCTTTCCGGGTCTGGATGTTGTAGTACCATTGTACTAGTTTCACAGCGAAAACTTTGCAAATGTCGTCCTACAAGTGGGTTCGCGTGTCCGTGCGAATGTGAGTGACCGGCACAACGGTGGTTTTTGTTTGTAGGGTGACAGCGCGGGCAGCGCGCTGGCGGCGGCCATGTTGCGCGCGGCGGAGGCGGCGGAGGCCAGGCGCGGCGGCTGGCGCACCACGCGCGGCGCCTCGCGAGCCACCATCGAGTCCAACACTTACCGCCACGCCTACGCGCGCCCCGCGCCCATACACCAGGACGAGAAGTGCACCATCTGCCTCTCCGTGTTCGAAGTCGACTCCGACTGCAGGTACGCTCCCCTCTGCCCACTACCGCCGCGCGCATTCATGCATGTGTCATGTTGACGACCTCGGTGGCGTGGCGGGCGAGTGCTTGGCTGAGACGCAAGAGGCGCGGGTTCGATTCCCGCTACGAGAGAAATGTTTGTATGTTCTGAAAATTTTTCTTCCGGGGTCTGGGTATTGTAGTATTATGTATTTACAAAAAAAAAGTATATAAGTATTCTATCAGCCATCTGGTTCCCATAGTAAAAGCTTTACTTAGTTTGTGGCTAGATGGCGCTTTGTGAAATATCCACAAATATTTAATTTTTGTTTGTTTATTTTATGGTGTCTACATTACTCGACATGAATTTGAGACATGAAATGCTCACACGAGTCGTGGGTACATCATACATACATAACCATTCGCAGACGAAGGGTTCCGTACCATCTATGTACATAAATGTTTCTTGTATGGACCCCCCTTTTATTATTTTATAGCGGCAAAAGAAATACATATTATGAATATTTAACTCTCTACCTATTATGGTTTTAAGAGATGCAGCCTGTTGACAGACGGACGGACGGAAAACTGAGGCTAAATTATAGGGGCCCCGTCTCCACGAGCGAGAGAATCGCGACGAGTCCGCGCTTTAGGGTCCCGTTGGTACCCTTTGGGTACGGAACCCATTAGGGTTCGAGTTAAAGACGCGATGTACCGAGATACTGCCACTGTTACTGCTAATCGGATGACACGCTCGTCCACTCAGTTCGGTACTACGCGATGGGTTTTAGGGCTTGTACACAAAACTGCGATGCGACGTCGAATCTCAGAAATGCAATTCATAGTGAGCGTTGTTATGAGATTTCTGCGATGTGACGACGAATCTCAATTTTGTGTACTAGCCCTTGCGAATCGATCCGCTCGCTTGTCAGTTACTTACTACATATTATAGCAGGGCATATACGATGTACCGGCTCGCTTCGCTTGCGTTCACTATGTGCGAGTGAAGCGAGTATGTACAGATAGTTTATTTCTTCTTGCAGACGGCTGCCGTGCATGCATTTATTCCATATGGAGTGCGTGGACCAGTGGCTGGGGACCAACAAGCACTGTCCCATCTGCCGCGTCGATATCGAGACGCATCTCAACAAGGACGCCGCTTTTTGAATATCACGGTAGGTAGCTCATCATCATCTTCCTGCCCTTTTCCCACTCTATGTGGGGTCGGCACAGCATGATCCTTGGACCATGCTGTAGGAGTTTTGGCTAAGGTGTTTTATGACCGGCCGCCTGCCTGACGTCGACGCTCCTTGAGAATACTTGCTTATTGTATCTCATCATGTTGGAGAGGATACTATCCCTTAGTCGACTTTAACGACATGCTCGGGGAGAGAAGCAGCTGGACGCATTCTATTTTTTTCTTTACTCCCAGTCAAGCGAAGAAGTACAGTATCACGGTAACTATACAGAGCAAATAAAACAACCAGTGGTGTTCAATTGTATATACTACCAATGCCATATAGGGTCACTAGTACTACTGGTAGTACTGGAGATACAATATTGTATCATTTGTGCTATCAGATGAACTCTTCAGCATTATAATTATGTATTATGATAAGCATGGAGATGTTGAAAAAAAACCAATGCATATTTTTATACTTCTATTTTTTGTAACTCCTTAATCTATTGAATAGTTATTATTTACATAACGGAATTTTGCTAGGGCTAGGATTTAAGTTTTTAGCTTTTTGTTATCATCCTTTTCATTTTTCAGTTTATCTTCAAGTGTGGGAGAGGTGACTATGGCTTTCTGCTGGAGTTCCAAGCTCTCCTGCTGAAGATCGTGCGTCTGTTGCTTCTGAGAGTTGCAAGACCTGGAAAAGAACTGCCTATGAATTGTGCATTTGGATTGGTTGATAGAAAATCATGGGTGATTCATTGGTGAGTAGATGTAAGCGGTGTATACATTGGTAATGTGATGCACACATTAACTTATTCTGAAGTACCAATGTTAGTTACTATAAGCCATGCATGCTATGTAGGCCTGAGAACTTGTCACACCAAAGTTTGCTGTTTTCAAACTATTAGTACTTTAGAATATGTAGATGATAGTGTTCTTGAGTTTTGGATTATGTTACCAATGTATGCTTAAGAGGGATGGCAAAGGAAGAATCAAATCATATCTATAGACTGAAATTTATGCACGAAAGTATACGTAAAATTGGCCAAACTATTTTATTTATTTGACTGTTATGTATTTAGGCTCTTCAATGAATCACTCTTAAAAAACGTAAAAAAGGCATAAAGAAAAAACTGAAATACATCAAAATTAAAACAAAGTGTATAGTTGAAAAATAAACAAAAAATGGCATTCATCTCAAAATAATGAGTGTTAAAATTAGTACTTTAATTTATACATTGTTGTACATAACATAAGTCATACATAATATCAACTAAAAATAACTTTACCTACTATATACTACTATATATCACAAAACATGTTGATTATTTATCAAACCATAAATTCTTACATTCTATTGTGTAATGTACAACTCGCTGCATTATGATGCCCTCTCAGTATAGTCATAGGACGGGCCCAGTAAAACACTTACAAAACAAATGTAAAGCATTGAACACTGATTTCCTGCTTTTAAATAAAATGGCGCGCTCAGAATGTAGTAGCACAAACTGTTCATTCATTCATTAGTATACCTTTTATTTCAATAACAAAAACCGGTCCAGGAATGATATTTACATGGTACCATGTGTGTGGATCAACAAGTTCATCATGCAATTTATATATACAATATTCTTTTTGCAATGAAAGTCAATAACAGTCCTAGAATGGAACAGTATACTGAGTGGACACATATCTAAATCCAACACAAATGCACTTCAATGTATATATAGTTTAGGACATAAGATTTAAATATTACTTATGTATTTACTTCAAGTTGTTTATCACTATTATTTTATTACAATGTTATTGGTCAAAGGAGTGGCTGTTGTTATCTTTTTGTGAATGAATGTTTCGAAATTCATGCATAAAATTCAAGCTCCCAGGAATCTGTTTTGGTGAAAGTTTGGAGTGATCTCTGACTCAAATAATTTGGTAATGATTGTAGAAAATGTGTTAAATGTAAAAAAAAGAAATATTGTTGTAAGCACCTTTCTGTTAAAAAAAAAACTTTATGTACTACTAAAGAAATATTGTTGTAAGCACCTTTCTGTTAAAAAAAAACTTTATGTACTACTACACTGTTAATTTATAGTTTGGAAATGTAAAATGCTTTAATAAAGTTTTTTATAATACTATTTTCTAAAATATTTTTTATTTTACCTGCAGGCATGATCAATCCTTTCACAAATTGCATCTGATGCTGCTATATTTCCTGATAGATAAGATATCTCTGCTGCCACTGTTGCTAATTTTTCAGCATAATCCATGTAACCTAATGAGAGTAACTGTTAGTAAATTGGTGAGGAAAGTACTAACTAGCTTCTGCCAGCAACTTCAACCATGCATTATCCTCAAAAGTTAAGAAGAACAATATATTCCAAATTTAATTCAAATCCATTCAGCTATTAAACTGTGATTAAAGCACAAACTTAGAAAATTTAATATTAGTATGATAGATAAATTAGTTAATTTTACTAACTATAACATATTTTTTTGTGTGAAAGACGACATGAGTAAGAAAGGAGTGAATACTGAGATGACGGCTGATAGAGGGGAGTGGAAGAAAAACACATGTTGTGCTGACCCCACATGAGTGGGATAAGGGCAGGGAGATGATGAGATAAATTAGTTTATTTTAAATGTTTCTTACTGAAGAGAGTCCGGAGATTATGCCTCAGGTCACACAGAGAACCTCTGATGGCCACCAGCTGGTCCCAGTGGTGTGGAGGTGTACCATCTTCTCCCCACTCAAGGGCCTGTCTTACTAAACAAATCTCCTTTGTCAGTGCATCTCGTAACCTGTACAAGATTTTATTTAAAAGTTAACGAATTCTGATCCATAAAGGTATATTATGTACTCATTTGGATACTATTATTGAAGTCAAATATGAAAGACAAAAATACAAACCTTTCGCTAGTATCCTGTATTGCAACCAGTGTTACTGTGAGCAGTTGTGTAGCAGCATTTACGTTGACTGTGGTCGCCTGACGAATCAAAAACTCATGTTCTAGCTTATCTGGATCATAGACTTCTTGATATTCCACCTGTTTCTCATCACATCTAGCAGCAATAAGGCCAAAAGTAACCGGAGTGATCTGCCGGATTCTAGTCACCACAGTTCTTTTGTGAATACTGCAGGCTGACCTCAGCATCACAAAAAGCTTATTTCTAAACATGGTGGAATAGTTTTTAGTTTTGTTGAATGAATATTCAACTGGATTATTTTTCGCTACTAATCCATTTTTGGGAGATGCATGTGAAATTTGAAAAAAATGAAACAAAAACAATAAAACGATGAACGCAGAGTTGAGAGGTTCGAGGTTGTGTTGTTTTTTGTCTAAATCAAATGTCAATGTCAATCAAAATGTAATGACAACGTCAAGAAATTGAAAAAAAACTTATCTTTCAAAATACTTAAACTAGGCTGGCATTCCTCATAATAAATACATATCTTTGTTCATTAAACATTGGATCAAAGATATTTGATAAGTGGAATACCAGCCTTAGCCGCGATAAAAAATAGTGGTTAGACCTATTAAAAGTATATTTATTACATAAATATGCCAGAAACAGAATAATCTCGTTGATGACTGTTCGCAGCCAAAACATCAAAGTTTAAGACAGCAACTCCACGATCCGCAGCCGCCACCAGTGTGGAAGTATTGAAATCTAAGCTATACACTGGCGATGATCTTTTTTGCGTGAAATACATCTGAAAAATATTACCATTTTAGACCATAACTTTCTAAATGTCTTCATAACAAAATAAAATGTATTTTTAATACCTGTACATGATGAGGTCTACGAAGTTCATATAAAACACAGCGAGAATATTCTGATGATCCTGTGATTAATGCTCGATGCCCATCTGTCTTAACGCAATATAGTGTGCTCTGAAAAGGATCTTTTGCTGTGTACACCTGTAATGTTATAGAATTTACTTAATGAGAAAGAATAGTAGCTAGGGTATAGATTATTGTTAAAAAGTATTAGGAATAATATTTACCACTTTATTATATCGTACATCTAGAAGTTGTAGATATCCGGAATGTGTAACATAGATGACGGTATTTTCATTATGCCAATGTATGTCTCGAATAGTCTGTTTCCTGTTTTTTGTGTCATCATTTGTTAGTAAAAATTGGCCTCTGAAATACCAAAAATATAAATTTGCATGTTCTAATTTTTAGCAAGTTTTGTCATAATATGCCCAATTCAGAACAGGATACTTAGAGCACTTACGTAACAGTATCTAATAATAGTGGTCTACTGTTACCATTAGGACCAATTGCTAACTTATTTGCATATTCATTAACAGCCAAACATCTAACACCAATGTCTACATCAAGGGCAATGTCCATATAATCTGTAAAAATACATTAAATATAAGGCTGAATCTGTAGTCCAAACGGCTGGACAGATTTTGACAAATGAGGTGTCGTTGGATTCTTCTGGACGACGAGAGTGTCATTGCCTATATGAAGTATTAAAAAAGAAGCCATTTTCAATTTGTTATTTTGGTTGCCTCTATAGTCAAAACGGCTGGACGGATTTTGACAAATGAGGTGTTGTTGGATTCGTCTAGATGACGAGACACAACAATACATTATGGCAGCTTTAAGAAGCCATTTAACTTTCATCAGCATCATCATCATCTCTGTCGCTACGTAAATTCTACTTAGTTGAGTTTTTGTTCCTTTGAATAAATACTTGTTTTACTTAAGAATGCCTGGATGCATAGATGGAATATGATATCCTAAATTTAGGCACTTAGGATTTATTTGCCAAACCCTTTCTTGATATTGCTTTAAACAAGTGTCTGTTAATAAGTACAGTATATGTAATTTCCAAATAATGTTTGTTGAAGTTAATTTCAATAATGATGCTAAGATTTCTAGTAGGTATGTAAGAACTTACTTTTAAAATGCTGTTGATAATAATCTCTGTATTCCCTTTCTCCAACAGAATGCCAGAACTGAATATTTGAGCAGTCATTAGAAGCTGTGACAACATAACAGTCATGGTTGTTCCTGAATAACTCTACAGCAGTAACTTCAACTTCACCATCATTATGACAATCATTAATGTGTTGTATTAAATGTGGCTGATGCTTAATATTGTCCACTTTGTACACAGCAGTAGAACCATCTCTGCAAGAAAATCATTTTAAATCTATAACACATGCAAACAAACAAAGCTCCGGACAGGGATGTCTGGAAATCCATGGGGGACCTTTGTCTGACATTGGGATGAAGCAGGTTATATAAGAAAATGTTTTTAGAGAGAAGGGGAAGACCTAGGCGTACATACTTGGACCAAATTGGTGACATTTTGGAAAAGGGCTAGGTCAAGAGTACCCTAAACCTATGAGCATGTATGAAGAATGTTATGAGAGTGAATGAAGCGAAAGAAGTATGTCAGGATCGTAGCAAATGGAGATCCGTGATATCTGCCTACCCCTATGGGAAACAGGCGTGATATTATGTATGTATATGTTTTTATTTATTAATCCTAATGTCTTACCTGTTTCCACAAATAAGTAAATCATCATTAAGAATGAATCTAGTTATATCATTTGTCCGTATATCATTCCTAACAATTTTAGGTACTTCCAACTTCCATAAGAGTTTGTTGCAGTTTGGAATACCATTTACCTCATAGCAATGGAGTTTTGTACCCACTGTTACAAGTAATACCTCGGACTTATGAAGTTTTATCCAAGGCATGTAGTTTATTCTGTGTTGCAATATTACCTGAAAAGCAACGAGTTCTAGGTTACTTAGGGTAGATTTCATTGTTTATATTGAATGGTGTTTAACTCTGAACAGCTCTGAACTGAGTTCAACAGCTGTCAAATTGTATAAAAACTGTCAATAGTGACACCTCTTAAAAGTATAGAAGCTAAACACCATTCAGTTTATAAGGGTGAAATGAAGTTACATACTAAAGCAATACTAAGTTTTACTTAAGAAAAAAGCACAGAATCACCACAGATTTACAAAAACAATGAGGAGTATAGTTATTTGTCCAAAGGAGTATAATATAGGTACCTTTTAGGTACATAGATGGATAGATATAGGATAAGTAAAAATAAGTTAATTCGATAGCAACCTACAAAATATAACAAATTTTTCTAAGAACCTACTTTACTTTTGAAAAATCCTTTACACCAGTTGTATGACATTCTACAGTTTCTGTACCAATTTTGTCTTGGAAAACTGAAAAAAAAAGAGAAACAGTATGAAGACAGGAAGTAGTCGGGCTATGAATTTAAGAACCAAGGAATAAAATACACCTAAATAAAAATAAATAAATGCAAGAAGTTCAAACCTTTTACTTCCTTTGGTCTGTAAAATAAGTCTATCAGTGGGTTGATCATGATTGAGCAATCGTAGTGCTATTGATCTCCACAGTACATTGTCATTGATGATGAGATAGCAAAGTGTCTTACAGGTTAAGATCAGGTTATGTATGTCTTGTAATCTCAGATTCTTAAATATACTTGTAAGGATGTCCTCTGGTAGTTGAAGAAGCATGATTCCCCGTTTATATAATGTGTACTCTGCGATTGATGATGTTGAGTGCAACGTTAACGTTTGTTGCTAATGCACACTTTAAAGCATTTTTAGGGCAAAACGAAACATTGGTGGTTCATAAGGAAGGTATGCTAGCAATAGGTAACTTTACAACACCACAAATAAAGAGGCATCATTGATTACATATTTCACTTTCTATCGGTCCAACCTTTTCTGATGATGAATTTAGAATCTAAGAAATAAAACGAGTAAGGTAAATAAACGATTTAAGAAGGAAGGACTTAGACTTTGATTATATACCTGTCGACTTAGACTTAGATAATTCATTCAATTATTTCAATTTCTTTCACTTCTTCTTGAAAGAAAACTTACTTCAAAGTTGTGTTTTAACAGTGACACTGACGTGTGTGACATTTAGTTTGAAGGTGACATTTAAAAAGTATATATCATCAACATCATCATTATCAAATGTCTGCTGCACAGACTACTAGGATAGTCTGCTGCTCTGCTAGCTTTGACTTGCTTGACTGCTGCTTTTTTGTTGCTAAATCGAACGGTTGTTTTTCTTTCTATAAAAATATTTGAGACAAAAAAGCTAGACAAATTAAGCTGGAATTTACTCATTCCCTGTAGGTACCATTAAACAAACCAGTCAACAAAATAGTCGAGCTTCTGAGAGAAGAAAACAAGTCGAAAATATTTTGAATTTACTTTTGACGTGATGAAACAGTGGTGACTGGGTGAAATTCTTTCCTATGGATTTATTTAGACAAGGTGAGTGTTTGTTTATAATTCTACGTATCATATGTGATTGAAACTTTGTAAGATCTTTAGGCGAATACGACTAAAATCTAAGTGTAGGTAATTAACCCTTTGTGATTACGTCGAACTTGTACCAAGGCCGCGCGGGCCGTACCTGGCACCAGTCGATACTGCGAGCTGTTCGCCTGAAGCCTGCCGCCTGTGGGTGGATCTCGATAAAATAATAACATTATATCGCTAGTGCCATACGGCGACATATCACATCGTTGCGAGAAAAACTCAGTCAGTTCCGATAATTCGCGCGGCGCGTTCGTACCTATACTTTTGTTCTCAGCTTCTCACGACATTAGCGTGAACCTTGCCATTGACACAGCAGTTATGTGATTGTTTATAGTGTGATTTTTACCTAGAAGCCAAGTTTTTATGCAATTTATAAGTGAGTTTTGAGCGGATGACACTTCATCTAGTTTGGTATTGGCCAATGAGTCATTACCAGCTTCCTTTTGCTTGATTTGTTCAGGCATTTTGATATATTATTTATTCAACTAGTTTTACAATAAACAGTCTAATTTATTCTAATAAGACATATGTAACATTATTTGTGTTGTCCACAGATATGAAAGGTCCAACAAGACCTGCGCCAACGGTACCAGGCATGGGGGTAACTCGATATTCCCCTGTCACAAACTGGGACAGTGATCCATTTGGGGCAGATCTTTTTGAACCTACCCCTAATGTGCAGAAAAAGAAACCACCCCCTCGTCCTCCACCACCCAGACTGCCTCCTAAACAGCCTGAGCTTCCAGCAAAGCCTTCTCACTTTATAAGGAAGCCTACAGTGTTATCTTCTCTCCTCTCTCGTAAAACTAAGACAGTAAACAGTTCAACTACAAATGTAACTACACAAAAAGCATTTATCACAGATTTAAGTGAAGTAGATGCAATTAAAATGTTCCCTAAATGTGAGCCAAAGAGTGTACAAACTGGTGCTTTGATCGACTTATCTTCACCACCAAGCTCTCCAACATTCACCACCAGATCCAGCAGTGACGGTCTCAGTGTGGACAGCTTTGGCTCTGATGCCACTACCTCCACAAACCACCACAACCATCACAATGGTGGTAATGCTTCCCAGGCAGAAAGCGGATTTGAGGATGATTTTGATCTGTTCCTGAATACCAGAAAAATTGTTAAAGATGATACCATGGATAACTTCCTCAGTGATCCCTTCTCACCACAGCCTTTGGTGAAGCCTCCTATTTTGAAGAAACCTGTGATTACCAATGATATGTTTGAATCGAGTCAGTCGAGGCCGACGATAATACGCGCGAAGCCAGCTCGCCCCAAGCCTCCGGACAACTCTGCCCTGCTGAAGAATACATTTGGAGGAAGTTTCCCTGTAACCTCAATGTCACTGAATACCACAACACCACTTCACAAGATTAATGGTGGCTTTGGCGATAGTTTCGTGAGTAGCCTTGAATCTATGTTGCAAGTAATGTTAATTAAATTTCCCTTGTGCTGTAACTAGTAAACAGCACAGTCCACTGCCTACACTACATGTTCATATATACATACATACATGATCATGCCCGTATCCCTATTGGGGTGGATGTGGACGGAGCCACAAGTCATCATAATAAAACTTGCTTATCCTCCCGAGTATTTCGTAAAAGTCGACTAAGGGATATTATCTGGGCTGATCACTTGTCACCATATGCATCTCGAGACTTTGAATCAGGAGAATCAGGAGGCTACAAGTTTTCTTATGTTCAAGCAAAGTAGGATTAATAGAACAACAAAAAGATGGGTTTTAGTATGTTGGTTTATTTAGGTCATATAAACATTATTTTTCTAACAAAATGCTTAAAAATAATAGGTATTACATAGAATCATAATTATATATCTCAACTTGATGTCAAAAATATTTTTAATTGCACTTATCAAAAATGTACATAGATAACAGTGAGTCAATGTTGTATTACTTTAATTGCCAGATCATTCACCTTATCATTATCATAAAGACAAAGAATCGATAAAATAATGTTCTTTGACATTCTGTTGCGAAATTTACAATGATGTGCCAGTACAATATTCTACTGTACTACAGTACTATTATAAATGTATCTATCATAAAAACAATTTATAGGCAATATGGAAGTTAATTCTTGTTGTCTGTTTGTTCACTAGGTGATTACTCATAGGTTGAAAAACCCCCTGATTTTACATAATCATACATACTACACATTTTATCGCGCCCGTATCCCTAATGGGGTGGGCAGAGCCACAAGTAATCATAAGAAAACTTGCAGTCACTTCTTATCCAAGAGTAACCATCAATAAACGGATATCTACTTATTTTACTTGCTTGCGTAAGCACTATGTTTTGGGTTCCTGCGGCATAGCTCGCATTAGTATCTGGATAGGTAGGTAAATCTAAATTGGTTCAGTAAATTATAAATAAATAACACACAAGACTCACATACATATTTTTGACAGCACACTAGGATTTCCTGTGTCGTGTGATCAGAAAATACGAGTACCATGGTACCACAATACCCAGACCCGGAAGATATTTTTGCAGAACAACAATCGAACCCGTGCTTCTTGCGTTTTACTCGCCCGCCTCGCCCCCGAGGCTAATTAAAGAATCAAAATAAAAGTAAACCCGTCCACAAAACTGTTTCTGTTAAATAATAAATAGGAGATTCTTATTTATGAGAAACATGTACCTATTATTTTCTTAGTTTAACAACTAGGTAAACATCATGTTTATTCTACTTTTGAGTTCGAGCTGACCTCGAGTTTATAGTGCTAATGCTCCACATACCTACCGTAATGTTAGACTAACCGTTTTCAGGAAACTGCATAATAGTTGCATCAGCTGTTTTTGGTCGTTTACATTATGTCCATAAAATAGCCACCTAGCACTGTTATTATAAAGTTTTGTATATGCCCGGTTCCCCTATATTCCATTAACGGACACGCAACGGGTCGTTCATTACCATGGCAACGTTACTATCGGTCTAAAACTTCCCTATATTTTGACAAAAGAACAACGTTGCTATGATAACCTAACGTCTGTCTCCCGATAGTTAATTTAATATAGGAACCGGACAATAAAGTTAACGTAAAGTTTCGCTGTTAGATTGGCGTTTGGCTCAAGCTTTGAAAACAATAAGAGATAGTAAAACCGGCAATAAAACTTTCGATGATGCCGTTATAATCTCAATAATTCTTAGGTTACCGGCTGACTGACTTATATACTATAAGCTTTAGATCTCCGTCCATTAGTCCTCTTATGGTGTAGGGCAAGGAATTCCCGAAATTTTACTCCTAAAAGACGCCGCGGGTAGATGAAACTAATGAAAGTATGAAAATTAAAGGCGGAGGAAGTCGCGGGACTGTCAAATAGTAAAAAATAATAATACAAGGTAGACGTTACAGCTCGCCTAAAGATAACACTTTTATCCTGTCGTGTCGCTAGTTCTTTCGAACCAGTGCGGTGAAAGGATTTAAAGTGGTGCACTTTAATTGGTGTACAAAGGCTACTTTCGTGCACTAAACACTTAAGAAATGACTATTGTTATTGCACGGATACGGATATAAACATTTTTCTTCTCAATAATAAAACTTTCAAATGTGCGGCTCAAAGCAAAAATATTTCTGAAAGGAAAAACAAAATTAGGTATTGAAAAAGGTTCCGGTGGCGTTTTACTACAATAAAAAGTAGTTTAAAAATATCCCAAATCACACGCTATGTATATTCTAAGTGTCATTCAAATCCGTCGAAGTAGTATAAAGTCGTTTCGAGTCCCAGAGCTATTAATAAGCGCTAAAAAATTTGTTTTGTGATGTTTAACAAGTATTTATATAAAAGAACAAAAAACCCTAGAACTTAAGGTGCATAGTAGGTCTGACATATTTGATTTTGTGATACATGATGATAATGATGGTTATGAATTTGTTCCATTTTAGTCTACGTTTTTAGTTACGTACCATCTTAAGTTAATTGGAAATGGCTCCTTGAAGCCACTATATTGATTTTTTTACATTTTAGTGTCAAAAAAAGTGTCATAGGCTGTACTTATGACACTCTCGTCATCTAGACGAAACCAAGAACACCTAATTGGTCAACATCCGTTCAGCCGTTTCGGCTACAGAAGCAGCCAAAATAATAAATTGAAAACTGGCTTCTTACAGCCGCCATGTTGAATTTTTTGACACATCATATAGCCTATGGCACTCTCGTCGCAGTTCTCCTCGTGGTCCCATTAATGGGACCATTAAAAAACGGCCGTCCAGATGAATCCAACGACACCTTTTTGTCAAAATCCGTTTAGCTGTTTGGACTACTGCTTCAGCCAAGGAATGCACAGACGTACATAATACCCACATACATACACCCCAAATACATTACCGAAGGAGTCTTAGCAGTCGGGTAAAAATAGACATTGAACTGTATAATCATAAAATATAAATACTAGCATCAGCTAAATAACGCTTATTAGGGCGAGGTCTCTTTATTACTAGGACAATGAAATAATTGCTTATTAGCTCAATGAGGTCTAGATACCCTGAGCATGCTGTCATGCTGTCTCTTTTAAATAACTAACTTTGCCGTCGGGTGTCTTGATAACGCTACCCTTCTAGTGAAGAACGCAGTAACTAGCATTTTTGCCAAAAAATAGTTAGACATATATTCGGAATCGCTTAACAAAATACAACATTCTGTTCTCACTCACATATCAAAACATGTTTGACATAGTTACTGCGTTCTTCACTAGGAGGGCAGAACGGTTCATCCATACTAATATTATGCGAAAGTAACTCTGTTTGTCTGTTACCTTTTCACGCCTGAACTGCTGAACTGATTTTGATGAAATTTGGCAAGGATTAGATTGCATCCCGAGGAAGGACATAGGCTTTGTTGCAAAAAAATACTGAAGGGTGTAAAATAAGGTGTTGAAGTTTATAGAACTCTTGCAGGGAGAACTCGTATGGGACCCGAAAAGAAAATCCCATAAAAAAAACTAAGGCCTTTGCCATCTCTTTTAGATGATTTATACAGTGTCGGAAGGCAACTTTTTTTGCCTACACTAACGGGACGCTGTAGTGCTTCGGACGAATTTAAATGGAGTAGGCTTCCCCAGCACCTATGCCTTCATCTCAGCTTAGTCGGCCTTATCTACAGGAAAGACATGGTCAATACGTGCGGAGCTGACTAAGCCGCCATGAAAACACTTAAATTATTTAGGTACTTAATTATAGAAGCATAGGTGAAATAATCCCACACCAGTCATAAATTCATCTTCGCCGTCCATGTCTCACAAGATCGCAAGCAATACTGATATTCGAAGCTAGTGTGGGAAGAACTTTGCAAAATACTTGGATTGACGAAACCCGGTCCCATACATGTGTACAAACATTCATTCAATGTACGAACATTCCTGACGAAGTAAATAATAAAAAAAATGCTTTCGGGCAGCTGTAAGTTAGATTACAGTAACTTGTATCATGAGATAGATGATAAGATATTTTATTTATCTTGAATGTGAGTAAGGCAGAAGCTACATACGAAACTTGCCAATATGAATATCATTTTATTCAGCAACATTGATATGTAGATATTCGCTTTTGTATGATTGTTTCGAATATTCTCGTCGTCAATTAGTTTGAATTTTTTAACGCCTGCCTGACCTTAATTAATTGGTTAGCGCACAAAACATTCAATAAAACTAAGATCCTTGAATACTTATTTGTTTAAATTTGGATAATATTTGCTTTGCTTCTCTGATGGACTGGGAGTAAATAAATAACATAGAATGCGTCCAACTGCTTTTCTCCCCGAGCATGTCGTAAAAGTCGATTAAGGGATAGTATCCTCTCCAACATGATGGACCATCTATATGGGCGATGGGCTGATCACCTGTCACCTTCACCATATTATTATCCATCTTGGGACTTTGAATCAGGAATTTCAGCAAGTTTTATTATGATACTGGTGGCTCTGCCCACCCCATTAGGGATAGGAGCTTGATAATATGTATGTAACATTTAGCAAATGTCGTGTCACTAGTTATTTCAAACCAGTGTGATATAAATGACTGGTTCGTGCCATGTGATGAAAGGTGAATCAAAAATACATACTTTCGTGCATTATCATAATTATAGTGAAGTGGAACCCCGCTAGAAAGTTTACTAGTCTAGGATCTACATATTCCACGTTAGAAAGATCTTATCTTCACTAGATTTTTCAATTTGAAAATAAAAATTGGTTTATTTATTTTACGAACATTGTTGTAAAAATACTTCTGTTAGAGAGCCTTATTCATAGGATTGCTATTCTTTATTCATCGTTGGATAATTGTGAAACGCATCTACTATACGTTGAGAAGAGAGTTATGAATGATTCATATTCATAACATAATTTATGAATATGAATGTGGATGGATTTAGAGGTAGGCCAAAGAATAGGTGGATGGGTTTAGTAGAAAGGATTATGATGATCTGCTATACGTTGAATTTACGCCCGTTAATTCGAACAGCGCTCAAATTGATCACGAAGCCTATAACCCCCAAATTATTCCAGGAGCCCTTCAGTTGGGAGGTGGACAGTTCACCGGAGAGGGAGCCCTCACCGCCAATGCCGAGCATACCGCCCCCGCCGCCCCCCGACGTGATCGACGACGATCTGCCGGCGTGGCCCAGCGACGCAGACAACTTCACGCTGGAGGACGACACCCAACCCTATGGAATAGCGCTGTTTGACTACTTCACGGATCACCCGGATGATCTTTGCTTTTCGGTGAGTTCTGGTTGCCCTACTATCTTTCAGTATAACGATGAGGATTATGTTTCATTGGTGCAAGCAGTTCCCAGGGCATCTACTTTGTGTGTTAGTTTAGTCTTTACCTTGATAAAACCTACCCTCAGCGGATCAAGCCCCTCCCAAAACAAAATCCTGGATCCACTACTGGCAGACCGCTTTTATTCAAATAACGTCACATTTGATTTGATAGTTTCAAACAGAATCCGAATGCGACAGAGTTTGGTTGCAATCCCGATATTTGGGGGTGATCATGTATGTCCCCCCCAAATATCGGCATAGAACTTGAACGCTGACCTCTATCTAACCCATGTGCAAATCTCTATCAAACCAATGCACCATCCACACCATCGTTATTTTTCCAAACTGCGTTCAAATGTCACAAAATGTCAAATGAAAAAAACACTATTTTATCTTCCACTAGGTATTTATTCATCAAATGAATATTGTTGCTGTTTTTTTTGCGACTCTGTGTGGGATTCTAGATAATTTTAGCAATAGTGTTTGATCTTCACATTTATTTAGATAAAAAATGCAAAACAAGGCCATCGGTCTGGAACATAATGAATATTTTGGGTTTCCTCGAAATTTTCCCACATTACGTCAAGATAAGTTGTCTATGTCAAGTGCGAATAAAATGTAAATATACCCATGACTTATAATTATGACATCACTAACTTTGATCTATTAAAAAAGTAAATAAGCTTTACGATAAGAGACGTGTCTTAAAACTCAGTAACGATCCAAATATCATTTTAATAAAATATTCAACTCAACCTTGCTACAAAAATGGCTATAAAATATTTAGCTCTGCTGCCAACTTATACATATATCAGGTATTTAAGTACTTTACGCTAGCCAAACACAACGACCATTTAGCCTTCATGGAGTAAGTATGTACGAAAATAGCTTAGAATAGGTACTTGAATATTTAAATAAGCAGCTTACCGTAAGCTACAATATACCGCTCGATGAGTCACGCTAAGTTTTGGTGAAATGGAAATGCCCCATTTTAAACGCTTTGTTTTTACAGCATAATCATTGTTACTAAATTATCTTATCAGGTTTATATTCGTCTGCGGCTTCGCTCACGTGGTATCTGGACATAAAGTAGCCTGTATGCTATGTTGTATACATATTCCAAGTTTCATTTATATCTGTTTAGCCGTTACGACATGATTGAGGCACAAAAATACGTCTTCACATCCTGAATTCCTGACAAACGCATTAATAGTAGTAGTCACTAAAAAAGATATAAAATTAAACAAGATGTAATGTATCTAATGTTTTTTTTACGCAAAACTACATAAAATAACTCTGTCCGAAACAGGTTACTCTTATCCGTGCACCATGCGAGCATAGCCGCTAGGCGGAGGCTTGTAACATATATTTTCTAGAATCGCAAATTTTTTCTACGCATGAAGTTTTTAGAGAACTGAGCGAATATTTTTGGAGTGTTTATACATTTTATTTGTTTACAAGCTCATGGATTATTGCCAAAACCCCTCTATTTTTAGTGTCTGTATCTGTATACCTACCTACGCAAGGTGTTAATTCTTTGTGTACGAACTCTGTGTTATCAAGTTTAAGGACATCAGCGAATACAAAAGAGTAGACACGCCAGCACAGATTAAAAATGTCACTTTGACGAAAGCGTCTTTGGCTACGAGTAGGTAGATTTATAAAACTTGTTTTCGGGGATTCAATAGTTAGTACGCCACGCTACGACAGTTGATATGAAAATATTTTTCCAAAACCTGTTTGTAAACCCTGACCTTGTTCAACTTGTTTTCAGTAATTTATTCTGAATTCAAATTTAATTTACATTTACGGTTTTCAGCTGAGCCATTAATTGGTGGTTTGGTTACCATATCATTAAAACAATTAGTTGGAGAGTATGTAATTGCCAACAGTTGCTGTAAAATTTACGAATTCGCAGTACGATTATACTGGCAAAGTGGTGTAAATTGATGTTTTATCCGCTTAAACTAAATTATATTCAGGGACATCCTAGCATGGACCAAAGTCCAGTAGGTAAAGAAGCATATTCTGCTAGAAAATGGACAGCATAAATGAAAATAAGAGTTGCCATTGAGAATAACTATTAGTTTGAATTTGAATAAAGAAACGATTCTGTTAGACGTTATGTATGATAGATACGATAAGAAGGCCGAAAATACAATAAAGAACACACTAGAACTCGTAAAGGTCACCTGCGTATAATTTTCTATGAATATACGATACTCTTCGCTCAAGATTGTAGCTCTAAAAGAAACGACATATCATTTAGTATTTTTTTTTACTCTATACAATGTGGGTTTTGCTATACCTAACTAGTTATTTGGAAGGAAAAAAGTCTTCACATATAACTCTGGTTATCTAATCGGTCACCTGAGAAAAACAAGTGGATAATTTTATAGTTCCACCAAATAAAATTACGTTTGAATTATAGTTGGGTAAAATACTACCTACTTGCTCTTACTCGAATGAAATGGCAATGGATGCCTTATCGATTTTGAAGCATTTCAAGTTTAATCTGCTACTATGTGCGATACAACTACCTACTGCGCCATTTTCCTTCAATAACTATTTAATATGCAGCAGAAGTAGAATAAGTAGTTGGCAATTTAAAATAACAATCATCTCTGCAATAAAATGAAGGGAACTAGTTATTTGATCTATTAAAACTAGCAATAAGCAATATCAAATCAGAAATTATGATATGGTTCAGTATACGCTTTCTTGAGTAATCACTGCTCGTAATTATGTGGTACCTAGCAGAATTTCCAGACAACTTTTAAACGAGACAAGCTTTTCATGTATACACGCTCTGCAAACAAAACTCAACTTTGTGCTTTTACGAACAGTATTTAATTTTGTTTAAATTGGCTTGCTCGTAGTCGTGCTGTGATATTTCCAACATGCAGTACATTATGCACGTTAAACAGTTCATGTTGGATGTTTGTTACACAATTAGAAGATGAGCGTAAATTGCCTCAACGTGATGATTACGTTCATTGTGTTTCTAAAACACGCGAGGAGATCTACAAATGCTATGGAACTAGAAATACACGATTTTATCTGCAGATAGGTACATCAAAGTACTTCCTTTAGCTTAACCCGTATAAAAAGCAGAACGGTACAAAAATCCTCACATTCACATTTCCACAACCTTTTACATTAAATATTTGTTTATTAAACAGGCTTTCTAGGCATAGTTAGGCACCTACATAAGTAGTTTGCATAGGTTAGTGAAAAATTTCTTACACGTAATTAATACATACTCTGAATAGTTTGCATATTTTTGTCCAACGTCGTCGACCTACTTGTAAAATGAAAACAACTTCTACAAAATGTGCGTCGTTGACTCTGCCCTCAATTCTAGAACACCAGGTACCGTACATTGACATTGCTAATACTGCTTTATCTATTTAATAATATATACTATTTATGTTGAACACTATAGACAAGTCAATTGAATATTTTATTGACTAACATTATTCTGACGCAAACGATACATTTCATACGAAGTCGATACTATATTTTTCCCGCAACATTACGTCAAAGGTGTTTCACTTCGGCATATGGTGGTGACGTGTGAGGAATTTGTTTTGTTTGGGGCGTTGTTGATTGTTTAACGCGGTATCAACACAGATACTACGCATTCAGTGCTTTATCACGGCAATAGGAACTCGTTATCGACGCCACTTCCATGTCTCGTCCGTCGGGTCGCGGCCTCGATCCGAAGTTAGCAGTTATGATTATTTTTCGCTGTCCGAAATGCTATCGGTATTTAATGACTGGTGTATCTGTGATATGTACGAGTTGGTCAGTTGGTGTCGAGGACAATCCAATAATATCGTAACACAAAACATAATCCTTAGATGGTCTTTAGTACCTAACATAGGCCTTAATTTATGTGTAGCCGGTAAAATAGGGTAACACCCTTTTGGGTATCGGGTTTTAAGTAATTTCCCATGAAGTCGGTAATTGATATCTACCCATTCGCACAAATAAACGTCAACATAACGTCCGCTGTTTCTGTGTAACAAGGTATCTTAGGAAAAAAACCGAACTTGTTGTACATTCCGTTTAAAATAATCTGGAGTTTTTGCATTTTGATAAAACAATGAATGATGAATCGGCCTTTACATACCCAATGTACCTAAATAAATAAAAGGATGTGACGATTTAGTTTGCAGTAGTTGGAAATGGTGCTTATTAATTGCTATAGTCAGAGCAAGCAATAGCCTCATCCTAACGAATGCATCACTAAAATGTTTATGTAGGTATTATTCAGTTATTATTGACAGTATAAACAGGAAACTGTCCTTGATTTCTGCGTTTTCTCATACACTCTACGATTGGTAAAGTTGGTATTTTTCATGATTTTTATTATCGTGAAGATTTATCTCACTCTCACACACCTACATTTATCTCACAACAGCAAATCAACTTATTTACCGTAGGTAATACCCAATCAATTCGTTGAAATAACAGTTATATTTGAAATAATATTTTTTTATGAACATTACCGATGGCATGCGCGGGCTAAGGGCCAATTAAGTACTCATTAAATTACTCTCAATTTGTGAGGTCGGATCCTTGATTTGTACTTAGTCACGAAGATCTTTCATTATTACGTTTTAACCTGGTTATAAAGAGTTATGAAAAACGCCTTAATCTTTTCTTCTTAGATTCCTTTAACATTTCTCTCTATTTCCAGGCCAACTCAAGGATCGAGCTGATCAGGCGAGTTGACAACGAGTGGCTTTACGGCAAACTGCGGAACGGCACGGAAGGAACATTTCCCTCGAACTACATCGACATTAAACTGCCATTGCCGAACGAGAAGCTCCCTTCTCCGCCGGTGCTGGCCACGGCAGTCGCTCTCTACGACTTCATGCCGGACCAGCCTGGGGACCTGAGCTTCCTCACAGGGGACACCGTGATTGTGCAATACAAACTCAACGACGAGTGGTACTTCGGGGAATGCAACGGCTCCAAGGGACAGTTCCCTATCAATTATGTTCAAATGAGCTAAAACGTTTAGAGCAAGTGATAACCGACTTTATGGACTGGAGATAAAACTCGAAATAGTCTGTCAGCGATCGTCGTTTAGTAATCTTCAATGTGTTTCGTAATGTGTAAAATTGTATTATGGTGTTATGGGTGCACTTGAAGACTGATGTCTCATGAAGTTCTGGTGAAACACAGATGATGCTGGGTTAAGTGAATTTATTCTGTGCAATAAATTTAATTATTCATGATAACAAATAATTTTAATCAACGTGGTGTGGACTTGTTTATTGGTTCAGATTCAGCTATCAGAGAATTTATATGAAACCAGTATCCTGCCCTTAGAAATCAAAATGTAATAATATTGTAGCCATTGTTTTGTACAATTTACAAACTAAATCATTTGCGTATTCGCACTAATGTTGCCATAATAACGTAAGTGCTTTTTACAAGGAATGGCTTGGTATCTGTTTACTATAGTTAATGTTATGAACGACTGAATGTAAATAATAGAGCTTGTATAAACGTCCCTGTGTAGTCTAAGTATATGGTGTTAATATATTGTATTTTAGTTTATTATGGTTGTGTAAGTCTAGATGCGATCTGAAACTTAGTTAAAATTTTATGTTGTCTTGTCAATTTGTTCAGTATCTATATACTTTGTTGTGTAAAGTGTGGCTTACTCAATATGGTCCAAATTATTGCAATTACGCATTATATTTAGGTAGTCGATAAAAACAACTCATAAAATTGGTAGATAAATGATATTTTTTTTGTTGACATTCTAATAAGCTTTTAAATTATTGTATGATATTTTGACCTAAGCCATTAACCTTTTAAAGGTGTGCGCACATGTTGCTGATGATACTGTTTAAAGGCAGTTTCAAGTATTCCCGGTTTTTAGCTTCAGTAAACGAATTCATTCCAGAATCTAGTTTCATCCGATGCAGCTTCATAACTGTTGATATGAACTCTCGTTTTCCGCTAAATACGCGTTACATTTACGACTTTATTTTTGTTTAATTATAGTTACGTATATTATTATTAGCTCTTGTATTTTATTTGTGTCATAATGGTTTTAAGCGTTTTTAAGGGACCATAATGTTAAGTGCCTTGAGTATTTAGTTAGTATGTGTATATAATGAACTTGTTTATAATATAAATAAAATCTAATTCCAATTTAAATATTTTTTTATTGTCATCTGTTAACCGGAAGTATCTGAAATCTGAAGTGCCAAATAACTTTAGTCACCTATTACTTTAACATACAAGTAAAAGAACAAAGCATAATCAAATAGTACGCTCAGTAGGCACAGTGTGTCCCAATCCCAGATGCAACTTCAACTAGCATAGGTCCATCCAAGGAAACAGCCTAAAAGAATAGAAAAAAAGTAAAATAGAAAGTTACCTAAAAATGACAAGTTGCAATGTTTTACATTTCTGTAGTTTCATTCGTTTCAGTATTGCCAAGGTTGTGTTGTTGGCTAATTAAACGAGTACTAGGTAACAAGAGTGAAATCGATCGACTATAATAGAGGTACCTACCAAACTTACCTACTTACTGGATGTTACCTACATAGGTAAGATAAGAAAAGATGTGGTTCCATCACATGTAGTGAAGTTTATTTGAACAAAAATAATAATCTATAATTTCTTAAAATATTTACAATTCCTTAAAATACAACTTAATGTCAACATTACCCTGTTCGCTTTTCAACCGTTGCGATCAAAATCAGTATGAAACTATAACGTTTGGTGGCAAGAACATTCCGAGCAAGTTTTATTAAGAAATAATATTTATAATGTAGTTTTAGAGATTACGTCTAAACATTTAAACCATTTTTATTCCCCATTCACAACTTGTTGAAAAGAGAAAAGAGGGAAGGCGTCTAAAGCCAGACCACCATTCACACCAGACACCAGACCCACCTCACGCAACAGATTTCTTCACTTAAAGTAAATGTAGGTAAATGCCGAAAATTCGACGTGCGAGTTCATTTCTATGATAAAATCCGTCCCTTGCGTGCGAAGAGGCTGGTGCAGGTAAAATACCCTAGGCATAATAAAGAGCATACCGATTCTTCACATAAGCTACATAAAACTTCTAATACCACAGTCCTATACATTTTCCTAGCACACCTTTGTGTTACCGCCACAATACTCTAGCCTCTTAGACAAGAAAAGTTTCATCTTTAGGAAATACTTTTGTTGTTATTATACTCAGTATTTTTTGCTTGCCTAAGAGACAGGATATATTACATCTACATAGTAGTAGTTACTAACTTCGACATTCAGGTACATAACAACATACATAACGATAAATAAACACTATTGCGGGACGTCAACAAATTACAGTGATCTTACCGAATGACTGAACAATTGCGTTTTTATTAGAATTGATAGCTAAATAGGTCACATTCACCGCCAGAATTGCCTGGCAACTAGTGTTCTTAAAAATGCTTTTAGATCCATTTTATAAGACATTTTAAGTTCAAAAGTGCTTTACTGCTAACTAATGGTAACATACATACTGCAAAAGTGTAGCGCGTTGTCTACATGAGTTGCTCAGTTACTTAGTATGTACTATGGTTGGAGCACATAATGACTGCATGGCGTCAAACTAACACATAAAATAGATTTGACTTGAAGTTGTAGATATGTAGCTATGATTAGGTCATAAGCAGAAAATACATTTAACTTGTTATTCAGATAAAATCAATAAGTATTTTATTTTATTAAGATAAATTGTTTGTAGGAGAATATGTTTTTTTGGTAGAAATCACAAAGTGCGTGTTAATTAATTACCTAATAACTTTACCTCATCTTAGATAAGCCAAATATGGCTTGTAAGATGTGTTTTTTAATATATTTCTAAATGTAACTTTATTATGAAAAAAAGATATACAACGTGTAACATAATGTCCCTATAAGCCCGAAACGGGGGTGTTCTATACGTCATTGCGAACAACGTTTGTTCAACGACTTTTAAAATTTCAAAGGTTTTCATTCATGAAATGTCTCTTAAACTTTGCTCCAATACGTAACTTGACACAACATGAGGCATCCCTATTTACAGCTGTTTTTTGACCTTTAAGTGTGAACTCTAGATGAAACAGGTAACAGAACAGACACCATTAGTAAAATGCCTACCTACTTACCTAATAACGAGGTGGCTTAATAAGTAATTTCTATTTTTTTTTGAAGGCCTAGTGGTACCTTGGTATTTATTGGTAATTAAAATGTAAGGTCACATCACGACTAAAATCCCTAGGCACCGTAAACATCCTTTCAGATCTCTTTGTTAAGTACCTAGTATAGGAGATAGGTACCTTACCTACTCAATTTTGTATCTACCTACTCGGGCCTTAAAGGTATCCTCAGTGGGTGCCAAGGAGTATGAGAGGATGTCTACCGTGCCTGAGGATAAAGCCGTGATACCTACTCAATTTTGTACCTACCTACTCGGGCCTTAAAAGCATCTTGAGTAGGTAACAAGAAGTATGAGAAGAGGTCTACCGTGCCTGAGGATAAAGCCGTGACCCTATTCCACTTTAGTTTTTCCAACGATGTATTATTCCAATATTCATTGGAGCATTTTTCAATGCAATTTTGTACCTACCTACTTGGGCACTAAAGTCAAAGGTTGTGACTTATCTGTCTTACTAATCTTCATTTTCATCGTGAACAGCCTATTTGTCATTGGTTGCATTGAAACAACAACAACAATAAGTGGGATGGCACCTCGCCCTAATTGGCTGTCGGTGCCTTTGCTAAATTCAAAATCCGCAACCGTCAACCGACACCGCACCGCAAGCGTTTGTTTAATAAAATCAAATTGGTTCCGTAGGTTTATTTGTTTTTTACTTTTCTTGATTGAACTACGTAATTGTTGGTAGGTTATTATGTAAGTAGGTAGGTACCTAGTAGCAAATGGGGATGGAGCACATGGTAGCATATTGGTATGAACCCCGCCTTCCCATCCTTAAGTCGTGAGTTCGAATCTATGGATTTTTCGATTCGAAATTTATGTGTGCAATATCAATGGAGGAAACCAGGCATGTCATAGACGTGTGTCAAAGTGTACGAAAGGAACCTTCAAGGTGCACTCTAATCCTTCCACCACACTGGTTCAAAAGAGCTAGCGACACGGACACGACGACAGTAGTAGTAGTAGTAGTAGTAGTAGTAGTAGATGTATGGTGAAGTTTTTTTCCTTTTTTTTTCCCAATCGGTATTTAGTGGGTTACCCCAGACAAGGAACCCTAAAAATTCGGCTTTCGGCAATAGGTACCTACTTTTGGTCGCAAAACAGATCGGTTTTTATCAGTCGCAATTAGCATTCGTTCCTTGCAACAACTGCAACAAGTAATCTCTCGGTTCGCGTAACTAATTAACGATACGATGTCGGCTTTGTACTCAAACGGTGAGTATTATGATATGGTGTTGTGTGTGTGTGTTGGAGCAGCACCAAATAATTAATAGCTTAGTAGCGGCGCGTCAGCTCTACAGAGAGCGTTATCCAGGGCGGCCATTGCCATCTTACGGGCTATTTTCTGGGATTGGTGAACCGTCTTCTCTCGACGGGATCTTTCCACCGGCGCACCAGTGAGGGAAGACCGGGAATTCGGTGGTGTGTTGTACCTACTTCCCTTTGATGGATACCGAGTACCTACTGTGTGTGTCAACAGTGATAAAATTCAGTGATAGGTAGGTATGATGATAGGTACCTAACCTATCACCCTACCTAGTAGGTACCCCATTAGTACCTAGCTTACTAATAAAAAATGACAAAAATAATTTTGTGATTGTGAATGTGAATGTGTACCAGTAATACCAACCTAGGTACCTACATACCTACCTAATACCTACCATGTCAATTAGCCGTGTTCCGAGCCAACCAAGAAGAAGGGAGAAAAGGTATAACTTAACTTTTCCTGTACCTAGGTCCTTAGGTAACTACCTAGGTAGATGTAGGTAGGTAGTTGTTTTTTTATGTGTGAAAGATATCGTGATTTTAATCTTCGACTTTAATTTCTACGTAGAATTAAAAAAATTGCAAATTCTTACGAAAACTTTGGTGATTACACCTAGGTACTTTTTGAAACTTGCCGCGCGTTCAATTGTCTGCGTATGTGTGGGTCCGACGCGATAGGAGGGTGGGCGTGTGTTTGTTACCTACGCAAATGGTAAACAAACACATAGGGTTGTCACAAATTTCTCATGAAATAATTTGTTTTTAATTGTATTGGAATTTCAAATATGATGTATTGAACTTTTGCACACGTCAATGTATTCAAGTGCTCGGTCTGAATACACCCCTTTCGGGCTTATAGGGACATTATGTTACACGTTGTATATATGATAAGGCGTTTTGGCTGAATTATTGTTTTTTCGTAGAGAGGCACGATAGAAAGATGGCGTATGATGTACGTGTTCAATCAATTAACACTCCTAATACATCAAGGATTCTTACATATGAGCGTATTCATTTATATTTAATTCATATCATTTACATTAAGATGTATTTAGATTGTTTTACTGGGGCATAGCTTATCATATCAAGTTTTAATACAACATTCTTGCGAGGGATATAGCACTTACAATACAAGTAAGTATGAAGAATATGTTGTTATGTAATGAGCCAATTATACTAATTAAATTTAATCTTAATGGGGTTAAAATATGAGTGGAAAATCAGGCTTCAAGATTTAAGCTATTTGATTCATGTTTCTTGGTATTTTTTTTGTCTTATACATGCGTTCTTGACAATTATTGGCTTGTAGGTACATACACTTAAGTGATAAAAGTATTTTGACGATTACTAAGTACTTGTTAAGTCTTTTAAACAATAATAATAAAAATATTCAAGATACATACAAATAAATGTTAGTCATTTACAAGCCGAAATGACGAAGATCTTAGAATAAAAAATAATATAACATAAACTTTAGATAAAAAGTATCTGAAGTAATGTAAATTAATCAAAAGAGCACTATTCAATTATTACGTACCTACTAGCTTCTGCCCGCGGCTTGGCTCGCTGGCACCCAAATAAAAATTAGTGTTGTTAATCTAGGGTATAATCTGCATACAAACCAAATTGCATTCAAGTCCGTTCAGCCGTAACTGAATAGGGACAAACATACACACAACCTTTAGCATTTATAATATTAGAGCGATTTGAAAATTAAATCATCCTAGATTGCACATTTTACGCATAGTCATGTTATTGTGAATGTCTGAAACTGATTAATACCAACTCAATCCCATGAGTTCAAAGCAAATACTATTTTGCAATGTATGAGAATTAAATCATATTTATAAACTGTGAAAATTGGCAGTAGTGTTCTTTCAAGCTCAGTTTCTCTCTCTAGTACTTCACTAGCAAAGGAATTGTTAGTATTCACTGATTTCAGGCATTACCAGTAACAAAGTATAATCAATGCAATGTGCATTATCCTAATACCTACATACTTATCATACTGATAACAATAACATACTATTCCAACATTCCACTAACTTTAAAGATATATACAAATAATACTTGCAACAAAGCGATCAAGGACATCTATAGATGAGAAGCAAGTAACATTTTCGCCCCTATATTTCAATATTTACACACAAACAGCAAACACCGACCACCCTGATGGATATCCTCATGCATCTAAGATTTGAGATTATCCTTTAGGTATTGTTGTTTGACTATCGGCCATACTCTAGAAGCCTTGTACAAGTAACTGGCATATTCTATGTAGTTCAGCCATTATTGTAAAATCATAATGACAGGACTACTAAATCTGTTGTCTGAAATAAACATTCCTATTTTATTTATTTAATGTCCTGTTCATTCTACTAATGGACAACGGATTCTCGAACATTCTCGAAAACGGAAAACAATGTTGGTATGGTAATGAAAGTTTCATAGTATGTTAGTGGAATATTGGAACAGGACATTAAACTCAACCAGCACTGAACATGTTAAAGGCCAAGGCTGTAGAATATGGGTTTAAAGCACAGCTTGGATTGGTAGACCTATGTCATAACACTTCCCTTAAACCAAAGTGTTCACTCTCACTTTTACTCATTTTACCAATTTCTTATAATAAATTTTCAATGGCCGAGCACTGGGCCTAGTCGGGCCGGTAGATAGGTATCTTGGGTATGAACTCCACTAGGAGTACATACTCCATCATGGATGAGGAGTCGCAGTGCTGCTTCGTGAGCCGCCAGCGGAGCCCTAGCTTGTTGTAAAGCCTGCTGTTCTCCCACTCGAGGAGCTTGTTCAGAGAGTGTTGGGTCTGGAATTACAATTTACAAATTACAATATAGGCACTGGTGTATTGCTATTGCTACTGGTCGGGCCACTAGTTCCTTCGAACCAGTGTGGTGAAAGAATTAAAGTGTACCTCAATGGCCCCTTTCGTGCACTCATGTAATGTCCAATATTATGTTTGAACTCGCTTGCGACTATCCCTTTAGATTAGATTCTAAAGTTTAGATGATTTTATGTAGGTAGCCAGTGTTCAGAGATGAGTATGACATTTGTAGATTACCAGTTGTGTTTTTATTTTTATCTTTTTCACAAACGAAGAAAAGAATCAACAATGCCTAAGTAGCTACAAATAAGTAGGTAGTTATCTATGTAGATTTTTGAAACAAGTTGTTTAGCAATTTCTGGTTTGTTTAGGACCGCGCCAACGAACCTAAATACATTAGGTAGCTAGGTTTATAGGTTACGTAGATTTATACGATAAACAGCTAATTGCATACACTACTTAATAAATTACTACTATTTTGTACTTTGGATTTAGATTATGCTTTATCTCAGTTCAAAGCAATACAGTTCCATTTACCAATAATTCAATTACAAAATTACGTACATTCATAATTATTTGATATAACCTACTTGGAGTTTTCCTGTTTTGAGGCGAATGGTAAAAACCATAGGTACCTTGGCCACATAATAACTAATAGTACTAGTACTTCTAAAAAACTATAGTACAGGACAAGACGAATTATAAGTGTCTCAGTTCCTACTAAATAATTTATTCAGGTCATGATTGTAATAGAATACCAACAGATTTGTCTACCGATCAGCATGAAATGCTAAGCCAATCTGGATAAAGCTATGATAATAATATAAAAGTTACTACCGAAACTGGATGTTATGGTGTAATGGTAATGGTATCCTAACATCCAGACCCAGAAGAAACATTTCTCCAGCTTTGTGAATCGAAACAGAAACTTAAATATTCAAATTCAATTCAAATTTAAATTCAAATTCAAAAGTTTTTATTTCGGAACAAAAACATTATAGGTACGTAAAACAAATGGCACATTGACAACTGCAAAAGTAAAAACTGTGTAGCAGAGTCAACGCCCGCCTCCAGAACAGAACAAGATCAGTGTTCCAAAGAATGAACTAAAATATGAGTGTAGATTTTTTAACACTGTTTGCTATGCTCACCCTTTTACTAAGACAGATGACTGGCCAAAGAGAGCATCCTAGCGTGCAGCAGCAGCAAACACATCCGCAGAACAGCCATTTGACGTTCACCGGCAATGTCTTCTTTAGCACGCTGTTAATACGGCTAATAGTCGCTTGGTACTCCTCGGGAGCTATGCGCGATTGCAAGCCAGATGGGAATTCGTTGTTGAATTTGTTGCTGAGTCCAAAGCTGCAATTGGAAAGTTGCAATTACAAACATGTTTATTTACTTCATTGAATGGTGAAGGAAAACATAGGAAACCTGCAGCTTGTCCATGTCTTTCCTATGGCTAAGGCCTACTAAGCTGAGATGATGGTATGGGTGCTGTGCAAGCCTACTCCATCTTAAATCATCCCAGGCACTACAGTATTCCATTAGTAAAGGCAAAAAGTTGCTTCCTGATGCTAAGTAATAAGTATATAAAATCTATAGTATATTATGTAGATGGTAAAGGTTTTGGTTTTTATTAATTTCATCATGTTGTGCCTCTTATGGTACGTTCTTTGCATGAAAATAGTACATAAACATACCAAAACTCATGGTGTTTCTAAAATAATCAGTGACAAGACCACAGAAGTAGTATTCTGACAGTATAGAAAGTAGGCATTTTGTTATAATCATGCAATCTCATTTTGCACTTATTTAATTGTATTAAAATGACATACAACTGACCCACATTGTGGCATAAATAACAGAGCAGCAATGTTAAATACATATTACATTTTAAATGAATTAAAAACCAATAACCAAGTAGTAGGTAGGCTTAAATTAATAATCATTAAATATACTTCTTATTCAGTCACACAAATAAAGGTTAGTGAATGGGCTTTTCTAAGGAGGAATCAGATTTTGGAGAAACAAAGTGTATCTTCAGAAATCAGAATATAGCCAATGCTGTTTTATTATCTGCTATAACATAAATTTTATGCAAAAGCCTAGCCTAGATCACAAACTATGTATGTTCTAAATGACATCCAAATGCATTCAGCCATTATGCTGTGACCGAGCTACAAAAATACAAACTATCCAATGTATAGTATATATCATGTCTGCAACTAAAGGTCATAAACAATACAACTGCAACTTTAGTTTCATACCTATTGCAGTAATTGTATCAAATTGTGTGAGAAGAGATTTATTTTACCTATATCCGAGGTGGGAATTTGGCTGAAGATCAAAGCCATGTCTAAAGAAAATAGTCCTTGAATACCATTGGGTAATGACAAAGAAGCAATAATTTATCATTGATGAGATAACGATCTCGTCTTTTTCTGGGGTAGGTATCAGGCCATTGTAATAATGCAAAATAGAAACAGCTGATTGTAGTAATAAAGAGAGAATGTAAATGAAACCTTACACTGTCATATTACCAGCCCCTCGAACCACTATTGGATCTGGCACTAAAGTCACATGTGTTTCTTCTATATTCTCCTCTGGCTCGATCTCGTCTGGGTATATTGCATCAAAATCTGCCATTTTTAACTAAATCACTAACTAAAAAAACAAGTTTTTGTAATAAAAACACATCACAAAGCACAGTGTTTGTTGGACTTGGATTACTTTCGTCGAAAAAGGTACCTACGCAGAAGAAAGAAAAATCAAGCGAGCAAGACAAGAACAATAACGCTGTCAAGTTGACGTTTGTCAGCTGTCAACTGTCAATCTTATGTCAGGAGTGGTTAGTGAGGTATCTTGGGGTTATTCCTTGGACGAATGTGTTTATTCGTATAAGGGTTATTCTAGTAATAATAATAATAATAATTTTTAATTTCAGACAACATGGGTCCCTGAAGTAAGGTAGGTACTTTTTAAAATAGTGTTTAAAGTAATGTTGCTTCTCTTTTTGTGGATTCGACTTAATTCAACTTGAACAAATGTTCCTTTAGTAGATAGTTAGAAATTATGATCCATTATTTATTTAAACATGTTTTCTAACAGATTGTATTATATTCACTTGCAACATTTTTTATTTTACTGTTTTTGGGGACCTCACAGCTAGGTACAAATAGTAGGTATAGAAAAAAAATTTATAACCAATTGAGGTACCTACGTGGTTGCTTAAGGCCATTTAAATCCTCTATGTTTAGAATAAAATCAGAGGTTGACCTCTGATTGATTAAGGTTGAACTGACTTGAACCCCTCTGATGGTAGAGGCAAATGCAGAGATCCTTCTGATCTCAGCATCCTCAGATTAGCCCTCAATCTTAGTTTAGTAACAAGTATGTCTATCCTTGTTACTAGACCTTGCTACTAATACCAACTAGATTAATATTAACTCACTGTACCGTAATTCGAGGTCTACCTAGAATATATATGGAGATAGCACATCGGTTTTTCGAACTTGGCGCGGTTTTTCGTACCTATCTCACCGGAAATTCGCTTTCCGTCATTTGATGATGGTACTTGTCAAAGTTAGTTCACCTTTCTCACACCAGGGGGCGGTGATCGCATTTGGCGAAACTTCTGGTTTGCCTTCATTGGCAGTTTGTTTCTCGAACTGCGCGGTTGTTAAAAAAAATATGAGCTCCGATAGCTCATCATCGTTTACGGATTCCGAACCGGAATCCCCTGTGTTTGAGCCACTAACACCGCCGATGCGCGAAGAATCGCGACGCGTGATGCAGGACAAGGAGCAGCCTGGTCCCTCTACGTCGAAGCGGCGGCAGGAATGTGTTGAAGACGCACCGAGTTCAAGCAAAAGGCTAAGAACGGACGACATGCGTCAGCTCAAAGAACAGGTAGCTAATATGCATAATTTCCTGTCACAGGCTTTTAAATTTCAAAGTATGCCGTATGGAATCTTCCCTCCTATAAATGAATGTGAGGAAGATTCCATTTCAATAGCGGCCAGTAATGCTCTGTACGATGAGGAAGAGGACCAGGAGCGGTCACAGACTGGAAGTCTGTTGAACGTTGTCAACACGGTCGTGAAAGAAGCCTCTGTTCCAAAATCACGTCAAGAGCACATTGATATTTTGAAGTCAATCCAGCACTTAGACAATCCCGAATGGTCGGATGTCAGGTACGTAGATGTCCAAAAAACGTATTGTTCAACCCCAGGCTTCGTCGAACTCGAATGCAATGACGAAATAAAGCCTTTTGATAAGTCCCCAAGTCTCGCTTTGGCTGAACGCAGCTATGCTGCAATGACTTTAGCTCTAATAAAACAAAGAGAAGCCACGGAGGCTGGTTTAAAATCGCTTATCTCGTGGGCTTATAGTGCTGGATCTGACCTTAACCCTAGCAATATTAAACAAAAAATCTTTTGGCCGCCTCGTAGCCGCAGCCCAACATACAAATCAGCTGCGCAAGCTGGGCAATCTCGATCGAAAAAGTCCGCGCAGGACTGTCATGGTACGCACAAAAATAAACCCGCGCAGGGTCAAAATTCACAAAATGTGTATCAATATCCGTTTCCTTACCCGGTGCAAGGCGCGTATCCTATGGTTATGCCAACGTATCCTGCGCAAGGATTTACTCAAGGTTATTCAAATAGGCGACCGAATCGCAAACCTTGCAGTAATCAGAATAACCAAAACCTTAATTCACGTCAAGCATATGATTCTAGGGGTCAGCGTGATCAGCGCAACCCGAAAAACTTTCGCTCGCAGCGAAAATCCTGACTCAATGTCGAACCAGTTCGAGGCGGGCCAGCTGGCAAAATATGTGCACAAATGGGAAGCTCTGGGTGCCCCAGAGACTGTCTTAAATATAATTCAAGGTTATCGAATTCCCTTCCATCGAAAGCCTCCTCTGCACACGCCTCGCAACATACATCCAAAGTTGATTACGTGCGACACCCCACCGATGCGGGACATGATAAACGAGATGCTGAAATCAAAAGTACTGGAGGAAGCTCCTATCTCCCCCAGCTTCGTGTCTCCAATCTTTCTCACTCCCAAAAGCGACGGGTCAATGCGGCCCATTTTCAATCTTCGCAATCTAAATCAGTACTTAATCGTATCCAAGTTCAGATTAATCAACATGTACAGAATACCGGACTTTCTACAGCCTTACGACTGGCTAGTGAAAATAGACCTGTCAAGCGCGTACTTTCACGTACCAATATCGGACTCTCACAAGAGGTTCTTAAGGTTGATTTTTCAAGGCAGGCCCCTTCAGATGACGTGCCTCCCATTTGGGCTAGCAACGGCCCCAAAGGTTTTTGCGAAATTGACAAACTGGATCGCGCAGGTCCTTCGAGACACAGGAATAAGGATAGTGACGTATCTGGACGATTTTCTTTTAGCGTCCCAAGATCGCGAGACCTTAATAAGCCAAGCTCATTTCACGGTCAAACTTCTAGACGACCTGGGATGGTTTCTGAACCACAAAAAAGCTATTCTCATTCCACAAAAAAGTTTGGAGTTTCTAGGAATCACTTGGGATCCGTGGCTGGGGCTAAAATCCCTTCCTGCAAAAAAGTGTCAGGCTCTCGAAGCAAAGATAACTCCCATCCTAGACAGGAATACAGCGAATCGAAAAGAGATACAGAGTCTCGTAGGTCTCATAAACTTCGCCAGTTTCCCAGTACCTCGAGGCCGACTAAATCATCGAAACCTATTACTGTTCTTGCACGAGCTATTGAAAGAGGCCCCCTTCCGCCGATTCGGAGTCCCCAAAAAAGTCCAAATAGAGTTGAAATGGTGGCTTGCCAACCGCAACGCCCAGTCACCACTTCACAAACCTCCGGTGCGTCATTTCCTGGTGACAGACGCATCAAAAATAGCCTGGGGTGCTCGCCTCGACAACATGAGCCTAGCCGGGGACTGGACCCCTCTAGAAATGAGTTTTCATTCCAACATGAAAGAAATGCTCGCGGTACTCTACGCCTTAAAAGATCAGTGTCGTTACCTGACGGGTTCGACAGTGCTATTGCAATGCGACAACAAAACTGTTGTCAGTTACGTGAGAAACGAAGGGGGCACGAGATCCCACCAGCTCACGAAGGTCACAAGGCAAGTGTACAATATCTTAGACAAGTACAAGATAAATCTGATTGCACACCATATACCCGGCATGTTGAACAGCGAGGCCGACCATCTGTCTCGCTATCGAACGTGTCCCGAATGGCACCTACTCCCGGAAATAACACAAATAATATTTGCGAAATGGGGAACCCCATGCATCGACCTGATGGCCTCAAGGACAGCACATGTGGTACCTCGATATGCATCTCTCGATGCCAACGACCGGTGTGCGGAATTTCACGATGCATTCAGTCAGGATTGGAAGTATCCCCTCGCATGGGTTTTTCCACCCCCATATTTAATACCGAGAGTGCTTGCCCACCTGAACACGGCCAAGGGGACCTACCTCGTTGTAGCACCCATGTGGGAGAAAGTCTTCTGGAAAGCCGACCTGAGGAACCGATCCACGGCAGCTCCATTCATAATCTATCGCCTTCACCGAGTCCTCGAAGACACAGCGACGGGCCTACCCCCTGCAAAAGTCCACGAAATGCAGCTTCAAGTCTGGAGATGTGGGGCTGGTCCACGGCACTAAACGACTGGACTCCTGAACAAAAGACTCTTCTTAAATCAGGTTGGCGCCCTTCTTCTTTAAAGACCTATGAAAGTGCATGGCTTAAGTGGCTAAAATGGTGTAATGTCAACAACATTTCCAATTCCAATAATCCTAACGGGTCTCAGCTAGCAAGATTTTTATCGGATTTGTATAGAATTGAAAAATTGTCCTATAGTACTATACTTGTTTACAAATCCGCAATTTCTACCCTTTGCAATCCCGAATCATCGATGAGACTTAGTTCTCATGTAGTGGTTAAAAAAGTCTTACAGGCTATATCTTTACAAAAACCTAAAAATCGCAGTAAGCCTCCTATTTGGGATGTTGATGTGTTGACATCACAACTTATTAGCTGTGTCCCAGATGTGAATAGCTTATACCAATGCTCAAAAAGAGCAGCTACGCTTTTGCTACTTTGCTCTGGACGCCGCGTCCATGACTTGACTCTTTTGTGCATTGATGATCAGCATTGTATCATAACAGAAGATTCCATTATATTTTGGCCCCTTTTTGGTTCCAAAACCGATAAGTCAGATGTAAGACAATCGGGTTGGCGACTGTCATCTAATCCTGATCAACAGGCTATAGACCCTGTGTTTTGGATAAATAGAGTGATAGAGTTGTCAGCAGCCAGACGATCACAATGTAACACTAACAATTTGTTCATTACAGCATGTGGCGCCCCAAAAGCTGCGTCACGCTCTGTTATCGCCGGCTGGGTGAAAAGGACACTACAAGATGCCGGAATCAAAGCAAGTGCTGGCAGTGTCCGGCCCGCAGTCGCGTCGAAACACTGGATATCTAATTTCCCATTGGATGAAATACTAGCTAGAGGAAATTGGCGCTCATTTAATACTTTTCGCCAATTTTACTGCCGGGAAATCCAACCTAGTTCCCAAACAAACGTGGTGGCGGCTACTTTCACACCTGTAGCCTAAAATATTGTCATGATGTACATAACATATGCTAGGCTGGATTCAGTACAGATGTACATTTAAAGAAGTTAATGTTTATTTACTCATTAGAACCTATGTAGATCAAAATTTTGGTTTTTCTCCTCTTTAGCAAATTTTGAACAGCAAATACCTAATATTGCTTTCTGATATTTTCATTGCCTTTTTCATTATATTTACCATTATAACCTATATAATGTTGCTAGAACACTTACAAAATTTATATTTTCATCAATTTTGAATTTGGGAGCATCAAAAACCTAATGGTTGCCCACCTTTTCAATTTGAAAATGATTTCAATTTAATAGCTTATTTAACTATGATTGAAATCTGTCAGGTGTAAACTACTGATTCTGTCATCATCATCTTTATCTGAAGTTACTTACGCTGAATACTATGTACCTACCTAGACCTACTTATGTATTATAATCACAGTAGGTAGGTAAAAAGTGTTCTTCGGTTTTGATGTCTAACTTAAATTAGCTTCCTAAGCTTCCTAAGTTTTTTTTTTAGAAAATATATTTATCTTTTTCAAATACTTGAAATAACTATTTCCTGTTTAAGTATTATTATTTTAATTTTACACGTAACTTCTGCTATTCTATAGGTACTAAGTAGTACCTATTTTAAGTTATCAATATCATTGATTAAAGTGTAGCTGACACAGCTACTTACCTATTTACCGCACAACCTTACCATACCATACCCGTACCAAGAAATACCTTTAAGAATACCAGGATTACCAGGATTACAGGGAAGAAAGAAAACGCAATCAAGAAATGTAGTAGTACCTACTATTTGCGGGAATCTACTGCGGAGGTTAGGTGTTTATATAAATACTTGTGTTTTTGTAAATAAAATTCATTCCTATTTCTACACTCCAACTGAGTCTTACTATCTCCAAACCTCCGCAGTAGATTCCCGCAAATAGTAGGTACTACTACATTGGTGACCCCGTGAAAGACACAGCCTTCCTGAGGAGAAATCTCACGCTCAACTCAGCGCTCTCCGAAGAACGAAGACCCCACAGAAATGGAGAATCAAGATACAAGCACCGCCACCACCACCGCCGCCGTTGCCCTACCTCACGAAATAGCTGGCATAGCGCTTTCGATGAGAATACCACCGTTTTGGAGAGACAATCCCCGACTGTGGTTCATCAGCTTCGAAGCGGCAACCAACGAACTACACAAAGGAGAAGCCCAGCTAGCGCAGATGCTCATCGCCAAATTAGAAAAGCAAGACATTGAACAGATCTCCGATTTGCTTCTCCACCCGCCATCATCAAAAGAATACACCGCTCTGAAGAACAGGCTCATTTCATCATACGAAGAATCCGACAACCGCAAGCTCCAGAGACTACTGTGCGAAGTCCAGCTAGGAGACCAGAAGCCTACACAACTGCTACGAAGGATGCGAAGCCTAGCTCACGACAAGATCCCAGACTCTACCCTGCGAATGATGTGGACCAACCACCTGCCTCCACACATCCAATCCGTCCTGACAGTCAGCGATACCTTCTCCAGCAGTACTTCACTCGACGAACTCGCACTGTTAGCCGACAGGATGATGGAAGCCAGCTCAAGCACGCAAGTCTCAGCCGTTGAAGCTAAATCACCACAACCTCAAGCCAACGCCGACTCGAAGTACCTCGCAGAAGAAATTCAGAAGCTGTCAGCCGAAATCGCCGCTCTAAAATCATCTCGCCAACAAAACAATCATCATCAGTATCAACCTCGACGTCCATCCCACCGTGAAAATCACTCTCCAAGCCGCAACTACATCAGCCACCGTCAGCGAAGCTCATCGCCATCACCTCACTGCTACTACCACCAAAGATTTGGCTCCGAAGCATTCCGCTGCACTACGCCGTGCTCATTCAAAAAGAATAAAACGTCGGAAAACTAGAAAGCACGCTGGATGAGGCGGAATCCGGCGTGGGCGAAATTTCATACCGCCTATTCGTCACCGACAGAAAAACGAATCTCCAATTCCTAATCGACACCGGTGCTAACATCTCCGTGTTACCTCCAGCCAAAGGACAAACACCGAAGCCACTCAATTTTCATCTCTACGCCGCTAACAATACAGTCATCCCTACATACGGAGAAAAAACGCTGGAACTGGACCTTCATCTACGTCGACCCTTCAAATGGACATTCATCGTTGCGAAAGTCAGCAAACCAATCCTCGGAGCTGATTTTCTCAAACATCATCAACTCATCGTCGACCTCAAGAACAGAAGACTCATCGACTCCGTAACAAAACTATCATCAAGTTCATCAGTGCGAGCTACAAACATACCTACAATCAGAAGTATCGACGTACAAAAATCCTACCACGACATCCTAGCGGATTTTCCCGGAACTACAAGACTAACTTCAATGAACCTAACTACACTTCACAACGTCGAACATTACATCGAAACTACAGGACCGCCGCTACACTGCAAGGCACGACCAGTCGCACCTCACCGCTACGAACAAGTACGAAAAGAATTCCAAAACATGATGGATCAAGGTTTATGCCGCCCAAGCAAAAGCCCATGGTCTTCGCCTCTTCACATCGTACCTAAAAAGAATGGTGATATACGCGTCTGCGGTGACTACAGAAGACTCAACGCAGTCACTACACCCGACCGATATCCCATACCCAGAATCAAGGACTTCACCTACCAACTGTCAAGCAAAACTATCTTCAGTACCATCGATCTCAACCGAGCCTACCAACAACTGAAAGTTCGTGAAGAAGACGTAGAGAAGACGGCAATTATCACTCCTATGGGCTTATTCGAGTTTCAACGTATGTGCCCAGGACTTAAGAACGCCGGACAGACATTCCAACGCTTCATTCACGAAGTACTACGTGGACTCGATTTTGTCTACGCTTTCATCGACGATCTACTTATCGCAAGTTCCGACGAAGAAGCTCACAAAAATCACCTCCGCGCTGTACTGCAACGACTTGAAGAAAATGGCATCACTATCAATCCTTCGAAATGCGTTTTCGGCCAGCCAGAAGTCAAGTTTCTTGGTTTCACCGTCAACAGAGAGGGAATCAAACCGCCTACCGAAAAAGTCGACGCAATATGTAGCTACGCCAAGCCGAAAACAATAGAAGAATTACGGCGATTTCTCGGCATGATCAACTTCTACCGCGAGCACATACCTAAAGCAGCCGAAATTCAAGCGCCACTCCACGCATACCTACACAACGGGAAGAAAAAAGATCGGTCACAAATCGAATGGAACGACGAGGCAACGAAAGCATTCGAAGCGAGTAAACTGGCGATTCAAAATGCTGCTTTACTCGCGCACCCATCTCACGAAGCGCCAATTGCTATCTTCAGCGACGCGTCCGACCAATCAGCAGGCGCCGTGCTACAACAGTACATCGACGAAAAATGGCAACCACTCGGCTACTTCTCAAAGAAATTCTCCGACGCGCAGCGTAACTACAGTACATTCGACCGAGAGCTACTAGCTATCTACATGGCAATCAAACATTTTCGAAAAACGTTCGAGGGGCGAAACCTCATCGTTTTCACCGATCACAAGCCGCTAACCTTCGTGCTACAAAAACCTCCGTCAGCCTCAGAAACACCACGACGCGCAAGACAGCTCATCTTCATCAGCGAGTTCACCACCGACATAAGACACGTCAGCGGGAGTGACAACGTAGTCGCCGACGCACTCAGCCGCATACCTATCGAAGCAATCACTTGCCCAACATCAATGGATTACGACAAAATCGCCGAAGCGCAAGAAAGAGACAGAGATACTATCGACCGCCTCGCAAGTCAAAATAATTTGGATCTCCGACGAGTCTCAATACCTGGTTCTCAAAAACCTATCTACTGCGAAATGTCAACATCCTTCATTCGACCCTACCTACCTGCAGAATATCGACGCTCCGCATTCGACTCACTTCATTCGATCAGCCACCCAGGGATAAGAACAACCCGCAGGCTGGTCAGTCAAAAGTTCTTCTGGCCGTCGATGAACAGCGACGCAGGGACGTGGGCGAAACAATGCCTACAATGTCAGCGGTGTAAAGTTCAAAGACACACAACGAGCAGCCTATCTACTTTCGCACCAGCTGACCGCTTTCAACACGTACATATCGACATCGTTGGACCGCTACCTACTTCACCACAAGGACATCGATATCTTGTCACCATGATCGACCGAGCGACAAGATGGCCCGAAGCAATACCTACAGACGACACATCAGCTGAGACCGTAGCAAAAATAGTCTACGAACACTGGATTACTCGCTTCGGTTCACCAAGGCTAATAACCACCGACCAAGGAAGAAACTTCGAAAGTCGACTATTCGCCAAGCTACTTCACACTGTTGGGACTGAGAAGACTCGCACTACAGCCTACCATCCACAAGCAAACGGCATAGTCGAAAGATGGCACCGCTCACTCAAGACCGCGCTGAAAGCTCGTCTATCAGTACATACATCGTGGATAGACGAGCTACCTACAGTTTTGATGGGTCTACGCGCCGCCGCACGCTCCGACACTGGTGTGAGCGCCGCTGAACTTACCTACGGATACAACCTTCGCCTACCATGTGATTTCTTCACCACTCCATCATCAGCTGAGCCCCAGGACATGGACTTCGATTATGTAAGCCGACTACGCTCAACAATCAACGCCGCACGTCCGAGTCAGCCCACAGCATCACACAGAAACAAACGGCCTATCTTCGTACATAAAGATCTACAAACCTGCGAACAAGTCTTCATTCGCAACGACGCCGTGAAGAAACCTCTGCAACCTACATACGAAGGACCCTACAAAGTACTGGAGAGGAACAGCAAGACTTTCAAGATACTGCTACCGGAGAGAAGATCGGCAGTCGTATCTATCGATCGACTTAAGCCTGCCTACACAGTCGACGAAAGTAGCTACGATACTTACCTACCTGTACCTACATCAAGCTACTCACCATCATCACATCAATTACCTTCACCAGCGGACAACAGTCATCATTTACCACCAGCACCAGCTTCATCACTTCCCCCACCAGCGACTCAAGACTCTACCACAAGCCAAACATCGCGCCAAGTTCCATCATCGATCCTGAGGACAACTCGGAGTGGACGCGATGTCAAGCTTCCGGTACGCTTTCGCTAGGGAAGGAGCCATGTAGCTGACACAGCTACTTACCTATTTACCGCACAACCTTACCATACCATACCCGTACCAAGAAATACCTTTAAGAATACCAGGATTACCAGGATTACAGGGAAGAAAGAAAACGCAATCAAGAAACTTTAATCCACCAACGTTTGACCTTTTTGTATCGTGAAACAAGAACTGCACATCACTGCACTGCGAGCTCCATCACCACCAACTCTTCGTGACGACGTTCACCGGGCTCACATCTTCACTACAGCTCCCACTTTCACCATCGCGACGAGCACCGAGCGAGATCACGCAGCACTTTACACAGACGTCCGTTCTCCACCGCAGTCGCAGCCGAATGAGGGCGGAGCCGGGGCCGAACAAATATTTATAGCCTTGGGACTCGCCCCGCGTCTCTCACACCCCGCTCGCGCGCGGCACCGTCTTAGCAAGCGCGCGAGTTAGAATCTGGTTCTTATTGGTTGATTTGTGTTAGGTGTTTATATAAATATTTGTGTTTTTGTAAATAAAATTCATTCCTATTTCTACACTCCAACTGAGTCTTACTATCTCCAAACCTCCGCAGTAGATTCCCGCAAATAGTAGGTACTACTACAAAAGCATAACTTGATTAGAGTTTCTGTAAATATTGTTTGTATACATATACTCTCTGTACTATACTATCTACTTATAATTAGGTATCTAAGATAGTTGATTAACAGTTCCTAGCTAAGCTAAAAATAAAGTAACAATTATAAATACAATATTTACTTTCCTATGGGTGTTTTGAGTCTTGATTCTGCTAACTCAACCTTAGTAACCTATTCTACTCTTAGAAGTTCCGGATACCTATTCTACTACAGATAGGTACAATACTTACAGGTACTTTTTCATACATCTAACTATGTATCTAGTATCTACCTCTCACACCAGGCAGGTATCAAACAGATCTCCATATATATTCTAGGTAGACCTCGAATTACGGTACAGTGAGTTAATAGCAGCGTTTTACCTAACAATAAAACGCTTATTAACTACTTACCTAATTCGAGGTCTACCTAGCTTTTACTCCTGCCTGGATATATATCTCGATTGCAATGAAGGCAAACCAGAAGTTTCGCCAAATGCGATCACCGCCCCCTGGTGTGAGAAAGGTGAACTAACTTTGACAAGTACCATCATCAAATGACGGAAAGCGAATTTCCGGTGAGATAGGTACGAAAAACCGCGCCAAGTTCGAAAAACCGATGTGCTATCTCCATATATATTCTAGGTAGACCTCGAATTAGGTAAGTAGTTAATAAGCGTTTTATTGTTAGGTAAAACGCTGCTATTAATACTTAACTATTACCATGGGCGAAATCGTCCATGCTATCAATATCTAGCTAATATTAATGAATCCTATCAAAACTTATCTGACTAATAGTTCGCTTACACTTGAAATCGAACAAAATTATTGATGAATGAAACCTCAGTACTTCATTCTACCTGTGTTAGTAGAGATATCCCCATAAATACTTTACCTCTTTTTATAGTAGATAACTAGCTTAACTTTACTATACTTACCTCTTTTTTTGTAGCCTACACTGTTGTTTGCCTATAATAATTTGTCTACATTATCTATACTATTATATAAACATTGTGTAGGTAGATTGCTGTTCATAGGCATTCGGTAGGTACTTTGTGTCTAGGTAGGTACATTGCACGATCATTAAGTTCGATCTGCACTTATCACATGTAGGCAGTCTGATAAGCGCAGCTGTGACCCAAATGCGTTCATCTTGTTTTACAGCCTCCTGCGATTACGAAACTTGTGGGAACAGAGAAGGCAATTTTAATTTTATAGATAAACCTAGAGGTAAACTGTGAATTCTGAACTGAACAAAAATAAAAAACTAATTAGTGTACTGGTCAACTATACCAGTTGGAATATAAATCTACCCACATAAAGCCTGTTGAATTTTAGCTGCCATGCCAGTTAGATGAGTAAGTGTTTCGCGTTTTATAGCTCGATTAATTAATTTATTAGGTATGCTAATACCACAGTACGTACCCTCAGACGGTGAAAGAAAACATCGTTAGGAGGCCGGCATGACGTAGAACCTGTAAAGTTCCAAGTACCTACCTGTAGAAGTACTTCGGAGCTAATCATAAAATTAACTTAGGTACATAAACTTATAATGTACTTGATGGATGAAAATTTTATGAAGGACTAGCTTCCGCGAGTGGCTTCGTTCGCGTGGTACCCGGATAAAAGTAGCCTAGGTATATATGATACCTATTCCAGTACACGTTCTAGTTTTGTTTAAATCCGTTCAGACGTTACGTGGTTCGAGGTAGAAAAATACATCGTCACAGTCATCTTTACTAACTTTCGCATATTTAAGTAGGAAGTATCCGTTTATAAGTTAAGTTAACCAGTTTCAAAGTTGCTCTCTAGAAGATATAAGTTTACATTTATTTATACTTGTACCAATGAACTTGGATAAATATACTTAGGTATCGTCTCCAAAATGCCTTGCCTTCGAACATCCACGACCAAAAAGCTCTTGGTTTTAACGAATTACATTGATAAATTCAGCCTCGTGCCTTCGAATGTGTCAGAATATCTAACTTAATCTAGGCTACGTGGTACACAATATGACCGGTATTGTAAAGGGTATAAGGGCACTTCTAATGTGACGTTTTTCTAATTGGGTACGTGCAAGCTGCATGCGTATAAAAGCGACACGAGCGCAACCCTCCATGTTCACACCAAGTCGAGTTCCAACGGTACAAACATGAAGGTATGGAATTTGTCATTTATTTAGTTAAGGATATTTTATTTTACTATTTATACCTACTATTATTATTTATATTGACCGTGTTGGATGGCACAAGCAAAGGGCTATACCCAGCTGTGGACAAAAACAAGATATGGATGTTGATGATGATAGACTCTTTTTTTGTATATTTGCCAATATCTCTCTGTGTTCTACAATGCTTGTAGGTTTTTCTGTCATCATCACCTCCCTTCCATTATTTAACTCCAATGACTCAGAATACTCTGGGTTCGACAGGATTCAAGATGTCATATTTGTGAAATCTGAACCTACCAAGAGAAGAGAATAACACTTTGATGAGTGTAAAAGCGACAAAACCCTTAAAAAATTTTCAAAAAATGAGTGTTTTTTCTAGAACTCATTAGGAGATACATAGGTTTTTATTTATTTATTCGAATTTATCTCCTCAGGTGATAATCTTAGCAGCTATCCTGGTAGTTAAGGGAGCAACGGCAGGGCTGGTCTCTCCCTACGGCCTCTCCGCCCCTCTCTATGGAGGACACGCATTAGCAGCCCCTTACGCGGTCGCCAGGTACCTACGCTGTTTCGTCGTGGTCATACCAGTATGACTACGAGGATATACATGTCCTCGTAGTCATACTATAATTTTTTCACCTCCTGTAGAAAAAATAAAAGAAAATGAAAATATAGAACTAAGAATAAGTAGACCTTTATCGCAATTTTTCTAGAAAAAACCAATACAAATTTCTCCGTGTATGAGCTCCATTTCACAATTTTTTATGAAATCATCGCATTCAATGTACTCCTGGCGTCTTAAATTGTACCTACTTCCATTATTAAGCTGGTAGAAAAGTAGGTATTCGAAAATAGAATGCCTACTTCATATTGGTTTATTTTTTTGTGTTTATCAGTGGGCACTATTATTTATTCCGTGTTGAGGGCGAAGTATCAACGAATGATCTGTCTACTACTAAACTTGATGTTTTCTTCCTCTTATGGTAAAAACCTTGTGGTTACAGCTTAAACTATATTGAATATCAATTTTCAATGGTTTGCTGATACATTTCGAGCTATACATTACCGGTTGTGTTAGAGAATAGTTTGCTTTGTCGTGTGCATATTACTAAAAAAATGATGACTTAAAAGCTGTTCTACCCACGCCACACAGCAATATTCGACTAATAAACTATGTGTTTTATAGTTCTTTTTTTTTATAGACCCGCGTTAGCAGCCCCCATTGTGGCCCGGCCAGCATACGGAGCTCCGCTGTACGGACACGCAGTCGCGAAGATCGCCGCCCCGGTCGACGAATATGACCCCAACCCTCAGTATTCTTACTCCTATGATATCCAGGACGCTTTAACTGGTAAGCTTAAATTTTCTTCTTTGCTTGTCAATGACTTTTATAGGTACTTTGACCAGAAGCCACTTCAACGGCTTTATCGGTGGCCTTGTTAAGGTCCTTCTGGGTGCAGGTTTTGGGCACAAGAGAGTAAATGTGGAGCTCAAATTATTCTGTACTATTTAATAGTTTTATGAAGGAAAGACTTCAATGCGCACTTTCAAAGAAGAGTGCGCTCAAATTATTCAGCATAGGTCATATTCTGATAAAAGTGAAAAAGTATATCTCTAGGATTGTTTTTTAAACAGCGCGGCAGTGGCTATTCTCAAACATATTTGCAGTTCTTGTATCTGAAAAAAGAAATGCCTTATTACTTGGCAGAGATAGGACCGGTTGACCTAGATCACTCGTACCTAATTAAAATTGGATATGTAACTAGGACATTTATCCGACAGTAACCTTTTCAAATAATTTGCATGCAACACTTGTAGCTGAATATTTTTAATTTTTTAGGTACATGCTGCTAAATATGGGTACCTATACTTATATTTCATTTCGTATGTGCAACAAAAACATCGTAAAATGTTCGTAAACCTACCTATGGTTATTTATAACAATATAACGCTATTGGCACAAAGCTGCATTAGCTTCTCGTCACCAGCATCATCAACATAATTATTCATCTTCTCCAGTTCTCTGCTAGCCATAAAACTCCTCTCTAAATTGACAGAAAAATATTTTGTTTAAGTGTTTAGAAGGAACAAACCTACAAACCTCTAAAAATATTTCTCCACAGGCGACTCAAAGAACCAACAAGAGACCCGATCCGGCGACGTGGTCCAAGGCTCCTACTCGCTGGTCGAGCCGGACGGCACCCGCCGTACCGTGGAGTACACCGCTGACCCCCACAACGGATTCAACGCGGTGGTCCATAAGGAGCCCCTGGGAGTTGCCAAGGTCGTCGCCGCTCCACACGCCATCCTCCACTAGTCTCGACAACTTTTCACTGATCTAGTTTTAAAGAGCTTTTGCTGAAGTTGCAGAGCGTATTGTAAATCTCTGTAGGCCTATTTTGTAGTGCGCCTAATTCACGTTATGCCCAAATTTTTGTATAAGGCGTAATTAATGGACATAATAGCCCGTAAATTATTGTTATTGTTAAAATAAATTAAGCTAATCTGCTTTAAAATATTACTGTTAGAGTGAAAAGTGTAGATGGTTTTCTCATAGATTTGAGCTGGCATATACATTTTGAACATTCAGGAGTGTTTTGGCAGGTTTAGGGCCTATATGCTGGCCCCACTAAAGCCCCAAAATGGACCTACATAATTAAATAGGTACTCTCTAAACAAACGTCCATACGAGTCCTTTCGCTTTCGTTGCAATGTCTACTAGTTTTGAAGGTCGTGTATGATCATATCAATCGCAAAAAGCTTATAAGACTAGATCCGTTTTAACTCGCAACTGTGACCTGATTTTGTATTACGTTAGTGTTATATATACATTTAGTATGTAGTATTGTTAATTGTTAAAGCTGTGGTAATAAATAAGAGGAATCGATGTACTTTTTTACTTTTTATCAACAAGATAGATATATTTTCTTATCCGTAAATGATCGCCGAAAAAGAGCCATGAAGGCTTTTCCTGTTTTTTATTTAATCACCAGGTAAACATACACATATCGAAAGACACAACTATAAGTACAAAAGTTTGTTTGCATTTCGAGTGTGTTAACTGAAAACGTGGCTTTGTTTGAAAATATTTATTGAAAAGACGTACCTACCTATCTCCAAAAAATAAAAATAAAATATCATGAGATTCTACTGCTGACTGTACTGCTAATTCTTTTGAAAACCTGCCACAATATAAGTAGGTAGGTAGGTACATTCTTGCCCAGGTTACAACTTGCGGGTAACGATGCCTATCTGCGGACAAAAGTTTAAGGATAACTAAACGCAAAGGTTGAATTAATAAGTGAACCAGTTTCAAGAAGTAATGGCTCATGTGAATGTGTGTCAGCCACGCCTTGCTATTATCTCAAGCCTTGCTTTACTAAGAGTATGTAACCGTTTTATAGCCCCCTTAATTAGGTATAGTAAACACTAAACTGTTTTTCTTTGCACTTGGTTTTTGAAAATGATGACCACAATGAAAAGAACAACAGAATTAGCTAGGTATCTTCTCAAAAACGTACACTACGTATTGTTTTAAAACTTGGAAGAGTTGTTTCGAAAAGCTTTCATCAGAGATACGGTTATAGTTGAATATATATATAATCTAGATAACACAACTTACAAAAGGGTTGTTCTCAAAGAAAATATAAACATTCATATCCTTATTTTTTATTAGTCATCAAAGAGTTACACGTTGATGTCTTTTATATGCCGCATGCCAGCTACGAATACGTAGAGAGTCTACAAAGTAATGATGATAAATGCAAGCACACTACCCTTGAATCAAATAAATTAGGCAACTTCCTTCGATAAAGGTCATGACTGATTCTTTTAATGCACGCTGTTCATATGTTTTTTGCATAAGTAACATAAATGTTTGACCAAGTACATAACAGGTCAGTCGATCATAAAAAAATATAAATTTTATTGGACCCCCTTAACCCCTCGCCGATTGATTGTCTGAAATGTCACGTGGAATAGAACTTTTTTGATGGATTCGTAAAGGAAATTGGATGGCGAGAAGAATGGAATAAAAATTTGACACCCCTCCCCTAAACCAACCAAATAGGATTCCAGGTGAAGTTAAAATAAAATATAAAAGCAGCTGTCTTCTAGCCCTAATAAGTAATCTATACTAATATTATATATTATTATTATTTATTATTTTTATAAAGAGGAAAGATTTTTTTTTTTTTTTTTTTTTTTTTTTACCGAAATAGGTTTGCGTTTGACCACACTCTACCTGATGTTAAGTAACAGTGTGGTCTAAGATGGAGCACGCTTACCTAGAAGAAACCTATTGACTCTCGATTTAAAGACACCCATATTATACTTTTCAGGAAATACAGACCCCGGCAGAGAGTTCCACATTTTTGCAGTTCGTATGAAGAATGTGGACTCAAAGCGCTTAGTACGAACATTTGGAATGTCAACCATGTACAGATGGCGCCTTTCCGGGTATCTGGAAGTCCGATGGAAGAAGGGGGACGGCGGAACTAAATTGTACAGTTCCTGCGCACACTCTCCGAAATGTATCCGATAAAAGACCGATAAATTGGCGACTCTACGGCGATGCTCAAGGCTTTGTAGCCGAGACTCAACCAGAGAGTCGTCACCTATTAGCTTCTTGGCGCGCCTTTCAATCGACTCTAATGCCTGTAGCTGGTACTTAGCAGAGCCATCCCAAAGGTGGGAACAGTACTCCATGCAGGCTCTAACTTGCGCTTTGTACAAAGTGAGCATCTGCATAGGAGTGAAATAGCGTCTCACCTTCGAGAGGATACCTAGCTTTTTCGAGGCTAACTGAGCCTTTGACTCAATATATGATCCAAAATTTAGAGTCGATGTTAAAGTGACACCAAGAAGGTCGAGGCAGTCAGTTAACGGTACAGATACATCTCGGAAAGAAGGAGATAGTTGGAATGGTCTCCTTTTAGCGGAGAATAAACACGCCTGTGTCTTACTGGCATTGAACTTGACCAGGTTGGCATCGCCCCAATCAGAGACAGCCTTAAGGGACTTGTTCAACCGTTGTTTTTTTGTTTGTAACGAATAGGCTCCGAAACTACTGGACCGATTTCAAAAACCAACCAATAGAAAGCTACATTATCAGGGTCCAGTATAGGCTAAATAAATTTTCAAAAAAATTAGGGATCCGTAAAAAAATTGCAATATTGTAACCCAAGGTAGAAAACCCAAAATAGTTTTTGGCGTGCGCTGCGAAAACTATTGATTATAGAACAAAATAATGTACTACACAAGTAATATGCAACCAGTCTGAAATTTTACTTGAGTACATTACCAGTCCATACTCCCAAATTATGTAAGAGTGGTTATTTTTCGTACAACACTTGAATTACTTGTGCATAAAAGCTCTCAAAACAAGTTCAATGACCAAAGTGCCCATTAGCAAGGCAAAGTCCATTCAAACAGGCAATTGCATGGAGGTGTGCAAGGAACAAGTGAATGCACTTCTATAAATACAAGTCTGGGTCGCAGCGCCAACTGTAGCAGCCATTGTCGTGCGAACATCATGTGTAGGGTAATTTACTTTCCAACTTATATAAAAAAAAACAATAGAACTTTGAGACCTCGTAAGGTTACTCTAGTCTTTGTTGTAAAGTGAACTAATTTGACTAGAATCTAAGTGCATTTTTAAAAGTGACCTTGTTAGATTATGATTGTGCTAAATTGCAGTTGAATTTAAACTTCTTAGAACCAAGAATAGCCAAGTGCGGTCTAACAACAAAATTTATTCCATTTCAAAATCCTGGTAGGTATTTTCTGATTTTTTATGATTTCATTTCAAGTGCTACTGTTAAGGAGCAGTGGGGGGTCCGTAACAATAAAGAACCACACTGGATTATTCACTTACACAACCCTTTCAATGTTCGGAATATTTATAGCACGAATTACGTTGATATCAACGAACGTATCTTAGTTTATGCAACATTGTTAACCCAGCTCATTTCAATTGCAGATTCTGATTCTATGCTCCATACCAGCGGTACTCAGCATTATAGTTCGAGACCCACCACCTTCAGCCACGGATTATAAATATTCATATGATATTCAGGATCCTTACACTGGGGACAGCAAGAGTCAGCATGAAGTGAGGCGAGGGGAATTCGTGAGTGGAGCTTACTCGGTGGTCGGACCTGACGGGACGAAAAGAACTGTAGAGTACACTGCTGATTCCAAGCATGGTTTCCAAGCGGTAGTCCGCGAAGAGACAGCGATGGAAACAAGCCCACCACCGAAGAGAAGAATACCTTACGTCTCTAAATCCAGGTTTTACACAAGCCCTGTGTATACTTTAGAAGGGGCTAAGCTCCCCATTCAAAATAAGGACAGCGAAGATGGTGTGTACTTTGTGCCAGCGAATGAAGTTGTAAATGAAAGATTTCCGTTGGAGGAAGGGAAGTATTTTCTACCTGCTGAATAAAAATCAAAAGAAAAGTACCTAATTCATAAATTCCTAACAGTTGTGATTTTGCTATTGGATTTTTAATAAGAGTAAGTACCTTAAAAACCCCATAGATTATTTATAGGAAGGTAATTATGCACCTACTTATTCCCGTAGCAGTAGGTTTTTTTTGTAGTTGAGTGGGTAGGTATACGTAGCTTATTATGATTATAATTCGGTGTGTTCATTTAATTAGGAAGTAAAAATAAATTGTTCCGTATGAGAACAACCTTCCGAGTTTTATTTCACCGCTAATTGGGCAATATAAGGGTTATGTATAAGTAGTTACACCAGTATTAAAAAATGGTAAATATACATTATTATTTTATGTAATAAAATAAGCAACAGTTTAGTAAGCTCGACTGACCCGTTTGTAGGTAAATAACTGTTACTACGAGAACCTAGTCCGAAATGACGGAATTAGGTTGGCCGTGGTGTGGCCTAGAAACAGCCAAGTAAGTAAGAACCGAGCTTATTTCAATTTTGTTAGTAACTATGGTTCTACGATTCTGGACAACGTGTAAAATTTTATGCATTTGTTGTAGGTGAACTTACCTCAGAATTTCATTAGGTACTTATCCGAGTATTTGAATATTAATTAATAGAAAGAAAGAAAGAAAATAGTTTATTAGCAACATACACAAAAAAATGCAGAAATTAAAAGACAGAGACAGGGCAAAAGAGAGAAGAAAATACATATACAAACCTAACTTACATAATACATGTCCTGGTTGCTCTGTCAATCAGAAAAAAGGTCCTAACTCAGCTTTGAGCTACTTCACCTAGGGTACCAGTTAATTAATTAATCACCAGCTTCCGCCCGGGGGTTCGTTCACGTTGTACCTACCCAGCAAAAAAGTAGTATTTATGTTAAGTAACTATTAAAGGTAGAATAGCTCTCAAGGGTGGGGTAGCAGTCTATTCGAGAAATACCGGTACAACGCGAGCGAAGTAACAGGCGGAACCTACTCTAGTAGGCTTTTAATTCCGATTCAAGTAGAAAACCGCGTGGGTTAATAAATGAAAGCATATGTTGCAACTGACTTCGTATATTGAGCGTCTACATAGGAGCAACGGGACACAGCTCGAACCAGTAGCCGCAACCGCAGCGCTTGGGGCAGCCCTGGTGCAGCCACATGAACTCGAGGTGGTTGTCCGCCGGGTGGCAGAGGCAGCACATCAGCCGCAGCGGGTTCGCACTCGGAATCAGGTTGGGCCGCTCACGAGTTCCAGGACCTACCGTATAAATACATACATACATATTATCATATTATGAAGCGCTCGTGGCGTAGCTTGCTTAGTCGTTCTTGATTGATCGTTAAAGTTAAGCAACAATATGCGCGGTCACAAATTGGGATGGGTGACCGCAAGTGGCATTACGAGCTGATTCATCATGTTGGAGGGGATACTATCCCTTAGATTCCGACTCTTACGCCATGCTCGGGTTGAGAAGCAGCTGGACGCATTCTACCTATGTTTTTTCTTTACTCCCAGTCCAGTAGAGAAGTAAAAATATGTTTAAAAACCGTAAAGGTAAGTATATAACTTTTATGTACCTTTTTTAATGGCCAGAATGCGCCAGGGGTCGCAGTCTCCCGCCAGATACGCCAGTAGTTCTCTCTTCTCGATGCCGGTCACGTGATCCAGGTGGTCGTGAAACTCGCCGTACAGGCGTGTGCCGCAGCGCCGCAGCTTTGCCAACGAACGTACTCCAAACATTGTCACTGAAAAGGTTGGTAGGGACTACATAGGGCCTGCGCTCACAGACAGCGCGGCGTGGCGAAATAAGGAATAGGGAGGTATGAGATCCTTATTCCATGTCAGTCAAATGTCAGTGCTAAAGTCATTGAAATAAGTTCGAAAATCCACGACCACGAAAAAATCATTTGCCGTGCTTTCTGCGGCCCTTAGTTTTTCTACAAATGGTAGCAGGTGTCGATAGAAGAAGCTTAGCTACCTTCTAGTGGCAAAGCATAATGCCGAGTCGAGGCGACTTTAGCGGATGTAGTTCGCAGAACATTGAATTGTTATTTATCTCCCCCTTTATGAATCGCAACAAATCCAAGATAAAAAGTAAGTAAGTTCGTATGAGCTACTAGCCAACTCTTGTGACGGAGTTTTTAGGCTGCCTATAGGCCTCCGTCATAGCTTAACGACTTAAAGCCGGGAACGACAATTTAACAATTATAAAACATTTCACACAGCGCCATCTAGCCCCAAACTAAGCAAAGCTTGTACTATGGGCACCAGATGGCTGATAGAATACTTATATACTTTTTTTTTGTAAATACATACTTATATAATACTGACTGATTAACAACACCCAGACCCAGAAGAAACATTTGTAGAACATATAAACATTTCTCCCGTAGCGGGAATCGAACCCGCGCCTCTTGTGTCTTAGCCGAGCATTCGACCGCCACGCCGCCGAGGAAAAAATTATCCAAGACAACACATAAGCACTCATAGAATAAGTTACTTAGAGGTACCTCTTAATATCTGCGCTTGTAAATTACCAAGGGGTTTTATAACTGAACTTCAGGGTTATGGTTTGTTCAGCCTAAAGGGTATTTGTACAGACAGTGCTCTCGACTGATCCCTGCCCTTTGACTGGCAGACCCAACGCTGCTGACACTTCAAGGCAAACGTGTAAACACACAACGAGCATATGGGCCAAATCCTTCATTAAACAAATCATGATCATTAATTTGGATCGAAGCATTTGACTACACCATGCCCATATAATTACGTATTTTGTTTGATTATGTACCTACCTGTAAATAAGCGTTTTGTGTTTGCAATTTATTCTAAATGCTAAGGTTGCAACTTGCCTGTAGATAAATAACTAGTAGTTCGCCCCGAACTCGCCTAGAACAGAATTCGCGCCCTGAGGTTTCTCGTACTCACACTTTGTTTATGTACAAGTAGGTACCTACTGCTGTCCCGATTATTCGATTCAACAAAATGTTTCTTAGAAGTAACGGAGTCGATAAGCATCAAACAAAATATTTCGGCAACATGGCTCATTTTCATGGTTGGTCAAAAAAATACTATGCCAAAATTGATTTCACAAAAAAAGAGCAAATGGTTTCTATGACACTTTTCATGTACTTTCCTGCCACTTCTCTTCTGGTTCAAATTTCCACATACTGATATCCAGTCTAATCTGAACTGCGAAGACATCGAAACTCTAGCAAGAAGGAGCTCAGGTTAAAACGGTTTTTTAGTTTTACTTATTTTGCTGTATTAAAAAAAATGATTAACGGTTCGAAAGTTATGTAATAAAAATCTACAAACCTTTGAATATATAAACTGGTATATAATCAAAAGCCACAAATATATAAACATAAATCACCCAAGTTGCCACTGAGATCTTTGCTCACTTCCTAGCTCGATCAATATTTACCGACTTACTACAAAATAACTGGAAAAAATCGAGCTTACCAACTTATTTTGCTAATTTGCTCGAGTTCAAGTCGAGATTCTTGAAAGAATTGACAAATAATTATGTCAAATTCAAGAAAAAGTCTACTAGATTTTTACAGTGCAAGGTTTTACTGTGAAACTCTTATTAGTTTCTATTATGTTGTGTGTATGTAAAAGTAATCTTCAATAATCTTGTGAGTAATCGAATCTAATAAACGTAGCAGTCGTTTTACATCCTGAAAAAGACTTCAACGCGCTCCTTCTTATAGTATTTTTTATTCCTGACATAACGGGCTCTCTTTTTTATGAACACTAATTAATTTATTTACATTATACAAATTGAGCAACCGAAAGCATTGCAAAACCAAACAATAAGACATCGCAAGGACGCGCACTCCAAAAAAGTCGCATTGCATACAATACAAGTGATCTTTATACCCGAGATCAATCATAGCTTACTTGCTCTTATTAACGTATAACCCCGCCCAATTCAGTAGTCACTTGGCTCCAAAAGTTGTGATCAAATAAAGTTACATCAATAATCCGTAGGTTTACAGGCGTACGTGTGGTGTCGTCGAGATGGTATTGCAACGCTCGGGGCAGTAAGGAGACATATAAAAAGTCTTGTGAGACACAATTTTGGTACATTCAGCTAGAGATCTTCTCAAAGTGAAGTCACTGCCATTTACAACAACAATATGGCTTTCAAGGTACGACTCCAAGATTTATTAGTTTCAGATGTTTCTAAGACATAAAGCGAGATAATGTAAAGTGTTACGATTTTATCTTCTCATTGGTTCTGTTCAATGTGTAAAATGAGCAAGCAAAAAGTAAATAAACATCATTTAAGCGTCGTACGAAATTAATTACTATAAAATGGATACCTATGGTCTGGTTATCCATGTGATAACTTAGATAACAAGTGTAGCTGCATACTAAGTCTAACAACTTCAGCTACAACTGTGCTGTTACAGAGCGCAGCGTTTCTTACCATTATTTATTGTTTCAGCTTGTAGTACTGGTTTGCGCCATCGCGGCTGCACAGGCTGGCGTCATCGCTCCCGGTGCCTACACCGCCCACCCGGCTCCGGTCGCATATGCCGCGGCTCCCGTGGCCCACGGCCCGGTCTACTCCTCCTACGCCGCTCCCGTCACCAAAGTTGTCTCGAAAATCGTCGAAGAGGTCGACACGCACCCGCAATACAGCTTCGCGTACGACGTACAAGACGGTCTGACCGGAGACGCTAAGTCTCAGCATGAGACCCGCGACGGCGATGTGGTGCAGGGATCTTACTCCGTCGTCGACCCTGATGGCACCAAGCGTACTGTGGACTACACCGCGGATGATCACAACGGGTTCAACGCTGTTGTACGCAAGGAACCACTCGGTCACGTCGCCAAGGTCGCTGTAGCTCCTGTTGCCTACGCCTCTGCCCCCGTTGTCCACTCCGCTCCTCTGGTCCACTCCGCTCCTCTGGTTCACGGCGCCCCTGTGGCTTACTCTGCTCCCCTCTACCACCACTAAGTGACACAAATAAATCCGTCTAGTCAATAGTTACGAACAACGAACAAATAAATTATTGTAATTAAGGAGACAGAAAAATTAGGACAAGCATTATCAAATAAAAGTGTTTTACACGTTTTGATACAACATTGTGTTCGATTAATTTCCTCTATTTAGTCAATATAGCACATTCTAATGATGAATTCAAATTAGATAGCTCGTTACCTACATATTTATAAATGTAGGTATTCGTAATAGGAGTGCGACCCCAGAGCATTAAATATCCGAGACGGTTCTGAACGCATCTGATAAAAATAAAATGCATCAAGTACATTGTTGTTGTACGATTTTGAAGTTTTGCCGAAATACTTTTCTACACACTTTATGTACAGAGGAGTACTGTATAACTACTTGAGTGTTGATGAGAAGGTCGGTTTAGTGGGTTTAAACCCCGGCCGTGCTCATAACGGTGAAGGAAAACTTAGTGTGAAAACCAGACTGTATTCTTAAAGTGGCTTCGAGCTTGCAAATCTTACGCATGGAATGCTAACTACATAATTTGCAAAATATGAGAATGTTTCAAAAAATATATTAGGATATGCATCTGACTTCCCTTAGACATCATCAACAATTTCGTTTTCCGTTACACAAGTTCCACTTTGTCTATATTTATAATTTGCGTCTAGTCAAAAAGTCACATAAGTAGGATATGAGCGAGCATCTTAGATTTATTTATCCCACGAGTTTCACGGCAATAAGTCTAACAATGGACTGTCAAACACAAAATATCTACCAACACATCAAAACTACCTACCTAATAAGCACTGCTGGTCTAGTGGTAATGACGCCGCCTTCCGATCCTAAGGTCATGGGTTCAAATCCAGTCATGTACCAATGGATTTTTCTGTTCGAAAAAATTATGTGCGCTAAGCCATACCAGTACTTTAAAATGGTGAAGGAAAACATCATAAGGAAACCGGCATGTCGTAGAATCTAAAAAGTTTGTAAATATATTGTGTCAAGTTCACAAAATAAGCCCTTGAGACGCACTTTAAATCCTTTCACCACACTAGTGTGAAAAAACTATTGACACGACTAGATAGATAAACCTAATAAGCAACGAATTAAAAATTTCATTATTTTAGGACATTTACAATATATATCTACATATATCCACGTTTAACGTGACTGATCATCATCGCTGAATCGAATCCACTGAAACTAGAAAATTATAATTTAGAAGAAGACTATAATCCGACTTTTAATGTTTGATTCATAAATATGACGTTTTGTTTAAAAGAAAGATACCTAAAAACTAGTAGGCAGTATTATTATTATTTCAGTTCGTACTTTCAAATGCGGGAAAGAATCGAGGCACCTTATTTATTTTACGCATTAGCATTATTAAAATGAAATGTTTAAACAAAACAAGTAGGTAAACGAAAATCAGTGAACTATTTCAGCTACATTTTCGATTAAATTCTATTTTTTTTTTATAAAGATGGCACAAAATGTGAATACAGTGAATCTTATTATAATGGTCAGCCTATAAGTAACTTCTTTTCATAAGTTATAAAGTATATTTCAGTTACATTATGCGTAGTAAAAATATAGAGTATAATATTGGTAGAAATAATTTATTGTTTTTAATATTTACATACCTAGTACTATTAACACCAGGTACTAAGGACTAATAACGATTAGTTATTAAGTTTAGTGGTGGTAGACAGGGGCAGAGTGGTAGACAGGGGCGGAGTGGTAGACGGGGGCAGAGTTGTAGACGGGGGCAGAGTTGTAGGCGTGGGCGGAGTGGTAGACGGGGGCAGAGTGGTAGGCGGGGGCGGCGTAGGCAAGTTTGGCGACAGGGGCGGCGGCGTAAGTGACGGGGGCAGCGACCTTGGCGACGTGAGCGAGGGGCTCGTTGTGGACCACAGCGTTGAAACCGTTGTGGGCATCAGCGGTGTAGTCTACGGTACGCTTGGTGCCGTCAGCGTCGACAACGGAGTAGGAGCCCTTCACGACGTCTCCATCACGAGACTCGTGCTGGGACTTGGAGTCTCCGGTGTGGGGGTCCTGCACGTCGTATGAGAAGCTGTACTGGGGGTGCGCGTTGTACTCCTCGACGGCTACTTTGGCGACGGGGGCCGCGTGGTAGGCCACGGGAGCCGAGTGGTAAGCTACGGGAGTCGCGTGGTAGGCGACGGGGGCAGCAGGGAGGAGACCGGCGCTGGCAGCCGCCACCAAACCGAAGAAGACGACGAACTGTAACACAAAAACAAATTTAATCAAATAGGTAGATAATATAAACTGGTTTACGATTTGAACACCCATCCCAAATTAAATAACTTCTCCCAATAAAATAATCTTGTGGCAATTAATACCTTGAATGCCATTTTGATTGTTGGTTGAACTGTATCGAAAGAACAGTAGGCAGTGTATGATATAAATTGTGAATTCACTTGCGAATTTATATCGTCGCTCATAGCCTGAGGCGGGCAGGCCTGATACCGATACTGACCTATGTTTGACATGTTTCAATAAAAACGATTGTACTTTTCTTCGGTTTCATAGTACGTAGTGCATATTGTGAAATTGTTATAGAGATAGCTCAAGGATTTGTAGAGATTAATTTTTTCTTCCTATATCAAAGAGCTTCCAACATTTCCAGGTATTTCCAGTTATGAAACAGTAGTTATGAAGCTAATTTTTCTTGAAGTGACATTCATGTGCAAGGGGTTGAGTGAAGAGATAATAGGTATATTCTCTAGAAAAAATAATTGTATATACCTGAGATAAAATTATAACTAAGATTAAACATAAACATGCAAATATTAATTATGTATGATGAAACAGGCGTAAAATTATACCTATGCCGTTAAGAAATTATGTACCTAAGTAAATTCATTAATAAATAATTTTAAAATTTTCCTAACTAGATTAATACCTAATATTTAGTTCAACGTGCTTTTGAAGCTGGCTGAAACTAACCGTTTTTTATAGTAGTTCGTGCCAACATTACGACTTTGAACTTCACCGCGGGGCGGGCAGTGAATCATAAAACCGGTAAGTCGACGCCGCCTTCGCCTCGGGCGTTAAGTGCCTATATAAAATTGCAAGTTTCTTTTGAATATCATTAAACAGTCTAAAGACTTATTTCAATCACTACATCAAAAATGGCTTACAAGGTATTTAAATAGTTTAATAAATATTAATTTTAACTTCACAAAAATTATTAATTATAATTTGTTTGTAATTATAATTTTTGCCCTGTTACAGTTCGTCGTTTTCTTCGGTTTGGTGGCAGCCGCTAGTGCTGGTCTCCTCCCCGCAGCTCCCGTCGCCTACCACGGGGCTCCCGTGGCTTACCACTCGGCACCCGTGGCTTACCAAGCGGCTCCCGTGGCCTACCACGCGGCCCCCGTCGCCAAAGTAGCCGTCGAAGAGTACAACGCGCACCCCCAGTACAGCTTCTCATACGACGTACAGGACCCCCACACCGGAGACTCCAAGTCCCAGCACGAGTCTCGTGATGGAGACGTCGTGAAGGGCTCCTACTCCGTTGTCGACACTGACGGCACCAAGCGTACCGTAGACTACACCGCTGATGCCCACAACGGTTTCAACGCTGTGGTCCACAACGAGCCCCTCGCTCACGTCGCCAAGGTCGCTGCCCCCGTCGCTTACGCCGCCCCCGTCGCCAAGCTCGCATACTCCGCCCCCGTCTACCACTCCGCTCCAGTCTACCAGTCTGCCCCTGTCTACCACTCTGCCCCCGTATATCACTCTGCTCCCGTGTACCATCACTAACTATAAAGATCTAGTCATTATTTGAACGCAATATTGTCATGTTGATGTTCGAAATAAGAAAAATAAAGTATTACGACACTCACAAAATGATTTTATTTCTCGGCTTCCTCTTTCATACTTATCATATACGTCCGAGTAACTTAGCTAGAAACGGCCATATCCACTAAGCTAAGAGGATGGTATAGGTGCTGGGCAAGCCTACTCCATCTAAAATCGATCCTGGCACTGCAGCGTCCCATTAGTGTAGGCAAAGAGTTGCCTGTAGATGCTGTGTAAATAATTAGTTGACACAATCGAGAAATATTACATTTGGACATTTTTACCTCTAAAACGCTACTCATTCTTTTCCTGTGACAAGTTTGCTTCAATCAGATGAATAGTTCACTACACTTACTCCCACCTTAACACCTTAGCCAAAACTTTTACAGCATGATCCTTGGATCATGCTGTAAAAGTTTTGGCTTTTAAAAGTCCCACATAGAGTGGGATAAGGGCAGGAAGATGATGATGACTTACTCCCGTTGGGATACCTACAAAAGCTAACAATTCTCCTTGTTTTCTATAGAACATAAATGTGGTACTTTTGGCCAAAATTCAAGAACGCGTTCAAAATTTTCCTCCATTGACAAACTGTAGCTCATTTCCAATTGCGCGCACATCCATAGTGATGCGCACTCATAATACAAAGCGCGAACTTGGGCCGAGTGTCACAACCTGCTGCTGGTATATATACCTTGACGGACGCCACAGGAGCATAGTCACACTTGACTTCATCCTCAACCCATCCACGAAAACAAAAATGGCCTTTAAGGTAATTTTTTCTTTTACCGATATTATTGATGAATTGTATCTTTGTCTTACGATGATCATCATTAGCAATATTTTTTTAACGTCATGCCTTTTTGTGTAACAAATAATTCTTTAATGGACTTTCTTATTTTTTTACATAATAACAAAATCAATAATTTATCTAAATTAAAAAAATACTTGAGTAATACTGATATTTAAAAGATTATTTCGTCTTATTTTTGACTTAAAATAAACATCCGTTTCTATAACACTATTGTATTGTCGCGATAGCAAGACAGCAAGTGAGACGACTGTCTACTATTCTAAGCTCATTGAGATGCAGCAGGCAATACCTTGCGTCCTTGACGCGTCCGCATCCTCGGCTTGTTAGTCATTTCTCAGCTGAGCGCTTGCGCAACCAAACTGTTTCGCCCTCGCGAATCGTGTTACTGTTTCAAGTACAGTTGATGTGTGCCTCGCACATAAATAAGATTAGTAATAGGTCTTTTGGTTTCAGTTCGTCATCCTCTCTTGCCTTGTGGCTTTAGTACGCGCTGGAAACATCCCGGTGGCAGCGCCTCTCGTTGCGGAGCCAGTGGTGGCAGCGCCGGTCGCGGCGAGACTTGAGGAATTCGACCCTCTGCCACAGTACAGGTTCGGGTACGATGTAGCAGATTCGCTGACCGGTGACTACAAGAGCCAAACGGAGGAGCGCAACGGGAACTTGGTTCAAGGACAATATTCTCTGGTCGATGCTGACGGCACCCGTCGTGTTGTGGACTACACTGCGGATGATCTGAACGGATTCAATGCGGTGGTTCGCAAGGAGGCACTGGTTGCCCCCGCTGTCGTCGCTGAGCCCGCGGTGGTGCCTGCTCGCTATGCTGCAGCTCCAGTGGCTGCTCCCCTCGCCGCCGCACCGGTAGTAGGGCCAGCGCGCTACACAGCCGCCTACACCGCTCCTCTGGCCTACCCCGCTCCAGCAGTTGCTCGGTACGCCACATACACCGCCCCTGTTGCCCAGTACGCCGCCGCCCCTGTAGCGTACGCCCCTGCCGCTGCGAGATACGTAGCATACTAAACATCTCAACAAACAAGGACTGATAACGAATATTAAATGGCTTTATATTTTTACTGAAACATCATAATTTCATTTACTTAGGTACATTCCTTATTGTAATACGAGTAGATGTAAATATTCTAAACTTCAACATATATAACACTACCTCTATTCTGTAATCATAGGTAGTGAAAATTTTTACTCTTTTATTATTTTGACACATGGGAAAAATATCTATCAATCATCTCATAATTTCTGAAGTTTGATTGATTTTAAAACAAATCATGGTTTTGTGATACAGTAGACTATTTTATTTTTATTTGTAGACGTTTATTAAAAACAGTAAAATGGAGGAAAAGCAGTTGTACGGTGCATTGACTGTGTATCGCGAACGAGGCGCTTTCCTTAGGCGTCTCGAACAATTTGAGAAATCAAAAGCTTCGTACGATGAAGCATTCAAAAGTACTCCTGATGATGTTAGGATGCTTACGGGCAGGAGCCAGGTGTGTGCTGACGCGGTACAGCCAGTACAGGCATATGCTGACGCAGAATTAGCGCTCAAACTAGAACCAGGGAATATGATAGCCCGAAACATGCAGGCGCGTGCTATGTACACCATGTCGGACTTCGAACGATCTGTCGTCATGAACTACCGAGGGGCACGAGCACGCAGACAGCCGCCATACTTCATGGAAGGCATTAATCAGGGAGTTGAAACGATACAAGACTGTATCGGCATCAACGCTGGCAGCGTCATGCTGGATTTCCTTCCATTAATCAAGCAAGTAGAAGCCCTACGCACTGATGAAAATGAACCGCAGAAAGCACTGCACAAGTGCAGAATCCCAAAACTAGAACGTAAAAAAAAGTTAACTCAAATGGAGGCTAGAAAAACCTTAACGCTATCTCGAGTTCTCGCCATGAAATATTTAGGTCCTATGGCTTATGATAAATTCTTTTTGGGTGAACTCACAGAGGATCCTCGCATAATGTCTGCAAATTCAGGAGGAAGCCTTGAGTTAAAAGGCATCGTAAAAGAAGCTCTGAGGTCACTGACCGAGCGACAAGATATGCTGCGGTCACAACGACCTTATTATACCATCAAATTAGCTGAAAAGGCTGAATCTAAACATCAAGATAGATATAAGGAAGCTGTACTAATCAAAGAGCGTGAGATCGGCGCTAGGACCGCTGAGCGCTTATTGAAGGCAATCGAGAAGAGTATGCGTGCTAACAGGGTAATGGACCTGATCGCTCAAGCAGAACGCATGCAGTTGTTCCTCGACGGTAAAACTCCGCGAACATTACCCGATAAGGAGGTTTACACAGACCGGCTATATAGAGCCGTGGGAGAAGGATATTTGTCTCAACATCGTCTCTCGTACACCCTAAGCGAGCGTGGAAACCGTCGCCGTATCGCTTTTCTTATGGGTCTTCCGGTCGGTCGCCCGCAATCTTTCGATTCAGTCATGGCCACATACCCTTACAAGTTCATCGATATTAAACAAGCTACTGAAAAAGTGGTTGCAACTCTCGAGATGTGTGAGAACTCTACTATGAAATGCTGGTTGCAGTACGAACTATCACGACTGCTTTGTACTCAAAAGAATTACGCGCTTGCCAAATTCTATGCAAAGAGGTGCCAGAGAGAAGCTCAGGAATTAGGTAGCATAACATGGTGGCTCAATGGCTGCTTCGTTTTGATGAGTGGTGATATGCAACAAGGTAACGCTAATGAGGTGCGGATTCAGGTTGAAGAGGCATTCGAGTGGTCGAAAAAGATGCAGGATCCAGAACGAGTTCAAGCGTTTCTGGGGAAATGTTCAGAGATGGCGAACGAAGCCGTAGCTGCAGATGAGCGTAAGGCTATCATACAGAGAGAGAAGCAGATAGTGGCCGTGATGGATGAACAACAGCGCATCGAGACGCAGGTTCTGTTCAAGCGGATGTCGACGGTGCCTACTGGGAGGCGGTTCTCGGTGCTGCCACGCAAGCCCGAGCCAGGAGAGTCTAAGTCCGAGCGCCGCAAGCGCCGGCAGCGCGGCCTCTCAGTCATTCCCGGTCCAGAGCAAGCACTGGCACCACCACCTAAATCTGCAACTATGGGTTTCCAGGTATTTGATATTTGATAACTATCTTAGCTATCTAGAAATTCTTTATAATGCATTATTTTACTACCTACTTCTAGTTTTGTATATTTTGCTATAAATAAAATGTTATACCAAGTTTGATAGTCCATCTGTTATTTGGTCCACATTTCCCCCTAATATGTTCTGTGCTTTCTTTACAAGATTCATCAATAAATAAACAATGAGTTTTTTTTAATAAATAGTTTATTTACAAGATGGCATTCAATCAACGTTTGTCATGAAGTATTCTAGTGGTGGTAATAGGTAGGCGCGGAGTAGGCGATAGGCGCAGAATAAGCGATCTTAGCCGGAGCGGCGTGCACCACTGGGGCAGAGTGTACGACGGGGGCGGCGGCGTAAGTCAGAGGAGCAGCGTATTTGACGGGAGCGGCGTAGGCAACGGGGGTAGCGGCGTACTTGACGGGGGCAGCGGAGTAGGCGACGGGAGCGGCGACCTTGGCTACGTGAGCGAGAGGCTCGTTGTGGACCACAGCGTTAAAACCGTTGTGGGCATCAGCGGTGTAGTCTACGGTACGCTTGGTGCCATCGGCCTCGACGATGGAGTAGGAGCCCTTCACGACGTCTCCATCACGAGTCTCGTGCTGAGACTTGGAGTCTCCGGTGTGGGGGTCTTGCACGTCGTAAGAGAAGCTGTACTGGGGGTGGGAGTTTTCTTCGACAGCGACCTTGGCAATGGGAGCGGCATAGCTCACGGGAGCTGTGTGGTAGGCGACGGGAGCCGCGTGGTAGACTGGGGCGGCTTGCACAGCGTGGCTGTTGTAGGAAAGGGGTGCCGAGTAGGACACCTGGGGGAGGAGCCCTGCGCTGGCGGCCGCAATCAGGGCGCTGAACACGACGAACTGCAATTAAACGTTACATTATTAATCCTTGTTCAAGTCCAGACTAAACCGAGGAACAGGATCCTCTAGGTCTAGTTTCTAAGACTTTTATGAAGCACCTTATCTTTGAATTCATATTATACCTTGAATGCCATTTTAAAATGTGAATAAGTTAAACGGTGAGATGGAACTGCCGAATGTGGGTCTTGCTCTCGTTTTATACGAGTCGCGTGTCCGCTCGTGACATTCGGATTGTGACGTCACTGGTCCGGTAATCGAATCTCGTACGAGGAGCTTATTACTTTCGCTTGTAATTGAAGTATTAAGAAGGCAAGGCCGCGATCTTTGGTGGAATGTGTAAGTGCCGGACCGCCGCCGCCCTCATTTGTTCACAGAAATCATTATCTTTTTAGTGAGGCCGTTGGTAGGTATATTCAGAGACAAAAGCTTATGAACATCTAGAGTTTGCTAAAGGTTCTAATATTATGTAGAAAAAAAATATTTTACATAATACAAGGTATTATGTAAATTATCGTGTATATGTAATGTATTATGTATTATACATAGACCAAGATAAATCCACGACAAGAGCCAAAATTTTTATTCTTATCCAACAGTTTCTAAAGAGATTTAAAATTTGAAACACCAATGTTCATGAACTTCTGCCGCTGACCGTATCATACTTGTAGTTAAAGTAGTAGGTACTTTTGACCAACTATGATACGGTAATATGTCTAGTTATTCAAATCCGCCTTAGTTTAGCAGCAAATCTCCGGGTCTTTCTTGAGTTTATGAGATTGAATACTTACTCGTAGGTAGGTTTCCTTAAAAGGCAAGTATAGACTTGTGGAATCTTTTACATTGAAAATGGTCTACATATTTATACAATTAGTTAATTATCTATAGCCAGGAACAGGAAGGTTATTAGGTTCTATGGCCACGGAGGGGTTATCATAGTAACCAGTGTATAAGAATCAAAACTATATTAAACTAATTTTAATCATTTAATACCATAAATAACAGTCATAAAAATCCTATAAAAGTACAAAGCAACAACAAAATTGTAATAATTCATCTAGTAGTAGAAGGGTGGTCTAGGGGCTAAGAGGGGGGCGGGAGCGGGTGCGAATAATGGTGCCCTGGCAACAACTGGTGCAGGTGCGTACAGGGGAGCTCTGGCTACGAAAGGAGCTGGGGCCACAACTGGGGCTGGAGCGACGACTCTCGCAGGCGCGGCGATAACCAGCGGCTCACGACGAACAACCGCGTTGAACCCATTGATAGGATCCGCAGCGTAGTCAACAATCCTCCTAGTGCCGTCGGGGTCGACGACCGAGTATGAACCAGTGACGAGGTCGCCGTTCCTTTGCTCCTGGTGGCCTTTGTAGTCTCCTGTGAGGGAATCTTGCACGTCGTAGCCGTAGGAGTACTGCGGGAAGGGGTCCACGCGGGCGAGGGGAAGGGGGGCGACCACACTAGCAGCGGCCACGCTGACCAGGCAAATGAATACTACAATCTGTAAAGAGAGAAAAGTAATTTATAATTAGGATAAATCATATTTTATTCATATTAAATAATAGGGCTTTATTGTTCGGGTACTGGGCGGTATTTTGGGAGGTAAGTATATTTTTGGACTTATTCAACTTCATTAACTTTATTTACTAATTTAAGTTCATTTCATTCGCTCATGCTTAGTCTTATCAATGGATAAAGCCCCAATAACTGCTTATTGTTTATTAATGTAATGCACGTAATGCAAATAAATTTCATAATAATTGTAATTGATTTATGTTACGTAAGGCGCTATTAAAAACTCTTCGTTACTGCGTTGAAATAAGGTTCTAATTCAAATAGAAATGTTAATGGTTTACGTGTAGGCCCTATGCACATTTATATGCATCGGTGGTATGTGTATGTCCACTTGCAACTTGCGACATGCTCCCATTTAAACCTTTCATTGTTTTATGCATTGAGAATATTAAAACTAAAGATACTTACGTGAGTTATTAAATAATTCTACTACTAACTATGAATAAAATTCAACCCACATCTATCTTTGCTAAAAGAGCGCATTTGAATCTTTTGTACTGTAAAAATATTCTGTGCTTTTATATTTCAACACCTTCATGTTCTAATAATTTTGATTTAAGATACTTTTGATGAGTTTTTCTAGGGACAAAATAAGTCTTTGCAAGTTTGATTAACTTTCATGTTTAGAAGATTAGCATTGATTTCATTGACAAGTGCGGCCGCATAGAAAGTTATATATCCCTCCCATTTTATTAGTAAAAATATTCCAAGGACGAACTGTCTGATACCGAAATTATGCTAGGCGTGGGCGTGCTTAGCATACAATGACTAGTTTGAGTTGTTGCTAAAAATAACTGCAGACATTTCACTGCCTATTTAATAATTAAAATATCTATCTTAGTTGGCTTATGCCTAGAAGTAAGTACGTCTTGGCCAAAACTGACATTTTGTTCAAGTTCCAATATGCAGTTTCTTCAAATGATTCATTTATATTTCTAATACTTTTTTATTTTTATATAATATTTTTTATATATAATTTATATAATTAAAGACAATATAACCCGCCTTTTCACTTTTTATCTTTTACTAAGTTCAGTTATATTGCGTTTTCCATAACAATAGATGGACAATGGTTAAACCAACAAAGAATGGACGAACAAGTTACTTTATTGTCCAGTTCGGAACGAAAGCGGCAGGTCGCATAGTAATAGTAGTATTGTGTTGCAAAGCGTCTGGATACGGATCGCGTTCGTCAATTGTGCGCACGCGCCGAATACTATCGGCATATCGATCATTGGATAAGAATACGACGGCTTTAATAGAGCTTTTTAAACGAATTTACGGCAAGTACTTTTTCGATTTGAATATTTGTAACAATGGAAGACAATAGAAGCAAGAATAAAGCTCAAAACATTAATTCCTAGTTATGGAAAAATGTAAAAAAATATTTTATTTTGAATTTTGTAACGTCCTAATAAGACTAAGTAGACTTTGAATTAATACATACATACATACATATTATCACGCCCATATCCCTAATGGGGTGGGTAGAGCCACAAGCCAGAAACTTGCAGCTATTTCTGATTCAAAATTCTCAGATGGATATGGTGAATTTGAATTATTAGATCTTTTGTATTTTTCAATACATTTTTTGCTACACTATGAAATTTATTAAAGATCAATTTTGAATTAATATATATTTACCTTGGAGTCCATGTCTGTTGGCTTGGGATAGGATGAGCACAGTCCTCGAGGTGGAATGTGACTACCCTTGGCCAGGAGCGCGTTATATATCGAGCACTGCGTAACGCGGGACGTGAGCACAATACCATCTGCCTCATTGAAGAAAGTGCTGTCAATTACGTACAGTGCTACCCGCACGTCACTGTGGAGCAAAATTTCGGCTGTTCCGGGTCTTATTCACTTGCTTTTGTAGGTCAGAGTCCTAGACTCAATATGGAACACACCTAGACAATGTAAAGTTGACCTAAGTCCTTACATTAGTCAGTTTTACATTAGAAGCTAATTTTCTATCTATACATCTATACAATAATATATCTATATGTACATACATATTATCACGCCCGTATAATAGGGTGGGCAGAGACACAAGTGATCATAAGGAAACTTGCAGCCATTTCTGATCCAAGACTCCCAAGATGGATATGGTGAACCACGGTTACAGGTGATCAGCCCATCACCCATATAGGTCCATCAAGCTGAAGAGGATACTAGGTACTCCTTAATCGAGTTTTACGACATGCTCGGAGAGAGAAGCAGCTGGACGCATTCTATGTTTTTTCTTTACTCCCAGTAAATAAAGAAATAACCTCATACTGTTTGACTGGCACTAATTATAGCACAGCCCAAACTGATTTTGGAATTAGGATTCCGAAATCAGTTTGGGCTGTGCTATAGGAACTCAGATATAATTATAGGTATATCTGAGTTTATTATATTCCTATTTAAAGCAAATGTAGCCGAAGGATAGGTACAAAAATAATTTCCAAAATTCGACTCTAAAAGGATATCTTCCTACAAAAAAGGTTCACGGGAAAATTATTAATCTCTTCGAAATAAAATTTATACGAAACCACCTCATGATCATTCACTACCTTTCACTACCCACCAGCAAAAGAACAAACAAATTATAAGAAAGGCGGATATCACTGACCATGTGATCAAAAATCTTTTGACAGAATATTCAGTCAGAAGATGTTACTTCTCTGTGAGATCTTTTCATCGGTATCTTAGTCATTGGGTTACATTACACATCTCTACGTACCTATCCGTTTTATCATGAGGGTTTTAAGAGTATTTAAAAAAAACATTTAATACTTATTCTTCCATTTTTATATTTAATGTAACCAAACCGAGTGTCAAACCTACATATAAAACCTTTTCACACAAATTATATATGTTATTCTAGAACCAAAACTTCATAAAATACATTAAAATTTTCATCAAAATCGGTTTAGTGGTTACGGGGATACGTGGTAACATACACACAAACTTTTGCATTTATAATAAGGTAAAAAAAAACAAGGTGTACTTAATTTATATACCTACTTTGATTATAACGAGCATCATTGTAATTGCCAAGCAATAGCTTGACCATCATTTTCCCGCTCCTGAAATGGTTAAATGCTTCAGCTATTAGGAACTCGAAAGGTGATTTGTTCTGATTTTGAGTCTGGCCAAAACCGTCTCCATGGCCCATTCCCATGCGTGATATGCCACAAATCCCACCCCTCGTTTTGTAAACTGGAAGGAAGTGGTCTGAATTATGTAACTTTTAAACAGGAGTCTTTTAAGATTTATCCAATCTCAAGGTCATCTTTCGAGTAATCTTAGATCACTTTGCGGTTTCGTGGTCGCTATTAGCATGTTTATTATATAATACATTTACTCTACATTTAGTGATCGACCAACCATTAGGTTTAAAGATAAAATTCAAATGTGCAATAAAACATAGAAAATGTTTAGGTATGTATTACCTATACACAACCTTTTCTTTTTGTACGAGGAATGTGGATGGTCTGCATTAAGCAAGTATGTATTTTCTGGACGGAGTTATACATTGTACAATTTGATTCCTTGTGAGTAACGCAATGTATATTAAATGGACAGAGTGCAGCACAGAGACTTGTTTCGAAGCGGATCATGTCGTGTAAGCAAGCATGCATATAGGTACTGGACTTCACTAGAAACCGCTCGGCTTTCTTGTATCCTAATCTGATTGCTATGTGTAGGTACTTATAATGTAGGACTTGTAGTATTAGCAAAACCCAATTGCCAATCACAAATTGTAAGTAAACGGAGCATTTTCATATTTGCCAGCTAGAGCTACACTTGCCTTAGATTTTTTTTAATTAAGTGATACACATTCTAATTGTTGCAATTTGAAAATTGTTGACATAATGAGTAAACTAAACTCTTGCATTTTCAACAAGTGCAACTATTTTATATCAGTTTATTTGTGGATGGATAGGGATGTATCATCGATGGTTTATTGGTTTTCAATTGACAACAATTATATATTTTTTATAATTCGTTTATTTTTTCACTTCGTTTATTAAAGTTAAACAAAACATTTACAACTATGTACAAAACAAGTCTTTATGGTTATAGAATGGGTTATCAATTTGGTGGTAATCTAGGGATAGCGGTAGCCGGCGACGTTGGTTTCGACGAGCTTAGCAGGAGCAGCGCGCGGGACGACGGCAGCAGGTGCGGGCGCCACTGCGGCGGGAGCGACGCCTGCGGTGTATGCCGCCGCTACAGGGGCTGTATATGCTGTGTAGGCAGCGGGAGCGTACTGGGTGTACGCAGCAGAGGCATACTGGGAGTAGGCAGCCGGGGCGTACTGAGTGTAGGCTGCGGCTACTGGAGCAGCCGCGTAGCGGGCAAAGGGGGCAGCGACAGCAGTAGCCACGGGAGCGGTGGCGTAGCGAGCGGCTACGGGTGCTGCAGTGTATGCAGCGGCAACGGGGGCGGCGGCGTATCTGGCAGCTACAACGGGAGCAGCGGCGTAGCGGGCTGCTACCACGGGAGCAGCAGCGTAGCGGGCAGGTATGACGGGAGCAGCCACGGGAGCTGCGGCGTAGCGGGCAGCTACGACGGGAGCAGCCACAGGAGCAGTGGCGTAGCGGGCGGCTACAACCGGAGTGGCCACAGGAGCAACAGCGTAACGAGCCGGGGCAAAAGCAGGCTGAGCTACGACCGGGGCTGCGAGCGGCGCGGCGTACCGTGCGGCCACGACGGCGGGCTCGGCCACGACAGCGGGGGCAGCCGCCACCAGGGGCTCATTGCGCACCACTGCGTTGAAACCATTCACCGAATCCGCAGAGTAATCGACTACACGACGGGTTCCATCGGATTCGACTAGAGAGTATTGTCCGCGCACCAAGTCACCGTCGCGTTGCTCCGATTGACTCTTGTAGTCACCGGTGAGTGAGTCAGCTACGTCGTATCCGAATCGATACTGGGGCAGGGGGTCGAACTCCTCTAGGCGGGCTGCCACCTGAACGGGCGCGGCGGGAGCCACAGCGTACGTGGCTACGCTGCCGTAGGCCGCGGCAAGCAGGCAAGAGAAGACCACCAACTGAAGAAAAATATAACCAATTTTAGAACTTCGTTCCCTTTCAAATTACATATTCAGTAGTTTCAAATGCAAGACACGTTTCGTTGATTCTAATGAATCGTTAATATTTTATGATTGTCGATCGATTAATATGTTGCAAAGTTATTTGCAGGTGCCTATTTGAGACATTTAAGAAGCAATGTATAAAATTGTTCGGTAATTGATACGTTTTGAACTAGTTAATCCGTGGTATTGATAACACTGGGTTTTGATCACTATCACGAGCACTTTACACTTTTCACAAATTAATCCTTGTATTCCGTACCTTGAAAGCCATATCTATGGTTTGATGAAGTGTGTTCAGAGATGCTTAGAGCTGGTAACTGTACCCCTTGTTGGCAGCATACAGCATTTATAGTAGTTGGCAGAAGCGCTTGCCTCATCCTGGTCGCATCTCCAAATTTAAATATATTCAAGTACGCACGTACGAGCCTGGCCGAGGGGACGGCTGGACAATGCCACGTCAACAATGCCGTTACTTGCAACATCGTTGGCCTATCAAACTTGACGGTCACACCTATTCTCCGCTATATTTACAAAACGTAATGTTTTCAGGAGACACATGAGCTAGTGGCAAACTCTTGGCCTCCATCATGGCTTAACGACTTAAGAGCCGAGAACGACAATTTAACGTGCCTTCCGAAGCACGAAGCGCTGTGTGAATTGGATAGAGTTCAGTCGAATTAAATATAAGAAATCGTTGTAGCGGTCTGGGATAGTATGATGGGCTGATGAAATTGACACCAACTCATTCCATGGAACCCTTCTGCGTTTCTACATTCTTATTCATAGAAAGAAGCATGTCGGGATCATAAGCAAATGAAGATCCATGATATCTGCCTGCCTATGCGAAACGCGTGATTTTATGTACCTATATACTAGCTGCCGCCCGCGGATTCGCTCGCGTGGTACCTACATAAAAAATAGCCTATATGTTAATCTAGTACATGTACTATGTATATTCCAAGTTTCATTCAAATCCGTTCAGCCGATTAGGCGTGATTGAGACAGAAACATTAAAAACATTGTCACAAACTTTCGCATTTATAATAATAAGTAAGATGTAGGTATACATATATCGTTATGAATTTTATATGTATATGTACATCGTTAGGATTCTCATGATGAGTCCAGAAATCTTCAGTCTTTGAGCTATTACCTTCGTTTTTTTTACTAGCGACTAATACTTAGTAGGTAAGGTTCCTGCAGCCTACTCCATCTTAATTTGTCCCGGGCACTACAGCGTCCTGTTTGTGATGGTAAAAGTTGCCTCCTGACGCTGTATAAATCATTTACTATAGATGGTAAAAGGCCTTAGTTTTTTTTTAAGGTTCCTGCGCATTCGCTTATAAAATATCCTAATCTCAAGTCCTTCCTCTAGAAAATGTTACATACGTTGCAAAATAACGGTCTAGTTTAGTACTTAGTTTAACTTGTCGACATTTTAAACAGGCTTTTGGTGAAATAACTAGTGAGTATTTTATTTCATCATCTTGCGAGCCTCGAACAAACTACTTATAACAATGTATCATAAGGCGTGATAATATGTAGGAATACACACATTCCTACATATTATCATGCCCGTATCCTTACTGGGGTAGACAGACCCACATGTAGGTAAACATAAAAAATCTTGCAGCCACACCTGATTCAAAGTTCCAGTGGATACGGTGAACCATGGTGACAGGTGATCAGCCCACCGCCTATATATAGAATAAGAAACTTATAATTACTTAATTTTTATTCAGCTCTGAACCATTTCATTCTTCTTATAATACTAGGTAGGTATTAAAAGTTCCTGATTCACTAAACCGGTTTAGCTTAAGTCTTCCATACAAAACGCATTTTAATCCACGTAGGATGACCTAAATCGCTAATGACCTTGCTAAAGAAACCCTAGTTGAGTTCATAGGTCAAGGTCACTTCAATTGGAGCACAGACGTCGTACAAACGCACTTTCCGTCGCGTACTTGACCGGTTATTTATAAATGCAAGTAGTCACAGTTAGAGACTGTGAAACACGTGCCACTTCGCTTCTTCATTTTAAAAATCACACTCATGTTAAATAAAAAACGAATATCTAACAAATTGATAGGTAGAACAAGCAAAAAAAAATACGGACTGGAGCAGATGAATTTAAAGAAAATTATTGATTTATTTTTTAGAATGTCTAGTAAAAATGGTTGGGTTCGCTTTTTAATTTCTTTCATTAAGAGAACACGTTCAATTGTAATTTGTACTTGGTGGTCTAAAATATTGTCCTGACTGACTCACTTCACCAGATGTTTGCATTTGTATAAGTTTTTCATTGGTCTTTTGAAAACCATGCCAACATTAGACCGCCGTTGGCGTCAAGATCGAAAAAAATAGATCAACGTAAAACATTTGTTATTATTTTTAGAGCAATGAGGAAAAGCAATAAATAAAATAACGCGAGACGCGTGCCTTCGTTTTTTGAAGCTTACTCTGCGCACGCGCGTCCTTCGCAAGGTTGCCAACTGTTGCATAACCACTGCGCGGGTGTTCACAGTGATACCAACTGTGACTCAGGGGTCCGTTACTACTACCAGTCATGTCACTGGTTTTTCACAAGCTTCTTTCGTGAACTTGACACAATGTTTTCACAAGGAGCCGTTGGAAAAATTAAACTATTTTTACTATTATATCTGTTTTTTTTTCATATTTTACTGTTTATATAAAAAAATTAAATAATATCATGTTAATCTTAATTTTGTTGTCTTATGAGAGAAAATAAATATATTAAATACGTTTGTCAAAAGGTTAAGTAAATATGTTTAGTAGATCAAAACGCTAGATCTAAACGTAGGTATGATCTATTAAACTAGATTCAGTTACCTTTTCGTCCCCGAAGCTATAATTACAATATGTTAGATCTTACTAATATATATTAAGATCTATGTAGGTAGCAAATTGAAGCAAATAAATGAATGTGTGACCTACATACTACGCACGATCGCATGATAATCGGATGTGCTATTAGACTTATTTCATTATTAACCTAACACCAATTGTTTTATTCACAATTCGGCCAGAAGCGCGTTGAAGTCTTTTCAACCGAAAAGTGTCACTAGGAAGTATTCGTAGACACAAAATAATAAGATACCTGATACGTTGTGCTCAGTTTTGAATCAAATAACACATTTTAAAACAATGAGAGTCCTTGATTCGTATTTTAATATGATTTTTTGTACTGTATCTTTTGTTTCTGAATAAAAAATAGGTCTTTAGTCTAAGACATTTATTTATCAACTTTAATCCTATCTCTACACTTTTTTGAGAGAATTAGTGATATTTCATTACAAAAATAACAACGCCCAGACCTGGAAGTAATATTTGCAGAACATACAAACATTTCCGCAGCGGGAATCGAAACTGCGCCTCTCGTGTCTCAGCCGAGCAATCAATCGCCACGCCACCGAGGCCATTGAAATATTCTTACCAATTATAGTGTAACTGTAATCCATCCTAATAAAACCCTGGGCTTATCTTCATATTAAATTAGAGAACGGTAACTAAAAAACTGTAATAGGTAGTTCAGACTAAACTAATTGTAATTCCAGTCACAAATGCCTACTTTGCTAAACGCTTTCCTCAACAATATTTCTTCGAATCACTCAGGTCTAAAAACTAGAACAAATTCTATACCTACAAGGACCGGTCACATTAGCATACACATAAGGTCATACGTAACTACCCACGGAGTACGTGTAAAGAAAGTAAGTACGCGTTTATGTACCAACTCGTACATTTGTTATTAGATTATGATCATTTTGGCATAACATTTTGGAGCAGGATTAGCATTTTATATTTATTTAGATGCATTTCAAACTGTTGGTTGACTGACAATGCATAGTCACCAATCTCCAGGCCCTGATTTTATACAAAACTAGCTGTCGCCCGCGACTTCGTACGCGTGTAGTACATTATTTTGTTCTATAATCAATAGTTTTCGCAGCGAACGCCAAAAACTATTTTGGGTTTTCTACCTTGGGCTACAATATAGCAATTTTCTTACGGATCCCTAATTTTTTGAAAATATATTATAGCCTATACTGGTTCCTGATAATGAAGCTTTTTATTGGTGAAAGAATTTTTTAAATCGGTCCAGTAGTTTAGGAGCCTATTCGTTACAAAAAAAAACAAATATTAGTATGATGACGTCACGCTATGCCCCAGCCTATTAAGAGAGTGAGGAAAATATTGAAAAAATGTTTTATCTGTGTGTAAGGCTCTACGAATTTGTAGAGGCTCTACGTTCTACCACAGAATACGTAATAGTAGGTGCATAGAAAATTTCAAAACCATTTTAACTTTTATTTCACCTTATTGAAACTTATTTTTTAACTAAAAACAAAGACTACATTTGATTCGGTAGTATTTTGTTTCAGAGAGTTGCATTAAAGTTCACCACACTGGTTCTTTCACAGTTCAGTGGTTACAATGACAAGATGCGCCTTTACAGCAAGTCATAGTCCTAACGTTAGACCAGAAGAATGACTAAAACGACCAATTGCACGACAAATGAACTAATTTTAGCATACATTTAGCTTGGAAGGTCGTCCATTACATAATAATGTTCCGATTCTACCGTATCTAATCTACCTCACCTACTGTGCTCACATGTAAATGTATATAGTAGTAGGTATACATACATAATTACGATTCCCACGTAATAATCTAGATGTCAACTCGTTTATCCGAATGTAGTCCAAGGTCATTGTACTCGCGTCACTTACGCCTGTAATGTAACGGTGCCAGAAGATTTTGAACATTGAATTTAAAATCACTGCTTACTTTCTATTAAATATAAAAAAATAAATATTTGTGGACATTTCACACAGCGCCATCTAGCCCCAAACTAAGCAAAGCTTGTACTATGGGGACCAGATGGCTGATAGAATACTTATATACTTTTTTTTTTGTAAATACATACTTATAATACATAATACTACAACACCCAGACCCGGAAGAAATATTTGCAGAACATACAAACATTTCTCCCGTAGCGGGAATCGAACCCGCGCCTCTTGCATCTCAGCCAAGCACTCGCCCGCCACGCCACCGAGGTCGTCACGTATCATCGTATTTTGAACCTTATGCCAAAGATGTAATGTAATCGCCATGTTATTCTGACGATGGCCATATGACAATCATCACTTACATGAAGCGCTCGTGGCGTAGCTTGCTTAGGCGTTCTTGATTGATCGTTGGAGTTAAGCAACGGTATGCGCGGTCACAAATTGGGATGGGTGATCGCAAGTGGCATTACGAGCTGAGCGCTTCCGTGCTTCGGAGGGCATGTTAAACAGTCGGTCCCGGCTTTTAAGTCGTTAAGCCACGACGGAGGCCTTTAGGCGGCCTAAAAACTCCGTCGCAAGAGTTGGCCACTAGCTCATACGAACTTACTTACCTAATAGTTTGGGTGGATCACAGTGGTAGTACTCACCAGCATGTGATGTTGCCGCTGCCACAGTCGCTCGTGCACGATGTAAGGATTCATACGAACATACATACATAAATACATCACTAACTACCCTGCAGGCACATTTTCAAATCTGTAAACAGATAAACAATGTTAAAAGTAGTATACCACTAAAAACATTCCTTCTAAAGTTGGTTGCCAAGACTCACAAGTTCATAATGCTTTCCCTGTTAAAAAGTTATGAGATCTCCACTAGTAGAGCCAAGCCCCTAGCTGAGCTCTGACTAGTGCTGCCCACCACATAACCCACGGTGCCTGTCTCAAGTCCAAAGTCATCATCATCTTCCTGCCCTTATCCCACTCTATGTGGGGTCGGTACAGCATGTTCCTTGGATCATGCTGTAAGAGTTTTGGCTACGGTGTTTTATAACCGCCTGCCTGACGTCAACCCTCTTTAGAAATACTTGCTTGTTGAATCTCATCACATTGGAGATGATACTATCCCTTAGTTGACTTTTACGTCATGCTCGGAGAGAGAAGCAGCTGGACGCATTCTATGTTTTTTCTTTTCTCAAGTCCAAAATATACAGCTCTAAGTACTCTTGACTGTGCCACATTTATAAATATGAATAACAAATAAACCTGTAAGTCCTGAATCTACAAACTCTACATCTTGATAAAAAAGTATGGCTATCAAATTTCAGTATTCTAGGACTTCAAGAAGTATGCATATACTTACTTACCTAAGTGTTTATTTATAAAAAATATTTTACACTATTTAACCACAATTTCAGTTTGACAGGGCAAATCTGGGAATACGGTAGTGCCTAGAACCTATGGCTCAAATTTCAGTCTTCTAAGACTTCAGGAAGTATATACACACTTCTATACTTCTATAGATAATACTGAAATTTGACATTATTTGTACGTACATGTGTACATATTATTATCACTTCCGTATCCCTAATGGGGTGGGCATAGCAACACGTAGTCATAAGAAAACTTGCAGCCACCGATTTCATTCATTATTATAATTTTAGATAATCGACAGCCCATAAATATATAAGATATTGCCTTCATTGGTACACGTTACAAGTACGTTTGAAACAATAGGTAGTTTCACCTTGACATTAAGCTACGAGCCCACTGATGCTTATCTATCGAAAGTGACCAGCTGACTTGAATAGAGATGTAATAAACTCTTTAGTGTCTATTTATATTCTTTAAAACAATAAATGGAGTTTTATAACTTGCGTGCGCCTGCTGTTTCGCACGCTTAACGCGTATGCAAGCCCAAGGAGAGTAACATTTTAATATTTTTTAAGACTGTTCTATCTAGTCAAATATCAGTGTATCGAACTATCAAAATACTCAAATAAATAAATAATCAAAATATCTATCCTAGTTTCATACTTCGGCACGATTGCACCTCCTCAACCAAACATCCTCACAAACTTTCTCATTTAAGTGTTATAATAGTAGGACATATATGCACCAGAACAGTGGCCAAACTAGCTATTTGTGTATGCATAGCCTTACTTGTAATGTTACATCATCAAAATGTATCGAATGGTTTGTCGTACTCGGTAGCGAGCCCGATACAGCCTAAACCAAACATCCTACAAACATAAAAACTGGAAGGTATATTCCTCTTATGAGGAGTAGGTAAGAGGTTAGCATGGTATGGGCATATAATTTTGAAGAGCTGTGTTGGCATCGAAGAAGGTCGTCGGTCGTGAAAATTCCACCAATGGATTTCTCGTTACGAAAAATCATCTTAGATTAGACCTAGAACTATATTTTAATCGTGTGATTCCCCTTCATCAGCGTCATTATTATTGCCAAAGTTCAAAACGGCCTCCAGTTAAACATGCTCACAGTAACTGGTAGCCATACCAACGTTCCTACACGCTATGTCTAACAGCCGTACAGAATAACCTAATCACGCATTTATTTACACGGCCACATCACGTAGGTAAATTAAGTACAGTAGCTCCGAACAAACTGAGATTTACCTACTATTAGCGTATCCCGGGTATCAAGAGTATTAATTTGAAAAGTCTGGTTTCATTTAAGAGGTTTCTAAGAATTTTTAGCGCCTTTGCCTCGACTCCGCTTCGACTCTCATTTCTGTAAGCGACGCGCCTAAGTACTTTCTTTGTATTTTTATACTTCTATACTATTATTTTTATACTGCTAGCTACCGCCCGCGGTTTCGGTCGCGTATTACCCAGACAAAAAAATAGCCTGTATGTTGTTCCAGCCCATGTACTATGTATATTGCAAGTTTTATTCAAATCCGTTATGACGTGATTGAGGCACACACATACTCATATCGTCACATCCAAAAACTAATTTATAATTTATGTAGGATTGCATATGTTATATGCGAAAGCTCTAAACTGCTTTCGAATCTTTCATAGGTTTGTATTTCGCTATTAATTACTACTTTAAGTACACCACATCCAACAGAAAAATTTTAAGTTCAGGTTTATTAAAACCAAGTTTAAAACATGTTTTGCAAGATTCCAGGCACCAGTAATACTTCACTTTCAACACCAATTTAAGTCAAAAAAATTCTTTATTACTATTTATCGCCATTACATTCTTAATCTTACAATTGACAAGCTTTTATGATAAGGTAGGAACAACGATAAAGGATAAGGTTGGTACAGTTAAAATAAGAAGTAAAGAAAAGAAAAGAAAAGTAAATGCATTTCTTAAACTTACGCGATTTGTTAACATATTCAAAGCTTATAACGATACGTCGGGAAAATAAAAGAGGTACGCGACTAATCCTGTTCATCATCATCATCAGCCTATAGCAGTCCACTACAAGACATAGAAGTGGTCAGGCATGGGCCATTGTGTACCAGGCCCTTTTGAATTCCAAATCAAAATGGTGAAACGGAACCCTCTTGGTACAACTTTGTTCGTCCGTCTGTCACGACCAATTATTTCAGCATGTTGATAGATAGGTACTAAATCTATCGACTTATTTCAAATAATTTTGAAACTTATTTTTATGGAAGAAGGGTCAAACGAACAAGCGGCTCATCACTATTGCAAACGAAAAATAACCTAAAAAACTTTTATTTTCATTCGAAAAAAAAAATCACAGTGGAAATTGAATCCGCAACTCTAGTATATCAGTCGAGTACTTGCCCGCCACTCCACCGAGGTCGTCTCGTTAGGTAGTTACTTCTGTTCATGACTGTGCAAAGAAATTCTTGGTCCTTCACATTTGGAATAAGACATTGGCGTTGCAATAAAATCTGAATTGGAAGTCCATATGCACGACAATAAAACTGAAATGGAGTTTTTGAATTAAATAATGCATGTCAAGTGCGCATTGCCCATTGCAGGGGCTTTTATGCATGTTGAACTTTTAAAGGCGTCAGTTGTCACACGAGCGATTTGCAAACGTAACGTAACCTAGCTCGGTGAGCTTGAAGATGAGCATTCGTATGGAGAACTTTAATAAGGCATTTTATTCGCGTCAAAAAAATCTCCCAGGAGAACCCCGTGAACTCATGTGCTCATCAGAATCCCCTCAGAATCCTAAAAGTGGGTCATTAAGTTAGAACAAAGATTTTCCGAGAATCGCCCAGCTCGCAAATAGTGTAACAAGGCCCTTAAAAAGTATCGGCCATCCTTGAAGCTGAGTCACCCACCGGTGTGATTATTGCGCAACTTCGTAATGTAACGAGAGCACCCAAACAGCAGGGTTTATATTATAGTAATAATAACACCCAACAACATAGTTATGACCCACATTAGGATTTCCTGTATGCTATGGTGGGACATATCAGAAACTACGAGTTCCATGGTATCACGACACCAAGGCCCGGAAAATAAATATTTGCAGAACATGCAAACATTTCTCCCGCAGCGGGAATAGAACCCGCGCCTCTGGTGTCTTAGCCGAGCACTCGCCTGCCACGCCACCGAGGCCGTATTGACCACTAGCTTCTACCCGCGGCTCACATTCGTAATATTAGAGGAAAGTATTGATTATTGATTATCTTACTTATATTATAAAAGTGAAAAGTCTTAGTTTGCTTGAAATTACCGGCGTAAAGCTCAAAACGCAACGATAGCGCGTACTAACTTTACCTGTGCTGCCATCTAGTGCGAAAGTTTGTGACGATGTTTGGATGTTTGGATGTTTGGATGTTTGTGCCTCAATCACGCCTAAACAGCTGAACGGATCTGAACGAAACTTGAAATATACATAGTACATGTACTGGATTAACATATAGGCTATTTTTTATCCGGGTACCACGCGAGCGAAGCCGCGGGCGGCAGCTAGTTTAGAATAAATAAAATGGCGAATGCGTTAAATCAGTTACTCTCATCCTTTGATTCACGACTGAATTTGAACCAACAACCTTTAGGACTGGCGGGGTCTATACAACTAGCCCATCAGTGTAGGTACTTACTCTATTCTATATTAGGTAAAAATATTGTGCTTTTTCGCTGCGCCACACAGTCATAACTTGGACGAATAGTCATAACCAACACTTTGAACTTGTCCAAAAACTCCACTGCATTGATGACTTGTAAACCTACGGTGCAAATTGTCCTACTAATATTATAAATGCGAAAATTTTTGAGGAAGTGACGACGTATGTTTGTGCCTCAATCACACCGTAACGGCTAAACGAATTTGAAAGAAACTTGAAAGCCGCGGGCTAAAGCTAGTAATACCATAATAAGAAGTATAAGACTACATATTAACTATAACTATTGTGTTTGGCATTTTATTGTCTAATGTCATATCGTTCGACAAACACATTATGTAGAACACATTATGGTCGCTTCCAATAGCTTTCAATATTCAGTTAGTGACGACGGATCGTTCATACCATCGATATTCTGTCAAAAAATTACACTATAGACGCTTTTCGACAGATGGTATAGAAGGATCCGTCATCCGTTAGTAGAGTACATAATATTTGCAAAGGTATTTAACCAAAGTCTACGTGCGGGCAGTTTCAGAAACTGGAAAACAGTGCAAGTCTGCCACGGGCAATGTCGAACCTTGATCCAACCTTGATTTGTTTCGATACCGGATATTTTATGATTATGATGAAAGGCCTTTCCATACCTTTGCAAATATAAATAGATAATACTTACTATTATATACCTACTATACATATATAATAGTTAAAAAGCCTTCCAGTCTCAAACTGCGTGACCCCCCATCGAATTATGAAGATTTTTAATCTGATCCTTAATTGATTTGCAGTTGACGCTGTCAATACTGTTAACTTTTATAATTTTTCCATGTTAATTTTGTTTTTGTTTTATTTTACATTAGTTTTTGAATTATTTCATTATATTTCCTTTAACGGGTATCAAACCGAAGGGTTTAGGTTTTTTGCCTCGTTCGTACTGTATGTAAAATCTTTATAGAGGACTAAATAGGCAATCAAAAAAGTCAAGGGTAAAATTCTAAAAAACGAAGTGGGGGTTTAAACATTGGGACCCTCCCAAGCCCAAAAGACTTATGTGAGGTAGCTCTTGAGTCTATAAGGTACCTTTTACTATAGTTAGGTAGCTTTAAAATGAAGAGGATCTTAGAACGGCATGCGTGTGGTGCGTATTGAAAGGTCAGCACAGGTCCGATCTGAAGATGAACTTTGCATCTCATGCGAACGAGGTGACCTGATTTCATTTTGCAGCTTGCTACAGAGTCCTGTAATTTATTTACTTACAATTTGATTAACAACAGGCTGTTGGATTTTGTCTGCGTCAAACTAATTCCGTGCTCTAAGTAAAGATCTTAAATATAAAGAACAAAACATAAACACAATAAAAGCTTGAAAGCTCTAACTGTATCAATAAAAAACATTTGAATATCTACAAGCTTTAAAAGCTTCCAAACTTCAGGGAGCTTTATTAGCCCGGGGGCTCGGACTCAGGGTCGTGTGACGTCGCAAGACACTGCGAGTGAAAGGGTGCGCCCCCGCCATCGGTATAAAAGCTCCAAGCGCTTCTCAACAGACATCACTCAACCACCAACTCACTTAATACACAATGGCATTCAAGGTACCTACGAAAACAGTGTGTGATCCAGTGACGCAGTGATTTAGTTGAAGTGCTTCTAACAGTTTTGTGTTTACTTACAGTTCGTCGTTTTCTTCGGTTTGGTGGCGGCCGCCAGCGCCGGTCTCCTCCCCGCGGCACCTGTTGCCTACCACTCAGCACCCGTGGCTTACCACTCAGCACCCGTGGCTTACCACTCGGCACCCGTGGCTTACCAAGCGGCTCCCGTGGCCTACCACGCGGCCCCCGTCGCTAAAGTAGCCGTCGAGGAGTACAACTCACACCCCCAGTACAGCTTCTCATACGACGTGCAGGACCCCCACACCGGAGACTCCAAGTCCCAGCACGAGTCTCGTGATGGAGACGTCGTGAAGGGCTCCTACTCCGTTGTCGACGCTGACGGCACCAAGCGTACCGTAGACTACACCGCTGATGACCACAACGGTTTCAACGCTGTGGTCCACAACGAGCCCCTCGCTCACGTCGCAAAGGTCGCTGCCCCCGTCGCCTACGCCGCCGCTCCTGCCAAGCTCGCCTACTCCGCCCCCGCCTACCACTCCGCGCCCGTCTACCAGTCTGCCCCCGTCTACCACTCCGCCCCTGTCTACCACTCTGCCCCTGTCTACCACCACTAAATCATTGCCAAAAACCTAGAAAACTAATTTTGCAGTAAGTTTAACTTATTCTTTTTAATAGGTATGTTAAACGTTGTAGTTGAATAGGCTAGGTGGAATAAATAATATAATAAAATAATCTCTTTTTTTATTAGTAACAGCTATACCTATAAAAAAGCTTAACCTGATTGACTTTTGCCAATTTGCCAACCTTTTGCTATTGACAGTTTTATTTCCTATTACGTCTACCCTAAATTAGTATTAACAGTCACCATCAAAAGTAAATGATAACCCCGATAACCCAAAAAGTTTCCAGGCCAGGCCATTTCGTTAGTGAAAACGAACCAATCATAATCTTCCGATTTTTAGTTTATATTATAGGAATGAGAATAAGCAACTACCTACTTCAGTTCTTCTTTCAGTTGCAATAGGTGAAGTAATTTCAAAGTCCTAAAATAAGTCATCGACTTTTTAAGTACATAAGTAGTTAGAATCTGTTGGTCCCTACATACCTACCTAGTGACTATACTTGTCAAACTGGAGATTTTGTGTAAACAAACCGTTACGTTTTTTCGTTATTACAATGAAATCACTTTAGTTTTAGGTAAATAAACCTCACTACGTTAGTTTTTACACCCTCATTTAACTATTAGAACTAGGTGCTTAAAATTTTCATAAACATGTAATAAAAAGGTAGGTTTTAGATTAAGTACCTACTGACGATTTGTTTTATATAAGTTGTATTAGTTTGGCTGCAATAAGTAGGTGGGTAGGTCATGTCTACCTAACCAGGTTATATTATACTAAGTACTCGTAGTTACGAGTAGATTAGGTACCTAGGTACTTACAAGACTAGTGATGAAGCTAGTTAGCGTATCGTCTCAAAATGTCAATAGGACGTTCTCAGACCTTTAAATATGAACCTTCTAACCTTATGGGACTGATTCGGTGTTATCAAGTCGAGGTTCATGCGTGCATCACGACTCAATTAATATCACGTAAAGAAGGTAAAGTAGGTACCTACCTAGGTATTTACTTACTTACTGATGAACCCAGACATAAAACACTTCAGCCAAAACTCTTACAGCATGATCCAAGGGTCATGCTGTGCCGACCCCACATAGAGTGGGATAAGGGCAGAAAGATGATGATGATGATGAACTCAGACCAAATAAAAAGAATTATTTTTATTTAGTCTGAGTTCTCTTTTTCCTTCTAGATCATAAATGCGAAAGTATGTGTTTTTTTCACACCATATCCTGAAATAACATAATTAGGTAGCTAGAGTTCACAAAAAAAAGAGTTCGTAGGTTACCTAACCTTTTTTTACTTTCGCATTTATAATGGTCTAGAAGGAAAAAGAGAACGAGTGAATCAGCGAATTTTTTATACAGACACACGAGCAAAGGCACAAGTGGAAGCTAGTATTAAGTAAAGGACAATTGAAAATGGTTTTTCATTTTTAGGGTTCCGTACTCGAAGCGTGTCAACGGTACCCTATTACCTACTCAGATTTCGCTGTCCGTCCGTCCATCCGTATTACCTACGTAGAGAATTGAAATTTTCATAGTAGGTATGTATTTCTATTGCCGCTATAACAAAAAATAATAAAAAATAAAAGGGAGCCCCATGCAAGTTTTATTTTTACCGGGGCGGGACGCATGGCACTTATTTTGACCATTCATGTCGACCATTCAAAAGTGCTACATAAAAAGTTATAGTAGGTATAATAGTTATAGTAGGTAGGTATAATATCATCAGAATGATCAATTACCAATAATTTGTCTTCCTATAAACAGGGTAACCGACGACACCAAAAATATTACAACAGATAGGTACGGAACGTATTGTAGAATTGGTTTGTCTATGGATTACAAAACTCAGTTGTGACTTATTTAAACCTTCGTCCTACGGAATAAAGGCTAAATTGGAATACTGTCCTTCCGTTGCTGCGCTGTTAGCGGTGTGTGTGGCGGAGAAAAGTCAAAACAAACAGCGGCCGACGCCCAAACAAAATATTATTTTCTGAAATAGGCGTGTCCCGAGCAGTCCTATTTGCGGCTTAATTTTCTCTCCAATTTTATGAAGTTTGAATCTGCATCAAATATTTTCTGTTAATATTCCACTAAAAGTTTATTGCGCGTTTGTAACTTTCGACCGACAATTAGTTTAGTTTTATTAATATTTCTGTGCTTTGTTGGGAATTGAAAGTGATTTACGTAAAAATGTTGCATAATGCCATCGCATATCTCTAGATTTATGTAGTTTCAGTAGTAATTCAAAGTTATAAAAATGGTTTCGACGAGAGGAGTACGGTACAAATTTAGCGAAGGGGAGCGTGTCTTGTGCTACGAACCGGATCCGACAAAGGCCAAAGTGCTTTACGACTCAAAGGTAAGCTTTACTACAGGCATAATTATTATTTAACGCATTTCAAGTTACTTCATAGAACATAACCTATGCAGTACAATAATAAGTTTGAAAAGTTGGTTCAAATCGCATGGGCGTAACCAGGGCGTTGGTTGGTGGGGAGAACAAGTTCCTCACCCCACTCCACCTAATGCGGACAAAGAAAACATCCAGCTCTTTCTTTTTATGAAAACGAAATTTTCTAGATATTTGATTAGGATCAAAGCATATCAAGAAAACTTAACTTTGCTGTTACATTTCTACAACTTTTACCTTCAACTTAAATTTTTGTTGTTATACAACTTGGGTGTGGCATATTATTCCACAGGCTTATATTTCTTTTATTTCTTTATAAAGGCTAATTGGTATACAGGCAGCTAAAACTCCACTACACAGTAATTTTCGAAAATGAATACAGCTTCTGAAAATGTACTCATTGTTCATTTATTAAAAAACAACCAAAATTCCCTAACCAAGCATTTGTATTAAAAACTCATAAACAGGAACATTTTATATTAACAAAAACTTCTCCAGAAGTCTAGACTATTTAAATTATCATTCCATTGATTACAAGTAATTTCTTGGTTGCCCTTGTAGTGTCAGGGGTAATCGCTACTGATTGTAAAATAAAACTTACCGATGGTAAAGTTTAGAATACACAACTTTAAGTAAGTACATTAGTGATCAAAAGGCAGCTAACTATATTATTTTCAACATCACCAACTAGATAAAGGATAAAATAATTTAAGTACCTGTTTGAAAAATGTCAGCTAATTCAGTTATTTGTAAATGTCATAAAATAGGCCTCTTCAAAATACCCTAAGTCCTCTCTACACTAGATAATGAAAAGTCACTTCTGAGTCTACTATGACTTTATAAGGCACTTTCTTCTAGTAAAAAATGTGTTAAAACATGTACATTATATACATTCAGAATCGTCACTCCACCTCTGCTGTCAATCCATATACCTCGGGCTACCCACCATTTCACAGATTTTTTGTAGGGTTTCTATACATATCTTACTACAGTTGTGAGTGAGCATATTCTGAGAAAACTCATGGTTGAGCTACATGTCACTGAATTAGCTGAAGGGTTCACGGAAGATGGCCATCTAACTTAGCCTCTGTTTATGCAACATTGGATCGTATGTGGTGCGAGCGAGCAGAACAGTCAATGATTTTGTCAAGTTATTGGACATTGATCTGTTTAATACTGGTATTCCCAAGGCAAGGCGATGCCTAACACTCAAACTTCTTGTTTAGCTCGGCGCGTATGTGATAAAATAGTTTGTAAAGATAGTGTCACATTCAACAACTATTCTAGTGCTATTAGCGAAGACCAACATTTGGCTCACTGATTCGATCATAGTTATTACGGACATTTATTATAGCTGTTGGTTTTCCGGAAATAAATAAATTTCGATATCGCTAGTTACCTACCTTACCTACTTATATGTTAAGAGAGGTAGAAAAAAATATCCGTAGATATATCTAGGTATATAGTACTAGCACACCAAGCTGCAGTTGCATTGCGCAAGGCATTAAGCATGCGCGGCCGGCCCCGCCCTTCTCTCCAGCTAGTCTGGACTCATCACTCAAAATGTCTAACCGCGGTCGCCACGGGCAGAGTGTAAAGCTAAGCATGGAAGGGGCCAAATCGGTTCGCTACTTGGACTTCTGTTACAACGACGTTGGGACTGAAGTGTCGGTTAATGTGGTGGACTGTGTGGAGGTTGAAATGGCAGTGTCGCAGGTCAGGCGATCTCGACGTTCCCGGCATCAGAGCCTCTGTGTCACGGGCTCTGATCGCATGGCTCTCTCTGCTATTAGGCCAGATAATGGCACTGTGAGTTTAATTTAATCTTAGAAATGTCGGATCAGCATCGCGTTTTATGTATTGAGTTGCCGGCAATTTGTTGCATGAGTTTGTTGCAGTAAGCCCTAAGCAATGGGCGTTGGTTACTAATTTTACAATAATATCATCATCATCTTCCTACCCTTATCCCACTCTTTGTGGGGTCGGCACATCATGATCCTTGGATCATGTAATAAGAGTTTTGGCTAAGGTGTTTTATGACCGACCGCCAGCCTGACGTATAAATTACAAAATACGAAAGCTCTCCCAAGTGAGAAAACAATGAGAATATTAAAATATGTTAGCCTCAACTGTAAGTCATGACGGCAAACGGCATACCGTTGTGGATTACCTACGAACTTTATTCTTGCAAACGTTTGCCCTAGGTTAATATTCGGGCACCGCCCTTTTCATACGGTCTTGCGCTGTGAGGCTGACCTTTATCTATAAATATCCTGAATGTTTTATCCGATGCCTGCGTGATCAAATACCTATTAAGTCATTACATGCTATACCTAAGTACCTACAGTAGATTAAAAAAATTAATTCTGTAATTGAAAAAGATAAAATTATCTAAACTGTTTACTTAGGAAAATAAGCTCCAAACAAAGGTGCATTTTTAGAAAAGATATCTGAAGATCTGAGGGAACGTGTGGAGATTGAGTCTCAAAATGACTACGCTACGCCTTATTTACGAACAGTGAAATCTAATCTGATCTAATCTCCCTAAACTCACTCAATCATAGATTAGAAAAGACATTATGATATAGATTATTATTATTATTATTATTTCTGAGCTCTGTTTTCTATCTGTAGGTGAACTCAGATAAAAAACTGAGCTCATTTTTATTTCTTATTATTATTATTATTATACCAATTACCTTAAAGTTTAGATTAGAGATTAGTATCCTGTCTCCCTTAGGTATTGGAAGTGATAGAAAACAAAGACAAACGCGGGCGGCGTACCGTCGAGTATCTCATCCATTTCCAAGGATGGAACTCATCGTGGGACCGCTGCGTGGGTGAAGACTTCGTGTTGAAGGATACGGAGGAGAACCGGCAACTGCAGCGGGACCTGGCTGAGAAGTCGCAGCTACAATTGTAAGTTAAATTTTACGAGAATCCTGTATGTATGACAGATTTTTTTTTTATAAAGTTGGCGGCTTTGCAAAGTTAAATCACAATGATTGTTACTATTTTATTGTGATTCATTTCTAAAAACAATGGAGTTTCTTGGCGACAAACATGAAAAACCGTGCGTCAAGTGCGAGTCGAATTAGCACACGAAGTGTTCCGTACCATCGTACATATACATAAATGTTTCTTGTATGGGATCCCCTTTAATTTTATTTTTATCATTTTTGTTGTCATAGCGGAAATAGAAATAAACTAGTATTTTCGCTTGCGGGCGCGAGCTGCACGCAGCTCGCGAGGGACGTAATCGCTGCTGTTGAAAAAAAAAAAAAAACTGTCACTTTCAGCATTTGCATCGCGCCATCCTCTATGACATTTGTTCGAGCACTCCCTGCTTATCGCTTTTAGTTTTCGAGATATCGTCGGTCAAAGTTTGTATGGCGGCCATCTTGTTTTCCGCCATTTTGAATTTTTTTCACCGCACATCGAATTCGACCAGGGTGCATGTCCACATTCCGCAAGCAGGAGAGATCTTGGTCTTGTCGTTTCGTCTGGCAGTAGGTGAGGTCCCTGATGAGGAGCAGTTTTCGAAGATTTCGGATTTTTCCCAAATTGGAATTGACTCCCTGAACACTTCCGCCATACATCGTTTTGGCCCATCTCTACTCCTTCTGGGAGAACAATGATGTCAGTGAGTCAGTAGATCAGTGGGTTTGCAGCTATATATAATATAATACATACGCTTTGGAAATTTTAACTCTCTACATATTACTATTTATGAGATACATCCCGTTGACAGACGGACAGCGGAGGCTTAGTAATGGGGTCCCGTCGGTACCATTCGGGTACGGAACCCTAAAAAATCGAATTAGTTTTTCTATTTTCAACTATTGAATTAGCTACTTTAATACTAGGGGTGCATACCTATACCGTCGTGAGCGCAAAAAGGGCAGTACGACCGGGGCTGCCGGCAGCTCGGCCGCCAAGCGCTCGCGGCACCGCTTCAGTGACGATGGATCCTCCAGCAGCACACAGCCTGATGGTAAGTGCTAACCTTTTAAAGACGTCTCTTATAGATTCTGAAATTCTTCATTGTACACGTAACGAAACAATTACAAACAAAACATTAAAAAGTACATGTACAAAGGCGAGCTTAACTCTTAAAGAGTTTTCTAGATCTATTTTACACACTCGTAGTTATCTCTATACTTTAAACTTTTTTGAGTGTTCCATAAAAGTCAATTTGAAGAAAAACGACACTGTAATCTGCCACACTGAGTTTTTTTTTTCATAGTGGGTTTTTTGAAGATCGAATGGAAAGACTTTTGTATATGATATTATACTATGCAATACTAGCTTCCGCCCGCGGCTTTGCTCGCGTGGTACCAGGATAAAAAGTAACCTATATGTTATTCTAGCACACATACTATGTATGTTCCACCAAGTTTAATTCAAACATCGTCACATCCTCGCATCCTTTTGCATTTATAATATCCTACTAAGATAGGATGTACTGCCTGTTTTCCATATATAAATAAGTATCTTTTTCGTTTGCAACAACTGCAAAAATTTAGTGTTCCAATATCTAGAACAAGAGAATGAAGAAGCAGGAGACGCCGAACCAGAAGCGGATGGGGAAAACAGCCAAGAATCGCCCGAAGAAGAGATCAAGCAGGAGATAGAGTCAGACTCGTCCGAGTCGAGTGAGGAAGAGCCGCGAGCGCATGCCTCGGCCGTCAACCACGTGCCAGCGCCGGTCGGCCGCGCCCACCTTACTCTGCCTCCTGTTTTACGGTAAGCTAGGCACCTAATATGTACCAAACATCGCCTTGTCTTAGGGTGACTACGTGTGCCAAACGTCTCCCGTATTATGATGAGTAATGAGTACATGTGCCAAACATTTGCCTGTCTTACGGTGACTACATGTGTCAAACATCCCCCTGTCTTACGGTAACTACATGTGTCAAACATCCCCCTGTCTTACAACCACATGTGCCAAACATCCCCCTGTCTTACGGTAACTACATGTATCAAACATCCCCGTCTTACAACCACATGTGCCAAACATCCCCCTGTCTTACGGTTACTACATGTGTCAAACATCCCCCTGTCTTACAACCACATGTGCCAAACATCCCCCTGTCTTACGGTAACTACATGTGTCAAACATCCCCCTGTCTTACAACCACATGTGCCAAACATCCCCCTGTCTTACGGTAACTACATGTGTCAAACATCCCCCTGTCTTACAACCACATGTGCCAAACATCCCCCTGTCTTACGGTAACTACATGTGTCAAACATCCCCCTGTCTTACAACCACATGTGCCAAACATCTCCCTCTTATGGTAACTTCAAGTTTCAAACGTCTTATGGTCTTACTAGATGTACCAAACGTCCCCGTCTTTCGATGAGTACTTATGCCAAGCATCCTCTTATCTTGCAATGAGTTGTATATGCCAAACGTCCCCATGCCCTTACATATTTTCAATGAATTTTTGTCTAAGATTTGAGGAGATTTGGATACAAACATTCCTTGTTTTGTTACTCGTCCAGGCTATGTTGCCCTAACGACTTGTGTTTAATAAAACATTTGATCTTTATTTATGACATGTTCACGCAGCGACCGGCTAACGTTCGACTACCACCTGATAGTGAAACGCAATTGTCTCACGCGGCTACCAGCTTCGCCGTGCGCTGCGCAGATACTCGAGTCGTTCGTTAAATGGTTCGCGCGCGCCGGCGCCTGGCAGACGCCGCGCGGCCGCAACGAGCCTCCGCAGAAACCGGACCTGGCCGATGTCTCGCGCAGGTAACTGCACACCGACGTCACACACCATCTCACATCTCAAAAGGGCATAAGTACACAATGGCGTGCATCGACCATGCTCCACGATAAGCCACGATTGCCTGCATTGCCTGTACTTCGGCGATAGTGTTCACACAATGGTGCGAGGCTCATTGCTGCCTGGCGATCCACTCATGATGGACGTTCAAGTTGTCACCGCGGCTATTTATTTGATAACTTCACGAATGCTTAGATCCGCATCCGCCAATATGATACCTACTTTTCATCAACATACCACGCGGGCGGAAGCTAGTATGAAAATAATATTTAAGTACATTAACTAAGTTTACTTAGCGAACATTACCTTGTATTTAGCGTTTTTTGGGTCCCAAACTACGGGCTCAGATTCATATAATTCAATGAATGAAAAAGTTTCGCCATTGCTCTACGATACAGCCATTTTTAATTTTCTGCACTTATATACTTTACAAAAGTACCACCCCGTCAGCGGTCGGTAGAAAACTAAGCAATGGGCCATTGTGTGAACACCCCTGCTTTAAATATCAGCAAACGTACGTAACGTTTGAAGTGTGTCGTAAAAACCGACAATTTGTCATTACTTGCCACGATCCACTGGCATTGCCCGCCATCGCCCTAGTACAATGGCGAATGGCCTGTAGTGGACACAGATACTCGCTGACTACCCTGCGCAACGGACTACCTCGATAGCGTGGCGGGCGAGTACTCGGCTGAGACGCAAAAGGCGCGGGTTCGATACCCGCTACGGGAGAAATGTTGGTATGTTCTGCAAATATTTCTCCCGGGTCTGGGTGTTGTAGTATTATGTATTGTAAGTATGTATTTACAAAAAAAATAAGTATTCTAACAGCCATCTAGTTCTCATAGTACAAGCTTTGCTTAGTTTGGGGCTAGATGGCGCTGTGTGAAATGTCCACAAATATTAAAAATAACTACCCACTCACGTCATGCACAGGTAACTATTACCATCTGACGTCTCTCTACCACAGTCAGGTGATATTTACAGCCAGTCTTCTCTGTTACCAGATTGAACTTGGTGCGTGAGGTGGCGGATGGAATCCGCGTGTACTTCGACTTCATAATGCGCGGCAATCTGCTTTACAAGCCTGAACTAGCGCAGTACCATCAAGTTTGCGGACAATTTCTTGACCAGTAAGTGAAATAAAACTACTTGCTGAAAAACCAATTAAATGAATTCCCGTTGAATTTTCAGCATCATCATATCGGCCCATGTCCACCGGGGTAGGTATCGTTCGCGCCCACTTATTCGTCGGAGATTTAGATAACCAGTGATCTGTAATGAACTATTTTCTTTCAAGACAACTATTTCGCCACTCGGCAAACGTAATGGAGAACGCCTTCCTGCTACTGCTGGGTATGCCTTCTCTATAGCACGCTTTTGGGTTTTATTTATTACTACCAGAATAAAAGTAGTCTAAGTCGTAATTTAGTATGTTATTCCAAGTCATAAACCATGTGAATTCCATATTTCTAAATGGCTTCAGGGAGATGACTGGAAAAAAACACGCTCACAATTAGAATCTATAATATTAGTTTGATTGTAGACAAGAGCGAAAGATGAAAGAAGAATTGGAATCGGACGGGCTCTCCCAGGACGAATACGACGATGACGCGGCCTCGGCTGAAGAAGATATGAAGAGTCCCAAGATACCAGAGTACTCGCACCTACCGCCCGACCCTGTTCAGGGTAAGAAGAATTCTAATGGTAATTTATCCTTTCTTTTTCCTCTTTTTATTTGCTTGGTCACTGCGAATATTGTAACCCAACCTGCTTTTATCAGTTTGTTTTAAAACTTTTCTGCATTCATCATGTTGCGCAACATTAACTGGTCTGTTAATTTATTGTTAAGTCACGATTTTACTAAAACGTTTAAACAGGGAACTGAATATTTAGGAATTCTTACTTTTTTATCCATCGTGGGACCTATCCACTTCGTTTCCCGGCTCGTGGTCGCCGTTCTTTCACCTTTATCTCTCGACGGCTATCCGTTCATTGAGCTGAGATATCTACTCATTGCCACTTCAACTTATTCTAAGAATAAATTCACTGTGCAATAAAATAAACAGAACCTGTTTTTATGTCAACAGCACCGGAAGTCCAAGAGAATGGAGACATGATGGACGTGATTGACATAAAGCAAGAGATAAAAGAGGAGCCGGAGGATGCAGAGGAGATGCAGGAGGATGCAGAGGAGATGCCGGAGGAGATGGACGCGCAACTGCAGGAGGAGATGCAGGAGGCCATGCGCCGCGAGATGCAGGGAGACTTGCCTGAAGGCGGTATGTACTACTACTGCTCCTCCATTAAATACTTTTAATTGTGCTTGTGTTCAATAATGTATTGTACGATTCGATTTGAGTAGCTGGACTACCGCAGACCACTAGACATAAATATTTTTAAATTATAAAATGTAGGTACATGTAAAGTGCTAAAAATATGTTCTCTTTTATTAGAAGAAATGCAACAACAAATAAAAGAGGAGATTGAAGATCAGGAAGATTACCAAGAGGAAGCACAAGAAGATTACCATGAAGAATCACAGGACGGCATGCAAGAGGAGATGCAAGAGGCTCATGAAGTAATACAAGAAGAAAGCCAACAAGAATTGATACGAGTCGTAAAATACGAGATTGAGAAAGTGATCGAGGAAGTCGTCAGAGAAGTGGTTATAGAAGAAATGTTAGATGTGAAAGAGAAAGTGAAGAAAGAGCTCATTGAAGCGAAAGACCAAATTTCCGAAGAAAAAGATGAAACTAAAGATGAGAAGCAAGACATAAAAGCTATAAAAGATAATAAAATTGATGAGGTTTGTATTCAGTTCATTAAAACTAAAATTTAAAATGATACCATTTGTAAGAGTAAATATTACATTACACCTTGTTTGTTCCCAGGAAGTACCAGTTAAAATCAAGCAAGAAAAAGAAGATTCCAATGACGCGCAGAATTGCCAAAGCGCTATGGAAGTCACAGAACAAACCTCCGAACCACCGATCAATGAAAAGATAGACACCCAAAATGACTCAATGGAAGAGAAAAATCAAGACACAGAAGAAGCTACAAAAGAAGTTAAAGTTACAGAGAGTCAAAGTCAAGAGAAACTCTGTATTAAATCTGAAAGTCATCACCGCGAAGGACTTCGTAGTCATGTTTTAGAAGGTCGAGATGGCCTTCGTACTCACACCACAGAGAGCAATGGTAAAACTACAGAGAGCAGTGGTAAAAGTACAGAGAGCCGTGATCAAGTTTCAGAGAGCCGTGGTCAAGTTTCAGAGAGCCGTGGTCAAGTTTCAGAGAGCCGTGATCAAGTTTCAGAGAGCCGTGATCAAGTTCCAGAGAGCCGTGATCAAGTTCCAGAGAGCCATAATCAAACTTCTGAGAGCCGTGGTCAAAATTCAGAAGACCATCATCGAGAGGGCCATAGTCAAGTTTCAGAGGGCAACCATCTAGAAAATCGTAGGCAAACTACAGAAGGTCATAGCCGAGAGTTACGTAGTCAGGTTTCAGAGAGCCATAGTCGTGAAGGGCTGCGTAGTCACACTTCAGAGGGTCATCATATTCGAGAGGGGCTCCGTAGTCAGTCGATGGACGGACATCATCGCCCTAGGAGTCCCGTTGTTGAGGACAGCTTTGCTAACACTGTGAGACGGGAGTTGCGACCTAATACGCGAAGTCGCAGGTAATTATAAATTAATAAAATCACACTTAGATACTAATGCTTGATTTAATTAAATTTGATTAATATAAATTAAATAATTCTCTCGCTGCTCAACAATAACCTGCGAGAGTGGTCAAGCAAATGATGAGATTTTTTCATTAATCTCAACAATTAATTGAGCTACTGCGGACCCCTGGCACATGTATTACGGACCCCTCGGGGGTCCGTGGACCCCACTTTAAGAAACCCTGATCTAGCCCCAAACTAAGCAAAGCTTGTACTATGGGAACCAGATGGCTGATATAGAATACTTATACCCTTTTTTTTTTGTAAATACATACTTACAATATTACAATTAATTTCATTATTTTTAATTAAGAGTAAGTATAGCTTAGATTTTCAAGTTGTATTCAAATTCGTTCAGTCATACTAACATACCACATCTTCAAACTTTCGAATTAATGGGATTCATGTTATTCCAGAGCATTGAATCATTCCCCTTGTAAAATAGAAGCTGCTTTAAAACTGTCACTATTCATCGAAAAAAGTAATATTACCTGTTAATGTGTCATCTGCACTCTAAGCTTTAACTTTTAATCGACTTTTTTTCTTTAGTGTTTGTGTTTATTTTCAACTAAAACGTGATTTTTCTAAAACTATCATCAAAGCAATCATTGATGTTACTAAGCCACGTTGTAACATTTTTCTGCGGGTTACAAACATATATTTTTACAGGGGTAACAACTCCCCAGCTGTTGGTATCTACGCTCCGGCTGTTAGTAACAGCTCATCAGCTGTTGGTAACAACTCACCTGCCGTTGGTAGCAACTCACCTGCATTTGAGAGGGGTAACAGTTCCCCTGGCTTCCACCGCGGTAACAACTCTCCAAGTGTCCAGCGCGGTAACAATTCCCCTGCTGTCCAGCGAGGTAACAACTCTCCGGCAAAAGAAGATGTCTCCGACCAAGTGACCGCGGAGGACCCAAATAGTTTTGTGAACACGGTGCGGAATCAGATAAACCGCCCGGCTACGCGAGGACAACGACGAAGGTTTGATTATGTGGAATGTTCTTTGTGCCTAATTGAGAGAGCAAGTTAAAGTCATCCTTTAGTTTTTATCCCAGTCTCTGCTCGAAGTAGCTTATTAATATGCTACCCTCACATACCTAAGGCATTTATTAACGACATTCGAGCGGGCTAGTGCCAATGTGGAAGTATGTTAGTAAAACTAAAACATGTCACTACAACGTCGTCGGGGCAGTTCGAAAAAACGGTGGCACGATGGCTTAATCGACTTTGAAGGCAGAAATTCTCATAAAAACCGATCTATAATAATTAATTAAATCAAACAAACACTTTAAAAAAGCATTTTTAACTTAATGTTTTTTTCTAGTGTTGTAACACAAACTTATTCGTTTATTTAATTGACTGACGTTCACAGATGGAACACCTCGCCGGCGACTCCGGCCATGCGCGAGGGCCACAGCTCGGGCTGCGCCCCCGAAGCCCCATTGATAACGGAGATCAAACAGGAGCCCGGAGACAGCCGCCCTGCCACCCGCATTCGCACGCGTAGTGGCAATCGCAAGTAAGAAAATAAAGATAAAGCTTTTAGTTGCCTGTAAACAATTTCAGTGTACACGTATAGTTTTTAGGATTCTATTAGGTTAGGATCTAAAGTATTCTATAATATGGAAGAATTTTTTAATGAATCACTGTAGTTTTGCTCAAATAAGTACTTTTGTTATATTTTTTTTTTGTTTGTATTCTTTCTGATTTAATTTGTGTTATTTGTCTGACTGATTGTACGGCCGAAAAGGGCAAACTGTTTGTACTTTTTTTACTTTACCTAACAACTTATACTTCCAACAGTTAACAATAAAGTTTATTCTATTCTATTCTATAGGATTCGAAGTTTGTGTCTCAGCCGAGCACTGGCCCACCACGCCTTCAAAGCTGTCAAATTGATATTTGTGAATTGAAATTACAAGAATTTTTGCATTTTGATTTCAACTATCTTTCATGCTTGTTACTAAACGAAGAGATAATTTTTAAAATGATCCTAGTTCAAATAATGCAATTAGACTTTTGCCTTTTAAGTAACCCACCGCTGTACAACTTCCATTATAACTACGTCATTTAAGTCGCTTCTGAGACTGAAAAACGATTCTCAAAAGAAATCGGTTATTACTCGACTATGGCGAACCAAAAAGAAGGGTTATGATTTTGACCGGTATGTATGTTCATCTGTTCTCTCATAACTTCTAAACTACTTATCATAATTTGACAAATGAGGTATTGTTGGAAGCGTCTATCATTATTTATCGTATTTTCTTGTTTTATACCTTTAATAGCGTGATATTTCAGTAGTCAGGTTTTAGTTTTTGAACTTACTTTTTATTACTATAAATCTCACTTTTCGGTGAAAATCTCCAGTTTATCCTAATTGACAGGTCGATCAATTCACCGGCTGTGAAATCACCACCGGCAAACTCCTCGGCAGTCGATTCACCACCTGGGGATTCACCGGCAGTGAACTCATCCGAGGAGGCTACAGGCTCCCACGAAGGTCACTCGGTGGTGATCAAACAGGAGCGCGACGCTGAGACCATTCGACCCGCGACTAGAAGCGGGAATGTTGCGCGCAGGTAACTTATACCGTGGATTCACATCAGTGAACTCTCCAGCTGTGAACTCATCCAAAGAGGCTGCGTGGACTTCAACAAATTGTTTGATAGATAAACAATAAAATTAATATTTGAGACCATATTATACAGCACCGTCTAGCCCCAAACTAAGCAAAGCTTGTATTATGAGAACCAAATGGCTGATAGAAACTTATATACTTTTTTTTGTAAATATGTACATACTTATGATACATTACTACAACACCCAGACCCGGAAGAAATATTTGCTGAGCATGCAAACATTTCTCCCGCAGCGGGAATCGAACCCGCGTCTTTTGCGTCTCAGCCGAGCACTCGCCTGCCTTGCACAGAGGTCGTCAAATTTTAATATATGATTTTTCACATGATAGATAAGGATACAAAAGGCGAAGCTTCGCAGTATCACGATAGTGTAGCCGCAGAGTAACAAAGATTTTAAATGTACTAATGATAATCAAGACTAGACATTGTTTCTTCATGCAATTTAAGAGAGATTGTATCAATTCCTATTGTTTGACTTGTAATGTTGGAACGTTTTCTTACCTCAGGCTTCGCTCTCACAAGTCCGCCGTATCCCAATCTGAAAACGAGGAGCCACAGCCTTCTACCTCCACTGCTGAACCACGCCACTTCGAACATTCGTCCAGGTAGGCTTCAGCGGACTTGTAGCGTAAAGGACAGTGAGTGATACGATTAAAAACAGAACGTTTCGTAGTACCTAGAGGGTAAAAACTACTGTACACTCAAAAGTTTATGATACACAGTCCTTTCCGAGCCCGATAGGCCAAACTATTATTTGTGTCACAATTTTCTTCCAAACTAGTCTGTTGAAAGAAATCAAATTCTCAAAGTCCTTTCGTGGGAAACTGGGAAATTATGTTGTAAATATGTTAGAATCGTAATGATGTCTGTTATGACAGTGTGGGCAGTGGAAGCGGCTCGTCTAACGAGGAGTGGCCGAAGCCGGCCGAGCCCGCGCCTTCTCCGGCATCTTCGACTAGGACCCCGCTATCGCTATTACTTGAAAAGGTAACACAAGCACTTAAGTACCTAATATGTTGATTGCAATTGCTTTTTTTTTATCACTGCCACATCAGCCAGTTGATATATTGTAGTAACAATTTATTCTTTCAAAATATTTTAGACTTATCTAAACCAAATAAGGTCGTTTTAAAAAGTTACTAGGTCAAGTGGGGTAACATTTGAAAGGGCTTGATTTGCTCATGCTATATGGACTTCCACTTTTGTTGGCGTAAGTAAGGCAGTGTTTTGCCACAAAATATGAATTAAAGTTAGTTGTTTTTGAACAGTGTTATTTTTTGGCAGGTATCCCAGTACGAAATAATCCCGCGCGAAGGCACGGAGCACCTACCCTGCCGAGTGTACGGCGCCATCCATCTTGCCCGACTCTTTGGTACGACAGTTTCGCCTCTTACATTACTGAATGACTGATAAATCAACGCACAGTCTAACAAACCTTTCACCTTTCACACAATCCATCCGTCTTTTCCTTGGCCTTCCTCTGGCAGTAAATCATAGTAGTAAAAACATGAAACTATAAATAGTAAATATTTGTGGACATTTCATACAGCGCCATCTAGCCTCAAACTAAGCAAAGCTTGTACTATGGGCACCAGATGGCTTTTATAATACTTACATACTTTTTTGTTGTAAATACATACATACGTACTATCACGCCCCTATCCCTAATGGGGTAAGAGGAGCCACAAGTAAAAATAAGAAAACTTGCAGCCACTTCTGATTTAAAATAAATGAGATGGAAATGGTGAACAATGGTGACAAGTGATCAGCCCATCGCCCATATAGGTGGTCCATCATTTTGGAGGATACTATCCCTTAGTCGACTTTTACGACATGCTTGGGGAGAGAAGCAGCTGGACGCATTCTATACTTTGTTGTAAATACATAATACTACAATTACCCAGACCCGGAAGAAATATTTCCAGAACATACAAACATTTCTCCTGTAGCGGGAATCGAACCCGCGCCTCTTGCGTCTCAGCCGAGCACTCGCTTCCTTTTGTCAAGTAGACAGTGAGCTGATAATTTTCAAACGCCCCAACAGATCTTCATAAACTATAGCCAAGAACCAAGTCGCGGTGCATACCGCGCCGAATAATTAGTTGAAAAATCATTTCAAGTGTCTCTATCTTGCAGGCGTAGTTATATAAACTACTGAAACGGTTCTGAAAATTCTTTCACAGTTTCATTTCTTTATAATTTTGTTTTTGATGTGATGACATTTATTAATACTTGATTTTTATTTACAGTAAGACTGCCAGACTTTCTGAACGCGACTCAGATGTCAGATTTCAAGCTCAAACTAGTGGTGAAACATATTGACATGTTTATCCAGTAAGTCCACTACTTATTATATTGGTTGTCTTATAAATAGTGAATGGATAACTTTGCTGCTTGTGGAGGGTACTTTCTTGACTGCTCTGTGTCATGAGATCCTATGGCAAATCTCAAATAGACTGATAATCATGATAAAGAAACAATAATAATAAAGACCTACTTGTGAGTACCTATGTTATTTGTTTTCAGGTATCTGGTGGAGCACAAGGAATGGTTTGGCGAGAAATACTACTACTGTGATAGCATGTCACGTTCTACCTAAATTGCGGGACTATGCTTGCAAAACACTCTTTTTGACTTCTACAAAATAGTCTCAATAGTCTTCTATAATGTAATGTAATGGATACATCTTTACAACCTCTGGACCAGTTCTGGATGATAAATCTATCTAATGACAACAAGCCTGAAAATTTGCATAGATTTGGTACATTCCAAAATTATGAGCCAAATACCAAAGTATTATCAAAATTAGATGTCCTGAATTCCTGGTTGCCGTCCAAGAGTAAAAATTAAACCGCTAACCATCTTGGGACGAAAATACCAAATAATGTAATTAGGTCTATCATGTATCGTAGCAAAACGAGTGACTTCACGACGCCTTCTCTTAGATTAGTATAAAACGTTCTACTATTCTTATAAATATTTACTTCTTCGTTGCGACAGCACAGCTTATAGTTATATTATTTCAAAAATGTCAGTATTAGTAGTGGTTTATCTGTTTAGTGGTTTCGGGCGGCCTTACCTGAGTAGTTAGATGTAGGAAGTTTTTACCGCTTTGTATGGAACACAAGTTTGGTAGATGTTTCGAATTTACGGTATTACTATATTCAGCAAATCAATCATGCTCACACGTGCTTAGCACTCACTAAGCACTGTTCAAAAATAAATGAAGACGAAGAGTTATTTTTGCTTTATCAGGAATCTTGATAATGGTTTATGCACTAAGTTTATTTATTAATCTCTGTAAAATTACATAATTACCTACATAAAAATCAGTAATTCGTTGGATTTGTGTTAGTAAAATTCGAAAAATGTAAACCTATCATGTCAATAACAAATGGGTATTTTGTTTTTTGAGAGGATACAGACAGAATGTTGAATTGTTGGAATGAAGTAGGTAACAGATAAAATTAATGGATGATCTTCTTGTTTATGTTCCTAACTTAATTATGTTAGTTTAAGTTAATTTTAAGTTTTAAAAGCTTTGGAGGGAATGTTGAGCCATACAAATTAGTGACTAGATCCCAGTTTTAAAAGTCGTTATGAAATGGTGGAATTTACTCAACCAGTGACATTTTAAGCCTTGTATTAACTAGTTCACAAAAATACTCGCGAGATATCGACCGAAGTCAGGTGTCTCCTAGGGAATTCCACACATATAAGTACAACAATAAAGGATTTTCTCTCGCACGAAGAAAGGAGAAAGTAAATAGTCATGCGTCAACCTCCCCCACAGCTTCCTCGGCCAGTATGTACGGCAGGGTTAGGGTTTATTATATTAAATCCGAGTACTGCTTGTGAACTGCCTTATTAGCTGTGATACTTACTATTCTTGTATTGATAATATATTTTCGTAACATTTGTACGATTCAATATGAATTACCGCCGTGCAACGGGCATTGCGAAACTAAGAATTCCTTTGCACTTTACTGAACCCTTTAAATCATTTCAATAAAATACTACTCCGTTAATTACAAAAGTAGGAATGCTTTTTGTGAACAGTACACACGCTTAACACTACGCTTTCATCATAGTTTTAACGACTCTTAAAATGCGGGATAGTAATTAATTATGTTATAATAATAATAATAATGATCCTAGTCTTATGTGACGGAATGTTTTGACTATGTATTCACAATAATAATTTCCTGATAAATAGAATTAGATACTACTGAATTTTTGCTGAGTTTACTTTTGTATCTTGCAAACAGTGTTCATCGAGTTCAGTACATATAGTGTTGGTATAGAAGAGATGAATCATCACAGAAAAGAGAGAGAATGCTAAACCGAAGCTAGAACTCTCAATATCCCAACGTTATACCTTAACTGATTTTGCGAATCTGTTTGAGAAATCAATTACATATTATGGTTATGTAGTAACCCAAATAAAAAATCATTTTGAAAAATGTTGTTTTATTATCTAAAATCCACATTCACTCGACAGCTGTAACAATAATAATTAAGTGTTCACAGGACACACAATCACACAATTTTGTATTTCATACACACTTGTTTTGTTCTATAAGACTACTAAATTACTTTAAGACCATTAAAACTGAAATGAAATTACAGATCTTCTAAAATAAGATTTGTGTATACAATATTTATCAGAAGAATACAATACAATGGTTACATTTATGTATGAATTATAATGTAAGATGAAAACGCGGTAACTGTTTATCAAAAGCAAAATCATAACCCAACTTAAGTAACTGAGCATATTCTCGGATCATTTTGCCTGCAAAATGCCAAGTGAATTCATACATTTTTTAATTCATAAAAATTTCGAGTTCTTACTGCAAAACAATTTAAAGGTGCGTAAATTAAAATTATTTTTTAGCAGTCACGATCCATTCTGTGGAGGACCCTTCTGTACTCTTCCTCAATGGCTAGGTATTGGTTGGCCAGGCGGCCCTGCGTTTCATTCAACCCTGTGGTACTAATCGCCGCCGCATATTCTTCTGGTTTCAGTATCTTTTCTAGCCTTTTCATTTCTAATTTCTTTTTCTGTATAAAATAAAATATTAATCTGTCATTATCATAACTAAAGGCGCTACTAATTTAATCAATCAGAAAACAATATGGCGGCAATTGACCAATCACAGACATTGTGTTTGAAGAAGTGGGCAAAGCCACATTATACTAATTCAGTTAATTAACTAAAGAAATACCAATTTCATTTCAATAACTACATGAAAAGAAAAATAGAAGGGTCATCAAAATGATCATACACTAGCTCACGGCTCCGCTAGAGTGGTACCTAAATGGATAAAAAGTATCCTGTTTTATTCTATGTCATAAACTATGCGTATTCCAGCCTGGAATAGTCATTTGGCCTAAACCTGGAATTTCCGGGTTTAGGCCAAATCCATTATCCCACGATAGAGTCGAACATAGCCAAATACACACACAGACTTTTGCATTCATAATGTAAGTAGGATTTATTTACATACCTGAAACGGTGCATTCAGTCTATTTTTGACATCCAGTCTATAGTTCAGGTACATAGTTTTGTCTGATGTGTTGGTGTGTTTCAAACGTAGTATTTCGTACACTCGCCGAGACTGTTTCTTGTTGATTTTGAACTTTTTCTGCGCCTGTTCCGCCATTTCATTGGAATATCTGAAAAAAAAAAACACCTTGAGACCTTGGTGGCGGCGGCATGGGGGGAAGGTGCTCGACTGAGACGCAAGAGGCGCGGGTTCGATTCTCACTGCGGGAGAAATGTTTGCATGTTCTGCAAGTATTTCTTCCGAGTCTGGGTGTTATATTATGTATTTAAAAAAAGTATGTAAGTGTTCTATTGGCCATATGGTTCCCATAGTACAATTTTTGCTTAGTTTGGTGGACAGTTCACAAATATTTATTTATATTTAAGCTTTTTGGATAGTTCCTATGGGGGTTTCAATGTTTGGACAAAACTTTAACTACACAATGTTTTTATCTGGTTACCAAGTGAGTGAAGCGGCAGGTGATGTCTTATAATCTATTATTATTGCTGGGTATAGGCCTCCCTGATTATGCCATCCATCACAATTTTGCTCTAGTCTTGTCTATCTACGTACGACCCACGGTGAAAGCTAATAGTACTAAATAGGTAAACATATAACTTACCCTTCAAGTAGTTTCTCAGGTGAGTATGCTGGGAGTGTTTCACAGTTCTGTGCATCAACAAAATCTCTAATCCGCTGGAACTCTTGTGAGGGGTCTTCTACAGTGATATCTACAACTTCTGGCAGTATTGTGTAATGCGCGTATATCGCCTGAAAGTTACAAAATTAGTTTAATATGTGCATAATCTTCATGTGCGCTGCTGTAGAGTCGAGTCTTTGTTCCATGCTCAATACTCGCAGCGGTGAGCGAGGAAATACTTACTAATAATATCGAAATATATAAAACTTACGTTATCAACTGACTGACAATTAATGTACAACCAAAACCATATATAACTCCTAGAAGCATGAAATTAAAAGGGTATATTCCTCTTATAGTGTAGGAAAGCACTAAGAAAGGAATTCCCAAAATTGAACTTTACTTCTCCGCTGGACTGGAAGTAAAGAAAAAGCATAGAATGGGTTCAGCTGCTTCTCTCCCAGAGCATGTCGTAAAAGTCGACTAAGGGATAGTATCCTCTCCAACATGATGGACCACTCATATGGGCGATGGGCTGATCACCTGTCACCACGGTTCACCATATCCATCTTAGGACTAAATCAGAAGTGGCTGTAAGTTTTCCCATGTTTACTTGTGGCTCTGCCCACCCCACTAGCGATATGGGCGTGATAATTATGCATGGTTGTAACTTCATATTCTGTCATATACATAGATTCAATGAAGTAATAATATCGGAGGATTTTTACTATAAAATGGTATGGTATAATGGCAGTCTAAAAAACTAACAAACCTTAATCTGTCTTATCTATTCGTGTCACTAGTTCTTTTGAACAAGTGTGGTAAAGGATTTAAAGGGCGCCTAAGGGCTCCGTGCGCTAACCTTAATGTATGTATGTATGTTCATATGAGCTAGTGGCCAACTCTAGTGACGGGAGTTTTGAGGCCTCCTAAAGGCCTCCGTCATGGCTTAACGACTTAATAGCCGGGACCGACTGTTTAACGTGCCCTCCGAAGCACAGAAGAGCTCAGCTCGTAATGCCACTTGCGGTCCCATCCCAATTTGTGACCGCGCATATCGTTGCTTAACTTTAACGATCAAGAACGCTTAAGCAAGCTACGCCACGAGCGCTTTACTCACGAGAGCTAACCTTAATAAGATTGGCGCATATCCCCAGTTTCCTGAAGGGCGGCAGGGTGAGTACTTGCGAGATGCGCGGCCGCAGGTGCGTGGGGTACGCGTAGTAGCGGTACACTGTCGCGTAGCCTGCCGCTGCAAACCTCACGCGGCCCTCACTTGACTCGAACTTCTCGAACCTGACAATCAATTAAAATTGTCCTTTATACATACAGTACGAGTAGTGCTACAAATATTGTGTGCCTCAATCATAGAATAACAGATGAATGGACTTTAATGAAACTTAAATATGTCCTGACTTACAACACTTTTTATCCAGAAACAATGTGGCCGAACCTGCACCAAAGTCAGGATTTTAATATGTCGATCATAAATACAATGTTTTATCAAATACTGTGTAAATAATTGTGAAACATACAAAAAAATCCGGCAGCGGAAAACATAACATCGCCTCTCGCTATAATAACGAGATATAAGAAATTGTGTTCTAATAGTCTAAGTATTAACCAAAATTAATGATTTTGGAAAACTCACACTGTGAAAAATGTCCACTGATCGTCGTCAGCGTCAATGAACGAGGCTGCGTCCACATACCACAGCAGGAAGGTTTGTAACCTCTCGTGGAAGCTAAGGAAGCCCGGCGTTGTTGTCTCGCTGAAGTACACTTCGAAATTACGCTTTTCTCCTCCATTGACTATAAACATAAACATTATAAACGTCGAGTGGTCAACTAGTGGACCTCGCGTGGCCTACGAATTGCGTGAGCAGAGTCCGGTGACGCTACGGAGTTGATAATACAATGTTAGAACTGAACTGAACCTTAAAAGTGCCTAATTGGACCATATCATTGCATACTGAAGTACTGAAAGTTTTAGTACTGAAGAATTAAAAAATATGGATGATTTTTCCCAAGAAAAAGTCTTTTTTCTTGGGAACCCATAATTTTATTTTGAAATAGTTTAATATCATGATGATGCCATAAAACAGAGTAAATTGCAGGTACTTTTGTTTCTGGGCAGCATGTGGACCAAATCCCAGAAAGTGGCAATGTCCTTTTATGAAAATTTGTTCAGCGGTTTAAGCGTGGAAAGGGGTAACAGACAGATAGAGTTACTTTCGTATTTATAATATTAGTATGGATAGGTACTTACATGGTTTAACAGTAAATGCATGAACAAGCTCCCCATGGGGTTTAAATAACACATCTTTCTCCAATTTTGATACAAAGGTGTCCAAGTTTGTGGTGTATCCTGGAGGGAGAACTTTATTTAATGCTCCTTCAACATCATCTGCCTTCATGCCATCAGACTTTGTTGGCTCAATCTGAAAACAATAATACAAATCTATGAGGGAGGACGCCCGAGACGCTCAACGGCCAAGAGGCATTCGACCATCGGGCGGGTGGCCCGATGGTCGAATGACATCGTGAACACAGCCGGGGATGAGATTCGCGAGGGATCGGAGAGAATGGCGTAATAAAGAGGAGGCCTATGCCCAGCAGTGGGCGGAGACGGGCTGAAATGATGATGATGATGATGATGAGGGAGGATACCTTGTATAAAACCTGGTCACATAAATACACCCTTGCTCTAATCATAAAGTTTAAGTTCGAAGCAGTGGTTCAAATTTGTGATCTTTTTTTAAGACATCCTTGGAAAGTATGCAATATGTAATACTCGCAACTTTGTTTTTCACTGATGAAGTTAGTTATAAGTCCTAAGTGCCCGTATATCAAATACATAAAATATTATCACGCCCGTATCCCTAATAGGGTGGGCAGAGCCACAAGTAATCATAAGAACATCAGATTCAAAGATAGTATAATGCATTAAAGGAGCAGACCATGGAGATGGGGAAATAAATTAAAGTGCATCTTCCCAGACTGGCCCACAGCAAGGGACAGAGAGAACTGGAAAAAAGGGAGGGAGGCCTTTGCCCCTGGACAAGTTCTGTGTTCTATGACGAGTCATAGCTTGTGCGCTTAATATAAGTACCTACTGATTGAAGCTATTTTGTTAATGTGTCTCATCCTAGGACAATAAAGATATTTTATTCTATTCTATTCAAGCCAATTTGAAAATTAAAAAAAAATTAAGGAGCCCTATTGAAGCTTGTGTCAATTCTATCACCACACTTACTTGGAAGAACTACTGACACAAGTAATAATAGTAGTGGTGGAATGTATTAAGTATTTGTGTATTCTTCCTGTGGTTAATTATACTTGTGTGAGTGAGTAATTCTTATAATATTAGTAAGGGAAGAGAACTGGTGGTCTAGTTGGTAGTGACCCCGCCTTCCGATCCTAAGGTCGTGGGTTCAAATCCGGTCGTGTACCAATGGATTTTTCTGTGCGAAAAATTTATGTGCACTATACCAGTACTGTCAAACGGTGAAGGAAAACATTGTGAGGAAACCCACGGCTTAGTCAGCTCAGCATGTATTGACCGAACCTTTCCTGTGGACAAGACAGACTCAGCTGAGAGGATGGAATAGGTGCTGGGCAAGCCTACTCCATCTTAATTAGTCCCGGGCACTACAGTGTCCCATCTGTGAAGGTAAAAGTTGCCTCCTGACACTGTATAAATCATCTACTATAGATGGTAAAAGGCCTTAGTAAGAAAGAATCCAAGAGCAAAGCAGCTCCGGCAGACACCTGTAGCACTAACCTTATCAGAATATTCTATGCCAAGGTAAGGTTGCAGGCTTCCAGCACTGTAGTACAGTCTGATGTGCAAGTCTGTGTAGCCAAATATGTTCTCATTCTCCCCAAACACCTGGTGGCACATCTCAGGGCTGAAGCTGGTTGCATCATTCTCAATGTCATCTGGATGTCTCACTGGAATCATAATTTATGAGATTAAAAATAAGCCAGGAAACATCAATTCAAATCAAACAATTTATTATCATAACTTCAAACATGTTTTACGTAGGGAAAGTCAGAAATCATGGATCTCCATTTGCTATGGTCCTAACATACTAAGTACTTGAGACAAAATATGTCAAATAGACAAAGTATGCAAAATATATAATAAAAATTTAATAAGATAATGTTGATAAAACTGTACATGGAACTACCAAGAATTGCATTGAATTACGAATCTTGTTGGTTTCATTCTTCATGTGGAATTTACATTGCTGCTATTTGGCATTCAGGTTATTCCTGAATACTATTTTTAGTTTCTACTTATTTTATTTAAAATTGCATTGTAATTTCACAAGTGGGCTGCTGTTTCATGCTGAGGTTCCATGATGCTATTAGTTGTGTAGATAGCTACCCACCTGATATGCACAATTATAGGTACCATTGCACACCTGTCAGAAATCGCAAGATGGTATTATGGGACATTGCATTGGATTAATTATTTGAATAATGTCGATTGTAAGGCTACTTTTAAATAAGTAGCAAAGCGTTAAACCTAAAACTAACCTTTGCTGTCAAAAAGGTCGACAACCTTGCAAGTTGCAGTTAGTATTGTAATGGACTGCGAAATACCAATTGCTACGGAAGTGCTTACCCAATTTCAGCTCCAAAACCTCATTTCCATCTACTACCAAATGGCACAAGGCGTCAGTCATCTTCTTTATTTTCGTAATAAATATCTTTCATTAAAGTGCTTCCCGCCGAAACGGTTAAACGGTCATTGAACAGAATATTCTAAAAAACACTACTGCAACCAAAATTCTAGCGAAAATAAAACAGATAACGCATTTATCGAATTACACTCAAATTTGTTTCACCAGAATATGAAAATAGACGATGCGATTCATAATTCCTCACAGAATTTGTGCCGATAGAAAGAACTATGAAGTCAGTCAAAGAATAACCAGAAACCGGATCAATCGAAAAACGAAACAATGATTTTGATTGTAACTTATATTTTGTTTGTTACTGTCAATGTCAACAGCCAAGACTCAAAATATCCGGTTACGGTATTCGGTCGTCAAACATGTTTTGTTCCAGTCCACTGTTTCAGACTTCTACATAGGTATTTCATAGGTCCACACTACTCTTGGCCGGCCGGAGCATGGTGGTTTTTCGTTCGGGATTCAAATGTTTTACCAAGGTTTTGTATGTATAAAGTTTGAAAGATAAATAATATAGATTGTTAAATTATGACCTGTTCGGGTGAATTTTTGTAGTAATAATTTCATTCATCAATCAATAAACCATGCTTAAAATATGTATCAGGGGGCTGAAACAAATAAAAATGGGTTGCGAATGAAGCGACATCTGCTGCGATTTGTTTCATTTATGTGACGTCATTATGGCCTGGTTGGGTTAGGATTGCTTGGAAATTTTTGTTAATTATCTTGTATTTTAGTGTACTATAGTTGTGCTACTTAGTTTAGAATAGTGATATAAATACCTCATAAAGTACCGGCAATTTTGGTGCCAAAAAGTGTTGCTTTGAGGACATCCTCTGGCGAAAATGAATCGCCATGAAGGTGGGTAATGATAATCAAAATTTGTTCGATGCTATTGTCACTGCAAATTTCATCGCAGAAATTTACTAAAACAGTGACATCACATCATAATATTGGCTTCGGTTCAATATTAGCTTGCATTATTATAAATCAGACAAAAGAAATCGATAAAAAATGTTTTGTATTTATTGACATATTTCCAGGGGTCAGCTGTGATTCTTGTTTGAAAAATAATTTTCGAGGACGAAGATACAAATGTTTGATTTGCATCGACTACGACTTGTGCGCATCCTGCTATGAGTCCGGCGCCACCACAAACCAACACACAACAGAACACCCAATGCAATGTATACTTTCTAGAAGTGACTTTGGTAAGATGTTCCGGCAACCTATTGCTGACACACATTCACAAAGCTATGCATACGCTGGATATATTGACCATATTGTATAAATTTACACATGGATAAACAAATACAGCACTCATGTCAAGTGGGTGTAATCTAAATGTAAATGATACAGATAAAAACAAACAGGTAAAATCTCTATCCTTGTATGAACACCATACTACTGCAAACCATGCGGTGAGAGCAAAGAGAAGCATTTGGTGCCTGAAATAAATATTTAAGACAGATATTCACTTAATGTAGGTATGTAAGACAAAATTAATAGCATCAGCGACTTCTTTGTGAATGTGTTTGTTGAGATTACTTACATCAAACAGAATGACTCACATTCATCCCAAAGTTTATTTCGGATGAATGTTATGAAAGTTGAATGAGGTTTTTTGGCACAGCTGTACATTTGTTTATTTGAGTGAATTTATATAAAACTAAGATTTTTAAACAATTCCTGACTAAGCAAACTTTTACTTACCCATAGTCTAACTACTAAACTAGAAGTTTTTTTCTGTTGTTTGGAAACTAGCTCACTCATTTCCTATGATTCATTTCCATTTGAAAATAACATAGTCATTTATTTTTATGTCAATGATCTTATTAGACTCTTAAATACCTTCAATCAATTGCAAAGAAGTGTCAAGTCACTGAATATTGTTTTGGTGGATTCCAGATTTATACTATGGAGGAGAAGCACTGACTCTAGAACAACCTCAGGCATACACATGTCCATTCTGCAACAGGATGGGCTTTACAGACACAGCACTCATGGAGCATGTCACTGCCGAGCATGCAGACACCACATTAGCAGTGAGTTCTGTATACTGTATGCACACCTCTTTTTTTTTAAGATCCCTATAACTTTACAAGTAGAAATCCTCTCAACTTTTGAGTTTATACAGAAACTTTATTTCCCACTGCATCCTATAAGACAGGGATGCCCAACATGTTGATCATGTTTGACTAGTCGATCACCGGACTCATGGTGGTTGATCGCGAAAGCAGGCATTTAAGCCAGGACGGAGGCCTTTAGGTGCCCTAAAAACTCCGTCAAGAGTTGGCCACTAGCTCATACGAACTCACTAACATATAAATATTTTTTTTGAGATCTTTCCAAACAATGATTTAAACACTGCTGCCACATTTTGTTGGGTCAATCAATTCTTTGTTGTGGTGCACTTATGGGTTTCACCCTTTCAATCAATCAATAACCACAAGGTCTTCTAATAATTACACCTTAGAATATCAATATTGATTTGCCATTTAAGCCATGTAGTGAAATGAATTGTAAATCTGTATGTAAACCAATCAATATAGGTTAAAAATACCATAACCCTGTTAGTGTATTGTAGCCTTTTCAGTCATAAAAACCACACTCTAAGCAACATTTTTAATACCTATACCTTAGTAAGTCCATTAGTACCAGCACTACCAGCATATTAGTACAAAATTCTCATAAATTTTGGGGTTGTCTTGCACATAAAGATTTGAGAAATTGATAAATATTTGTCTAATAAAGTGGTGCGTAATTAAATTCATCTTTTAGCCACAACCCTTGGCCAACGAAAACAAAAGAACATATTAAAGTTGGAGAGTTTTTATTCAGTGAATAACATAAGAATTTTATATATTTAGATAGATTAATAAGATAATATATGTTTTCTTGTTCCTGAAAAGTGTATAAATTATTTTATACACTTTTCAGGAACAACACATTTTATTAAAGTGTGTTTATGAGTATAACTGTATGTGTACGCCTAGCAGGTGGTTTGCCCGGTGTGCGCATCGATGCCGGGCGGCGAGCCCAATTTCGTTACGGACGACTTCGCGGGACACCTCACACTGGAGCACCGGACCGGGCCCAGAGATCTCATCTCATTTCTCATATCCTTTTCAAAAATACCCCCTTCACTGATAATTGATCTAAAAATAACACCTAATTTTACACTGAAAAGTAAAATAGTATCTTGAGACTTCAAAAGTAGCGCGATAGCCATCCAGGTAATTTTACTTTTACTTTTTACCAAAGCCAAAACATGGTGTAAACATCTAAAAATTTCATACTGAGAAGCTTTTCAGAGTAAATTAATTTGACCCTGCATTGGTTATGGTGGTTATAATCATCCTAAAAGATAGCACAAACATACAAACTTTCGTATAAGATAGATATTTACAGCGACATCTTACCCAAAATCAGGGTCATTGACCTCAGCACTATCCTAAATAACACTATTTAGGTCAGAAAGAACCTGAATAACACAGTATTAGTTAAAGTGAGTGTATATAAGGAAAAACTCTGAAAATTTCAACTCTACCTATTACGGTTCATGAGATACAGCTCGCTGACAGACGGACGGACAGTGGAGGCTCAGTAATAGGGTCCCGTTGGCACCCTTCGGGGATTGAACTCTAAAAAGAATCTATAGCATTTCTGCGACGGACGGTCTTTGCATAATTAAGGCCTGACCCGCCCCTACTTTGCGGGCGTCAATATTTACAAAATCGATTGTACTCGGTCATTCTCAACTACTATTGTGCTTGCATAAGCAATGTAGAAGCGAAGGTTGATCTTATTTTAGATAGAGTAGCTATTCGATACTCGCTCGTACGACACACTTGAAAAAGTATTTTTTAAATCAGTCAAGCGAAAACGCAGCCTCATTTAGAGTCTACCTAGTGCCTACACCCGTTCGTTACCGGACAGACACAAAAAACAAAATTTAAAAATTGGACATACAAACTTTCGACAAGGTCTCTAGCCTTGTTTTTGATCTACTCAATACTGCCCTCCTAGTGAAGAACGCAGTAACTAACATTTTTGACAAAAATTAGTTAGATAGATATTCGCAATCGCCTAGCAAAATACAACACTCTGTTCTCACTCCTGTATCAAAACATATTTTGGCATAGTTACTGCGTTCTTCACTAGGAGGGCAGACAGAATACTACTCTATATTTATAGTTACATTTATGATTACAATGACTACCCTTAACTCCTGTGCACGATGAGCCGAGCGGCATCAGACACGGCGGCGTACGTCGGTTGCCGCACTCGGGCCGCGGCGTCAGTCGCGCGCGCCGGAACAACATGCAGTTTAGGTAATTACAATACATTACACTTACGGCAGGCCATGTAACTCGAAGAACAGACGATCTTCGGGAAGTAGTTCTTGAATGGCGGCCGCGGACCGGGAAACGAAAGTAGAGATCAGATCGATGGACTGATGACGTTATAAAGGCGGTTGGTACTTTTAAGAAAGGTTGGTAGATGGAGGCAGTAATCATTCGTCCAGTATATTACCGGCCTATGTCCAACAGTGAACTTCTATAGTATGTTGATAATTATACATTGCATGTGATCACTAAGGCTAGACCGATCATCAATGTACCTACCATCTCTACCATAGGTTTTCCCATAAACTCTATAAAGAGAAATATGCAATATAAGAAACTTAGTAGCAGCCGAAACTTGACCAAATTCGCAATGCATTGGTCTGTCTCCCTCCGACACCTTATTCTAATAATATTAGTGTAGGTTTAACTTATTGAATTCCAGCACCGGTGGCGGGATATCGTCGCTGTCGCCGTCGTCGCGGGACGCGGTGGTGGACCCCATCGCGGAGCTGCTGTCGCAGCTGTCGGGCGTGCGGCGCGCCGGCCAGCCCGGCACTCCCAGCCAACTGCAGCAGTTGCAGATGCAGCTTCAATTGGAGCGTCAGCAAGCCACCGTAAGTAGATGGCTATTGAATTCCAGCACGGTGGCGGGATATCGTCGCGGGACGCGGTGGTGGACCCCATCGCGGAGCTGCTGTCACAGCAGTTGCAGCTTCAACTCAAGCGTCATCAGACCACCGTCAGTACTACTCCTTACTAGCATGATGGAAGGCATGGGAGGGAGGCCAGCAGTTATAGGAAACAATCAGATGAAAATAATAGTACTAAAGTAAGGCCCTGGACCTCAAATGTCCAAGTCCATCGGGCCGCAGCAGTGTCCCTCCGAATGGTACGTTTAGGCTGGAATCTCTAAACTAAATTAACACAAAACTTGCAGCTATCTTTCTTTTGTACTTGCTCGGTGTTTTCCAGTTTAGTGGGCCAAAAAAATGTAAAATCTTTTGGCTTGTGTGTGTTGTTAACAGTGTAGTGTTGTTGCAGGCAGCGCGCCAGCAGTTAGAGCGGCTGCCGCGGCGCGGCGGGGGCGCGTGCGCGAGTGCGGCGCCGGCGCCGGCCCCGCCGCCCGCTGCCGCGCAGCCGCAGCCGCCGCCCACCGCGCCAGACTCGCAGTTCCTGCTCGCCTCCTTCCTAGGTAATACTTCACCAACTCCTCTACATTTCATGACGTAACATTTCATCATGCATGACTCAGAATGGTCATTCCTCTTGTATGGCACGCTGTTTCACTGGCCCGGGCCACGACATGTCGTCGAGGTAATGCTCCCACACGCAACGGCTTGACATTGTTATGGAAGCGCTGTGTGCCTGACTACACGCTAAGCTTGCAAGTGGGCGTGCTAGTGGCGTGATCAGAGACCACCCGCGCTCCCAGCTCTGCCGTGTCGTGGCGTCAGAAACGATCAATCGCCGTTTCTTCATTGGACGACACGCCACGCTTGTGCTGTAGCCGCGCCTGCGGGACTGGGCGGGGGCTCTGGTCACGCTAGGTGCCGTGTTGTGTTGTGTAGTTCAATGGGTTGTATTGTTGTCCAGGCGGCGCCGAGGAGCAGTCTAGCTCTGAGACGGAGTCTCGTGCGGCGCTGCTTCGCGGACTGATGTTAGCGTCGCTAGGGCGCGGCGGGCCGGCTGCGGCGCCGCGCGCGCCCGCCGCCCCCCCGCCCACACCGCCCGCGCCCCGCGCCGCGCCTGCACCCGCTCCAGCCGCCGCGCCCGCCGCGCCCCACGCCGTGCTGCGCGTCAAGCCGCAACCCCGGACGAAGGTACGTACATTCTGAAGTGTACAGTGACACTGGGCGCTAGGGTTCGCTTGCCTCCCCCGCATCCGCATCTTCGCCCATTGTCGTCCCTAGGCGTAAAGCGAGAGAGCGTGCGTAGTTATCAGTCAGTGTTCAAGGCCTTTGCCAAGCCACTTAGCGTAACTAAAATGTATGGAACTGACATATCCTAGCTCCATCTAGGATGCCTTGTGGAACTGAATATTTTTTTTCTTAATGTTATACTTGAATAGTTGGATGATTGTGTTTCAGGAAGGTGGCGGCGTAGCGCGCGGCGCGGCACGTGGCGTGCCCGAGGGCAGGTAGGGCCGCGAGGGGCGCCCCCCCGCCTCCCGCCTCCCCTGCCCCGCGCCACACCCAGCTAGCTAACACACCTCATCACTACCGACAACCCCGCGGCTAAATTATCCGCCTTCGTTTATTGTCACAGAACAAAAGCGAAGCTTCGGAATATCGCAATAACATAGCCGCAGGGGTTCGCAAGACAAATCGCACTAGGCCGAGAGTGCAAGCTCAACCGGATTAGTGCTCTAACACGTTATACGTGTGAACTGTTACCGGCTCCATTCACTAAGGCGCGGGTTACACGGTGTGCGTGCATTGGAGTGTATTCGCTTATTCTGTACATTATCAAATGAATTTTGGCAATTAGAACTAGATCTTCCAATGAGTACATCCCCAGTGAACGTGTAATTCGAAATGGGCCATTATTACACCATGAAATGCCGACGCTTTGGTCACTCCGATAGACTAACGCTTTCTGTTCTGTTCCCGCGCTGAATATTTCATGAACTTGAGGCGCGGATTACGTCCATAACAGTCTCGGAATGTCGCTTATTCGCTATCCACCGCCTCTTAGCGAATTTACAAACGCGAGGCGTGGTGAATTCGCGAGCAAGGCAATGTCTGGTTTGAATCCTTTCCACGTAAAAAGATGCGGCGTAGTAGACGAGAAACAATGCCTAGTATTTATTTCCGCCAATTGCCGCAAGATTTTTGTGAAAAGGTCTCGAACCAAGCAAGCTCAATTTGACACCTACTATCAAAGTATCGACTTAGCAATTTTGTTTAATAAGGTGGATTTATCAGTCTCGAAATAACGCTTGTAGTACCAGCACTCATCGCAGATTTAAGACGGTGTCGGTTTATAGTCATCGTATGCGTTGAGCGTGTTAATAAAACACATTCGTGTTGGCTACTCGACTCTGTGCCTTCAGCATTCTTATAGTTGGTATCCCACACATTTAAAGTTAAATAATATGTGGGACGATAATGACAAATGAATGCTAGGTATATGTATAGTTGGTGCTTGACACACCTTGTATTAGACTGTTTTTGCTTACTAAAAGTGTAATTTGCAAGCAATAGAATGGGGTAACCAAACTTTTGTTTGTGACCTTAATTTTACTGTAGCATAAGTTTGTATTATTCGTAATTTTTCGTTTTTTTTTTCTCTCTACTTTATTTACTAATCGGGCAACGTTCACAGTTCGGTCAGTGTCTATTTTGGGAGGCGCGATTGGGGTGTTTAGTTTGTGCAATTTCAAATTCAACTGATGTACAGGATACACGGCGCAGGTTAAAGTTGTTTGCTCGTTTTAAAAGCTTGGAGATGCGTCATGCGTCGCTGTCGATCATCGTCGCTGCGAATCTTCGTACAATTTTTAAACTGTGCCCTGAGGAGAAGTTGAATAACGTTAGATGCATGCTTCGTATTGCGTCGGAGCGTCTCCAAGTCGTGGGTTTGGTCTGAAGTAGGCCTTACGCTAACACTACCTAGTGGACGCTTAAAGTTTGTTTTGTTGTCTGTCCAAATATCAGTGTGATTTCATTTTAATGTAGATAAAAGTTAGTGATGGAATGTTTTAATCGATTTAACCACACTTGAATTAAAAAGTATAATAATGTGATGGAATGCTTCACGATTATTTAATTTATTGTTGAGGAGAGGAGTCGAAATGTAAGTTCCGCACTGATGTTTACCGCCGGATTGATTTAGTTTCGATGGCGTCGACTTCCTGCACATAGATTGTTAACGAAGCATTAGTAAAGATATATTTTTGTTACTATAGGGACCTAGAAAACTGTATGTATATATACTTCGACGAGTTCCCCTCTAACAGTTTTATTTTAATATTTTTACAGCTATAGATTACTTACCACGAATTTTCACTAGCTACTCAAGAAGTGCTTATTAGTTTGATTATTATACTCCAACATTACAAAATGTTTGTATGTACCCTAATTAAATTCTATAATATTTAAATGCATTTTAATTTTATGATCCTTCATTTTCCTAAAGGAATTTTAACTCGAAAGTGTTACTTCATAATCAGCTCAGCAAGATTACATGCTTACTGGTGTAGGAACGTAACAAGGTAACCATAGTAGATAGCTACTAATCTGAGATAAAGATAAAGCCAGGGGCCCTATTCACGATGACCAAAGAAAACGAGCCACGTAACGAGCCAAATGTCATCGTGTCTCTAAACACAAACGAGACACGCCATGGTGTGAAATCAAAAACTGTATTCTGCATGCCATAAGACTAATTGTCTATGACCGTGTTTTGGTTTTACGTGATTCGTTCAAAATCAAGCATCCGGTCATTCGGAAAACGATCGGTTTTAGATTGATTTTATTTTTTTGTTTACAATTTTCATCTCAAGTAGGTAAATAAATATTGAATTATAAAATTGCTAAACTCTTTCTACTAATACTTTCGTTATATTTTAAAGTTTAGAGAACAAAAAAAATATATATATAACGTAAAATGGTTAGCTACATCAAACCAACCACAACTTGTTTCCGAACGAATTATCAATCAAAATATTGACTGACATATTGCATTGTTTGTTTTGAAAAAAACTTGGATATACATGTCATGTCTAAGTTTGTTTAAATGGGTTAAATCCCGTTGGTAAAATGAGTTTGTCACAATCGCCTTCAAAAGAAAAGAAAATAAACTGAACAGAGCAAGTAACTGTCACTGACAGTTGCTGATGTTAATCAAAATATTCTACCGGCCAGTGTGTTGTCTTTGGTTGGAATCGAATGATAAAAGAAATTATTATTATCTGTGGTATAAGAAAAATATGGCGGCAGAAAGATTTTGGGAACATCCCGCGTCGTAGTGTTCAAAAAGTTTGCAAATCGAAATAAATGAAGAAATCAGTTAAAAATTACGTTTTGAGTTTACATACTTACATAATATTTTAACGGAGTGATAAAAATGGACGTTGTTCTTCGAAGACAACGTATGATATGCTGGCGCCAGCAACGCCCACACATAAATAGGAAACTGTCAAGGGATTCTGCTGAGCTGGACCCTAAATTTTTCGAGCTATTTTATAAGGTGGCCAAAGAGTTGTTTTGGTATTGTGCGGCGTTCTTGGAGGCAGGCTAGTTAATTCTGGGCCTCAGAGATGTTCTAGCATTACAACAGAAGTCAAAGTAAGTATTGTGTTAGCTAAACTTAATTTATTGAACAATAATAAAATCGTACCTAGGTTAGGTATTAGGTTAGACTGAAACCTACTATATTTACTGTATTTTTCCAGATACTTACAACCCTCAATTTCCTGATCACCAGTAGCTATCAAAAGCCAGTGGGAAACTTTTGGTTAGCACCTGTAAGCCTCTGCATAGAGTAAGCGGTGAATGCCTTGAATGATGCCAACCTACATCAAATTTCCTACCTCCGAACAAGAGAGGAATTAAATCAAACAAGGGTAATATTTTAATCAACTATTTATTTTAGTAGGTATTACATAATAGTATTTGTGAGAGCATCAGCGAACTAAAATAAATTAATTTAAATTTTAATTAATAAACTTTCACTTTCATTATATTAGTAGAATATAATCTTTATTTCCAAAAACATGAAAGTATGTACCTACCTATAAAAACAATAACAATGATTTCTGCCTTGTTTCAGATTTGCAACAGTGGCTTAAAGGCATACCTACTCATGTGCTACATTAGGAGGGGCAGCTCATGACAGTTATATTATGTTAAATAAATCAGAAATCATGAGATGTGTGTGTGTGTGTGTGTGTGTGTGTGTGTGTGTGTGTGTTAGTGTTAAAGTATGGGTACATGGGGTTGCGTAGGTATAATAAGTAATAATAAATGCATTAAAACCATAAAACACAAAAATACTCACAGCACACATGCTATGCATATCTAAAGTTTCACTCAATCCATGCAGCCATTTAGAAGTAAATTATGAGGCACAAGCATCGTCACATCTTCACAAACTTTTGCATTCACAATAAAAGTAAGTTACATGCGCATATTAAGAAGTTTAGTGTATATGTGTAAGCATGACTGTGTGCGTGTGTTTTAGATTGTTACATTTAAATTGTTATATTTCAGAGCTGCCCACGCACTATGCCAACACGTGGATCAGAAGCAATTGCTGTACGCAATACAGCCTCAGTACATGTCTGGTCCACTGCGCCAGGGCTTCTACGACATCCTCATTGCGATGCATCTCGAGTCGCACGCCACTACCATGTGAGTACACCAGCTTCGCTTGAACAGCATCTGGAAAAGAACAGAATTATGAAATACTAGGTGGCAGCACAGGTAAAGTACGCGCTATCGTTGCGTTTTGAGCTTTACGCCGGTAATTTCAAGCAAACTAAAGCTTTCTAATATTATAGTATAAATACATACATATTATAACGCCGTATCCCTAATGAGGTGGCCACAAGTAAACATAATAAAACTTGCAACCACTTCTGATCCAAACTTCCAAGATGGATATGGCGAACCATGGTGACAGGTGATCAGCCCATCGCCCATATAGGTGGTCCATCATTTTGGAGAAGATCCCTTTGTCGCCTTTTACGACATGCTCGGGGAGAGAAGCATATAGTATAACCCCCGGATACTCAAATGCATCAGAGTTGAGCACGTCTCAATCTCAAGTCACGAGTTTTTGACTTCTGTCATTCCGTTCCGTTCCGTTTTGTAATTTAAAGTACTTATCTGTATTCAAATTTAATTATTGAGATCGTAGCTTTATTAAAGTGATTGTGTGAACTTTAGTTTCGTTCGTTATTTTATTGCCTGCATGCATGCAGGCAATCTCCCTTAAGCGCAAGCTCATTGACGTATGCATTCTCCCTATCCTCACGTACGGCGCGCAGACTTGGTCTTTGACGGCTCAGCAGAGGTCCACACTCGGGGCTTGCCAGCGAGCGATGGAGCGCAGTATTCTCGGAGTAAAACTCACTGACCGAATACGCAACACCATACTGCGCTCCAAAACAAAAATCGCTGACGTTGCTCGGAAAGCAGCCACTTTGAAGTGGAACTGGGCAGGGCACGTCTGCCGTATGTCGGATGACCTATGGGCGAAAACCACTACCGAGTGGGCTCCTAATGGTGGTAAACGGCATCGTGGCAGACCAACACTGAGATGGCGGGACGACTTGGACTCATTCATGAAGGATTGCTCCTCCAAAGCACAGGATAGAGAAAGGTGGAAGGGGGATAGGGAGGCCTTTGCCCTGCAGTGGGACGATAATGGGCTAATAATAATAATAATAATAATGCATGCCCATAATGTCTAAGAATCAAGAAGATAATTATATAACAGACAAGTTCTTACTTTTTTTGCTAGTTTTTGTTTTTTCCAGGGAGGTGTGCAAAAACGAGTTCGTGATCCCCCTGGGACCGGAACTGAAGGCGTTGTACGAAGACCCAGAGATGGGGCACAGCCTCCGCTCGCTGCAAACAGAGAGTGTTCGACCGCAGATGAAGAATGAAAAAAGCAAGCAAACTCACGTGATATCTGTAAAGATTTTAAACTTAATTTTGTTCTGACACATGTAATTTTAACTGTGAATTCCTACAAATAGGTACTGAATGTTGTTATTTCGATAGAAAATCTTCCAGTCCCAATTTATCTTCATCTCGCAAAACATCTTGTTTCAGAGAGAGTATAACGGAGATCAGCAACTTTTACTCTCCCTACTTACCGCTGGAGGTGGTCCGTGAGTTCGTGATGCAGGCGTTGGCGGACGCAGTTACAACCAACCAAGTGCACAACCGCGACCCCGTGGGCGGCACCAATGAGAACCTCTTCTTGTGAGTACACTCTTCCTGTCAGTACACTCTTTCTGTGAGTACACACTTACTGACAGTACACTCTTCCTGCGAATACCTTCTTCCTGTAAGTACACTCTTCCTGCGAGTATAATTTCCTGACAGTACATTCTTCCTGTTAGTACTCTTCCTGATAATATACTCTTCCTGTGAGTACACTCTTACTCAAATTTTTACTGCCTTACCCACAAGTTTCCATTATCTGAAATTCTTTATTGTACACGCACGAAACGAAACAAATACACACAAAACATTAAAAAGTACATGTACAAAGGCGAGCTTAACTCTTAAAGAGTTTTCTGCCAGCAAACCTGTGAGGCAAGGGAGAGGCTTTAACATAAGTGGAAGTTATGTGTAAAAATAAAAATATAATAAACTAATAAGATATACTACACACAATATAAATATATACAAATAATATATATCTACAAAAATATATACAATATACACATACATATAAATAAATATTATAAAAAAATTAAACATTATTATTTTAAATATTATTACACCATCATCATCATCATCATCATCATCATCATTTTCCTGCCCTTATCCCACTAGGTGGGGTCGGCACAACATGTTTTCCTCTTCCATCTTCTCCTATCATTCGTCATCTCAGTACTCACTCCTTTCATACGCATGTCCTCTTTCACACAATCCATCCATCTTTTCTTAGGCCTTCCTCTGTCCGTGTATCCATCCACATTCATATTCAGCACTTTCCTTGTAACACGACTTTCTTCCCTCCGCATAACATGCCCACGCTAACCTATCACTCTATTTTCTTAGAGGCCTTCAGGCGGCCTAAAAACTCCGTCACAAGAGTTGGCCACTAGCTCATACGAATTTACTTACTTATTATTACACCGATTACCTGAAAGTTTTTAATGATATTAGAGATTGTCTTTGTAAATAAATTTTTGAAGTTTCTATAAATGTTTCTAATTATGTCCTATAGAAGGAAAAGACAAGCACAGGAACAACATCTGAACGACATACAACTGAGGCATAGAGTGGAAGCCATCATAGCTTTTGCTCACGACTTCGTAGGCGATCTGCAGAGCGATCAGTTGAGGTAACATCGGCATAACCCTGCTTTAAAAAAAAATTCTATAAATCTCACTTATATTATAAATGCGAAAGTTTGTGAGTTTGGATGTTTGTGCCTCAATCACGCCTAAACGGCTGAACGGATATATACTGGATTAACATATAGGCTATTTTTCATCTGGGTACCTACTACGCGAGCAAAGACGCGAGAGGCAGCTAGTATAAATATAAATATTTGAGGATATTATCATACAGCACCATCTAGCCCCCAACTAAGCAAAGGGAGCCAGATGGCTGATAGAATACTCCCGCAGCGGGAATCTCACCCAATCAATCAATGCTTGTGGCCACCAGAAACAATAATACTAGCTTGAACTGATTAAATATTATGTACTTACGCATATTTTTCTTGCTTTCAGACGTTACCAAGAAATCAAGCAGTCAGATTTGCCGAGCGCCGTGGCTGCCAAGAAGACCAGGGAATTCCGCTGTCCGCCCAGAGAACAGATGAACTCAGTTTTAAGGTAAGTGTCTCGTCTTGTTTCAAAGTCGAAGTCTATAGTAGGTAAATAAGCATACAATCTACATCGTCGAAACTAGTGTGGTGTATAAATCCTCTTGTTATGAGGCATACTGACAAGTGGACGCAATTTGAGTCAACTGACAAATAACTGCGCGATAATTTCATCCGTTTCTGCAACATAAAAGTCATTAAATTTTATTACCCTGGACATTCAACTAAATGTATTAGGGATGTAAAATCTTACTTCTTACTTATATTATAAATGCGAAAGTTTGTGAGTTTGGATGTTTACATTAAGTAAAAAAATTCGGCTCGCTTCGCTCGCATTGGTTTGAAGCTCGCTTCGCTCGCTAACTTTTAGAGACTTCTAGAAATGGTTTAAAACTACATTGAGTTAAAAAATTTGGCTCGCTTCGCTCGCATTTGTTTGAAGCTCGCTTCGCTCGCTAACTTCTAGAGACTTCTAGAGATGATTTAAAGCTACATTAAATTAAAAATTTCGGCTCGCTTCGCTCGCATTGGTTTGAAGCTCGCTTCGCTCGCATTGGTTTGAAGCTCGCTTCGCTCGCTAACTTCTAGAGATGGTTTAAAGCTACATTGAGTTAAAAATTTCGGCTCGCTTCGCTCGCATTGGTTTGAAGCTCACTTCGCTCGCTAACTTCTAGAGACTTCTAGAGATGGTTTAAAGCTACATTAAGTTAAAAATTTCGGCTCGCTTCGCTCGCTAACTTCTAGAGGCTTCCAGAAATGGTTTAAAACTACATTGAGTTAAAAAATTTGGCTCTCTTCGCTCGCATTGGTTTGAAGCTCGCTTCGCTCGCTAGCTTCTAAAGACTTCTAGAGATGGTTTAAAGCTACATTGAGTTAAGAATTTCAGCTCGCTTCGCTCGCATTGGTTTGAAGCTCGCTTCGCTCGCTAACCTCTAGAGACTTCTAGAGATGGTTTAAAGCTACATTAAGTTAAAAATTTCGGCTCGCTTCGCTCGCTAACTTCTAGAGGCTTCCAGAAATGGTTTAAAACTACATTGAGTTAAAAAATTTGGCTCGCTTCGATCGCATTGGTTTGAAGCTCGCTTCGCTCGCTAGCTTCTAAAGACTTCAAGAGATGGTTTAAAGCTACATTGAGTTAAGAATTTCGGCTCGCTTCGCTCGCATTGGTTTGAAGCTCGCTTCGCTCGCTAACTTCTAGAGACTTCTAGAGATGGTTTAAAGCTACATTAAGTTAAAAATTTTGGCTCGCTTCGCTCGCATTGATTTGAAGCTCGCTTCGCTCGCTAACTTTTAGAGACTTCTAGAAATGGTTTAAAACTACATTAAGTTAAAAAATTTGGCTCGCTTCGCTCGCATTGGTTTGAAGCTCGCTTCGCTCGCTAACTTCTAGAGACTTCTACAGATGGTTTAAAGCTACATTAAGTTAAAAATGTCGGCTCGCTTCGCTCGCTAACTTCTAGAGGCTTCCAGAAAAGGTTTAAAACTACATTGAGTTAAAAAATTTGGCTCGCTTCGTTCGCATTGGTTTGAAGCTCGCTTCGCTCGCTAGCTTCTAAAGATTTCTAGAGATGGTTTAAAGCTACATTGAGTTAAGAATTTCGGCTCGCTTCGCTCGCATTGGTTTGAAGCTCGCTTCGCTCGCTAACTTCTAGAGACTTCTAGAGATGGTTTTAAGCTACATTAAGTTAAAAATTTCGGCTCGCTTCGCTCGCATTGGTTTGAAGCTCGCTTCGCTCGCTAACTTTTAGAGACTTCTAGAAATGGTTTAAAACTACATTTGAGTTAAAAAATTTGGCTCTCTTCGCTCGCATTGGTTTGAAGCTCGCTTCGCTCGCTAACTTCTAGAGACTTCTAGAGATGGTTTAGGAAGGTAGCAAAGGCAGCAAAGATAGCATAGGCAGCAAAGATAGCATAGGCAGCAAAGATAGCATAGGCAGCAAAGATCGCATAGGCAGCAAAGATCGCATAGGCAGCAAAGATCGCATAGGCAGCAAAGATCGCATAGGCAGCAAAGATCGCATAGGCAGCAAAGATCGCATAGGCAGCAAAGATCGCATAGGCAGCAAAGATCGCATAGGCAGCAAAGATAGCAATATCGAATTAACACATTAAAATATAATGTAACTAACCTAGGTAATGTACATTACCGTCGTACTGATAACTTGTGTTTAGAGTACGTACCTACCCACAGAACACTAATGTATTAATACGATATAGGTACTTACTCAGACACAAGTTATCAGCACGATGTCGAAACACGCAAAGCGGCCCGATACGACAGGCAGCGCTTTTATACAAATCCTTCGTAAACAACAAGATGGCGGCGATGTCGTACCGGTAGTCGTTCAGTGACTTACATTAAAATCAAAAATTGACTTTTATATTAATTTAACTAACATCTAAAATCAGGATATTAATTTACGGAACTTTACACTAAAAAAAAATAAGATAGTTCCTATAATGATTATGTAGATAAAATTAAATATTCGTAGATATTTGTATTCCTGTTTTTTTTTAAGACTAATTTTATTTTGAGTAGTTTCTATAAATTATTACCAGAATACGGTTAAAAATTTGTTTAAAAGATTGTGATTTTCTATGCTGTTTTTTAGTAGATATTATATAGTTTATTTATAAAAGACTGATTATTAATACTTTGTTTCATAAAAACATCGTTGTCTTATTTTTTCCTATTCCGTCTGATAGGAACCCGCAATTAAAATGGACGCTTTTATTATAAATTCAAAGTGTTAGGGTTTCTGAAATGTATAGCGAATTATGTATGTTGTTTTACCATTATAATTATATAAAAATCGAAGAACTATTATTTTAATGTAGGAAAGTTTTTCAATTGTATTTATAAGATGTCATTTCCGGTGATTAACACCACGAGGACAAGGTTGTTTTATATTAGGTATGTATATAATAAGTATTTGATTGGCATAATTGATATTTTAAATTATGGGTAGCTTATATCAGTAGGATTAATTCATTTTTATTGTATTTTTTTAATTTACACTTCTATTGTTAAGCCCCACGATTGGTCTGAAGTTTTGCAACAATGACGCTAGCCAATCACAGAGCCGCTCGGGCTGTGATTGGATAAGCGTTTTGCCACCAAATCGGGGAGCTATTTTTTGAAACTTGTAACGAGATATGAGTTTGGAAGGACATTCTGAGGAAGAAGCATGATACCTACTTAAGTTTTGAGTGTAACAGTTTTATATATTTTATAAAACTGTTACACTAACAATAGTTACTAAATAATAGTTCTTCGATTTTTATATAATTATAATGGTAAAACAACATACATAATTCGCTATACATTTTAGAAACCCTAACAAAAGGTTAATTGAGTAATAGGTAGGACCTACCTGGTAGGTGTTACTAGTTTAGAAAAGAGTAAATGGAGTAAAAGGAGTAAACTTGACTATATACTTGTCCTAAGCCTCGAGCTCAACTATATACCTACTTGTCTTACCCCCGAATACTCAAACGCGACTCAGAGTTGAGCACGTCTCAACTCACGGTTTTTTGACAGTTTCTGATGATAATCTGTCAAAAAATCGTCATTTGAGACGTGCTCAATTTTGAGATGCGTTTGAGTATGAGGTTAGGCCTTTTACGAAATCTACTAGGTAATTGTGATGTTTTTACAGGCTTCAAGCACATGGACCAGGAAGAAGAATCTTGGAAGGAGAATTGTCCTTGTGGCGAGGAGCTCATCGTCAGGATGAACGAGATCCACGAGAGCCTCATGGTGCATGTGTCTCTCAACGCTCTGCAAGAGCCACTGTCTGAGGTAACTATTACTAATCATAACGTAAATAACATTTGGAATTTCTTGGAAAACATTTATCTATGGAGCGAAAGTCTTTAGAACTAGAAAGAGTTGAAGGTGTGAAAGGTTAATTATAGTTGAAAGAGAACTAGAAAAAGTGAAAGTATAATTTAAAAAAAAAAATGTCAAGTGCGAGTTGGATCCGCACACGAAAGGTTCACTACTAGTGCAAAAAAAAACTAGAATCTACAGTAATTTTTATTATAAAAGTGTCTTATAATAATTTGACGGCCTCGGTGGCGTGGCGGGCGATTACTCGGCAGAGGCGCAAGAGGCGCGGGTTCGATTTCCGCTGCGGAAGAAATTGCATGTTCTGTAAATATTTCTTCCGAGTGTGGGTGTTGTGGTAGCGGGTTCGATTTCCGCTGCGGAAGAAATTGCATGTTCTGTAAATATTTCTTCCGAGTGTGGGTGTTGTGGTAGCATGGTACTCGTAGTTTCTGATACCCACGACACAGGGAATCCTAGTGTGGGGTCAGGAATATGTATGTGACTGTTGGGTGCTATTTATTTATTTATTGTACCTACAGGCCATAGAAGAACCGGCAAATAAGACTCCAGAAGAGAAGTTTCGTAAAGTCCTGATCGGCACTATTGTCAGTTGGGCCGAGGAGTCGCAGATCGAGACGCCCAAACTCGTCAGAGAAATGTTCAGGTAATTTTACTCATATCTCTGTTCCAGGTACCAAACAAAAAAAAATGTATCTTCGTTGCCATTTATGTTTTACACTATTTATATGTTAATTCATGTAACATGATGAAACTGGCAGATATATTACAGACTCCTAATGATAATAATAATATATTTCTTCCTTCCAGTCTCCTAGTCCGTCAGTACGACGCTGTTGGCGAACTGATCCGTGCTCTCGAGAAGACTTATGTGATAAACGCGAAGACGAAGCTGGATGTAGCGGAGATGTGGGTGGGGCTGAGCCAGATCCGCGCGCTGCTGCCAGTGCAGATGAGCCAGGAGGAGGAGGAGCTCATGAGGAAGAGACTCTGGTGAGCCATCATTCCTATTTAGATCAAGAATATACGTAAGACTAAGTTGGAGGTGCGAAGTTGTAGGTGGGATTGTGTCAGATCCGCGCGCTGCTGCCTGTGCAGATGAGCTAGGAGGAGGAGGAGCTCATGAGGAAGAGACTCTAGTGATCCATCATACTAATTAAGATTTAAAAAAGACTGACTTGTTCTTAGAATAGAAGCAAACAAACAATTCCAAACCTATGATTAATAAGACTGAGATATAGTTTGTTTACTTTATTATATTTGAAACTCATCAGATATTATATCTTATTTCAGGAAACTCGTGAACAACCACACCTTCTTCCAGCTGATTTAATCAGGTATGACTTGTTTACTATAAAACACAACTACTTACCTACATGCTCAGACCAAATAAAAAGAGTAGACGCCGCGCCGCGAACAACAAAAGTGAAGCCACACAAAACCGTGCTCCTGCAAGTAAACATACACGCTCACGCACACACCTACACTAAAACCATGCTCATCGCTCTTAGTACGTCACGAGTCTTAAAAATAGAATTATGCCTTCCTGTGTAGTGAAAACTTGTAAAAACAGCAGCAAATCACATAAAAAGTCTCACGGAATCACTTTTCACTTGTAAGTGCTTCAAATAGCATCGTTTCTTAATTATTATACTGTGAATTTAGGTTACTTGGAACACACAACCTTAAAACCACACACATAGATAAAATGGCGGCTTCACTTTTGTTGTTCGCGGCGCGGGGTCTTTTCTTTTTATTTGGTCTGAGCCTACATGGTTCAATTTGGGAAAATTGTGTCATAAAAAAATGTTGATTTTTTCAAATATAGAATTCTCTAAATTCACATACAAACATGACCCACAATACAGAGGGACACTAGGATTATGTGTCTTGGGTATCAGAAACTGCGAGTACAGTACAGTCAACGGATCTTGACACTCGTGAAGTTAGCAGTTTGACATGCGCAATGAAGTTTTTCATACTGTCTACTGCTCGAAACGGCTAACTTCACGAGTGCCTAGATCCGTTGACCGTACTGTACCACAAATTGCCTGCTTTTTCTTGATAGGCACTTGATATGAATAAGTAAGTAAATAGACACCTATTATGTATGGTATGTATGTTCGTTTGAGCTAGTGGCCAACTCTAGTGACGGAGTTTTTAGGCCGCCTAAAGGCCTCCGTCATGGCTTAACGACTTAAAAGCCGGGACCCATAATTTAGCGTGCCCTCCGAAGCACGGAGGCACTCAGCTCGCAATGCCACTTGCGGTCAATAAACTTAATTTATTGAACAATAATAAAATGGTACCTAGGTTAGGTATTAGGTTAGACTGAAACCTACTATATTTACTGTATTTTTCCAGATACTTACAACCCTCAATTTCCTGATCACCAGTAGCTATCAAAAGCCAGTGGGAAACTTGGTTAGCACCTGTAAGCCTCTGCATAGAGTAAGCGGTGAATGCCTTGAATGATGCCAACCTACATCAAATTTCCTACCTCTGAACAAGAGAGGAATTAAATCAAACAAGGGTAATATTTTAATCAACTATTTATTTTAGTAGGTATTACATAATAGTATTTGTGAGAGCATCAGCGAACTAAAATAAATTAACTTTATTAGATTCTTTGAAAAAACTTTCACTTTCATTATATTAGTAGAATATAATCTTTATTTCCAAAAACATAAAAGTATGTACCTACCTATAAAAACAATAACAATGATTTCTGCCTCGTTTCAGATTTGCAACAGTGGCTTAAAGGCATACCTACTCTGTGCTACATTAGGAGGGGCAGCTCATGACAGTTATATTATGTTAAATAAATGCATTAAAACCATAAAACACAAAAATGCTCACTTTTCTTTAACTTATTAAGTACTACCTGCCGCCTGCGGCTTCGCTCGCCTATTGCCAGGATAAAAAGTAGCCTAATGTTATTCCAGCACACATACTATGCATATCCCAAGTTTCACTCAATCCGTGCAGCCATTTAGAATTAAATTATGAGTCGCAAGCATCGTCACATCTTCATAAACTTTTGCATTCACAATAAAAGAGCTATTAGTTAGGTTAGGTTAGTACCTACTACAACTACTACTAGCCCCTAGTTCTTTCGAACCCTGCGTGGTGAAAAGATTCAAAATGCGCCTCAAAAGCTCCTTTTGTGCACTAGGGCTCCGGGAGTAATAATTATTCTGTACACTAGGGTTAGGTTATTTCACTTATTTACCACATCATTTATTAGGGATATTATTCAATGGTACCTAGATTATATTATTTATTGTACAAATAATCTATTCTGCTATTAAATAGTTTAAAGAAGACTAATTTATTTACATAATTAGTAAAAACACAACCTAGTTTTTAGCAAAACACGCAATATTGAAGCATGTAATTTTGACAATTCAAAACGAGCCTCGTCTCGCGCCTACTCTCGTTTATGAAATCTGACATTGTCATGCAGAATACGATAACACGGTAATTCCACACGTTTTCCCGCGTCTCGTTTTGTTTGGTCATCGTGAATAGGGCCCCAGGTACGTTATAATTCGAAACATGGCTACTTAGAATGGGCCATTGTGTAAACTCAACAACGCCACAAATGGCCACGATTCCCCAGTGTGTTGAAAAAACTCGCCATTGCTCGCCACACGATCCACTGGCTACAACTGGCTAGTGAGTGGCACTTGTTTGCCCACCATCCTCCACACAATGGCAATCGGTCTGGTCTGGGCCGGCCTGGGCCAATGTGTACTAGGTCCTTTAGATTTTTTTAGTTTTGTTCATTCGTTCGTTCATTCATATTCGCTGCCGGGCGTACAAGTACAAATCTATTTTGTACAAAATATACCTAAAATAGAAAACTTTTAATAAATAATCTTTCTGTAATGGCGGATTCAACTGTGGCAGATATAAATAAAATGAAGGTAGTTGATTTGCGTAGAGAGTTAAAAACGCGTGGCCTTTCGTCTGCTGGTGACAAGGCTGAACTAATAGCGAGGCTTCAAGCAGCAATGTCGCAAGCCTTGGACAGTAATGACGAACATGGTGATATAAACTTGGACTCGGACATTGATTCCGACAGTGTTTTGGAAGATGAAGACGATAAAAGTCAAGAAGATATACTCGACGATTCCGCTGTTGACACATTGAACGAAGAACTAGCTTTGGCAGAGCAACCAGCTAAATCAGAAACCAAACCGCAAAGAATTCTCAAAAGAAAGAGCACAGCTTCCGATACTTCTAAAACTAAAACAGATAATAGCAAATCTGACGACAAAACAGATGATAAAGAGCCTTCTGCCAAAAAAATTGTTTTGAACAGATCAATTTCAATATCTACTACTAAACCTACAGAAGAAAAACCTGATGACAAAGCTACCGATGCTCCAGCCAAGAGTAACAAAGTGAAAATTACCGCTGACATTGATTCTAAATCAAAATTAGAATTGAGGGCACAGCGGTTTGGGCTACCAGTGCAGATGTCTGAAGCCGAGAGAAAAGAGGCTCGCCTGAAGAGGTTTGGGCTGAGTTCCATCACAAAAAATAGCATATCATCTGCCCCTACTGGCACTCTTAGTGAGAATGTGGAAAAACTTAAACAAAGAGCAGAGCGATTTGGACAATCTGTTTCTAAAGTTATGTCTGATATTGAAAACAAAGAAAGGTTGGAAAAGCGCAAGGCCAAGTTTGCAGCTGCTTGAGTCATTGCAGCTGCTGATTTGATTCCAAAATTAACTAAATTGATAAGTTTTAACAATCATACAAATGTTATGCATCTATTGCTAAGTGAAATTAAACGAGGCAGTGTGACTAATGTAATTTTCTTTATTCTTTAAAACTTAGTCTAAATATCACTGAAAGGCATTTCTTGGAAATCTTGAATCACGTCACTTGGATTATGTTTGTACTGTTCGTCTTTATATTCAGCATCATGGGAATTAAAATCTTGTGTTATATGAATTGCAAACTCCATGAATGACTCTTTATGTAATTTTGCCCATCTGGCTGCAATGTCCTTGTGCACTGATTTCCTAAATGCCATACAATGCATGTGTCTGAACTTTTCATATTTTACTCTGTTGAATCCTATTTGAGCTAGAGTATAGCGCCAACATTTCATCAGTTTAGAATTGGCATTGACATGTTTTGAATCTGGGGTATTGATAATCAGCAAACCACCAGGTCTCAATAACAAGAGGGCTTTCTCACATGCTGATATTCGAAGGCTAGAACTAGGAATGTATTCTAAAAGAAAACAAAATGTCACTATATCATATTTTTGTTGCTGCAATTGTACAATTCTTGTACCTTCTAAGATTCTTTCAGTTCCAACTGGCACACTCAGAAAGTCACACTGTAATACAGAATCATTGGCTGGGTACAGGTCTATGGCCAAGACATCCAAATTTTCATATATTTTAAATGGATTGTAACAGCTGCCCACATCAAGTAATTGAAAAGGTTCTGAAAATATTTCTTTAGATTCCAAATTTAGATTAATTTTGCTGGCAATAGCTTGTTCCTTTTCATTGAACTTTTCATATTCCTTGTTGGTGAAATAATTACAGCAAAAATTTGCTGTCCATTCGATCCGGCTAAAAGCTTCGCTCCTATCGCTGGCACAGTTATTTTCCCAATGAGTGGTTGCTAGTTTTTGCATATAATCAGCATACTTTGCTAACATGCCCTTGTTCTTGCAGTGTTCTTGCCAAGCCTTTTCTGCTCCTAATTCAAATGATGTTTGTCTAAGAGAAGAATGCACATTCTTTATGTACTGAGACAGCAATTGATGATCTTCTGTTGCCATTCTCTAATCTCCTCCGAAGATTATGTACTGTGTGCTTTTCATAAAAAAAATGTTCATACTAAGGGTGGAGGGAGATCCTTGTGCTTGTGCTCAGGTCAAGACATACAATTCAGGAGTATTGAATGTAGTTCTATTTGTTTTTATTAGAGATTAGTGTTCATATGATATTTTTTAGAGATGATAAATACTAGGATATAATATGGGTACCCTTTTTGGTTCGCAAATTGCAACTTGATCGTCCTTTCCTTTCCGTCCCGAACAAAACTAGACTAGCTAAGGACGTAACGTAGGTAGGAAAATAATGTAAACCACCCTATTGATTTTAATTTATAATTACGTACTGTAATAATTTGTAGGTCAAAACAACGAGGTCCCTTCGCCGTTGCCAGAGTTGCCAGGTCAAGGCTCAAGCAAATCGTCAATTTTTTATGAAGAGTAGCCTAACACCCATTACTTTTCTAATAATATAGCGTAAAGTAACCCCATTATTCAATCAAAAAGCCTGTTCAGCCTTTTTTTTAAATAAACACAACCTACATAATTCTTTCTTCCAAGGTTGCAAAGTATGTGCGGGGTAACTTTGACTACTTTGAGATAGAATGAGAAATAGCGTGATTTACGAAACGTCAACGTGCATGAATGGATGATACCGCTGGAAGGGGACCTCGGCCTTGGAAGAATTGTTCCGAGACCTCGGCGCACGTACCTACCTACAGGACCAAATTAGTGACGTTTTAGAAAAGGGGAGGAATACCCCTCCTAACCTCGGAACATTAAATTCTTCCAAGCCCCTTACCGACGAGCAGCATGAGGAATGTAATGAATGAGAGCTTGGACGAATTATTCATCCAAGAATGAGAGTGAAAGAAGTATGTCAGGATCGTAGCAAATGGAGATCCGTAAGATCTGCCTACCCCTATGGGAGACAGGTGTGATTTTTTTATGTATGTAAAAATATTTTATCTAACCAAACGGCAAATGACGAAAGTGGCGACGCCAGAAGATAAAAAGAATCTGTCATTTTTGATATTTTGACAGTTTCAAGTCGCCGACTTGTAAGTAAATAAAAAAAGAAATAGCGAAGTATTTAATTTAGTGGGACTTTGAGTTGAGCGAGGGTGAAGTGAATTTTATTTGTTTTTATTATACGCAGTGTGACTTGTGACCCTTTAAATTATCAGAAAAGCATTCTGATAAAAATATACCGTTCTAAAAGCTCGCATAATCAATCAACTCCTTGACGAAGACGGCGCGCGGCGACGCCGGTGCATGAATGGCTGCATCTTGCAAAATGAACAAGAACTGTACGAAGTACAACCTGTCCGATTGGGACTCCGAGCGATATGTGGACCAACTTATAAGCGAAAGTGATGATACATATTTTACCTGTCCATCCTATGATTCAGAACCTGATCTCCTCATATCAAAAGTAAGCTACCAATGATTATCAACAGTATCTGTGAATAGTAGGTATTTATTTATGTGTAGATAGTTGATTTGCTGTTCTGAGGCACATAATAGTATCACTATGTATGAAAGCACTGGTGGTCTAGTTGGTAGTGACCCCGCTTTTCGATCCTAATGTCGTGGGTTCAAATCTGGTCGTGTACCAATGGATTTTTCTGTGCGAAAAAGTTATGTGCGCTATACCAGTACTCTCAAACGGTGAAGGAAAACATTGTGAGGAAAGCCGCGGCTTAGTCAGCTCCGCACGTATTGACCATGTCTTTCCTGTGGATAAGGCCGACTAAGCTGAGAGGAAGGAATAGGTGTTGGGCAAGCCTACTCCATCTCAATTTGTCCCAGGCACTACAGCATCCCATCAGTGAAGGTAAAAGTTGCCTCCTGACGCTGTATAAATCATCTACTATAGATGGTAAAAGGCCTTTTAGGTCAGCACCACACAACAACCCAGTATCCAATAAATGCTGGCTTCTATTCAAATAAGGTTTATTTTAGGTGCGACAGCATTATATGAAACACATGGTTAAACTGCTCTCTGTGAACTATGAGACTAACCAGAAACTGCTGAATAAAAATATATATTTGCCAAGTGGAATTTGGAGATGTGCTAAGATAATAGAGATGCAGGCAGCACAAAGAAGTATGGTTATCGAACTTTACAGGACACAGATTCTTACTGTGGTAAGTTTTGTGCAAAAATTAAAAACATATTTCTACAATTCATCATCATCATCATCTTCCTGCCCTTATCCCACTCTATGTGGGGTCGGCACAGCATGATCCAAGGATCATGCTGTAAGAGTTTTGGCTAAGGTGTTTTATGACCGGCCGCCTGCCTGACGTCAACCCTCCTTGGGAATACTTGCTTATTGTATCTCATCATGTTGGAGAGGATACTATCCCTTAGTCGACTTTTACGACATGCTTGGGGAGAGAAGCAGCTGGACGCACTCTATGTTTTTTCTTTACTCCCAGTCCAGCAGAGAAGGATATTATAGGTATTTCTACAATTGTTAAGAGTTTAATGTTTTTCATATACAACTTGCTCTGAAACAAACAAAATAAGACATAACTTGGAACTGCAGACAATCATTGAGAATAATATGGCATCACCATCTACCTCATCTACACCACCAACAGCCTCAACACCATTGAGCATCCCAAAGTCCTTCTCCGGTACTCCAAGGAGGGCTGGCTGAGGGAGGGTTAGCAGGGGGATAATGCACAATGCACCCTGAGGGACATCAGTGCAGATCGTTCCCCTAACAATAATTTAAATTAGAATTAGACATACAACTTTATTTTTGATTTTTAATTTTTATAGATAAAAGAAGTAAAAAAGAATACTGACAAGGGTAAATTATATCATCATCTATTAGAAACTATAAGAACTCCTCCAAATGATAAAAAAATCCAAACATCTACTGGCACAGGCAGTGAATGCTACTGCAAATGCCATGGAAATGACAGTAAACGACGACGAAAGAGTTCACCAAATAGTGTTGATGATCTAACAACACTATTGCAGGGAAACACCAATGCACTTCTCACTCAGTATAAGATACCAGTAGCATTGAATATGCAGACCCTCACTCCAGAACCAGTGATAAACATTAAAGAGACAACAAATACTCCAAGCATCCTTCCAAAGGTGGTTTATATGGAAATACCAAATAATACTGACTTGGAGAAACATACACCAGCTCAACTGCCAGTTCACCATACCAGAATGATGACGCCCATGCATCCTGAGAACGATTCAGACGATGTAATGATGCAATTAGAAAAACTCTTCCACACTGACCAAACTGATGATGATTTGTTCGAAGCCACTTTCAACAATGTTGAAACTAAAAATACACTTCAAAATGAGACACATGGACTTGATGATAGCATGAGTAAAGTCAATGATTCAGGCATAGAAAACCCACCAAATTCAGTTCAACCATTGATAACAAATAATTTAGTTATTGAAAACCAAGCAGCACAAATCAAGTCACTCGATGAAAGATTGACCACTTTGACTGGTATACTTATAAATAATGAAGCAAATGTGGCAGAGCGAAAAGAGGAACAACAAAAAAATGTGCAGAAGGAAAAGGTTTTGAAGAAAAAGAACATGGTCAGTAAATGGCACTGTGAAGAATACTTCTTAAAGAAAGATCTCCTGGAGACACTGTACCAGATTGGTGACCAAAATAGAAATAAACTTGCAAGGGTATGTATCTTAATGCCAACTTTCTTGTATGCTAAGTTTTTTCTGTAGCTCCCAAATAAAAAAGGTAATTCTTTTTTCAGATCAAAACATTATTTATCCAGCTCTTTGGCCCAGATGATGATGATGATGAAGATATACTATCACCAATGGAAGACAGTCCACAATTGATATCTAGCTGCAAAACTCGTATTTCCATGTGGGTTTTGACAACCCTGACACCTTACTATGGCATGGGCCGCATCAGAGGCAAGACTCTGTTCAAATCTGTGGTAAAATATCTGATAGACCTTATCTTCAAATGCAAGCAGTATCCAGGTAAATAAATAATAAATACATAAATATTTGATGACATACCATATCATACAGCACCACTAGCCACGAACTAACAAAGCTTTTATAATGGGAACTGCTTTATTAGGAAATGAATTGCTTTATTAAATTGCTTATTGCGGAAATGAATTGCTATTAAATTTTATGAAAGAAGCAAGTTAAAATTAGCAACTCTAGATTTTTATGTCATCCCACAATTTGTAAATCCTAATATATTATAAATGTGAAAGTTTGTGAGGATGTTTGTATGTTTGTGCCTCAATCACGCCCAAACCACTGAACAGATTTGAATGAAACTTGGAATATACATAGTACAGTAGCTGGATAGTGGGTAGTGGAAGTCCCATGTAAATATTTTACGAATTTTTCTAAGAATTTGTTTCTGTATTTGTTTCAGATAAAAGAGAAGTGACCACCTTTGTGCAAGACTTCATACAAAACCACGCCATGATAACATGTGAAGCAGACTACAGAGATATCATTGATAATGTCAGGCAGGATCCTTACATTTTTGCATAGAGTATACATACATCGCAATCCGCGACTATGTGAAAAGATAGAAAAAATGTAGGTATTCTTTTGTATGACCTTTAAGACACCAATAATTGCCATAAAAATACAGAATATTATTGTTTTTGTCATGAAGATAATATGTATGTAGTTTCCCGCAGTATGGTTATAGCTGAGAGATTCTCCGTAAATATAGTCTAGTGACTCAAATGATTTTTAAACAGTGAAATATTATTTTTTAACTAAACTGAACAAAACTAAGATTACAGCTATTTTTGCTATTTTAAAACTAAACATAAAAGTAGGTAAGTTTATCGAGTTTATTTAAAAACTTTGCTTAATATTGTATTTTCAAAGATTTGTTTTAGTTTAGTTTTGTTGCAACATGCAAACTCGCCTTAATAATAAATAAAATAGACTTAGTATAGGTAGGTAACACCTACCTAGGTATAAATACCCGCCGAAGCGCCATTGAGAATGTATAATATTTGATCGAAGTATATAATAGAAGGTAGGTACAATTTTGCAATCCAATAAATTTTGGCCAGTTAAATTATGTTGGTCACACAGTTATATCATAATCCTCTAAAAAAAAATAGCATACATGTTAAATACCTACCTACTTTTAGATTAAAAAGTTGTGATATAAAAAGCACATTAAGTATTGGCATCATTAGTAGCAAATAATAATCCGTCCTAAGTATAAAGTTATAATAATAAAGAATAGAGAAGCGGGACCTTATAGTTACTATACATCTACATCTAGTTATAGTTCAATATTCACACCAATTTATCATGGCAGCTTTAATCTGTCAGCAACTGGATCAAATATCTTTAGATCTAATTTACTTATGAACTATGTTTTTGGTAAATATTTGTTTTTGTTAAATTGATAGCTCTAAAATCTTATGTTGTATAATATGATGCCCAAAATCTTATGCTTGTCAATACAACTTCTAGTTCCATTTCTTATGGAAAGCTGACTATGTATGCCTTTATATTATAACTTAACTTAGGACAGTTGGTTTTCCTCCATACTTAGATTTAAGTTTATTAATGCAACTTTGCTTTTGCCATTCCTCTAACTCGAGATAAATGTGATTTAACTTTTTGAATTATTTGCTAGTTCAAACCAAAGAATGTGACGGAAATAAAAGACAACATTACATGCAATAATTGAGTTTTATTTGAAATCATCTTTTTACTCTTTTTGCATCTGGACTGTCCATATTAGACTTTGTTTTCACAGGTTTTGTAAACCAAGTGTTCAAAGTTTTTTGGGTACATTTCTTCTTTTCTATGTTAATTCTTTTGTTACAGTCAACTGATTTATTTCTAGAGTTGTTAACAGCCGTGGAAACTGGATGCCAGGATAGTATTTGGACTGGTTTCAAATATGATAGGGCCAAGTCTGGATTCACATTATCTATATCCAACCATGCCTGAAAAAATATATGATATGATTAGCTACCTAAATTATTATGACAGCCTCGGTGGCGTGGCGAGCGATTGCTCGTCAGAGACGCAAGGGGCGCGGGTTCGATTCCCGCTGCGGAAGAAATGTTTGCATTTTCTGCAAATATTTCTTCCGGGTCTGGGTGTTGTGATACCATGGTACAAGTAGTTTCTGATACCCACGACAGAGAATCCTATTGTGGGGTCAGGACTGTATGTGACTGCTGGGTGTTATTTATTTTATTTATAGGCAGTTCTTAATTTTGCTTAACAAATACTGTACCTGATTTTTTTCTTCTGTGTCGAGAATTGCAGGCATTCTGTGATGAAGCCAGTCAAAAGTAGAATTTGATTCCATAGTGATGACTGAGTATGAGTAAATGATTGTATCATCATTTTTCCAAACATTGTAGAGCCCTGCCATGTGGAGAAGCTGGATACCAGACCAGCCAGTGTCTTCATTGTAAATGTTGTTCCAAGTATTAGGATCATCTGTCTAAAATTATTAAAATTATGAAGAAGAAAACTTATGCAAGGCACTATTTTGTTGGTTCTGTTTATGTTTGGCTATTCCATTCATGCCCTATGGTGGCATACTCAAGATAGGTCAATTTTTATTAGGTCCAGGCCTCAAGATAAAAATAAGAACTAGTGTCAGGAGCCACAAAGTTGTATAAAAATGTAGTTTACCAATACATCTCCAATTTGTTGTGAATAAATATAATAAGGTTGCTTTTCCTTAGTAGATTTATTGGTTGTCTGCCATTCATAGAACCCTTCAGCTACAATCACACATCTGCATCCATTGCTGAGTAATGGGCTGTAGAGCTTTGACCCTTTGATGTTCTCCAAACGACAGTTGTTGGTGCTTAAGTTGTGTGTCTTGTAATCTCCCTGAAAGTTAGAGGTAATTGGTGAAGTGAAGTTATCTTATCTTCAGCTTGTACAATTAGATATAGGTACTAACTTATATATTATAGTTTTCTTTGATTGTTATTTTATGTTTTATAATATATATAAGTATATATTTTTCTTTTCACTAGCTGTTGTCTACTAATTTGTTACAAATGCTGTGCATGCTAATTGGTGCACATTCTATAGTACAATTTTTTAGTGAATTATGTGTTCTGTTGGCGTTGCCTGATAAATAAATAAATAAACTTTTGTGTGTAACTTTTACAGGGCAAAGCCCAGCTGTGGGATAATTCAGGCTATAATAGCATTTAGTAGTTAGTAGTAGACACTGTTACTTAACTTAATCTTATTCATGAGCAATCAAAATGAGATTGTGGTAACCTACCTTGTGCCATGGAGGAATCACCCCCCACATCATGGGTATAAGTACTCTGTCAGTATTTGCAGCATTTTTGTATTTGCTGTTAGAGACCAGGACTGGAGTGACATCAGTCGGGGCAATGTTAGATGATGGAACATAGTCTTTGCTAGCATTGTGCTCTGGTAACCAATCCGGAGTCACATATTTAAGTGATCTCTTTGGTTTGTAGCTGCAGGCGCATTGAACTTGGTCTCTTTGGAGTGTTCTGAATATATTTATACATAGTTATGGTTAGATTAGAATGCCAGTAGGCAAGTTACTAAGTTGAATAGATATTCAAAAATCTTTCAGTTAGCGCTACTTACAAAACAGTCCGTCCACACATAGTTTAGTAGTACGCTTATAAACGAGATTGATTTGCTGTTCTGAGATTTATTTATAGAAGCCTTTACATAGATGAAGGATTGTTGTGGAATGAAAGCTTTGCTGCTTTTGCTTCTTGCATCTGTAACTGTTTGTTTTTACTTTTTATTTCATGACCGTGACCTCAGATCAAGGAGTAATAGTGTTCCACTCTGCAGTTTTGCACAGTAGGGTATAGAAGAGTACTCTGTGCTGTGCTGTGCTCGGAATACTAATAAAGCTGTGTGAGCAAGCAAGGAGGAAGTAAACCTATGAGTAAACACTACGATAACGTTATTATTCTGTGCAAATTATGATTCTGTTTACGAAGCTCGGAACCTCTCGGAACAATCGGAAGGAAGGCAATGAATTTTAAACTTTACGGTGTTGTCACTGTCATGAGTTTTTTTTATCAAATCAAAGTCAAAAACCCAGCTGACAGATGACCTTTGACTAGCTGTGCTGTCAAGTGCTGTGTTGATTTTTCACAACCATAAAAAAATAAACTGCCTGCGGGGCTGGTTCGCTTTCAACAAAATTACGGAATAATCTTATTTTGCTACTATGGGCTTACTTTAATGGATTCAACCGTTCGTGAACATTGGTATTTGTGTAACAATGTGGAAGTATGTATCGCGTCGTATTCGGGATACATTTGAGAGGAGCGCCAATCACTTCGAAAAGCGCAGCACAACCAACGTTGTGAACTCAACCGTTCCTGATGAGAAGAACAAGCGTTCTGGTCCTCCTTGCCAGTGGTTTACGTCGCGTAAGTGCTGGAAGTCATTCTGCGATGAAAACGACACCAACAAAAAAAGATGGAACTTCGAACACTTGAATCGTTCTTGGATCGGTGCCATCACATGGGTAAGCCCAGGAATATATCATACGTTTTTACTAGGATATAATTAATGTGATTACATATGCGAGTTTTGGTAAAGTTTTAACAACAATTATCTTCTTTACAGAGCAGTGCACTGGTGTTGGGATGGTACACAAGCCAGATAATACACTTGAGGTTGAAACACTGCACGAAAGATGCTAAAAAATGCGTCAACATTAATAACATATTATGCACACTACAACCATATGTTAATGTTGTGAATAAGAAAGCAGTGTGCAACAACACAGAAAAGTTAGAGAAGATTCTTGAGCAATTTACTCCTACGGTACATTTGGTGTCGAATGAACATAGTGGAGTACAGGCATCACATGCCAGTACTAGCACTGGCACAGAATCTTCAGAGAATGATTTAGGAGAAGTGCTGAACTCAATTGAAAACAAGCTAGGGTTAGCAGCTATTGAAAATGGACAACATCAAGTCGGACTTAACATGCTTAGGTGATAACTGATAATTCGATAAAAAATTGCCAATGATAAGGACATGTCAATAAGTGAGATAAAACTGTTTGTTATAGGTCAGCTGCTAACCGCCATCATGCTCCGGCTCTGTACAACTTAGGTCTATGCTATGAAAGTGGCTTGGGAGTCACTGCGGATGAGAAAATGGTATGAATATTGAATAGCAACCCCTGTTTGCTTTGGAATCTAGACAATAATCAATTTTTTTCATCATTATCATCATCATCTTCCTGCCCTTATCCTTGGATCATGCTGTGCCGACCCCACATAGAGTGGGATATCCATCCTTGGATCATGCTGTAAGAGTTTTGGCTAAGGTGTTTTATGACCGGCCGCCTACCTGACGTCCACCCTCCTTGGGAATACTTGCTAATTGTATATTGTATCTCATCATGTTGGACGATACTATCCCTTAGTCGACTTTTACGACATGCTCGGGGAGAGAAGCAGCTGGACGATTTTATGTTTTTTCTTGACTCCCAGTCCAGCAGAGAAGTTAATTAAGACAGTAATCAATTTATTTATTTCTGGGTAAATAAAATTATAATCTATCTTGTGACTGATTCATTTTCACATTGCATTTTATATTTGACTTCACAGGCAATGGAGTTTTATAGATCTGCAGCTTCAATGGAGCATCCTGGTGCTCTTTACAATCTTGGCATTTACTATGGACAAGGGCGAGGTGGCCTGCAACGTGACCTTGAAACTGCCACAAGGTTGCTCCGTCTAGCTGCAGTGCAAGGCCAACAAGACGCTATTGATGCCCTCAAGTCTCTAGACTTGGACATAGATCCACCTCATGTTGATATAGACCCGTGGCCAAAACATCCTTATTTAAACAATGATAATCTCATACCGACACACTCATCACTTTTTGTTGAGAATGTAAATTTTTTGCTGCCCCAAACTCCTACTACTATCTATTAATGTTTTAATTTTCTTTGGTGATGGGTGCTTTTGTAATGTCTATGATAATTTGCTTTTGTATCAGTTTAAAAAATCAAATAAAACAAATTGGTTGAACAAACTAGCCAATGTAATCTTTATTGTAACCAAAATGGGTTGTTTTGAAATTAGTACCTACTAGCTTACTACCTAAATGTAAGACTAACAAATATTCTCTTATCTCAAATCACAATGAGATAAGCCATCACACGTTCAACTATGTAGTTGTTACTTAGCATTTTTGAGATACAGCCAAATCTATAATGCATAATTTTGGCAATGCTTTGTACATAGGTACATACATAAAATCACGCCTGTCACGCATCAGGGGTAGGCAGAGAGATCACGGATTTTCATTTGCTATGATCCTGACATACTTTTTTCATTCTCATTACATTCCTCATGCATGCTCGTTGGTTTAGGGTAGGTACTCTTGACCTGGCCCTTTTCCAAAATGTCGCCGATTTGGACCTTTCTAATCCTCATCACTACATCTTCTTTCACTCCACATCGCTCTCTTATCACGCTATTTCTCACTCTCAAAGTTACTTTACACATACATACTTCGCATCGGTCGGACGCATTTCTACTGCATTCACTCTACTTTGATGTTTATTCTGTCTGCCATACCTAACTTTCACTACCTACCATACATAAGTGTCGGTACTAGTACTCCTCTATGTACAGCCAGTTTTGCTTGTTGGTTCTTGTATGGTTTAGGGCAAAATCGATTCCACAAAAATCATGACAGTTCTTATGTAGGTTACTGTTTCTGTGTGTGTACCCTGTATCTACATAATTTTCATGTAATCAAAACGTATTTTTGCTGCCATTACTTTGACATGATATGATTAAAAATTCATTTCTAGTGATTTGAATATTAATTACCTAGTTTTAGAAAAACCAAAATGTAATTTTGGTCTACCTCGTATGTAATTTATAATAATGTCTTCCCAGGTTGTTTTGGGAATATAGTGAGATCAACTTCTCTGCTCACTTTTTTAGTTCATAAGTTTAGACCTGCATACAATCATGTTGTCAGCAGATTCGCTAATAAAGTCATAAACATTATAGATTGTTTTCTTTTATATCCAAAAACTGCTGAATACAGTATATTGTATTCAGCGTTTTATGAATGGTACCGTTGGAAGGGGAAGACCTCGGCGCACGTACCAAATCGGCGACGTTTTGGAAAAGGGCCAGGTCAAGAGTACCCTAAACCGACGAGCATGCATGAGGAATGTAGTGAGAGTGAATTAAGCGAAATAAGTATGTCAGGATCGTAGCAAATGGCGATCTGTGATCTCTGCCTACCCCTATGATGGGAAACAGGCTTGATTCTATGTATGTATTTTAAGCAGCTAAATTATAGGTATGGTATCTGTAGAATCGCCTTATTAGTGTACTATCTATGGAGTTACCTTTGAAACATTGTTAATGAAGGTACCTATTTGTAAAAAAACACAATCAACTTTGATGTTCAACCAAACACATTACCTAGTTGATTAATTATTACCATTAATGCAAACCAACTAAAAGTAGTTTACTATATGTAAATGGAAAGAGATCAGATTACTTAACATTCATTTATTAGGTTACTTACATTCATGTAACTAATGTACTTAATTAATATTTTATATTCTATATATTACACAAAACACATGTCTTTAGTTGAGAATTTAAGCAAAACATAACATTATGATGACTACAAACAAATACATCAACCGAAGATAATCCTAAAAATAAAATGATACATACATAGTACAGTATTAAACATAGGAACTCCCTACCACTAGTAAGGGAATGTTTAAAAAACTTTTGGTTCCTATAAGAGTTTATATTATAGCAAAACTGTCCACAATTCTACATGAGAAACTATATTACTAAGTACCTACAGGAGGTAAATGCTAGTAACTTAGCCATGATGGATGTTACTTCAAGCAGCTAAACAAAGATTTTGTGTTTCATAATAATCTGCAACAAGCAAAACAAACACATTGAATTAGCATTGTCAATAAATTCAGTGGAGCAACAAAAAGTCGCTTGACATTAAATTTTGTGCGCGTTCTACACGCGCGATAATTGGGATCCCATCCAAGTACACGCGCTATAGTTAAACCGACTGCACGTATTATTTTAAGTTAATTCTAGAAAATCACGTCACCTGGGTGGGTCCAGCTTATAAGTCAGGGGGGTCTTATAGTCAAGGTCTAGTAAGGACAGATTATCAATAAGATTAGCGCGCGATTCGGCTCGTACGTAAATCAGTTCACCTGGACATGGTCTAAGATTTTTTGTATTTAACTCATTTTGTCCCACTGCTGGGATAAGGTCTACCCTATGGATTTCCTGTGCCGAGCCCTCTACCACCACCCTCCTACGAAGGCATCGAGCTTGTGCCGCCAACGCGTCATCGGCTGACCGCCCCTCAGGTGTCCAGGCTGTGGTGATGATCGAGCACCTGTCTGGAGCCATCCAGCTGACTGTCCCGTCCAATCCCATTTGAGCATGGCAGCCTTATCTCCAACATCAGTAATACCAGTTAAGGAACGCAGTGTGGTATTGTGTACTTGGTCGATTCTTTTGTACCCAAGTATGCTACATTCCATTGTCGTTGTCTAAGATATACGGTAGCTAATATTTCCTCGCGTAAGAGTCCCGAGCTGGCTGCGCTTAGCGAGGTAGGCAATTATATAGTGATGATCTGCATACCGTAGCTAGTATTTCCTGGCGTAGGAGTCTCGTGCGGGCTGCGTGTAGCGGTCGGGGTAGGCGGCGCCGGGCGGCGGCGGCTGGTACTGTGGCGGGTAGCGCGTGTCGTAGCCGGCGTAGCGCGCCTCACCGCCGCTCGACCACGTCTCTCCGCCCGCGCCGGAGCCGCTACCTGGTAATGTACACAAGTGTTTATTTAATCATGCATTATCCTGGTCACTAACTTCTCTGCTGGACTGGTAGTAAAGAAACAACATAGAATGCGTCCAGCCGCTTCTCTCCCCGAGCATGTCGTAAAAATCGACTAAGGGATAGTATCCTCCAACATACAATAAGCAAGTATTCCCAAGGAGGATTGACGTCAGGTGGCCGGTCATAAAACACCTTAGCCAAAACTCTTACACCTGTGCCTACCCCACATAGAGTGGGATAGGGGCAGGAAGATGATGCATTATCCTGGTCATCCTTTTTCCATTTTGAGATCGTTTTGCTGGATAAAAAGTAGCCTATGTACTTCCCCGGGATAGAATCTTTCATCCAAATATCATTAAAATCTGCTCAGCAGTTTAGGCGTGAAAAGGTAACAGATAGACAGGAGTTTCTTTTGCATTTATAATATTAGTATGGATTATTAAATAACATCGAACACACATGTAATTCTGACTGCACAGTGGATTTGTTGTGTTGTGGGTGAAACTATGAGTATCATGGTACTACATAATATAGTGTGACAGCTGGCCATAAACAGCAATAGTACTTGCGTATGTTTTGGGTGCCTCTTAGCCAGTCGTTTCTCCAGAAATATAAAGTCATTTGGAAGATGGATATCATTTACAGTATCCTTCTCCAGATGAAGAAACACATGCTCTTCTTTATCCCTATACAGAAGTTATACGCAGCGGGAATTGAACCTGCATCTCCCGGATCTGAGCTTAGTATTCACCACGTCACTGAGGTCGTCTAAATTGTACAAACTCAAAACATGTTCAGCAACAAAGGAAGAAGGAAAAAGTATGCACAACATTCTTGTTGATTCTCTGGTAAAAATAACCAGTGGTCTATAATGTTTGAGGTGAGAAGTGCTTACCTTTGGATGGCGCTGAAGTTTCCGGATACCGGCTTGACGCATTCCAACTACGCGGCTCAGGTTTGCTGGGCGGCGATGGTCGGTACGAACGCGTATCTCGGGAATCGTAAGTACGGCTGGAAGATATAAAACGGGGGCAAATTGCTAACTGCGCGACCACTCACGTTTCGTCTTATTCTTATAATAAGAATAATAAGTAATAATTTCTCTGCTGGACTGGGAATAAAGAAAAAACATAGAATGCGTCCAGCTGCTTCTCTCCCCGAGCATGTCGTAAAAGTTAAGGGATCCTCCAACATAATGAGATACAATAAGCAAGTATTCCCAAGGAGGGTGGACGTCAGGCAGGCGGCCGGTTATAACACCTTAGCCAAAACTCTTACAGCATGATCCTTGGCACAGCATGATCCAAGGATCATGGTGTGCCGACCCCACATAGTGGGATAAGGGCAGGAAGATGATGAAGTAATAAGAATCATATTACGTCTTTTAACTTAAAATAATATTTTTTCTCACCCTGGTTCCTTGGGTCTGGTGCCAGGTGGCATTGGTTGCCTGGCCTCATCAGCTGCTCCATTGCTCGAATATTTCATGAATGTTTTCACAGAGTTGCCAGCTGAAAGAGAGAAACAAATATCATTTGCTATTTCATAATGTAGGCACTGAAAGTATGTTTCGAAAAGTTGTGACTAACATGAGAAATCCGATTTGGGTGGAAGTGATTACGTATCAATCACTGCATAATGGCTGGAGGGCTGTGTACCCAGTAAGTTAGTTGGAACAACAATGCCTAGGCCACCTTTTATTGGTGTATCTGATGAGACCTCCGTCGTGGCTAACGACTTAAAAGCCGGGACCGACTGTTTTTTAACGTGCCCTCCGAAGCACGGAAGCGCTCAGCTCGTAATGCCACTTGCGGTCACCCATCCCAATTTGTGACCGCGCATACCGTTGCTTAACTCCAACGATCAATTAAGAACGCCTAAGCGAGCTGCGCCACGAGTGCTTCGTAATTATACTATACTAGCTGTTGCCCGCGACTTCGTACGCGTGTAGTACATTATTTTATTCTATAATAGCGGTCGCCCGCGGCTCCGCCCGCGTGGATGTCGGTTACCGCTGCAAAAAGCCTACCCAGGAAAGACACGGTCAGTCGCGAGGTCGGCTCCCTACGCAGCGGTCGTGCAGCAGAAATCGTAATATTTTAATTTCGCCATAACTTCAAAACCAAACGTCCAATTTTAATCATTCAAAGACCAAATATTATCTCCATAAACTGTTCTTAGTGATGAAATCATTTATTTTGATAAGGATTAATAGCATGAGTAAAATAAACGCGTTTAAATGTAGTCCAAAAAAAATTCAAGATTTTTAAATAAAAAAATGGTTGCTGTGCCTCACTCGACATAGATGGGTATAGTGTGTCGCGGACTTTTTTGTAGATATTTATAAGATCTACAATTAATTAGAACATTTTATGGTTCTATCTTTTATAGTTTAGGCAGCGTACGCAAAATAAGTAACTTTTCTGGTTGATTTTTTACACCTTGTGTCCGAAAAACCCAAATATCTTACGGAACCCTATTTTTTTCCAAAATAAAATATAGCCTATGTTACTCGTGGATAATGTAGCTTTCGAATGGTGAAAGAATTTTTAAAATCGGTCCAGTAGTTTTTGAGCCTATTCAGTACAAACAAACAAACAAAGTTTTCCTCTTTATAATATTAGTGTAGATATAGCTGCAAACCCACTCACTGACTCACTCACTGACATCATTGTTCTCCCAGAAGGAGTAGAGATGGGTCAAAATGATGTATGGGGAAAGTGTTCAGGAAGTCGATTCGAGTATGGGAAAAATCCGAAATCTTCGAAAACTGCTCCTCATCAGGAACCTCACCTACTGCCAGACGAAACTAGAAGACCGACACCCACCCTGCTTGCGGAATGTGGACATGCACCCTGGTCGAATTCGATGTGCGGTGAAAAAAATTCAAAATGGCGGAAAACAAGATGGCCGCCATACAAACTTTGACCGACGATATCTCGAAAACTAAAAGCGACAAGTAAGGGGTGCTCGAACAAATGTCATAGAGGACGGCGCGATGCAAATGCCGAAGGTGTTAGTTTTTTTTTTTTTTTTTTCAACAGCAGCGATTACGTCCCTCGCGAGCTGCGTGCAGCTCGCGCCCGCAAGCGAAAGACTAGTTATACTATATATAGCTGCAAACCCACTGACTGACTGACATCATTGTTCTCCCAGAAGGAGCAGAGATGGGTTAAAATGATGTATGGGGGAAGTGTTCAGGGAGTCAATTCCAATTTGGGAAAAATCCGAAATCTTCGAAAACTGCTCCTCATCAGGGACCTCACCTACTGCCAGACGAAACGACAAGACCAAGATCTCTCCTGCTTGCGGAATGTGGACATGCACCCTGGTCGAATTCGATGTGCGGTGAAAAAAATTCAAAATGGCGGAAAACAAGATGGCCGCCATACAAACTTTGACCGACGATATCTCGAAAACTAAAAGCGACAAGTAAGGGGTGCTCGAACAAATGTTATAGAGGATGGCGCGATGCAAATGCCGAAAGTGAGTTTTTTTTTTTTTTTTTCCAACAGCAGCGATTACGTCCCTCGCGAGCTGCGTGCAGCTCGCGCCCGCAAGCGAAAATACTAGTCTATAATATAAAAATGAATCGCAAAATGTGTTGGTAAGCGCATAACTCAACAACGCCTGGACCAATTTGGCCAAATTTTTTTTTAAAATGTTCGTTGAAGTTCAAGGATGGTTTTTACGGCGAGAAAAATTAGAATTATATTTTTCATCCGGGTACCACGTGAGCGAAGCCGCGGGCGGCAGCTAGTTTGAAATAAAAGGTGTATACTTACAGGACACATGCCTGGGATATTCACTCCTCTTGTAGTCTCGCTCGACGCCGCGGTCGCGCTTGTCCGCGCTGCGGTCGTAGCCGGAGCTTAGCTCGAACCGGGGCGGCGGCGGCGCCTCGAACTGAGTTCGGCTTGAGGACTGAACGATAAGAGTTTAGTCAGTCAAAAAAGTTTCCCAAAGTACATGAAAGCATTCCGTGCGGTAGTCTTTTATCCAAACTTTTGTGGCTGGCAGCTAACAAACAAGCGCCTGGGAATGTGATGGTGCCCCTTAGGTGATTTCCGCCATGAATTGTAACTTGTTGCTTTTTCTTCGTTTCCCACGTGTTTTAAGTTCAGTTGCCACCCGATATCAGACGTAAGCGGTTTATTAATTTGTTTAGTGTCTTTTAAAGTGACTATCTACGTATTCTAGTGGAGATGGAAGGTAAGTTATATATTTCTACCAGGGGTGTTTAATCTTTTTGTACTTGTTTGATGGATTTAATGATTTAGGGTGACACTGCAGGATGGGATACTTTTTTTCGATACTATTCATTAATTTAGTACAGTATCAATACTTTCTACTTGATACAGTGTCCCTACAAACAAACACAACGGTCATCTCATGCTATAATGATAGAACTAGGGAAAGGACGTTAGATAATGATTCAATTAATCAACCTTTTGCTGCCACTATATGCGCCATCTGTATCTGGACTAAAACGTGAAGTAAAACAAAGTATTGATATCTCACAAGCATCAATTCCTTCAGGTGACAACAGTGCAGATCTTTGTTCCCCTAATTCGAATTAGAATTAGCATCAATTCCTGTCCTGTATCTCTCCCTAGCCCATCATTGAAGTAGTACATTTCTCCGTCACCATAATCAAGTTTGTACTATGGGAACCAGATGGCCGAGAGAATACTTATAAACTTTTTTTTGTAAATACGTACTTATAATACATAATATTACAACACTTAGGCCCGGAAGAAATATTTGCTGAACATGCAAACATTTATCCCGCAGCGAGAATCGAACCCTCAAAGCATATAATATGCTTAAGCGCGACTTTATAAGTGAAACCTAAATTTTCTGTGTAATTTTGGGCCCAACTGCACATAGCGCTGATATTGTGGGTTGTAGTGGCTTACAATAGGAGGGGGCGGAGGACGCTTGTGCCTGGCGTCGCGTTCGTACGCAGGGTCGGGCGGCGGGCTGGCCGCTTTGCGGTAGCTGCTGTTCTCATAGCCGCGTTTACGACGCTCTTCCTCCAACCTGAACATTAAATACAGCTTTCATAATCATTCATATTCAAAAATACCTTTACACTAGATTTGAAGTCTCGACCTTTTCGACCTTTCTTCTTTTCGACATGTTTTGAAAAGATTTTTTACATAAGAAAGTAACAATATAACTCTTTATTGACAATCAATCACAGCTTAATCCATAAGTAGTTATCCAGAAATTCAACTACTAGAGGATGCGGCGTGAAGATGAAATTTGTATGAAAGAAACTCAACATGCAAGTCATGGGGTATTCCACCAATATTTTCAAACAATAGCCAATGTATGTTTTCGTCATTTGGCTTCAACACACAATCTGCATGATAAATAATACATACCTGATTTGTGCACGTTTCAGCTCCATTCTTTCCAGTTCCAACTTCTCACGTTCCAACCGATGCCTTTCGCGTTCTAAACGCAGCAATTCGTTCTTCTCGCGTTCGATTTTCTCTCTGAAATAATGACGATTTTAGATCAACTAAGTATAATGTAGTGCAGGAGGCAGCCAAACGCGAAGCCTTGTAGCAACGCGATAGTAAATGCAGGGAGAGTGTTGGTGTTATTTATTTATTAGTGACCTATGTATTTATGAGCAGTACCTCTCAGCACGTAGTTTCTCTCGCTCTAACGCGAGGCGGTGCTTTTCCTGGCGCTGTCTTCTCTCTCGCTCGCGCAGCGCTTCCTCTGCGGCGCGGCGCCGACGCTCCTCTTCGCGTGCGGCGCGCGAACGCTCTCGGGCGCGAGCCACGTCGCGCTCCTTCTATATAAACAAAAAAGTCAGCAATAAGATTTATTTTTCATAGACAAAATTAAACAGAAAAATTACAATACAATACTCATAATTTCTTAAGAATGGGCGAAATGCATTATGGTTTACTAATTATGGCTCGCACGTAAAAAGCTCCATCTCGATAAGCTCTTAGCGGGTAAATAAGTAGGTAAGGTACTTTATAATTGTAAGATAAATATAAATCACTAAAGCAATTTGGTGAAGCTTGCCTTGAGCACTCTATATCCATGCCAGTATCAGCCAAATAAATAATGTCTTTTGAGGTGTAGAAAATATGCCTCAAATCGAAAATGGTTCTGGTTATACATTTTTGTAAATTCTAAGGTTGTAGATGTTTACCCAAATCTTGTTGAACGATAGTACATCTCTCGGTGGGGACCTTCTACGTTCCCGACTACGAGTGCTGCGCTTTGCGCGATCCTGTAAGTTATCGAAAGAATTAAACGGTAAAATCTCAATAAATTTAAGCAATTTTGAAGACAAAAGATATAAGTTAATTACCTTATCCGAGCGAGCAGACTTTTCGCGTGTTCGTGAAGTTGACCTTGTATGCTCAGTTCCCGATTCAGCCGGTTTTCCGTCACCACTCTTTTCAGCTTCATCTTTAACCTCCTAATGATAAAAAACATTAAAATAAATATTAAACCTGTTTAAACTAAGTACAGGATGACTTTACAATCGCCACATCAATTTGCTTATTCTAAAAGCTATGTCAGTGGACTCTAGTACTACTAAGGATTTCCTCATTTCTGATTCTATCACACTGGAAAACCCGAAACATAGCTCTCTTCATAGTCCGCTGCGCAACTTTGAGCTTTTGTATGAGTCCAACATGCTACGAAAACAAAAAAAAACAGGATAGTTAAACCATAATGAATTTTAAAATGAAGTAGTTACCTCTTTGATTTTGTCGCTTTCATCTTTGCATTCCTTAGCAGAGTGATGCTCTAAACGCGATGGCTGTCGCCGCGATGCCGACTCAGACTCTGATTTAGCTTTCTCCACGGAAATCATGCGTCCATGGAGTTCTGGAAATCACACTAAATTGTAAATCTGAAAGTTTGCGAGTGTGTTTGTACCCATTCACCTCCATACCAGCTGAATGGATTTCATTGAAACATTGAATATACATAACTAGTTTCCGCCCGCGGCTTCGCTCGCGTGGTGCCAGAATAAAAAGTAGCCTATATGTTATTCCAGGACACATACTATGTATTTCCCAAGTTTCATTCAATCCGTTCAGCCAGAGGCACAAACATCGTCACATCCTCACAAACTTTCGCATTTATAATACTAGCAGGATTTATGACCCAGAATAGGGCGGATTCTAGTACGGTATAAATCAGCAAATAGGCATAATATAGTATATAGTAGCAATAATATAGTAATGTTACAAGGATATTAAACATCTGACGATAGAAAACAGAGAGATACATGATTTGCCTTAGTATAATGTAAACTTAGTATAATCACCTGTTCTATGAAGATTCTTTATACAGTTCTCAGCATCTTGTGGGGTCGCCATCGTCACATATCCGTAGCAACGAGAGCCAGGGGTTCTTGCGTTAGTAACGACTTTCGCACCTATCACCTGGAAATGTATATTTCTGATGAGATTTTGTATGGTGTTATGTGGAGTGTGTTGTATGAAGGTGGATTTATCATTAACTGAATTTACCCAAAAAATATTCCGCAGTTTAACTGAGGAAAGACCTCACCTAATCATAGTATGCATTTTTTGCAATGCCTTTAGGAGATATATTTGCAAAAATAGATAGGGCTTAGGTATATTGGGATAATTTACTATTAACTTTGCTAATGTGAACTTAGCAATTGAAATGAGAGCCAACGAAACCAATGGTAGCAATTATTTATTGTTATGTTTGTTTGTAGGCGCGTTCAGTAATTGGATGGGTCGAAGCTTTTTGCACATTTTTTTGTAGTATTTTTATGTATTTCCTTTTCAAACGATCTAAAATTTACTGATTTGTACAAAAATAGTAATAAAATAAAGAATGAAGGGGATCCTAATTAGAAGAGGCGCATTTCATTTTGCATTTTTTGCTTGATTTTAATAGGGAGTGTGCTGCCAACTAGAAATATTTATGTACATGTACGATGGTGTGGAACCCTTCGTGTGCGAATTCGACTCGCACTTGACAGGTTTTATTTTACCTTTCCATGCTTGCTGCAAAGTTGCTTCAAATCCTTAGCACGAGTGTCGCCCGATAGCCCACTAACCCAGAGGTTCCTGGCACCCCCTTCCTTGTTCTCCTCTTTTTTGTCTTTCTTGTCGTTTTCTTCCTCTTTGTCTTTTTCATCTACAAAACATAATAAGATCATTGAAGACATTCATGAATTGAAGTTACTAATCATATGTATTATCGTTTTGATCTTTACCTTCTTGTTCCTTCTCGTTCTCATCTCTGTCATTACTGAAAAACATAAATGAAATTAATAGAAATATCAGCAAGTATTCATCTATCTATATTGACGCAAATTTGTAGTGTTCGCCAAATATACTTTATTAATCACGATTTCCCATAAACTATTTTGCCGTTAATATCACACTAATCGTCTACAAAGTTTTGCACCGATGCCAGGATCCAGGGTCACGGGGCGGCACGGTTCACGCCGGCTCGGAGACGGCGCGCAGAGCCGACAGATGCACGCAGTCGATGAATTCTTGACACGACGCACGAAGGTTCTTCACAGTCTTCAATCACGCAGTCTCGTCGTCGCTCGTCGGTTCGCGGCGTTCCGAAGCCGCGGCGCTGAAGCTCGTCGAACTCGACGCATTCTCAACGCAATTGGTGCAAAACTTTGTAGCGAAAACTTAAGATATCGTAGTGTGTGAATTGGAGAGGATAGACGCGGGCAGGCAGACGTGTCATCGCGACGTCCGCGCGGCGTGCACCAACCTAGTCGCGGGCACCTCAGCGTTCTCTTCTTGGTCGTCTATGGGCGCGGCGTGGTCGGCGGGCGCGGCGTCCTGGTCGCCGTCGGCGTCGGCGGCGGGGTCGCGCGACTCAGCTGCGTCGCCGTTGGCCGCCACATCTACCAGTGAGCAGTTTCATCATCGGAGCCAGCGCAGGTCGCTCACCGAGCGGCCCGCCCTGCCTCTCCCAAGATCCATAGACACAATGTTGCTTGTTCTCTTGCAATTTCACACTTGAACGATGTAATACAATATCCTGACCTGTGAAAACTTGATTGGACATTAGCACCGTTGTCTGGGGAGGGCGCAGAGGCTAAGAGCCACCGAGTCCATGTTTATTCAACACGCACTACGGTACATAATTTTTCTGGAAACGTTGGGGTTCACTCGCTTTTACTTTAGAAAAACACCTTGAGTGCAAGTGGAGGTAGCTTGGAAATCATCATTAGGAGCGGTTTCATCCCACGAAAATGGTCCTTGTACCAGGTTACTCGGAGGTATCAGGAAGCATTTGTATGAGTTGCACGGAAGCTGTACTGTCATAGTTTCTTCTCTAATTAAATTCTCATCACCAGCAACATTCTTCGACTTCAACCATTTTGGTTTGTTCTCCATGAATTGCCAGATATAGATGACAGTTCAGAATAACACAATTTTATAGTTATATATACATCATAGTCCGTTATTAACAATTTATTTAAGATATATACTGTGAGCTGCTGCCATAAAATCACACACTTGTCATTGAGATTTTATCTTTTCTATAATAAATTAAAATAATGAACTTACCTTTTTTGCTGGGTTTAGAAGTGCTGTCCGTCTGGAAAATAACAAACACATCAAATATAATAAAATTATAGCAAACTTGGCTATGATCCAGCATGTGAACTAAACATTTTGTATTTATAGGCACTGCATAATTAGAATATCTGTTGTGCATTCAAGAAATAGTTTGATGAGTCTTGCAGATAAGCTTCAATCACATGATTATGTTAGAGAGAGAGACCATTAGAGAAAAAAAAATATTTTCATAGCTTAAAATATATTTTCTCTAGATAATGACCAAAGTGACCATGATAGGTAGGTAATCTAACACAAAATAATCTCACCATTCACACATTTTTCAATCAATTTCCATCATTATACCATTGGACACACCATTGGCAGCTCCATTATAAATACTTTTAGATGGTAGTTGAACTGTAACACTGAAGAAATAAAAACGTACCTCTTCATTAAGAAGCTCATCTTCACCAAGGTCTAAGTTGATGCTGTCCTCTGCATCTGTATTATCAGTTTTATGGTCTTCGTCCTTTAATTCCTTGTCCAAGCAAGCTTTCTTGGGTTCAGAGGCCTCAGAATCATCTTTCATCTCCCGTTTTCTGGCGGTCTTTTCTGTTTCGTCAACTTCCATTGTAGCTGCTGCGGTCTTTTCGTTTGTTTCTTTTGATTCGGTTTCGTCGTCGTCGCCGGCGTCGTCCTGAACAATCATATCTTCCATAGCCGGAGTTTCCTCCGCCTCCTGTTCGACGGTGCTCTCGGAGCGCCGCGTCTTTTTGGCTGGAGACTTGGTGTCTGAGTTGACCAAGTCAAACTTGAAGGTGGCGGGATCGTGACCCTCCTCTTCCAAGTGCTATAATGAAATATCTTTGTTATGAATATTGTGAATCATCAAATAAGGATTATCAAGAACACGTCGGTATTTTTACCTTTGCCAGGCGTTGGATTAGCACACCGCGTACGCCGCCCTTATCTAGGTTACGTTTCTCTAATTCTGCTCGTAAATCTATTACTCTTAGATCGTTTAGCAAGCGTCTTTTGTCCGACATCGCTATGCTAAATGTTATTTTGGGATTCTGGTATTATTTTTGGAATCGTATTCAGAAGACAACTGCAAAAAATTCCACGGTACTCAGTGAACAAAATTTCAATCCAAAATGGCTGGCTTTGCATTGCGACTTTGCGAGTGACGACCGCGATCGCAACCAGTGTGACCAGATTTTAATGGAACATTATGCCAGCTGCTCGCTTAAATTCTGCTTAAGTCTTCATTGTTAAAATTCTGCTATTGAATGAATACACAAATAAATGAATGTTCTGTATGAACAAAAATATTATATTAAAAAATATTGATTAGTGAATCCACCATATCCATCTTAGGACTAAATCGATAACTCACGAGTTATCGATGCTTTATATTCAATATCGTGTCCCTAGCAACTGCGCAGCTGCGTCCCGTCACGAGGCTTCCCTTCAGCCGAGCAAGAAAATGAAACCACGAAATCACAGACAGCTAGACAAAATATCATGTTTTATTTCAAAAAGTTCCTACTGTATGGACCCAAGTTTTCTGAAATTAATTTATCGATTGCTTTCTAACGAAGTTTGAAGTTAAAAATAGACCAGCCAAACAAAAAATAATCCGTGCTACGGTGCCTGAAAATAACGAAAATAATAATCAATCATCTGCTTACTGTCACTGCCACTACTCTTGTGTCATTTAACTGTCAAAATCATATGATTTTGTTTTGCATGAAACCAAAATATTACGATTTCTGTTAAAATATTGTAAAACATTGAGAAAATATTGTAAAACCTTTAACAGAAACAAGTCATGGCGGAGACATCAGGTAACTATAAAATACATTAGCGTCTAAATCGACATTTTCATTACCTTTAGATTATTATCGAATCGACATCTCAACTCCCTTTCTGTTTGTTTAAGATGCAAAACCCGACTTAAATGCAGCTTGCAACTTGCTTGACAAGTTAGTTCTCAGACAATTGCATCTCATGGAAGAAAAAATGCAATGTGAACTCAACATACAAAATAGTATTAATAACGGCAGCATCCACCTGGCCAAGTCTCGATACATCATGGGGCAGAGTTCTGTGAGTATAACCAGATTACCTACAGAGAGCTCTCCAGACTTTGCAGCGTCTACCCTCTGTGAAACAATCGAAGAGGACTGTGTTAAACAACTGAAGGTGGTGGAAAACACAGCTGAAAATACAGTAAACCCATTACGTTGGTTTGGTGTCCTTGTCCCACAGAATTTGCACAAAGCGCAAGGCATTTTCCAGAACACCATCAACTTTGTGGTTGAATGTGCTAATGTTCAGATGCAAATACAAAATAACTTCAAGAATATTGAATGGTTGAGAATGTACAAAAGTCTTATGCACTCTTAAACTGTACTATGTAGGTAGTAGGTACATTCTTAGTATCTTATTATTCTGCATTTTATAATCCACACCTAGGCCTCATGCCTAGCATTCTATGATTTATTTATATGTCGAAAAGTCTATGTGAATAAAACACTTTAAATCATCATTTCATATTTCTTTATTTTATGAGGTGAAATGACCACTAGTCAAAATGGTTGTTGGATTTTCTTCATAATTTATTTTGAGTTCATATTATTAGGGTGTTCTCTCTAATTATTTATTAAATTCCGCTAGGTACATCCATTATTATTATTATATATTTTGTATGTTGTTTATTATATTAAGTAATAAGTACTATTTATCTGTTGGTATTTTGTTGTTAATGAATATAATTTATACTATAGAATCCATATTCAATAACTTGTTTAAATAAATTGAGTTACACCGATTATAAATAACTGAAAGAGATCAATGGGCTGTAATTTGCACAAGGCTTTTTTTGGTGTAGGATCGTAAGTTGAGTAAAGTTTCATAAAATAAGTTAATATTATTAATTATTTATGAAACATTTCTATATTGTTGTGTTTTGATTTAAGTACACTGTACCATTATAATTTAAATTAACCTAATTAATGATAAATTGAACATATTTACAATTTTAACTAATAACTTCACATTTAACATTAATCATCTGCATAGAACTGAAGTTTAAATATTGAAATAAAAATATAAAACATAACATTTAGAGTCTGTTTCATAAAAGAAGTCCCGTGTAGGGGGGCACACTCGGAAAATTGCCCTAGAATTTGTTTAGTTCCACCAATATCCGCAGGACTTCTTTGGTGAAAAGGAATCTACTAACTTGGCTATTGATCTATCATAACGTTTTGTCTTTTTTTGGTGAGTTATTTCAGTCACAATGTTCTAATCTCACTAACAATGGTTTATCTAAGAAATCTTCAAGCGAGGCTTTATTTCTTATAATTAACAACTTTGTCATAATTACCCTGATAAAACAATAAAAATGTAAATTATGAAACATGATTTATGAAAACATTAATAGATCCAACTATAAAATAATGATTTTTATACCTTAATAAAAATACTAAGCAATAAAATACAGTAGTCCGAACTAAAATTATAGACCTAAGCTCAAACTAATTCAATTACACTTGAGCAGAGTTCTATATTTCGAGCTAACTGATTTAAAAAGGAACACAAAACTTAACACTTATATGTGCTTTAAAAAACGCTTCTCCAAGAATCAACAATAGAAATATTAATTAAATAGATAAATGATTAAAAGCAAATATTTACGAAAATTGTGTGCGAAAATTGTGCCTATTATTACTACAAATAAATTGTGCTAATACAATGGCGCCTTGACTAGACTCTTTTTGAATAAAGTCAAATTGTTTTCCGCAAACTTTTGTTGCTGGTAACTCGTTAACGATTATAAAAGAACTAAAGAAGTCCCATCACATCCTAAAATTAGTTCTTACAATAAAAATTTAATCCCAAAAAAACGAGAACAATAAAATTGACAATACTTTATGTATGAAAAATCATCTTTGTGATAATAATGCCTTGAAACTGAATAACAATTAAAAGCATTTGTTTACGAGCATAAAATTCAATTTAAAGTGCCTCTCAATGACTTCAGTGCAAGACAACAAGTAGTGTAGGTACTTCAGTAGATAATACGATTCCAAAATATTGAATGAATATTATGCTAGTAAATGCAATAGCGACCTTTGTTTTTTATGTACCGCGCATGAGATCAGTCAGGTCTCGTTAAATGCAAAATACAAACGTCACGTTTCTTTGGAGCACAGCAAATCATTATATGAATAAATACCATGTTGGGCGCCAACCGTAGAATTTTGGCAGCTAACGTGGTACCTAAATATTTGTAATGTCTTGCATTGACATTTCCTTGTTGAAATTACATAAAAATATTGTGCTACAACATGAGCACTACCTATCGAATGGAAATCTACTCAATTTTACATTATCTGTATCGATTATGCTATAAATGGACGTGAATAATTTGTTTTGTTAATACACGACGAACTATCAAATGTGAGAACACTATAGATAGCGTCGACTGGAGTTCGGTAAATGCTCGGAATATTCTACGATTCATTTCACATTATACTTGCTCTCTAAAGTATGTTTGTACCAATTGTGGCATTGAGGTAGATTTTGTGTAGCATTATCTAAAACTAAATCAGTATGTACTGCACAACTAACGGGTTCTTGGATGAAAGGAAAAGGACCGTGATTTGAGCGCCATTTTAGACAATGATACACACAATCAACACCATTAACTGATTTGAATCAGAATCGGATGTTCATTGATAGCAAGTGAGAATGGGGCGGTGAGAAAAGCCTACTTCATCATTGCCTAAATTAATAGCGGATAGATAAAACAGCTCCCATACAAAACATCTTCGAATCCACTTTATGTCTACGAAGCTGTTGGTAGGTCCTTGTCCACTAAGTTCACTGTTAATTTTTGCGCCTAAAGCATTCTACAAAAAGGCAAGGCACGATTCGTGCATTCTGCCGATGCTATAAATCGAGCTTGTCGTCTGTGAGACAGCGGTAGCAAGGCGCGGATGAGGTTGTGTGCTGGGTGGGGGTGGGCTCGGTCCGCTAGCCGGGATCCCTGCTCCCCCGCCAGTCAGTCCGCGTGCACGCCGAGTCGCGCCACCAGGCCTGCACGTCGCTGTAGTGCGCAGATCTCTGCTTCCTCTCGTTGGCATGCACCATCGCACACACGCGGCAAAAGAAGTATGTATTTATGAATTCACCCGTGCCCTGTAAACAAACAACATTGCAGTCAACGGATCAAATGACTTGTTTGTAACAGGACGGAACGAGCGGGAGAAAACAATTCAAGGAAACCAGCATACCACTCTGATGAATACAGTGCAACAAAGTCGAAAGATCCTCACCTTCCATTTGAAGTAGGAGTTATAAAGAGTGTCGTCCTCGTCTAACCGGCGCAGATAAGCGGCCAAGTCTTCGGCGCCCGCAAACTCTTCCACGTGGATATACGAGTTGTGCGGCGCCACGGCCGCGTACTCTGAAGCACGCGCCCCCATCACTATCGGCAACACATTGTGCCTGGAATATACGAAACCATGAACATTACAAACAAGTCTACAAAATAAAGAGAACATCTGAAAAAATATATTTGGTTTACTCACTGCAATCCATTGACGAAGAACTTCTCAGTGACGTAATCCCTGCAATTTGAGTTCTCGAATGCCAAGTAGAACTTGTACTCTTTGTCTAACATTTCTAGACAGTTGGGGTCGGTTCTTGGGCAATGATGAGACCCACAGGCCCCATAAATGTCAACTGGAATGAATTTACTGAGCTGTCTCGCGTATTGCAGGCGGCGATTCCGTGCATGGCAGTTTGATACAAACCATGCTACCTGAAAAGACAAGAAAGTTCTTACAAATATTCTACAGACGAACGTGTTCGTGTGAACGTTTCTAAAAACGTGTAATATAGCTATTCAAATTATACCTAAATGATGGACCATCTATATGGGCGATGGGCTGATCTCACCTATCACCATGGTTCACATCCATTTTGGGACTTTGAACCAGGAGTAGCTGCAAGTTTTCTTATGTTTACTTGTGGCTCTGCACACCTCATAAGGGATACGGGCGTGATAATAAATGTATGTATGTATAATTCAAAAATACTCAGTAAGTTGGTGGTAAGTCCTATCTTACTTGTGCGGGCTTGCTTATTTTGTTTTGCTTGTAGGTGTTTGAACTATACAATCATTTTTGAAAACTACTATTTTTAACCGGTATTTATTTAAAAGAACAAAAAAACTTGACTGCGTAGAATTTAGGTAGCATAGTAGGTCTCACAATTTGATTCTGTGACACATGATGATGATGATGATTGTGATAATTTTTTACCATTCACTTATGTACCATCTTAAGTTCATTGGAAATGGCTCCTTAAAGCTGCCATATTGGATTTACACTTTAATGTCATAAGTGTCATAGGCTGTACCTATGACACTCGTTATCTCAACACCTAATTTTTCAAAATCCATCCAGCCATTTCGGCTACAGAGGCAGCCAAAATAAGATATTGTAAATGGCTTCTTACAGCCGCCATGTTGGATGTTTTGAAATTTCATATAGCCTATGACACTCGTCATCCAGACGAATTCAACGACACCTAATTTGTCAAAATTCGTCTAGCCGTTTGGACTACAGCTTCAGCTAAAGGAATACACATACATAACATACCTACATACATACATACACCCCTAAAACATTACCCTCCCTCTTTGCAGTCGGGTAAAAAGTAAAGCTTATCATGTTTATCCATATAGGTAAAAAAACGTGACGATAAGCTAACTGCCCACTATGGTTTCAACACCCATTATTATTATTTCCTAACACAACGTAGTCTTATCAGAAATATAATCAGTAACGGTACTGTTATGTATAATTTAATTACCTACCTAGTAAAGGTACTTAGCTAGTAAAGTACATTATTATTCTACTTGTTTATTACCTTTCAATTTGTAACGGAGCGAATAAATAAGGTATGTATAGTAATCAATACTGTTGTAATTGCTTTAATCTTTTTGCAACTGCTGTTGCTTGATGATGAGTACAGACACATGCATAACGTAGGTAGGTAGGTACTATTACACTGTACAGACAGAGCAATGTTGGTTTAAGGCCCACCTTTTTCGTCTTATTCGCGGCAAAGTTCCTGTCAAGGTCTCTTTCCGTGATCAATGGATCGTGGTAGACCCATCTCTCGTAGGGTGCCACTATATCTGAGTCCCGACGGTAGGTGGAAGTCCAGTTGAACACGTCTAGCGATGAGGGCCGAAGCGAGGCGGTGTGGTATGGACACTCGAGGTAGTATAGAATCCAAATCTGCAAAAAATGAAAAGGGATAGAAAAATTAGGGGCATTCAAAACATATACGTACTCGTAGTTTCTGATATCCATGACACAGGGAATCCTAGTGTGGGATCAGGACTATGTATGTGACTGTTGTGTGTAATTTATTTATTTTTATATGGTGCACGTGGCATAATGTTAAAGCGAATTGGATATAAAATACAGGTCCACCATACCAGGTTTATATTGTTTGTGAATCAAATTATTTTCAGGCAAGAAAACTTCCTCCTTTCACCACAATCTTTCCTCACTTCGAATAAATACCGTGAATTTTTTGCAACGTAAATTGTTTGATGCATTTGCTACTGGCGATTCGCTATAGTTTACAACATTTCTCGTCTCAGAAAGCAAATGGCCGTAAGATTTTTGGATTCTAATACCTGAAAATGCTAGGCACCTTTACTGTAGTGATGTAATAGTTGCATACATAAAATTAGTTAATAGAAGTTTTCATTTGTTTACTTGTGGCTCTGCCCACTCCATTTAGGAATACGGGCGTGATAACAAGTATGTGTGTACCTATAGTTAATAGACAGGCATTGACTGATGTTCATACGCGTTTACGGTAGATATCGATTTAGTACGAGGGTTGTTATTTAACATCGTTATGGTAACCTCCCTTTGTTGGTGTCGTTGAGTGGCATTATTTAGGTAAAAATTCGAATGACACCAGTACCTTTAGTTAAACCCGTAAGTTAGGCAGTTACTATCCTTACAGGCAGTAATACCTACGTACCTAACGTACTCACCCACCAGTTTAGCAGGGATGGTTTACTTGGTAACGACGTAAAAAACGTCCGACTGTGATAAGATACCTGTTTGGAAGGGCGTTTCACGTTGAAAGGCGTGTGATGGTCTTTGTAAAGTATAGCGTCTGCTGTCCCCGCTTCTCTCGAGTCTGCAGTGAGGTAACACCGGTCCACTGGGCACTTGTTTCTGAGGAACTCTGTGCGGCCGTGGGGCACGCCCCAAGCTCCGAGACCGTTTGCCAAGAGGATCTTTTTCACAGGCACGTCTTCATCTTTAGGTAGCGTGTACATAAGTTGCTGGACGACTCTGATGTGAAAAAGGAAAAATTGGGACACATAATTCATAAAAATCCCAGTCATCCTTAAAAGCCTGGTATGTGTTGTGCAGGTATCATAATTATATGAACTTCTTGCAATTGAACTATGCGAGCGAAAACCGCCCGATATTGTGCCGTTATGTCAAATAGGTTAGGTAGGTATTTTCAATTTACGGAAAGCTGCTAATTGAAGAACGCTATGCTATGACGTACTGTGAGTTCAATAACTTACAGCCTCACGCCACTTTGCCAAAAGGTTAGATAAAAGTCGTAAAATAACCGTCATGTTTCACAATAAATAGAACTATTTTTATGCCCCTATACAGTTGTATAGAGCGTCGAGTGACATGGAGATCAAAACCAAAACTCACCTCGATCCTTTTAAAAGTTGAGATGTGACTTTTTTGGACCATTTTTAATTGTTTTCTTATCTGTAGTAATATCTTATATATCATCGAAATACAAGATTGTGTTACCCAGGTAATCAGGTAGATAATAAACGCTCAATAATATTTTCAATAGAGCGTTCAACACCACGCGTACATTACGCAGTTACCTACGGTTAAACCCTTAGCGCTCGCAGAATTATTTAGGCATTGATTCAGTAGAAAAGGGCCTGAATGTTTATTCTATTGCTGAAACAATGTAATTTACCTATCATCTCCCGGCGCGTCCTCCGGGAAGACGGCTGCGTGCGGGTCGTGCGCGTGCGGCCGCCGCTCACCGCCGCGCATGTACCACGGCCGGCGAGACACCTCATCCCCCTCGTCTTTCACAGCCTCCACCTCGGGTTCGGTGATCGCATTCTGTGAATACTTAATTATCAACTCGTGTCTAGAGGGTGCGAAAGACTGCAAACCTGCATACTTTTACAAATCCCCACACACACATTCCACTCATAGGTACTCCGTACTTTATATAGGTAATTAACATTTTAGTATTGAATTTTGATGTTTAGTGGAACTCTATTAATCTTTTATGTCTTAGCTTTAGAATATAGAAAAAGTTTCACACTAATGCAGATATTATGTTTATTCCTCATCGTTACCTTGTTTAACCGTTATTTGCAATACCCTGCCAGTATCGCAATCAGTAATAACGTATGGTTTACCTGAAGAAATAATAGTCATGCCATCCTTAGCCGCTTTTGAGTGTGCTATTTGTGATATATGCCTACCATATGCCATACCAGTAAGTAGGTATAGCAATCAGTAATGTATTGTTTACCTTTGTCAGCCTCTGGCGACCTTTGTGGCGAGGCGGGCGAGTGCTCGGCTCAGATGCAAGAGGCGCGGGTTCGATTCCCGCTGCGGGAGAAATGTTTGCATGCTCTGCAAATATTTCTTCCGGGTCTGGGTGTAAAAAGTATAATAAGTATTCTATCAGCCATCTGGTTCCCATAATACAAGCTTTGCTTAGTTTGGGGCTAGATGGTGCTGTGTGATGATCTTCAAATCATCATCATCATCATCTTCCTGCCCTTATCCCACTATGTGGGGTCGGCACAGCATGATCCTTGGATCACGCTGAGTAAAAGATAAGAGTTTTGGCTAAAATGTATTTTTGTGTGATGATCTTCAAATATTATTATTACCTGAAGATGGTTGTCGTGAAGCGGCGCCGGCGGTGGCGGCGGCGGGGGCGGTGTGGGGGCCGGCGGCCTTGGCGCGGGGGCCAGGCCGGGCGGGCGCGGCAGCAGCAGCAGCGCCAGCGCCGTCAGCAGCAGCGGCACCAGCAGCGCCACGCGCCGCAGCGCCCGCAACACCGGCGCCGCCCGCACCCGCATCTTACCACCCTCCCGCGGTGCCTACCCGCCCATCACCCGCTCCCATTACCCCCTACGCTATCGCGCTACAGGTGCTCATTGCATCTGCAATATAACAAATAAAGAAATGTTTTTATTTGACAGACACAAACAACACAGAACAGGAGAGTAAAAAGTAAACGAATAAGAAATATTTAACAAAAATACAGAAAAATACGAGTAAAACCATGAATCTGGTACACTACCTATTACGAAAACCGAGGTGCTCATTGATCCCGCTCTGTGTGGTGCAGGCCGGCCAAAAAGGTATCGACTCGGCGTAATGCTACTAAGCTAGCATGAAACTCTCAAAGTAGCGCTGGTTTTCAGTCGATACCTTTGATAGGGTATAACAACGATCCCTGCCATTTAGCCACTTGTTCTACAAAATAGGGAGTTGTTTGGAGAATGGTAACGCTTACATAATACAGTTATGACATGACTGTTGTTGGCGTAACTCAATGGAATACCACAAACCTACGTGTGGGCACCTTCGATCAAATAAACAGTATAAAACAATAACTGTTTATTTGATCGAAGGTGGGCACACACATAACTTACCTACATAAAGCCACAATCGCACGACCACCGAAATATTCGGGAGTTATCGGCACATCTCGTTATTATTCATTGCTACTTCTAGTGAGTACTTATGAGTAATTTTGGAATAATATATCGTCAAGATATCGTCATTATATCGTAGGTGATATCTAATACATAATTGATAATTTATTGCGGCAAATCCGCCTATTTTAAATATTTCCGATAAGTAGGATTGCTCGCATTCTCTCTTTAAAGAAAAATATAATTTCACAAAGATTTTACGATAAAATAAAAAAATACATCCGAATTATTAGGAATTATTGAGATGCCTCCATTTTTTGAAGTCTGGTCTTGGGGATTGACGCTAATTGACATCTTACGCCTCGTCTTACGCACTATACTTGTCACTTTACGCTGATTTTATGATTAGTTTGCTGTTCTGAGATTTTGAACCTCTATCGTGGTTGCCAGTGAGCTCCGACCTTCGATCAATCGCAGGCTTCGACGAGTGTTTTTTTAGAATCACCTTCCACTCAAATGTGGTTGGCACGCGAACGGTTTTCTTCACATGCCACATTGGTTTTCCGGTTTTCCCCATATTTTGGTTCAGTATTTCTACGAGTATGTCATATAGTCAAGACTAAAGTCTCCTAATTTACCTAATCTGAGCACCAATATATTTAAATATTATTATAGTTAATTTTGTGCCGCCAGGCAAATAAACAACATTTTTGTTCTCAACAGTAGTAACAGTGTTAATGATAATTTCACTTTGTATTTTTTAAGTAGGTATTTGAATTCTAACTGTTTAGTAGAACTCTGTTCTTTTGGACGTCGTTGCTATCTGAGAGATAGATATATTAGGTCTCGTTTTCATTGTTTTTCTATTTCGCATTTTTGGAATTTCATTAAGATAGTTGATCTACCTAGCTAGTTGGTGTACCTAATGTATGCCAATTTCACTACAAGCACAATGTAATATGTAAGTACCTAGGTAATACAAATGCGACATTATTACGGATTGCTTTTGTGTCGTGCTGTGAGATGAGGTGATAACTGCTGGGCATGTGGCGTTGTTGCTGATAAAAAACGGTTTTATCAGCTATGCTCAACCTTTTGGCCTTAGGTTTACCTACTGGTTAATACCTGCAATTCCTTAAATTCATTTCGTAAACATCTCAGATCTCTCAGTAAAGTAAGGTTTATGCTGTGGTCAGGTCACATCCTTAGATATGGTAGGTATGACCACACAGTCCATGTGAAAATCACCACAGGCTCATCCATACTCAGATGACCACAACGCAGGATTAGTGCAGATAATAATAGCGAGAACTCTTAGCTTATATTTCAGATACCTACTACAAGCGAGGCCTTTCACACCCCGATTAACTTTGTTCTACTGCACTTTTCGAAGGTTCCTTTCCTACTTATCGCGTCGTCGTCCTTGAAGGAGTGCTGTACTATTAAATGGAGCCTCCTTCAGGGACAACGACGCGACGATTGATTGGGATTAATTAGGCCATAAGGTTGACATGGCCGATCAATCTCTGGCGGTTGATGGTAGTGTTAGGTTAGCAGTCCGCGTTTTCCAAAGTTGAGTGCCTAAGCATTATTTGCTTTTAATATCTGTTGTTATCAACTTGCACTTATTCTACTATAATCAAAGTATTCTACTTTATGTGGGGTCGGCACAGCATGTTCTCTTCTTCCATTCCCTTCTGTCAGCCGTCATCTTTGTACTCACTCTAAATAATAACAATAAAATTTTACCTATATAAATTTGCACTCAAGTTACGTGACTTGTTGTAGCTTAGTTCTTCTGGGGAACTCTTCTCTGAAATGTCGGACCGAAAACTGCGAAGGCTTAGTGGATGTTACTGGCGTAAAGATAACTAAACTTGAACTTAGTATCTAATATATACCTTAGGTTGATGATCCCTGCACCCAAATGTAAAATGCACGCGATTCATCAAGCACAATCGTAAAAATAGCTAATCATAAAGCCATAATCAACCTTAAACATCGTTTACGGTTTAAAATCCTTTTAATAGTGTTTACAAGACGAAGGTGATTTTAGAGTTGTAGGTAAATAAATATTTATTTGTTTTATTTACCTAATCTATACAACCTATGAATGTTAAGAACAATCGACGGCCTCGGTGGTGTGGCAGGTGATTGCTCGCCTGAGACGCAAGAAGCGCGAATTCGATTCCAACTGCGGAAAAAACGTTTGCATGTTCTGCAAATATTTCTTCTGGGTGTGGGTGTTGTGGTACCATGGTACTCGTAGTTTCTGATAACCACGACACAGGGAATCCTAGTGTGGGGTCAGGACTATGTATGTGACTGTTGGGTGTTATTTTGTATTTTTTTTTATCACCTAACAGTCACATACCTACATAGTCCTGACCCGACACTAGGATTCCCTGTGTCGTGGCTGGGTATCAGAAACTACGAGTACCATGGTACCACAACACCCAGACCCGGAAGAAATATTTACAGAACATGCAAACACTTCTTCCGCAGCGGGAATCGAACCCGCGCCTCTTGCGTCTCTTTCGAGCAATCGCCCGCCACGCCACTGAGGCCGTCGAATATTATGATTATTTATTTATTTCACAGTGGTGTTTGCGTTATGAACCTACATGTATACAACGTGTAACATAATGTCCCTATAAGCCCGAAACGGGGGTGTTCTATACGTCATTGCGAACAACGTTTGTTCAACGACTTTTAAAATTTCAAAGGTTTTCATTCATGAAATGTCTCTTAAACTTTGCTCCAATACGTAACTTGACACAACATGAGGCATCCCTATTTACAGCTGTTTTTTGACCTTTAAGTGTGAACTCTAGATGAAACAGGTAACAGAACAGACACCATTAGTAAAATGCCTACCTACTTACCTAATAACGAGGTGGCTTAATAAGTAATTTCTATTTTTTTTTGAAGGCCTAGTGGTACCTTGGTATTTATTGGTAATTAAAATGTAAGGTCACATCACGACTAAAATCCCTAGGCACCGTAAACATCCTTTCAGATCTCTTTGTTAAGTACCTAGTATAGGAGATAGGTACCTTACCTACTCAATTTTGTATCTACCTACTCGGGCCTTAAAGGTATCCTCAGTGGGTGCCAAGGAGTATGAGAGGATGTCTACCGTGCCTGAGGATAAAGCCGTGATACCTACTCAATTTTGTACCTACCTACTCGGGCCTTAAAAGCATCTTGAGTAGGTAACAAGAAGTATGAGAAGAGGTCTACCGTGCCTGAGGATAAAGCCGTGACCCTATTCCACTTTAGTTTTTCCAACGATGTATTATTCCAATATTCATTGGAGCATTTTTCAATGCAATTTTGTACCTACCTACTTGGGCACTAAAGTCAAAGGTTGTGACTTATCTGTCTTACTAATCTTCATTTTCATCGTGAACAGCCTATTTGTCATTGGTTGCATTGAAACAACAACAACAACTAGTGGGATGGCACCTCGCCCTAATTGGCTGTCGGTGCCTTTGCTAAATTCAAAATCCGCAACCGTCAACCGACACCGCACCGCAAGCGTTTGTTTAATAAAATCAAATTGGTTCCGTAGGTTTATTTGTTTTTTACTTTTCTTGATTGAACTACGTAATTGTTGGTAGGTTATTATGTAAGTAGGTAGGTACCTAGTAGCAAATGGGGATGGAGCACATGGTAGCATATTGGTATGAACCCCGCCTTCCCATCCTTAAGTCGTGAGTTCGAATCTATGGATTTTTCGATTCGAAATTTATGTGTGCAATATCAATGCTCTCAAACGGTGAAGGAAAACCTCGTGAGGAAACCAGGCATGTCATAGACGTGTGTCAAAGTGTACGAAAGGAACCTTCAAGGTGCACTCTAATCCTTCCACCACACTGGTTCAAAAGAGCTAGCGACACGGACACGACGACAGTAGTAGTAGTAGTAGTAGTAGATGTATGGTGAAGTTTTTTTCCTTTTTTTTCCCAATCGGTATTTAGTGGGTTACCCCAGACAAGGAACCCTAAAAATTCGGCTTTCGGCAATAGGTACCTACTTTTGGTCGCAAAACAGATCGGTTTTTATCAGTCGCAATTAGCATTCGTTCCTTGCAACAACTGCAACAAGCAATCTCTCGGTTCGCGTAACTAATTAACGATACGATGTCGGCTTTGTACTCAAACGGTGAGTATTATGATATGGTGTTGTGTGTGTGTGTTGGAGCAGCACCAAATAATTAATAGCTTAGTAGCGGCGCGTCAGCTCTACAGAGAGCGTTATCCAGGGCGGCCATTGCCATCTTACGGGCTATTTTCTGGGATTGGTGAACCGTCTTCTCTCGACGGGATCTTTCCACCGGCGCACCAGTGAGGGAAGACCGGGAATTCGGTGGTGTGTTGTACCTACTTCCCTTTGATGGATACCGAGTACCTACTGTGTGTGTCAACAGTGATAAAATTCAGTGATAGGTAGGTATGATGATAGGTACCTAACCTATCACCCTACCTAGTAGGTACCCCATTAGTACCTAGCTTACTAATAAAAAATGACAAAAATAATTTTGTGATTGTGAATGTGAATGTGTACCAGTAATACCAACCTAGGTACCTACATACCTACCTAATACCTACCATGTCAATTAGCCGTGTTCCGAGCCAACCAAGAAGAAGGGAGAAAAGGTATAACTTAACTTTTCCTGTACCTAGGTCCTTAGGTAACTACCTAGGTAGATGTAGGTAGGTAGTTGTTTTTTTATGTGTGAAAGATATCGTGATTTTAATCTTCGACTTTAATGTCTACGTAGAATTAAAAAAATTGCAAATTCTTACGAAAACTTTGGTGATTACACCTAGGTACTTTTTGAAACTTGCCGCGCGTTCAATTGTCTGCGTATGTGTGGGTCCGACGCGATAGGAGGTTGCGCGTGTGTTTGTTACCTACGCAAATGGTAAACAAACACATAGGGTTGTCACAAATTTCTCATGAAATAATTTGTTTTTAATTGTATTGGAATTTCAAATATGATGTATTGAACTTTTGCACACGTCAATGTATTCAAGTGCTCGGTCTGAATACACCCCTTTCGGGCTTATAGGGACATTATGTTACACGTTGTATAGGCGGATTTACAAACACACAATATGGCTAGTCGTAACGCGCATCTCCATACTTCAGCCAAACTGGAGATAAAATTTATGTAAGTAAACAAACCGTTAGAACTTAACCTAAAAATTAAATACTTTTTTATTACATGTTTATGGAACTTCCAAGGTAGTACTAATAGTCAAATTAAGGTGTAAAAACGAATGTTGTGAGGTTTATTTACCTGAAACTAAAGTGATTTCATCGTAATACTGCCGTCTGTTTTCTAAAAGGCTGCTAAGTGATAAACCCAAAATTTTATCTACGAGCAAAAACGTGGAAAATTTTGTTTTCTAGACTTTTTTAAGACTTACAGTTTTTATTGAAATACCAAAATGTTTTGTATTGTATAAGCTTGAAGTGTAGATATTATATTGCATTAGAATACAAGTTTATCTTGTGATTTTTTATTTAACTTTTTGTGTTTTAGTATCTAAAATAGTCTAGTAAAATGAGTTACCTAACTGTATTTTAGAATTGAAAAGTCCAAAACGGATGTAGGTTAGGTACCTATACAGATAGCGGTGTACGTGCGTACTCAGTACTTAGGTATACCCTGAGTATACCTAAATGATAGAAAAATATGACTTACTAGCTGCCGCCCGCGGCTTCGCTCGCGTGGTACCCGGATAAAAAATAGCCTATATGTTAATCCAGTACATGTACTATGTATATTCCAATTTTCATTCAAATCCGTTCAGCCGTTTAGGCGTGATTGAGGCACAAACATCCAAACATCCAAACTCACAAACTTTCGCATTTATAATATAAGTAAGATACTGGTCGATAGAGAAAAAAAGCGCTTTCGCCCAGTACCTTGGAAGATTTATTGTTCTGAGCCCAGTACTTACATAAAAGTCAAATTTGAACAAACGGCCTTTTAGTAATCGGACGGCTGAATAACGAAAAATACGCGAATGAATTATAAATTAATATTATGTTCAAAGAATTTCATTTAAGTTCAGTCTAACATTAGGTAAGTACCCTTATAAGCGTAAGTAAGGTAGAGCTGACCTTCATAACAGTTGTGTGTGTACAAACAAACAGTAAAACTATTAGTAATGCGGGTTAACCTACGCTCAACTAGGCTCTGTAGGTAGTACAACAAACTCAGTTATGACGTGCTGTAGAAAATAGTCTCAGTAAAAAAACCCGAGTCGTAGGTAAAATGAAACACGTCTCTTCTACGAGGACCACATTAATTTTTAATTTTATTATTATTTTTATACAAATCAGTAGATTTATCGTTTGAAAAATAAATGCACAAAAATACTACTTAGGTACTTACACAAAAAAATGTGCAAAGATTCACTCTCATTAACATTCTTCATGCATGCTCGTCGGTTTGGGGTAGGTACTTTTGACCTGGCCTTTTTCCAAAACGTCGCCGATTTGGTCCAGGACCGTGCGCCAAGGACTTCCCCTTCCAACGGTACCATTTATTCTCATTCACATGTTTCGTTAATCTTCTTTCATTCATCCTTTCTACATGACCGAACCATCTTAACATACCTTTCTCAATCCTCATCAATACATCTTCTTTCACTCCACATCGCTCTTTTAGCTCGCTATTTCTTACTCGTAGCTATGTTTCAATATCACGCACGCATTTCCACTGCATTCACTCTACGTTTGTGATGTTTCTTCTGCCATACCCAACTTTCAATACCATACATAAATGTCGGTAAGAACTCCTTCAATGTACCTACAGCCAGTCGTGCCTTTTTGGACACTTTCCGGCTGCTCATTCATATATTTCATAAAGGTGCCCCATTCACTTTATTTCCCGAAATCACTCACCTTTCAACATCCTCCATATGCTTTCGATCTCTTGTAACAATGTTCCCAATATTAATGAACTCATTCACTTGCACTTTCTTCATCTATCAAAATATGTGCTGTAACGCATTCTTCTCTTTCAGAAACCATAATCCCTTTTTTAAATATGATGTTATTATATTAAGTAGGTAGGTCTACCGATTATTATCTCCTGCTATTAGGGTAGGTACTTGTCACTGTAGTTATTGTACCTTGTAAATTATTTACCTACACGACATGACATGGACATTGTATGTAGCGGCTTACAATAATATTCACACACAATATGCGGTTATTAGATTGGTATTGTACCTACATACTTCTATAGATAGCGATGTAGATTAATAGATAAGTGCTTAGATAGTGACAAAACTGTTTAAGTACCTATTGTGTAACTTTTTTAGGTTTAAATAATTTATTCTCAAAAATACAGAGTCACTTACATGAAAATACTCAGCTTACAGTTAGTTATAATAAGTAATTCATTATTAGTTCCGTGGACTATATAACTAAACACAGCAATTAGTTATCATCCATAATAATTAGTTTAAAAAGCATGTTTTTGAAAGTGTGAGGAGAACTAATATTTTTCAAGATTGGGGGTAGTTTATTGTAAAACTTACAAGGGTTACGCATTTACAATACTAAATGCAACGCAGACAGAACTCAAATAAGAGCACCTGTCTCTCCTTAGGTTAGTTTGAGGTTGCTCTATCTATGTATAGGTCTATATATAGGTACTTCAGCAAAATGGAGATACAATTTATGTAAACAAACCGTCGCGTATTTTTCGTTATTACGATGAAATAATTTTAGTTTTAGGTAAGTAAATAAACCTCGCAACATAAGTTTTCACACCTTAATTCAACTATTAGTAAGTACTACATAAATAAACATGTACCTAATAAAGAGTTTTAGGTTAAGTATGGGCGGATTACATAAATTGTATCTTTAGTTTGGCTGAAATATATGAGGGCTCTATATACAATGTTTTTTTCCAATACCTATAGATAATTCGATTGCGTGCACTTGATTAAAAGTAAAAATTGATAAAAGTATCATATGCTTTACCTACCTATGATACACACGTTATCTAGACGAAACCAAACCAGCCGTTTCGGCTACAGATGCAGCCAAAATAACAAATTGAAAATGGCTTCTTACAGCCGCCATGTTGGACTTTATTACACTTCATATAGCCTATGACACTCTCGTCGTCCAGACGAACTAAACGACACCTTATTTGTCAAAATCCGTCTAGCTGTTTGGACTACCAGCTTCAGTCAAAAGAATGAACATGTACCTTATACATTCCAAACACATTACACTCTTTCTTCGCAATCGGGTAAAAACAGAATGTAGTGAATGTAGTACCTACCAGTAGCATGTAGGTCACCGTAACGGAAGCTCGGACAGTTTACTAGCGGCATATGACATACCTTGGTACCCGCGAAACGCGACAGAATGTGGCGTAAATCCGCTTCATCTGCAGCCTGCATGCATTTTACAAATGTTTTAGAATGATGTTCACCACGTTATCCCAATAAATTTAAAATCTTAATATGCTTTTCCATGTACATAGATAATCGAAGTTGATTTGCTGTTCTGAGTAGGTAATGGATCGATAAATGAGCATCTACAAAAGTGCATGATTGTTCCGAAACTCAACTAAGTTATGAAGTTCAGTCTAGTAAGCGGAAGTAATGATAGTTGCAATGCAATTCTTCCCACACGGCACTTTATCACAAAGAGTCCCTGCTAACAACAAAACTAGGTACATACCTAAGTATTTCCAGAATAACTTATACTTAAATCACACAATTAACGCGCTTATTCTATCATTCATTACCTACTATAAATTAATTGAATGAAGCAGTCACGTACAGGTACAATCGGCAGTTTACACCCATTGAGCTGCAGATCTACACGCTATTTATGGGCTGTTTGGAAATTAGTTTATAAACGAATATCTGTTTTCTTAAACAATACGTCGTTATTTTGTAGAGGTAGGTATGCAAACTGTTAGGTTATCCTAACAGTTTGCATACCTACCTCTATTCTCTATTAGAAGGAAGATCTAATTACCTACATAAACTTATGTTTATGTAGGTAATTAGATCTTCCTTCTAAAATGAGAGAGATGATATCCTTGGTCACGAACAAATGTATGTAATAATATGTGTTAACCAGCTGATCTGATGATGGAGCCAGGTGCTGTTCAATGGAACTCCTCAGCAAAGAGTCCGATTGAGTTGAAACTACCCTAAACTATCTAAACTACCCCCGAAACGTGGTACAGGGGATGTTAAAGATTGTATGGGATTATGGGATTTTTTTAACGGGTGGTCCAATTTACTTGAAACTTGATGATAACGAATTAGAGGTTTACCAAAGAAGTGCAAAGGGGTGTCAAGGCTGTTTAAACACGAGATACACCCAAAATAATCTACTCAGACAACAACAGCGAGAGACACAACGCAGAACCTAAACTGCTGGTCCTAGAGGCTTGTTTAGAGGATGTTTTCCTTATAGCACGTAGACGTACACTAAGAAAGGATTTTTGGAAATTTTATCCTAAAGGATGTGACTAGAAACGTTTGTATCAAAAAGAGTAGGTATTCCTTGAACTGTCAAACTTAAAACTTAGCATAAAAAATGTTCAGTACATTTTATAAAAGTCTTATGGTAAAATATTTTCAAGAGTGGAGATTGGGAACTTTTAAGTGGGTGGGTACGATTTGCTAAAAACTCTGTATAAGTAATAAATATTTTGCTGTAGGTACAAATGAAAAAACCCCATATAATTATTTTTCAAAAACAACGTTTGAGTTGTTATGGGAACTTTAAAACGGCTTGTCTGATTTGCTTGAAACTCGACATATACCTATATTTTGTAGTAGAAATAAAAAATCTAATTGATTATTTTCTAAAAACTGGAAGAGGGTGTGCATGTCGGTATGGGAACTTTTTAACGGGTGGTACGATTTGTTTAAAACTTGGTTTGTATTCTTTAAATAAAAAAATATTACGAATTTAGAGGTTTAGCACACCAAATAGGTGCAACGATGTGTTAATGCTATTCAAACACGAGATGCGCCCAAAAGTATCTAGGCTAGTCAACAATAAATATCAACTCATCGCTCAAAATATAAATACATACATACATACATATTATCACGCCCGTATCGCTAATGGGGTTGGCCACAAGTAATCATAAGAAAACTTACAGTCACTCCTGATTTAAAGTCCCAAGATGTATATGGAGAACCATGGTGACAGGTGATCAGCCCGTCGCCCATATAGATGGTCCATCATGTCCATCATGGAGAGAATAAATGTTACTGTAAAAGCCCGAACTACGGTAAATCCTAAGATTTTCCAGTAACCTTTCCTATATTTCTTGCTTGCCACGAGCTTGTCCATTATTTTATAAAATCTTATTTACACTCATTTCGATTCATAAATTGCTACATCAAAAACACAAACAGAAAGAAATCAAATTAACGTGCGTGTTCAATCAAACGTGTCCAACGATCATCTGAGGCAGTGGTCTGGCGAGCAAAGGCGGTAGGTACGGGTAGCGGGAGGCTGCAGACTGTCCACGAGTACGAAACGATGCATCGAGCTCGTCATGATGACACGTCCTTTATTTACCGTGTCTTAGGTACTTAGTCCTTCCTTGGATTTGCCATGGATTTACCTAGGGACACGAAAAAAGTATCGAGTACTTTCCTTTCGATACCGATTCTTTTGTACTCGATACTTTGTGTTCGATACTTTTACTCAATATAGGTACCTACATTGGAAAATAAATTGAATTCAATGCATGCATGTCGTTGAGATTGGTTCTGGTTTACAATTATAGATAAGCAAATTCTGTTGAATGATAATGAAGATTAGTTTTAAATTTTCATTGCCTACCCTACCATAACCATAAGAAAATCATAGAATGCGTCCAGCTTCTCTCCCCGAGCATGTCGTAAAAGTCGACTAAGAGTATCCTCTATCCTGTCACCTTGGTTTACCATATCCGTCTTGGGACTTTAAATAAAGAGTGGCTGCAAGTTTTCTTACGAATACTTGTGGCTCTGCCCACCCCATTAGGCATTCGGGTGTGAAAATATGTAGGTATGTGTTAGACTACCATAACAAATTACATATCCGTTATCCGTTAAAAACCAAACATCTCATCTATCGACTGACCCGTAGCATGCTGAGAGAAGAAAAATTCCAATAGTCCTCCTGCACCGAATCGACCATGAAGGGTGTTTTAAACTTTGTCTTGTGCACTAACTATCGCGAGAGGAACTACCGCGTCGTGGATAATCGCCTCATTTATTGATTGAAATCAAACTAAGAAGGGACAGCCTCATTTGAATAAGTATTATGTTATGTTGACTATACTCTATCCTGACTCGGTTCGGGCGGATGTTCAGGAGAGTTATAAAAGGCCACTTTCTCAGATCTGCTGCTGAATTGAATTGTGAATTGGAGCAAAATCCCGACCATTTTACGGCCAAATATGAATCTGTTGCTGAATTGAATTGCATACAATTCGGACCATTTTACGAAAATTACAGGAATTGCTTAGGATTTGCTATAAAATCAAAAAATGAATTGATAGAAATTAATTGCTCAAAGTGACCTATTTAGACTCACAGATAGCGTTCTGACTACGGACGTTCTGAAAAGAAAGGAGGCTGTGCTGGTAGGTTTAAGGTTAGATAGGAAGCATAGCATAGGGAGGCAAAACAATACATATGTGGGTGCTATTCCTTTTTAAACGACTGCACGGAGCAAAACAAGGGTTAACCCATCGATATTATATACTACGTAGGTAATAATAGCTCAATGGGTTATTCAATAAAAGTCATTGCGAATACAGTAACCCCTGTGAGTTAAACTATAATGTAGACTCTCGCCTAAACTGCTGAACAGATTTTGATGAAATTTGGCAAGGAGATAGATTCCATCTCGGGGAAGGACATAGGCTACTTTTTACCCTGTAAAACGATCCTAAAATGGAAAAAGGATGTACAAGGATAACCAGGATAACGCATAAATCCTTCTTAGACATTAATATATGACAATATAGTTAATCTGACATTTATAACTAAATTTAATTTAAACAATGTCATACATAAATACCAATCAAATATTGATGAAGGAAATAAATGACCAGTGTGGAAATTCATTCAATTTCTTAAAATAGCTAGGTACTTAGGTACACAATTGGCACTGGTAGTACAACCTTGTTTTTATCATTTTTAACAAAATATCGAAGCGACACATTGTTATGTTCGTGGCAAAAGCCCTGCCCCAAATTCGACTTGTTTTTTTATCGTTTTCTTATCGTTTTTCACGGTAGGTGACGAATATAAATTTGCTATAGGTTCTACTTACAGGCAAGTACTTATTTACCTACACCTAAAAAATATAACTGAAAACATGGTTTAAAAAAGGAAACATTATTTTAGCTTTAGTGAGTGTTGTCTACCAGTTCAACAAAGTTGTTCAGAAAATTAATTCTTCGATTTAGTAAAAAAATAATCAATAGTGAAGCAGCTGAAGTAGGTCATGATTTGATATTTGTTTGGGTATCATTGATAACGTAGATTTATAGTACCTATCTTTAGGTAAAGATACCAACAGGATCTATATCTAATAATCACTTTGGGTTTTTTGTATGTTGGTAAGTAGGTAGGTACCTACACACCATACATACATATTATCGCGCCCAAATCCCTGACGGGGTGGGCAGAGCCCTACTTGCAGCCCTGATTCAAAGTCCCAAGACGGTAAGTACAACCTAAATAATTATAATAAAAATATTATTATTTCTCAATACAGCTGTCATGACACAGGGTAGGTCTGTAATACAGGGTAGGTAGTGGTTTACATAACAATAGTTAATGTAAACATAACAATCAATGAAGATAAACTTATTAACCTATGAAGTTTTTCAAGGCGGAAGCTTACAGCTTGCCCTTCATAGAATTATAAATGCAGCAATTTAAAAGTAATATTTAGGCACATTATAGGGAATGTTTTTAAAACATGTGACAAAACTCACGTGATTATATTCCTGTGATAGTCCAAAGGTTTCCAATCCACTAGTTTTTTTTTTCTTCTGATTTTGTAAGAACAGGATGGTTTGAGGATTGTCGCGTTGTGATATACCGGGTGTGCGTTTCTTGCGTCGATACTCCGTGTTGGATCGCGCTCGGTCGCTGGCGATGGCGTATTGGCGTTGCGAGAGTGCGCGCGCAACTGCCACCCGCCAGCCGCATTCACCGCCCGCATTGATAGAATAGACCCCTAAAACCTAGACGCATGGCAGACGTAACATAAAATAACCTACGACTTAACCTTCCTATAACTTGTAGGTATTAACAATTCAATGTTAATATTTTTGATACCTACCTTACCTGATGATGTCTCAATATAGCGTTGAAATAGGTCACAATGAGTGTTATTTTGTAAAGTCAAAGAATAAAGTACCTACTTACTTAATATGAATAGTTACCTACGTTTGCGTAAGAAGGTTGTAGGGTACCTACCTACCTACGATCAATACTATCAGTACCTACCTATACAGTAGTACCATATAATCAAGTAACACAGTTGAGTACCGTGAACTAGGTACCGTGAGTTGAAAAACATATATTTTTTCCGATTAAGATTTCGCTAACATCACGAGTACATTCTGTTGCACAAGACGGCGGCGGATGGGTTACTTCGGTTCTAGTTTGTTATATTTATATTTTTAACTCGCATCAGAGAGAATCTCTGTCAAATAGAATCTTGCGACAGCTGAAATATCTTTTTTGTTCGCATTTCAGTGAAGGGTCTTCGAGGAAATACGGAAGTCCCGAAATAAAATTTAGTATCGTTTTAACCTAATTAACTATTAAACAGTATCTTTCTTATTTGTTTATTTGATGATGGTATCAATACCACACTCACAACAGACTGGTAAATTATGTTGAAACAATACAACTAAGTTATGTTAAATTTTATTCCACAGAAAATGCAAGATTATAAAATCATTACAATCTTAATCTTATGCGTCTTATGCTATAGACAAAGACAAGAAAAAGATGAAATTGTGAATTAGAAAATTTGTCTTTACATAGATTTGACAAAAGGAGATGCATAATGACAATAGATACCAACTTCAAGACAGGTACCTACTAGATTTGAAATTAAAACTTATTAAGGTTTATTGTCAAGTAAAATTGGTATATATAAGTCAGTTCTATTCTAACATGTTGATTAAACATTCAGTAAAAAAGTGACGAGTACCAATATTAGCTAGCTAGACCATTTAATTATTAACAACTACACACTTAGAATGAATAAATTGGCAGACACTATTTAGCATGTGGTAGTTTGTTCACCAAATAAGTCTCTTTGAAGCGCACTTTAATCCTTTTACCACTACTTTTAGTGACACAAATAGTGGCAAGTGATAAGTCAGTTTAAGATTTCTTTGTCGTTTATCACCCTTGAGTAGGTACCTCATATTTATAACTCAGTAAAATTGTGATTGTATGCTCCATAACCATAAATTTTACAATTTGCCTACTTACTAAGAATTCAAAATTGTAAACATTGAATCTAGTACAAGTACATTACCATAGCTACTCATGCCTTAGCTTCACACAACATCCTGCATACACTGTAACATAACAGTCTAAATCTTATAATAACAACCATCTTAAAACGTTACACCATTATAATTTATATAAATACGAATAGAGATGTTCAAGTTCAACAGCTACTGAAAACCTCATAAATATTTGCACCAAGCAATTTCAGTTTGTCATTTAAAGTGAGCTGCTGTGTCAACAGGTCTGGAATGTTTGTGTTACCCTTGCAAGTGTTCTTAGTGATCAGTTCATTGATGACGGGCAGTAGCTTGACAAAGTGCATTTCAACCTTATTCACATCCACAAAAGCTGCAGTGTTCAATGCACCATTTGTCACAATATGGTCAGAGACTTCCAAGTCACTCTTGGTGATGGGTGCAGCCTTGGTTGCAAATAAACTGGCAATTTCATCAATGACCGCCGAGAAGCTGCGACTGACAGATAACACAGCAATGGATGTGACCTCATCACTCTCCAAAATATCCATTGTTTCTTTTACAATGGTATCCAGTTTGGCATCATTTATTTCAGTATGGCCAACCAGATAGTGAACCATCTTTTTGAGTGGATCACCCTCCACAGTATCGGTACACAGGATGGTTTGAATGGACCAGAACATCTGTTCCACATCTTGCAGTGTGACTTTTGATTTGAGTGATACTCCTTCAACTACTTTCTTGACAGCTTTGTCTATTTGCTTAATAAGGTCTTCTATGCCATTTCCAACAAAGTGATGGCAGAGAGACAGGTATTTGGTCTGTAGGTCACTGTCTACAAGAGGATCATCTTCATGCACCGAGTCGCGGTACAAGTATCCTCCAATAACATTGAGCTGGATCCTCAAGGTCACTTGTAGTATGCACAAAGCATACACAAGGACACAGATACGAGTGAATATCATCACTTTGAGCTGCTCCCATAATGATAGCTTATCATCAGGATACTCCTGCAACTTTTGTACTATCTCTTCAGTGTTGATAACAGTCATAATACTTTCTGAAACAATCTTTGACAGAGAAAGAATTGTTTGGTTGCATGTTCTCTCAGTGCTTTCGAAATGCTGTTTCTTTCTGGTCATTTCAAAGAACTTCTTTGCTTCCTTTTCTTGCCATTCTCGCAGCTTCTTCTGCGCATAGCTGCTCAGTAAATACAACCCTCCTACAATAGTTCCTGTTACAACAAACTTCCTCCTGTGACGATGCAAAAAGTTTTTGATACTCGCGAACATTTTGACTTTATCTTTACTGGAATTCTAAAGGTGAATCGGAACGGTACTTGGTTGTGTTCATAAGTCGCCTCGTGATGAAAGTCGTAGCGTCAATGAACCTTTCAACACAGTTCATAATGCAAACCTCAGTCTTGGAATCAAGCCGGTTGGACGGCCGCCCCATACACGTATCCCAGCATGTGTCAGTCAATCCATGAACAAGCACCTGGAATTACAGAGAGAAAGCTTCAGTATTTTTGAATGACAAGTCGTTTTATCATGAGATTAGAGCAAAGGTCAGCGTCTTCTTATATATATCAAACATCGTGTTATACTAGTATTTAAACAGCTGGGTAAGCAAAACACGTTCAAATGAACAATTTGTAAATGAAATAGTAAACTACCAAAATGATGTTCAGAACAACAAAAGGCTTTTTAGCTAACCTGAAATCTTTGTTTTTGCGTTTCAGCAAGAATGAAGTGTTCTAACTGTGGATCAACCCTTTCTTCTTCAGTCATAATCCAGTGAAATTACGTAAGAAAAGAAATATTCTAGCTAGGAAATATATTCGGAGTCAAGAAAAACATAAAATAAAATCTTTTCCTAGAAAAACAAGGCTCACCCAACGATTTGATTTGGAAATTTGATTGATTTTTATTAGTACTTTTTGACAGCGAACGAGAAAAATTTCTTCATTCGTTCCTCAACTCAGATCAGATTTTTTCTCTGTGGTTCTGAAAATATCTTGGAAGAAGAAAACATCTTAGCTTAATAACGTAGACAGAGAACTTAATAATAATATAGGTAATGCGAAGCTTGTGAGGATGTGTGGATGTGACGATGTATGTTTGTGCCTCAGTCACGCCGTAACGGCTGAACGAATTTGAATGAAACTTGGAATGTACATAGTATGTGTGCTGGAAATAATAACATTTAGGCTACCTACCTATTTTTTGTCCGGAAACCATGCGAGCGGAGCCGCGGGCGAAAGCTAGTCCTACTAACAAAATGTAAAAGTTTGTGAGGATGTGACAATGTTTGTCGTAACGGGGCGGCCGGAATGGATTTGAATGAAACTTGGAACATACATAGTATGCTCTATGTGTGTTGGAATGACTTATGCTACCTTCTTTTTATCCTGGTACCACGCGAGCGAAGCCGCGGGTGGAAGCTAGTGTTAGAATAATATATTTTATTCTTAATCTTTCTAATCTCATCCTTTATGGCCGAGATATATGAGGCTAGTTTTGCAAGCTAGTGCTAGTAAGCTAGCAACTCCGGCTTCCTGTAACACACCTAGCTTTATTCTAGGCTATTAAGCTAGTGAGAAAGCCAGCTAGTACTGTTTATACGAAGCCGGAGTTGCTAGCTTGTTAGCCTAAATCACTAGTTTGTTAATCTAGCTTGCTTGAACAACTATTCTCGTGTATCGTTGCCAAGTCTGAGAGTCTGAGGCCTGAAACTGCGTTAAACGCGTGTCTACGCGGGCCTTCCGCAGGCGGACTCCGGCTCCGTGGGAACGCGACACGGTCTGTCTCGCGGAGACCGGCCCGGCGGCAGCCTTATCAGTTATCACGCATCTTGCAAAAGCAAAGCAATAGCAAAAATCTCGCAATTTCGGAGATTTTGCAATGTCGCTAGTTGTTGGACCTAGTACACAATGGCCCATGCCCGACCACTGCAGGCCATTCGCCATTGTGTACTAGGGGGATAGTTGAATTTTGCCACTGGCCACTGCATTATTTAGGCCTCGGAACAATATTTAGGCAGATTTAGGCAAGCATAATATACGCATAAGCCTAAATAAATAAAATAAAAGTATTCCAGAAGTAAAACAATTCACTTAACTAATATTTATATGTCATGTCTAAGTTTGTTTAAATGGGTTAAATCCCGTTGGTAAAATGAGTTTGTCACAATCGCCTTCAAAAGAAAAGAAAATAAACTGAACAGAGCAAGTAACTGTCACTGTCAGTTGCTGATGTTAATCAAAATATTCTACCGGCCAGTGTGTTGTCTTTGGTTGGAATCGAATGATAAAAGAAATTATTATTATCTGTGGTATAAGAAAAATATGGCGGCAGAAAGATTTTGGGAACATCCCGCGTCGTAGTGTTCAAAAAGTTTGCAAATCGAAATAAATGAAGAAATCAGTTAAAAATTACGTTTTGAGTTTACATCAGAAGTGGGATCAAGAACTTATCACCGCCCACAAGTGTTGCATTTAGTTGAAATGCGTGTACTTGGCAAATACTTGGTGATTGATATTGTAAAAGAAGAATGGTCCTCCTGTATCCTTTTTTTATCTACGTATCTGGTTTGCAAGCAAGCAGAACTCATCTCATACATGAAGAGATTGTAAAGAGATGTTCAGAAGGACGAGAGTGCGGATGTTACCTAAAATTTCGATGGGACGTGACGAGATATTGCGCTGCACTGAACGTATTAGACTTTGACGCCGGCTTGGGTGATGTATTGAGTTTCCATTATGTTTGCATTGTTGCATTATGTAATTAGCTGAAGCTAAATCCATCCCGTTAAGCGATGGCTTTCAGCCATATCAAGTAGGTACTGGACCAGAGCTTAGTAGGATGAGCTTTATCAGTACCTAGGTAGGTATGTTCTTGCAGACAGTGTGCCTACCTACAAGGTGTTGAAAAGGATTTTGTATTCCATAAAATTAACCATGGTCTTTGAATGAATAAGTTTGCCATTTTAGCTGGTCATCTTTGTGTAAAGCACTTATCGAGTAGGTGTACTTATGAACTCTAGGAAATATCATTGCTTACCTGCTATGAGGGGCTGGATGCATGTTTGTAATGAGCGGTTTACTCTGTGAATTTTTGTTTTTCAGATAAAGGATAACAATGTTTGTAGAGGTCAAACGCTGAACTCAAATATTTGAATGAATTGTTTGGAACCTAAGAACTTTTTGAAGCATCAAAAAAGAACCTCGGTTGGTCTATTTCATTTTGTTGCTAGCCTTTAATTTTGTTTAACTGTGTGCATAATTCAAGTTTCTGAATTCAATGTATGGGACGGTACAAAAACAATAATTTTCCTTTTGTAAGAAAGTTAGACATACTCATGTATTTGGTTTGTTATCATAACCACATGATAATATGAGGAATGATAGATCATACCTTGATGAAATCCATGAGATTAAATAGCAAACATTAAAATGATTTCATTTTCAAGTTGCCGTTGAAATGTTGGTTCTGTTTGAAATTAAGCACTCATAAAGCTAACAAATTTTTGTTTGATGCAGTTTGTATGCTAAGATATATTCCAGTTAACAAGATAGATTCTAAATGTAATATTTGGACTTGCCTCTGACTACACTTCTGGACAACAATAATGAGAGCCTGAAGGTTTTAAATGATGTCAACTGCGCTTGGGGTGGCTGAATCTTATTGAATCACAAACATTGCTAAATTAGTAAAATTACTAGTGGGAACTCTGACAAGTAGCTGAACAAGCGGTAATATGAGTGTATGCGGTAAGGTGCTTTATTGAAGTTTTGACCTGGGAGATTTGGTGAGTGACTTGTTGTTGATTTTAAATGATTGAAAATGAAAGGTCTCTTCATTTGTTTGGCGAGATCCAATAGCGATTCAATTGCGTCTGAGAAAACTTGATTTGTCATTAAGTTTTGTGTTCTGTACAGTATCAACGCACAACTGTGTATGATGTTTGAGTGGAATCGGATAACTAAGCAATATTTGTCAGACATTACAATATTGATACGATATGTTAAGAGCATGTCAACGGTTTTTAGGTATGTTTGGGTATAATGCAGACTCATGTCTAATATGCGGTTCGGTTTAAACAGTAAAAATAATAATTAATGATCTTTTGTGATAGAGTATTATTGCCTGTTTGTTGAAATTGATAGTGTGAGTATCCATATTCAAATAACCAAAGTTTAAGATTTTCTTATGAAGTTGAGAGTAACTTTTGGGTTTCCATTTCTTACTGATAGAATATCTTAATGGGTTGATTTGAAATTTACCTATTGCACTTGGCATACGGGTGTTTGAAATAACTTAATGTTCATGCTGTATATAACGTTTAATAAATGTAACGAGATGCGACACCTTAAAGGCGTATAATTAACGTGCATTTTGAGTAGTATGTTGAAGCGTTATTTATTGGGGACCAACGTCTATAATCGGGAGATACCAGAAGGAAGTACCAACGTTATTTGTTTTGATTTTTCGGAGTATAAGTGATAGACTGTAATGAGTAAGTCGTCAATCGACATTTATTTTTGAATCTTAGCAGTTATTCACAGTAACCCTAATCGAGTCCTTGATTTTAGTAAAATCGTTTATTGAAATTATTTTTAATTCATTACATTCTAAAATAACGCGTTCCGTGATCATTAAAATCTATCTGGGAGAGCGGGGTACTATGGTGAATATTGGCAAGTTTCATGCAGAGTCAGTCTCGGGAGCCGTGCTGGGAAGCCAGATGACAATGTCGTGCGTGATCTGACCTGTGGTTGGATACGCTGCGGTTGCTGCGAGATTGGACTGACCACGTGACTTGCTGTTGCGGTGGTGTGAGGAGAAAGTCTGAACGGATGTTGGACTGATCACGCGTGGATTCGCGGTGGTGTTAGAGTGTGTGTCTGGCCTGTGGCTGGAGCATGCTGGGTTTCTGGGGTTGATGGATATACTTACTCAATTAGAAATGTTTCGATGGCTTTGTTGAAAGCTCTGGCCGTAATAACGTTTGGTTTGGTACTGTCCTTAATGGTAGTTTGGGTATTTGAAGTATTTAAAGTTTTGTATTGCGCGTGCCTTAATAACTAAAGAATTAATCGATCCTGTTTGATATTGAGTGATGCTAAATTATGACGAATTTGGGTTCTTTGAAGTTGGTAAATACTCAGATAAAACAGAAGGCAATTAAGAAAAAAATCTTCATGTAAATTCTAAAATAAGATTTATTCTAGATGGAGAGCGCAGAGTCGCCCGGTGTAACTCTAGTTGAAAACTGAAACCCTAACTTTCAAGACTTTCCTTGAATTCTTTAATTTGTTCTGAAAACTGTTTTTGTGGAAAAGTATTTTCTGTTTAAAAAAATCGTATCGTACCTGAAATGAATCGTGTAATGTAAATGTTTTGCGTTTGACGTTGTGAACGCCATCTATCGTAACCGTAATGAAAAGTAAAAATTGCTACTCCATGATTAGATACTGCTGAGTAAATTAAAATGTTTTGCTAGCTAGTGTGAACTAAAGCTTTGATCGCGATGAACTAAAATTGTGACTATTTGCGTTTGAAAGTATTAATTTTGTGACTGTATAACAATGTTTAGGTCAGAATTGGCCGAGCGGTGAATTGAGCCTTAGATTAAAGCGAATGTGATCCCGTAATGTAAGCTACACGAGGACGTGTGCTTGTAGGATGGCCGTGTCATGTCTAAGTTTGTTTAAATGGGTTAAATCCCGTTGGTAAAATGAGTTTGTCACAATCGCCTTCAAAAGAAAAGAAAATAAACTGAACAGAGCAAGTAACTGTCACTGTCAGTTGCTGATGTTAATCAAAATATTCTACCGGCCAGTGTGTTGTCTTTGGTTGGAATCGAATGATAAAAGAAATTATTATTATCTGTGGTATAAGAAAAATATGGCGGCAGAAAGATTTTGGGAACATCCCGCGTCGTAGTGTTCAAAAAGTTTGCAAATCGAAATAAATGAAGAAATCAGTTAAAAATTACGTTTTGAGTTTACATATATAATGCAAAATGTCGAACGATTATACACGAGTTATACAGTTATTTTTTAAATAGAACTTATTTTTCGTAGGTATCGAGGTAGGTATGTTCCGTACGTTCACAGAAAAAATGAAACTTGGGTAAGCGAAAGATAGGAAACGACAAAAACAACTACATACCTACCTAAATCAAGTTATGATTTATTGTTCTGAGGAATGAATGATCAGATCATAGAACTATTGCCAACCTAAAATAATAATAATAATAAAACTTTATTTTAGACACAGGTCCATAGAAAAATACAACACTAAAGTTAGGTACAATAAAAAGAGAATACAAACCTCATACAAACAAAACAAGATAATGAATAATGAATCTCTCATTAAATTTGCTTATGTCAACGTCAAACATCACGAATGAAGCGAAATTCAAAAAAGCCAAGCCTGTATGACAAAAAAATTCAAGTCACTCTCCTCTCACTTTATTTAAATTAAAGCTTGATAAATAAAATACGTGGTGTTTTTACTTGCTCAGTGATTAAAATAATCTACTGCTCGAATAACCAAATATGTCTCCTATGAATCATTGGAATTTTTTCGAAGACACCGACTTGAACGGCTACACTGTTGTTTTGCCAAGTATTGCTGTAGGTAATGTTGGTCAACTTACTTGTGACCTGATCATCTCTTCCCTGAATATGAAAAAAGTTGCAACTGTATACAGCCCGGCCATTATACCAGTCCTAGGATACGACCCGTACGATCTGAGATCTTCAAGTCTTTCCGGAAGCTGTGAGCTCTATCAGTGTGTTGCTAAACAATTGATTGTTCTTCAACTACGGGCGCCTCTAGTCTTCAAATCTGCAAGAACTTTTTTGGTCGAGATTGTGGAGAAGTTTAAAGAGAAAAATATAAAAGACATTATTGTGCTTGCAAGCAGTTTTGCTCATGAGAAGAAACATATTCAAACTTCACCATTCAGGTATGCGGCAACTGATTTATGTCCACACAGAAATACTATTACGGATCTGAAATGGGTTGAACATGAGTCTTTTGAAAATAGAATGGAGATTCATGGTGGAGGATTTGCATCTATTCTTTTTGAAATTTGCAAAGAGAAGGCCCTGCCTTGCCTGGTGTTGTACAAATATTGCTCTGAAGGAGACAATATTCCTGATGCATATGACATGATTTTGCAACTGAAAAGTATTCTATCGCAACATGGAGAAAAATCTGATTTGTTGTCCAAGTTGATCCAACCTGTATCATGGAAGCTTTTGTTTGGTAGGCCACCACCCCAAGATATTTACTAGCATAATTATAAACATTTTTTATAAATTCTGTATGTATTTCTTTTTGATTTTATACATAAATATTTGAATGTAACAGTAACACCACAAATATTGTGTGGCTCAGCAATTTTTGTTCTATGTGATTCATGAAATACAAACTAACCTAATGATGATGATATCAATGTAATATAGATTTGTTACAATAATTATGTATATACTTAGTTCTTTTAAAGGGTTGGTTCGGTTATAATTTTAATTATTATTAGTTGCATATTTGGTCAGTTTCGGTTTTCATACAAAGCACAAAGTTTGGCGAGGCGCACAATATTTGTGGTACTACAACCGTCCATATGGATTATATTAACATAATAAAATATTTGTGAATGGCATATTTTTTATTACTTGGTGAAAAGGTTCATTTGAGAGATAGCAGCCATAAAAACTTACATAGTTCCTCAATAGATGGCGCTACAGGTATCTTTTTAATTATTTAGTTTGATTCTAACCGAACAGTAAATCAATTTCGTTTAGGTTCTACACATCATCATCAGCCCACATCAGTCCACTGCTGGACGTGCCTCATGGCACGCCACTGCACTGAGCTCGATCTTTAGCTCTCTTCCTCCAATCCCTACCCGCTGACTTACGAATATCATCGCCCCACCTAGCTACGGCGGGGCGCGGGGCGCCCTATACTACGTTTGCCGACACGCGGTTCTACATACAGATTTCTTTTTCTTCTGTGATTTTACATTATAAAGCTTCCTATAGTAGTTAGTTTCTATTAGATATTAGTAATTTGTATTACGTGTGTATGAACAATTTATGAGAGATTTGAGTTTTGATAAATTAGAACGTCCAAATCAATCCAAATTATTACTGTAATTTTTATACCTGATTACATAATTCGTCAAATTGATTTAATTTGCATGCTTCGGTACCTCTAGGTACCGGGTGGATTGGGGTGACTTTTGAACTACGGGGCGAAGTTGATGATTAACCAAATTTTTTGCATTTCGTCCTATAACTCGCGTAAATTGAAACCTCGATAAAATGTTTTTATTCGTGTGGCAGCATTGACTTTTTCGGCCACCTTGTCAGTCAGTATTAAAGCACGAGAGCAGTCAGTTTGTGAAATATTAATTTATAAATTTAATGTGGAAATAAGGTAAGAAATGCATACTTGAATAACTTTAAATGTGCTAGCTAACCTATAAAACCTAGACTTATGAAACTTACTAAATTTATTTGTAGTTTTATTGTTGATTTTAAAGCTATTTTACTTTTCTCATTGTCTTGACTATCTTTGTTTATTTAGAGAGTTTTATCATATGGGGTTACTTTGATGGGAGGTATGGGGCTAAATTGATTATTATCAAAGTGACCCCTTCTGAGACTTTATAATGTTTATTATGGTGATTCTATAGACTATCAATTTAACCCCATTTATTTAATTTATAGAATGGTGCGAAACTACAAAAACCTTCCGGGGACACGAAAAAGTTTATACAAATGATTGGTCTCTTACAATGAATGTTAATCTGATTAGTTGTAAGACTTTTGATATTGTTAATTACCTATACAATTTGTTTCTAAAAAAAAAACTGATTTCAATGAGTCTGATTAACTTTAAGGATAATTTTGTATGTTTTGTTTCGATATTTTTTGATTAAACTTCAATAAAGATTATTCTGATTATTTGTATTTTTTTATCAAATTAAAAGCAAATCAAAGTAACCCCTTCAATCATATTCGCCCCGCATTCTGAAAATTACTCATAACTCAAAAGTTGTAAGAAGGAGTTTTGTTTTTTTTTCATTTTTGGCATGTTTAATGGGGTCTCTTTCTCATTCCAAACTAAAAAAGTAGGGTATCAAAGTGACCCCGAATCCAGTTTAAAGTTGATAGCATCGTTTTTATTTTTTTTCTCAAAATTGAATGTATGTACTTTTTTTAAACTTCGTATATCTACTCCACTATATCTTCCCATCAGTATATGATATTTTCAGATTTTAGTTGCCACTCGTTTAAGTTTTATAACTGATTTTATCCCAAAACTTAATCAAAGCGACCCCAATCCACGGTACTCATAATCATTTGCGTTAGATAACCGGTTTATTGGAGCACGATCATTAGCAGCTCTAAAATGCTCCAATTATGAAAATACAATCGGAGAACAGAAAAATCCATTGGTGCACGATCATTATCAACTCTAAAATGCTTCAATTATGAAAATACAATCAGAAGCCGTCGTCACTACTACCAGCCCACTACCTACCGTGTTCCATACAAATGTATCATCTCGTCGGTCGTCAAAAAACCGGTCAAGTGCGAGTCGAATTCGTACACGAAGGGTTCCGTACAGTCGTACATGGTATACCTAAATGTTTTTTGATAGGAGCCCCTTTTTATTATTTACTTATTTATTATTATAGAGACAATAGGTCACACAATCTGTGAATATTTTAACTCGTAACTATTACGGTTCATGGGATACAGCGCCCTGACAGACGGATAGACGGACAATGGAGGCTTAGTAATAGGGTCCTGTTGGCAACCTTCGGGTGCGGTATTATATTTTATTTATATTATAAATGCGAAAGTTTGTGAGTTTGGATGTTTGTGCTTCAATCACGCCTAAACAGCTGAACGGATTTGAATGAACCTTGGAATATACATAGTACATGTACTGGATTAACATATAGGCTATTTTTACTACGCGAGCGAAGCCGCGGGCGGCAGCTAGTATATATATAAAGCAAAGCAAATCGTCAAAAGTCCGACAGTACGCGACGCGCGGCGCCAAAGCGACGGACTCCCTATAATTTATTAAGCGTAAAGTGTAGTAAAGTAAAAAAAAGTAAAAAGTAGTGTGTAGTGTGGGTAGGTAGGTACCTACTCAATTTTAAATCATTTTTAAATCTAGGTATAAGTTGCAACAGAGTTGTAACGTTTGTTTTAAATGAGATTAGTTTCAGTGCACGTGTTTTCAACTGCGATCGTCCCAACACGGAATAATTTGCAGACAACTTTGGCCGCGACCAACAATCGCAATTATGCTGTAACTGCTGCCGCTTGCAGCGTAGATTCAAGCTGCTCAACTTCAACAAGGTCAACTTTACATTTATCACGTACGAAGAGCATCGCCAGTCGACGACCCAGGAGGGGGCAAGTCAGAATATGGAGGATGGGAAAAGTATTCATTGGTACTAGCTAGGTAGGTACTTACTACTCGAAACACATGTGATTTCTTTATGGTAATAGGTACTAGTAGAACTACCCGCGATTTTGTCCGCGTTGCATTTATTTACACAAACTTCATCTCTTCGCTGCATCCCAGGAGTTGAATTTCGGGAATTCCTTTCTTAGTGCACCATAGGAGGAAAAAACCCTGCAAGTTTCATGTCCCTATTAGGAAATAGGTTTCAGGCTGTGCATTGATTGAATTTGATAATGTCAGCCAGTAAGTCAGTAACGTAAGATTTTTATAACGTGACAAACGGACTAGATCATGCGTTCAGAGATGTGGTGATTCGAGTTGAAGCAATAGGGTAATCTTTTCTCCTAGGAATCATTCCCCATGATGCCCAGCTACCCTAACGTGCCAATGGCGATTGCACCGCAATTAAATTTTATTTTGTGTTCGCCCCCACTCACGATTATTGTTGGACTGTATTTCACCCGTACACGACGTAAGGACTCATTGGGAAATTAATTAAAACAAACAGAAGCTTTACATTGTTGGATCATGTCCGTTTTTATGGCAAAGTATTTAAGAAATAGGGTATCTATCTCATATTACTTTATTTTCTACTAGCTCCCGCCCGCGCCTTTGCTCGCGAGGTACCCTGATAAAGCTTGAGAGACCTGAGAGCACTGGTGGCCTAGTGGTAGCGGCCCCACCTTCAGATCCTAAGATCGTGGGTTCAAATCCGGTCGTGCAGCAATGGATTTTTCTGTTTGAAAAACGTATGTCCACTTACCAGTACTCTCAAACATACATTCATTTATCACGTCCGTATCCCTAATGGGGTGGGCAGAGCCACATGTAACCATAAGAAAACTTGCAGCCACTCTTGATTCAAAGTCCCAGGATGGATATTGTCAACCACAGTGATAGGTGATCAGCCCTTCGCCCATATAGATGGGTCCATTATGTTGGAGTACATACTACTTATTCTGTAGTCAACCTTTACGACATGCTCGGGGTGAGAAGCAGCTGGGCGCATTCTATGTTTTTTCTTTACTCCTACTTAGTTACATCAGAGTAGTTTACTCTCAAATGGCGAAGGAAAACATCGTGAGGAAACCTAATTAATGTCGTAGAACCTAATAACTTCGAAACCATGTGTTGACTGCACGAAAGGAGCCTTCGAGGCGCGCGTTAAATCCTTTTACCACACTGGTTCGAAACCTATGTGAGTCTCCATCCCCTTAACCATTTCTATGCAAAACCATGTCGTTCCGTTGCTCCGTTACTGCGCGAAAGTAAACCAACAACATTAGTTCTACAAAGTTCTTTGGCATAGCACTCACCACTATTGATGGATATCTCACTACTGTGCTAAAATGGCTTGCTTTTGTGTTTATTCTTAACGAATACTTAGATAAATATATGAAATTGAATGTTTATTAGGTACAGAGAAAACATCTGAGAACGAAATATAGGAAAAACATTATGCGGCCTTATCGCTAAAAAACATCCCTGCCAGGCCACCTAGGACCTACTAGAAATACTTAGTAGGCAGTTAAGCTACCGTAATCGAACAAAATAATTGCCTGACCAAACAAGATTTCATTTCGAAATTAATCAAATCTGAAATTTGGAATCGCCCCGCGCCTTGAAGTAATTTAATTTAATTCATTTCAACCTTGATTTCGGTCTTAAATTCCCTTCTAATTTGGCACCCTAACCCCAGACAGGGGGTTGAATCCCTCGCTTTAACTACACCTACCCTGCCTATCCTATTATACGTTGGTAATGTTATTATAAAACCAAATGTGACCTATTTATGTAAATGAACATACGATTTTATAATATTTAAAATGACTTGAATAATTTTGAGCCTGTAATCTTGTAGAGCCAAGATACGGTGAATGTTACAAAATTAATCTCTGAGGGTACTCGAGGTTAACTTGCCATTATTATTCCACCTGGCGATATTGTAGAGATATTTATACAGAATATGTTGAATACTTGATTAGCAAAATACTTATAAAAGAAACAGTTGGGCTATTCTATCTAGAGACCGTTGCAAACGGGCTAGAAATAGGTACCTATTATGATTAGCTAATATTAGGTACCTACTACCTTAAATAGAAACATAATTATATTCGTTTGACTTGCTGAATATACAAAATAAGTAAAAAAAAATACTATTCAATATGTCGACCTTTTGGCACGTAAATAGCTTGTAAAAGTCGTACTGGCGTAATAGTCGTTTCTCCTTTAATTTAAAAAAACCACATCACTGGTAATTCTCATGTTTGGTGTCCGTGTCCCTAATTTTAGTACCTAGTAGCCGGAGACAAATCTCAAAAATATAATATTTCCGTTAATAACAAAATGTTCACAGTTCATCATAGGGGGTGCCTATTGATGTAGCAATCCTATTGAAGCCCCATGACATTCACAAATTTATTCAATGGATTCAATTTGATTCTTCCCAACAAAAGTGAAACAAAATAGTTTTAAGTAAATGAATATATCCCGGAAAATCCTTTCCAACATCGTAAGATAAGCAAGTAGCGTTATAAGAGTGGTAAAATAAAGTGCATGTCAGTATTTAGGGTTTCCGAGGGCCCCCAGTGCGAGCTAAAGTGTTATAAATCGCGTGTTATCGTCTCGCGGCAATAACTATTTTATGACGCTATAAAGACAAGGCTGCGTTATCTATCACAAAATAGAGAAAACGGGTGAGGCAGGGCCGTATTTAGGTGAACTTAAGGATTCCCAGAACGGGCACCTGACAGGGCGGGAGGACGGTAGGTGGACAAAGGCATTGATCGAGTGGTGGCCACGCGAGAGTTCAGCAGGCAGACCACCACCCGGGTGATCTGATGACATTATGGGGACGGTGGAAACCCACTGGATTCGGTTAGCGCAGGATTGGAAAGAATGACGTACTAAAGAGGAGGTCTATATCTAGCAATGGGTGGATGTGGGCTGATATAATGATGATGAAGGATTCCCAGAACCAAATTACTTGTATCAAAAGCTGTACCTGCTTTTAGGTAAATCAATTAAGGTAGACAGTTCCCGCGATGTTTGCAGCCGCGCGGGGGGTAATTTTGTTATCCCCCTGCATGGCGCGTCACACTTATCGTAGAATTTGGATGAGTCGGAAATTGGCGAAACGGAATGAGCCGTTGATTTGATATTTTAGAATGCTTTTAACCTACGCCCCGTTACAATTCACACTATTAATAATGAAAACGACTCGTGAATATTGGAACCGGATATCAATCGCGTAGGAGATGATCTGAATCTGGCTTACATTAAGAGAGTAGGCACTATTGAGTATCTTTTGGATAACTCACAATTTTTTTTACAGTTGTAGGTACCTATGTAGTCGTATCCTTAATGTGAAAATTTACGTTGAAACAGAGTGTCACGGAATGGGTTTTGTACTCAAAATTGGCAGAAGGTAGCTACTTACTTCAATTAATATTTAATTATTTATCCTACCTGCTATATCTACTTAAGTTCGGCTCTGCTAGGAACTTTATCGACTTCCAAAATATCTACTTTTGAAGAGATCTTTTGAAGCCAGAATTAAATGTGATTAAGTTCATAACCATAAAGGTTTTTGTGAACTTTGTATTACTATCAAGGATCTTGCCTTATTTGTTACATTTCATAATACCTATAATTTGCTGCAGACTTGTCTGGTTGCACTAATAACAAATCACCGAGTGATAAAAAGTCACCAAATTTATCCATTTCTATTTTTTTGAAATTCTATTTCTATTCTATTGTTTTTTTTTTTCAATTCAGATACGTCAAATATCTTTTGGGAGAAAAATCTTAATAAAATCTCTTGAGAAGCAAAAACGTTTTAGAAAAAGAAAATACTTGGAAGTTTCAAAGCTATAAAAGCAAATTTTGAGTTAATCAAATATTAACTTAGGTAGGTTCCTATGTACATATTTATCTATTTTAAAAGTTAATAAACGCGGACTGTCATTGTTTGATGGATTATTTCTGTACAAACAGTACCTTAATTTTCAATTTGATTATGTAAATTCCAGTAAGCATACATCAGCCAGAAACCTGTTTCAGTTGGTTAGCCTCTTCTCATAAAGCTTTAGTTTTACGACTAAATTGAGCAATAATGAGTTTTCAAGTGAAGTACGAGTCCGTTCATCAAGATTTTTCAATTCAATTCAATTCAATTATTTATTGGTAACAATAAAGGTTACATTCCATTTACTACTTAACTAATTACCTCTAAGGCGCACTTTAAATCCTTTCACCACACTGGTTCAAAAGATGTAGTGACACGACTAGTAGTAGAAATAATTACCATGATCTGTTAGTTTAATATAAGTAATATACTCAGTTGATAACTGTAAAACCATGCCACAAAATGATATTGACTGATAAGCCAACTAAAGTTTCCTACGAAATGTACCTACCTACTGTGCATCTGGAAGTGGATTTCCCAACACACATCTATTAGTATTCATCCTGCCCGCCTCGGTTGGGTTTTGAGATTCGATTAGTTTCGCACTTGAGCGAAACTTAATATCTACCTTCATAAGGCTGCGGATCAGATTTTGGGAAGTTTGCTCATTTATTTACCAGCTAGCTCATCAGGGATGTGCTCGGAAGAAAATTAGCTACTTTGTGTTTTAACTTCTTTTAATGCAGATGAAGAACGAAATTATCAGAAAATGGATTATTCGAGAGTATGCAGACTACTGTAGCACTCTATGCGCACTGCGTAGCACTAGCTACGATATGGTAGTGTTGCTACGATAGTAATTTTTTCTTGTTTTATATATATTTTAAATGTTTAATGATTATAAGATGTTTTCAAGTTTATTAAAATGTGGAATAGAAACCTGTTTTGCGTGCGATTTCATTATTATTAGGTTTAATATTTTTATTTAAAACAATGTGTTTTGTTTTCACTTGTAAACAAAAATTTTCACCTACCTAATTCAATTAGAATATCCTATTGAAATAACCAGACAAAGCGAATGTTTCGCGATTTATTTGCGCAATATCCGGTAGAAATATTCACAACATTACCAAAGGGTTTATTGCCGTAAAAAGGGTCGCTTGTTTACGGGTTTAGCATCTAAAATGGGACGAAGTCTTCATTTTTAAACAAAGGGTTAAAAAATGCCCGCTTATCTCGAGCGGGCGATCCGTCGAATCAATTATAGGCCTTCCATTTTACATTCGCTCCCCGTCCGAGACGGATCACTGGCTGCGAAATGTATCACGCTCCTGCTTTACCTACCCTCGGGTGTTTATACACTTGAGAGCAAAAATTCCGGGTGAAATGGATTGTGTTTGATTAACAATTTAATTATCATTGAATAAAAATAATAAAAATTCATGGTTGTTGTAAAATTATGCCATCAAAAATTACATAATTCAAAATTCGTGTTTTATGATTTACGATTTTACTGAATTTGTTTCTATTCTGTCAAATAAAAATTATATAAATAACTTTCCTGAAAGAAACCGTATGACCACAGTATTGGCAGCACGAGGGGGTTTCTTTTTCTGTTTTAAAATAAGCTTGGTATTCGTTCTTAAGTGAGTATTTATAAAAAATACTAAATGTCAAATAAATTTTGTTACTTTTGTTTAAGGGTTATTAAATTGTTTATCAAATACAACTTATGTCACTAAGCTAGCATTCATGGTTTCAGAGATATTTAGGTTTTTTTAGATGGACCGTATTTTTTGCTCTCGAGTGTACTTTATGCAGTGACGGGTCGGGTGTGACACGGCTCACCGACTACGCGATACGCGTTAAACAATGATTTTGACCGAATATATCCTCTTCATCCGATTTACAAATTCCTATTTGATCTAAAAATCTAAATGTGCAATTAATAAAATTGTTCATCAATGTCATCTAATTATGTCATCTATTTGACCTGAAAACAAAGAAACATAATTTACTTGGAAACATAAACAACATTACAATGAAAACAATTGCAACACGTTTAAAGCTGATTAAAAACTGCATCGCAGTTTCTAGGCTACAAAAACAATTGACGACGATAAACGGGTATATTCCACCTAGACGTCATAAAGCTGGGGGTGACGGCAAACTACAGGAGACTGATGTCAACAGCAAGCATTTTATTTATGAAGTGGATTTATCACATAACGGCTTGACGTCTTATGTTATTTACCTACATTATATCTATAGGTGACTTTCAATTGTTCGTCAATAGCACCATGACTAAGTTTAGACGCTATTTTACAAAGGCCATTATAACCTTACGTGGAAAACGTAGTCATATTTTGCAGAGAAAATCTGAAAAATAATGGTACATATCTAAGAAATAAGTTCTCCTCTTCCAATAAACCGCCCGGCGCGCGCATTATTCTAAAGACAAACAAACTCGATAAATGGTTAAAGTTCGAGAAGTTCGCGTATATTTCTTCTCTTGTCACAAAGCTCTATAGTTTGCTCTTTATAATGAAGAAGACAGCCGGTAAATAATTAATTACCTCGCTCTCGTTTGCTCTTTCAAACTTCAGTAAATCAGAGAAGGGTAAATTGAAATATTTATCACCTTTTGGTTTAAATAAGTCTTATTTTACCTATCCGAAAACCTACCGCTCAAAAACTTTAGGTTAATGAGCTCTATCCATTCTTACATGGTATTTTAGTTCGCTCGGTAGCATGTACCTACACAAAATCATGAAATAGTACCCTAATGACGTGGGTGACCTGACCTATATCTAGCTAGTTACATAAAGTGTAATCTGCAGTTATCACGACAGTTCCGTGAAATATGTGTAGCCGATGATAAACGTGTTACGTAGACGAGCGGCATTAGAGCCTTCCGACCGACCGAGCGACAGAGTGCGAATTTAGCGTTCAATCGGGTGATAAATTTGGGCAATTTATACCGAAATTGCTCGATATGGCAATGCTAACATTTAATACCGACCTCGCTCGATTCGATGTCGTAAATTCCCCAATCCGTTCAAAGTAAAAACAAAATCACTTTTACGCAGACATTTTAAACTTTAATACAAACATAAAAAAAACTCAATAAAAAGTAGGTATATACAGACGATGAAAAACAGAACGTATGAAAGTTAAAAAATGTCTGAACAATAATACAGAGTCAGTTATCATAATGTTTTCCTTTATTACAGCTTTTATTAGATACTTTTTACGAAGGCCGCCGCTCAACCGCCGTTGCTTTTTCATTTTGAATTGGGGACAATTTTCTTACTCAAAATATTCAGTTAAGTATTTTACATACGAAAGAAATATTATTATTTGAGACTGTTATTTCTCTAGCCTACATTAAATAACCATGCTTTTAAAATTAAACAGCATGCATTTTTCTTGGTTAACCAGTATATAACCTTTATTATGAATGAAACTCTTTTGGATAGCCTAAAGATAATTTAATTATAGAATCTTGCGTTTTTTTATAAAAGAGGTGACCTCGATGTGTTAAAGCGACGAACTCGTTCACAGACTTGGCTGACCACTGCACATTGACCAAACTATAAACGGACCGAATCACTTCAGTCGTAAAGTCACTACCAAAGATTCATTGAAAAATATATTGGTGTGGATTTTATTTTGTGAAATAAAAATGTTGTTATTGTATTGTTTTGTTTGTTTGTATTGTTGTTAATGTACATGGACTAAATAGCTTACTGATGTATCTGTACGACCATTTATATTCCAGTACTTTTCTTTAATTTGATAAACCTTTTCTTAGGCGAACTTTTTGGGATGAACTTTAAAAAAATATATTTTTACTTATTGTTAGGTGGTAAAATTAGTCCTGTGTGTATTATTTACAAAGTTTAAGATAGATAAGCCTCGATGTGATCTATTAACAAATGCCCTTTGCCAAAGCCTATCGTAACTTCCGTCCATAAATCTGTTGTTTTTATCGCCTTCCGTTGGAAGCAGGCCATAAATTTTGAAATGCTGTTCGAAATTCAATTCAACGGATTGTTTTTTTTTTTTAATTTTATGTTTGTTGTTTGTTACTACACGTACAAAAGAAAAACCGTGCCAATATGTCTTACTTTCCTCAGATGGTTTATTGGTGTATATATGGGCGGGTGCATCATTGTCACTCGTGAACAAAGTTCAGTATTGCTAGATTTTTTACAATTGACGACGAATGAAAACGAAAACCATGTATTGAAGCTCTGTTATAAATATATAACAGAGCTTCAATACATGGTTTTCGTTGTAAATATACAATAATGCCCAGATAGTATCAGCCTATTGGCCAAACGTCGGAAAACCCAAAAGACTGTTATCTAACTGAACAGATGAATTCGCCAATAAATTCGGCAGCAAGCCAAGCCGAGTGGAACTAGGTTAAATTCAGTGCACTGAGCACAAGCAGTGTTATGTCTCTTCAAACTGGTTTTCTTTGCAAAATGAGCTTTATCTAGTTGGATTTAGATCTATAATTTAACTAACTTCAAAAGAAATCGTTAGGATCACATTGAACGTTGAATTCACAACTGTTTCTAAAAACGACTACAACCTGTTTTCTATACTTTACTAACTCGGTAGATCGTGCATTCCGTTGTTTTTGACAAAATATGTATAGCGGTTTTTGACAAATAAAAACGTTGCTATAGTAATGAACAACCCGTCGTCCCTTATTAAAATATAGGAACCGGCACAAACATTATAGTACTTACGTGTGAAGTAATTTTGTAGGGGAAGTGTATAATATAACTAATATAATTTCTCCCGTGTTCCTACAGTATGGTGCGTTGTATACTGTGGCGCCGCCGGGTTAAACGGTTATACGTCCTTGGCCAGCCGTGTGCTACGGATGTCTCTAGGTGCGGTTGGCACCGAGGGTTGCCTAAATTAATTCCCTAATTTTGCCTTGCAGCATAAGGAGAAAATTAATCTCTATTAAAATATGTTCTACCTCGTATTTTGTTTAGCAATGAGCTTTTGTTTTAAAGTGAGTGTGGCGACTATTCACATACTTACTTAGGTACTTTAAAGAATTTACAGATGTCCATAGATAGGTTACTATGGAAGTCTCAGTTATCTGTCAAAATGAGAATAACATTCAAGGAAAACTAAATGTTGCTATGGAATTTAACTAAGGATATGGCGTTATTAACAATTACAAAGCAAATATAATTTTATGATTTGACAATGTGAATCACAATTTTCGACGATGCACTGTCAAAACTATACTAGCTCTTACTAATGAAATAACCGGAAGAAATAGGTATCTGACTGGATTACATTTGAATATTCTGAAAGCTTAATACAGAATAGTTTTAATATCTGAGCTCACAAGCGTTTTCTTCTCATAAACCAAGTCACTTTATTATTTTTTATCCACAAAAATTACCCAAGCTCTGAGATAAAATGCGCGACTTCGCCCTTTTAAAAATAAAAGTAATTCGTTACCCTAAAACAGCAACAGAAGCATTTAACACGACGACAGTAGCAACGAGAGCCGCCAAAATGGATCGTGACTGCGAAGTGACTGCGTAACTCAAAACACGTCGCACTCAGGGAATGGGGCAAGTCCATTAACTCGGATCCTCCCGAGGGCAGAGTCTGAGTTTAGCTCGATGCGTCGTGTACAAGCTCTAATAATATGTTCCCGCTTGGATGTACAAATAGAATTTAAAATGTTAAACTTCGGTTCATACATACATTATAAATGACGGCCTCGGTGGCATGGCGGGCGATTGCTCGGCAGAGACGCAAGAGGCGCGGGTTTGATTCCCGCTGCGGAAGAAATGTTTGCATGATCTGTAAATATTTCTTCCGGGTCTGGGTGTTGTGGTACCATGGTATTCGTACCTAGTTTCTGATACCTACGACACAGGGAATCGTAGTGTGGGGTCAGGACTATGTACTATGACTGTGACTGTTGGGTGTTATTTATTATTATTATTATACATAATCACGCCCGTATCCCTGATGAGGTGGGCAGAGCCACAAGTAAACATAAGAAAACTTGCAGGCACTTCTGATTTAAAGTCCTAAGATGGATATGGTGAACCATGGTGACGGGTGATCAGCCCATCGCCCATATAGGTGGTCCATCATGTTGGAGAGGATATTATCCCTTAGTCGACTTTTACGACATGTTCGGGGAGAGAAACAGCTGGAAGCATTCTATGCTCCTTCTTTACTTCCAGTCCAGCAGAGAAGTACTTCGGTTCATTGCTTAAAATTCAACTAACTGCAACGATTATGTAATACTTAAATGTCTACACGTAAATACAACCAAAATACATACTTCTTGTTAAAATTCGCACCAAGAATGAATATAGATTAATATATACTTAAGCATCTAAAGATTAAGGTCTACTCGTGCATGCTGATTAGCAAACGCCGTCATGTAAGTTCAAAGCTCAGACTCGACTGTCTATAAACAGGTAAAAACGGTTGTAAATCGGGGACTTCCCCTTGTTTATTCTGTGGCATTCGTTAATTACGTTAGTGGGTCGTACCTACCCACTGTTGGGCAATCTGTGGTTAGTTCTCACCCCTCTGTATTCCGATTTAACTGAGTTAGCGTTGATTACGGCTCTGTTACTTAGAGGCTTTGTCCTAAAGACTTATTATTATAGATAGACTACTTCTGTAAGTTTGGTAAAAAAATATTGATACAAAATAGTCCACCTTCGACTTCATTAATGTGAAGGCCTCGAAGCTATTCGGTTACGAGTCGATTTCAAAAGGGACTTAGAGTAGGAATCATTTCTACGTCGCTTCCCCATAAAAATCGTTTAACATCCAAAGTTTAGAAAACTTGTTTAAGTAAATTATTTTGGTAGCGCTGAAACATTACTGAGTACTGAAACTTAATTTGCTTACATTATATTTACATATTTTAGTACGTATTTAAACACAACATACTTAGACGCTAATTTAAAAATTCAAAATGAAAATAAACTCTGCTATCCAGTTCATATCACCTAGACTTATCATCATCATCATCTTCCTGCCCTTATTCCACTCTATGTGGGGTCGGTACAGCATGATACTTGGATCATACTGTAAGAGTCATATCACCTACTAAACTATGTATGTAGGTTATATAAAAAAATATCGAATCTGATTTACTTTAATAATAAATGCCAATTTGTAAAATCTGAAATTTCAAAGGTACCTTTCAATAACGATAAATTAGTTACACATCAAATAAGTAGTCATAACGAGCTCGATAATTGAGTGGCGAAGCAATATAATAGAGGAGAGAGATATCATTGGAACTGCTGCCTAATTGGCCTCACTTCAGTAAGTAGATACCTAGCCAAGCATTCAGTTTACGCTGAATATATGCCTATATATATAGCTACCTGCGTAAATAATGGTTTCTTGATTATTGCTGTATAATAGTCGCAGTAGATACAAATTCTAGAGTTCTTGGCATCCATCGGACAGATCAAATAAATTCTCCAATAATATGAGTGCCTCCGATCTACCGGTTACACATAAAATCACGCTTGTTTTCCAGGGGTAGGCAGAGATCTCGGATCTCCATTTGTTACGATCCTGGCATACCTACTTCTTTAGCTTCATTCACTCTCATAACATTCTTCATTCATGCTCGTCGGCTTAGGGTATTATTGACCTAGCCACCTAGCCCATTGCCAAAACGTTGCTAATTTCGTCCAGATAGGTATGCCTAGGACTTTCCCTTCCAACCGTACCATTCACCCACACCTCATACACGTGAGTATAAGTAACTGAGTCGATAAGCATCAAATTTTTTGGCCACATCACCAGAGATGGCCAACTCACGCTTGGCCAAAAAAAGTATAATGCTAAAATAGTTTTCACAAAAAAGAGCCAATGGTTCCTGAGAAAATTTTCCTGTATCTCTTCTGGTTTCGGAATTCCCCATATTGTCCCAGTTAAAAAAAACACTGGATCTATGTTCTAGAGATGCATCCAAGCTTATTTAGCATTAAGCTTTAGCTACACAAGAACAAAAACAAAACATCAATCTAATTTCCGGCATCATAAATATGTCGGGCCACGTCAGCGATTTGCAAAATGGAAGTCCACGCTAAAAACAGTTTCATCGGTTCAATTAAAAGTTTGGCGCGGGTCGCAGCGGCACTCGGCCCGTGACGGAGCCGCATAATTACTGGTGTCACTCACGGCCCGTCGCCGCTCCGGTTGCGCTACGGTGGCACGGTCACTGCCCAAACCAGTAGCGAAGCTCACCGTTACGCCCCTGATCAGAAGGTCTAAGTAGCTAAATGTCCAACGGCACGAAATAAGCAGTAAGCCTAATAAGCAAAGTGTCCATGTAGCAAAACGTCCAACTATCAGATGGTCTGTTTAGCAGAACATCTATTTAGCTAATTGTCAGATTCTCAAAATCAACAATCAGGTACAAAATTCAACACACACACATTGCAGGGAAATGGAAACGGATATGTGGCCTATTTAGTAAGCTTTGTCTATTGAGCTAAGCCAGTTTACTAATTACATGTCAATCAAAACGTTGGACGCAATTTTGTGATTGCTGGTGTCACTTACCTTACAGCCCGTCGCTGCTCCAGTTGCACAACGATGGTCACTGGGCTAGGAAGTAGTAGTATTGAAGCTCCGTGACCCAGTAGCTGTGGTGTATTTAGTAAGGCCAGTCGAGTGAGCTGAGCCAGCAATGTACTAAACGCATGTCAGTCGGTAATTTGGCCTCAAGTTGATCATCTTACCTACTTTATTTTTATATGGTTGAGGCCGCACCAGAATATGACGGCAGCCGCATCACCTAAGCGACAACGGGTGAAAATTTATGCTATGAATTATCTCATCATTTCTACCTTTTGTATTCAGATGGTTCAGTCGGAAAGAGGATAAATGAAAGCTAGCATACCATATAAAATGAATAATAAATATGGAAAATTGGCATTTTTCGTACCAACTCGTCATATTTGTTGAGCTACTGTTTCTCACAGCCAGTGGTCAATGGATGTTGGCGCGGAACCGTCTAGTTACAAAACGATGAGCCCTGACGATGATTACGTGTCAAAGTATATAAGAGCTCTTTTGTTGCGACTTCCACCGCCCTTGTTTTGACGAGAAACAATCGATGTAAAATTGCTGGGAGATTGGTCTGGCTTTTATAAAATTACTTTTGCAGTCAAAGTTTGGGCGATGAATTTAGATTGCCGATTATGTATGTATGTTCGTATGAGCTAGTGGCCAACTCTAATGACGGAATTTTTAGGCCGATACACTGGTTAGATATCTTAGGTCAAGATTTTATGAAGCACATACAACTAAAAGCCAAAAAACTTTTAGGACAATTTTAGAACATCACGCTAAGCCCTTTCACTGTTTTTATTATTTAAACAGTCATGACAAATGAAACTTAACGTTATAAATGACAATAATATGTTTGGATGCTGTGCGAAAGAGGACATGGTTAAGAAAGGAGTGAGTACAGAGATGACGGCTTACAGAAGGGAATGGAAGAAGAGAACCAGCTGCGCCGACCCCGCATAGAGTGGGATGAGGGTAGGAAGATGATAATGATGATGATGATAATATTTGGCTGCTATTGAGATAATAAATATCACATAGGTACTTACACACACCAACCCTAACTACCTTTATGTAATACCTAAGTTAATTTCCATTTAATTGCGACATTGCCGTTCCGCAATGTTCTCGAATTCAGTTCCCAGTCCGAAGTCAAACAAAGCCACGATAAATTGGCCAATTCACTTAAAATTGCAGGTTATTAACTGAATTGAATTTATTTTAAGCACGTCTATCCTACTTTAATTTTATAACAAAGTTTGAAAAACCTGAATGGTTACTTCAATTCTTTGGTTGTTTAATTCGTGGAACAGAAAAAAAAGTAAGTTCAAAAACTAAAACACGACTACTGAAAAATCACGTTCTAAAAGGTATAAAACAAGAAAATATTATTTTCTGAAATTGTTAAGTACTTTACTCTATTAAGCTTTACTTTAAAGGTTATAATTGTTTTGTTGAGGATTAAACCTCCTTTTTGCTTCGTACTCTCAACAGTGAAGGAAAACATCGTGAGGAAACCTGCGCTTTTGTCAGCTCCGCAAATATTTATTGTTCATGTCTTTCCTGTGGATAAGGTCAACTTAGCTGAGAGGATGGCATAGTTAGGTACGCCTAGGTACACCATCTAAAATCGTCCCGGGCACTGCATTGTCCCGTCAGTGTAGGCAAAAAGTAGCCTCCTGACGCTATAAGGAAAGGCGCCATCTGTACATGGTTGACATTCCAAATGTTCGTACTAAGCGCTTTGGGTCCACATTCTTTATACGAACTGCAAAAATGTGGAACTCTCTGCCGGGGTCTGTATTTCCTGAAAAGTATAATATGGGTGTCTTTAAATCGAGAGTCAATAGGTTTCTTCTAGGTAAGCGTGCTTCATCTTAGACCACGCTGTTACTTAACATCAGGTAGAGTGTGGTCAAACGCAAACCTATTTCGGGTAAAAAAAAAAAAAAAAAAAATAAATCATCTAGTATAGAAAATAAAAGGCCATCGTTTAAGTTGTGGAATGATTTCAAAGAAAAGGTTTTCAAGATTTTTCATGTTCCAAATTGGATACACCATGTTTGTTCGGAGAATCGTTTTTGTCTGTTGTTTCAAGTTACCAGTTTGAATTCGTGGAATGTTTATAAAGCATGATTGTTTACTCTCTCTTTTTAGTATGATATTTACGTTTTCAGTTAAGTATTTTGTTAATATAAATGTTTGTTATGAATACTTACGTAAATAGTATAGTCAACCACAAAAAAGCGGGGTATACATATACAGTCTCATATTTAAGGTAAAAATAAACTCCACTACCTAAATGCTACTAACTTATATTTCTTTTACCGTCATACAATCTTGGTTTGACTACCTCGGTGGCTTGGCGGGCGAGTGCTCGACTGAGACGCAAGAGGCGCGGGTTCGATTCCCGCTGCGGGAGAAATGTTTGCATGTTCTGCAAATATTTCTTCTGGGTCTGGGTGTTTCAATACTATGTATTATAAGTATTTATTTACAAAAAAATGTATATAAGTATGCTATCAGCCATCTGGTTCCCATAGTACAAGCTTTGCTTAGTTTGGGGCTAGATGGCTCTGTGTGAAATGTCCACAAATATTATTATTATTATATTATTATTATTATACATTATGATGCCTGACGTTATACATGACGTTAACCTTAGTTCCCGATGTCACCCCTTATGTCACTCAGACCGCCAAGAAGCATCATTTGACACCCCTTTTGTCAAAATCTGAGAAGTAATTTAGAAGCTATGAGCGAACACATGAACATATTTAATTATACACATAACAAAAAACATAAAACATGTTTTTTGCAAGAGGGGAGTAAAGTCTGCTACTTGATCACGCAACTACCCGCAAATCATAACGAGGCCATAATCTATCCTACCGAAATCGGTTTCCGTCGAACGAACGTCCAAACTTTCTTATTTACATGATGTCGGTTAATGTAAACTTTCCATTTAGGTAAGTAGCTATTACCTCGTCAATAGCCAATTGGCAGTGTTGTAAAATATTTTAAAACACGGTATAAAACATACACAACAATGTCACATCCATTTATGTTGACGGTCGTATGAAAACGTTAAAAAGGATTAATATAAAACTCTACACGAAATATCTATCTAGCCACTTACATAGTCAGAATCAGTTCAGTATTCTTGATAGTGTTACGTTGGGAAAGTAATTCGGTTGTTTATTCTTATCTAGGGGATAAACTAATGGTTTTTCCTGTTCGAGAACAGAAGCATCCTAATTGAGGCTCACACAAATGCGTCAATTATTCTATTCCCGTAAATGAAGGGAACAAAAAATTGCGTTCGTTTTACCGATATATTTCCCTTCCCTCAGGGCCTGCTGGGTACATCTGCTCGTTTACTAATAGATCGCCATTTTGAATGCACGCTGAAGTGTGGAAGGGATACAATGGCGATGGCGGGGTAAATTGAGGATTGGATTATTTATGCTTCACTGCACTGATAGGTACCTATTATATTGCATTTTTTCCGATGCAATGAAATGATCTTTAGAAGTAACTGAATCGATTAGCAGCAAAAAATATTTTGGCAACATCGCCCATTTTTATGGCCAACTCACGCTTGGCCAAAAAAATTAGTATGCCATATTGATTTCACAAAAAAGAGCAAATGGTTCCTTTCTGGCAACTTAATGGGATCTTTTCTGTACTTTCTTGCTACTTCTCTTCCGGTTCGGATTTCCCCATACTGATATCCAGTCTAACCTGAGCTACGAAGACATCGAAACTCCAACAATAGGGAGTTCAAGTTACAACGGATATCAAATTGAACTTTTTTCGCTGTATTTCAAAAACTATACATCCTAGAATTAAAATAAAAACGATTTTGGAATGTAAATAAATAAAACCCCTTCGCCGATTAAGCTCATATGCTTCCCAGCAAATCTTCCACGAATTCGAAAGGTTCGAAATTTATGCTCTAACAAACTCATCTACAAACAAACATACAAAGATACAAACATAAAACGCCAAATCGCCCAAGTTGCCACTGAGACCTTCGTTCGCTCGATCAATTACTTTATATAACTTTTAAGTAGATTATTGTTATCGCTTGTCGTTTTGAAATGAGCATTGGTCAGCTTGGTTGCTTGCTAATGAACATCATTATCTGATATTTGTCTCGATGAGTAATGCACGAGGGAGGGAGGGAGGGAGGAGGGGAGATTGCCAATTAATGTGTCCGCCAGCGCCGATACCCCTCACGTCCGCTGTCTTAGGGGTAGGATACACGTTACACTATCGGATTTTTTATAATCACAGAGGTTTAAAATTATTCGCCCCTCATTTATCTATTTAGTCGTGTCACTAGTTCTTACAAACCAGTGTGGTGAAAGGATTTAAAGTGTGTCCCGAAGGCTCTTTTCGTACACTTGACATATAATTTCGAACTTTTTATGTTCCACGACATTCGCCATCTGACAAATCATATTAATTATTGCCTTTTATGTGCCTAATTTTACTGTATTAATTAGTGTAAGTGGTCGTGTTTGTGACCGTTCTAATTAATTTTATATATATGTCAATGAGACAGAGAGCGTTTAGGTATACATATCGCAATATTAGAGGCACTGAAATGTTAAGTAATAAAGAGGATAAAATATGGCGAACTTTCGCCTAGAATAAACACTTATTACCACAATACCTATACAGGTAAATTATACCTACCCTTCAACTTTCATGCTTTGAGGAGTTTTGAGGACTGTAATGTTGATTGTTAGTCAATCAGTCAGTTCAGTATCGTAAGAGTTTTATATATTTAGATGATACTTGATTCGCAACCTAGAAAGTTTTCATGACTTATGTCATTACCGTAATAAATTAAGTGAAAATAAGTAGGTACGTTGTTATTTCACGACTTTTAAATACTACTTGAAAAATATAAATCCTTCCGCCATAAAATGTATATGGGACCACCTCGGGACCATTTTTTATACACCAGTGAAAGAATTATCAAAATCGGTTGAATTATCGGAGATATCAATGAACATGCATAAAAAATATACATACAGTCGAACAAAGAACCTTATCTTTTTTTTAAGTCGGTCAAAAATACAAAATAAACAGCTCTAGCATATGGTATGGTACTGCGCAACTTAAATAAATTATTATATTAATTAACTTAACTTTGTTGCAAACGCTGTGCATGCCTGTAATTGGTGCACATTCTTTAGTACTATTTTTTTGTGAATTATCCTTAAGAGTGTGTATTATGTGTTCTGTTGGCGTTGCCTAATAAATAAATAAATAAACTTATGTTAGACGTTCTCAGGCACGAGAAACACGAGTGGTAGAAATACGTTACCAGAGCTTATGGTAAGCTGGGGTGTATGTATTTAATCCGTAGTATTACAGATCTGTTCTGTTGTCGTCGGAACCATCTGTTTTGTACTTCATGGTGGGTATGGTACTTGGACGAATAAAGGTATTGTACTGTCTTAGTTCTCTACTGTTTCTTGTGTCAATATTGTATGTAGCAGCTGCGATTGTTGGAGAGTATTGTGTTTATTTAACAATGAATACAAATAAATAAAGTTTTTATATTGTGAAAATATTTGGAAGTTTTGTTTTGTGATTGATACAATGATATAGGTATGTATTTTCGAGTAAACTTGACATTTCAATAAACGGATATCTTACTTTTCAAAATAGGAGGAGGATTTTAATTCAGTTAGTATGTTAGTTGATATCTCCTTCTTTCTTGTGGATAAAGCCGACTAAGCTGTGAGGATGGTATAGGTACTGGGTAAGCCTACTCCATCTACATTTGTGCCGGGCACTACAGCATCCCGTTAGTGTAGGCAAAAATTGCCTCCTGACGTTGTATAAATTATTTAGTATAGATGGTAAAACGCCATATTTATATACATATAATAAAACTGTAACTTATTGGTGTCTGTGCATTGAAGAAATTTAATATATTAGTGCTGTATAAATTATAAATCCTCTAGTATAGATGGTAAAAGGCCTCATTTAATTAATGTCTCCGCCAATCGTCAACTTATTTTGATGATTGTTTCGTTTGTGTATAGAGAATGATTACGAAGTGTTCTTAATTACCTATGACCCAAAAAAAGCCCTGTATTTTATTTATACCGAGTGATCAAAATGACGTGGCCCAAAAGAGTTTTTATACTTTTCATTGAAGTCAGTTATTTTCGGATTTTAAAACGTAATTATTTATTCGAATGGGCGTGAGTGGGTCGGACGACATAAATACATTATACATACCTAATCTAGAGCACAGTAAAATCCACTCCAGTATGATTCTGAGCAAATGATATCATATTCAATTCTCTGAAAGTGTTATTGACAAAACATGATTATACTTGAGCGCACATGAACTGTCTAGACATTTTGATTCCTCTGCGGCTAAAGTTAGAAACACGTACAAAGTTCAAGATATCTTTGTGTCCTCGGCTTAAGGAAATCTCCGGATACTGCCGGGATGAGATTTATTCTTTCTTTTTTCTTCTCTGAATACATTATTCTTATTTGTAAATAATTATTTCTTTCATTCCGTCCCTCGGAGATAAGGGTCGGCGTTTTATTTTCCCGAGGTTTGCATGCTAACGTCCTTTATGTGTTTTGATACCCATTTACTAGCTTAGTTTCTTACCACCTACATTGTATACCTAAGAGACAAGTCTAACTTCACAGGATTCGTGCTTACGTGCATACTTAGCTTGAATTTGAAAGTCTTGTTAAAACGAAGTTTTTTTTTAAAGAAAACGTATTTTTTTATGAAATTTGTATACCAAACATAATGGTAATGAACAGGAGTAATTATAGGTATTCATTAGCCATGCCACTTCCGGAATAAAGTGATTTGAATAGCGCTTTCAACGCAAACCAATAAAAACATTAATCAACACAATACTCAGGTAAATACGCCTACCATTCCACTAGGTAGAAAACTATAAATGTATCGCTTTACATTACTTGCTCTGCTCTTAAATTGATCAGAGTGTTATAATAGAAACTGTAATGAATTCAGTTCATCTCGAACAGATCAGCGTAGTAAATTCTGTGCAGCAACCGCGAGATGCGCGAATATGCCGCGCTACGGCAGTTGGCTACGAGACGTAGCGCGGGTGCTACGGCGTAGCCGCGTAGAGCCTGTGTAAAAGGTTCTAGACACGTGCGATTCGCGGTTTTGTCGAGATAAACTTTGTACTGATATAATAATATCGAGGTTTTAGTAGGATACGTGAGATCGTCAACTCCTTTGTATTTTTTTATCGTAATATTTTTTTTTTAAGTATAATTATTTTTTTAATTACCTACCTCTATACTTGTTTTTTAATGAGTATATATTTAGGTGTTATCAATTATTGAATAAGGAATATTACCTTAAATTTCTAAAGACACTTTCCATTTGCACATATACTCGTAATTAAAATAACAATTGATATGAGTACTCATGAGCCCGCGGCACATGTGAGACAACAAATCAAAATGTCTAAGAGCCCTTTGTACTGGAACAAGTAGGTACAGTCGCGTACATAAATGGAATTACAGATTTAGGAGAGTGGAGGATTTAATTAGCTAGGTAAGACATTTTAACACAAGGACACATCAATATTTTTCATAAATTAGGTACTTATTTTTATTCAGATTGAATTTCCTTCATACATACATACATATGTGTGTGGGCAGAGTCACAAGTAATCATTGATTTTTCTGATCTCTTTATTATCTAATTCCATTATTTAAGCGCACATGATATTGTTTACACATTGTCCAGATCAGTCCATCCGTTGCGGCATGATTCATCATGAATCATGAAAAAAACATAGTTCTATATGCAGTTATAGGTACAGTAAAATCGGCACAGGCACTTTTACATATATGTCATCACGCCCGTATTCCTAATGGGGTGGGCAGAGCCTCAAGCAATCATAAGCAAACTTGCAGCCACTCCTGATTCAAAGTCCCAAGATGGATATGGTGAACCATGGTGACAGGTAATTAGCTCATCGCCCATATAGATGGTCTATCCACAGGCACTTTTCAATCGTAATTTAACTGCATTTCTGAAGGTGATTTTACCTACTGTAGTACCTATTTGGAGGTATTAAGAGAATTATATTGTGTAAGAAAACTCGCTATATTGTAACAAACGGGCCCTTTGAAAGATGTTCAAGTGGCTCATAAAGTACTTGGCATTGTGCGTAATAATGGAAGTTCGTACGATAACGTTTTTATGAGGAGGCTTCACTAAAAGAGGTCGTTTGTCTCTGTACTGGCTTTTTTAGAACCTTTTGTGTTTATTCGAGTAAAGTTAGGTTTATTAAGATTGAAATTCTAACTCGTGAGACATAACAAATTTATTATTTATTTCATCATCGTCACCATATCAGCCCATATCCACCCATTGCTGCATATAGGCCTCCTCCATGATAGATAATGTCTAGACCGATTTCGAATCGAATTGAAATAGATGGTGGTTGGTTTTCCTTAACCATATAACCCTATAGTTTTATAAGTTATAACACTTTGTATCGTGTTGTAAGCCTGCTAGAGATTACCAGTCATAATTTACAGCATGCGACCGCAATTATGGCAAGTGTACGAACTTGCCCAAATAAATAACACCCAATAATGATTACAGCTGCGGTAGTCGGCAAGTTATGGCCCGGGCCGGATCGGGAAACTATTCAACTTGGAACAAATAACAATATCTTGCACAAATAATTTGCCAATGGATAAGGAACCCTTTTACACCATACAATACACGTACACACAAGAGAGGCTAACGTAGTTAATTTCTATAAAATATGAAAATAAGTCTGAGCTTCGAAACGTGGTAGGTAAATTACTAGATCTATGAACATAAATACTGGTAGTTGAAAAATTTTATGAGTAATACAAAGAATCCGTTTAACCGCTGGGGTAAACGAGTTCTTGAGTGAAGACCGCGACTCGGCAAACGTAATGTAGGACGCCCTCCGGCTAGGTGGAAACGATCTGCGAAAGCCTGCTGGCAGGGAATGGATGCGTCAAGCCGAAGATAGGGCGCGATGGAGCTCATTAGGGAAGGCCTATGTCCAGCAGTGGATTGCTTTAGACTGATGATAAAAGTCCTTATAAAACAAATAACTTATGTTTTTGTTATCTATTTATAACCATAGCCTACATAACCCTTGACGATCTGACTTATCTTTCATAACATTATTTGGTTACAAAGAATATAGTATAAAACATAATAACTATTAAATGTATGTCATTTCTAGAATAATTAACTTATAAATCTAAAAACTATCTATATTACATATAGCTTGGTTAATGTTAAAGTGTGAACTTGCAAGAATCCAGAACTGACAATGTATTCATCAATGTGGTTTATGAGCATCTTCGCACTGTTGGTGGTCGATGTGAGGACAGGAGCTCTACAGCAAGGTGAGTTCCTTTTATTATCACACTACTAGAGAGCACTGATGGTCTAGTGGGAGCGGCTTCGCCTTCCGATCCTAAGGTCGTGGGTTAAAATCAGAATGTACTATGGGCGCTATTCCAGTACTGTCAGACGGTGAAGGAAAACATTAAGCTTTCTCCTTCCAAGCATGTCGTAAAAGTCGACTAAGGGATAGTATCCTCTCCAACATGATGGACCATCTATATGGGCAATGGGCTGATCACCTATCTATGGTTCACATTTAAAGTCCCTAGATGGATATCTAGGGACTTTAAATCAGGGAGGTGGCTGCAGATATAACTTGTGGCTCTACCCACCCCATTAGGAATACGGACAATACGTATGTACTCGTATGTAGATATTATAATGCGGCAAAGAAGTGTGGGAAAGCTGGTTGAATGAAAGATATACCAGCAGCCCATATTGATACCGGCCCCTATATCATTCAGTCAATAATGTATTCCAAGAATATTGCATTTGTGATGAACAGCAAGCAATATCCCCGGACAATACCTACGAGAGTAGTTTATCCGAATAGCTGAAAAGCAATTTGCCACGGATGAGTTAAATTACGATGAAACAACACAGATAAATAACAGCTCATGCAGTTCTAAATTCTTTTAAAAATCAGGCATTCAAGATTATAAAAAGATGGTGGCTTGTGAGCAAAAGAATTTCATTGCAAAAGAATATAAATTAACGAATAACTAGGCTATATTGTTTAAAATATACTATTGCCGAAAGGGTAAACTATACGAGTACAACAATTCAGACATTTGATAATACTAATAACTATGTATTTTTACCAAAATTAAAACATCACAGGGAACCCAAACAAAAGTCAAATTAGTGTGGATTGGGATTGGGAAGCTTTCAGAACTTTTTGAATTGACTGAATAATATATTCATTTTCAATTTTAGATAAATGTAAAATTTATACCTGAAATTCGAGTGCGGTCTGACCACCATCGTGCCGGCCACATCAAAGGACTTCGCGGGATATTTATTAAACTTTCGTTTGCGATATTGAAAAGAAAATTACCGTAAAAAAGCTCTTCGAAGTTTTCATTACCTAACGTAGTTCGAACCAAACTTGATAAATGCTCTAAAGGCGACTTTTGAATTTCAAATACTTAGAATGAATATCTTTGTGATTCTTTGTTACCTGCGGCTTGAATCACAAAAAGGTAATTGGCGAATTATGCGATATCAACCGCGCGTGGTTACACCCGCGCGTTGGTGTTTTTGAGAACCAAAAAAATCAATTATGGATTGGATTATGTTTTTTAAACCCCGTCACACTCTCACGATGTTTTATGGCGTAGTGTAGACTAATTTTAGATTACATTAGTGCACCTCTTCGCTATAAAAGGTCTTATAGTTTAGGTTGTGCGTTGATTGTTAGTGAGTTAGTCGGTAATCGGTTCCAATATTCTTGTAACGGACGATGGATCTTTATTACTATTGGTAATTTTGGCTGATTGTTGAGTAACGTTGTTTTTCTACCAAAGAATGTATGGCGCTTTTGACGATAACAACGTTAATGAACGACCCATCGTCCGCTATTAGATTAGAACTGGAAATTGTAGTTTTGTATAAAGTAATTGCGCTATTTATGTATCGTAGTGCAGTATAGTCTTAAAGTTACTGGCATAATCCTAAGAAGTATTCTGCATTATCCATTAGGATATTATCTAATAATTTCTTGTACAAGTGACCAGCATAAATGAGGTCCAGCTTAAGTGCTGGCCTTTGCCAAGCCGATATATTTATATCTTTTATGCCTACACGTACTTTAAGTGTATAAGTAGTTGGCACGAGATTCTGCTCTCAGTTAGATGGGTTGAGTTCACACCACAAACCATGAATCACCTGCAACTTACCGGCTTTTTGGAAAATAAGTTATCGTTCTTTGTTACGTATTTATTATATATTCGTTGGTTCTGTAAATAACTATGAATGACGGTTGATGTTTGGACATCTTCCTTAATTTTAATAGGTAGATACAAATAAAATTACAGAGTCGAACCTCTGAGTGTCAAAAGTGTCGTTAACTCTGAGACATTGAGTTATTATTACTACGTATATATCGATATACATTCATTATACATATATATCGATGTTCTGAGAGCCGAAAATATTCAAGTCAGATTTACAATTTTGAAACACCCAAAAAAAATCTGAGTTTTTGAATTCGTTCGTTATTTTTGCAAAATGCTTTTAGGATTTCTTTTATTCAACCTCTATACAAGTTGTTTACGCAACCTAGCATGGCTTCGCAGAGAGAATAGCATCTTGAACGTTGTACGAGCAAGCAGTATAATAGTTCTGCAAATACCTACTCAGCATATTTATTGTTGTAATTTCATTGCTTCACTGAGCTATTTCTTGAAGAATAACGACGCAATCAGCAGAGTAATAGACAGGCTGCGAGCTATTTAGTTGGTCTCGTATGTTTTATTTCTGCTTTATTTCACAAGCCCTCTTTAATACGATCATAGCGAGTAAACTATTAAGTTCTGCTACTACTACCTACTACTACAAAATGTTACTGGTTATTTCAAGCCGATGTGGTGTATAGATGAAGTTCTAGCGACATTAGCTAAATCCTACTATATTATAAATGTGAAAGTTTGTGAGTTTGGATGTTTTTGCCTCAATCACGCCAAAACGGCTGAACGGATTTGAATGAAACTTGGAATATACTGTACGTGTGCTAGATTAACATATAGGCTATTTTTCATACCTACGTGTACCACGCGAGCGAAGCCGCGGGCGGCAGCTAGTTAACCATAATTTTAATAATGTTCTAATCTAGTCAAGCATAGTTTATTTCATGATGGTGTCAGGACGTGTTTTATTGCTTAATCTTTTGGAAGGGAAACCAGCATTATCGGCCTGCTGTTCCTTGGAACTTTTAAGGAGGATTAGGGATATTATCAGTTTAGATAATCCAATGAGCAATGAAAAATATAAATGTTTTGTTTTGATAAGTACTAAATTACTTTGTCCTCAGAGACGCAGCCCCACCGATGTCACCAGTGCTCCCCGACGAACAGCACGTCGTGCCAGCACTCAGAGGCGGGCTGGTTGACTGCTACGTGCCCCAGCGCCAGGCCCTTCTGCGCCACCGTGGCACTTGCACCAGGTACCACTACTAGTCATGTCACTAGTACCTAGGTACTCCCCGGTCGTGCCGGCACTCGGACTTAGACTTCTTTCATGCACTTGATTTTTGTGTCTTTGTTTTTTTTAGAATTTATGCCATGCGATCCTCACGATCTTTTTCTTCACCGTTTTACTCTTGGTATACAAAACGGATACACACAATTCTTTTTTCGACTTTTGTGGGTACACGTTCCAAGTAGCAAGCCATACACCCTAGGGCGTGTCAGGTTTGCCTGTACAGTTCAACTGTACAGGTAAACTGAAGCGTGTATGTTGCTCAACTGTGCAGGTCAAGTTTACTACTTAACTCAAGTATACCTGACTGTACAGGCAAACCCGACAGATAAACCCTAGCGTGTATGGCCTGCTTTATACTTCACAGAGATACACAATACAGTCTTTTGCATTTACATAAACCAAATTTCAATAAACCCGGGAAATGGAGTAGGGTATTATGGGATACTAGCTTCCGCCTGTAGCTTTGCACGCGTTATAACCGCATAAAAAGTAGCTTATATGTTATTCCAGCACACGAAGCTATGTATATTTCAAGTATCAGCCAAATCCGTTCTGTCGTTACGGCGTGATTGAGGCACAAACATAGTCAATTCCTCACAAACTTTCACATTTATAATATTAGTAGGATTCACAGATTCAATTTTACACGTGTTGGTACAATGTACACGTGAACGCGTATATTTTTTGTCGGTTTTACACTTAGCATGAATAAAATACACAAAATGTTTTCCATGAATCATTATTTATTACTACATATGACTAGCTATGATGTGCTTAACACACAATATTGGCTATGGATTATGCTGGAACACGGCAGCCACATTTTATTTTACGACCAATAATAATTACGAGAACTTGTTACCTCGTAAATCTTGTTAGAGTAATTAATAGTTCCTACTTGGTGAGAGTTGTAGACAGCAGAATAATTAACAGAAATTGACAGAGCAAAATAATTTGGGAGTCTCTTTATAGTCCTTTTTCTAGTTTGGTGTACGTTTACTGCAAAAAGGATCCGTTGTTTAACTTAAACACTGTTTAAATAAAAATTGGATCTATCAGATACGCATTATCAAAACCGTGATGATATTGGTGTTAAGATTGTAAGAGTTAAGATTTATAAGTGAACCTCAGGGGGTAGGTGATGTTCCATGTCGTCCAGTAACCACAAAATACGGAGATAAAAATCTATACTATATACATGTACTACATGTTCATACTAGTATTAGCTAGTTCATACTAGTATTAGCTAGTTCATACTTCCCTAACCAGGCACCATAGCTTACACATGATTGCTCAGGAACACAACATAAATATACTAAACTGTGTACCTACATACGAGTGATTACATATACTCATTAAGGCGAATTCGAGTTGTAATACAACAAGGTAATAAGGAAGGAAGTAATTTTTGTTAGGATGGAATTCACGAGCGAAATTTTCGCTTTTCGAGATAATTGTAGCGCTACAACTGTCGATATAAATGTAAATAAAGGTTGCTTTCCCCGTTAAAACGTTCCCGACGATATTTATTTTAATTGTTCTATTCAAATATAGCTTTTGCTTTTCGAAAATGGAAATAGATTTTACGATATAACAATTCTCGTACATTTTTTACACTCAAGTAAATTGTAGGTTTACATTTTGAGGTGGTTTTTAAGTTTTTGGAGTTCCATACTGAAACGTTGCGATTTCATTCGTCCGTTTGTCATTTTCTTTGCCAAAGTGAGGTGAAACGCCACTAAGCTAAATGGGATGTCATTTGAAAAGAAGATTTGCCGACTAATACAGTTTTTTTAAACCATAGTTTTCGACTTATGAAAAAAATTACTGAAATGTACTGTTTGAATTTTACTTATTCATCTATGATTTAAAAATGTCTTAATGATATATCCATACATACATATTATCACGCTCGTATGCCTAATGGGGTGAGAGCCACAAGTAAACATAAGAAAACTTGCAGCCACTTCTGATTTAGTCCTAAGATGGATATGGTGAACCATGGTGACAGGCGATCAGCCCATCGCCTATATTGGTGGTCCATCACGTTCGAGAGGATACTGTCCCTTAGTCGACTTTCACGACATGTTTGGGGAGATAAGCAGCTGGACGCATTCTATGCCTTTTCTTTACTTCCAGTCCAGCAGAGAAGTAATATATAAATAAATAAGTTATGATAAATAAATGGTCACATAATACTGAACCACTCGTCAACTCTGAACACAATTTCCTTATGCAAGACGAAGCGCAGCTGACCGGTTTTGTTTTTGAAGTAAATGCTGACAGTAAACAAATATTGTTGACGAGTTGTTGATTTTCACGGTTTTTACAATAATGCTGGTAAAAGTATTCCCTAAACAAACGATTCCAGTAATCCGTCACTAATGACCGGCACAAACAAACAGAGATATAAGCAGTTGTGAAAGTTTAAACAACGGTATTTGTTTTCAGATTTCGCCTCGTCATTGGGGTGCTCGGCGGCGGCGGCAGCGCCTTGTTCATTAACGAACTCGCCAAGACAAACACTCGAACTGACCTGTATTTGCGATGGCCACCTCTGCAATGCGCCCTTCTCCGACAAACTACGGAGCGAATTGTTCAATTTTTCATCAGCGACAAACGACAGCGCGCTCACCGAAGCCTTCTTCAAACTGTCCAACTTCGTTAACGTGTCTGAGAGCGCTCTTTATAAAGCGATAACCGTCGCGAGCGATGCGAACTCCACTGTTTTGACGTTGACGTCCGAGGCTGATGGGAGTTTGAGTGCGATGCCGCGCGCTGAAGCGCTGAAGCAGCAGACGGTGCCGTCGGAGGATGATGAGGACGAGAGCGAGGGCAGTGGCGCGTACGAGGACCCGCGGCACACGCAGAGCCAGTCCGCCTCCGCCCCCGCCGCGCCCAGCTCCTACCTCCCCGCCGAGGAGAACAAAGCATGCTCCCTCACAACACTGTTTATTGTACCATTCTCACTTCTCTACATCTTAGTATAGACTCACGATATCATTTTAGCATAGATTTTATCTTAGAAACAAGTCCCAATTTATCTTAAGAGATATTAAAATACCCAGAGAATTTAATTAGCGTCGACCTATTGGGAACAAATAATTACGTACTTACTTACCTACTTTTATTAACATAGGAGAGTTTCGTTTTATCGTTTTATGAAATAACTTTGTAATTGAGTTTTTCATGGAAAGCCTCTGCTGAAAGTTTTGTCATTCTTCATTAATAGATATTACCTACTTATAGGCTCCCCAAGTGTTCATATTTTTACTTAAACATTGTGATACTTCGTAAGAGCCACGTGCCAAACTTCACGATGTAAATACCTACTAATGTTTATTTCGCACGAGTATTGATCTGAGATGCGTAGAGTAGTAATTGCTCTGGTATAAAAGATCTGTTCACTCACTAAAACAGTGTATATATTGATACAAAACCTTATAAACAATTTAATCTTGGGTACCGCATCTAAGGTACTAATTATTATTGTTAATTCTTATAAAGCTAAATATTAATTGTAAAATATCTCTGTGTGTATAAAGCACTTTGAGGAGAAAATAATTAAAGTATAAGCAAGAATAATTCAATAAAAATAGAGTTAGTAAAGTATGGGAATTTTAACACATAGTGTTAATTCAAATAGCGATATGACAACTTTGTCTGAGAAGATTGGGAATCGTTAATAATACTTTGTTGTTTTGTTTCCATAATGTTTTAAATTATTGGTGAAAACGGGAAAAAACTTATTTAATGCTGATTCATTCTTGTTCTCAACATACCCTGTATAATTTAGCTAGACCCATGAAACGTAGAGTTATTCCAACACGAACGTATTGGAAAATTCAGTTATTACTTTTTTCATTGTTCTTTTAAAATAGAGTCAATTAATCCATCTATATTTTAAACAATAATGTTGTTGGAATGTAATTAATAAAATAATTAAAACATGAAAATACACTACTTTACTATGAACACATGTCCCACGTAAGTAACTTTTTTTTTATCTGTGTTCTAATACGACATTTAACTAACGGGCGACGGATTATTCATTACGAAGAATAGGCATTAGTAAATTAAATGAACTCTATGACAAAATTGGAAAATGTTACACAATGTCAAAAACGCACAGAAAATTGATAACGTCAACAATTTCTGTTTGCACTATTCTAAAACAATTCGTAAAGTTTTTTTATGTAAATCATTAAAAGTGCAAGCTATTATAACAGGGCTTTGTATTTTTTCTTTGTAAAGAGAATACGGTTTCAAAGGGAAATAATTTCAACTCCATGATTAAAAAGGATAATTTTGTTTCAGACCTCTCATCCGCATCAATGCTCTTTACAGCTTTTATAAGTTCAGCTGGATCTCGTAAAAGAACAGTAGGTCATAGGTATGTAAATTATAAAGATTATAGTCTCAGTACTGCCTATATTATTTCTAAGAGATTTTTCATAGCTTCGTAGACCTACGGCGTAGAAGCATAGCTGAGTCCTTTTGTAATTTGAAGCTACGAATAGTCGAACTCAAACCTGGACCATCGACAAATTACTAAAGAGTGAGTTATTTTGCCGCAGCAAAAAAGTATACAAATAGCGAAAAAGTGAGTTAGCTATTACAATTAAAATTATCTAAAAATAGAATGGAGTGAGCCAGCCCTTACTAAGCAAGACTGTTTCTTTGGAAGTAATAAAACTGGATCATTTTACAAATGCCCATTCTACTGGGACGTTTGATGCTGAACAATGTACTAGCTCGCCGAGTGCCAGTTCTTGTCGCTCGGGTTACACAAGGCTTGTAATAAACCAGTTTAATGTTAGGAAAGAACAAAGAACAGGCAGAAACCATGATTTTTTTACGGTACACGAGGTTGTAGAATAAAAAACAAAACAGAATCAGATTTGTTGATATTGTTTGAAAGATAGTGTTTTGTTTTTTATTACAAAGTTGTGACTTGAAATAAATACTGACTGGATTTATTTCTCCCTATAAAAATGAAAAATACCTACCATAGTAGCACTTCAAAATTTTGTTGATCTGTTTAGAAACCTACTTCTCAAGAAATAGTTATACATACAATAAATGTATGTCTCAAAAAGTATTCAAATGTTTAGGTACTATTTTAGCAGCTTTGTTAGTTTTATCTACAGTGTCGTTTTTAAGGTTCCGTACTCGAAGGGTGCCAACGGAACCCTATTACTAGGCCTTCGCTGGCCGTCCGTCCGTCTGTCAGCGAGCTCATGAACCTTAACTGTTGAAACTTTCACAGTGTGTATTTATATTGCCAGTTAAAAAATAAGGAAGCGTGCCCCACACAAGAAATATTTATGTACATGTGCGATGGTACGGAACCCTTCGTATACGAATTCGACTCGCACTTGACTGGTTTTTATTTACGTCTAATCTATGATTTGAGAAGCTGACTTTAGACGCCAGATAACGCAACTTTGTATGACGACTTTGTTCTTCATTGATTTTGATTTGTATATCCTGTTCGCTGTTGGTGGTCTACAGGCTTTATTTCTCTAGCCTCGAGTATCCCGGGAATGAGCTATCTCATTCACAGAGCACTTATCAGAATCGCTTATAATTTCGCAAATAAATTGGATGAGCGAGCATAATGAGATTTTTTGCTAAGGATAGGTCGAATAGGATTCAGAATATGAGAGCGAGTTGTCACCATGTCGTTGGTAAAGATGTTTATGGAAAGTGATTGTTGAATAAATTCTGTAATTATAGAACTTGGTTAGACTATCAGTACCTACACTTAGGGGTACCACCCATTATCCCGTTCAATACTTGTGGCGTGGTTTGTTTCCCGCTGCGGGAAACATGTTTGCATGTTCTGCAAATATTTATTTCGGCTCCGGGTGTCGTAATTATTATGAGCTACGAGTATGTATTTACAGAAAAAAGGTATTATAAACAGTACAAGTTTTGTTAAGTTTGGGGCTAGATGGTGCTGAGTGAAATGTCCTCAAATATTTATTTTTTATTATTCATTTAATAACCAGACCGACACCACCCGGGCAAATAAATACTAAGCAAAAATTAACAAACAAGCTTTTGACAGATCTTTTCTTTTCTGCAACGGGATGGTGTGATGGTCTGCTGGACTGGGAGTAAAGAGAAAACAGATACTTTTCTCTCCGAGCATATCGTAAAAGTAAGTTAGACTAAGGGATAGTATCCTCTACAACATGGTGTATCACCTATATGTGATGGGCTGATTACCATCATCTTGGGACTTTGAATCAGGAGTGTGGCACTGCCCACCCCATTAGGAATACGGGCGTGATAATTATGTATGTATGGTTTGATTGACGTCCTGTTTCGGTCCTTTTATAAAACAAGACGGACACCTTAACTGACTTAAAACTTAATCAGCTCATCATTAGTTGCAATGCACGTAGGTACCTGTAAAAATAATGTAGTATGGAGAAAGATACATAAATCAAGTGTGGTTAACACAATCACACCTCATTGTTCCACTAATGCTCCCAGATACTCAGTTCATTCAAGGAGATTATAGCTAATTCAGTTCGCAACATTTGTAGTATTGTAGAAATCCTTCGACGGCTCCATTGGAGCTTAATGGATGGAACAATGGATACAATGCGTGGATTATGGCTTCAACAGAAGCCTGCGCTAAGTAGCTGTCTAATTATACGGCTATCAGTGGTTCTCGAAGGAATGAAAAAGGGATTACTACAATTATAGTAATAAACGACCGCTGTAGCGTGGTGGGCGGATGCTCTGCGAGAGTGAAGATTCGATTCCCGTAGCGGATGAAACGCTAGCACATTCTGCATAGGTATAATTTTCCCTAGATTACGGTGTGGTATTGTGATATTATGGGTACGCGTGGTTTTGGATACCAACGATATAGATAAGATCGAAACTATGTATATGATTATTATTTTATAACTTAGGAGTCTCCATTTTCTCTGCTGGACTGGAAGTAAAGAAAAAGCATAGACTTCGTCTAGCTGCTTCTCTCCCCGAGCTTGTTGTAAAAGCCAACTAAGGGATAATGTCCTCTCAAACATGATGGACCACCTGTATGGGCGATGAGTTGATCACCTGTCACCATGGTTCACCATATCCATCTTAGGACTTTAAATCCGAAGTGGCTGTAAGTTTTCTTTCGTTTACTTGTTGGCTCTTCCCACCCCAATTGATACGGGCGTGATAATATGTATGTGTATATATTTTATTTAATACATCGTTTTTAGAAGGTTTTCTTATGATGATCGAGCCACGGAAATTATATAAACATATCTCAAAAAATATCGAAAAATATTCGGAAGCCATCACATTCATATTTGTGGGCAAGACATCGACCGGGAAATAAAGCTTCAAGTGCTTACGAAAGTAAATAACTCCAAAGGTCCATGTCATAGGCGTCTTCGACTTGAAACTTATCAGAAAAATACTTCAGGTAGCTTGCAAACGTATTACATAGTACCTGGTTCTGCCATGAATTATTTGAACGTAGTGAAAGTAATAGTTTTAATTGAACTTTGACAGACCTATGCATTGATACTGAGGTTCGTACTCAAGAATGCTCACGAAAATATCCTCCTGAAGTCGTTTGACGCTTGGTTTTTACTGATCTGATTTTCTAAAAATAAGGATGGTTAATGCTTTTCTTATATTCAAATATCGGATGACGGAGGATAGGTTACCAAAGCAACGTTGTTTTTTGTGAAACAAGGTATATTTTCGACAATAATAACGTTGCAATGACAAAGTACGATTCGTCGTCCGTCAGTTGAAGGGCACCCCTCGATGATCCTGCTGGGATAACACATTCGTCAACTTAGTTCCCTCGCAATAAATTCGAGTTTCCGTAGTTATGATTTGGAGCATTAACCCGCCCGTGGTCGGAACAGCGGGAGAACTTCTTTCATCGCATCGCTGAGCACTTTATGCCATGTCTGTTCGCACCAATGTTCTCTTTCTTTATTTTTAAAATCTTATTGAAATTCCCTGTTATTCTCAGCTGGATAGGTTGCAGATCCTGCGCAGATGTAAATTTTAAGTCTGATATTCTTTGTTATATTGAAATCAGGTTATTGTAGCTTCAAGTCAAGATTCGAGTCGAGAGCTTTTGTTTCTTTTAGTAAGTTGGTTATTATTAAAGTAGATTCGTCTCATACATAATATAGAGAGTTGTAAAAATTCAAGTATTTATCAATGCATTTTTTATCGTTTATACCAAGGCGTATTTAGTAAAAAATTATGCCATACAATGTTGTTGGGTTCTATTATTTAAATGATAATTGGAAGGTTTTTAGACATTATTGGCTTAGCTATAAAGTAAAGTAGAAAGTGTATTTCTAAAACAATTCAAATTCAGTCATCATAGCAATTCAAAACAGTTTGAAGACCGTCTAAACATCAGCCCTAGACATTTTATTGCGAGTCTGAGCGACAATGTAATAAAATCATTGTGAGATAATATTTAGCTGCGGTTCGTATTAGGGGTTATTCGGGGGTGTTCGGGGGTATATGGGGGGTGTTTGCACGCCGTCTGCTATAAAACTGCGACGGGACAAACAAACGAATTAACAGTTTTGACATTACATTAAATGAAATACAATACATAAAAACTACAAATAAATAACTAAAACCCAACAACGTAAAAGCTAGTTAGGTACCTACCTATAATTTTAGAAAGTACTCGTTAAGTTGTTTTTGATACCAAACAGAATTCGTTTTTATACTGAACAAACATAAGCTGTTAATACATGGCCCTCTTTTTTCTTCGCGTAGTGGGTTCAATATAAAGTACGATATAAGTACTTATTTCATTTTTCCTATTTGAGTTTATGATAGGATTGCTGAACATAGGCTCTCCTCTTGGTTTTTTTAAGCCCTGTGTGAATAAATAGCTTCTGTGGAAGGTGGATTGGCTTAATTTATAGGTACTTTTAGTTTGTTCTACATAAACTTCATAAACTTTTACGGAAGCTATAAACTTGGATCGAGTTATGGGAGATGTCTTGTTTTCTTGTTCCTATCCCTTCTCTGTTTACTTCAAACAATATACACCTACTTTCTCGTTATCTAGATTTTGTATAGTAGTAACCATACACTTATGGAATATTTCTTACAGTAATAATATTACTCTTAAAAAACTCTACTCTTCTTTACCGTGCCTGTGCTCGAAGTAAGACTGCTCTAGGTCAGGCTGTCTAACCAATTGAGCTATTGGATAGTCTTGCTATGCTGACATCCAAATTTCTAGTAGGTACCTAGTTAATATATTTCATTACAAAAGAGCCTTCCGATCTAAGGTCATGGGTTCGAATACCTCACCAATGGATTTTTCTGTCAATATTTCTGTACGTTATTGACCACGTTTTTTCTGTGAATAAGACCGAATAAGCTGATAGGATGGTATAGTTGAGTAAGCCTACTCCATAAAATCTAATCGTTTCAAGTTTTACAGCGATGTGTTAGTGTAGACAAAAGTTACCTTCTGATGCTGTAAATCATCTAGTGTAGAGGGCAAAGGCCTTAGATTTCTATATTATATACACAGAAGGCTTTGTGCGTCTAGAGTCTGTAGTGTGAGCTGTTTAAAGTTGTAGACAGGCCCGGCGGGCACGCTGACTGATGTTGTAATCCCTCGTAAGCGGCTGTGGCCCGGGTGATGAGTGTTCTTATCATAAGCTGTTTAGTATGTGATGACTCGTAAAATAAATTTTGCTATGTCACATTGAATAGTTACAGAAGTTCTGAGCATTGAGGGCGAGAAGAACAATGCTACACAAGCAGTTGGTAAAAGTTTTATTGATGTAGGGATCTATAAATAGTTAATCGTAGTGTAGAGAATAAGCTAAAGATTAACACTAATTAATTAGGTACTTAATATTGCATGCAGTATAAGTACTTGCAATAAATAATAAGGTAAGTAAAAACTCTGAAAACGACATCAACTTTTGATAACTGTGTGTAATCAACACACATTGAGGCTTCTGTAATAGTAGATCTTCTGCAGGTACCTAAAGTGTTAAATAATATAAATGTAGTAAATACGGCAAAAAAAGTAGCAATAAGTAAAGTACCAACATATAAAAAAACTATTGTGCGTCATTTTTACAGAACTGGATGTGACTCAATAGAAACCCTTATATTATTTTCAGAGAAATGTTATGCTGAATAAACCCGTAGCAAAAGTAGTTTATTTATAACATCAACGACTTACTTTCCATATTCTCACTAGTCTGGAGCTCTTTGTGAAGGCTACATTCGGAGCAAAAGCGCGAGAGTGGATTTGTAAAATTACAATGCAGCAGTGTGTTCTCCGGGGAGTACGAATGCAAATGTAAATTTTCGTCTGTTCCTGTTCACATTTTTTCTATTTCATTTTGCATAGATACCACCGCGCTGGATTATTTCACACGGCACTGTAGCTTTGTAGCAAGTACATACAGCTGGTTTTTAACACTTTACTGATATAATGTGACTTTATTATACCAAAAAGGCTAGGTTCTGACTGTTGAAATCTAGCGTATCAGTCTTTCAGGTGGGGCCCGATTCACGGCGAATAAATCGGGAAAAAAAACAAGTGGTGCGAAATCTATTGTCATAAATATGTTGAAGGAGGACAGTTTTTGTTTCCTGAAATCTGAAACCGCTACTTGCCACTAATTCCATGTCGTATTACATCAGGTTACATCGTGAAGTAAGTGGGATACAAGTGAACTCGAAGTTTGTACCAGCTGTTCTTTTCCTGCCTATGTGAGTTTGAGGCCACGATTGTTAGCCTACGCTTCCATTTTAAATGAAATATTCAAGCCACAACTCTGTTTCCGCAACTTCCAAATTATAACTGTCAAGGTATGTTGATCTCGCCTAGCACTCGATTCGGTTGAATTACCAAGTAAGAACAGCAGTTACTTACTGTAACGAATGGTCAACTTCAAAGTTTTTAGGATTAGTCAGCCGAATCGACTGATCTTGCACCGACATAGAGCATGTCATATTTTGTGTCATATTTTACTAAACTGAAGTGATTCGTTTCAACTTTTTCAAATTGAGTTGTGAAACTCGGTTCGAGTGGGATTAGAGAAACTGATGCTGTGTCAGCATGTGTTGCAAAACTAGCCAGTCGACACGAGGAACTTAGACTTATCAGAACTAATCTAAAGTTAGATGATCGAGAACCAGAATAATTAGTGGATATTTATAATAACATTTTTCTTTTATTGGTACACTACTGAACTGCAAAAAAGTTATTTAAACTAACTAACGCCTTTTACCATCTATACTAGATAATTTACACAGCGTCAGGAGACAACTTTTGCCTACACTAACAGGAGGCTGTAGTGCCCGGAACGGAAATATTACCTAACTCAAGAAAATGATTATAATCATAATACTTAATAATTAGTTATTACTTCTACTTCTACTACTAGACACGATTAGTGTCACTAGTTCTTTCGAACCAGTGTAATGAAAGGATTTAAGGCTTCTTCCGTGCACTTGACACATGTTTCCGGACTCTTTTTAGGTTCTACAACATGTCGATTTCCTCACAATTCGTAACTTATAGTTTGGTGTTTTTTGATTTCTTGGATCGAGCTGAAATAAATGATTATGTAGGAAAGTATTTCGAAGCCATTCAATATGAAATGCCTTGTCTAGTCTAGATTTACGACGCGTCCACTAAAGGGTGTCCTCGCCCTCGCCTCGCCCCGGGAAAAGAATTAGCATCGCTTTCTGTCGCAGCCTTTTGAGTAGGTACTCTATTTGCAAATGTACCTAAATTCCGCTTTTACATGGAAAATTCACCTACCTACATACTCGGAGAGAAAGCAAATGAAGCGTGTCTGTATATATTCTGTGTTTTTATTTTCCTTTCCTTGAAACTAGAATAAATTGTTGCTTTCTTTGCACTGTGTTTTAGCTTTGTGTTATTAGCAGAGCCAATAGCACATACATACTTATTATCACGCCCGTATCTCCGCAACCCATATAGGTGGTCCATCATGTTGGAGATAATACTATCCCTTATTTGACTTTTACGACACATCATGTATCGTCTGGGAGAGAAGCAGCTGAACGTATTCTTTGCTTTTTCTTTACTTCCAGTCCAGCAGAGAAGTTATTAATAGTACTTACCTACCACAAATATATGTATAGGTACCTTGGTATTAAAATATAACCTACTCACATGTGCAATCAATGATGTGCAATACATCAAAATACAGAAAATTATGAAATTACCATCTTTCCATTTTCATCTCTGTTTTAATAACTGATATTCTTTTGATTTTCTCGCAGTTTTAAATTGGAACAAGACCGAGGAGGCTTTAGTTAGGTATTCTACCAAAGAGGCGGCATGTATGAGAATATTGAAGTACCTAACTATAACATAATCTATGACAATGCGTAAAGAACTTCTTCCAAGGTAAAGAAAGAGTTACAATGCAATATTAGTGTACCTACTAGAGATAGGTATCTTATCTATAGGTATAACCTAATGTATAACATTCTAGACAACATAATTGACTGTCGAGCAAAAATAGAACGGATTTCCAAGCGCTGGACATCAGTAGCTAACCAATTAGTGTTTCATTTCAAGTGCCTATCTATAGTCGACAAGTTTCAAGTCAAGTCGCACCGACTTCTAAAGTGGTCAGTAGGTATAGTGTGTCCTACTGCTTCTCTCAAAATGAAGGAGAGGGTATCCATTATTACAAATTATTAAAACTATCTTTGTATGTGTAGATATCTACTCTGTACGATATAATAAATAAAATGAGGTTGTCTAACTATTTTTATCTCTTGATCTTGTCATATGATATTTTAACAATATTTCAAATCCACGCACGACAAGTCATTAATTTACTTGGATACTATATAGCTGACATAACCTTATTCCCTGACACCCATTTTTTGTTATTGATGTAATTACGAACACAAATTCTTTTAACGATTAAAATGTTATATTTACAGTATAATTTAGTGTTCTTAATAATTACAGTATTGTTAGACTACTGCTATTTTTGCACACCCTGTACACAGCAGTAAATTCCGGAGAAGTGATTAGCTACTATCAGGATTAGCCAGTTTAAAGTTTGCAAGTTTTGGTCTTAGCGCGTACCTGCAGTGAATCTCGTACCCAGTTAGTGAAGGCTCATCATTAATTCTATGGAAGACGGACGAAGTTGGTATTTAAATGTTTATACTATTATCGGACATTACGATCTTCTCTTCTGGACTGGGAGTGGGAGTAAAGAAAAATATATAATGCGTGATAATATGTATGTACGATCTAGCTTAACTACAGTATTAGGTAGATATCTTCATCGGCACTACCATGAACTTTCCCAGCCTACACTCTCTAGCGACTGTAGAATAAAAACCGGTCAAGTGCGAGTCAAGTTCGCACACGAAGGGTTCCGTACCATCATAGATGTACATAAATGTGTCTAGTATGGCCCTCTATTTTATTTACATTGTTTGTTGTTAATACCGGCAATAGAACTATACACTCTGAAAATTTCAACTCTACCTATTACGGTTCATGAGATACAGTCCGCCGACAGACGGACGGACGAACAGCAGTCGAATGGACAGCGGAGGCTTAGTAATAGGGTCCCGTTGGCCTTCGGAACGGAACCCTAAGAATGACGTCAGGTGTACTTTTATGAAGGACACTCACTCGCCCACAATTTCGTAGTATTCGTATTCGTAGAGATGACGCATCAGCCATCATCACTCTCTATCAACATAGTGGAAGTGAAAAACAAGGTAAACCATCCCATCCCACATAAGTGGGACAACTGACAAGGGTAGTGAGAGATGATGATCATAATTCGTAGGACAAGTTCTCATACATATTTGCTAGTGGAGTCACTAGCGATTACACGAATAGATAATGAAAACTGATGCTAGATGTACACAAACATCTCAAGTAATGGAGCTTCAATTTTATTACCGTAATAAAATATATCCAGCTAAGTGTTCGTCTGACTGTGCCTTGGATCGGATGCAATTAGGATGGTTCTGAGGCTCTCGCAAATTCGTCTACCTTCCGCATTGCAGCGACCTATATACCAGTGTATGAGTAAAAGGGGCGATAGGTATGTTGAGCAATCTGGTAAATTGGACGACTTCAGTATTTCATACCAGCCGATATTTCCCCAGAGGTTCTTGTAAAGTATGTATGTATGTATGTATGTATGTATGTATGTTCGTATGAGCTAGTGGCCAACTCTAGTGACGGAGCTTTTAGGGCGCCTAAAGGCCTCCGTCATGGCTTGACGATTTAAAAGCCGGGACCGACTGTTTAACGTGCCCTCCGAAGCACAGAAACGCTCAGCTCGTAATGCCAATAAAATCGCGTGAAATAAAGTTTTTTTTTTAATTTATTACTGTGGGTTTATAAATCAAAATAAAACGAATGGTAAGCCTGAATGAGGCAGGTTATTCATGAAAGTTGTATGCTAATTGAAATGATTCCGTTTCAGCTGAGCAAAGTGAGTTAAAGCTCGCTTCAACGGAGATATGATTCGAACGGATTTGGACATGGTTCGTGCTTTGTTGCTTTTCTTGAATACAAATCTAATTAATGCCCCGTTCCAATATTCTGACGGACGAAGGAGCGTTCATAGCAACGTTGTTACGAGTACATTTCGAAAGCGCCATACATTACCTACATGAAAGTAAATTAATCTATGTTCTATCGCGCTATTCTGAACTTTAATATTAACCTACAAAACAAAATTGTTGACGTTTATGTACATTTATTATCGTGGTATCCTTCTCTGCTGGACTGGGAGCAAAGAAAAAACATAGAATGTGCCCAGCTGCTTTTCTCCCAGTATCCACCCCAACATGATGGGCTATCTATATGGGCGATGGGCTGATCACCTGTCACCATGTTTCATATCCATCATGGGACTTTGAATCAGGAGTGGCTGCAAGTTTTCTTATGATTACTTGTGGCTCTGCCCACCCCGTTTGGGCATGATAATATGTATGTATCCTACTTTTTGATACGCATCATGCACTGTATTTGTGGAATTGATAGTCTAGAAATCCCACTTAAAAATCCGCTTTAAGGGGAAAACTGGAATCGAAAATTGTAATGTTCAGAAATTCACCTAGTTTATTTTTTAAGGAGAGATTTGTGGAATGAGCCATTAATTACTAATAAATCCTACCAATACTAATTACAAATTTGTTTGCTGTTATGTTCTTCTGAGGTTCCATCAAATGAAAGACCATAGCACGATTAAGGTAAAAATAATAGAAAGTACCTTTGCTAATGTCAATGCACCATACAATAATAAAAAAATGTTTATTCAGACAAACAGCCCATAAAAGTTTTAAAACAGGAATTAATAGTATATTATTCTATAAATTACATATACTCTATAACATACATACATATTCTATAAATGAAATGTTCATTCAGTATGTTTAGTAACGCCTAAATAAACATGTATCCAAATATGGGCGACGGGCAAAGGTATATTTATTTTGTCTTCGCTTCATTTAATTAAGTAGGTACCGTCGCCTTCCATCTTGAAGAGAAATAACTCTTGCGTGTCCCCTTCTAAATTAATATAACTTGATGAATAATATTGAAGACGCGACCACTGTTTATTATGATACTGCTTCTAGATTAAATAAAGACAATTTTTATTTAGAAAATATTCGATACCATAATAACATGAATTATCATCATCATCTTCCTGCCCTCGTCCCACTCTATGTGGGGTCGGCACAGCATGTTCCTTGGATCATGCTGTAAGAGTTTTGGCTAAGGTGTTTTATGACCGGCCGCCTGCCTGACGTCAACCCTCTTTGGGAATAAGAAATGAAAATTAACTCAGTTTTCCTTTAGAGTTCGCCTACAGATAGAAAACAGAGTTCAGATAACCGATCGCAAATATGGTCTCCAAAACGTGGATACTTAACTTACCTATGATGTCCGAAGTGAGCACCAGCCTTTGGTTATTGGCCACACGCATAAAAATAACTTTTCAAAAATTAAACCATAGATTTAAACCACATTTAGAAGTAGGTGCCTACTTTTAATTATATATTTAAAAGGGTAACGGGTAAAAGGGTAAAGGGTAAGTATTCATTATATATTTACACTAAACTCGAAATTGTTTAAATTCACGCGATCAATCTGGAAAATATTATTGATAATGGTTTCATAACTCCTACTGACACATAGATAATGTAGGTATAATATTGCTACACCCATTCATAATCTTCAACGCTTGGTCGCTTTAAATTAAAGTGTACAATTATACAAGATTCTAGGAAATAAAGTATATTATTGAACTTTAAATACAACTTCCTCATACTTGATAACTGTAATAGAATAGTTATACACTACATGCTTTTTTTGTTTTAGACCCCATAAAATAGTTGAATGGTCGTGGCGTCGTAATATATTTTAGATGATTATGAAGATTTTCTAATACCCTTTTTTTATATTCAACTAACGGACGACGCGGCGACGGATCGTTCATTACTTTAGTACTTTACTATATATTTTTATTTATTTATATATAATAATTATTTTTTCTTGTAACTTTTTCTACAATGCACTGCCTCCACTCTTACTCCAAACTACACAAAAGTTAGCTGGAAGAAAATGCTAATTAGCATTAAGTTCGCCTATGTGCATGTTTTCTTGTGTGCAATAAAAAAATTCTATCAATCTATCTATCTACTTTAGATTCGTATTAGGAACCGCGCTTAAGAGAACCAAAAACACTTTAGGTACCTAGGTATGAGTAAGTACTCAACTATACACCGGTAAAGACAGTACAGCGAAGAACAGGATAAAATGATAAAACTAATACGCTAGCTAGCTGTTAATACAATTTATTTGAGATATGTCTCGCTCCTCGGGGCAATCGGCACTCCCTGATTGCCTTTTTTATTGGCTCGCTTCGGCGCCGTATTTCATCCCACCTCGCACCGGCTTTTAATTTGCCATTCGGATTATCTCGAAACAGATCATCATCCACATCACACGTAAGATAATCAATCGTCATAACATCCAACAGAAAAGTCGGCCATATAACATTAATACATACATTTTATCACGCCCGTGATGGGGTGAGCAGAACCACAAGTAAACGTAAGAAAACTTGCAGCCACTTCTGATTTAAAGTCCTAAGATGGATATGGTGAACCATGGTGACAGGTGATCAGCCCATTAATTCCTGCCGGAATAAATCTTTAAAAAGGAAGTAGAAGTATGACTGTCAGTTTATTTTTTGTCAAATCTTTAAGGAATGAATACCAGTAAAAGTCTATATTCTCGTTTCTTTATTTTATAGGTACTGTAACATTTCTTTGGAGATTGTATGGTAGGACAAGTCAGAAGGAAATAACGTTAGGGGATTACCCGTTAATGGACAACGTTTAATGGACATGGGAATCACAGCAAATTAAACGGTTACTTTGCTTTTGACTATCAGCTTGCTACTTATCTATAAGCCAAAGAAGATAAGGAATGTTTACAAACAAAAGGTTTGAAACCACTGGCAGGTGACAGCAGGTGTAAAAACATTTTTGCCATGGCTAGCCTTCTTTTGTTTTCTCTTCTCACTTACATTGCTAGATTTTGTAGTTTCCTAAGTAATTATTCTGTAAAACCTTGTCTGAATTTGTCTAGACTAGGGTAGATTCTGATTACCTTTTTTATTAGGTCGGCTTCATGCCGTATTTCATCTCACCTCAGAGCTGCGGCACTTCTAAAGCTGACCTCACACAGTCGCGGTTGAACCAATTTCACTAATGCAAAATTTTATGATTCGGTTATTCACGCATGCATAGCATACTATCAAGCTTGGATAATTGGTAACCGAGCCGTATAAATTGAGAGTAGTATGTCAGGTCCGTAGCAAATGGAGATCCGTGATCTCTGCCTACCCCTATGAGAAACAGGTGTGATATGTTATGTATGAATGTTTCGTATTTATAACTAATGTGATAGAAAAAATCCTAACTAACCTACCATAAAACACTTCATTTATAAGTAAGTTATCAAACAACCTAAAGGCGAAAGGCAAAGTCTAATCAGCATTATGAGGTCGAAGTCATGACAAACTCTTGCTTATTAAGTTTATGCAATATAAGTCATCTGACTTAGGAACTCTAATAAAGCGAGCCTCAACAGTCGACGCATCTTGAGCCTCTATAAAAACTTGGTTTATCTCTTAATATTTGTTACTCGAGTGAATGGCAACTAGGCTAACGCACAGTGACTAAAACATCAGTGGAAATCATGTCTTACATGCCCGATTTCAACATTCTACAAACGGACTACGGTTCGTTAATTACCATAGCATCATTGTTATCTGTCAAAAAGTTACATACAATTTTCAATCACATTTAAATATGTATAACAGGACTTACTCGCGAATACTCAAACGCATCTCAGAGTTGAGAACGTCTCAAGTGACGAGTTTTTGACAGATTTTCATCGTGCTCAACTCTGAGTTGCGTTTGAGTATTCGGGGGTTAATCGCGTACCTTTTTTAACATTAAATATACGAGTATTAACATATCCCGAATGTTTAAGGAATGTTTGATCATTTTTTGATACATTCGTCGCCATTTAGTAATAAATCGGTCGGTTGGGCTCGAGGCTTGTAATGTGAGCGCTTGGTTGCGTTCCACTGTCGGCGCTATGTACTCCTGTTATTAATTAAACAATATTATACTAATGTTATTGGTAAATTTTTCTTAGCGTTCTTTCTTGTTTTGTAAGTTTGGTGCGTGTTGTTTTTCTTCAGTCGACGGCGTTTTATTGTCACGCTGTTGTTGTGGAACCTCTGTTTCTATAGGGAGTGATTTCAAGACGCACGGGACGTTTAAATATACCTGATTGAGTTTTAACTGTTGTTACTCGGACAAACTAGAATGTTTATGACACACCCCTCTTTATCAAGACGATGTCACCCGTTTAATGTTTTTCGTTGTTTTGTTCCATTTGCTGCTTTTACTTTGTGGGTAGTTGAACTGGGCAATAGTCGCGTCAGTTTAAACGTGGCTTATTTTTCCGCTGTTTTGATTATTCTGAGGCTTGGAAAATGAAAGATAGCCAGTTCATGGATAAAATTATAATTAACGATGAGCACAGCATCAAAATAGCACTTAAATACCTGTGAGTTTAAATTCCTTTCATAAGACGTAGCCTATTTCAAATAAAGGTCATAATGCTTACCTGTAGGTACTATTTTAATTCTATCAAACTAAAGGAGACTTTCTAAAAAAATCCCAGAATTTTTTATTTGAACTGAAAAGGCACCAACTCTGTTAAGTTGCAGTTTCCTACAAAATGGCTAAGGAATTTTCAAAAGTTTTGTGAAAACAATTAAAATTAACATATTTTATTTCTGTAACTGTCAACAAAATTAAATTAAGGATTTTTAAGTAGATAATACTTGTGTTAGAACGTTAGAAGGAGGTTTTGTAAAAAGAATCGATGCAGTTACTTTGAGTGAGCGAAAAAACTCAAGCCCTAAGGAAATTGAAGCTTTATCTAATATGTTTCGATCTGCTTCGAGGGAGTCGGAATGAAAGTAAATTAACATTGCGCCAAATTAAAACAAAAACGAACATCCCCAAACAATGATTAATTCGAGTTTCCTCGGAAATGTTCTTTGCGATTCCGTGGATAGACCGCAATAGTGACTAGTAGTTATTCTGCGGTGAAACTATCTAACTTGGACCATTATCGAGAGTTGAGCTCGTTCACGTCTCAAGAATGCGGTGAAGTTATTTCAGCTTTGCACTTTGTGGAAATGTCCCAATTATACTATTTCCTAGGCGGTCGTCACCATCCAACCTGGAATCTTTGTCCGCTGGGGGCGCTACAAACCTAAAAGTTAAATAGTACTTCGTTCCGAACTCAGATCGCGATGTTCCCTATAGTTTGAAACAAATACATTTAGATATTTTTAATACGTATTGGATTATTGTAATAACCTCTTGTCCAATTTATTTTATAGCTCACATACGTACCTACCTACCACCAAATCTTTAGTCTTTATAGCAACGTTGTTATCCGTAAAAAAGGCATACATCTTTTAGCAGAAAAACCACGCTATGTTAAAATAAAGTAAAGAACGATCCGTCGATCTTTAGTAGAATATTGAATCAGGCATTTTTAAACATCCCCTTGCAGTAGGGTAAGTGATTAACAGACTTTTATCTCGGCACGGAAATAGCACTTCCAGCAATGTTGCCCCTTCATACAGGATATCATAAGTGCCTGTCTGTTGCAGGCAAACTTCTTGCAGTACAAAGTGCAACGGTGTCGAGTTCGGGGGAACTTACAGCTAGTGGGTACTCCTGAAGACTTGCTGAATGCGATTTCTGAGTTTCCGGTGCATTGCAAAGACGCAGAATTGAATGCCCGAACTTTTTTGAGTTATGGCGCACTGCGAAGATGCCATGATTATAAACAGAATTATTATTATATTCACATCTTATCTGGATAAAAGCTTACTTATCTCAAGAGATCAATTCATCATTTTAAATAAGTGCTCTACCTATATTTACACTTTCGGAAGGAAATTATGTCGCGGCAGTAAATTCTCATCAGATGTGGAGGTGTGGAGTAGGTAGTAGCAATCGCAAAAGCAATTACAAGAGTCCCATGCGATTACCCGAAGGTGTACCTTCTGTATATTTGTATATGGTAATTACTTAGCTTCTGCACGTGGTTTGGTTTGCGCATCCAAATAAGTTTCCTTAGATTCGAATGGCTTGATTGAGCTACAAACAAATCACATGTTGTTTTTTAGTATGATAATTACTTGAGAAAGCCTCTAGTCGTAGGTATCACTAGTTCTTTCGAACCAGTGTGGTGAAAGGATTTGAACTGCGTCTCAAAGGCTCCTTTCGTACAGTTGACACAAGTTTTCGAACTTTTTAAGTCGATTTTCTCACGATGTTTTCCTTCACCGTTTGAGAGTACTTATAGTGCACATATTTTTTTCGAACAGAAAAATACATCGATGCACGATCGGATTTGTACTCTCGACCTTAAGATCGAAAGGCGAGGCCGCTACCACTAGACCGCAAGTGCTCTCAAAAGTCAAAGTCAAAGTATTTTATTCATTGTAATCACTAGGATCGATGCTAGGTTCATTTAAAAATAAAAGTCTTCTTAGCAATGCAAGTCTAGTAAATCAGCACACAATCTACATCGTCAAAACTTTCCTCATGTAGGTACTTCGCTTGAATAAACGTATAAAATAAGCTTCGAGTCAGAAGAGTCAGAACTTAAAGGTAACGTGTGATTTTATTACAAAACTTTGTTGTGTTTCACCAAATTACCTTCCACCTTCGCGGCGCTTATTTGAATAAATTTAAATTCATACATTCTACATCATCTACCGGCTTTATAATTGGTGAAATTGTTTGAATTGCCTTCCTACTAGGGATAAATGAGATTAGTATTCTATGTTTATTCTTGTCTGATTACTATATTTTACAAATGGACGACGGATCGTTTAGTTACGATTACTTGTAGCTCTGCCCACCGCAACAGGTGGCATGATTATAAGTGTATGTATTTACACATTTATTTAAAGTACTTTACCTATATTTTATAATCAATATTAAAGTTACCTATTAGTAAATTTTGTTATTAAAAAGATCAGAAAGATCTAACTCGGGGAGATCGACCAGTTTATTTTACTGTATAAATGGTTGTGGGTTAGTAATGTTTCATATTATCATAGTCGAGTGAAACTTATGTAGGGACGTCGTATTAATTTACTCCCAGGGCAATCTAGAAGCTGTCGGTTTAAGCTTATATTCCTCCTAGCTTCGCCACACGGATTTCATAACAACGCTTTGATTAAATAGGGAGGTAAAGTGAGCATCACAACTAAATGACGATCAAACAAAGCTGCAAACTGTATTAGTTTATTTTTAATGTTGTGTTGTGTTTTGTATTTGATAAAAACTACACTATTGAAAGTTTGAATTTGAGAAAAATACCTATCATAGGGTAGATAATAAAATTATCAGGTATTATTACTAATTTTAACTCAATATTGCATTCATTACTTACAATAAATAGTTTTAAAAATAATTAAAAATTATCTACTTCTAATGCTGTCTGTCTGTACGATCCTAAACATATGATAAAAATGATAATAATAATAGCAGGGCATAATTTTAGGTGAACGAAATGTTGTCAATCAATGTCAGAATATCTACACCACTACCTTCTACGTATATAATTTTTTTTGGCCGACCTTACGTAGATGGTAGTGGTGGTAGAAGGTATGGTCCCTTGGGCCAAGAAACTGAGACCTTTACGATCTATACTAGATGATTTATGCAGCGTCAAGAGGCAACTATTGCCTACACTAACGGGACGAGTTTAGTCAGAGTAGGCTTGCCCAGCACCTATACCATCCTCTCAGCTTACGGCCTTATCCACAGAAAAGACATGGTCAATACGTGCGGAGCTGACTAAGCCGCGGGTTTTCTCAGGATGTTTTCCTTCACCGTTGGAGAGCACTGGTATAGCACATTATTTTTTCGAGCTAAAAAATCCATTGCACGATCGGGTTTAAACCCGATCTAAACCGGATCAGAAGACCATCGATAAATGCGCCAAAAAAACCTCGCAAGAGAAAACCCATTTCAGCCATCAACATAATTTAATTAAAAACCTTTAGCCATTTCATTACAAGTAAAAATGAATTTCAGTCTGGGCGGTGACAAATCGAGAAACTCAATGGTAATTGATATTGAAAACTGATATCAGTCTGCTGGAAATGAATTTTAATGTTCTTTTGTGAGCTTTGGCCGGTGAACAATCTATGAAATAGTCTTAAACCTATCGCTGTACAACCCTTTTGAACGATAAATCATCATCATCATCATTGTATCATCCCACATCCATCCCCTGCTGGGTATCTTTCTCTTATATGCACCTGTATTAAATCAGTTAATCGGTTGCAATGTTCCACTAGCAGCTGATGTTTGATTTTCTGTAAAAATGTGCATGGCGCTTTTCGACAGATAACAACGTTCCTATGGGTTTGAACGTTCCGTCCTCCGTGAGTAAAATATTGGAACAGGGCATAAATGTATTGAGGTAAGACTATCCGACGTGGATGAGACTAGCAACGGGCAGTGGAGAATAGCAAACACAAAAGTCATTCGGATGATGATGAAGCTTTAAAGCGGGTTTTAATTTTCACTTTATAAATGAATAAGTGAAGGAAAAGTCATCTAACATCAATCACTTTACCACACTCCGGCAACGGCGGCGCCTCGCTCCAAATATTAAATCAAATTAAACCACTCATGTCAGCGCTCGCAATCAATTTAAAATATTTTCAAGAAATTCTGTTTTCCAAATACGAGAGAATTTAAAACCATTTAATGGCGGTTTTGGCGGTTTAACTTCTTTGAAATCTGAGTTCCGTCGATTGCATGTACTCAGTCCATGCCTTCGAAAAGGGCATTGCGATTCCAAAAAATGAAAAGGTCCTTAGTCAAATAACATTCTTTTTTGATATTTATAACCTTCAGTATTATTATTTCAATTTACGCCAGTAGGTAACAAAACTTCTAGTTGATGGTCGGCTTGCTTAACATAAAAGAAAAATTATTTGAATATACTTAATGAATTTCGGTCAACAAGTACCAAAGTACCTAAAGCACAAAGACACGAAAAAGCTTTAGAATTAAAACGGTTTCCTTCAAACACGCCAATTTGAAAGCAAAAGTCGCAACATTAACACCCCGAATAATTCCGATTCTTGTCGCGATTGATCGCCAATCACCGAGTGTTGAAAGGAATATCTTGGCATATCATAGAGGCGACAAGTGTAGAAAACTTTTTTGCATTGACCTCGATCTTCCCGAACTTTGATAGGTGTTACGCTACAGTTCTGCTAAAATTAGGGCCACATATATATATTGTATATATATTTTCTACAAATTGCAATTTCTGTGTAAATTCGAAAATGTGTTGATTTTACCTCTATTTTAATAAATAAATAATAATATTTTTTTATTACGCACTATTACTAATACGCACACTTAGACTTATTTCCTACTAAAAATGTTTTACTGAAATCGTCGACAACCATTCAAAATGACGTATTTTGAATGGTCATCGATTAAATCGTCGAAAGAGATTATTTACTCTACTGAATCTTATTCTTACTATATTATAAATGTGAAAGTTTGTGAGGAAGTTTGTATGTTTGTGCCTCAATCACGCCGTAACGGCTGAATTTTGAATGGAACTTGGAATATACATAGTATGTGTTCTGGAATAGCACTCTACTTTATATCCGGGTACCTCGTGAGCGAAGCCGCGGGTGGCAGCTAGTGAACTATATATTTCACTTTGAAACTGTCTTTTTACTCTATCAAAGCGCTGCGTTATTCTTCATTGATACTGATCCTTTCTGATATATTGTGAGCGTTTTCCAATGGGTACCCTTTTTTGCGACCCTCGCTCCCTCATCAGGGCGACAGGCGGGAACTATTCTCCGGTTCAGCTCGCCTACTGATAACACGATATCGAAAGTCACTGGTGCTTAAAACAAGTCTGCCAAATTATATGTGAAATTTACGATGTTGCGCGTGAAAAAGGGTTAACTTATCTTGGAAAGTAATAAGTAAGTAGGGTATATCGTCACTGGAAAGACAATTACGTAAGCGCCAAAATAGGCATATTGAGTTATTATCCTAAAATAGCAGTCCAAATACAATAATATGAATTGCTGGACATAGAAAATGAAAAAAGAATGAAATCTTACGTTGACGTCATCAAAATTCGATAATTAGGTAAAAAGTTATGATTAAATAACGAAAAAAATGAACTTTAAACGGCTTTTTCTCGAAATGGCCTTTTGGCGCTTACGTAAATTTGCCTTTTTAGTGACGATATGTAGATAGATAAGCAGAGTAAGTTGTAATATCATAGGTTGTAGGGGTGACGGGTAGTGAAACTGCATTGTTACGTTCTTATATAATTCATCTATATTAATCATTTACAATCCTTATAATTATACCTACTAATTATTACGATGATGATGTCTAAGACGTGTCTGATAGATGCATTTTATTTTTAAAACGTTCCACTGAGTATCTAATATCTGTTCGTGGATTTGGACGGCTGCTTTAAGAACAGCAAACAAAAGTTTTATTTGCTTACCATACATCCGCATACACTTGGCTAGTAATTTGGAATCTAGAAAGCCATATTTAGTTTTCATTTTACTTAAATCCATATAAATTACTTAAAATATTGTCATGTCAGTGATACCGTGAAGGAATACCAAGCGCTACACAAGCCCAACATTATTTGACGCTAAACAAACGGAGGACACAGAAGTATTTCAATATCTTCCTTTGAAACAAAAAATCTCGCAATATTTTTTGTTTGCCCTCCGCCCTGAAACTTCTTGCTTTTCCCTTTTGGCAATTCGAGTCATCCATGTTTCCGAAAAGAAACGCAATTTGGCGGGAAAATAATCATTTCGAAGTTTGTCTGTTTACGTTACACCAATTTGAATACGGAACAGAATTAGGGAATTATTAAATTGGAGTTACAGGGGTTTGCGAGTTTAATTTTGAAACGAATGTACCTGCCTACAATATTGTAGATATGTAGGTATAATTTTATTGTACAGTGCGGACTGCGAACGCTTTTGCAGGTACTATTATTTTTTGATCATTTGGTTTCTCACAAAGTTTTCTCCACCGCTTGAGAATACTGATATCATCATCAGCTCACGAACGAATTTGTGCTGCTTGCATCGTGATGACTTTTACAATGTCATCGGTCCATTGGGGGCCGTCCTAGACTTAGTTTCCTGGTCCATTACCGCCATTCGAGAAACTTTAATCCCCAACAACCTAGGTACTCCTATTTCTTCGAGCTTTATGACGCGTCCATTGCCACTTCAACTTGCTTATTCTAAGAGATGTCCTGCTGGTCACTGTATTCTAGTGGAACCCTAACCTTTTTCGGATCCTTTTACGTAATTAAATCCCGAGCATAGCCCTTTCCGCGATTTTTTACCTCTTATAATTAAAAAAAAATGTGGCAGTTTTAAGTTGTGCTTTTTAGTGTCATAATGTAATGTAGTGGTATTTATAATGTACAATTATTTCCCTCGTGTTTGCTCTACAGTTTGTTTGTGGGTCCGATATTAAATTTACAGAAGACACAGATGGCGCTGGCCGCTACTGTTATTGAAAACAAACAGAAACACGCTTTGTAGCTCTGTTTTTTTATGAAACGCTGACCGTTAAATGATGGTCATTATTATAACTCAGACAGATCAGCGACCATCATCAAAAACCGTGAGATTTATCATAGTTAAATTGAAAAAGACTTGCTGAACGATGATATGTACTTAGATCGAGATGAGCACTGACAAAAATTGCGAGTGATGATGTCAAAGCTAATTCGTCAAAAGTTTAATACTTTTGAGGTGAGTAATTTTTGTTGGGATATAAAAAGCTGCGTGTGTGAACGCTAAGTTACACTACTATGTAATATCTGAATTTCGAAGCTTGAAATAATTATGAACGTCACATCACACAGAGAGCTATTTGACACGAGACGTCACATTTGACACAAGACGTCAAATAGACACATCTCAATAATATAACCGCTTTATTGGCCTCATAGCTCAGTCGGTAGGCTCTGCTTTCTGTGCTATAGGTTGTAAGTTCCATTCTTACCCAGGACAAACATTTATGTGATGAACATAGAAGTCTATTCTGTGTTTGTGTGAAATTACCTAAGTATGTATTTACATGAATAAAGTATACCTAAGAATTATGTCAGCCATCTAGTGATATTACGGTCGTCGGTTTAGAAAACAATGCTTTATTAATTCCCACCTCGGCGCTGAAGTCATGTGCGAGCTCCAGACGCACGAACTCAAATATTGGCCGAGAGCCGTCCAATTTAAACTGAATCTATATTTGTAGACTTTACCTTAAAATATTCAAGTTTTGCGACAAGAACGTTCAAAACATTTTAGTACGTGTTATTCCTAGAAATATAATAAATAAATATTTGAGGACATGTCACACAGCATCATGTAGCTAGCCCCAAACTAAGCAAAGCTTTTATTATGGGAACCAGATGGCTGATAGAATATTTATATACTTTTTTTTTTGTAAATACATACTTATAATACATAGTACTACAACACCCAGACCTTGAAGAAATATTTGCAGAGCAAGCAAACATTTCTCCCGCAGCGGGAATCGAACCCACGCCTCTTGCGTCTCATCCGAGCACTCGCCCGCCTCGCCACAGAGGTCGCCGATATTATATAAATATTGTTTGTTACATAACAAAATGTAGGTAAGAAGATAATTATTTTCTACGGTGTTTATTAGTCTGACCTACATCTGGATTTATTTATCTACTACAAGTTTTCATTAAGTTGTTTGAATTAATGAAAAGCTCAAACAACTTAACCTTACCTTAACCAATAAGGTTTTATTGATTTAAAATATAAGTTCAAGACGTGACCTATGACTATTGTAAAAACTGACTCTCCCATATGGCGACATAAATTTTTACGTGCTTTTATGAAAAGTTTTATCTAGGTAAATATCAATATCAATGCATACATAGTTAAAATATGAGTTCAAGTGTGGAGAAAGGCGTGACCTATGACTATTGTGAAAACTGACTTTCCCATATGGCAACATAAATTTTTACGTGCTTTTATGAAAAGTTTTATCTAGGTAAATATCAGATATCAATGCATACATAGAGCAGAGCAGCGCAGCGGGCGGCTGCACGGCAATCCCACAAAAAGCCTGACTGAATAAGTGAAAGAGCTGAACAACGGCTCTCCATGGAACGTGAAATATGACCCAGCTCATTTCTACAGAACATTGTAGCTGCCATTGATGGAGTTCCGTTCCGTCCCGCGTCGCTGCTTCGTTCACATTACAAAAAAATCCGGTCAAGTGCGAGTCGAGTTCGCACACGAAGGGTTCCGTACTATCGAACATGCACTTTTTAATATGACTTCTATTCCATGTACTTTTTAAATAGGTAGCTTTGATGGTCGATTACGAAAGTTGAAAAAGATAGCGGCAAAAGAAATACACACACTGTGAAAATTTTTACTCTCTACCTAGCCCGCTGACAGAGGGACGGACGGACGGACTGTAGAGGTTTAGTAATAGGGTCCCGTTGGCAACCTTCGGGTATGGAACCCTAAATAATATGCCACGATCGTCTTCTGTCTTTCTACGATTGTTGTGGTTGTGAATGACATAAGTTTGTTCGGGTAATTAATAGGTCGGAAAAGCGAATAGAGTCACTGGAACCACAGTAGATTATAATAGCTCCCGTGGCGACATTGAGACCGCATTCAGGCGCACTTAACCAATATCACTTGCGAAACAAAAAACATACAGCCGAATTGAGAACCTCCTCCTTTTTCGAAGTTGGTTAAATGCTAACTAAGTTAAGGTTTTGATGGCATAGCTAGCTGCATCAAAGCTTCACCACCAAATACTATACCACCCAACCAACACAAGCAGCGCATACCTAACTTACCACACTCTACGCTGCAATTCTACAAAAAGCATGAACAAGCAATGCTGCGGCTTTTCCGGCTTTCCTTAGTAAAGCAATCTCTTGAGTAACTTTACGATGCTTTTATTCATGAAATAGGTAAGTAATAGGTGTAATGATAGGCGTGGATTAGTATCTATTCATTTTGGAGAAAAAATAGGTACTCTTTTCAATATTATGTCAAAGAATAAGCAAGCTATGTAGGTCACTACGATGTCTCAGTATCGCATCAATACCTAACAGACAAAATGAGGAAAAGAACGCAAAAGAAGATACAAATTTGCTAGTGAATACGTAAGACTTCGTTTGCTATTCCGTAAGTATTTCTAAAAATCTTTATAGCACTTTAAACGGAGCTTTCTCTTCATTGTTCTAATGATTTAGGTTCGGGCTAGGTGTAGACTTCCAGTCAGTCACACAACGATTTTATATATTTAGATGGTATCGGCCGTCAATCGAGTACACGCCGTCGCCTCGATCCCCAGCCGACTGGAATCGCGCATTTTTATTCGCTTTATTGCATTCACACTTATTTGCTTTTATTTATCGACGACCGCAATACGGCTGCGTCACGAAATTATGCGGTTTCAGCTTTATTTATACGGATATTCCGCTGTTATAAATTAATATTGTACCCTGTCGGGGTGTTGACTTTTGTTTCCTCAAAACAACAGCCGTTTTAAAACAGTCGTTATTTAGAATTCAGAACGTACCTACATATTAATAACAACATCTAGATACTGATAGAGTCTAATCACGCCTAATAATCACAAGTTGTGATCGCTACTGCATCATGATCGGAGTCAATTATTTGACACAACGTACCTATAGCGATCGGCCAAGTTCAGCAGATGACGTCCGATCACTCTTCAGCCGATGACAGATTAAGTAATTTTATCTTAACGGTCGACATTATGACGATTACCTCATCCTAACAAACGAAGAATAAAAAGCCTGTTAATAAATCTCGAGAATGTTTCAGCTGTGTTGTGCAGGATTAGTGAGGCGCGCTGAGAAGCGAGCCGTTAAATCAAGGGTATTTGCGTCTGTGGTGAATTTATAACCGGGGTCAAGTTAATAAGGGCTTCTAGCAGCTGTGACGTGACACAATCAACGCTGACCCGTGACATATAGCGCTATAACTAAAGCCTCATTTCCCAGAAAATCATCGTTTGAACGAGTCGAAACCAACAGCACACAAACAGTGCCCCTTTACTCCGATTAAAAGCCCTGTTTATTCTGTTTTCTCTATTATCTAGGTATCTCAGAGAATAAACATAATATCACTGTATTTCTATTATTTTGGCAGTCTTGTTCTAAAAATATTAAATCTATTCCCTAAGAATCACCTTCCAATCAGCATTAGGGTGTTAGGCAAGTATTTGTACGTATGGACAGGTATGAACGGGTGATTTGCTTTCCTAGTCGACAGCTATCATTTAGGAAACCAGGGCTTAAGCAGCATCTTCGTCTATATAGCCGGTACGAGCTGGTTACAGCGTAGCACGTGCATTTCATTAGTTTGCTGTTCATGTTGTGTGGGTGGTTTATGTCTTGATTGCCAAGTTTATTATTCATTGCTGTTTGAATACTAGCATGTTTCAGCTTGGATTGTACCTATAAAGCCGTAGATTAGACCAAATGCGACAGTTATCAATATATCAAAATCATACGTACTTCAAAATAAACTACAAATTTTTTAACTGTTTATTTGTTTTAATTAAGAAATGAAGACTGGTTTTCTAATTTAACCTAACTTAACCACAAAACGATCACCTCAGAATAACTATTTAAAATCAAATTCAACACAGTATGCATCCCAATTCCCTAAATTGATACGAGCGATTTCCAATTGCAAACACAATTATCTTCGATAGAAAGCACAGCCTTCGTAGCACAGCCTTCGTAGCACAAACAGGGATGTATTAAGGAAGCTACGAAAGTGCTACGATGGGTCTACGAACAGCTATGAAACTTTTGCGAACCACTGTCTGTGTTATGACTTTCTGATTATTGACTACTTGTAAGTACTCTACATAATTTTCTATGAATGACATTATATACTATTAAAGCTGCGTTAACACGATCAGAGTCTACTCGGACCGAGTGGACCCATAATCTACGGTCGCCCAAAAATGCACGTCATAAAACAAAAAGGTTCATTTTTCCATAATAATCTGTCTATTTTTTGCTAATACTCAATCTTATCGCAATTTTTTTCATTTTCTCAAAACCGGTACACCACTTTCTTGGCCCACCTTGGTACACTCGTATCGCGCTCTCCTTTTCTGAACCAGCTCGTTTATGAGTAGTGAAACATAATGGCGGATAATAACAATACACAAGACAAGTGTCTCAATGGTAAAAATGGTAAGGATTGAAGAATTTGATCCGAGTGAACTATGGTGATCTTTATGAGTACACTCGTATGAAGCTTACTCGTAGGAATCCAAACGATCTGAGCAGACTCTGATCGTGTCAACGCGGCTTTACTCTCCAGTTTTCCATGCAACTATATAAATAGATCAATCATGACGGAATCAGTGTGTTTGATTCTTTTTTAAATACATTTAGCCTCTTAACGAGTTCAAGGTCGTCAAATTGTAAAAAACAGTTAGCAATTCAGTTAGAATAGTGAAATCTTTGCTAGAATATACCAACTCATGCAAATATGCACCTGGATGCGTCTCTGACTAGGTACGTTATTGTTTGTCGACAGATTAATCGACGTGCAGGACACCGATCGTTTCTGGACAGAATGCACATAACTCACGCTCCAGTCACTCGGGCCTTGAGTTATTCAGCCGGACTTTTTGTGGAATCGCAGCGCTCTGCATGAGCTCATGTGCTCGGAATTTCTTTATTCGTGTTATAACCACCGATTTTGAATATATTTTCTATTCTATAGTACAACTATAACTACTACAAGGTAATATACTACTACACACGTGTCTCTTATTACTAGTTATTTTAAACCAGTTAAGCGAAAGGGTGGAAGGACTTAATATTTAATCCTTTCTATGCTATAGTATGTTTGCTGGATACACCCAATTCAGATAATTCTTCAGTAAAATATGACTCGCGTTTTCGAGAATTGTGGTTAGAAATATACAAGGTATTTGTAAGGGTACCAAGAATTAAATTAGTCAAGATCTCTAAAAGCAGTACAATGTACAATACTCTCAAACGGTGAAGGGAAACATCGTGAGAAAACCGGCATGTCTCTGAACCTAAAAAAGATTTGAAAATATGAATCAAGCGCATAAACGAAGCCTTTGAGATGCACTTTAAATCCTTTCACCACACTAGTTCGAAAGAACTGGAGACACGACTTAGTAGTAGCACAACGTAAATAACACGACAGCCAAAATATTCTGAAGTAATATTATTTGACATAGTTGTGAACGCATTTTGCTGGCAGGAGACCTTTTTGAATAGGCAATGTGGCGTATAAATTTCATGACCCTTGAGGCCCGTTCGGGTGTCTCTTAAAAGGCGGTACGAATTAATTTTACCTGACATCAAGGACGTCACAGAATATGTTAGCTCATAATGAGATGGCTCCGTAAACATGTTGGCGCCGAACAAAGTGCCTGTTTAATTATGCATAATATTGTCGTCTATCAAGTTGTCGAACGTTCTAGGATATCAAAGCCTCAAGAGCCTTAAAGTAAACAAGAATATAAAAATTACTTTAATATTTTATTTTAAATTACTATATTCAAAACTTTTTCTGGCCTTAGATAGATCTTAGCAAGAATTCGCCAGCTGTTGGCCCAGGCGTGCAATTATGCTTCTTTTAGGAGACTTTAGAATAATATTGTTTGAGTGTGTCTGTTAGGCGGTTAGTTAGTCTGAATCGATTTGAGCCTAAAAAATGTACTAAAACCACGTTCAAATAAATAAAACCATTATATTTTTATAGATAAGTTTGTAAAAATATTTAAGTCACTGCTTCATATTCTGCGGCTACATTGACGGTGTTTGGGCAGGAACGGGGGAAATCCAGTTAATTGAAAAATGATTCCTTTTATTCAACGTTAGAGATGATTTTAATTATAAAGTAGTTACAAGGTTTTCGAATATCAGCCGTTGTACAGTTATGTTCGTGACGAGAGTCTATTCACGATTACAAAGCACTTTTTCTTCCTGCTGCGTAGACGCTGGAGCTGTCAGTCGTTGTCCTGTCACCTGTCATCGTGACTTGATTGACATCTGACAGCTGGCAATGGCGCGTGAACTGTCACTTGTAGTTCCTCTATGATTCGATAGATGGCGCTGTCCCAAACAGACGGACTTAATTGAACATGTTGTCTAGAGTGACAGGTGTGGCCATATGATTTGTCAGAAGATAAACAAGGGCGCGGGGTGTGATAGGTACATAGAGAAATAATTGTCGAGTTGATTTGCTGTTCTGAGGTGGGAAAGACTTAGTTCATTTGAGAAAGTGTAAGTATTTGAGGTGTTTAGGTATACTGAGTACCTACCTGCAAACAAAGACTTTCAAACGGTGAAGGAAAACATCCTGAGGAAAACGAAATGTCGTAGAACCTAAAAAGTTCGAAAACACATGTCAAGTGCACGAATAAAGCCATTGAGGCGCACCTTAATTCTTTCCACCACACTGGTTCGAAAAAACTAGTGGCACAACTAGTAGTAGTATGGGCAAACTTTTCTTCTTCAATGTATAGTATCAAGATGTGGATCTTATTAGCTGCATTCGAAGCTTTGCTAAGCTGCAATAAAGTTATTTAATTTGTTTTATTCTGGATTATCTTGCATTAGTAGTTCTACTTTTAAACAGGTTTATAGCAACTTTCACGAGTTTTGGCATATCGACATTTTCAATGACAGTCTAACCCCCGAATATTATACTCAAACGCGAGTCAGAGTTGAGCACGTCTCAACTCACGGTTTTTTGACAGTTTCTGATGAAAATCTGTCAAAAAAAAAAGACATTTGAGACGTGCTCAACTTTGAGATGCGTTTGAGTATTCGGGGGTAAGCTCCATTAAGCTTAAGGTAAGCTTTGCTCAGTTTGGGACTAGATGGTGCTGTGTGATGTCCTCAAATATTTATTTATTTTATTTATTTATAATAATTTAAGATATTATTTAAGTTAAAGGTAGTTAAGCGCTTGCTTAAATGTTTTTTTCTGTTTGCTTTCTATGGCAATACTGATCCGTTGTGTAAGGATAAGGATAGGATAGAAGGAATGTCTGCCATATCTACTCGAATTTAGGTAATATCAGCAGACATCAGTCGTGCATGCATAGTTACTGAACCCTCAAAATTATTGACCTGGCCGGTAGACCACTCGAAGCTAACCAGATTGGCTTGAAATGTATCCTCAGATATGTATGTACTCGTAGGTAAGGTACAGTCAACATACAAAATATTTAGTAGTAATGTAAAAGTTTACTTTGTGGCCAAATTAATTTAAAAAAATAAGCACAGTCAAATTGTGATATTAAGTAGATAGTCGACATCATTTTTATACTTCTACGTTTTACTGGTCGCTACGCTGGCTTTTATTTGTAGTGTTTCGCAAATGAGAGCTATTCGTAAAAAAAATCAATTGTAAAAACTACAATTTTCATTTGGATGAGAAAGTGAATGCATCCATCGTTTTAGACAATTAATAAACCTTATGCGTTAGTAATAAAGGCAGTATTTGGAAGCAGTTTGGCTGCCTTCTATAATTTATGGGGTCGAGCCACGAACGGGGTAAACTACATGTATACAGTTTATTTGGCACTACTGCCAGTACATATTAGCTCTATTATCATCATAGCCTGTCTTTGCCCATTGCTGGGCATAGGCCTCTCTTTCCTTATGCCATTAAACACGGGCCTCTGCTAGCTTTATACCATTTACATTACAAGACATTCAATTGTATCTTCTGTATAATTTGTTCTGTTGCCTGAAATAAAAAGTTTATTATTATTATTTACGGCCCATGATCTTGACTACGAGTATATTGTTTGCCCATCTCGCTAAAAAGCCATTAAAAATATTTTTAATGAACTTGTGAGAATAATTTTTCAGCTTTTTCGGAATTACTCGCATGAGTACGATGCAATCCAAACTATTTGACAACAAATATAAAACTACAAAAACCGCGCTACCATGTTGTTCCTTTGTCCTAGTTGTGTTTAGAACAGTGATGGAGTAAGGATAAAACAAACCAAAAAAAATATGGGTAAGAAAAGAATGAGTGCAGATATGACAGAAGGGTATCGAAGGAGAGAGCATGCTGTGCCGACAAGATGATTCGTTGTAGACCGTTATCTACGATGCATTGAAGTACTGTGCATTTGATCATCATAAAACGACCTACATACCTATTACAAGTAACTTACCTATAGTAACCTACCTAGTATAGTAACTTACTTATAGTATTGTTATTACTACCCATCATATCATTAGTATTGTTTTATGCAATATTTTTTACATTGAGATAACATAATTCTGTTTCTCGACTTCTTCTAAAATAAAGTTCTATGTGACATATAGAAGCAATTGTCTCGGTATAAGGGAGGCGAGCTGGCCTAGATTGAATTAGATCGGTACATTAGAATTTATGCCTTAGTCTACCCCTGCTCCGAATGCCTCTCGCAAAGGGTTCTTAGAAGTGATGGCCGCCATATTCAGTCTTTATGTTTTGCTTGATAAAAAGTACCTATCCCAAGTTTAAGTGGCTACCATACTATCGCGCCTAGGCCGATTTTGAAAGAGAAAGCGCTACAAATTTTGGGTATATAAAAGAAAGGTAATAACCCACCTAATCGAATAATTATTAATTACATGAAAACTAACATAACTAATCAAAAAGCTGGTTTCAACAACTAAAATTATTAACAGTTTTTACAACGTTATATAGATACGGTCACCACATTCTAGACAATGTAAGCTTAATTCTCAACATGTAGCAGCTATTGCCCTGTGGCCGGTGGTCGCCTAGACACAGATTGGCTCGCCGCCAACATCTAACAGACCGATTTGTAATCATAACGACACGGAACTACACTAATTTCTTTTTTAAAGTAAGTTGAATCCCGATTGTTTTGATTTTGTTCTTTGATCTTCTATGAGCATATTCTATTACCTACCTAATCATAAAGAAAAAAACTGACATTCTAAATTTTCTATTCATACCACTAGACTCTAGTGGCTAGAGTTTAGATATGTCTCGAGCTCAGTCATGAATTGACACTGCATAAATTTTGGTAGGACACTTTCGATGGAAAATGTACACCAATAAAACTTGATTTTGAGAATTCATAGTTCTAGAATAAGAGTCTAACCCCCGAATACTCAAAGGCGACTCAGAGCTGAGCACGTATCAACTTTTTGACAGTTTTTGATGAAGATCTGTCAAAAACTCGTCACTTGAGACGTGCTCAACTCTGAGATGCGTTTGAGTATTCAGGGGTAAAATTTACTATTGGACACTGAGCGTCGCATGATATTTACAAATAAGATTTTCAACATAAGTCAGCCTTTTTCTGTGTTACTAGAAACCGGGTAATTAATAACCCCACGTAGTGAGAGAGCCATTTAACTCACAAGTAACTTAGGTGTCGGCTAACTTCAAGTTCTCTACTGTAGATAGGCTTTGGGACCTGATTCAATATTGAGAAGCCTGTCGCACACAAATCTTAATTAATCCTGAATTATTTATTGATAGCTCTGCCAAACGCTTAATGGTTGAGTGTTATTGAATAATTTCTTGCTCAGAACACCGATAACCATAGAATAAACGGTACATCCACACCTACTAATGGTTGTTCGATGAGCAAGTGTCAACGAACATCGCTGAGCTCAATTTCAGAAGAACCTTTTGGATTGATTTCGAGCAATAATTTATTTGTCTGACTAGTGGATGTTTTCAGTTTTTCATACAAACTTTATTCTCTTGCTGCGTCCTTCAGAAGTTACTTTCTTAGTGCATCCCTACATCATAAGAGGAATATACTCTCCAAGTTTCATGCTTCTAGGACTTATAGGGGTGTGTTGATTTTGATTGTCACACTCAGATGTTTGGTCGCGTTACGAACAGGTGTAAATTCAACGTAGATTTAAGACGTGTCCAAATGATGCCCGTGATTTTAAGGAATAAAGAAATTTTGACTTTTACTTTGACTTTGAGTCAGTCAGTCACTCAGTCAATCAGTCAGTCAGTAACGAGTTTTATATAATTTAGAAGATAGAACAATAAACATCCATTCTTGCAGTTATTTTAATCAATCCCAATCAATCACATTATTTTCATGAAGAATAGAGTAACCACAGAGTATACCACTCCATAACGGCAAAGTGATGCCCGCGGGTAGCCGCCCCATTAATAACTTAGCATTCATCATACTCACTTTAACTCGATCTAAAGTTGCTTCAACTGAGATATTTTAATTCACGAGGAAAACAGGTAGACGGTCAGAACAAGCGCCGGCTAGCTCTTGTATGCCCTTGGGAAATACGATTTTCATACTTTATACCTAATGAGATTTTTGTTTTAAATTGTTGGTAGACGAACAATCAAAAATTTATTTGTTTTATGCACAAGACCGAGGAGGCTGGCAATATACTTAGCAGGCTGAAATTATGATGATAATGGTGGTAGACGAAAACATTCACATCATTTTGATTCGTTAAATCAGGGCACATCATAATGGTAACGAGTAATTTTAAAAATAGTTGTTGTGCTTAGCTAAATAGCAGTAGATATCAACGAGTGAACGCCACAAAACGTCGTTGTTATATTATGTCATCGTAAAATTGTAAATACCGTTAGATTATAATCTAGTGAGATTGTAAACTGTCGAACATCTGCTTAGATCAAAACTAGTAGGATAGGTTAGATCAGTTAGTGCAAAGCTATGCGCGAGGTGAGCGAACAGAACGAGAGTGCCGCGGCAACGGCCGCCGAAGCGCCAGAAATTTAATGCAGTTAAATTCTAGCAGTATGTTACGGTTCACAATCTTTCGACAGTTTACAACCTCGCGAGATAGATTATAATCTAACGGTATTTACAATTTTACGGTGACATTATACAACGCAACTACAAGACAAAAGACTCATTAAACTTTCTGAAGTCGGTTAAAGAGAAGCGCTACGCATAAATTACTGCACTCATACATAACACAACGATCGCCGGCGGCGGCGGCGGCGGCGGCGGCGGGGCGGCCAGTTTTATCCACCAAAGCTTCCTTCAGCTGAGCAATTTTAAATTAAGCTACACTCAACACTTCGGTGGGTTGAATAATTCAATAAGCGTTACCTATCCGGCGCAAGATGTAATCAAAACTTCGGCTTTGCTTTACATGAAGCCACTTTGTTCAGCCACTTAGACCGGTCTCTCGTGGTTACGAGTAACATGTATTCCTTGGATCCAATGGGATATCTGCAAGGGATCATCGGGGAATCTCATTGTATTGCAAACTTTCAGAATTTAAACCGATTCTATAGTTCCAATCCTAAGGTCGCGGATTTAAATCCAGTCGCGCACCAATGGACTTTTCTCTCTAAAAAATTATGTGCGCTATATCAGTAGGTATTTTCAAACGGTGAAGGAAAACATTATAAGAAAAACGGGATGTCAGAAACCTTTGAGGCGCATTTTAAATCCATTGTTGCTTCGAAATTATAGTGACAGAAGTAGTAGCGAGCAGGCCTAACTAAAAAACGAATAGATGCAATGTCAGAACACGTTGAGGATGAACGAGCTGAAAGTCGAGGGATGACGGAAAGTTACCAAACTCAAGTGAACGGAAAGTTTGAAGATTACAGCGATGTCGCGGGTTTAGATTATACAGGCGATATCGTACCGCGTTCCCAGTTTCGGTACATCGATAGAGTTATCTTCTACTTTGAAGATTGATAATTGTTTTTATATTATTTTTAAGCTTATTACAGACATAGACAATCTGTAGTTCTACAACTTATAAATCCACTATTAGAGCACGCGGATTCACAACACTACGCACAAAAGATGTCGCGATTCATACTCCTCATATTTCTGGCTACTACTGGCTACAGACCTCAGGGAGTAAAGGTACTAATTTTCGAATAAGTACAACAAATAGTACAAAATGGGTGTGAGAATGACCGAGTGGTTTTTCATATTCATTTTTCATTATTTCCATTGAGAGCACTGGTGGTTTAGTTGGTAGTGACCCCGCCTTCCGATCCTAAGGTCGTGGGTTCAAACCCGGTCATGTACCAATGGATTTTCTGTGCGAAAAAATTATGTGCACTATACCAATACCTACTGAAACGGTGAAGGAAAACATCGTGAGGAAACCCGTAGCTTAGTCAGCTCCGCGCGTATTGACCATATCTTTCCTGTGGACAAGGCCGACTAAGCTGAGAGGATGGAGTAGGTGCTGGGCAAGCCTACTCCATCTTAATTCGTCTCGGGATCTACAGCGTGCCGCTTGTGAAGGTAAAAGTTGCCTCCTGACGCGGTATAAATCATCTACTATAGATGGTAAAAAGCCTTAGTTTTTTCATTATTTCCATAGTCTGTTACCTAAACTTGCAATAACACTGCAGTACAAATTCAGCAGCAGCAATTTCCTTTGCAGAGCAAATATGAAGCATTCGTTTATTGAATAAAAGTGCCAGCAGAACCAATGAACAGTCTGTTAATTCCTGTCGTGCCGCGGGCGACACGCAGCGAATGTTTGCGCCCCGTCTGCGCCCCGAAGGGTGAAGGGTAATTACAGTACTAAACCTTCAATAATACACATTGAGCTTTTATCAATAAATAAATAAATAAATATTTGTGGACATTTCACACAGCGCCATCTAGCCCCAAACTAAGTAAAGCTTGTACTATGGGAACTAGATGACTGATAGAATACTTATGTACATTTTTTTTAATACATACTTACAACATAATACTACAACACCCAGACCCTGAAGAAATATTTGCAGAACATACAAACATTTCTCCCGTAGCGGGAATCGAACCCGCGCCTCTTGCGTCTCAGCCGAGCACTCGCCTGCCACGCCATCGAGGTCGTCAATTAAGTAAGACGTGGCCGAGGTGTGGTTATTAATTTGGATCGTCGACTAGATGAAAGAGACTAACACAGGACTGTGATGGATATGGCATAAACAGAGGAATGCCTATGGCCAGCTGTGGGTAAAATCGGACTGTGGATGATGATAATGATGACTTTTTATCATCATCATCATCCGCTACCTGACACCACTGCTACCTCACTTTGTGTGCCATTCTCCACGGTCCGTTGCTAGCTTCATCTAGATTCGGCGTACAAGGAAAACTATATCGTCAGCCCATTTCACTGCTGGATGACCAACGTTTCTGTAACTGGTTTTTGGATGTCATTAAATTTCATCGTCTCGCCTTGCTTTGTAAAAAGTTAACGGGTTGAGCGTAATCTCTGTTTCTTATTTTGGTACTTCAAATGGCACTCTATCCAACAAATTGTAACTATGTAAATCTGTGTTTAAAGTTCGAAGAGTATAATTTACTACCTAGTACTGTAGGAAGAAAAGATAGCTATAAGATACTAGAAAAAGAAAATAGAAATCCAGGCTCACTGGGAAAATATCGCTTGCATATAGTATATGTACAATGTTTGATTGAGTCTCGCGAGATGTAGGCGCTTAGGAAGTTACGAATGAAATAAATATCCAACCATGATGATGTTGTTTTATTATGACATTGAAGCTTAAACATGCAATAGCTGACACTTCAATTTCAGTGAAGCGATAAATAACTTATTATACTATTTTCGAATAATATGATAGGCAGAATACTTATAAAAGCTTAGCCAAATTGTTTTAAAATTCAGAGATATATTTCTATCAGTTATGACAAAACTTCCTGTACAACCAAAATCACGCTAAGGAAATAGGTACATGTGTAACTGTCAGAATATTATTGCAAGGGAAAATCAACCTTGTTGTTTTATGACGTGCAAATGAACTTAGGGTGGCAGACTACATTTTTGTCCGACCGACCAGACCATACAAATAATACCTACGCTATGCAGGCCTTGTATATAATTCGTAGGTCTTAAGTTATTTTTTATCATGTATTGAATGGAATAAAAGAATAGGAATAAAGAATGGAAATTCCTATTTTAGCTTTTTTTCATTTATTACTATGAAATATTTAAAGCTTTATTATTTATGTGTGCTGGAGTTATTATTCATAAAATGGTACACAAGATATTCGTTTTATAGGGGTATTCCCCCTATATAGGCTTTATATTCATTTATACTCACGTACAAATAATACACACATACCTAATTGGTACGTGCCTATAGTTCAGTTCAGTGCACAGTAGTGGTTCCCGATACCAATTAAAGGGCGCATCAATTGAAGCTGTGGGAACAAAGGGAAATACACGTTTCAACATTTTCAAGTAAGTAACTATTTCAAGTTATTAAATAGTTGCAAGAATTATTGAGGAGTAAATAAATAATGATTGATCGATGTACCTTAGTTACATGATATTACAAATATTTTATTTAAACCTCAGAAGTTTTTAAAGATAAAGATAATGTATGTGCTCAAATCATTGTGTAAGTTAAATACATAGCATGTAAGTTCCTTTAATAAATATTTTTTATTATATGATGATATTTCTTCTGCAACGAGAATCGAACCCACGCCTCTAGCGTCTTAGCCGAATAAACGTCCGCCACGCCACCAATGCTGTCATATAAAATAGGTCTTTAAAGAATTGTTTAATATTTATTTATAAACCGTAAAAAATAATAATAAACCAACACAAAGTAATAAATAGGCATCTAACTAAAAAAAATTAAATCCTTATTATGAAGTGCCTATAAAGGAGACTATTACTATTCCAATTCCATTGAATATCATCAATAGGGTTATTTTTAGAAACCTTGAGACGAGATAATATCAGTGTTGGAACTGTTGGGGCGAGCTTCGTGAAGGCTGTTATTATTTTGCGTGATTATTTTCGTATCGGGCCTGGGTTGGCAGGTGTCACTTGTATCGACGACCACGATAAAATCCTATGAAAAAATAATCGTAAAGGTTTTCATTATATCCATAAACGTCATTTTAATATTGGTTTCGAAGCTTTTGATGCTTAGGTTAACTTTATTTATGTATACTATACCAATCGTGTCACTGGTTCTTTTGAACCAGCGTGGTTGGAGGATTTAAATTGCATCTTAATGCTCCTTTAGTGCACTTGACACATGGTTTCGAACTTTTCAGGTTCTACGATGCCGATTTCCTCACTATGTTTTCCTTCATCGTTTGAGGTATAGCGTTTATATTTTTTTCAAACAGAAAAATCCAATCCACGACTTTAGGATTGGAAGGCGGGGCCCCTACCACCAGTGCTCCAGTGGTTATTGATGGATTCGTAGACATTATTCTACGAGTCTACGAGAAACGTAGCAATATTCGTAGCACTTGTAACTCTTTGATTATATAATAAATCATTTCTGTGCATAATTTAAGGAGCTACCTCACTGAATTGGAAATTACCTGAGATTGAAATTACCTTCAACGTGCCTACCTAAATGTCAAAGCAAGAAAGTGATAGTGCTAATAATAAAAAAGGTTATGTTTAAAAAGATGGAAAGGGCGTTGGAAAGTAATTGAAAAATAATAATTATCATAAAACTATTATAAAAATGGTTCTTTTTGTCTAGGAAGCTACCAACCGAATTATTATGATATGAATGTTCAGTGAATTATTTGAAAATAAACAGTTAATCCTCATGTTATTGAGTTCGTTCACAAAAACAATAGTTGGAATAGCTTACTTTGATTATATTTATAAAAAGTAATAAAAAGCGCGCTACGACATTTATGATTCACAAACCTGCAAGCGGCTTACTCAGAGCTTACTCCCTGAAATGCGAGCAAATTAAATGCTCTACTTTAAAATTTAATAGAACTGGTGAAACTGCTGTTTTTCACAAAGTCCTACGCGATAAAACCCGAAACTTAGACCTGCGCGGAACCAGTTGAAACTCACTCATACATAAAATATAGAGACAATTCACGAAAGTTTTTATTAAAATAAAAAAGGGACAAGTCCCAGGCGATGTGACGAATGTCCTCAGAAACTCGTTCAAAATTCATATCCAAGTTTCAGGGCGTAATTGATCGGAAAACCACTTGGGTGAGGCAATTTGACCTTCGTTTCATTTCGGTTGCTCTCCTAGGCTATCCATATTCAGAGGAGTTGCTTTTTTGCGATATATGAGGCATGAGGCATGCGATTTCGGGACCTTTATCGCGTGGCTCGACTGTAGATACGCCTTGAGCAGATTGAATAAGTGATGAACTCGGGCATGAACTGGGATATGAGTGAGAACTTTCTGTTGGATCCGCCGATAACGATTCGGATGAAGGTTGGATGTTTTGACATGAATACCTAATGTTTGTTTACTTAAAAGCAACAGTAGTATAGTATTTAATTTTCTATGTCAAGTTTTTTAAAAGGAAACTATGTAACGCATATCTGGTACTTAAGTATTGAACGCGTCCAGCTGCTTCTCTCCCCGAGCATGTCGTAAAAGTCGACTAAGGGATAGTATCCTCCAACATGATGAGATATCATAAGCAAGTATTCCCAAGGAGGGTTAACGTCAGGCAGGCGGCCGGTCATAAAACACCTTAGCCAAAACTCTTACATGGATCATGCTGTGCCGACCCCTCATAGAGTGGGATAAGGGTAGGAAGATGATGATGATGATCTGGTATTTAAGTATGTTAATTTAACCAATAGTGATTTCGGCATAAAGTATCAACTAGAAAAAACTAATGGCCAAAGAAGCCTCCCATTAAAATCACCTCGATCCCAATAGCAGCACTATCGTAACAGTCAGATACCCTAATCCCTCCGACCGACGTCGAGACAGTAGGATTATTCCGATAACTACCATCCTTAGATAAAGCTACCCGTGCCTTTGTTACGCAGATAAACCTGTTCTTAGAAAACTGCCCTTTGAAAACGTAGATGTAATAAATAGGTACAATGTTGATTTATTGATTTGTTAGATTCTCGGAACAACAAGATCTCCCAAACTACAACTAGCCCACGGTCTTGCCTGCAAGAAAAGTCGCCAGTCTTTAGCCCTTTTCAGCAGTCATATCAGGCCGTGGTTTAATACCGCAGCTTAGGATAAGGTAGGCTCGTCCATCAGCCAGATTGCTCACACCCGGCAACAAAAGACGTGTAAAACCAGTCAAGTGCAAGTCGAATTTACACACGAAGGGTTCCATACCATCGTGCATGTACAAATGTATAATGTACATGTATAAATGTCTCTTGTATGGGGCTCTCTCTAATTATATTTTTTTGTTGTTAAAGCGGTAATAGAAATACACACTGAAAATTTAAACTCTACCTATTACAGTTCATGAGATACAGCACGCTGACAGACGGACGGACGGACGGAAAGACAGACGGATGGACAGCGCGTAGCGGCGGCTTAGTAATAGGGTCCAGTGGGCACCCTTTGGGTACGGAACCCTAAAAACAAAACAAGTCATACAGAAAGGAGTGCGAGGGTTTACGAGTTCACATGCACCGGCCTCAGATATGTGACATCCGTATAATATTCATTTGTTGTGTCATCAGTTTTTTTTTTCCATTTGCAACTTCATACCTCGAAGATGTCTATGAAATTTATCAGTAAAAAATTGCTTGAAGTGATTATGATCTACATTTCTCCGAATTAAATGAATCAGTTTTCCACGATGTGAAGTTACGACGCGACGTGGAGAGCCATAGATGAGACTAATATACCTCGTAATGCTTTTTTCATGTAATTTTCAGCATTCATCATTGGGCCAACGGGACCCTATTTCTAAGCCTTCGCTGTCCGTTCGTCCGTCTGTATCTCATGAACGAAGTAGGCAGAAAGCTATAATTTTCCTAGAGTTTGTAGGTATTTCTATAGCCACTATAACAACAAATAATAATAAAAATAAAATGGGGCTCCATACAAGAAACATTTATGTACATGTACGACGGTACGGAACTCTTCGTGTGCGAATTAGACTCGCATGGTTTCAAAAGCTTTGGTGCTGAAATGAAATTATTATGCCCGTGAAATACCTTCTACAAATAATTTCTCGCCACAAATAGGCACGCCCTTGTATTCTGAAATGGCAGCTGCCTTGTTGTATAACGAGTTGTGTAACAGCAATCTATAAATATGATATAGGTAACAGCATCTTGTGTACCTACTAGTGGTCAGTGGACTAAAACTGTTGCAAGGTCGAAAGGGGGGCTTGTCCGAGGTCGGACGTCCTGCGGCACGCGTGGTGCCGGACGCAGCTCCTCGGACACTGCTCATTTGCTTGGCATTGGACTCAATGGATTGTCGTAAATCAACTAAAGAACCTGCGAAATTCTGCAGACGTTTTTATTATGTCTTGTGACGAGAAGAATGTTAGATATGAACATAGAAGGCTATGTGAATGGGTAGAGGTAGGCAAAAGAAGGGATTGATGGACTGTGAAAGAAGATGACCTCTGACAGATGGAAATGGATAAAGAAAACATGTTGTGCCGACCTCACATAAAATGATGAAAATAAAGTTATAACTTTATTTTTTATTCCTCCCGGGAATATGTTTTATTTTATTTTATTAATATGGCACACAGGAATGTTAATCATGCGATAGATGGTCGTGTGTTAAATGTGTATAAAATAATTTTCACTATTATCATGCCACTGAAATATTGTGCGTCCGACTGCGTTGAATCAAATTCGATTAGGTACTTATTTATAACAAAAAAACCACGGGTTAGTCCTTGCGGAAACTGAAGAAGGGGGGCTGAAGGGGGAGGCACTCCACTCAACGCTTTGTTCCTTGACCGTGAGCAATCGAGACGAACTCGCTGTGGAAAAGGGAAATGAGCCTTTTGTCATTCATTTCATTTTTCTGTAACTTTAGGCCCTGTATCTAGATCAGGTTAGGCTTATTACTACCTTAATATCAATAAACTGAGCCTTTACATAATTCAAAACTCAGAACAGAGAATCAACTCTGTTTTTATTTCTCTATGGTTTAAAATAAGTGATCGCACCATAATGTAGGATGCACATAATAAATCTTCTATTTATTTTGTGACTGGTATTACTGCAGCTTGCCAAGCCCTTGCAAATGAATCCTTTGTGCATATTCAATGCACAAAGAAAACCACTGCCAGAAAATATTGATTTTTAACAAAGGAATTTTTGAGTAACACATTGTCTAAAGTTGAAAATTTTTACTTAGCGATTGTTTAAGATACTTAGTGTAAAGTTGTCTAAGATTCCAATCACGTAGTTCAGGGTATAAGTATGGGCCAGGTCTGGGTAATATACAAATCAGGTTGACACAGCGGGGGCCACGTACCCGACTGTGTAAAGCTAAACACTCATTAGACTATCAAATCAACATTTGAAGTCAAAGTGGAGTATAAAGGCTTATAAAGTTATATATGTATCGGTATTGGGTAATGGTGTCAGTTTTCCTAAACTAATCTTAATTTGGTAGCTTCAAACTTATAGCAGTCCACATTATATATCTACTTAGGTACATTCTGCTCATAATGAAAAATGAAAAAATATTTAATTCTCAGTAAAACAGATGAATACCTACTCAATCCAGGATCCAATAACAATTTTAGGAATATGAAGATACCTAGTACAATTAAATATTATTAAGTTTTAGTAAGCAAAGGGAGCAAATTTAATTATTATTGTATCAGTGGCAAGAATAAAGAGATCCTTAACTATCCAGCAGTGGATGAAGTCGGGCAGTATTATGGTGATGATGGTGAATGTTCACACAGAGTTTTGTCTTTGTACTCTGCCGGTGGGACATGTCCAGAGACGCATAGCAGTCACACAATACAATATACTAGACAGTTTTTGTCCAACTCGTTTTATAGGACATCCCTAGTATGTCCAGTCCCGTTGTAAATTCAGTCGCAACACAGTGTGGGCTAACCGCTGGCGCTGAATAAAAAAAGAATACGTAATAGTCTAAATGGTTGTTTTTACATCAAGATTTATTATCGCGTATGAACTCAGGTAACCAACCAACGGTACGATACGAACGGTATGATACGTTCGGTACGGTAAATAATTGTTTGTGGTACCTATCTTTAATTTTTTCAGTCAACTTTCAACTCGTAGTAACAACGCGCATGAAAACAATTATCTATAAGCAAATCACGATCTATAAGTAGATACAGATGCCGGTTTACGAATCTTAGGTGCTGACCTGTAATCCAAACCTATTTCAAGATCCCTGCCAATATCACACAGAACTTACCTACCTAACTGTTTAAATAAAATAAATTCGTCCGAAAACAACTAGATTAACCAATAAATAATGACATCCAACAGCCACATAACCCTGACCCCACTAGGATTCCCTGTGTCGTGGGTATCAGGAACTACGAGTACCATCATCATCATCTTCCTGCCCTTATCCCACTCTATGTGGGGTCGGCACAGCATGACCCATGGATCATGCTGTAAGAGTTTTATCTAAGGTGTTTTATGACCGGCCGCCTGCCTGACGTCAACCCTCCTTGGGAATACTTACATAACACCCAGACCCGGATAAAATATTTGCAGAACATGCAAAATTACTGCCGCAACGGGGATCCAATCCGCACTTCTTGCGTCTCAGGCGAGCACTCACCCGCCCAGCCACTGAGGTTGTCAATCTAAATAAAAAAAACTCATTGGAATAGCTAAGTAAGTAATATAATGTAAGATTGTGAAAACAAATGGGTTTTCTTTCATGGGATCATTATGTACGTAACTAATGTGCCCCAGAGGAAGCGGCGCCATTAGTCACTGCTTCGTGCACTGCAGACATATCCCTAATTTCCCTTTCTGATGTTTACATCGTTCATTCTCTTCTACGAATAATTGGTCCGATAAAACGCTCGTAGGAGGTGAATAAACAATAAATAAATAACACTCAAAGTCACATACATCGTTCTGACCCTATACTAAAGATAGACTATCGAAGCAAGCGTGAGTGGCCGTTTTCTCGTGGTCCTACTATTTTGTTGACGCCGCGGTAGAGCTACTATGAAAATGTATCGAACGTCATTTACCGCGTCACTAACACTGCGCTCGAATGACGTTACATACATAGAAACTTTGTCTCGGCATCACTGACGCGTACCTCAAGAAAGAAAGAAAGAAAGAAAAACATTTTATTTGTAACAACACACAGGGACAAAAAAACAATAAAAATACACTCAACACAAATACAAAGAAAAGCAGAAATATGTAAAAAAAAAATCTACTTAGAAATGGAGTGTCTCGTAATGTCTTAATGCGCTGCTACAAATGGGGTCCGACTCAGCATTATGTTGCGTTATATAGTCTCAAAAGTCTACCTTACGATTCCCAGAGTATAAAATAAATCATAAACGACGAGTACCACTCAGAAAAAACCGGTTAACAAAGTCACAATAAATGCTTTGTTTGTTTTTTTATTGTTTCCATAAAAAAAAACATTGTTATTCTGATAAAATGAAGCTTAATGTCTTACGCAAAGTTTTTATTGTCAAATATCTATGTACTCTTATTATTTATATTATTTAGAAATATAACCATTGCTGTTTCAAATAAATTAAGTTGTTATTTTAGCAATTTTGTTGCGTTCACAATGTGTTGTTGGGTGCAGCGGGGAAGGGTGGCGTCATTCCTTGAGTATCGTTACCAAGCATTCCTTGCTTACTACAAAAAAGAAACTTTTCTAATTTAACCCACTATACCTTGACCTATAAGAGTAAAAACATCGTAATCCTGCCATGAAATGCCGTGTGCCAAACATGATTCGCACTTGACCATACATTGGTGGATGTGGGGTTAGAGGGGCTACAAATGGGCCACTGCAATCTGCGCTCACGCACCAGCCGGGTTCATGGTCGTGCGTGAGGAACAAACTGATTATACGTTATTTAGGGCTGCCATGTTTTGTTCAAGGTCATCCTTCTATTATTACTTCTCTGCTGGACTGGGATTAAAAAAAAAACATAGAATGAGTCCAGCTCCTTCACTCTTTGAGCATGTCGTAAAAGTCGACTAAGGGATAGTATCCTCTCCAACATGATAAACCATCTATATGGACGATGGGCTGATCACCTGTCACCATGATTCACTATATCCATCTTGAGACTTTGAACCAGGAGCTGGAGTGGCTACAAGTTTTCTTGTGATTACTTGTGACTTGCCCACCCCATTAGGGATACAGGCGTGATAATTACGTTTTTAAATAAACTTTTAGAAAAATAAATGTAATAAATTACCTATGTATGTATATTACATTTATTTTTCTAAAAGTTTCTAATAGTACATCAGCTATCACATATAAACTACCTACTTTGTTCCACGCAAACGACGCCTCGAGCGAAAGATATCTTTTTTCCATGAATGAAAATTATATTTTTGACAATTTCAAATTATTTATTTACCTCTTTCTTTTTTAAGACCGTGCCGTTTTATTGGCAGTTAAGTAACTCATTAATCTTAATTTAAAAAAAAAAAAACGTTTTTGTACATTCCCCTTCTGATAGGCATTAGCAGCCCTACACCAAATTGTGGTACAGTCAACGACAGTCAATTCGTTTGTAACAGGATTATAAATCAATCAAGAGACTGACGCACACCGTTGGAGAAGATTGTGTTATGTTCCGGAAAGAGTTACTTATCGGACATGTTCATTAGATCTATCTACTATATGTATAACTATAGGTATGTATGTATCGCCTATTATGTTATTGTTTGCCGGAACCCTTGGATAGGCACTTAATTATAGCTATGCTTCTATCGAGTTTCATAAAGCCATCCGTCATCGTTTATTTTATGAAAAATGCTTGTAGATTTCTTATCCCATCCATCTAAAAAGGTCATATAATATTTTAATAAAAGTTGATAGTCATGTTCAATTGTAATGAAAACAACGTACCTACCTAATCCTTATTACCTCTCTCGAAAAAAAAACTTAAGCCTTTTACCATTATAGCAAATGATTTATACAGCGTCAGGAGGCAACTTTTACCTTCATAAACGAGACGCTGTTGTGCCCGGGACAAATTAAGATGGAGTAAGCTTGCCCAGCACCTATACCATCCTTTCAGCTTAGTCGACCTTATCCACAGGAAAGACATGGTCAATACGTGCGGAGCTGACTAAGACGCGGGTTTCCTCACGATGTTTTCCTTCACCGTTTGAGAGTATTGGTATAGCGCACATAAAAATCCATTGACACGACCGGATTTGAACCCACGACCTTAGTATCGAAAGGCAAGGTCGAAAGTCTTGATGATAATTCCTAATAATGCGTTTATGACCTCAAAGAGAGATTTCATAACTTGAAAATGTAAGTGTGCTAATTCAAAATGGCCTTCGAAGATTTATTATAAAGGTCTGTAAGTCGGCGTTCCATCTTCATTTGTGGCGCAACCGACGACGGCAGAAGATCGCGATGAATGGCTCTATTTGTATAGATTTGTGACCTGGCTCGAGACCTCTAGGAAGACCCCTTCAGGAAAGGGGTAGGTGTTACACAAGATTAAGTGGTTTTCGGAGGTAAGGATGAAGTATGAGCATGCAAAATGTTACGCTGCTAACAAGATGTAAGTATTGTTCCCTTGTGAATATGTCAGCACACTGTTTTCACGATGATAAAGTATGTTAGAATAGGTAGGTACCTACTAGTACAATGATAAACTACATTTTAGTGAAAGTAATTTGTACTTACTTAAATTTTAGGTAACGAGTTATTTTTGATGGTCTATCAAGATAAGTAGGTACAGAATTTCAAAAACCCCCAGTGGCAAAAAATATGTTTTAGTCCGTGTAAAAGAAATGAATCGCCGATCGATGGCTTTAGCGATAAATATTGAAAAAATATGGTTTTTGATAATTTTCAGTTATTTCCTGCATTTTATGTTTATGTGTGTCAGGAAATCACAATTATAAGTATGTAAAACTGTGATTACTTGTCGATGTATTTTGCTCTAAACTCGATGCAAATCGGAAGATTGTAGAAGTGAAAAAGTATAGTTTTAATGAAGCGAAAGGGCTAGATGATAGTCATGGGAAGTCTTAAAAAGCTAAATCGGGGTCAAAGAAAAAACATACCAAAATATGTAAAGAAAAAGTAACATTTGATAATGAAAATTATCTTTGAAAAATGTGCCATAAAATGCAACAGACAATATGATACTGTCAAGTTGTAACTTAGAACGCGTAAATTTTTCTCGTCAGCTGATCGCAACAACATTGTCGCTTAAAATATGTGATGATTAAAAGTGGTAATTTTTTCAGAGTACGAATTAGGATAAGCATGGTACGATTTGGGATAAGTAATAAATTCTAAATCTTACTTTTTCGACTTTATTATTATTTTTGGGGCCGATGTCAATCGTTTTTAGATAATTTGATTTAGCTAATCGTTGCTCAGATAAATACCTAAAGATTAAGTTTTCGTTTTTTTTTTTGATACATACTTTAGATTCATCACAATGGACGAAACATTTGAACTGGTACGATTACCTAAGGCAAGTTTACTCTGGGTAATATTGCGAAGGAGGCAAAAATTACATCGTTTTACCGCTCATTCTTATTTACAAGCCTCAACTGTACCTCATTTACCTCACATGTTATGTAGAGGCATTCCTCGTAGCGCGCCAAGATGAAGCGCGCCCAGACGAAGCGCACCTAAGTTGTTCCACATAGCGCACCCGTTTAGGCGCGCTAAGGTAATAAAGAATATGTGACACTAAGTATTAGTGAAAGGTACCTTCATAATAAATATAGCTTAGTGTGTACATAACATTATTAATATCTTAAGAGCTACTGGTCCTCAGGGTAAGTCGTACGTAAAATGTGACATGACTTACTCGTCAAATCTTTGATCTCGTTTCCCATCACAGCAGGCAATCAAAAGTAAACTCATTCTGCCATAAAAAATATAATACGTGCGCAGAAATAAAAGTTTAACTTTGGGGAACATGTCGCTTTGATGAAGTGAACGGGGTAGCCAGCCACGATCTGCTTGTTTGATTATGTTGGCATTACAGGCGCATCATAAATCCATCAGCTTTTATCTTGACAGTTTCATAGACCTATTATTTCTAGCATTAATTACTTAGATGTCTTTTTAAATGACGAAGCACTTTAATCAAAATTACTTGCAGGGAAACTTCCCTAACAGGTACCTACAATGCCAGCAGTACGATTTAGGAACAGGTACGATTAAGGTAAGTTTACCCTACTACGCGACTATAGTGTTAGTTAAAATACCTATTTACCTTACTTCTTATATTGTAAAGGCGAAAGTTTGTGAGGATGTGTGGATGTATGCTTGTGCCTCAAACTAACGACTGAACGGATTTACTGAGATGAAACTTGGAATATAGGTATATAGTATGTGTGCTGGAATAACATATAGGCTACTTTTTATCCTGGTACCACGCGACCGAAACCGCGGGCGGCAGCTAGAAAATTATAATTTAATTATAATTATAATTTATAATAACGCAGACAGTGAGGCATAACTCACGAGAATTTATAAGCGCCAAACTTCTATTTAGATTAGTATTATTCAAAGAATATTTCAAAATACCTTCATAATAACTCGCTTATTCGTGTCACATCTATCACCCTGCAATAGAATACCAAAGTGTTCAGTGCAACGGTCTCAGGAGTCATATATATTTTGCTCTAGTCTACTCTAGTGCACCTATGCGATCTTTATAAAAAATTCAGTTCGGATCCGTTATGACGAGCCGCATTGCAGCGCTGATGCGATGACCTACATCCAGCACAAAGCCTCCTCTGGCCACTGCCACCTACGTGCTTTGACTGGTACTTTTAGGCATGCAATAAGTCAAAATATGTACCTACTTACATGCCTACTGGTCACTTGACTGGCATGGCGATTATGCATCTTTGTTATTATAAGTTTATATCAGCCGGTTGTCAAAAATGATGACTTTGCTATAATAAATAGCCAATTATGAAACATCAAACAACCGTTAAAATAGATATTGATTGCAACAAAATTACAAAAGGTTGATTTTTATTTATTTTAGTTATTTATTTACCAATTTCATAATATTTCTATTTTACTCGTCTAGTCTAGTCTAGTATGAAAGTGATTGTAACAAAAAGACTGAGTATGCCGATCGTATTTACTTCATTTTCTCAATTTCTGCTGGATTATGATGGTAATACGTTCTTATCAAAACATAAAAGTTGTCATTCACAAAACAAGCACAATTTTAAGATATCTTCAAGAAGTACCTACCTTAAGAAAGGGACCTGTTTTTGTCGTTGTTCCCACGGTCCTTATAAAATAGTTTGCTGAGATACCTAATTAAATCGGTGTCTGAGCCCGGAGGGATGTTTGTTCACAGAAATAAAACCTGTTTTCTATAAAACGAAAAAACACGATGTTCTAAAGAGCCGCGAAATACCTACATATAACTTTAAACACCTACATGATGTAACTCCAGTAGGTAATCTTTCCAAGTGTTTATTCATGCTCCAATTTATTGTCCCTCTACGATCGTATTTTCTAAAGCGACCTTATTTTCTTAGAAGCTGTTTTATGTAAGAAAACCAAGAGAATGGCTTAGTCTTTATATACGATCTATACCTACAACGTAAATTATTGTTTTTCCATAGATAAAATGGAAAATAATGGTTCGGCGTTGTTGTACAGAGAATTTTCAATCTGACTTACATGGTACACGCATCTGACTATGTACCTTTATATACAAAACCGGTTAAGTACCTACCTTCTTTATATAAATAATAATTTACAGTCGTTATAGAGTTTAATGAAAACACACTCACAAACGCTTAGTCTGATGAATCAAGACAGTTAGGTTTAGCTTAGGTTTAGGTTATGTTTAGGTTAGGTTTAGGTAAGGTTTAAGTTAGGTTTAGTTATGGTTTAGGTTAGGTTTAGGTTAGGTTTAGGTTAGGTTTAGGTTAGGTTTAGGTTAGGTTTAGGTTAGGTTTAGGTTAGGTTTAGGTTAGGTTTAGGTTAGGTTTAGGTTAGGTTTAGGTTAGGTTTAGGTTAGGTTTAGGTTAGGTTTAGGTTAGGTTTAGGTTAGGTTTAGGTTAGGTTTAGGTTAGGTTTAGGTTAGGTTTAGGTTAGGTTTAGGTTAGGTTTAGGTTAGGTTTAGGTTAGGTTTAGGTTAGGTTTAGGTTAGGTTTAGGTTAGGTTTAGGTTAGGTTTAGGTTAGGTTTAGGTTAGGTTTAGGTTAGGTTTAGGTTAGGTTTAGGTTAGGTTTAGGTTAGGTTTAGGTTAGGTTTAGGTTAGGTTTAGGTTAGGTTTAGGTTAGGTTTAGGTTAGGTTTAGGTTAGGTTTAGGTTAGGTTTAGGTTAGGTTTAGGTTAGGTTTAGGTTAGGTTTAGGTTAGGTTTAGGTTAGGTTTAGGTTAGGTTTAGGTTAGGTTTAGGTTAGGTTTAGGTTAGGTTTAGGTTAGGTTTAGGTTAGGTTTAGGTTAGGTTTAGGTTAGGTTTAGGTTAGGTTTAGGTTAGGTTTAGGTTAGGTTTAGGTTAGGTTTAGGTTAGGTTTAGGTTAGGTTTAGGTTAGGTTTAGGTTAGGTTTAGGTTAGGTTTAGGTTAGGTTTAGGTTAGGTTTAGGTTAGGTTTAGGTTAGGTTTAGGTTAGGTTTAGGTTAGGTTTAGGTTAGGTTTAGGTTAGGTTTAGGTTAGGTTTAGGTTAGGTTTAGGTTAGGTTTAGGTTAGGTTTAGGTTAGGTTTAGGTTAGGTTTAGGTTTGGTTTAGGTTAGGTTTAGGTTAGGTTTAGGTTAGGTTTAGGTAAGGTTTAAGTTAGGTTAGGTTAGGTTAGGTTAGGTTTAGGTTAGGTTTAGGTTTAGGTTAGGTTTAGGTTTGGTTTAGGTTAGGTTTAGGTTAGGTTAGGTTTAGGTTAGTAATGGTTTTTTTCTCGTTCTTTAGACGTACAGTGAATCAACGTCTTTGGGCCTTTTATTTCTATCATCAGCTTAACTCTTGTTGTTTTACGGAATTTATATCTATATGCAATTATTGTCCTATGCTAACAATATTTATAAAAAGCTTATATTTAACTTGAAACTATAAAAGAAATTATAAAAAAATACCCTCGTCAGGGAAGAATCGGGAGGCCGAATGCAGGGAGGGTAAGGTGAGGGGGGTTGAATCTTGGGGTTTTGGGATTTTTCCCCCCACTCACCGGAACTCACCGAACATACTCCCCATACATCATTATCACCCATCTCGGCTCCTGGGAGAACAACCATGTCAATGAGTGAGTCAGTGGTAGTTTAGCTTTATATAGTATTATTAAAAAATAGATATAAACGCTGCTTCCTCGGCAAACGCGCCACAAAGCCATCTGGCAACGTCTCACTACATTCTGACGTTTGTAGAATTCAGAACGACACGCTGACAAAACCAACCGGAAGTCAAGCTTTTATACGCGCGATGTTCGTTCATGCGGATGAATTATTAAAAAAATAAGGAAATGACTTTGTTAGACCGTTCTGAATTCTACAGTCAAAATATTGCGAGCAGCGAGACGTTGCCAGATCGCTTATGCTAAACAGCCAGCGTCGTAAACTCTTGTAGATTATAAAATATCTGTAGACATATTGCCAGATAGCCATGTTAAGAAATTTATCTTTGCAAATTAGGCAACGTCGATTTTTAATAAAGATACAATGCTCAGAGGTACAGGTACCTTGCCTACCCACATAAAAAATATTTTAAGTGGATTTCAGAATATAAACTTTGTAATGGGAACAAACAAATTCACACACAAACATTGGCATTTACAGTGTTGTGATTTTCGAGAAAAGTCACATGGTTGCTTTCTACAAAATTCGATCCAAGAAATTTAGCTTATTTAGATACCGTAGATGAAGTAGAGTTAGTACAGTCGCAAAGCCAATTTTATTCTAAATACTTTTTAAGTAAAATAACATTTAAAAATAAGGTCGTTCACGTAATAACTGGCGGTAATAATAACGTAGAGACCCTGCCTTCCGATCCTAAGGTCGTGGGTTCAAATTCAGTCGTGCACCAGTGGATTTTTCTGTTCGAAAAATGTATGTGTGCCGGTATCTCAAACGGTGAAGGAAAACATCGTGAGGCAACGGCAACAGCATGTCGTAGAGTTGGATCGTCTTGAGCTATCTATAGATTTTAGATAGCCCGACTATTTCATTTGTATTTTGTAAATAATATTTGTATTAGTTGTAGGTAAGTTTATTTCTGTTAAAAAATGTGTTATCATTTTAAGGAGGATATTGTTCATTTGCATTACAGACAGGTTCTATATAATTTTGGCATCGGATTCCATCTGGGTTTAGAGAGGGACTGGTCTACGTGTTCGGCATGAATTGAAAACTACAAACTGGGCTTTGGGTTAGGAGAACAGACGGTGTAATCCCTCTATCTGACGAATAATACAAATTTTGCAAAGTATTCACTTGTTTGTCAAGTTTTAAATCTTGAGACAGCTCGACTGTCTCTTATATTTGTAAATATATGTATAATTTATTACCTGCTTGCATCAATTTATTGTGTGTTATGTTATTTATTTAAGTTATCTTGTTAGCAAGCACGTTTGAGTAAAATCTACAATTTTTAAACCAGTTTCCCCCAGCTCATTCCTATCAGCAGAAATTCGACATAGATACTAATTGCGTATCTTAGATGACATTACGGTGACAGCGAGCTAATCTGATGATGAAGTCTGGAGCTCCTTGAACTCCTCAGAAAATGACAGAAGATATTAAAATACTCGAATATAGCTTCATTTGAATCACATTGCAGTTACCTAAAAAACATAATCTGAAAAATATTGATTTCATAAAAACTTATTTAAATATTGTTTTAGCTGATTTCAATATGCAATAACGAAAATTGTTTGAATATGCGTGCACTAGTGAGGAAATCAGCTCCGCACGTATTGACCGTGTCTTTCATGTGGACAAGGCCGACTAAGCTGAGAGGATGGAATAGGTGCTAGGCAAGCTTACTCCATCTTAATTCGTCCCGATGACTACAGCGTCCCGTCTGTGAAGGTAAAAGTTGCCTCCCGACGTTGTATAAATCATCTACTATAGATGGTAAAAGGCCTTAGTTTAGTGAGGAAATAGCTGGCGTGGTCTTCCGCCACACGTCTCATGAGCGAACATTGTAGTGTGCGAGAAATAACATTCTGGTTATTTTCATTGTAGTTTTATCCTCCTCAAAAGAATATTCCATCGAAGAATGTCACATGATTATCAATGGAATAAATTAGATATAAAAATTACATTAGACGAATTACAACACAGACATGGCGAGCGAAGGGAAAAGATTGAAGAAAGGGGCTGTCAAAATCTAAACATATATATGATATATATCAGTTTGACGTTTCTACAGATCCGGTGTGGTGCATACAAATAATATTCCTAAATTGGTAGAATTTTCAACAAAAATAAAACAAATTCAAAAATTAATAAGCAAGCGTAACAAATTTAAGATACGAAAATAAAAAAAATCTTAATCTATACTAATATTATAAAGCTGCAGAGTTTGTTTGTTTGTTTGTTTGTTTGTTTGTTTGAACGCGCTAATCTCTGGAACTACTGGTCCGATTTGAATGATTCTTTCAGTGTTGGGTAGTCTATTTATCGAGGAAGGCTATAGGCTATGTTTTTTTTCTTTCAAAATTAGGGATCCGTAATAAAATTGCTATTTTGTAACACAAGGTGTAAAATCGAAAACCTATTTTTGCGTGCGCTGCAAAAACTATTGACAATAGAACAAAATGATGTACTACGGGTTTGTAGATCCCATCAAGACCTACAAAAAAGTCCGCGAGAACATATATCTAGCTATCATGGTTTAATCACAATAACCGATTTTGTGTTCCAAATAATTATGAAATCGTCTGAAGAAAAAAAAACTACGTTAAATATGTATCGTAATATAAATCTTTATCGAAATTAAGCATTATGTTATCAAGAGTATTTATGTAGAAGTAAAATACTTTTTGTTTCATCTCAATCGGATATTTCGTTTAAAAGTTATCACGTGTGTAAGATGTTAAGAGTTGGTACCTATTAATGAGTTATGGGCCATAGTCCATTTATTGAGGGAGGCTATAATATAGGCAATATTTTATCTCGGTATTTCCACAGAAACGAGAAAAACGCGGGTGAAACCGCGGAGCACAGCTAGTTAAAAATAAGCCTTCTTTCGCAAAAATAGCAAATAAACAATAATAACTCTGTTAATATTAGTCTTTACAAAAGTAAATTAACAGAAATCAGAATTCCGGCGAAGCTTCAAGTTAAACTATGTAAGTATAAGTAGGTCGCTCATTCAGAGTAAATTACTTTGTCCCTCCAAGATCAAGTTGGCTAGCAGCTATAGGTACCTAGGTACATGTGACCAGGGGCGTTGCTAAGGGGGAGGCAGGGAGGGGTAGCTGTCCAAAAGTTTAAAATGCAAACTATGTTAGTCGAAAATCTCACAGAAACTTGCGAAACAATTGCCTAATAACGTTTATTGAAATAATAACAAAGCTTCTTAATCTAGATAAGTGGTCTAGGTGGTCTCCAAACTAGGGTAACCTGTATTTTGGAAACCTCCTTCCTTAGTGCTACAAAACAATCACATTATGATCAACGTTTTACATGCAAAAATTAATATAGAAAAAACAAAGAAATTAATTTAGATGCTAAAATGTGTGTGTGCTAGTATGTGTGTGCGTGCGTGTGTGTGTGTGTGTGTGTGTGTGTGTGTGTGTGTGTGTGTGTGTGTGTGTGTGTGTGTGTGTGTGTGTGTGTGTGAGGGGAGTGAGTATGTCAGAAGGGGGGGCCAATGTTACAAAAATTGGCACATTGTTTTTAACAATTTTTTAAGTTATTTCAGTTATGTTATTTTTAATTGGGACGTGATCAATTGGGACATGCCCCCCTGGGCCATCGACTGGCGACGCTCTTGTATATGACATACCTACTTCATTACGTAGGTATATAACTATTCTCTCTACCGTATTGCCTTGTCTTGCATTTACTCGCAAAATGTGATCTCAACTTAACTTTAATCAAGTAACTGAAAATGTATTACAGAAATTCAAATACAGGTATTTTTAGGAAAGCCTTTGTCAGACAAGACAACAGATTTGGCTAACCACAACAATGCCTTAATGCCCGTTTTAAAGCAGCAACGTTACTACAAAAAGCGCCATACAATTTTGTCCGAAAAACGTTGCATTGTACCTAATGAACAACCGTCATCTGTTAGTAGAATATTGAAACCGAGCGTTAATGGAAAAGCTCTGTCCGTGTCTTAGTAAAATAAATGCATTGGCTATTTTTACTATGGAAATAATAGAAATGCATGCATAAATACTTACTTCCGGTTCTCAGGGTAACGAGTGATGAATGTAAGGAGACTGCATGCAGTTATGATTCATGCTGCCTTGGCTTTTATTCAGCTAAGGCTATATTAAAAATGTGAAAACATTCAGAATTCAGCAGATTTTATTTAAATACTTAGTAAATAATATGATTACTAGGTACTAGTTCAGTGTAAGAAAGAACCAGTGTGTGAAAGGATCTTTCGTGGACTTATGTGACTCTATGTAGGGTCGGTAAGAGTTTTGGCTAAGGTGTTTTATGACCGGCCGCCTGCCTGACGTCAACCCTCCTTGGGAATACTTGCTTATTGTATCTGATCATGTTGGAGGATACTATCCCTTAGTCGACTTTTAACTACATGCTCGGGGAGAGAAGCAGCTGGACGCATTCCAGCAGAGAAGTTCCAGTAAGAAGTTATTTAATATAAGTAGTATGTCCACAAATACTTTTTATTTTTTATTTAATATAAAATATAAATATTTTATTTCAGACAATCAGCCCTCCTTTTTTGGTCTCCCGGTAGTTGAGTGCCAACTGGCATTATGACAATAGAAAATGTCATAACACCAGTTATCATTTACGTGTCTGCAACATTACATTTGAATCAAAGTAGGTCACAATATTGATTGAATTCTTAGAAACGGAGTAAGTATCGTCATGGTAAACGTATTGTTTATTCTAAAGAGGATGTAGGTACTCGATTTCCGTACGGCAATATTTTGAAACAAGCTTGAAGCAAAACTGGGGGTGACTCTTAAACATTGACACTGTTTATTATTCGCACTGTGAATGTATGGCACTACAACCAACACGATATTGATAGATACGTAGGTGAGTACTATGTTGATCTTCATGGAGTTAACCTACTTATAACCCCTGCTTGAACCCTGTCAAATCTTGAAAAATGAATGTTTGAAGTAGTGCGATTCTTTACGTGGATTATTCTTTATTTTAGATAATCACTTTAATTTAAAGGCTGTAGGCACTTTAAGACACTAATGAATTTGAGAATGTCGTTATTTCGTCGTTACTGCGTAACTAAAAAAATCATGCCAATAACACTTGGTTTGACTTGAAAGATCTAGGTAAAAATTCTTGCCGTAGTTCTCTATGGATCAGATATTTTCGACAAGATTCGATAATTCTGTAACTACGCGGTAGGGTAGGTAAATATTAGCACTTTTAACGGGATATTTACCATGTTATATGGCCAAACGCCATGATTGATCACGCAAGAACAGTAAAAAAGTTAATATAGACTGGTTAAGTTTAAGTTAGGTGCCTACTACGTTTTAAAAGTTTACTACTATTTTAAAAGTTGATTATTCCATCTATAAGCTTCTGTAAAAACACATTTGAATTGAATGAATTGGTATGTAAACCACCTTATAATGTACCTAACTCAATTGACCTAAATGCAGGGCGCGTCGCAAATTGATACTCGTACAATATGTACAAACAACAGTGTACAGTCACAGTGAAATGTAGGACGGAGTGAAATGTATTCAAATATATTATTAATTGATACATTAATCAACATAATAAACGCTCACTCTAGCGTGGATTAGTTTCATATTGCAAATCGTACTGAATACCTAAATTTAGACATGATGTTTGTTTGTTTTTGATTAAAACGTCGCAGTAACTGCAGAACTTGATGAAACTCGGTATCGATGTAGGTAATAATAAACCTTAAATAGCAATACTAGCTCCCATATAGGCGAAACCATGGCTTAAAATAGTTTATGATCAATAAGATCATGTTTATCCACTTTTATTAGTTAAAAAATGTGGTATAGTAGTTATTAATGGTAATGGTTTCACAAGACCGTCTTAAATCTACACTCAATCTGAGAAACTATTCAAATATACATAGACACATACATGTTATCTCGCCCATAATGAACTGATGTGGTGAACCATGGTGACAGGTGATTAGCCCTCCGCCATATATATGATCCATCATTTTTCAGTATAGGTTAATAGGATCAAGCTATTCAAATCTATTATATACTATAAAGTTTGTTAGTTTTTAATTGTTTATAAGGATATAATTTCATAAGGTATGGAACCGATTATGAAAATGCTTTCACTGGTGGAAAACTACACTATCCCTGAACTTTATAGCTATATTTTATTCATACGTGTAAAACCACGACGGTACATTATAGTCATTAAGTAAAGTTCAATTAAAATTAAATAACAATACGTAAATAATGTATTCCAATAATTGATTATTAATGTAGGTAGGTACCTATCTACTTAAACTGTACTAGATTAGTAGTTATACATAGCTTATTCTGAAGTAAAAAATATTCGTAGTAAAAAAAACTTATATACATTCCATGTTTTATTCAAACCAGCCATTAAGACATGTTTAGAACCACAAAAATACAGCTATTCATATTTGTAATATTAGTAGATTTCCATACAATACAAGGATTTTACTCCTAAAGGACTCCTTTGTGTAAGAAGAAGCTCATTTGACAAAGAGCAATAAAGGAAGCAACCCGCACTAATGCTAGATCTTATCCTACATCTGCGTAATGGAATAAAAACATTTTCTAAGGACGTACTATGAATATTGCGAAGATATTTAATTTTCTAAGCATACAAGACTATGTTATCTAGAGAATTAGATAAAATAAAGTACCTTATATTTTTCTTTTGAACAGACACATACTCGTACATAGTTCTGACCCCACACTAGGACTCCCTGTGTCGTGAGTATTAGAAACTGAGAGAACCACAACACTCAAACTCAGAAAAAAAATTACTTATAAACATTTGTCAAGCGAAATTGAACCCGCATCTAATGCGTCTCAGCCGAGTACTCACTCGTTACGTCACCGAGGAAGTCTAAAAAAAATTGTTGATATACCTACTATTAAGAAAGGTTCACGCCAATAAATTAAAAAGTTTTCTCTATGCAAAAATTTTATAAAAATTACTTATAGCTTAACACGTTCGCTGCGTAGCACGATTTATGCTACCTACCCATTGGTGCGTCACGAGGTCTAAACGAACTCGTTATTGTCTTCTTCTTATAGCGGGACGAGGTTCTTTACATATCGTACGTACTGTCATCTTAAAATCAAAATATTTTTATGAAAATGGTCAAAAAATTCTAAATTTTTGCATATATCGTTAGATGATAGATGTGAAATTATGTATGTGAGCTCGCCTGACGATCAGAATATAAATGAAAACAAAATAACAAAAACAAATGACGAGACCTATATAATCTCGTAACGCACTGAAAGTAAGCAAATTACGAGATATTTTAGATCGCGTAACGCACATGTGTCTAAATATTAATAAAAACAATAGTGATGGGATTAAATAAAAATGCAGTACTTATCGAGAATCAAGATAATCATTTACTAATAATTACTAGTTTGTACTATTATTACGTTTTAAAAAGATATTAATGTTTTTCGTTGAAACACTTTAAGCACAAAGCTAACTTCAGTAAATGATTTTTGCACATATATTTTTCATTTTTCTTGTTAAAGGTAACCCATGCATTCACTAAAGTCGTTCCGAAGATTAATTTCGATAAAGGGATTGTGATCTTGGAAAATGATCACCTTTCACCGTCACATCATCATCATCACCATTCGAAAATGAGAGTTCTAAAATTCTACGTGACCGTTTCAGGTTGTTTTTATTCTTAACGATGATAAGTATCACTTGCACTCTTCAGAAGATAGCACAACACTACTTGATTTATGATCAAGCTTTGTACGAAATATTTAAGAGATCCAATGAGTCTCGTATCGCACTGAATGCAAATTTTTACTACTTGGTCGCTACGAGACCTATAATATCTCGTACGTTTTTATTGATAAAAATAATACATTAACCCTTATTATGAATGGTGGGATAATGCATCTCATTCTAACTTTAAAAGAACCTAAAGAAAATGCTTTCGCCCGAACGGGATAGACATGCAATTTCACTGCCGCACTGAGTTGAAAACTCGTACGAGTACTATTAGATCTCGTAACGCAGCGAACGTGTTAACTGTTACCTAGGTAACTTAACTACTTCCTTATTCTGACTAAACTCATTAGTTTTTTCATAGACTTTTACTTGTATTAGCTTAAAAGTTACATAAAGGCGCTTGTAAGGCTCGTATTCAAGAACAAGCATACATTAAAAAAAAAAAACAGATTTTAAGAAAAGTTCGAGAAGGTACTAATGATTAGATTCACGCTTTTCATTCCTTTAAAATGCGGGCCTTAGTTATTTGATGTACCTACTATCATCAGATTCAAAGACCTTCATAAAAGTATACTATAGGGACAGCTATGTGTCACCTAGAATAATATATAATACCTCCCTTATATAACTAAGTTCTTGACAATTTATTTACATTATCTTTATTAGTTTTCCGCATTCAAACTACTTAGTGTGAACAGAGCTTTATCTACGTAGGCACTTAATAAGTTTACCGCTTGCTACGACACGACAGCGGGGACTACCTAGTCAGAGCGTATACGTGGCCAGTCGTGTACCTACCAACAGTCACATTCATTATTAAAAATACTTTGTTTCTTTTCACGGCTACGAGGCAAAAGATTCTCACACATAATTAAGTTCAATAAAATTTTATAAAAACATAACTTCCGCAATTCCGTGTCAATGGCTGACAAGTTTGCAAGGATGCTACTCCCGGCTGCGGTTCTCATTCTGCTAAGTGGTGAGAGAAAGATTATATTCCTAACTTTATTCGAGTTCGCGTGTCTACAACTTTTGTGATAAATGTTCAAGCACTCTTAATTTTTCTCTCTCTCTTGATGTTATTTGAAAAGTTTATTAGACCATCGACATAAATCAAGAATATTGTTTTCAAGAAAGTGTTTGAAGATAAAAGTGTATCTATCTAATAAACTTCAAGTAGGATACCATACTACGTAACGTAGGTTAAGAACAATGTATGTATGTAATCCTATCTAATTATTTTAGTCCATTTACGTAATGGTAGAGTTTGCCTTTGTAATAAGCTTTTGCGTTCTAACAGATTACGACTACGAGTCATTATATTCGTTTTAGTAACAAAATTATTCATGAAGCTTTATAAAATAATTGTTAATTATTGAGGAGCATTACGTAAATTATATTTTGTTTAGTTTTGAAATCAAATAAATGTGCTGTATCATAAAATCTGCTAAGTTTCCTCACAATGTTTTCCTTCACCGTTTGAGAGTACTGATATAGCGCACATGAATTTTTCGCACAGAAAAATCCATTGGTACCTACACGACCGGGTTTGAACCCACGACCTTAGGATCGGAAGGCGGGATCACTACCAACTAGACCACCAGTGCTCTAAATGGTAATAAAACCTTAGTTAAACTAGATATAACGTAGACTTGACGTAATTACAGCCAACTATACTTCTCGAAGTATTTTATCTATCTTGTACTGAAAAAAGTAAATATTTGTACTATTTTATGTAACTGTATATAAAAAGTATCGGTACTATAAAAGGTCCAATCAAAAATCACAAATGCCAGTTCCAACCCAGTAAAGAAAGCTGACGTATTTCATTAAAAATGTATCATTCTTAAAGCACCTTTAGCACAAGTAGTTCTAAATAGCTTCTACTCACGGCTTATCTATTCAAATATAAGAAATTCTACTGTGTAAATGAAATATTCTCATTCGTAAAGAATCGTATTTCTAGCTTGTTTCAATAATAAAAAAAACTGTGTTAATCATGGTTTAAACAATAGGATGTCTATTCCTATCTAAAATACCTGAGAGGTTCACCTCAAAATTTCGGAAAAGTGCCAGGTCAAGAAAGTCCCAACTAAACCGACGAGCATGTACGAAGGAAGAATGTAATGAGAGTGAATGAAGCGAAAGAAGTATGTCAGGGTCGTAGCAAATGGAGATCCGTGTTCTGCCTAACCCTATGGGAAATAGGCGTGATTTTATGCATGTAGAGGTAGATATAAAAATGACCTCGGTGACGGTTGAGACTCGACGAGTGTTGTTTCGTTCGAAAAAATGTTGCATTGCATCTTCTGTTATTATTTCTTCCTGGTTTGGATGTTGTGTTGGTGCCTACCTACCATGTTGGGGTACTCATCGTTTTTGATACCCACGATACAAGAATCCTAGTGTATATGTGGGGCCAGAACCAATATTTGGCAATGGTATAAATTTGCAAGTAGCGGCCTCGGTGGCTTAGCGGGCGATTGCTCGACAAAGACGCAAGAGGCGCGTGTTCGATTCCCGCTGCGGAAGAAATGTTTGCATGTTCTGTAAATATTTCTTCCGGGTCTGGGTGTTGTGGTACCATGTTACTCGTAGTTTCTGATACACGACACAGGGAATCCTAGTGTGGGGTCAGGACTATGTATGTGACTGTTGGCTGTTATTTATATATTTATATCATGTGAAAATTGAAACACAATAACGGACTTATGAAACACAAAGTGTAAGAACTAATCGACCTCGCTATTGATTCGAAGACACCAAAAATAGTGCTTGTTCTAATAAAGAATTCAGTGTAATTCCAGTTGGCCTCCTTCACAGATGCTCGCTCCCATGGATGTTGACACACGGTCAATATTAGCAGCTTTATTTGTACTAGTTTACCTTTGCTGAAAGGTGAAGTTCGTTTGTTCGTCTTAGTTTAAAGGTTTACTCACACTCAGTTTAAATGTTTATTAACTGTCTGCTTCTGTAGGTACTGAACCGTATCTTTTTAGGGTTCCATGCTGAAAGGGTGCCAACGGGACCCTATTACTAAACCTAAGCTGTCCGTCCGTCTTTTAGTGGGCTGTACCTACCTCATGAACCGTAATAGGTAGAGAAATTTTGAAAGAGTTTTATTCGATATATACGGAATGACAGTACTTATTGAAAGGTAGTGCGGGTAATAAATAAATAATTATGACAAGATAAAAAAGATCAATATTAATTAAACCGTCAATATGAATAAAATGTGTTATATTATTTACCTATGTATCCAGATATTGATATCTCGGTCAAATTTCCTAAAATCGTAAAACAAAATGTGTTTGTTGTTTTTTATTGTGCTATCGACTAAGTTGTCTGATATTAAAGATTTATTATTATTTTATAATCAATTTTTAGAATACATATAAATCTAATTCTATCGTTTATTAAAATGAGCCGTACTTAATTCATAAGTTGTTATTTTTTTTTCATCTAAACTAACTAAGGGTACAGTTTCTGGTTAGTAGTGTTCTTAAACCTATATTAAGTTTATGCGAACACTAGGTTCTCGATAAAAACAGTCATTATCTATTATACATACATTACCTAAGCTTAGTAGGCAGTCATTTAAAATAGTTAATGAAATAGGCTGTCATAGAAATGACAGTAATAGGATAGGGTGGGTGGTATCGTACATACCTACCTCCTACCTGAGTGGGTACAAAATACAGGGTGAGTTTTCTCGAGGACCCTCAGAAAACTATAAATCTTAACGCCTGTGGAAAATAGAATAGAATAAGTTTATTACAGATTACAGGACCTGGTTTTTAAATCTTTAAGTCATGACGGAGGCCTTCAGGCAGCCTAAAAATTCCGTCACAAGAGTTTGCCATTAGCTCATACGAACTTAGGTATGTACGTACTTACTTTTACTACATTAGACAAAGCAATCTAAGGGCCATAAATTAGGTTATGTAAATAGTGTAAGTATTATCAGACCCTTCGTGTACCTAAAGATATTGAGCTTTCAGCTTTGTTACCTAAGTTAGGTTTATGTAAGTAGTTACGTTTTATTATAAGTATAGATTAAGTTTTTCTTGGCTTTTTTATTCAGTTTTGTTTTATATGGGTGATATGGTCGCAAAGCGTACCTACCTAATAATACAAAATATCAAAATATCTTAGAATACATGGGCTCATTTGATAAAAATAAGAACTACATTAAAAAAAAAACTTTTTTTTAACTCATCCTTTATAACTTTTAAGTGAGTCACTTGTACACCCATCAGTCATGCATATTTAACGTTTAAATCCACAAATAAGCTATATCGATCTCAGAGTCACCTTGTAAATCTACGCTAGTATTCTAACTAGGGGATACAATAATCTATCTATCTAGTCGTGTCACAAGTTCTTTGGAACTAGTGTGGTGAAAGGATTTAAAGTGCGCCTCAAAAGCTCCTTTCGTGCACTGGCTCCTTTCGTGTATCTTTCGATAGAATAACTTTTTGATGATCATTTTTATAACAATATTGCACTTTCCACAATGTAGGTCACACAGTGCTTGCGGTTCGAAAAACATATCGTAGTCGTAGAACAATGACGGATCTGCAATTTAGCTACTTTACAGTAAATCAATTTATTTTGAACGGCTAGCTCTATCAACTTAAAAGGACATGTTGCCATATTAAAAAAATGTTATTATTTAACAGTTTACGATATTATAGGTAAGTCGGTTAGGTAATGCACATAATATTTCGATCCGTCATTGCTCTACGACTACGATGATATCATGTCGAATGCGCGAAAGAAGCCTTTGAGGTGCACTTTTCCTTTCACCTCACTGGTTCAAAAGAACTAGTGACACGACTAGCAGTAGTAGTGGTAGGTACCGAATACGCCAGAAACCGTCATTACTGCCACCTTTACAATATTGTTTGTGAAAATCTGTGAAAATGTAGGGTAGTCTGTTTCACGAAAAAAGTCTCGCAAATGGGGCTGCTGGTAGTCTTCGTATCACAGGAAATTGCCGTAGAATTTGTTTTAGTGCCGCCAATTTCCGCGGGACTTCTTTCGTGAAAAGGACCTTATATTAGTTTATTACTTAGTTATAACGGGATTCAATCGCGTGCCTTCTGTTAACAAATTGCTAAAGTTTAAAAAACTGGTCAACTGCGAGTAGAAATCGCACACAAATTCCGTACCATCGTTCATGTAGGTACACAAATGTTTCTTCTATGGGGCTCCCTTTTATTTTATTATTTGTTGTTATAGTGCTAATATGTATTTCTATTGCGGTTCATGAGATACAGCCCGCTGACAGATGGACGGACGGACGGACATCGGAGGATTAGTAATAGGGTCTCGTTGGCACCCTTCGGGTACGGAACCCTATAAATAATACGTGTATAACGTAACTAACCACTGAACGGAATGGGATGAAACTTTGAGAGATTTATGGCTTGTTTCATTAAAACTTAAAACAAACATAATGTCTTGATTACAGTTCATAATCGTCTTGATTGTGAACATCATGTCTTCCCTAAGTTTGTGTGAAACATAGGGATGGTTCGTTACTTAAAGGACAGGCAATCAATTTAACCGGGCAATAAGCCAAGTGAGGGTTAATTCACACAAACATATTATCTCGCCTATTTCGCATAGGGGGCAGGCAGAAGACACGACTCTCCATTTGCTACGGTCTCGCTTTATTCACTCTCATCGCATTCTTTATTCGTCGGATTTTAGAGATTTTATAAGTATAGTCTAGAAAACTTGTGTCATGTGCCTCACAAAGAGCCTTTCTGATGAGCTTTTTGTGCACAAAGGCTCTTTTAGTTTTTCGAACTTTTGGTTCTACGACATGCCGGTTTTCTCACGATGTTGTCCTTGGTAGGGAAACTGTATGGTAGACCCGCACCTACCTTCAGAATAACACGCTTAGCTCTTTCCAATACTATAATATGAAAGAGTTTTAAAAATGAAAATAATTTACGAAGACGACTGACTAGGTTTTCTATATGGGATTTAAAAGTGAGTGCCTGATCAATAAATATTAGGTACTATATATGTTTAAAAATTCAATTTTATGTAAATATCTATGTACCTATGGAGTATAGTAAGATCGAAAACTTACGTAGGTATATCCGGCTTTATATGGGTTTGGGTTTGAATATCTACATCTAAAAATCGAACGTAGCTGCAGCATTTTCAGAGCTCGTCAAGTCAAGAGCCGAATTTCGTCGAAGCTGGTCGAAAGGCATTATTTACGGCGCAAACGTTCAGGGCTGGAGTAATGAACACCCCGCTCTGCATGGTCTGCATGTGAATAAATGATCGCCGACCGCAATGCTCACTGCCGTGAATTTCTAACCGGGTTTTCCAATTGTGAGCTTATGGAAAAATGGAAATTCAGTCCAATATTTGCGTTTTATTGCGTATTGCGGAAACAGGTTCGGTGTAGGTATTCTAACATTTTATGATATATTTTAATTTTAATGTACCTGCCGATCTTTATTACATAGGTATTGCTGCCCGTAATTTTTGATATATTTTTGCTATTTTCTTACATTTGCGATAACTTCCTATTATCAGTAGGTATATTGAGAGCACTTGTGGTTTAGTTGTAGTGACCCTGCCTTCCGGTCCTAAGGTCGTGGGTTCAAATCTGGTAACCAATGATTTTTTCGCAGACAAGCTACGCAGTGTACCTAATCTAAAAATATGATAGGTACTAGGTCCTTTATAAAACTGCTCTTATGTTTCAGTTTCAACATCAGCAGAAGAAGTGAGGAGATGTTACTGGTGCGGGCCGCTTGCGGAGCAGGTTCATAGAAGCCAGCGCGCGCCACCTTGCGGGCCCGATCTGCAGGAGACGCTGTGCGACCCTGGCTACACGGACTGCGCTATCGTCGCTACCTCGCCACGTAAATATACAGCTTATTACATTATCAAAACTAGATTTTAGCAAGTCTTGTAGCGGAGCAGATGCTTAGAAGTCAACGCGCGCCACCTTGCGGGCCGCAGCTGCAAGAAACGGTGTGTGACCCTGGCTACATGGACTGCGCTGTTGTAGCTACTTCGAGACGTAAATATACAGCTTATTACATTATCAAAACTAGATTTTAGTAAGTCTTGTAGCGGAGCAGATGCTTAGAAGTCAACGTGCGCCACCTTGCGGGCCGCAGCTGCAAGAAACGGTGTGCGGCCCTGGCTACACGCACTGCGCTGTTATAGCTACTTCGCCACGTAAATATACAGCTTATTACATTAACAAAACTAGGGTATAACATTTAAACGGGTTTGAACGAAACTTCTAATATGTATCTTTTTATTCAGGTTCAACGCGAGCGAGGCTGCCCTAGTAAAAATACTCTAGAACACTTGACGTTGATGTGTTTAAACTTTTAATTTGAGATCAAGACTTTTTTCACTATTAAGAAGCCCGAGCTTAATATTTCTCATGGCTGCTTGAGCGAATAACTTACACTTACTTTCTTTACAGTGTATGTCGAGTCCCGATTGTGCGTCAAATTCTACCAAGACGAATGCTACTCCCTCTACTGTAACTCCTCAAAGACCTGGCGAATGATCTGCCCATGCCAGGGCGACCTTTGCAACGGACAAAAAACTGATAGAGAAACCAAGGCGTTTGCTGCTTTGGCCAAGATTGTAGGCAAACACAAAAGAAGTAAGAGAGGTCTCGTAGGATCCAAAGGATTTATATCAGCTGGTAAGAAGAATGTAAATAACAACACAAACAAGGTACCTGATAATGAAACACATAGTGCTATGCAGTTTCAAGAATCGTCTGAAGAGCAAAATGAAAATATTGAAACACAAACTGTTATCACAGAAGTGACAAATGTTCATGAAGAAAATGCGAGCGAAAATGACATGGGTAACAACATCGATGAAATTAAAGTTGAACAAGATATCGATTCAGAAATGCAAAGAGATCAACCGATTGACGTAGAGATAAAAGCAGCTGAAGATGATATAAATGAAGAAACAGCAAACGTCGAAAATAATGAACGTACTGATACCATTGAATATATCAAAATAATTAACGTTGAATCAACCACGACCGTACTAGAAAACAAAGATCACATACCCACTGTGAGGACTCCAACAGAATTCGACAAAGAACAAGAAACTACAGAGATTCCAACACTCACTTCAATGATACCAACAAGTATTGAAATAGAACTTTCTATAATTCAATTCAAAAACCTAAACGACGATCTACCGCCACCAGAATCATTACTGCAAAATGCTACTCCGGGTAAAGTAACAGCGCCGACTACTTTGGGAACCGTTGATATAGGCACAACTAACCACATTGAAACCACTACACATTCTACTAAAGAAGCAACCAAAAATAACAATCAAATAAAAGAAACTAATAAAACTAATGAAAAAGACGACGCTAATAAAGAAGACGAAAAGAACGGCGAAGACCAAACTCTAAAAACTCTATTATTCATTTATATTATAAATCTTTTGCTTTTAACCGCTTTTTAATTTAAATGAAATAATTTAAGCTACGAATTGGCATTTGATCTCTAAAACAAAGCTTTAAATATTTTTTAAAACTTAGATTTGTATTTGTTGTAGAGTTAGTTAAATGTGATATTAGAGTGTAATAGTCAAATGCATCAGGACTTTAACTGGCACAAAATAAAAAACCGCACGTACATTTTGATAGTTTTATTTATCAACCAAACAGAAAATCATAATCCTTAGATAGTTGTCTATTACTTGATTTTGATTCTAAGCTCTTTGTTCCTTGGTCATAAGCTTCTCTAATATCAGATTCAAATGGTTTCTGATGTTTTACTTTCTTAGGAATAGGACCGTAGTAATCGTATGTAGGTGGAGGTGCGATTTCAATACCGTCTATACTCCTTTTATCATTTACTCTTACGTTTACTTCAGTTTCATCATCACTGAGTTCGTTAACTATAGGTGTTGGTTCCTCTGCTTTAACAAAATTCTTATATTTAACATCCCTTTTAGTACTGACATTGCTTATGAGAGGAGCAGGAGTTTTAGGTCTCTGGTTTTGTTGTACCGAACCAGGTACATTATTGTCTGCTTTCTGTTGTTTAGAGGAGTAGTACAGTCCTTTTTGTAGTTCGTCTATTTCGCTTAGATCAGGCGGTGGAGGAGTTTTGGGTTTGGGTCTCACATCAGACCATGTCTTGGCTGGTATAAAACTACCTGCACCTATCATAGAACCACTATCATCAAAAGTATAATTGGACTTACTAGATGAAGCGGGTTGAAAAGGCGCGAACTCATCTATTCTTTTGTCTCTTTGTTGTTCAACATATTCCTCTTGTGTCATTTCTCTAAATTTCTTCACCTTGTCTTCGACGCCATCTTTACCAAGATCCCATTCTCTGACGTATGCCTCACGAAGTTTCTGTCTCTCCCGCTCTTGTTCTTCTTTCTTTTTCTTTTCCTCTTCCTCGGCCTTCAAGTCTGCTTCGTCTCGCTGCTGAGTTAGGAACTCTAGTAGACGCGCTGTGAAGCTTTCTCTATCTTCTGTAAATATAACAAATAAAAACTTTATTACTTATTCGTGAAGTTTTAATAAATGCATACATATTATGAATTGTTTAATGGGTGGATATTCCACCTAAATTGGTTCAGATTGTGGTTCATTACTGGTAGTTTCTGATACTCACGACACAGGAAATCCTAGTGTGAAGTCAGAACTATGAGACAGTATGTGACTGTTATAATTATACCTTCAGGTTCCTCAGGTGGAAGTCCAGCTCTGGCCCGCTGCCTAGCCCTCGCAGCTTTGACCCTGGCCGCCATGACCTCCTCACGCTTCTTTCTGACTTCCTCAGTTTGTTTCTGAGCTGTTAAAGTTTCTTCTCGCCTCTTGATGAGCTCGTTCATTTGCTTGCGGCGTTCTTTCTCGTCGGTGCTGAACGAGTAGTAGCCGACACCGTGGATCCTAGCCTCTGTGGAAATTGATTGTTAACAAAATTGACATATTATGATGGAAGTCACTGGCACACGTGAACACACATGATTCTGTGTTACGATGTTATAACCACATATTATTACACCCGTATCCCTCTAGGGTGGGCAGAGCCACAAGTAATCATAAGAAAACTTGCAGCCACTCCTGATTCAAGAGTCCCAAGATGGATATGGCGAACCATGATGGCAGGGGATTAGTCCATCTCTCATATAGATGGTCTATCATTTTAGAGAGGATTTTTCTTTACTTGCAGTCCAGCAGAGAAGTATTGTTTATAACAGATTTATAAAATAATGTAGGTATACAAGTATTCTGTCAGCCATCTGGTTCTCATAGACAGGCTTTCTTTGTTTTGGGGCAAAATGGCGTTGTGTAAAATGTCCACCAAAACATAATGGTTTTGAACTATGTGTTAACTATAATTATTCATTGAATAGGAATTTGGAATAAGACCGCAATTTGTAGAAAATTGCAAAAGAAAAGTATGTCCCATAGCACATAATGTTAACATTTCACAAACATACAAAATCAAGATTATACACGCCGAAAATACTTTCCAATCTGTCATGAGCAAAATATATTACCAATTTTGTTTAAGTCGTTACTAAAACACTATGTACAAACCATCAAAGAGTAGGTCCTGGTAATGTATATCCCTGTCCTTGCCAACCATTTCTCTCTCCTTCTCTTCCCATTTCTCTCGCAGTGACTGTAGGTAGTCATTTGTTTTTTGCACCAAAAGTGGAGTCTCCTTTTTCTCTTCCTGTAAATACAACTTTAATATAGTAAAGACAAACTACGTACTAAAACATATGACGAATAAGATTTTGTAATACTTGGAATATACATAGCACATGTGCTGGATTAACATATAGGCTATTTTTCACCTGGGTACCACGCGAGCGAAGCCGCGGGAGGCAGCTAGTGTATGTATAAAGACATACTATGGCAATATTGCTAAGAAATAATAATATTTTACAAGAACTGTCTACCTGAAGTTCTGGCTCTGGGAGAGTGCTGGTTTCAGTGTCTTTGAATGTGACTCTTTTCAGCTCCTCATCTCTCTTCCTAAACATTTCGAGGTCCGATTTGTGACATTTTCTTGTCCTCCCCAGACAATCCGTAAACTCAGTCCTGAAAGAATACACACATGTATACATAAGATATAGTATTTGAGAAACTTAATCAGCTGTAGTTTGTACTTTTTATAGTCAAAGTTGTCATCACATTTCATTAAAATGAGGAGTGACAGAATAAAATATTTTATAGGGCCTTGAAAAATTTCAGGTGTTTATTGAGAGGACTCAAGCAAGACACAGGAGTGGAAACTATTAGTCTTTTACCGCCACCAGCAGTCCTACCTAAAACATGATAAGAACAATATATTTTATGAAGTGTTAAAATACAACTTAGATTAAGTAATGGTGTAGGTAAGTTATATATTGTTTTTAAATTTAGAATAAAGCTCTTTTTATTTTTATTATTTTATTGGGAGGACTACTATTTTTATATTTAGATTCCTCAACCCCATGCTGTTTATTCAATCGAAGATCCCATGTCATTGTTCAGATGCAACTAAATATTATAATAAAAATAACTTTACCATCCATCAGCATCATCTTCAACTGGCTGTGTGTCATCATCACTAGGTTCATGTCGCATCAATGCCTCCCTCTCTCCCTCCTGCTTTTTGGTCTGGAAATCCACTAGGAACCTATCAGCCAGCTGCGAGGTCCCAACACCATCGGCCAGATGGTTGTATAACTCTGCCTTCTTCTCAAGGGCTGCCCTGTTACAACCACAAAGTGCTTATTGACCTTATTATAATTATTATTATTTTATAAATGATATTGTTGAATTAGTTTACTATTTTTATTATTTTCTTTAGTAGTAACATAGTTTATAGATAGATAATTTAACTACAGAACCAACTCCCATGTTTAGGAGGTGGGCGTTGAGACTGCGTCACAGTTCCAAATCTTTTGCAGTCTCATTGTTTTACTTGTAAAATTTGTCCCACTTGTTCAACAATTTTTAATTTACCTAGATTAGTGTTTAAATAATACATTGGTTTATCAATATTGTCAGACAAAAAAGATAAATAAATAAATAAAATAAAATTACATACATACACAATATTAATTTTGAAAGAGGTTTTATTCATTACATCAATGTGAATTAGTCTTTTTTTCTGTCTGTAGCTAAAGATTGTAAAAATAACTTTATTTGAGTGTAAAACGATCAAATTAACTTTCATCATTATCATCATTTTCACACCCTTTTCCCACTTTATGTGGGGTCAGCGCAACATGTAGTTTCTTCCATTTCCCTGTCAGAAGTTATTCTGTCTGATTCTTAAAAAAAGTACAATCTTAGTACCACTTACTTGGACTTTCTACAAGCTTCCAGCTCTTCTACATCAACAGCCTTTAAGCCATCTTTGAAACTCTTCTTTTGGACCTTATCAGATTTCTCTTTCTCTGGTTTTGGAGGCTTGAAGTTCTCAACCTTATGTTGAGGCAGTTGCTTCTTCTCGTACACCTCCTCCTGTTTCTTCAAGAGCTCCGCTTTGAGGTTAAATAGCTGGAATATGACATTTAACCAGGTAATATAAGCAGTTGGTACCAGTTCTGTCACTAGTTCCTTCAAATCAGTAAGTAAGTTAGTTTGTATGAGCTAGTGGCCAACTCTTGTGAAGTGAAAGTATCAAAGTGCGCCTCAATGGTCCTTTCGTGCAAACATGTTTTTAAACTATGATCCTATGACATGCCAGTTTCCTCACGATGTTTCCTTCACCGCTTGATAGTATATAATTTTTTAGAACAGAAAAATCCACTAGTCCACAACCGGATGCGAACCCACGTCTTTAGGATTGGAAAGCGGTATGACTTCCACTAGTAGGTACTCTCCAAAGTTAATTAATAAAGAGCCATTTCTTTTTCAGCATAACACGGCTGTTACGCAGCAGATACATAAACGCCAAGATATTCAATTAGACGGGAAATATTCAACTAAAAATAGGACCCTTTGCAGAAAAAATGGAATGAAAACATAGGCTTACCATCGACTTATTGAAAAGGATTTTTTTAGATGACTGCTCGTTCATTTTCAGGTTGTTAGAAGGACGTAGACATACTAATAATAGGCAGTCAAAAAGATCTAGTAGAGAGATACACACTGAACATAACACAGATTGCAAGGTTGAAAGAGTTTAGTTGGGTGTCTGAGAAGCAAAACAATTAATATCAGCTGATAAAGTTTGGTTTGGTGCTCAGAACATTCTGTCCGAGGTTTGGTGACAATTGAATTTAAATTGACAGTGACAGTTTTTTTCCCCCTTTCGATCAGGCGAAATTGTAACAACTATTCTGATCAGTCGGTCGAATCGTCGATTATGGTACCGATTATAGTCTTTCACCTTGAACATGGACTTTGTCAGTATCTGTGGTACACTGAAGTTCTATTTTAGCATGTTCACCAACATTGAAAAATAATAATATTAGTTGGCAAATGAATTGTGATTGGCCACTTGCTTCGCCATTGGAGATTTGGAGAAGAGCTTTGTTCGCCTAATTTCATGGTTATCTATCTATCTCTGGCAGACCACCATCTCACTGGCCGTGACGACAGAAATTCTAACAACGACAAAGGCAGTCTTGTGTACAAGCAAAACTAGGATATAATCCTACCCTGCCAATCAAAATAATAAAAGAGATCAACTAGTCCAACAAGCTTCTAGAAGATTATTTTGACCATACAGTGCAATAGTTTTGTGAAATCAAAATGTCAACTCCAGCCAGAAGACGCCTGATGAGAGATTTTAAACGGTATGTTTATCTTGGACTTCTAAACTCGGCAACATGGATGACAGGCATTTTTCTAGGTCGTGCAAGTGTTCCACATCGGAGTAACTTGGGCACCATCATTGGAACGTACTGTGCTGATTCATCAAATTACATCACAGTCGTTTTAATCGATTTCTATTTTGCTCTAAATTTGCATTTACAGCTTTACCTGCAACTCTCTTTGTTTCCAAGCATGATTTCGAGTTCATTACTACACTTGGGAAACTGTAGATGTATGCCAGGCTACGTCACTGTCTAGCTATAAAGTTGTTTGTTGGTGTTCTAATCTAGGTTATCCAAATTCAGATGGCTCTACAACTAATTAATGTTCGACAGGTATTTATTTTACAATTTTATGCCTAGGTAATTAATGTACCACAGCTTAAACAAGATTTCTAATGACTGACCTTGATCTTACAAGTTTTTGTATAAATAGAATTACCTTTGTATGACAATAACTGTACTTTGCCACCTACTGTTTTGATTGGCTTGTAATTCTGATGTTTTTTATTCCATAGCCTACAAGAAGATCCTCCTACTGGTGTGTCTGGTGCTCCTACAGACAACAATATTATGATCTGGAATGCTGTGATATTTGGGCCTCATGACACCCCTTTTGAGGATGGCACTTTCAAACTTACGATAGAGTTTACAGAGGAATATCCCAATAAACCTCCTACTGTGAGATTTGTTTCAAAAATGTTCCATCCTAATGTGTACGCGGACGGAGGCATATGTCTAGACATCCTGCAGAACAGATGGAGTCCCACATATGATGTTTCTGCTATTTTAACCTCCATTCAGGTATGTTCATATTTCTTGCAGTCGTAAATTCAACAAAGATTTAAACTCTGGGCGAGTTTAAATCTCGAGTGATCTGACAGAACTTAAGGAATAAAGTGTATTGAATTTTTTTAGTAAGTGAACAGTATTATAGTTTTACATCAACATTTTCCTGCCCTAATCCCACTAGGTGGGGTCAGCACACCATGTTTTCCTCCTCCATTTTCTCCTATCACTCGCCATCTCAGCACTCACTCATTTCAAACGCATATCCTCTTTCACACAATCCATCCATCTTTTCTTTGGCCTTCCTCTAGCAGTATATCCATCCACATTCATATTCATCACTCACCTTGTAACATGACTAGTAGTATTATAGCTTTACAGTAATCATGTTATTTGAAACTGATTTCTCCCTTTTATTTTCAGTCATTACTAAGTGATCCAAACCCTAATTCACCTGCAAACTCAATGGCAGCTCAGCTTTACAAAGAAAACCGGCGAGAATATGAAAAACGGGTGAAAGCTTGTGTAGAACAGTCATTTATTGATTAACACGAGATTGGCAGGACCTCACACTCCAGTGACGTTGTGCCTCAGCCAGGAAAGTGCAACCGACACATCCATAGTTCATTGGGACAAATGTGTAAATTAATACTGTAACATAATGTCATACATGTTAATAAATGGAGCAATTGTGTGAGTTTCTGTAATATCACTAACTATCCAACGAAAATTGAAGCGGTTTGGAAGTTTCTTGACAATATAGCAATACTAACACCACATGCCTTTATATACCTACTCTAGAACATACTCATTCAAAATTCACAATTTTATTAGAAATCTTTTTGGTATTGTGAATAGCTTAAAGTTCAATTGTATTTGTAATCAATTTTACATAATGGTAATTTTAAAATGTTTTTGCCATTCAATTTAGTGTAACATTCAATGGAGTTGTGAGCAGATAACATTGCACATAGATTTATCTACCTATTAGGGCTTTTTGTTTCTTATTTCAAATTATTATATCCTAAGTCAAAGAATTACAAAAAAAATGTATGTATGTACATAAAGTGCACACTTATTATTATTTATTTCTTGAATATGTTAAATAGCTATTTACTAAAAACTACTAAAAACCTGTTGTTGCACAATTTGTCATAAAAATGCAAAATTTGCTAGCATAGTCCCAATGAATCATTTTGATTTTGAAATGTGCATGTAGCAGTTTTGTCATTCATATTTTTATTCAAAGCTGTATGTTTGGGATGTCTAATGTGCTCCAGGGACATTTACATACCTAATATGTACATGTAATATTTTGTCTTCTAGTAAAACATTATTTTGGTTGTAGAGAATGTGTTTTTATTGTTACACCTCACATAGGATAGTTTATCAGGAAAATAATAAATGAAAATAAGATTTAAGAAAATAATTTTTATTTTACATTAACATAAGTGGGCCTAAACTAATTATTGCTACACAGAACCATTGTAATTATAAAAGTAATAAGTGGCATACAAAAAGTAAATTTTAAGTACAAACTATGAGGTACATAAAATTAAAATACTTCACCTATGTATGCCCTAATAAATCTACAGATACCCCTGTATAGGCATAAATCCTATTTGTAGGCACTTACTGCATTAAATAAATAATTAGGTATAATTCATACATATTCACAATGATTACCTCGTTTTCAAGTCTTCTTTTAATTTGTATTGTAAAAGTTCCATACACACCATAGCATCCTCAGCACTGTCATGACCTTCTACTGAGTTTTGAATTATCTTTCTCAAATAGTCAGTTGACAAATTTCTCAATGCTCTCTTGAAAGGGGGGCCCATTTTGTGTGGGAACAGTACACTTGTATCTATTACTGTGTCATGGATAAGTTTCAGAGCCTTGAAGTCAGACTCTAAACTATGACCTACTAATATTGTCTTACTGCTGAACATTGTAAGCAATGTTGCCTGTACATCAAGTAAAGTTGTTTTCACTTGAGTCATTTGTTCCTCTGTTATTCCAGAGTACCGGGTGTTATAATCAATAATAGGATGTAGAGGTTTTACAAGAGTTTCATAAACAACCTTACAAGCTGAATTAATAACTGTTACTCTAGTCAATTCAAGGCCATTTGTGGTATAACACATTTCACAATCTAGTGAATAAACACCATAGTCTTCTATGTGGGATTCAGGGGGCATAGTTGTAACATACCCCTTTAAGTGTTCAAAGTCCACATACTCATATACATGATTAGGAGCAACACAGCATCCATCAGATGTGCCATCTTGGGTGCAACATTGGTACCTGGCTTCACCTCTTACTCTGTATTTTCTATTTGGATGATAAATGCATTCTTCATTTACAACTGGGAATCCTTTTTTATTCACTGTGTATTCTTTCTTACATCTACAGCAAGTTCTTATGTAACCCTTTGGTGGACTCTGCTTGTTCTGCCCATAAATGATAGCTCTGCCCTTCCGTCCTGATTCATGAGGCCTAGGAAAACTGTTTTCCTTCAACTGCTCCTCAGTGAGGACCCACTTTTTGATGTTGTCATAAAACTTTGCCCCGGTAAACTCATGGGCATCTTCATATTTTTTTCTATTTTTGCTTTCTATACTCCAAGAACCGGAGTTCATAGCTTTCAGTGAAGAGTCTGGTTTCAGAGTGGCATCATTGCTAGATTTTTTAACGCCTTTGCATTCAACTAATTCTTTTCTGAGTCTGCTCACTGCTAGGACTGCTGAATTCTTATATATTGGTACAGTGGAGCACTTCTTACTGGTATTCAGTTCTTCATTTTGAGCTCTGGCATAGGCATCATGGGTAGAGAGGTACAATTTAAGGCATTCATCAATCATCATGTTTAAGTATATAGATCTTATGTTAGCAGGTATTTTTGATGCAAGTGGTTCAAAGACTCCAGGTCTATCAATAAACTTTTCGTTTGGCATGTGCGCAACTCTTTGTACACCTTTCTTAACTGTTTGACTTATAGTGGTGCTAGAGGATGCCTGAGGTTTTACTGGAGGTGGTATAGTTTTCTTTGTGTTCAACATAGTTGATGCATAAGGAACATGTGCTATACGTATTTTAGAAGGAGCAGGGTTTGGTGAACTAAATGTAGCTTTCTGTATTTCAATCTTGGTATGATCTCTAATCTCATTTTGCATACCTGGATTTGGAGTTATTGTTGATTGTATATTTCTAGAACTATGAAATTCTCGGACCTTAGTTAATCTCTCAGCCATTGTGTTAGCAGCACTTACTTTAAAATCAGGTTTCACAGGTGCTCTAGGTATCACCTTGATATTTTTGTCTGTTGTTCTGGAAACTCTTTTTTTACTTGGAATATATTCATCTTCAAGGTTGTCCATCACAGTATTTTCTTCTGGACTCTTGGGTTTTTCTGTAGGTACATATTCTTCAAAGATTCTTTTACATTCCAATGCAATAGCATCCTCATCGGCATCTGACAGATCATAGTCATCTGCCTCTAGTCCATTTTCTTCCAGAGTTTCAGGGTCAGAGGAATCCAACACTTTGTTCTCACTCCTGTGCCTTTCTTTATCTCTTGATTTCTTATGATGTTTTTCTTTGTCACTTTTTTTTCTTGACTTTGAACTGCTGGAATTTCTGGATTCAGAATGTTTTTCAGATTTCTTAGATGAGCTGTGTTTGGAGTGCTTCGGACTGTGATCTGAACTTCTAGAACTATGTTTCTTACTATCATTAGAATGTTTATCTTTGCTATCTTTTTTATCTCTCTCCCTGTCTTTACTAGAACTTTTATGACTGGATTTCTTGTGTTCATGTTTGTCCCTTCTATCAGATTTACTCCTATGGTTTTCATCAGATTTTTTCTCAGACTTACTTTTAATGTTTTCATCAGCCTTTTTCTCAGATTTGCTTCTGTGACTTTCAACAGATTTTTTATCAGACTTACTTTTATGATTTTCATCAGATATTTTTTTTCTGTGGTTTTCATCTAATGATTTCTTGTCAGATTTACTTCTGTGGGTTTCTTTTGATGTTTTTTTATCAGATTTACTTTTTTTATTTTCTTCTTTTGTCTTTTCCTCAGATTCGCTTTTGTGGTTGTGATCTGATTTGCTCTTGTGGTGTGATTTATGACTCTTTTCACTCTTCTCATCACCATTAATTTTCTTACTGTCTTTAGAAGGATGTTTTGATTTCTCTGACAAATTATCTTTATCATTACTTTTAGCTACTTCATTAGGTTTCTCCTCATCCAATATCTGATCTAAGATATCAAATTCTGGTCCAAGGTCATCAAACCCATTAAGATCACTAGATATTTTCCTTTTCTTGGGTTGTGGCTCCTCCTCGTCACTTGAGAAACATGGAGCTAGAGCCCTTGGTGTCGGCTGATAAGTAACAGAAGGTTTATCTGTCTTAGCTGCAACTTTGACTGGCTTATACTCTAATAATTTCTTTTTATTCACAGTTTTGTCAGTAGACGGAACGTAATTTAACTTGGTCTGTGAATCTTGACTATTTGTATCAGGAATATACTCCTGTAGCTCTTTTTTTTCAGTACCAGGTAAATATGTTTCCTTGGATTCAACAGCGCCAGTTGGTGTGTATGTATCATTCTGAACATTTTCAGCACTGCCTGGCTTGTATTTTAATGGTGGGCCTGGAGGATTGTATATAAAAGGCTTAGGATCATCATTTATATCAACAGGCCTCTTTATAGGCAATCCAGTCGATTTTCTAGGCGTGTAAGGCACTGGTATATGCCTCCTTCTTTGTTCATTAGGATCTTCTATGTTTTCCGTGTCTGTGCTGTTTATTTTATTGAGTTCTGCAATTGGTGTGGGATTGTACGTAGCTTTGGAAGCCGACGAGGTAATGGTTGCCGCTGTAGGGTTCGCAGCTGCTGTATATTGTGAATGCTGAGCTGAAGACTTCGCTCCTGATGTGTCATTTTGTTGTAGAGCTTTTAGCACTGCAGCCGACACTAGTTTCTGTAAGATCGCCCCACTTTCATCGAAGTCCAAATGGCGATAATGACAATAGGGTCGCTCGCAAAGCCCATTTTCGTTAAAAGGACAGAGTATTCCTTTAAAGTAGCCTGTCGACGGAAGCATTACGTTCTAACTTCGATGGAAATTGCTAAAAATCGTAGGCAAAAACATCAATGAACAGAGAAAATGGCTATGAAAGAAAATGAAATGAGTGAGATAGACAGACGGGAAAAACATGACAGGACTGACCACAGATTAAACAAGTTTTGGTATACACAGATTAAACAAGAAAAGGTTTGGTGATTTTTATTACAGACTAGCTGTTGCCCGCGACTTTGTACGCGTGTAGTACATTATTTTGTTCTATAATCAATAGTTTTCGCAGCGCACGCCTAAAACTACATATTTTGGGTTTTCTACCTTGGCTTACAATATTGCAATTTTCTTACGGATCAATAAACTTTTTTGAAATTTATTATAGCCTATACTGGAGCCTGATAATGTAGCTTTCTATTGGTGACAGAATTTTTTTAATTGGTCCAGTAGTATTGGAGCCTATTCGTTACAAACAAAAAAAAACAAAAATCTTTCCTCTTTATAATATTAGTAAAAATAAACAAGGCAAGTTTATTTGAAATTATGCTCGGTAATGTGTATGCTCCAAACACGGTAATTTTAATCTTCGAACACGGTAGATTACAATTTTCATGAAAACACTGAAACGAGTAGGAAATCAACAAAACCACAGATTACAATACTAGTAGCAACGTAACGTACATAGGCTATGTAGTGAAGTGATTACACAGTGGTAGCAAAACAAAACGATGTCATCATTGGCAGCTCATGGCAGCCTTGACGAAGCCTTGCGCTCACATTGCAGCAATCGTAACATGTTTCTGACGCCTTAACGTTAAATTTCACAACAATCTGGAGGTAAGGTAATGGAGGCCCCTAGTAATTCCCATTGGCTCATTTTTCAAAAGAATCTCAGCACAATATGGAGTTTTTTGTGAAAGTTTTACGTGTATTCCCTCTATCACTGAGGGAACTATCTAAACTAGTGACTGATGTATTTGATAGGCTGATAAGTGTGTTTCAATATTTGTATCCAGATTTTGGAGCAGAATAATAAATCCAAGATGTTGGAACAAATGGCAGAAGATTATGCAGCATATTTCAAAGTGGATGTTTTAACTGGATTTCAAACTGTTCAAGATGTAGTTGATAATATGCTAACCAGACTTGAAGAGCTCACAAGTGTATTGCAAATGATAAAATTGAAGAATAACGACTGTAGTTCAGCAATGTCCGAAGATATTATAAAATACAGAAGTGAAATAACCGTGTTGTCTAAGAAGATCACTACACTAAGCATTGTGATATCCAAATTGCAGTCAAATGTAGACATTCTTGAAAAGCAGGTAGAAAAGGCTGAATTGGATTTTGGTATAAGCAATGAAAACAAATTGAAAAGTTTATTTAAACCATTCTTGAGAAGAAAAGAAAATTTTCCACAAGTTGACCCTGGACAATTTGAAAGACTACATTTTGTTAGTGTAATGGGCAGCTTTGAAAGCAGCAGTAATCATTCTTAACATAAGGGTTTATAAGTTAGCTACTCACAGAAGCTTTGCTTGTATAAAAGTAGACTATACCAAGTTTCAAAAAACCAAAAACATTCCAACTTTCGGATTTATAAAAATAATAAATAAATAAAATAAATGTAAATTTGGACATTGTACATAGTGCCGTCTAGCCCTAAATTAAGCAAAGCTTGTACTCTAACAAAGATGGCTGATAGAATACTTAAATACTATTTTTGTAAATACATACATAATAAAATTATTATCATAACACCCAGATGAAGAAATATTTGCCGAACAAGCAAATATTTCTCTCTCAGTGGCAATTGAAGCCACACCTCTCAGCTGAGCGTCTCAATCAACATCTTGTGTCTCAGCAGAGCACTGGCCCGCCACTTCGAGGTCATTTGTGGTGTTATGGAGATAGATATACCTTCAACATATTTAAAAGTAAAACTATGATCATAAGAGGTTGTTGTTAATAATATATCAGTGCCTTGTTTTGGGATAATGGGAAAATAAAAATTATATTTACATGTACATACTCACGACTTTTATTATTGTTTAGCATCTGTTCTTGTATGTAGCACATTATACTCATGCTAACGCTACTGTATCACTTAGTTTTCTTAACTACTGAAAAAACATACCATAAGGGCCTGTGCCCAGATGGCACGGTACGACAAAGAATTTTTATTCACACAGTAATAATTTCTGACCTTTTTTAATTAATGTTCTTAGCACTGACATTTCTTTATTTCAACACTTAAAGATACCTGCCATTCAGAGTTATTCACAAAACTAAACTTTATTTAGGTACCCACCAACTAAATACATAACACAAATAGACCAAAATATCTCGCAAGAAGTATGAAACTAAGTTGAATGTAGCCCGTCGTGGTGGCGATCTCCGATTGGCGCGAGCGCCTGTTAGAAGAGTGTAGCATGCTGCTGGATGCAGTGCCACTCCACACTGTCTGTGAGCACAGGCCCTATCAGAGCTTAAAAATACTTAACATAGCAGGCAGATTGCTTTTTTACAAAACAAATGAGAGCCTAAAAATGTTATAACTAAATACATAAAATATTCAAGGCATTCCTCGTAGCGCGCCAAGATGAAGCGCACCCAGACGAAGCGCGCTTAAGTTGTTCCACATAGTGCACCCGTTTAGGTGCGCTTCATTCAGTAGGTATTCACATAACAGGAATAATATTGATAGTTGAAGGCTTTGGTTCATTCTAAAACATTATCCAATCTGATACTAGAAAGCAGTAATGGTACATTTGTTGGGAATCAACTTAATCAACAACACTGAGCTCATAAAGCTCTTTACTTATATCTACTTATTTAGCTTACACGAAACATTTATAATGAATGAAACATGACAATGTAACAGAAATGATTACTTTGTTCCTGTGGAACCAAACCCTCCCTCACCCCTATTGGTATCAGTTAAATTAGTAACTTCTTGCAATACCGGATAATAGATTCTTTCACAAATAAGTTGTGCAATCCTGTCTCCTTTCTTGATGGGAAATTCAACATCTGAATGATTGAATATCACAACACCAACATTGCCTCTGTAATCTTCATCAATCACACCAGCTGAAATAATTAATTGGTTCATTTTAATAAAATTGTATATCATTTACAAATACTGCATGTAGACTATATTTTAAGTGTAATATAATTGATTAAAGCTTTGCAGAACTGTACACGAGTTTGGAGTGGGATGTTGAATTGATAAGATCTACTAGTCATGTCAAAAGTTCTTTGAACCAGTGCAGTGAAAAGATTTCAAGTGGGCCTCAAAGGCTCCTTTTGTGCACTTCAAGTTTTCAAACTTGTAAGGTTCTACAACATGCCGGTTTCTCATTGATTTTCTTCACTGTTTGAGAGTACTAATAGTGCACATACATTTTTCAAACAGAGAAACTCATTGGCGCACAACCAGAAAATTACTAAGATCATTTTAAGTAATTAGTTAAAAGTTCTTGAACAAGATTGTAACATACATACATATTATCACACCCGTATCCTTAATGGGGTGGGCAGAGCCTCATATAATCATAATAAAACTTGCAGCCACTCCTGATTTAAAGTCCCAAGTTGTATATGGTGACAGGTGATCAGCCCATCGCCCATATAGATGGTCCATCATGCTGGGGAGGATATTACCCCTTAGTCAACTTTTATAACATGCACAGGGAGACAAGTAGCTGGACGCATTCTATGTTTTTTCCTTACTCCAGCAGATAAGTAAGTAGTAGATTGTACAAGGAGGTACATTATCTCATAGTGTGGTTTCTTATTTACAAATCATTTAACAAACCTCCAACATCAATGAAATTTTTAACAGCGAGACCAGAGCGTGGTGCCACCCTTCCGTAACAACCATGGGGCAGCTCAATCTGCAAGTCAGTCTTTACGAGCGCTTTCCCTCGAGCCGGTACCACGTAATCGTACGCACTGAAATAAAAATACCCATAAACATTTTAAAACGTTAGATACAAGTAACCTAATAATAACATATAATTTATAACTTGAACTAACCTCTTCAGATCGAATCCAGCTGCTTTCTCAGAGCCTTTCACGGGTTGGAAAGCATGTTCGCTTAGTTTGGTGAATTTGAGAGCGATAGGAGCTTCGGAAGTCATGGTGAAAACTGATTTGTAAATGCTCTTAGCAAACTTAAAAATCTTGCAGTTTTCTAAGTATTGCTTTGACTCAAAATGTTTTCTGGTTGAATCTAATATATCTATTACTTCACCTGAGGACCTGTCTGTCTCTTCAAAGTAAAAAATACGTTTTATTTAGAGAAAAAGAGAGAAAACTGCGACCCCTATCACTTCTGTCGTCAGGCTGGCAAAGAAATTGGCGCCAATAGGAAATGTCATCCGCCGCTGCAGTAGCGGGATCTTAGAAGTCAGTTACTGTCACTGTCAAACTACTATTTCAGTCAAAGTCATGCGCATCCAATACTAAAGTCAACGACAAAAAGACATCAAAAACTCAAAAACCTAGCTTCAAAAAGTTCGAGAAATTTAATGAAAGTCACACAATAAAATAAGACGATGGACGCGTTGCGATCTCGATTCGAACAGGTGGATCTCTCTCTCTCTCTCTCTCCATCACTACAGGTTCAGCCTAAAATTAATTAGGTAGTATAGATTATTTTACTGAGTTCCGACTCCGACCATTAAGTCGGTCGGTCTGATGGTGCTGATGTTGAAGAACTATCAGTGCGTAGACAAGAGACTGAAAAGAGTTTGTTAGAGTCAGAACTCTTAACCAGTCAAAATAGTATAAGATCTGAAATATATACCCTCATCGGTTATATAGTGATTAAGCATTAGGATATATAATTTTATACTAGCTGCCGCCCGCGGCTTCGCTTGCATGGTACCCGAACAAAAAATAGCCTATAATGTTAATCCAGCACATGGTACCTACTATGTATATCCCAAATTTCATTCAAATCCGTCCAGCCGTTTAAGCGTGATTGAGGCACAAACATCGAAACTCACACACTTTATAATATAGAAGGATTTTCACCTACATTGATAGGTACTTAACTTACATTGCACATAGGTTGCCTACTGCCTAGCTAAATCGCGTACCGACGCCAGCGATGTTAAAAACAAAAATTAGTACTTATGTATTAAGTAAGCCTTAATAATATACCCTCATAATCGAATATTAGGTATATCAAAATGAAAGGGTATTTTATTCCCAATCCAACCGTATTATGTTGCCTTATCAAAAAGTTAGTTAATCCATGGTTGCCTAGAAAATGTATGTACCTATCTACATATAATTTACAGCGCGTAGAGAGTGACAGAGAAACGATGATAATGAAATGATTTATTGTTAAATGGAGATAGGAAGCTTACAGAAAAAAACCAAAGCGCTTTACTACCTCAATTAACATAACTTATATATACTTACCTACTCTTATATTAGAAGCGTTGCGCCACGGTAATGTTATCTATTACCGTGGTTGCGCGCACAACTCCATGCGATAGACAAAGATGCAGCGAGTTCTTCCTAAAAAAGATATTTCCGATAGTGCAAGCGCGTTCCATTCATAAAATTAAATCTGGTTTACAAAATCAGGTCATAATTTAACAACGATATCAAATTATTTTCACTCACACATTTATTTATAGCGACTATAAGTACATAATTTTCATAGACAGTATTACAAAATTATGAAGTTTTCTGTTCATAATAAACATCTTTCAAAAGGAGATTTTTACGATCATGTAAGTAATAAAAGTCAAATAAAAATGGAAACGTATTTCAGGGTTTTTCGAAATAATCCTAAATTGAAATCAAACCTTTAAAAAGGGGTAAAATGAAGTGTTTTTGAATGGAAACTTTTTAATGGGCGGTGTGATTGACATGAAACTCGGTTTGAATTTATTAAATAAAAAAAAAATCAAAAGGTTAAAAAAATGGAGACGTGTTTAGGGTCTTTCAAAATAACCCACAAAAAGGAGTTAAATAATAATAATAATAAAATGTATTAAAACAATTCGTTTTGTACCAAAATATTATACGATACATTTTTAATCACTATTTTTCTTTTGGGATTACTAGATAGTAAATAGTACCACAGAATAACTAATAGTACAGTAGTACCACAAATATTGTGCTCCTCGGCAATTTTCGCCTAGCTTCTAAAATAAGAAAATAACGCGATGATTATCTCAATGTCAGAATAATTATGTTAATATTTATTTTTTAAATGGTTTGTTCAGGTATTATTAGTTGAATATTAGTTACATAATCGGACGAATTCGGTTATCATACAAAGCACGAAGTTTGCCGAGATGCACAATATTTGTGGTACTACTGTACTAGCGTAGTGAATATTAATAGTATTCAATAGTACTAAAAATCTAAAAATAGCTTATATGTTAATCCAGCACATGTACTATGTATATTCCAAGATTCATTCAAATCCGTTCTGCCGTTTAGGCATGATTGAGGCACAAACATCCAAACATTTAATTCAAACATCCAAACATCCTCACAAACTTTCCCATTTTTAATATAAGTAAGAAGTAAGATTGCATTGGCATCCTTGTAGAATCGCAATTTATTAAAATTGTCGTCTGTATTAATCTTTTACCTAAACCCAATTTCCGAATTCCGATCCTAATCAAAAACGACAAAAAATATCTACCTGCCTTCACCAAAAAAGGCGGTTCTGTTCACAACATAATACACGGATTGCAAGTGGTTAGTTCTTATTGAGTGGTTATCCAGTTAAGAGCTTAAAAGAAATATCGCAAGACGAGAGTCCTGCTTGCTAGCGATCAATATTTTGAAAGTAACACGGACGGAAGTCATCAAAATCCTTTAGCGCTCTAAACCTAAGCAAGTGTTTTAACCGCACGTCGATTCATCCATGCACATTGTGGCAAAGGTCTTTGCCCAGCAAAAAAACTGTTCCAATGCGAGGACGTATCGTGCATTAGGTAGTACCGTGATTCATTCGGGTGAGCCCCCAAGAAGGGGAGTTTGTCCATTTTTATATTTACATCGAGTCCCCGACATGCGCGGCGTCTATCCGCCGCCAGTCTGGTACTATACTATAACGCACGTACACCAGCGCAATGAAACTCGTGTAAATATTACTACTACCGCGATATTTACGCGCGAATACTTATTTTTAAAACCACAACATCTAGTGTAAGTGTAGTGATATAAATTCAAGTGAAAATCCTAGTGTTTTATGTGAAAACTCGTGAGAAAAGTGATTTAATTATCTCGCTTCGATCCAAGTCTGAGGAAATGCCGCCCGTTCTCAATGTGCCTATTTCAGGAAGCGTTTCAGAAAGGAACTTTTTGTTCTCCTAAATAACGCTAGAGGTCAGTATTCAGTGTTAAAAGTTAACTTTGGGCATAGTTTTGTGAGCACTAGATTTTTGTGTATGAGCTCGTATTCAATTTCAAAGTTCAATCACCGTCGGCCGTGCGCTTCCCTATTTTATCATCCCTTCTCCCTTTACGCATGATCGACCGGAGTTTTGGGGCTCCCTTTGTAGGGAAGGGTGCGCTTATACACACATGTATACGTACAGATAGATGTTTCAATGTAGATGTGATTCTATAGATATACTGGCTGCAGCGTTGTAGTTCGTGTATTTATGTAGGTAGGTAGCTAACTAGGATGATGAGGGTGGCATAAACGTACTATAATTTGGAAGGTAGCGTAGCAACAATACTACCAACATCGAAAGGTGTTTGTGTGTAATTTGCATTGATTCAATTAGTTTTAATTGACGTAGGTACTCGTAAGTAAGTAGTTACATGAGTTGTTTGAATACCTACTAGGTATTATTAGTTATATAATTTAATACCTTTTATAACAATGTCCTACCTTTTAAGTAGGACTACATACCTAGGTATATACTACAACATTGTCGGTATTTCGGTAGGCACCTAATATCTAACTAAATAGGTAAGTAGGTAGGTAGGTTAGGTACTAGGTAGGTACATTTACGTCGAGGCAACTTAACAGATATTTTTACGGTATTTTCATAATTTTGAATTAATTTATTTAGGTAGATAAGTAGGTAATTCACTTACTAACTACAATGATCATTTAATTTTGATGCTACTGTACCTACTATTTAGGTACATAATCGCTTCTATTGGAGATATAATGCAGAGATTTATAAGTGAACAAATCTTGGACGAATAATGTACCTAGATTACTTACCTACTGGGTAGGTAGAAGAACGTAAGAGGTGTGATAAAATAATTAAAGTACATAGGTACTTACGAACATAAACGTTTCTTGTTTATTGCCTAAGCTGGTAGTAGGTACCAATCAACCTCTAAGTTACGTATATTGATCACTTAAAAATAAAAAGATTTTAGCATCTTAACATTAAAATTAACTACCTACATGCCTAATCAATTAAAATGCTCTTAAAAAACGTTAACTACAACTTAACGCTAATCGTTAACACTGTGTACGCACGCAAATTACACAACATCTTTCAAAAAGAGATGGCACTAAATAATAGAGTGTATGTGTATCAAATTACGATCGTTGTGATATCGCCCCGCACCCCTATGATCGCGCAGTTTTTATTCAACGGCAATCCTACCTAGCTTATCAAAACGTTATTGATGTGATGTAGAAGTCGGCTAAACGTTCCTTGAAATAGATCTAGTATAGTTTCACACTGCAGCTCAAAAGACATGTTTGTTTTCCGAGGCGGGTTGTTTTCATAGGTACTTACTACCGAGTGCCGACCGGTCCGAATTATTCGTCGCGATTGGTTCAAAATCCATAACTGGCCCCCAGAGCCAGGTGTCGTTCACACCGCGGCCTCGCGCCTCGTCTCGCTCGACTCTCGTTAATCACTCGTGTTCGCTATTGTTAAAGCGCGGCGAACAGCCATCTTTGTCAAATTACGACTCAATCTAATAATTCAGTTTATTTAGTGATAAATTATCCAAATAAAAAAAGTGTTAACCCGTCAAGTGGCAGAATTAACGGAATTAGATGCAGTGCATGAATACATTCTCTTTTGTTTTACGATAAGCTGACGCTAGACGATCGGCCGTTGAATGGAAGCGTAGCGCGATTACGGCCGACCGATGCCCACAATCAGTCGACCATTAAAATGATGGATGATGTTGTCTTTTGCGAAAACAGTGCCGTGATAGATTCAGTGTTTTATTCGATCGGTGCTGCTAGTGTTTATGTTTCGGCGTGAATACGATGAAAACTGCGTCGTAAATTGTGATACACATTGCATAAATGCGTGAAATTGAAATGGCGTTGCGGAGCGCGCGGGCCCGAGCATGCGCGCCAGTTTCCATACCGTATCTCGGAACGCACTGAGTGTTCTACGTTTACGTGCATATCAAAATGGGAAGGTCGAGATTCCCAGGAAAACCACTCAAGTTTCAAAATAGAAAGCGAATTAGCGTTTTATCGGGAACTGTTTACCATGAGACCGCGCCAGAGAGTCAGCGGCCCGTCCGCGACCCTCCTAATGATTTTACTGGGGAACAAGAGGTAAAAAAGCTTGTTTTGTACATGGCCATTCAGCCCTTTGTAGATTACAAGAGTCATACCTAATCATAGTGCTTGGAGAAATGTTATGTTTACGTAATAACTCCGAACATTGCGAGGCTAACGCTTCGTATAGCATCTTGTATTGGCTAATGTACTGACATTTTCATTTGTTCCATTTCGATGTCAACAAAATCTTTGTTGGCAAAAGCTGAAAATCAGTCCCATGTAACCAAGTTTTAGTCTTTTCCAAGTACTTGCAATAATTTTGTTTTGATATCTAAGTACCTACTAACTAAATCTTATAACAGTAGGTATGTATTATTGAATGCCAACATAACCTCATTTTTCATACCTAGTTCATATCATTCTTTTGTTTGTGTGTGACTGATCAAGATGGTGTTTGGTTGGTTGTATTTGAAACAGCTGACTATCTAATTCTGACTGTAATGATGGTTAGGAAGTGTTTTATAGTTCCATGGTATACTTGTAGTCTTACTAAGGTTAGGGGAAAAAGTAATGAAAACAAATGTTTGAACATTTGATAAATCGGTGTAAACAGCGGTAGAGATATTTAATAATGCTAAAGTAAGGGATTTATTTGCATTATGATTTTGACTAAACAAATAATATTGTGATGATAAAATATATCTGGTTTTGTAATCTATGTAGAGTTGTTAATTTTACATAGGTACCTAGTTGTTTCAGAGAGATTAATTATTTTTGATGGGATCGGATATTCATTGACTTATAATACTTTTTCAGGAAGAAGAAAAGAAAGAAAACAATAATGAGAATGAGACCAGTGAAAATAAAGCAACAGACCAACTAAACCAACCAGATAACCAGGATAAAAGCAACGGTGATAAATCCCCAGTGAGAACAAGATCACAAAACAAAATGGAACCAGCAAAGGGAGACAAACCTAAACCAGTAAAGAAAACCGTAACATTTGGTACTGTGGAGAGCTGTGCAGATCTTGTGTATCCACTCAAAAAACTACCAAAACACCATGCTCCTCTTATACCCATAATCAAAAAGAAGTCAGCGCTGAAACAAACAGAGTACTCAACATTCAACAGTATCCTCAAACCGGCAAAATTAACTGACCTAAGCTCAAAATCAACATCAGAACACCATGAAGGATATCAAAGAAAGAATCTGAACCCACTTTCCAAGCCTATGAATAAATTCTCACAATTCAGCGAGGGGCGATGTATGTCTCCTCCACCCAGGAATCTGTCACCAGTGGAGAAGGAAAGTGGTGGTACAAAATTCATATTGCCATTAAGAAGTGTACATTCATCAAGAGTTATAAAACCAAACAAAAAATTCATTGATGGTGAAGAATCAACCAGCAGTATTGCAACAAGCAAAGTTCTGAAGAAGCCTAAACTAAAGAGGCTAGTATTCAACAGCTTACATGATGATGATGATGATGATACTGTTGATGAGGAAGATCTTGAAAAAACAAATGACAGTGAGAAGAGCAAAGAAAAACAGGTTATCAAATCCTCTAACTTATTTAAGGACAAAACAATACCATCCTTCACTGGACTTGGTATCAAGAAACCTGTGGCAGACCTGTTTAAGTTTGATAAAGAGCCAGAGTTCCAACCAGAAGAAAATACAGAAAGCCTTGACAATGGAAAGACCGATGCTAGCAAGGAAGATAGAACAGGTCATGCAATGCGTAAACTGATGGACATTTCCGATGCAAGCAGTTCTAGTAGCACTAGTAGTGGTTCTGAGTCTGAGGAGAGTTGGGACAGCGATAGCCCACTGGCCAGTGGAGATGAGAGAGAAGAGAAAGAGAAACCTGCATCTCCAAGTCCAGAGAAAGAGAAGCAGTCTGCAGCTTCACAATTGTTACGAGGGAAAGTTATCATCAGAGAAGCGAGGTTGCAGTTGGCAGCACCTACTGCCCCTACAGGATTGGATGGACCATTTTCCACAGCCCAATCTGGTTCACGTAAGTTCTCAATAAAACAAAACTATTTCTACCAAAATCTAGGTTTTATGTTGAAGCTTTGATTAAAAACACTCTGATAAAAGGTGCTGCGAAGTTTTACAAAAATAAAATATTCCCAATTCCATTAATAAAGCATTTATCTCATTTTGATAGCTAACGCAACAAGGAAGTGTAAGTATATGAGATAAGGAGCCACTGCTACTGTTAAGAGAAAACAAACCCTCTTACCAGTAGAGAGCACCAGTGGACTCCGATTCTCCTGTTTTACATTGCTCTATAATAGAAACCTTTCATTTTTAGCTACTAATATAACGCCGACAACAGTTACATGTGGCGTGTGCGGGGCAGTAAGGTTCTACAGATTTGTGAAGCAAGCTCGCAAGTTTGGCATATACTCCTGTGAATCCTGCAGAAAATTCATATCCAAGATGCTCAAGAAGGAGAAGATGTCTACCAGAACTGGCATGGTTCAGATGGAATGCTTAGTAGGAGAAGGTAAGCTACTGTTATTACTCAAAGTAGGTAATAAAGAGGGTTATATATAATTAGCTACCACCAATAACCAGATAAAAATCTATCTTCCAAGTTTTATTAAAATCTTGAGTAGAGTCTGGTGGTCTAGTAGTAGCGGCCCAGCCTTCCGATCCTTAGCTTGTGTGTTCAAATCCGGTCGTGCACCAATAGATTTTACAGTTCGAAAAATTCATGTGCGCTGTACCAGTACCCTCAATCGGTGAAAGAAAACGTCGTCAGGAAACCGGCGTATGTCGTAGAACCTAAAAAGTTCGAAAACATGTATGAAGTACATGAAAGAAGCCTTTGAGCCGCGCTTTAAAATCGTAACAGATACAGCTTTAAATAATCAAGGTCTTCAATAAGAACCCCCCTGTGGGTGCAGTGGGTGGTGGTTGTGCATTGTCCCCTAACCTTGGCTCAGCTCGTCAAGGTCAGTTAATATGGAACAAGACCTTGGATTGGTAACTTTGACTGTAAAAGAGCTACTTATAGGTACTTATAGGTAGGGCTTATAGGTACTTAAGTTTTTCCATTAATTTTATATTGTTTTAGATCTTTTACATACTAACATACCTATGTATTATGTTTTCTTGAAAATACGCCGAATGAACAGATATTGTTACTACTACAAATACTGCTACTTGTTGTATCCCTAGTTGTTTCGAACCAGTGTGATAAAAGGATTTAATTGCGAAAGAGGCTTCTTTCGTGCACTAAGCGAAAGTTTGCAAAAAAAAACACAAATCTGTTGCTTAACTTTGCTATAATAATTTCAGGAAACTGCAATGTCCCACCGATAGTGCGATCGCAACAATGGAAGCTACTGAAATGCACAAACACGGCCCGGTGTCCAGCTTGTTGGTTGAAAATGTGCCTCAAAGCTTTCCACGTCCCGCCGCACATCCGCGCAGGTCTTACGGCTATGTTGCCTCCTAGCATGAGAGCCAGTCTCAAATCTGTCACATTACCGACCAATCCTCTGAGGTTGCCGACACCCACACCGCCGACGCCTGTTTTCGCATTACCGGAAAGTGAGAAGATCTTTGGAACTTTGAAAGCCACTAAGAAGTCTGAGGAAATTGAGAAGGTGGTGGTAAGAATTGTTGTCATTTTTAGTATTTTCTAGCTGCAAAGTGAAATTGAAGACTCCGCCGAATTGCTAATTCAAGTCTAGACTATTTGCTGCTTAGAGAAATACCAACTGTAGATGCATCATAGCTGACATAATCAAGATCAGACACACTAACTAATTGTTGTTTTCAGGAAAAGCTGGTAAAAGACCCAATAACAGCAGAAGAGGATAAAGAAGACATCAGCGCGAATCGGAAACGGCAACTGACGAGAGTCAAAGTGCGCAAAAAAGATAAAACCGAGACCAAGCCGACCGAAGACCCTAAACGGCAAAAAGTCGAGCTCAAAGGTCCCAGAGTTAAACACGTCTGCCGGAGTGCATCTATCGTATTGGGACAACCTATTGCTACATTCCCGACACAAGAAGAGAAAGAGAAGCAAGATAAACCTGAAGGCGAAGCCGCCTTGCCAGACAAGGACAAAGATATTGATATGCTCATTGAGCCTGAAGTTGACACTGAGAACAAGGCGCCTCCAGTCGTCCCTGTACCAATTGTTACAAAGGACGTGGAAATAGAGGTGCCAATTGAAGCTAAAAAGAGAAAGGTGGAGCCTCCAGTGGTCAAATCACAAGCAAAGGCGGAATCTAGCGAGGATGAAACTATCATGGATATTGTTCCGAGGAAAACTGTATACAAACCTCTTACCAACATCACGAACGTAAGTTTAGATTTCCTTATAACATTTTCGTATTTTTTTGTATTAAGCTCATTCCTCCGGTCCTAAGTCCTTCAATCCGGATCTATTTGTGTGCATAAATGTTTTATCAAGCCGATTTATGCAGTCGTCTTACAAAAATAACCTTATCTATTACAGGTTCGCGGTCGCTCTCAAAAATGCGGTCAGAATCGCCCCGAGTTGATTTGCGTTGACTTCTGGGAAAGTTATGATCCTGATGAGGTGTGCAGCTCAGGATTTGGCCTCATTGGAACTGGATCTTTCACTGTTGCGAAACTATGCTTCCTTTGTGGGAGTGCGGGTAAAGAAAAGGTACATATTTTTTATACATACATGATGGCGCTTTTTCAAAGTAATAATAAGATTTATTGTTTTAAAGAATTTTGTAACCAAACTTCCGGTTGATGTTATTTTATTTAAATGAAAATAAGTGATTTATGATAGCATAAAATAATTAGAATAGATTTAAAAGATAATTTTGTAATTTATTGATTAATGTATCCATCATTTAAGTTTATACCTGCTTTGCTTTGAATAGCGCCGTATTTGGACAGAGCGGGTATTCTTGGTCGGACGGTCCTACTAGTCCTACTAGGTAAAGACCTCTGAATAAAACCTTTTAAGTACTTTCTGTGGTAGGTATCTTTTACGACCTCATGGACCCCCGCGCTCACATACATATTATCACGCCCATCTCTAAATCCAGCCAATCAATCTAATAAATAACAGAGATTAACAAAGGTTAATAAATTATTTCGTCGTTTTTTCAACAGACCGCCATTTTTTTTTCTTATACTGTGTTGTCTTTCTCAGATGGTGGTATGCTCAAGCTGCTGCGAATGGTACCATGCTTGGTGCGCGGAAGAGTGGTCTGGCGCAGGCGCTGGATGGACTTGTGCGCGTTGCGTGTCTTGCGCCGCGTGTTCTCGCGCCGCGGCAAGGCTTCGCTGCAGGGCCTGCGCGCGTCATTACCACGCCGCCTGCCTGCCGCTGCCGCCGCCCGATCACCGCAGCGACTGGCCTCAGGTACGTCCTACTGCAGCATTCGGATCTCGACTGCCAGGCCACCGCAGTCGCCGTGACCGTGCGTCCAAGCCATATTGAATGGGTTTTACATAGCACAACATTGTATGTCTTCACGGTTTATTGGCTCTGTCGATATAATGCAGAAGTAGGATCGATCGAGAGAAGCGAGCAAAGAGAAGAGACTTAATTTGATATTCCAAAAGGGTTTTTATTTTTATCCTAGTCTGTATAGTCGTGTCGTGATGTAGCAATATCTCCTATGACAAGTTAGGTTCGACATAAAGTCTTGATTTTGTACTGCAATCAAGACATTATAATCTACTCTAACTTTTTATAGAATAGACATTGGTCTAATGAGGACTTGTATATAAAGAAAGTGTGTTAGTACAAGAAACCATTCAGGCCGCGAATGCAAGAGTTACGGATTGTTGACATCGCCCGCGAGATCTCAGTTCGGGGCGAAATACTTGTTATTAGACAATAACGGACCACACTGGTCGTAAGTATTCCAACGCCTCGTTCCTTGACTGATATAATTACCCTTAAAATAATACGACATCGGAACTGGAAAACGATCCGTGAAACTGTGCGTAAATTGATAAAGACCTTGAACTTGCAATGCTGTCATGGTTAACTCACAGCAGATCAATGACTTCGTTTTTACTCTTGTTTATCTATTTCTTTTTTCTTTTTACAGATTTGCAGCGCTTGCTTGAAATGCAAGAGTTGCGACAGTAGTCGAGTTAGTAAATTCGTCGGCAGCCTACCTTTTTGCGGACCTTGTTTCAAACTGCGTCAGAAAGGGAATTACTGTCCACTGTGCCAAGCGTGCTACAGGGATAACGACTTTGATAGCAAGGTATGTACTGTGCTAGATAGATAAAGCTACACGTTAAGAATACTAGACTTGAAATAGCACCAAACCTCGGTAATTTTTACTAAAGAATATTGACAGAAAGTTGTCTATATTGTTGTCTTTTGTCTTATAGATGATGGAATGCGGATGGTGCGGCCGCTGGGTCCATGCAAGCTGCGAAGGCCTCTCGGGCGAGGGGTATCAACTGCTCTCAGCATTACCACCCTCAATAGAATACATCTGCTGCAAATGCATGCCCAATGACCCACCGTGGCGGAAAATGCTCACTGAACACCTCAAGGGTACACTACTGCATCTACTCAAGCTATTAGCCAAAAACAAGAAAGCCTGCGCCCTTCTAAAGCTGACCCCACACAAAAATACTCCAGTACCTAACAAGCCGTACAGGCTGATGTCGCCACAAGCTATTAGAAAGCTTCATTTCGACTCTGCGGATGACTCTATGAAGTCCACAGAGACCAAAGTCTACCGAAACATGTCCAGAGGACGTCGTAACAATCTCCTGAACAAAATCGACGATCCGAGTACGTCGAACGTTTGGCATTGCTCCTCATTACTGAACGATGTTGTAATGGGGAAAGAGGAGATTCCACACGCGTCACACAAAGTCGTCAATCTGCAAGAACCTTTAATGCAAAACAAGGAGATCTGCTTCTCTGCCGGTCTGTTTGACACGAAAGAGGAGTTCGATACGCCTTGTGTCGAAGTTCACGAAAATAATCCTCCTAAGAATGAGAAGGCTACCACAATGCTACCTACAACAGTCCACGTTGACAAATACGAGCCAATTTCGGATGACGATGAACCAATGCAAGGATTTCCTCAAGCAAGAAGTGAACAAGAATTGAGTCCGGCGCTTGTGAGACAACCAAGCACACCGATGGACGACGATATAAACAGATTAGTATCTCCATCATTACTTGACATCAAGAAGCGAGTCAACAGTGATGAATATGTCTCCCTAAAAGACTTCAATCATGATATGAAAGAGGTTATCGAAAGAACTTCGAATGTGGATCTAAAGTCAATATACAAAGGTTTGTTTTCTGAAACATTTCCATGGTTCGACTGCGAAAATAACTGCCTTCAACCCAATCTAGAAGTTGAAGGTGAAAATGAGGACACTGAATCACTGAAAGACATTGAAATGTCTGATAACAAAGTCAAAAACGACGTTGAGTCTGTTGAACGACCTTTTGACCAGATTGTACCCAAGTTGGAAGTTGATGGGGAAAAACCAGATGAAGAACTACTGGAGTTCTACTCAGTCACGGACACTCGTATTTGCGTTCTTTGTAAGTCGAATGGCGATGGATCTCCGCCAATGGAAGGTCGTTTACTTTACTGTGGACAGAATGATTGGATCCACGCAAACTGCGCGCTATGGTCGGCAGAAGTATTTGAGGAAATCGATGGGTCATTGCAAAATGTCCATTCAGCTATATCAAGAGGCAAAATGATCAAATGCGCGACGTGTGAAGTGAAAGGTGCTAGTGTAGGTTGCTGCGCTAAAAACTGTAGTGAAACCTATCACTACGCATGCGCTAGAAAAGCAGGTTGCGCGTTCATGGATGATAAACGGGTGTTCTGCCCGACGCATGGGAAAGACGTCCCAAAGAAAAGCCTTCAAAAAGACGCCGACTTTGAGCTAACAAGACCAGTTTACGTAGAACTTGACAAGAAGAAGAAAAGATACAGTGAAATCACTAAAGTTCAGTTCATAATGGGCTCGCTGACTGTCCACAGTCTGGGGAAAATAGTGCCATCAGTGTCAGACTATGAGGAATTCCTAATGCCAGTTGATTTCTCGTGTACACGGCTGTTCTGGTCGTGCAAAAAGCCATCGAAAATAGTGAGGTACACTATAAAAACGAAATTGATACTGGCTGAGCCTATGCCAGGGTTTGACTTTGGAGTGAATATAACTGTTGATCATAGCATGGGCGTTCCTGTAGTAGATAGAGTTATGGCCGAAATAGGTGCATGGCATGAGAGTATAGTGTCTGGGTCAGGAAAAAGCGCCTTAGATTTCTTCAAGAGTGCAAATAAATCACCAATTAAATTCGGTAATACAGTAACGTTGGAAGAGATTGCAGTGAAACAAGTATTAGAGCATTTGGTTGATAATGTCTGCAAACAAGAACAGCAAGACGACGAAGAGCCACAGAATACGGCAGATATACTACCGGAGGAAGTTAAAGATGCGATTTTCGAAGATCTTAACCACGATCTTTTGGACGGAATATCCATGCAAGATATCTTCCAGGACCTGAAGAATGTCCTCGAAGATGGAGGGAGCAATGATAAAGATTACCGTCAAAACGACTACATTGATGAGTTACTTAATGCTAGATTTGAATCTGGAAGCAAAGAGTTGAAGAGAAGCAAATCAGAGATGCTTTTACAAAGTCACGGTTTGAAGACGTTGACAACTGGGAGAGGGCAGCAAAGATCTAGCAGTTGGAATAACAAGCTTGACACTAGCTTGCTTTCTTCGACTATAAAGAGATGTAAAATTGGTAAATCATCTTCAGTCACAGGCAAAATGAGCCCTATCCAAAAGTTGCCATCAGCTGAAAATTCGCTGGATTCAATAAAGGAAGAGTCTATCAACTCAGACAAGAAGGCCAAAGAAGAATCCGGTAACAGCAGTGCCATCTGCGAAGAAGCTGCCCATTCTTCGGGCATCACGTATCGAACTACCTCGCCTAAACAAAAAGATGAAGAAACAGGCGCGGAAAAGTCCGACAAAACAGAGGTCTACTACCCTGACGTCATAGATTTCTATACGAAGATAACTTGCAGTCCTATTGCTCAGTTGGACGGCACAGCTGATTGGTCAGGATCTGAAAGTACCTGCAGTTCTAGACCGAACAGTCCTCGTGAAGACGACGATTTCACGCCTATACAACAGTTAGACGGCGCAGGAGATGAACATCCCAATGACAATTCCAGAAATCAAAATCAGTACATGTATAGAGGTGGCGGATCAGAAAGCTACACCGTCACGTTTGCTGGTAATTCTATCAACGGACAACCGGAACTAGTGATGAGACCTATTGATGACAGTGGCACGACTCCGATAGAACAACCCGTCAGGTGTGACCGGTGTCAATGCACTTACCGCAACAAAGAGTCTTACGATAGACATGTCCCTTCTTGTGATATGATGTCGACGAGCGAAAGTGAAAGCGAGAATCCAAAATCGCCAGAGAATAGGACGTTAACAACGTTGCAAAACGCTTTCCAAGGCGCCTTCGCGCAACCATTGATCATCCACGCAGGCGTGGTCAGCGGGTCTGAGAGTACGGTGAAAGCTGAAGGAATCTCCGCTAGACGGACTTCAATAAATACCAGACAAATAACAATCAACGGAACTATCGTAGAGACGCCGTCACCAGGACCGTCTAATGAGATGACAATGACAATAACGGAACAGATGAAATCTGGCACCGTAATATTTGATCAGAGCAAAACTACAAATCTTCAAGTGTCATCGAACCAACAAGTAATGTCTTCACCGCAAATTGTGGTGACTCCGCAAATGTTTATACCGCCGAAAACAAGCTCAGCGGGAGGACAGAAGATTATGACGCCACAGATTATTACACAACCAGGATTACTGCCTTACAACATCTGTGTAAAACCAGGAAATGGTGGAAATATACAACAAATCCAAGGAGGTGATATGGCGCAATTGCTATCAGGTTCTGGAGGGATTCAAGTCATATCATCAAACTCAAATCAAGTGCTGACTTTACCTTCGAACCATCAAGGCAACATATCAATGATTCACGGGAAAAATCAGTTCCCTAATATGAGCGCCTCCTCGATTGCTTTACCCGTGAACTCGATCCAAGGAATGCCCAATAATACCATCATTCAAAACATCCAACCTATGATTAGGCCGCAAATCCAAGGCAATCCTACCATCGTGGTTCCGGCTATGACAACTCAGAGACTGACGTCTCCAAACCGACATAAACAACATATAATACTGCCAGGTCACCATCAAAAATCGCCTAAGAAGCAGCCGACGCCTGTCCAACCAAAAATCTTCCAGGCGAATAGAGTCAGAGGACGCCCCATGCCAAAACCAGCTACGATCAAGAGACAAACAAAAATGGAGAAGACTTATACCGCTATCAATCAGCCTATTGGTCCAGGAAATACTGTTATCCAGCTACAAACCAACAACAACACAGGACAACCCTCTATAATCGTGCAGCCAATGGCGAATCAGAATATCATGTCTTACGTAGAAGCGTTATCGCAACAACAGAATCAGAACATGCAGTATATAGCTACTATTGGCCCACAAGGAGACTTCAAAAGTCCAACTCAATTCATCTCCACACAGGGGGGTTTAATGCCTCAGACGTTCCAAATACAACAAACTGAAAATGGAGGTCTTGTGGCAGTGCCGAGTGGTGGTATTCCTGTTTTATTACCTCAAGGAAATGTCGGTATCTTGCCTCAAACTTTACAACAAGGAACAACAATTTTACCCCAAGGCACAATACAACAAGGTATTATTTCCCAAGGCCCGAACGGCCACACTATTCTGCCACAGATGCAAAATGGTGCTACAATAATACCGCAGGGCACAATACAAGGACTGAACGGGAATATGACGTCACAAACAGCTACGATTTTAACGCCCAACAACATGCAAAACACTGGACCAACAGTTGTGTCACAGAGCGGAATGGGCAATGGACAGACCATCATTCCAAATACATTGCAATCTCAAGGCAATACATTGATTACGTCTGGACCGAATGGCGCTACTTTGCTACCAAATGGCACCTTGTTGCCGCAATTCTGCAATGACCAAGTTCTTTTAGGATCAGCTCCTACTTTAGAAATGGTCACAGATCCTAATGGCTGCATGTATTTGACTACCACACAGCCTGTCTACTACGGATTAGAAACGATTGTTCAGAATACAGTTATGTCATCGCAACAATTCGTATCAACTGCTATGCAAGGGGTTCTCGCTCAAAATAGTAGCTTCTCTGCCACAACTACGCAAGTATTCCAAGCTAGCAAGATAGAACCCATTGTGGAAGTACCAACAGGCTACGTAGTCGTCAACAATGTCGGAGAAACTGTGGCTGCATCGACGCCCAATGTGGTAAATGCTCAAAATGTACAGTCATCGCCACCGTCTCTTAAAACCATCAAGACAACTGTCCCTAATCTGACACTTCAACCGCTCCCGGATAAGCCAGGAAACAACAGACAGACGCCTAAAGTGATCCAAATGAGTCCCAATCAAATCATTATGGGAACACAGTCCGGTCCGACGATAATAACAGGAAGACAAAGTGTCAATCCAATCACATCTCAGATCCACAGCATGACATTATCGAGTTCATCGCAAAACGTGCTTAGGGGGAATATGTCAAAGCCTAGCACAGTCACCATGTCTCCGAGCGTGACCCTCGTTTCGTCAACTGGACAACCTATAATGGCAATTTCGCAATCGATTCCCAACTCTGCTAATTCCTTCTCAATGCAGTCAATACCATTTTCACAACCGATAGTTTCCTCCTCGATAGCACCATCGGGCAATAAGAACAATATGAAGATAGAAAACTCACACATGATCGAAATCAGTGGCAACTTGCAAGATACGTCGAGTTCTCCGAGTGTTCCCACAATAAGCGTCACTGCTACGAAATCTCCTACTCCATGGAGACAAATTTCTACACCAATAAGTAACATTAACACCGAAAATAAATTAGAATTGCAAAATATGACCGTCAAGACGAGTAACATCAACACAAGTTCAATGAATATACAAAACAATACGATGTCGGGAAGGACACTATCGCATGATTCAGATAAAAATAATCAGAATTGTTTGATGTCCATTTCCAACAACGGAAATACGATCTCTGGTATGAACATGCATTCACATCAATTTGAATCCAATATCAACGTGAGCCATCACACAACTTCGCACTCTACGACAAATAACGTCATTCAAATTCAATCTGGGAATATTTTCCCACCTAATTCAGTTATGAACAGTAGCTTTGATGCAGACACAACTATGAAACTTAGCAAAATCAACGCTCTTTCGAAAACAGAAGGTGGCCATCTCAACTTTTCCCAGGAAATCATGGCATCGCATTCCCAACAACATGTAAACAACGACAAGACTTTCCAGAACATGGGGAATAATGACAAACACCAAGACAGCATGAGCCAGATGAACATACACAAAATGAATAGTTGCCAAATGGCTTCTAACATGGGAAGCTCTCCATCTATGAGCATTGGGCCTCACAACATGCGACCGGTGATGCAAAACAACCAAAGCAATGTCCCGGTCACAAACCAAAACCAAATGTGCTCAGTACCGAACACGGCATCTCACGGACAAGTGCAGATAATGAATTCTGGAAACAATTCAATGCAGAATATGAACATGTCATGCCAAGAATCTACGACTAACAGAATGAATATCACGGTATCATCGGACAATAACATGCAACATAGTCAACAGCACGACATGTCGAATACGTCTATGAACTCCACTAATCTTCCGCACGGAAACATGCAAATTGTATCGCATGACAGTCAGCTATCGACTTCGAACCAGATTCACATTATGAATGGACAAATCCAACATAACAACCGTCAAGTCGAAAATAATCAAATGCAAATGAATCAAGGAACTCCCGGGAGACAATTCCACGACAACATGATAAGCACGCAACAAAATCATAACCAAAGCATGATCTCAAATCGAAGCACTCCCGACAATACTAATCTGATGAACCAATCTATGGGCATGCATAACATCCAAAACAATAACCACAATATGAATCGCCCCGACATGAATGATTTAAATCACATGCATATGCAGCAAAGTAATATGCCCAACAATCGCATGATGCTGGAGAATATGCAGCCACATGGCATGAACAACATGAACCATTCCATGCTTCCCAACAGATCTATGGACAATATGCATAACACTCAGCTGCATAATATGCAACAAATGAACCACCACATCAATAATAGAAGTTCATTAGAAAGTAATATGCATATGAATCAACAAATGACGATGCAACAAAATAGACAGCATGACAATCTCGGATTACATCACCAGCATCAAATGCCCAACGTTATGCAGATGCAAAACAATCGTCAACATATTGATAACAACGTAATGGGTATGCATCAACAAAACCAACACCACAATGTACCAAATCAAATGCATAATCGACAGATGGATAATAGTATGCACATGCATCACATGCCGGGCAACGCTCCAACTATGAGCCTAGGCAATCAAATGGACAGTTCGGGAACGATGCCAAACATGCACGGTAACCGATACGACAATAACTCAATGTCCATGCAAAATATGAGCTCGATAAATCAAATACAAAATAATAGAACTTCAATGGAGCACAACTCTATGATGCAACATCAAATGAGCAACATGTCTTCAATGAACAACATGAATATGCACAATAACCTAAACAACTCAATGCCGATGGGTAACTCGAACCATCAATCTATGAATAATTCTTTGATGCACAATATTCCTGACATCAAAAATGAAATCCAAAACTCGTGCAGTGGTAGTTGCTCAAACAACAGCTCCCAATTTTCAAACACACAAAGCACTATGGATTTGTGTTCAAACATGAACTCTAACAACATGAGTATGGGCGCAAGTAACATGATGCACGGAATGAGTGTAAATAACTCCAGTATTTCCAACAACATGATGATGAACTCTGTAAATAACAGCACCATGTACGGCAATAACAATCAAAACAATATGAGCAGCCATGACATGTTAATGAGCTGTAACACATCAGACCACAATGTCAACAACCTTATGCCGGGGACCTCTAACCACATGATGATGAACAATTCACAAAGTCACGGAAACACTCAAAATCAAATCGTTCAAAACCAAGTTTCCAACGCTCAAATCAATATAAGCAGTTGCAGCATGAACTCTAACACGTCTCAGAATCACAACTTACCTAACCTGGATAGTTCGATAAATAGAAGCAGCATATCTGTGAATGAGTCGCCAAAGTTCCCTCAGGAACCGATCAGAGGGAAGAACATCATGGGACCCCCTTCAACATCCAATATCCCCATGTCGAATATACCGAGCAACGATTGTGCTAAAGTTAGCAACGTGGGCAACGATAAGCAGAACCACGCGATAACCGTAAACAACCAAATGGGATACATGCCGAATATGCCAATGAATTCTCAGAATAACCAGAGAGTGATCAATTTACCAGAGCGTAGCAGAATGAATGCGACAAACCTTGATAACAACATCACACAGCAAGTGTCTCAGCAGCACAATATTCGCGTCGTTACAAATAATACTAACAGCAATGTAACAGGAATGAACACCGACCCTCTATCATTCCAGCAAAAAGGGGAAAATAGTAGTACAATGATAAATGTGCCGTTCCAAGCTATTCCGAACAGCGCTCCAATGAACATCAACGTTAATTCCAGCAATAATACTGTCAACATAACAGTTCAAAACAATCTGGTTGACCCGAAGATAGCTTCAAAAGCAACAGCTGATATGACATTCCCTATACAAACAAATGCGTTACAACTACAACCTCAAACCAACAACTTGATTCAAAATCAAAATCAGAATCCTAATATTCTTCAAAATCAGCCTACCAATAGCAGCATTATGTGCATTCCTGCTCAACAGAACAATACAATCAACTTACCAACGCAAAACAGCTCGAGTATCTCATTACCGATCAAGGCTCCACAGCCTCAACAATCGGGGATTCCCACAAATGTTGTTAACCCAATGACAATGAGACCTATGAACAGAGTATTGCCGCTACACCGAGACGGTCAAAGCAAAGCTAAAACTTCTGGTACTAAAACTGCTGCTGCACCAAGACCAAGACCAGCCAGCCAAGATATGCCAGACCTGAATATCAAAGACGAAACTATCGACAGTGATCTGGAGAAGGCCATTGAAGAGTCAAAGAGAATGATGGAATTAGAGAGGATAAAGAGAGAGAAGGAAGAAAGAGATGCTGCACAAGCATTGCAGCTGTCTACTAAACCCCAACAGCCTAACACCAGCAGCGCTCCAAGTACCGAAGCAGCGAGTAGCGAACCAGCGACAGTTTCTAAAATAACAGCATTGCCTAGTTTAGATGCTGAAATGATAGAAATAGAGCCCCCGAAAGTCTTGGCCGAAAAGGACATAAATAGAACTGCTCTCCCAAAATCAACTGCTCAGCCCAAGAATTTGAAAAGACCTCTGTCGGATAAAAAATCGGATACCGAAACAGCTGCTACGAAGAAGCAAAGCAAAGTAGTAAAAGGCCAGGAAAACAAACCTGTAGGGCCAAATAAAGCCCCTGAGCCACCAAAAGACGACGGACCGAAGTTGATTTACGAAGTGACATCTGAAGACGGTTTCAACTACTCTTCTCCATCATTAACTGATCTTTGGGCGAAGGTTATAGAAGCTGTTCAGAATGCAAGGAAAGCATCGGGTCTGCCATTGATCCAGTACAACCTCCCTTCTACGTTGTCTGGAGCGCATTTGCTGGGTCTGAACAACAATGCTTTGAGATATCTCATCGAACAATTGCCTGGGGTAAGCAAGCATAATGTTTTATATTCAATAGGGTGTCAAAGGTGAAATCATCGGTGACTTAAGCCAATCATTGATTTAGCTGAAAACGATTCCGTTCAGATGGTCAGTCTAAAACGGGCCGAATGCGTTTGCTACTGCCCTCTACAATTTTTGTGTCTATAATAATATTTCTTTATTATTGCTAAAATATAAATTATCTTATCTTTTAGGCAAGCCGCTGCACAAAATACAAGATCCGCCAAGGCCGTCAACTGAACAGCTGGGATAACGACTTAGACCTGAGCGAAGGATTTAAGGAAAGTCTTTGGGGCAGCGCGCGGACAGGGCCCGTGTCCAGGAAGCCGAACCATGACATGTTTAGCTGGATGGCCTCGCCTTTCAGAGAGGAACCGCCGCCTTGCGGTGGGCAGGAGGGAGAAAGTTCTATATCTAGGTGAGTACTGTATATTTCTCTCGTCGTCTTCCCACTTCATGATCTAGGTCTAGTCAGGGTTATTGGAACCCACGTCATGAAAGTCAAGGCAGTTCATCTTCAAGTTTTATTCTGTGTGAAATGTCGTCGTTGTAATTGACTTACACATTTTTCTTTTACAGACGTCTAGCGACGTTACCAGCGGCGATGAGATTCAGACAGTTGAAAGAGACATCTAAAGCGTCAGTAGGCGTATACAGATCACACATACACGGACGAGGACTATTCTGTAAACGAGAAATTGAAGAAGGTATGACAGAAATTTCAAGCGTTAGGAAAATGTATAACAGTCTCAGTTTGATTCTTTAAATGTTTTTGGTGACTACAAAGAACTACATACATACATAAAATCACGCCTGTTTTCCATAGGGGTAGGCAGAGATCACGGATCTCCAATTGCTACGATCCTGACAAACTTCTTTCACTTTCATTACATTCCTTGGTCACTAGCTCATACGAACTTACTTTTTATTACATGCTTCATGTATGCTCGTAGGTTTAGGGTACTCTTGACCTGGCCCCTTTCCAAAACGAAATACAAAGAACTACTGATATAATAAGCTGTTCTTTCATTACAGGTGACATGGTAATAGAATACGCGGGTGAAGTGATTCGCGCCGTGCTAGCCGACCAACGCGAGAAGAAATACGAGGCTATGAGCGGGCGACGCGGCGTGGGGGGATGCTACATGTTCAGAATAGACGACAACTTGGTGGTCGATGCCACGCTCAAGGGAAACGCCGCTAGGTTCATCAATCACTCATGCGATGTAAGTTCAGAATATCTTGCTTTTTTATATGGGCATTCCAGGTGTTGTGGCACCATGGTACTACCACTCGCAGTTTCTGATAACTCACGCCCACGCCCAGGGAATGGTAGGGAGTGTGAGGTCAGAACTATAATAATGTGACTGTTATTTATTCATTTATAATATTTGGAAGTGCATCTACCTCTTAAAAAATAGTGTACATAAATTCTATAAAGTATCTTGATGGGATATCTTTGTATAAACGGAGAGTTACAGATTTGCCAGTTTTCCTCACATCAGGGAAGGAATCAGTAGTCTTGTATTGCACAACAAAATAATTACTCTCTTTACTCTTATTTTCAGCCTAACTGTTACTCCCGCGTCGTGGACATCCACGCCCACAAACACATCCTTATCTTCGCACTCCGCCGGATAACAGTCGGCGAGGAACTGACCTACGACTACAAATTCCCCTTCGAAGACATTAAGATCCCTTGCACGTGCGGCGCTAAGAAATGCCGCAAATACCTCAATTGAAGAGATGCTGATAAAACTGTGAGTTGTCAATTACGCTTGTTTACAAGCCAATCTAGATTGAGCCAATTGAGATTCGGCAGTCTGAAAAGTTTGGCGAGCTGGAGAACATTTTGTTCTAGAAAACAAAATGGCGCTTTAGCTAACCAATCAGAAAGTGGCAGTTTTATGGCACACCGCCCTCTGTGCTTTTTGAAGAGACTTGTGATGAAGAGTGGCCCAGATATGATACTGCACGGACGTTTGTAACGTACTTTAATAAAACAACTATGTTTGTAGTATTTTTAATCGGTAATTAATACGGGATTTTCTTAATAGCATAATTATAGAAGTACATGAATAGAGGTTAGATTACTTTAGAGCGGCTTTGGATAGCGAAGGGCGGACACGCGCTAGCTACGGAAATGATGGATCTCCTTCAATTCTAACTATTTGTTCATATTGAAAGTGTACCCAACATCTAAATGCTTACAAATTTTTCTTAAAAAAAATACTAAGAAACTACTTTTTGATACATCACAGCCGTGTCTTTCTAACTTCAAGAGACCTGTGTCCAGAAATTTTAAAATTGAATTTTACCCGGAATTAAATTTTCATTAAATCTGTAAATTTTCCATGTGAACAGATGGTATGATCATTTAGAATTTATTGTGGGGAATGAATGTAACGAATGGAATACTGGGTTGAGCACAATCGTGTTACGTGTACAATACGTACCTATCTAAGACAATAAGTCAAATTCACATATCGCATACTCCCACCTGGCAAGGATCGTTCAGTGGTGGACGAGTTCAAATGAATCTTGTTATGATCTCTTTCTTGAATCTACCCAGTGTTAGCGTTGTTGGATTGTATTATAATTTTTAATTAATTTTACTTAAATATATTATTTTGATAAGTTTATACAATTTTTTGTAAATAATTTTTGTTATTGATAGTTGGTTCGCGAACGGCTTAAGTGTGACCCTGTGCACTTAATGTGATATGCTTAGCCCGGAGTGGGGATCGAGAACGGTTAGTGTAGGTAGAGTGTATATTTGTTCCTCATTTGTTCTTATTCTTTTACTTGTGATCAGTTAAGGTCTCGACTAGCGCGTATGTGTAAATATAGAGGGGACTAAAGTTAATTAGTACATTCGAGAAGGGTAGCAAAGTTACGAGTACAATGTTACTTTTTAGTAATTTTAATGTGTATTGTATAGTGAAATTGTAAATAAGAGGAATTATCTGTCATAATAATTTGATTAGATGTTAAATCGTTTTTATTGTAGTCATAGAGGTAGGTTGTACTCTAAAGAATATATTTTACTGTAAATAAGTTATAGCAAGAGTTTGTCCTCTCGAGTCGCGGCCATTAGGCCATGGCTTGAGTATACACTCACAGTTAAATTAATATTTTAAAGTAAAATGCACATTGTTAGCTTTAAAAACAAACAGCACTGCTTCGGTTTTATGTGTAATTTTTATTCTAATCAATTCTGTTGTTTAACTGATAATTAGTTTTAGAACACAATCCCATTAACTATTTTTTAGACTGAATAATAGCATCACAATGCCATCACAGATATCAGCTGATTTGCTCCTTAACTACTCGTATTATATACAATTTCATAATTATAGAATGTAGAAATATTTAGATTCAGATACCATAATCACGTAGAAACTGTTAAATATTGTTACTGAGTTTTTTATCAGTGCAGTATTGTGTAATTTAATATTTGTCCCAAGTGTTTAGTAGATGCCCATAGAACAGAATTATAATACTTCATGTAACACTAGTATTATTATAGTGATTTGGATGACCGAATGAGATGCACTTTCAGGTTATTAGAATTTTGTAATAAATACTATCATCTTTGTAATAACATATCAATAAATCAATATTAGTTGCGCTATTATCTTCAAGCTGTATGGATGTTAAATTAAGAATTAGTTTTTCTTAGATTCTAAAGTAAAACTGCTGTCCAATACAATACAATAGTATTTTATTTAATTCAAACGAGTGAAACTTAATCGTAACAGTGAAGACACGAGAATGAAATAGGACGTTTAGACCGTTTGTAAAATTTTGTACTACATACTTACTCGTAGGTATGTCAGGGGCATTTTCAAGTAGACTCTTAAACAGTCAAATCAACATTATTTTCGCGGTATAGCTGTGACTTTAAAATGAATGTTTTACAAAGAAAGATGGTTTGACTGAATATGATTCAATTTGAAAATAACGCAATAGGACCCCCGGGTTTATCCACCAATTGAACAACATTTTGTATCCAGTGGTGTTCAGGCGCAAGACAAACGGCCATACTGAAATGTATTGTAAGGAGTGATATTTATTTGTATCACATTTGGGTGAACTTTGAAGCACTTCAATTACACATGTCAACAAGAATTCAAATGTATATTGTTACCCCTCTATAACGCGACTCAGAGTTGAGCACGTCTCAACTCACGGTTTTTTGACATTTTCTGATGAAAATCTGTCAAAAAAAATAATCGTCATTTGAGACGTGCTCAACCTCGGGGGTTAAATGAACTTTTCCTGACATACTCCTGTTTCTTTCTCTCTTAGCCGATATTGCTAGCAGAGAAAGAGACAATAACCGAGTTATTGGAGATGAATATGGTGTGGTTTGTTGTCTTTCGATCATGGACCGTTGTTTCATGGTTCAAAGTTCACCTTTTCATACTGTGATGACAGCGTTCCCATCAGTTTTATGTAGAACGATATTCGTCAGCAATGGTGAAAGTAGACTAGTCTAATCAGTTTTAGCACTTTATTCTTTATGATGTGGACTTAGCCATAACAGGACAAGCCATTCTCTTTTATAAAAGGTTGTTATATTTTGTTAACATTTGATACGATAGTTGACATCGAGTTGCGATAATAAACAAAGTACATTGGCTATTTTTAAATTGTAATAATAATAATTAACATCTATTTTAAATGTTAGTTTAAATATCGTCGTAAGATTAACACGAGTTTCGTTTTTCTTTCCTTCTCGTTGTTTCTAGGAAACGTAAGAACGAAAATAGGTGCGGTGTGACACCACAATATGCCTCAACCCAATTCGATAGAAATTAGTCAAATAAGTTTCGAATAGTGATTACTATTTTTCGGTTAATTAAAACGATTAGAAAATTCTTACAGGTTCTATATAGTGCTTTTGACGACAACTTTAGACTTGGTTGACCACTTTAAATCGAAAGAGGTTTGGGCGTTGTGATGTCGAAACATAGTATTGTTTTCTTTTCACCCTTGCATTGATTAGCCCTCTGTTGTCATTATTTCGATTATGAATTCGATTTTGTAGAGTTGGCTATGGCGCGAAGTTGACTTGTCGGTAAATTATTATGCTTTAAAGTAATGTCCATGTGCATTTTGTTAGTCCTTTAAAACAAAATAAAAATTTAGTAAATCAAAAGACCAAATCACAAAGTGATGAATCAATTTTGCGTTAATTTTATTTTAAGTGTATGCATCTGCTCTTGATATTATTTGTGTTAAAAATAATGCTTTTATTTTTAATTGTACACAATGCCATTTTGCCTAATGTTATTATAAATTATATGAAATGCTTTAAAAGCACCAATTTTACAATGCATAGTTCTATGACCTGTCTTATACATTTTATTACTTTATTTATTTCTATCATTATTTTGTATTGTGGTAAATTTTACCAAAAATAAAAATACTAAAATGTGCTTTATGAATTGTTTCGTTTTACAACCCCAGTTAAATGCTTTTTTATGAGTATTCTAGAGATTCTGTATGGCTAGAAGGGCTACTAGTAACATGAAATGATCAATGTTGATACTTTATTGTCAGAAAATATGTGCCTACATACAGTTGGTGTTAGTGTAGCATATTCCAACACAAGCCTTGGACATACAGTTAACATCTTAGAGGAACTCTCTTAGGTTTAAAACTCCAAGTAAAACCAACTGATAGTAACTAAAATAAAACTTTAATTTACCTATATCTGTATCGCGCATGCCCACACATTGATAATACAGTACATGTATTTATTCTCCCAGCGGACTGTACAGGTCCCGTCAGTCGCGATGTCCCAGTAGTATGCTGCGGCCGTGTGGAGCCCTGCGCCGTTCTTCTGAGTCAACGTGATTCGGACTAAAAGTTTTACAATCATGGTAAACAAGGCTCACGACTTGTCTTATTCACTGTTTACCCAAGTACCCTCCAAGTCTACAGTCAGTCAGTCTTGGCCTGTAACATCTACAAAAGATGTTTTAAGCAGGTCAATAGGTACCTAATTCGTGACTTGTAAGGTCTATGTATACGGACGACAGCTATGATCGCATTTCGAATAAAGTCTACACTCACTTGAGATTATAGGGTCATTTAAGAAGGTACCTAGTCAAAATGGTTATATGAAGTCGCCCTCACGCTAGTTGTCTGAATGCACCCTTGGACTATAAGGTTGTGTCCGCGCTGCATACCTATGCGACAGCAATAATTTATATGATCATGTCTTTGATTATATACCTGTCGATCATGTTGATGAGGGCCAGTTGAAGTAATTACCTAGGTACGTTGTAGGTAATAGTTTACACTCACAGATGTATTTGAAGGGTTTATTCAGTTTGTTTAGCCTCGCTAACGTCTTCTCTGTGATCACTGTAATCCACTGCGGTGCTCGAGTGTGACTGTATGTGTTGCCGCCAAGGCACAGTTCTATGTTATCCCGAATTATCTTCTGTACTTCTTCTACGTTAAACACTAAATCCTAAAATATTATCATTTTTATTTGGTGAAATTGCAGCAAATAACGCAAAACGAAAAATTTGAATTTTTGCCGGTTAGTTAGCGAGGTACTTAGCTTACATCTTCGTCATCTTCCTGCGCCATGCTTCTACAGTAATAACAGGTAATAGAAAACCCTTGATTATAGTATTTTTTTAGACAATTTACAAAAACGTTTATGTCTACTCAAATCAAATGCTATTTTTATGTTTTCTTTTTAATCTAAAAAGGTTTTAAGCTGATCGGACGGAAGTGAATTTTCCTGCATTGGTACATTTTCTTTTGTTCTAAGTTGTGTTACTACTGATATCGAGAATGTCACAAAATAAATTGTTCAAAAATTGCACACGGCGTTCTGTCATCGTGACATCTATTGTACTGTCATTTTTTCAATTAAAATTTCCGAACGAAAAATTCTCATAACCCAGTTCGCAGCTTTATTTTCTTGTATTGTGTTTTTTGGTATGTTTGTGTTGTATTATAACGCGTTTCGCCTGAGGACGAGGTTTCAGGCTGGCTAATATACTAAAAAATGATGTCCTAGTTTATGTGTGCAGTGTATGTTGAGGATTTTCGTTCAATGGAGCTGAAGGTCTGGGTCGAGGGGATACAAAGAATTGTTTGTGGGGTCACAGAGACCACGACTTGTCAGGTCAGTGGAGAAATTCTTTTAATTTATTTATTGACACGCTTACCAAGCTGAAAATGCGGTTTCACTTCTAATAATGCCACTTTCTGATGTTTGTTTTGTTGCTAGGATGTTGTTTTTGCGTTGGCTCATGCTACTGGAAAAGTGGGCAGATTCACTCTGATTGAGCGATGGAGAAACAACGAAAGACTGCTGGCTCCACAGGAATATCCATTGAAGGTACAGAGGAATCTCTTGTAGCATTCTTCTGTTCTATAAAAAGTTAAGAAAGTAGTTGGTGTAGAAATACTAAGAATGATTATTATTTTTTAGATCCTTATGAAATGGGGTGAATATTCAAATGATATACAGTTTATATTAAGAAGATCAGATCCTGGTAACAGTCAGAAATCTCTACTGCCTGCAAATAATTCCAAATCTCCTATAGGAAATGGGTTTGTAACTTTTTTCTTTAATGCAATAATATAATACTATAACAACATTTCCTACATAATTTGATTTAGCTAGCTGTACAAAATTAAACCCTTCCCTAACTCTTGAAACAATTGAACCATAGCAGACAAGGTCCATTAGTCATGATTAATTACCTAAGTTTTTGTCAAATCTCATCAAAAGTAAAAACCATGAGTCACTGAATGTTTTTTGGCACAATATCAGTTAACAAAAAATGACAGAAACTCAATGTTCAATCTGTTAATTTTACAGTTTCTTACTGGAAGTTACATGAGTCATAGGTTCTAAGAAACAGTAACTTTCTAAATTATAAAAATTAGTCATTATTTTAGACAAATCAGCATTAATTTTCAATTGTAGTAAGTTTTGTTTGTTTCAAAAATCTTAGTTAAATTTTATAAATAATAATCTCCAATATTATAGGTCCCATAACACATCAAACCCAAACATGCTGGATAACCAAACCCAGGGCTCGCCCCATACAAACAGCACCCCACCCTATAACAATAACAATGTAAATACCTCCCCTGGTAACCCTGTGGGGGTGGTTAAGGGAGTGCAGCAAGCCAAGACCCCTGAGTCCAATAGTCCTGTCATGAAAGATGTACCACCATATAGGTAAGTCATATCTCATTTTCTATTTTAAAAGTACAATAAAATAAATAAATAACATGCAACAGTCACATACATAGTCCTGACCCCACACTAGAATCCCCTGTGTCGTGGGTATCAGAAACTATGAGTACCATGGTACCACAACACTCAGACTCTGAAGAAACATTCGCAGAACATTCAATCATTTTTCCGCAGCGGGAATCAAACTCGCGCTTCTTGCATATCTGCCAAGCAATCGCCCGCCATGCCACCGAGGCCGTCAAATATATGTTGAGGCATATGAATGACAGAATAAAGTTTCCTTGACAATCAAGTTTTTTGTAAAAATGTGTTAGTGTAAGAAGCGAAGAATAAGGTAAAACAAGCTAATTTTAACTACTGTAAATATTCTTAATGAAGTGACCAATCAATAAAGTAGTGTTTTTGGGACATGTCCTAGCTGTATAAAAAGTAATTTAAATATTCACTACATTGTCTGAAATTGATTTGAACAAACAATCTACAAAATGTTATACCTTCCACAGAGAGCCGCCTCCTCCTTACCGCTCTCCCCCGCCCCCCTCTCAAGCCGCCCTCCGGAAGTCCCCAAACCGTTCCCGAGGACATCGCCCCTCCCACATGTCACCTGTCAACTTACCTGAGGAGAATGTGGACAGCCGGAGCCCTGAGGCGGTCAGCTACAACAGCCAATACAGAGAGCTAGTTTCTTTGGTGAACTATCAGAGGGAGAAGTTGTCAAGTCAGCAGGTGGACCTTATTAAGGTAATATAATGCTAATTCATATTGGTATAAAAATTTAATTCTTAAGTATATTTAAAATAAAAGGTCTTGCTTATTTATCACATTTAAGGTGTATACTATGAAATGGATTATGTGTGTTTTAAATGAGTTAGTTCAATTTTAAGAACATCTTTTGTGACACACTTGACATTGAGATTCAGCATTTTATGATGAAGCTAAAATATAGCCTGATGTCATGGTATATATAATTATTCAAATTATAATATAATTTGAATTCAATTGCAATGATTTTATGAAGCCGTCAAATCAATTTAGAAGAATCATTCAAGATTTGTTTTTGCTCAGTATGATGCTGAGATTGGCTTCTGGGAGAACAAGGGTCGGGAGCAGGAGAGGCAGGTGGAGTTACTTCAGCAGCAGATTAGTTCTGCAGATAACCAACTTCGAATAAGCACTGAACAGGTACTTCCAATAAGGGAATATTTGGTATAAAGCAAACACTTATTTTTGATAAAATAAAGGTAGCTATCAGTACTATCATCCATCATTAATGTTTATTATTTCTCCAACCTTGTCCCACCCTCCCCTATGATATTGCCAGCTCCCTAGTAATACTCATTAGTATCTTTATCACACCACTCCTTATTTTTCATGTAACTTTCACAAGCATAATAATTAGTGTAAGTTATGTACACCGTAATTGTCCTATATATGGGAAATGTACCTTCTTACGTGATTGTGTTTTTTTTTATTTTATAATATATATGATGTGTGTGTACTTAAATAAATAAATAAAATAAAGGAAAGCTATTTTTATTGATAGGAAAATTACCTACATTTTTAAAAGTCAGCAAAACATTATTTTTTATAGTGAACCAGAGAAAGTGCTGAAAGGATTTAGATGCGCCTCACAGAGGCTCCTTTCGTGCCTTAGACCCTAATCCACCACAATGGCCCAGTTCGGATTGGTGGATCACACGCCTTCGGGTTTTAACGCCCTAGGACATGTGGGATTCCTCACGATATTTTCCTTCACCGTCAGAACCGTGGAAATAAACTCCTAGCAGTGTTATCAGTCAGTCCTCAGTATATTGTTGACTACTGGGTGCTATTTATTGTTATTATATTATGCTGTTGTATTTTCAGGTACAAGCCATAAACTACATAGAGGAAGAGAGTGAAATAGTGAAGCAGAATGAGAATACTATAAAATCCGAGATAGTATTGGTCCGGTCCAAACTTGCCAACTGTGAGACAGAGCTACTGCAGTGCAAGAACAAAATACGGAAGCTGATGGAGGATATCCATAATGAGCAGCGGGGCAATGGCCGGCAGCAGGAGAACAGGTTTGTCGGCACCCTGGTACTTTCTCTTACACCCTGATGCTTTATTTGTTTTATTGAGCTACCGATGGTATAGGTGCTGGGCAATTTTACATATATACATACTATCACGCCCATATCCCTAATGGGGTGGGCAGAGCCACAAGTTAACATAAGAAAACTCGCAGCCACTTCTGATTTAAAGACCTAAGATGGATATGGTGAACCATGGTGACAGGCGATCAGCCCATCGCCCATATAGGTGGTCCATCATTTCGGAGAGGATACTATCCCTTAGTTGACTTTTACGACATGCTCGGGGAGAGAAGCAGCTGGGCAATTTTATTTCATCTAAAAAGCGTCCTGGTTACTGCAACGCCTCGTCAGCGAAGGCAAAAGTAACCTGACGCTTTAAATCATCATGACATGACCCCCCCCCCCAAAATCGTATACTTGAAATTGAAAAAAAATCTAAAAATTTACTAAATATAAAAAATAAATTTTCCGATCCTAGCCGCGATGCCAATAAAAATAGAAGGCTTTCATTTGTTTTATAATGTGTAATAAAATTGTGTATTGTGCAATAAAATCTGTTTTACTCGACATATTCTATTAGTGACCCCCTCCAAAATTACAGGCTGCGACCGCACCTGTATCGAACTAAACGTAATCAAATCGAATTATGATTGTGTGTGATAAATCTTTCATCACTTGTTCCATCAGATTTATAATTAACAAACAACACCAATCACTAAAGAAAGTTCTACGGAGAAAATTCACATAGGAAAGGAATGAACAATAGCGATGAAAATATATTGTGTACAAAGGTACTAGAACTATGATTGTAACAAAAATGCTCACACTTTAATATTATGCCTAATAAAGTTGTTAAACATCATTCTCAGATAAGACTACAATTAAATAGGTACAGTCGCCTGCACTTCATAGCTTTCAAAATAGTGTCAGCATAACAATAAAAATATATTTATAAATCACGCATGTTTTAAAAGTATATCACGCAGGGGTAGGTAGAGACCACGGATCTTTAATTGATTTGCTACAATAACATAGGTACTTCTATCGCTTCATTCGCTCTAATCACATTCTTCACGCGTATACGTATAACGAATTAGGGTATTCTTGATAAAAATTACGAGCCAAAATTTATAAGTTCGTATGAGCTAGTGGCCAACTCTTGTGACGGAGTTATGTAGGCCGCCTAAAGGCCGGAACCGACAATTTAACGTGGCCTCCTCAAGCACGGAAGCGCTCAGCTCGTAATGCCACCTGCGGTCACCCATCCTAATCGTAGCCACACACAACGTTGCTTAACTTCAACGAACAATTAAGAGTAAGTTACGACACGAGCCAAAATCTATAAACGGAGTTAAAAAAATGTGTAGTTCAATAATTTCATGATTTTTAATACATGTTGTGCATTTCTTTATAACACCATTTTCCATAGCTTATTCTACAAATCTCTCCTAAAATTAGGGGAGTCTGAAGAACCTAAAAAAACCCTAATTTTGAAATATTTGCACTTGAATATTTACAACGGACATTGTGACGAAATGTCATAGGTAGTCAGAAAATGAAAAATGAAGTTAAGTAAAGTTAAATGTTAGTGCAGATGACTGTACAAATGTAGACGTGAAATACCTGTCTGTGAGAAGTCTACTGCATTGTTTATATGAAGACAATGAGATTGTCCCACGATAGTCTATTCTACAACAGGCAAGGGGCACTGTGTTTGTTGATGTTTACGCTTGGTAGAAACATAAAATAATCAAGTATGATAGTTACTTCCTGAAAATTTTATTCTAGGTACTTATCTATTTAACCAGCTAGTATCTATTGTTGGGTAAGCCTCCTCTTTATTATGTCAATCATCCTAAAATCTTATGTATCCTACTATATTATAAATGTGAAAGTTTGTGAGGATGTTTGTGTGTTTGTGCCTCAATCACGCCTAAACGGCAGAACGGATTTGAATGAAACTTATCTATACATAGTACATGTGCTGGATTTACAAGACAATTTTTTTATCCGTGTACCACGCGAGCGAAGCCGCGGGCGGCAGCTAGTCCTACTATAAAAGGCTAGAGTTTGGTTATATTATGTTTGTGTTTTATTCACTCACTCTACCGACTCAACTCAACTGATTGAAACAAAATAGACAGTAAGTGTCCTGGAGGAAATTAGTTTCTATCCAAATACCACGTGAGGCAGAAGATTGGTTGTCCAAAATCACATATTCTTGGACACTTCAAAGTTAAGAGGATTTTTCTCATTTTCAGACAAGCTCTCGAGCGGTCTATGTTAGCGGAAATGGAAAATCTACAGAGCCAGATACAGCAAGCCAAGCACGCCACGGAGATCAACCATCTCACTGCGGAGAATTTGAAACGAGAGGTACATAAATAATGTCCAATAACTGATCCTACTTGTATTATAAATGCGAAAGTTTGTGAGGATGTTTGTGCCTTAAAACTTGGAATATACATAATACGTGTGCTACATGGGTGAAGCCGCGGGCAGCAGCTAGTATTATATAAAAACATTAAGTGCAAAATTTTGTGAGGATGTGATAGGATCTTATGTTTGTGCCTCGGTCTCGCCGTAACGGCTGAACGGATTTAATTTAAACCTGTAAAAAAGTAAAAAGTATTTATTCAAAATTACAAGTGTAAAATACATGGTTTAGGAAGTCTCATTTTAAGTCGTGTGACCTGTAATTTACATAATACGGTTGCTCGAATAACATGGCTACTTTTTATCCAGGTACAATGTGAGATAAAATCTCTAGATAAACCTAACTTGAAACGAGTACCTATGTAATAAATTAACATATATTTAAGTATACATTTTTTGTTGGTCGTCTTGGGGTTGTCCATAAATCACGTGATGTTTTTTTTACCAACTTTTTAACTGCCCCCATCCCCTTGGTAAGGTTTTAGGCACAAACACAGGTCTATGCCCAGCCGTGGATAAAGTCAGACTGGTTGCCGATGATGATGATTTTTCTTGAGGATTTCACGAATGAGCCTGTTTTGTAGGTGGGTGTTCTAGAAAGTGCGATAATGGAGAAGAAGCGGCAGGTTGAGAGGTTGGTGCAGGAGATGAAGGAGGCCAACCTGCAGAGCCTTACCGGCAGTGTTGACGAACTTCGCCATCCTCTCGATGGTACGTAAACACGCACTAAACAAGGACGACCTCGGTGGCGTGGCGGGCTGAATCGCGAAAGGTGCTGGTTTGATTCCGCTGCGGGAGAAGTGTTTGCATGTTCTGCAAATGTTTCTTCTATGTCGCCGTGGTCATGTCTGTGCGCCGCAGTGCAGCCGCGGCTTGGATCTTCACAAAAGTTTCACAAAGCCAACACATTATAAAGCAAATATATTTTTATTGGCATCGCGGCTAGGAGCAGAAAATTGCTTTTTTATATTTTCTAAATTTATAGAAGATTTTTCAATTTGACGTGCACGATTTGGAGGGGAGGGGGGGGGGTCATGTCCCATGTGACCCCCCCCCCCCTTCGGACCGCGCCTGTGTCAACGTGGCTTTAGTGAAAAAATCATTAATATATCATTAAAATAAGTGGCCAAATCAATTCAATCATTGGTATTTTTGTATTGAATATTTTTAGTTTTATTGTTATTAATCTTTTTATTTATTTTTTAGGTTTTTAAGTTTATAATTTTATTTTATTTTATGATACTGTCATACGATTAAATAAATAATAAATTGGTATTTTTTCAGGATTATGTAAAGCGGGCAGTGCTCGCCGGATCATAGGATCGCCGAGACAGCTTGAGAATGCTGCACCTACCAATAAAAACCCACACGGAGTCTGGGTGTAAACAACGTAATAGCAACAGGTTTTTATTCTCTATGCCACATTCACCTTGATATCATATCGTCTTTACAGAGTTGGTGTAAGCTTAGCCTGAGTTTAGCGGTAGAATAAACTTTATTAAAAGGTATATACTTTTGCCAACGTCAGACTTATAGGATGTGTAATTATTTTCAAAGTTTGAGGCCTGTTGCATAGTAAAGTACTAACACAAAATGTTAGCGACTTTGTGTTACGGTTGTGTACGCATAACCCTGATCACCAATTATAGGGAGCAATACTGGTGATCTCGTGAAAAGAATGAGTATTACCAATAGCTTGGAGTTAAATTATATAGCCATGTATGGATAGTTCCACCTATACTTTGTATTAGTTAATCCACATTAAATTCAAAGTAAGTAGATTAATAGATAAATATTAGCATGTATTTGTGTTCAATTTAGTGTCATATTTAATGTTAGCGTCACAAAATAGGTTTTATTTAATTTATATTATTAAGGTTAAAGTGTACTTAAAAATATTGGCCTAATATTTTTATCTCACCAAGTATTATTATCTTGCCGTGTGTAGTTAATATTAAAAGGCAGTTTGAAATTGTACTCACTAAAGCATATTGATATTTATAAACATTCATAGATTGTTGTATTGTAAGCTTAGCGTGTGTAAGAAAATACTTTAAAGCATTTTGTTATTTTAGGTAGCTACAAACAATGGATAACTATTTTGTAGAATCATCTTTATTTTATATACAGGGTTGAAAATTACTGTATTTACTAAGAAAATGTATTCCGCTGTACCATTTTTCAGCATTTATTATGTGCTGAATACAGCCCTATGTGATCCAATGGGCTACCATTACATAGTGAGGTTCAACCCTACTCTCAACCTTGTATAGATTTTGCTCATGATTTAAGTTTTCGATGTGAGTGCTATAGTATTTTAGTTTTAGTAAGTTAATCAATACCATATCAGAATATTATTATGCTTGTACACCTGGGCCGAATGGGCAGGCTTGTCCAGATACATGAGTCCAGACTGAGCAATGGGCCATTGTGTGAACACTCCGGCCACGTAACGCCACGATTCCTTCGAAGTGTCGAAAAACCGATAACTCGCCGCGATCTACTGGCCACTGGCAATTGCCCGCCATCCCACTGGTACACAATGGCGAATGGCCTGTAGTGGTCGGGCATGGGCCATTGTGTACTAGGCTTTTTTGTGCTGATTACACGTAACGAGTATACTGCAGTGGCGAGACAGTTCCTCGGTCAGATTGAGCATAATTGAAAAAAACATCTTTCGGTCTAGTATCACTTTACTATCTTAGCATTCGTTACGCGTAATTAAGCCCTTACAGCCCCCTTATTCACGATGACCAAACATACGTAACGCGGGCACGTTTGTGGAATCACAGTGTTATCGTATTCTATATTGACGGCCTCGGTGGCGTGGCGGGCGATTGCTCGACAGAGACTCAAGAGGCGCGGTTTCGATTCCCGCTGCGGAAGAAATGTTTGCATGATCTGTTAATATTTCTTCCGGGTCTGGGTGTTGTGGTTCCATGGTACTTGAAGTTTCTGATACCCACGACATAGGGAATCCTAGTGTGGGGTCAGGACTATGTATGTGACTGTTGGCTGTTATTTATTATTATTATATGACAATTTTGTACTGGAAAAACGTGACGTGGCGCGTCACAAACAAGTTACGAGCTGTCATGTTTCGTTTGGTCGTAGAAAATAAAAGCCCTGTTCGTTTCTGAATACCCCATTGGCCTAGGTGTGAAAGAGGCAATTTTATAGTTACTTATTACATAGGTATCTCAGACTATGATCCTCTCTATCGCAATACGAGTAGTTTTAATTTATGATAATAATTGTCTAGTCGAAAGTATAAGCCATTGCAATATTTTATAAACAATTTATGACCTTCAGTTTTCAATGAAATTCAGGCATTCGTGGAATTTAAATATGTAGGTACTTAAGTAGTTTAAAAATTTGTGTGAAGATTTATTACAAAGTATTTAACGTTTTATTGTTCCACGTGGTTATTAACCCTTTTTAAGGTAGAGGGAATATATTTCCCACCAATTATTTTGGTACTTTTACCCAAAACTAATTGTGCCATCGATTTTTTTTTTATGGCAACATTATCTCTGAAAATCCCCTAACATTTTTTATGAGGGAGTTGAATGCGGTCGTCATATATTTTTTTTAGTCTGTGGCGGTAGTCAATGTGAAAATAAGTGAATTTGTACACCTGTTGATAAATCTTTGTATATCTCAAATTTTCGGAGCCATCAAGAGGTAAGTTGTTATTATTCTAATAGTCTACAGTATATTTTACTTGATTTCAGTAAAATTTATAATTTTGAATTAGAATCTTTTTTTCTACACGTGTTTTTTGTGGTGGTAAATATATTCCCTCTGCCTGTACAGCTTTGCATGTTTTTTCTTATTGTGTGTTCCAGAAAATGAGTGGGAGTAGAAGAGTGCTCAACGATTTAGATATTGTCAATGAATTGGAAGAAATTTTCGGCCTCCCCGATGATCCCAATATATCTGACGATAACTTAGAATCAGATGAAGAAGAGGCTCAATACAGCACCACGAAACTACAAAGAATTCTTGAAAATTTTGATGAGCCGAATGACGGGCTTATGCCACCGACACCCGATGCACCTAGTAGCCCAATACTTCAAGAAATTCAGTCTGGCAGTTCCATACCTCAAGAAATTCAGTCTGCCCTACCTAGAACTGAAGATTTACCCAGTACATCTCGTACGCATGAAATCTCAGACCCACAACGTGACCGTCCTAGACGGGCAACTGAAGTTTTACCCAGTATATCTGGTACGCAAGAACTCTCAGAGCCAAGGACAATATCACCAGTTAATGTTTATGGTGATTCGGAAACCGATGACTCGGACGGCGATGAAGAAACCTGGAAAAAAAGTAAATGGACCACATATCGGCCAACGCCTAGCGTTTATGATGAAATTCCAATGGTTCCTCAATCAATGTTTTCCAGCCGAACAAGACCTGTAACTTTATTTGAAAAATTCTTTACTGATGAGGTCTATGAGTCCATCGTGTATCAAACGAACTTATTTGCCGCGCAGAGCAAAGCTGAAGGATGGTCGGACTTAGATAAAAAAGAACTGAAAGCCTTCATAGGTATTATTATAATTATGGGATATAATAAACTTCCTTCCATGGACCTTTATTGGTCATCTGACCCTGGTTTCCGAGTAGATGAAATAGCAGAAACGATGACTGTGAGAAGATTTAAAAAAATATTGCAGTGTTTGCATCTAAATGATAACGCACAACAGCCAGCAAATACAAGCGATAACTTTGACAAACTTTATAAGTTACGCCCATTGTTAGATTTTATTAATCGTGCTTGTTTGACAAATGCTAGAGATTCCTCGTCCCAAAGTATTGACGAATCAATGATAATTTTCAAAGGCCGGTCATCAATGAGGCAATACATGCCACTAAAACCCATAAAAAGAGGCTACAAGGTATGGTGCCGTTGTGACAGCAATACCGGATACCTCTACGAGTTCGAAATTTATACTGGGAAAACAGGAACCGGAACAGAGGAAGGCCTAGGATATAACGTTGTGAAAAGACTGACGGAAAAGCTAATAGATAAAGCACTTGAAGAATATCACATTGTTGTTACATTTGACAATTTCTTCTGTGACTATAAGTTGCTGGAATATCTGTACGAAAATGGTATCTACGCAACTGGAACTGTGCGAAGACATAGGAAAGATATGCCCACACTGATAAAGGGTAAACGTAAATTGAGACTGGAAAAAGGAGAGTTTAAATGGAGAGTTAAGCGCAACGTAGCTTTAATCGTCTGGCAAGACACCAAAGAGGTTCTTCTTATGACTAATGCGTTTCATCCAAAAACAGGAGAAACCAGTGTTTTGCGGACTCAGAAAGACGGCGCAAAACAGGTGATCAAGTGCCCTGCAGCTGTAAAAGAATACACGAAAAGGATGGGAGGAGTCGATCGTTTTGATCAGATAAAAAGCACGTATTCAGTTGGCAGAAGGAGTAGAAAATGGTGGCTCCGTATATTCTATTTTCTGCTTGATGCAAGTATTACAAATTCCTTTTTGTTGTATTGCCAGAATCCAAACATAACAAAACTGTCGAATCTTGAATTCCGTGTATCAGTGGCAAGAGGACTGATTAGTGGGTTTACGAGCAGAAAGAGGTCGGTTGGCCAGAATTATGTTGGCAGAAATAAAGCCGTCGTGTCAGAAAACCGTCAAAAGGCTATTCACGTTGTCGCTCAGGAGCTCCGTTTTAGTAATGTTGGAGTCCACTTGCCCGCGGAATCACCCTCGTATAAACGCTGCAGGATGTGTAGCACCAAGCAAAAAGACAAAAGGTCTAAAATCATTTGTGAGAAATGTAGAGTTCCCCTGTGTATAACGCCATGCTTCGCTGCTTTTCACAGAAAATAAAAATATTCCATGTAAAAATGCCAGAGCCATGCAGGTAGAGGGCATATTTTTCCCACCGTGTTTTTTTTAACTTTTTATATATTTTTTTTCATTTTCTTAAACTAAATAAAAAAACGAAACTAGATATGTAAATAGTTTTATTGTATCACCTTTAGATGCTTCTGCCTTATAAAGGGTTAATAAGATATCTGCGATTTGTGTGTATATTTTAAAATCATAATATTGAAATAAAGCCATATACGTATCAACTTGTGTATTAATTGCGCAATTAGTTAAGGTTCCCTTCATCCTGGTGACAGAAAAAAAAAACTGTTTTATAGAATAAATCCTTATAATTAATATAACTTATTCAAGAAGTACGAAATTATATCTGTTTTAAACAACTATCATAGAATATAATCTATTTAATAGCTATAAATGCGTATGACTACGCTGTACTTTCAATCTAGTATTTTGACTACGAAAAAGTATTTACAATCTCATTCTGAATCTACAAACGATGTTGAAGATACAATCAGTTGCAGCAAATATTTAACATCACAAGTCAAGTCAAGAGTCATCAAATAGTCGTGCTTTAAAATTGAAATCATATTTCTGTACATAGCGTAGTGGCTCAACTGAAAATATGTGGTTGTATTGCAAAATGTTTTCATTATTAGATCTAATCAATTAATCAACAACCTTTTTAGGAATCTTTATTTTTACAATCCACTATGGACAAGCCATTTTCAGTATATTTAAAAACTTTTAATAATACTTTCGTAACAACACCATTCCCTGATAAATTACCACTAGTTCGTCGAAATACAGGCATACAAATATGAGCCGTGTAGAATCACCGAATATTACGCTTTCTCCTCTTTCTCTCTGTTATACCGTTCAAGCTCCTTTAGGAACTGTCCCTTAGGCTTCATTACGTTGGGACGATCGCCTCTGCACTTTGGGCAGAACCATTTTCCTTTCGGCTTGGTGGTGAGAGATACACAAGAGAAGTGGAACCACTCAATTGGGCAGAGGTCATTATCGCAGAGGATCATCTCGCCGAAGGATATCTGGTCGCAGAGGCAGTAGCGAGGCTCGTCCGGGTCGATCGGGTCTGTTTCCTCGGGTGGGGTTTCCGAACGTTGCGCTGCTTGGCGCGCTTTGCGTTTTTTCTTCTTACCTATACCTGTGGGAAAATTCGAATTAATGTTAAATACACAAATAAAAAAAAAAATATATAAAACAATAATCAGGCTTTGAAAGGAGCTTTTAGGGTATTTAAATTGTGACATTGGTGTTTATTTTCAGCATTTACAGTGTTGTAGAATCATTTTATTTACAAAATACCACATTATTCAATATACTGTAACAAACTGCTTTGAAACAGGCAAACAGGCATAGTTTTCTGTGTTAGTACAAAAAGGTACACTCTTAATTCTAATAGTGACTCTAGAGACCAAGAAACAGATGTTTCGACTTTTTTATATTGTGTAGTTTGTTTACAATATTTTTTAAATACCGATGGTGACATTCTGTACTTACATCCCTACAGCCTGAATAGTCATGCATGCTCCTATATAGCCTGCTCGAGTGCTCATAGACAAATGTTCAACAAAGTATACAAATTTAAGAGACGCCAGAGGCGCGGGTTCGATTCCTGCTGCGGAAGAAATAATGTTTGCATGTTCTGCAAATATCTCTTGCGGGGTCTGGGTGTTGTGGTACTTCGTAGTTTCTGATATTCACGACACAGGGAATCCTAGTGTGGGGTCAGGACTATGTATGTGACTGTTGGGTGTTATTTATTCATTATTATTATTAAGTAATTATAAATTGGTGAAAATTGGTGAGAGTTACCTTTCTTGTTAGTAGTGCTATGCGTGTGTCTCTCGCTGTCGCGTTCGCTGGACTCTGCACCGTCGGTGGCGACGCCCGTGGTGGTGCGGGCCCGTCGCGCGCGCTTCGACCATCTCTCTCCTGGAACAAACAATAACATTGTATTAATAAAAACTCTACGATGACATGTTCGCGTAGTGCGGTAGCATTCACCCAGTTTCGAGAGAAGCTCAGTGCTTGTAATTAATAAGATGTCTAATTTTAGGGAAATATTTGTTTCAGTCAAGAGTTGAGCAGTGGTAGCGGGCCCGTCTCTGATTCTAAGGTGGGTTCAATTCCGGTCATGCTCGAAAAATTTATGTGCGCTATTATATTAGTGCTATCGATGAAGGAAAATATCGTGAAGGAAACCGGTATGTTGCAGAATCTAAAAAAGTTCGAAGACATGTGTCAAGTGTACGAAAGGAGCCTTTTGAGTCGCACTTTAAACCTTTCTCCACCCTGGTTCAAAAGGAATAGTTACACGAATAGTAGTAGTAGTCAAGAGTTGTACACAGCTGTATTTCCTGTTACCCAGATAGAAAACCCATAAATTTTTATACATTCTGTAAACAAATATAAAAACTTGTTATTGAGCAGTTTCCTAACACAAGCATATTAATTGCTTAAAAGGAGATACCAAACCCTGGTATGTATTTATTTTAAGTTTAAGGTAATAAACATTTCTATCTATTATAGTTTTTTATATAAGTCATTTATTTGTCACTCACAAAGGTGAAATGCACAAAAACACAAACTTTACTTTGTCTCTTTGTGCTGTGACAGATGGTCTGGTTATTGAAGGGTGTGAGTTCAGACTCTTCAACCTTGCATTTCTGAAGTGGCAAATTTTGCATAAAACATTGTTATGCATTGTCACAGAAAAACACAGATTATTATTTTCACCTTCAGTTGTGTTTTCACGTCCATCAATTGAGAGATTGAGAAATTGAGAGAGAGATAATGAGGCTTTTTAACTAAAGTATTGTGACAAGTCTTCTGACATAATCTTCTGCATAGTAAAACTGCAATCATCACAACTGAAATACTATGTTTTTAGTGCATGTTGTAAATAATAGAAGACTTACCACCAGTCTTGTCTTTCTCAACTTTCTCCTTTTCCTTTTCAACTCGTTCAGGCGGGGCAGGTGTGCTGATGGGTGTGGGCACAGCCACAGGTATCTCTTTCTCCTTCTCTTTTTCCCGCTCTCTTGTGGTCTCTGGTGGGGGAGTGGGCTCTTTCTTACTGGCTGTTCCATTTGTGTTCACTTCTAAACATGATACTGTGAAAAAAGTTTGTTTTATTTGCCGTGAACAGGTGATTATTGAAGAGACACAAGACAACACTAATATTATAATACACAAGTTTGTGTTAAACAGTCATCTACACCTAGACTTGGAAATAACAACAGTTAAAGAGGCTATAACTTACAAGTTATGCCAAACGTATAGAACTACATTCAAACAAATTCACTTTGCATGCCAATGACAGAGCAAACCCTTGGACGAATTTATTCAAACTAATATTTTTAATTTATATATTATGTAAATAAAAGTGCATTTTTTGTTACTTACATAGTTTCTTATGGTCACCATCAAGCGACCGCTGCTTGTTGTCAATCAGATCCTGCAGTACTTGCACTACCTGAAGCTTCTCATCACCAATCTCCTGGGCAGCCACTAGCACAGATTGCAGACGTATAGCAGCTCGGGTGCGGCGGCGTTCCTCTGTGTTCGTGCCGAGGGATATAGCCAGGTGTTTCTCTGCTTCTCGAATACAATCTGTTTATAAAAATGAGGCAAATGTATTGATTTTTATAATCTTTTATTTGTTTTGAACTCGGGAAAACTTTGACTAATTACTGGATGACTTATATGCTAACTAGGAGAATGGTATTTTATTACACAAAGGACCAATTAAAATGCTTACTATAGAAAAATTACAGCGAAAAATGAAGCCAAATCTATTAATTTCTACAGAATTTTAAAAATTGGTGAAATATGACTAGTGTTTCAGTACATTTTTGAATTATTCATGCGATCCATGTAAAGAAGCATCAAGCTCGTGAAAGCAATGTTATTTTGGTCGGTTGTTATTGGGGTTCCGATAGCTATAGATAGCTAAAGCGTACGTACTATAACTCAAATGCAAACGTCAACACAATAATTTCAAAGCCGCTACGTGAATACATTCCGGCTTAAAACTTGACAAAAGCCTTATTACATCGTAGATTAGGTGAATTACAAGCAGTAAAATAAGGATTACCTCTGTAAGTTACGTCCAACTCTCGCATACGCGAAAAATGTCGTTGCAGATCATTCGGAAGGTTTTCCACACAATCCAAGTAGTTGTCGACGTATGTTGCTGAAAGCAACGCTTCTGTAGATGTCTGGTTCAGCATGGTTAGTAATGGAATACAGTTTTCATAGTGAAAGCATTAGAAAAAAATATTAAAAACCACTTTATAAGCAAACAACAACTTCGCAACATTCAACAGCCCATCCATCCGTCAGCGTCACGCATGTCAAAGCAGGCCGCAGGCATCATGGCCGTTCGGAAACGGGAAACGAGACACGATGGTCAAGATGGCCACGAAATAATTATAAAATATTTTCAATCTGTCTCTTGTTTCTCTCTATCATTTACTAATCCACCATGCAATATTTCTGTGTAAATTAACATATGAGCCCTGTCTGTCTGTTTGTTGAATCAGTTGTGTACTGTTGGCGACATGAGTGAGGCGCATATTTTTGAACGAAACATGCATGTTCGGATACATTGCTACTTGGGGTATATTATTATTTTATGTTATTATCATTGAAGATGTAAGTATTATTATTTTATTTGGTGTTTGTCTATATTAGGTAATATTGGATAAAGTCGTATAATAGGTAGGTACCGATCTAATACGACTACAAAAAAAACTACTACGGCCTTTGCCATAAGGTAATGTAAATTAAATGATTTATACAGCGTCAGGAGGCAACTTTTAACTGCACAAACGGAACGCTGTAGTAACCGGGACAAATTTTAGATGGAGTAGGCTTGCCTAGTACCTATACTATCATCTCATCTAACATTTCGACACATGGTGAAATAACAGAGTGGACCAAAGATGCACCCTTGCGACACTCCGATTAGCATCCTATGTAGTTATAGCTATAATCTACAGAAAACATATTTGAGATCATGACTATTTACGAAATCTTTCTAGCAAACTATAGAACAAAGGAAATAACGATCATACAGAATAATAAACGACCCAAAACACCTACAGAGTGAACCCACGCCTTGGATAATTCAAAACAGCCCAGTATGACATTATAACTCCTTCCTTCGAGTACTGGCAGTCATCATTTTAATCTCTTTTAGCACTGACACCAGTCATTTTGATAGATTTGTTGGTTTTAAGTCAGTTTACGTTTTGTCGTGATCGAAATTTTTGTGTAAATTTCTTTGTGCCGTGTAGTGCCGTGTGATGTCTTCTACTCTGATTTTCGTGGGGCTGCCGGAGGATTCGAAGAGCTCAATAACTAAGTAAGTACCTACCTACCTGGTAATATTGCTCCCAACTTCGATTTTTAGATGATGTCCAAATTGTTCAATGACCTATCCTCACTGCTCTTAAGTATGGTTTGGATTTAACGGATCAAAGAGAATACAACATATTATCACGCCCGAATCCCTAATGGGGTGGGCAGAGCCACAAATAAACAAAAGAAAACTTGCAGCCACTTCTGATATAGTCCTGAGATGGATATGGTGAACCATGGTGACAGGTGATCAGTCCATCGCCCATATAGATGGTCCATGAGAGAAGCAGCTGGACGCATTCTATGCTTTTCCTTCCAGTCCAGCAGAGAAGTAATACAAATACAAACATTTATATATAATAAATACCTCTCCTCTCCTTGCATAGGTGGTCAGTTTTTTCATTGTTCTTTAATTCCACCTGTAGGTATCGTGTAGTCAGTCCCGCTTACCAAACTTTATTGTAGGTAAGTATCATCCCGGATGATACTTACCTACAATAAAGTTTGGTAAGTTGGTAAGTTACTTAAGTGTTTATTATTTATTTTTTATTTGCGGGACTGACTACACGATACCTACAGGTGGAATTAAAGAACAATGAAAAAACTGACCACCTATGCAAGGAGAGGAGAGGTATTTATTATATATAAATGTTTGTATTCATCCCCTTTTTTAAATAGTAACGTGAAGGGATTATAGTGCGTCTCAAAGAGGCTACTTTAGTATTAACTAGTAGTTCGCCTCGAACTCAGACCTCGGGCGCGATGTCCACGTATTCCGCAAGCTTTGTATTCGTGCTCTGAGTTTTCTTGTACCTACTTAATTTATGTATTGTACAAGCTCAGACCAAATAAAAAGCGAGAGATCTTTTTATTTGGTCTGAGTGTACAAGTAAGTTGGCTACGTAGAGTACGTAGGTACCTCCTACAAATATTATACGAGACGTAGCAAACACAACCTTTGAGGCTCACTTTAAAAATCCTATCACCACCAGGCGCGGTCGCAGCCTGAGATTTTTAGGGGGTCACTAATAATAGAATATGTCGAGTAAATCAGATTTTATTGCACAAAGTGTAGATACTAATTGCATATAAAGTCACGATAGGAGCATAATAACCAAAAATTTGGTTTCTTTGATACTGCTGGATTGACTGACAGGCTTGAACATCTTGATTGATGAAGTTTAGTAGCTATGGCGACGAAACAGACATTATTGGCCCTCGTGCTCCTACCAGTAGGAGAACCGAGTAAGAGCAAGTGGAAACGGTCCACAATACACAATTTTATTGCACACATTATAAAACAAATGGAAGCCTTCTATTTTCATTGGCATCGCGGCTAGGGGCAGATTTTTAAAAGATTTTTCAATTTGACGTATACGATTTTGGTGTAGAGGGGGTCACTGATCACCAAACTGGTTCGAATGAACTAGTGACATGACATGACTAGTAGTAGTAGTACCTACCTACCAATGAAGTGATACTTATGTAGCTGCTATGATACAGGCTGCGAGCCCAGCAGCGCAGCGCTGGGCGTGGGAGGCGCATGCGCCTTGAGGCTCCCAATTAAGGTTAACGTCAAGTTTGTTTTATGTTTCAATGGTCTATTTGTTCAAATTAGGTAGCACTGCGTTGTTTTGTTATTAGTAGGAAATTAACCATCTACTGTAACCTTGCTTTCCTATTTCTGAAACGGATAACCTAGGTAAGCATGTAGCCAAGTCACTTTGCGTCTATCTACCTAAATCCTTACGTTTTTGCAGTAGGTACCTACTGCAGCATTTAGCCAATTTGTTAGACGCAAGGATACTTGGCCAATTCAACAGTACCTATCTTATTTAGTAGGTAACTACTAAAGGAAATCACTGAAGAAATTCGTTCGTAGGTACTATTACAAAATTGTACGCTGGCAGGTATTTAATTTTACTTCGGACTACTTGTTTCCAGCCTTGTTTGTATCCCCCCTACGCATGGATAAATAAATAATAGGTTTTTTGTTTTCCTCGATGGAAATACTCTTAGGATTGAAACAAAGAACAATAGGACAGATTATAGTCTCCCATTAATTGTACTGACATTACAGACACCGTCAAAATTATCAACGCACAGCTCGGGGGTCTGCGACAAAGTCCTCTTTGACAATTCGACTCGGTTGTTTCGTTGCAATTGCTATACCCTGCTGCACCTAATTACTTAAAACAATAGAATTGTCTTTTGCTTTGACTTAGAATGAATGCATAGATGCAGGCGCGGTTGCTGCCAGAAATTTTGGAGGGCGTCACTTATAAATTAACAATAGAATATGTCGAGTAAATCAGATTTTATTGCACACATTAAAAAACAATGGAAGCCTTCTATTTTTATTGGCATCGCGGCTAGGGGCAGAAAATAGCTTTTTTTATTTTGTAATTTTTTTTAAGGATTTTTCAATTTGACTTGTATGATTTTGGGAGGGGGTCATGTCCCCTGTGACCCCCCCTTCGGACCGCGCCTGCATTTCTGGCTTGGATGGCTTATACTCCATTTCTGTTGTGCACCGAAGAACGTATATCTACTGCGAGTCTGCTATTTTTAGTTAAGAAATTGTTGTGTTCAACACCAAGGCTGTCAGCTAAGACTGATATGGGTTCGATTACTGCTCCGGAATCAAAACCATTATGACCCTTTCACCACCCTGGTTCGAAAGAAATAGTGACACGACTATTAGTAGTAGTAGGTATAGTATGTGTTATTATGATGTTATTTTGTAGTTTCGTGGTTTGAAATTCGTAAACTTGCACAACTTTTTGGACATTACATCGTTATGTTTGATCTACACCATTATCATGTTTGGCTACAGGTTTAGCGTTCCTCAGTCAATTATAACCGACATAGAAGTGCACCATATGCACCGGCGGCGCAGGGCTTCGCCCCTATCCCAGTATCCTGTTACCGCGGCGTCTGAGCCCCTAAACCTGTTAGGTAAGGGCTTACGCAGGGGAGCTCAGTATCGATTCGCAAGCTGTTATTAAGGGACTGATAGAACTTTGAAGTTGTGGCGGATAGTACCAAGTCTACACTAATAATATTATCAAGAGGAAATATTTTTATGTTTGTAACGAATAGAATCCGAAGCTACTGAACCGATTAAAAAAATCTTTCATCAGAAAATAGCTACATTCTTACGGAATAACATAGGCTATAATTTATAGTCAAAGTAATTAAGGATCTTTACTAAAACTCCAATAATGTAACCAGAGGTGTAAAAAAATTGACCTAAAAATCCTAATTTGTTAATACCCGTGCGAAGCTAGGGCGGGCTGCTAGTTCTAAATATTTTTACGAGTGTTCGTAAAGAAAATCATGTTCAGTTGAGATATGTAGTAGGTAAGTCGTATATTTTAGGGACAGATTGACAGGCAGACTTTCGTCACGCACGAGTCGCCTGCCTCGCCCGCAGAAGCTGCGCTATTACATGCTTGACTTGGTTCGCGAAACTCCTTGTAACGTCTGCTCGCCTGGTACAGTAGTCGGAAATGCGAAAGTAATATTTGGCTGAGAGCTATAAGTTTTTTTAAATTATTTAAATCTGTGATAAATAAAACCGGTCTAGTGCAGGTCGAATTGGCACACGAATGGTTCCGTACCATCGTAAATACCATGCATGCCAGTACCATGCATAAATGTTTCTTGTATGCCACCTATATAGATGGCAGAACGTTCCCTATTAAAATCTAGCAAAAAATGCAAAATGAAACACGTCTCTTCTGTGAGGACCCCTTAATTTTATATTTTTTATTATTTTTGCACAAATTAGTACATGTAAGATCGTCTGAAAAAAATGCACAAAAATACTACAAAATGTACAAAAAGTCACTCGACCCATCTAATTACTGACGCGGCGCCTAGTGTTGCTTAACTTTCAATGATCGATTACGAACTTTAAAAAATATTTTTTTGTGACCCTTTTTATTTTATTTTTATTATTTGTTGTTATAGTGGCAATAGAAATACATTCTCTGTGAAAATTGGAACTCTCTTCCTGATACGGTTCATGAGATACAGCCCGACACAACGGACAGACGGACGAACGGACGGACGGACAGCGGAGGCTTACGGAACCCTAAAAAGAGGTTTTTTTGTAGCCTGGTATGTAAAAAAGTTACCTACACTAGACCAACAACTTCAAACAACACAAAGCGTGTCGGCCTCACTCAGAAATGTTCATTCATTTATGTTACGATATTTGTTAAATGAAAGGGTTAATACAATGGATATAAAATTAAGATAGTGTCAATTAGAGGGTCCGGGTCGATAAAGGCCCGTTTGTCCGACAAATTGGTGTGTTGAGCTATTAAATTAGGGAATTTTATGGCGCCCAAATTGTTTCTTATTTTTAGGACCGACTGTCATGTCATGTAATTTTAATCGAATAAACTTTTATATTCTTCTATAGCAAATAATAAACGTTTTGTTGTTCTACACGGTTAACTGTCGAATTCTGTAGATGACAATATACTTACCTAATATAACTTACATTTTTGTGGGCATCTGCCTAAAAAGACAATGTTTGGAGTCTAGAATGTTTGGAGGCCCACCCAAATCTTGGGATTCATTCAATTTATCCCAAGCCATCACTGAACCTCCTTTGGTCGGTGATGGACCTACAAAATGAAAATAAGTACTATCACAAATAAGTCCGAACAAAGAGCTTTCGTTCATTCGCTTTTAAGGATCCCACAATGTATGCTTCTTAACAATTAATCGCGTGTCTGCACCAACTGAAACGATTATGCTGAGATGTGAGACACGACAGCACAGTTACACCACAGCTTGTTAGGAAGTTACAGTTTGTACTTTGTGCAGGCTTTCACTTGCTCTCTAATTAATTAATTGCAATGTCTAAGCAGCATGCACGCCTCGGTAATCGGTGATAGCTATAAACCACCTACAGAAACTGTTGATGATAAATAGATTTATGTAGGTAGCCTAACTAAACTATTAAAATGGGGATCGTTTTATTTGCATCGAAGATTCACCTAAAATCTGTTTCAGCTCGCATGGATAGGGTAAACCTTGTTAGATCAGAACTTATTTAGCTGTTGTCTCTTTTTCACCTATTTGTTATTCTCCATTCTGCTGTCACTCTTCCCATGCTAAATGAAAAAGGCCTTGGTGGTCGTAGACCTAATACCTAAAAAGATGATCCTAGAGACTTAAAGGATAAGAATCAAGGGACTTAGTTGTTCCGGTCAATGGTCAATGTTCATTCATAAAGCGCCCCAGACCACCCAAAGCACATAATAAATAATGTTACTTCGCCAAGGCCCAATAAAAACGTAGCTTTGAACGAACATTGATGTTCTTTCTAAGCTGCACTAAACCAAAATGTTTTCACAGTATTTTTATTGCCCCTGGCCTTCATTCGTGTCATCTCTTTGTTCTGTGACACGAATTCGAACTCGCTGTTATTATGGAGATCATGGTAATTGACAAATAATGACGGATGTAAAATGTTACGAGCACTTTCACGATGATTTGGGTGCTGAGAACCTAGTATTTTTTTGTAAGTAGGCTAGCTTCCTACCGCTTAGCTTATGTTTTACTATGGTGCGTGGCCAAGGTAATTTGCCGCGCACCATAAGTTAACCTTTTTATAAAAAAATAATAATAATAGATGTTTTAAGTGTTTAGATGGTTACAGGAATGCTAATTTAACCAGATTGAAAACTGTAGGAATGTAAGCAACGCTAAAGTTTTCAAAATAACACACCGCTTAGCCCAAAGGCTTACCACCAGGGAGTCGACCAGCAAAACGGGCAAGTTTCACCGCTAATGAGTAGTAAACACTTGCATTTCTGTGGTCGCTCCCAGCCGGCTGTAATGATGGCAAAGTGGGGTGCTACCGGCAGCCGGGACGCCGCGGGCGCCGCGTGCGCAGAGCTGTTGTTTCGCTACAAATTGATTTCGAATGCCAGCCATCTGAGATTACTAGGAAACTAACAATGGAATCTGCAACTATTATCAAGATAATGCAATAAACATACTTCTGTCGGGGTTCCCAAATCCATGTTTGTTTTGAGAGTCATGCAATTTTTACTGAAGCACTGCGGTTATTCAGCACTCAATGTATAATGGATTCGCCAATAGAAGAGAAGTCAAAATGAAAAGGCACTAAGTGTGTAGGTACCTATTAGTATTCATTTATAATCTATCCTTTATTTGTGGATATCAATAAAATACAATGAAATAGAATAGAATAATGTATAAGTATTAACAACACACAAGTAGCATATGCAAAAGACATTACTCATAGAATAGAAGACAACAAAACAATAAAAGAATACCTGCCACAACCATTCTTTGTCTTCATCTATTGCATCCTTTTATTATCCACCCCTTTTTAATTTATCCTATCCTATCCTTCCTCATCCTGAACCTTGTCCTAGGACCATATCAGCGACCGCGTCGCGAAGCGTCGGCGAGCTCTGCTATGTCGACCTCGAGAACTCCGCCGTCAACACCTGTGCCGTGCTCGTTGAAGGCGTCTATGACGATGGGTGAGTATTGATCAATATTCTTAGACTTTTTAAACGTTGGTGCAAAGATTTCTTCCTAAAGTTAGTGTAAGTAACAGGGTTACAAAACCAACGTCTTGTTCTCATGGCACACTCTACCGACCAACAGACGATTCTCTGGAGTCCCACTCGCCAGCTTGCATTGGACTAGAGAGTACTGGGTTAGGGTCCAAACTTCTCTTCGTGAATCATTGGTGAGAGAAAAGATAGGCCTTTAGTAGCATATGATGCAATAAGCTCCTATTATAGTATTAATAATTCCTAGCTTTGCATGCTTAATTTCAAGTTTGTTTATTTCAACAATAGCTTGAAGAATTTCATCTTATTTTCTTCCTACTTTAAGACCTTTAGGTATGTATTATTTATCTGAATTCTTCGTAAGCGGCACTCAACCATATCGTAGATTCCAAACTCAGACACATTAATTTCTATGACAAGTGATGTGACTATAGATTATAGTTGTTAACAAATTCCAGTAGTTTTATAGCAGATATATTTATTGTTTTAGTATTCAGCTAGATAGTAAAACGGAAAGCTTTTTATGGTAGTTTTACGGTCCGCCCCCACAATGCAACCAGGGTTTTATTTTATAACTTAGGTACCTACTTACCTTAGTAATCTGTAACCAAGTAATAACCAACGAATAATACCTACCTAGCAGGTTATAGGGTGTTAAAATGACAGTCGTTGGTGTACGAATATTTATTATAATGAGCCACCCTGGGTTTTACAGACCTATTCCTAATAAAAATTGTCATACCCTAGGAACTTGCATTCGAAATGTTAGGTATTGTAATAATTTTAGATAGAACTAGTTATTAAGTTTTTGTGAAATTCATTGTACCTGTCTTGAATACAGGGGAATACTATAGTTTTATCACCCAGTTAGATCATCTAGAACCAATAGCGACATACAACATAAATAAACTACATGTAGATAGGTACTTATGGACACCTGGTGCCGCAACCAGAAGTAGACGGTGTAGGAACCTAGAATTATGATAATTGCTCTTATTACTTAGCAATACTAATAATTGCTCTTAAAAGGGTTTTTAGCACTTCCTTTCAGCTGTAATTGGTCTAATAAGCGGAATTTTGTAACTTTCTTTTCTATCATCCACCTGTTACATTTCTCGCTATAATTGTAGAGTTCATTCTAAATTCAACATACCTACCTCTACCTACCTGCATAATGTAGGTATAGGTTAGAAATGATTAGAACTAAAAATTGAAGTCTCTGCAGTAAATTTTTCCTTAGCTACCTATCTTACTTTGGACAAATTATTATTGTCCAATTCATAAATTTTAATGACCTTAATTGTTCCAACTGAAAAGGTTTTTCTCAAAGTATTTTCTTGTACTTACATATTGTTTTATTTTACCTAAAGGACTGGTCCATCCACATAGACCACAGAGATGATTGGAGAGAAGGAAGGAGACTAGGCTCCTAATAAATAATAATTATATTTTTCTTACTTACTTTAATCAAGATAACCTAATAATTCGTAGGAACTTATAATAATGAAAACGTACTAAGTACTGGTATTGATCACGAGCGAAATCATCCATTGTTTCACCCACGAGGACTCAGTGGGTGGAAAAGGTTCTTGCCTCTTTTGGAAAACTATTGCCATCTTGCCAAAGTTATCGGTTCCACTCACGCCAGTCTTCGTAGATCTGATAATACTCAGGTAATTGTTACCTAATTTATAGGTATAATCCGACCTGTTTTCTATCTAAAGAAAGAGATGTAGACGGAAATGTACTTTGTATTCCATAAGGTAATGTATTGTATTCGGATGGACTCAGCGGCGCGTCAGCGTGGCGGGCAATTGCTCGGCTGAGACAGCAGGCGCAGGTTCGATTCCTGCGAAAGAAATGTTTGCATGTTCTGCAAATATTTCTACCGGGTCTGGGTGTTGTGGTACCATGGTACTCGTAGTTTGTGTTACTCACGATGGGAATTCTAGTGTGGGATCAGGACTGTGTAGGTATGTGACTATTGGGTGTTTTTTATTTATTTTTAGGAAGACCAACAGCTTTATCATAAAACAAACCTATACTATTATTTTCAGCAATATTTGTACTCGTATGTGACATAGTTCTAAATGACAAGACGCGCCTGGCGCCGCCTGGTACGCGACTGAGCTGATTTCGATGCGATCGATAAACAAATAATGTTCGCGTGATTGATGGAGTACACAAAATCTATGCTTTGTTGCAAATGGCCACAATAAAAAGAGATTTTGGGCTTTTTAAGTGGGGCACGACACGACCTTTTATTGTTTATAATTGGGTTAGTAGTGTAGGTGATTCAACAATTTCAACAATCATTAATTTCTAAATTCAGCTATTTACATGGAGAAACAATAACGTTTTACTTGAAGAATAGGATAAAACTTGTCCTTGGAGCCATCATACCGAAATAACCGTTATTTGGTTGTATTCCCGGTTCTTGCTGTTCAAAATACCGATATTTCCCGGGAGTTCTCGTACTCTCAGTAGTACCTAAGTACAATATTAATTAATGATCCTGATTAGATTACAGTAAGTAGCGGAGGTAGGCAATAAACAGATATATCCAGGCACTTAGAAATAATAAAATACCTAATAGTATGCCTCTAGTAACTGTTAGTGCTATCTGTAGACCAATTGAGTAATCCTTTCCTGTCGCAGATAAGTGTCGTTAATTTGCTAAGTAAGAGTCAATTAGGCATCGTGGGTGTTATCTCAGTATTCTAAGCTTCTGCTAGTGTTTGCCTGCGGGTCGATTTGATTTAGTAGAATTTCTGCGAAGAATGAACTTATAAACTTAAACTTTACGAAAATACAGAAATATTACAATCTAGAGTTAATTTTTTCTCATACTAACTCAAGGTGTGGAGGTGTTATTAATTATTATGGTCATTTCTTTCTTAGCGAATTTGTTCAGACCACTTCAAAACAATGTAATTTAAGTTTTACTAGGCATGTATAGTATAAGGCTAAGTACCTAAATACTTCACCAAAATCTCTTTCAAATTATATGCCTAGGGTACCAAAACAGTAAATGAACACTTATTTCCACTTAATTATCATCACTTTTGTTTTAAATGTTTGTTTTTTGTCTGAGATTGGAACTAGGATGTCTTTAGAATCAGGGAGAGTAACTTTGTAAAGACTTTCCTCAGGTTTTTTGCGAACGTTTCCGAGTGCTCTGAGTCTCCGTATTGTGTAATCGAATGTACTTATAGTGTGATTAGAGAGATTGCTCTCAAGTAGTGGTTTCACTTTTTCACTCGAATAACCCTGTGATAGAAATGTGCTTGAGTGTCGAGTAGGTACATTTATAAATATTGTAAATAAGTTCTAAAAATATAAGTGAAAGACTGTATGTAGGTAATTAACTAATTAAGGCCTTTTACCATTTATATAGATGATTTTATACAGCGTCAGGAGACAACTTTACCCTTCACTAACGCTGTGCCCGGGAGTAGGCTTGCTCAGCGCCTACATCATCCTCTCAGCTTAGTCGGCCTTATCAACACGAAAGATAATCACTTGCGCAGCTAAGCCGCGAATTTCCTCACGATGTTTTCCTTCACCGTTTGAGAGTACTTACTGGTGCCTATAATAGCACACATATTTTTTCCTTACATAAATCCAATCCAATCCTCTGATCCTACACTAGGAGTAGGTAACCTAGTGTAAAATTTCAAGTGATGTTAGGAGAATCTAGTCGAGTGTCAGGACTAAGCCCTGGTAAGGGAGTAGGCCACTTTATCATCGATCGATACAGGAGTCGAAGATGAATGGAATCAGATAATTGCTTCCTCGATTAAACGCACATTTATCAATCAGTAGGGCTGATACTGACTATTCTATTAATCCTAGTATTTTATTGGGAGCTAACAAGGTTTGTGGATCAGCAAAGTTTTTGTTGATTCAATTTCATTGATATCCCCACTAGCTGCTGCCCGCGGCTTCGCTCGCGTGGTACCCGGTACATGTACTATGTTTTTTCACCGTTTAAACCTTCCCTGGACTACGACAAGCAATTGATTTTTATGTGTATACCTACCTATATATAGAGAAGATTACCTACACCTAATATTATAAATGTGAGAGTTTGTGTGCGAATATGCTTGTTCCTACTCAGCTCCATGATGACAGAACTTTTTGGCTGAAACTTGAAATACCTACCTATAGTTTATGTTCTGGAATAACACATAGGGTAAGTAGGTACTTTTTGACCGAGTTACCACGCGAGCGGAACCATTTATGTTTATTATAAAATTTATGGTATAACTCTCAGAGTTGTTGAAAAAGTTATTAACGCTAAACCGCATTGAAAGTAAAAGCAAAAAAGGCAACCTATACGTCCCAAGAAAATATCTAAAGAAGAAAAGAAAATAGTATTAAACTTCCTATCACCCCTAGTCAGTGGCGGTAGGCTTATGACATGGTTGTTGATGGATTCACTGCGATGCGCATTTCCCATGGGCCCCCGAGTAGGGCGGTCAGCGTGAGACTTCAGATTAGCAGCGGCTACTTCCCACTCACTTTAATAACTGTGCAAAATCTATTTCGCAACGGATAATTTTTTTGTCGGTTGATGGATGCAGCACAAATTCGTTCGTCCTGGAAGTAAAAGGGAGGCGCGTGCCCAGCAGTGGACTTTATGCAAAAGGAGGTCATCATGTTTTGACCCAGAATTTGGCCACGTTGTCTGTCAAAAACTTTTGCTCAAGCTTATCAAAATAAGTTACAACACCATCCAAATCAACTGGCACAGCAACTAATAACACCCTCATACACAAGGAGACTCAAGAGAAAAGATGTCATGCAACTCAAGGATGGCTGTAAATGAAGAGTGTTAACCGTGGAGATAGCAGGAGAGTACTCTACCCGACACCAAACCCAGAAAACATTTGCTCATAGTTATAAAACTGATTGCAAATAAGACTCACAAAAAAAAAACGTTGTCTGTATTTTCGATGGCAAACACATTATACCTAAACTAAATAAAGAAATAACAACATGGACAAGCATTAATAAAGTTTTAATAATTTTTCGCAGTAAAATTATAAAAAGCTTGTGTCATGTGCGTTTGAGCTTAGAAAATTTGCCTCTCAACAACTAAATTGTTCTCTATACTGCTATATCTACACTATTATTGTATAGAGGTAAAGATTGTATGTTTTGTTGTTTGTAGTCTTTTGCTGCTGAAATTTTTTTTATGTTATATTTTGTTCTTATACGAGTAAACCTGCTGGAGTTCAGCAATAAGTCTTTAATAAATCACAAATTCTCAATCCCCACAAGGCTGTGTAAACCGCTCTTATCACCAGCTGCTAACCTCCCATTAATTCTACAATTGACATTCATGAGTGTCGCCATGTTTCTTAAGCCTTGGCTTCCTAGTCATTGCCCTGATGGCTTGTCTACTCGTATGTAGGTACTATAGGTCAGCATGAATAGTAGTTAAACCTAACCTAGTTTATTACTCCCAAGGTACCGAGGATGGCCGTGCAGACCGGGATGGGCGTTCTGTTTATTTTTGCAATTACTACTCCACAAACTCATTGTCAGGGTTGGCGGGGTTATCGCCCGGTCCTAGTGGCCATTCTGAGTGTTTTGGGTATGCTCCCAAGGTACCCGGGATGGCCATGCAGATTGGGATGGTCGTTTTGTCCATTTTTACAATAACTACTACACAAACTCACAGTCGAGGTGGGCGAGGGTACCGCCCGGTCTTCGTGGCCATTCTGAGTGTTTTGGATGTACTCCCAAGGTATCCGACATGGCCTGCGTGGCGCGGGTGGCCGTCTCACACCCTCCACAACTTTTACCCTTACACTTGCCATGCAAACACTCGGCCTTCTTGGTCCGCGCGGTCATTTTGGAAACATTGGTGAAACATGTCTCTCGGATGGCAGCGTGGGCCGAGATGGCTGTGACACCCAAACACCTATTCCTACTGTTATTACCTTTAAAGTGCACAAATAGAGTCTTTGCTTTTGTCACTTAGACCCTTACACAACACTGGTTCGAAAGAATTTGTGACACAACTCGTAGTAGTAGTAACTGTTGCCTTATTTGCTGACACAGAACAGATTGGTACTCCTACGTACCTACAAAATGGATATTCCTCGCTCCACTTCAATTACTTAGGTACCTAGACGGTGTTGTTTGACCAACTGAATTAAAGGCACCTCGCAGAAGCACTTAAAAACTTCGTCTTCGAATTATCTTAAGGTTGCTTACCTGACAGTCGTTTACTGATTCTCGCTTAGTAAAGCAAGGCTTAAATGCTTTGTCAAAGCGATAAGGTGGTCATTGGTCAATAAATCAGACAAGCACAGACTCGGCGCATTGAAGGACGTGAAAGATTGCACTAACAAGGAGATCCCTAACTGTGAGACGAACTGATGTTTCTCAGCTGCTTTGTACACTTGCAATAAGTTCTTAAAGGGAGACGTGGGTTGTATTTTATAGTAGCTAAGTGTATCTTACTAAATTTAGGATTAATGTCGTTGGGTTCCTTATCTTAGTGAAATAATGGATTTAAACTACGACTCGATCCTTGAAAGAATATATTCTGAGGATATCGGTACGTCTCAGAATAAATTCAAGTGTAACATAGGTACTAAATTCTACCAGATTATGACTCTGCTGGGTGGCAAGAAATAAGATTCCTGTGTTTCAGTTTCAGTAGATATCACCTAAGCTCCTATTAGGTCTCTAAGTCTTTCGAGTGTAGTTTATTGAATGGATTGATCCATCTTATAAACTACACTCGAGAGCAAAAATTCCGGGTCATCTAAATAAACCTGAATATCTCGGAAACCATGAACGCTAGATATTTTGATGACATAACGTTACAACAACCATGAAACTTTATTACTGTATTTAAAGAGTATTAAATTGTCTATCAAACACAATTTATTTCACTAAACAAGCATAGGTTTCCAAGATAGGTATTCAAGTTTTTATATATTTTTTATTTCTTATTAAGACAACATAATCCATGAAGATTAGTAATACTGGTAATCAGTATTTTAATATAAAGTACTAGTCCTTAGTATTAACTACTAGTAGTACCTACTAACTCAGTACTTAGGGATTAGTATTTTATATTAATAAGTAATTTGGTCCTCTGAATGAGCTTCCACACCAGAGGACGAAATTTGATGCAGTCCATCTCTAGAATGCTGTTGTTGCTGGCGCGAAGTCTGCTCAGCAGAGGCTGTTTTTTGCGCCAGATGGCGTCAAAGGTGTCGGTGCGCGCCTCGGCAAACATTGTCGATGCGCTGCAGAATCGTGACAATCGTTTATAGATGACCCGGAATGTTTGTTCTCAAGTGTATATGGTCCTGTCCCATGGTCGGACCGTCATAAGACCGGCACACGAGTTTTGACACGACTTTTGCTCTGCTTTTTGTGCCGGTAACAATCCAGAACGGGGTAATGGGTGGAGAGCATTAAACAGATTACAAAACTTGTCTCACGGCTATGATTAGCTACCTTCGCACTGTCAGCCATTCATCTCCCGGGTCGTGACGCCACGCACTGAACAAGTGCGCCGGAAAACACAATTTGTAAATCAACCCTTCAGGTAAACCAATACGATGACTTCACTATTTTAACGTCCACTGCGAGATTTGTACTAGGTACTTGTAAAATTGGAGGATAGAAGCCGGTAATGTGTATGGTGGGGATGGTAGTGCTCAAGTGGTTGGCAAAGGTCGATTGCAATGTGATTGTCCGAGCTTCGGGCGGTGGTTAGAGCACGTGCAGTCCGGCTGGTCACGACTTGAATGGGATCCGCAAATAGCATCAGGTTTTAAAGAGTTCAATTTTCTTTCTTTTTAACCCACTTCAAATAAGAAGATTCTCAATTCGGCTGTAATTTATGTATTCTTCAAAATTCTAATACACAAATGCTGTTTTTGTGATGATCTATAGATTTTTGCCAAAAAACACTTAGTTTGATTTGCATACTGTTAAGTACACTTAATATAAACAGTCGTTTTATATAGGTAATGTAATCTTGCAAGTAAAAGACCATAAAGTAGCGTAACATGCAAATTATTGTAATCTCTTTGAGACGCTAAATGCATCGATTATACTAGTTTATTCATATCTAACATAGGTACTTAGCCTTAAATGATAGATTACATTTTGAGGACTCTGCTATGGCACATTGTGATGTTGAACATTGTGTTTGAAACTGTATCTACATTTTTTTGAGTTTATCACGTCGCACACTGTCCTTATGAAATGGACCGTTTGTAAAAAGCGAGTAGGTAATGTTGGTTATACGCTATAGGGATTTATTTCGCTACAATATTTCGTTTACTTTTGACGTATGTGCCACACCAAGACTCGTTGACTGAATTCTCAGGCTGTTCCGGACATGTTTTATTGGAGAGAAGGACCAATAAAGCGAAGGATTGGTTTATGCACTAGATAACCGATTATGTGATCAATTGACCGATTACTAAATTAATACGATGAGATACTGCGGAGCTAGATAGTGAAACTGGTTATTGGATGTGGCAAAAATAGATATTTGACTAGCTTAATCTAATCTCTCCAAGAATTGTGTCACTTGTTTTTTTGTGAAACTTAAAAATAAATGATCTCTAGCGACATTAACAATTTTGCAGAGTAGATATTCTAATCACACTCAATTTATTTAGGAAAGTGCGAAAGAGTGTATAAAATAATGTTTTAATTAATTTACCTACTATAATGCAACAGCGCGATTCATAACCGGTCATCAAATCATGTGGGTATAAATAAATCGGTCATCATTAATTATTGTCTAGGTTTCGTTCTTAGAATAAGGAAAAGGTTTCGTTCGGTCGCTCCAATATGATCCTGCTGACCTTAAAGAAGCATTTTTTTATTAGCCATTATCTAATACCAGCAAGCAGGTGTAGGCACCCTTTAAACTCTTCTATTCGTTCCGGTTTCGGGCAGTTAGGACCAATTTTTATAAATTGTAGTTGCCTGCTATCTTCCTGATGACGCTTTCCATCTTATTTGTGGCCGCTCTAGTGGTATCTTTCTGTCGCAAGGATTAAGGAAGCATTACAAATAAAAATTACATATCCTTATTGAACTGGTTCCGGTTATGACAGTCGCTGCTTTTACAGAGGCCTAAGCCTTCCTCAGGTCCCACTAGAGTCCACTAAGATTATGCTTAGGTAGGTATATTACCTACTTTCGTAATGCGATGTACGATGTCTTGACCTACGCCCGGTCAATTTAATTTGCGACAGGCTCCTACCAACAACGATCATTATAACTCTTTGTGAAAAGGATGAATTACTTTCTTTACGACCGTGCGTAGGTATCGTTGTATGCAGAAGATCTTTTTTATTTGTAAGTAATTCTTTTTTACCATTTTGACATTTTATTAAAAAACAAAACAAATCAATTACCATACCTACCGAAAATATACTGACTATGACACGTCAGTTATAATTTATAGTATGATGGAAACCTGTGGGTTTTCTACCCAAAAAAAGGGATAATATTTAGGTAATACCTATCGTGTTCTTTATAATTTGATCCGAACTGACTACCTATGTAAAAAAGCTACCATCTGGTAGCTTTTAGGTAGTCAGTTCAGGTCTTTGTGTTTGTGCTTATTTTCAACACGATTAGAATACATTTTCCAGTGTTGGATCACAATAAAATTTATTTTGATTGAGTTGTTGGTTTCAGCTATATTGTAGGCAATTGTAACTTAGGTAGGTAGATACAATTAAAGAAATCTTTTGTGCCTAAACTTTTAACATCGTTTTGGACTTGAAATAAAACTTCAGACAACAAAGGCAGCTGAATAACATTCATGCTATTTATCGAATAATTTTCGAACCTTCACATCCGGGTTTAATTAGGTAGGTACCAATTGATACAAAGGCACCTACTTATAGTACCTACCAATGTTGCCATGTTCAAAATCCTGTCTACGGTGATAACGCTCATAAATTACGGTAGATTCTAAGATATTACGGTGATTGGGGCTGGAAAAAAACGGTGTCAAAAACGGTGTAATAATTTTAATAAAACAACCAATAAATACTACAAAACTGTTTATATTGAAGAAATTAAACTTCGTAACATAAGTTCGACTGCAAAAACAAAAAAGAGCAACAATATCATAACATTACCTAAGTGTAACTGACTCTAGAACTTACTAATCTGAATCCGATACTAACATCTCCTCATTTTTATAAATATTCTGATTTAATCGTTTGAGCATTTCATCATCAGGGCACAAATTATAAATTGTACAAACTTCCGAACTTTGTTTACTTCAAACTAGTGTTGAGTAGGACATACGTGAGGCACCTCGTTTGTCCCATACATTCGCTCAGAAATGTCATGGACCTCATTTTCAATCGTTGTACCACCTCACAATTCGTGTCACACTCACCAAACGACGTCACGTGCGAGCGCGAGCGGGACGAACGAGGGAAATACAAATGTTTCATTCGAGCGAGTGAGGAGTGAGTGAGCTGATGTATTGCGTGATCGAATGACAGATCGTACGTTGAAATGACATCACAGTGGCGTATGACGTAAGTAGGTAATTGACGTAGCTAAAAATTGAATGAATTTCTTGAAGTTGATTGATAGAAACCTACAACAAAAGTCCATATAAGTAAAATTGCTAGCTCCTAAATAATTTTCATCATAAAAAATTAGATCCTTGAAGATAACGGTAGATATCATCACCGTTGTCATGCTTCAACGGTAGGCGGTAAATTTTTGCTGAGAACGGTGAAGTTACCGTAATTACGGTGCACATGGCAACACTGGTACCTACTGAATGAAACAGTTTGGAGTGCAATGCTCACTTTTACGAGTATGCAGAAAGCAGGTTGCCGGTGGCAACTGTGCATGTCTTTCGTGTTACTGGTTTGGGGCACACTATGTCCATGAATATCGGAGTGTGAGCGAGTTTCAAGTAGTACAGACTACAGGGTGCAATTTGAGGATGAAGAGGATGAGGAATGAGGATTTCAGAGTGAGGGTTAGGGTGAGAACGGGAGTGAGGGTTAATATGAGACTGAGCGTGAGTTGAGAGAGAGGGTTCGAGGGTGTATGTATGCGTAAGGTTAAAAGTACAGTACTTTTTTTAATTAAATTTTTTGAATTTAGAAAAAAGATAACACTTTAAACCCAAAATCGACATGCTGAAATATAACGATGGCTGGCACATGTGTCTTTCATTGTAAATGTGGCAATAGACCCTACGGTCGAATAATGAAAGCTTGTCATTCAATACCACAGAATAAATAATAGCCAGTACAAATTATAGGGCCATTTAGAAAAGTACCTGAACAGGAAATATTCTATGGGAATAAGGGTGATTACATGCCTGGGCAATTGTTAAGGAATTTATTATGTTCTGTGAATTCATTTTAGAAAACAAACATCAAACTTTATCCATTTCAAAATTCATTGACTTACCAATGATCTTTTAATCTCCTATAACCTCATTCTGATCGCCAATTCCTCACGTCAAGGGGTTGTGACCTCTCATGATAATTCTCTCGCATATCCAGGTCTTCCATTTCTTTCGGTCCTACTAATACTTTTCATCAATCAGTAAGTTTGTGAGAACTAGGGATTTTGGGTGAAAATTGGAATAAGTATATTATACAGTAGGTATCATACTGGCGATTACACGACGACTCATTATCACGAACTGAAAGAATCAGAGACTCGTAGCAGTAGTACCATTACGTAATGGAGGATTTCCTGAAACTGTAAAAGCAAATTGAGTGTAATAGCACACGTTTCCTAAGTCATTAATAACATCTTATAAATAGCCCGTCTGTCCGTCATCTCTGCCACAGACTATCTAGGAGCCGTCCGCTGTTGCATTCGCGGAACAATGCGCGTGAGGGGTCAGCGATCCCGCGGACACAGTGGTCCATCGCTGATCGTAGATAGGTCACTACATCCTTTACATTTTATCTCACCAAGTCTTGAACTCTGTACTCTAGTTTATACTCTGTAATCTAGATTGATAAACATAAATTTGATCGTGGTTTTTCTATAGGTTAATGTCGGCCTCAGTGTGACTGCAAGCCTCAATGTAAACTGCCATGATTTTTATCAATTTCACTAACATAATGATGACAACAACACTTTGCATTATAATTTCCACCTGCTGTTTCACTAGCGTGGAATTCAGCTAAAAAGTAGCCTAGGTAATAGGTATATAATAAGTTATCAGGCGCGGTCGCAGCCTGAAATTTTGGAGGGAGTCACTAATAATACAATATGTCAAGTAAATCAGATTTTATTGCACAATACACAATTTTTATGTACATTATAAAACAAATAGCAAAGGCTAGGGGCAGAAAATTGCTTTTTTAAATTTTGTATATTTTTAGACGATTTTTCAAATTGACGTGTACAATTTGAGGGGGGGGGGGGTTTCTTGTCCCCTGTGGCTGTGACCCTCCCCCCTTCGGAACGCAGATTTGGTACCTGTGTGTATTCCATGTTTAATTGACATCAGTTCAGCCGTTTACAGCCAATTTTATTGATCACATACAATCCTCACATTCTTTCTATATTATAGTCAAGGGCCGTAAATTATGCTGGCATCATGTTAGATGGCACAAAGAGAGGCCTATGCCCAGGAGTGGCCAAAGACAGGCTGTGGATGATGATGATGAGTGTCCATGAGCTATCTCTCTGCACCGGCTCGCGTGAAATCGCTACCGTCAACTGACTGACCAACAGACCGACAATCGTTCATTGTTTTGTTACTGAAACACTGCATTCAACATTTATGCATTCAACTGTAAAGACATTCTTTGTATTGCTAGTCAAAGTTCTACTGTTCTAAGTTCCCGCAGTGCTTTCCTTTCATTAGTGTCTTGTTCACAATTTACGGATAATGTAGGGGTTGCGTCAGTCTTTGAGCTTCAACAAGAGCTTTTGTTACAGAAGCTAGTAAAATTGAGAAACTTTTTATGATCCCACTAATATTAGGTATTACCCACGCCCGTATCCTTCACGGGGTGGGCAGAGCTACAAGTAATCATAATAATCATAAGAAAACTTGCAGCCACTCCTGATCCAAGAGTCCCGGATGGATATGGTGGACCATGGTGACATGACATGATACTATCTCTTAGTCGACTTTTACGACATGCTCGGAGAGAGATCTTTATGATGAGGGAGAGGTTTTCTTTACTCCCAATCCAGAGAAGATCACGGCTGTACGGATTTGAATGAAAGTTAGAATGATACATTGCCTACATACCTGTGCTAGAATCATCGGGTGGTACAGACCTACGCGAGAGAACGTGCGGATTCAAGTTAGTGTTGTATAAATGTTTCTCGTGGGACATGAAGAGATATTCTGATTCTGATAGGAACACTTCAATTCTTATACTGATTTTATTTCTTAGAGTACAGTACTGTAGAAGGTAAAATGGGTAAAACGCATACCCAATAGGGTGGGCAGAGCCATAAGTTTACCAGAAACTTGCAGCCACTTCTGATTTAAAGTCCTAAGATGGTTATGGTGAACCATGCTGACAGGTAACCCATGGCCCATATAAGTGGTCTATCATTTTGGAGAGGATACTATCCCTTAGTCGACTTTTACGACACGCTCGGGGAGAGAAGCAGCTGGACGCATTCTATGCTTTTTCTTTACTTCCAGTCCAGCAGAGAAGCATTCATTTTCTTTCATGTTCGTTTTAAACAATTATAAATGTGCCAAAGTACTTGCCTAAGTAGTAAAATTGTAAATGGCCCTTAGGATTTTCATCATTGAGTATTAATGGCATGTAGTGCAACATGAATTCACATTTTAACGTGATTCGTTGGTAACGTGTATTACAAGTGATTACAAAAGCGGTAACACGCGTGTCTATTGGTCCATTACTCTTGATTTGATGGCGATAGGTGGCGCTTTAGGGCTGTCAAGTGTTCTAAACATTGCATTCGCCCGCGGCTCCGCTCGCATGGTGCCTAGGTACCCTACCCATATACTACTAGTCATGTCACTGGTTCTTTCGAAGTACTGTGGTGAAATGATTTAAAGTGCGTCTCAAAGGCTCTTTTCGTTTACTTGACACAATGTTTTCAAATTTTTTAGGCTCCACGACAAGCCAGTTCCCTCTCGATTCACTGCTGGAGAATTTGGAGAGTACTGGTATAGCGCACATTCGAATAGGAAAATCCATAGGTGCACGACCGGATTTGAAGCCAAGACTTTAGGATCAGAAGGCGGGGCCGCTACCACAGACCACATGGCTGCATTGACAGCTCTAAGTTAGTTCGTATGAGCTAGTGGCCAGCTCTTGTGACGGAGTTTTTAGACCGCCTAAAGGCCTCCGACAATGACTGACAATTTAACGTCCCCTCCGAAGCACGGAAGCGCTCAGCTCGAAATGCCACTTGCGGTCACCCACCTCAATTGTGACCGCGCACAACGTTGCTTGACTTCAACGATCGAATCAACAACGTCTAAGCGAGCTACGCCACGAGCGCTTCCTTGTACTTCCTTGGTATTGACAACCCTGCGTACCATTTGTTTGAAGGTGCAACGGTGATCAATCTCCGGTTACGTGAGGTTTCGACACGCTGTATAATGGCCGCATGGACGTAGATGTAGCGCGTACCATTGGAATGCAATGTCGGTCAGCCGCTTGCATTCCTGTTAGCCTCACAAGTTCATCACCATCGGTCTTCTGCATTACGAAAGTGATTGTCTCGCGAGAGAAAAGAAGTTTTTTAGCCATTCTCCTCGTTCATAGATAAGAGAGAAGGTAGTTTTACACGGGATGTGATCTGAATCTATGATCGATAAATTTCATGCACTGAGCTTTATATCTGAGGATTTATCATAATTGATCCTATTAAACAGAAGGCTCTGCCCTGTTCACAAATCATTATAATCCACCACAAATGCCCTGGGGCTTACGATTTGCATAACGAACCCCTAAAGATTTATGATAACATATCATCCCCTCTCTTTTATTCAAAGGTTAAATGAAAGAGATGAACAACCTAGGGAGATAGTGCTAGTAGGTATGGAAGTGAAACATTAATAGGATTCAATTAAAATTTGATTAAAGCTATCAATTTTGTGTGATGGCGCACGGACAGATTCCAAATGATACTTACGAATAGATTTCCTCCAGGCTGTTATTAAATCATGTTTCAAATTCAATTTATAAAATAAGTTAAAGTATTACCACAAATATTATGCGCCTCGGCAAACTTCGTGCTTTGTATTGAAACCAAATTTGTCCGAATATGCAACTAATAGTCAACTAAAAATAACTGAACCAACCCTTTAAAAAAATAGGTATTTACATAATTATTGTAACATTTCTATATTACATATCATCATCACGTTAGTTAGTATTTCAGAAGCTAGACGAAAATTGCCGAGGCGGACAATATAAAAAAAAAAGATTAAAAAAGACGGTAGATGTTGTCATAGATTTTGAAGAGTACAAGAGTAATATGTAATGAATATTAATTTATTGGTTTTGATGTATTTCGTTCAATAAACCCACATGTGCGTATAGGCATTAATAGCCTACAATTGTATGTTACTTATATCATAATGTTTATCGTAAAATCCTAATTACAACAGTAAAAACCTCTTGTAACGCCGTAGTAGTCGGAAGATGAATCGTTTGATACACATCAATGGGTTTTAATGTTTTTAAATATCTGGGTCGAGTGCTATCTATGCGCTATGATTTCACGCAACCAGTGATTAATTTGAATCATGTGCATCGATAATAATAGACTTTTTACATACCGATGCGATCCTGTTGTTTGGACTATTTTTGGATATCATAAAGTGTGTGAAGTTAGACACATTCATTTACAGAAATAAACTTACAACTAAAAAAGTATTTAAGTACAAATATAATCCAGATCTGATGTTGAGGGATTTGAAAAAACAACCCGCAGCCTATAATATATACCTATCTCACTTCTGGGTACATACCTCGCTTTGATTTCGTCATTCCTCATGATATGTATCTAAAATATTGGTCCTTTTTGATGTTGTCAACCGATCGCGGGGTTTGACGACCTCGACATACTGATAAAATTATTATAAATTTCAAGATACTCTATATTTATAACCATTTAATACATAATATAATTTATAACGCCCAATCGTTAGGGATACCTACGGACGTGATCATAATTATGTATGTATGATTCATAAACGATAATATTAAATACTGAGATGACGGCTGATAGAGGGGAATGGAAGAAGAAAACATGGTGTGCCGACCCCACGGGAAAAGAGCAAAGTCAATTTTATCAAACTTTTTGTCGTTGGTTGAAGTAGAGACGTTATCGTGTCGTCTAGTAGAAACATCTTAATGCATTATACATACATTTGCATAAATCATGGGTTATTTATGAAAACGTTCTTATTTTCCAGGTAAGTACTTACGGAACTGAGACAAGATATTCGCAGTCACTGTAAGTACTATTTTAAATCAATAAGTTACGACATCGTTATTGTAATGTGTTTTCGGGTCATGAGAGTGAAATGGAGCGTAATCTTACAACCGTTTGTTTTATTTATTGCTACAGTAATTGGTCTAAGCTTATGTTTAAGTTTATGTTAAACGTGAAGGAGACTTGGGCCTCCTAAAATTACATAGGGGTAGGTAGAGACCACATATCTCCATTTGTTACGTTCATGACTACTACTTTTTTCATTATATTAATATATATGATGTATATGCATGTATTTATTGCATGAAATATATTATAATTTATAACTTTTGTAGATCATAGCATAGAGGAACAACTATTGGTTAAGGAGGTGGGCGTTGGTAGCTGCGACACAGTTTTTCTAAAACTACTGCAGCTATCATCGTTTGCAATTACTTTATTATGAACCTTTGATCATGTTCCCAAATAAATAATAATAATAATATAAAAATATAGTAACTTTTGCTTCGTTCACCCACATCAAATTCTTCACGTATACTCATCGGTTTAGGGTACTCTTGACCTGAAAATTATAGCTAGTTATTATAAAATAAATAAGTAAGAAACCACACTCGGCAGTTCTTAGTTTCGACCCCACACAGGGCTATATCGGCTCAGTGGTGCAATGGGTTCGGGCAGTGTCACGGGTATCAAAACCCGGAAGACAAATATGCGGCACATGTAAACATTTCTTCCGCCGGCGCCGTGGAAATAGAATACGCACCCTGCACGTCACAGCCGGACACTCGCTCGCCACGCGACTGACTAGTATCTCGGCTCGGCTCGGTACCAAATATTTTAAACTAGCTGCCGCCTGCGGCTTCGCTAGCGTGGTACCTGGATAGAAAGCCTATATGTTAATTCAGTACATGTACTATGTATTATTCCAAGTATCATTCAAATTCGTTCAGCCGTTTATTCGTGAAAGAGTAACAAACATCCATACATACAAACTTTCGCGCTTATAATATTAGTAGGATAGGATGAAATTTTCGTAAACGGAGATGGATATCAGTGAATAAGATTAGCGAAGGGCCTGAGACAACGAGCATTTAACTAAATGCTCGAGAAGATGGCCTGAGAGAATAGCGTTATAAAGAGAAGGTACTATACCCAGCATGGGTGCAGTGCAGACGGGCTGTTGATGATGATAAATAAATAAATATTTGTGGACATTTCACACAACGCCATCTAGCCCCAAACTAAGCAAAGCTTGTACTATGGGAACCAGATGGCTGATCGAATTCTTATATACTTTTTTTTGTAAATACTTACATACTTATTACATAATACTACAATACCCAGGCCCGGAAGAAATATTTGCAGAACATACAAACATTTCTCCCTTTTGCGTCTCAGCCGAGCACTCGCCCGCCACGCCACAGAGGTTCAATGATGATGATGATGATGAAATTGTTGCTTATTTTTGTTATCTCTATCGTCGACTAACAATCGTCCTGTGTCCAAGCCTGCGTTGCATTGTAGGTGCAGATCATAAATGCCACTCCTGCTATAACTTTATCATGAAAGTTTTCGCGGAACAATAACCCTTGCCAGCTCGTGCAAGACGAGCCGGGGCCCACAGCACTGAATGGTTATTTAGGGCTCCCTTCTCAGATCCACTAGGAAGTGTACCGGCCTATTTCTGCATCGCCTATTCCCGCCCTTTGTTGCTCGGTTTATTTCTGTTTACGTCTCATTTCGAAACTTTACGAGCTCGGATGCGTCTGTTGCAACAGTTCACGCACAGTATAGATATGTAGACACAGTAAGATCGGTGTACAAAATTGACAGCGTCTTCACAAGGGTGCTAATCTGTCTTTTCTTTCTAATAATCTTTGTAAGGAACATTTGTATTATCGCAACTCTAGACAGAGAAGAAAACCTAATATTAATTTCACCTGTTATTAACAAAAGAAAACTTCGCTAAATACAATAAAAGCGTTAATTTTTGAGTATATTTCGTGTTTGTAAATAATCTAGTTAAAATACCTACTACAAACTCTGACTTGGGCTTGCACAAGTAATTGGTCGAAATGTTAATTGAAGTGAGATTTTTCTAACCAAAGCTTAGTCTCTAACCAAAACTTAACCTTACCTATGTAAACCTACTCTACTGCTTATGAACTTAAACTGTCTGTTAACACACTAACTATTTAATCTGTGGTTCAAGTTATTAACAGACGCCTCGGGTGGATACAGATTAGTTATAAGTTAGTAGAAGATGCTAATAAGAAACGGTGTTAGGTTATCTGTTCGTGAGACTTGCTGTATCAGTCTGTCTATTGAAATTCAAGCTAAATATGCAAGTAGATTACCTTCTTATTCAGATAAGCGATCAGGAGACGTTGAACGAGAACTTTTATTGTACAGCCTGTTTCTATACCTAGATTCTGTTGCGGAGCTATAGCTTGCTAGTAAACTTGTCAAAAGCTTACCAAGATTCTTACTTTAATGAGTAAAGTACACTAGGAAACGCATTTTTTATCTGCCATCGGTCTTTATGTACCTACATAGGTATATCTTTGACACAGTTTCGAAATCACGATGGTATTTATCTGGACCTCCCTTACGCGGTACATTTTTTAGTTAGACAATTTAGATTCCATCCACTTCTGAATACTACTACTACTATTAGTAATATTAAATAAATAATTATTATTTTTTTTAGTTGTGTCGCTAGTTCTTTCAAATCAGTGTGGTGAAAGGGTTTAAAGTGCGCCTCGAAAGGCTGCTTTCATGCACTTGAGACATGTTTTCGAACATTTTTACGTTCTACGACATGCCGCCAGTTTCTTCAGGATGTTTTCCTTATGAAAGCTTAGACAATTAGATAGGTATACTTATACATAGGTAGGTACTCAATTGTCGACTTTCATAAGAAAATCAAAATAGAAAATCTTGGCTTTTCTTCAACCACAAATAAGTAGGTTTCCACAACAGTTTATGTTTTCTAAGAAGGTTTACAATAGTCACGGGGTAAAAGCTCAATGAGAAATGTTATCGATTAATGGATATTTATCGACTCCAATTTGCAGGCTCATTTGTTTCTATGTTATCTTCATTTGTTATTAGTTAGGGTTGTCACTGAGTTGATAAGAAACGGCTAGGAGAATATATTGCATGTCTGCAGTCGCATCTGATACCAAATAGCAATTCTAATAAGTGAATATTTTATCTGTTATATTGAAGAGCTATTACATCTTGGTGGTGCAGAGAGCACTGGTGGTCTATTTGGTAGTGACCCCGTCTTCCGATCCTAAGGACGTGGATTCAAATCCGGTCGTGCACTAATGGATTTTTTTTTTCAAAATGGAAAATTACCGCGGCTTAGTCACCTCCGCACGTATTGACCATGTGTTTCCTGTGGACAAGGCAGACTAAGCGAAGAGGATGGAATAGGTGCTGGGCAAGCCTACTCCATCTTAATTCGTCCCGGGCACTATAGCGTCCCGTTTGTGAAGGTAAAAGTTGCCTCCTGACGCTGTATAAATCATCTACTATTGATGGTACAAGGCCTTAGTACATTTATGCTTGAAGTATTTACCTACTTGGTTGTTTTTTTTGTTTCATAGGTAGATTGAGGTTGGGCAAAATAATTTCCCGTGAAGTACCTAGTTGCTGTAGTCTGAACACTGAACATTATTAGCATAATGTTATACATGCATACATTAATATAAGTAACTATAATTTATCAATGTAACATCTTACACGCTAAATAGATGCGTACAAGTTTTATCGAGCGAAAAATAAAACGGTCCCACGGTGAAATCGTGATCAAGAAACTGTGACGTGCATCCCTATTTGCTAATAGCAATGCATCAATGTTATTGTGATTTTTTTACACTGACAATTATTGCTTGACCAAATAGTGGAGCAAATGGAGCAGCCGTGTCTAATTTTTATCTTCGGTAATAATCGTTCCAGTAATTTGGTATTTATAGGTGCTAATTGTTCCACAATAGCTACGATTGAATAACGACATAATTTAGTACGTTTTACTTACTTTCATTACTTTTTTTTGTTACCTTTTGCTTGCTCCAAAATTAAGTGTGTATAATAATAATAATATTATATTTTGGCTATGTTAATATCCTTAAATAAATGTTTCACGATGTGATCATCGCATTAAAATCCCCTGGTGTTGCTTCGAAAAGAGCAATTTAAATTGCCCGTATACAGGTAATTTGGGGTTGCACATCGCACGGGAGCAAATAGCCGGCCTCTGACCCTTTCCCACATTTGATACCGCGAGAGGCGTTAGAAAGCACTTATCGAGTGGCCGACACTAAATTAAATGTTATTATCGATAGATTTGATTAAAACGATGTGTCCTCTTTGCATGGCTACAATAGTGACTGTAGGTAATTGAAAAAAAAAAATGTTAGTTAAATGCTCGATGAATGTTACCTAGAATTGAAATTCTAATTACTCATAATTCATAATCTTTAACAGGTATCGATGAAGTGAAAGGAGAAAAATTAATAAAATTAATAAAATTTTAAGATCAGATAGAGCTCAGTACTCAGTATTTTAATTATGTATGTTTACCTAACACGTCACTCAATAAGTCTCCGGTCTAACTAAGTAAAACAATTTTTTTTTAGAAATTAGACTTTATTCATCAACATACTCTCCTTCAAGAGTGATACATTGATTCCAACGCTCCTCTAATTTTTCGATGCCTTTTTTATAGAACGATTTGTCTTTGCTCTCAAAATAGGCCTCAGTTTCGGCTATCACTTCTTCATTTGTAGGTACATTTTTATATTTTTCTTTAAGTTGGGGATAGGTAAGTACTTTTTCATAAAACAGAATAAACATCTTCTCTTGGGTTCATGACTTGCCGAAATATGTTTTTGTGAGCAATTTTGCTTTCTTTTGGTATCAAATCACGCATGATAGTATTTTTTTGTTTACGAACAAACAAAAAATCCAACAAACTATTTATAGGCACTAAACTATAAATAGCTAAATCTGTAACTAAATAAAATTACGAGTAACTTTCATATTGCGAAATTGCGATGGTCTCGTAACGCCTCTGATTATTGGCCGATGAATTGAAACGGACGCAGATTGTTAAGAAGTTAGTATCACAGAGTAACAATCAATAAGCTACAGCCCACTAGGTCAAATAGAGTAAAAATTACAATTAATGGTATTTGCAGTCTCATTTTTTTTAAACTAAGATCAGATTTTTCTTTCTGTATTGAGCATTTCTGAGATTTTTTTTATTAGCCAATTCTGTCCCACTGTTGGGCCTCCCTCAAGATTAAGATTACTTATCTTTATCTGGTCATTGTAGTTATTTTTCATCATAATAGGTATTTGTTCGTACTTAGGTATATTGTAATTTGATTTTGTTTGTATCCTATCCTTATAAATGTTGTCTGGACGAGATTGTTTTTAACAATAATGTCGATCATTGTACAGTGATTGTTATTTTTTAAATTACTTTTCTGTGTTTTTGTGTACAATAAATCTATCTACCTATCTATAAGTAGAAATTCATTAAGGGAAACACTCCTGAAAAATTTCCTGGAAGGTATAATTCGTCTAGCCTATCGGATACTGCTCTCTTCGTGTTATTTTGCTTATAGTTCACTATGTACACAGCTAATAAGTTCTCACTCTGAGGTTGGTACAGGTAGAATTTTGTTCTCCATTATTTTGCATTATGATTCCGTTGTAGGCACTGGGAGCGTCGCTGTGGATTTGATTACCTTTCTATTCTCATGCAATTGGTATTAGATGAAAGGCGGTGTACTAAATTGTAAGGCTTTATAGGGTTCCGTATCCGAAAGGTGCCAATGGGACCCTATTACTAAGCCTCCGCAGTCCGGCCGTCCGTCCGTCCGTCTGTCTGTCAGCGGGCTGCATCTCATGAACCGTAATAGGTAGAGTTGAAATTTTTATAGAGTGTGTTTCTATTGCCGTTATAACAACAAATAATAAAAAAGGGGGTACAATATAAGAAACATTTTAATTACGTACGATTTCGTGTACGAATTCGACTCGAACCGGTTTTTTAGTTCCGGTCCGGTTGACAATACTGATGGTTTTGTAGTGACCCCTTTCAAGAGACGTTTCTGCTTATGCCGGGCTGTGAATGCTGATGATAATAACGTGTGTAATTCGACACGTCTCCGTCTACCGACTGGCTATAATCGTGCTAAAGTTCGCATTAAACCTATGATTTACGCAGCACCCGCTCCAGATTGAAATTAGCGGTAGCTCTGCATACCTATCTGTATGTCTGCATAAAACCTATCTATGCAAATGAATGCACTCCGCGCACGCATCGACGCTGTGAAACTAACGCATTTGCTGAATAAATTACATGAAACAAATGTGTAAGCAGAGGTCCAGTTCGAAAACCAACGTTTCTCTGCGCTTGATGGCGCAGAGTAGCAATAGGCTGAGAATAGTCTTTTTTGCCTTACCACACCTCCTTGCACCTTCATTAATTTTTAGCTACCTACTTTTATTGTTTTTTTAATTTTGTCTGTAACTCATTTCTTTTTTTGTTAATGTTCAATTTTTTTTGTCATAATGGGATTTTAGAAATACACCGCTAATCCCAAAAAAATAATGTTGAGATAGGAAACCCTATAAAACATACTTCTTTGAAGAACTCATTACATTCTTCATGATACTCGTCGGTTTAGGATAGGCACTCCTAACCTTTTCCCTTTTCTGTAATACCATTTAAATAGGTGTGTTTAAAAGTTTTCAAAGAAAAGTTTGAAAGGTGTTACACGTATGTCTTCTCAAACTGTGAAGGAAAACGTGAAGAAACCGGCAAGTCGTATAGCTAAAAAATTTAAAGCAACACGACACGTAGTACTCCTTTTAGTACCGCAGTAGTAGCACCGCTAAATTTCTTGCTGAATGGCCTACGTCTTGATTGATGCCACCGTGGAATCCACATGACATAACTGTGCGCCATGTCGTCATCTCCGTTGCTTTTTACTACAATATCGAATTGTTAAGGAGGGTCTACATTTATCAAACTAAGATGATAAGTTTATTTAAATAAAAACAGGTGTAGCGGTAGAAGTAACTATAACATAACATAAAGATGAAAATATTAAATGTGAAAAACGTGGCATTTGTCAGTGAAAGAGTTTTCTAAATCGGTTTAGTTGTTTCCGAAATGACCCTAAACAAACAAACATAATAATCTACATACAATCTGTTCCTCATTATAATAGGAATAGTGTGCTCTGTGCTTGTTACTTTGTTGAATTTATTCAGACTTAAATGCCGAAGAAATCCAAGACGCCAGGTGCGTAGAAAAAGTAGCAGCAATATCTGGATACGATCGAGGTGCCTGGCAGAATATCAAGGTCTACTACACAGCCGTGGGTGATACCAGGCTGAAATAATGATAATAATTTATCAAAATATAGGCGTAAATTCATCTCGTTCTATTGACATTTCAAAGTGTTGAACTTGTGCCGTTGTGCTTATTTTCAGAAAGCAGTATTTTTTTCGTTTTGTAATTTTATTTTGATACGGTACTTAGGTGGTTATGATGTGTTAATACCTTTACGACGGAGCCGTATGCGGCATAACAGGAAAATTGCTTACGGAATAGAATATAAAATAACGTTATTTGCATAGCAGCACATCGAACGTTACTGCAAACTTACCGATTAGATATGCAAGTCTGCTCAAATCAACTGCAAAAATCTGGCTATATTTTGAACCATAAATCTGTGAAATAAGGTTCTTAATCGCTGAGCAGATTTATATAAGTTTTGATTGGAGAATGGCTTTATTTTTGTTGGTTTCTTATGCTTTTACTTCACACCCTAATCACGTCGTTCTAATCAGAAATATTGTATAAACGTTACATTGTTAAATATCAATATTTTTTTTTATTAAGTTGTGGTTTCGTAACGTTGATTGACATTAAAAGACTGGTTTACAATTTTGATTGTTCTTTTACCACGACCAATATTCGATAAGGAAAAATAAGTTTTAGATTTTATGACTTATAGGATTGTCATAATATCTAACTTAAATGCACATCACACATCAGTGTGTTGGAGCCCTAGGTATCTATCTACTTATGTGTCAGTACATACTTACATCCATAGTATAATTTTTCTTTACTCCCAGTCCAGCAGAGAAGATCTACCTAAGTTTATAACTTTTTTTTAGTATAATATTCTACGTTAGTCAATACGATCCATCGCCCTCCTCTGCTAGTTCCTCTAGCTAGTTCCGCCATCTCATTCGTGGTCTATGAAGGGCATAAAAACAAACCAGTATCTCCCAAAAGATACTATCTTAAAAGTGAACCATGAAAAACTAATTGATCACGCGCAAGAATCAGAAGCATCGGACTTCTGACCCGAATAATTTTTCATCGATTGTCATTACAATCTACAATCAATAGATTGCGGGCAATCGACTATTATCGATGCTATCTGTACGCGTAAACATTTGGACTTACAAATATAACTGCATTCAGGGTTGCCGCGCAAAGCTTTTGAAAGTTGAAAGCTTTATATTAGGAAGATATCATAATGAAAATCAAAATAAAGAGACTTTTATACCCACTTTTCTTTAAAATATGAGCTACGTCAAGCCGTAGAATTCGGAGAGCGGTCTGACATGCGTTTGTACATTTATTTGCATTTTTACCCGACTGCGTTAAAGGAGAGAGTTGTTGTTGGATTCGTCTAGATAACGAAAGTTTCAAAGGTACAGCCAATGACACTTTTTTGGTTTTTAAAAAAATACAATATGGCACCTATAAAGAGCCATTTTCAATGAACTAAAATGGTACAAAACTAAAAACTTAGACTTAAATGGTACACATTAGAAACCATTGTTGTGAAAGAATTAGCCAGCCTAGGACACTGCGTTACCGTGTCCTAGCTGTTACCAGAGAGCGCCGCGGGGAGGCTTTTTTCCTGCCCTCCAAAGGAAGGGACTCAATGAGGGACTCATCTATGCCTGACTGCAACTGTGGCGCCCCAATTCAGTCCATGGCCCACCTACTCAGCTGACCCTTGTGCCCAACCACCTGCACGAGAGAATACCTGAACAATGCCACTCCTAACGCTGTGAAAGTGGCTAAGTTCTTCTCCAAGATAGTGTGAACCATTAACACGATAGAAGAAGATAATTAGGTGACATCCCTATCTCCCACGGAATCCTATTGTGTCGCACTTGACGCGGAGCGCAGCGCCCGCGCCGCATTCGAAAGTGCCCGAGAGAATGCGATTAAAAAACTATACCGAACATGATTGCGGTCGAAATATTTCGATTCTTCATCTGATTGAGGCTTAGTGTTGAGCAACCAAAGGGCGGATGAAAGAAGATTGCTCGCAGCTGAAATGCGAATGTTGAGATGGATATGTAGACTGTGGAGTGACTAAAATGGATAAGATCAAGGGAAGTTTGAAAGTAGCGCCAGTGACAGAAAGATTGAGGAGTAATAGGCTAGCTGGTATGGGCATATCATGAACAGGAATGAAGATCATGTTGCGAAGAGAGTTAATATGTATGAATGTGAATGGATTTAGAGGAAGAGCTAGGCCAAAGAAAAGGTAGATGGATTATATGAAAGATGACATGGTTAGAAAGGACTGTGTGCAGAGATTACGGCTGACAAAGTGGAGTGGAAGAAAAGAAGATGTTGTGCCGGCCCCACAATGTGGGATAAGAAAGAAGAGATGGAAGGATTGCATGGATGGATGATATGAGTATGAGAGAAGTAAATACTGACATGACGCCTGATAGAGGGGAATGGAAGAAAACAACTTGTTCTATCCACACTTATGTGGGATAAAGGCAATGATCCGAATGAGGCTCACTTTTTGTACAGGAAGTGAGTTTTATTTCACATGCAAATGGCGAAATGAGATTTTTGTATTTTATTGCGAATATCAAACAGGATATTGGATATCCTCCAACTATAGGATTAAAGACTTTTTACACTGCCAATAAAGCTTTAGATTTTCTTGCTGATTATTATTTGAAATTACCTAGACTTTTGCTATTACTGTTTTAAACTGTGCTGTTTGACAAGCACCTCCTTTGAATTTACGGTTCCATACAAGAAGAGTGCCAACAGGACCCTATTGCCTTCGCTGTCCGTACGTCCGTCCGTCCGTCCGTCCGTCCATCCGTCCGTCTGTCAGCGGGCTGTATCTCATGAACTGTAATAGGTAGAGAGTTGAAATTTTCACTATAATAACAAATAATAATAAAATAACATAAAAATAAAAGTGGCCCCATAAAAGAAATATTTTTTATGTACGATGGTACGGAATACTTCGTGTGTGTATTCGACTTGAATGGTTTTTTCTTTTTCATTAGAATGCAGTTTCCTGTAATAGTCGTATCGCATAGTATTTTCAAAGTAGATAAGATAGGTACTGTATGCACGACTGTCTGCTACCGCCTACGATCACAGCTATACCTAATAATTTCGACGACTTGAATATTTTTAGTTCCATTCTTTCAATTGCCTCAAACTCAATATCTAAAGGTAATTTATTAGAATCGAAAGTACTTCTTTATCAATAAGTCTGATCTGAATATTTGTGGTTGGCTCGTTGCAAAAATGTGTTATTATATTTAATTGTTATTTATTATTTGGTTTACTGTAGTGGTAACCTGAGGCTATTAGCCGGATATTACTGGTTTGACTGTCCAAAATAATGATGGATATTATGGTAAAGTGATTTACGGCATCTTAACATCAACTTGACTAAGGTTGTAAGAGGAAGAAGGCCTCTTAAAAATTTGTTGCATTACGTTTATTTTCATTCAAACGGTCGTGTCATTCTAGGCTAAGATTTTCTCTTTGACTAGGTATTCAGTCAGTCTTATAGGACTTATGCTTGGTGGAGTTAAAAAGATAAGTATCTGTCAAAACTTATTTTCTTTCTGCTCGAGTTTACGGGGTGTGGTTATTATCTTGATGACCCAAACCCTGCGGCTACACTATCAGACTTCGGTGAAGGTGTTACGAGTACTTGTCTAACCTGTGACAAACCATAAAGCCACACTTGTTACTCTATGCAATAAGTTCGCCGAATAATGAATCTAAAGTAAATCTTGAATAGGTACAGGAAGGCCTACGATAAGATGGACGGGATGTTTGAAGTGAAAGAGGACATGCGTGTGAAAGATGACGAGTGATAGGAGAAGATGGAAGAAGGAAACATGTACCGACCCCACCTAGTGGGATGAGAGTAAGGAAATTATGAATCTAAAGTAAATCGTGAGGCTGGGTGTATCCGAGCCTATAAAACTAATCTAAAGCTATACCTAATTTAAACTTAATGGTGATTTTCTTTGCTATCATAATTGGAATCATTTCATTCTCTATAACTCTTGAAATAATTTTATAGCGTGTTATTTTACAAGTTATTATAAAGTACTAGCTGCCACCCGCGGCTTCGCTCGAGTGGTATCCGGATAAAAAATAGCCTATATGTTAATCCAGTACATGTACTATATATATTCAAAGTTTCATTTAAATTCGTTCAGCTGTTTAGGCGTGATTGAGGCACAAACATCCAAACAACCAAACTCACAAACTTTCGCGTTATAATAAACTAGCTGCCGCCCGCGGCTACGCTCGCGTGGTACCCGGATAAAAAATAGCCTATATGTTAATCCAGTACATGTACTATGTATATTCCAAGTTTCATTCAAATCCGTTCAGCCGTTTAGGCGTGATTGAGGCACAAACATCCAAACATCCAAACATCCAAACATCCAAACATCTAAACATCCAAACATCTAAACTCACAAACTTTCGCATTTATAATATAAGTAAGAAGTAAGATAGTAGTAGTAGTAATAGTAACTTCTGAACATCTAGGCTGCATACAACGATCCCTGTTACTAATAGACAGGGAGACGCGGTCGCAGCCTGAAATTGGGGGGGGGGGTCACTTATAAATTAATGATAGAATATGTCGAGTTAATCTAATTTAATTGCACAATACACAATTTTATTGCACACATTATAAAACAAATGGAAGCCTTAGATTTTATTGGCATCGCGGCTAGGGGTAGAAAATTGGTTTTTTATATTTTGTAAATTTTTAGAAGATTTTTCCATTTGACATGTACGATTTTGGGGGTCAGGGGGGGGGGTCATGTCCCCTGTGACCCCTGAGGGGGGGGCCTTTGGACCGCGCCTGTAGACAGGTGACCGCTACTGGTTTTGGCAACAAAGACTCAAGAGTGTTTTTTTTGACAGTTTTTGATGGAAAAATCATATCAGAAGTACTATGTATACTAGAGTGATGACGATGAGATAATTGATGCTTCAACGTACTAATGTTACCATAGCCAAACAGCATTCTTTTAAACTTTCACATGAAATGTTACGTTAATATACTCTGTGTTGCGAACAAAATAAAAAGGTTCATTATAATGAAAGATCTATAATAATTGAAACACACATAATAATAGAATTACCGTTTTAATAAGTTTGCTTCTAAATAAAGCATACTATAATGTTGAAAATTATTTAAGTAACAAATTAGACTGATTATTATTAGGTAGGTACATCTATCGCCGCTGATTGACACATTGCATTCGTTCGTTTGTTACTTTGACTGGGCCCTCACTATATTGGCCACTGGCGAACATACTTTTACCGGAATATGTTGGTAGCAGATTATTGCTTCGATAAAGCTATTACAATGTGTGCACAAAGTCTCACCCGTAATATAAAGGATGTCGGCATCTTTCCGGCAAAGTTTCATATCTCAATAATTACAGGAAACTGGAAAATTGCTTCAACGTCGGTTCAACGTCTATCTTCGTTGCATGAGTTTGAAATGGATGACTAAGTACTTTTATGTCCGCTTCATGTTAAAGAGCCAGTTACTTTAGTTGGCACTTACTACTAAAAGTTTTCCACTTACTTTGAGAATAGCATTTCATTATCTGTTAACAATGGTTAAAGATCATCATAGTTTAATACCAATTATACATTTCTGACTCATTTCAACGACCCATCTTAACAGGAGCCTTTGAAAGAGCAATTAAATTCTCTTACACATCCGTTTAATCCTTCGCCACACTAGTTCAAAAGAATTAAACGAATGGTAGTAGTTTTTCGTAATTAAAATGTGTATAGTCGGGAATCTGGTTTGAGTCTATTATTATGATACAACGCTATAATTTGAGCATTACTTTGACAAAATTCAGCACATATATTTTTTATTCTACCGCGATAAAGGAGGGTAGTGTTTTTATATCTATAGCTGGACAGATTTCCTTTCAATCAGAGGAGAGATTTTACCAGACAAAATCTATGATGTACTCGATGAAATCATTGATTGCATAGATAACAATTTAGCTCCAAGGAAAGAAATTTAAGTTGTATGATATACGACAGTGATAGAAGAATGATCACCTAGATCTTAATCTGAATCAATGGACGCAATCTCTCGACCGATGTTTTCACTTAGTCCATTTAGATTGAAGATAAAAATCTTTACAACCATCCGCTTAAAATTACCGTACAATTTGACAATAGTTTCTTATAAAATATTTTCAATAATTTGATTTTAGTGGCTCTTAAGATGTAGCTTCAAAATGTAACTTGCTTAACTTTTATATTCATAGTACATAGCGCCAAATTAAACAAACAAATCTAGCTAAATAGGTACTACTCCTTCTTACCTACTACTACTACTACGAGTGTTTATAGTTCTTCCGAACCAATATGCAGAATAAAAGGATTTAAAGTGCGCCTTAAATGCTCCCTTACCTTTTTCCTAGAAAATAATAAATTTTAAATATACTTAGGTAGTAAAAGTTTTCGTTGCGAAATTGTACAATCTTCATAATTATATTTCTTTATTTTGGCCCTTTGCCGATATTGTTAGTAGTTTGCAATTACAGTGCTCTGTTACACAATTTGTTTGTCCTAAGTCACTCTTGCGCAATACTCGCGTTACTCTTATTACGTCGAAAATCCAAGCTGTATTATGCAAGGAAATCAATCGCCAACTGTGCCACGATTCGTTTCGTTTCAAATTACAACAACAAGTTTGCGTTCAAAAAGGGCAAGATGATCTGTAAAGGGCACTACACATTGTGTTAGTTACTGGCATGTGCTGGTAATGTCTGCATAAGAAGCTATAACCGTTGGAGTAAAAGTATAGAAATAAAACAGAAAATAAATTAGGAAAGGTGGGACTGAAGTCACTAGCATAATCAAGCGATTGATAATATAGGTATGATATTTTAAAACATGGAATTGTATGCAAATTGTATGCAGATTTTGGTTTGCCGCGTCATTTGCATAGTCTAAATTGGGCACTTGTGAGTGGTATTTTTTGAGCAGGAGAGTTACTGTCATGCTAGTGACTGGCCAGTACACCACGGGCTTTAAATTTGATAAGGCAGATGAAAACGCGTTGCTCTATAATCTAGTTTAGTATCAGAAAGTGGGCCCTTGCTAAAGGTTACCTTGCGACATGCGCTGTCCGTTTATCTCTTCTGTAATGAGCTATTTATGAAAGTGGTACATCTGTTAATGTGCCTTTCTTTATCTGAGCTTACCCACCTGTAGTTTTAAGTTTTCGTGCAGCACGTTCTTATTAAGTAGCCAGGATAATTATCGGACGAAATAAATGATTCTACTTTCAATTAGATACTCGTAAATGTGAAAGTTTGTAAGGATATGACGATGTAAGGATGTTTGTCGTGACGATTTTTGTCTGTTTTCTGAAGTACTTTACTAAATACTTTACCACCCTTCCCAACTTTTTCTTTGCCCTAGCTCTACTTACCTTTAAAATTCATCCACATAGTTTTCATATTTTTATTATGCCATGACGGAGGCCTTTAGGCGGCCTAAAAACTCCGTCACTAGAGTTGGCCACTAGCTCATACGAACATACATACAATATTTTTATTATTACTTAAAATGTTTTTTCACAATAGTTTTAGCAGGTGTAAATAATGGAAGGATCGTGGAAAGCTTCGCGGTACAAAGTGCAATTAATTTGCGCGGCGTGCGAATACGCAAATGAGTTCTCGATGCTGCGTCTCTCGCAGTATTTATTGCTCATGATTTAGGATGCCCATTAACTTAGCCCGATGTACACTTGTACATAAACAGCTGGTTAAAAAAAACATGGTTACTTACTAAAGCACTGCCTGATATTTTTAGTATGGGCTTTAAATCTCATTCACCACATCGGTTTGAAAAAACTAGTGACACGACTCGTATAGTAGTTTTTGCTACGACCGTGTAGATTTGTTTTTTTGTTTACCTACAAAAACTATGAATGGCATAAATAATGTAAGTATATAGGTAAGTATGTAAGGTACTCTCTGAATATCTTGTTCTCCAGTTTAGTGACATAAAATGAACGTTGTTCTATTCTATGCTATCCCTTTTCTTTGGGGTTTGAAATTGTAAGTTGTTTTACTTTGGATCCTTGCTTCAGTTAATGTGTTGGTGTCTGTCAATCCTTTTGTAGAGAGGTTCACAAAATAGAATAATTCAAATTTATTAGTTAGTAAAATAGATTTTAAGTATTTTAGGTATTTGTCTATGAAAATGAGTCCCGACTATTTTTTACTATTTATGTATTAATAATTTACATAAAAATAAATCTCTTCACACATGAGCTTAGTGGCAGTCAAAGAGTTTGGAGAAAACTTAAAAACTACTTTAAAAACTAAAATCACTAGTTCTTTCGAACCAGTGTGGTGAAAGGATTTAAAGTGCACCTCAAAGGCTCCTTTATTTATACAGCTTGTCCCATAATATCACAAATTACGATGATCGTAAAGTGTTTGCGTAACATCGGATAGCTTCAAAAAAGTAATGCATAAGCATTAGCCGAGGTGCACCGCTCACTTCCAGCGGTATCTCGCTATCGAATAGAAAATTATATAAATTGCTTCTTGTTGTACGCTCTCGACTCTCCTTTATGGTTTATTCGTGAACAATTATATGGAAATATGCTTTTTATTAGAACTCTGAAGGGAGATTAGTAGCTCTGCGGTTCTTACGACATTTATAGTTGTTGTTGTTGTGGTACATCCATGTTCTTTTTAGGGTTCCGTACCCAAAGGGTGCCAACGGGACCCTATTACTAATCCTCCGCTGTCCGTCTGTCCGTCTGTCCGTCCGTGCGTCAGCGGTCTGTATCTTATGAACCATAAAAAGTAGACAGTTATATTTTTACAGATTCCTTTACCGCTATGAGAACTCTCTCTCTCTCTCTTCCTGACTATTTATCCCACATGGTGGTGGGGTCAGCCTTCCTCACACTCCTTCTCCACTTCACCCTATCCATGACGTCGTCATTTATGAGAACAAATTATAAAAATAAAACAATAAAAAAGGGCTCCCCATACAAGAAACATTTATCTAAGTCCATGTACGATGGTACGGGACCCTTCTCGTGCTAATTCGACTCGCAATTGACAGTTTTTATAAAGTAATAGCATCACGATTTGGTAGCATGAAAAACTTTAACACACATATTTCCATGCTCAGAAGGGGGTCCCAAACCCATTAAACGTATCTCGATTAAGTTCACCGAAATAAATATTTGTACATACATAAAATCACCCTTATTTCCTATTGTATGTATGTTCGTATGAGCTAGTGGCCAACTCTAGTGACTTTCCCATTGACAGTGACACTACCAGCAATAGGTAGAAGAACCCGATACTCCATGGTAGACTACCCGAATAAAGCGAATGGTAATGTTTCATAAAATGTATATGTAATATATTTTCTAATGTAAAAGCCTTACCTATACCAATCAGTCTATCAGTATCAGTAGATATGAATCATCAATCTCTATTTTATCAAAACCTAGGCAGCATACACGACGTGTCATTAGGTGCCACGTAAAGTTTACCTAACTCATCTATTGCTAATGAAGCAACATGAATGGAAGCTATTTATAACAAGGCTTGGTATGATCATCAGGCAGCACCTGTCTGTCACATTGACTAATAAGTGACCGATAAATAATACATGCAAACGAGGCTGTAGCTAGGATTAGCTTCTGATAGTAAGGTTCTTAGACTTTTTGTAGTTTTTAACCTTTGAGAACGCTGCGCTTCGATGAATACCTACATTTTAGATGACTTTTTGTTCTCTCTCTGAACTCTTGGGTTTAAATTCTGGTTGTGCGTTGGTAGATATCTGCACTATCGTTTGTAAATAAGTAAGTAAGTAAGTAAGTAAGTTCGTATAAGCTAGTGGACAGCTCTTGTGACAGAGTTTTTAGGCCGCCTAAAGGCCTCCGTCATGGCTTAACGACTTAAAAGCCGAGACCGACAATTTAAAGTGCCCTCCAAAGCACGGAAGCGCTCAGCTCTTAATGCCACTTGCGGTCACCCATCCCGATTGTGACCGCGCACAGGGTTGCTTAACTTCAACAATCAAGATCGTCTAAGCAAGCTGCGCTACGAGCGCACGAGCGTTTGTAAATACTTACTCCTAATCCTACACATTCCGTAGGTACTTGAACTTCTTTGATCATAGATGTCGGAAACTATGAGTACCAAAACATCACTCGAACAAAAATTTACTTCGTTATTTATTTCGTAAGCAGTTCACATAGCGGTATTTGTACAATTTTACATTGGAACTTTGCCACTTCCACAGCGTTGGAGTTGGAGAGGCTGATAATGATGAGTTGGGAGTAGCATTGTCCGAATCCTCTCTCGTGCAGGAGTATGTCCTACATAAAGGATAGTTGAGTAGGTGAGCCACGAACTGAATTGAGGCTCCACAGTTGCATTCAGTTATGAAAGAGTCTCTCATTCACCGTCCAGTCTCTCATTGGTATCCCTGTGATTTCAATCAATAAACGTTTTTGAAGCATACGTTCTGCCTGGACTCAAATCTTCATCCTTCGCGTCTCTCCCATCATGGCGTAGAATGAATGAATAATTAATAGTGTACAATGCTTTATTAAAGGCCTAGAGTTGCCATGGCTTGCCAGTAGGCTTGCCCAGCACCTATTCCATCCTCTCAGCTTAGTCGGCCGCAATTCGTCCCGGGCACTGCAGCGTCCCGTTTGTGAAGGTAAAAGTTGCCTCCTGACGCTGTATAAATCATCTACTATAGATGGTAAAAGGCCTTAGAGTTGCCATAGTCCGACCTTAGTCCGCCTCGCTGTAAGATAATGTTGTCCGCAGCAATGCTTCCGTAATTCGCTGGTTCGTGCGAAATTCTCATTAGTACCTACCGTGAGTTGCACACTCGGCTAGAATATGTTCAATGCTCGTGTTCAATATGTTCACTTCACCCGGCGACTGGGTCGTCGATCAACCTTCTTGTTAATGTTATTCTGATTTCGAATTTTGGTATTTATTTGACATTATTGACATTGAAAGAGAAGAGAAGAAAAAAAAACACATGTCGCATGAACATATGATCACACATAAGTGGAATAAGACCAGGCAGATGATGATGATGGGTGATTTGACTCATAAATAAATTGATAGTATGTCAGTTGACAAAACCAAGTGTCCTTGAGCTCCTTCGGCGAATAAAAGAGTTTTGTGAATATAATTATGAGAATGATTTTGTACAGTCATTAAGACCATCAATAACGATATTTTGTCCCAATGAAGTACAAAGGATAATAGAGAGAACCCTTTGTCGTGTGTACAAACGTCTGAAAGGTTGAAAGGAGCTCGGTAAAGAACAAACATAGGAAATATATAAGGTAAAATAGGAACTTCTTCATGAGCGTGCCGAGTGTGTGATCAAAAGGAAGTTACTTAAAATGAGGTAAGAGTGTGGTCAAACGCAAACCTATTACAGTAAAAAAAAATAAGTTGTAACATGTTAGCAAGCTAATACTTAGTCATGTCGCAATCATACCCCTTACACTAGTTTGAAAGAGCTTGTGAGTAGAAGTAGTACCTCATAGAATACAACTGTAACTACATATCTGCGCGTATGCACATTAATAAGCGACTCAATGGCAGCGTTACAAGGTATTAATGATCGATAATTCATCGAAGACTCGCCTCAGCTATAATTTACACCTAACTATTGGCTACGGGTTTCGCTTTTCGCATGTGCATTCGAAAGCCTGATTTAGTGACGTCTGAACGGGAGCGGTCATTAAAAGTGCATGTGTAAATCTGCCCTACTAATCGCACTTGCAGTAATCGTCATTTTTGGGTTTTTCTTTTTTTGCAGAAATGGTATTTCCAAGGAGCTAAATCTATACCTACATAAAAAATAAATTTCATTATATTTTTTACTATGTATAAGTATATGACATTGACTCGCTGCAGAGATATCTAAAAATTATGATTACCGCGTTTTTCTTGAAACCGCCATTTTGAAAGTACAGCATTTGCTATTACGAGGGTATAACTAAAGTCCGTATTTGCTCTAGCTAACAAATGCTCTAGCGTTAATTTTAAGATATAACTTATCTATAGATTACGTATTAATAAATAAATACAAAATAAATATTAGTAGACATTTCACACAGCGCCATCTAGCCCCAAATTATGCAAAGCTTGTACTATGGGAATCACATGGCTGATACAATTCTTATAAAAAAAAAGTTTTTCTTTTTATAAATATTATAGTTGACTTTTTTTTCGCTAGGAACCTGTCAAAAAGTATATGCTTTAGTATAGATTCACGTTCGAGCTTTAGTTAGACTGAGCTTTGCTCCCGTTCAGTTTTCCACTGTCATGTAGCCGAGAACGCAACCTAAGAAACGATAGATTTTGATACAGGATACACTGCAATTATTAAAATGCCGATATGAATCGTAAAATTGAATAACGACGGTAATTGGATTACAAATTGCTTGAATGGATAGAGAAAGGGCACGAAAACAATGGCGTAGAATGAATACTGACTTAAAAAATTTGCTCGTAGTGGTTTTGACATCAAAATCTCATCAATGTTGCTTTAATTTTAGAAATTTCGGTTTTCTAGTGGCAGCAGATTTAGTTTTCATCACTAAATAGTATAAAACAAAGTCGCTTCCCGCTGTCTCTTTGTCCCTATGTATGCATAGATCTTTTAAACTACACAGATTTTGATGCGGTTTTTTTAAATAGATAGAGTGATTCAAGAGGAAGGTTAATTATATAATTCAAGCATAATATAGTAGAAAAACACTGATAATTTTAGAGGTTTCTAATGTGATGTCGTAAATAAACACATTTTTTTGCGCTGACATTGCAAACGCTCTGGCTGAACCCTACGAGATAGATCAAAATAATGTACTTCAGTACTAGATGGCAGCACAGGTAAAGTTAGCACGCGCTATCGTTGCGTTTTGAGCTTTACGCCAGTTATTTCAAGCAAATTATGTCTATATTGTTCATTCGATTGTCCATTCGATTGCTCATTCGATTGCTCACTTGATTGTTCATTACCATACAATCTAATGTACAATCGAATGAACAATCAAATGAACAATCGAATAGACAATCGAATAAACAATATAGACATAATATCACGTTCACGGACTTTTTGTAGACCTTTCTAAGGTGTACAATCTTACTACTTACTACTATTATAAAATTGAAAAGCTTTAATTTGCTTTAAATTACTGAACAATCAAATGAACAATCGAATGGACAATCGAATGGACAATCGAATGAACAATCGAACGAACAGTCGAATGGACAATCGAATGTTCATTCGATTGTTAGATAAAATATTGTAAAAGAAAATAAAATTTGCTCTACTTTGATTGAAGGTAGTTAGACAACAAAGCTCTGTTGTTCCGCAAATCATAATTATTATCTTGATTTAAACATAATAACGAGATCGAATCGCTATAAAATATTGACACTCAAAAAGCTATGAGACAGATGAAATAAAAGCACAGAGACAAAGTGTCAGGTGAAATTAGTTCCATCTTTGTCTTGTTCAGTGCTCTACAATAAGATTTATACATTTCACAATTTTCAAATCTGTATTACAAAAAACATTAAATATACCAATTCAGATCAAAACAATCAAAAAGGATGTGTAATTATGAATTAGTTAATTTTGTTCTGTTTTGTTTTTTAGTGCACCACCTCATTTTCTCATAAAGGCGACTGTACCGAGACATTGATTTTAGAATTGTATTAATAGTTAACAGAGCTTTAATATCCTCTATTTGTTGAAAATTCAATACGCGTTTAGGTCACACCACGTAAATGAACCGCGAGATTATCCCACGAAGATTATCCAATATTTTATAGTACCTAATCCTATTGCTATAGTTTTGTACTATTTAGTAAATAAACTCTTGTTTGAAAATATCAGAGATATTGTGTTTACCGCTCAATGCCTAAAACACCTACTGATTATATTATACTCCAAGACACTAACTTTTAAACTAGCAATAACTTAATCGTTACTTTTTAATACACACTTAAGATGATAGACATACATGATTATGTTTGCACTGCAATTAAGATATTACCAGAAGATTTAACATAATGGTGATTTATCAGAAGTAGATAGTCTAACCACTTTATTCAACAAAAAACTCCTTTGAATTTGGTTTCATAACAGATTTCACCAGACAAAATTAACTGTAAAAGATATTACGAGCGGAGTGTAGTTAATATTGTGCGTAAAGGCCATTGAGAGCTTTATTTGGATTAATTCATTCTGATTAATGAAGAGTGAAGTGAAAGTCGAATCCGGAAGGCCTTCTTTGTTTAGTGCCTTCATTTCTGCGGTATTAGCTTTGTGCTTTCAGTTTTTTGTCTTTACCACAGCGTTGCTCAAACTATTTGAAGTGCGCACTACTATTTTATCCACAAATCACATAAAACTCGCTCTTTTACGATGGCTGCAACGCTCTGAATTTGGCCAAACTTTAACTGAATAAAAATGTGTGGGAATTTGGAGCACGAGAGCAATGCTATGCGCAGCAAAGTTTACAGAAAATGTATATATCTCACATCAATGATTAGTTTCATTAGTTTGAGAAACCAAGTTCGCTACAAAGATAATTCCATAATGAATGCCTTTGATGTTAGAAGTTTAGATTGATTGTGAATTTTAGCGCTCTGGGGAAAGTTTGTATAAAAGCCACTTGCACAGGGCGTGGTGACTATTGTTCAGAGATAGTCGATGGGAGAGGTCACTTTGGAATTCGAGATAAACAAATGCAGAGGTCTAATTTCAATGGGAGGTGATAAGTATCAACAGGTATAAATTCACGCCTGTCTTCTATAGGCCAGGGTACCTTAAGTCACAATCTTGGTTTGTTGCATAATGATTTGTGAGCACATAAAATATACCTTATACCTTATAGTCTCAGACCTTCAAGTATTCAAGAAGATCCTGTCTGAGAGGATAGGCGCATCCACAGAAATCATAATGCAAATATTTTTGTAATATTTTAAAAGTAGGTACCTATCATCTGGTTTAAAAAATAACTAGAAACAAACACAATGAAATGAATGAATCACGGTTCATACAGTAGGATCATTAGTAACGAGACGACACGATGGCAAATTTCGTCATTACTCTCATCCGTTACCATTTACCGTCATTTTGGGACGTTTCACGAACCGTTAGACAGGCGGCACTTCACTGCACGTTTGATAAATAAACTTGCGACAATTGTCATATATTTTACCATATTTAACTGTTAGGTACTAATCAGTAAAACAAATTAATGACGAAAAAAACAAACAAAAGGAAAGTATCTTACTATTGACTTTCTTATATCTCATCAGTCCCACTGGTCTCATACAAGTCTAATCCACTGTTTTTTTTGCACTCAGTTTTTTCATTGATCTTCAATCCAGTGCTCTTACGCATATTAAAATTAGATTTTGCTCTTCGGCACGAGAAAGCAAAACTTTTCCTATAAATATTGCAAACATTTTTTGTCGAACTACAGTAAATAAATGTAAGTATTTGAATACAAGTGCAATAAAATGCAGACAATCGCACCTTGATTTGTCGAACGATCTTTTCATTATGACAGACGTCACTTTTCCCGCCGAAATTGCTGTCATTGTCAACGATCCGGTGTCATGGCCGCCGCTTGCCCCCGATGCGGCGCTCCCGTTGAATCCGCGCAATTAGAGTAAATCGCTGCTAAATAGTAATTTGGGCGAATTTCCCGTGCTTAATGCACCATGTAGCTTTCTTTTCAACGAGTTCTATCTACCGAGGAGGTTAAACAGACTGTAAACGGACAATTTTGAGTTCTAGCTTGTTTCTTTTTGTGAACATAAATACTACTTTCGGCTCAAGCCACGACTCCATAAAAAGTATATTTACAAATATAAGTAGGTAGGTTCTTCTTTCCCATAAGCGATCAACATAAAGACGTAAGATGATGATTCTTGAAATATCACACTTTTATCATGAGATTTTACCTACCTACCAATAAAAATTGGTCTCGGTAGTCATAACTTTGTGTATCACTTTCGTCGCGCAACAAGCAGAACCGAATGTCGACTCATCACGGTTTTATGTCATTAGTTAGTCTGAGTTCTGTCTAGCTTACCTTTACACCGTTTTCACCTGTATTCATCTAGTTTTAGAGGTGGTTTTAGCGTGTTTGATTTAAGTTTAATTAAAGTAATTGTGCATGTGCATCTTGGAGCTGCTCACTGTGTAGGTATTCAATGTCTTTTAATTTCACTTAGTGATTAATTGGAAGATATTTGGTCTAGTAGACAGTCTCCGCCAAGTTGGAACCAAATGCTTAACAGATTGGTTGTTTTTCAGCGTACTATTGTTTTGAACCAATACAATAATAGTTCCTATAACCATAACCATCAGTTATAAAGACAGCTTATATACTACTACTAGTCGTGTTACTAGTTATTTCGAACCACTGTGGTGAAAGGATTTAAAGTGCGCCTCAAAAGCGCCGATCATGCAACTGACGCATATGTTTTAGAACTTTTTAGGTTTTGCGATATGCCGGTTTCCTCACGATGTTTTCCTTCATTGTTTGCGGTGTACGAGTAAGTTGTTGTAGGTATGTTATTGTTGGTGAACTTGCATGTTCTGATTTATGCGCATACGGCGATGACTGGTGCTATCTCCAGTGATTACGTATGATTCATGATCATTGGTACTTGATTATTCTTGAAGATTCATGAGTGTTTGAACGGCGATATTTGCATCGGATGACTGCGCTGAGACGTGAAAGTGTAGGTCTGTGTAATTTTCATTCCTGCGGACAGGACAAAGTTTTTGAGTGCGAATATTTAATTTAAAGTTTGTTTGGTATTTGGTACATGCCATAGTTTTTGTTACTAATCCCTCGGGAACCCAACAATTATTATTATTTATTTATTTCGTGTAGAGTGGCATAGAGACAGGCGATAGCAATATAACTTATCACAGATTAAACAAGGACACAACCGCAAACCTTCACCTCATCTGTTAATGTAGCCGTAGAATTGCCTTGTCATTTCTTAATTTCTTTAGATTTAGACCGGGTGTGCACTGTATGCAACTTTCTTGTATAATTTGTTAACCCACTCGTACTTTAACTTTTCTCCATTTCCACAAAACATAAAATAAGCGAAGTGTTGCTGAGTAATTAAACCCTCCAATAAATTTCCACGAAGAAACTTGTATTGTAACGTGAGACTACGACCAGGCGGGGAACAAACTAGAAACACCACAGATCATGTCACATTACACGCTTGGCTAGAGACGATCGTTTTTGATTGATTGTTGCAACGCGCAACGTCTTTGATGGCAAAGTTGTAACGCAACGTTAAACCAGGGCTTTAGAGCATTTGGCCCTATTTCTACCCTACTAATAAATAAATAACACCCAACAGTCACATACATAGTTCTGACCCCACACTAGGATTCCCTGTGTTGTGGGTATCAGAAATTACGAGTACCATGGTACCACAACACCCAGACCCGGAAGAAATATTTACAGATCATGCAAACATTTCTTCCGCAGCGGAAATCGAACCCGCTCCTCTTGCGTCTCCGCCGAGCAATCACCCACTACGCCACCGAGGCCATCAAAAATCAAAATTGTACTTGCAGTAATCGTCATTTTTGGGTTTTTCACTTTTTTGCAGAAATGGTATTTATTCCAAGGGGCTAAATCTACACCTAGATAACATAATATGCTGCAGAGATATCTAAAAATATGATTACCGCGTTTTCCTCGAAACCGCCATTTTGCAAGTACTGATTTGCTATTTATTAAGAGGGCAGATTTTCATAAGGTACATACATAAAGAACCCATCATTATAATAAGCAACTGTAATGTTTGTTACAATTTCGTATAAAATGCTATGAGACAGGTTAGTCAAGTTAGTTAAAGCTACGGCCCCTTTTAAGACAGAGCTACTCTGTTTTACGTAAAACATGTCAATGCTAGCAAAAAGTGGGCGTGTTTGTTTGGCCAAACAAAACCACTTTCTCTTTTTCTGTTCTGTTTAATCTACATACTGCTTATAACGTAGATTACGCTTTGTTCACGTTTACACACGAAAATGTGTAGTTCGTATCTTGTCCTCTATTAGGTCCCCATTTTGAGAATTCCTTTATGAGGCACGTCTACACCGTAAGAGATACCTATGTACCTTCTAGAACCTAGGTTTAGGCTGTTAATTGTCAGTCAGTCAGCCAGTATCGTAAAAGTATTATTTGTACATTTATATACAAATTCGTGTCTACGCATAGCCAAAAGTTTTCAAAGCTCATTGTACACTATCTGCAAGCAATGGCCGAGCAAATGCCATGTCCTAAATACGAGTAAATAGTCGATAAACGGAGGCGATACAAATTAACAGCAATAATCGAGAGGCCGCTGCAACAAAGGAAAGTGTTCCAAAGAGTACTGGCATATGGAAAAGGGATGTCAGAATCGTGAGCGCCCGAAAGAGTGGGGGATGGGTTACGCTGGACTAGATGGGTTACGAGGAAGCTTAGTGATTATAAACAAACAGCATGGCTATAAAGCGATTATATTTTTAAAATCATCGTCATCATCCGCAACCAGATCACACCGACTGCTGGGTATATGCCCTTGTCCCTTTGCTCTCACGGTGCTGTCTCTATAATCGTTGTGTTCATGTGTAAAAAAGCATTTACCCGGATGAATATCAAAATTACTTCTCTGCTGGACTCTAGGTAAAGAAAAAGCATAGAATGGGTTCAGCTGCTTCTCTCCCCGAGCATGTCGTAAAAGTCGACTAAAGGATAGTATCCTCTCCAACATGATGGACCACTTATAAGGGCGATGGGCTGATCACCTGTCACCATGGTTCACCATATCCATCTTAGGGCTGAATCAGAAGTGGCTACAAGTTTTCTTATGATCACTTGTGGCTCTGCCCACCCCATTAGGGATACGGGTGTGATAATATGTATGTATGTAAGTAATATCAAAATGGTTTAATACTATACTCAGGTAATACAATGATTTGTAAACGAGTTATGTTCATAAGTGCACCACTGAACAATTTGAGATAGCGCCGGCCATACAAAAGGAATGGAGTGAGCACACGCGACACGGACTATTACGATAATAAACCTTATCATATTCTGCACTTATTTCTTACTATGTTGATTTGACAAGCCTTAGAAAAGCCTAAGAAAATAAATCGTGGTCCGAAAACCTTGGTTCGACATTGTAAAGAAAATAAACACAATAGGAACAAAAGCGGCTATTCTAAAGATTTCAACGCGTACTTGAAGGCGTAGTATTACAAAGAATGAAAAATAATGCTAAAGCTCGTGTTGAACTACACAGAGTGAGGCTTCCGAAAACAGTAAGGACTGATAAAAAATTCGACTAACTAGCTTAAGCCCGCAGATTCGCGAATCCAAATGGAAAGGAGTATTATTTTTTTCCAGCGCATTTTGAAATCTGCTCAACCGTTACAGCGTCATTGAGGTACAGACCTCCTCACAAACTTTCGCAATTTATAATATTAGTATGATCTATGTAAAACGGACACAGCGAAATTGTTAACTTAGGCACAATGATTTAAGACTGAACTATTCACCGTTCGTTCATTCGTAGCTCTTTCCAGTTCATTTAAATTTAATTATCTTACCTCATTTCCAAAAGGCTAATCGATTGCTCTCATTCCGCTTTTTGACTTGTTGTTTTTATTTCTAAATAATTACCAGAGCCGTTTTTAACGTCCAGTTCCCCTTTCAGAAAACTACTACTACTCGTTTATTACTACGAGTAGTTCTTTCAAGCCTGTGTATTGAAAGTATAAAAGTGCGTATCAAAGAGACTCCTTTCGTGCACATGTTGTCGGACTTTTTAGGTTGCAGACAAAACAACTAAAGTGTGCGCCTCGGCAAACTTTGTGCTTTGTATGAAAACCGAATTTGTACGAATATGAAACTAATAGTCAACTAATAATAACTGAATCAACCCTTTAAAAAATAAGTATCTACATGATTACAGTAACATCCTTATATTCCATATAATCATCGCGTTTATTCGTATTTCTGAAATTGGTAGAGGCGCACAATATTTGTGGTACTACTGTACACTTTTATGGTATCAAAAATGAAGTTTTCGAAAAAAAAAAAATTGTTGTGCGGTATGTGTATGAATGTGACCGAATTTCAGTCGTTCTTATGAAAGCGGTACAACTGACACTCTTTAATCTTCAACTTATCTAACAATAAAAGCTTTACATAAGTAATACAAACTAGACTGCTCATGCCAGAACTAAAAAATACCAGTTGCTCTGGAGTTGTAAGTGTTTTCTTTGAATAGGCCGCCGACCACGTGAAAGGTAACAATTATAATATTCTACACCGACAATTGAAGCGTTTAAATCAAACTTAGAATTATATTTTAAAATGGCATTTATGCGTTCGCAAGAGTGCAGCTATTAGTTAACGATTTTGATCGTAAATTGTTTAGTACCGTTTAAGAGAGGGCATTAAAGCTAGCTCACACAAGCAGCCCATAATTACTTGCACTTGTGGTCTAGTGGTAGCCTTTCGATTTCGATTGCGGGTTCAAATTCAGTCGTGCGTCAATGGATTTTTCTGTTCAAAAATGTGTGAGAAAATATTCCTAGCAAGGTACAGAGAGAACTGGAAAAAAATGAAGGAGGCGTTTGCTTTTGTCCTGCAGGATAGGTTGAAAATAAATAAATAAATCTACTCTGAACATCGCTTAAACGGCGAAGGAAAACGTCGTGAGAAAACCCACGTGAAAAAAGCCCACTTTCATAGCCCACTTTTATGTTGGTATTGAACAGGCATGTCGTACTTAAAACTTCGAAAACATGTGTCAAATGCACGAAAGAGGCTTTAAATCCTTTCATAACCCTGGTTCGAAAGAACAAGTGACACGACTAGTAGTAGAGAAAACATTAAGGCTAGCTCACACAAGCGGTTGATAATTACCTATTCAGGGTTTGTTAGCTTATCATTCTGTTTTATATGGCCGCTGGGCTTGAGCTCAAATTGTTTTAGGGTGCGGCCTCACTACGCAAACAATTTGCGGCCATTTAGAGGTACATTTTACTGGCCGTGAATTTATAGCATATTTTTATTTTTAATAAGATTTTAATGTTTTCGTTTAGTCACACCTATTGTTCAATCTATAAAGAACGTCGATCCTAGGGAATGTTCTTTTTTTACATGAAATATGCGCAAAATCCGTGCATAACTAACCTATTGACATCGCGGGGGTCCAACTAGCTTGATATATATTTATTTGACTACCCTATTCTAGACAGATTTTGCGGTGAGCAAGATTATAAAATAAAAAGAAACACAAAATTGCCGTACCAACTTGGAAATGCATTTATTTGCATGCAATTATCGTGAAATTTATATGTCTGGAGCAGCACAAAGGCCATTTACTAATAAAAACGAAACTGATTCAATAAGTGTCCCACGTACTGCGGCGTTTGAGACTATTGTCTGAGATTTACGCACCGACTTTTATGGAGCAAGGTTACTTACTCAGTTAAACTACTGCATATAAATATACTGTGAGACTGATGCTCAAACAAGGTGTTCACATTGGAAAATATATTAATTACATTTTACGAAATAACAATTCGCTCCATATTTGATATTCAACCTTAGATTATCCTTGTTTGTCCCAGCTATTGTCACTGTGAACTGAAGATGCGCGAGGATTTGTGTGTTTATTCGTAAATCCGTAGGACCTAGCAATATTTTTTAAAGATTGGAGATATATAATTAGGTATTACCTTCTTCGATATAAGTAACTAAAATGTTGGGAGCGTAATAAGCTTACAGTTTTATTCAACTAAAAAACTACGGACGCGTGATAAGCGTGTTCAGAGCGTCCTAGAATAAATTTGTTTGATTTGATTATCTATGCTCTGATATACGATAAACTGCGAAATTACTCATGATGCGGGTTTAACTACTGAGTAAGCACGATACGAAGTCAAAGTCTTTACAACAAAACAACCCTGTCTGCCACTACAGCTTTCAAAAGACATTTAAACGCCACACTGAATCCGTCAATGGCCAACAACAGCGGAAAGGCATCGACCCCTGATAACGTAGTTTCCCACAACTTTCCAACCAAAGCTCAGATTACGACAATTCACCGCAGAAAGTTCATATTCAATTTGCTCTCTCGCGTCTGGAAGTTGAGAAATCCGCATCTTTGTAAAGGGCTACGCACATTATGGCCAGTGCGAACATCGATCACAGCTTTATAGCTATCTGATTTGTGCTTGAAGGCGTAGCTGTGCTAGTCGTTCCATAGGCAACGTTTAAGATTTGGATGGGGACGGCATTTGCAGCCTCGTATTGCTAACGATCTTTTCCGTTTGTTACCTAGTCTTTACTACTCCATTTAGAGCCATTATTTCACTCAAATGCCAGAATGTTTCTAATCATTAGCTTCGAACAATATCGAACATTACTGTAATATCCTGTCCTATTGTACAGTCCTGTGACACGGCAAGTAGCTTCATGCTCCTCTGGTGTTTTCCGTCAGAGCGCGAAACCGCTAACGACTGTCGGATCAGCAAAAAGTGGCAACTGGCTAACAATGCTGCGGTCTGAACAGTCGATAGGCTGGCTAGATATCTGATAGATTTCTACTTGCTGCAATTGAGTTTCTTTTCATAGATTTCGAAAAGTTACCATTATTTTAGTAATGATTGTGGTTTCCAATTTGACTCAATATAAATTGTCTCACTAGGCATATCGTATACCGTACCTACACATATTTTTGTTATGTTTATTTTTAGGGTTTTACCCGAAGGGTGCCAACGGGACCGTATAACTGTCCGTCCGTCCGTCTGTCAGAGGGCTTGAGAGACCGTATGAGAGTTTTTTCGAACTGAAAAATCCATTGGTGCACGGCCGGGTTTGAACCCGCAACCTTAGGATCAGAAGGCGGGGGTACCGCTAGACCACCAGAGCTCAACACAACAACAATGTCATAGATTTGACCTGAATGGAGTAATTTTGCATAAGTAGATATTTGTGTAAAAGTCTGTTCATTTTGGCGTGAGGCCAACTCTAGTTCTAAACAGAGAAACCTTAAGTAAAAGGAGGGTTAGGTATGTGTTTAGCTGATTACGTATGTTTATAGTGAAAGTATGTGCGTTCATGCTTTTAAAGAAATAATGTGCGTTCCAAATATTTAGCTTTTAGTATTATTACTCACAGTAGGACATTTCTAAAGATCCATTATCTTCATTATACTATTAACCTGCCTTCTTCATGGAGCCTCACTGACGACAGGACTGACATATTCTCATCACAATGTGTACTTTGTAAATCTGAAAGCATTGTTGATTGAATCCGTGTGAGAGTCCTATTCAAATAACACCATTGTTCTTCTCTTGTTTAAAAATGGAACTCTTTTCATCGCATCTGTTTGACGGGCTGGCTGTCATGGGAAACGTCAACTGAACTGTCAGGTTGACAGACTGCGTCGGCGCCGTATAAAATGAAAAAGCACATCGGTACTTTTTCATATCTTATGTGGCTCTACCGATATAATGCCACATCAAAAAGTAATTGTATTTATTTAGGTAATTTAAAATACACCTACATATACTTCTCTGTTTGACTGGAAGTAAAGAAAAAGCATAGAATGCGCCCAGCTGCTTCTCTCCCCAAGCATGTCGTAAAAGTCGACTAAGGGATAGGTATCCTCATGGTTCACCACATCCATCTTAGGATTTTAAATCAGAAGTGGCAGCAAGTTTCTGGCTTGTGGCTCTGCCCACTCTATTAGGGATATGGGTGTGATAATATGTATGTATGTAAAATATACCGAAATTCGGTATGCCTGTATATTAGGTTTGTCCTTATCTAGATAGATAGATAATACTTTATTGTGTATACCAATATAACAACAAAAAAAATATAAAGATTACAAAAGTTTACTTAATTATTCTGGTACCCACAATTGGCGGCCTTATCGCTGGAAGCGATATTTGATTGGCAACCTAAACAATAACCTAATAAAAAGTAAAAAAGAAGAATGTATTAAAACTAAACTTAACATTATCTACATAATGTCGAGGTATGTCTATGTCATAATTTTCCTGTAAGCTTCAAAGTTACAAGTACCTGCTCTGTTTCTTTGCGTAGGATTTTAAATACGATACCATTTTATATGCAAATTCCACTGTGATTATATTTATTCCTTCAACTAAGCAAATCTAAACAACTTTGGCGTTCACTTATAAACGCATCTCAAAATTTGCCTAAGGTACCATCCCGATTGGATAGTGACAAATAGTGACAGGCCGAATCTTAAACAGTTTTCAATCAAACTAAGTTCCATTTTTATGTAAAGGTGTTTATGTAAGGGCGTATAAATTATGTGTTAGCTAGAGAGAGTCGATCACGCATTATCTCGTGTTTCGAGATGCATACAAACTGTTGTATGATCTGCGGCAAAGTGAGCGCGTGCCCACAATGGTCTGTAAATGGACACCTGTCGTCGGCTGCTGTTAGGTTATGCCTCCAACATACGCTGCTGTGATATATCGAGCTTTTTGAAATTATTTCATGACGAAACAGCTTTGGATTATATTTTAAATTGATATTTGGTTTTATTTTAGAATTAGTTTTCGTCTAACATTTATTTATTTAGTAACTTTCGTTCGCGGCTTCGCTCGCGTGGTATCCGGACAAAAAGTAGCCTATATGTTATTTCAGCAGACAAACTATGTATTTTCCAAGTTTCATTTAAATCCGTTCAGCCGTTACGGCGTGATTGAGGCACAAACATACATCCTTACATCCTTACAAACTTTCACCTTTATAATATAAGTTTGATTTGCCCTACAAATATATGACCGTGCATGTGATTGAATTATATTCTAACAAAATCAAGAGAACCAGTATAACTGACGACATTTTGATGAACTAATAGTTTTAATAATATCTTAACGAAAAAAAAAACTCTTATAAAATCTTTTTTCGAGGGAAAAGCTTTTGCAGTGGACAACAATTCTTATTCCACTGAGATTTTAAGCACCACATCGTGCGCACGCGCACTTAATGTCGCAACGCGTTGCCCTACACGCCGCTCGTGGGAAATATATTACCCGCTAAAAGCCGAACACATTCTGTGTTATCATCCAGGAGCCATTTCTCTCTCTGTTTATAATTTTATACCTTTGCCCTGTCTTATTAAGACTATATTTGAGTTAGGGATAGTTGTCTTATTTTTACAGGAAGAGGGGTATTTTTGGTATCGCCTCCTTGGTTGGCCTATGCCCAGCAGTGGGAAAAAACAGGCTGTGGATGATGACGATGATGATGATGATCGCCTCCTTAGATTTTGAACTAGCTACTTTTTTATGAATTTATTAGCTTATTGAACAAGTTTTCATTTGAGACTAAACACGGTAATATATTTACTTTTTAAGAGGTTATACAAGTATTTTCTATGATATGACGAATAACGTCATATAGCCTATGCCAGTCGGACCACCAAAACGCATTTTTAACACTCTATTTGTCAAAATCTGCCTAGTAGTTTAAGAGGCACGAGTGAAGAAAATTAACCACATACATGTGACTCATAACCCTCCTTTTTCTCCGCATTGTCTTGTAAAAAGTAATATACGATTTTTTCAAATAACACAACATCTTCAGCTGTAGAGTAGAGCGATTCGCTAGTTGACAGTGACATTTGCGGCAATAGATCTTCTACGATGTTCGGAAAGGAAAATATAGCGCCCTGAGTGAAATAACGCAAGACTTTAACGATAAAAGAAAATAAATTCACGAAAGACTAAGATAATCCACCTTCCTGAAAGGGAAAATCATAAAATAATAATTCTATGATACTCTATAGTGAACTACCGAATAGAGTCAAACGTTATGTTTCGTAAAAATTGGGATTATCACTGATTGTATTTTCCAATGTAAAAAAGCCTTTGAATTCCAGTTTGACAGAAGCAAATGGTTTCCTTATATAAGATTCCTCTATTTCTTTATTTAAGACGTGTCCGAGTGATCACAGGGATTTTGAGGAATATTTTTTTTTGACTTTGACTATAAACTTCTAGCTAGAGTTCGTTTCACGAAAGAAGTCCCACGGAGGGGGGTGCTGTAATCTTCGTGCTTTCGGAAATTGCCGTAGAATTTGTTTAGCCAACTTCCGAGGTACTTTTTTCATGAAAAAGACTATTTGAGAAACCTTGGACGAATAAACACACTCGTCCAAGGAGAACCATATAAGTGAGACCACAGACTAGTTATTGTTGTAAAGCAACACACGTGCTTCCCACCTTCTGGTTTAGATTTTTGACGGAAACGATTGGAAACTGTTTGGTGTTATCTACACAAGTGCAGGAAGGCGCAGGTAAACAGAGACTTCTGTGAAAGCAAATGAAAGGGATTCAGATGTTTATGAATGTGCGCCTGCGCCGAAATAGATTCGTTATAGTGATGTAACAGAGAAAGATAAATAAATATAGGTGGATTAATATACAAGACGTGGGGAGAAATTAAGAAATGGGAAAAAGAAAATAAGCTCCTTACGAATTTATCGGTAGGAGCTATCATTTGTTTTAGTTAGAGTATTTTTGGTCATTCTCATTTTTTATGATCACAGCCGTGGATGTCACTACCGTGGATCTAAAAATTCTTTTGAATGATTGAAAAAAAAAAAACGATAATGTTACGATGAATTTATTTATTACCTATAATAAGTAAATTAATTATAACATTAGCGTTTCTTTTATATTAGAAAGAGTATCCATTTAGATCCACGGTAGTGACGCAACATCCACAGCTGTAACTGATCATAAAGAAATTAGAATGACCCTTTTGGTCCTTACCAATGATGATAATACCTAATGATGAACTCTGGATACAGGGTTTAATGTTCAAAGTTCATTTTTCATATGGGTCTTCGATTATTTTGCCGTTACATAAGAGGATATTTTTGAAAAAGAATGAGGAAAATTGAAATTTAAAATGGGGAAAATTAAGGAACATTTTGACATAACATCACTTTGCACTTTTGGTGATGAAATGGTGACGCTTGTGTGTAGTGGGTGGTACCTTTAGTTTGTGAGATCTATGGTTTTGAAGTTAGTTTATTGTTGTCCATTTAGCAGTGGCGCATGATTAGGGTTTCCACTTCGCGTCAGCTCACAGACGGTGAGGTAACTAATGTTGGGGCTGAACGCATCATCTATCTTGTAGTGTGGATGGTAGCAGTATGGATAATTTATCGTCCTTAAGGTTTGGTATACGTACCAAACCTACGTATGTTTAGGTACGTTTAAGAACGGACTGTATAGGTAAACCTATGTTTAAGGTTTGGTACATACTTATACAGTCAGTTCTTAAACGACCTAGTAAGAAAACTTGGTAAAAATGCTTATCCTATTCATAGTTCTCATGTACCTATCTACAAAATGCTAAAATATAATATTTTCAGGTCTGAAAATGTTGCCCTTTCCTTTTCCCTTATAAATGAACATAAATAGAATCCTATTATAAAATGGACCAGCCAACTGACTTCATTTTCTAGCTGACGGCCCCCAAGGACACCTTTAGGCGTCTTCAAGGACCTTCAACCATTTGGAGAATTGCGAGGGTTAGAATGAGTCGTATATTTTCTTTGTCGTCATAATTAAGTTGAGCGTTATGTTTGACTATGAAACTACTACTTGTTCGTATGTAAATACAGAAAAACAACCGTGAAAATATCCCAGCTATACAAGGTCATTCTAACACCTTGAAATAACAGTTCTGTATTTGAATTAGTCCGACTATAGATAAGCTAAGCAAAGCACCTACTTTTAAAAGCACTAAGCAACTTATAGGATACATATAATTTATAGAAAATCTTTATAGGATAGGAAAGATATTATTGCAAAAACTTGTTCTGTGTTAGAACCATACTTCTAGTTCTCATCAAGTTCGAAGTCATGATGAAAACGAGCTTCTTTGAAGCGCATTTTAATTTCATACACTGGTTTGAAAAGAACTAGTGAAATGAGTAAATAGTATTAAGAGGAAAGAAATCAAACTCACTCATCTGACAAACATTGCGCTCAATCTAAAGGACTGTGACCACACTGTTCACTGTGCCTGAAGCGTCCAAGTGAAACAAAGTAGGCCGTGCACAATAACGGGTACATTGAATCATCCCTGGTCCGATAAGAGCGGTTTATCATGCTTTGGCAGCCAAGTGCATTGTCGCGGCACGACGAAAAAGGTAGTATAATTTTTTTCGCTCTACTTTTTTTTGGTGCACTTTGATAAAGAAATTAACAAGATTGCGATGCGTTCCGTTATTTTCGTAAATGTACACGAAGATGGTCTCCGGCGCTGTTTATTGGTGCTTTTTTTTGTCGACAGGAGTTATTTTAGAATTACCATCCGCTGCTCTTATGAACCAGAAATGTGACCAGCTAAAAAGCAGTGACAAAATTTACGTGCAAGTGAGAAATTATCAAATCTATGCCTATGTCAGGCGAGATTCAGCCCTCAAAAATGTTTTACTTATCCACATCAATTAGGGTTGTGGGCATACCTACCATGTCCATAAAGGTGGATCCGCGCCTATGTTAAGGCACAATAACACATTACATAATAAAAATGTCCATAACTAATCATGGTTTGATCAACATTATAATGACGTCTTTTTCCAGTGTGATGCTATCAACATGACTTATTTTACTCGTCACTAATCTTTTTTTGTGTCGGTAAATAGGGGCTCTTGTTACGTTAGCTAGACGATATAAGAACGTGTGACACTAGACATCGTCCGTTCTAAAGGTCATGTGTGGTGACAGCCTAATTTACCCAACTTATCCATCTGTGGGCGGCGCGGTTACGAGCATATGTTGTGACCAGACTTACGTGTCAAGAAGGGTTCCGGGATCGGGGAAAATATTTCTCTAGCAATGAACTGTTGCGCTAGTGTAATTTTGTATTATTATTAAGAGCCCGTAACGTCCCACTGCAAGGAAAATCCCTTTAATTTTCCATTATTTTGTGTAAATAATTTATCATCTTTTAAACCTTTTTTTCTTCTTCTAGAGCAGTTCTCAGCTCTACTTAAGAGATAAATAACTTAGTAGAATTATGATCTATTGTTTAGTAGGTAACATGATTATGTATAAAATAACTTCGCACATAAAACAGCGCATCAGATAACACGTAACCTACCGCTTCATAGTTTACTTGCTTGACTTATCTTTATTCTTTAAAAAGTAAGTAAGTTCGTATGAGCCAGGGCCAACTTTTGTGACTGGAGTTTTTAGGCCGCCCGAAGGCCTCCGTCGTGGCTTAAGCTTTTTTATGCTGTAGCTTTCATGTATCATACGCACATTCTTCTATTACTTATTGCTGTAACTAATCCTCTCCGCATTCCTACGGTTCGCATTCATCTCCAGTGATCCCTGAAAAAAAGTGTTCCGCAGCTGAGGGCCCGCGCATGCGCCAAGCGGCGATACGCGGGAGGGTGCCCAACTCATCGACTTACATTATAAACCGGGGAGTCTGCTCGCGCGCGCCAGTCAGCTGACGGCATCCGAACAGAACGCACGTTACTTTACCCCAACTGCTGCAGCTTAGCCCGCGCGGTGTGCACTTGTGAATTTTTATTTTACGAAGAAAAGTTTGAAAGAAAATGGCCACCTACGCCCAGTTCAAGCACGTCGAGCTCTACAAGATCGGTCACGGAAAGAACAGGTGAGTGGATGCTGCGGTTCTGTAGTGGTCAAGGATTACGCAGATTTCAGGATGCTGATTTTTTTTAGGACGACTTATATTATTGTTTTAAATAAAATATATGTGAAGGTTCTCGTTTCCAGATAAAATATTTTGAGCAATCAGACATGAGAAAAAAATATTTGTGAAGCAGAATTAACTGAAAAAGCAAAACAATACATAACTTAACAATGGAGTTTCATTGCTACGGTTATTTAAGAACAACCGATGAAAAATAATTTGACGTTTTCCTCTAATCTCAGGTATTACTCTAAAAATCATTATTCCATTGCGGATGTTTTACGTGCTTCATCCTTGTCGAGTTGCGCAGCTTCTGGAGGTATCTCAATTGTTTTAATATTACCCGAATTTTTTTATAAGCTATTGCCTGTTCAATTTTTTTTCTCCAAATATTGGAGTAAAAAAAAATTATCACTTTATAGTCAAAAATAATTCACCAGATTTAGATTTCTAAAATAATGAGTTTGATAACTTAATCCTGGTCATTGAACTCATATCTTGGTTGGTCATCGGGAAATGTGAGTTTCAGTTTTCAGCGGGTGCGTTGAACCCTGTTCTACGGCTAACGAACGACACGCGGCACGGAGCGATTTTACGACCAAATCTGTTGCGGTACACATATACCCTAAAATCTTATTTAGTGCATATACCTACATAAATTTGAAAATCTGTAGCGATACCCACTTATATACTTATATTCAAATATGTTTTAGTACAGATATATTTGAAAATCTGTTTTGGCAGTAAAACAGTACAAAATAAATAGAAGATTATTGAGAATTAAAATATTGTATCTCAAATTAAATTGATTATAAATTACTTACATTACCAAAACTATACCACTGAAATGAATAATAATAATAATAACAATAAAAAACTTATATCATAAAAAAAACATTATTAGCATAAAAAAGAAAACATTCCATACTACGAAGTTCCTGCTTAAGCTGGTATCGTGTTAATCTCACTTGAGCGAGTATTACATTATAATAAATTGAACGGTATTAAAAAGTAAAAGTTACATAGATCAAGAAGGATTATAATAATTTAAATGAGATAGCAATAGCAACATTAACATGTTAATAGCGTCGCTAATGTGTCTATTTATTGCTATATTGTAGGAGGAAGGAATTAACACATTCATCTTGATAAGAAATGTATCCTGAATGGTATAAAAAACTATTTTAAAAACTTTACATACATATATATTATCACGTCCGTATCTCTAATGGGGCGACCAGAACCCACAAGTAATCATAAGAAAACTTGCAGACACTCCTGATTCGAAGTCCCAAGATGGACCTATGGTGAGCCCATCGCCCATTATAGATAGTCCATCATGTTGGAGAGGATACTATTCCTTAGTCGACTTTTACGACATGTTCGGGGAAAGAAGCAACTAGACGCATTCTATGTTTTTTCCTAAAAGCTTTATTTAGATTTAATTCGGCCGTTGTCTTGTAAACAGGCTGTAAATAATACTACAATTTGCGTCATTACCTAGGTGCCTACATTACGAATGCACAGATTTCCTTGTTATAAATGATAGGGTATATTTTAATTGTTAATATATTTATTATTTATTTGTTACTAGTTCAATGCTCCGTGACTTTGTCTGCGTTGAGTTTTAAATACATTCATATTTATTCTCTTGGCTTATTTGTCCTCTTGGTGCTGAATGTCGGGAATTATTTTCTGTTTCTTACTCCTACACCATGAACAATATTGGTGATGGATTGATCACCTGTCACCATACGGTTCACCATATTCAACTTGGGACTTGGAATGCTTACTTGTGGCTCTGCCCATCCCGTTAGGGATACGGGAGTGATATTATGTATGTACACCATGAACCATCAAGTTTCATGCTTCTAGAACATGTGGTTCAATCAGTCAGTAAAGTAAGAGTTTTTATTTAGTTCTGATTCGGTATTATGAAATTGTTTAATCTGTACCACTTCACTATCGATGAACTGTCTCTGTCCATTCCAATTTACAGCGAACTATCGACTATTTACCTAATCCAGTTTTTTGACAGTACTAATGATGTTAATTATTGGCTAACGTGTTTGTGAACTTTCGCACTACTAGTCGTGTCACTCGAACCAGTGTGGAGAAAGGTTTTACGTGCTTTCTACGACATGCCGGTTTCCTCACGATGTTTTCCTTCACCGTTTAAGAGCACTGATATAGCGTAGAACTCGAATAGTAATATCTATTGGTGCACGACCAGATTTGAAGCCACGAATTTACGGTCATCAGTGCTCACAAAACCTTACGTTACTGGTACTGAATTTGTAAGTTAGTGCACGAAAGAAGCCTTTGAGGTGCACCTTAAATCCTTTCACCACACTGGTTTGAAAGAATTGCTGACACGACTAGTGGTAGTACAAAAATAAACCAACGTTTCAATCATGTAACGTCAAAGCGGACGAGTTGCTACGGCTTCGTTTTGGTTTGTAAGAATGGTTATTATCTGCACGAATTAAGGCCACTCCCATACATCGACGGATAAAGTAATTGTGTACAAGATAATAGTATTTACTTAGTACTTTTAAGTTTGCTTAAATTTTATAAATCAGTATAATCTTATCTTTCGCGAAGACATAGGTATTTTAGTCATCAATATTTAGGCCCCAAAGGCTCCCTCAGTAATGGAGAGCTACTACAAACAGAAGAATATTTAAGTTTTTCTTAAGCCTTTATATGTCGTCCCACTGCTGGGCAATGGTCTCCTCCAGACGCCGCCAACCAACAACAACGTTAAGTATATTTATACTATTTAGGGTTCCGTACCCGAATCAGTCCGTTTTTCTGTCTGTCACCACTCAAATTTTCACAGAGTAGGTATGTATTTCTATTGCCGCTATAACACCAAATAATAAAAATAAAATAAAAAATACAAGAATCATTTAAGTACATGTACGATAATACAATATAACCCTTCGCGTGGTCTTTATTATTATGCGTCATAAAAGAGCTTGAATAATACGACGCCCTCGGTGGCGTGGCGGGTGATTGTTCGGCTGAAACACAAGAGGCGCGGGTTCGATTCGCGCAGCGTGAGATATGTTTACATGTTCTGCAAATATTTCTTCCGTGTCTGGGTGGTGTGGTGCCATTGTACTAGTAGTTTGTGATACCCAAAATGTAATTCTAGTGTGGGGTCAAAACCATTGGCTGTTATTTATTAATTATTTAATAAACTAACTACTAAGGCCTTTTACCATCTATATTATCATTTATACAGCGTCAAGAGGCAAAGTTTGCCTACACGAACGAGATGCTGTAGTCCCCGGGACGATTTTAGATGAAGTAGGCTTGCCCAGCACATATACTATCAACTCAGCTTAGTCGGCTTTATCCACAGGAAAGACATGATCAACACATGCGGAGCTGACTAAGCCGCGGGTTTCCACGATATTTTTCTTCACCGTTTAAGAGTACTGGTAGAGAGCAGAATTGGCCTATTATTGTAACTGTTCGGTATTATAAAAAGGCCGCACATGATTCGTTACCACAGAGAACAGCTGCTTTATGACATTAAATGTTCAAACGTATTCTTCTTAATAATAATATTGATGTAGATTTATTGTATCTAGGTATATGTATTGTAGATACTAGATTGTAGTTTACAAAATCATGTCACTCGTACATTACGTGCGTATATTAGGCGTGTGTTGCCAATTTTTGGAACAATAACGAAATAGTTGCGGTGATAAAAGTATGTATAGGTAATGCCAAGCATGCGAAGTTAGATGGTGAACGCACGCGACGGCCTTATTGCCTACATTAATAATTACTAATTTATTTGTGTTTTACGGCTTTCGAGCAAATAAATAGGATTTTTGATAAGAATGCTTGCGATAAACATAAAACCATGTATGAATCACGTATGAAAGGTCCTTATTAATTATCATCTCAAGAATTGTCACCCCTCATTTTATTACATTTAAAATAAATAAAATATGAAATTATAATCACACTTTTGTTTTTTTTCTCAAAGGCAGCCTATGTCCCTTCTCCAGAATGTAATCTACCTCCTATCAAAATCTGTTCATCAGTTCAAGCGTGAAAAAGTCAGACAGAGTTACTTTCACATTCGTAATAGCATAAATCCAGCAGTCTAATGTGTTTTTTATGTCAATATAATACATGATTCATTGAGCGGGGGGTGGTCTAGAGCCTTCGAAGGGTGGTCCGTCGGGCCTTCGCGTGCTTAGCGCCTCATTTGCATGCCCAAAGGAAGTGTGTGATTATTCGCGACGGACAGACGGACGCACTCGGACGCCTTGGTTTGCCGTTTCGCAGTTTATGGGCAAAGCCGATTGGTGCCTGTTTACTGGTTGCATATTTGCAAGCGCACGCTCACTTAAAAAGCAAACTCTTTAATTTTAAGCGAGCGTGAATTTAATTTATCATTAACCTCACCAAAATGTTTGTACAGGATAGGGAATTCATAAACTATGTCCCGAAATATTTCGCAGGATCAGACAGTAAAATTTTTCGTAGTAGTATGTTTAAAACTCATCACTAAGAGCTTTTCTGAATGAAAAAAACTGTTTTATCTTTAAATGCGGTTGGAATTCGTAAAACGGTTATTTTGCGGCCTTGAACAACCCTGCTCCAATCCCCAGGGGGTCTTACTTCCTTGGAAGGGTCTTACTTACGTAAGAATTGCGAAATCACAAGACATCGCAATACGCTAAATTCACTGAACTGTTTGAGGAAATATACAGAATTTTATGTGAAGACGAATCTGTTTTTATCTTTTGGTACAAATCTATTCGTTTTTTAATTTGACATTTATCATTTTATTCGATTTATTTGTGTCATTAACATTCTGAAGTATTCCTTTTTACTGTTCTGAATAAGCTCTCTGAAATGTTTAACATTGATGAATCTAAGGTCTGATTTAGACAAATATATTGCTTTCTCTGATAAGATGCAATAAATAGAGTCAGTGTCCAGCAGCTGTCCAGCTGGCTATTCAGCTCTAGTCACTATCTACAATGGATTGACCGATTCTTATCACTTTAGTGAAACGCATCGTGTAGCTTATACTATAGACCCCTATTTATATCTCCTATTTTATTGAATAAAGCTTGGTAATTAAAGAGAACGAAATTAAATAGACGTTACAAAATGCTAGCAAGAGCTTTGTCCTTTTCTATTGAAATAAGTCAGAAAAGACTATCTATCTATATATAATCTCGAAGCTGTATATCAGACAGAAAGCCTAGTATCTCGATTAAAGAACATTCCCACTATGCTAGCCTTCACTTGGTACCAAGCTTTGGCCACTCTTTTTAATTTCAAATTCACATTGCTATTTTGACAGCAAAGTATCTACTCAATAACAAATTTGGCAGAGTGAAGTCCATCTAATCACCTAGACAGGTTGAGTTAGACCAGGGATGGGGAAACTACGGCCCGCAGGCCATCTCCGGCCCGCGACTATCAAACAAAATTCAAGTGAAGTTTTCGTATTGTTAGAAATTTTATTCTCATTGGCAGTGCGCGGCTCACATAAAACAATCACGTATTATTTCGCGAGCGCGGGCTGTATGTCAATTATGTTAATTATATATCAATATTTTTATTAGAGTAAATAAAAGAGCCAAAAATGCAACAACAAGTTAATATTGGCACGCGAAAAAAAAAGATTCCCCATCCCTGAGTTAGACAATAAATCCGTAGCTGTCAGGATGAAACAGTAGCAAATTACCTAAAAATAATGGCACAACAAGTGGCCAATCAGGAACAGGTTTGGGACCCTACTGGGTGCTCTGGCGCCTACAAATGACTGTCTGCTATTTCTATTGCTTTTCTGTCAGTTCATGATTTAAAATCTACGGAAGTTCCTTTGGAGCTAATGAGGATTTAAGACTTTTGTCTGGAGTAATATTCTTGCTCTCGTAAATTGTAATCTATAAGTAATGTTTTTGAATAACTCAAGCATAATGGGGACTAAATATAGTTTGGTATTTAATCAGTGTACCTAAAGAAACATTTATAAGACGGAAAATTCCTTTTCACATTTCTGACAAAGAAAAGATTATAAATAATTGAGAGATATTCAAAGTACCAAAAAAAAGGGACTGTCTCTTACTTTGTAAATTTAATCCATCGAGCATAATTTAATCTCTCAAGATAACAAGGACAGGTATTCTTTGAATAAAAACAAATCAAACTTTTGTGAGAACAGAAAGGGGCGTGAACATTTTGAAAACTGTCAAATCGTTTAGAAAAGTTTAGGAAAATGTTCAACAGAGGCAAATAGACACATCCGTCTTTCACTTTTACTATCCTTGCCTAGGTAACTTAGGTGCTGCAAGTTATAGGTAATGTGGCCTACCGGTCTATTACAACTTATTACAATGTTGGCCAATTTGTCTAGTTTATATTATGGCTTCTTTAGCGTACCACAATTTATGGTACTGTTCTTGGTAAATACTTTATTGTTACTTTATCAAGTTTTATGATGATGAGACATTATTGAATGCTTTATGTGAACTAATCATTTTCAAGCCTTTTTACTGCTTCATACTAAAGCCTTGCGACTTGTGCCTGTTCTACAGTTTTTATAACTTCATTTGCTATGTATTTTTGTTATAAATCCATGCATCTATGACACCATGAAAGAAAGTTGCCCTTAAAGTTTTATGTTTCTTGGATTATGGCTTAAAACAAGTTGACTGTCAGTTAAATTAATTTAACATAAGATTTGTTTTTGTGGAGTACTAAAATCTTAGATAATTTTACGGAGATTCATTGTGTTTTGACATCGCCCTACTATTACTTGGTAGGCTTGTAAAATTAGACGCAAATAAAGTACTCTACTAGTTCTTTCGAACTAGTATAGTGAAAGGATTTAAAGTGCGCCTCAATGGCTCCTTTCATGTACTTGGCACATGTTTTCGAGCTATTAAAGTTCTACGACATACCAGTTTCCTCACAATGTTTTCCTTCACCGTTTGAGAATACTGGTATTAGCACACATACTTTTTTCGAACAGAAAAAAACCATAGGTGCATAACCAGATTTGGACCCACCACCTTAAGCCCGGAAGGCGGGGTCGCTACCACTAGACCATCCGTGCTCTCGTACCTAAAGTAAGAACGTATAAAGTGGGTACCTACCTACCTATCTGAAAATTCGTTGTTGCTATGATGGGACGCGTTGTGAGGATGCGTTAAATCAATAAGTTTAGTGCGTCGCTTCTTAATAACTTCAGTAAAACATCAAATAAGCATTGACAACGCTACAGAATTGTTTAAGAAAACAGTACACTTATAATCGTTAATTAACTTATATACACTGCTTAAAATGGCTCTGTCATCGGATCATTGTCATTCATTGTTAACAAAAAGATTTTCACTTTTCACAAATATGACACAAAAGATGGGGTTTCTAAGTAAGTTTCTAAACATTATTATTATCTTTATTTATTAACTTTGTAAAAAAACTGATGTATTATTAAAAGTCAACGGATTTCATAAAAGCCAATTTATAGACGGCAAGCAAGCACCGCGTATCGTGCTTCTTATTAAGAATGTTGAAATCTTCACAAAGAACTGCAATTTAAATTTCGACCCATTCTTTCTATCAATCCATATCATTTTACCTGAGCGTTGTAGAGGGTAACGTGGGCGTGGGCGTAGGTAAATACTGCTGGTCGTAGATGGCCGCTGGCAGCTTTACCAGGCCTTGGCAAGGGCAGAGGGCGCAACACTGAGAAAAAAGCTTTTGGCGCAACTAGCGCAAGGCGAAATGCGTAACAGATTTGTACATAAGTACCTATATTGCTTCAGACATAATTGGGATCTTCTTTAGCTCAAAATTTCCCTTTCTGAACCTGTTTACCTTGCCTAATAGTCCGTGGCCCGTTTTACCCAAAATACTGTGCTATCAATTTTCCTAATAGTGATTATTAAACTTCGTAATTCGAGCAAATTGAAACGTCTTAAATCAAATGGCGTCGTTTGCGCACGTTTTGCCAAATATCACGAAACTCATGTCACGGCACCGGATTTAGTAGATAGGTACATACAGGGGTAGATAGGTTTGTACGGTTAGCAGCAGAAACACTTAACTAAATTCAATTTTTCTTTTCTAAGTAGGTAATTTTTATTTCTATTGCTTAGGAATATTGTACAGACCATTTACGTTCCAAAAACTATAGGTAATTAATACTATTTTACTAAAATCAAACCGTTTTCGCATAGTAGGTACCTACTACTACTCGTGTGAATAGTTCTAGAACCAATGAGATGAATGGATTAAAGAGCTCCTCAAAAAGGTTCTTTTCGTGCATGCATAGTTTCAGTAAGATTTGCCTACCTATAAGATTCCTTTATAAATTACAATAATTTAAAAACGTCTTTAAACTACGTTTAATTTGTTAGGTGCGCCTTGCGGAATAAAATCGGTGATGCCTAAACTGGTGAACTCCATTTCGATGTTCATCGTAGAACACCTCGAATTTACATCCGTTCGTTTGAATTTCAATGTATACTTACTGGGTAATTAGTTGCGCATAGTTGTTTTGATATGTACGTATTTTATTATATCTATTTTATATTATAGCCGAGTGTACTTCATGTGGCCAACCCGATGCGGTAACCTATCCGCTTCCGACTAAATTTTGCGACAGCACGCAATGTGCGACCTTGTTTCACGTACGAATAATTACGCATATTTTGATATAAATTACCTATTTTACATATTTCCCGAATCTGAGTTCGGGTATTCGTTTTTAGGGTTCCGTACTCGAAGGGTACCCACGGGATCCTATTACTAAACCTCCGCTGTCCGTCCGTCCGTCCGTCAGCGGGCTGTATTTCATGAACCGTCATAGGTAGAGAGTTGTATTTCTAATTGCCGCTATAACAACAAATAAAATATAAAAATAAAAGGGGGCCCCATGCAAGAAACATTTATGTACCTGTACGATGGTACGGAACCCTACAAGTGTGAATTTGACTCGCACTTGACCGGTTGTACTTCTTGGTACCAATGCACGCAGCCTTGTAAGTTTTTGTATGGGTTCAGAAGAGTTAACCATACGTTTTCCACTGCTACAGCATTACCTATTACTGTCTCCTTGTGCATAATTGTAATTCAAATGAATCTTTCTCGTGCCAGATCCAAGCTACATACATAATTATTTTATTTATTTATACATAATTATAAAAAATATATATAAAATCATTGTGTCAATGGTACCTACAAAAAAAACTGAAAACATAAAATATTTAACCTGTATTAGAAAATAGAAGTCTTTCCTATAGTCACTAATACACCTTACATGGATGACTCTTGCTACATCAGCTCTTTACATCACCAAAAGATCCGTTTCCGTATCCGGCTATTATTATGTGATTAGGTAATAAACTATTCATTAATTAGTTGTCTTTGTCGAGTTTTCACTCTACATTTTGAATTCGTTCAAAAATATTTTCTTTGAACCATTATTAACTTAAAAAATTGCGATCATTAATATTTAGCTATGATGTATTTTTTCCTAATATTAAAATTTGCCTCTCCATAATCTTTAGCATTTGCATTAGATTAATCTAACCATCGATTAATCGATAAGATAAGTACTTTGATCGATCTCGTTTAAACTAGGGAAAGTAGGTATTGACGCCGTCAAATAGTCATTATAATAACTGCAGCTTGATCTAATGCTCGATAAGTTGCTGATAAAGATAACTTTGTTAGTGGTTATTGCTAAATAAGCGTTATTCTGTGCGCTAAATATAGTGTAGTCGATGTCTCATCGATTCCACGCTCAAGGCGAGCAGAGACAAGTCGTCTTGTCTATGGATGGGTGGCCCGTCTCTTGTTTACGCTGTGGCCTGTCATTAGTGGAAATGGCGCGAACAACTATGTCGACCTCTTTAGTTATTCGTTTAATTAACTATTAATTTATGAATCGTGAATACTTTAGTGTTTCTTTATTATAGGCTGTTTAAAATCGGTCTAAAGTTAAACAATATTTAAAGTAGGTACCGTTCGGTAAGATAGTGACAAATAGTGACAGGGCGAATCTTAAACAGTGTTTAAGCTAATCAAAAAAGGTTTAACTATGATTAATGATTAAACGTTAGCGACTTAATTCAGTTTGATTAGCTGGATCCTCGCCTAGTTCTCCACACTTTTAAAAGTTGTACTAAAAAAACAGTAGGAAAGTAGTTGTAACTTCAAAATTCAGGGCGTGGGATTAAGGTCTGCGCTTTTTGGGGTTAATGATCTAGCTATAAAAATGTAATAAACCTAAACATGTAGGTACTTATGGTACCAAATGTTCAATAACGTTGGTCCTATGATACGGCATTTTCGTATTTACGTAGGTATGTCGTTACCTTCTTCATAGTGTAGGTCAAATCGGAGCTCTCTTTAACCCGGATTCGGTTTGGAACAAAACAAAATAAGTAAAGTAAAGCAGGCGCCAGAGTTGAAGCTGAGATGACGCGATGCGCATCGTGATCCGTTAGGTGACGTTTTAGAGTTCCCTCTTCCACGAAGAACCCTGTTAGGTAGGTATAGGTTTTTCATGAAGATATCTCATTTATGCCAAAATGAAAAAAAGCTCGATATCTTACTTACCTCGTAAAAAAGTGACTTAAATAAATAACTCCAACATGATAAATCTATATGGGCGATGGGCTGATCACCTGTCACCATGATTCACCATAATCCATCTTGGAACTCTTGGATCAGAAGTGGCTGCAAGTTTTCTTATGATTACTTGTGGCTCTGCCCACCCCGTTAGGGATATGGGCGTGATAATATGTATGTATGTAAATAAATAAATAACACTCAACAGTCACATACATAGTCCTGACCCCACACTAGGATTCCCTGTGTCGTGGGTATCAGAAACTACGAGTATCATGCTTCTACAACACCCAGACCCGGCAAAAATATTTGCAGAACATACAAACATTTCTTCCGCAGCGGGAATCGAACCCGCGCCTCTTGCGTCTCTGCCGAGCAATCGCCCGCCACGCCACCGAGGCCGTCAACTTACGAGCTTTTAATTCTGGCGTGTTTAAACACGTAACCTGCATCTATCACAAACGATTCAGGATATTTGAATTAGGATTTTCTGTATGATTTGTATGTTTTTATCGTATACTTGGGGGTCTTCTACCACCCTGGCAAACTTTGGATGGTTATCATAACCGGTCCAAAGTCTGCCTAGTAAATTGTTTTGCTTTGTTTCTTTTTTATGCTTGGACAGTTTGTTTATGGAACGGGTTAATTATAAGCAAGTTCGTATGAGCTAGTGGCCAACTCTTGTGACGGAGTTTTTAGGCCGTCATGGCTTAGCGACTTAAAAGCCGGGCCGACAATTTAACGTGCCCTCCGAAGCACGGAAGCGCTCAGCTCGTAATGCTACTTGCGGTCACCCATCCACATTGTGACTCAAGTGTAATGAACTAAAAGCTTAATGCATACAACATATATAAACTATTGATAAGAACCAAAGCCTCAAAGCTTAACCCGCGCTTGCTCGGGTTTAATTTTTTATCGCGGTGCGATTACCCGCGGTCCGTTAGGCCGCGCACGCGCACTAGGTGGAAATCACTGGAATCTATCCATGATAAATTACCACCATCACAACTTTGCAGTACAACCTTAATCACAGGTAATAAAGCTTAAATTGGAACGATTGCAACAGTTGCTGATTTTATGTGGGTGATTATGAACAAGCAATTAAACTTAGCGTAACTATCTTTACGTACATTGTTTACGGTCTTGTATTTGATGTCATATCTCAGTAATGTCGTGGAGAAAACTTTAAACACCTTCTACCTCTACTATGTATGACATTTTTTTTGTGAAACACTATCTTGCGCTTTTCTAAAAGTAAAAAAAAAAGATTTTAAATCTTTTGATTTTTGATCTTTTTTTTGACGGCCTCGGTGGCGTGGTTGGCGATTGCTCAGCAGAGACGCAAGAGGCGCGTGTTCGATTCCCGCTGCGGAAGAAATGTTTGCATGATCTGTAAATATTTCTTCCGGGTCTGGGTGTTGTGGTACCATGGTACTCGTAGTTTCTGATACCCACGACACAGGGAATCCTAGTGTGGGGGTCAGGACTGTGTATGTGACTGTTGGGTGTTATTTATTTATTTACATTTAAATTTTACTATCATTTATTGCTTCAGCTATGACTTGATGAGGATAGTTAGAAGAAAGATCTGAAATGAGAAAGGAAAGATATGAGCAACCTTGTTTTATTTCTATATGAATCTCAGCATATAGGTTCCTACCACTACAAGATTTGTCTGTGGTCAAATTGACCCGCTATGGCTGCGCATGCATTGCAAATCCTTTTCCTCGGTTTCCCACGCGGAATAAATTGCAATTTGTCGGAATGTGGGATGATGATTCCCACTTTCTAATAGCAAAAAGATAGCCCGTAACCGGTCAGGAACTGAATAGATAGGTACCTGTAGAAGTTATACCGGTAATAAGGTATGGTTTAGGTTTTTTTAATTCTTGTTCGGTTGGTTAGATCGAATCAAAGTATGAGTTGATATCAGTTGAATCTGTAGTTTTTCGTTTAAGGTCGGATATTAGAAAAAAAATCTAGTACAGTATGTATGTTCGTATGAGCTAGTGGCCAACTCTAGTGACGGAGTTTTTAGGCCTCCGTCATGGCTTAACGACTTAGAAGCCGGGATCGACTGTTTAACGTGCCCTCCAAAGCACGGAAGCGCTCAGCTCGTAATGCCACTTGCGGTCACCCATCCCAATTTGTGACCGCGCATATCGTTGCTTAACTTTAACGATCAATCAAGAAATCCTAAGCAAGCTACGCCACGAGCGCTTCAGAGACAGTACGAACAGTAGGTACAGTGAATAATGGATTTATCTATAGTGGCGATAGATGCATTTTCAGATAAGTACATAAATAAATAGGTAGGTACTATTGTCTTATTAGTTGATGGTCGCGTCCATCCACCGACTGCGCCATTCACTTTTGTTGGAAACCAAGATTCAATTACCAACTACAGAGATGTTAGAAACATGTGGTTTCTACGTCCAAGTCCACATTCCATGTCGGTACCAAACATTACAATTTCACAATGGCTCATTAAATTGAAAATGTGGCAGCGTTCGGCATTTTTAACTGGTTTCAGGCAGCTACATATTTACACCTGGGCAGAATTAATTCTATAAATAGGTACCTACATAATAATTCTATTCTGAAATAACCAGCATTGTAAATGCTCAAAAACTAAATAGGATCATAAAAATATTGTAAACAATGATGTCTAAATATTCTTATGAGTGGGTAATATTCTCAAACATGGTAGACAATAGTCAAGGATCAAGGTAAATCAAACTTTTTTATAGATGTTTTCAGTTTAATATCTAGTCATTTTCATTTATAATTTAAAGGTAAAATAGGCACAACAACCCACATAGTTTACACTTCCAGTTTCACGAAAATTATACCTAATAAAAATTACTAAACATTAGCCTATGTTGGTTATTTTGCTACTTAAACGCCTTACGGACAATAATCATAAAATATCAACCTACACAAAAATTATTAACCTCTCGTGTTTTGGCAGTAAAACGCAGCCAAAACTATGTGAAAGTTCTTACCATAACGGTATCAAATATTCAGTTTCTATGAAAAATATGCATCAGAAATGCGTATTATTTTTAATTTCCTCCATTCCTGAATACAAAGCATTACATTTCAATTACTGACACGCCGTACAAATGGTTCAGATTCCAATCTAGGTGTAAGCATTGTCACTGTGCTCTCTATGCGAATAGCTATTATTAATAGTTATTATTTTGCAGTTTTCACTTTACTATTGTAATTATTTCGCAAATATAAATGAGTGTTTTTTTTACTATCATAATGTTATTAAATGTAAGCTTGCTCGATGAAATGCTACTTCTATTTTATGACTGATACTTTTATTCGACTCAAAAAAAGTGCAATGTGAAAGTTCGTACACAAATCGACATACTCGATACTAAAAAAAAATACGCATTTAATTCATAGTCGATCCCGTCCAGTTTTCTCTTTACATTTACTTTAAATGTTGCATAAAATAAACACTGGTAGAAATGTACACTGTAATTGTTTGACACTATAATCCAAGACTAAGCTTATTATATCCGGAAACGCAGAATACTAAGTCACCGAATAGCACCACTGTGTATAGTGTAGTATTTTGCCTTCAATTTCTGACGACAAAGTCTTTTCTATTGTATATGATCAGATCAAGAAATTGCAAGACTGTCATCATCATAATGAAGTTTATGTTTACTAGCAAAAGCTATTTATAAGACAATTCATCTTCGTCTCACGCCACAAGTTCACCATCCAATTCGATGTTATCATGAATCCGACGAGTATCTTTCTGATTTATGGGGAAGCCGTTAAATATCGTGATATTAAATATCGCAGGGCTCTAGTAGGGCATCGAGATGATGATCCAGGGCAACTGGAGTCGAGGTGATGATTTAGTGCTAACGATTGTACTAAATCTCTTGTACACTGTGAAAGTTTAGAACTCAAATGAACCAAACCTTGCCCACTTTTATATTTTCGTCTTACGTAGATAAACGTCGGTATTATTTACTAGCAGGTTATTTAAACAAACAGTCTCAATGCTTGTTTGTTTTTAAAGCGTTGACTTATTAGACTTATTGTCGACCTTGGTGGCGTAGGAAACTAGTGACCGGCTGAGACGAGCCCACAACCCCAGGGGCTCGATTTTCACGACGGGAGAAATATTTATACTTCTACTGATATTTAATTTATTTACTGATAAGCCTTGACGGAGGCCTTTTTAGGCGGCCTAAAAACTCCGTCACTAGAGTTGGCTACTAGTTCATACCAACAAACATACTGATATTTCATCCGGATAGTTTCTGATACCCCCGATAAATGGCATCCTGGTATTATGCAGTCAGGATTATAATCTGTGACTGTAATATGTGATTTTTTCGTTACACATAAAAGAATAAGCCAACTTTATTAACGGTCCAATCTTCAAAGTACACTAAACTCTACAAGCACATAAAACACGTTGTCGCCTCGAATAAATTCCCCAAGTTCCAAAGATAAATTGCATGCGGGAAAGTAAAGCTGGACGGTGTAAACGAAGCCTAATGGCCGCGGCGCTTGACACGTGCGTATGAGAAGGGTTAAATTCTCACGGTGATATTGTATTATGTACGAGTAAGTGTGTTATTGTAAGAAAATATATGTTTGTTATTTTTGCGTTAATAAATGAATCTATCTATCGTCGTAGTCGTAGTGGTCGTGTCACTAGTTCTTTCGAACCAGTGCGGTGAAAGGATTTAAAGTGCAAAATGAATGAATAAAATTATAGTATTAGGTTAATTTACGGATTTTTATGATTACTATTATTCGTGTTACTATTCTTTTGAACCAGAGTGGTGAAAGAGTTAGAGCGTCTCACAGAGGATTTTTATTAAAAAGTCTGTAACTTGTGTTTTTTTAAATAATAAAATGGTTGAGTTAGTACCTAATTGAAATTGAAGACTTTGCCCGGCTGACAAGTTTTCACTTCAGGTTTTCAGGTTTCGTTTTTGTTTTGTAGAAAAACCTTTAATAGAATCAATGAAACAGTATTATGCTACCTGCTACGACAAGATTTAATCTGAATTTGCCGGAAGGCACCTACATTGTTTATCTAGCAGAAGTTGTGTTACCATACCAGCGCACGATTATGTTACGAGGAGCTGAGTTATGTGCCTATCTGTCACGTACATCGTCGACGAAAGTCGTAGATTGATGCACTTGCTCACGCGAATAGGGATGTCCTCTCATAATATGACATAATTATGTGTACATTGAGAGTGAATGAAGCGAAAGAAGAACTTAGGTATGTCAAGATCGTAGCAAATGGAGATCCGTGATCTCTACACAGGCGTGATTTTATGTATGGTATGTATGTACATTATTCCTTTTTGACCAATCATCATCATCATCATCATCCGCAACCCGACTTTTCCCACTGCTGGGTATAGGCTTCCCTTTGTATGCGCCACTCTCCATGGTCCGTTGCAAGTCTCATCCAGGTCCGGTCTGCGGCGCATGCTATATCGTCAGCCCATCTCGCTGCTGGACGACCGACGTTTCTATAAATAACCGATATATTTGACCAATCACAACATAATAATGTTCAGAGCAGATCGGGCAATTCCAATGTAAGAATTGGTAACGTTTTGTCCCATCCCTAGATACCATTGCTCACATCTTTTTAATCGCCAAGCAGTGCAGATTGAAAGTCAGATGTATGATAAGAAGTTAAACATTAAAAGGGACAGATTGAATGGCAGATGTTTGTGAGAAAATCACGAGGAAACAGTTGTCGACAATCTACAGCTGCTTCTAGATGAACGGACACGAGATATAAGTTTTTAGGACTTTCTCCGTAGCGAAAAGGGGTTTGAGAGACTTATTTGAATGAATAATGAATAAAGATTTGTATACCTACTACCTACTTTTCGAGACAAATCAAGAGATAAAGTGGTCTCTGCCTACCCGCCCACAGGGGCGTGATATGTATGTATTAAGAGATAAATAAGAGGTAAAAAGAGATAATACCTACGCATCAAAACACTATCAAAATAATTGGTCATCAAAGGCTCAAGGTCTTAAAATAATAACGAAACCGCAGGACTAATCGAAAACTATGTCAATCTCTTTACAAAAGAAACAAACCAAATTGTTTAATCGTCGCCAATTTACCAATTGCCCAACTTCCTACACCAAATTGTTTGTCATTTCGAAGAATTGCCGTGAGTGGCACCACTGACTCACAATCGCCTTTGTTCTTTTAGAAAAACAAAATAAATAGTCTTGGACAAGCGCGACTTCTGCCTGAGAGTTCCGTAGGTACTTGTATTACACCTGCCCCTGCGATATTTTATTGTGAATTTTTTTTCTCCCGTATAAAATCAAAATGATTGTCTAATTGAACTTGCCGTATCCCATACATGTAAAATTACTGAAAAGCAAAGTACATACATACATATTATCACACCCGTATCCCTAATGGGCAGAGCCACAAGTAAACATAAGAAAACTTCAGCCACATCTGATTTAAACTCCTAAGATGGATATGGTGAACCAAAAAGCAAAGTGCATCAAATCAACTTTGTATAAATTATTAAACAGGCCTGACAGACCACAAGCAGGTTTTGGTTAAGAGTTTTTATTCGAATTTTTATTTTATACGGGACCCCAATGCAAAAATTCTACTTGAGTGTGTCATGATGTAACTGTGAAGCGTAGATATAATTGCAGCTCTTTGAAAATGTTATGAAAGAGCATTGTCAGTAGCCCGACGTTGAGACGATTAGGATCGCTTAAACTCTCATTTTTCTTAGCAGCTTTTTTACTATTTGCTATTGTTCGACCGTAAACGGTATTTTTCTATAGGTTGACTGTCGGTTGATATATCGTGGCCAGATCGTAGAATTGATCACTAAACTTCATGATATGGCCATTTAATGAAATGGCAAATACCCGCTGCCCTGATATGGCCCGGCCAGATCATTGAATAATCAGCGTTTAACGATATGAACAGCCAAACGCACGGATACTTCATGATGTCAAACATTATTGATCATATCGTAAAATAGCCACATTGTCCACAGTTTTTGTTTATAGGTAGGTACAACAAAGCAAAGTAGGGTCCACGCAGCAGAATTCAATGGACTATTATTGGAGTTCAAAATACATTTCTGGTGCTTCGGCGCCGCTGTTGCAGCACGCTCGCTTCGCTCGCACGCCTTGCGCGAAGTTTTTTTCACTAACCTAACCTACTAGTAGTTCAGGTTAGTAAAAAAACGGCACAGTAGTAGTACTTAAATAATACAATACTGTAGGTATTTCGACCATTATACAATATACTAGTCTTTCGCTTGCGGGCGCGAGCTGCACGCAGCTCGCGAGGGACGTAATCGCTGCTGTTGAAAAAAAAAAAAAAAAAAAAAAAAACAAACAAACACTTTCGGCATTTGCATCGCACCATCCTCTACGACATTTGTTCGAGCACTCCATACCTATCGATTACAGTTATCGAGATATCGTCGGTCAAAGTTTGTATGGCGGCCATCTTGTTTTCCGCCATTTTGAATTTTTTTCACCGCACATCGGATTCGACTAGGGTGCATGTCCACATTCCGCAAGCAGGGTGGGTGTCGGTCTTTTAGTTTCGTCTGGCAGTAGGTGAGGTCCCTGATGAGGAGCAGTTTTCGAAGATTTCGGATTTTTCCCATACTCACTGTGACATCCTGAACACTTCCCCCATACATTATATATACCCATCTCTGCTCCATCCGCCAGAACAATTCTGTCAGTCAGTGGGTTTGCAGCTATATATAATACTAGTCTTTCGCTTGCGGGCGCGAGCTGCACGCAGCTCGCGAGGGACGTAATCGCTGCTGTTGAAAAAAAAAAAAAAAAAAAAAAACTGTCACCTTTGGCATTTGCATCGCGCCATCCTCTATGACATTTGTTCGAGCACTCCATGCCTATCGATTATAGTTATCGAGATATCGTCGGTCAAAGTTTGTATGGCGGCCATCTTGTTTTCCGCCATTTTGAATTTTTTTCACCGCACATCGGATTCGACCAGGGTGCATGTCCACATTCCGCAAGCAGGAGAGATCTTGGTCTTGTCGTTTCGTCTGGCAGTAGGTGAGGTCCCTGATGAGGAGCAGTTTTCGAAGATTTCGGATTTTTCCCAAATTGGAATTGACTCCCTGAACACTTCCCCCATACATCATTTCGACCCATCTCGACTCCTTCTGGGAGAACAATGATGTCAGTGAGTGAGTGAGTCAGTGGGTTTGCAGCTATATATAATATAACTAGTATTTTCGCTTGCGGGCGCGAGCTGCACGCAGCTCGCGAGGGACGTAATCGCTGCTGTTGAAAAAAAAAAAAAAAGAAAAAAAACAACTGTCACCTTTGGCATTTGCATCGCGCCATCCTCTAAGACATTTGTTCGAGCACCCATTACTTATCGCTTTTAGTTTTCGAGATATCGTCGATCAAAGTTTGTATGGCGGCCATCTTGTTTTCCGCCATTTTGAATTTTTTTCACCGCACATCGGATTCGACCAGGGTGCATGTCCACATTCCGCAAGCAGGGCGGATGTCGGTCTTCTAATTTCGTCTGGCAGTAGGTGAGGTCCCTGATGAGGAGCAGTTTTCGAAGATTTCGGATTTTTCCCCTACTCGAATCGACATCCTGAACACTTCCCCCATACATCATTTTGACCCATCTCTACTCCTTCTGGGAGAACAATGATGTCAGTGAGTGAGTCAGTGAGTGGGTTTGCAGCTATATATAATATAATAATACAATATATATTATCAAACAGTATAGATTTTAAACTTCAATATTTTTATCAAACTTTTGATATCATGGAAACCCTACATTAATGATATGGCCAAACGTGGATTGACATTATCATCAAACGTTGACGTTTAAACGATATGGTCAGTTCCAGCCGGCCATTTCATGAAATACAACCATTTCATGAAATGGTCGGCCACATCATGAAGTGATCAATTCTACGATCTGGCCACGACAGATACACTGAGTCATCGTAGTTATCATAGGCTTCCATAGATTCTGCTTCATGTTCTTAGCAACATACAACGTAGTTAGTAGTAATTATCTATTTAACAGTTGACGGCACCGGTTGTCTACTGTTCCAGAAAAAAAAAGAAAAATAATGAAAATTCCAATCCATCGGTCCGGAAAAGACATCGTACACCTATAATTTTCCAGTCAAAGTTTCTAGACTCTCTATATGATGATATCATGAATATTGATGATACAAAACCATCGGTTAATTCACGATCTCATACAGAATGCCTACTTAGCTTCTTAGATTCGGTCTAGTGGTTTTGTAACGGATATGACAACACGCGTATTGTTGGCAACACGGCTGTAAGAGATTTGTATCTGATCTAGTGGTGCTTGAATTAAGAAGCAAAAATCCAGGTACAGCTTCTGCTATCGTCCTTTTCACACATATGGTTCAATGTTTAGGTGTGTAAGAGACGGATTATTTACCGAAGAATCTGCCCTTATGCAAGAAACCATGAAATGAGAACTCAATTCAAAGAGAACTAAGACTTGAGCAGACTTTTTAACAGTTTTAGAGCATTCATTGAGTTGATTTGCTATTCTGAGTGCCTTCATGATAATATACTATCTCTTGATAGATTATTGATCTCATGCGCATACGAGTCGACGAGATAAGTAACTTCATACTATGCTTCAGTTATTTCAAGAATGCAACACCTAAGTGCGATTTCTCCCGCATGTGGTGGGCACCTGGGCATGCCATTTACATTTTTAATGAGCATTCTCACTACCGCTGATTTTCTTGTATTTTCATAATCTTCCTAGTTTAAAACCTCAGATGAGACATTCAGTGAGGAGTATTGTAACAACTTACCATCAGGTGAGCCGCTTGCTCGTTTGCCCCCTCTTCCATAAAAAGTGTTGAGTTTTACTACTTGCAAAACACGTTCGATATTTTTTTATGTTTATCGAAACTATTTATCATTTCATTTTGCCCTTTTATTCCTAAGTATGTCAGTATGTATACTATGAAAATGTTTTGAACTCCGACTACAAGAGACCTTTAGAAAATTGATTCAATTTGCTTGAATAACAACACTGTGCCAATAAATAGGCCATTTCGATATGTATTCTGATCGCTACCCTGTAGAGTGTAGAGGCTTCGATAAGAACCGCATATTATTTCTAAAGCGAGCGCCACATTTGCGGAAACTCCCTCAATTCAAAACACGTCAGCTTGTCGGTTGGCGAGAAAAGAGTGGACCGAGCCATCCGACACTGAATGGTCGCTACCTCATTGGTATTCTGCGGTGTTTTCATATCGAGGTACGATCGTTTGAACAAAACTATGCGTCTTAGGAACAAGAGAAAGGCACTGGTGGTCTAGTGGTAGTAGCCTCGTCCGATCCTAAGGTGGGTTCAAATCCGATCGTGCACCAATGGGTTTTTCTGTTCGGAAAATGTATGTGCGCTATAATTCCAGTACTCTCAAACGGTAAAGGAAATTAATTTACTCGTGGACTAACAGAGCCAAAACGCGTTCAGAGCTACGAATAATCATAAAAAAAACTTGTAGCCACTCCTGATTCAAAGCTCCAAGATGGATACCTATAGTGAACCATAGTGACAGTTGATCAGATTATCGCCCATATACCTAGATGGTCCATCGTGTTGGAGAGGATACTATCCCTTAGTCGACTTTCGTGACATGTTCGGGAAGAGAAGCAGTTGGATGCCTTCTATGTTTTTACTTATCTCCCAGTCCAACAGAAAATAAGAGAGTAATTCCAATAAAACATACGTACATGATAAAATAGCTGTATCTTTGGACTGCACATAACTAAAAGTTATAATGCGTAGCAAAGTCTCGTATCGAATAGCAAGAATCTCGTTACAAGCATTGACGTCGGCATTCACGTCGACATTGATGGTGTCTCGTGTCAATGAAAGTGTATTATTTCGATTGAAATAAGAGGGAGTGGCAATCTCTTATGTGTATACCTACAGAGTATTAAATTTTCATAATTAATAATAATCCTAGACATAGACATAGACAAACGTTTATTCGCAGAAACTGTACACAACAACAAATACAAAGAAATACAGACTTAATAACTAGACACAAAGAGTAATAAAATAATAACTAAACTAATTTTAGACAACAGCAAGTGTATGCACGATGTGGAACGCTGCCGTGTACAGTTGGGCGAAAAGTCTTGGGCTCAGCATGTGCAGTGAACGAGTTCACTGCGCTGATTTTCAGCCCAAGGCTTTATAATATTACTACAAATCCTACTAATATTATAAACGCGAAAGTTTATAAGTATGGATGTTTGTTACTCTTTCACGCCTAAACGGTTGAACGGATTTGTATGAAACTTGGAATACACATATGTTAATCCAGTACATGTACTGGATTAACATATAGGCTATTATTTATCCGGATACCACGCGAACGAAGCCGCGGGCGGCAGCTAGTGCATTTATAAATGAGTTTATACCTGCATCTATAGAGCATTAGATTGTATTAATTAGCCATAAATGCGGCGGCGTATTTGTCAATTTTTGATATTCTGAAATATATTGGTGCGACAATTATCGGCCATATTTTGTATTATTATACGATCTTGCACAGCTACGAGAATCCCGTAGCGATTTAACGACTGTTTCGCCAGTGTGGAAGAGCCTTTATGCCGTATTAGACCGTAATGGATGAAACTTGAAATAGAAGTAGTTTGTAAGCTGGAATAGTGTACTCGTAGTGTAGGCAACCAGTGCACTATAAAATAATAAATAGATTATTGCTGGACATTTTACAAAGCGCCATCTAGCCCCAACTAATCAAAGCGTATAAGCTTTGTTATCTTTTAAAGAACCGGACTTGCTGATAGAATATTTGTATAATTTTTGTTTATATAATACATAGGTACTGTACTTCATAATTACACTCATCACGAATAAACATTCTGTTTTAATTACACGGGAAATGACTAATATCACAAGAGTTAATATCAACTTAGGTATAAGGCCAGTATAACTTGTCATATGGACAGAGCTTTTCACCTATAGACAGTAGGTACTGTAACAAACGGACAAATCATTTCAGACTACTGAAGACAAAACACATAATATTAACATTCACCACGGGTCATTAGGCAGGCAATGGGCCACATCACGTCAGACAATGATAGGTTCTGCATTCTATGAGATATTCGCATTGCTCATGTATCTGACAAAGGGCATGGCACATCCTGAAATTGTTTTCATATAGTTTGGACTGTTCAATTGAGCAATATTAAAATACTTTTGAATGATTTCATTTACCTATGTACATAAAGTACGTAAGTTAGATTAAATTTGATAAGCAATATTTTGGGGGCCAGTTAGTAACCAATACAAAAAATTTTTTTAAGTCGTCGACTGGACCCTACCGATGGATGCTAGAAAAAGAAAGTGCCCATTAAGAACAAGACCGCAAAATGAAGATAATGGGGAGGCTCATATTTTTTTTTTTTTTTTTTTTTTTTTTGTTGTTTTAAGTTGTTATGTTTCTTGTACATATTGTTTATTTATAGATATTTTTTGTAAATTTTTATTATGAGTCCGTAAATATGACTTCTTAGAAGTACTTTTCTGTAATGTTGTATTTATGTTTATAAATAAATAAATAAATAAATAAATAAATAAATAACAATAATGTAGGTACCAATTATAACTAAAATCAGTGTGGTTCAAAAGCGCTCAGCCGTGATATATTTACCGCTTTTCTAAACGTTTTCATCTAGAAAACAATAATGCTCGCTAACCATAGCGATCCGGAAATATTTTCAATTGCATGGCTGCGGTATTATAAGTAGGTAGTGTATCTTTTTCATTCAACCGCTAAATTATGGACATAGCGAGGACTTCCGGTGGGATGGCAGGGACGAAATAAGAATACGAACTTGTAAAATGTTCGATTTTAACAACTAAACGTATCATTGAATAGGCTGAATGAGATTTGATTTCAGTTTTGAACTATTTTATTTAAAGAGGTGCTTCAGTACATATCGTATCGATTATAAAAAATATATCACTGATAGAAAGCACTATTACTGACACTATTCCTGAGTACCTATATTAGTGCCATATTTATTTAGTTAATTGTCAATTTATTAGCGTAAAATAAATCACTAATTAATTACCTACCATCGTTTCCATTAATAATATTTAATGATTAAACGAACTAGTGAAGTTCTATCCTAATTACACAAGCGCCTAGTCCGAATAGATTAGTGTTTTATTTTTACCTATTATAATATAAGAGTTCTACAAGTAGTTAAACATATATATTATAATAGGTAAAAATAAAACACTAATCTAGAGGACTAGGCGCGTAGTGTAATTTGATTACATACTCGTAATAAAGGTATAATACTTTTTTTCACCATTTTATTCAGCTTCAATATGATTAACCTACTTATAATCATAAATTATTTGCCCCTCAACCTCCCTGTATTTCAAAAGTTAGAAGAAGTTTTACATCTATCCGATTACTCGCTGTAAAGCAATAATCTTCTAACATCGCCTTAGTTCGACGTCTTCACGTACTCGCGAGAGATCTCTATAACCTTAACGATTTTAATAGGAATAAGTAAATTGTGCAACGGTTATAAAAATACCATTCAATAGTGTTTTCAATTTATTCGTATAAACAAAGCCCATTTTTTTAAGCGTTGTTAATAATTGGCGTGTGGGCGTCGAATGCATCAATTGGTTGTACGTAATTGAAAGATGCATTGAAACATGTTGGAAATTAATTTTTATTTTCGATGACTATAATTTAAACTGTTGTTTGTAAATGGTTATTTATTGTTTGATACATGAAAGATACATAAAGAACTTGCATTTAGTAATGTGTGTTGTAGAAGTGCTTTTTAACTCGTTGTAAAAGAAAGTATTTTAAAATTTTTACATAGAACTGTCAATTCATGACACGGCAGAAACATTCAGTCGACAGAATTGGCTATTATAGAAATGATTTCACCTATTTATGAATGACGCAAATACTTTAATACAAGTGAAAGTTTTCGATTAGGCTTTGCTATTCTGACTTTGCAAATTTCTTTGTGTCGAGCGCAATTAGGTCTTTCTTGTCGGCTTTTAACTTTTTATAATGGAAATTTCACTCAGATGTCTTCTTACAAGCTTTTACTCTGTCCTCTTACTAAGATTACGTACAGGCTACTCTTGTGATCCGGACCGACTGTGCAAAGTGCCTAATCTGCAGTCAAGTGTTTTAAAAGCTCTTTTGCACATGCCTTTTAAAATACCGATTTATCGTATCTAGGCACACGCAGTGACATTAAACTCACGATGGTGCTTTTAGGATTTAAGTGTTCCTAGAACCAATGTGATATCGTTTGACACTTGACCTAATTAAGGCTCCAACCGCGCGGTAGATGCATTGTGTATTTTGTGAACCTTCTAATATTCTGAACTTTTCCTGGATCATATTACCAGGGTATCTAGCAGCCAATCATAATGAGTTGTATATCAGCTATATTATAAATAGTACTATGGTCCATAGATGGCTGATAGAATACTTTTGATACTACAACACCCGGGTCTGGACCCGGAAGAAATATTTGCAGAACATACAAATATTTCTCCCGTAGCGGGAATCGAACCCGCGCCTCTTGCGTCTCAGCCGAACACTCGCCCACCACGCCACCGACGTCGCATTATATGCTAAAGATCTAACTACTGGCATAAAGAACAAATCGTAATAGACATGTTCAGATTCGCAACTAGCTGATAAGACTACCTACGGGGGTTGCAAATGTTCTGATACAAATCAATACCTACAGCTTCGATGTTCTATCGCTAAGTAAGTACGTAATCAACTCGAAGCGGCGCTCGTCAAAGCATTGTTTCGAATGTAGTCTGTAGATTCTATCCGACATTGAATGGGGCGGATTGCAATTTTGCAGTGCCCCATGCGGCGTCTGTGAATGGCCTCAATGCCTCCCCATTGAAATTTGTATCCCCTAATAAGCTTGTTAGGGTTGCATGAATGGACATTATTTGGTATGTAAGTTTTATGGCATGATGATGACTTGATTTTCTTACTTTATTGACAGACTGACAGTCAACGCACAGGCTAAACCATTAGTCCTAGAAACATGAAAGGTACACCAAATAAGGAACGCCGGAAGGTATCCTAGAGGACAAAGCAAAAAGACGAAGTCACGGAGAGTTCCACTAGTTTTATAAATTGAACAAGGTCTGGGGAGATAATTTATATTCTCTGTTAATACTATCAATGAAAGGACTTCTTGACATAGAATTCAATTCAACAATTTAAAATGAGTTGAAGCATTATTATGAGATGAAACAAAGGCATAATGACCTAAAACGTTTAAATCAACACCTTTGTTTGAACATGAATAGAATAGGCGCGCGCAGATTTGCTGAAATCGAGCTATTGTTTGTCCTAAATGGGGGCAACATTTTGCTAAAACTTTTTGTTGGCAATAATGAAGAAAGCAAAAATGTTCCGTTTAAAATAAGAGCCATTAATCAAATATTGAATGAAAATGAGTTTTAATATAGGTAACTAAATAGCGATACAATGATATTGCTTAATCATCGTCTTATAGGGCGTTTTACCTTTGTATAGGCTATATATATTTTAGAGTTTTATTTTCTAAGAGAGTACTGGTGGTCTAGTGGTAGCGGCTCCGCCTTCCGATCTTAAGGTCGTGGGTTCAAATTCACTCGTGCACCAATGGGTTTCTCTATTCGAAAATATATGTGCTCTCAAACCGTGGAGGAAAACATCGTGAGGAAGCCAGCATGTCGTAGAACCGTAGAAAGTTCGAAAACATTGTCAAGTGCACGAAAGAACGCCTTTGAGGCGCACTTTAAATCCTGACCTCTCATTCATTAGTTTTGACCCTTCATTAGAATTATCTGTATTGTGGTGAGTATCTAAAACTATGAGTAGGACCTGCCATGGTACACAAAACCCATTTGATTTTCTAGTATGGATCAAAGAACAATGGTCAAAGTTAGATTCCCGTAACATGTTGTCAGTCATTTGTGTGATAGCCAATTTGTGTTCATTGCCCGAAGAATTTTCATAAAATACGCTCTGTTGCTCCCAAAGGGTCCAGCACTGCCCCATCCAAAATTTTACCAATGCACTTTAAAACAATGTAATAGAGTTGAAATTTGATTAATGTACCTACTATCCAGATTGAGGTGGATATGTGAACGGAAGAAAACTATTATGAATAATGGTGAATTACCTACAGTGTATCGAAATGCCTGGTGTTCATCAATGAATGCGATCTTCCGCTCTTTGTCTGTTAAATAGATTGAACTATTGTCTTTTTAATAAGCAACAAACAAACGCTTCATGCATATTTCAACCGAACTTTGTGTCTTTTCTGTTATGTACCTATATTATAGATTGAAGGCCCTCACAAGATGTTTGATTCAGATTAACATCAATAAATCAGAAGCTCGCCTCATTATAATTGATTATAGATATCTTTCACTTACATTTCACAGGTGTCTTCATAAAATTTACATAAATACTTTATTTGCATAAATCAAATTTGGCTTTCTTACTTATGCAACCTTTGACCATATCCAATCTATTACGGATGCACTCATCATATTCCAACCTACGTTCATTTTCTACATAATATTTATATTGTATACCATTTAATAATTATGGTTAATCTACTCAATGGTTATAATATCTTAACTTATTAATTATAATGTTTGATTACGAAGCGATTAGCATATTAATTTTTTATTTTCTTTTTTCAGGTAAGCATCATTAGACTTGGGCGCTATTAAAGTTAACCACATACGTAAGTTTCTAATTTCGTATTTTAGGCTTAAGACTAATCAATACTATAGTTTTCTTAACTGACGACTTCTGTGGCGAGGTGGGCGAATGCTCGGCTGAGACGCAAGAGGCGCGGGTTCGATTCCCGTTGCGGGAGAAATGTTTGCATGCTCTGAAAATATTTCTTCCGGGTCTGGGTGTTGTAGTATTACAAAAAATATATAAATTTATTACTAGCTGCCACCCGCGGCTTCGCTCGCGTGGTACCCGGTACATGTACTATGTTTTTTTACCGTTTAAACCTTCCCTGAACTACAACAAACATTTCAAAACCAAAATCAGCTAAATCGGCCCAGCCGTTCTCGAGTTCTAGCGAGACAAACGAACAGCAATTGATTTTTATATAATATAGATTTATTAAGAGACAGTGGTACGATGGGAGTACTACAAAATATGTACAAGTGCAAATTTCTATACTCAAAAGGGTATAATATCTGATCAACATTACCTACTTACGAAGTTATGTTCTCTCCATAACGCGTCTCGACACTGCGTGGGAGAGGGTGAGCCGATATTCCTGATAATATCAAACATAATACTAACTTTCATATCACAATTACAATTATTTACAAGCCATGATATTTGTATACAAAAGAAATTTACATTTATATGCGTTGGGATATTTGTCGGGGCTTCTCAGGGTGTCCTACTAAGTCCTGTACTTTATATCTTGTATTTAAGGTGTGTATAGACAGATCTATGATGCGGAAAGATCGATTGAAATTGATATGTAAGGCCAAATAGGTGCAGTTGTGACTTGGTTTTATTGGAGGCGTATCTAGAGCTCGTATTACAAGCAATCATCCCAGCTTTATTGGTATAGCTTCAGTTATCAATCAAGTTCATAATGTCTTCTATTGTTCTTCTGCTGTCAAAAGCGTTTATACAAGTACAGTCAACATCTGATATCTTGTAAACTTATAATGCCTTCATAGTATAATTTTGATTAAGTACTTACCTTATCTTACGCTTAAGTTTTCTTAAGTTAAGCTTAGCTTATCTTATGTCCTTGAAAACACATCGATTCTACTTTTTTTCTTATTTATTTAGTCAAAAAAGGATCGCCATCAGCAATAAGTATCTTAGCTTAACACTAAAAACATAACCTTAGATTTACTATCTAATACACAAGCCAATTAAAGGCGAATACAGCACTTTTGTTTGACAATGAGCAAATTTTCTCTTTAAAAAATACGAGGCGATGCTAACCGTACCAAAAAGAACATAATATCAGCCCTAACCATTTGCATATATAAACAGTATTATGCCTATAATATAATGCGAGAATAATGCTAATATCTGTCAAACAGATTGACACACAATCAGATATGCTGATACGAGATGCATTGATTTCTTACGCCTTATTATAGCGTTTTGTGTTCGATTTGCCGTCATTGAGGTTCCATGTGCTTTTGCTATCGTATTTGCCACGGATTAATAAGTTGAAAGCATCATTTTTTAATTATTTTAAAGGGGGAGCTTGCTATCTTTCTCTGCATGTATCATAGTAATGTCTATCTCTATAATGCACCGTTGTGTTATTTTTTTAAGATTGGACTATTAGGTTTATGTAGGTTATCCAAATATACTCATCATATAATGTGTATATTTGTTTCTTCATTCCTTTCTTTATAGTCTCGTCAAAATCTTATGCGTGAATTATATTTAAAAAAGTAGCCCTGGTTCTATCTATAAAATAAATGTCACTTGGGACGATTAAAATAATCATTTTATCTTCTCTTTAATATCAGTCTGTCCAAACATTTTGATGAAGACATCATTAAAAAAGTAAATAATGATAACTTTATGAAGTAGGTATCTACGGGTGGGCCGGTAAAGGTGTCAACGTGAACGCCTGCCCGGCCAATTATCTCGTCATTATTTGTAAGTACCCCGCTGGGTTTCTCATGACCATCATAAATAATGTTATTTATGTTTATTGTACAAATTGCATCGATTCCAATAATGTTTTCCGTATAATTTGGTGCCGATGTCCTTATTAATGTCACAATGATTTAAGTTTATGTTTATGTTTAGGTAGGTACATACCTATGTTGTAACTGATATAGTCTTATTTTGAGAATACTTTAATCCTGGTAAAGACCAAGGTACTATACTGGTTCGAAATAACTAATGAGATGAGTAATAGTAGCAAGAGTAAATTACAGATCTAAAAAAGTAACTGAATGTATGTATATTATTATCACGCCCGTATTGCTAATGGGGTGGGCAGAGCCACAAGTAGTCATGATGGATAATGGTGAACTAAATAAATGTTAAACCTTAAAATATAAGTAATTTAAGAGTACGTATGTATTTTGCACTTACATGGTTTTATGTTTTCATCTATCTTCGTATAAGTGTATGAGATTACACATTACACGCATCAATCGTTCGATACATATAATTATTGATTGTAAAGTTCACAAAATACCTATATAATAATCATTATATTATAGGTATGTAAGTATCTCACGGAGATCGTGCGTAGGTAAGTATTATAGAAACCTCGGACAAACATAATTTGTGAATGACTGTGCAAGTGGTCGTAACATTAGCATACCTAATGAAAAGCTTTTACAAAGTAGAATATAACTGCAATAAAGATAATGCCCCTTGAATTAACTTGTTTAATGTTCAATGGGGCAAGACGATTTCAAAGGGAAACGTTACAAACACAATCTAAATATATAAGGCCCTTTTGTTACTGGCTGACTGACAATCAACACACAGCCTAAGCCCTAGAAACATGAATTTTGAAGGATCTATTAGTAATGCCCCCTGCACTAATCCTCTAAGTTCAAGCTCTAGGGGACGCAGCGGGGAGATAAAGTTTATAATAATATGCTGACTCATCACAATAGCACAGACCTCTTTGTACTTGGCTAAATTTTAAGCTAATTACTTATATATGATTGTTTTTTGTAATAAGTGTTTTGTTTGTTTATTTTGTTAGTTTTTCTTTTATTTGATTTTTCTTTTTGTCAGTTATTAGTTTTTTTCATTTTGTTTGTTTGTTTTTCTACTTATCTTTTTTGTCTGTGTCATGTTGTTGTGTCAAATAAAGTTTTATCTATCTATCTTATATGAAAAGTCTCAATGTGAACAAAGTCACAGGTCGCTCCACTAGTTTTCAATATAAACCGACCACCCGCAGTTACTGGTCATAGTCTCTTTAGAAAGTCTTTAATAAAACATGTAAATTCTGCATGAAAGCGATGTTACATGCCTAAGAATAGTCATTCCTTGGCTTTATTCAATGTTAAGTAAAGTTCATACAAAGCGGGAATAAATAATAATAAAAAACGTTAATAAATCGGAGGGCAGATAAAATTCTCTAAGATTAGTTTTTGAGACCTTACTTTATTGTTCTAAGTCAACTAGACTAAGAAAGGTAAGTGAGTTGTTGTTTTTTGTTACATGGCTATACATTTTGATATATATAGGCATAGAAGCTTGTTTAAAAAGGTCTTGACAGACAGACAGGACGGACGAAAAGGGATCCTAAACTGTCTTGAGGAACGGTTTCATCCTAAAAATAAACAATCTGTTAACACCTCTTGTAATTTTATGCCAAACTAGTGGATCGCCCCGCTACTTTATTTTTCATACTATCTCCATTTCTCGCTATCTTTTGAATTTCTTGATCTCGAATTTCGTGAAGTCCTTTCTTAGTGCATCCATATACCATAGAGGTTTACCCTCTAACTTTCAAACATCGAAAGAGTTTTATATTAGATAGGGCAGTCAGTCATGTTTGAAGGTTCCCGAAACCTCATCAAGGACTGACCTTATCCACATTCCTCTTCCGTACCGATTCCCTTTAAGTATTAGCATTAGCATCGCAACGCATTCTAGATATCTAACTATCTATTAATGCGCTTTCGAACGGTGAAACAGTCTACTGGGAATCGACAATAGGTGCATACAATAACGTATTTAAATTTTATTATACACGCGAATGTCTTTGACTCTGTTTCTGAAACTTTAATAGCAGAAACATGATCTTTTGATTCACTGAGGAATCGTTTTTTGAGGTACTGCAAATAGCGCCGAGTTGACTGCCTATCTCGTACTACAACTACTAGTCGGGTCACTTGTTCTTAAAAACCTGTGTGTTGAAAGGATTTAAAGTGCTCCTCAAAGGCTCCTTTTTGTGCCATGACACAATGTTTTCGAACTTTTTAGGTAATACGACTTGCCGGTTTTAATCCCGTAGTCTTTCTATAGGCATTTGAACAGCCTCAGTAATTTTTCATTGGTTTTACAAACATCATGATTTTTATAGGTACCTGATATTTTTTTCCCACGTCGTAATGATGGACAGACACATTACTTTCAATATAAGTCTAGAAACATCAAAGAGCCATAGAGAATTTGGTCACGTATAGAATGCATCCTTCACACGAAGTAACGGGATGTTTTATTGATTCTTCGATGGAGTATTAGGTCGATATTTTGGTGCCCTTTCACTTATTGTTCGGCGAAATTGGTTCAGTAGGTTCTTTGATGTTTAAATATTTTGTTCTCGTTTAGTTTGGAATGTGTTCTTGGTATCCTGATAGAGAATTTTATAGAGACCTTTTCAATAAACTGAATAAACTAATCCAGCATTTTATTTTGATAGGTATTTTTTGTCGTTTTTAAGTCACCCGCGGCTTCGCTCGGCTTATATTCGGAAAGAAGTAACCTATATGTTATTCCACTTGTTATTTCACTTGATATATATATCTGTTTAGCTGTCAAGGCGTGACTGAGGTACACACATTGTCACCTCATCACATCTGAATCACCTACCTGGATTTATACCTAATATTAGAAACATCGTACTACATTATTGTAAAAAAGGTGACACGAGTAAGAAAGGAAAGGAGTGAGTGTTGAGATAACTTCTGACAAAGGGAAATTGAAGAAGAATACATATTGTGCCGACTCCACATAAAGTGGGAAAAGGCAGGGAAATGATAATGAACATCATACTACCTATATCATCTCTCTGAACTATTTCGATGAATAAAATTTTCATAGGACACTAAAAGAAGGTATCTAAGCGTTTTTATAGGAAGCATTTAATTAGGAAACTCTGAATAATAGATAAAGTTTAGTAAAAGGTATTTAACGTTAGTTGACCCCACACATCGCCCTATACATAAAGTTCATTGGCACAGTTCCATTGACAGTGACATTAGGACATTCAATGAATGAATGTATGTAACAAATCTATTTGAACAGTACCTATGTACGTTGTCAATGATACTTTTATTAACAATATAATGTTTATGTGAATGTTAATAGTTATTGGGTAGAAGTACTGTATAGGTAAATAAATATGAAGTAAATAAAGTAATAACACCCAACAGTCACATACATAATTCTAACTGTACACCAGAATTCCCTGCATTGTGGGTATCAAAAACAACAAATACCTTGGTACCACAACACCTGGACCCAAAAAACACAACACCCAGACCCAAAAAAGTGATGCAAACTCCCGCAGTGTGAATCAAATCCGCGCCTCTTGCGTCTCAGCCAAGCACTCGCCCGTCACGCTACTAGGCCGTCGAGGTACCTACTCATACAACAGAACAGATCCATGACAGAGACCCTGGGATTGCGCGCTTGTTACCTGCGTGATATACACAGATAAGTAGGTGCCTACTTAGGTTTAATGATCTATTCTATAAAAAGTTAGATTAGATATGTTTTGATCACAGTACAAAATCAGGACTTTAAATCGGTCCTAACGATTCGAGACGTAGCAAACACAACTACTGCGATACCGCATAAATCACAATGCTATCTTGTTAATTTCCAGTCTTACCTCAGCTACGAAGTCATCGAAACTCTGACAAAAATGAGCTCAGGTTACAACAGTTTTCCGAATATATTTATTTTATTTTATTACAAAAACTATATATCTTAGAATAAATATAAAAACCATTTTGCAATTTACAAATAAAGCCTTTTCATATGACACCCCACTCGATACATTTGTAAAACTTGTATTTTTTTTACTCTATTGGGAACCAAATACAACACCTTCACCGATTAAGCTCATATGCTTCCCAGCAAATCCTCATAGCACAATCTATTGATATACGAAGTTTCATACAGATTAGATTAACGGTCTAAAAGTTAGCTCTAACAAACATAAACAAACACAAACATACAAATATACCAACGCCAAATCCCAAGTTGCCATTGAGATCTTCGCCCGCTTAATATCCTGTGGTTTGTATTTGCGTTGGGATTTCCGATAATGTCAAACAAACCCACAAGGAAATCGTTTCTGCTATTTTAATCAGTCAATGTTTCCGTTGATACCGGTTTCTGTTAGATTACAAACCCCAGCTAGTCTTCATCACAATTTACCTATGTTTCACAAAAACCATCAACATCATCTCATCGCAATAAATCTAAAGATACACTACCAGTTATCACTGGTAGCCTGGCTCATTGGTTCCCTCAACTAACTGCTGTCCATTTCCCTTAATAAAACAGTCTAATCATGTCGTAAACTCGTTGCGTGCTCTAACCCGCTTGTTAACGTGTAATTTTAACATTATCGCGTAAATGGATAAACAAGCATTCTGCATTCTGTCCAAGATCACATTACTGGCACTGGCGCAGCGTCTGAGACGTACTGGGGATTAGAGACTTGAGTGGCGCTGCCTAGCGCCGCCCGACGTCGATACATAAATTCGATCTCACGATTCGATTCGATCACCATAATCACTACTCAAGACGATAGTGTAGTTAATTCATCGACTTCCGACAATTATCGATACACCGCCGCTTGTTATTACAGAAAATTGATTTTATTGAGACATACTCTGCAATCGGTACAGCTGCTTTTCTAATAGCCCACCGTCCACCGTGCGATTATGTGGAATTGATGCGATGCAATAAAGTAGAGCCATTACTAAACTAGTGGTTACATGCTTCAGAGCTTTCAGAGCCATTTTGCCTTCATTTCACGCAATTCATTTCTTTGGTCTACCTCTACTCATGTATCCATCTACATTCATTATCCAATACTCTTCTCGTCACAAGACTTTCATCCCTCCACATGACATGCCCATACCATGCTAATCTATACTCCTCAACTTTTCTGTCACAGGCTCTACTTTCAAGCTTCCTCTAATATACTACAATACGACAGGTAAATTTTAATTAATTTTAAGGGATATTCTAGGATCGCTAGTCGTACACCTATTAAATTTTCGATACCTACTAAAAATTTATGTGCGCTATACGAAGACTCGAACGGCGAAGGAGAAAACATAGAAGCGGGTGTTGTAGAATATAAAAAGTTTGAAGATTATGTGCAAAGTACTGAAAAGGAGCAGCTTTGAGAGCTTTCTAATCCTTTCACCACATTGGTTCGTAAGAACTTAGTAACACGACTAGTATTTAGTAGTATAGTAATTTCGATCAGAGATTACAAATTCTGACGATCGCCGAAAGTTTAAAAACGTCTGACCAGTCTATATCCAGCTTGTTATAAGCTGCTGTGATCCAAGCCTCAGTTATCGTGATTCAGTCCTCTTGCCAATCACGCAGCCATTACCCGTGCCTCTAATAAAGATATAAATTACTAAAAGTTAATTAAAACACTTATCTTCCTGCGGGCCCTGGCTTGGTACTCTACTTAGAAAATTGAACGATTTATCGGCGAAACTTGGAACATCTGTTGCAGCCTGATTGATTTACTGATCGCCATGTCTTTTAGGTAACTTGTGTTATCGCTCCTTTACAGTGTTGATCTCGATACTGCCACTTACTTACAAGACTGTTTACTTCCTATTTTCGCTTTGTTTATTTACTCGTTCAATGGATTTTGTTCTTCTTTTTGACCACATGGTATTGGTGAGAAAAAACGCTACTAGTTGCTGATTGGCTGAAAGCCCTGAAGATAAGTTATCTGACGGGCAATAACAATTTAGAAAACACTTTATCATAATCAAAAGTTTTATGAATAAAAGTGACGTTCTAAAAGCTTTGGTGGTAAGATGGCTGTTCACTATTGAATTATTATTGGGAAAGCATTGGTGGTCTAGTGGTAGTCGTGGGTTCAAATCCGGTCGTGCACCAATGGATTTATCTGTTTCTATTGTGCGCTCTAGCGCACAATAGAAACAGATAAATCCATTGGTCCATCACCGTTTTTCCATCGGAGGAAATCGGCATGTCGGAGAACCTAATTAGTGGGAAAAAAATGTGTCAAGGGAGCCTTTGAGGTTCACCTTTAATCCTCTCACCACACTGGTTCGAAAGAACTAGTGACACGACTAGTAGTAGTAGTAACTATTGTATTTTCACTTTAAAATCAGCATTCTCAGCCATCCGGATGTGAATACGCAATAACTGTCAGCGGTTGCGTCTGCGCATACAATATGACTCGGACGCGGATGGCAGGCGCACGCGCAGCCAAATGGGTGCGATTCTCACGGGGCACCATGCGGTCACATTGTCGGAGTCATGACAGAGATCTTATAGAATAGTGTAATTTAAGGGCCTTGTACACAACTCACTTGTCATTTTCTCATCGTGGGCGACGATAGCGATGTAAGGTTTTGCGCTCACAGCTAAAACGACCCTTTGTACTCTGCCTAGTCAGTTGGCATCTTGGTGTATAGGTGCGTCTTAAAGTAAAAGCTTTGTAAAATTGACAAGGAGAAGTAGTGTTGTATATATACGATTATGTAAACTCTTTTGTTGGCTTCCAAGCTCATACATGTTTAGGTACACGTTATGTATTTAAATAATATTCATCTTTATCAAATTTTGGCTCACAAATCATAGGATTAACATCACGAAGAAACTTGAACTTATGTAGAAATACACAGAAATTACAGTGCATGACGCTTAATGCGCGAATCGTGACGTCTCATCTTGACCACTAGGAAGTTATATTACAGTATAAATGAATAATTGTCATGGGACCTTTGGTGCGGCAACTCGGTGAAAGGCTTGATGCTTGCACAATACCATCCATCGATGGTAGCTTCGATGGTATAATTAAATTGTTTCTGCGATTCTGATCTTGCAACATCGCCGTGCACAATGGCTATACTTTGAGGAATTTGCATCAGAAGTGGGATTGAACTTTACACCTCGAAATTATAGCTCAACAAGTTCTCATGCGCTCACTAAGGCACCAGTCTGACGAAATCAGTTTTACTTTCAAACATTTTTATGATTTGAGTTGTTTTATTAGGTATCATAAATTCGAAGGGCACTTTCTTATTTTTCAATACGCTTCCCTGCGAATACTTAAAGTTTCTGAAACACTTTTCACAAAAAAAAAATTAAAGGACTATTGGATTGGTCTATACAACGTTGGTAGAAAGATACCTCACGGCTACCTTTGTTGCATAGTAAGAAATGTTAAAAGCTCCAAATTTTATACCACCAACCTATTCAAGTTAAAACAAGACGAATTCTTTAAGAATTCATGCATTCTTTTTAGTTTTTTTATATCTAACATTTTTCTTTCACGTTATTATTTTATGAAGGAACTTTTTCGCGACAGGTTTTTTTGATGACCAACGGAAAGTATTAGATTTTTATTTACCAGTTGAATGGTGTTAGTTATATCCAAGGGTTTTCTCTAACCATGCAATATTTAGCGTTGCGTCGTTAATGTAATTGATTTGAAATTACTTAGGTGGTGGATGATTATGTTACTTAGATTCTTGCGTCGTTAGAAGCAGGATGCTTATAGCTAAGTAATTAGACAAATGTATACAGTAAAATGAGACGTTTTATTATTCTCATTTTACTATCAAACGACTATCAATGACATTACTTTAAATTATATGAATAAATAAATAATTTATTTTTACTTAGAGATAACAATTAATATCTGAATACATTTTATTTGTCAATTTGTAGGTATTAACATCTTATTTCTGCTCGTTATTTTCAGCAGTGTTAATACCTACCGTAGGTAAGTACTTAGTACTGAGTCAATCAGTGATTTTGATACAATTTTATAGTATGGCTTTATCTCTAATCCAAAATATTCTTGAATTTGTTCATAAATGATATTCAGAAATCTCAGAAATCCAACAGCAACTGCGTAGACGTACCTTCGGTTTTTAAAATTGCTTGTAAATAGGAAAAATTCAACGTGGTTGTAGGATTCACTTCCTTACAGGCTCTCATTCCGTGCACACGTTATGCGAATGACATTCTCGTCTATATTTATCTTACCGATCTTTATTTAGATAATTAGAAGTTAACATCTGGCAAGCAGATGCGCTCCTAGCGAATTCTCGCAAGCTAACTTATCTCAAATTAACCAACTCGTTTTGTGTTTCTGAGAAAGTAAACGTTTCCGTTGTGCTTTGATGTTTGCGAAATGTCTGATTAAATTAATAGTAAACTATAAAATAAATGTTTTGCGTCCAAGGATATTAGGAAACATCCTTGGGTGCTTGCATTTTTTTTATTTCCCTGTAAGAATGAAAAATTACCTTTAAAGCATATGGATTTTTTTTCAATCACGCAAGGGTAGTTATTCTAGCCATCCATATCGTCCCAGTCAATATCGTTTCTTTTGTTGAAGTTGGTTAGCTTTCGTTCAGTATTAAAATAAATTTTAACTACTTACATACTTCATATGAGATTTGAATAATTGCTTCTCAAAGTAATCTGGTTTAAAATCCAAATTGTGATCACTGTTGATAATATTTCTTCACAGATGCTCACCCTTTACTGATCGGTACTGACTAATATTAGCGCTGCATCCTAATATCTTCTTTACTCCAAAAGATTAAGGTCTGTTTTGGATTACCATTTCACCTAGTTCTAGTCTATTTCTAAACCCGTAGACGTGTGGCGGTTCTTCCGCCATAGCTTTTATGGTGTTAGAATATATTTAAACTGTTTTGTAAACATTTAAGATGGTATATTGAAAACATTGTTTTAATAAATATTTGGAAAAGCTTCTTTAGGAGATATTTTTGAAGGGTAGAACGAGTTCGTGGTTTGTTTATTAAGTTTAATGTTTAAGACGTAATAAATAAAATAATAAAACAGATCTTTATCCAGTGTATACACGGACAGAGCTAACATATAGTTCAATTGCCAATTAAATGTTATTTCTTTCTTTCTTTCTTTCTTCCACCCAAGTCAACTGACATTTAATTTTCACATTTACCTACATAACAGCAAGCTCAAATCGAAGTTTTTCATTGCATCTAATCACTTACGGAAATTTTCGTTTAAATTTAAAACATCTACTAACGGACGACAGATCGTTATTATTCATTATATACATATATACATTATTCTACTGACGATCGTCCGTAGATAATTTTTTATTTAATTACATTTTCATTTCTTCAACGTCGAACATTTGATGCAGCTGATTAATATTTTCTAATACTACATTATTATTTTGATTAAAAGCTGTGTGATTGCGCATTTTGAAGCTGAATGATTTTAAAATAGAATTTCAAATAAATTGAATAAAGTATCCATGGAATGAATGATTGATGTCAGTGTTTTTATAAAGTTTCTCTTCGAGAGCCAACCGTAGACTTTGTTTTGATTATGTTTTAAGTTATTATGATGAATGATTATTCTTTTTTTTCATATCGTCTAACGTAAACAACATTAACTCTTATGTTGTAGTAGGTAGGTACCTATGTATAAAGTTTCATAGCAGTCAAGATACTTTCGTTATTTTCCGATGACACCTATCTTTTTTATAAGAGAACTAATAAGAGTACCTAATATCATCATCATATTATTATATAACCCGACTTTACCCATAGCTGCACTCAGCTCTTTCTTTGTTAGTGCTAACCATTACGGTTCTTTACTAGTTTACACGCGAGCGAAGCCGCGCGGGTAAACTAGTAAAGAACCGTAATGGTGTAAATTTTGACATCTTTTACCCTTTTTATCCGACTGCGAAAAAGGAGGGTAATGTGTTTGGGATGTAAGTATGTGCATTCCTTTGGATAAAGCTGTAGTCCAAACGAATAAAACAGTGACATGTTTCAGTTAGCTCGTAGCACTCTGACGCGCTGAGGAGCTGAGGCGCTGAGGCGCTGAGGCGCTGAGGCGCTAGGAGCTAGGAGCTAGGAGCTAGGCGTCGCAAATTCACTTTTTGTACGGTTATCGTTGCCGTTACGATGATAGTCGGTAATGCCGATATTACATTACATGTGAGGAATTCTTGAGCTAGAAACTGATTGGAATTTGATTTACATGTACAGTCGACTGCACTAACAGAACAGTACATATACACAATGTACCTACTATACTGTTTACTTATACATTTAAAACTTTAAAATGGTCTCAGATATGTACAATAGCTGCACGAAAGGAGCCTTTGGGCGCACATTAACCCTTTCACCACACTAGTTCGAAAGAACTAGTGATACGATTAGATAGATAGATAGCTAAACTAATTAAATATTTACAACAAAAGTTTTAATCATGAAGGCTGCGATTTAATCAATATCGTGGGCCGTAATTTGATTAGGCTATCACAGGACCGTGTTGGATGGCTCAAGCGATGGGAGGCCTATACCCGGCGGTGGGCAAAGACAGGCTGTGGATGATGAGGATGTGACGTAGGAAGAAAATATATTGAGTAAATGATTTTGCAACTCAGAAACACAGCATTCTTGTTTTTTGTAGTTAGCGCTCCGTGAAGACAGCAGCTAATGTAATATCATACATGAACCTTGCTTTTTTTGCTTTGATTCAGTTCAACACCCCGCTCATCGTGTCACTGACCTTTATTTGTTTACTTTGTCAGAAGTAAGTTTCTACAAACTTCATTAAGACTTTAAGGAAAGCCTTCGTGGCGTGGCGAGGGAGTGCTCGGCTGAGACACAAAGGATTCGATTCCCGCTTGAGGCAAGAAACTTGAAACTTCAAATCCATCTAAAAGCAACAAATACTCGTAGAACCCTGATGGTAGCTGCTGAGTGGAAACAGCATCATCTGCTGACAGATTTATTTACTCAAGTGTCGGAACGTAATTTGCTTATTAGGGTGATGTCTCGTGCTTCTAAAATTAGAAGAGAAATTTCCTTGTTCTTTGTCTTTTGAAAGTGACAGACGTTTTCTACAGTAAAATTCTGTATATAGGGAGTCCCCTAGCATACCATCCATCACGTGAATTGCAATTTTAACATCAGTTTTCTGAGTCGATATCTTGATTCTTGCAATAGATCTACTCGTTTTCCAATCTAAACCCTATATGTACATTTAATACACCAGAAATTTCATTTAAAATGCCACGTCACGCGTAACATAAATCCATCTACACATAGATAAACTAGAAACTAGAAACTAATGTCTGTCTGGCGCATGAAGCGTCGGCATCCATTTACTCTCTTTTCGATCTATCTAGTTTTGACATGAGACTAGTTATAGTTCTACGATAAAGTGGGTATAAAGATATAAGGAAGGGTTTATGTGTCGCAGAGTTGAAACCTGAAGAGTTTACAAGGGACGTTCGTGAGCCGTTTATCATGATGCTCAAACAAGTGAAATAAACTTACAGTTCACATTATCCAGCTCATCAAAATTTGAAATAGCATAGAAACTAATAAAATAGAAACACAAAACAATTGAATCAAAGTTTAGTAGTTAGGTACGAACTAAATTCGTCGGCACGACAAAAATGTGACATAACCGAACTATCGGCTTTTCACGAACTGTTTCCGCTCTGGTAGTGCTTTCTATCAAATGTTGCGCAAACGACAATAAAAACTGTGACATTTTGTCAATAAAAGTAAAAATCGAAGCGAATACCAAACATAATACTTGCGTAACCAAAGTGTTACTGTAGTCGGATAAAAGTAAGAAATGTAGAGCGAAAGTGTGCGAGGTAATGTAGAGATCATTTTGTCGTAAAAAGTTATCAAATCGAAGTTTCCATTTTATATTCAAATAACAAGTCATGTTGGTAATAATTTAGCTAGGTAGGTACCCATGAAAGTAAATGTAACAAAAACCATTATTTTAACCATGACATTATATTATAAAAAAACTGCACATAGTTTAGACGAAGCTAGACTATCGTACTAACCTTGAATGATCGCTTAGCAACCCTGGTACAAAAACTGTACCACGATCTCGTCCATAATATTTTTTATGATCATCGTTTGCATGCACAGAACTGGCGATACTTCTATCGACAAAACCGGGTGTAGCCAGGGTCCCTTCAGGCAGTGTCACTTTGTATCAGCTGCTTTGCAAAATGAACTTTATTACGATCTATGACGATTCAGTAGGCGACTTATGTGACAATAGCGAACAATATTATATTAGGGTGTATAGAATAAGTGCATTAATAAAATTATTGATCATCATCATCTTTCTGCCCTCATCCCACTCTATGTGAGGTCGGCACAGCATGATCCTTTGATCATGCTGTAAGAGTTTTGGCTAAGGTGTTTTATGACCGGCCGCCTGCCTGACGTCAACCCTCCTTGGGAATACTTGATTATTGTATCTCATCATGTTGGAGAGGATACTATTAATAAAATTATTGATATTTCACAATATTTTGCAAAATGCTTGTATATAGCTGTGCCAATCTATAGATTGCTTTATCCTGTAGTCTCATCAATTTGTCGTTGTGTTCCATGTGAGGCAGATGGATTTGTGCAGGATTCAAGTTATGTGTATTATGTTTCGGGTAGTCGAAGTGAGAATGCTTTTATGTTTGTGGACTACTAAAGTATAATCTGTGGTTCCGTGCCTGGTATGGTTATCACGACTGCTGAAAAATCGTTTGTGTAAAAATCACGAACCCTTTGCATGTTCAGGACGAGATATTTGAGCGTGGAAATGTCAGCGAGCAAGTTTTATTGGTTCTGTGAAATGAGCATTGTCGATTTAGTGGATTCAATGCCAAACAAATGTGAGCTGGTTTTCAATTTTAGTGCCCAAACAGCCTGGCATTACCGAAAAATAGGTTTTGAAAGCTTGAACATGAAAGTAGTTTTTTTCTTATTGCCATAGAATTTTAAGATGTTACGAGACAAATAAATATCGGTACAGATTTTATCTAAAAACGGAAGTATCAAGTCTGTCTGGCGGACGTCCTTACGACGTGTTCTAGTTTCGGTTGTTTTGGTTTAATTTGAATCTGTTTTGTTATTTAAAGCAGCTGTGTATTACCTACAGCTATTGAGAACTCAAATAGACATGTCAGAAATGTTTTAACAGCTTTTATCTTCAATAGATAATAGTAGTTAGATATCATGCTCACTAAATTAGTTATGAAAATAAACTATTTTTTAACTAATTCCGCTTACGAATCCTTCCTGACCGACTTTTTACTGGACTTTGTTTTTTTTGTGCCAGGACTGTGACGGTCCGGTCATGCAACGGGATAGTGGGCTGAGACCTTAAAACTAAATGTAATCCCAAGTATTTATACTTAGGTATTCAATTGCAATGCGGTGGTTAATCTCTCTTGCAGCAGTTGATAAGTGCTGTGGACATGTTCATAAATCGTAACCCCACTGATGCCAAGTCGCACATCAGACGGCCTTGTGATACATTTCAAGTAGATAGATATGCACTTTGCAGTTTTCAGTGTAATGTAGCTAATAAACCTTTTATGTAGTTGACTTAGTTGTTTTTATCACTTCCGCGATGTTCATTGCATTCTAAAAGTAGGTGACCGTTTGGGCATATGATCTTGTGATGGATAGCACAAGCAAAGAACCCAAACCAAACCTATACCTAGCATTGGGTAAAGTCCATTTACAACCACAGTTGGGAATCTATAGACCTGTACTATCACTCGTTAATGCCAGCCACTAATCAACTGTAATTTTTTCATTTCCTCTTCTTTTATAGGTGCCTACTTTATTAATGTAGAAACCTTTTCTATGTAATATCTAGGGCATATAAACTTGTTTAAGTCACCCTCTAGACTAAGCCATTAGGCACCCAAGTGCCTTACTTTTAAATTGTTGGTTAAACTAGCAGAATAATCTTGCTCGTAAAAACATTGGGAGCTTTGGCATAACACTGTAGTTCAGGCAAGTAAGGGACAACATATAATATTTAGGATTAATTTAGTTAGTAGCCCTAACTATGTAGATATAAGTACCTACAACCTTTTAGTGACTTTGATGTAGGTTTACAAAATCATCAGTTTTGAGTCTAATCATGTCATGAGGATTGAGTCTGACCAGTCTGGATAAGTTTGCGATAATAATTATGGTACCGTTAAGCTTGTTAGAAATGTCAATTTCATAGAGATTTTTGTAGGAAATTTTGCTGAATATGCCAATTTATGGGCTTCGCCCACCATCCCATTTCATAGCAAGAAGATCACCGAACCTGCATGGCTTTGTGCCATGCAGCAAATGCTGAATCTACTCCCATTGCCCCTTGTGCAATTATTTTGTCATGAAAACTTTAAATTGTAATAAGTTTAATGAGATAATAAATGCTTTTTTATTTTTATTTTATTTTCTATGTTTTTTCTTTACTCCTAGGCCAACATAGAAGTGAAACATACCTACTATTATTGATTACCTGGTTGGTTATCTTATTTAAATTGATTGCGACTTACGAATCATCGTGTTTTTAATGTTTTGACTAAAAATTAGCAATACATTCGAGCGCGATAAATTGGAACCGTAGTCAAGTTTATTCATTTCGTGGTTGACCTATTTTCAGAAATGAGGTAACAGCGTTCACCGGAAGTACGGCACTGTGAAATGAACTGGCATTGCTGGTAGTTTGTCTTCCAATAATCAGATGCTCAACTGTAAAGGTGGCGACTGACCGAAGCATGATACGTTACGGCAATGCTGACTGACTAGTAACAGTGCTCGTTTAAAGACTTTTCATAAAATATAATGTTATTTATATTTCGCAATAAAAGCCAATGTTTTCGTCCTCATCTCACACCATCGTAGCAACAAACCACAAAAAAAATACGCGCGGCAGAAACAAGCGCGGTCCGAAGGGGGAGGGGAGGGTCACAGGGGACATGACACCCCCCCCCCCAAATCGTACACGTCAAATTGAAAAAATTTCTAAAAATTTACAAAATATAAAAAATCAATTTTCTGCTCCTAACAGTGACCCCCGCCAAAATTACAGGCTGCGACCGCGCCTGGGCAGAAGATACTTTGATGCATGCTCGGGACGAGTCTCTAAGCTATAGCTGAAATCAAGCCGTAACGTAACACTCAAAGGGATTCGTCAAAAAACCAACAACCGGGTGGAGCTCGCGACGAGCGGCTCGACTCGCTGTACTGACTATACGAATGCTCGTGCTCATTTCCTCATGATGAAATACTGCAGTCAGCATAACAGAAATATTTCGTTTTCAGCCAGCAAAGGAAATGTATTTAGTGATTTCCGTACATTCTTTAGCTTTTTCTTGTTTACTAAACGGTAGTAGACCATTGTCTGAAAAACGTTTGATGAAAATTCCCCGTGTATAAGTAAAAGAAGAATATCAAGTGTGCTATTATTTACATTAGCTTCAAATATGATTGAAAACCGCGTCCGTCCTTCATAATGGCCGTCACATCGGTCCGTTCTTATGAAAGCAAAGCTTATGGGCATAATTATACACATCCGAGCACGCACGACCCGACATACTGCTACATCTTTTTGTGATGTCATACTAAGAGTGTCGCTTGTTTTATGGTTTTTCTTAATCAGGTTAATTTGGTTGGCATGTTGACATGGCGGAAGTCATGCTAGTTTTATTTCTTGTTTGGAGTGCAAGTAGAATACACTAGCGTTGGATGAGATAGAGGTGTATTCATTCACAGAACGCCGTAGTACAACTTCGTCTAAAAGTAGGCATCTTTATAGAATGCCGACAGACGGTATGGTACAAATTAAGATCACTGTGGGCCTGCAGGGTTAGGTGAGACTAGGTTAGGAAGTAAGCGGGTCAGTAAAAGCATAAAAGTTCCTACGAGTACCATAGCAACAATGCTATTGCTGAAAGTAAAACACTAAATAAAGCAAATATTTGAAATCCAAAACATCTGCTTTATACCAGTCACATTTCCCGACTTATTGTGATCCAACACAGATCTCTCTGAGATCTTGTGGTGCAAACGAAATCCGCCGATCGCACACAATGCCCATTGTCTACGTCTGCCGTTCTATATTCAATTGGTTTACAATTGCAATGTTGCAAAAACTACGTCTCGATGTCGGTTGAACGGAAGCCAGAGGCAATCTGCGATTACTTTTCTTTTAATTTGAAAGTGTGATGGCTGCGTGCGTGACCATGCATTTTCTGACCAACTCTTTTCAACTGTAAGATTTTACACGCCTTTTTAACAATGTATATGTCTGTTATTTGTACATGATCATTATTCCGCATGTACATGATATTAACGCGAGTTCAAACATTCTGGCTTAATAAAATAAGAAGAAAAGAATAATTAATATTATGGTCACGTACTAACAGTTTAGGTAATCTAATTTTGCTTAGATTCCCCAACAGCTGACTATGTTCTGTCTTCAAAAGCTGACTTCAGCGTTTAGCACGAAAACGGATTTACAAAAGCAGTTGCTACGCCTGTGTATGTTTACTTCCTGGCAGTAACCGCAAGTTTTCGGGACAGAATCACACTGTCCGGTCATCGGCTCGACTTTTTCCCCTCAGTGCTTTTCAGAGCAAGACGGCACTGTACCGTTTTCTTGTGCTCAGTGGCCAGTGCTACCTGCTCATTACCGCTGACCAACCAACCGGAAGCGGTGTAATTGAAAATTAAATGAGTTTATTGTAATTATGAGCTATACCTACCTGTTATAGGTAGGTAATCTATCAGTTTGTGGTATACAGGCAAATTAGCGGGAGACAGAATTGTAGAGTCAATATCCGAAAGAAAGCTAAACTCTTTATTTAGATGACTCTTAGACAAAAAGTCATCTAAATAAAGAGTTTAGCATCCGCTAGAAGTACAATCAGTCATTTTGGTTTGTAACTTTAAATTGCAACTTCCCAAGACTTTTTAAGCAGTAAATTATCAAAATAATTATCGAAAGATTTGATTATTCAAAACAATTCTTTTTGAACCCATTCAGAAACCATCTCAGACTGCGGTTTGTTGTTAAAGAAAAAGAAAAGTGCCCACAATAGGTTAATTCTATGCAAATGGTACCTTATTTAGGTTAAAATAGCAATAGAAATGCAAATTGTTTCCATATACAGACAGACACTAATGAAATTTTTCTTCTGTTTCAGGTATGTCGAGCAAATTAAGAAGCGTAAGATTCAATTCGGTAGGTATGTAGGAAGAAACATAAAATTCTAGAATTGGATCGTGGGAGTTACATTTTTAGGACGTAACTCGTGATTATAAGTCGTATTTATAACGTAAATGGTTGGGAATGGATGAACATATTTGATCAGCTGGGTAATGTTAAGATCTGTACAGCATAGCGACAGTGACGCGCGATTTTTCTAAACACTATTGTTTTGAAACGTAGAAAAGCCTTATTCATGTAGGGGTAGTCTCATTCGGGATTAACTCCTTAGGCTTTAGAATAGCAATATAGACAAGACGACACTGTATGCCTCGTCAATCAGACATAATCAATAAGTACTCGCAGTTATATACCCTAAAATAGAATACAGAACTAAGTAAAGGACTTTGTTGGTAATCACTTCAACTAGAAGCTATACAACAAAATTACCAAAAAAAAACCTTTGACCCCGAAATGCCGTGCGTCATTAGACTCGAAAGGCACCTCTGACGTCTATCATTAAATCTATGCGACCCTTAGCTGAAGTTCTCATACGGTCAGACGCTTTTGATGTAATAAATTAGCCGCGCGGCGTTTAATTTGCGATAAAACAGCGGGTAGGCTTGTGTTGTGCTCGTAAATAAAGCGACTTCCCGAACCTTAGACAAATGAACCTTGCTTTACCTCTCAAAAACGCTACTAGGTACTACTTAGTCGTGTCACTTTGTGTCAGTTCTTTCAAATCAGTGTTCAAAAGCCCCTTTCGTGCACATGTTTTTGAACCTTTTAGGTTCTACTACATACAGGTTCCCTCAAATATGTTTTGCTTCACTGTTTAATAGTACTGGTATTGCGTTTATAAAGTTTTCAAAATAGAAAAATCTACGATTAATGCACGTTTGGATTTTAACCCACGACCTTAAGATTGAAAGGCGGGGCCACTACCACTACACCACCGGTGCCATCTAAAAAGAGCTAAAATCAGGTTTCGAGAAGTAGATATTCCATATTGCACCAATGCTTTCCGGGCGAATACCATTTTACTTTCAGCACCTATTATATGACTATATTTGTACGACTTGAAGCCGAGTGTAGAAGTGGAATACTTTAATATTAAAGTGCCCCACTTCATTTACAAAAAGGAGCTTAATGATGAGGTTTTTTACTAAATTATGTGAAAATGCTGTAATTATTATATTTTTAAAATTGGCGTTCCATATTAGGCATAATATCAAAAATGTAGTTAACAATAAGAATGATTTATTTCAGTAAGAAAATAGTTTACAATAGTAGATTTATAACTAGATACAATCTAGGAGCTGAAAGTGGAATAGTATATACCTATTGGTGCTGAATGTTTACCTCGATGTCATTGGCCCTTGTATTTCAACCTTCATCAGCGAAGCGTTTGTCGATCGTAACTTGTCTCAGCAGTCCGGCTCTACAGTCGCGAATGGATACACTATTGAGGAAATGGTAATGATCATTGAACGATTCTGTGTGGGGCGATTGCCTATTTTGTTTATAATATTCTAACTATTATTGCCTCTAATGGTGGAAATTGAAGCAATATCTTTGACAACATTTAGATCTGGACTTCCTTAGTTATCTTTAAATAAAAATACTTATGTTAATATCTCAGACATTATAAACGAAAATTATTAGAATTTCTATATTAAGTTAGCTAAGCCGAGTTTAAATTAATAATTCCTGGAGTCTAAAACAGAACATCGACTTATATAAATTTCTGATTATATTAAATTGAGTATTAATTAATCCTAGAGTTCTTGGAACTTTTAGCTCATGTCTTACTTTGAAAATACGAAACTCACCGTTGCGATTATACCAAATCCGTCATCGGCCCAAGTGTGGTCGGACGTCTTCGACCGACCTCGGCCGATTGAATCAAACATCTGCTAAAAGAAGATGGCGCGTAAGTAGGTACTACACTCTACAACCGACATCGTTCGTTTGATTCCATCGACATTTGATCGGCCGAGTTCGGTCGACGACGTTCGACAATACTTCGGCCGATGACAAATATCGTGTTATTGTACGGTGACTCTCTAAGAATCTGTTCATTTTTGTTTTTGTTTTTTTCGCTTTAAACTTTCATTATTCGGGCTAGAGTGACCAGTTATTTAAATTCCAGGTGGCATATATTTATCACTTTCCCTTTTAAAAGCTAGTAACGTTAATTAAGACTGTTTGTATGAATCAACCTCGCACTAGCACGTGGTTTTTACATTAAGATTTATATCAAACACTCGAGTGAAACTTTTTTCTCTAAGTATGTGTAGGTTTTATTTGCATAACCCGTAGAAAATACATGATGTAATATTTGGTCATTTCCTTATAAATTTACTAAAGCAAGCTTTTATAGGTTATGGGAGCTATGATAACGCATTGCAAAGTATTAGGTAGAGTGCATTTGCCGATATCAAACATACACTGGTTGTCCTCCTAATAATAAAATTATGATGTCTTTGTATCCTATACAAAATAATTGTACCTAATCATTCCATAAGCAACATATCAGCGTGATAAACCCGCCTATTGTGCTAATATTTTTTATACCTATATCGTTTTTTGTCAAATAACTATTTTGTGTTTTGTTTACTATAAAGTTTTGAATAATTCAATTAATTTATTCATTCATGTAGGTAAATGCCCTTTTGGTAATTTGTAATTCCATGTTGCTTGCAGAATAATTAAGCTTACTATACATTGGTCTCACGAAAGCGTGTGCAAAACCTAATTAGTCTATATCGTTAGCATCAGAAAATATAAATTATATTTACACCTATGTATTTAATACCCTGTGCGGTATTATTTTATATTAATATCTACAGACGGATTCTTTGTGTGGGCGATTTTTATGGGCGATGGGCTGGTTCATACCCATCTGGAGACTTTGAATCAGGAGTGCCTGCAAGTTTCCTCATTATGATTACTTATGGCTCTGCCCCCCATTAGGGATGCGGGCGTGAACGATAATATTTATGTATCTATGTATGGATTCTTCCTTGCCGATATTTATTTGCATTTTTCCTTTGTGCGGTTACGGTTTACATTTCATTTGTCATTATTCAGATTTGGTTTCTATCGGATACAAATGTTTACGGATCTGATAATAAATGAATTCTACCTATTTACGTATTATCTTTATACCTACATTATTTTCATTTGCTCATTAGAAAATATAGATACAACTTAGGGGCCTTCAGAAACGAGCCTACCCCTCAAAGGCCGGCAATGCACTTGCAGCTACTCTGATGTTGTAGGTGTCCGTGGGCGGCGGTAATCACTTACCATCAGATGGGCTACTTGCTCGTTTGTCCTCACTCCCATAAAAAAAAAACATAAAACTAAAAGGAATCCCTATACCTACTTCAAGAGGATCATGGTTAATTCAATGATGCTGTGATTGAAATTACATTAAAATATAGTTTATTTAGTAGAATCGTTAGGGATCACTTTAAATCATCTTAAATCTACGTTAAATTTACCCCTGTTCGTAATGAGTGTTAGGGTTTCAAAATGTATAGCGAATTATGTACGTTATTTTACCATTATAATTATATAAAAATCTAAAAACTATTATTTTAATGTACGAAAGTTTTTCAATTGTATTTATAAGATGTAATTTCTGGTGATTAACACCACGAGGACAAGGTTGTTTTATATTAGGTATGTATATAAATATGTATTTGATTGGCATAATTAATATTTTAAATTATGGGAAGCTTATATCAGTAGAATTAATTTATTTTTATTGTATTTTTTTAATTTACACTTCTATTGTTAAGCCCCACGATTGGTCTGAAGTTTTGCAGCAATGACGCTAGCCAATCACAGAGCCGCTCGGGCTGTGATTGGATAAGCGTTTTGCCACCAAATCGGGGAGCTATTTTTTGAAACTTGTAACGAAATATGATTTTGGAAGGACATTCTGTTTTTGAGAGCCGAGGAAGAAGCATGATACCTATTTAAGTTTTGAGTGTAACAGTTTTATAAAAATATATAATATTTAACTATCCTAACGCTTCTTCTTTTCGTCAACATCCTGATAGCAAAGAGGTTTTACATGAGACAATATTGGTAGAAACAATTCCCACAAGTTGAATTGAATCCTACAGATTGAATATATCTATCGATGTGATAATTCGCAATATCTGTGCAATTTGTTGGACGTGCCGCTCGCCTTCCTGGAGGCTGGTGGTAGCTCGTAGCTCGCAGGTCATCAGAGTCACTTAGCATGCAATTTGCAAGTAATGCCATCGACATGTCCGCGGTTCCCACGTTACACTCGACTACACAACACTGCGATATAATAATCTAACTAACATTATAAATCTATGCCATCGAAGTCGTCAAATTACCTACCTAATAAGACTGATAATAAAACAAGTCATTTACATTAGAAAATATATTATTATTATTATTCATTTATTTCAGATCATTTAGAATCCATACAATATAAAATTACAATTAATACACACACACACTTAAAACTAAAACTACATACATACATAATTTCATTTAATACAGAATGATTAATAATAATATTAATTACACATTTTTCGAAACATAACAGTTCGCTCGATTTTGGTTGTCGACCATATTCATAGAATTTGTATTCTATCCCTGCTATATATAGTAGTCACTATTAACTACAGATATACATCTCAAATTAAGTTCATCGGTAACTACTTAAGTACCTGAAATTCATAAGATAATACCTGTTTAAAAACATCGTCGAAGTTTCCGATCATAGTTTGAATAAATGTAAAAAAAAGCATGTAATTTTTATACCACAAACAGGTTAAATAGTGAATATTATGAAGAAAGTGAGCTCATATTTTATTAAGTTGTAGTGTCAGAAATTCCCAGATTGTGTGCACCGTTGCACAGAAACCGCAACATGTTAATCTGATGCGGGCCAGAGGTGAATGACGGACGTGACCGGCCTCGACCCCACGACTTATGAGTAATTTGAAGAAATTCACACGAACTGAGAAACTGGAATAATGCTTTTGAAAGCAAGTGCGAGAGAATTTGGAATTTCTACGAGTGCCTACATTCATCATTGCGCATTTATTTAGAACTGCCTTTTTGAATGTAACGCTGTCGCTACTGTCGTCGCAAAGAGGGCCCCATACAAGAAACATTTATGTGCGATGATACGGAACCATTCGTATGCGAATTCGACTCGCACTTGACCGGTTTTTGGATCTGGCAACTCAATAAGTAAGCCTTGCCATACATATTATATTATTTAAACAGCGTCAGGAGGCAACTTTAGTTGGCCTTATCAACAGGAAAAACTTTGTCAATACGTGCGGAGCTGACTAAGCCACGGGTTTCCTCACGTTGTTTTCGATTGGTATACCTAGCGCCTAACGCACATAAATTTTCCCAACCATAAATCTATTGGTGCACAACCGGGTTTGAACCTGCACCTCAGGATCACAAGGTGATATCGATTTTATGATAATAGAATGGGTTTTTCTTAATAAGTAAAAATTGGTCAAGTGCGAGTCAAATTCACACACAAAGGTACCGTCGTACATATACAATAAATGTTTCTAGCATGTGGCCCCCATTATTATTTAATTTTGTTGTTATAGCGGCGATAGAAGTACACATTCTGTGAAAATTTCAACTGTCTGCCTATTACGGTTCATGAGATACAGCCTGCTGACAGACGGACGGACAGCGGAGACTAGTAATAGGGTTCCGTTGTCAACCTTCGGGTACGGAACCATAAAAAGCTATAAATAACTTTCATAGCCCATTACAATTTCAAGAGATTTTATCATAATAATGATGAAGAGGCGTTTAAATTAGTAATGACAGCTACCAACGAACATAAATAACTAATAAGGTACGACTTTCTAAGTTAAATTATGAGCTGCAAAATCGTGCTCTACCAAAATAGATTTTCTCCAACTTACAAACTCTATTTACAAGTAAAAGTGCCTATTTCAGGTTTCTTCTAAACAGCCCTTAAAAAGGGGTTAAAAGGGGTGTCAAAGTTTGTATGGGAACTTTTTATTTGGGCGGTGCGATTGGCTTGAAACTTTGTTAGGATACTTTAAATACAAAATTATTCAGGGTTTTTCAAAATAACCCTCATAAAGGGGTGAAATAGGGATCCAAAATTTGTACTGACAGGAACTTTCTAATGGGTTTGAAATTTGGTTTGAATACATACCTGCTATACCAAAGAAATGCACACTTTTTTTATGAATATTATCTAAGACCGAAGCCGCGCGGGTATGCTAGTTACATAGAAACATTCTGAAGAAGTTGATAGGTTTGACTACGAGTAGGCAGTGATGAAGTTTTGGCTACTCGTATAGTTATACGAATGAAAATGAAAATGTAAAATGTTTTATAACGAATCAGTAAAGATAAATAGTTGGTGCTCTTGTCCTGCTTTCAAATGCATTCATTCTCTTGTTAGGACAGCCTTATCCTTTTGCAGTTCAAATTCTTTAATACTTTCGTCACATCGTGAGGAAACCGGCATGTCGTAGAACTAAAAGTCCGAAAAGGAGCTTTTGAGACCAACTTTAACCTTTCACCACCAGTTCGAAAGAACTAGTGATACGATAGAAGAAGAGAAAGACAGGTAACATAATACGCTGAGAGATGTCTTCATCTATCACCATACACAAAAGCTTTTGAAAATGCTCTCCAAGTTGACAGCGTCAAAGCTTGTATCAAAGACACTTCATTAGGCGACAATGGACCTACCAGTCTAGTTTAAACGATTGTCAACGGAAGCGATATCTTATCGACTAATTAAAACCAACAAAATAAACCCTGGGGCCTTTCTACTCTATAGCCGTTAGTTTTGACAGCTAGCTGTCACTTTTTTCAAACATCGGAAGTACTTTAAATTAATTAAAACACTATTTATCGCTACGACCGCATCAATTAGTGTCACAATCGTGGCATAATTAAATAAAGTCGATTCTAGAACGATCTGTATCGATTATATTACTGTCTACGCTACGATTACGCTCAATGTATAACAATCGATGTATCGTACCCATAGTAATTATCGATCGTTATGTTCATTGAATTATCGAAGTATCGAGTTTCATAGTAAGAGGTGTTCTAGCTTGTTCAATGAGCAGAATAGCAAAGGACTCCTTGATCTGAATAATTATGTTTGCAGTTCTACAATGAAACGAATGGTCAGTCTATATCTAGATAGATTTCTATCTATAGTTGAAACGTTTTATAATTTGGTATCTGTATTGAACTTTGAAAGGACTCAGCTTGCACAGGGTTGTAAATAGGTTCCACTGCCAATTATTTCGATACTTCCTTTCAATATTGTCCAACCTATTAAATCTCCTTGGCATTTACTAAGTGACACTTTTTCATCTTGTGAACCAGGCCAATTTTCCACACCAACTTTACCTAGAGTTTGCGCAGCATCTTGTCTACCACTTTGTATTGAGGTGAGAGCACTGAGTGAGACCTTTTTCATACATATTCAACGCACGACACATCTCCTACTGCGAGCATACTTGGTGTTACATACCGTAGTTTAATGAAAGAAATGAAGGAAATGCTTTAGTTTTCAATTCATTGTGAAATAAATTTAATTATGAATACCTTGTAACGAATCAGATCGAAGATTAGACAAATATATAGGTAATTTATTTCCAGTTTTCATTTTCTTTAATGCGCTTCGCGGGGTGTGAACAAGTTAATGACTTTTAGTGATCAAAGTTATGGTTGTCTTCAGATAATATTTCTGTCCACCATCGTTGACTTTAATTTTATAATCATTTTTATTAGGTCATCTACACCCGCTGAACAGCCTCTTCATGAATACACCATAACTTCCGGTTTCGACAGTACTTTATTGATTTCCGTCTACGTTGACGATATCATACAATTCCATCGCTGCTATACAACCTACTATTAAGGAAAACGGATGCTTTGTCTGTGAGTAGGCTTGGCGGCGCGCCAGAGGATTTTATGCGGATTATTGATTGATGGGGTGATGATGTGGGATGTCAGCGGGATGCTGTGCCAATATGAATGGATGTGTGTCTAGTAGGTACCTTTCAAGTTATTATTAATATGTTTTACCCTGAATTTGATATTTTACATAAGAACTGGTGATGAATTCATCAATATTTTGCCCAGTTAACTTCTTAGAAAGTGGTAGTTAAAAAACTCCTAGGTATCATAAAAAAGGTAATTTAAAATGGTATCTTCAAAGGACAATGCACTCAAAGCATGATTAATGAACTCTTTGCCCTCGTTTTGAATACCTTTTGCATAAATTGTGAAAGCTGTTCCATTGGATAAATCGATTTGCTGAAATACTAACTGCTCTAGTTTCTTAGCGCTTTCGTACCTACACTAGACGTGAAAATTTGTTTAGTAACTTCAAAAACATGAAAAGTTCGCTACTGACAAAGTACTCTTGGTCGTCGGTCGTCCAGCAGCGAGATGGGCTGACGATATATAATATGCGATGATGGTAGGTATACCAACAAATTTTATATTCCATATTTCCGAATTTACTAATTCCAAGACAATATGATAACAAACTCTTAATATCACGATAGTCACACAAATCCGCTAAGTTAATCTGCAGATAGGTCACTTTATCTGCCTTGCGTCCATTAGGCAGCAAAAGAAATAGTTTCTGATGAATGAGTCGCCACATGATGAGTGTCGGGGTCACGCCATTAACCTTCAACATAAGATTAAGCTATCTCCATGCTCAACGCTGAACGTAAAAATTTAATGGCTAATTTTTGTTGCGTGAGAAATGGACAGAGAAATTGCTTTTCGTGTTTGTTGCATTAGTTATAGTATCTACCTATGTTCCGGCTTTGAGACGCAACTTATATTTTAAGCCTACTATACCTACGTCCAATTCTAAATTTGATATGGTATTAAAATAGAAAGCATATTTGTTTCCATGAGAAAGATTCAAGATTAGAACAAAAATAAAAAAATAACAATGTTTTTGGATCTAAGAGACGAATATCCGTCCATAAAATGAATCTTTTTTACAATGAAAGTATGTCAATGCGAATAATAACATTTACTCACAAGAAAGTGTATGTCAAACTCAATCGTGCCAATCACAGCTGTACCGTTTCATATTCAATAGCGGATTAGGTTCAACATTCATGTAAAAATTCCCATTGACACAAAGCCCGGCCTACTCCAGTTGATTTTGCTTGATTTCATTTCTGTTACTGCAAAAAATCTTAAATTTTTATCATCGTCATCGTCATCAGATCGCACCGACAACTGGGCATAGGCTTCTCTTTGCTCTTGTCACTTGTCACGGTCCTATAAAGTCCTTTATATCTATCTATACATACATATGTATATATAAAACAATCAGCATTTTTCTGCAATTAACGCACAGGCCAAACTACTTAATTAGAAAGCTGAAAGGATGGTAGCTTCCTTTTATAGTAAAACCACATACTAAGGCGGGATTTTTCGAAATTCAACCCCTAAAGGGATGTAGTAGGGGTGTCAAGGTTTGTATGGGAGCGGGTGATGCGATTGGCTCGAAACTTGGTTATGACTCTTGATACAAAATTAATGGACACGTCTTTCAGGGTTTTTCAAAATAACTCTCTAAAAGGAGTAAAATGGGGTGTCATAATTTACATCAAGCGAGCGAAGCCGCGCATAGTCCCATTATAAATAAAAAATTTCTCCGTGTAACTAGGTTTGTACCTACCTACTTACCTAATTTTGTGAAACGTGCGTTCAGTGTAATCAATTGGTGATGTTTACGCTGATTGTAACAGACGTTCCAACAGTTTTGTTCATCAATTCTATCCGTGATAACATTTGTCTAAGATTTATTATTATTTATTACTGCAATTCGACAGTCTGCATCACCTACGACTTCGCTTCGCTCGTTAAAATAAAATGCAATATCGATAACCTCTATGTACCTATGTAATCGGTTAGCCATCGCAACTATAAATTACCGGACATAGAGTACAAAATAAACAAGCACGGCGCCTATTAGTACCGCCTTCCCGTACCTCTCTTCCTACACTTCGGTAGTGCTATTGCAAAGGTACATTGTAGTACATTACTTGCTTTGTTATTCCTTCCATGCTATCCTTATGAGTTTGACGGTCGATGTAAAACTAGCAATTTATGTTTTTCAATCGTTCGAAGTTCATAACATTGCAAATCGCCTAATACATTACCGGATTCCTGCTACTCTTTTGGCTTGTTTGTGAGTTTGTCAGCCGATGGATACCTATCAGCGCTTGATTTTAGTTTTGTGGTAGAGAGTCCCTCGTAGACGCCTACCAGACGGCAGTTATTAGGTTAATGAACCCTTCCATGTTTACACTACATCTAGATTTAGATGTTTGATTGAAATGAACCTCTGACTAGGTGATTTGTCCACATAGCATTATGTGATACTTCGATTAAATCCATCCATTTTTTTTTGCTTATTTCAGTTTCAGGCTCTGTTTGGTTAATCTTCTGGTAATAAAAAATAATATTTATTTTGGTTTTATAAAATAAATGATTGTAGGTTCAATAGCATGTAGACAGGCTAGAACTACTTTCTTGGAGAAAACGAAATCAGTAGAAAATTCGAGAAATCTTCTGGCAGAATCGGAGTGATTTATGATTCTAAACATCCCAAAGTTTTACCTACCCCATAAGTTGCTTATAGTAAACTATTTATAGGGTGGAAATTACAGGGTCCTTGAACTCACCCTTGTGGCTACTAGGTACAACTTCGTTATGAAATTAAACCAGCAACTCATTTAAGCCATACGTAATTTGTTGGTACCACACATGTTGTACACGTGTTTTATAAATTGTTACACGGTTCGGCTATTAGTGGGTTAAATATAGCAAACATTTTTCCTGATTTCATGCAACAAGCTGTGACAAAGTATTTTCTATATTCTCGGCCTGAACTTTTAAGGCATATTAAACATGTTTGATTTCTAGTAGAGCATATTTTGATACAGTCTAATATGTTTTAATCTCCAGTTATTTAAGTTTCACGGTACATTAACTTTAAACGGGTATTTAAATAGCCCTTTAGAGATTTGTCTTTATCGACCTGTGTTATCCAATTATGTTAATTCACATTCTATTATATGTAAATTAGGTACTGATATATATCACGATTACATTACCATCTCATGTTTTACAATAGTTCTTTCATACAAATATTAATCCTTTCAATTAACAAAACCAAACGAAAATTCTTTGTGAAGTAAAAACAATAGCGCACCGAGCTAACACGAATTTAGATCTTATCTCTATTGAAATAAAGCCTTAAATTGCTAAACAAAAGTTAGGTAAGAAACAGGTGCAAAATGAGAAAAATGCGGGTAGACGGAACAAAGGGCGATGCGCTACGGCTTTACTTAGCACCTGGTTGGCTTGATGGGAAAGGTAAACTTTTTCTTGCCTTACATACACGACAGATGAGAGAATATACAAAAACACGTAGGATTGGGGCGATAAATCCTGAATATAATTCACGGTTATGCACAGATAATACAGGTTCTCTTGGGATATCCATCAAGTTTTCTTATGATCACTTGTCCCTCTGCCCACCCCATTAGAGATACAGGCGTGTAATATGTATGTATTACAGATTCTTGTGAACGTAGTTTGTGAGTTTCACTAAATTTACTTTCTAATAATTTGTATACTTAGGTGAGTAGGTTTTTTTCAGAATGGGCTTTTGTTCGTTCCTCAAACTATTTCGTCTCACTCAGAAAATAATATTTTATTTTCTTTTGTAGACGTTTTTAATGGCCTGTTTAGTTTTTTGTAAGCCTATATCGTGAGTAATGGCTGAATTTATAGCGGAGACCTAGGTCAAGCTTATCTTGAACAGCCTTGAGACGGCCGATAAAAGGAGCTGGGGGCGAGACAGAGTCGGGAACGGAAGCTAGCTAATTTATTCGATAAGCCATGAACCAAATAATTTATTTACATAATATTGTTTAAAGGTTTTAAGCTTGAATCCTGCTAACATTATAAATGCGTATGTTTAGACGTTTGAATTTGAATCACGCATGACCGGATTTCAAACTTGGTAAGTATAGGTGCATAATTTCGTAATCAACAGCATATAAGTCAAAAGTCAAAGTCAACATTTTTTCTTCCTTAAAATCACGAGGATCATTTGGACACGTCAAATCTACGTTGCATTTACATCTGTTCGTAGCGCGACCAAACGTGGAAGATACAGGTACTTTGCTACGTTTGGCTATTTTTTTGAAAAATGATCCCTTTACAACCATGTTTATAAAGCGAGAGAGTATGAGTATGGATTGGAGCATTATTCAGTCCCAAGCCTTTTTGTCTTCTATAGGTCACAGACCTTGTAATCATGTAGGTCTGATAAATGTCACATGTAGGCACCGAGCGAGTCAAACCACGGGCGGAGGCTAGCCTTCTTACCTATATGCTGCTAGTCAGGCTAACCAGACGATTCAAAATTAACATCGTAGCTACTCAATTACTAAAGACAAATTGAAGTTTGCAGCGTTTAAGAAACAAGCTCGTTTTCATAAATCCTAGGTACTTATGGGAAAGTTACTGCTACTTAATAGGTAGTAACGAGTACGTAACCGGCTCTGGAGGGTACAAAGCGGCTCAACTCCAGACCTATGGGATCTGCTTAGCTTTGCAAATGTAATTATTTCCATACAACATTACAGCAGGCATCCAGATTCAAGAGTACGATAGTACAAACAAATTAGGTCTCGTTTAAACGGTTGTCATACGTACAGTTGATGTTGACGACTGACATTAATTCTTTTTATCAGGCCCACTTACTATATTATTTTTTAAATCACTTGAAATGTTTTCAGTCCCCACTTTGATAGACAAGTTACCTTAATATTGTATCAAACTTCAATCTCTTTACTCAATAAAATCACGAGGATCATTTTGAAACGTTTTAAATGTACGTCGAATTTACGCCTATTTACGCGATCACGCATGGAAGATTGGTATTGATTGTGTATTTCGAAACTAAGCTCTTGCAATCTATTGATTACTTTACCAACAGTGCCAAAATTAGGCAACTTATAAAATAATGGGGTTTTATGATTATTTGGCCTTACTTCCCAAAAACACGACATCTAGAGAAAGATATTTGTGTAACCTAGGTGCTTTGAGATATGTAGTTTAGCTATTATAGAAAAATCATCATCTTCCTGCCCTTATCCCACTCTATGTGGAGTCGGCACCTGCCTGATGTCAACCCTCCATGTAGTTTAGCTATTATAGAAACATCATCATCTTCCTGCCCTTATCCCACTCTATGTGGAGTCGGCACCTGCCTGATGTCAACCCTCCTTGGGTATACTTGCTTATTGTATATCATCATGTTGGAGAGGATACTATCCCTTAGTCGACTTTTACGACATGCTCGGGGAGAGAAGCAGCTGGACGCATTCTGTTTTTTCTTTACTCCCAGTCCAGCGAAGAAGAGTACATACATAACTACAGAAACTAGAAACTAGTTTAGCTATAGAAACATGGGTTATTATTAAAATTCTTAGTGAATTATTTCCCTAAAACATAAATGTCACACATCAAGAGAAATATCCCTAGGAAACCTATGCTTTGAAATAGTTAGTTACTAAGAGGCTGTAGTCGGAATATGACACGGTGTAAGATATCAAAGTGGCTAGTGTAACCAGCACTATCTAATAGGTTTTACGCCTCTGCATCTGAATTAAGGGTTGCCAGCTTGGAAAGGTATATTACAGTGCGATAGTAAACTAGGCTCTAAGACTTTAATATATATTTTAGAGTTAAACTTCTTGCTAGACTAGCGGCTAAAATTATATTAGATATGAATATAAATATGTATAATTTAGACGTAGGTGGTTTAGGACCGTACAAAGCGTTGTGTTTCTGGTGGCTCGACGATAGTAACCACATAACATGGTGTAGGTAGGCGATAGTATTTTTTTTTTGTTCCCATAATTTTTGATGTTGGCAACTCTGAATATTTGCTCCACAAATGCCAATGGTAATGAGACCACAGTAATGAGAGACCGCGTAACTTTATCATACGCGGAACGACAGGAGAAAACTGCTCTTCGTTTTCAAATGAAAGGCAATACATTACGTTGTTATAGAGCCACGATTGTGCACTTTCTCGGACAGTTTATATTTGATCGCGTCAATGACAAACATTATGTTTACGGTGCGAGTTTCATTAGTCGTATTTTTTTATTTAAATTCCATGTATCAGTTAGACTTATGAATACCTTCCTACTTAGATAAAGATAGGTTCCGTCTGGTTACACTCAGATGACAATCTTGTCTGATCTTTTAAGTAAAGTCTTTTAAAAATATCCAACACCTGGTAGCGAATGAAAAATCGATACGTACGATCTATTGCTAGCCCGTAGCTAAAGATTCACATATTTATTATGAGGACCGGCGCTAGCCGAATGAAAGTAGCAGCCGAGAAGAAAAGAATTGGTAATTTGAGAATTGGAATGTGTAATTTCATCTAATCTGTCTTTTTTTTCTGGACCATAGAGATGAATTTCGACAAATTGAAACGAAGGTGATTATTCAAGATTGGCCAATTAAATTTCTAGCTTTTTATTTCCATTTAAATTCGGTGTCGTGTGATGATCACTGATGAGAGTGAGAGTTGGATTATGAAACACCCTGTATTTATATTCAATTCAAAATTTTCTTTATTCCTTCAATCACAGAGATCATAATGGACACGTCTTAAATCTACGTTGAATTTACACTTGTTCGTAACGCGACCAAGCGTGAAAGATAGAGTACCTGGGTAAGTTTATGATGGGCAGGCGATTTAGTTAAAAAAACCGTGAGCCATGGATGGACAAGACTAGCACAAAACTGTGGTGGATGGCTCAGAGGGAGACCCAGACGCGGTCGCAGCCTGAAATTTTGGAGGGGGTCACTAATAATAGAATATGTCAAGTAAATCAGATTGAATTGCACAATACACAATTATATTGCACACATTATAAAGCAAATGGAAGCCTTCTATTTTTATTGGCATCTTGGCTAGGGGCAGAATTGCTTTTTTCTATATTTTTATTTGACGTGTACGATTTGGGGGGGGGGGTCATGTCCCCTGTGACCCCCCCCCCCCCCCCCCAGGCTGACCGCGCCTGGGGAGACTTATGCTCAGCAGTGGGTAAAGTCAGGTTGTGGATGATGATGATGATGATGATGAATGAATTATCTATAAAACATAGGTAGGCAGACAGACAACTAAATTAAAGTACCATTATCAGAAAACTAAAGTACCATTTTAAGCATACCTTATAATAAATAGCTAAATATAATCTACTCAGACGGTTTTGCTGGGAATCCTGTTTTATTCAAAAGAAATAGGAGACTACTTAGTAGGTAGGTAAGACTCGATAGATCAAATACAATGGCTGACTACCTTCGATCAAATAAACTGTTCATTTGATCGAAGCTGACTACCCAAGATTCAATTCAAACAAATTCGCTACACGCTGGAATGATAAGGGACTGACAATTCGCATCGCTTCGAAACGAACATGTACCTACGAGATTGTTTAACATTGTATACTCTATCGACAGTGCTGTAAATCCCTTTGAGTACGGTCTTGCACCACACATACATTATATTGCCTCTTAACAATATAATGTATGTGTGGTGCAAGACCGTACCAAACCCGACCTCTCAAACCCGACCTCGACAAGACCCGACCTCTCAAAAATCGCGACAGACGCGCGATTCGCGACAGTATCAGAAACAATTTTTATTTAATATGCGCCATATACCCAATGCATAATCGAAAGATATGAGTTTTTTGCGACAAATGCGAATAAGTCTTTGAATGCAAGCAATACAATGTTTTTACCAGGTTTATGTCAAGTATTGTTTATGCTTTATACATTATCAACAATCAAATCCCCAATTTCGACCATTGCACTCTAAAGTCTCTGTTCAAAATAACGGATAGCGACATATCGCGATTTCTGTTTTGTATCACTCGGTCGGTTCCAAGTCTCTGTGACCGGATCGCCCCTTAATTTATCAAGGTACGAAAGCGACTTGTTACCGCTGAAATAAATCGCGTCGACAAGCGAGCAGTATCAACTGATACCCGCTCGGAAATCAATAAGCGTACTATCTGACCACGATTCGTTCAAATCAACCATGCAAATTGGCTTATTTTTTTCAAAGACGCAAGCGTAGGCTTAACAAAGATTATGTTGTTCTTTGTAACGTCACTGGGGCATAGTATTGCTACTGTTCTATGTTTAGATTGTCATTGGTGTACCTATGTTAAGGACAGGCCTATGGCATGAATCAATATAAAAATCGACTCGAGCGCTACAGCGTCTCGTTCGTGTAGGTAAAATTTGCCTTCTGACGCTTTATAAAACTATCCTCGTATTATAGATGGTAAAAGCTTTAGTAGTAATAGGGATAGCAGGAATAAACAGCATTATATCACAGTTAACTCTGGTACGATTTGTCTATATTAGGTAGGTTTGCTTGATCTACGTTACTGTCTTTTGGTTTACATGCAAAAAGCTCCATAAAAAAAAACGACTAACATTCTTATAAATCATAACCAAACGGCTATAAATAGCTACATTCACCCTAAATGATCTAGGAAGATGCTGACACTGAGCTAAGTAGAGATCCCGAAATAAACCAGCATTAAAAAGCGAATGAATCAATTGCTGTGCATTCACAGTAATGGCACTATACAGTACCTAGTGCATAGTAACGAGTAACTAATCGGTTTGAGCCCACGCATTTATTAAACCCGTCCCGAGCATGTTTCTTGCAAATGAGGACTAATGCGAACTACATCTTTAGCATACACAAAATATAGCTTCGGATAGTAAAAGGATCGTCCCGTCAAAATATTTCCTTTCCAAGCAGGAGTTATCAACATCGGTCTTCCCGTCCAGTCCAGACAGTTGTTTATTTAAGTAATGAACTTGACGCCATGTTGGATTTGGAAAAGATGAAAACGACTGAATTATACACAACACAAATAAGTAACAATAAACAAATAAGAAAGAATGTCTGTGATAAATATACTATAATGTAGAAGTAGATGATGACGAAAGTGTTGTTCAGTCATAATTAAGACAGGGTTTAGAAAGAAAATTCTAGAACTCGAAGCATGCAAAACATTCGTCTCAAGTTCGACAATTCTTTGACTGGATTTAATAATTCCAGACGTGTATAGTTGTCTGACTTGACCCCTAGTTTTTAAGCACATGAAATTTTTAATGCAAATATTTATTTCTTCCGGGTTTGGGTGTTTTAGTAGGTACTCATAGTTTCTGATAGGTACGCTCGACACAGGGAATCCTAGTTTAGGGTTAGAACTATGTATATGTTGGGTGTTATTGTTCAATCTTCGCATGGCCGAGGTGGGGTTATAGGGATGTGGGTTGTCCTACTGCGAGATGGGAAGACGATATTGTCAAAATCATGATGGATGAAACAGAAGGCGGCCTATGCCCTCGGGCTGTGGATAATGATGATTTAATCTCCAAGCTGTGATCCCAATAGACGTCTTACTCGTAGGAAATGCTAGAAAAAATGCCTGGAATTGTTTAAGTGCCTGTCTACTTTATAATGGTAATTCTGTCTTGCGTGCGGCGCAAGCGCAGCGTCTGCAACGTATATCACAATTAAACAATTTACTCTCACGCACTTTCTTCCCGTAGGTAATTATAGAGCGAGATATCTCTGATACCAGGTTTGTTTTAAATGTTTATAATTAACGCGTTACAGAATATAGTTTGTTTATTACCGTGCGTTTGGTTGGCACGCAGAGTGTTCGTTTAACCTGATGTTATCGAATGGTCTGCGTGGTCGGGGTGATGACACGTAGGTAATTTACGCCTCCAGACGTCGAACCTTAAGGTTACGTACCCTGTATATGGGCACTTGTGGTCTAGTGGTACCTACCTCGCCTTCCAATCCTAAGGTCGTAGATTCGGTCGTGACTCGTGCACCAATGGATTTTTCTGAAAAAATTATGTGCGCGTGATATCCCTACCTTCCTACCTACTCTCAAACGATAAAACATCGTGAGGAATCTGACACTTAAAACCTAAAATGTTCGAAAACTTGTGTCAAATTAACGGAAGGAGCACTTGAAATCCTTTCACCACACTGGTTCTAAAGAACTAATGCCACTAAGTACTAGTAGTTTCTGATGTTATCAAACGGTTTGCGTGGTCGGGGTGATGACACGTAATTTACGCCTTCAGACGAACCTTAAGGTTAGGTACATACTATTTATTGCCCTGGGCATGTAAATTGTTATGTAAGCCTAACCCTGGTGGTCTAGTGGAAATGACCCCTTCGATTCGAAGTTCGGGTCTTTCAATGCGAGCTCCCAAATGGTGAAGGAAACCAGGGAAAATAGGCAATGGTTTTATCAACACTTCACTTTCAGGCCCATCCCATATGCCATAACAGGTAATTCTTGGGGAATGGCAAAACCCGTCTGAAATCTGCCAAAATTAGATACCTATTTGTAATTTTATGCAATCATTATTTTATCCTGTGATTTATCTCATCCTTTATACACCGAAGGTCGTTGACCTAACGCATTGCCACTAACAGAATCAGTGACGTCACAACACGCGTTCGGCTCCCTTAACAGTTCTTTTGAAAGGACTAAGCGCTGAGCTTTTTCTATCCATGCGTTTCTTCACAAATAACTAATGAGACCGAGCTATCAGGGCTATGATTCGTAGGTTGTTTATTCGGTAGCCTATCCACCATCCGGGCTAGATAGAATCTAGCCCGAGCATCATACGTGCTTATTTGTATTAGAGGTTAATACTTCCTGCCGTCTCATTCCTCAGTTTTATGGTAAAAGCAATTAAAATCGATTTTAAATCTGATCATAGCTATCTTTATTGAGAATAAAGTTACTTTTAGATGGGGTTTTTATAGGGGAAAACTGGTGAAGGAAATCGTTTTCATAAAGGCTATGATAGATATGATATTTCATAAAGGCTAGGACGCATCCATATATAATGTGATATCGAGGAAATAGGACGGAGCATAGTCCCTACATAAATCGATATCGAAAACGAAAGACAATGAACACGAGAGGCTTTTCTTAGTGATGGTCTCTTAGGTAGCAACTTGTCTATGTCTGGGAAATGAGAGCGGAAGTCGATAACGCTACGTCACGCCTCTGTTGCTTTGTTAACATTCAATCGCACAATACGAACTGAAGGCATTCTGATGTGTCCTTAGTTATTCCTTTTCAAATGATTGCTTGCTAGGGCAATATCATGAAATAACTTGAGGTCATTGGTGAAATCTGATAGACAGATGTTTTAGGTACAATTTCTTACCAAGTATTTACCTACCTTTTAGATCCTATTTGAGTTAGGACTCAATGTGGTAACCACTGAGAGAAAGGATTAAAGTAGACTTTTGGAGCATGCATGAGTGACGCCGCGTCAGTGAAGCCGCACAGAGCTACTACACAAATGTATGAAACGTCATTCGCCGCGTCATTGACAGTGTACGAATGACGTTCACACATTTGCGTAGTAGGTAGGTGTGGCGTATCGAAATGTCACTGATGCTTACCTTTAGGTAGGTAGACTTTTCATTTGTCGCTTGCTATTGCCACTTGTCTAAGGTGCTTTGAAAGCCAGAGGCTGTCATAAGATCCAAGTGGCATATAAATATTAGTAGCTTATCTATTGAAGATCTTGATCGGGATCAGTTTTAATTGAAAACTTGCGTGAACACGGATCGTATGACTTGATATGATCTCGATCCGGTGGTCGTATATTTAAATGTCTATCTTGACATGTTTGCATTAAAATGACTTGGACTGGAAAGTGGATAATTACCTATCTAATTAGATAATTATAATTTACTTTCGTGAAATATAATTATATCTGTAAATCAGGAGGTAATAACACTTAGCAGAATAGGTAGGTACTTAAAATCCTTATCAAGAAGTTAGTGTTCAAATAGACTTTTTAACTGCTGGGTGAAACACAATCGAAAAGCTTGTATTGTAATGATTTGAATATGTAAAAGTTATAAAAGTGCACGAAGAGCCTTCGAGGCGCGCTTTCAGTCCTGGAAAGAACTATGACGAGTAATAGTAGATCTAAATCTTATTATTCATTGAACAAGACAAAAAGCTTAAGAAAAAAATCTTCAAAGAATTACCTACTTTGTTTCCGGACACTCGCTCGCTTCACTAGATCTTAGGTCGACCGATCCTAGATTGTAAGCAAGATAGGATTTCTACTCAGGCGAGTATTTGCACTGCGCGTTATCTGACTATCTCGGATCGCCTTGATCAGCCAACTGCTCAAGTGGTTCCACCTCATAAGTAACGCCTATGGAATTGTATTTATAGATACCTCATTTAAATATTCAAAGCCTTGTGATCGTATTTTAGCGTTTTAGGCTTTTTTGGGGCGTTTCCCAAGTGTTAGTAGGTAAGATAATACCTACTTAGTTTAATTCTTTTCATTTTATTTTGCTACACGATTTTTAATGATTTTAAAAGATAAATAATGGTTTATATAGGTAGGTACGTCAAGTACCTATATAAACATAAAACACACGAATAATATCCATAACATTGAGATGGCGTTGTAAAAAAAAAAACAATCTCAAATTACAAAATAAATTAATTAAACAATTAACGGCATGAAATTATATTGAGACGAAAATAAAGGCGAATGGTCTATAAAACTGGATGCGTTTCGTTTTATAAAGTAAAAGTTGCCTTCACACTGCGCGGTACAACATTGTTTCCAAATGCCAATGAAAGCTGTTATAAAAATGTAATGTTGTCCCCACACTGGTTATTTTATACCACTCTACAGCCACAGTACCTACATACAGTGAGTGGTCAATCAAATTTAATTTCATTTGTTAATTTTTTCCTGCTTTTGATTGAGGGCTTTTGTATTTGGAATTCAAAACTATATTTCTAAATTTTGGTTGACCAGTCACTGTATTGATTTGCGGTCAATCATCAGGGAAATGACCTGTCCCCTTCCGGAAGTGGGACCCCACAGGTAATGACGTGCGTGTCCGTCTGGGGATAATATTACTTGGGGATATTAAAAGTTTAATACTCTTCGTATCGTGTTTCGATGTTTTATTATTATGAGTTAATGTGATAAATTCTTCGAATGACTCACGACGCATCAGTTTATTAATACCAGAGTTAAAATGATTTTCCCCTGTCTATTAAATTGAACTTATTACGGTTATTATTTAATTAAAATTATTCATTCGTCTGACGTGTTCAAAATGCAACTTTGGCACTTACCTACTCGTTGTTCAATATATTTGATGTCATTTAGATTTAACTACTTAGGTACCTACCACTGACCTTCTTAAAATCTAGTAAAAGTTCTCACAGATCATCGTACACTTCCCTACAGTTTCCTTTATTCGTATTTCTATAATGTAACCCACAATGCTGAACGCCAATTCTCTGTTCCAGGGTTCCGAATGCCCCTAAGAGCTGCATCGCGGAGATCTTCAACGGCGACACCACCGACGGAGGCAGCCCTATGAAGAACGGTTCTTCCCGCTCCCGCACCATCCGCGACACTCCCACCCGCCCCCGCGACACCCACTCCCGTCTCTTCGGGCAGGTTCGCGTAAGTACCTACCTACCTACTTTCTTACCATTCAACATCATCCTGGTTGTCTGGAAGATATCGATCTTAAGCCAATAAGACCGCCGATGACACGCTTGTTTCAACGATGTTTTATTGATAAGTTATATTTTTTAAAGCTCTTATCAATATTATGAATGCGTTGTTATATATAGTGGCTGTAGTATAATAGCTGGAATATCATACGCTACTTTTTTCAGAGTATCACGCGAGCGAAGTCACGGGCGGAAGCTAGTAATCCAATAGTCTTTCTCACGCTGGGCAAAGAGCCTTCGCTTTTTACAATTGTCTATATCTTGCATCAATCTAAGATTATTCGACCTGCGGTTTTAATATCATTGGCCGGTGGACGACCTGGTATCACCCACTTTTGGTGAGGTATTTTCTCTACCTATAGGTAGGTACTAGGTACGCCACTTCTGGTGCCTTCGGTATTGTGCGGTAGGTACAACTGTTCTCCAGTGTGGTCAGACTATCGTATCGACCCTGCACCGAAAGTCACCCTTTCTTTTAATAATGTTATTATTTGTGAACATCCAACTTTGTAGGTGGCTCCTAGTTTTTAGTCTGATATTTCTTATCTCTTCAACAATCAAACGCAACACAAAAAAGTTACTCGAGTCGCAAAGTTGATTGACCTCAACCGCATTGATTCGTAGCTTTTCTCAACTACAAACAGCAAGAAAAAGAAAAGGCTTATCGAGTTTGTTGCCACAAAAACACGTTAAACCTATCGGCTCATAATTTATTCAAGTACACAGTACTTTAGCGCTTTGCCTTATCGGCATAAGTCACGAAAGCTAAGGTCTAGCCAAGCGTCTTGTCTGAAATTATGTTTTCGAATGAACGACGAGCACCTTAAAGGTGAAGCAAACTAGTTATCGAAGAGTGCCACTTGAAGGTAATTCGCTGCAATGCAGAAATGTAGTTTCAGACAACTCCGACGAAATTATGTTGTACGGTTTAAGTGCCAAGTGCTAAGTTTAAAGGCTCATTTGCCATGCACCTTTGTTGGAATTTCTACATTATTTAAAAGTATGCAGTATCAAAGCAGAAAGGTTATCGTAACAAGTGAGCTATGGTCTTCAACCAACTTTAAAAGTTGTCTCTAGCCCCCAGAGAATCTCTCAAAACTGTTCTACTACAAATCCCTCTGTCAAACTGCACAATTACAATACCAAATCAACCATCACAAAGAACGCATAACTCAACGGGCTCTTCTATAATTCCAGGGAGCAAACAGCTCAGTGGTCCCATTGGTGACCGACACCATCCGCAGCAACATCCAGTTCGGCGAGGGCGAGCACAGCCCCGCCCACTCGCCGAAGATGAACGGCAGCGCAACCTCCACGCCCAGCAGAGGTGAGCCGGCCGCCGCTGACCTCTGTGAGTCCCCCTTGTTGTAGGCACGATGCACTATGCAACGCATGTGGAATAGACACGGTCGGGGGTGGAACCTTAATACTACTTGTAATAACCCACTTTTTTACCATATCCATCCTGGGATTTTAAATCAGGAGTGCCTGCAAGTTTTCTTACGATTGCTTGTGGCTCTGCCCAATCTCATTAGCTATATTGTGGTGATAATGTGTATGTATAATACTTTAATACTTACACTACACTGGTTCGAAACTAGTGATACGACTAGATAGACTTCAGTGCTCTATCCTTTTTATCAAGAACGCCAAATTTAATTTTTCTCGACGCTAAGCCGGTCTTCCGAATCACGAGGCAGGGAAAGAGCTTTGGAGAAAATGGAGTGAGACGATATTTTTCTTGAACTCATGAGTAATTTAGATTGAATGAAAAATCGGTCGCATGATGAGAAACACATAAACGGAACCGTTGTAAGAGCAACAGGTTTTTTTATTAGGTGTAATTTGGTTTTGGTACGGTGGTTTAAGTTTTAAAGACAGTGGTTAACTTATTTGCGAATCGTAAAGATTGCTATCGCTTTAAGCCGTTTATTTTAGTCGATGGTAATTACTTAATTATTCAGTACCCTGATAGTTAGATATGAATATAAGTTTAAGAATTACTTTCTCCGAACTTTTTTGCAATGATCTTGTGAAAGTTATTAACAAGTAAGCGATTAGCGGTGCAACTTGTCATAATCGTATAGATGCGACAGATTTGTCGCTCTCTTTCGAAAGTAGTTCACATCTCGGCTAAATCCATTTCATTTCACAATCCGTACATTTCGCTACACAGGAAGAGGAATGTTCTGAACATTTCTACGACTGCGTGTGGCTTAGATTCCTCGACCGTGTTCCACTCCATATTTATATTAGCACTCGTGCACGCTACGAGAACCAGCGCTTTATATTATAAAAATAACCTATTCATATCGTGGCTGGACTTAATCGTCACCCGACTAATTGACTAATGTATTGCAATAGGTAACACAGAGAAGACTGAACATGATATGCTTTGAAGCATGATTTATATATGTATATCCACTAAAAACTATGGTTATACTAATAAATTTATATCTACTAATAAATTGAAATGCATTACGTACGATATATCTAACCATAACAATAAATGCACGATCATAAGTTACACTCTAGCAATTATTGTAACAGGGCCAAAGTTTCACTTGTTGAAGCTTCGGCTCTGAATAGCGTAGTTCGAATGAAAACCGATTGTTCTGAATGGTCAGCATCGTACACGCCTCCGAAGAGGAATCCGGTGACTGGCGACGGAGTGTACGTGCTGCCGCCGCGACGCCGCCATCCGGCCATCTGTCTACGAGGTGCCGACCCGACTGAACTCCCCAACCCCACACTCCCCGACCCGGAAGAATACGACCCTATCGCTCCACAGCCCACACACAGATACTTCACCCGCGACTGGCCTCCAAAACCCGCCAACTACTACGTCGAATCCACCTCTAGAGCAGCCCCAAAAACCCGCCTTACACCATACACACTCCTCGGACTCAAAACCGATGATCCGGAACTATGCCACCCGGTTATTGACCCTGACTCCTTGTCTCCTCAACTGGTCCTCGACAGGCACTGGCCTCCGTTCCCAGCTCAACATTACCTTGAACCTTCCGATCATAAGAAACCGTATCATCCTTTACCGCCGTACGCCTTCGTCGGCATGACTTCTGCTCTTGGAGACAGGCCGCAGCCTGATTACAAGTACAATCCTATCCCCGCTCTGGATGGTCCTATCGATCCGTATCTCATCGCGAATACTAACCCTCCTCCCACACTGTTCAGATACGAACGCGATGGGCCTATACCAGATTTGACCCCTCTACAAACGGCGGTGGTGCCAGGGCCACACACTCTGACCGGTTTCCCTCCCATATTCCCCAAACACGTCCCAGGGTACCTGTTCTCTCTCAATCGGCATGCTGATGACTTCAACCCAAAGACGTACTATGTAGATTATGTCCGGCGCAGAGAAATGGGTGGGTGTTCAATTTGAACTGAAGGAATGCTGCACCAACATAAACATACAAACAAGGGCTTTATTTTTTATTTGCTTACGAAAGAACTGTGAATACGATTCCTTCAAGTCCTCGAATTAAGCACTCACAATATATTATTATTTGCTGCAGTGTTTTGAAGATGTTGATACTTATTTTATGAAACAGTCACATCTGAAGTCTCTAATTAAATTAAGGAACCATTTCATTGTTCCTTATTTACCATTATAAGAAATGAGGGACATCCATATAGTTAAAAGTTTTATTTCCGTAAGGCTTCCTAGATGGCGGTACAGTCACACCGGAACAACCGAACGAAATAAAGATAGAAAATTAGTTATGAATTAACTAGTTGATTTGATAACCGGTTATTTGGCTCGGCTATTCGCTCGTTTCAATGAATTTACTCTAATATAAATGTTTCCTTAATTTTAATTGCAGACTATGTGGACTTAAATTCTTGAATAGAGCTTATTTATTATTATATTCTGCTTGTACATATTGTTGTAAATGTGTTTGTATTGTGTTTAGTTGTAATAATTGTGTATTTCATATTTCCTCGCACGCCTTATTCTTAAAACCTTTGTCTGTAGATTTGAGATGTAGACAATTTGAAATAAATAAGCTAAACTAATGTCGATAGTCTCTATTAAAAGTAGGTAGGTAACTCGTTTAGTTTAGTTCCTAAATCTTAATGTTTCTAAAAAGTTGTTTCAAGTATTTTCTTAGAAGTTTTGCATGTAAGATCATCTTTTTCGAAGTTAAAAAGTCACGTACTTGGTAGAACCCATAATGAAGTTTCTTAGATGTTCATCCCCATTTTAGCTTTCTATGATGGAGTTGTCACTGAAGATGTTTTTGAATTTTTGCAGAAGGCAATCCTATCACCGGTGACGGGTACAAGTCGATGAACGGACAGATCAACATGGTGACTTCACTCAACGGCAACAGTCAAATGATCAACCACAACCGCGTACCACCCGGCGGGTACTCTTCCGGTCTTTGGTAGACTACCCTCACTCTGCGCCAACTCCCCCCCCCCCCCCACCACACTGCGCTATATAAGCTCGCGTACACCCGAGAAGCAAATACTAGCCGTTCAACCACCGGCAAGCGCTCATCGATAGTATTTTAAAACTCCTTTAAAATGCGTAAAGTATTATCGGTTACATCAAATGCATTTATTTATTTCCCCTAATTTCATAACTAAAAAATTTAGCACTAGGCATTTCTTTAGTTAACATGCACAGAAAAAAAGCAAGGTCCTTAAATTCTGAATGGTATATGTTGTTAATTAAATCCTTAGCCTTTCCCAGTAGCAGTTTCATTCGTATATTTTTTAGAATAGTGATAGATATTTTTGTAATAGTTATTATTCTATAGATAATGTAAAGATTTCAAGTGTTGCGATTTGAAACTGCAGCTTAGGAATAATGCATTTCTTGAGATTCCAGTTTGATGTGGTTTCAAATCGGTCCACTGATTTAATTTATAAGATCTTGAAATGTACTCTTTCATACTTGTACGAATATGTTAAACCCATTGATATTGTGAATTAGGAGTGAGGAAACGTATCAGCAATATACCAAAACGAATAGTGCCTTGATTGGTGTTGAGAAAAAATTCTATAAGAATCGATATGTTTGAAGGGCTAGACAGTTATGTAGGTACCTTTTGGAGATATATAATGATTATATATCTATATTTCACGGTATAGAAATAGTAATCATACGGCACTAGGGCTCATTGATACAAAAATTAACATTAATCATTAATATATTTGAATAGTATCTCTAATCTCGTTTGTTAAATTTCATTTATAACGTAATATTTATAGATGGTTTATAATGCATTTATTTTGTCTTTTTATACAAGTTTATTTTATTTTTTAGTTTATTTCTACTTGTTTACTATTAAGCTGAATTTTGTGAGGCGAATCGAATTAAGAGCAATAAAGATCTTAGTAGTATTGGTATACAGATTAGATTTGCCTGGCAGTGACAGCTCGATTAAATTAAAGACGGATTTGAACTCATGGTCCATTATCTGTTAACAGTAAGGTCTCTAAGGACCATAGAAATACTTAGTTTAACAGTATAATATCTTTTAGACTTAGCTTAGGCATATCATCTTTGTAAAAATTTAATATTCTAACATAAATTTGCATAATCACAGGCCTAACTGTAACAAATTGTTAATAGATAATAACCATTATTTCAAAATAAAGTTTTTTATTATTTATTTTTGTTTTATTTAATCCTCCATTATCTATCCTAGCACCTTTAAGAAACAAGTCAATGATGTACAAAATCAACAATTTTATTTAATATTGCTAAGTTTTTGTAATAAATATCTTAATGTAATATCTAACTAATCTTCAGGCAATTAATTAATTCATTAATCTTAAAGCAACTTACATAACTTCTTTTTCACTTAGCCCATTTGACTCTGTACTTGTACCTTTTTTGTCTTGTTGTGTCGGGGACTCAATCTCAAATGTCACTGGGCCATCATTCTGTATGTTGACTTGCATGTAGGCTCCAAATTTGCCATCTGAACCAAAAGACAATGTAATTAACTTAATATACATAATAATACAATGAAGATATGGTAATTATTAAAAACATTCTGGTAGTAAAACCAAAGCACCTATCATATTTGACCAAAATAAAATATATGCTAAAATTTTTAGGCTATCCTCTCAGCTTAGTCTGTCTTGCCCACAGGAAAGACATGGTAAATTACATGCGGACCTAAGTTTTCCTGTTTTTGGATCTAATCAAATCTAGTGAATACAAATAGTCTAAACAAAATTTTTGGAGCTCATATTACCTTTTATTTTCTCTGGAATGTAGGCAGCTTTAAGAGCTTGAATGAAACTCTCGTAGAACTCTTTTGATTTGTCTCCAGGCATTGCATGGTGAAAGTCTGGCTTTGTACCCTGGAATGAGAAAAAATATTCAAATGTATGAGAAGTTTACAATTTGGTTTTGCATTATTTCATATTCATTAAAGAGCATGTAAGGTGACTGACGTCCCGCGGTGGGGTGTATTGTGCATTATCCCCCCTGCTAACCCTCCCCCAGCCAGCCCAACTCCTTGAAGTATCGGAGGAGGACCTTGGGATGTTGGCAGCAGCGTTCCAGTACCCTCGATGATGTTGAGGCTGTAGGTGGTGTTGATGAGGTCGATGGTGATGCCGTGCAATTCTCGATGACCGTCTGCAGTCCCGATTTATGTCTTATTTCATTTGTTGCAGAACAATGTAGCGTCACATGTTCCACAGTCTCTTCCTCCTGGAAGCATCCGCGACAGAGACTACTGTCCGTTACTCCTATTTTCAGTAGATGGTGATTAAGCTCACAGTGTCCTGTGATAATGCCCACCATTGTACGAAGGTCCTCGCGTCTCAATTTCAATAGTGTTGATGTGAGGCGTTTGTTGCATTTAGGGATCAGTCTTCTAGTGTGATGGCAGTCCTGCCTTTGCTCCCATTGTTTTTGATGTTCTTTTTCACACTGGATTTTCAGCCTGTTTTTGATCTCCGTTGACGTGGGTTTGCATATTTTGCTGTCCTCCGCCGTCGGAATTTTCTTTGAACCCTCCCTTGCTAGGTAGTCTGCTCTTTGGTTTCCTTTGCAGGAGCCATGGCTTTTGGTCCATCTGATTATTACTTTGTGTGTCCTACCTAGTTTTTGTAGCTCCTCGTGACATTGCGCTAGGCAGGCCGACCTTGTGTCAGATCTGTCCAGTGCATTCATGAGCGCTGCGCTATCCGTGATGAAGATAAGCTTCGTGCAAGGATTTATGACCTGATTTGTAGGTGAGTCTATTGCCCTACGTATTTCCTTTGCTGCTAGCAGAAGCCCCATGGTCTCTGCTTGTAAAGCAGTCGTTGTGTTGTTTAGTGGTTGGGCCTTCTCTAGTCCGGCTTCCGGGCAGTATAAGCCGCACCCTGCTTTGTTTCCGTGTCTTGCTCCATCTGTGTAAATGTGCAAGGCTTTGATGTTTGTTTTGGGGTCCTCTTGTCCCTCCTGTCCCTGTGGTTTGGCTATCTCATATCTTTTGTTAGTCAGATATGTTGTCGCTATTCTGTCTGACCCGTTCAGCGCTTCAGGAATAGCCTGAAGGGCTTTACTCAGTATTCTGCAGTGATTTGTCTGCTTGGCTTCTCCCTTCCATTGGCCAGTGGACTTTATGCGTAGTGCAGCTGCCATCGCCTCCTGTTGTATATGGAGGTGGAGGGGCATTAGGCCTAGGAGTATATCCAGTGCTGCTGATGGTGTTGACTTTTTGCAACCGCTGATGAGGGAGCTTGCCAGTCTTTGTACTTGTTGTAGCTTGTTTATGGTTGTGATGAGATTTGTTCTCGTCCACCAGACCACTGCCCCATATGTCAACACAGGGCGTACCATGACGGTGTACATCCATAGGCAGAGTTTAGGGTTTAGCCCCCAGTCTCTGCCTACCGCCCACCTGCACTGCCATAGCACATTTGTGGCTTTTGTGGTCGTATGTTCTAGTTGTTTGCCCCAGAGGAGTTTACTGACTGTGTCATTAGTTGTTGCAAAACAGTGTGGTGAAAAAAGAAAAGTACACCTCAAGAGGCTCTTTTTGTGTACTTGATACATGTTTTCAAACTTTTTTCCAGTTTCCTCACAATGTTTTCCTTCATCACGGTACTTCATCCAGTACTGGTATGAAGCACATAATTTTTTCTAACAGAAAAATCCATTGGCTCCCACCGCATTCAAGCCAGATCTTAGGGTCACTACAGCCAGGCCACCCCTCTTAGGGTATTTGATAGTACCTACCTTCCAAGTGTTATAAAGTGTGAATTGACTAACACACAGTACTTCTAGTTGTTTGTCGACTATACTCTTCTTCCATCTCTTGTTATCGTCACCATCAAACAACTTCATACTAAGAAGTTTACGAACACTGAAACATAAGTAGGTAGGTCCATATAGATAGATAGGTAGGTAGATTGGTTAACAACAGCTATGAGTTCATTAATTTTAATGCCAACGGGTAAAGCTAACAAGACTAAATATTGAGAAGATTTTACCAGTATTCTATGTCTTTTTTAGTGTCGGTATTACAAATGCCCACTAAAACACATATTCCTTGTTCTATGCCGCTAATTACTTCACCGTTCACTGAAAATAAAAGAATAAAACACTGCAATATAAGACGAACATAGATACCATAGCCTACATTTTAATTTACTTATTAAAATGCGCTGAACATTCATTATCATAAAATGTAACTTACCAGACACGCTTGCATTCATGACTCTTTGCACAATTGCCTTCATTTTGTAGGCATGTAGTCATAAAATCCGATTTATTTCTGTTCATGCGTCCATCCAATCCAAAACCTAATAATACGTACATATTTGTTATGAATTGGAATTTGAAAAATATGACGGTCGGGCGGGGGGGGATTTGACCTGTCATTTTGACATTGTCATTTATCATTAACCATAGACAATTGTTTTTTCTAAATGTTAGTACCACGTCATACTCCAGGTTATTTATGCTTTGTGAGTTTACTACTCAACACTAGATGGCAGTAAATTAAATAAAACTGAAGTTTGAGTTTAAAATAAACATAAACATCACATTACATACAGAATTATGCTAAATATGTACCTAGTTATATTTAAGTTGATTTACAGTTCTGAGTTACGGATACATAAATCAAATATTTAAGATAAAAAGCAGGTTTCTCTAGAGGGCGCTAAATGAAACCAAACCGAAAATAGTTCACAAACTATATCACAGATGACGCTACTTAAATTCCGTTCACAATGCTCAGCTCATAGACCTCGTCGAATCGTCGCTCACCAATAATTTTTATCCAGATGTTTGCCCAGCCAGTGCATGCGCGCATCACGTGGGCTACCCACGTGCAAATTCATTGCTGCCGAAATCCCGCGTACCTCTATGTAGGTAGTCATTTATTACCTCTGTATTATTGGCAAGGTAAGCATAAGGTTGCCACCTTCTACTTCATTATTTAAGGTTTACCAGCATGAAAAATATCCGAATTATTTTCATCATCAGCCCACGTCAGTCCACTGCTCGACATAGACTCTCACATGGTACCTAGGTACGCCACGGATTTTTTTACGGGAGACAAAATAAAAATGAATACAAATAGCTTTTTAAACCTCCAGGCTCACGAGGTCGTTGATAATGTCTAAGACCTAGGGGGTAGTCAGGGGCACGTCCAAACATTACATTTACATACCCACAGATAATAAATAATTAGTACTATATACCTACGTGACAGTTTGCAAGCATCTCGCCCTTGTAACATCTTTCAAGATCTCGCCGTTAGTAGGTACATGAATACTAAATTGATTTCCTCACAAATTAAAGCAGCATTGTTTTATGACTTTATTTATTTTTAAAATGTATTTATTATTTGGAGCCATAGCTTTTAAAAGGTTCTTCGTTTTGCAAAGGAAATAAATAAAAATCTTTACGTTTAAATTAAAAATTACATGTACCTAACTTATACTGTCGTAATAAAATAAAATTGTAATAGGTAAATACGAGAGTTTTGTTTACCCCGTATTTTGTTTTGGCTGAAAAACGGGGTAAACCGTAAAATACGGGGCATCTGGCAACTAGATAAGCGGAGACTGGTACCATACATTATTTTATGAACTAATGAACTAATACATAAAATAGAGTCCTCTGATACCTACCTAAAACTATCAAGCAATCAAAATACCGATACAGGTACCTACTTAATTAATTAGTAGTGCATGCATACCGGAAACTTCTTCTTAGTAAAATTGCACATAATAATGTATCTAGTACTTAGGTAGGTACTATTTATTAGTAATTGATATGTAGGTACCTATTCTGTGACTGATGTGAGGTCAGTCCACTTCCGACCACAGATGAGAGAGCAGTTATTTGCACGCACGTTGCAATTGAACGTGACTCATAGTCTGGGCAGTCTGTCTGGTGAGAGTAGGTATTTAAGTACCTACCTATTACCTGCACCTAGACTCGATGAGAAGTTTATAATTTAGATACCAACATAGAGAGAATTTCAGTCGATTCAGACATTCCTTAAAATTTATACTTAGCTTTGTATAAATTATTTACTCATATGTAAGTATCAAATTAAGTTATTCCATACTTGCTTAAATGAAAAACCATAAATATTAATAATCATCATCATCATCTTCCTGCCCTTATCCCACTCTATGAGTTTTGGCTAAGTTGTTTTATGACCGGCCGCCTGCCTGACGTCAACCCCCCTTGGGAATATTTGCTTATTGTATCTCATCATGTTGGAGAGGATACTATCCCTTAGTCAACTTTTACGACATGCTCGTGGAGAGAAGCAGCTGGACACATTCTATGTTTTTTCTTTACTCCCAGTCCAGCTGAGAAGTAAAGAAAAATATAAATATAAATATAACGTTAAAATGTTTACTATAACGTTTGATACCTGAAAATATATGGCACTTTTTGAGAGATTTAACAACGTTGGTAACTATGGTAACGAAAGTTGGTAATGAACCTGCAACCATAAGATCAGAAGGCGAGGGTGCTACCCACCAACCAGTGCTGTCATGCACCAATGGATTATTTCGTTCGAAAAAATTATGAGAGGATGGTATATAGGTGCTGGGCAAGCCTACACTATCTAAACTCATCCCGGGCACTACAGCTCGTTACTATAGGAAATAGTTGCCTCCTGACGCTGTATAAATAGTCTAATATAGATGCCTTAGTTTATAGTAACGAACTCAGACCAAATAAAAAGAGAAGACGCCACGCCGCGAACAACAAAAGTGAAGCCACACAAAAATCGTGCTCCTGCAAGTAAACATACACGCTCACGCACACACACCTACCTACACTAAAACCATGCTCATCGCTCTAAGTACGTCACGAGTCTTAAAAATAGAATTATGTCTTCCTGTGTAGTGAAAACTTGTAAAAACAGCAGCAAATCACATAAAAAGTCTCACGGAATCACTTTTCACTTGTAAGTTACATCAGATATACAATATTCAACACAGACTGCTTAAAATAATAGTTCCTACAAAAATAAAAAAAGAATTCTCGGAAGATCCCATCGGACTTTTCAAGCGTTGTGGGATCATACCAATACATAAAAAAGTAAAACTAAATTTGCTTACAGAGCAATACCTTCGTACAGAAATACAAGTTCCTTTACGTCAACGAATAGTCACTAGAAGCACTAAACACAAGAAATTGCAAATACCTAAGTTTCAAAATGAATATGGCAAAAGAACCTCTCAATATTTAATTCCTAAACTTATTAATAATTTGCCATTAGAAATTAAAAATAAAATTACACTAAATAACTATAAAACTATACTAAAAAAACATTTTCAAAATTCATAATTATTTCATAATGTTAATTAATATTTTTTTGAAGATATGTGTAAGGGAGCATCCTTTATCAGTTTCGTAGTTACAAGCGCACGCGCACAAGCATAACTTTATGACGCAATCCCTACCTATCATTGCATACAACTCACCTGACGGGCGGGGCCGATTCTTTGTAAAGACGTTCGTTTGAATGTGTGCTATCCTATTGTTACCGCTGTGCGCGGTCGCTGCTGATTAGGTAGGTATCCCTTATTATTGTTATTTTAGACGTGTTTTCTTACTCAAACTTTTGATAATTTTATAAACGAGAACCTAGTGTTTAGACAAACCTAACATAGGCTTACAAACACTATTAACCAATGTTTGTCAATTCAATGAAATAAATGAATATATCTATCTAAAAAAAAAAAAAAAAAAAAAAAAGTACTTCAAATAACTTCGTTTTAATTATTATACTATGAATTTGAGGTTACTTGGAACACACAACCTTAAAACCTTCGACACACGCATAGATAAAAAGGTGGCTTCACTTTTGTTGTTCGCGGCGCGCGCGGGGCCTTTTCTTTTTATTTGGTCTGAGCTTACTAATTATTGTCAAAAATGCTAGTTACTGCGTTCTTCACTAGGAGGGCAGACACAAATGAATACAAATACTTAAGAAACTTCTTAGAAAATGAATAAATAATTATTATTTGTTGATTTTCCCAGTTCACGTGGGTTTATGCCGCGGGGAAGTATCCACGTGCGCAAGAATTATGTATATTCGTTTTAAATACGCGCCTGCGAACCGCGTGATTCAATGTTTGTAGGCATGTTACTTTGTTAGTCGAACTCTATATTGGAAACTAGTCAAAAGCCCCGCGGCTTTATTCGCGTTGCTTCTTTTATAAAAACTTCAGCTTTCCGCTGCATGCTCCTGGAACGGAATTTCGGGAATTCCTTTATTAGCGCACCCCTACACTATAGCAGGAATATACCTACCTACATTTCATGCATCTGAACGTATGGTTTAAGGAATCTATCAGACAGAAGGCGTTCGCGCGTTCAAGCGGTCAATTTTGCGCTCGTGTTATTGACCACAAAATTAATAATTCGTCTTCTGATGAAGAATAATCGTCAAGAAACATGGACACAGTAGGTAGTGGTAACGCGTAGACCGTCCAACAGCGGGGTTCGTGGGCTACTGCACGCTCACGCAGAACGTGAACACGGAACGCATGAACGCGTGATCGCCTTCTGTCTGATAGATCCGAGCTGTCAGTCAATACCGTAAGAGAAGATTAAAATGAAATACTGTTCGTTCGCTAAGAACATTACTTGAGAACGGCTGAACCGATTTGGCTATTTATCGTGATGAGAAGAAAAATTTAAAAAGTTGTCCCGAAACTTTTCAGTTTCGATTTGTTACTGAATGAATCCTTAGCTTTTTCATTTGATACGTATTGAAAAGAAATATATAGGTACCTAACTTGAAAATTTATCTGGAAAATACAACAATAACTACTTACCTATTTACGAAGTTAAGCCGTTCTTGCCTTGAGTAATGAATAGAATGAATGAGACATTATATATGAATGCACGTGTTTAGCTCACCTTTGTAACGAGAAAGGCCGCAAAAACAACGTGAAACATTGTACTAACTTGACACAATTAATGTTTCATTGTAGACGTGCAACTTCACAAAAAAATGCTTTCCTTTGTGAATTTCACTTAATTAACGTTTGACATAGGTACCTACATATTTATTTACATACATATTATCACGCCCGTACTCCTAACGGGGTGGGCAGAGCCACAAGTAATCATGAGAAAACTTGCAGCCACTTCTGATTCAAAGTCACAAGATGGATATGGTGAACCATGGTGACAGGTGATCAGCGCATCGCTCATATTGGTAGATGGTTTATCATAAAATAAAGAGTATACTATCCTTTAGCTTATCTTAGAGAAGCAGCTGGACACATTCTATGTCTTTCTTTACTCCCGGCCCAGCAGAGAAAATAAAATAAAAAAACGAGCTCAAAAATTTTTAAGTACCTATTATAAAAAGTGAATCTCGACCATTGCCTCCATGAGAAGAAATAGCTTATGTAGCGTAATTTTACATACATACATAATCATCACGCCCATATCCCTAATGGGGTAGGCAGAGCCACAAGTAAACATAAGAAAACTTGCAGCCAATTCTGATTTAAATTCCTAAAATGGAAATGGTGAACCATGGTGACAAGTGATTAGCCCATCGCCCATATAGGTGGTCCATCATTTTGGAGAGGATACTATCCCAGTCGACTTTAACGACATGCTCGGGGAGAGAAGAAGCTGGATGCATTCTATGCTTTTTCTTTACTCCCAGTCCAGCAGAGAAGTAAAGTAATATATAAAGTAATACGTAATTTTCTTAGGACAATAATTAGAGCAGAAGGCAGAAAAATTATCTCGCATACGACGACCGTATAACACGTGCTCGTAGAAACTGTTTATAATCTGTGGCAAGGTCGATGTTTCCTTGATGATCAATTAATGTATTTAGCTAAGGATATTATGTAGGTAAAACCGATTCCCCTTCTTATAAAAGGCGACTCATTAGTCGCCTTTACCCGGTACTCATTAGTACCCGGATATTTTCGGTTAAATTTCTTCTAACAGACGACGGATCGTTTATTACCGTAGCAACGTTGTTATCTGTCAAAAAGGGACGTACTTACATATTTTGACAGACAAACCCCAAAATACTCAAACGCTACTCAGAGTTGAGCACGTCTCAAATCACGGTTTTTTTGATAGTTTTTGATGAAAATCTGTCAAAAACTCGTTACTTAAGACGTTATCAACTCTGAGTCGCATTTGAGTATTCGGGGGATAATGTTTGCTATGTACCTAGGTAATTAACGATGCGACGCCCGTAAGTAAAATATTGGCACAGGGCAAATAAAAAAGTTCTGCCTATTAAGTTTATTAGTAAGACTGTTTAAAAATTCGTAAAAGTAAGATAACTGAATAAATTAAAGTTTTATTGGTTTTCAAAATAGTAGAGATAGGCAATTTAAACTTAAATTGCTACAATTCTGTCCATATACAATGTCCATGAGGCGACCCTAATTCTTGTTACGTAAATTTTAGCGTTCCTTACTCGAAGGGTGTCAATGGGACCCTATTACTAAGCCTCCTCTATCGGTCCGTCTGTCAGCGGGCTGTATCTCATTAACCGTAATACATAGATATAGAGTTGAAAATTCCACAGTGTGTTTTTATTGCCGCTATAACAACAAACAATAAAAATAAAAGGGCGAAGAAACATTTTTGAATGTACGATGGTACGGAACCCTTCGTGTGCTAATTTGACTCGCACTTGACCGTTTTTTTGTTGAGTCCTTGACCACAAAGACGGTTATAAGTACAGTATTTACAAAATTTTAAAAAGAAATAAAATAACAAGCGAAGTATTACTTTTTCTTTGTCGCGACATTGGGGACTACGCCGTAGATAACGCGTAGTGACTACGACGAAGTCCGAGCTACGATACGTAGCTGTGACTTCAGATTGCGCATGTTTACATTTCGTACACGTGCATATAAAATAACGTAGGTACTTCATATTATTAATATTCTGAAGACACATTATTCCGGATTCTATTATAGGATAAATATTATTCTTACTGAAAGAAAAAATAAATTGAACATCAGAACAAAAAATTATCAGCCATGTCTAATTTTCATTAAAATAATGTAAAAGATAATGAGTAACATCATAAAAGTTATGCGAAATGTTGTAAAGTAATCTAGAGAGATTCTATGCGTCTTTAGAATAATTTCTTCAGCACACGTCACACCATGTCACACCCCATGGCTGCGAGAGTGTTATGTCAGACGACAGGTGTAGTCTAGTCAGGAACGTGTCCCTTTGAACGTGCAGTTTCAGACTCATTCTCACAGATTATTCAATAGCCGGGGCCTTACGTCAGCGCTCTTGAGTTTCGTATCTGTTCGGATCGTAGTTTAGAATTAGATTTTTTATGATTTTAAATCTTACTTACGAGTACATTATAAATGCGAAAGTTTGTGAGGATGTTTGTGCCTCAATCACGCCTAAACGGCTTAACGGATTTGAATGAAACTTGGAATATACATAGTACATATGCTGGATTAACATATAGGCTATTTTTTATCCGGGTACCAAGCGATCGAAGCCGCAGGCGGCAGCTAGTATGTATATAACGAATAATCTTAGCCTAGATAATTATTTTATATTTGTGATGAAATGATGCCATTTATTATAAGTCTTGTTTCAATCACAAGTCGATGATAATTTGATAAAAGAAAACGGTTCTTGCCATCGAATTAATCAAATAAAAATAATCATGACATGTTTTTTTATAATAAGTACGATATTTTATGTTTTTTTGATTAATTACTGTGTTTTTGTCAAGAAAAAACCAGGATAGAATAACACTTTCTTAGCTAGGCAAATTATTTGGTATCATTAAAACTAATTCAGCTTAAACTATCTTAATCACTAATGAGATGCAAAAACTATAAATGCGAAAGTAAGTCTGTTTGTTAACTTTGCTGCTCTGAGTTTTCATCTACATTTTGTCTTAATTTTAGCCTAAATTTATTGCGAACGAAGTCGCAGGCAACACTAGTTATGTACAAAGTAAAGTATTATTAGTTATAAGTTTCTATCTGTTAATAAAAAAAAATATACCAAAAAAAGGAAAGTATTAGCTCATAAACTTCCGTTACATACTACGATAACAGTAGATCCTACACTAGAAACAGCTAAAAATAACCATAGACAATTTCGGCCTCAACACGTGTCTTGTTATCTGTTTACACGTCTGAGCAAGTAGCTATTATGTATGGTGATTTCACGTGAATTTGATATTAATATATTTCAACATTCGATTCCGCATTATCATAATCGCACTTGCTAGTAAACTCATTCATAAATAGGTCCCTCAACCTTCATTGTAGAATCTACACTATATACCAATGGTCTATCTCATAAAAAGTCAGAATAGAGAGTAGTTTACCTAGGTATCATACTAATATTATAAAGAGGAAAGATTTTTTTGTTTGTTTGTAACGAATAGGCTCCGAAACTACTGGACCGATTTCAAAAATTCTTTCACCAATACAAAGCAACATTATCAGGGTCCAGTATAATACATTTTCAAAAAAAATAGGGATCCGTAAGAAAATTTCAATTTTGTAACCCAAGGTAGAAAACCCAAAATAGTTTTTGGCGTGCGCTGCGAAAACTATTGATTATAGAAAAAAATAATAACACGCGTACGAAGTCGCGGGCAACAGCTAGTTTACAATATAAGAGTAAGATAGATTGAGCTTATATATAAGTATAATAATCATAATCTCGTATTCATCGTTCACAACCGTTATTAAAAAAATACATGATTTATAAAGAAATATTTAAACTTTGTTAAAAAACAGACACCAAGTGGTCTGTTACCTTTATAAACAAACCGTTAAACAGTTACTTTATAAATAAACAGTAGGTTAAGCTGTTTTTATTACAATAGAATAACTGAATGGCATCGTCTACGCTAAACATTAATAAGGTCAAAAAACAATGTTAACAACTGTGTAGGCGGAGGAAAATCCAAAAGCAGCCTTGATGTGCCGCTTATAAAAAGAGCCTGGGACCCTTTTTCACAATGTACTTAATAACGAATGCCCGCGAAGGTTACGTTTGACAGTAGCTCGCACTTGCCATTGACTGGCACGCTTTTGTGCGAGCTGGGCTTGTATAATTTTAGCTAGTAGCATTGCATCATGGCTTGTGTTTTAGAATGCAACCTTATTTTACAACCACCTTTGTAACAGCAGATATGTAAGATGTTAGCGAATCTTGTTGTAATAAATAAAAAAAAATCGCAAGCCGTCTGATTTTCATTTTTTTACTGGAGAAAGCAGCTCGTTTTGTTATGTGCGAAGTTTTCTTTGAAGCTGGCGTGCAAACACAACTAGCGGTGTATTGTATTGACGTAAAATACCCTTGGACGAAGTTTATTCGTCCAAGAAAATGCCAGTAGTCGGCATGCTTGTCTGCCAGTGCCTAGTATGCCAAATATAAGCATATGTACACATAAACAAACCAACAGTATGGTATACACCGGCCTTAATAGTTGTTTTGTTGCCTTATAATTTTATTGTATGTCTGTCAAGGAAATACTGGACGCAAATAAAATTATTATTGTTATTCTGTGATTATAGTGACGGTCTTGCAACTTTTAATCTATCCGAGCTTTGCAAACGGGCAATTTTTCAAGTCGTTCTTTTGTTGCAGTTTTATGGGTAAATACCTGCACCTAAGACTTTGTTGTGATCGTTGGTAATTTAATACTGATTATATGTATCATAGAATTAATGAACGGTCTGAATTGATAAATTTCAAAGACAATGAAATTTTTTACAGTCGAAGTATTCAATTCAAGCCTAGGGATTTGAATGTCAATTCATCATCATCATTTTCCTGCCCTTATCCCACTAGGTGGGGTCGGCACAACATGTTTTCTTCTTCCATCTCCTCCTATCACTCCTCATCTCAGTACTCACTCCTTTCATACGCATGTCCTTTTTCACACAATCCATCCATCTTTTCTTAGGCCTTCCTTTGCCCGTGTAATGTCAATTATTGTACAAAGAAACAATTGATTTGAAGAAAATAAATTATATTATTATTATGACTATGGTGCTAAGTAAACATGTTTTCGAATTCTGTTTGCTGAATAAAATTACCGACCTCTTTGTGGGTAATAAAAAACATCAGTCGCTATTCATTACCATCATGGAAGTATTGTGTGGGCACGTGTGCTATGCACGAGGACAAGGCTTACTAATGATGATGATTTACTCAATTAGGGTATCGACATTAGTACAAAAATACAAATGTTAAATCATTCAAAAAATATTGAATAGCAATTTATCAGCTCAGAATAGTTGTATAAAACTTCTCTGCTGGACTGGGAGTAAAGAAATAACATAGAATGCGTCCAGCTGCTTCTCTCCCCGAGCATGTTGTAAAAGTCGACTAAGGGATAGTATCCTTCAACATATGAGATACAATAAGCAAGTATTCCCAAGGAGGGTTGACGTCAGGCAAGCGGCCGGTCATAAAACACCTTAGCCAAAACTCTTACACCATGATCCAAAGATCATGTTGTGCCGACCCCACATAGAGTGGGATAGGGCAGGAAGATGATGATGATGATGATGAGAATAGTTGTAAAAAAATAATTTCAGATGTTTATTTCATTAATGTTCTTCTTTTTTTTTCGATGTCGGTAAGCCTTCATTCGCGCTCGTTTGCTTGGCATGTAGACCTTTACAATTATTTACCTCTCATTGTTTTTTCTTTAATAAAAAGCAAAAAGGAAGCTGCTTGGTAAACGTCTAGGTACGCCTAGGTAATAAGGTCTTACAACTATCACCTGCTCGAAAGTGAAATGTATAAAATTATAATACAAAATACCGACCTATGTATCTCCTAATAAAAAAAATAAAATGTTTTATTTATCTAAATTCTGTTTAAACTGTGATTAGTTATCAGATTAAAATATAGTATAGTTCGTGGTAACTTTGTACACAATAAAATGAAAGCGAGTTAGCAAGACAAATAACGTGACGTTCACGTGTAAAAATGAAGAACCCACTGACCTCAGAGGTAATTGAAAACATCCTTGATAAAGATTAATGATTCCACGTGACCACGTGACTTGCTCTTTTCAACGATTTTTGGGATTTATTTGGCACAATGGATTGATCAATCGTAATCTGTAGGTATTTTACATCAATATTTTAATTAATTATGTAACTTCCCGTAAATATAATTTGTTTTGTTATTCCTCCATTTACATATTTATAGGCGTTCACGTTTAAGCGCCTCTCAAAATCTGATAAGAATTAAAGGGAATTAAACAATGTTTAAAATAGTGACATTACCAAGTCAGTGAAAAATTAGTTCCCATACCAAAAAAGTGTTATGGAACTTGGTTCTACAGAACTGGCTGTACGCAGCCATTGCAATTTTAATTAAAAAAAAACAAAGCCCAAGGAAAGGTGGGAAAGTACCTTTTATTTAATCTATGGTCTAAGTGTAGGGCTACCACTCACGTGGATGATGCGGATATAACCAGTGAGCGAGTAGCCCTGACATAGTTCTTATTGATCGATTTTACCTTACAACTGTTAGTTAGCCCACGATGGATTATTCAGAAGTAAAGCAATTTTTGCATATAAAATTCTCGTGAGACGATTATAGTTACCTAGATGAATGTATTTCTGAATCTCTAAGACCTTTGGACTTTAAGAAGATGGGCAGAAGGCTTAACATCTCGATATTCAATGTCCCGATAGGGAAAAAGCTTCTTCCTGACGTTGTAAGTTAATATAAAGAGTGGGTAGAGACAAAGATTCAAAATAGTTGTTTTATGAACCATATTTGTTGTTTTCCTTGATGACATTCATTCAATATCTTAGGCGTCGTTACACAAGAGGCGAGTGAAGACTGTTCCTCCGTAGAAAACTGACTAATGGCAATTAATGAAATAGCCGACGGGATGAAAGTACCTGACACTAAAGAAAATTACTAAGTATCGCGACCGACAATTTAACGAGCCCTCCAAAGCACGCAAGTGCTCAGCTCGTAATGCCACTTGCGGTCACCTATCCCAGTTGAGCCCACGCACAACGTTGCTTAACTTCAACGAACAATCAAGAACGTCTAAGCAAGCTACGCCACGAGCGCTTTATCGAAAGAAAAAGATAAATACACATCCAAGTTATTACGTGTACTTCTACGCGTGTAGAAAATGTCACAGCCAAACCACGCCTGCGCTACTCGTGTACCTCTATAATCTAAATAATAAATAAATAAATATTATAGCGTAAATATTATATATATTACGTCGATAGCAACACGACAAAATAAAATGGTTATGTTATAGTGGGTTTAGAGGCTCTGTAGTTTAATAACTGCCATATACAGCTCAATTCAATGGTTTGTGTTTCATTGCTTTATATATTAGGTAGCTACTTCACAAAAATACCTCTACCGGACTCACTTTTTCTTTCATCACACTGGTTATTTCACTGTCACTAAGTAGTTACAAAGACAAACTACAATAACATTAAAAACTTTAAGGTAATCGGTATAAGTAGTTATCAAGGTCTTTTTATCCAAACTTGTCAACTTAACACCCTGAGCCCATTTACGGCTCTTTAGTCGACTGGCCCCGCTCGAACTGGCCCCTAGAGTTCAGTTGACCTAATGCATGTTTGGCATTGGTCAACTGGCCCCGCTTACAGAATTTGTTATTAGAATAGACAAGAAGAAAAGTGTTTCAACTTTTGTCGATATTATCATGGATTCAAAATTTCAAAGAGGTTGCCTGAAACTATAGAGAGGAAAAAAAGATTGACGAATAAACGAAGTACTTAGCGGCAATATAACTGTAGGCCATTGTTTAGAGGAATTAAAGTTTTAATTTTATCCTAAGGTACATTTTTTGTATATTAGTTATTAAGGACATTCAATCAAAGAGCAAGTTTTATGTTAGCATGTGATCATTAATGAAACGACTGTGATTTTTAAGTATCTATTTTAATTTTGTATTAGTGTATAATGTTGATTTTGGATAGTTCTAAGTAAGCATTATTCAAAAGACTCGTTTACAAATATTTTAAATTTTACTTTGTATATTGAGTTTGAATAGTTCTGAGTCACACTAAAAAACTGATTCCCAAACGTAACAAACGCCTCACATCAACTCTACTGAAAATGGGACATGAAGACCTTCGGATAATGGTGGGCATCATCACAGGACACTGTGAGTTGAATCACCAACTTCTGAAAATAGGAGCAACGGAGAGCGGCCTCTGTCGTGGATGCTTCCAAGAGGATGAAAATGTGGAGCACGTGACTCTCCACTGTTCCGCAACAAACGAAATAAGACAAAGCTTGGGACTGCAGACGGTCATCGAGCAATATCAGGCACCATCATCATCAACTTCGAAGGCACCAACAACGGCCTCAACAACACCATCGAGGATACTGCTGCCAACATCCCAAAGTCCTTCTGCGTTACTTCAAGGAGTTGGGCTGGCTGGGGGAGGGTTAGCAGGGGGAAAATGCACAATACACTCCACCGCGGGACGTCAGTGCAGATCTTTGTTCCCCTAACATTAATTAGAATTAGAATAAGTTCTGAGTAAGCAAGCATATATCAAAATGCTGATTTTTAAATATTTTAATTTTTGTTGTTGATTAGTTGATTAGAATACTTCTGATAAAGCATTAATCAAACGACTGTGACTTTTAAAAACTTTAATTTGATATTGTTATATATTGTTGACTTTGACTAGTTCTAAGTAAAACAAAAGAACCCAATAAATATAAGTATCATATTTATAACCATGATATTTATTTTTTGTTTATCTTGAGTACGTTTTGTACACATCTGTACACGGATTAGAATTTAGACAATAGATTTTTTGTTCAAATTAGTAACGGGGCCAGTCTACTAAGAAAAGTAATAAATTAAATGCATTTAGGTCAACCGGCCCCGTAGGGCCAGTTTTTTCCGGGGCCAGTCGACTAAAGAGCCGCATTTACGATCGAAAGATAAAAAAAGTAAGTTTGCATGAGCTAGTGGCCAGCTCTTGTGACGAAGTTTTTAGGCCGCCTGAAGGCCACCATCGTGGCTTAATGACTTAAAAGCCGGGACCGCCAATAAACGTGCCCACCGAAGCACGGAAGCGCTCAGCTCGTAATGCCACTTGCGGTCACCTATCCCAAATGTGACCGCGCACAACGTTGCTTAACTTCAACGATCAATCAAGGACGTCTAAGCAAGCTACGCCAAGTGCGCTTCATCGATAGAAAAAGATAAGTACACACCCAAGTGAAAGATTTGAAATCATAGCTTATCTTTAAGGATTTTTATGGCACTAGGCTAAAAAAATAAGCAAGTATTCCCAAGGAGGGTTGACGTCAGGCAGGCGACCGGTCATAAAACACCTTAGCCCAAACTCTTACAGCATGATCCAAGGATCATGCTGTGCCGACCCCACATAGAGTGGAATAAGGGCAGGAAGATGATGATAGGCTAAAAAAATACATTTGCATTCAAACCTCCCACACCGTTACCACAGAGTAAAACACATTCTTAGGTACTTGGTAAAGTTTTAGCGCGGGTTCGAACCCGCGACCTTTGCGTCCAGAGGCGTTGTCACGTGGTGCCACGTGCCGCGGGCCAGCCCTGACACAGTTAGCGCGCTCACGAGCGACGATAGCGCGCACGTGCATAGCTGACTTTGTTTTACTGGTTTTAAGGAAGGTGTAGGATTTGCGTACTTAATTGCTTTGTAAACAGTTTCACTGTGAAAGAGGACATGCGTATGAAAAGAGTCAGTACTGAGTTGACGAGTGATAGATGGAAAAGGGAAACATGTAGTGCCGGCCGCTGGGCCGGAACTACGTGTAGTGGGATAAGGGCAGGTAAATGATGAATGACGTAGGGCATTATTATAAGGTCCTAGTTTGAATGGTATGGTTTTGGTTTTGGTTTAAATGGTGTATAATAATGGTAGTATCCTTGTATAATGTCGGTTTGTTTGTCGATTATGTGATAATATATCGTATGATTGGCACAAAAGGAGGCCTTACCGCGTTGTAACCAGTCCTCTCGTATGGTGTCGACTAACAAGGACGTTTCTTTATAAAAGCTTTAGTAGAAGATCCCCATGGTCCTGTTGTTTTAACGATAAAAACAGTCAAAATCGATTATTTTTCATATACCTATGTTATTGAATGCGTGCATTTCTGTATAAAGTAAAGGAGTATTTCTCAAAATAAATGTACGTAACGAAAAAGTCGTTACGAAATCCTGTTACGAAATAGTTTCAAGATGTAACTAAATAGTAACTAGATATAGAGTATATTTGCTAGATAGCTCATGAATCGTAGTTATTGGTCTTGTTTCCTAAAGTGCGTACCTATATCGAGATGGTCGGTACAACATTAGCGTGACAAGACAGATACTTCGTGACTGTATACACTCAGCTTTACACCATACTTTTTCGTAACGTAACGAAATTCTTAAATAATGTTACGAAAAAGTAACAGAAATTAGACAAAACCAGGTTCCCAAAATTCAATGATTTGTCGTATCTTAAAACAGCAACTACAAAAACCTATCTAATGTTTATTTAATACGTGTCACGACAATTAAAATCAATTAAGACTTACCGTTTTGTAAAAAAATAGGCCTTTTAACTCCTGTCTCGAAAAAGTAGTTCCACTTTCACAACACGTCTTACTGATTTTCACACGAAAATAAATGGCGGAGACGCCACACTAACAACCAATCAGAATGAAACTAGTGTTTGCCTATATTAAAATTTAACGGATGCTTTCAGAAATAACGTGGAAGTAGAAATAAATCGTAACTAAAGAGTAGTAACTAAAAAGTAAATAGATACGACTCATTTTGTTTTTCGCAGTTTAATTATTTTTTTGTTATGAAACCACACAGAAAATCACTTTAATACAGAAACTACATATAATCAAGATTTGTATTATACAAAAATGTACAATACTAATGTTACCTAACATATTTTATGTAGCAAAAACGGATGTGGTAGGTAGGGTGGCAATTTAATTTTTGTATGAAAGTAAAAAAACATTGTTTTAAAAAAGTCTCTTAAAATATGAAAATACTAGGATTTTAATATTTATTTCTTCATAAATTTAAAGATTAATATAATTGTGACTGACAATTATGTTATTTCTATTTGAATGATTAAATAATAACATTAAACTTTTTCAATGTTTCAAAGCTCACTTTTTTTTGACAGAAGTACATTTATTTTGAGAAATACTCAAAGGGCATTTATTTCAGCGTGATACTAAAATTATTAATCATTATATTACCTACTGTTTTTATGTTTGACGGCTCGCCATTTTTACAGCATACGTCGCTAATTATGTCACTAATCATACTGTTAATATTATAAAGAGAAAAGATTTTGTTTTTTTGTTTAGTTGTAACGAATAGGCTCCGAAACTACTGGTCCGATTTCAAAAATTCTTTCACCAATAGAAAGCTGCATTATCAGGGACCAGTATAGGCTATAATATATTTTCAAAAAAAATAGGGACCCGTAAGAAAATTGCAATATTGTAACCCAAGGTAGAAAACCCAATATAGTTTTTGGCGTGCGCTGCGAAAACTATTGATTATAGAACAAAATAATGTACTACACGCGTACGAAGTAGCGGGCAACAGCTAGTACTTAATAATTAAGTAATTCCTTTTATACGTTAATATAAAAAAAACTATTTTAGCCCAACTATGTACTGGTGTCGTCTTATAAAACGCCATCCCACCCAAGTTATTCTAGACAGAGATTAGTGTTTTATCAGTAATACCTCATGTTTGTCGAGGTTTGCTGATAATGTTGACTGATAATAATGTGTATTTAGGTGAACGTCCTGTTGAGCTAGCATAATAACACTGTATTAAAGCCTAGTAGGTATTCGTACTTTATGGTAAAATGTGAATCAGGTTTATTCTAATTTTAAGTCCATAAGAATAACTACATACACACACATGCATAATATCAATCTCATATCCCTAATGGGGTGGGCAAAGACACTTGTAATCATAAGAAAGCTTGCAGCCAGTCCCAAAATGGAACATTATGGTGACAGGTATCAGCCCATCGCCCATACAGATGGTCTATCATATTGGAGAGGATCCCTTTTACGGCACGCTCGAGAAGGTCCCTTGGTTATCTAATATACTAACATATATTATAAATGCGAAAGTAGCTCTGTCTGTTACCTTTTTACGTCCAAACCGCTGTACAGATTTCGATATTAAAGGAGATAGATTACCTTCTGAGGAAGGACATAGACTACACTTGTCTGAAGTCAATGCGGACGAAGACGCGGGCAATAGTTAGTACTTGGTAATTACTATAAATAACACCCAACAATAACATACATAGTTCTGACCCCACACTAGGATTTCCTGTATCATGGATATCTAAAACTACCTACGATTAGGACCAGACACATTTATATTAATATCAGTGACTTTAAAGTGATATTGTATTATTTTCCATAACAGCAGCTCTGAACAAATTCACCTTGTATCTATTACAAAATCCTACAGCGTCTCTTTGTAAATCAAATGTTTTTATTCTTCCAAGATTCTAGGTCTAGGTCCCGTTAGGTCAATGACCTGTCTAACGTGTACAGAAAAGCCAAAGACCAGGTCACCGGTTTGTAAAAATGTTTTCAACATCACACAAAGTCAAACTTCTTTTATAAAACATAAATCAAATATTTAAGTTTTATTTTCTAAAATTATTTATCAATAGGTAACGTCACAGGTTAACGACCTCGATGATACTTATGTAGGTAAGATAAAAAAAATCCTGAAATTATAACTGAAAAACATTTCCTACAATTATTGGTTGTCACTATTATTATTATGTGGCTAGAGTCAGGCCAAAAAAAAAGACGGACTGTGTGAAAAGTTACATGAATAATGAAAGAAGTGAGTGTTGAGATGACTTTTAACAGAAGGACACGGAAGAAGAATACACCATGTTCTACCAACTCCACATGAAGTGGGGAAAGAATATAGAAATTTATGAGTGATGAAACAGTTTGTAAGAACAATGAAACCTATTTTTAAATTCACAGATTTTTTTTAAAAAAGGAAATAATAAAACGTACAGAAAAACAGGGAAAAACATGCCATTGTGCCCACAAAAAATATTTAAACCTATTTGCTAGTCCCGGTTTTCACGTTTCTTTAACAGTGCCTCGTCATCACGTTTTATTAAGTTTGTAGGCTATTATGACTACTTTATTTTGTTAAATTTTAATTTTTTAAATTATTTTGTTCTAATTTTAAAAACCTCTGACATCTCAATAAATTGAAAAATAGGTTTCACTGTCCCTGCAAGTTTCACTATGCATAGTTCTGTGAACTAAATGTATGCAGCTATAATCGAAGAGCTTTATTTCAAGGTTAAATAGTATTATAGTTAAAATCTTTATTATTTTATGTATGTTATAGTATTTTCTAAGTACTTTCAGGATTGTTTTTAAACAGCCTGCGCGAAAATACTCGTGTATTTTTAAGGTCGCCGACGCCGTAGCGAGTTGCAACGTCGGCGACCCGCAAGTAGGTCGGGCGGCACGTGCGCGCTCACGTGAGCCCGCCCCGTGACACCGAAATAACCGCGGTCGCTCCTTGCCCGGCCCTAATATACTGTCGTGTAATTTAGCAAAACTTGAGACCACTAGCTAGGGAACAAAACCGTCGTACATTAAAAAATGTTTCATGTATGGCCCTTTTTTATATATAAATATAAATATTTGTGAACGTTTCACACAACGCCATCGCTTATATAATCGTATGACAGTATTATAAGCGTAACAAAATATTAAAAATAAAAAAAAATTCTAAACTTAAAACCTAAAAAAAAAATATACGTTATCGCTAGCCCCAAACTAAGCAAATCTTGTACTATGGGAACCAGATGGCTGATAGAATACTTATATACTTTTTTTCTATTTGTAAATACATACTTATACAACACCCAGACCCGGAAGAAATATTTGCAGAACATACAAACATTTCTCCCGTAGCGGGAATCGAACTCACGCCTCTAGCGTCTCAGCCAAGCACTCGCCACTCCATGCCATCGAGGTCATCAAGTTTTATTATTTGATGTTATAAAACTTCTATTAGAAATACACACTGAAAATTTCAACTCTACCAACTACGGTTCATGAGATACAGCCTGCTGGCGGACGGTCGGACAGCTGAGGCTGTAGTAATAGGGTCCCGTTGGCACCCTTCGTGTACGGTACCCTAAAAACACTGATAGAGACCATGTAATCTGAAATATCCAGGCTACCACTAACAGCAGGTGTAAAAAATGAATTAGACTAGCTTTTGTTGCCTGATATTTTAATAAATGAATCATGTAGCCAATTATAATAAGTTTATGGTTACATCGAATTTGACTAGAATATATGTAAGAGGTATATTTAGTTTCGGCGTATTTTTTACCAATAGCAAAAGGTAAGAAACATCCAAACAAACTTTCATATTTTAACTATCTAGAAGAATTTTACGATCACAGAACTCAAAACCTGAATACCAAAACTGAATACCCAATGACCTGACACTGAATTTGTATTATAACTTCAGCTTTGGTTCGGTTGTTGTTTTCATTAGCATTAATTGTGGCAACCGACGATGGAAAAGGTTGCACGTTGTACCTCAAACTGGGTAACGACCAAACAAACCGTCGTAGTCGTAGAACAATGGCGGATCTGCAATTTAGCTACTTTACAGTAAATGGCATATTTTGAACGGCTAGCTCTATCAACTTAAAAGGACATGTTGCTCTATTAAAAAAAAATATTTAACAATATTATGTATTTTTTTAATTTGTTTAACGATATTTTAAGCCGGTTAGATAATGCACATAATATTTCGTCACAGTAGCAAAATTGCAGATCCGTCATTGTTCTACGACTACGACGAAACGGAAGCGATAGTAGTGGAGCGAAGACAAGTAGGAAACGGTGATAAGCGCCGATGCTCGCTTGCCTTCTTTGACGTAAATAAATAAATAAATAACAGCCAACAGTCACATACATAGTTCTGACCCCACACTAGGATTCCCTGTGTTGTGGGTATCAGAAACTACGAGTACCATGGTACCACAACACCCAGACCCGGAAGAAATATTTACAGATCATGCAAACATATCTTCCGCAGCGGGAATTCAACCCGCGCCTCTTGCGTCTCTGCCGAGCAATCGCCCGCTACGCCACCGAGGCCGTCAAAAAGTATCGAAATAGAACAGAACGCAGCTAAGCGGAGTAGGACCAATACCGTTGTTAGGTACCATAAGGGCCATAAGGCACGGGCCTAGGGCCCCCCATCCTCAGGGGCCCCGGGCCGACAATTTCTTTCACATTTATTCTCAAAACATTTATGCCTGTAAGTAATATCATTATTGGCATATTATATTGTTTATTTGATTACCCATAACAAATGGAAGATCATAGTAGAAAAATGTTAGTATAATTCGCTATCTTTACCTTCCAAAAGGGCCCTAAATTCTTGTGTGCCCAAGGGCCCCAGCATAGTTTAAGGCGGCTTAATAAGAATTAGAATTAGTGAGAAGAGGACTTCTCACTAATTCTAATTCTTATTAGTGAACAAAGATCTGTTACTAGAGTTGGCCACTAGCTCATACGAACTCACATACTTTTTTTCAGTGACGTCCCGTATTCGGTGCATTGTTATTTTACTGTGCATTATGTATTGTCCCCCTTCTGACCCCTTCCCAAGCCAGTCCAACTCCTTAAATTACCTACCGGGTATTTATTCGTCTTGATTGGCTAAACTCTCAGACCAAATAAAAAGAAAAGACGGCGCGCCGCGAACAACAAAGTGAAGCCACACAAAACCGTGCTATCTTCTTGCAAGTAAAAATACACGCTCACGCACACACCTACACTTAATCCATGCTCATCGCTTAATATTATACTATGAATTTTATGTTACTTGGAACACAAAACCTCAAACGACACACACATAGATAAAAAGGTAGCTTCATTTTTGTTGTTCGCGACGGGAAGTCTTTTCTTTTATTTGGTCTGAGGCTAAACTACACTTATATCAGAATCTTCTTTCAATAGCCAGCCACTTCGACTACGCAATGAGCACAATGAGTCCTTTCAAGCGGAGATCTTGTGTGTGGGATCGAGGACAGGCTGATGTTCGCTTACCTTTTTTGACGTTCAACAGAAAAGGACAAAGCTTTTGCTCGTATTGAGTCGCTTAATCTAATTTTAAATAGTTTGATATTTTATACTTATTATTATGTTTATTAGAAATGGGAACACCAAAACACCTGATCCACCTCCTAAGACGTTTGTATGAAGATGGAACAGCTGCAGTTAGAACGGATGATGTATCCTCGAGCAAATTTCAGCCGACTGCGGGTGTCCGTCAGGGTTGTATTATCTCTCCTCTACTCTTCAACATCTACACAGAACTTATAATGAGGATCACCCTTGAACACTGGAATGATGGTGTTGCGGTTGGTGGGATGAAGATCTCGAATTTGCGTTATGCAGATGATACCACTCTGTTCGCAACTAGCATCAACAATATGGAAGACCTGCTTAGCAAGATGGAAGCTACTAGTCTCGAATTTGGCCTTAACATAAACCGTAGCAAAACCAAAATGATGATTGTCGACCGAGCTAATAACAACTCACCAGAGATCACACAAATAGCGAACTGTGAAGTTGTGCAATCATACATTTATCTTGGATCACTGATCGCGAACAACGGCGGCTGCGTTGACGAGATCAAACGTCGTATGGCAATTTCGAGATCAGCAATGGACAGGCTTAAAAAGATCTGGGGAGATCGGAACATTACCAGAGCAACGAAAATCCGTCTTGTCAGAGCATTGATATTTTCTATATTTCTCTACGCGGCGGAAACGTGGACCCTCCGTGAAAGCGAGAAAAAGAAAATAGACGCTCTAGAGATGTGGTGCTGGAGGAGGATGCTTGGAGTATCGTGGACAGAGTTCCGTACTAACCATTCTATACTCGACGAACTCGGCATCAAGCAGCGTCTATCGTCTGTCGTGCAGTCTCGCATTCTCACGTTCTTTGGGCACGTGTCGCGACGTGGAGAACTGTCCATTGAACGTCTTGTGGTTCAGGGGAAAATTGAGGGTACAAGAGCCAGAGGAAGATCTCCAATGAGATGGACGGACCAAGTAAAGGCAGCGTTGAATGGTCCACTATACGAATGCTCTAGAAAGGCCACCGTTAGAGACGAATGGCGCAAAATTGTGAAGCGAGCCACTACTCCTAAGCTGACGACCACGACCACTCTGTCAAGAGTGTAACGACTAAGAAGAAATGTTACGTAGTTTATACTTACTGGTTTTACTGTCCGTGTTCTTTTAATTATTTGTACTTATCTTACTGAATGAGCCAAAGTTGCTGGATTCTTATTAATTGTAAACTGTTACAGAAATAAAAACATTTTTATTTTATTTTCATTTTTCACGTCTAAAGTATTTTTATTATTCGTTCTCGTACCCTTCGCTCGCTTACTTACGCTTGGTGCATACATATCCAGCTTAAAGTAAAGTAACTATTTAGGTAGTTAACAAAACAACAGCTAGGTATCCATACATACAATGTGACTACATTACATACTATACAACTAATAAATCAGACTAGGCAAAACGTAAGCGAAACAGGAAACAAGCAGTTGTTTCATTAGGGACCCCACCAATAAAAATGATCATTTAAATAACGTGATAGCCACGTGATACCTACTCCAATTAATGATTAGTGTTTGGTCACGTGACTTCATGAATTCGTGGAACTAACGAGGCTACCAGTTGCTTTCACCTTCTTACCTTCGACTGGCCTTACCTACAGCTTAGTTAGTAGAACTCTGCCTTCTGTGCTGTGAGTTTGATCATACCCAGGATAAACACTTGTGTAATGAACATTATATTGTTTGTTCTGTGTCTGGGCGTTTTTATGTATTATAGCCTATAATACATAAAAACGCCCAGACACGGTTTATAGATAAACTAAGTGTGTATTTACAAAAGTATATAGTTACCTAAGTATTCTATTAGCCATCTGGTGCCCATAGTACAAGCTTTGCTTAGTTTGGGGCTAGATGGCGTTGTGTGAAATATTTATTTATTTATATTATGTTGTCGAATGTACTTGCCTGGAAATCAAAGTCCATTGTTGATTGAAGTTTTAAAGGTAAGTATAAAGTAAGACTAGTGTAGATTGTTCATGTAAGTATCTGAATCTCGAAGCTTGAAGTACCGCTCGACAACCAGACGGAAAGCTTATTATTTCGTTGAACGAATCTCTTAAATAGCACAATACCACCGAAACTTGAGGCAGAAGGCTTACAAGCTAGGGGAACATATTCTCGAAAGTGTCTATAATTATAATCGATGTAGGTTGCGAATAAAACTCGTTTCATTAAAAAAAAATGGTTTTTCTTTTGCGATTAAAAAACTTCTCAAGTGCTACCCCGTAGACCCTAATACAAAATAATGCACTTATTATGTGTACAGTCAGCATCGAAAATTGATTAAGGATTTAGTTATTTTATACTGTTCATCTCGATGTATAGAAAAGTGTTAACTTGTAAATTGTATAGGCCAAGGATGATTTAGTATTAAATTATGTTATGGTTGATATATTTGAGGTTGGAAATCACCAAATTTTGATGAACTCCTATTACGGATTGTACCAAAAACAAACCAGTAGTGGCAGCAGAATCTATTGACCTATATAAAATTTGGCAAACGTTAGACGTCAACGTGAGCCGGCCATGTGCAGTTCCGAATGTAACGTGACTACTGGACAGCCATCGTAAATTATAATCGCTGAATATCAATAAAATAAAATATGCCTTACTAGCTGGCGCCCGCGGCTTCGCTCGCGTTGTATCCGGATAAAAATTAGCCTATATGTTATTATGTATATTCCAAGTTTCATTCAAATCCATTTAGGTGTGATTGAGGCACAAACATCCTCACGAACTTTACATCTATAAACCTTTTGCAACAGTTGTTTCTTTATATAAATACTTCTATCAGTTGTAAGTTTCTTTGTGTTAATAAAAATCAATTCCTATTATGTATTACGTCGAATCATTTTTCAACATTTTTCAGAATCACGTTGTCAAAAGAACATGGGACACAACGTGACTTGGATTACTGCTTCAAAACAAAATAAATTCTAATTATGTAATGTTTGCTGTATTACGAAAGCTTTTATATATCACAGGCCATAGCACATTATCTGTTTTATAGAGATATTAAGGAGGTTAAGATTAGTATGTATCTTTTTGTTCGGTTAGCATTTTTTATTCGTGTTCTGGTGTAGAGAACCCTTCGAATAAACTGAGTGAACCCTGCTAAGTAGTTAAATCCGAAAGTGTAAGGAAGTTTTGTGCTTTTTTTTTCGGCCATCATAAATGAAGCTTAAATTTCTATAAAGTTTTCAAATTATTTTATTAAGTTTATAAAGGAGATGTTTCATAGCGGCCTGAAACCTGAAAATATTAGGTAGGCTTATGACTGTCTAGACTTCTATCGCTTGATAACGATAATGATGATGCAGTTTACTTGTGGTATTTTTCATTAAAATTGATACCAATGGACAGGCTGAAAATATCGGCTGAAATCGACCTTATAAATAAATATTTCAGCTATGAAAACATATATCGGGATAGTCTAGGTATAACTGTAACAAAATAGCTGTATAGAAGCGCTCGTGGCGTAGCTTTCTTAAACGTTCTTGATTTTTCGTTTAAGTTAAGCAACGTTGTGCGCGTTTACAATTTGGTTGGGTGACCGCAAGTAGACCGCAAGGCAACGCAGATGCTGTTTTAGTTATTAAGTACTAATCCATAAACTTAAGTCTTACTAACACTTTGTGAACCCTGGATGTCTGAATAAAAACTTTATTATTATTATTACGAGCTGAGTGCTTTTGTGCTTCGGAGGGCACGTCTTTAGGCGGCCTTAAAACTTCGCCACAATAGTTGGCCACAAGCTCATACGAACTTACTTACCCCCGAATACTCAAACGCATCTCAAAGTTGAGCACGTCTCAAATTACGTTTTTTTTTTGACAGATTTTCATCTACTCAAACTGTCAAAAAACCGTGAGTTGAGACGTGCTCAACTCTGAGTCGCGTTTGAGTATACGGGGGTTAGTTACTTACCTGTAACATTATATACTACTCAATCTTTTGCATATTCCATACATACATACATAAAATCACGCCTGTTTCCCATAGGGGTAGGCAGAGATCACGGATCGCCATTTGCTACAATCCTGACATACTTCTTTTGCATATTCCATTGTGGTCTATGAGTATAACAAAGGCTAATGACACTTAGCATGCAGTATAACGTGCAGTGCTTGTTGACTCAGACACGTGTCAGCCAACAGTAAGTTAGCGAAGCACGCGGCCATGCTTGTAACGTGCATATTAAAGCCTTGTGCTATTTTTGTTTTTTTATGTCGATGCATCATTCTCGGGTTCGAATCTCGGATAGGTACAACCTGAATTTTTCAAACAATATGACACAATCCACGGGCGTAGCCAGGTTTTAGTATCGGGGGGTTCAAGATTTTTTATCATTGATTACTAACTATTAATAAGAATAATATTTTAATTCTATGAATGTTAATATCTGCTGAACTTTTCGGGGGGGGTTTGAACCCCCAAAACCCTCCCCCTGGCTACGCCCGTGACACAATCTGAATTTTGGATCAGAAGTGGCTGCAAGTTTTCTTATGATTACTTGTGGTAGCTAAGATTCTGTCTGTCCACCACACTGATAATATCGTCACTGGAAAGGCAAATTTAAGTAAGCGCCAAAAGGCCATTTCGAGAAGAAGCCGTTTAAAGTTTTTTTTTCGTTTTTTAATCATAACTTTTTACCTAATTATCGAATTTTGATGACGTCAACGTAAGATTTCATTCTTTTTTCATTTTTTATGTCCAGCAATTCATATTACGAATTGAAAAAAAAAACTTTAAACAACTCTTTTATCGAAATGGCCTTTTGGCGCTTACGTAAAGCCTTTCCAGTGACGATATGTAAGTACCTATGTATGTATGCTAAATTTGTTCACATGTGTCGAAATGCGTGGTGACTTAGCACGCATGCGCAGCAACGTGCCCCGGACCTACCCCAACCTCGTGTCAGCACGTATTCTTGTACCTAGGTACCTAATACCCTTTACAATGTAATGAAAATAATCATATTAGGACAGCCTCGGTGGCGTGGCGGGCGATTGCTCGGCAGAGACGCAAGAGGTGCGGGCTCGATTCCCGCTGCGGAAGAAATGTTTACATGATCTGTAAATATTTCTTCCGGGTCTGGGTGTTGTGGTACCATGGTACTCGTAGTTTCTGATACCCACGACACAGGGAATCCTAGTGTGGGGTCAGGACTATGTATGTGCCTGTTGGGTGTTATTTATTCATTTTATTTATTGATTTATATGATAGATATTCTACCCTATATAAAGGATCAGAAGGTAGTTAGGTATTATTATAGGAAAAATAATTATCATACATAAAATTATCACAGCCGTCTACCTAATGGGGTGGGCGAAGCCACTAGTAAATGTTATGAAAATATTCATGCTATATTTAAATTTTAAAAGGTTTATAAAGGTAGAAGTTTTTCAGTATGGAAATACTTACAAATTCTTTATCGACAATGTAATGAAAATATTCATACGATATTAAAACGCCATATTAAGTTCATAAAATAATAAAACCGGTTAAGTGCGAGTCGCATTCGCACACGAAGGATTCCGTACCATCATACATGTACACAATTGTTTCTTGTACGCTACCTATTATAGGTGGCGGCACGTTCCCTATTAAATCAAGCAAAAAAAAATGCAAAATGAAACACATCTCTTCTATGAGAATTCAATTTTATAATAATAAAATTTGTGTATATAAGTAAATCTTAGATCTTTGGAAAAGAAATACACAAAAGTACTGCACGGACGGACGGACAAAGGAGGCCTAGTAATAGGGTCCTGTTGGCACCCTTTGGGTACGGAACCCTAAAAAATAGGTAGTCATCTGAATAGGTTAATTGCTCTACAATGTTATGGTAATAATCATACGATAGGTATTGAAATACCCCTTACAAAGAATCATAAGAATAATACATAAGTACATGGGTATATACATAAGTACAATTAATGGGGTGGGTGGGCAGATTTAAAGTTCCAAGATGTATATAGTGAACCATGTTGACAGGCGATCAGCCCATCGCCCATATAGATGGTCCATTATGTTAGGGAGGATACTATCCCTTAGTCGGCTTTCACGACATGCTCGGGAAGAGAAGCAGCTGGTCGCATTCTGTGTTTTTCCTTTACTCCCAATCCAGCAGAGAAGTATGTAATAATGTTGAAATATCTAAAATTTATTAGGTTCGTATAGTAGGTTAGGTATTTTAGTAAGAAACTACCTACGTTAGACTGCGTCACATACTTTTGCAGACTAAAATAAACTTAGGTACAACTACTTCCTTGTGATTTTAATCATCAGTTTGAAAGTTTTCAAGTGTTTATATATACAAAATATTTTTTTTTTAGAAATCCACATCAAATTTAAAAACATAACAAAGTTAAAAACAGATCAGAAAAAAATTAAATAATTATAGATTAAAATGATCCAATTAGTAATCTCATACATCGTTGTTTTGGGCACAAAATCAAAAACAGCCCTCAGGATAGAATTTTTTAGTTACCTACCTGTAGTTTAGCTTCTCCGTACTTTGTATTGGATCGCATCTGTAGGTACAATATTTAAATGATTAATCAACAACATCATAATTGGTACAAGATCGTAGTTTACGATACAAGTATCATATCCTTATTATGATACAAAGTATCTCTTGATGCAAGTATTTATCTTGTGACCGAGTACTGTAGAGAGCGTACCGGGATTCAAACCCACAATCTCAATACTCCCACAAAGCCAGGTTTCACAACATTAATTGAGCACTAGTGTTCTAAAGATAGCATCCACCTTCCGATCCTAAGCTAGTAGGATAAGCTAGAGTTAGATTTCTTCGCTCGAAAAATGTTATGTGCTTTTAATAATACTCTCAAACGGTGAAGGAAAATAAGGAAACCAGCGTGTAGAATCTAGAGGTAAAAGTTTCACCACGCTGGTGACACGTGTACGAGTGGCAGTAAAACATAAATTGTGGAAACTTCCATCGCTTGCAAAGCTCGTGGCCTAAAACCACAAGTGAATCCTCAAAAATATTCACGTTTGTAGGCACTCTGTATCGAGCTCACATTGTGCGGAGTGCGGCTCGTATGGACACAGAATAATTAATAGTTAGTACCTATGACTTGATCAGGGTGGGGCGTATAGAAATGATACTCCGATAAAATGATGTTCCATGCAAAAAAATATACTTATATGTATAAAAAGTATATTTACATTTACATAGTTTCTTGTCTCGATACGATTATCGACAGAAAGAAAAAATATATGATTATCATGTAAACTAAACATACAATATCATACGTGGAAGGACGATAATCGCCATGTCATTGAATACTGAACGTCTGTGTAAAGCGCCAGTTACATGGAGAGAGTTTATCGCACGTTCTAGGGTGAGAAATCGTATGCGATAATCTTCAGACGATAATCGCATTCACACGTTTACATTCAAACAAAACAACAAAAGACTCGCCTGCGTGTACGTCATAGAATATTCGTAAGGTGATTACCGGCCAAGCGTTTTGTTTACACGACGATACAAATTGAAATGAGGTATTTGCCCACTTGTTCTCGACTTGTCTAAACTCGATCTCGTATGACATATTTTCAAGTAACCGATTTGAATGCGAGATTTGCCATGGGTATTCCCATTCCACAGTCACATAATTAAAATAAATAACTACCTATTAATGGGCTAACACTTTGTATATTTTGATTGTACTAAGCTGCCCGAGGTAGAGAATTTATTATTATTAAAAATAACAATTTAAATAAGCATTAGAATCTAAAACAAGACGTCATGAATATAGAGATGTGTAATACCTACATCGGGAGTTTCGCATCTATCCAGTCAGCGTGCGACGGATGTGTGTGTGAGTCGGTAAGGTAAGTGTTACGGAACATATGAGTCACACGCCCACGTTTGTGGTGTCGCACTGTTTCCACAACGTGCGGACATTCAGCTACGAATACACGACTCGTGGAGAGGGCAATTTAACATATATTTTTTAACATTTATTTAAGCGTTAAGTCTTTAATCTACGTTGAATTTATATACTACGTTTTCTTCTATCCTGTTTTTGTAGTACCACATGAGTATGTAGTATGTGGTACTCGTGATGATCTTTGGCAGAGCAAGGCTGCCTCCGAGTACTCCCGCCGATCTGGAGTCGATTATACTGAGCTAAGTAAAACGCATGTCGTTTTATCTCAAGTTTCCCGCCAACAGAAATAACATATCCTAATACTCATACCGGGCACTAGTAGGAAAAAGTTGCAAAAAAATAAAACATTTTTGATTATAATGTATTTAGTATAACGTGTATTTTGTTAAACACCATACATTTGGCTAGCTCAAAAGATTTTTTTGAATGAGATGAATAAAATTCTTGACTATTTCTGAGAGACGATATATTCTTTGCAGTTGACTTGTTATTTAGAAACGGATAATTGAGAGAAGCAAATGGATTTGAAGACTACGTGCGACTGCGTGAAAACTGCGCAACAGTATCCACGTCATACTTTTTCCCTCGGTTTATCTTACATGGCGCGACCTATTTTAAAAGTGCCACATCCATGTAAATCATAGATCGTTGTGTATCAGATAGTGCGCCCAAACAATCGCAGCGTCAACACGTGGCGCGCCATGCGACGCGTTGCGCCAGCATGCTTTTTAGAGTTACCACACTTTGTGGGGAGATTCACCCCATTTTTAGACAAATGTGACGTCATCAAGGTGCCGCCTTATTCAAAACTTTTTTGTAATATTAATATAATAACAAATATTTTTTATATATAATTTTATATTTTATATCTGGTTCCCAATAGTAACTGCTAAAACGTGTCATAAGTTCTCGGAAACCAGTGCGTTAAAATGATTAAAGTGCGTAGATATGTTTTTTTTTTCATCAAGTACGAAAACAGCTAATAATAACCTTATTCAGTTAAATAAAAAAAACATCAATTTAATGTAAATTGTAAGGAATTGGAGAGCACTGGTGGTCTAGTTGGTAATAACCCCGCCTTCCCTTCCGATCCTAAGGTGGCGGGTTCAATCCGGTAATGTACCATTGGATTTTTATGTGCGAAAAAATTATGTACGCTATACCAGTACTCTCAAACGGTGAAGGAAAAACATCGTGAGGAAACCCGCAGCTTAGTCAGCTCCGCACGTATTGACCATGTCTTTCCTGTGGACAAGGCCGACTAAGCTGAGAGGATGGAATAGATATTGGGCAAGCCTACTCCATCTTTATTCATCCCGGGCACTACAGCGTCCCATTTGGGAAAGTAAAATCTGCCTGCTGACGCTGTATAAATCATCTACTAGATCGTATGGAGTTAAATGGTCTAAATATATATTTTTTTATGTGTTCGGGAATTTAGAATACCCACTATTTTTTTCGTCGATAAATTTGAAGTTGCAAAACAGCAAAGTTTTAGCCAACGTCACCATATGTTTTGACACGAGAGCTTTGCTAATCATGTTAATTTTTTAAGATTGCTATGCAATATAATGTAATTTTGTGTGGAAACTTTTACGAAAATCACAAATGAAAAAAATCAGAAATAGGATTATTGATTTGTAATTGGAGGAACATATAGATTTAATATTTTAAACTTTTCCTATTTTGTTCTATTAATTCTTTGTTGGATGTCCTATAATAAATAAATTTGTGTGCATATGTAAGGAAACCTAGAAACCAAACAACTGTAAACTTAGGCTTCCTGTAGAATTTTACGGTAGTTACGTAATTAATATACTAAAATTAATAATGGGGAACAAAATTGATATACAATTACTATATAGTTAGGTAACAGTTGCCTATGCTTATAAATTATCGAAGGAACCTCAACGTGTTTGAAACATTAATTGATACAGTTCAACTTGAACCTTAGGTCTTTAGTAATACGGCTTAGATTTCACTGAAGGTTTTTCAATTGAAAATTTGCCAGCGTCAGCACGTGTCTAACCATGCGATGCTTGCTACAAATATTCCATACAATTTCTAGTTGCCATTTATTTAATTAAAAAATTCCTGAGTTTTTGGGTAATTAACATGTTTTCCGAAATTTTTAAATGCAGAACTAAATTTAAGAAATGTGTTTGTTTTACAAACATTCAAAAACTATAAAACGTATTATTTGTATAAAAAATGCTTTATAATATTAATATTATTGTTCAAAACAATAATGCAAACGCCATTATACGCCAACAATAATGCAGCGCGTTTACTTCTTTCGTTCTAAAACAGTCTACACTTTCGTAGACTTTTCCGTAGAATATCTTCTACGAATTTTATTATAGGACTAACTAGTACAAAATATACATGTATTTTTTTTTCGACAAACAAATCCGTCATACAATACAACTTTGTCATATATTTGTTTTTTTATTTTTTGAATATAATAAAAATAAGGGTAAATGTTTCAGTGTTCTGGCAATATCACTTTCCGTCTCTTTCAGCGACGCGATACGACGCGAGGCCCGTTGAGTCTCGGCAGCTTGCTTTGCTTGTAAATTCTGTTCCCAAACAGATCATTCCTCGTCTGGTATTCGAGAAGTACGGACATAAAATCGCGCATTGAAACGACTTATTCGATTTGAAAATCTTTAAAGAACTTTTTGCAGCTTGTGTTTTGTGAAGCAGTCGTGTTTATTAACTCAACCATGTGTGAGAAAAGGACAAGAAAAATTTTGAAAAAAGGTTTGTCATTTTATTTTCTACTTAATTTTTTTAATCGTTACTATAATATTAATGAAAGAAATAATATTAAAAAAAAAAAAAAAAAAAAAAAAAACATTAAATTGGATTTATCAATAAGATACTCTTTACTTCTTCTCCTGGACTGCTTCTCTTCCCGAGCATGTCGTAAAAGTCGACTAAGGGATAGACCTCTCCAAAATGATGGACCATCTATATGGGCGATGGGCTGATCACCTGTCACCATGGTTCACCATATTTATCTTGGAACTTCAAATCAGAAGTAGCTGCAAATTTTCTTATGTTTACTTCTGGCTCTGCCCACCCCATAAGGGATACGGGCGTGATAATATGTATATATGTATCTATCAACAAGAATTTACGGGATTTAATTTGATTATGCATTATGAATGTTCTGACATACCTACTCGTCATATACGTTTTGATTAGAATACTTGACCTACCTCAAGCTAGCTTGCTTACTCACGTTTACTCATATTTCAGCATTCTGATCACTTTTCATACTAAATTTTCATACAAATTACTATGTAGGTAGAGGTAATGTTTTGTTTTTTACTTTAGTAATCGGAAAGTTAGGTAGGTACCTATGTTGTTTTCCTGGTTGTTATATGAACGAATATTGACCTCATAATATATTTTTGATATTCTACTAGCTGTTGACTACGATTTCGTTCGCATTAAATATGATTTTCAGGATTTGAAATTTAATAAAAAAAATCTATGGAGTGCAAAAAGTTCAGTCATCCATCCAAGATCTGACTGCGCTCCGCATTGCTTGGTATTTGTTATCTTGGTTCCCCATATAAACTTTCATCCCTTATGGTGCCTCCTCTATGAGTATTAAAAAAAAGTAGCTTATGTCCTTCTCTGAGATGCAACCTATCTCCATGCTAAATATTATCGAAATCCGTTCTGCGGTTTTAGGCATGAAAAGGTAACAGACAGACAGTTACTTTCGCATTTATAATATTACTAGCTGTTGTCCGCGACTTTGTCTTCACTGATTTTCGTGACCAAATGTACCCTAATGCCCTAATCTGCCAAATTTTATGAAAATCTGTTCAGCGGTTTAGGCTTAAAAAGGTAACAGAGTGACAGATTCGTTAATGTTTATAAAAAATCTGCGAGCCCAACAGTCTACATCACGCTGCATTTTCAAGCATTTACCCATCTAAGTTTTGGCCCAAAGTTTGCTTTTGCATTTAACTTAACGCCGATGCTTAACGCTAACAAAAATGACTACCTCAAAGTTTCATATCATGTTTATGAAACGGACCCCTGTAGTGAAAAAGTACCTATTGATATTATTTTCATCATGTTATTTTAAAAGGCCTTTTTAAATAAACTTTAAGTGAGCTTTTATCAGCAACTTTCTACACCTTTTTTATGTATTCTTTTCCAGAATGCATACTACCGCTGAAGAGCTGTTATAAAAAGTTTTGGTAAGGAGTTACCAAAACTTTTTATAACAGCTCTTCAGCGGTTAGGGTGAAAACTAGGAGACAGACTGACAGCGTTACTTGCGCATTTTTATTATTTGTTTACTAATATGATGGATGGATGAATAAATTAACATCAATAAGTCACACGATTATGAAAAAATCCTTTCGGTCTGGCTCATTTATAGTTTAAATCGATTTCCAATCCTCATTTGCATAGCCACGTGACTTCAATCCAGTGAATTTGTCTCACGTTACAGCGTTCATTGACTCTGTGACGTCACTTCACTTTGTTCTTCAATTACGGTACCGCTATAGAGTACAAATAATAAACGCCAAAGCAATTTAAACTGTAGTACTTTGAGATAAAGTTGTGTATAGAATAGAACCTACATCAAGGCTCGTACATTCACTTCACTAACCTCAATAATATTATTCATTGTTTTGTTCTATTCTAAAAATAGATAGGTTCAAAATAATTAATACTGTTATTGCATACATACATACATATTATCACGCCCGTATCCCTAATGGGGTGGGCAGAGCCACAAGTAAACAAAAGAAAACTTGCAGCCACTTCTGATTTGAACTCCTAAGATGGATATGGTGAACCATGGTGACAGGTGATCAGCCCATCGCCCATAAGAGGCGCGGGTTCGATTCCCGCTGCGGGAGAAATGTTTGCATGCTCTGCAAATATTTCTTCCGGGTCTGGGTGTTGTAGAATTATATATTTACAAAAAAAGTATATTATGTATTCTATCAGCCATCTGGTTCCCATAATACGAGCTTTGCTTAGTTTGGGGCTAGATGTTGCTGTGTGATATGTCATTAAATATTTATTTATTTGTTTATCATTTTGGATTATATACTATAATATATTATAAAAGCTCCGAATTTGAATCATTACAAAACCAAAAAAAGGTACAAAAAAGCTTTCTGTTATATTTTTCTTTATTCAAGAAACTTACAACCAATACAAAATATAATTTACAAAATACAAAAAAAAAACAGTCGGCCAATGAAATCACAAAGATCAATATTAGAATTCTTAAATTGTTCTCAGACTGATTCATACTCGGAGTAAAATATGCTTTTATCTGTATCCTAGTGACTAATTAGTGACTTTATTATTCGAATTGAGAACAGCGCTAATATTCAGGTCGGTAGACAGCGTCGATACACACAGGGTGCAACGCGCAATCGCGCAGGTCTCTCCCAGACGAAACGAAAAATACGCGTCAGTCAGCCGACGATCTCGAACAGAGGACGATCTCGCGCGGTATTAAAAAAAAACAAGGTTTGTTGACCCCTGTTTTATCAACACAAATCCCACAAAGATTGTACACGTTGATCATAAAAAAATTCGGGTGTTCTCGTTGTAATTGTGCTTTGTTCTGTGACGCTTGAATCCTTTGAAATGTCGATGCAAAATGGATGACGATGCATTATGACATATGAGCTGTGTTGAGCATGTGGTTGAATTTGATATTTTATCGGTGTACCTAATTGATTAGTTCGTTTGTAAAGGGATAAATCTTTGAAATGGTAGAGTTAGTACTGAAGTCAAGTAAAATTTAAATATCTTAAAATGTAATTATGTAATTAAATATTTAAATTACATCAAATTTAAGAATATTTTACCTTAATGTTTTGCTATTATTTCAGTTAATGTAGTCTTTTTTAATACGTATTCTACTTTCCCTTACATTCATAAAAAAATCCAAGTAAAATCTACAAAAGTTATTTATTACGAAAGTGACCATTAGCACTCGTAATGTAAAACGGCAAAAAAGTATTTTCATTGTTGACATTGATTTTACTGATACAATTTGTTATTTTTGTAGATATTGGATTCTCCGACTGGGACATTGCGTCTCAATTACCCAGATCTTATTGTTGTTTAGTCTGGATTGTCTATCGTATTGATAAATGCTTTCAACCTATTCGTCACGCCAAAAGTAATAACGTTTTGGTCAACAATATGACATATGTTTACGTAGGTTTTCGATTAAAGCTTCTTTAATGAACTTCACTTGTTTACGTAACAGGTAAAAAGTAACGTTGTCTGCGTATTTTTTAAGAATGTTCTTTAGTTTTTGTTCATCTTCAAAGTTCAAACCGCATGAAAATCGGTTCAGCGGTATAACTGTGAAGCAGCACTAAAAGATTTAACATCTAGTCATTACAGTATTTTCCCAAAGTCACAGGGCTATTATTCTAACGCCAGTGACGCCGCGGGAGTACAGCTAGTATGTAATAAGTAGGTATAAATATATTCCCGGTCTAGTCTAGGGTGATGAGTAGATGGTATTGATGAAGCGATGGGGTGGGGAATGGCGGCGGCGCCGTGGAACCAAGGTCGTGATAAAAGCTCTATTCATTCTAATATCGGTTTTCCTTTCATTACTTTGAAGAAACATAAGGTTTCTTTTCTCAATTTCATAATTACGAAACAAAGAGTAATCCTCTTTTCTGAAAACGGTAAGGTATTAAATTATTTTAGTTTATTGCTAAGCCAAGTGCTACGTGTATTGCAAACATTTGTTCGATTCGCGTTGTGGTAGAAATATTTGCAGATCATGCGAACATTTCTCCCGGTGCGGGAATCGAACCCGGGCTTAGTGTTATTTTATTTATTGGACCTTGCTGGCTTTTTCGTGCAGTTTAGCCGACGCGGCTTTTGCTATGCATCTTTAAACATGTTTGATCGACATAATGTCGATATGGATGAATAGTTTAAATCAGTGCTTCAAAAGAGCCTATACTCGATAGAGGCACAAACATCGTTACATCCTCATATCCTCACAAACTTTCGCATTTATAGTGTTGTAGGATTAGTAGGATGGTAGGATTTATATATGTAAGAATATAATAATTTCTAAAACAGATTACACGTGTCGCAAAACGATATATTTAGAAACACTGCGTTATGAATGATCTCATACATTATACATTGACTATTTCCTATTCAAAGCATAGCTGCATACTGAATACCTTATTTTAATCGACAAGTATTATAAAAAGCAATTCAATAACATGCTTACAAAAGCGATTCTCATAATAATAAAGATATTTATAAACGCCCTGGAAGATGGTATTTATGATTATGAATATACAAAAATGTAGTTTGCTTTGGTATACCTTATTATTTAAAATCTTACAAAAGAACAGAAATCGGGTACAAGATCTACCTTTTCATTTCCCTGCCCTTTTCCCACTTCATGTAGGGTCGCTCTTTACTTCTCTGCTGGACTGGGAGTAAAGAAAAAACATAGAATGCGTCCAGCTGCTTCTCTCCCCGAGCATGTCGTAAAAGTCGACTAAGGGATAGTATCCTCCAACATGATGTGATACAATAAGCACGTATTCCCAAGGAGGGTTGACGTCAGGCAGGCGGCCGGTTATAACACCTTAGCCAAAACTCTTACACCATGATCCAAAGATCATGTTGTGCCGACCCCACATAGAGTGGGATAAGGGCAGGAAGATGATGATGATGTGGGGTCGGTAAAACATATATTCTTTTTCCATTTCCCTCTGTTAGAAGTTATCTCAACACTCCTTTCTCAGTCCATCCATCTTTTATTTGCTTACCCACATACCCTTCCACATTCATTTCTAACACCCTTCTCGTCACATGATATCCTTCCCTTCTCATGACAATGATTTAACTAAGTAGGTCCATAGTTTTATACTATTAGGAACAATAACAAAGGATTTTAAAGGCTTTGAAGGTTGCAAGTCACGTGCTTTATGAAGGCAGTTGTTTTCCTTAACAGGTTCTTGACCCCGTGTTATCTACTTACTTAGGACCTTATCGAACCCGCGCCTCTTGCGCCTCAGCCGAGCAATCGCCTCGCAATTGGAAGGTGGGATCTCTACCATTAGACCACTAGTGCTCTACTCTGCCCTCCTAGTGAAGAACGCAGTAACTATGTCAAACATGTTTTGATACGTGAGTCAGAACAGAATGTTGTGTTTTGTAAGGCGATTCCGAATATGTATCTAACTATTTTTTGATAAAAATGCTAGTTACTGCATTCTTCACTAGGAGAGCAGTACTAGTCCGTCACGTTACTTTTGTTTCCTGACGCCAGTTCTGCACAAAGCTCGCGTCACTTGCAATAAACGCTGGTCACGTGTCCAACGCGGTTGCCGTCGATGGCTTTTTGACGCACGCTCTTTAGTAACGTCAAGAGTAACGTGCGTAACGTGACTGTTTCGTCAAAGTGACATTCTTGATAAAATTCTGATTTTCCTTGAATTCCTGATTGAACTTTTTAATTTGTTTTATTTTTTCACCTTTCTGATCCTTTCACGGCATCGTACCGGTTTTGGGTACCTATGTTTTACCAATATTTGAACTGTAATTCTATTTAAGCAAAGCCTACATATATTGTGTTGTATATCTTAACTTTATCGAAAATATAAAAAAACGTTATTATGAACTTGTTAGTTCACTTGACAATTCTTAAGAGATTGGTCTAATCGTCAAAACGAAATGAAATAATAATAATTTATTCGTCACCTAAAATTACAACATATTCAAGCTATGAACGTAAATATTGGGAAATATTAAATTGATAGCCAATAACATCAAAAGTTGTTAACCAACCGTTAATGTTCGTGAACTTCGGGCTGTTTCACACTTTTAACTAGGTACTAATAAAACAACACTTCTTTGTTTCGTCACTTGTCACGTTGTACATGCACACGAGCATTACGTATTGGCTCTACCAGGTTCAACTTCCAACAAAATATTGCACAAGAATGCACCTATTGTTCTTTTGTTTCATGAGAATAATCAAATGAGAGCGATCAAATGCCGATTTGAAATCAGAACTGATTTTTTTACAAAATGGCGCCTGTCGTTGACTGATTTTATTATTGACTTTAAATTGTTTTTTATTTATTTCATCAATAAATTTTATTGTGCAAGTACCTAATAGTTTAAATATAAAAAATATTTTTTTCTGTAATTTCATTTTGTGACATATCTAAGTGGATTGTTTTTCTATGACGATGGATTAATATACAATTTTATTATTTGTATCGATAAAAATATTCCATAAATTAATGTGGATTTTTCTAGCTAAATCCAGTCAAATCTCATGCTTCTATTAATGGAAAGGCCATTTTCATGCTTATTAATTTAAAATTGCAGCTAGGCAAAACGATTGATAAATTTCTGACTTTTTATTCAAATAATCATTCAACTATTAAATACCTACATCATCAACTAAGCAGACTCCTTCATATAGCTACGATGCTCTCTGGACTAGTAAATCAACGGTGTAACGGCCAGTACTATATCAAAAAAAAGTATTTATATAATGTTCAAACGTCTTTGTATTTACATCCATACTTCAGCCTTATTTTTTTTCAATTAACTATAAATATTGTTCCATTGCTGGGCCAAGGTTTCCCCCAAGCTCCCCAACCATCACGGTCTGTCAGGATTTCCCACGCTTTCCTGGCCGACCACAACTTCGCCTTCAATCGGCCTTCCAGGATGTTAAAACGACATAACTAACAATAACTCATCTTTCCAGGGTCCCACGTTACCCGGCTCCGTGAAGCAAGACGTCTGCAGCGCATCCAAAGAATGGCTCCCGCCGCCAACGACGAGTCTCCGCCACAATACACCTTAGTCGGCATCGACAAGGCAGTCCAAAATAAACTGATCCTCGAGCTGGCTTGGAAGACTGTCGCACTCATGCAGAAGAATAAAATCATCCAGCAAAAGATCATAGCATTGCAGAAGGAGACGTCAGAGTTCGTAGCAGCTATTGTTAATAACCCTGAGAACAGACAACGGTATATTGACTACATGAGAGCGCAGGAACTGGACAAGGCTAATCAAGATCCTAGTGCCGCCGATAAGGAGAATCTCCCGCTGAAAACTGAGCCCACGGATTAGATTGAATGAATGTATAAAGGAATGAATGAATGAATGAATGAATGAGTGTGTGATTGTTGGGGAGCAAAGTTTTAAAGGCGACGGGATACAAGTTGGATTACAATGATCCCAGATCTTTTTATTATAAAGCAGTTTTATAATATTTTTATTCAAGAAGCATTAATGTTTAAACCGGAGATAAAAAAGTTATCTGCTTCTTTTAAATATTGTAAATTATGTTTTTTTAGTTGAGATTATGTTGTCGTCTTTTGTCTGTAGAACCCCAACTTTTGGTAGTTTTTCGGTCACATTTTAGTGATTAATTATGTGTTCTTTAAATGTATGAATTATTTAATTATTCTGTGTTGCTTACCAACAAAGATCTCACTTGTCAATGTCAGCACAGTGTATTTCAAGGCTGTTTTACATGAGTCCAGTGTAAAGGTAGTTATGGCTTTACAAGTCGGTGGACTCGAAGGTATTCAAATATAATAAAACACAGGTGCAGAAAGGTATTCAAATATCATTGGCCGCATAAGTATCTATATGAGAATAAAAAAAACGATGGCCCTTTTCAATGAGTATAACCTTGCTTCAAAACAAACATAAATTGCTTTACAAACAATGTTTTAAGTAGCGACCCTCAAAAATATCTAATTATATGTGATTATTAGGTACTACTTGTTTGTTGGTGTTATTGTAAGGAATGTATAAAATTAAGAAGCAGTTTTAATGCATGCCTAAAGATTTAGACCTTCATATTTTTTCATTCAAAGTTCATTTACAGTTTATTTCTTTCATTCCACTAGTTTCAAAACTTATATTTTAAAAGCACTGCCATTTTAAAGCGGTACTTGGTTAAATGTTTTTGCGAAAAACATTAGACATTTACTTATTTTTAATTTTATCTTATTTATTTATAAAATAAATTCATCTAGCCATGTTATCCTGAATCCTATGTGGCCTTATTTTCTAACTGGTAATCGAAATCGACTTTCAAGTGTCAAATGACCATACTCTCACAGTTATAAATATTGATGGTTAGGTTTATAGTTTCCCCTTTTGGGTTTCTTGAATTTCTTACAAAAATGGTTATAGAATTGTAGAATGGAATTCAAATGTCATAAGTATGGAACTTGACGCGAAGCCGTTTCTGATTACCCTGTAAGTTCAGGTTGTTCAAAAGTAGGTTCACATGCTATGCTTAGGAACTATTACATATATTTTCAGTGAGTGGCCTTACATTTAATTTCTGCATCCAGCAATATTTTGATCAGTGTCTTATGTCAAAACGTTGTGGCTATGTCTAATAAGTGTTTATTTTAGGTAAGAATTAAGGTTGTAATACAGAGGCTGCACGGATGTAAATGTAAGGTTTACTTGTCATGTTTACAATCTGGAAAAATCTTGATTTTTTATAAATAATGTACCCTCTTTTGGTTTTTGACATTTTTTATGTCAATTGCGAAACCATCGTTAGGTACTTACCTACATCATTTTTAACAAAAAGGATTGATGTAGAGGGAACTAATTATTAAAAACCCCCAAAAATAACTAGAAGACTAAGTTAAATCTGAACAATAGAACCCATATTCAACAATAATGTTCAAGCTCAGTTAATTTATTTCATAGTAAATAGCAGATGTATGACCAAAATGTAAGCATTACAAGGACTTGGATGTTTTTGAAAATACTCTAAATTAATTTAGTTGTATAGTTTTTAAATGGTATTACATAACATAAGCGTTTTACACGATGCATTATTTTGCCACTGTTATGTATCATCGTGTGAACTAGCCTTATTTTAGTTGCATTTAGTAGATTATTTGAGCACTGCACAGAAATTGCTTTTCATAAAATACCTAAATCACAAATATTTGTTGAAAGATACCTTATATCTGCTGAAATAACGCCTATTTTTCTTTGTAAGGCTAGGACCAAGAACAGTTTAAAGCCAAAAAATACATCTTAACCGACAGTAAAAATAAGTACCTACTTAGCTTTTTCATTTGTATATTTTAAATTTTAAGAATTAATTAACTTAAGTCCTAAAAGACAAGGCGTAAAGAGTGTAATGCACAATTTTTCGTGTGAACTTTATGATGTTTCTTATTCCTTGGCTTATCGTGGTCTGATTGTGTTCTAGTTATAAGTGTCTTTTGAGAAATACACTAGTCTTTTCAAAAATTACTAAGTTGTTTCAATCCATTTAACATTGAGGCCCATATACATTATAATGTTCAAACTTTAATCGCGATTCAAGCATAGATTCCCTGTCAAACCATGGAAAAATGACAAAAACAAAGTCCTTTTCACGAAATAAGTCCCGCGAAAATAGTCGGTAGGTACTAAATAAATTATACGGCAAATTCTCGTGACAAGAAGACTACAGCGGCCTTTCCGCGGGACTCTACCCGAGGACTCTACCTAATGACGTACCTACGTCAACTCAATAAAAATGAAACTAGTCAACTGGTACCACCATAGATGGACATAGAATGTTTCTTGTGGCATACATTAAGTGGCAGCTCGTTCCCTATTCAAATCAAGCAAAAAAAAATGCAAAATGAAACACATCTCTTCTATGAGGACCCCCTTAATTTTTATTATTAATTTTGTACAAATCTGTAAATGTTAGATCATTTGAAAAATAAATATACAAAAATACTACAGAAAAAATGTGCAAGAAATCACTCAACCCATCCAAGTACTGACCGCACCTAGTGTTGCTTAACTTTGATGATCGATTACGAACGAACCTTTTTTTTGTTATAGCGGCAATAGATACATACCTACTCTGTGAATATTTCAAGTTTTCAACAATACCATGAGCAGCCCGCTGACAAACGGATGGATGGACGGATTGCCTATAGAGAGCTCGTGGCTGAAATTATCTGAAAAAATGGATATGCATTATTTTCATGTGAAAAAATATTGGTTCTAAAAACAGGCAATATTTAGGATAAAAATGAACTTAGTAAGTAGGTACCTAGTAAGTTCTTAGTTTTGATTTTAATTGTAAAAATACTGGAAGAGCTTTCGACATTCGAATTCTTCTCTTTGATTTATCTGAATTAGACCCTCACGTTACCTACGAAGTTGATTTCTGTTCTGAGTTTGTAACCAAACTGTAGGTACATTGAGCGGTTATTGAGTAAAGACTTTTACAAATTCCCAAAAAAATATCCTGACACAGCAACGCTTATAAGTAAATAGTAAATCCGATAACGATTAGAAAGTATAGAGACGGTCTACTTTCTAAATTACATAAAAGGGCATTTTCACAAAAATGTTTATACCCCTTTTTTGGCTGTCCCTCGAATTCAATTGCTAATAATTATGAAGTTATGGCTAATCTAATCATTTTGAATTATTACGATGAATACACATATACTCTATTTGTAATTTAAACACAAACCATAACATAATCTTCAATACATTTTAATAAAATAACAAAATTAAAGTAAAATGTGCGTGATTTTGTGCTGTCCCTCACGAAATATTAAGCATTCAGTGGCTTATTTCATAACATTTTTGTATGAAAGATGCCCTCATTTTTGATTTTATCTTATTGAATATAATCAATTCTTATGTTCTCAAATGAAATATAATTAAATATAATGTATTATATGCTTAAAAAATCGAAAATAAAATAAAGTCAAAATCATGTCATTCCCGGAACATTCAGTTTTGTGACCAGTTTTCTAACAAATATAATATCGTGGATAGAAAAGATTAGTTTTACAGGAAACTTCGTGGTTAAGTGTTTCCAATAGACAATTATTTCAAAGCCTTCAGAGTAAGAAAGTGCTCAGAAAAAGGAGACGTGTTTCAAGCCGGTCCGTGGTCCAATTTTTTGATTCAGGTAAGTGACCATATTTTGTTGTGTTCTATGATATTTTATCTTGTCGCTTATAACAGAATATGTTGAGAATTTTACTCTTACTCAGTTTAGCAAAAGTTTTAACGAATAAGTATCGTAAATCATTTGTAAAACAGTTTTTTATAACAGAGGGTACTTAAATGTGACCACCATTTGGTGACTATTTGAGCGGTCACGTATAGGTGGAACAGAAAGTCACTACATGCCTGAACCCGTAAAGCACAGCTTACATGGCGATTTTCTTGACCTACAAAAATATTTTTTGAGAGGTTTTGACCGAGTAGGTACCAAGACAAATTTCAAAAGAATAGATAATTATTAAAGAGTGACTTTGATAATGACGACCTGTGATGTTTGGATACCGTTTAATTATGATTGTTTTACGTTTATAGTGTGAATGTTCGAGTTTGTTTATATGAATGTATGTTTTGTTTAAGGTACAAAGAACTACTATTAAAATGCCTCTTAATTGTGCTGAAAAGACTAAGCGTTCTAGAGAAAAATTCAAAAGAGAACGCCCAGAAGAATTAAAATTACAATGTAAAAGAAATTTAGAAGGAATCAAATACAAAAAAAAAATAAAATATCAGAAATGACACCCACAGAAGCAGAAGACAGCGAAAAAAATGGAGAGAGCATAAAGAAAAAAGCAATAAACAGAAAAAGAAAAGCAACCAGAATCAACCAGACAACCAAAATCAAGGAATACAGTAGTGAGCCTTCTGTAATCATGAATGATTTAAATAAAACGAAATTATTATATTTCTCTATGCTTGCATTTTCGCGCCATGTAAACTCACTTTTTCTGTTTTTCAGTTTTCAGTAAGGTGACTGTCCCCCGATTTATGGAACAGAATATGTTGATTATTAAAGTAGATTTTGCGTTTTATGCTTTGTAAATTACTTTCTCCAGTGCAAAATTATTATTTTTAATAGTAGTTAAAGATTTTTCTTTAAAAATATACCTTTATATTAAAAGAAAAGAAAATTACGATAGGTGCAGTAACGGAGGTCACAAAACTGAATTGTTTTTTGCGTGATTAATATGCTCAAATATAAAAAATGAGAACATTTTGTGTTTTTTTAATTTAATTAGCATTAGCTGAGTTATTAAACAAACAAAAATAACCTTATTCTACTAACTATTAATGTTTTTTCTGGCATTGGATGTAGTCACACACCTGATGTAAATTTGCTAGACATTCCCTTTTGTTTTGATATTTTGTACAGTATTCCTGTTCTGAGCCTAAAACAATTGTTTTTTTCTAAAAATATACTTATTTCCCATCACAAAGATACCAAACACAACATACAACGAAATACTTTAAAAAATACATCATTTTGTGAGATAGGGAACATTTTTTTGAAAATGCCCAAAAATACTTTGCTTGTACATTTATTTTTTAAACGCCATCTATTATCGAGTAGTTTTTCTTTAGTTTGTGTAATTCTCAATGTATTTAAGCGCCCTCTGTGTGACTTTGTACAAACGAAAATGTTCTAAGAAAGTGTGTTTCAAGGAAGGTTAGCCAGTTTGATTCATAGTTATGATAATGTTATACAGATGTCGCTTGCCTACATAATTTATCATAATGAATCATGGAACCTATGTTTTTGTAAATGTTGTGAACTTGTGACAGGTAGTATTAATATTAGGCGCCTTATTAGGAAATACACGAAGCTAGTTTGAAGGCTATTCTTAGGGAAATACAGTTGACTGCAAAAAAATAGTTGGCAAGTATGAAGCAAGCTATATATTTAGATGAAAATAAAGTAGGTAACTTATCCAAGAATAGTTACAAACACTTATAAAGTTAAAGTTTTGTATCTGTTTTGTTCTAAGTATCTCTTTATCTAGTGCTATGCTGCCGTATTTTGGAAGGGCCTTTTCTCAAACACGCCATTCCTTCGGGTCCCTTTTCAACCTCATCCATTGCTGCCCAGCTACGCTGACTATGTCGTCAGACTAACGCGGATGGTTTGACTCGTGGTCGTTTTTTTTAAACTACAAATTCCTAAAAAATAATTGTTCGAGCATCTCACAGCCAGAAGGCCTGCGGTGGCATTCCGTGTCAAATAGGCCTCATGGCCGCGCATATTTGATATGATAAGTATTCCTTCGTCTACGACTGGAACGTTATGCGCCACCGAGGCCGTTTTTACTTGTTAGGTACTAAAATCAAATAGGTACTTGTTGTACGACACAAAAGACGTAAGTAGGTAAATATAATAATTAAGGTACAAGACAAGATCTTTTTTGTAAATTAAAATAAGTTAGTAGATATTTCTGGCAAGTTTCTCCACTACACTTATTCGAGCATTCGCCATTCAGCTGAACTGGAATCTTGTAGGATAAGAAACAACTGACGGACGATATCACTTTGCGGAGTGAACACTTTCTGAATAGGTACATCATCGTTTTGCAGAGTAGTGCCCACACTGTCCAAAATGTGACGTAACCATTACCCGAAGAAGATACCGCGAAGAATGTTACACATGGTCAGCTAATTCAGTTCCAAAGAGTCGTTAGAGTAAGGCGAACGCGCCTGGCTTCGCATGACACGACTTTCGGCCCAGAGGAAATACCTATTTTGAATTATTTTTGAATAAAATAAAACCAGATCAGACAGTTTAGTGCCAACAGTTTTTCTACAAGTTTTGACTTTAGTGAACTCTGCATAAAACATCGTATTAAAAGGTACCTGTAACATATTAGTTTAGTTATTGAAATCTATTCCTCGGTCTTATAAAAACTTAGTGTAGACAAAACTTGATGATAATGGGGTTCTCAGTGCAAACATCATGTCTACTCTACCTCTACACAAGTTTTATGAAACTCTACCAATTATGAGTAGCGTTATGAAACAGAGAGTAAGTATTTCAGGTACCTAACACACAAAATGTATAAATATTTATATTATTGAATACTTAGCTCGTTCTAATTTTCATTTATTCTTCGCGCGCACGAATAAACAAAAGTACCTACCCGGAACTTGGGTTATCTTAGAACCATAAAAACTTAAGTCCGATGTCATTGTTTAAACTGAACGGCGCGCGTTTAGCTCTAAACTGAGTTTAAGAGCTGTCAATTTGTATAGAAACTGAACGCAGTTCATTTTGAATGAAGAAATCGGCTCTAAACTTAATCTGTCAGAACACTTCAGAACATTATACTTTTGAGTTCCCTATGCCGCGTTTCCTATTAGGTAGGCGTAATCTTTAGTGTCCACATAAAACTTAAGCTATTTTATGTGTTTAATGGGGGCTATTCAAATAATTGATGGTTTATAGCTTGTAAATTGAAAACATGAATTTTAATCGATTCTTGTACCTATTATTTATAGGAGTTATGTATTTATTTTCTCATCAACTCTAAAGTTTCAGCCTTTCCGTACCTAAGTACCTATTAAATTTTTAGTACTTAGTTCAATTTTTTTGTCGTAGGCCCCAAAAATTTTTAAGTTTGTGAGGATTTTGAATAAATAAAAAAGATCCAATAAATATTTCAATATAATAAATAAACAGGTAATGGATGTGGATTGTTTTTGGTTCAATCGCCGGCGTAACGGCTGAACGGATTTGGATGAAATTTGCAATATAAAATACCGACATAAACATATTTCATGACCTATGTCCCAGTTACATTATAGGCAATTTTTTTTTATTATATGACTAGAAAATATTTAGGTGAAAGTTAGTACAATTTTGTACCAGTCCACAACCCACAACGATCAAAGAAACAATGTCAACTTGATACAGTCTCATTTCACAGAACTGATATAATAGGAAACAGTGACCTTTTTACTAAGGTTTTTGCATTGCAACCAGCATCCGCCAGTGGCTTCGCTTGCGTTTTAAAGTACCCTCTCGAGGCACCACACTCATTATTATATAGTAAGTAAGTTCGTATAAGCTATTGGCCAACTCTTGTGACGGTGTTTTTAGGCCGCCTAAAGGCCTCCGTGCCCTCCGAAGCACGGAAGCGCTCAGCTCGTAATGCCACTTGCGGTCACCTATCTCAATTGTGACCGCGCACAACGTTGCTTAACTTCAACGATCAATCAAGAACGTCAATTAAAAAAAAAGCAAGCTACGTCACGACCGCTTCGTTATTATATAGTAAGGCTCTGCTAGTCCTGGCCATGGCAGTAGCCACGGTAACGGTAGGGTGAGGGTTGCTTAGAATCACCGGGCTACCGTAGGGGGGGGGGAGGGGTCACAGGGAACATGACTGATGCTGAAATACAGGCCTCCTGTATAATTAAGCAGTTATAAACATATCAGCCCTAAATAAAGCAGTTTATACAAAATACCCAATGGACATACCAGAAAATTACCCATAATAAACTGGACAGTCAACGTGTTAAATCGATTAAGACTTTTTTATAAATAAAGACGATTGTTATAAGAAATCGAAATCATTAGGACATCACAAAAATATCTGGCAACTCACTGTCAAAAGTAAAAATAGGATTGGACGGTTTAGAAGTGCTAGCTCCTCATAATGATGAATTGACTGACATGACACGTAAAGTTAGATGAAAATATAATACACTCATTTGTTTTTTTTTAATACATAAACATTACCAAGCATATTGCATAAACATAAAAAATAAACAAAGAAGTGACTTAACCTGTGTGGTAAAAAAAGGTTAAAGATTATTTATTATTTATCAAAGAAATTTACATTGCTCTTACAGAGAAACATATGAATAATGTAAGTTTTGAAAAAAATAGAGTAAAGTAGGTTTAAACAAACAGAATAAATATAAATTGACTAACCTGTTACCCAAACCATATAAAGTATAAAACTATTTCATCAAACTAAAATATTGCTGGGCAGAAATAAATTATGAAATGAATGACAATGCTTTAATAATAGGCTTATTTCTACGAACTAAATCCCTAACGATGCAAATGCAGTAATGTTGCGAAATGACACCAAAATAACCTCTAAATGCTTACCCAATCATTGAATGAATACTGAATTTTTATCAAGGCAATTAAGCTTGGGGCAATATTCAATTACCTAAATGTTATTTACCTACTCAGGAACCTTAATTTTACTATTAATATTTAAGTCAACTACCAAAGCTAAGTACCGAATTCTTCCAAGGTACCGACTGATCATCCGATCGGAAGCGAATAAACCCTACCAAGTGAACACGGACGATTCCATGTGGTAATTTATTTATTTATTACATAAAGTTTCGACAACAGCTTACATATCTTCTGTTACAAAGGTGGTTTTAAAACAAGGTTCTGATACATAAGCCTTATATAACAAGTAAGCATAAGCCTTTATAAGTCACAACATAATTTTCGTTCTCATTCGAAGCGTTTCCATTTCTACTTCATTATATCGCTGACGTTGTGAAGTAAATAATGATATATAATAAATAATGTAATTTATGTCGCCTAGTTCACTGTTATATCCAGATCAACTCTAGTGTAACCACACTACTTCACAATTCTTCTCCATCCAAAGGTTGTCTGAGATCGCTTGTTAGCCAAAGAACGCCCGTTGTACATTATACTTATTTTTTTACTAGTTATCTAATGTATTAATTGTAAATTTTCATTCATTCGTTCGTTGATTCATTCATTCATTCATTCATTCATTCATTCATTCACGCGGTAATTTAGACAGTAATTATTGCGGTAAACGGGCGGTAGGCGTTAAGATAGTGTGGCCGTAGCATAACAGAACAGCTAACGCGTGAATCAACGATTAGACTTATAGGTATGTATTTTTGGATAGTTTTTGAGTAACACTTTTAGGTTCACGCTTTGAAATGAATATCCTATTTTGCATTACCTAATTAGGTATCTTAGTAGTGACGGTACCTATTACAAAGTCAGTAATTTAAAAAAAAAACTAGAACTTGATCTCTGATTTATCACGCTATTCCCAGACAAATTGAAACGTTATTATTAGCTTCTGCCCTCCGTTCCATTCGCGTGATTGATGGACTATTGCTAGCTAGTGGCCAACTCTAGTGACGGAGTTTTTAGGCCGCCATAAGGCCTCCGTCATGGCTTAACGACTTAAAAGCCTGGACTGTTTAACGTGCCCTCCGAAGCACGGAAACGCTCAGCTCGTAATGCCACTTGCGGTCACCCTTCCCAATTGTGACAGCGCACATCGTTGCTTAACTTTGCTTAAGCTTGCTTAGGCATTCTTGATTGATCAAGAACGCCTAAGCAAGCTACGCCACGAGCGCTTCATGGTGTGACTGAACTACAGACATGCAAACTTTCGGTTTTTTAATATTACTTAGAAAGTTAAACAAAGGTCCATTTTTTGCGCCGCTTTGTCTTATCATTCTTTTGATCATTATAAAAAATATGTTAGGCAATACCACTGAATGACAAGGTTGAAGTTGAATCAATTAAATCTGTAGGCCATTTACGATAACCGATTACACCAATTAAAAAAAAACAGTTATCTATTACCATCTGATTGTAAAAATTAGATCTGATTATAGATCCTAAGTGACACGCCGATTTCAACACAGGTTCTACTTTGTTTTAATTACATTTCGTTCACTCACTTTCGTACACTTAGGAACTCTTAGGAAGGAAGAGAATCTGAAGGAAAATCGCGTTATTCTAAACGTAATTACCAAAGGAAATAACATTTGTAAGGTTTCGTTTAAGCACTTATCGTAGAATCGTGCTTATTTTTGATAGGCGTTATATTTAATTATCTGCTGATAGATCGGCTAAAACGCTTATAATGTTTTCGTGCCACGTTAGGTCATAAAATAAATAAAAATTTGTGAACATTTCACACAGCACCATCTAGCCTCAAACTAAGCAAAACTTGTACTATGGGAACCAGATGGCAGATAGAATACTTATGTACTTTTTTTGTAAATACATACTCGTAATACATATTTCTACAACATCCAGACCCGGAAGAAATATTTGCAGAACATACCAACATTTCTCCTGTTGCGTCTCAGCCGAGCGATCGCCCGCCACACCACCGAGGTCGTCTAGGTTACTTAAAAACATTGCAAGCGTACTTAACCGAACTTTCAGCGCCGTACTTTCAGCAGGTATGTCGCGACACATAGATTCGTTAAAGAGCGCGATTGAGGCGCGAATATAATTCAGTGACATGTCGGTTTTGACTTTCCACCCACTTTATCTCAATTGATCAAGTTTCGATGACATTCTTACTTCCTACTCTATCTGTCTATCTATTCGTGTCACTAGTTTTTTTGAACCAGTGTGGTAAAATGTGGTTGAAGTGGTTTGAAGGCTCATGCATTTGACACATGGTTTTGAACTTTTTGTTCGGTTTCCTTACGATATTTACCTACCTTCACAGTTTGAAAGTACTTAGTAAGTACTTAGCGCACATAATTTTTCGAACTAATAAATCCATTGGTGCATCGGAAGGACTTATATTATTATTAGTTATAGTATCTATGAATGCGTAAGTTTATGAAGGTGTTTACGCTTTAGTAATTCAAGCTGTAATATGAATTTAACTTGGAATACCTCTCTCTAGTACGTGAATAATTCTTTATTTCAGGCAACTTGAAATTAGTATAAATAATACACATTTCTGGTCAATATTAAATATATACTTTATAGACTAACATACATTAAGTCATGACGGAGGCCTTTATGCGGCCGACAAACTTCGTCACAAGAGCTGGCTACTAGCTCATACTAAGTTACTAACATACATAACAATATTAAGTATATAGGGCTCCTGTCTATCCGGGTAACACAAAAGCGAAGCCGTGGGCGTTAGTTGTATCTAGGAAGCAAGGAATATAATAATGTGGGCAGCAGAAAACCATGTTTTTAACTCTCGCTTTTGGTTTATTTTAATTAGTTTGCAGTAACAAAAACACCTGTAACCTGTTAGTTTGTCTGTGGTTTTACAACGACTATAATTATTAATCAATTAAGTAGTTTTTTCGTCGTGCATAGCTCAATGAACCACCATTATAACAATCATTGACAAATTGATACCTACCTATTGCACAATATTACGTAATGTATCAACATTTTTGTTTTTGGTGACGTCATTAAGCTTCCTGTTGATACATAGACATAAAATGCTCGACACATTACATAAATAAGTAATTTAAAGCTCTTTCGTTACTATCGCGCTACTACCACTAGTCGAGTAACTGGTTCTTTCCAACCAGTGTGGTGAAAAGATTTAAAGTGCACCACAGTTGAAAGAGTTCCTATTATGCCTACTAGCCGTGGGTGAAGTGAATAAAGTCGGGCAATTACCATACTTTTCTTTTATTAAAATACGAACGGTGAGAACGAGTTGCTGAAACTGCATAAAATTAAAAGATCAGATAGAAAAAGGCCACTTTATCTGATCTGCTGCTGAATTGAATTGCGTACGATTTATCAAAATTCCGACTATATTACGGCCAAATATGAATCTGCTGTTGTATCGAACTGCGTACAATTCACCTACGATTCGGACCATTTTACGAAAATTACCGAAATCACATAGGATTTTTATATAAAACCGAAAAATGAACTGCTCAAAATGGCCTATTTAGCCCCATAGTTTTCCTTTGGCATTTTTACCTGATTCGATTACAAATGTCCCGTTAGTGTAGCCAAAAGTTGCCTACTAACATTGTATAAATCATCTAGAAAAGGCCTTCGTTTTGAAAAGTCCATTCCAACTTTAAATTAGGAGTAGCTGCAAATTACAACCAGTGTGTACTGCCCACCATGACTTACGGTGCCAAGACATACACGCTCACGCAAGAGGCTGTGTACTGGATGCGTGTTGCACAGAGAGCTATGGAGCGAGCTATGCTCGACATCGAGCTTATAGATCGTATTCCCAATGTTAAGATCCAAAGTCAAACACGTTGGGAACCACATAACAGAACTAAAATGGAGCTAGGTGGGGCACCTGTCAAGGCGTAGTAATGACAGGTGGAGTAAGGCGGTAACTGAATAGCGTCTAAAACCGGTTACAGAAACGTCGGTCATCTAGCAGCAAAATGGGCTGACGGTATAGCGTCCGTTGCTGGCCGGACCTGGATGAGACTTGCAACGGACCCTGGAGAGTGGCACGCAAAGGAAGGTCTATACCCCGCAGTAGGTGAAGTCGGGTTGCGACTAAACTAAACTAAGGCCTTTTACCATCTATAGTAGATGATTTATACAGCGTCAGGAGGCAACTTTTACCTTCACAAGCGGGACGCTGTCGTGCCCGGTACGAATTAAGATGGAGGCTTGCCCAGCACCTATTCCATCCTCTCAGCTTAGTCGGCCTTGTCCACAGGAAAGACATGGTCAATACGTGTGGAGCTGACTAAGCCACGGGTTTCCTCACGATCTTTTCCTTCACCGTTTGAGAGTACTGGTATAGCGCACATAAATTTTTCGCACAGAAAAATCCATTGGTACACGACCGGATTTGAACCCACGACCTTAGGATCGGAAGGCGGGGTCACTACCAACTAGACCACCAGTGCTCTCAACTAGACCTAGATAGACAACTAGACCACGAGTGTCGGGTTGCGAATGACGATGATAAAGGCTACAAGCTTTCTTATGATAACCTGTGGCTTTGCCGAGACACAGGCGAAATATTTTGAATGTATGTTAAAATGTCGTATCGCATACCTTAAGGTTTCTCTGCATAACAATGCGGTAACGATATCACGCTTACGTCTTAGATAAACGTCTTTAATCAAAGTGTCCAAATAACTAAGATTACAACCGGTTTTAAATTATATTTGAACTATATTTTAATGTTGTGATATGAACTGACACTGGCGATGAAGTATAATTAATTTTAACCAAAAAGCAAGTTACATAGTACCTATAAGGCCATGTTTTTTATTATCGTGTAATTAAATTATTATACAATTTACTATCCTTTCAGCTTTCATACAGGAAAGACATGGTCAATACGTGCGGAGCTGACTAAGCCTAGACTAGGCAAGCCTAACTAAGGCCTTTTACCATCTATAGTAGATGATTTATACAGCGTCAGGAGGCAACTTTTACCTTCACAGACGGGACGCTGTAGTGCCCGGGACGAATTAAGATGGAGTAGGCTTGCCCAGCACCTGTTCCATCCTCTCAGCTTAGTCGGCCTTGTCCACAGGAAAGACAAGGCAAGCCTACTCCATCTAAATTCGTGTAAACAAAAGTTGCCTTTTGACGCTGTTGTATAAATTATCTAATTATAAAGGCCTTATTTTTATACAATATAGGTGAAGTATTTTCTTAAATAAGTTTCCTTGTGATCTGTAGGTTTGAAAGAACCAGTGACACAACTATAATAGTAGTTATAAGTTTCTTAAGTATAAAAAAATGATAAAAACAATATAGGTAGAAAATTGCCATCCCAGTGACCTAATTAGCATTTTAATAACTGATAATCACCAGCTTAGTCGATGATTTCAAACGATGCTGTTATTGAATCACTTTGCGTCACCTTCGGAAAACAGTATTTTACAAAGAAGGCAGAATAAAGCCGGCTATCTAGTTAAAATCGAGACTAATTGACTGCTTGGCGCTAAGCATAGACACAATTCGAACCATACTTCATAGAAACGTGTTCAGGGTAGGTTATTTCTGGAGCTGGATTAGCATTTTCGAAATTTGAAATTATAAATACTTACATTTTTATTTTTCTAAAAATCATGCTTCTAAGAAAACTAGAAACTAAAAAATGTAATCTACCTAATTTTTTGTTTCTGGTTTGTAAAATCAGAATATTTAATTTTCTAATACGTCTTACAGCCTAGGTGACATATTGATGTATACAAGCCACCTATAAATTATCTACAGTACTTATGATGATTAAATTTTACGATGTTGTTTTAGGAAGTATTCGCCCTATCATTAATTTTTATTAATTGTTTACTTGTATCTTTTCAGCCGGGCCCTGTGCAAAGAAAGAGTTCACCTATATTGTTATCAAATTGCAATATAAACATTATTGCAGTGCATCGTTCACAATGGCAAAGTCAACAGAGCCGTAAAGATAGCCCTGTGATTTTACGAGTGTTGTTGTAGAAGCAAAATGACTGAGAAACGGAAGATAAGTCGAGCCAGAATCGTCACATCACAGGTAAACTATCACTTTTGTTCAATTTTTTACAATAAGAAAATAAATTTAGGTCGGTATAAAGGTTGCTCTAATGCCCGGTTAAAATATTCTACTAACAAACGACGGATTCTTAATTACCAATTGACGCTTTACGACAAATAACGTAGAGGTAATTAACGATATTTCGTCCGTTAGTAAAATATTGGAACCGGGCATAAATAGGCATAAAATAACTATAGGTTAGGTTAGGTAGGTAATCCATAAAATAATTTCTGCAATGTTGGTAAATCCTCTTTAAGCTTTTTATTAAAATCTTTGTTTTAATTTAAATAAATTTATCTTTGCGCGGGGTATCATATTATGTACTAATAGAGAATTATAATAATTCTAGTTGGTATCCGGTGTGGTGCCAAAATAACAAGTTAAAAGCCTATTTTAATTAGTCGTAAAATATCGAGCTGATTTACGATCTAAAGTTCCTATGTTTTATGCATCATTTACCAATTTTTGAGTTTTCCATTACCAAAATGCCTACAAACACCATTTATAAATTCGTAGATTCGAATATTTTGAAATATTCCAGCCTGGCTCTATAAATAACAATTATTCGAATCTTATGATAATGCAAATAAATTATATAACAAATAAAATTGTGGCCATGAAGTAAGGGTCAGCAAAGCATACCTACAAAATGTAGAATGAGATTAAAGAAAATACATGTTGTAGGTATTGATATTAATATTGTTGTTTCTTGTATTTATTCATTTTCATCCTTTCACCACACTGGTTTAAAACCACTAGTGACACGATTAGTACCTAGTAACATTGACGGCCTTTATGGCGTAGCAGGCGCATGCTTGTTCTTGACGACCAGCTCAATGCAAGAAGTTCGATTCCCGCTTAGAAATGTTTGCATGTTTTGTAAATATTTCTTCCGGGTCTTGGTTTTGTGGAACCATAATACTTGTAGTTTCTAATACCCACGCCAAAGGTAATCCAAGTGTGAGGTCCGGTTCGCACTAGATATGTAAAACTGTTGTTGGGTGTTAATAAAAAAATAGATCGTTACTTATAAAGGGTCAAAGCTGTCCAAAAATCAAATGACTGACGTACGTCAAATTGCCATGGATACCTAATTACCTAAGGTCATTGACTAGCAATTGTTCCAATTTACAAACATTCGTCTTGATTGATATTTCATTCCAACGATGGAGATCGCCTACTATGACATTATTATATTTCAATAACATTTAATTTTACTCGCTTTGTTGTTTGTTTAGTAGCAACTTTGATAGGGAAATTCCACAACCAAATTTTTGTTGAAAATGTAAAAGAACTTGCCACGAGCTGATTTTCAAAACACAGGTAGATATTCTGATTCTCTGAAAATAGACAATATTTTCAGTCTATCCATCTAGTCGTGTCACTAGTTCTTTCGAACCAATGTAGTGAAGTGCGCCTCAAAGGATCCTTCTGACACATGTTTTGGAAATTTTTACGGTTATACGACATGCCGGTTTCATGACGATGTTTTTGTTCACTTTTTAAGAGTACCTACTGGCATAGCTCACATAAATTTTTCGAACAGAAAAACTCATTGGCGCACGACTGGCTTTGAACCCACGACCTCAGGATCGGAATACGGCGCCGCTACTTCTGGATCAACAGTATCCTCAGAACACCATGATCTCAATTGATAAAAAATATATTTTCACAGTTGATAAAAATTACAGAAAAACCTACCTAAACACAATAGTAGATAGTATAGTTTACAAGTTTTTGTGATATTTATGGTGTGGGGCAGAGCTACAAGTAATCATAAAAAGCTTGCAGCTACTTCTGATACAAAGGGAAGCCTTATCTTGAGACTTTATATTTATCTAATGTTATAATTTTGTTATACTCCCGGGCCCTACTTGCTCTCCCAACTAACGGACGAGATCGTTCTTTAGTACAGCAACGTTTTTTTGATGATTCAAAGTGATTCCAGATAATAATTTTTCTAAACTGTTTTTGACTTTTTATGTTGTTCATGAAAGTCTTGTATCTTCTGTGAGCAGGTACTAGCATGTCTGTCCCTGGACTTCCTGCTAATAGGGCTAGGCATGTCCATCAGCTTCGTGACCATGGTGTTGCCCGAGGTGCTGCACGCGAAACAGGGGCTCTCCATCAATGAGGAGCAGGCTTCCTGGTTTGGTAAGAAATGCTTTATTTACATTACACCTGGTCCCCTTATTTCTAATTCTAATTAATGGCAGGGGAACAAAGTTCCGCACTGACGCAAGACGTCCCGCGGTGGGGTGTATTGTGTATTATCCCCCTGCTAACCCTCCCCCAGCCAGCCCAACTCCTTGAAGTATCGGAGAAGGACTTTGGGATGTTGTCAGCAGTGTTCCAGTATCCTTGATGGTGTTGAGGTTGTTGGTGACGTAGATGACGTTGGACGCAAGTCCCCTTAGTACTCAGACAAAAAAAAAGAAAAGACGGCGCGCCGCGAACAACAAAAGTGAAGCCACACACTGAAAATTTCAACTTTACCTATGAAATACAACCCGCTCCGATAACAGACGGACGGACGGACAGACGGATAGCGGAGGCTTAGGGTCCCGTTAGCAACCTTCAGGTACGGAACCCTAAAAAGGAATTCTCGAAATTCAAGTCCAAAACTCAGCGGGAAGATGAAATTTAACAGAAATAATACTCTATGCGGACAAAGACAAGGGTACTTTTATAAACTTCTCAAATAAATAGTAGGTATACCTACTTCACTTGTTGTTCAATAACTTCAGTAAATCTTCAATACCCAATCACGGAACAACCAGAAATAAATAAAGTCCGTAAAATTATATTGAGTCACGAATGCAATTCAATAAATAATCCTATAAATATAGAACCGTAAAATTTCTATAATTATCATGATCTTCTCTCAATTTTGATTCTATCGAAAAGTTCGTTGGCCTATACTAAGATTTTTCAAAATATTTTTTGAATAAATATCTCAAAACGGGTAACCAACGGAGGCGTTTTGAATAATAATATAAATTAATCGAATATGTAGGTATTTTTAAATAGACTAGTATATAATGAGCTATTTATACAAGGTTCTTTAAGATCTGTAAAACCACGCCTACATCATGCATAATAAATTATAGATTTCGTATTATACAGTAGATACTTTAAATATAAGCAAAAATAGGCGGGGGCCATGTAAAAATATTTCAAGTTATTTTTCAAAGACTTATATACTTAGGTGCTTGTTTGTATTAACTTACGAGTATCCTATACCCTATTAAAACAATAAGCATTTTTTGTAATCAATGCATAGGTCTAGCTACTGAAGCTAGAAACCTAAAATTCGGAAGGTAGCTTTTTTATAGCAAAATTTAACTCCTTAAGGGGTAGAAAGGGGTGAAAACGTTTGTATGGAACTCTTGAACGCGTAGTGCGATTAGCTTGAAACTCGGCCTGAAAACTATAAATGTAAAAAACTACACGTATTTCAGGATTTTTCAAAACAACCCCTAAAAGGGGTAAGATGTCGCGCAAGCGAAGCCGCACGTGTAAGTAGTCCATTACTACGAGAACTAAAGTTAAATACTAAATTAATTTGTTGTGTAACAAATAATTCCCGGTTTCAATTTTTAGTAAAGGACGTTACCATAGTTCCCATATTCTACTAACGGACAACGATAGGTACGACGTTCATTGTCATCGCAATATTGTTATATCAAAAAAATTATTGCACTTTTCAACAGATAGCACTGTTGCTATGGCAATCACCGTCGTTCATTTGTAGAATATTGAAACCGGGAAATAGTTTGTTTTAATGAATACTTACATAATTAATTGTGTAACGACTATATAATACTTGATATGTGCACAACGTATCAGATTGTATCCGGTGTCAACTTCCGAATGCAGAAACCCGAGAAACAACTGTGTAAGTAGGGCGGTACAAAGCGTTGGTTTTACTTACAAGCTATTAAATAAAAAAATGACCCCTACACACTGTGAAAGTTGGAAAGATCCTTTTGTCAAGTAGGAAATGTGCTGATGATTTTCAAACGCTTCAACAGATCTTCATAAACTAATAACTAAGAACCATATCACATTAGCTTTGAAACAGAAACCACTGCATCAAAATCGATCCATTCATTTGGGAGCTACGATGACACAGACAGATACACAGATACACACTACAAATAACTTATAACACCCATCTTTTTGAGTCGAGGTTTAAAAATCTAAGGCCGTGATAAAGCGGCAAAGAATTAAGAGTTGATATTTTTCTCTTTTTACTTAATTTTCTAAACTAAGCCGAAATTTCGACCGAGAGTTTCAAGACCGTCTTTCCTTCACTAAACCAATCAACCACCATGTTTTCCTTCAATAAATAACTCTGAGCTCGGTAAATAGACAGGTACAGGCAAACTTAAAAATAAAATATAAACATTTTGTTTTAGATCCCCACGATACAGATGCATGGGAGTAGCTAATGTGGGGTATGCTAATGGTAGTCTAATTTGAAAATAGAATTGCAGTTTGCGACCTTTTCAAATTTTAACATGATTTTATCTATTTTGAAATACATATTTTTATTAATTAAATCAAGATATGAATCTAAATATCCACAACCTCATAAATAATAACATAACTGACTTAAAAGGCGATTATAATCTGGACAAATATTTTTTTATTCTGAGATGACCTTTAACAGAATTCGGTACAATTTTGAAAATGTAGATTCTTATCTATACGATCGATTTTAGTAAGTAGCTAAATGCATTTTCGATTTTAGTTCTTTAAACTAAGTAGAATATTGTGTTTATTAGTAAAATATGCAAAATTGGATCTCAGTTTTAATCTTAATTTACTACAAAATTTAAAATATATATTAAATAGAACTATCGTATTACCTAATTTAGATATTTGAAAAAGTACTGTATGGAACCAAGTTGTCTGAAATAAAGTTTATTATTAGTGTTATAATTAATAGAATTATCATATTAATTGGTGGTCTAATGGCAGTGACCCAGCCTTCTGATCCTAAGGTTGTGGGTTGAAATCCGATCGTGCAGCAATGGATTTTTCTGTTCGATAAACACGCGCGTTTACTTTACGCACCAGTATAGCGCATAATTATACGATGTTTTTCTTCGCCGTTTGAGAGTACTGACACAAACGATGAAGGAAAGCCATCGTGAAGAAACCGGCATGTCGTAGAACCCAAAATGTTCAAAAATATGACGTGTCAAGTGCACTAAAGATTGGCTCTTTAAATCGTTTCACCACACTGGTTGGTAATAGCTAGTGACAAGGCTACAAACATACTTTAGATATTTATCAAAATTCTGGCTAAACACGATCCCGTCTTAAATGTTGAAATTTGATACTATTTATTTTTATGAAATAGATCACTGGTTTTGTTAAATAATGTAATCTCATGGTATTTAATAGATTCTCTCTTTTCCAGGTAGTATGGCATTCCTCTGTCAACCTCTCGGCAGCATTTTCTCCGGTCCTCTGCTCGACTACTTCGGGCGAAAGAAGGCCTTATTCCTGGTCAACATACCGCATGTAATCGCTTGGCTGCTGATGTACTCTGCATGGAACGTGCCTTCATTGTTCATTGCCAATGCCCTGCTCGGCATCGGGACTGGGGTGATGGAAGCCCCTTCAGTCACATATGTTGGGGAGATCAGGTATATACCGACGACCTCGGAGGCGTGGCAGGCGGTACTCGGCTGAAACGCAAGGGGCGCAGGTTCGATTCCCGCTGCGTGAGAAATGTTTGCATGTTCTGCAAATATTTCATGGTCTGGGTGTTGTGATATTATGTATTATAAGTATGTGTTTACAAAAAAAAGGTATGTAAGTAGTCTATCAGCCATCTGGTTCCCACAGTACAAGCTTTGCATTGTTTGGAACTAGATGGCGGTGTGTAAAAATGTCCACAAATATTTCAATTTAGATTTCGTAGTAGGTATTTTACTTGGACGAATAAACACAGGTATTTTAGCACTGGTGGTGTAGTCAGGACAACATAGTGAGGAAGCAGGCATGTCGTAGAACCTGAGAAGTTCGAAAACATGTCTCAAGTGCACGAAATGAGCCTTAAAGGCGCACTTTAAATCCTTTCACCACACTGGTTGGAAAGAGCTAGTGACACGACTAGTAGTAGTAGGAATTTCATTTCTATTTCAAAGGTTTCTATTTGGTCTATTAATTAGTAGGTACATAATTTTATAACCTTTCCTGTTGTCGATTCTTATCCTCGATGTGGAAAAATAGTAGGCTAGTAATATGCATCTAAGACAAACATGAATTACGTATACTTAGAAACGTGATGGATCCGGCCAGGGCTCATCAATACGCGTCTAGAAATATGGGGCTATCATTTCGATAAAAGAACGAGATAAAAAACATTTGAGGCTTCTGAGATTCGGTTCGGGGAGTGGCATTAATAAAATCATTCAATTAGTACATGATTACCTATGTGTTGTTTCTGAATATTTAGTAGGTAATTAAATATTGCTGTCATAATACAAAATATTAGCTATACTTGGTAGCTAAAAGCCGCCCACATTATTCACAGTAAAACACGCGACTAAGTTAGTAGAACTTGTTAGCTCCACAAAATGATAGATTTATTATTATTGCAAAATAATGAACCGATTACTTGAATATTAAACAAAAAAAGTGATTTGAGAAACCCAAAATCAATTTTAAATTGATAGAATTTTTTTTGTGGAAATATTAAAAGATGTTTATCTTTAAATTCTCACCATTTTTATTAAATATTTTAGCTACCTACCTACTGACATTATGACAAAATGTCATCAACAAAATAATTTACTGCGAGACACTGTAATTTACTAATTTACTGTAGCTATAAGTTTTTGTATTTTTCTTGTAGGTATAGTATAGCTATTGGTAGTTGAAACAAAGCATCTTGAATATTCATAAATTTAAGTTTAATGTCTTTTTTTTACTAAAATAATGGTTCTTTCGAACCAGTGTGGTGAAAGGATTTAAAGTGCACCTCAAAGGCTCCTTTCGTGCACTTTGCGATGAACATGGATGTTTCTATATCTAGGTGTTATTATGCATTTATAAGTATATACAAAAAAAGGTATTCTATGAGCCATCTGGTTCCCATAGTAGGTAAGGTACCTACAAGCTTTTTGCGGTGACAGACAAGTGATAGCGAATGGAGCCTATAGGGCGCACTTTAAATCCTTTCACAAATCTAGCTCGAAGGAACTAGTGATCCTTATAATAGGACCCGTGTTATAAACTGCTCATGACATTTCAGTGACAAATCAGTGCGAGGGATACTGACTACGCTGACCAACGGATTCACGTCTACAGGGCTTTTCATATCTTACTTGCTGGGAACTGTGCTGCCCTGGAGACAAGCTGCTCTAGTGGCACTCGTCATACCTCTGTCTACGATGGTGCTCGTTTTATTTGTGAGTATCTAACCTTGATAGATCACAAGGAAAGTAAAAAGACAAAAGGGACGCCAAATAAAGCGATGGGAAGATGACCTACCAAAGTAATTGCCAAGATTAGCTCGCGACATAGAAGAGTGGAAGAAATTAGGGGAGGTCTATGTCGAAGGACAACCTGACCCACAAACTGGATACTGAAGAATGTGTGTTTTTTTTTATTTTAAATTTAATATAAACTAAGGCCTTGTACCATCTATAGTAGATGATTTATACAGCGTCAGGAGGCAACTTTTACCTTCACAAACGGGACGAATTAAGATGGAGTAGGCTTTCTCAGCACCTATTCCATCCTCTCAGCTTAGTCGACCTTGTCCACAGGAAACATGGTCAATACGTGCAGAGCTGACTAAGCGGTTTTCCTCACGATGTTTTCCTCCACCGTTTGAGAGAAGTGGTATGCGCACATAAATTTTTCGCACATAAAAATCCATTGGTACACGACCCGATTTGAACCCACGTCCTTAGGATCGGAAGGCGGGTTCACTACCAAAATTTAATATAATATCTACATAAAAAGATCGTGAGGATTTTTGGATGTGTAGCTCAATTACAGCGGCTTTGGATGATTTATACATAGACTTGTAATATAAATAGTTCGTGATCACAGGATTTCTTTTCAATTTAGTGGGTATTCTATATAGACGGAAACATAATCATAAACATAATTTATTTGGATAAATCAAACAACATTAGGTATAATAAAAACAATTGGACCACGTTGAAAACTTTATTATAGTTAACTTAAAAACTGTTTAGCAGTTTCCAGCAGTTACACCCTCCCAATCACAACCGACAATGATTAAACAAATATAATTAAATTATTTAAAACAATTAGAATAGGTACGTTGAAAACTATAATAGCAATAGTAAAAAAAAATTTAATCGCAGTTTCCTGCTCCCAGGAAAAGTTTCTGATACCCACGACACAGAGAATCCAAATTCGCTCACACACAATAACTATGTAGGTATACTGTTACGCGTTATTTATAAGTATATATATATATATATATACGTATTATATTATATCATCTTAGCATTACCTCTTCTTGGTAGATTATAACAGTTGGTCATGTTGGTATAGGTCATGTCCACCACCTAACGGATGACTAAGATAGTTTATTACAAAAAGTCAAATAAAAAAAATTAATCAAAAACACATAAGATACAACTATTGATATATTGATCAGATATGTTAATGTTATTGTTAATAAAATTATATATCAATCAATTTGATCGTAAGATATTTTGTAGATGCACAATACGATAATATTTTAATGAAAGCTTACGCACATGTCGGGCTGTAAAATGATCAGATAACATCTTGAAAAAAAATTGATCTTGATCTATTGGATTGAAAAAAAATGTAGGCATTGAAATAAATATCGCTTCGAAATCCGGTTTAAAATATTTGATGTTAAATGAAGCGTGAAAAGAAAAAAATGTCGACGAAAAATATTTAGCAAACATAATTCTAAACTTAATACATTTTATCATATAATTATCAGCCTATAGCAGTCCACTGCTGGACATAGGCCTCCCCTAATGAGCGCCATCGCGGCCTATCTTTGACTTGACGCATCCAGTTTCTGCCAGCAGCCTTTCGCAGATCGTCACTTCACCTAGCCGGAGGGCGTCCTACATTACGTTTGTCGAGTCGCGGTCTCCACTCAAGAACTCGTTTACCCCAACGGTTGTCGGTTCTTCGGCAGATATGACCAGCCCACTGCCACTTCAGTTTGCTAATTCTCTAACCTTGGTTCTCTTTTGTTCTCTTTGTTTTTAGCTTTAGGCCTTTAGGCGGCCTAAAAACTTCGTCACAAGAGTTGGCTACTAGCTCATACGAACTTACTATTATTGCTCTGGTAAGATCGGTTAAAACTAGTGTCTTTACACAAAATTCATTTGCCAGCTGTGTCCTATTGGAGTATTTTTCGGGAATTCCTTTCTTTGTGCACTCTACACCATAAAGAGTATACTCACCAAGTTTCATGCTTTTAAGACTTACGGTTTAGACTGTGCGATGAGTCAGTAGAGTACTCGTAGTAAAGTTCAAAAACTTACAAAATGTGCTTTTGACCTTACACTAGGATTCCCTTTGTTGTGAGATCAAGTTTTCTCCATCCTTGATAAGAAAATAATGTTATATATTATTAAAAGAATAAAAAACATATCACTTTCGGCTCATACAAAATTTACATAAATAGTAGAGTGTGTGAACTGACGCAATCTCTGGTTTTTTTCGTATGTAAAATAAAAATGTATAATAAAATAAATGCATTATGAAATAACGCTGAAACAAACAAACAACTCCAAAATAAATAATAAAATATTATACTTCGTAAAAAGAACAAAAACTAACTTTAAATTGGCAAAATTATAATTATCTCCTTACTAAGTTGCACAGCGCAGTCAAGCAACGCGTTGCAACTAGTTGTCTGCATAGACGTTGCCAACTTACCAAAACAAACTATATACCCCTGCACCCCGTTCCGGCTGTGCACTCACTTACCCACTGCATGCAAACGCCCCCGAATGACTCTACAGTACAAAATTAACACTTTATGCCGACTCTAAGTTGTTATAGGAGACGTATCAAACACACCATGCGATACAGCATAAATCACAAGTCCAGTCTAACCTGAACTACGAAGACATCGAAACTCTGAAAATGGAAGCAGGTTACAACGGTATATTAAATGTTACTTTTCATTTTTTTGAAACTATACATCCTAGAATAAAAACAATTTTAGAATGTACAAATTAAGCCCTTTCAAATGGCACGGAGCACAATCGTAAAGCTTTTATTTTTTACCCTCTTAGGAACCCATCTTTACAACCGCTCCACCAATTAGGCTCATAATGCTTCAGCAAATCTTCATAGTACAATCTATACCTACCAAATTTCATACAGATTGGATTAACGGTTCGAAAGTTATGCTCTAAAAACATAACCACAAACATAAAATGCCAAATCCTCCAAGTTGCCACTGAGATCTTTATAATTTTAACTACTTTGATACCTAATAACTTAGCATAGAAATTAGCGTGAAAAAGTTTTATTTTAAAACACCATTTTTTTCGGTTTTATAGCATTTTAATAAAATGATGATAATCGTAAACAACAAATAATCATGTTCAAATCTAGGAAACATTAAAAAATATATATATACCTAATGAGAAACTCGCTTCCACACGATAAAAAGTAGTCTATATTTGGATCATTTTTATTTTTTATGATCCATTACAGACGTGGATCTATACTCTTTATGATATCGATGGTCCATATTAACAATGTCGGATATACTTTTTTACCGGTCGGGGCGGCGCGGCGCGCCCCGGTTCCTTCAGTACCCACATTGTTACGGGGACAAAGACAAGTTATAACTGCCGACAATATTAACAAAAAACTGACGAAATAATCATAATTTTCAATAAAACTAAATATTGTATACCATAGAATTTTTAGATTCTATTTATGTAAAAAAGTGAATATTGGTAAAAATGAATATCCGACATTGTTAATAGGGACCATCGATTTTCCTCATCTTCTTCCTGTCCTTATCCCACTCTATGTGGGGTAAAAGTTTTGGCTAAGGTGTTTTATAACCGGCCGCCTGCCCGATTATGATATTAAAAAAAACCTAATTTTATAATGAATTTATATAATATAGGTAGATAATTAATAAATCCCACTAAAACATTCCATGTTAAGTTAGTAACGGTGTTATTAAAGAACAGACATCCTCACATCCTCATTTACTTTAGCATTTATAATATTAGCGGGAAGTAATATTTCAGTTTAATGTGAACAGGTTTCACCTACCACTTCTTGATATTGAAACTATATACATATAGGTATACATATTATCACGCCCGTATCCCTAATGGAATAGGTAAAGCCACAAGTAATCATAAGAAAACTTGCAGCCACTCCTGATTCAAAGTCACAAGATGGATATGCTGATGACAGGTGATCAGCCCATCGCCCATATAGATAGTCTATCATCCCTTAGTCGACTTTTACGACATGCTCGGAGAGAAAAGCAGCTGGACGCATTCTGTTTTTTTTACTACCAGTCTAGCAGAGAAGTTCTTTCATTCAATTGAAAATACTTTAAGTTAAATATGCCTGTAAACATTAAATACCTACTTCCAATTTAATATTTCAATTTATTGATTATTATCTCCTTAATCATAATTTAAGACATTAAATATTGAATAATTACTAATGTTTTATCAAGCATACATAATACAAGGTGATAAACGCAATTATATTTAACGAGATATGAATTTATAATTACGTACCGATGTTTATTTTACAAGTTCAAAAACATGTTTTAAATACAAGGAAGTGATGAAACACATAACGATGATAGAGGTACCGTTAACTGTGCATCTAGAATAAAAATGTCAGGTAGAAACTGCATAGATTTTAAAACTATATTCTTCAATCTTAAATGCCATTCTTCAGAAGTCCACTGGGCATGGGTTTCTCCAAAAAACTTCCGCAGGACCAATGGTTTTATGCACCGGTTATTTGAACTTTTGTTTGAGGCCAATTAGTTAACGACCAACTCCATACCATAAGTCTTTGATAAATTATCTCTTCATCATTAGCAACATGCCCTGGAATTACATCTTGAGACGTAGTTTGACGAACGCTGCCCATCCGAGTTCAAAACTGAAAACATATAGCATATAACACCCTCGATGACTTAAAATTACGATTTTCTATTTAAAAAGTCACCAATTGCGTGCTCATGTCCACGTATATCACAGCGCTCATTATCACAGGCTTACTTGGAAACTGCTTTCCACGTTGATAACACCTTTATTATTTTTTTATTCAGAATGAGTATTTCAATCGTTGGTCAATGTTTTATGTGATTATTAAAACAATAAAAAAATTCAGGTTCCAGAAACTCCAATATGGCTGCTCTCCCAAGGTCGACAGAAAGAAGCTCTACAGTCTCTTTGCCGGCTTCGAGGCTGGGCCCAGCCCGAAGACGTTCAAGAGGAGTTCAATGAACTCGTCGAATACAACCATTTTATCCACCAATGTGTTATCTGCCTCAAAGAAGGGAACTCGCCTTGCAGGCATAAAAGTGCCAACGTCTTCAAAAGGATTGTATGGAAGTTTAAACACATATTCTTTGTGAAGGAGACTATGAGGCCTTTTGCGCTAGTGATGGCTTACTTCTTCTTCCATATAATGAGCGGATTCGCGCCAGTGCGGTCGAATATGGTCAATATGTGCAAAGCGCTCGGAATGAAGTATGATGCAAAGACTATTGTGGTAAGTAATGTGTATTCTGTTTGATTATTTATGCCCATAATATCTCTAGGGTTCCGTATCCGAAAGTTGCCAACGGGACCTTATTACTAAGCCTCCACTGTCCATTTGTCTGCCCGTCTGTCAGCGGTTGTATCTTATGAAACGTAATAGGTATAGAGTTGAAATTTACACAGAATGTGTATTCTATTGCCGCTATAACAACAAATAATAAAAATAAAGTAAAATAAAAGGGGGCCCCTTACAAGAAACATTTATGTGCATCAACGATGGTAGGAACCCTTCGTGTGCGAATTCGAATCGCACTTGACATGAATACGACGTTCTTTCGGCACATATATATATTTTTACGACTTTACGTAAGACGTAGAGAAAAATATTGTGTCCACTTGTCAGCATCTCGTAAAAAACACATAAAGTAGGCATAGTGAGGGAAATCACCCAATCTGTAAGCTGTAAGGGCTTTAAAAGAACATAATTTGGTGCTGATAGATGCTTTTATACATAATTATAATGCAAATAAAATCTTTTCATTGCCCGTTACCAACATTTTCAAGTTAAAAATCTTTTCATTGTTCTTTACAATGAAAATTATTTGAACTTGTGCCAGTTCTTGGAATTTTGCTTTATGGTGTGTTTTTTGTTTGAGGTCATTTAACTACTGGCCTTTGAAACAGGTTATTTATTATTTACTTAACTCGGATTCTGTGTTATAAAACTATTACAAACTATTATAAATATGGTGGGCAGGCTATTAATATTCATAAATAATTGGAATGTTGAAATAATAGCAAATTTGTATTCCTAAGTTCATCATGGTACCTACCAACTTATAAAGAAAAAATAAAGAAACGAATCATCATGTCATGACCAATCATTTTTATAAACGAGCTTCGACCAAAATTCGCCGAAATGATTCCATCCTGGGTACCTACTAATAATCCAATTAAAAATAAGTTTTAAATGCGAAAGTTTGTGAGGAGTATATTTGTTCCTCAATCACACCATATGGGCTGAACAGATTATTAGAATCAAACTTACATTATACACATTGTTTATAATGACACTTAGGTAGGTACTTTTTATTGCCACACAAGTGGAGCCATGGACCGGAAAGGCGGAATAATAAAATAAAATAAACTTTGTTTTTCATCTTGAATCAATCTGGCAATGAGGCAATTTTTTATTTTACTTGTTTTACGTTGCTTTGTATTAGCTTGTATCTTGGACGAATGAACACAGCTTGTATTTGTGTCTATCCTATCCTATCCTACTAATATTATAAATGCGAAAGTTTGTGAGGATGTGAGGATGTGTGGACAATGTATGTTTGTGCCTCAATCATGCCGAATATCACGTGAGCAAAGCCGCGGGCGAAAGCTATTATGTAAATAAATAAGTAATTTAATTTCAAGACATTCATACCCAAACTTATGTTCTAGGTTGTGATCGGTGCCGTCCAAATCGCCATGAGCCTGATCTCCGCTTCCGTCGTGAAAGCTCTCGGCAAGCGCAAGCTGATCATCAGCTGCCTCCTCGCCACCGCCTGCTGTTGTGTCGGCATCAGCGCCTACGCCCGCGCTAACATACCACACACGGTCCGCTCCTATGACCCCGAAACATTCGTCGATCAGAAGGAAATTGCGCCTGTTGTTCTGTTTTTACTTCTAGTCTGCTTCTACGGGTTGGGCTTACCTTGGGTGTTGCTGTCTGAAGTTTTTCCGTTCAGGTTAGTATCATTATTCTGATCTTCGTCTAGTTTATGGCGGGAAAATTGCCATTAGTATGGTCTTTGTCTCCTTCCCAAACTTTCTCTAGAACCTTTGTTTTTTTCTATCGTTTTCTGATTAAAATTTTAATTTTTCTTCTTAAAAATACTTCATCATGACGTGTTGTTTGAACAACCTACCACTTTTTTAAAGATTATGAAGAAGTTGCTGGTTCTGATAATCAGTATAATAACTTTTATGTTATATTTTTCAGGAGTCGAGGAATGGCTACAGGTCTGGCCGCAGCTCTCAGCTACTCATTTTTCTTCGTCGCCACGAAGACCAACTTCAATTTTGACGAGACATTCCACATCAGCGGAACGTATGCCATTTACGCCTGTTTCGGTGTCATCGGAGCCATTTATCTATACTTCTTCCTACCTGAGACTGAAAGCAAATCCCTCGTTGAAATAGAGGCGTTCTATAAAGGAGATCAAATTATATTCGCTGATGATCGTTTTATTAATCTCTTTAGGAAGAAAAAGAATAGGAGTAGTGACGCAGAAAAGCCTATGCTAGTCAAAGATAATGTAATTAATGCATAATACAAAAGTTAGGTTAGGTTTAAATCTTGACTAAAACTACTGTTTGGGGACCATCGGTTCTTTGGGACGATCGGAATCATCCTTTGACAATCCAATATAGGTACCTATCCTTTAAAAATAAGAATTACGTTACTACAAAGGATAAAATTATTACATAATAAAAAGCTAGAAATCGAACATCTGATCAACACATCAGGTTCTAAGCATAATATAGTAACGTGGACCATCAACTTTTGTCGAATTTCGTTAGTTTAGTAAATAAGTATTTATAGATAGTTATATATTATTAAGATCCATGAATGAAGCTTTCCTAAAGAATGTCATTGATTATGTCTTTATTGTAAGTTTGATTTTGATTGTTTTCCTTTATTATGTTTTTTATTTATAATAGTTGCCTTCTCTTGCCAATTAACAGAAACAAACGTAGATAAAAAAAACAATATATGAATGAATCTCGATATAAACTACATATACCTACTTCCTGTGTCGTTGTGATTATTATAATGTTTAATTAAAATGAATACATATTTTTATCAATCTTTCAATTTATTTCTAAGTAGCTGTAATCGCTATTTGTGATGAAGATACAAATAATAGTTAACTTTCCTTCAGTATTCTGAAAAAATCTCTAGTTTCCCCCTTCGCAGTAGTCATCCATGTTCTAGGCCTTAGGCAATTGGAACAACTAATCATTGCTTTAAATGGGATTGGTGTGATAGATGTATGTTGAATCAAGCTATTGAGGTATTCGGGTCTCAAAATCACTGGCTCTGGGCCAGAATCATTGGGAACTTTTTCATCAAATTCAGTAGAGTCATCTTTATGTAAAAAATTTACAGTTTCTGTAGTTTCTGTGTTCGTTTCAACAGTTATTACAGCAATTTCTTCGGTAGTTATGTAAATAGGTGACTCAGGTTTGGTTTCAGTTGTAGTTTCGGTATATTTAGTGCTTAGTTCTTTAATGTCATCACAAGTAGATTCGACAAATACTGAAAGAAGAAATAATTTTATTAGTTTTTTGATACTTGATTATTTTAAAAAGATAGGACATGTAAACTAGGTTGGTGTATAATTAGATTTACTTTAAAATAAAATAAAATATTGTGTAGAAGCTACTGTATTGAAAATTATAATTTAACAGTACTAACATTTAATTTCGCCAGCGCCTTTTGGGTTTCTTTGTTGTCGTTGACCATGTCCATGGTCTTTGGCATTTATTTGATGGGCACATTGTTGGGTACCACCAAGTACTCTGTTTGTTATCATTTTCATACTTCAGAACTACTATGCTACTTTGTTTAGGAGTAGTTGTTTGTATTTCTATATTCAATATTTTTGGAATCTCAACTTCAGAATCTTCAGTACTTTCTATTTCCTCAGGTTTGAGGAAAATAAGGGTGGGTGTAGGAGTAGTTTCAGGCGTGGTGCTAGTTTTTTTCGTTTGTCGCTTAGTTGTTATAAATATAATGTCAGGATAATTTTCTGTGGTTCTTCGGACCTCGATAGTAGAAGTGAGATCAATGACTGTTTCTGTAGCTGTAGCATTTGTTGGTGTAACTGAGACTGGTGGGTATGTGATTGGCGGATCTGGCTGTTTAGTCAGCGGTGTAGTCGGCTGATCAGTAGGAACGTCAATAAATATCGGTTGGGTTGAAACCACGTCTTCCTTGTCAATAATATTGTTTTCTACTGGCTCGAAAGGCAAGAAGCTCACTGGTACAATTCTCTCAGTAGTCGTCAGCCATGTCATTGGTCTGTTGCAGCATCTTGTGAACTTCTCCGTTGTTGTTCTCATAGTTGTCGTTTTTGGTGTTGTTGTTGTATAATAAGGTTTTGTTGTAATTACTCTTATAATCGGCGTTGTAGTCCTTGTAGTGGTTGATTCTGTTGTTATTTTAGTAGGATACGGTTTTGGTATCCTTTCCTGTATTTTCGGACATGGCTTTAATGTCGGACATGGTTTTGTTAACATTTCTTGTATTTTCGGACAGGGATTTAATGTCGGACATGGTTTCGTTATCATTTCTTGTATTTTCGGACATGGTCTTAATGTCGGACATGGTTTTGTTGTCCAAATAGTGGGTTTGGGAGTCATACATTGTATTATTCTAGAAGTCATCCACGTAGAGGCTTCTGTTGGCGTTGTCGAACACGGACACTTTGGGGTCAAATGTTCGCATTTTCTAGTTGACGGCAGTGTGTGATGGCAAAGGGCATTTGTAGAGCTTGTAGTTTTTCTACTAGTACTTTCTCTTTCTGTTGTACTTCGAGGGGTAGTAGTAGAACTTCTGATAGTAGCTACTGGTGGAGCTTCTAGATAATCACAATCACTTTCGTCTTCTTTTGTAGGTAACTGTGTTGTAGAATCTAGCCGTCTTCTTGAGTTAGACGCTTGTGTGCTAGTGTATGTTTCCGGGGATAGTTCAAACTTTGGTTTATTTTCTCCTTCTAGATTTGTAGTTTTGCAGAACAAAGCGTAAGTTTCTTGGTATCCTGAAATAAAACACATCTAGGTGAGTAACTAAATTATTCATAGGTAATATAAAATAAAATTTATAAATATTTTCTAGAAGATAAACTTACCTATAAATAATAATACTATTATAATATTCATCATCTGTTCTCCTACTTCGTTTATTTATAACTAGCGACTCGCCCCGGCTTCGCTCGGGGATAAACATATAGGTTTTTCCAGCAATAATTCTAATTTTTCTCGCCGTAAAAACCATCCTTGAACTTCAACGAACATTTTAAAAAAAGATTTGGCCAAATTGGTCCAGGCGTTGTTGAGTTATGCGCTTACCAACACATTTTGCGATTCATTTTTATATTATAGAGATAGGGACCCTAGGTCCGTGGGGCACGGGTGCCCACCGCGTTTTCAAAATTATTTTGAGGGCTTTCTCTTGGGTTGAAGCGATTATCCAAGAGCTGGTTCTTATTTGGCTCGCGCTCGACGGATCAGTTGTTGCCTTGCAAAACTTGCAGCCACTTCTGATTTATAGTCCTAAGATGGCTAAATGGATATTATGGTGAACAATGGTGACAGGTGATCAGCTCATCGCTCATATAGATGGTCCATCATTTTGGAGAGGTCTATCCCTTAGTCGATTTTTACGATATGCTCGGGAAGAGAAGCATCTGGACGTATTCTATGATTCATTCTTTTGTATTCTGTTAATAAATGTCTTTTGAATTTCAAAAAAATATATATATAATTGGAGGAATTGGTTAATTCCTCTAAACATAATTATTTTATTTTTATTTATATTTAGAAAGTTTTTCATCATGGGCTCATTTGATTTCATAATGACTTCATGGGCCCATAAAGTCAATAAAATGAGCTCATGATCAACAAAGTTGTTTTGAAAGATGATAAACTTTTTACTTACATATTTTATAACTTTTATTGGCGTGTCTCATCTGTAGCATTTGTTTGAGAAGCCTAGTTCCTGAATAAACCTTATCTATTCTTACTCATACTTCGCCTACTTTATTACTCATAGCAATCATAATAAATACCAAACCTAAATAGCACCTTTGTCTCTGTTTTGCTATTTACATTAGAAACAAACAACAAAGAATGCGTCAGTTTTTTGATTACATTAATGAATTATATTTGGAATAAGGATGACAATCTTATGCCCGGTTCCAATATTTTACTCGTACTACTCGTTGCTTAGTAACGTAGGTAATATTTTACTGCTATTTAATGCTACTTAGTTAGTAGTACACTGGTGGTTTAGTTGGTAGTGACCCCGCCTTCCGATCCTAAGGTTGTGGGTTCAAACCCGGTCGTGTACCAATGGATTTTCTGTGCGAAAAAATTATGTCCGCTAGGTATACCAGTACAATTAAACGGTGAAGGAAAACATCGTGAGAAAACCCGCGGCTGAGTCGGCTCCGCACGTATTGACCATGTCTTTCCTGTGGACAAGGCCGACTAAGCTGAGAGGTTTGAATAAGTGCTGGACAAGCCTACTCCATCTCAATTCGTCCCGGGCGCTACAGCGTCCCGTTTGTGAAGGTAAAAAAGTTGCTTCCTGACGCTGTATAAATTATCTACTACATGATAAAAGGCCTTAGTAGTAGTACACGGCAAGTATCGTGTCACTAGTTCTTTAGATTTAAAATAAATGGTGTTCGGAGTAAACCAGTAAAAACCAATAGTTTCCAGTCATACATTTTATTGAAATGTTTTCCACTTAGCAGCCGAAGTCTTGCTGACCGCCCATGCAAGGGCTCTGTGCAGACTTTGTACTATACTCTGAAACACAAACATTGTATGAGTGCCATTGGTTTCACTGTTACTCTGAATACCTGTCAGTCTACTACCTACAGGAAAAAACTAATCTTCTTAAAAAAAAATTTTGGGTGTGAGGGCAACCTACGTTAAAATTTTCAACGAAAAACTGTAACTAAACGAAAATCTGCAGACAGGCAAGCTATATAGTTCAAGGACACACTGAAAAAAAAAATTCTACTAATAATAAATAAATATTTAAGAACATTTCACACAGCTCCATCTAGCCCCAAACAAAGCAAGGCTTCAACTATGGGGACCAGATGGCTGATAGAATACTTATTACTTTTTATGTTTTTTATTTGTAAACTTTTAATGCATTATACTTATACAACAACACCCAGACCCGGAAGAAATATTTGCAAAACATACAAACATTTCTACCATAGCGGGAATCGAAACCGCGCCTCTTGCATCTCAGCCAAGCACTCGCCTGCCTAGCCACCGAGGTCGTCACTAATATACATTAATGTGAAAAACAGTTAAAACAAAACGTTTTTCAGTAAGACTAACCAACCATAAACAGTAATAACAAAATGTTTGAAAAACAGTAAAGGACAATACAAATAAAAAATAAAATAAAATAACTTCAATTGATCAATTAAACATCACTTTAAACTGAAATCCGAAGATCAAAAATCAATCGACAGTATAATTTTGCCTCAAGAGTTCTTCTTCTTCTCTTAAAAAAATCAAGACAGTTGTCTTGATTTCTTTTAATCCGAAAACTGTTTCGGAACAGTAAAAATTACTGTTTTGAACGGTAGGAACAAAATATTAATGCACAAAACAGTACACATTAATGTATTTTCAGTTTTTTTACTGTTTATTTTTTCAGTGCAATCTTCCTAATATTTCATATTTTATCTAATGTTTTATAAATAATACTCACTAGTGCCATAATCGCAGTTGTACTCGTACATATCGCACTGGTCGAGGAAGTTCCTCCGACTGCAGCCGTCAGGAGTGGACGCGCAAACCATGCGGTTGTCGTGCAGGCAGGCGGTAGCCATGTGGCAGAAGTTCACAGGCTGAATAAAAAAAACTTTGAATATAGAATAATAGCCACGAGAACAACAATTAGGGCTGAAAGGACTGAAATTCGATAGGCAGATTATAAAAAAAAACAGTTATGAACTCAAAAACTCTTTGCTGAAAACCATTATCAAATGAGTTCCTTCTTAAATCCTTTTTTTTTATTATCGACGGAAGAATTTGCTATAGTTGGTTCGAATGTTAATTTATTGGTTTTTGATGTATTTTGTTGAATAAACCCACATGTGAGTAATAGTTGTGTTAATATTTCAATAAAGTAGGCATAAGAGCCTACAAAATAGCATTATAGTCTCCGAAAACGTTTTCGCGCCTTGGGAATGTCTCCATGCATTGAACAAATTGTACCTAGTCTTATAAGTACTTTTCCCGCGATTTTTCCGGAAGAAAACTCTATTCGGCATTATGTTCCGCTTGCACTAACTCTGCAGGTGTTAAATTTATATCTTCATTTCTGGACTCCATTTTTATCAAAAAATAAACCAAATGATCTAAGCAAATGATGGAAAGTGAAAGCAGAAAATTTGAAAAAGTTTTTTTTTCATGCTGTAGTCGTGCTGGCCAGTGCGATCGTTTCAAAAATGAGGTTGGCGCACTTACTTGAAGTAAGTAATAATGCATTTTCAGGGGAGTGGCGGTATAGAAAGTTCTTGAATAGAAGGGCTCGAATTTTACAAACTCTTTCAAGATTTCGAATGTTAATCCGAGGTTGTGAGGTAAAAAATATAGGCATTTTCACCTATCAAACAAAGTGCGATCGTGATAGTATACTGAGCCCATACCGGTATGTAGTGTCACTAGTTCTTTCAAACAAGTGTGGTAAAAGGATTTAAGGCTCTCAAAGACTCCTAAAGCAAATATGTACCGGTATCTTCACTAAATATGAAGTGCTTGTCGCTAGTAGGTAAGAACTTAGCGAAAAATACTTACAAATAATAAATGTTGTTCCGTCCAGTAAACAAATGACAAAACTGAAAAAAAAGGTTTTGATTAATCAAATTGTATTTCTGAATGGGCAATAAAAACTGCTCTATCTACGTTTTTGCTTTATTTTAATATCTCTTTAATTTCACAATACGTAACATCAAACGTCCAAGTTTTATGAAAAAATAAAATATAATCTCACCAAGTAAAACTTCAACATGCATTTTCGAGTTTTCCACATTTTGTGAGAAACAAATTACCAGGGCGCCATAAAATAATTGGAATGGTCGCGTTTCAATTTAGTTTTATGGGTTTCTTCATACTAGAAACTAGAAGTTGATAAAAGTAACATGTGCTGTGATATAACAAGTGCATATGACGTACTTTGTAAAAGTTTTGAGTTATTGTCTTTGCACTTCCGTGCTTCGGAGGGCACGATAAATTGTCGGTCCCGGCTTTTAAGTCGTTAAGCCATGACGGACGCCTTTAGGCGGTCTAAAAACTCCGTCACAAGAGTAGGCCACTAGCTCATGGAATTTTCTTGCTTTCTAATGTGTTTGTGTAAGACTTCTATGACTTATTTACTTTTGTGAATCACTGACTGTATTTTTTGCGACAAAAACACAACATCCTTTTGTCACAATAATAAAGCTGACAAGCGTCATGATTTCATTGAAACAGGTTCGTTCATTGTCTTTGCGCACGTGTCTCACATGTTTACGCCTGAGAATTAGGTACCTACAGGTATCGAAATGAAAAAGAGAATCATTTAATTTGTATAATTTTGGCCAAATTACGTCAATCTAAGAGGCAATCCCACGTGATAATGCAAAACGTGACACTTAGTTTGATGGCTGTAGAGAGCTAGTGACTGCTGAGAAGTTAGAAGTGCTGGTTTGATTTCTGGAATGATTGTCTAGTAGTTTCTGACTTCCATGACATGGAGTTCTAGCGTAGGTTTAGAACTATGTACGTATGTGAATATTTCATTGTACAAACATATCTTCAATTTTCCCTCTGGACGAACAGGTACTGTATTCCTTTTTGTTAAAAATATCTAAGACTATCTACAGCAGTCTACAGCAGTCGTAAAACTTTTTTTGAAAGTAATTAAAATTACTTATTTTTATCTCATCTTTACTTTCCTCATTTATAATGTTTGATGGTCTAAAGAGGTCATGGTTTTTTAGTTACTAACAAATGTGACTATAAGAAAATAAACCTTTATACAATACAGTGTGTATTAACACTGAACTGGTTTCAAGGCTCATGTCTTTCAAGACTCATTTAAATTTATTCTAAGTCGAACATCACTCGCCGATGAACTAGTATTTAGACTAAAAATTTAATTTAATTTATTATCAACTCAAAAATAGTGGTTTAAGAAAATAGTATGTGAAGTGATCTCTTATAAATACATATTATTCAGTTATTATTACGGACCGACTGACGGACAGCAAAGGCTTAGTAATAGGGTCCTGTTGGCCCCATCCAGATACGGAACCCTAAAAATGCTTCGATGAGTACAAAGTAGGTAATAAAAAAGTAAGAAATCAAGAAAGTGACTAAATTTGAATTGTTATCTAATAAGTTTTGTAAATCTAGTCAAAATGGTGCACAAATTTAAAATGAGTGATGAAAAGATATCGAAGTTCAAATCGATAGCATCTCAGGTAAGCTTTTTACATGGTATTTGTAATAATGTTTTAGTCAAAAGTCACCGTCATAGTTTTTAGAATAGAATTTAGATTAGAACCTGATTCAGTTTACTTTTTTTGTATTATGTAGATACCTACCTACTAGTTGTTTTATAAGAACTACTCAACTATATGATTGTCGACATAATAATATTATATTTTCATAACTCATGGGAGAAGCCATTGGCTTCTGAAACACAGTTTTTACTAGTTCAGGAGCCTAGGGATTCATTTATTTTGTAACATACCTATTATGTCAATAAATTGATTTGATTGTTATGTATAATTGTATAATAAGGAAGTTACCACGATACGACCTGGAAGAATAGAGAGGGCCTATGTCCAGCAAGATATTTATATAGGTTGGTAATGGTGATAAAAGTCCGTGTGCACCAATATTTAATTTATTTAGTGCATTGCGATAATGTCTCCCAACATGCTGCTACTGGACATCGGGATGGCGATCAGCTTCCCTACCATCGCCGTGCCCTACCTCCTGCATTCTACTACGGACCTCTCGATGGACGACACTCAGGCGTCGTGGTTTGGTAAATATCACCAGTTCCTGAACAATACAAAAAAAGTATTATAAGTATTATATTCTATCAGCTATCTGGTTCCCTTTGCTTAGTTTTGGGATAGATGGCGCTGTGTAAAATTTCCACAAAATTTTTTCTGTGCGAAAAATTTATGTGCGCTATATCAGTACTTTCAAACGGTGAAGGAAAACATGTTGAGGAAACCCGCGGATTAGTCAGCTCCGCACGTATTGACCACGTCTTTCCTGTGGACAAGGCAAACTAAGCTGAGAGGATGGAATAGATGTTGAGCAAGCCTATTCCATCTTAATTCATCCCGGGCACTACAGAATCCCGTTTGTGAAAGTAAAAATTGCATTTGGCAGTTATCAACGTCCTAACCAAATATTGAGCAAAAGCCGAACTTTTAAGAAGTTCAAAAACTTGTTTTGATTTTGGTTAAAACGTTCAAAATCTGCGCGATTGTCTTCTAGTTATCTCTAGGCTATCCTTTTCAGGCAGCCTTTCCTATTTGACGCAGCCATTTGGAGCGATCATGTCAGGCCCTGTCGTGGACTACTTCGGCAGAAAGAAGGCATCATTCATCGTGAACGTGCCACATCTACTGGCCTGGATCATTATGTACTTCGCGCCGAATCTGCCGACCTTATTCTTTGCCAATGGACTGTTGGGATTTGGAACAGGGCTGATGGAAGCACCGATATTCGCTTATGTTGGAGAAATATGGTAAAGTACTTATTTTGTTGAGTAAAATAATAAATCTAACAATTTTTTTTTTATCAAGTGGCGTAGTTTTAATGGCACAAGGAATTGTTTAAAATATTAATATACTGTGCTGATACACATACCTAATACAATTGACTCTACTGACATTGAAATGTAATGACGAAAATTTCTATTTTCAAATCCTTCGTCATTGATTTTACTGTCATATTTCGTTCGTAGTTATTCGTTTCGATGCGCAAAAGACAAATTAGTATGAAATTGCTGCACTGTGCATGACAAACGGTTAACTTTACGAATGCCTAGATCCGTCAACCGTATTGTACTTTGCGTTATGTACCAAGTTTTCTCAGATATCCTCAAAGCACGGTTGAAATATGATCTCTGGGTGTTTGTAGGATATTCATGTCTCTTGCGTTCCAGTGAACCATCAATCCGAGGAGTTCTCTCTATGGCGACGCAATGTTTCCTGGCCATAGGGATCCTGGCCACGTTCTTCCTGGGCACTGTGGTGTACTGGAGACAAGCAGCGCTGATCTCTTTAGCAGCTCCTATCACTGCTATGCTGCTTATTTTGTTGGTATGTACTTGAACAATGATAAATTACTTCCAAAACTTCTAACCGAAGGATTTGAAACTGTTACCTTACCGTGACTGTGCTTCAAGTAACTGAGCTATCGGGCAGTTGCTGTATCGGTCGAATTTTTAGGAGGTGCACCTTCTCTTTGACGACCTTGGTGGCGTGGCGGGCGATTGCTCGGCAGAGACGCAAGAGGCGCGGGTTCGATTCCCACTGCGGAAGAAATGTTTGTATGTTCTGCAAATATTTCTTCCGGGTCTGGGTGTTGTGGTACCATGGTACTCGTAGTTTCTGATTTACGACACAGGGAGTCCTAGTGTGGGGTCAGGACTAAGTATGTGACTGTTGGGTGTTATTATTGATTTATTTATTCTCTCTCCATGCCTAAAACTCGGTAATGCCAGGACCACACCACATCCGTGCTCCTTGTATATAAATTTCACTTTACAATGGTACAATGGTTTTATAGAAGTCTACTGCTGAAAGTAGGCATTCCAAAGACTTCCAAGAAAACTGATTTTGTGCTGTCTTCATCCATCAACCACCCGCTGTTCTTGATATTGAGTAGTTCATAAGAAACGCGTAATTATAAGATTAGTCTCTGAAACGGTGAAGGAAAACATCGTGAGAAACAAAGTTCGAAAATATGAGTCAAGTGCACGAAGGGAATCTTCGAGTCGCGCTTTAAATCCTTTCACAACCAGGAAGGCGAAGCGCTCGTGGCGAAGCTTGCTTAGACGTTCTTGATTGATCGTTAAATTTAAGCAACGTTGTGCGAGGTCATAATTTGGATGGGTGACCTCAAGTGGCATTACGAGCGCTTCCGTGCTTCGGAGGGCACGTTAAATTGTCGGTCCCGGCTTCAAGTCGTTAAGCCATGACGGAGGCCTTTAGGCGACCTAAAAACTCCGTCACAAGAGTTGGCCACTAGCTCATACGAACTTACTTACTTACCGGGAAGACGCCACTAAGACACCAAGAACTAGTGACACGACCACATAGATAGATAAGATTAGACGGAATATACATAAAACTACCATATTTTATCTACTAGGTCATCTACCTTTATCATTGAAGGAATTTCCTCTACTGATTTTATCTGGATGTTTATGTCGGTATCTATGATAAACCATACATATACATTATAGTCTACTTTCAAAGAAATACTCATGCGAATAGTTAAGTATTTTACGCATATAGCTCAAAGCTGAGTTAGGAGCTTTTGGCAACTTTATCTGACTGTTTGACAGAACAACCAGGACATGTGTTATGTACTAGCCCCATAAGGTTAGGTCTGGATATGTATTTATCTTCTCTCTTTTGCCCTATGCTCTGTCTTTAAATTTTTCATTACTGTATTTTTATGAGTATGTTGCCAATAAACTATTTTCCTTCTTTATATAAAATGATTAAAAACAAAAATAAAAAACCTGCCAAAAAAGCGTCGAGGCTATAGAAATATTATTTGTCAGGTTCCAGAAACACCGGTCTGGCTCCTCTCCCAAGGGAGGGAAAAAGACGCCCTGAAGTCCCTTTGCTATCTCCGTGGCTGGACGAAACCGGAGAACGTGGAGAAAGAGTTCAATAAGCTGGTAGTCCACTCTAAGAACTTATCGAGATGTGTGCTCTGCTGCCAGAGTGAGAAAGATGGCTCGATGGATACAGGGGATTGTCAGCATCGGAAGATGAATGTTTTTAAAAGGTTAGTCTGTCTTGTCGTTATAACGAACTTTTTACGACAATTTTATGATGTTATAAAAACTAAACAAAATTCTGTTTTATCTTATTCGTATAAGTACCTACAAAACATTTGGAATAATTAAATTTTTGTTACTTTATTATTTTGTCTTTTTTGTGATGACTCTTAAAGTAACTCTGTCTGTCTGTCTGTTACCTTTCACGCCTAAACTGCTGAACAGATTTTGATGACACGGAGATGAGGAGAACGAGGAGAATGTAAAAAGAATGTATACGAATAAATAAGATAACGCATAAATCCTTCTTAAACATTAATTTATGACAAGACAGATAATTTGAAATTTATACAATTTTGAAAATTGTCAATGTCATTCCTATCAATCGATCGGGTCATCAGCAGCTCTCTTTTTCTTGCAGGGCTGTGGGTAAGGGCCTCTAGCTGGTGCTATATACGTTTTTGTTGCGCAGACAACGTTGCGGGTTACAGCAAGTTGCCTATTTTTTTTTCATTATATTTCAGATTCTCCGAGAAGTTTAAAGTTGTGATGATGTGCAAAGAAACGTTAAGGCCGTTGTCTCTAATCGTGATGTACTTCCTCTTCTACGTGATGAGCGGTTTAACTCCGATCCGACCGAATATGGTCAACATCTGTGATGCTTTTGGCATGGCTGATGGTGGCAAAAATGCTGTGGTAAGTTAAATCACTGAAGACGTTCTTTTTAAATTGTGTACTACGTCCTAACAATACTCTTATTATCCCGGCGTCATACTTGGCGCCATACTCCCTACAAAGACAATTGAGGTAGAATTGTTCTCAAATGTTTAAGTAATCACACATTTGATAATCTATCTATATTTTATTTATTATTAAGTATTATATATACCAATAAACATTTTACTGCATGCAATCAACACACAGATGCCAAACTACTGAAGGTGAAAGCTGGCATTTGAAAGGTAGCTTTCTTTTTTATCAAAAACTACGACGAGATTTTTTTAGTTCAATACATAAAGGGATGAAACGTTCGAATGGAACTTTTTAGCGTGTAGTGCGATTTGCTTGAAACTCGATCTGGATAATGGAAATGCAATATAAATTATACAATATAATTTTAAATTCATAACATTCAAATTGGCAAAATTCGTGTGAAAAACGGCAGCTAACTTCTATCAGCAAGTCTCGATCAAGTATGCAGTAGATTTAAATTAGAATTGTACTATTTTGCATTTACCAACGTTCAATATGAATAATTATAACATGTTTCAAGGTTATTTTTAATAACCCACAAAAAGGGGTATCATTTTACACCACGGGCGCGAAGGGAAGCGAATCTCGTAATAAAATTACTGTCCTCATAAAGTTATTCGGGCATAGGTTTATAAAATGTGTGTCCGTTGTTTGCGGCACGTACGGTGACTATTCTACATGGATAAGACTAGACCTTGGAGTCCACTATAGATATCCACCTTTACGTAATGCAACTATGTATTTATCTAGGAACCATCACACTGTTTATAGTTATTTTTATTTAACATGGGTAGGGTGACATCGGGATACGTAGTATAATAAGAAATGGGTGAAAAAGAGACAACATCTAAATAAATACTAATCTGACTACTTTCACCTGCCCATGTTAGCTGACATAGACATAAGATACAAAACGATCTGTGTTTTTTACAGTTCATGGTCGGGGTCATCACTTTCATAACATCTATTATCATGATATTCCTGATCAAGTTGACTGGAAAACGGAAACTCGGTATCACCGCTATGCTGGGGACGGCTGTCTCCTGCACCGCTCTTAGCATCTACGCTAAGGTCCACCTGCCTGATACCGTGTTCTCCTTCGACACAGTCACCTTTCCGAAGGAGACGAGCTATGTTCCGCTTGTGTTCTTCTATGGATTAGCTCTGTTTACCGGGCCTAATGTGTCCTGGGTGATGCTTGGGGAAGTTTTTCCTTTCAGGTGAGTATTTTCAAAGTCTAATACATAGAACCTTTTAATTCATAGAGTAAAGAAAAAACATTGAATGCGTCTAACTGCTTCTCTCCTCGAGCATGTCGTAAAAGTCGACTAAGGGATAGTATCCTCCAACATGATGAGATACAATAAGCAAGTTTTTCCAAGGAGGGTTGACGTCAGGCAGGCGGCCGGTCATAAAACACATAAGTTTCTCTCACTCGCAACATAAGTTTCTACACCTTAATTTAACTATTAATACTTCTTAAAAGTTCCATAAACATGTAATGAAAAAGTAAGTTTTAGGTTAAGTATGGGCGGTTTGCATTAATTGTATTCCCAGTTTGGCTAAAGTACCTATAGGTGAGTTGCTCTGTAGATTATCCTTGTCTGGATTAACTTTGGAACAGTCAATTCGATAGGAAATAGAAATTATTTTCAATAAAAAAACCATATTATAGATAAGCAAGTCTCGAGTTTGAAGAGTTCCATCCACAAATTCCATCAAAATTGCTATGTTCCTTCCACCAGGAGTCGCGCATCTTCTCAAGGCTTTGGTGCCGCGTGGAACTACTTCGTGACCTTCATCGGAGTGAAGACCTACGTGAACCTGGAATCCAGCTACCACCTCTCTGGTACCTTCGCGGTCTACGCTGCCTTCGGCTTCCTCGGCGCAGTATACCTGTACTTCTTCATGCCAGAGACTGAAGGGGTCCCCCTGCATGATATTGAAGACTTCTATAACGGGAAGTTTAGGATCTTTGCGAATGATCCGGTTATACGGTTCTTTAAGAGATTCAAGAGAAAAGGGAAGGATGATGATACTAAAATTTAAGTGGCTTGCTTTTAAATTGGTTTTGATAGATAATCATTAAACTAAGCGAATTCAATAGTTGCAAAACGAGCGAAAAGTACCTTACCTATAGTTTGTTCCCTATTCACAAATAAAAGGTTGTACCTATATTAATATTATTTTGAAAATATACATACATACATACATAAAATCACGCCTGTTTCCCATAGGGGTAGGCAGAGATAACGGATCGAAAATATATCTTTGAAAATATACACTGAGAAATTGTGTAAAAGTGCACAAAAGAGCTTTTCAAATCCTTTCACCACACTGGTTTGAAAGAACTAATGACATGACTAGCAGTAGCACCTACTAAAAAATTGTAAATAGGATAAGTAAAATATAAAAAAACAAACACTGCTGACTCAAATGCGTCTATTGCTTTTTGTTGATATAACAAGGTTACCTACTCATTGTAGGAAAATAGGTGATAAGAAGTAGGTACATAGTTTTAAGGTTATTGTACCAAAACCTGTACAAGTAGGTAGGAACATAGACAGACATCTTTAAGACGAGACGTTTAGATTAGATATAAAAAATAATATTAACAAAAATTATCTCAGTCATTATGGCCTGCAAATAAGTACCTAATAACAGGTTGGTATACAGAAAACTGCATGTAACTAGTATTTACATTGCGGCTACATTATGGGCATTCGATGAATACCTATTGCTTTCTTGTCTATCCAGTGTCGGTCGACCTCGGTGGCGTGGTGTGCGAGTGCTCGGCTGAGACGCAAGAGGCGCGGTTTCGATTCCTGCTACGGGAGAAATGTTTGTAAATTCTGCAAATATTTCTTTCTGGTCTGGGTGTTGTATTTTATTTATTTATTTATTTATCTGGTACACATAGTACAAGCTTTGCTTAGTTTGGGGCTAGATGGCGCTGTGTAAAATGTCCACAACTATTATTTATTGAGTTAAGAGTCTGTGAATAAAAATGATATGGGATTGTGGACTGTTAGTGAATCACACTAAATTATTAAGAATACATCGAATTATGCTAACTATATTTGTCATAAAATTGTAAACCAACATACATTGTCATCTTTTTACAATACGTAGTAAATAGAGACAGCATTATAGAATGTATTTATTTATTCAGTTGCACCAACGAAGTGACCACCATTACGTGATAACTATGAAAAAAAAACTGATTAAAATAAGTACCAGCTAGTCAACGTGAAAGATAAATTTTACTAAAAAAAACAACTTAAATTTAGTAAAATTTTAAATTGATTTATTAAAATTACAAAAAAATATGTATCAACTTTTAAAGCGTTTACTAATATTACCTACTACTTCATTAACGTGTAAAAAATCTTTTAAATGGTGCAGACTTAGATTAATTAATAAGTAATTTTCAATTAACTTAAACTAAGATTAAAATGGTACAAATACATATCATCATGCGTCAAAATGTTATATGGCAAATGTATAATTATGCTACCTAAATTCAACGCAGTCGAGTTTTTTGTTCTCTCTGCTTCTGCAACTCCCTGTACCAATGTGCTGTAATCTTAGACGAATTTATTTGTACAAGTCTGCAATAAGTTGGGCCAATGTGTAGATGACTGACTTAGAAAGTAAATACACTCAAGTTTGTCAAACAATAAAAATATTACAACGATGATCCGATAACGCTAAACATATAAATGTGGTTCACATGAGTACATCACACAGTTTGTGTAACTCACTCTTACAATTGCTTGTTAGGCAAAGTAGGTACTATGCTATAGTCATTTCAGTTTGGTGGAACAAGCCAACCGCGTTGCATTTATTGAGTTAAAAAACACTCTTTCTCCTACCGTAAAATGAATGTATTAATTTTATGACAGCAAAATTTACGTAAAGCAATATTAGTTTGAGGGTAATTTTGCTAGAGATTTGTTTTGAAATAAGTTTTAAGGAACTGTTTTTGTTTTAAAAATGGTGATCAAACTTCAAATTGAGGAGGTTACTCCGAGTGTAACCCGTTTAAGGTCTATATCTTCGCAGGTACGTACTCACATTTACTTTATTATTTTTAAATGTATGGTAATAGCTTTGTTATAGTTGAGTATTTCATTTTATTCCACTCAACGTATTTACCTAGGTATATCACGATATACCGACCTAATTAAAAACATAGTCTTAAATAAAGATTATATTATTTTTATCGTATTTTGATTTTGCTCTTGTCTGTACCTTACAAAAAGGCCAAATGTATGCTTAAAAAATTGGTAACTATAGAGGTCAATGACCTGTAATAGTTTTCTTTTATTATCAAGGCTCAGAATATCTGTATTCCGAGTATCAAGGTATGTGTATAGCTATCTCTATTTTTTATTTATATTTTATTTTATACCTTCTTGTTGCTAATAAAGTTGGATTTCTGAATTCAAATTGTTAAATATTTGACATACATAGGTGCGTAGGTGCACAGGATAGGGAAAATCCTACTAAGTATATTTTAAATGTAAAGGTTTGTGAGGATGTTTCATTCAATCAATCACGCCTAAACGGCTGAAAGGATTTGAATGAAACTTGGAATATACATAGTACGCGCGCTGGATTAACATATAGCCTATTTTTCATCCGTGTTCCACGCGAGCGAAGCTGTAAACGGCAGCTAGTATTCAATAAAAAATACATGGATGTACCACAAGAAGTTGTACCTAGTAGGAATCAAAGTAATCATAAGCAAATAATTTTCATGTAGCTCAGCAATTTCAAATCCGATGTGCTTTGGTTTTGTTCAAAAATAAAGGAACCAGCAATTAAGGTATTTAGATGCTGTCAAATGTATTTTAAAATGTAGTTCGATCGATGTTGATATTCATTTGTTAGGAAATAAGTACCAGCGTTCTATGCCACTGATGCAAGACGAAGCTAAGGGCATCTTACTTTTTGAGCACGAAAAGACAAGCAAGGTAAATATAAAAAAATCGGTCAAGTGCGAGTCGAATTCGCACACGAAGGGTTCCGTACCATCGTACATGTACATGTACATGTATTCTTAATTTCGGGCAACCGGCCGGCACTTTACCGGTTTTGATTTTATCTACTTATGTACTTTAAAAAAATCTTTCTTGAATGAAACCCAGCTTTTTTATAATTATTATTTGTTGTTATAGCGGCTATAGGAATACCTATTACGGTTCATGAGATAGTCCGCTGACAGACGGACGGACAGCGGAGGCTTATTAATAGGGTCCTGTTGGCACCCTTCGTATACGGAACCCTAAAAATTTACAATTGCTTGCCGGAAAACGTATATTGAAGGTTTTGAATTCAACAGGCAAGGCTTCGAGTGCATTAGAATTATGATTCACTTTGAGTAAATCGCCTCTCGAAGACATAATGAAGCACAAAATATCGGGAACCGCAACTCTCATAATTTTCCTCTGACTACCGTTTCTCCCATTTTGTAATTTCGTTCCAGTTGATAGCATGTTCGTCTCCGTACCTGTTACTCCTGGACCTGGGCATGGCGGTGAGCTTCGCCACCATCGCGCTGCCTGATCTGCTGCACGCGACCGAGGGCCTGTCCCTCAACGACTCACAGGCTTCGTGGTTCGGTAAGACCCTCGGTTTAGTTGAGAACACTTCATGGTTCGATAAGGTGGACTTTTATTTGACGACAGAGGTGTCCACGAATGTCCAGCTGACGTGAAAGGGCTCGATTCCAGCTTGAGAAATATTTTCGTTTCGGCTTTGTTATGGTCATTACTTATATTTTCTTTTAAAACCGATAGCAAACTAATTCCACAGTAATTTATTGCGCCTTACTTCTCTGCTGGACTGGAAGTAAAGAAAAGGCATAGAATGGGTCCAGCTGCTTCTCTCCCCGAGCATGTCGTAAAAGTCGACTAAGGGATAGTATCCTCTCAAACATTATGGACCACTTATTATGGGCGATGGGCTGATCACCTCTCACCATGGTTCACCATATCCATCTTGGGTTTGCTTGTGGCTCTGCCCACCCCATTGGGGATACGGGCGTGATAATATGTTTTGTATGTATGCTTATTGCGCCTATCTCCATTTTAACTGTCTGATATAATACTCTAATCACCTCTCTGATGTATCATAAGATAATGTAACACCAGATCATGTAACTAGACATATTATAATTTGGTTTTACATACTAATTTTGTGGGAAAATTATCTTACCTCACAGCTCGGTAATACCATAAAATTCTGAAAGGTTAGCTTAGCTAGCTAATTTAATCCCATTTCACGGGAAAAATAATAGATATAGACTTACATCATATCATAGCCAAAATAACAGACGAGACGATTTCATTAGGACACTAGTAGTTTTTTAGAAAATTGGGTTTTATGATGTGGGTATAATTACCTATTTTCTAATTTGAATGCATGCTAATGCCTGATTAATTACAATGTAACATATCCAGCTTAAATAGGCAAAGTAATAAAGATTACTTAATGAATGGAAACATATCTTGGAACGTAAACAAATGAGTAAGCATGTACAAATAATTTTTAACTACAGTTCTGAAAGTGCTGATAACAGAACTATTGTAACTTAATAATCGGGTTCTTGACACTGAAAAGTCGACAAATCTTGAGACCGAGACTTTAGTAAACGTGTGCATAAAAATCCTTAAAACAAATGTAATTAATATGAATTGTATGGAATCAAATTACAAATTACTGGTTCAATTCAGTGAATTGTAAGACATTTATTTTGAAACTGATGTTATTGAGATGGTATTAAGCCATAATTTATTTCGGATATATTTCCATTTTATATTTAATTTTATTGCCCAACATAAGATTTCCTTTATCTTTCAGGAAGTCTCTCCTACCTGACGCAGCCACTAGGGGCGATAGTCTCAGGACCAATAGTGGATTACTTCGGCCGTAAGAAGGCCAATTTTCTAGTCAACATCCCCCATCTGATAGCCTGGGTGCTGATGTACAAAGCGTGGAACCTGCCTTCGCTGTTCGTGGCCAATGGACTGCTGGGCTTCGGGTCTGGGGTTATGGAAGCACCGATCAACTCTTATGTCGGAGAGATAAGGTTGGTTTTTATTTGTTCGTATTAGCCTGTACCTCAACACATGCTTAATAATATTGGTCGTAGGTAATATTTCTAGATAGTTTGAAGGGCACATCAAATCATACCTAATAAAAAATGCAAGGTTTCAAATAATCCGAAAATAACTCTATTTATTTATATTGACCAACATTTTATCAATTGCTCGGATTAAGCAGCTAATCTAATAGTTTCTATGTTGTAACCGTTTCTATCGTAGATTATAAAATAGGTCAATATCTTGAATGTTTAGTAATTTGCCAGAAAAGTTATTATTTTGCTTACTATATTATTTACTTATACAAAGCTTGTGCAATATTAAAGACTCACTAACTCCTGCTCTTCTCTCATCTTAAGTTATTTTTCAAGTATTATATAATACATTACCGTTAACATGATAGATATTTACGAAGAATTTCTTTTTATTGTACTTATGACAGGGACGCGACAAAGTGGGGCAATTACCTCACTTATCTTTTGCCAAAATAACAATATTTTTATATACATGGTGTAAAATCATCATAGTCACATTACGCTCTGGTTGTCATAGCATGTAGTCAGAAAACGATTTCAACAAATACCTATAGGTATAATTATCTCAGTTTTATTCAGGCAGCCTACACACAAAGTGATCCTTACAATGTGTTTTGTAGTGAGCCATCAATCCGCGGCGCGCTGTGCACGGTGACCCAGCTGTTCAGCTCGGTGGGCATGTTCGTGATCTACTTCCTGGGCACGGTGGTGAGCTGGCGGCAGGCGGCGCTCATCTGCCTCGCCGCACCCATATCCTCGATGCTCTTCGTTTTACTGGTGAGACCAGACTTAATAGTTCATAATGATTCATAACTAAGGCCTTTTACCATCTATAGTAGATGATTTAAACAGCGTCAGGAGGCAACTTTTACCTTCACAAACGGGACGCTGGTAGTGCCCGGGACGTATTAAGATGGAGTAGGCTTGCCCAGCACCTATTCCATTCTCTCAGCTTAGTCGGCGTTGTCCACAGGAAAGACATGGTCAATACGTGCGGAGCTGACTAAGCAGCGGGTTTTCTTACGATGTTTACTTTTTCCGTTTGAGAGTACTGGTATAGCGCACATAATTCTTTCACAAACATTGTAAAAATTCATTGGTGCACGACCGGATTTGAACTCACAACCTTAGGATCGAAAGGCGGGGTCACTACCAACTAGACCACTAGTGCTTTCATTTTTTATGAGTGAATTATGACGTTAAATCTGTCTGTTAATATCTTAGCAGTGGCTAAGGTCACGGAAAATCAACAATCTCGATGTGATTTCCGTGGCTTGTTAAATACGTTAGCTCGCACAAGATAAACACGATAAATGGTGTTTTGTTGTGGATGGGTTGTTAGTTGGACAGGTAAATAATAAATAATAACCTAACCTAACCCAACAGTCAAATACATAGTTCAACATAGACCAAGTGTTCGACAGGTCGTTGAAGCGACACGTCTCCTGTCCTGATGCTGGACATGATGTGATGTGGACACATATTGAACTCTCGTTTGTCGGGAAACGAATCCTCGGCATATTTAAAGTTTTTAATGATTTATCTCGTGACCATGATCGCTGCAACGCATTCCAAATTAACATGGTTAAAGTTTATAAGTCCCGTTTAACGAGTCTCCGACATGTCATTCTTTGGACGGATATTTTGTTTCGGCATGATTCAAATGTGTAAAATGTCGATGCTTTTTCCTTTTAAGGTCCCAGAAACCCCAGTGTGGCTTCTCTCCCAAGGCAAAGAGAAGGAGGCCCTCAAGTCCCTCTGCTATCTCCGTGGCTGGACTTCCCCCGAGAACGTGCGCGAGGAGTTCGACCAGCTTGTGGACTACTCCAGGAAGCTGCAGCGCTGCGTCATCTGCGAGAAGATTGGACACACTGGCGACTGCGAGCATTATAAAATGAATGTAGTCAAAAAGTGAGTAACCTACTTTTATGAACTTTTCGTTTGTGGATCGAAATCTTGGTGCCGTTTATTGTAGAGTCTACAAGCAGCTTTTCTAGTTATATTATTTTTAAAGCTTATTTCACTTACATTGTAATCAGTGACGGATTAAGAGTACTTGATGCCCTAAGCAATCCATGCCTGTGGGCCCCCCTATCCGTATGTCAACTAGAATCGGTCTTTAAACCTTTACCGCCTAAAAACATTAGTTTTTTGTAAAATAAGATGATGAGATGTAACGTGAGAATGAGACGTGATGCCCTAAGGACGGATATTTTTTGTGCTTCTTCTGGTGCCCCCACAGACGTGATGCCCTAGGCAATTGCTTAATTTGATTAAGGGATAATCTGTCACTGATTGTAATAAAATTGTAAGGTATGTATATTTTTTTTATACTGAAACTGCAAACCTATCTATAGAATTCTGATGATAATGAAGTCTTTGTTACCTGGTTTTGATAATGGAAACGAAAATTAGATGGTTGATATCAAAATCGTCGAGCTGATGCTCGTAAAAATTGCATAGGCTAGCTAAAACTTAAACAGCGTGTAGCTAAGTACATGTATCATTTTGTAAGCCCAAAATAATGTACTGACTTATGTCACGTTTTACAAATATTAACAATTTTGCCCTTACCCTTGAAAATATCTTCAAGGTAACTGAGAGCAGTTTGTCTAGATGAATATACTGTTTAATGGTGAATTCTCACTACCAACGTGACTGTACAGGCGTCTCGAATTTACTGATATGTCGTTTGTCACGTGGTCACATGCAGTGGCTATTCGAAAATTTGTCGGATTGAGAACCTTGATTATGTCGGTTTTTTGTTTGTTGGTCGCTTTATTGTACAAACTTTCTTCGTTAACACATTTTCATGTCAATGTTATGAGTGTGCTCCGTCATATACATAATTCTAAATTCCTATTGGACGATAATAGTCAACATAAGAGCCTATGCACTCGGCGTATTTTTTGCCATAGATGAAGTGCGTTTTACGCGCTTCAAACGAGATTTAATCGCAACCAGAAAACCTTACACACGTTCAGAAATTCAGTAGTGATTTTTTTAATTAATTTATTACATAAAGATAAATTTGTAACGTCTCAATTCAACGTAGAATTCACGTCAGCACGCAATGTGACGAAGCACAGAAAAAAGTAAACATTCTATTTCGTTCCAGATTCTTTTTAAAGTTCAACCTGGTGATGCTGAGTAAGGAAACACTGCGGCCGATAACGTTGGTGATGATGTATTTCATGTTCTTTGTGATGAGTGGTCTCTCCCCCATCAGGCCGAACATGGTCAATGTTTGTGGAGCTTTCGGTATGGCTGGTGACCCCAAGAATATTGTGGTAAGTTGGAGAGCTTCAATTTTTTGTTCTGAAATCAAATATTTTCATCACAAATTCCTATTCCAAAAACTTCTAAGGAAGATAAGGTTCTTCGGTGTGCGACATAATGCAGGATTTTCCAAAACACAACATCATGATAGCCATAAATAAAGGTATAGCCACTATAATCTTAACAAAGTTGACAATTGATATGCAAGCAAAGTAGATATAATTTTGACCCCTTGTAAAAAGATCTTGGCAACAACAGGTGCGTTATAGGCTATAGCAACATAATTAGAAAAAGAAAATTAAATAATAGGTACAGCCGAATGGAGAACATCCTCCTGTTCGATGAAGTATACTTTACTATATCGTTCATCCACCAACCATTAACTAATAGTAGAACTAGAACTAGTAATCAACCAATAACTAGGTAATTAGCCGCTAATTGATTAATAATAACGACCTTTGTGGCGTGGCAAGCAAGTTCTCGTCCAAGATACCAGAGGTGCAAATATTTCTTCCGGGTCTGGGTGTTGTGGTACCATGGTACTGATAGTTTCTGATACCCACGACACAGTTTATAGTTGACACAGTTTAGTATGGGTGATGTGGGGTCAGAACTATGTATGTGACTGTAGTTGGTTTAAAAAAAATAATGATTGCAGCTGATGGTTGGCGTGATACTGTTCCTGGTCTCGGTGGTCATCATCGGCATCATCAAACTAGCGGGGAAGAGGAAGCTGGGCGTTACTTCTATGTTCGGAACCGCACTGGCTTGCACAGGTATTTACATCCATATTCAAGAACACTGAACTAGAGCACTTGAGTACTTGAGTACAGAACTCATGAATACCGGTATCTTGACAAATATTCAATATTAACTTATGAAGAATACCTATATCAAAAACAATAAATTGTGTAACTTAGAAAAATCAATATCATCATCATTGTCATTATTATCCAACTTTATCTACTTCTTGATATCGTTTACCCTATTAAAATCAATACTTTATTACATATTATATTTCCTTCACCTCCATTTTATATTTCGTTTCAGCACTAAGCGTCTACGCAAAGCTAAAACTACCTGACACGGTGTTTTCTTACGACAAGGATACATTCCCGACGGAGACCAGCGTCATACCACTAGTCTTCTTCTACTTCCTGGCTTTGTTCTCTGGATGTAACCTGGCCTGGGTTCTACTAGGAGAGGTGTTCCCGTTCAGGTAATTCTAAAAACCATATGCATTGTAGGTATCAGATATTAGACTCCAGTTTCCACTTCACTTTAGCTTAAGAAATTAAAAACGATTCCAGAATAATATTAGACTGTTTCTGACCCCTATAAGAAAAAGTTTAAGGTGCACTTTTAGTCCTTTCACCACACTGGTTTGAAAGAACTAGTGACACGACTAGTAGTATCTAATCATGGTAATTTTTCCAGGAGTCGAGCCTCAGCTCAAGGCTTTGCAGCAGCCTGGAACTACGTAGTCATGTTCTTAGGGTCAAAGACGTTCATAGACCTGGAAACCAGTTTCCAGCTCTGGGGTACATTCGCCGTCTACGCGGCCTTTGGCTTCGCTGGATCCGCATACCTTTACTTCTTCATGCCAGAAACAGAAGGAAAGTCCCTCCAAGAGATCGAAGGTTACTACAATGGGGAGTTTAAAACGTTTGCTGATGACCCAGTCATTAATACCTTTAAGAGATTCAAGAAGAAAACGTAGGATAGGTATCAGAATAAGATCCAATTGTTTTAAAATAAATTATTTTATTTACGTACTGTTCTGTGTCTGAATCAAGCGTGAGTACAATGCTTAATAATTAGTCTTTTAAAAATATTCATAAAGAAACACGTATTCATATCATCAGAAAAGTATAGAGTAAGGTACAAAATTAAACAAAACTCACAATATTCATTCCAAAAAGACTTCAAAATAATAGTCATACTTAGAATATTGTACCATCAATACAATAACTTACAAAGTAGGATCATCAATCTTAGCTGTAAACAGCGGCAAATTCACTTTGCTATCCCAGAGAACTACCAAAAACGGTCGGTTAGCGGTAAACACGACTGTCGGTTCGTCATTGGACAGTGCTACCACTGCGAAGGCTGTCGAGGCTGCTGCAGAACCACCTTCTTCATCAATGGTGATGGCTGCGGAGTGGACAGCTGATGACACTTGGGGTGATTTGTTATTTCCAAAGGTTCCGATCTTGGAGAGCTCTGATTGCGTAAAGAGATTTGATATACCCATCTGGAAAAGAAAATATTTTGATATTTTTATATTGTGCGTGTAATTCACGATATTGCACATGTATCCTTGAGACATTATTGCAGAACTCTTTTCCCCATTTCAAACAATAGAAGTGACTAGCCGTCGCCCCAAACGTTATGCCCCACCATACATTTTTCAGGTCTCTTAACTTCAATGTCCGGGTTTCAATTCAATTTTCTGCAAATTGTGGATATCTCTAATTACCATTTTCGAAAGGCATTGTGCATATAAAAATCTGGAGGTCTGGAATTTACCTGCTGTAATAACGGTGATAAATCCGTGTCAGCTTTTATGGAGAACTTGGGTAATTCCAGCCTCGTTTCCAAGTAGGGGAAGTTCAGATATTCTTCAAGTCGAGCCGCTGTCAGCGTGGAGAGTGTGTCTGATATGCTAGATAGTGAGTTAGGTAGTATCACAATGAGGGAGTATTCTTCGCGCTGGAAACAGACAAAAAACATTTTAGATGTTTATAAAATAAGAAATACATAATTTAAACCACAAATAAGGATATTCTGTATTGATTTATTAGAAACTGATGTAACTAGATCTCAATTTCAGAACAAATTCGTAGAATAATATTGGCAACATGTTTATTAAGCAAAATTTCCTCATTAAATTGTTGTTTTTTGTAGGCCGATGGCCCTCAATTTTATAAAAAGGCCTCCTAACTATTTTCCTGTCTAGTTACGGTATATTTTACATAGCCTTCTTAAAATCCTGTTTGTTTTACCTCAAACGGTATCACGACAACTTTAGCCGCTGTATACGAGTCCATGCCCGTTTTGAAGTAACGTCTGGTCGTCATGAACTTGGCTTGTATGATGTTTCCACTGCTGAGGCGAAAGTTTCCAAGCGAGGTGGTCTCTCTCCTAAATGGCACTTCCCAGATACCCTTGAAGTACATCGCGTTGACTAGAACCATTTGTGTGTTTATGCCGAGAGACTCTGCAAAGAAATGAAACCTTTGAAGTTAAATCGTAGAGGTATTTCATTCATTATTGTATTTTTGACTTGGTTTTGTTCAATTGTTCCGGTAGGATCTTAATCCTACTTTCATCTAGTAATCGTCATCATCATCATCAGCTTATAGCAGTCCACTGCAGGACATAGGCCTCCCCCAATGAGTGCCATCGTGCCCTATCTTCGGCTTCCAGTTAGTTTTACGAGCTTCTAGTGAGTTGTTTTTTTATATTATATCATTATGTTCTTTATTACGTGGCGTTATCAGATTTTGGATCTTATTATCAGTCTTCTGGGCCACCCATCTGTTGATGTCCCGAGCGGTTTCCACAGAGTTAATGAAGCTGGTTGGGGTAACGTCACTGCGGAAGTCCCTCAAGGCTGCTGCTCTGAAGTCAGGGCTGAGTGTGAAACCGTCAGCGAGAAATATGTTGTTGGCTGTTCTGAGAATGTTGCTGGAACTGCGTTTCTGGAAGAATACGGTAGGGTAGACAGTTAATTCAATTATCATTAATGCCCGGTCCCAATCTTCTACAAATGGACGACGGGTCGTTCATATCCTCAATCAGAGGAGGCTAGAAAACTGTACCAACTTTATTACCAAGCCGTTTCATAACTATTCTATGTTTAATAATTTTTTATTGGTAAGTTTTTGTTTAAGTTTTTTTTTTTTGTTTTTCTGTATAAGTTGTTTGTTTGTTATTAATTATTTACACTGAGTACCTCTAAGGGTGACATGTTCTACTGTGAACAAACCCTTTCAATAAAAGAATAAAAAAAAAAAAAATTACCTTAGCAACGTTGACTTTCTGACAAAAAATTTTTGGCTCTTTTTGACAGATAACAACGTTGCTAACCTTCGTTAACCTTCCGTCTTCCGTTAGTTGAATATTGGAACTGGGCATAAATTGTTTAACTTCGAAAGCAAAATAGATAGAAAATCGTCTATTGAAAAATAATTGGATTAAATTTTTACCTATCTACTGGCAGAAGTCTAACCCGGAATTTGAATTTAGTATTAAAATTCAGATATCTGTCGATAAAGATATCGATTCGACATTCAAGTGACCAACCACTTTTTTTAAAATATACGCGTTATGTACTCCAATAACGTATGGCGTAATAAATTTTACTTGTTAGCATAATCTATGAAGAAAGGCGATTCGAGGAAAACAGGAAAACTTTTACGAAAAACCGCTCGTAGAAGTCATTGCCGTAACATTCAATTGATGTATGGGACATGTAGTGCACGAGATTAAAGTATTGATAATTTTATACCCCGTATCTTGGACGAATAAACCATACGTGTAAGTAATTTTAAAATACTACGATTGGGTCTTGTCTTACACTGAGAAAAATATTTATAAATTTGAGGTCAACAACTTTATCAACTCACTACAGGTACACGTGACTTACTATAAAATTTTGTTTGGAATTCGGGACTTCTGTTTTGACTTGTTTCTCGCTCGATCCCACCCATTTCAGAGTAGTAGTCTGACATATCAATTACATATAAAGCGTTTATAAATATTTCAATATTCTGACCCCATAAATTTTCCTTTCTATCTGTTACAAAATTCACACTATTCTGACCATCCACGTGGAGCAGCCTATATTGATGATGATAATTAAGAGGGACCAGCTCACCTGTACATCATTTGAATAAGCTCTGAAAGCCGCAGCGGAGCCCTGCTGGCTCATCCCGAGAACCCTCGACAGTTGTTCGAGGGTCCCTCCTGTAGCTCCCTGCTGCAGGAGTGCGAGGAGTGTCGCTATGGAGTGAGGAGACACCACGGTGTTGCCTGATGATTGCCGACTGACCAGCTGGAAAAAGAAATTACACGTTAGATACATAAGCTTGCTTTGCGTGATTTGAACTTTTTCTCTAACCTTGCATGACAAGTTGAAATGAAACCAAAAAGGCAGGTAGACCCTTAAAAAGTCAGGTTGAGAATTACAAATGTCTTGGGTATTTTTATGTTTCGCGATATGCCTGTCGGTTTCCTTCACCTTTTGAGAGTACCTACTTACTGCTAATAAGCACATACATTTTTTATCATCATCATAACCACATCCACCCACTGTGGGCACATACCTAAATCCATAGATATACTTCTTTAGCTATCAGCATTGAGATTAAATGATTACCTGCATCATACTAATACTGAAATTCGTTAGTGCTGCAGTAGTCCCATCAAAGCGTATTATCTTTTTGTCTTTCGCCATGTCTCTTGTTCTCGAACGATCTGGTTTCAACAGGTCTGGGATGAACGGCTGATTCTGGGGGATACCCAATGGCTGAGGGCTAACTGGTGCCCATTGGTTGAACGATGGTTGCTGGTTGGCTAAAACTAGATTCCGCTCGGTGCCCGCTTGGCGTTGGATGGCCAACGCTTGTTCTGCTGTTTGCCATTGGCCGGCCAACGGCTGATTGGCTACAGCCCCTTGAAAGACCAAAGGTGGTTGCGTCGCTGCTTGTTGGCTAAGCGCAAGTGCCTCCTGAGCCTCTTGATCTTCAATGAAGTATATCCGGTCATTGTTTATATTAGGATCGTAGCTAGGGCTTTGCGAATTAACATTAACTGCTGCTAATAATATACAGCTTAATGTACCTGTAATTAAAATAAATATGTAAATAAACAAAAAGTACTAGCAGTTCTCAATTTACACATGTCCTTGAAACTGATACTTTAAGTTGTATTTTTTTAAGTATGCATGATGATCTGTGTTTAAGCAAATTTTACCCTAACCAATTGAGTCACTGACATTCAATTCACTGCTGAATTTCTGGGAATCTATTAGGCTTTAACCCTTCTTGGTAGTTCTTAGAAGCAATTTAAAATTCTATAAATACTCTATAGTGCGGTTAAAAATAATTTCTAAATATCAATAATCGGTTATAAATTCATACATCATTTTAGCAACGCCATAGTAAAACCGGTTAAACTATTTATAATCCAAGCTGCAGTAATTTTGTTTTATTTAACCACTGAGGAAATAATTGAATCTGACCTTTACTCGAATGGAAGACCTATAACATTTATATAAATATATTTATTTATAACATACGAATGTACTAGTAATCTCATAAAAACAAGTAACGTATAGATTTTATTCAACTCATAAAATTATGAAAAATAAACAAAATATCAATAATACAATACTAACATTTATAATAAAATACAATACTTACATAAGAATCTACTATTTTTGTATTCCATCATTGACATTCAGACAGCAATGTGAAGAACCGTACCAACACTGTTGTCACTTCTCATTCAAAACACCATTTCTAGTTACTGTTTCAAACCGTTGCACTATTTGCTATAGTATTCACTATTGCTATGACGAGAGAAGATGCGACAATGACCTTAAGCAAGCTTCACTTCACTCTAGTGGATCTTATCAAGCACAAACACAGAATATTTAGCTCCACTGGCACCGTTCACTTTTTATTATGTACTGAACGCTCGGATCCCACAACACGACTGGCGGTTTTTCCACATACACAGATGAAGTAACAGTTGGTATACAATTGGATTTTGCGGTCTAAATAAAAAACGACGTAGGTAACGAGATCACAGGAACTCCCCAGCACCACCAAGTAAATGGCATTAAAATAACATTTTTCATCTGCAACGATTTTCTTTTTTTGGTGACGTAAAATGTAAAATGCCAGTACCAAAAATATTACTATTTCAATTGTGCTGGACGTCAAAAGACTTTCATTTTCATATTAACGTGCAGTAATTATTTTTCTCTGCTGGACTGGGAGTAAAGAAAAAACATAGAATGCGTCCAGCTGCTTCTCTCTCCGAGCATATCGTAATAATCGACTAAGGAGTACCTAGTATCCTCTCCAACTTGATGGACCTATATGGGCGATGGGCTGATCACTTGTCACCATGATTCACCATAATATCCATCTTTGGAGTCTTGGGTCAGAAGTGGCTGCAAGTTTTCTTATGATTACTTGTGGTTCTGCCCACCCCGTTAGGGATACGGGCGTGATAATTATGTTATGTAGGTATGTATGTAATTATGATGTTTTTAAATGTATGAAATAGTTGTATTCGATTTTAAAATATTTATATTTCATCTCCAATATTTAAATAGTAGGTTTGTAGTTGTAATCTCTGTTCATTTCTGTTTTGTTCTAAATACCTAAGCATTTTTTCCATTGTCAAGATTTAATAAAAAATCAAACATCATAGGTGTTTCTGATACTTTTAATCAAATTGAAACAAATTATTACGAGCTAATGTCAGTTTTTTATGAGATAGTCATTCAATATACTTACCATATTCAATATGTTCCATGACTCATAAAAATCATGGAACAGCTCCGAAACCCATTTTTTTATCGTTTCGATTAAAAAAATACTTAAATATTAATACGAGTGAGTCATATAAAATCGAATACCTACGTCTTTTTAATTATTTGCCTAAGATAACTGTCATCATCATCTTCATCTTCCTGCCCTTATCCCACTCTATGTGGGGTCGGCACAGCATGATCCTTGGATCACGCTGTAAGATAACTGTCATTGATTAGTAATTTTTTAACAGAAATTTAAAAGTAGTTTCTAAATTAAAAAAAATTAGGTAGTAAGTAAGCAACATTACAAGTGAAAAATCAAAGAAAAGAATATTATAATAAGAAAGAAAGAAGACCTTGAAAAAAAAGAACGAAAACAGGTTTTATTAGATAGGTAGTATGTTATTTTCGTCGTAAAAGTACGAGCACTTGTTCCTTACTTTTTAAATTGGTTTTAAAAAACCCTATAACAGTGGGACTGTCGCACTAGCCGATCGCATGTTCTATCAGAATAAATGCAGTAGTGTGTTTGAGCGTTAAGAAAAACCTGTTTTCTGCTTCTACAGTAAACTATTATTAAACGTATATAGATTCTCGATACGAAGATAATAATAAATATGAATTATACAAAATGTGCAAAGAATAGTTATCTATAGTAAGTTTTACTTAAACGTTAACTTATATTAAATACAATAAATTACACACTGTTTTTTATCTCCGTCTTATTTGTGAGCACTGGTTCAGTGGTAGTGAATTTGCCTTACAATCCTATGGTCGTTCTAAATCAACCAAAAATTGTTTCCATTTTGAAAAATGAATGTGCTCGATATCTGTCATAAATTGTATAATATTATCTACCATTTCAAGTCAAGTCATTGGTCATATTATTATCATGTCGTCTATACGTCTATCTCATAAAATACAGTTAAATGTCGTTTAAAAAACACACAAAACAGTAAAATAACATTATATCCTAAACCTTATATTAAAAATCAATATTAAACTATAACTGCAAAAAACTAAACTAACAACAATTCAGAAATGGCATATTTATATACATTTATCCTAGGTTGTTGTCGCTCCGGGACAACAGCCTAGGTTATTTAGGTTATTTATATTGTTCTGATTGGTTTATAGTGTTCACCGAGGGGAGAAAGTGACCGATTATTAATGAGTGTAGTTATGAATCGCACTTAGTCCCGAGTGATACATAGTGCCTTATACTACACCTGAAAGGATAATAAAAAAACATTATTATTGGATTGGATCAGATATTAAAATGAGTACAGTTATTAAAAACTTAATGAGATTTTTAAACAAGGTAATGTTAAGGAAAAGCTGGTGGCCAATTTTATTTTGCAGTATAAACTTTTTGTACTTTAACATTATAATATTAAAATAGGTTACCGACCAAGGAAGTTTTAATTTTTTTTACTACCAAGGAGATTTTAAGTAGTACCAGACCAGCATATTACCCAAAATAAAAAAATAGCACGTTAACAATGGATTTCCATACAACTTTTCTGTCCGCTTAACTTGTTAGAAATGGTTCTTCATACATTTTTCCCTCCCGCATATTTGTACGACAGTAATGACATATTTTCTCCCCTGTTATTGAAGAATTATGAACAGACTTTCCGAGCAGGTGTAGTATAAACTCCTTTTACAATCAATGACGGCGGTTAAATTGAATCACTTAAACGACTTGTATGAATTGTCGCCTTCGTGAGTCGAGAGCGGACGCGATCTAACGGTACGAATACACCTAACCCGTCATCGGCCGAAGTATCGTCGGACATCGACGGCCGATCAAATGTCGATGGAATCAAATGGACGATGTTGATTGTAGTAGTCTACCCACTAATCTTTTAGCATACATTTGATTCGACCGGTTGAGTTCGGCCGTTCACGACCGACCATACTTCGCCTATAACAGATTTGGTGTAATCGTACCGAAAGATCAGTAAAACCCTAAGAGGACATGAAACCCTAAGCAACAATGAAATTTAATCGGCAGAGAAGTCGCAGCGAGCTGCATTGATGATCTTCTGAGCGATATACTGCGGAGACACCCCGTAGTGCTCCAAAGGTGCTTTGTACTCGTACATGGGGTCTCCTATAATGCGAACAGCTTTTCGAAGGTTGGAGCAGATGTACGTCATACTTGAAGCCTTCTTCTCAGCTGCTATGTACCTGAAAAGATTTTTACATACAGATATCAAGTCACGCCTGTTTTCCATAGGGTATGAGAGAACGCAGTGTAGGGCGCCCTGTCTCTAGGTGGGACGATGATATTCGTAAGACAGCGGGCAGGGATTGGAGGAGGAGAGCTGAAGATCGAGCTCAGTGGCGTGCCATGGGAGAGGCCTATGTCAAGCAGTGGACTGATGATGATGAAAGAATACAGATCACCTTTTATTACGTTCCTGACAATATCGCTTCATTCCCTAATTACATTTTTCATACAACATGCTTGGTATAGGGTTTAAAAGATTTTTAGTTTATATTTATGTAGCGGCAAACCACGATGAGGATGGAGGGATAAAGTGCCTACTAAAAGCCTGGTCCACTGTGGCCCACCCAACACAGAGATAGCATAGGCATGGCCCGGAGCCTTTTGGGGTCGAGACCGGTGAGAAAAGAAAGAAAAGAAAACGGTGCTATGGTAACGAACGATCCGTCATCGTCCGTTACTAGAATATTGGAAACGGGCATTAAACATTCTTTGTGATCGATACTGACATAGGGCAAAGCTGCAGATGTTTCATCATATCCTTTTTCTTCAAGAGTAGCACAGCATTCCTGACTGCTGCACACGCAATAACCGAAGGGTACTCTTCACACAACTCCTTGACCACCATCAGACCCGACATGCAGAGGAAGGTTGCAGCCACTTCTATCTCACCAGGGTGGTGGCTGTCACACCACCAAGCCAGGTAGGTGATGAACTCATGGGGCACCACTGGCTGTAGGGGAATGTTCTGAAAAAATGGTATACTTAAAATAAATAAATATTAATCAGGGTTCTTGCTAACAGGGTCACAGTTCCTGGGGTTTGGGGCTTCCCCATAGTTGTGCCTAGGAAACTAGAGATAAACGTCTTTAAGTTAGTATGTAAGTACTATTATATAACTTTACTTTTATTTTTTTCTACCGGACACGGGACACTTACGATCCCGTTATGAAACGGGTCAAGACTGAAATCAAATTAATTTATTACGTATTTACGGGTTAACAGCTGGTATAAGTGCTATGACGTCTGATATGAACCGATTGTCTGTGTTCTTATAATATAATTTTATTAACTTTTTCATAATATCGATGATAAATAAAATATTAAACCCAATAAGTTCCTTATGTTTCTTCATTTTTAAACTAAAAGTAGCTATGTAGATAGATAGGTTACTCACCAATTTCTTCAGAACTGCTTTCTCCGCTGATAACAACGTCTGTTTCGAGAAAGCATAGTTGGCGCACTTCACCAGCCTTGCTGCTGTAACGACTGGACCGTGCAGCTTCAGCGCTATCCAATAGCAAGCAGTGGCAAGTAGTTGGAGTCTGTCGAGCTGGACGGTGCCAATACCCAGGACAGAGTCGAGGTACCAGCATGCTGATTGGATTATAGCTGGGTTTCCGGACGGCCCCTGAAAATATGTTTCTTTTAAGTAGTGGGAAAATGTGGTGATGTCCTATTTCCGCTGCCCTATCTCCTATTCCTATCTCCAACCAATCTATGTAACTAAACTTTAGTATTAAACTATTGCAACTGTGATCGGGAGAACAGCAGCAAACAGTGCTTTGTAAAATGTGAAATTTGTCTGTTAGGCACTGCTACTGTAGTGACAATTTATCAGACATTTGGTGGCTGTTCAAGACACCCTCCCTTACAGAAGGTGAACATCCAACCCATTAAGCCCTAATCATCAGCAGTCTGATATCTAAACGGTCTTGGCCTTTCAACAGCCACCGAATAGACTGAAAACTGTGAAGGGACCTATGACCAATCAAAAGAACAAAACTCTATTATATAGTCGCAACTGTTATACCATGGCTATAAAAATTTATAATAGATTGCCAAGTGATGTTAAAGAACTAAGGGGTCCCGTATTTCACAGAAAGTTATTTAATTTATAGAATAATCATTGTTTCTATTCTGTTGACGACTATCTAAATTTTAATTTTGACTTATTATAATTATACATTTTATACCATTAATATTTAATTTATTTGTCATTTTTTATTACTTTTACATTATTGGTGCTTATGACATGGTGTATAATTTGTTAAATGTATTAGCTATTAAGTAAGACATTCACATGCCTGTGCTCGGGCGAGATGTGCAGAACAAATTATTATTATTATTGTTATCTTCCATCTAATGTATACCATATCTTCTGTGAATAAATATACTGAACTGAACTGAACTGAAAATGATTGATAACTATTTCCCGAGAACCAATCAGGAAGCCTATCAATCTAAATACATAAAACTCTTACGTTACTGACTGGCTAATAATCCACGTACAGCTTAAACCATAAGTCTAAGAAGCATAAAACTTGCGAGGGCAAATTCCTCTTATGATGTAGGGGTGTACCTACTCAAAAATTCCGTCTCCTGGAGGACGCAGCGGGAAGATGAAGTTTGTATGAAAAGAGAACGAGAACAAAGCCAAGGCCCCCATGCGTTGCACTTGTTTAAAATAAGCAATTAAATGCATTAGAGCACACTTACATTAACCTTCATAAGCCAGTTGATCACACAAGCCCTCGTGATCCTGGGTATCGTTGGCAGCGCCAGCGGCTTTCTTTCCACCTTCAGCAAGTAGCCCAGAATGTAGTCCGTGTAGTCTTGGTTCATGCAGGTCATATACGACCTCTTTACTGAAAAAACCATTCGATTAAATGATCAAGGGAGCTTGAATAGATCATCATAATCTTCCTGCCCTTATCGCGCTTAAGTGGGGTCGGCACAACATGTTTTCCTCTTCCATTCCCCTCTATCAGCCGTCATTTCAGTATTCACACCTTTCTTACTCATATCATCATTCACGCAATCCATCCATCTCTTCTTTGGTCTATCTCTACCCTTATATCCATCCACTTTCATATCTAACATTCTTCTCGTCACATGACATTCATCCCTCCGCATGACATGCCCATACCATGGAGCTTGAATAGATCTCAGTAGAAATAGTGTATTCATGTTAGTTCCATCGGATGAACCTCATTTTTCGGTCATACACTATTCTAACAAAAAACGTATGGCACACTCCAACGTTGCTGGTAATGAACGACCTGTCGTCCGCTAGTAGAATACTTATAAGTATCAGGCATTAACTATCTCGGTGTCGCCGCTTTTATTTTCATAGCATGTTTAGCTTAACTACATAAGTCAAATATAAGGAAAACCCACCATATTTACGTACCTACATCCAAACAGGTTCATACAGTTCTATTTTAATTGATCGCCGGCCACAGCGACCACTAGTTCAAGTAAGTATACTAGTAGCTTTAAACAAATACGAGTATAAGCAGTAGATATTTTTTAAGTAGACATGAAAGTACATTATTTTTCCTTGTTGTAAGTAGCAAATATATTATTGATAAGTATTTGTGGAACATGCTCAAGCAATATTTTGTGTACCTACTAAAAGAATTACGAAAATATAAGAAAGTAAAAAGCTTTGCAAAATAAAGTTATATTTTCGACGCGTCTACCAATTATCAAGCTTTCCAAATACTGTCCCGGTTCACGAACTAGCAATAGTAGGTATAAATCAAGCAGGATTTTTCTTAAATACTTAGTTACTTACCTTAATGGTATTAGGTTAAAAATATAAATAATATGGTCATTCTTAATGGGGTTATAGGCCTACTAATATTATTCTATCTATCAAGTTCTATCACTAGTTCTTTCGCACCAGTGTAATGAAAAGGTTTAAAGTGCGCCTCAAAGGCTCCTTTCGTGCACTTTACACATATCTTCAAACTTTTTAGTTTCTACGACACGCCGGTTTCGTCACGAGATTTCCTTTGCCGTTTTAGAGCACTGGTATAAGGCACATTATTTTTACGAACTAATAATAGATTGGTGCACGACCAGATTTTAACCCACTACCTTAGGATTTGAAGGCAGGGGCCGCTACCACTAGACCACCAGTTCTCTCATATTATTAGGATAATGATAATATAGGCTACAGGCTTTTAATTCAGATACTTCACGAGCAAACACAAGCCTATAACAAGTAAAATAGGTTAATATTGGTACTTACAATAATCCGGAGACTGTAACTTCTCTTGCAAACTTTCATTGAACTCCAAGCGACGTTTGACCTTCTCTTCCCTCTTCTCAACCCTGCAAGGAGGTGACAGACCCTGCAGCTCGCGACTAGAAGGCCTCTTCAAACTCCTCTTTATATTTCTCACACTTCTATGCTGCAAAGCCTTTTCTGAAGGGGTGATAGCTCCCAAGCAGTTTAACTGCTTATTCCCATCGAGAAAAGTCTCCTTTTTGTTTTTCGTAACCACATCGTCATCATCATCGCTAATGCTTATCACACTTTCATTCTGATCTTTGAAGACTTTGTAATCCCAATCTAAGTCTTCCTTTCTCCTGCGCATGGTGACGTGTGCAGTATCCAAATGTATCTTGCATTTTGATTTTGTTGTTAATTTTTTCACTTGTTTGCTAGAACTAGGTAGGATGTTGGTTTGTGCGAGGGTCTTCAAAGCAGGCCTTTTTTCATTGACGCAATCCACATCTTTGTTCAACAAGTGCCTCGGTAATGGTGGTAACGGTTCCATTGGTAGTGGTATTTTAGTTCTCACTTTCTGTCTCACGTTTTCTTTGTTCGCTTCCATGATTTTCTCGACCGCTTACGATTTTAAGGAGCAGGATGATCAAATATTACAATAAACACAGTAACTTAAATAATTTTGCTTATAACGATCACAACCAGCATGATCGTTATAACTGCACTGACAATGAAGTTCAATTTGTAAGGAATCAAATTTACAACTACCCGCAATTTGAAACGAAAGTGTTTACCTTCTATTTTCTATGTGAAGTTAGTAGGTTCCCATTTTTTTAGTAGATTTAATAAAACAACATATATTTAAAAATAAATAATTTAATCTTACAATCATAAACCATATTTCAAAATAAATAAAACTATAATCTAACTTAAATCTAGGCTGTGTACTTTTTCATAATCAAATGCATCTGGATTTCCAAGAAATTAACATCTCACAGCAAGTAAACGAACTTAAAATGAAATAAATAAACAGCTTAGTAAAAACGTTTTTGTGAAATTTCAATATTATCGAAAATTCACAAAAAATCACAACACTAGAAGAGCTTCAACTCTTGTAACGAAATTGGAAATGAAACGTCATTGATATCTCTTTAGAAGAACTCCCTAGTCTTCATTTCAAAGGGTGTCGGCTGCTTGGGGTCATTGATCTTGCCAGCAGCGACTACCAAATTGTCCAGTTGGTCGATGACGAAGAATATGAAGGGATGTTCCACGCTGAACCGTCGGCCTGCCGTTTCTTGGGCTATCGGGAGGTTCTTGGTGGCTTCGACCACGGTGTTCGACGCTGTGAACAAATAAGCACATTTAAACGAAGTTATAGGCCATGAGTTCTATAAATAAGCCATTTTAAACAAAAGTTGATTACATATTGACTCGTGTTTGAAAAGCAATCGACTTTTTTTATTCCAGATCCAGCACGGGCCATACATATTCCAAGTTTGATTCAAATCCATTTGAGGCACAAACCTCCCAATATCCTCACAAACGGTTGGATATAATATTAGTGGAATCTTTAGAAACAAAATGTTGCAAGAATTAGAAAGTGCGCCTCAAAGGCTCCTGTCGTGCACTTTTTCGAACAGAAAAATCGATTGGTGCACGACCGGAATTGACCGGATATTAAACTACTAGGTACCTAAGGATCGGAAGGCGGGCCGCTACTAGGTAAGATCACCAGTGCTCTTCAGTAGGTGACTTACCAGTAAGGTGGTTAGTAGAACCATCTGTGTTGTCGACTCTGACTGCGACGTGCTGTACCATCTCTTGCACGAACAGACCCTCGTCCGAGGACACTCCCGACAGGTCCGCGTCGCGGCTAAAGATCTTGGACACGCCGAACTAGTAACAAAAAAAGATAAATATCAATCCATCTAACTATGTTACTTGATAAACAGATTTAAAGGCAAGAAGATAGCATCCCGGGGAGTCGTCAGTACCTACCTACCTACTTATTAATGGGTAATGGGTACTAATCGAATGTGTGCAAGTGTTAGGTAGGTACGTTTTTGTTGATGTCTTTTTCGGGTTCCGTAACATCTGCCACTCAACATTGCGAAACAGTTTGTATGTATATAGTCCGACCAATAATTAGATTCACGATTTTGTCATTTAGGGGCTGCCATCTTTTGACGAAAATTAAATAATTAGCAGCTCAATTAAAGTTAGTTTACACGTATCAAACTGTCAAGTAGTTAAGTAAATTTCAACTAAATTATAAGGGACTTATTACGTGTAAACAATGAATTTAGTAACAAGTTAAAATTAAGCTGCCAGTTTTAGAATTTATTCTATCTTGGATGTATAGAACTGTCTTAAAGAAATACCTTGGCCAAAGCAGATTTAGGCTTAGTGGTGGTCTCGACGTAGAAGATGGGGATGGAGAGCTGGATGTCCTCTTCTTTCATCATGTCCTGAATGTCAGCGAGTGGCGCCGCGGGTAGGTCCGCGATCAGACGCGTGAGGCCGTCGCGGGAGCGGGGCACGACCACGAGGAGAGCAAAACGACCGGTCTGCGAACAAACGGGTAATCAAGAAATATGTACATACATAATATCACGCCTGTTTCCTTATTGATTATTTATTTAGGGGTAAACAGAGATCACGGATCTCCATTTGCTACAATCCTGACATACGTATTTCGCTTCATTCTTCGTGTTATTTATTATTTATTTTACAAAAGTGTTAGGTAGGTATATAGTTTATCATCATAGTCCATCATCAGTGTGGTGAAAAGATTTAAAGTGCTCCTCAAAGACTCCTTCCGTGTAATTAACACATGTTTTTGAACTTCTTAGGTTCTACGACATTCCGGTATTTGGTATGATAATTACGTTTAAAAAAAAAACATTATTATAATTTCTAAGGACATTCTCTTTGATTACATCGGCATCCTGTATCATAAAAGGTAGGTAGTTATTATCGTTTATTATAAGCATGCACGAAGCATAGATTACTTTGTCTTCTTCTTTTGTTTTTTGTTCAAAAGAGTGTAGGTGGCCACTGGCCAGTCTTTATGCATTGGTATGCATAAAGACGTAAAAATGCTAACCACCAGTTAATGAGATGCTAATTAGGACCCCAAGGAATTTGAATCTATTTTACATTTATCACAATTGTCATTTCTATCTCACACTAGTTTTACACAGTGTATATAATATTCATAATACTCACGTCATAAGGAAGCAGTACTGCCTCACTGTCCAGCGCAGCGACATACGCGGTTTTGAAGCTTGCCTGCGCCTTCATGAAAGGCACTTGCGTCTTCTCCGAGCTGGACTTATAAAAGACGTTAGGCTCCACAGCCGTGAACGGATGCTTCCACGACCCGCGGAAATACATGCCGTTGAAAATAATCATCAGGGAATCGGAGACTGCCTCTGAAATTAACAATGCACAATGAAAAAACATCAACTAATTAACACTACCTACCATCTGAATACCGTTTGCAACGGTCTTTAGCTAGTATTGTGTAACCCGGCTGTTTCTTTTGTACATATTTTGTGAATTATATTTTCTATTAGTTGTAAGTCGACTAAGGGATAGTATCCTCAACAACATGATGGACTATCTATATGGGCGATGGGCTGATCACCTGTCACCATGGTTCACCATATCTGTCTTGGGACTTTGAATCAGGAGTGGCTGCAAGTTTTTTTATGACTACTTGTCTCTGCCCACCCCATTAGAGATAACGGCGTGGTAATATACATACATAAGTTGTATGTTTTGTCGTTGTATCAGTCCTTGTTCATGTACTACTACATAACTCAGACCACTTCCTACAACTTTATGGGGATGACAGCAGTGGGAACCGGGTGGCAGTAACAATTTCGGCAAGTCAAATTCAGTACAAAATGACGCCCTCGTGCATATGTAAACATTACGGGAGATTGGTCCGACCTGTTTTAAAATAACTTATCTCTAATAAAAGCAGTTATTAAGTTATTTTAAGTATTTTTTTGCTTTTATTTAGTAGTATCTACATAATCTTGTTATTTATCTATTCGAAACTAAGCTCAAGTTGATATCATAATCATGAGCTTGAGAATCTTATAAAAAAATCATCTATTTTAGAAACAAGTCACGTATTGTTGTCCTAACACGTTTTCACAACTCGTAAATCCAATGTACCTTTTTGAGATTCACGATAACACCAAGGCTTTAGTCGTGAATGACAAATTTTTAATAACATTATGTTCTGGTGGTTTTATATTAGTTTTGAACTTACTGGTGCCAGCTTTCTTTCCAAAGCTATTCACAGACAGTGATGAAGAAATGTCCTTTTTGTCATGCAAAAGTTTTAAGCTCCTAGCATGGTTCCTAGCTTCTACAGCCAGCATAGTTTCTTCTTCATCAGCCGATGACTCCTTCTTAGGATATGTCTTGACTAGCTTAATCTTCTCCTTGATGTTCTTTGCTGGTTTATATTCTATCTCTGAAACATCTACCTTCTCAGGGATATCTTCAACGGCAAACGAGATGAGTTTCTCTTCCGATTGTTTAGGAGGCATCATTTCAGGAATATCATCAATTTTGTCTTCTGGCTTCTTCTCCGGGATCTCAACATTGAATTCAGTTTTTGTAGGTTCATCATCATCATCATCGTCATCGTCATCATCATGAAAGCTACTTTGGACTCTCTCGACAGACCTTACATCAGTCAAGTAATAATCTTCCAAGATTTTTTTGTAGTCATCGTGGATGGTGTAGTTTTTGTAAACATAGAAGAAGTTTTTCAGCGGCACCATTCCTAAGATTGATTTGTAAGTATTTCTGGTAACACTATGATCTGTTGGCAAGTGTAGAGCTGTGACTAGTTGTTCTCTAGTTTCTCCTTTCGCTCCTTCGGCCAGCATGGCCAAGATCGCCGAGTAGCCGAGAGGAGAGAAAGCTATGTTGGAGTCATCATCGATGTAACCCTGAAACGAGGATAAATCATTTAAAGCTAGTTTCAAAACCAGTGCAGTTTAGAAATCTAGTAGATATGATAATTAAACACAAGCCTGCAGTTTTACTTTCGAACCGGTCAAAGAGAAAACTACTAGACGATAGTTATGTTATCAACATCGTCATTTATTAGCTATCGTGTAACAGTCATAATATGCAGAACCTGTTTGTAGTATAACGTTTTAAAAAGGGATGTTTTTGTCATAGCTCAAAACACTCAAAAAGTCTCCAGATTCTCACCGCGGCCTACGAGCACGCTACGCACGAAAGTGTTGAGAGTTGCCAGCCATGAGCTAGTCATTCCAGTGGAGTTCCACGAGGTCTCAAGTTCTGGAATTCAATTACCTGGAAGATAGCCGTAGAGAGCTCAGACGTGGCTTGTCCAACGATTGTGGCTCCGTCGGATCGCGCTCTTCCTTGTCTCGTCCATCGCGCGCTGGTCAGTCCCACAGCCAAGAGTAACACTGAAATACAACCTTATTATGCTTAAAAAGGATTTTCTAGAAACACTATTATGATTGCATGGAAGAACGCAACGCATCTTGGTACCAGCTAGGTAAAACAGTGCCCTAGGTTGGCAAATTCTTTCAACCATAATTGCTCAAACTAACGGCTTGAATCAGAGTCAGAGTCATTGATGTGGGGGGATCTGTCTTTCAAAAAGAGTGATGAAGTAGCCATTATTCTGAGCATACCAAATGAGTACTTCAACTACATATAATAATCTTGCTATTGCACTGCCTTGTGGTCTATGCAATAAACAGTTATCTCCACACATTATAACTGCATCATTCGCTCGCAATGCCTTTATGTTCTTATGGAATCTAGCTTCTTTGTGTAATGTGGTGAGGAAAATTCCGCTTATGAAACTAAAATATTATCAACTTTTTGCATAATTTTTCCATAAGCCTATTCGAACTGGCTATTTTACATAGAGGTTCTGAACAATTACGGATGGAAAAGTTTCTTAAGAGAATTTTGAAATAGGATATTAATATTTTTAAAAGGCCTGCCATGACCCCAGTTTGGGAGTACCCAAACTGGGGTCGTGGCATGTTGTGGCTAGAGATGGGCGGGTGGGTAAAAATTCGGGTGGGTAAAATAGGAAGGAAAGGGTAAAATAGGTAAAAATTAAAAAATACCCATTTATACCGGGTATTTTTTATTAATACCGGGTAAAAATTCGACCTGTATTTTAAAATTTTTTTTAACCGATTGCCTAGATCCACCTACCCGTCCGTAACCGTACCGTAACGAAAACGATTTTTCACTCACCTTTTGTTTTGTTTATACAGAAATTCACAATTCAAAGACTATTATAAAGCTGCAGTGTTTGTTTGTTTGTTTGTTTGAACGCGCTAATCTCTGGAACTACTGGTCCGATTTGAATGATTCTTTCAGAGTTGGGTAGTCCATTTATCGAGGAAGGCTATAGGCTATGTTTTTTTTTCAAAATTAGGGATCCGTAATAAAACTGCTATTTTGTAACACAAGGTGCAAAATCGAAAACCTATTTTTGCGTGCGCTGCAAAAAATATTGACGATAGAAAAAAATGATGTACTACGGGTTTGTAGATCCCATTAAGACCTACAAAAAAGTCCGCGAGAACATATATCTAGCTATCATGGTTTAATCACAATAACCGATTTTGTGTTCAAAATAATTATTAAATCGTCTGAAGAAAAAAAACTACGTTAAATATGTATCGTAATATTGATCTTTATCGAAATGAAGCATTATGTTATCAAGAGTATTTATGAAGAAGTAAAAAACTTTTTGTTTCATCTCAATCGGATATTTCGTTTAAAAGTTATCACGTGTGTAAGATGTTAAGAGTTGGTACCTATTAATGAGTTATAGGCCATAGTCTATTTATTGAGGGAGGCTATAATATAGGTAATATTTTATCTCGGTATTTCCACGGAAACGAGAAAAACGCGGGTGAAACCGCGGGGCACAGCTAGTAAACAAATAAAATAATAAATAAATAGTGGCGGACATTCTAACACAGCAACATCTAGCCCCAAACTAAGAAAAACTTGTAATATGGGAACCAGATGACTTCTTCTTCTTCTCGTGTCGATGCTTCGTTAAATGTTTTTAGAGTAAAAGGTGGCCACCTCAATCGCGCTATCTGTAGCGGCATTGAGGTCATCCCTTGTGCAGGTGTTTGGACACAGGGGGCACACCAGCAGGTGCGGCATGGTTTGCGCCGGAGCACCGCAGTCGCATTGTGCCAAACTAGGCTCCCTAAATCCCCATTCGCACATGTTGAATCTGCAACGACCAACTTGGGTGCGGAGCCGATTTAACGACTTCCAGACTAGCCATGGCAGAGCGTGTCCTGGTGGTAATTTTTCCTGCGGGGTGATAAAATTAGGAGGTGGGGTTTTTTCTCCTTCCAAAGCTTATACTTTGCGGAAGCCGGATGGTCATTTGAAGCCTGTGTGAAACGCTGAAAGCTTTTGCGGCTTTTGAGACGAGCTTCAGGTATTTCGTGCCCATACAAAGGATGTCGGTTATCACTCTTGCTTGGATTTCTCCATTGAACTAGCTACATCCCGTCGCACGCATGGTGGTGTGATACCTGCTAAAGAATATAACATGTTGAGAGGAGTTGGCTTGAGACACCCAGTAATTATGCGACACGTTTTGTCGAGCGCTACTTCAACGAGTTTGGCATGTGCAGACATGTGCCACACTGGGCACCAGCGGAGAAGCACAGCGCCATACCAGTAGAACGTAAAACGTCTGGCGCTGCTCCCCACTTGGTAGATGTTAGATGCCGTAGTAGACTGTTGCGAGAGCCGACTTTCATCTTTGTCTTTTGACAGTGTGGTTTGTAACACAATTATTTGTCCAGTGTTACGCCAAGATACTTTGGATAGCGCTCACATTGGATGGTAACTCCTTGCCACGTGATGTTGAGAGACCGATCAGCCTGGTGGCTGCGCAAGTGGAAAGCACAGGCTTGAGTTTTTGATGGATTGGGTTTTAGACCATTTGCATCGTAGTAGGCTCCTAGTTCTTCAAGGGCGACGGTCAAGTTCTCTTCCGCCTCTTCAAAGGTTTTTGTCTGGGTGGTCAAAGCTAGGTCGTCCGCGTATAAGAAACGGGTTGTATTTGGGCTGCTAGGTTGATCGTTCGTATACAAATTGAACAGGGTTGGTGCAAGGACACTCCCTTGGGGAAGTCCGTTTTTGACGCTGCGCCATCTACTTTTTTACGTAAGAAGGTGAACTTGAAAGCGGTGGTTACGAAGCAGTTCACCAAGTATTTGAACAAACCCAAGATCGTTGGTCAAATCTTCAACTTTTCCTAGGAGTTTTCGGATGTTTACGGTATCATAAGCAGCAGTTAGGTCAACTAAAACCATGCCTGTTATATTATTCGTCTCAAAGCCGTCCTCGATATGTTGGGTGAGTCTAAGAGTCTGCCCACAACAGACTTTTCCGGGTCTAAATCCTGCTTGTTTGTGGATCAGTTTTGAATCCACAAGTGGTGTGAGACGGTTGAGAAGGAGTCTCTCAAACAGTTGGTACAGGTGACACAACAATGAAATGGGCCTGTAGCTTTTAGGGTCATTGTGAAACTTCCCATGCTTTAAAAGTGCCACATCCTTTGCTCTTCTCCACATTTTTTCCACCAGATGACTGATAAAATACTTATATACTTTTTGTTTGTAAATACGTTAGAACACCCAGACACAGAACAAACATCTATATTCATCACACAAATATTTTTTCTGGGTGGGGATCGCAGCAACAACCTTCAGCGCAAAGGAAGAGCTACTACCAAGTGAGCTGTGAGGCCAGTCAAATCATTATAGCTAATTAGGAATAAAAACTAACAAATAAAAGCATATATAATTAGTTGTACCTCAAAAAAAGATGCATTGAATTTTTACCCGGTATTAATTCGAAATGGGAAGGTAAAAATGGGTATAAATGGGTAAAAACCCAAAGGTCGGGTTTTTACCGGGTAAGCGCCCATCTCTGGTTGTGGCACTAAATGTGCTGCTGACACTCAATAACGAAATAAAATTGTAATTTTAAAGCAAAGTAGTGGCAGTAGGTAAACAAAAATCAGGATTCTTCCTAAACCTGTATGTCGGGTTATCTGTCGAAAACAACATCCTTTTGAAGGTCGTTTGGTTGGATTCCAGTGGCGCCAAATCGACGACGTTAACCTCATATTGGACGATACTTTAGGCTTTCGTTTTTATAAAGCAGTTAGACGTCATTGACGCGATGAAAATGTTACATACCTAAGCCATTGAATTTGATCCTTTAGGGACCCTAGATCGTATTTGTAAATTAAACAAAGTCAACTTATTATTAATACAAATTGTATCAAATATAATGACTTATATTTTGATAAGTAATACAACTATAATAATATTTAAAACTTTTAGCTACTCGGTGTAAGATACTAAGGTACTCGGTAATAAGAAATCAAAATGAGCTCAGTTCTCTAAGTTCGCCTACAAATAGACTTATTATATCAAATAACTAAGTCATTTATTTTGATCGAATAAGTCTATCTGTAGGCTAACGATAACTGTCATTTATTTAGTACGATTGGGACCCCTTATCTGGCCTCTTAGGCTTGGTGTTTTGATATAAGTATCTCATAACATAGTAAAATGTAAATGCAGCAGTTTCAAGAGAAAAGCTGAGATCTTCAGCTATAAAACAGCGCGCTGTTTCAGCGTCTGCAACATTGTAATCTTTTTTCAGAAAATAATCTTAATATCCAAACCAGGTTTAGGTGCACATACGAAATTGGTCTCTTTGACACATGTTAGGTACTTTAATATCCTCCCTTTCTTAGAATTCGGTTAAAACGGTCTTCTTATAGTTTAATGAGAACTGTATTCCAAAGGTCCAGTTCGTTAGAGTTCTAGGCTAGTGCATGGCACATTTTAGCAAGTTTAATATCACTAATATACATGGAGTGATAGTGACGTCTGATGGCATATAAATTCTGGAGCTTTTCTCTACCGTTCTCAAACAAAGCACTCTCGTTCTTGACAACAAAGAAGCTTAAATTCTCGGTAACTGTTCTGTTATCGATACTGGTTTCGCGATGTGGGTCGAGTTCGAACTAGCGGGACCCGTGCATGTTTACAACTAACTGTTGATTGCAGGATGTACGTAGGTACTGCAGTTTAAAGCCTTTCGCTTTTCTGCTTCTCGAAAAAGTGGAATAGGTCACGCACACGCTCGTTTCCTGACCTGCCCTCTGAATTTACACGCTTCGCATAAATTTCTAAACAAATTGTTATTTTATTTTTAGCCTGTGTTTTCCCAACGCAAAGGCCTGCCATACTCTAACTGTTTCTGTTCTTTGTCGCAGTGGGCCAATCTTGAAGATGCACATTTAACTCTAATAATTGTTAGAATCAAGTTGATGCGGTATAATATGATACCCGAGATGAGCAACCAAAAAAGACCATGATGACTGCTTTAAACGAAAATGGATGTCAAAATGTCATAAAATTTGTCATTTCAATGACTTTGCTATCAAGATGAATCTGGAAGCAATCATAATTAGGTAGGAGGTAATAATAAAATTACTAAAATCAATTTTGAAAGAAGTGCACAAAGTTTTGAAAAAGACTGCAGAAAAAGTGATATCATCAGCTCAATGGAGTCTGAGTCTACTTGATTCCATCTCATCAACAATGAGTCGAGTCACTGAAGCCCAGCAAAGGGGATTTTAAAAAGAAACTGCTTATTAATAGACAGTTGCAGAGAAGTGCAGTGCATTGACCACAGCAGTACCGTGTACCATGAACAGAATGCAATGTGTAATCACCATCACGCATTGGTTTTTGAAAAGCTACAACCGCCATTATGATGGAAAGGAGAAAAACACACCAAATAGGGAATGATTCATGCACTTGCATAACTTTGGTTGCAATCAATTTCTATTAAAAGCCGTCAAATATTACCACTTTGCTTTGCTATATAAGTAGCCTTCTATTTCTAAATAATTACAACAAACACAAATAATCAGGATCAATAGGAGCTTACTAGTTAGGTAATGCTTACGTTTCCTAGTTTTATCGATTTTTTTTTGTTATGTTTGTTGTTCGTTTATAACTTGTTATCTACTATTTCTACCCTACTCCGTTATGTGTTGTTTGTATCTGTCAAATAAAAACCTTTGTATTCTATCCTATATATACTATACATGGCCAGGTTTAGTAGCGGTTTAGTAGACCAAGTGAAATCCGCATTAGGAAGCAGAGTAACTGACTGTGCCAGACAGTCTGCTAACAGGGAGAGATGGCGGGAGATCGTGCGGAGAGCTGTATCCACCTCCACCATCAACGTGGATGCCTCGACGTGACCACGACCGCTCTGCCAAGAGCGAAACGACAGAGAAGAAGAAGGTTTAGTAGCATTATACCACTACAGCCGTCATGACGGTATCCACTGGATAGGAACTGCTCTTTAGCTCCGTAATTGGGATAATGTACCTCGAATACCGCGTTTAGAGATACAAGACAAGGAATTCTTCAAGGGAGGAGTAATTACGGTAGTCATTTATTAGGCGTTGCATGCAGTTGCCATAAAACTATGAAATGCTTGAAAATACTTAGGTTTTACAAAAAAATTACCCTAGTTTTAACCATATTTAGAAACAAACAAACTTTGTCCACTGTCGCTTGTATTTTCAACATAGTATACAACATTATGTGACAGTTTTTTTCGGAATTCGCACTAATTTACCTAGCCTATTAAAATTAAAGCAATATGTCCTGCCCGTACTCACTTAGAGATCAGAGACATAGCTGCTCGCAAAAGAATACATGCACTAGATCTGAAGAGCATAACTACTGTAGTATCAATGGGTAATGGTGCGCACCATGCTCGGAATTTCTCTTCTGAATCACATTCTCCGCTAAGAGTAATAGTGTTCTGTGATCACATTAGCCAATGTAAACGTAGCACTAAGATTGTGGACGTGGGCATGCACACACAAAAACACAGCCAAGTTAAGTTAAGAATGAGCCAGAGAGCAAGGATGCCTGAGAGGTAGTACACGATGGTCGAACGACATCGTCAACGTAGTTTGTAATCAGTGAGACTCCGAGGACCAGAAAAAATGGCATTATAAAGAAGTGGCAGTGCTGCCAATGGACTGAAATAATTATTTTTCAAATTTAAAAATACAAAGAACCACAACAAACGAATATACTCTCCGATTATTTCCTCTGTGATAGCTGCATTTTCCAATACAATGAATGTTGCAAGTAGGTACGTAACAAGTGCTCGGTGAACGCACTGCACTGACCTTTCTCTAGGTACCTATTGTGCTCTGCAGGCACTGGAGACGATGGGGGGTGGAACAACTTGATTTGATAAATTCGAAAATCTATCTAATCTAGGTATACATTTTCCTCAAAAAAATAACATTCTACATGCCGCCGTTTAAAAATACAACATATTTTGTAAAAATATATGGAATGTGCCTGACTTAACAGACTAGATGAAATAGATAATATAGGCAGAATAGATGGAATTATTAGGTACAGTAGTACCACAAATATTGTGCGCCTCGGCATTTTTTGTCTAGCTTCTGAAGTACGAACGAATGCGTAGATGATAAATGAAATAATACAGATAATACAGATGTTACAGTAATAATTTTTTTTAAGTGTTGTTTCAGTTATTAGTTGCATATTCGGACAAAATCGCTTTTCATACAAAGCACGAAGTTTGGCGAGACGCACAATATTTCTGGTACTACTGTACTTGTTATTGTTGTCATAATAATTCGCGATACTCTAAAACTACGAACCAAAAATGAGAAATAAATTAAATAACCGTCCAATCCTTTATTTTACTTTTGACGGTGAGTGAACAGACATTTTTGTGATGTCTTAAAACATCACGGATTTCGACTTCTTATAACAATCGACTTTAGTTATGAAAAAGACTTAATCGATTTAAGACACAGTTGCTAAACAATATTGTTTTTTTAGATTGTTTTTTTAAATCCTAAAACGAAACAAGCAGTCTATTTATGCTTCAATTTTAAAATCAACTCTTATTATCTGTTTTATGCTGTTTACTTCTGAACTATAAGTTTGATATATCAAAAACATGGCATAATCAAATGTTTGCAATATGAATTCGAAAATGTTCTATATGTTGTTTGTTTATAATAATATGAGAACTGTTGTAATTCCTAAAGTAATTACTAAAAGGCTTTTTAGCTAATGTAGCTAAAAAGTAAGTCTAGTCGAATACGTTCGATTAATTAATTTGCAGCGAATACCTACATTCTGTCTTACCACTATAAATGTATAACGATAAAACGTGACGTAAAAGTTTGTACTACGTAAATTAATTATTATTGAATTTTGTAAAAACTGAAACATTCAAGGCATTTTAATGTTTATATTGGGTAATAAATAGAATGTATAAATATGAGTAGGCAGTTTATATTTTTTTATTTTACCACACATTTTAAAGTTTACTTTTAAAATCATGGAACATTTACGTTCTCAAGCTTTCAGCTTTAAAAAGTAAAATAAAGGATTGGACGGTGTATAGTTATGATATTCGATCTTCATTAACACCCAGTTCCAATATTGTAGTAACGGACGACGATTCGTTCATTACGCTTTTCAACACATAACAACGTTGCTATGGTAATTAACGATCCGTCATCCTTTAGTATAATATAATATTGGAACCAGGGATAAATCTCAAAGTTAAAGCAAAAATTGATTTACAATGCAGAGAGCACGCATTATCATTTCTCGTAGACATGCCAATAATCAGATGTGCTGTGAGATGAGATCATCCTAATTATTAGGTAATGCACGCAAATAGAACCTCTTGATTGAATAACTTGATATTTCTCATGACCATGATTATATATACTATAAGGTAAATAAATGATATGACATACACAGATAGACAACGCAGATTCTAAGCTATCCAAGGTTTGTATTGAAGACCAAAACACAAGCGTTAATATTTCACTCAAGCATAGTTTTTTTTTTTCAATTTTCGATGGTTTCATAAACTAAAATGTATTGTGAATAGTACCTATGTAAGTTACATAAATAAATTATTTTGTATTTGTATTTTTTTTATGCGTATAGATTGAGTATAGTTTTTGAATATGGACTATATAATGACATATAAATTATGATTATGACACCCTTGTAGTGCGTACGCGCAGATTGTACCAAATATTTTTTTGATCCTATTACCCCGTGTTTTTATAGTTTTTTAGAGAATTATTATAGGCAGCATGGAGTTTAAAAGGATTTTTTTTGTGTGTTAAATTTATTGTTATTGTTAATTTTAAAATCGTATACGTTCGTCATTCACGTTTAAAGCTACTTAGGTTCTAGGGGTTTACGTTTCAAATGGACTTACCTAATAAAAACGGACGCATTTTCAGTAATCCTTGACACAACACCCTAGATATCTGAAACAGGGTTGACAATACTTTAAATTCAAAAAATAATTTTAGATTTCAATTTTATATATACTTATTAAAATTTTTAGAATCACAAAAATTACAATGACACTTTATAAAAAACTCAATTTATTTATACAAAATATATTTCCAAAGAGTGCCGGTACCATTAGGTACCTACAGCTTTTTTTACTTGTTTTGTAAGACACTCTTTTTACCTACGCTAGGATCTAAACTAGCCCTAAATAAAATCACGTGAACCTTATTGCTAGCGATCGTTCAAACTATGACCTACTTTTATAATGTCAATGACCACTTACAATTTATGACCGGCCGAAAAGCGTTTCAAATTTAGAAGTAAACACTTTAAAAATCTAAAAGAATGTTTTGTGGAAAGCGGTTGAGGGACGGCGGGCGTCCGCGCGTTCTCAATGCTGGGGACAGAATGACGTGCACGGAAGCTATGCCGCTTTTATCTAGACATTTAACAGTTATATTTGAAGAAGCCACGCAATGGACAGAGTTGGCTATGCGTTATGCTTTGATTATATATCTGTCTATAATCAAAGGCGTTATGCTTCTGGATTTTGACATTAGGTACGCCTTACCCTTAGAATAGACCTTACTTTAGGTAAAAATGCAAGTTCGATGCAACGACAGATAATCGCCCGTAGCTTCGCTCGCGTATCATCCGGACAAAAAGTAGCCTAAATGTTATTCCAGCACACATACTATGCATATTCCAAGTTTCATTCAAATCCGTTCGGCTGTTTCGGCGCGATTGAGGCGCAAACATACATCGCCACATCCACACATCCATCCACACAAACTTTCGCATTTATGATATTAGTAGAATACTGGGCTTTAGTTATTCGTTTTTAGAATTTACCTAATTATATGGCAAGTTTTTTTTTAAGATGAGCTCGTTGGTGTGTTGGGGAAGATTTATCTGAAATGCAATAGGTGCGAGTTTTATTCCCTCTATGGGAAAAATGTTCCCACTCTAGTCGTGTCACTAGTTCTTTCGAACCAGTGTGGTGAAAGGATTTAAAGGGCGTCTCAAAGGCTCCTTTCATGCAGTGGCATTAGCAAGTAGATACATCGTTTTAATAACTGTATACTTTTGTCTTATAAGATACACAAATACAATAAGTTTTATCGTAGAAAACAATGACTTGTGCTACAGATTTTTAATAAGAATGTCTATTAGTTTTTACATCTATGCGATATCGAACGATATCAAGCACGCGAAATCAAATATTGCATTCAATTTACTGAAGAAATGGTAAAAGAAAGCCTTAATTGATTTGCCTTTCTTCGGTCTTATTTTAAAACCATAAATCTTTTTTAAAATATATTCTCATGAAGCTTTTTAATCCTAATAAATTATTTTATTTAATACTAACATTTTTAAGACTGATCGTCGATTTCACTTTCACTACAAATTAGAACCAAACATGAAATTGTCAAACGTGAGCCAGACTTGTCGAGAAGGATTCGGTGGTTTTTATAGTGCCTAATAGCTTTCACCCGCGGCTTCACTTGCGTGATATCCAGACAAAAAGTAGCCTGTATGCTATTCAAGCACACATCGTACTATAATATAAATGTGAAAGTTTGTGAGGATGTTCGTATATTTGTGGCTCAATCATGCCTAAACGGCTGAACAGATTTGAATGAAACTTGGAATATACATATTTAGTACATGTGCTGGATTAACATATAGGCTATTTTTATACGTGTACCACGCGAGCGAAGCCGCGGGCGGCGGCTAGTACTATATATATTCCAAGTTTCATTAAAATCTGTTCAGCCGTTACGGCGCGATTGAGGCACAAATATACATCCTCACATCCTCACAAACTTTCGCATTTATAATACAAGTAAGATTTTACAGTACAGCATTCAATTTGAAATAGTTTTTCATACCTATAAAATGCTATTGATTTAGGCATAAGTTACCTACGGATTATGTAGGTACCATTATATCATGTTGTTTTCAAATGTTGTAGTAGGTAGGTACCTATGGACTAAGTGGTCCGAAAAAAAATATCTTTTTAATTTAATGGATTTTATCCGGGTAGCCGGTAGTCATGTTGTGAGGAGAGTTACGAATACGAATATGGATGGATTTAGAGGGAGAGGTAGGCCAAAGAAAAGGTGGATGAATCCATCCACCTTTTCTTTGGCAACACAACAACAACAACCAAACAATCGTGTGGAGGAGCGGACATAGTTAAGAAAGGAGTGAGTACAGAGATGACGGGTGACAGAAGGGAGTGGAAGTAGCTGACCCCACATAGAGGAGATAAGGGCAGGAAGATGATGATGTAACCGGCAGTACTTGCCTATATGTTATTCCAGCATGCGTACCATAATCCGTTCAGTCCTTACAGCCTGATTGAGGTACAAATATCCATTATAAGTATCCTTAAAAACTTTCGCGTTTATGAAAGTAAGATGCATCCAAAAATATCTTATGCACACAATCCATAATCTGACAATCGATGTAGAACACCGGTTCGCAAAGTCACTCCTTAATACCTGCTCTTTTTAGTGCCGTGCCGATACCCTACTTCATTGCATTGGCCAGATCCTGTTTTAAAGAGCCTGATTATACAGGATGAGTTCTTGTGGTTCTCTGAAGCTATTCACTAAACGGCTGCAGTAAAAAATATTCTTACACATGTTTAGTAAAACTTCGTGAGGAAAACCGTGACTTAGTCAAACTAAAAAAAATTACAATCTATAGTAAGTAGACGATTTATACAGCGTCAGGAGGTAACTTTTACCTTCACGCTGTATAAATCATCTAAGTAGTATAGATGGTAAAAGACCTAGAACACATTTCAACACTATTTTAATCTTTGTTTGCTTTAGAACATCTGCGACAACAGTACCTACTGTATGTAGGACAAATTGCCTTATACGTTGTATTTACGTATTGGGTTTTTAATAGATTTAATACTCATTCTCTATGCGTTGTTTGTTTGTCCATAAAAATTGTAGCTATATAATTTGAGTCAGTTTCATTAAAAAAACAAGCAATTCAACTTTTCTTAGTAGTATGTACTTACCTAATGTTATATTTTAGGTATGTAAAAATTAAGTTTAGGTTTTAAAATATGGCTATGGTTGTGTAGACATTTTTCTGAATTATGAATTGGAAAGTTTTTAAGGAGTTATCCAAGTAGCTAATGGATGTGACCAATGGACAAAGAGCTAGCGCTTACTTCAGATCTGAATGTTGGCCAACGAAAGCCGTGAATGAAAGAAGAGTAGGTACATAGGTACATATTACAAAGATGCGAATGTTGAGATAGATGTGTGGAGTAACAAGAATGGATAAGACACGAAATGAGTACATCAGAGGAAATTTGAAAGTAGCGCAGGTGACAGAAAGGATGAGGAGTAATAGGTTAGCGTGGTATGGGCATGACACGAGGAGGGCAGAAAGTCATGTTACAAGAAAAGTGTTGAATATGAATGTGGATAGATATACAGGCAGAGGAAGGCCTAAGAAACGATGGATGGATTGTGTGAAAGAGAACATGCGTGTGAAGAGAGTGAGTACTGAGATGACGAGTGTAGGAGAAGATGGAAGAAGAAAACATGTTGTGCCGACCCCACCTAGTGAGATAAGGGCAGGAAAATGATGGTGACTTATCGTTATCGTATTGTGAACACGTGAAAGAAAAGATGATAACAACGTGAAATAAATAAAAGAAGTTGTCTTAATAATAGAGCATTTTAATGAAGAAAATTAATTACTTAATCTAAAAGAAACAGTTACAAAATTCTAAGCTCCGTATTGAAAATGGCAGGAACAAACTTTCTTTCAATGAAAGAGTATGGTATCCAGTCACATTAGATAAGTTCAAAGTTATTGAATTTAGGTACATAGTTACATATTTTAAAAAGGTAATAAAGCAGTACCATCTCATGGCCGGTTACTATATTCTACTAACTGACGACTAATAAAATTATCAAAGCAACAATATTTTTTCTGTCTAAAAATAAATAGCGATTTTAAATAAAAACGTTACTACTGTCGTCCATTAGTAGAATATTAAAAGCAGGCATTAAACAAGTTATTGTTCCTAAGTATTTTGATGATAATCAGTCAATATCACCCAAAAAAATTCTTGATGGAATTGAGGATTCCTTTGGTCTTCTCAGTCGTACTAGTGGGAGGTTGACTGTTGAAGTTTGACTTGTCAACGACTTGCGGCGTCAATACTTCTCTCTGATCTGAAAACAATGTTATCTGATGAAAGAAAATAAGATCTGCTATGTTCTCTAACAATGTTTACTTTAGTTAGTTGTCTATTGTAACAGCGACTAACAGTTAGTCATCAAATAAGAATAATTTCATGTGTCATTAGTTACTATTTGATCTTTTTCGAGACCACTCAGAGTTAGGCGAGGTACACTGATCCTCGTAGGCTTCTATTTGCCACTAATTTCCATTAGTATCAGTCATGACCTTTAAAATTATACTTATCAACTGCAAGCCAAAAAAATATATCCAAAAACCTCACCATTAGGCTTCGCAGGTGCATTTAAAGTAACAGCTTGAACCGGTTCCGATAAGGGCTTAGACGGCACCACAGCAGGCTTTCCTTTCACAGGCTCCACGAACACTGTTGGCTCCTCAATCTTCCCTTCAAACAGCACAATCCCCAAGGTATTATCCCTGATGAAGAAGACGAAAGGCCGGTCTACTTTGATGTCTACTCCGCTGAATGAGAGTGGGACGACGACTGCGGATGAGACGGCGGCGGCGACGGTGCCGGCCTCGTCTACTGACATGAAGACTTTGTGCTGGAAGCTGTTGACGGCGGCGGTGGAGGCTTCAAAGATCCCTGAGAGGTTCGAGTTGGGTGTGAAGAGCGAGGTTATGTGCATCTGCGAAATAGAAAATATTTTTTAATTACCGTGTTGATAAGTAGGTAGGTGCCTATATCCTGCTTTCTTGGCAGGTCGTGTATTTGATTGATGTGCACAAATCGATTCTTCCATTTTGTGTGCGTGAATGTTCAAACCAAAACTTATGGCCATAAAATATATGTCCAAGAATTTAAATAGTGGTCGAACAACAATCTTTTTGCATCAATAGAACGCCACAAAACATTGCAGACTTTACTGAAGTTTACTTTATTCAACGTATAACTTACCTAATAGCAGTACTACTACCATTATACTACATACACATACTACCTAATAAGTAGTATGTGGATGGCAGGTTCTTAGGGAAGGCTAAATAAAAGTTAGATGGACTAATCACTCAGATGACGAATGATAGGAGAAACAGAACACACACGTGCAAAAAGGACAGGAAAATGTCGACTTACTTTAGTCAACGGTGCCACCATATCCCCGCTATATTTGACGGTGAACTTTGGCATGGTCAGTGTCATGTCGGTCGGCTTCATCAGGCTTCGGATCTGGGGCAGTCTGACGAAGGACAGGTCTCTGATAAGAGCTTCACAACCCTCGCGATCCATAGGTACCACAAGGACCATGGAATAACGACCACCCTGAAAATAATATAAAGTAGAAGATACTTCTCTGCTCGACTGGGAGTATAGTAAAAACATAGAATTCGTCCAGCTACTTCTCTCCCCGAGCAGTTGTAAAAATCGACTTGAGGATAGTATCCTATCCAAGATGATGGACCATCTATATGGACGATAGGCTGATCACCTGTCACGATGTTTCACCATATCCAACTTGGGATTTAAAATCGACAGATTTCATATGATTATTGTGGCTCTACCATAATAATGTAACTAATTTAGAAGATATTTTAATTCTATTTTTTATTTTTAAATTGTTAGAATGTAACGTAAGGAAATATACTAGGTACAGTCGCTGAATGAAAAGGTTTGTCAGTTGTTAAATTGATTCGTATAACGTAGCGCGAGCACATATTAAATCTTACCTTTTGAATCTTAGTCATAGAAAAGACTGTTGCATAGAAAATTATGTTTAACTGCTCGACAACAAAGTTCAAATTGGCTCGCATCAAAGTTGTTATACTATTTATCGTGCCATACAAGATAGTATGTTTTGGCGAATTAAAATCTTTTTGCTAGTTTGGTCTGTCATTATTACATTAACAGCAAAAATATGTCACCTTTATTCATGATGATTAAAAACGATTGTTGTTACTAGTGTTTGTCTATGTCATTGTAATTTTTCTTAAAATGTCTTTACCAAAACCGATATACCCTTATCAAAACCCTCCATAATGCAACCTTGTTTAATAATGGCAAACGTAACTTTTATTTAAATGTTAGCAATACTGCTACTTGCACTCCGAAATGTCGGCATAATTGCTTTTAACACTGGTGCAAGCAAAAACTAACCTTAGGTGACGAACCTTTTCATTCCGTGACTGTACCTACATCCACAAAAAATATTATTCTATTTCTAACTCATTTAATTACACGTCTTGTACTACAATCACAATAATACATATTACTATATTTAGCTACTTATTATTCACTGTCGGAACATGAACAAGATTGCCTTGATTCTCAAGTCCATAAGAACTTTTGATAGTTTAAAATTAGCAATTTCGAAGTTCTCGAAAATTTTGCAGACTCAATCACCACATGATATGATAGATAAGTTTTTTATGTATTCTGCGTTTGATGACTATGGGTGGTAGTTTATTATGTTAGTGACCTGCCTAGGTACTGCCAGAAGCCTTCTGTTCCTGAAATCGTAGGTTTGAAAACGGACGACCGTTTTGTTGACGTACTAGCACCACCCCTTTTTATTGTTGGGCGTGACTATTAAGGCATGATATTACCAAAGGATCTTTACTGATGATCTGAGATAATGTCTCCCGTGGATACAGCACTCTTTAAGCCTATATCGTTTCTTTTGTATTGGACAGAGGTTCCACGTAAATATATAAAACTTACGTTACTGACTGACAATCAACGTACAGTCTAAATCATAAGTCCCAGAAACATAAAACTGGGAGGGCATATTCCCTTTTTGCTGTAGGGGTTGAAAGAATTTTGCATTAAGAAAGGATATCCCGAAATTCAACTCCTAAAGGATGCAGATGAAAAATTAAGTTTGTATGAAAAAAACTCAAAGAGAGCATAAAGTCATTGGTTACCTCATAAGGCAGCTCCAAAGCGTGGGCCCTCAGATCGTCCACATAGGTGTACGGCAGCTCAGTCTCCAGCTCCATCATCTCCACCTTCTCACAGGCGTCGGAGCGGTAGAAGCAGTCTCCGTGCGTGCGGCGCACGTCGAAGGCGTGCTGCCATGTGCTCTTGAAGTATAGGGCGTTTGTGAGGATCATCTGTGAGGTTGCCTCCAATTGCGCTGGAAGACAAATTACATAGTAATTTGGTACCAAGCCTATTTACTTATAACACATCTACTTATAACATTTTGTTAAGTAATATGCCGATGGGCTCGTGAACACACGGCCCCCAGGCGCGGTTAACGGCACGATTACAACCCAAATTGATGTCGATAGGCTGATATGTTAAATCCAATCCAATGCAAAAAATGAACCATGCGTGAGAACACAGCTCAGCACACACACATTGAAGACTTGCACTTGGCTTGGCTGATTTTTGTGGTGTGACCACAACCTTTTTTGAGAGCCGGATCCACACCTGATGGCCACAGCCGCTAGATCTCAGCAACTATATGTGATGCACATACTTTGAATGGGTGGACGCTCCTTCAGGTACACTACGGTAATCTTCACAAAAAAGATAGATGGGAGATCGAACATTCAAGGTAAACCAGGCTATTTTTCTTAAAGGCATTCCAGTGATTCACAGGAAAGAGTTAGAAATTATACCGTCTTTATTATAACATTTTTAAGTGAGAATAGGCCAGACTCAGATTAGGAGACATATATTGTGCGAACAATTTATGAGACACCAAAAGATAAGTATCATTACGATGATAAAGATCTAAGATCATAAGGGATAATAAAGAATCTTTAAACATCAGAGTAAGTAAACCCACCTGGTTCTACGATAGATGGGATAAGTCCACGTGTCTTCTGATTGACCCAGCCATTGATCTGATCGGCTGCCTTCTTAGAATCGTCGAAGTCCACCTGCGTCAGTTCAGCTGAGAAATCTCGTTTGACGACTGTTTCGAAGTCCTTCTTCAGAGGTAACTTCTTGGATGCGAAGACGCCGTTAGCGCTTTCTAATACTGTTGATGGCGACTTTGACTGAAAATGAGAATTTAATTATTTAGTAATGGTAGTTTGAAAAGGCATGTAGGTAAATCTTTGAACGTAGTGAACGAATTCCGTAATGTAAATTGTGCTAAATTTTAGAATCGTATTGGAACAAACAGCATAGATATTCCTTTTTATAAATTTACACTAATTCACCAGGATTTGTGGTGGTAAGTATTTACTTAAAGGTGTCCTCGTAATTGCTATTTTTATTAAATGCGACAATTTGGAGTTTCGAGTCCTGTTTTGGTATTCACTAATTCATGAACACCCATGCAATGAACCTATTGTTAATTAGTAAATTTAATAAGAAGTTTAATTAGATGGCAGTTCATAGCGGAACCAATTATATTAGTTAGGCACTACATTGAAGACTGTTAAAAGCTTACCTATCTCTTCCACGGATAATACTATTAGTGATGATTTTCTCAACAAAAAATTACCTGCAGCGCATTCAAATACGTAAGCAGCTCCATTTTCCGATCAGCGTCATTCGCAGACAGCCTGAGAGCAGTTCTGATCTCCGTCGCGGTGAGACCCTTGGCCCCTTCCAACAGCATCGCTAGAGTTGTCCTGATGCTGGCCGGAGACACCATGACATTCCCTCGCTGGTCTCCGGCCACGTGACGTAATAGGTCGATGTCGAAGAAATTCAGCCGAGCAGTAGACATAGTGCGATCATGACAGTCGAAGCTCTGGAAGCTGATCAACAGTATTGCTGGAAGCAAACCATTTGGTTATTAATAGTGTCACCAGTCCTTTCGAACCAGTGTGGTGAACCAGATTTTAAGTGAGCTTCAAAGAGTTCCTCTCGTGCACTTGACACGTCATGTTTTCGAACTTCGGTTTCGAGAGTAGGTATTGGTATAGCGCACATACAATTTTCGAACAGATTAATCCATTGGTGCTCGACCGGATTTTGACCCACGAACTTAGGATCGGAAGGCTGAGCCGTTACCACCAGTGCTCCTCTCATCATATTGTGATTTTATAGAAAAAATGCTTTTTGATTTTGAAAGTTAAGGAGATGAGTAGGTACCTACTTAACAATAGTTTTACTAGGTACTCAGTACTACTACTACTTACTACCTAACTACTCGTGTCTCTACCTAGCAATTCTTTCGAACCAGTAATAGTAAATAATAATAATCTATCAGACAGAAGGCGTTCGCGCGTTCAAGCGTTCAAGCGGTAAATTTTACGCTCGTGCTAATGACTACAAAATTAATAATTCTTCTTCTGATGAAGAATAATCGTCAAGAAACATGGACACAGTAGGTAGTGGTAACGCGTAGACCGTCCAACAGCGGGGTTCGTGGGATACTGCACGCTCACGCAGAACATGGACGCGGAACGCATGAACGCGTGACCGCCTTCTGTCTGATAGATCCCGTAGTGATCTAAAGTGTGCCACAAAAAGGCATTTTCTTAACAAAAATTTTAAAATTATAAAAAAATCTCTCCGCCCACTCCACCGTTCCATAACATTCTAGAAATAACAAGCAAACTCTTGACAGGTTTTTGTTTAAGGAGACAGTTGAAGGCTCAATGACCTGGAGAAAGCTCCTTTTGCGCACCATGTTTTATTAAAATTACCAACTCTTCTGAAAAGGTCACATCAGCGAAAACCTGTTTACAATATTATTTTTTTACTTTTTTATGTTTTATCCTCAAGTCACTTGCATAATATGTAATTATTTATGCATAACATTAACTTATGTTAATGCTTAACATTAATATTATGAGTAAAGGTGAGGGATATAATATTTAAGACTATTCAACATCTTTTTGCTAATGACATCCGTCGTAATTACGTTGGTTTGAAACTGACTCATTTAATTTTACAACCAACTTGATTTCTTTGTTCCTATCTGTAATTAAAACAATTTCTTGACATTTGAGATTATAATATGATTATGAACGCACCTGACCTTGTAATATAAATTTAGTTAAAACAAAATAAACACCAACTTACCTAACGAAACGATTAGTTTCATTTTGACCTAAGATAAGCACAACACAAGCTGTTTCCTACCGCTCTCGGCGTTGACTGAGGTAAACAAAATGTAAAACAAAACAAGAACAAGTTTAGTGTGCCGCTCAACTATAACACACAGGGTTCTGATCAATATCACACCTATTTTTGATTTTTTAATCATAAAGTTGTAAACTATAACCTGTATACCTAGAGGTAAGTAGCTTAATCATAAAAAATGTCTTAGATTGTACAAACGAATGCCTTTCAAAAGATACTCCACTCAACTCAACAACTAGTGGAACTACAGTTAGTTTAAACTCCTCTATTTTTAACCCTTTGGTAATTATTATCTGCTTATACCCAAAATATGGTTTAAGTCATTGTTTAAGTGGATCTTTTGCATTTTCGAATACTTTTAGAGGATTGTCAAAGGTTCATCCAAACAATTTTATTGATAGGTACTTTAAAATGACTTCATATTGAGAGGCAAGAGGTAACCTTTAAACTATTCGAGAAGACGGTATAGCTTCAGAAGATCAGCCGAGTCAAGACGGACGGACAGACGGATAAATACTTCGTTTCATCATTTTCTTTCGGAACCCTAAAAACTCTGTTCTAAGCGCACAAACGTCAAATCCAATCTGGTAAGTACCTAGCCTACAACCAGATTGTTATTCAGTATGCAGTCAACAACAAAAGTTTAAGTTAGGTAGGTAGGTACCTACATACCTATCTTACGTAACTTTTTATACAATTAGGGTTACGAAAATTTTAACACTACAACTACCTACAACTAGTCGTGTCACTTGGTCTTTCGAACCAGTGTGATGAAAGGATTTGAAGTGCACCTCGAAGGCTTCTTTCGTACTCATTTTTAACATTTAGAAAGGAATATGGGAACTACCTGAATATTTTGTACTCACCTACCTCACCTAGGTACCATTTGACGTGTAAATTGTTAAGTGTGTTAAGTAAATTGTTATTAAAAGTTCCAGTTTTTTATAGGTTACCTACAACACAACTGTGTAGGTACAAAAATGACAACTATGTAGGTACCTAATTGAAAATGTTATGTGATGAAAATTTTACAAAAATTAAAAAAAAATCGGTCACGAAGTGTTAATGGACTTCCTTTGCTGACTGCACCTGGTGTGAATCTGGTTTGGCAAAGAAGTACTCTTGATCATTTGGAAAACCCTCTTGACAATTTGGTTACTCTTCTATGCCATGAGCCTCAAAGTTTTCCTCGTTTCGTAAAATCAAAACACAGAAACTTGACTATGCTGTTCTTATTAGAATTTTGATAGTGTTGTTATTCTTAATTCTTAACTTGGAATATTGTACTAACCTACTTATGTGTCACTATGTAGTTTACCATATAAATTGACTTTTGTATGGAATTCCCTGCTTATTTAAGACGTCTACTAAGGGTCAGAACAGATCCAAAATTATATTCATCCTTTGTATTCGGTATTAGTAACTAGAAATTATTATATGAACACCTGTAGTAGGCATAATTATTGTAGGTACCGGTGTACAGTGAAAGATCGGGTAGGTATGGAATGGAGTGGTAGGCAGAGACAAGAAATTCGGTCATATTTAAAATAAAAGGATAAATAAAACAATGTTGTGTGTAAATCACAGTAAGAGTTTAATTTCAAGGCTACAAAAATAAATGGCACTTTAGATCTAATCGCAAAAAGAGAATTCAAAACATTTAAAAAGTACCTACATCTACATAATTTCCGAGTCCCTACATTTTTTAATTCAGATCTGTTTTGCACTCTATTTCTCTAAAAAAATTAAATACATAAGATTTGCCGTCTCTCTCTCTCTATCCTTCTGTAACAAAAAGAGACGAACATACGCTGACAAAACCAAAAGTTCTAAGTTTAAACTAGAATATGCCGTCTCTCTCTATCCTTCTACAACAAAAAGAGACGAACATCTGACATCAAGGAGTTTTAAGTTTAAAACTAGAACATAATTTATAGTTTTAGAGCGCCATCTACAAGTTCTGGGTTGGAAACTCTGCCCGTGAAGAGAAGTTGCCGCGTTGGCTCGTCTTGGATGAAGAATAGGAATGGTTTGTTGGCCACTACTTCATAGTTACTCTCTGTGTCTTCACCGAACTTGTTGACTAGTGATATTTCTGAAAATAAACACAAGGTAAGTTATTATTTTAGAAATCACACTAAAATTATAAAGAAAGTTCAGGTCCTGGCCGGAAACGGAATACGGGAGATTCTCCCAAAATGCAACGATGAAGACGCGTGCTACTATAGGTAGGTACCAGAAGAACATTGTGAAAGTTCATGATTATATGAAAATGTTTGTATGTTTGTGCAAAAAAAGTGAATACATTTTGAATATTATTTTGTATCCTAAATAAATTAATCAAAAACACTTTTTTAAAAACAAGTTTTAATTCAATGCTCTAAAAAGAGGAACATAAACTTTAATTTTCTTCTTTTTAAAGCATTTAAATAGAAGCCTGTTAGGCAAACGTACATAATTATACAACACTGATATCGAAAAATCCCCGTCTAATTTGATTTGGTCTGACAAATGTTTTACCTATGGGACGTAATTATATTAATATTACTTACTTATAATGATTTGAGCATGTTGTAAAAGTCGACTAAGGGATAGTATCCTCTAACATGATGAGATACAATAAGCAAGTATTCCCAAGGAGGGTTGACGTCAGGCAGGCGGCCGGTCATAAAACACCTTAGCCAACTCTTACACCATGATCCAAAGATCATGCTGTGCCGACCCCACATAGAATGGGATAAGGGCAAGAAGATGATGATGATGACTTATAATGATTTGTATAATAAACAAAATGCTGGTAGCCTGCTGTTTATTTAATAAAATTTGTTATGATGTTTTGTAATTAACCGTTTTGTTAGTACTTTGGCAATTAAATAAGCAATTACAATGCTATTGATAAAAACAGGAAAACCACAGTAGGTATCATCTGCCAGCAGTGTTTTACAATAGTAAGTTTTTATATCAAAAGGTCATTTGACAACTCAGATGGCGTGGCGGGCGAGTGCCCCGCTAAGACGCGAGCGGTACAGGTTTGATTCCTGCTGCGGGAGAAATATTTGCATGTTTAGCAAATATTTCTTCCAGGTACATCACGTAATCTAATAACTAAAAATACTTATTTTGGTTTGTTGCACAACTAAAATGTTGCCTTCGTTTTCGTCCTCCATTACTCAAGTCACTCAATCTAGTTCTTTCGAACTTGTGTGGTGAAAGAATTTGAAGTGCATCTCAAAGGATCCTTTCGTGCGCTTGGCACATGTTTATTGGAATTTTTTTCTTTTAGGTTGTACAACATGCCGGTTTTTTTTAATCACGATGTTTTCCTTCACCGTTGTGAGAGTACTGATATAGCTCACATAAATTTTTCGCACAGAAAAATCCATTGGTACACGACCGGGTTTGAACCGACGACTTAGGATCGGAAGGCGGGGTCACTACCAACTAGACCACCAGTACTCTCAGAGAGTACTGGTATAGCGCACATAAAAATCCATTGAAGCACGATTGAATTTCCAGCTTTAGGGTTGGAAGGCATCACTAATATTAGACCTCTAGAGCTCTCACTGCACTCTAGTTAAATAATGCTTGAAGGTATCTTACCAGTAGCAGCGTAGGCGACGCTACCGATCTCATTGACTTCGATGCCGGACCTCTGCAGCACCTTGGAGATCCTCAGCTTTTGATGCAGGAGCTGACCTCGAGCAATGCCTGGGAAGGATGCGTCTTCTTCGAACGCTGTGCGTACTCCAAGCTGAGGATAAACATTTTAATTAAACTACGCTAAGAAAATTGGTGGATTGGCGCAGCCTGGCAGGTCTCCACCGGCTGCGCCAATGTTACAAAAACCTATGAAATATACATCGTACTTATGTGTGGATGTTTCCTTAGATAAGCAGGTAAATAAATTCCCAACATCAAACAATCACCTATGTTCAGACCTAACATTAGGATCCCCTGTGTGGTGCGTGAGCATTAGAAATTATTTGTATGTTTCATGAGACTACATATCCAGCATCTAGATACGGTAGAAATGTTTATAGAACATACAAACATTTCTTTTGCGATTTTAATTTTTAGTAGTATGGCGTCGCATAGAATAATAAACATAGAATGCGTCCAGCTGCTTCTCTCCCCAAGCATGTCGTTATAGTCGACTAAGGGATAGTATCCTCCAATATGATGAGATACAACAAGCAAGTATTCCCAAAGAGGGTTGACGTCAGGTAAGCGGCCGGTCATAAAACACTTTAGCCAAAACTATTACAGAATGATCCAAGGAACATGCTGTGCCGACCCCACATAGAGTGGGATAAAGGCAGGAAGATGATAATGATGATAAGTAAGTAAGTAAGTTCGTATGGGCTAGTGGCCAACTCTTGTGACGAAGTTTTTAGGCTGCCTAAAGGGCTCCGTCATGACTTAACGACTTAAAAGCCGGGACCGAGGAAAGCGCACGAAAGCGCTCAGCTCGTAATGCCACTTGCGGTCACCCATCCCGATTGTGACCGCGCACAACGTTGCTGATGATGACTGTATAGCATGCTGCGACAATTTCTTTGTGTTGAGGAGTTTTCACTCTTTACCTCTCTTAGGATGCCGTCGAGTTGAGAAGTGTAGTCGAACTTGAACTTGGGCAGGGTGACGTCTACCAGGCGCTCGTTCAGGTTGTCAATCTCGAGGCGCAGGTCGCTGAGGCCGCTCAGCACGCGCGGCAGACCCGAGATGGAGTTGGGGACCACGATGTACATCGCGAATTTATTGCCCTGGAAATAATTATAATTAACGGTCAATTTTTGGAGAGAACGCCTGTTTTTGGACAAAAGTTGTCTCATTATGTTGTAAGGATCTGTGAGTAGGTGTTTAATTTAATTTTTAGAAAATGTTTTGTTTTTGTAGAAAAAGAATGCCTATTTTTGGAGAAACGAGTGCTAATTTTACTAGAGGCGAATCCTTTTACATTTTTTATTTTTTACAGAAGATTTCGTTATTTAAGTTACGATAGAAAAATACTAAAATACATGACTTGCCTACATAACGGTCTTTGACAAGTATTGGTAAAATAATTATTTGAAATTGTAGCCAAAGTGAGAGGCCAGTAAATCCACTTACTCACTTCACTTAATCACTTACCCTGTACGGCATCCTCAAGATCTTAGCATCGTATTTGTTGGACTCCGCGTAGTAGAAGTTGTCTTTCACGTTCATGAACTCTGTTTTGCTCTGTTTAGCGGCGGAGACATAGAAGGGACCGGGCTTAGTCGCATTGGGCGCGAACTGGTGGCGCCAGCTGCCTTTGAAGTACAGCGTGTTGAGGATCAGAACCACCATGTTTGCTACATCATCTGTCAATAAAAAATGTATTATATTAAATCTTTGAATTCTGCCCAACATGACTATCTATGGGTGATGGGCTGATCACCTGTCACTATAGGTCATCATAATCCATCTAGGGACTTTGAATCAGGAGTAGCTGCCAGTTTTCTTATGATTTTATTTATTTATTCAATATTCTCTCACAAGGTTTCTTACAAATACCTGTTTTGTCAGAGACTGGTGCCTGAGAAAGGTTCAAAGACCTGTGTGGTCACCAGTGCTCTCACTCCACAGATCTGATACGGTAGGACTGTGGTCTGTGACAAAGAAAAACTAACTTAATTGAGTAAGGAACAAGAAAAATAACATTAAACAAATTAAAAAAACGCTAACTTATTACTAATATAGCCAGCAGGAGAGAGTAAGGACAGGATTTTAGCGGAAAAGGAGAAGGGGAAAGTATGTGGATGAATAGTGTGATAGTCTGGGGTTGGTCATGTTACAGGAATGAGCAATTTTTCAGTTTCTTGATAGTCCAAGGTCTTTAGCAATTTTGTGGTTTCCGACTTACATTTAATTAAGGGTTAGATAGAGAGGACTCTGTATAATTTATTGCATAGGTAGGGGGCTAGAAAGCAGCCATATTTGTTCGACGAGCTGGTCATAGCTTAAGATTACTTAAGGCTTTGCTTGCTAGGGATACACTTAGACCTTTTACCATCTATGTAGACCACCATATTGGCTACATTGTTTGCGAACAAAGATTTAATTATTTTCTCTTTGAAAAGAAATCCTCATAGGTACCTAAGTTCTGACAAAAGATTGGTTGTTAATTTGTTATATTTTGCAATTTTGTGCCGGAACTGCGAAGATGATGTCCCTTAGCCAACACAGAAGTGTGAAATCCAACGTCCTAATGTTATGTTTGATTATCACTGCTCTGTATACACTCGAAGTCTATCCCCGAATACTCAAACGCGACTCAGAGTTGAGCACGTCTCAACTCACGGTTTTTTAACAGTTTCTGATGAAAATCTGTCAAAAAATCGTCATTTGAGACGTGCTCAACTTTGAGATGCGTTTGAGTATTCGGGGGTTAGAGTAGTATAAAAGAACACTGGTAGTCTTATGATAGCTGGCCCGCCTTCCGACCTAAGGTCGTGAGTTCAAATCCAGTCGTGCACCAATGGGTTTTTCAGTTCGAAATAAAAATTGTGCGCTATATCAATACTCTCTAACGGTGAAGGAAAACATAGTGAGGAAATCAGCATGTCGTAGAACCGTAGAAAATTCGAAGACATTAATTAAGTGCATGAAAAGAGCCTTTAAGGCGCACTTTAAATCCCTTCACCACACTGGTTCGAAAGAACTAGTAACACGACTAAATGTTCTGAATAAAGCCCACACTCATTAAAACAATGAGTCTACCATAACATGTTTAACAGGAAAGCAGAACAAATCATTATGATTTCATTTCGGCATCACCTACATCAAGCAACAAAAAACTGGATTTATGCTCTGTTAGTTTTAGATACAAACCACCGTATTCTGTCATTCATGACTTTATGGATGTGAACTGAAATTAACTGAATTCAACAATTGTTAGAGAAGTGTGTGGAATTCTTAAAAAACATTGCTAGTACCTAACTCAGAGTGTGGAATTCTTAAAAAACATTACTAGCCACAGTCTTTTTAGGGTTCCTTGCCCGAAGGGTGTCAAGGAAAGCTAAAAAGGTTTTTTTTAACGTTCGTAATCGATCATCGAAGTTAAGCAACGCGTGGTCAGTACTTGGGTGGGTCGAGTGACTTATTGCCCTTTTTAAAGTAGTATTTTGTGTATTTCTTTTTCAATCGATCTAACATTTACTGATTTGTGCAAAAACAATGATATTATAAATTAAGGGGGTCCTCATAGAAGAGACGTGTTTAATTTTGCATTTTTTGTTTGATTTTAATAGGGAACGTGCCGCCTAAAACATTTATATACATGTACGACAGTACGAAACCCTTCGTGTACATTTTCTACAATGCACTGCCTCCACTTTTTCTCCAAACTACACAAAGGTTAGCTGGAAGAAAATGCTAATTAGCATTAAGTTCGCCTATGTACATTCTTGTGTGCAATAAAGAATTTTCTATCTATCTACGATTTCGACTCGCACTTGACCGGTTTTATTTATCTGATATTTTCTTTTCTTTTAAAGTCCAAAAGGTTTCCCACTAATTTTAGATTGTACCATGTTAGCAAAAACTCTTTGCGTCATAATAAAAACTATGTCATCATAAAAACAATTTCTGTTTCGGGCAAAAGACAAGCTAATTTTTGACAGGACTGCTGAGACCTAAAAGAAAGTCTGAGTATTCTGATGTCCTTACCTGCGTTTACCAAGTTGGGGATCCGTCCAGCGGTGATATTAGACACCCATCCATTGATCTCCTTGGCTGCTTCCACGGGGTTGTTGAAGTTGATAGTCTTTAGCTCGGTCTTGTAGAACTCTTCGGCGATGGCCGCGAAGCGCTGACGAGGCAAGGCACTGTCGCCCACGTAGATGCGGCTGCCGAGGTTCAAGATGTACTCAGGCGACTTTTTCTGGAGGAAATTAGTTGAATTTGATAACTATTTGGGTCAGGTTATATACAATGTGTACCTAACCTATGCCACACAGAGGGAAGGTACTACTTGGGATACCAGTTTGAGCAAAAATTCGTTTCAATAAAAGTAGGTCATACAAGGCTGAAACGATGATGATAATGATGAATAAAATACATACATTCAAAGATCTTAAGTCACTTCCTGACCCGATGTGAAATATCCTATTTTGATGGTAGATTCTCATCGATAGGGTAAAACTAAACATTCAATTGATTTTTGGTTAAATAAAATCATATCGTGGGTAAGGTCATTTGAGCCAATCCCTATAAAAGTTCCTGTCTCTTCATCTTAGACGAATCTCTTCATACATCATATTCTACTAACTTAGAAATGCAAATGTTTATGAGGACTTTTAAATTATTTTTATTTACCTTCAAAGATTCAATAATCGTGGAGAATTTCCGTCTAACAAGGTTTCTGTCGAGGTCAAAGCCGAGGACAGAAGACAGCTCCTTCTGTGTCTGTCCCGTGGCGGCTTCAGTGAGGATCGCCAGCGCCAGCTTCAAGCCTAATGGGGACAGCAGGAAGTTCTCCTCAGAGGATGCTGCTACACGCTGTCAACAAATTTTAAAGTTACGCATAGTCTACTTTTGAGTCATTGGTGAGAAAATGTTTCATTACATTTTTAGTAGGTACCTATAAATACTATCTATGTAACTAAACTACATGTATTATAGTACCTAGGTACTTGCCTAAAAAATATTTTCTCTAAATATAAAAAAACGAATTAAAACTAATAATACAAACGAATACAAATGAACCGTGTTGGTCTAAGTATGCGTTTTTTTTATAACACTGAATCGACGTGACCTGAATTAATGAACTGGCGGGTTTTTTAACGAAGTACAAATATTCACATAAAAAGCCACAATAAAATGCAGTTTAAATCCTGACGAGTAGCTTTCCAAAACGGTATACTTAGATACTTTGGAAATACCCCACTGCAGGCAATATCAAGACGGATATCTATAGTGTTTTTGATGTTGGAAAATTATAACCCGCTGGCCACTGTAGGATCCTCCCACAGTAGCCAGTGGGTACAATTCAGTGAAAGATGATCTTACGTTCGTAAGAGTCCAGTCAAAGTGATCGTAGTCAGTGTTAGCGGGTGTGAAGTCATCATACGTGTCCCAGTAGTCAGGGTCCACCAGGGTTCCATTCACGGGGGTCACGGCTTGAGCCTGTAAAGAGGACGCTGCTAACGCCGCGTCGTATTCTTTGGCACTGCCGAACACATTGAGCAGTGTGTTGGGGTCGATTTTCGTATCGGCACTGGTGAGGAGGAAAGGTGCTGTGGAGAAATATTTGTTTACTTAGCGAGGGGAAAATGTTTTATTTCACTGTAAGTACAGCCAGCTACGGAAGTGCATGCACATTTCATATACTTACATGTCACCGTAAAATTCTAAAAACCGTTAGATAGACTACCTATCTTGCGAGATTGTAAACTGTCAAAAGTTCACAATCTTTTGACAGTTTACAATACTGCTTACAATTTAACGCATTATTATTACTTATCCACCCAGATCGAATTCAGTTGGTTAGGTTAGAGTAGTGACCACTAAAGCCAAAAAATGTTACGGTTCACAATCTTTCGACAGTTTACAATCTAACGGTAGGTATTTACAATTTTACGGTGACATCCTACTAATATTATAAACGCGAAAGTTTGTATGTTTAGATGTATGGATATTTGTTACTCTTTCACGCCTAAACGGCTGAACAGATTTGAATAAAACTTGGAATAAGTATAGGTACATAGTACATGTAGCACTTAGTAAATTATTGGAATGAATGGCTAAGGAACCTCGTTAGTCTGTATGTGTCTGTGTAGTCTGGTTGAAATAACTGCAGATCCTATAATCTGTAGAGGTAGGTAATAATATATTTAAACATTCTACGCATTTACGCATTTCGAATTCAGATTATTCTTGTTTATTATAAAAAGGCAGGCGGCCGGTCCTAAAACACCTTAGCCAAAATTCTTACACCATGATCCAAAGATCACGCTGTGCCGACCCCACATAGAGTGGGTAGGGCACATATAAGGGCAGGAAGATGATGATGATTATAAAAAGTACCTAACTAGAATGAGGTAGGCGTAATAACAAAAATCAGCTACTGCTAGTATTTCACGACCATTTGCAATTGCAAGGCATTTATTAGTAGGAAAACTTTGGGGAATCCCCACTAATTTCCCACCAAACTGACGTAAACAAACCAGTCTGTAGAAATCACACCAGACTAAAGTCTTGACGTTAAACAAGCGAAGATTGAGCGGTTGTCCTTGCTGAGAAACTTCGTTTAGTTTACTCACGCCTCATATCCAAAGAGACAAATGTCCTGCGACAAGTGTCGCTAGAGATATCGAGCGACGTCGTCGGGTGAGCGATATTGACTGACGTCGCCATCTTGTATCGTGATTCGTACACATTAAAAAAAATTGCCAGACTTATCAGCAATGTCAGGCGACATCCCGATTATCTTCAGAAACACGTTTCGCGGGATATTTGTCCCCTAGTGAATACGAGGTTTAATGAAACTCGCCATGTTAGAAAAAAACAATAAGGTATCCTCTTTTCTCGTAATCAGATGAAAATATTTTTCAAACCTAGTTCTGAGTAGTAGATAACCCGACTATATTATTATGTATAATCAAAATTATCGAAGAGTTTCAATACTTTGAATTACCCACTCGTACTATGCACTCCGTTTTATCCACGGATAACCTACGATGACCTATTGCGTAGGCATAACAAAAATACCAGACTACTGCCTGGCCTATTTAGAAAAAAAAAAACTTATAAACCAACATTTTTCCCGAACTCCTGGATTATCTTTTTTATTATCTTTGTTTTTTTTGCCCTGTTCTTTTTTTCATTACCTTTCTCTGTGGTAATAAAAGTCGTGTCATTGATTTATTTTTAAACTCAGATTTATTGGTTATTTTTAAAGCATGTAGGTACCAATAGGTCAGTGCCCGGATCAAGGTATGAGGAGTCCCTGAGATCGGTCTTGGGCAGAATGACCACAAAATCACGTAATAGGCCTTTTAAAAGAAAAAAACCTTGTGACGTTTGTGGGTAGGTACTTGGAATAGTCATTCAAATAATACTTAGTACCTACTTAGAGCTACAACTACAAATAGTCTCAGTCAATTGGTTGGTCATTGAGCATTTACCTACATAGCGTCTGATGTTTTAGGTTTCTTTTTATTGTAATAGGTAGGTACAAAATTTACAACATTAGGTAGGTTATGTGAACGTTGTGGTTGACCATAGGACGACTTTGTTTGTTTTTACCACACTGCGGAGGACGGAAAAAGGACAGTTAATTGTTGTTTTAGGAATGTGTGATTGTGTGTGTGTGAATCTACATACCTATAATTCACATATACGAGGTCCGCAATGGCACTGATAAAGTGATAACATGCTTAGAACGTGGGAACCGGCCCCGCTACGATATTTTGTAAGTCTGTCGCTGTTCGCGTCAGGCTGTCCATTTCACAACTACATACAGTGCGCACCCTACGTGTGTAAGAGATGGCCAGGCACGGACAACAGCGGACGATGCGACAGGCTTACAAAATAAGACTTTAAAAAGAAGCAATTTTTAAATTACAACGTCAAGACCACGCTTCACAAAGCTATGAAGTTTTTGGCTTACTACACACACTACCCTCAAAAATACTTAGCTGAAAATCGTGATGGATTGGATAGTTAAGAAAGAACAGTCAACATTATGTAGATGAGATCTGGTAGACAATAAAATTATTTTTCAAATATTTTTCCACATCGATTCACACAATAATGAAGGTACAACCAGCATCAGATGTTAATGGTTTCTTTTTCTAAATTCTGAAATTATTGATTTCAAGTAATATTTAGCAATAATTATTTAGTTAAAACCAGTGCTGCTTTTCAGCCTAACTTTCTTCAATCACCTTCAATGCTGACTGTACCTCAAAAATAACATAAAATAATAATAGCGAGGAAGCTAGGCAGTAGAGCGAGGTAAAATAAACTCACCGATAACAAAAAACACTAAACACATTCTTGAAGACATCTTGACCGCGTCAATTGAGGAAAATCCGCGAATAATAAAACGAGAGGTTCAAGGTAATTGAAGACCGGTTCTGCCAATATTATTATTTAGACACCATCGGCTTAGCACTATGCATTAGGGTATTAACTTCTTATTTTACAATAATTTCGCAAGTGACATTATGAAACGTACTGACGGCACAACGTCGGAGGGACGACTGACTAATAAACATAATAACACTGGTTTTGATTTCTTGTTTCGAAGGCACTATTCAACCGGTTTGAATACTAGCCTGTTCTGCTGGTAGAATACCTAACCAATAATATTATTTTTATGAACTGCTCTTGGGTATGTAACAAGGGCCTGAAAAACGCATTATTCGACCCTTGACTTTTTGACCTTTGTCAGTGGCTAATGAAACTTGGACGATTCGTTCATAAATAGTGAAAAGTGAAACCATGGCTTTAGATTTCTCAGACTATAGATAAGCGCTGGCGACTGTAGCAAAAATATTTATGAAAATCTGTCTACAAACGTAAGACGGATCGGCGGGAGGGAGATAGTACCTCTCCAACTTTGAACGCCTTTCTTTATTTGGCATTGAAAATAAAATAAGCAAATAAAAATTAACTTAAATTAAAATTAAAAACTTTATTTCCGGCAACATTAGGAAAGTTACAGATCTTAATTAACTTAACCTACGGCCCATAGAAACATAAATATACACAAAAACTAAAACTACTTAATTGACACGCATTTTTGTGGCGTGTTAGGCACTGTCGTGGTGTTTCTCAGTCGCCTGCTGAATCGTCTGTACACAAAACCTTCGGCCAAAACTCTGCTTCCATTAAGGACGAAAGACGCGCAGTCGGCACTCTCACCATAAAGGTACGAGTTGGCAGCGGACGACATGAGGCAGCAGCAGACGACGTGTCGCAGCGACACTAGTTACCTACTGGTTTCTATGTGTTTCTATGTATTTCTATGAAATTCCCTCCGTAGTTAGCGACACCAGTAGTGTCGCTGCGACACGTCGTCTGCTGCTGCCTCATGTCGCCCGCTGCCAACTCGTACCTTAAGACTTCTAATTCACATTATGATGAGATGTCTATTGCACAAATCTCATGGTGAGCTGGGTCTTCCGCTTCCGCTTCCGCGAACCTCTGTATCCACGCAGCAAATGCATTGTTACGGTTGTCAATGCGGCGGTCCCGCATTGATTTCGGCACGAGGGCTTCCTTCTCTTCCGTTCCACTTTGGTGAACCCCTCTTCGTCACACCGAACCTTTTCAGGCTGCACAGTGCTGACGACAGACTCGCAACGGACTAGTTTTTTCCCCTTAGTTGGTTGTCGCTCAGGTTGAGGGACGCGGGCGACAACAACGGCAAATTCGCGTTTTATCCTTTTCTTGGGTTAAGGAAGTGAGCTCGTAAGATTTAAAACTATTCCACAAGTCGATAGCTTAAGTTATTGCCAAAAAAATAGGTTCACCAATAATTTATAGGTGTCAAATTTACTGCACTGGAGCGAAGCCGCGCGGGTAAACTAGTAGGCAATAATGTCTTTATGTATTTTTTACCATCTTGGGAATCCAATATCTTTACAATCCCTTCACTGATTAAGCTCATATCATAATATATGAGCTTCCCAGCTTCCCAGCAAACATCCATAGCACACAATTTTTTACCTACCTACCAAGTTTCATGCAGATCCGATTAACGGTTCGAAAGTTATGCTCTAACTTCTAACAAACTATCCACAAACATACAACGCTAAATCGGCCTAAAAACTCCGTCACAAGAGTTGGCCACTAGCTCATATGAACTTACTACCGCCCAAGTTACCACTGAGATCTTTAATCTCTCTAGTCTTAGTCTATAGAGTCTAAACTATTAGAATTAATAAGAGTATGCACCTTTTTGTAAAACTTTACTTTCCCTATTAAACTCCTAAAGGACACAGGGGGGAAATAAGTTTGTATGAAAGAAATATCAACACGGGCAAAGTCGCGGGGCGTTCTTCTAGTGTAATCTATACATGGGTAGATAAGGTAATTTTACCTGTGTTTTAATGATGCATTAATTATTCATTTTAAATCGATAACCCTCACCGAACGTGACCAAACGCTGGCTGCATAATTTTGTACTGCGGGTTTTTCCTTTTCGACTCCTGGCAATATTATGGGTCCCTCCTTCGCACGCGTAAAGAATTCACGAATACTTTAACCGACTGTTTAAGAAATAACCAACGGTAATACAATAATTGTCTACTAAAATATTTGTGGATATAATAAAATTATGGACGAAAATTTCTCCCGTCGGGGGAAAAATTGTTTAAACTTTTTCTTAACTGGCGCGACCTACTCGTAATACCTAGTGTAGTGTAAAATAAAACCGATCAAGTGCGATGTGAATTCGCACACGAAGGGTTCCGTACCATCGCATCGTACCTACATAAAGATTTCTTGTATGCCACTTATAATAGGTGGAAGCAAGTTCCCTATTAAAATCAAGCAAAAAAAAATTCAAAATGAAACGTCCCTTCTATAAGGACCTTAATTTTATTATTATTTTTTTTACAAATCAGTAAATTCATTCATACAAATTTTAGATCATTTGAAAAAGGAATTCACACAAATATCTAGTAACTACAAAAATAAATGTGCAAAAAATCACTTAACCCATCCAATTACGAGTAGGTATTGACCGTGCCCAGCCTTAACTTCAATGATGGATTATGAACGTAATTTTTTTTCTTGTATAATGCTCCCTTTTATTTTATTTTTATTATTTGTTGTTATAGCGCAAATAGAAACACATACTCTGAGAAAATTTCAACTCTATTACAGTTCATGAGATACAGCAGGATACAGCTCGCTGACAGACGGACGGACAGCGGAAGCTTAATATCAGGGTTCCGTTGGCACCTTTCGTATACGGAACTCTAATAAAAAGTAGACGTATCGATGGTTATGGTATCCTGGTTATGTAATTAACGTTTAACATAATGTAAGACCGTATTGATTGATTAAGTTGTAGTGAACAAACACAGCCTAAGCAGAGAGGGTATTATTAATATTCTTAGAATATCTAACCACTCATTTTATATTAGGTAGGTAACTGCACTAACAATATGCTTTTTGTGTTCAATAACACAAATAACCATTAAGATACTCACGTTAGATTTTAAAACCCAAACCACATTTCAAAGAGTTTCCTTGAAGTCAGCAAATTAATTGTTTAGCTAAAACCAGTTGTTTGACCACAACAAACTATAACTATGTACATACAATATTAATACAATACCGAAAGAATCGAAGAGTGAAGATGTATGTCATGTATGTTTGTCAATCGCACCTTAATTGCACCTGAAATACAGTATAGGTACGGTACGCCAGAAAGGAACTTGGCATTCGTGAAGTTAGCCGTTTGTCACAGTGCAGCTTTTTCATACTAAACTAGCTGTCGCCCGAGGCTTCGCTCGCGTGGTACCAGGATAAAAAATGACCTATATGTTAATCCAGTATATGTACATCCAAACATTCAAACATCCAAATCGATGGTCCCTATTAACAATGTCGGTTCCCTTAGTACCCACATTGTAGCGGGGACAAAGTTATAACTACCGAAAATATTAACAAAAAACTGAAGAAATAATCATGATTTTCAATAAAACAAAATATTATATACCATAGAATTTTTTAGATTCTATTTAAGTATGTAAAAAAGTGAATATTGGTAAGAATTAATATCCGACATTGTTAATAGGGACCATCGAAATATCTTCACAAACTTTCGCATTTATAATATAAGTAAGATTGTCAACTGCTAACTTCACGAATGCCAAGTTCCGTTGGGCGTACTGTACACATACCACGTGTGATGGAACAATACGACAAGCGAACCTGGTGGCGGGAGGTAGTATATAATTCGCAACGTTATATCAACGCAACTGGCAGAATGTGAGGCCATCTGCCGCATATTCCGCGGCAAATAAGACGTTCGAATTAATTTGAGATTTTGGCTAAATACATAGCGATTATTTCCAGTAATCAGCTCTTATTTTGGTGAGCAAGTTGTCATAGAATTTCATGAATAGAATTATTTTTTCTTTTCGTTCGACACTGACAAAACAACTCTCTAAACTGAATGTCAGCTTTTTTTTCGTACGACACGGACAAAATTACTCTCTAAATGAAATGTCAGCAATCAAAAATGAAGTGAATTTTCAATATATATATTTTCTAGTTACTCCCGTTCACAAAACAAAACTTAACGATTACCCATTATTTAATTAAATACAACATATATTTTTGAGTCCAAATTATGAGTCACTTGACTTCATAATAAAATTAATATGGAATTACCCATCATTCAGATTCAGATTTGAAACCACATAATTATTTCTACATAAAACAAAATTAATAAATGATACAGGTACAAATTATAATGGCCAATAATAAGACTAAAACGAGATATTATAATACATAAAAATAGCACCATTTAAAGCCAACGAAGAACAAACAGAAAAATACTTAAACTTTACTGAGCTAAGAAGAAAATTTCGAAAAAAAACTTTTCTTAAGTACGCACAAGTTAGTAGTTATTTCTCTCTATCAAACAATGTGTGTCTAGTGCACTAAAGGAATCTTTTTGAGGTACACTTTAATTATTTCACCACACTGTACTGTGTGCAAAAATTTATTTTACTAGTTCTAAAGAATTACTGACACGAATAGTAGTAAGAAATTTTAAAGGATTTGTAAAAAGTCAAATAATTTTTCGCCTAGTCTACGTTGGCTCTTAGTAAAGAAATTACTATGAAAATAATGTTTTACAATATTTTTAAATGTACTGCTATACAACTCCCCCATATGGAATCTGAGAATCAATTAATACAGAACCAATTTTATGCGCACTAACACCACTATAGGAGTATAGGTTCTTGGCAACACTAGGTACTTTATTCTATTTCAGAGTATTAAAGGAGTTGATTGCTTACACAATATTTCATATCACTTAAAATACATAATATCATCTGATTTTCTACCGGCAAGAGATTTTTTACTTATTGCTTTACTTTACAAGAAATTTTACAATTTTTATTATCATGACCTGTTAGTTTGCCTGGGAATGTAAGATTCTGGTGAGCTTGTCAGTAATACTGTCATCACCCAAAAATGTAGGCAAATCTGAAACAACAAGATATTAGGTCAAATATAATAGACAGCCTCGGTGGCGTGGCGGGCGATTGCTCGGCAGAGACGCAAGAGGCGCGGGTTCGATTCCCGCAGCGGAACAAATGTTTGCATGTTCTGCAAATATTTCATATTATGCTGACATCTTCGATGCTTATTTCGCTTCATTCACTCTCAAAAAATTAAGACAGATAACGCCTATGAACAAAGCAAAATCCATGTTTCACAAATTATAACATGGTGTATTAAAAAGGGGTCAAATGAAAAGTCAAATAATAAAAAAGTTTTTTTTATTATTTCTTCTAGCTGCAATAGAAATACACAATCTGTGAAAATTGAACTCACTACTTAGTACGGTTCATGAGATACAGTCCACTGACAGACGGACGGATAGAAGGACAGGCGGACAGACGGACCGACAGACGGATGGACTGCGAAGGCTTAGTAATAGGGCCCCGTTGGTACACTTCGGGCATGGAACATTAAAAATATCCTTAAAAGTTCATATTATCTTTGTCCAACAGAGAAGTTACAGGTAAAAATACTCACCATATAAACAACAATGAATATCCTAAAGGCCGGGTGCCGTCGTATCACGGCCGCCATCCGGTTCGAGATGACTTTAACCAAGGAGTTGGAGTGAGCCCGCTTCGGCCGATCAGCCTGCAGCGTCACCACGCTATGAGAGTTCCGGGAAGACATCTCTAGCTTGAATTTAGACTGTTAAAAAAATACAAAAAATTTACTAAAAAAAGTTATAACCAGAATGCGTAAGAAATTTAACTCATCCTAGCAAAGTGGAAACTCTAATGATGGTTTCCAAGAAAAAAGTTAAAGATGATACTGTTACATCCAAGTTTGGTAAACATAGCTTAGATCTTAGTACTCTCAAGTCCCGGTTCTCCAAGAGGATAGTTTGAGGCACGTCCAAATATGATAAACATAAAATAGTAGGTATTTCATTCAGCGCGAGGTTTGCCTTAGCCGTAATTTCAGTTGCAAATATACGTTTTTTATAACTTTTACTACATTGTATGTGCCGCTATAGTTTTGGTTATAATTATTTATTATACAAACTATATTTTTTTATAACTGTGACAGCAACTTCCCTATTATGGAATGGTGTACTAGGAGGACAACGTTAATATTTACAAAAACAAAAAATACCTCCAACTTATCCAACTGTATCTTGAGCATATTATTCTCTGCCAGCAGCTTTTCAACCTTCCCTTGTCTCTGGACCAGCGTCTGTGTGAGATGATGTATCTTCTCGTTGTCTATGGTGTCCTGTGTGACATCATAGTCGGCGACATTCAGCGCACTAGTGTCTGAGGTCTTGACGGAGGAGGTCGTGTCGCGGAGATGGTTTAGTTCGCTCTCTTTGTCGCGCAGCGCGGTACGAAGGCTGGCGATTGTTTGGCCCGTTTCGAGCTGGATTGATTTTAGCTCCTGGAAGAGACAGTAACTTTAAGAACACGGCTCAAAAAAAGCGTTTCAAAAAATCTCGCCTCCACTTGAGATAGACACGTCATACTCTCAGAGTATAATAATAATAAATAAATTGTTTAGTCAGTAGCCAAAAAATACAATGTACCTATAAACCAAGGTTGGGACACTTTTTTAAGTACAAAATACTTGTGTTAGACAGCGGTCGGCAACACGCGGCCCGCGGACGTCTTACTTGCGGCCCGTGAATGTTTCAATATGACAGCTAACATACAAGAAAAAGCCTCCCAAATGCAACCTCAGATATAACACTGAAATTATATATTGGGCTTCTAGGATTAATATCACAAGTGCGGCCCGCCTTTAGTTTATTTTGCCACCTTGTGGGCCTTGCCTGCCAAAAGGTTGCCGACCGCTGTGTTAGAGGATTCCGCTCTTCGATATCCATTATGAATAGTTACTAAAATATCTAATTATGTACTAACTATGTACCTTACAGTCTCTGTAGACACTTGCCTTGCTATACGCCGCACACTGCGCCTCGGCCCTGTTCCTGACGGCCCGCTCGTCTCTGAGCGCGTCCCGCAGCGCCAGCACGATGCGCTCGGCGGCGGCGTGGCGCGCCTCCACCTGAGACAGATACGCCTTCATAGCCTCAGAGTCACTGTGTACCCGGGCCACTGCTTCTGTTAGCTCGTCGCGTTCGTCTCTATAGAAAATAATAAAATACGATATCAGTGCGGAGCGAATCCCCCCCCCCCCCCCCTCCTCCAATGCCTCCGACGGTCCGTCATCTGTCAGGGCGTACTGCCGTCGCCGGTCTTCAACAATTTCCTAACTGAGCTGGACGGCCGCGCGCCTCAACACGGGACCGCCTGTGTACTTTTTATTTTCTCGTAACCTGACTGATTTGTATTATTGTCGTTATAAGTGTGATTTTGTTTTAAATATATTGTACTTTTAATAGATAGCCCGTATTTTTTTGCCATGCCAAACAGTATAACATAGTAAGATCTACTTATTTTTTTACATAAGTACTTACTGCCTTTTACCTGCATATTAGCTCTGGGCTGGGACAAAAACGAGCTTAAATTTTATGCTATTCTAGGTCACAGACTATGTATATCCAACTCTGGTCAGCTGTTATGGTGTCATTGAAGCACAAATATCCAAACATCCCGCAAACTTACCGATTTGTAGGTAGGTAATATTAGGGATATTGGTAAGATCATAATATACGCTTACTTTAAATTCTCCAGCTGCTCCATCAAAACCCTTGTATCTTCAGTCAGATTCAGTCCATCCTGCAGCGCCTTGATCTCATTATCCTTTGAAAACAACATATTTTTCACTCTAACTTTGTAAGACTCCCAGTCTTTCTCTAGCCTTTGGCATTCAGCATTAGACTTGTCCAAATTACTATGTAGATCTGAGATGTTTGCCTGTGCGTGGCGTAGCTCATTTTCTAGCTTTAGTCGCGCCGTTTCAATTTCTTCCTTGGCTTTGTTTAGTTCCCTTATTCTGTAAAAAAGTCAAGATTTTTTTTGAGAGGCAGTTCAAAAATATTATATACATTCGAGGCGATTTGCTGCAGAAAAATATCAATTCTTTATCTCTAGCGCCATCTACTAGTACTTTAGCAAATTTTTAACAAAGGTATGATTGTTGACATCGCCATCTATTGTTGAGTGGCTAAGCTGTAAAACTAACCAAGAGATGGCGCTATAACCAAGCCCACAATAGCAATGTAAAGTTGGGTTGGAAAACTTTATTACTCTTATTGACGAGTTTTTTTATAGAAATGTTTATATACCTTTCTTCCAAATCGTTATTAGCATCTTGCAACAACGCAATTTGTGTCTGAAACCTTTGTTTCTCATCTTCGTGAGTTTTCTGTACATCTGTGATTTCCGTAATTTTCTTCTTAATTTGGTCTAACTGTGATGCAAGTGTCTGTTTATCTAAGGCCACTCTCTGGTTCTCTAGTTCAGATGATTCTAGCTTGAGGTGCGTTTTACTTAGTTCTGAAATAAATATTGCATTCATATTATTTAAACCAAGTAACATTTATAAACACGAATAAAATGGCCTTATAAAAATAGTGATTATAGGACAAAAAGCATATACATGAAACAACCAACAATTCTTGTAATATGTTAACCAAGATTCTTGTAAACTTGAGAAGCAATGACTATGGCAGTTAATCAGTGCAAAACCATATGAAGCTTGCAAAGGAAAATAACTCCTATTGCACACAAAGTAGCATGCTATTAAGCATGTCAATACATTGCTAGAATGGTTTCTAAATACCTTTGCTAACTACATTATTACCATCTTCTGCTTTCCTTAGCCTGTCAAGCAATTCTGATACTTCTCTGTTCATAACATTGAGCTCATTTTTCAGCATAGCGTTTTCTACTTCCAAATTTTGCATTCTTATAGTCCATCCTTCACTGTTTATGAGTTCAAGATCTGAAGGTAAACTGAATCCTGGAATAAAATCAAACTGATAATCATCTTTATATCATCTGTCTCTTTTCTGAACTATAAACTTTCTAAATCAATTTTCATAAATAACCTACATAGTTGTAGTCTGTTGTAAGCTTTCACTTTCACCAACTTAAAGTAACATAATTTGCACTAAACTCACTTCTGTGCTTCAAACCAAAATGGTCGATCATTTCAGTATCCCCCTGCACATCATCAACCATGGTTTTCGGACAGTTATTTAAATGGAACTGTGGACTTTTCCTCCCTGGAGACTTTCTCTGCCTAAACCCATTTTTTGTTTCGGGTGAATCTTTGATTTGTGAACGGGATTGGTGCTGAGTAGGAGATGCCTTTCTACTCGGCGTAAGGCTTGACTTGGTCTCTGTCACTGGGGTAATTTTCTTCGTATTTCGGAGTGGGATACGTTTCTTCTGAGCCCAGTTGCCATCTGGGTGCAAAACATAGTCGTGTTTTTCACATTTTGAACGTTTTATGGAATGGTTCCGGATCGCCGCGCCAGTGGATTCATCCAGGTTGTTCAGGAGGCTCTCCGCCCTGCCAGCTAGATCCGCAAACCATGCCATTTCCAAAAGTTATGTAGTTCCTGGAAAAATTATAAACTTAGACAACGTAGACTGAATTAAATGAAACGTCATATTTCCTTCAGATAAGAAAACAACGCTAAACTAAATATCAGAGATTTGTTTTGATTGGAAAGCAAAATAAACGAAAAAACAGAACAGAAGTGATTGCTGTTAATTTTATGCGAACCAATCTGAATACAGGGGAGAACTTGGATAAGATATAATTAATTTTTAAATATAATTTGATTCTTTACCAATCATGAGTAAAATAAAAGCCAAAAAAACATAGATTTCACCGAAAATAAAATAATAAAATTGTTCATAGATTTTAGGAATTTTTGTTGACTTTAATTGACTTGACGTTGGCAGTTGACATTTTGCTAGACACGCAAGCTAGCACGACACGTAACTAAACAAATAAATTAATATTCCGGAATGAATATTCAAACAAATACATCCATCTATTCAAAATCAAATGAATATAACTGGTTAAATTTGATGAAGAATATTAAGTTGTAAGCTACTAGGTAATGCAAAAGAAGCATTTAATGTTATTGCCAATGTCAAATTCGCTTGATTGTCACTGTCAATGCCAATTTTTATCTAAAATGAAAGAAATCGACCTCTATCAAATTGTTCACCGATTCTCTTTTCCAGAATAAATAATAACAAATAATGGATTTTGAAAGTCCTGATGTTGAAAAAGATTTTCCAGGCTTGTACGCTTCCGAGAGTGGCCGGAAAAGTAATGAAAGTGACTGTAAGTATTCATTCATGAATAAAGTAATATGGTAGTTTATAGGAAATAAATTAAAAGGTAATTAGGTATGTAGAGATATAATCCATCAAGCATTATGTCTTCCACTATGTATGTTTATCAGTGTACTACTTACTAAATTGATAGGTACTTAGAAAATTACTAGTTAGGTACCTAATAAGGTAAGAATCACACAATCATAACAGGTAGAGTACAGCTAGCTACAATCAAGAATAAGACAATAAGACAAATTAATTTTACACTCATTTAACATTTTGCCCCTTAATTTATTTTATTTTATTCTGTATTTCCACAGTTAGTGATGGAGGAGACCATGAAAAGCCAAGCAAGAAGGACTTATTAGGACGACGTAAAGAGAAAAAGGAAAAGAAGGACAGAGGGTATGCAGCTCTTGAGGGAGAAAGCTCACCGGAGGAAGACACAGACACTAAGTAAGATTATCATCATATATAAATGTATGTTTTGTTTTTTTAAATATTTTTGGACATTTCACTCAGCGCAGCCCCAAACTAAGCAAAGTTTGTACTATGAGAACCAGATGGCTGATAGAATACTTATATACTTTTTTTTTGTAAATATATACTTACTACAACACCCAGTACCAGAAGAAATATTTGCAGAAAATACAGTATTTCTCCGGTAGCGGGAATTGAACCGGCGCCTCTTGCGTGTCAGCCGAGCGCACGCCGCCACGCTACTGATAGTTAGCTGTAGATAGCTGTCACTTACCTGGATAAACAGTAAACCTATGTATTATTTCAGGTCATAAACTATGTATTTTACAACTTTCGACCAAATCTGTTTAGCCTGTGTAATTTGTTTAGCATTATGGAGGACAGTTGTAATGAATACGCACACACAAACTTTCACATTATAATATTAGTAGGACTAATTGTATGATGCTAGGTATTATGTATCATACCAACAACCTCTGTGGCATGGCGGACAAGTACTTGATTAAGACGCAAGACGTGCAGGCTCAAAATATGTTTGAATGCTCTGCAAATATATCTTCCGGGTCTAGGTGTTGAAATATTATTTATTATCAGATGTCTGGTTCCCATTGTAGTATAAGCTTTGCTTTGTTTGAGACTAGATGGTGCTGTGTGAAATATCCTCGAAATTTATTTATTTATTTTATACATGAAATTTGTGAATGTAGTGTAACATTCCACTATTTCAACAGAAGTCCTTCAAAATCTAAAAAAACAAAATCATTCAAGTTTCCCACTAAGAGCAAGGAGAAGCGTGAAAAATCGCGAGACAAGGAGAAGGTTCTAGAAGAAGTTGCCAAGCACAAAGAACTCAATGAGAAGGAAAAAAAGAAAGAGAAAGAAAAGGAAAGAAAGGAGAAAGAGAAACGGGAGAAAATGAGGGAGCTGAAAGTAAGTACCTACACATTATTGTCCTGCCTCTACCTACACTTACTGGACTCTAGTAAAGGTCTGTATTTATTTTGTGTACATACACTCTGCCACAAAATGTGGCCCAATCATGTATAGGTAGTGAATTTGTAAACAAACTATGCTATGAAGGAAAACATTGTGGGGAAACCCACGGCTTATCCAGCTCCGCACATATTGGCCATGTCTTTCCTGTGGACAAGGCTAGGCCAACTAAGCTGAGAGGATGGAATGGTTTTATGTGGTTAGCGCCCTGATAAGTTATACTAGTCTGAACCAAAAATGTTAGTAATCAAATTTGTTCTCATTAAAAACCAGCCATACAGAATATTTTTTTGCCACAAGGTCAGACAGTGGTATTCAAATAATGATTTAGGCTACCTACAAATATTTCTTTATAAAAATAATTGAATCTTAATCTTGACACTTCAATTCCTTTGCAGTAATATGGAAGAGTGAGTCAGTCTATGAAACCTTGTAGGTACCAATGCTTCTAATTTCTAAACAATAGTTCTTGTTACTTGGACACAAATTCTCTCATTAGGTATAGCTTGTATGCAGTGGTAATACGGTATGGCTGAAGTTTGAATTACACATAGTTTAGGATCTGGAATATAGTACCTACTTCTTATCCGTTTAGGTACCACGCAACCTTTAGCCATAACCCATTAGGTACATAAATACCAACATAAAACCATATCAAAACAAACGTAAGACTTCGATTTACCAATGAAAAAATTACACGCGCATTTCTAACGCTTCTCTGAATATCATGAACATTGGAAATGCTTCATTTGCCCTATGAGTTTATGTCTGAATCACTAAGCTCAACTTTCGCGGTTGGCTGCGCCGGGCGATCGTACCTTTGCATAATTTTCGCCTTTTCCTCCGCTGCGTAGTGGCGTAGTGGTACTATACTAACAACCTTGGACACCGTCGCTTGTTGTCTGTGAAACGTTTTATTCAGTTGTGTTCGGAAAACGAGCGATGCATCACCTACGTAGCGTTTTTACAAAGGTATTGTAATCTACGTAGCGTTATCTGTAGCTAATCGCGATTGACGATAAATCTATAAGTGGATGTGTTTTATGCTTTGTGACTTGTGGATGCGGGTAGGATTAGAATGCTGTGTTGGAGTATTATTTTTGGTGTTTTATTCGGATGAAGTGAAAATAAATTGTATACTTTCTCTTTGTACTAAGTTTGGATGTGGTTTTAGGACTGAATGATGCTCGCAACTCGTTTTATAAATATTGTAAAGATATAATTTTCCAAAAAAAATTGCCAAGCGTGGTATCTTCTACGCCTGGTGTAAATTCAACATAGATTTAAGACATGTCCAAATGATCCTAGCGATTTCAAAAAATAAAGTACTTTTGATTTTGAATACGTCCACTCTCTATAAAAACAAACTTATATTGTTACCAGTTTTAATATAACTTAGTAATCTTAGTTGATCAAAGTTGTATTGTAATAAATAGGGTGAGGTATGTTCCCAAACTACTTAAAGCTGTTATGTTCATGGATAGGTATTTTTACAACCTATTCAGTATTGCAACTTTAATTATAAAACTAGGCCTCATTAGATCGAATCTTCGTACATTTGGGTACCACCTACAGTCATTTAATTAAGTTGCCCTTCCATGCCCTCAATTAGCTGAACCAGTAGCACCAGTAGCAAATGAAAAGTCTTATGCACGAATGTAGGTCGCAGGTAAGAAGTGACAAAAAAACTTCTTGATTTTATTTATTTCGACTAGCTTGAAGCTACTCGCGGATGTCTAGACTAACCTACACACACACTAACTTTCGCGTTTTTGAATATACTTAAGTGTGATGTCAAAGAAATCCGTCAAAATATTTATTCTGAGATTATAGCCTACGTAAGTTCAAGGAGAAATCCCCCGCCCCTTCGCCCTTTTGTATTAAACATCGTGTTTTCACTGCACCCATCTTCTACAAGGGGAATAGAAACATTTGTATACTTTTTTACACTAATCACGCTTAGTAGATCTGTTGATCGACACGGCAAGTTACGCCACAGCTTCCATCCTTAGTTGTTGCAACATCATGCATTTTCCTTTGGCGACCTAGAACTACGCAAAAAGGTAGACAGGTACTTGACGGCCATGTTGTCCGTAGGTGTTACTTAAATATTCATACAAACAAGCGAGGATTTGTTTGTTTACTTATTCACAGCCTTCCACCTGCGGCTTCGCTCACTATACCAGTATAAAAAAGGTCTCATATATGTTATTCTAAATTACAAAATATGTGTATTACTCGTATATTGTATGTTTAATCCAAATCCGTTCAACCTATGTTACACAAACATTCTTACAAACTTTTGGTTTTATACTATGTATTGACTGAGTTGACGTATTATAATGAAACTCAGACGTGTATGGAGAATGGGTCGGAAAAATGAATTGAAGCGTGAACAATTCAAACTGAATAACTACTCCAATGATGTTTTTGTTAAACTATATAATGTATTAATCACTATTTAATGGGCATTGTAGAAAAGACCTACTAAACCTACTGCAGATACTGAAATGTTGAGTTCATATCAGTATTTAGGTACTATTCTTTAACTTATTCCCTATGATATTTAAAAATAAAAACGTATAAGTATTTAATTGGAGTGAATGAAGCGAAAGAAGTATGTCAGGATTGTAGCAAATGGAGATCCGTGATCTCTGCCTACCCCTATGGGAAACATGCGTGATTTTATCTATGCATGTAATTGGAGTTTTCTCTCATAAGGTTATTTTAGAACTTAGTTTGAGTAGGTACCTATCATTTACTTGAGTACTGCAACTATCTTTTTTTCAATAACAGAACACAGTTATTTATTTAACTGTGTTTTCTCTTTTCAGGAGAAAGAAGAAAGAGCCAAGTTCAAATTAGAATCGAAGGAGAAACTCAAGGACGAAAAGAAGGACAAAACAAAAGATGACAAAAAACCAAAGGAAAAAGATAAAGAGAAGGTAAAAGGTAAGTTTTTTCAGAATGTACCTAAAAACTTTTATTATTTAATTATAACAAACACAGTGAGACGGGAAACGAACTGTTGAACGGCCTCCGATATACCGATGACATTCTGAGGGTCAGTGGATGGAGGCAACAATCGTTCGTCCTGGAGTATAATGTGAATAATGTAAACAGCCAGTAACAATTGCCTGAACCAAAACAAACTGTTTTTATTACAGAGAAAGAGAAGGAGAAAGTTAAAGAGAAAGAAAAAGAGAAGGTGAAGGAAAAAGACAAGGACAAGAAGGACAGGAAACTAACCAAGATGCCGTCCACAGTGACCTCTGGCGTGCCTTTTGAGGAGATATTCACTTTGGGAGGTGAGCTGGTTTTTATGTGTATTTGTGTTTATGTACGTGATTCTGATATTATCTTTACCGTGTCTTTGTGTTACTCGTAGATATACTTAAATGCATTTTTTAAGACACGAAGGTTTCCGTACCATCGTACATTGAAAATGTTTTTTGTATGGGGTCCCTTTTATTTTATTTTTTGTTGTTATAGCTGCAATAGAAATACACGCTCTGGGAAAATTTCCACTCTACCTATTACGGTTCATGAGATACAGCTCGCTGACAGACGGTCAGCGGAAGCTTAGTAATAGGGTCCCGTTGGTACCCTCGGGTACGGAACCCTAAAAAGGAGGAGGTTCCTAATTGGCTGTAATTTTTTTGTTTCTGTTGGGGTTGGTATCTTTCCTATGTACATGAGAGCACTTAGTGGTCTAGTCGTATTGACCCCGCCTTCCATCCGTAAGGTCGCGGCGTGGGTTCAAATCCGGTCGTGCGTCAGAAAAAATTATGTGCGCTATTAATTTTTAATAAATTTATGTGGGTGACCGGCATGTCGTAGAACCTAAAAAGTTCGAAAACGTTTGTCAAGACGAAATTAGCCTTTGAGAAGCACTTTAAATCTTTTCACCACACTGGTTCGAATGAATAGTGACACGACTAGATTGATATACCTATACAAACATAGCTAAGATAAATTATTGCCTCAACAGTGTAACAGATTGTACATCAATAAACATAAAAACACACCTACACAACATCCAGTAAGTGGTTTTCGCAAACATCTCAGCAAGAAGTGACACACATCCGAATATATTTTATAACATCCAACTATAGCCTCCTAAGACCGTAAGGCTATTAGAAAGTACAAAATCAGCGATGGCTGTCAGTCCTGACATCTGGCAGTGTCAGTTCAAATACAGACCGGAAGGACTATACATAGTCTTTATTTTTTTTACGTTTGCTATTAAAACTCTAGTCCTCCAATTGTGTCAAACTATGTTTAGAAAGGTAGCATTAATATCTATCTCATTCACACAATCGCGGCATAAAAATTGAAAAAAAATTGGCGCCAGTATGGTTCAATTTGTCCTTCAAGATGTCACGTCCTGGGAGAAGGGGTTAGTAAATCTGTAATTTTCCGAGAAATCTGCTGGTGTTTAGACAGAAGCTTTATAAAATTAGTTTGTTTTCAATGTTTGGGTTACGATAGCAATGTTATTGTTGCATGTCGATTGTATTTTGGATGCAAAATAAGCTCCTGAATATTATGTTCTACAAGAAGTAACTTCGGTCTCAATTGTATAAATGTGTTTCCATAATTTGTTCTATATAGAGGATTTTCGGCCTTTATTCGGTTATTTAATTTGTTTGTTTTGTTCTTTTTATAGTGACTGGTCTCAGTTATCATAACAAAATTGATAGATAATCCGTAATGATGTGATTTTGTTCACTACTCATAATCGATAAATCTTACTTATCTTACTTATATTATAAATGCGAAAGTTTGTGAGTTTGGATGTTTGGATGTTTAGATGTTTGGATGTTTGGATGTTTGGATGTTTGTGCCTCAATCACGCCTAAACGGCTGAACGGATTTGAATGAAACTTGGAATATACATAGTACATGTACTGGATTAACATATAGGCTATTTTTTATCCGGGTACCACGCGAGCGTAGCCGCGGGCGGCAGCTAGTAAATCTATAATTTGTAGAATATAATTAAATTAATGTTTGGGGTTAAAGGTTTATTTCACAACTTGATATTTTATATTAATCGATACTAAATATACCTACTTACATCGAAATTTCAGTCAAATTCAAGTCAGTACTTTCGAATCAGAGTACCTACTGACTCGGATCGAACTGATATTGGAGAAGACAGTAACACCTTTAAGAATTCTTCGGGTGTTATAACCTAATTTTTAAACCAAATATTTTGATTACTTATCTACTTTTAACTTTTTTAATTTATTAGATCTATAAGTTTTTTGTTGTTGAGCTAAGATATCTGCTTTGTATGAGCATATTTTAATTTAAAAAAATCCTAGCCAGATAAAGAATTTGTTTATCGTTTTAAAACTATTGCGTTTCTTAATTGCGATTGCAATTATGTACGTTTTTATAGTAATTCTTACCAATTTTAATTTTAATTTATTACATGTAGTCCAAAAGTACTTTTTAAATAAAAAACTACATAAAATATAACCTGATTTCGTATTTACTGAACACCATAATAAAATTACTTAGGTCAAAATGATTCCAATTGAGACCGGATTACCTTTAGAAAGAACAAATCATAGAAATTTGAAACTAATCTCTATGGATTCAATAATAAGTCTTAAAACATCTTTGTTCTAGCGAAAATCCATAAAATAAGTTTTAATCCTTATAACAAGCGCGCAAAGGTTCAGGACTGAGCGGTACAAACGGTTTTGTTCTTTCTATAGTACATCCGGTCTAAGCAGTATGTGCCTTTTTCAAATGTCAGGTGTTAGGAGGATAGTATAGAATGTGTGAATATTTGTTTGTTACTCATGCAACACACTGCAAGGCAATAATTCTGTACGCAAGCACACCGTAGGTTTGATAAGTATGGTTACTTATCTTATATTATAAGAATCTTTGTCCTGACTGACTGACTGACTGACTGACTGACTGACAGACAACGCACAGCCTAAACCGCTGGACGTAGAGACTTGAAATTTTCAGTGTAGGTAAACCTTGGTACGTAGGGGTGTACTAAGAAGGGATTTTTCAAAATTCAACCTCTAAAGGGGTGAAAAGGGATGAAAACCTGGAATCAATTTTTGGTCTAAAACTGCACATAACCTATATCAAATTAAAGAGCCGATTTTTCTCATTTAGTTGATGTCATAATTACCTGTAAATTCTTTATTTTTGGCATGTTTTTCATGAAAAATAGAATACTTTTATTTTGACATATGACAGCGATGATACACACAGATTAGTAATAGATGATACAAAACATATGGAAAAGGAACCGTCAATGTCAAATTACCTGTGAAAGGAAGCATATATTATTACTGGTCTAATAAGTTTCCAATCTTGATTATTCATGGAGTTCTGACGTAATTCTACGTCTGATAACTAGATGTCGCTGCTAATTCTGATCAAATCCTAGAACGCGCTGTTGTTGCGTTTTGAAAAGTTTACCTTAACCTTAAAAATTTTTGCTAAATTCACCGAAATTTCTTAATTTTTAGATTTAGGTATGTTTGTTACTCTTTCACGCAAAAACTACGGAATATACTTAACTACATACCTATTCATATTCGTTCGCTAAAGTTAGCCATTGCTTAAAGTTAGCCCTGTCACTGTTTGTCATTATGAAATGGTAAGAGATGGCAATACTTTAGTCATCGTTTAGCGTACACTATATTATAATGAATAATGAGGATAGTAGGTACCTACGTGTGCTGGAATGGGACATAGGGTACTTTTTATCTGGGTACCGCGTGAGCGAAGCCGCGGGCGGCTGCTAGTTAAGTATAACTTGCTTGTACTTCTCTGCTGGACTGGAATTAAAGAAGACGCATAGAATGCATCTAGCTGCTTCTCTCCCCGAGCATGTCGTAAAATTCGAATAAGGGATAGTATCCTTTCCAAAATGATGGACCACCTTATATGGGCGATTGGCTGATCATCTATCACCATGGTCCAACTTAAGACTTGAAATCAGAAGTGGCTGCAATTTTCCATTTACTTGTGGTTATGCACACCCCATATGTATAAGTAGTTAGTAATATTTATTAAATATAGCTTGCCCTCATAAACAAATGGAGGCTATGCTCAGCTGTGGTTAAAGTCTTTGGATGATGATGATGATAGCTTTTCAAGTAGATGAAGCCTTTTTGACGACTTACCCCCGAATACTCAAACGTGACTCAGAGTTGAGCACGTCTCAAGTCACGGTTTTTTTGTCAGTTTTTGATGAAGATCTGTCAAAAACTCGTCACTTGAGACGTGCTCAACTGTGAGATGCGTTTGAGTATTCGGGGGATAGTCAATAAGAAATCGATGAGACTGGCGAGGGATAAGAAAGAATGACGTATTAGGGAGGAAGTAGACATCTCGGGGTATAGGTAACCCGCAGTCAGGTGTGTTGGTTTCGAACCAGTGTGGTGAAAGGATTTAAAGTGCGAACAAAAGCTCCTACAGGAAGTAACAAACACACAAGCGTACACAGAAGCTGATTAGTTACATAGATAGAAGGCTGTTTTGTGCGCGCTAAGCCACGGCATGAAACAAGCTTGTGCATGATGATAAAACAGATTATGCTTTATCACAGTTTATCACAAATAAATAAAACAAATTCTACAGATAACAATACGTTTGAAAGTCGGTCGCTAGTTTTGTTGAGTTTTTGTGATGGAATAGTTAATTGGTTAATTGTGCTATGAATCCTTTTCTTAATGGATTCTCTATTGACGGTAAGAGATCACCACCCACATCGATGCAGCTATGTACAAAGCAAATAAATGGCTTGTTTTGTTTGTTGACAGTTCTTGCTCCATGTGTTAGTTTAGTTTGAAATTATTTTAGACCATGTTAGCTTATCATCATCTTCCAGAGCCTGTTTTTGCCCACTGCTGGACCTATGCCTCCCTACATACTTAAAATCACACCTGTTAGGGGTAGGCAGAGATCACGGTCCTGTGCTAGCCTAATCCATATTAGCTTATATTATGTATTTTTAATATAACTGAAAACAGCTCGCAATTCGTTCGTATTTAATTCGTTCACTGACATTGCCCAGGATGCAATCTATCTCCTTACCAAATTTAATCGAAATGTGTTAAGCTGTTTAGGCGTGGAAAGACATACAGAGTTATTGTGAATTCTTACTTTAAAATGGTATAAAAAAATATTTTTCATTGTTTTGCTTATGCATATGAAACAGGTTAATTTATAGACACTCCTTAGGTCATCTGACTCATGTGCGGTCAAGGCACACCCAACCTAGCATTAGAATATTTAGAAACAGCTTTCAATATTTACCTGCTTAGGTTTTATTTACCACTAACTTACACGTGCGGCTTCGCTCGCCTGGTATAAAGTCTGACACCCCATTATGTCCCCATTTGAGGTTTATTTTGGAAAATCCTGAAGCATGTGTCTAATTATTTTGTGTTTTTAATTACCACGTGAAGTTTCAATTTGCGTAAAAAAATGTTTTCAACCCCTTTTCACCCATTTAGCTGTTCAATTTCAAAAAATCCCGCCTTATTGTGTGTTTTTCTTGTAAAAGGAAGCTATATACCTATCCAATTTCAGGTTTCAGTAGTTAGGCCTGCGCGTTGATTGCAGAAAAATGTTGAAAATTTAAATAATGAAAAATATTGTTTTTATAAATAATTTAATCTGCACTATCTACACTATACTAACATTATAAAGATGTAGGTAAAGTTTGTATGTTTGTAAGAAGTAAGAACTCTGAACAATGAAAATTATATGAAAGCTGCACTCTCTGAATGCTATAGGACCATATAGCATTCAGAGTGTGCAAAGTGTTTACAAAAAAAAAAGTATATAAGTATTCTATCAGCCGTCTGGTTCCCATAGTACAACCTTTGCTTAGTTTGGGACTAGATGGCGCTGTGTGATTTGTCCACTAATATTTATTTATTTATACAAACTCCTATTTCCACTGTTTTATTTTAGCGAATGTAATTTCAGTTGCGCTGCCGATATTCGGGGTGCCCCTGCATCAGTCTGTGGAACGGTCTCGATGCCACGACGACACCGGCCTGCCGCTCGTGGTGCGGGACAGTATCGACTACTTACAGGTATAAAATGCATCTACCCGCCTTTCAAAATTCAAGTTCGTCTGACGTGGCCAACTCTTGTGATGGAGTTTCTAGGCTGCCTGAAGACCTCCGTCGTGGCTTAGCGACTTAAAAGCCGGGACCGATAATGTGCCCTCCGAACTACGGAAGCGCTCAACAAAATTATTTTATTCAATGGGAAGGGACTTACTCCTGACACACCTAACGATTGTCAGCTAAGATCTCAAACTGTACTATAACAACGTGGATTTTCACTTACCTTACTAAGCCTCCACTGTCCGTCTGTCTGTGGATTGTATCTCATGAACCGTAATTGGTAAAGTTGAAATTTTCACAAAGTGTGTTGCTGTTGCCGCTTTAACAACAAATAATAAAAATAAAATAAAAGGGGACTGAATCATCATCATCATCTTCCTGCCCTTATCCCACTCTATGTGGGGTCGGCAAAGCATGATCCTTGGATCATGAAGAGTTTTGGCTAAGTTTTATGACCGGCCGCCTGCCTGACGTCAACCCTTGGGAATACTTGCTTGTTGTATCTCAACATGTTGGAGGATACTATCCCTTAGTTGACTTTTAGGACATGCTCGGGGAGAGAAGCAGCTGGACGCATTCTATGTTTTTTCTTTACTTCCAGTCTAGCAGAGAAGTTGAATGGTACCCTAAAAAGCATCATTTCCTTTACTGTACAAATCTTGTAAAGTTGTTTTTGTAAATGTCGCCCCTTGACGAATTACATATAAAAATACCGACAGTGTAGAAAATCCATTCGGTATCCATTCAATAATACTATTATTATATAATAATTTTCAAATGAAATTGTACTCTATGCTTCCAGGCACACGGCTTAAAATCGAACCAGATCTACCGCGCAGAGCCAGACAGAATCAAATTGCAGCAACTGAGGAAATTATTCACGGATAGAGGACCAACATTCCCCTACCATTGGGATGTTCCGGTTGCTTGTGCTATGCTCAAAGCATTTATTAGGTAAACTTAAATGACGTTCTCGAATACATTAATAAAAAAATTAAACAAAGAAATAAAGTTACTAGTTCTTATGAATGAGTGTGGTGAATTTAAAGTGCACCTCACAGGCTCCTTTTGTGCACTTGACGCAAGTTTACGAACTTTATACGACATGCCGGTTTCCTCACGATGTTTTCCTTCGCCGTTTGAGACTAGTATGCCGCACATAATTTTTTCGAACAGTAAAACTCTTTGGTGCGCGACTGGATTTGAGCCCATGACCTTGGGATCGGAAAGCGGGGCCGCTTCCACTAGACCACCAGTGCTCTCACTAAGAACCATAACGTTTTTTGAATGGCACTTATAAATCTTCAGCATTTGTTCATATCTGGATAAAATCACCCGCCACGCGACCGACGGCGTCAGAAGTTTATTTAACGCTACAAAACATAAACTAAAGTTACATAGCTTAATGCACCATTTCTTATATTTTAGTGAACTCCCCGAGTCAATCTTAACGCAAGAGCTCCACGGGCAGTTCGAGCAGGCCACAGCTATCGCGGAGCCGCAGAGAGAAGCCACCATGTTAGCTCTAGTCGGCAAGCTACCGCCATGCAACTACAGCCTAGTCGGCTGGCTCATGCGACACTTTGAGAGCGTTGTGGCTAATGAATCGGTGAGTTTTCAATAGATGACTGTGGTACTTTGAGCCGTATACAGCTGCAGAAAGAAGCCACCATACTAGCGATGGTCTGTAAGCTGCCACCATGCAGCTACCGCCTAGTCGGCTGGCTATTGCGCCACTGAGAGCTTTGTGGCTGACGAACCTGTGAGTTTTCTTTCAAAAGATAACTGGTCCTTCGTGCCGTATAATACTATCTCAGAGAGCCCACCATGCTGGCGTTAGTCGGCAAGCTACCACCAAGCAGCTACCGTCTAGTCGGCTGGCTCATGAATCTTTGAGTTTTCTAGCAATAGTCAGGTGTAGTCCTTCAAGTCATTCAAGTTTGGTCCTTTTTTTGACCTAAAAATACTCAAAGCAGTATGATAAGGCAAACTATTTATAAATCCGTAAGTTTTCTATTTACAAATAATGTAGTAATCCTTCAAACCGTATATAATAATGCAGTCTGACTAATTTTTAGGTCCAAACAATTTTTTGTAAGTCTATCCCCCGAACACTCAATCGCGATTCAGAGTTAAGCACGTCTCAACTCACGGTTTTTTGACAGCTTCTGATGAAACTGTCGCAAAATCGTCATTGAGACATGCTCAACTTTGAGATGGGTTTGAGTATTCGGGGGTATAAGAGGCCAATCATTTATTTCTTCAAAATTGATTTTTAATTTTGTGCTTATAGCCTGCTAATGTACCCTACATTAGCAGGCTATAAGCACAAATTACCTATTTAATTTACTGACCAAAAGTAAACAACCCAGGAAAAACCAATATCACCTAAATAACCTGCTAATCTCTATGTAATTTTTCAGGTGAATCACGCAAACATACAAACTATTTCATCGGTTATGGGCCCCACCCTCAACATGTCTCTGAATCTCCTCACATACCTCATCACAAAGTCTGAAAAACTGTTCCCAGATGTTCAACTTACCAAGTAAGTCACTATTTACACAAATAACATCTTACCTACTTCGTGGGTACATGATCCAATACGAGTAAATGATCCAATCATGAACAAAGAAGTTAAAGATTTTTAGGTTTAAAAAAAATATGCTATACTAGTACGCTCGAACAGTAAAGTAAAACATACATACATATCCTTATTCCTAATGGGGTAGGCAGAGCCACAAGTAATCATAAAAAAACTTGCAGCCACTCCTGATTCAATATCCCAAGGTGTATATGGTGAACCATGGTGATCAACCCATCGTCCATATAGATGGTCCATCAAATTGGTGAAGATACTAGTATCTTCCCGATGCTTAAGGGGTAGTATCCCTTAAGTCGACTTTTACGACATGCTCGGGGAGAGAAGCAGCTAGATGCATTCTTTTTTTCTTTACTTCCAGTCCAGTAAAGAAGTAGAGTAAAACATCACAAAGAAACAAGCCAAGTTCACAAAAGGGGCTTTTTACGAGTATTAAGTAGCTCTAATCTTGTCAACACTTCAGTTAGACGGCTAGTCTTTTTCTAGCCGGAAGTTTTAAGCCCTGCATTCAAGTAGATTCATGCTTGAGCAAAGTTTTTGATTATGAGATTTCCGCAGATACGTACCACCGCTCCTCTCCCTCCCCTCCGACTTCCCGGAGTCTGCGAACGAGATGAGCGTTGAGCTACGCAAGCAGGAGTCTCTGCTGAGTCAGATCCACGCGGAAATGCATGCCGGCTTCATCACCCCCGCACGAGATCATCAGCTGTGGGAGGCGCAACGAATCGTCACTCAACTCAAGGTGAGATCAGACTTGCCGGTGTCGGCCATGTCAACCAGACCAGGTCGAATATTGGGCATATATTCAGGCATTCAGCTGAATACTGAAGTCCTGATCAAACTCTGCACGACACGTGTCTCACGTGTTTCTAGTTTATATTATTTTCCTCATGATATTTTCCTTCAACCATTTTCAGTTTCAAATATGCATGATTCTATTGGACAATTGTTCACTTATTCTCAACCTTCTACTATGAAATAACTGTTAATTACCTATGCACTGCGGTTTTCCTTATAACTTGTTCTTATCTAATCTCTAATTTATAGATTACACTTAATTTTTATTAAAAGTTATTTTATGTCGAGACATTATGTCTACTCTAAGGGTCTCCCCTCACTATACCGTTTATTATTACCTATTACCATAACCGCAGCGTCACCTCACAGCGCAAAAAAAAACAAAACAATGCTTTATTCTTTCTTTCTTTATTCTTTATTGTACATAATATAAAACACAGACATAAAGTAAGGACATGTACAAAGGCGAGCTTAACCCTACAAAGAGTTTTCTTCCAGCAAACCTTTAGCTAGAGAGAGGTGGACTATAGATAGCGGGTACATGTACATATACAAAACAAGACAAACATTTAAGTATGCAGTTGCAGATAAATAAATAGTGAATGAACTACAAACTAAACCTATTCCTTTTTACCAATCAAAATAATATACCTACATATACTAAAAATAAAATAATAATAATAATATAAACTACTTAAATGTCTGATATAATAGACCTACATAAGATACATACAATGCTTACGACTTTACGACTATTATTTGTTTTGGGAGAGTTAGAGTTCATCATCAAGACATCATGCCCCGTATGTTTGTATGAAATAGAGGGAATGTCTACGGATGTGAACTTATTCACTTGGTTACAAAGTTCCTTAGCAACCGTTTTTGTTCCAGAGAAAGCTTCGTTCCCTTCAAAAATCCGTGGAACCAAACGCTCTATCACAACAACAGCCCTCCATGGACGAGAAAGATGGCGGCTCTCGACGCAACTCACACAACGAACCAAACACACATACAGACACAGAAATCAAGACCCCACCTGATGCTTTCCAAGACAAAGTTCTCCAAGAATCGCCTAAAGTACCCGACCCTCCCTTCGAGGCCGAGTTCAAACTCGCCGACCCAACGTTCGAAGCTGAATTTGAAGACAATTTCGAATTCAAACCCAGCAAGGATGGTTTCGAATTCAAAACAGAGAAGGAATTCGAATTCAAACCTGAAGTAAATAACTTCAAGGATGAAACGCCAGAATTCGAAGCACCTCCCGAACCAATCATAGAAAAACCTAAATTCACTGAAAAGGAACTCAAGATACTCCGTCTAGAGTTAGAAAATGCTGAATATTTGCAGCTGAAATCCTTACTTCAAGCCAAAATAAACTCTGAACAGTTTGAAATAGTGAAGCTTAGAAGTCATGTTGCTTTGAAGAACAAGCAAGAAGGTTTACTCAATAAGGAGAATAAGGAGACTTTGTCTCCTGAAGATCAAGATTTGAAGCAGAGACTTATAAAGGAGAACGCTATGCTCGAACAGAAGAGACTGAATTTGATCAATCAGATATTCCAAGAAAGAGTCTCGTGCATACAGTTGAAGATAGAACTAGCTATGAAAGAAATCCTGTCGAAATCGTAACCTACTTCCTACAGGACCATGGGTCTTAAGAAATTATTTTACTTACTAGATCATTGCAATGCATTGTTTATTCGCAGAAGTTCCATGGGCTAGTTCCATAGTGGAACGAACGCGACTTTTTTAACTGACTATTTCCATTTACATGCTTCAAATCCTGGAACTACTGCGAAATCCATTGACGATGTTCAATGATAGAAAGGCATTGAAGTTTCTGACTAAAGGTCTCGAAATATAACTTACATGTTACTAGGAAGTAAGTAGTGCAGGCAAATACTATAAGTAAATAATACTTAAATAATCCTTTCCTCGTAAAAATCTGTTTTTCTCGGATTTTGCATCCTGACTGTGATAAGGGTAATAAAGTGTTAAATACAGATAAATAAATACATAAAAGGTAGGTTCTTTGTAATTTTCTGGTTTAAAAGAATCCTAAATTAAAATACCTATTGTCCGATAAATCATTTATTTGTAACTCTTGTTTACGTAAAATCAGCAATGTTGCTTGAACGAGAAAGCTCGGTAGGATAGACGTGTTGTAAGCTTAGGGGTTATGTGTAATCTATGTTAGTTAAAACGTATCAAATATTGGCTATTTAGGAAATAATATGCTTTATACTCTTAAGGATAAGAGTGCAAAAAGTTGTTTCATGTAAATCATTCCAGCCAGACTTTCTCATAGAATATGTAGGTAATTTTATCAATGTTACTGGTGAATTGCAAGTATCACGTAATATGGCACAGTGAGAAAGCTGTTTACGTCGTTTTATGATATAATATGTACTACTTGTATGTACTCGAATGTAATAATTTAATTTATTATAAAATATACCTGTATATTATTTTAAAAATGAAGTGAATAAACAAACATATAATTGTGTAAATTATATTTTCTTTTAACTTCCAAGTAGATAAGATTATCCATAATTTGTTACGACTCTATCTATATTTCATCAATACCAAACAAATTCAACTGCCCTTTGGACTTACCTCTAACTAAACTATGGACTTTACAATCTAGTATAGATTATTTATACAGCGTTACGAGGAATTATACTTTTACCATCCTCGCACCTTAGTCGTCCTTGTCCACAGGGAAGACATGGACAATACGTGCGAAGTTTCCTCACGATTTTTCCTCCACCGTTTGAGAGTACTGGTATAGCGCATTAGCCTACCCTAAATACGGTGAAATATAATAAGGGGACTCTAATAGACATGCCAGTCTAAGACAATATTTCTACACTTATATAAGTGTATAATTGCATAACCAACGACTTATCTATAATATCGATTACTTTATCACAAACACCGCGCCATATCTTAATTTGCTGATAGCTTTCACATATTCACTTACGAGTTGGAAAATCGTATTTTATCTACAGTTCTTAGCGACATTATTTCAAAAGAAAATATTGGTTTACAACTTTACAATGCTTAATTAGTTATTCCCAAAAAATCTTCCTGTGTATTACACCACACGTATAAAAAAGAATTTGTAAATCGGTATCTATGTTACTTTATCATCATCCACAGGCTGACTTCACCCACTGCATAGTGCATAGTCTTGACGTCTTAGATTCCTATACTTATCCATTCTGGGTCACCACTCCTTTGGTATTCACAAATTATGATCCGAGATTGAACCCGCGTTTTCTTTTAAGCAAACGGCCAAAGGAATAATTTCAAAAATGCTCCTGCTTCTATGTAGGCTACTATACCACCTACAGCCACAAAATAAATAATAGTAGGTACTGGCCACTGCTATACAAAATGACCTTTCGTGAGTAGGTAAAACTCATTTACATTACAGTGCAGTTAAAAGTGGGCGACCTTTGGGTTAAGTTGTTTAACTGTGTCGACGTCAAAGGGCATTCTGACCATCTGTTGTCTGATTAGTGATACTTTCTATTCTATCGTTGGATATTGAACTAAATTGCGATAGAATTAAGGGTCAAATTCCTAGAAAGGTAACTGTGAACTGTGGCCAGAGACAGAGTGAACCACATCTTGTTACGAACGGTGCCTATCTTGATAATAGACAAAAAATATAGAGCAGAAACGCAGTACCTGCCTACCTAAGTAAATATTATTATTGTATTTAGGTACTTAGCATTTTTCTTACTAGGTCATATTTTGTCAAATAAATAAAAAAGTATGATATAATATTATTGAGTCTAGTGGTCTAGCCAATTATCAGCAAAGTCACAAATGTGTCATAAAATGTTATATTATTTTTAATAGACAAAATTGGTTTGGGTTGGGCGCATATCGTCCCATTCGCAGAACGTCCCTTTGCCCCTTTCGCAGAAGGTCCCTTTTATAAAATTAACTTTCGCCTTCATTGACAGCATTGTATAGTATGGGTACTTACATCAAAAATCACCAAATCTGGATTAAGAGAGATTGACCTTGATTGACCACTAGCGATAGGTAAGTTAAGTAGGTATAGGTAAGACCTTTAAGACTTGGGTTAGGTATTTTCTTATCACTAAATATTACGTTTGTCACTTTCCCGACAAGTAAATGTAGGTCACAGAACTGAAAGATAGAGGTAGAAGTTTACCTAAAATAAAAACTAAGGTTGGGTAATCGGGAATGTGGTTATGATCAGCAATCACATGACAGATATAATATTACCGAAGTACTTACTAGAAAGTATGATTGGTAGATAACACTGATACTAATCATTCTGTTGATTGGTTACGGTGATATTTTATATTTATCTTGATAGTCTAGCCCCACTTCGGCTAAGTAGAATCTATCACGATTTATCAATAATTAATGTTCAACGATAGCCACTGCATTTACTTATACAATTATAGAAAATGTAGGTGTCGAGGAGGCACTTGAAAAAACATATATTAATAGGTATTTCAGAGAAAAACATAGTAATAAGCTACATTAACTTATGTACCTAAGCAATAAATAACACCTGGCAATTAGACTTTTCTAATACCTACAAACCTAATATAATATACCTACTTATTTCTAACCCCACATTTTTTTGGATTCCCTGTGTCGTGGTCGTGGTGCGTTAGTTTGGTGATGCCACATATCTTTGATAAATTTGCTCCTCAAAGCCTAAATATTTATGTTAGATTTTAAATGTACCTATATACTTAGTTTATGTTTTGTGTTCCTACTTGTTTTGTTTATATTCTTAATGTACCTAACTTTAGTGTTGTATTTTTCTATGGACCTGTGTCTGAAATAAAGTTTTACTATTATTATTTATTATTATAAACACCCAAACACGGAAAAAACATTTCCACAACATGCAAACACTTCTGTTCTCAGCTGAACCCGCTACTTCTGAGGTCGTAATGGGATTGGGATAAGCAAGTAAGGCCAAAAGTTCAATCGGCCAGAGCCACGTTTTGATAACGTCTGATTACGCAAACTAAAAAGGTCTTCATGTTCAGAAATTTACCTCTGATGATTTCCAATATACTTAGTGGAAACTTACTACATAAATATTTTACAATGCGCCATCTAACCTCAGACTAAAAAAGCTATGTTCATCACATAAACGTTTGTCCTGGGAAATCGAACCTACAACCGGAACATGAAGCCAAATCTCACATTGCCTAGAAAACTTTTATCCGAGGACCAACGATATTGTGGTTGGATTTGAAGAGATTTGAAGTCCACGAAGGTGGATTGAGCTTTTTAATTGCAACATTTTGTCCTCGCTTATTGTGTCATTGCCCATCTTGGTCAAATTAGATCAATGACTGTTTGAGGCATACCTAATAGCCCTGAAATACAGCTTCCAACCGCGGTTTCACTCGTGTGGTAGGTACTCGTATTCAGCAGTATTCAAGCTATGTGACTCCCCGAGCCTTGGTAAAAATAATGTCGAACCGTTATTGTGAATGAAAAATAAAAAAAACCGGTCAAGTGCGAGTCGAATTCGCACACGAAGAGTTCTGTACCATCGTATATGTAGGTACTTTTTAATTGACTTTTATTCTATGCACTTAAAAATATGTTTCTTTTTATGAGGCCCCTTTTTTATTTTATTCAATTTTTATTATTTGTTGTTTTAGAGATAATAGAAATACATACTCAGAGACAACTCTCTCCCTATTACGGTTCATGATATACAGCCCGATGACAGACGGACGGACGTTGGCGCCCATCGAGTACGGAACTCTAATAACGTTTGCTAGGTCTCAGAACAGCAAATCAAGTTCGTATATTTTAGAGTACCTAGGTACTCTTATCTAAATGGAACAGAAAGACCTGCTTACGTCACCTTTTACCTTCCCTTTGATCGGGACAATCAATTTCGATTAGTAATTCTTGTTGGCTGTCCATTTCCTGCTGGGTATTGACTGGCATTAGTCATACATCAACGATACGGGCTCCAAGTCACGCAACACGAGAAAAAATGCACGAAGCAATGCCGGGTGTAATTGAAGAGACTAGGTAAGTAGGTACTTACAAACGATTTTATTGACACCTGACTGAATTGTGATCAATCGATAATAACTAAGTAGCTACCTACCTAGTTTTAGTAGATGTTAAAAAAAATCACATACTTACCTACATGTGATCCACACTTAGGATTCCCTGTCGTGGATATCAACTACGACTACGACTACCTAAGAATGTTGCCACAAAAAAAGGTAGGTCTTACCATCTTTGGAGTATTTAGGTAAGTCTAAGGTATGGTAGCGTTCTTTGAAGTAAACTGTTTCGGAGAAGGCCATGTTCCCCGGAGCAGTAATTTCACTATCTTTATGTTTGTTCAGGAAAGGGACCGATTTCGTAGAGTTTGTTTTTAAAGTAAAGTAAAAGTTTTTAAAATATTAAGTACCTACCTATTTAAGTTTATTTGTATTTTAATTGGAGAGCAGTAGAAAATAGGCTTTTTTTGCTAACCGTCAAACTAAAAGTTCAATATTTAGACACCCGGTAGGTATAATTCAGCATACTTTCAAGCTGAATACCAACCGTAGGCGTGAATTTTTGATCATGGTCAGACTAAAGGCCAATGCCCAAAATCGTATTCAAATTCCTACGAATGAGATCACCTGCACGGTGATGTGTAATATTGACATAAGGTAGCCATGCCTAACAGTTCTTGGCTCTCCTTACCAGTAAGACACTTACTTAGCAAATGATTTAAGGAAAATTATGAAAAGATTAAGTGCTCTCCTCAAAGGCTCCTTTCGTGCACTTGACACATTTTTTCGAACTTTCTACGATATGCCGGTTTCCTCACGATATTTTCCTTCACCATTAGAGAGTAGGTAGTATAGCGAGAGCACATAATTTTTGGAACAGAAAAACCCATTGGTGCTCTTCTGGATTTGAACCCACGACCTTAGGATCGTAAGGCTCTCATTTGTAGAATTATACCAGCAGTACCTTCTACTGAAACGGTTTGAATCATAGATCCTTCATAGGTAGTAAGGTAAGGTAAGCGATTCATTGGTTGGAACTTTCAAAACTTCTGGTAAAGACAGCGAGAAACCGATTACCCACGAATGTACCTTGTGCTAATAGGGACGGAGACCCCTTTGTGTTGTCATCCATGGAAAGCGAAGATTAACACAAAATCACTGTAGGTACTTATAAAAGTAATGGTGATGTCAGAGAGGTCATTCTATAAACATGTGCGTGCGCTTATTGTATCTTTGTGTTTACTATTAATTGCTTTTTTGTTATAACAGAAAACCTAGTGATAAGACAAACTCTTAAGTTTAATATCACTAATTAATTGTTTAAATATATGTATTTGTAAAATAAATAAATAAATAACACGGGGTTGAGCTATGAAAGTCCTTCAACACTCTACTACCAAAAACAGTGTTGATAGTTCGGCTGCAAATACGAATTTTCTCATGAGAAAAAAAATTGAGTAGGTCATCATCTTACTGACAAGACAGATTAGAGAATAAAAAACCTGCACTATTGGAATCATACATAAACATTGCTGAAGCCAAATCAAAAAACGCTGGTCATTAAATAACGTTCAAAAATAACGAGTAGAGGTACCTACAGAGTACAGAAGTGGGTACCTAGCTACCAATTAAGTTACCTAAGAATATACCTTGCGGCTATTTTGTAGGTAAGTACACTTCAATGACCATAGGTAGGTACCATCGTATTCAAAGCCACTAGACCGTCAGGTTCCGGAACTTGTATAGTAATTGCTCAAATTGATGCACCGTTTGTGTCGAAAGGTTAATTTGGCGAATATTTGAACAGTGACGAACATTGGCAATTTAACAGGTCAAAGTTAAGAAACAAGTCATTTATAATCTAAGCAAACTAAGTGGTTTGTGTTTGTGGCAATACAATTTCGATAACTTGTCTTGTAAGTCCATCACTGACCCCCCACGAAGTAGCGCTTATTGATGAGATGAAGCTAACAGCACTGGAGGTCTAGTAGAAGTAATTCCGGTTTCCGATCGCAAGGCGTGGAATTGATCCAGTCGTGTGCTTAGGATATGGAATCAGCTGTCGGAAGCGGTATTTCCGAACCGATACGACTAAGGGACCTTCAAGAAACGAGCCTACTCCTACTTCAAAGGCCGGCAACGCACTTGCAGCTCCTCTGATCTGATGTTGCAGGTGTCCGTGGGCGGCGGTTATCATTTACCCTCAGGTGAGCCGCCTGCTCGTTTACCCCCTCTTCCATAAAAAAAGTTTTAGAACAAAAAAATCACAACCATATAAGTACTTATATCTAGATACCTATGAATCTAAAGATACGATAGATAAGGTAAGATAAAAATACCTAATCGAATGAAGTAGTCTCATAAAGTTAGGTAGGTACCATGCAAAAAATTAAATCTTCATAAAAATAGATTTTGTATGGTAAATCCGCTCCTAAAAGCATAACGAATCGGTCACAATACCTAGTTTTACTGTGGGAGTACAGTCGAAGTTTCAGTTCAGTTTATGTATTCTGGATAGACAAAAAAAGACCTTGAGAAAACTGACTTTGAGCTAGCAAAAAGTACCTAGTTACCTACCTAAAGTTTGGTAGTTTATTACTTAGAAAAATATGGCGGTTTCTAAAATCTAACTAAGCGCAGTGAAGTAAAGATCATTATTATTCAGGGAAGATTTCACTATATTTCAGCAGTTTTTGTAATTAAACCATGCTTATTATTATCAACTGGCTAAATGTGAGGCGGCGACGCCCCAGAATACAGTAAACTAAAGTAGCACAAGAAAATATCAACAAAACAGACTGCGGAGATGGTACTTAGATATAAATAGCACAACAAAATACTGTAGAGCTACCGATTGATGAGAATGTAGGTTGCTCAATACAACAGTATGCAATTTATCAATCAGATACAAAACATTTTTTACTCCAATGCTAATCATACAAACAATTTTCGTTCTAACGGTTCATTGAGCACAAATAAACTTGGAAACGTACCGAACTGCATAGAATTTTGATCTCTATATCCACAGAATACTATTTATAATAGCAACATAGCCAACAGTCGATATCTCGTCACATCGCGGCTTAGACGTTTCCACAATCTCGGAGTTTGTGAGAGAAACTGAACAGAGACCTATAGAACACCCTATTATCGAATCGCCGCGAATTCGTTTCAAAGGTCGGGATGTGTAAACATTGACACGGACAATGCGAGGAATTAGCATTCAGTGAGGATTAACAATGAGGCATTCTGGCGTATTCGGGACATTTGTTTTAATATTCATTACATAATGAGGCGCTCGCCGATAGTCCGCCGTGTGGCGCGCTTTCACTCGCTTCGCTATTAATTACGTTCACGATTGTATTCAGTCAGTTATATTTACTCAACTGGTTCGACTGCTGAAAGATAAAGAAATAGCTAAAGTTGCGCGGGACACGACGCCCGTATCTTATCGCTTCCACTCTATTGATCAGTCACATATCGCGAACGGGCCGCCTTATACGGACGACCGGACCACCTTTTGTCCAATTTAATGTGCAGACGTGTACCATAGGCGCGATGTTACCGGTGAAGTCATAATGTGCGCCGGACAGAAATAGAAATACAGTGTTTACAGGAAAATAGAATCAATAACATTGTGTTGCGGTTTGTTATCGAGCGGAAATGACGGCTAAATCGCCTACGATGAGCGTGAAGTCGCGAGAGATCATTGGAGGCGACCAGTTCAGTCAGCGACGCGAGGTGTTCGACAAGCATAACACCGTGTTCCTGCCGCCGTCCTCACCCACGAGCCTCATGCCCGCATCGGAGGTAGAACCCATCATCACCTCCAACCACGGTAAAACCACTTCCAACTTCAAGCGAAACACTCCGGGGTATTCCAGCATGAGGGAATCCCGCACCGAAGAAGTGGAACACGACTTCCGCCCAAGAAAGTATTCGGACAACTTCACGTCGGAATTAAACCAGAGCGACGATGTGGATTACAGACGGTCGATGACCGATCGAACTCGGCGTCTCTCCAAATTACGAAGAGATTTCATGACATCAAACCTTCACGAGCCTAACAGTAGCCCCTTCAATCGCGCTGGAACGCGAGCTTCTCTACCAGCAAAGAGTTATTCGCCGAACTCTCCAATCCTAAATTATAAAATCGAGAGTCCTAACCTGTACAAATTTCCATTCGCGGAGCCGTATAGAACGCCGACACCGACACGCAAAGTAAGACTAGATTTGGGATCAACTGAAGTAGATGGTGGAGGTAAGGAGAACGAGGATCCTAAACAGCGTCACTTGAGTCTTCCGAGTAATAACAACACATCAAAAATTGACCACAACAAGTTGTTTGAAGAGTTGGTGAAGCGCTATTCGCCCCAACGCAAACCGATCGACTGGAAACTGCCCCCAACCAAGCCTAGAGTTATCGGTTCCGTTCCAAAATCAAGTGCCGATAGTCTTGAAACAGAAGAAAAGAAAATCCCGGAAGAAAAAGCTGGGGATGATGATGTGTTTGAGAAGTTCGAAAACAATAAAGACAAGAACAAAGAAGCAAAAACATCAGAAATTGAAACTAATGCGAGTGATACGCAGGAAGTGGTGAAAAATGGTCCTGGAAGTTTGGCTGTCAAAGAAACCAACTCTAAAATATCCTTATCAGAGTTGGATGAGAAGAACGATGAAGTGCCAGAACTAGGCATTTTCCAAAGGCAATTGAGTAGAGAATCCGCTAAAAAGCCGCCTTTAGAATACGTAGATTTGACCATTCCAGACTTGATAAATAAAATGACGGCGGAAGGTAAGGAGATAGAAAGCCATGCAAAGACGACAAAAGTGAAACGAAAGAGAAGTTTTATAGATAAGCTTTTAGGTCGTAAAAAGGATAAGTAATACAGTGCTGATAATGCAAGGATTGCGAGTGATACTGCATGTTGCAAACCCGCCAAAGATTTAGCAAGATTGTACCGGAGAATGACGTCATGGTAATCTTTTGATAAAAGATAGCATAATAAATATGGATAATTTTATTTCGTTACCTAAGTATTATTTATAAAAATAATTAAGGCCAGTTCTTTCTTATATTTTTATCTATATGCTTTGGTTGGGTTATCGCTAGTTGATAAATTTAAGGTGCCATGTGACACTCCCTATCGCAAATTCTAAGTGTAGTTAACCATTTATGTAGGTACTTTTACAAGGCTAATAATAATAATACTGTTTGTATAGTTTTAAATGTTATATGATTACCTGTCAGTTGTTTGTAAATTTTGAACTGTATTTCTGTATTTGTAACCGATTTTTCCTTTTATAATAATATGAGGATTTTTCCTTGATTACTTATTTTGTTATTATTAATATTACTGAACATTTTTATAGTAAGACACAAATGTGTTGTTTTGCTAAATAAATGTTTATTTTTACAAAATATGTATTGTTATTTAATATTATTCTCACAGTTACAGCTTATAACTAAGTACCTACGGGAATTAGTTACCTAACTTTTAAAACAATATAAATTAATAACTTAGCAACAAAACAATGACTTAAAATACTTTTATCACAAAATTACATGTCTGTCTTTATATTACTTGGAAATAGGAACTTATCCTTGAAGATCGCTATCACTACAGCATGATTCATCAGTTCATCACAAAGACTACAATAGAATCACAAAGCTATTTTCATTTTCATTGTAGACCTTAACCCCATTGTTACAAAGCTTGTTTTAAAATGATATCTTCAATGCATATCATATTTTTAGAACAGAAAATATGTGAGACTTTCTAGTTTCTGACACAAAAGACATCTGACTTGCATAAATTTGATTTAAAGTTAACTATTACTCCTTTCAAAATTATCCTTGTGATTTAAATAAAAAAAAATATTTGATTTTACCTTACTAAGTATGGTTGTAGGCTAATCAATCATAGCTAAGGTATGAAAAATAAATTAATTACAAAAAAAGTGTTGATTGATCAGAATTATCAATATGCAAAACGAACCACGCTTGACTGGTCTTGTTTCAACATTTGATATTGGATTAATCTAGTCAGAATTGTAGATTGTAACAGTATAGTAGTAACCAGATAGTAGTGATCCCACAGCTGAACCAAAAATTAAAAAAATGAAAATGAATTAAAAGCTACTGAAGAAAATGTATAAAGCCATTTTGGATTTAATTTTTAGCCAGTTTCTTTGAAATATCATCTACATCTCAGCAAGTCCACAAAACTTAAATTCTAGATATAAACTGATCAACAAATAATTTCACATTGTAGAGTTTCATTCGTGAAACCAGATCTTATGAAAACTTACTACGAAATATCTAATTATCAATAATTAGATATTTCATAGTAAGTTGAGTCTGCTTGAGCAGACAAAAAAGCTTGAGACTAAATAATATTCCAAACTGTTTTATCAATGAGATTGGAAATTGTAAAGGAATTGTTTCTTTTAAAAATTGCCAAGCTACTTGCCTGTATCTTCCATTATCTGGGTTATGAACAAACTATTAATGAGCAGATTAAACCCAATGTAGATTTCAGATATTTCAAAATGATCCTTGTTTTATTGTATAAAGACATTAAATTACCTTATGCTGACTGTGTATAATGTGGTTGTAATCAATAGACAGGACTACAACCACATCGGGTAGTCGTTAGTGTACCCAATGTCCCCAATAGCAGCTCACTGATAACCCAAGCAGCCTCGCGTGGCCGCCGCGCGAGGCAGGTGCTCGCCCAGTCAGGACATGCCTTGCCTGCAGTGTGCCCGTTTCCCTGACAACCTGAACAAGCGAGCACCAACCTCTCATGGCATCCTCGTGGGGCTGGTCACTTGCTTAGCCAGTCAGTACACAGCTATTTCTGTATTACCATGATGGGGAGATGAATACAATGTGTATGAATGTGGAACTACTAGCAATCTACTCCACTCTCATCAACTACTTATATCAGGGTCTGTACTTTTTACTGCTGCCTCCAACTCAAACAGGTGGTCGTCTTTGACCTGTGGAGCAAGTTGCCTCATCGCTGAGGCCAGATTGTAGATGTACTCCTTGTTGGGTCCACTTGGACCATGGCTCGATACTATTTGTTTGGCTAAGTCTGGCATGGACGCTGGCCCTGGAAATCAGAATTGGAAAATTATTTTGATGTGTTCATTTAAATGTGAATCAGTATCTTCTCCATTCTAAGGCCATGATGAAGTACTTTTACATTATGCTGAGTTATTATTATGCAAAGTTACCTACCTTCTTGTTTGTTCCTCAAATATATTATGATTACTAGAGATGTCATTAAAAATAAGATGCTAAACTTACCAGCATAAGATTCATTTTCCTCCGTAGCTACATATAGTGTAAGCTCAAATGGCTCTTCCATATCCTTAGGGTAGAATGTCACAGTTTTCTTAGAATAGCCATTCTTCTCTCTAAAGTCCAAGTGTTCAGTGACCTCATCTATGTCCTGTTCTTTAATCTTATATGCTACACCCCACACTTCACTTGTGGGGTCATTGCTGGGTATCAATGTGACTACTCTACCTGGCTGAAATTGATAATAGGTTATGTTAGACACAGGTAATCAAGACACAGATACCTATGAGAAAGAAAGAAATACATACATACATATTATTATCACTCCCGTATCCCAAATGGGGTGGGCAGAGCCACAAGTAAACATAAAAAAACTTGCAGTCACTTCTGATTTAAATCCTACGATGGATATTGGTGAACTATGGTGACAGGTGATCAGCCCATCGCTCATATAGGTGGTTCGTCATTTTGGAAAGGATACTATCCCTTAGTCGACTTTTACGACATGCTCAGGGAGAGAAGCAGCTTGATGCATTCTATGTTTTATCTTTACTTCCAGTCCAACAGAGAAGTAAGGAAGAATGAAATGCTATGAAACTACAATTCCATTTGTAGTGCTACCTATTTGCGCTGGCTGGGGGGAGGATTAGCAGGGGGATAATGCACAATAGGTACACCCCACCGTGGGACATCAGTGCAAATCCTTGTTTCCCTACCAACAATTAATATTAGAATTAGGGCTATCTAGGCAGAAGCCATGGATCTCTATATGCTACAGATCCTGACATTACTTTTCTCACTGTGCTGTAAGTAAATAAGTGAAATAGTTACTGGAGCACTATACTTCAGCCAAACTGGAGATAAAGTTTATGTAAACAAACCTGCCACACTTAACCTAAAACTTACTTTTTTCATTACTTACATGTTTATGGAACTTTTAACTCATAGTTAAATTAGGTGTGAAAACTTATGTTGCGAGGTTTTTGGACCTAAAACCAAAGCGATTTCATCGTAATAACGAAAACTACGCGACGGTTTGTTTACATAAACGGTATCTCCAGATCGGTCGGCTGAAGTATTGTTACTAAGATAGCAAGGAAGAATAAGCTCCTTGAAAGAAATGTAGGTAGGTACCTATCATGCAAAACTTTGTAAAGATAAAGAATGACAAATTACGGTTTTCAGGGTGCTTATGGTAACAAATATAAACTTGACTGTAAATTATCATCACTACCTTCTCCGGTACACCTCTGTGATCAATGCTGTGTTGGTAAAATCTTCGAAGATAGCCCCTGATGTAGCCAACTAATTTTCGCTCATATTTGAAGTCCACTTTCCACACCAAAGACCCGTAACCGAAAATCCACATCCTGTCTGCTGAAAACAGAGATTCACTGAACAATAGGTACTAAATAAAACATAAAATAAACATCTACTAAAAACCAATTAGGTACCTAGCGAAGTGTAGGTAGCAAATAGCAATGTTGATGTTGTTGTTTTCTTTTTCCATAGAGGTGGTATACATAGAGAATTTATAATCCATCTAGCCAGTCCCAAAGAGCATATAAACACTGCGCTCTGCGTCACTCGGCCCAAGCAGGCCCAAGATCGGATATTCCATTTGTGTAAGTTGCGTGAGCTCAATAATTTCCTTCAGTCAGAGTGCCGGCTTCGTACGCCCAACCCAACCCAACTTGGCATGCGTGTCGTGATGTTAGCCAGTGCCGTTTGCAGCATCAAGGCAGCATCGTACCGTCTCTTTGATATTATTGTTCCGAGCTTTGATGACTGAGATGAAGGATGAAAGGCTGGGTTTTGGCTCGGAACAATATATACTTGGAAGAATAAATTCTTCCAAGAATAAATGTAAATATCTGAGGTAAATATTATCTATGATGGCAGATTCCTTTTTTGCTACATTCTCTATTCTGTAGATTTCTTTTTTTCCAATCAAAAACCATGAAAATGTGTCTTGGGGTTTCCGTATCCGATGATCTGAAGTATCCGATCTTTTCTTTTGGCACAAAATTCAAAACTTCAAAATGACTATTTAAAAACTAGTGGTCAGTTCATTTCACAAACAAAACGGACTAATTTGTAATAATGAAGATCTACCTACAATGCAACCCGCTAATCACACAATAGATACACCTAAAATCAGAATGATACCTTCTAAACATAATTCACTAACATATTAATAAAATAACATCAAACAAACTATGATTTAAAACACCCAAAACAGGTAATGCAATTCAGACAATATTTTAAACTATAACATTGTTAAAATCTACAAAACAGACAGAACAGACAAATAGTACAAATGTCCAGAATAGCTCAAAAACTGTGTGATGAAATCGTAGAGCCTGCTCTAAAGCCATCTAGGGAGAGCACTTCGAAGAGGTCATCTAGTAAATTCCTACACCAGTGCCCTAGCAAACAAGATAGCAAATCAACTCGTTCTATTATCATCGAAAAGAAGAAAGTAATCAACAGGTTAGTTCCCAACGATTCGAATGCCAGCAGAACCAAGTTCAAATCGAAAGAGACACTTCTGAAGAGGAAGTTCACTGATATTGCCGTTAATACGCTGATCACAGGGCCACTACGATGCGACAACGATTGCGTGACTATGGTCCGTAAGCGGGACAATAAGTGCTCCTGCAAATGTGCTCAGAAACGCTTAAACTACAAAGCAAGCACCAAGCAGATGCAAACGTTTGGTAACAAGAATTTTTCTGTAACAGATAAAGCTTGTGCTCAATGCATTGAAACCGCCAGTTGCGGTACCCAGTTTTTGGAGAGACTTAGCGGCAATGCTCTAAAGCCTCAGGCCAGTACTGGCACCAAAAAATCTAGTAAAGACATCATGAAGATTCATTCAAGCTTAAAAGACCCTTTCAGGGTCAAGCAAGAGGACTCTACTACATCGAAACCGACTTTCCTGAATTATATGGGAGCTAGGCGATGGGCTTTATCTCAGTACCCAACACGAGGACCAGACTTTTGACTCTGAAATAAATTACCTATTATGTAGCTACAATGAAATGTTTTAATTTAGATTCAATTTCTTAGTAGTACTAAGTTGGGAAACTACCTACCTACTACTTGCCTTTTAGCGAGTTGATTGAGGTAGGTACCTACCTACTCAATTTTATTTACCACTTCCGATTTTGCTCATATATTTAAATAAGGCGCTTCTAGACTACTACCTCGAGATATAATAATTGCATTGCAATTTTTCAACGGGAACCGAACCAGCATAAAGATATAATACTTTGGAAGTGAAAGCCTATAGGTACCACCAGTCTGGCAAGTTCCCCTAAATTTCGCTAGAGGCGCTCTTCGGTTTCCTTAGTACATTAAATACAATTTTATTTCACTCGCACTATACCTGGATGTAAGAAAATATAAGTAAGATTTCTATGTGAGCATCTTTTCTAGCTACTTACATTTCTTCCTCCCAGAGTTGCAGATTCAATTCCAGTGATTAGAATGTTTTGTGACATACCCTCATTTTGCTCATTAGGACTGGATCTTAGGATAGCTTTAAGGACCAGCCAGTTGTGAGTTCCAAATTTAAGTATGGTAGTAATGGATACCAAGAAAACAACCATTTCTTAAAAAAAAGTTTTATTTGTCTATTCCAGTCCAATTACTACTGCATACAAAACTAGTGCATCCATCTGGTTTTCAACCTAAAAACAATAAGATAATAAGGATTTTTGACAATAAAGGCAAACAACATTCAGTTCATAATAATACAATAATTCAACATAATAATATCCAGTGCATAGATGTTTATAACATGAGAAAAATCCGCTTATGAATGCATAACGGTTGAAATATTTAGGCCTATAAATAAGGATAAAAATTGTCACACAGCCAATAAAAAAAAAATTAGATGGTGCACATAATGCACATAGAAGCAACAAACCTTTTCAGTGGTCAGCAGATCAAGACTCTATAGCCAATAAAATGCCTCGACTGGCCTCACAACCTTATTAATTCTACTGGTATTCAGCATCAGATATAGCTGATACCATCACCAGTTGACTCAGATATTAAGGTATGCCACCCAGAGTACAAACAGCATTAAAATTAAAGAGATAAAGCAACATTTTAGGTAATTAGCTAAATAAATTATATTTTCTACAGCTGCCCTGATATATGGACTAAAATAGGCTTCGTTCTGTATTCCATCTGTTAGTATAAAAATGTTGCTTTGCAAAGTATTGACTTCTTTTAAACGGATTATCCTGTGATAAGAATCTAACATTAAAATCTTATAATGCAGCAAACATCTTTGAAGACATTTTTGTTGTAAGGCACACAATCCCACCACAGAGTAGTAGCACTGTCTCACTAACTTCAATAAACAACTAATGAGCAAACTGACAACAGTAATATAAACCATCTAGAAATATAATTAAATATTACTCATAGCAGTCACCCCCATCCTTTGACTATGTAAATAGATAAAAGGCATGTATAATTTCTATAAATTATGCTATTTTAGTAACAACCAATTGAATCAACTAGCTACTGATCCAGGTATAATAAATAAACTATTTGTACTACTTGGTCTATCTGTAGTGGGATTGTGTAGCCTTCATAAAATTGAAGCTCACAAGTTCTGTTGGGCTGGACTCGCTGGTGGAGGGGCAGCTTCCAGGTTCTTGATGAGCTGGGCCAGCCAGTGCTTGGTGGAGCTATCCTCTTGGAGACACGTCGAAAACGTGGAATCCCTCAATTGATCCGGAAGACATTGTCTCAGAGCTTCTCTGGCCCTCGGGTTATCAGACAGCCGTAAATAACAACGGACAACATGCTTCAGCAAACGTGCCGATGGCTCTTTAGCAAGAGACAAAACCATTTTTCCTAGTATCATAGCCACATGCGAGAATCTATCATAAGTCTGGCAGATATAACATAGGCCACTGTCATCGAGCAAAATCTTCTGTAAGATGAATGTAGCCACTGTCTTGGATAGTTCAGAACCATTTTCCATTATGCGAAGACATAGAGGTATGATCTCAGTGGTCAGTAAGAATGTAATGACCTCCTGTTCATCAGTTTTCACAAGAGCTCCAATCACTCCCAGGCTGGTAAGGCGCAGGTACTCGAAGGGTCGGGTTTTGGACACGGTATGGAGGAAGGGGTAAAGAAACAAGGGTACGTGTGCTTGAAGGAAGGCGGATCGCGTTTCTGGATGTGAGGCCACACATTGCATGAGTGCTAAGGCGTTGCACACTCGGTTGCTCTGGTGTGCAGTGAGCGTCGGAGGTATCATGGCCACATAAATGTTGGTGATTTCTTGCAACAACGCTGCTATCGTCCCGAAGCTGTGCCACAGCATGGGCGCTAGATCAGGCACAACCTCGCGCTTCTTGCTGAGCTCCAGCAACGCATTCTCTCGCGTCTCTGGGTTGCAAAGCTCCACAATCCATGTATAGATTTTTTCTCTATCAACTGCGGCCTGCATATTAGCCGGGCTCGGCTGAGAGCTCATGCTAAGCATTTGGTTCACTTGTAGATTTGATTAAAGCTTCAAAATACACGCGTACCAACAATGTTCAGTACGATACGATCACCAGGTAAAACAAAGTATCTACCTACTCTGTGACGATCACATAAAATAATTTAATTTCTAGACAAAAACAGTTGAGTTGAGACAGACAGCCAGACAGACAGCCAGCATAAGATGAAAATGAATGCGTCCTTTTCTGACAATGACATTAACACAAAAATGACTTTTACGTCACATAAAAACGAGGATGACGACGAAAAACCCGAAAAACACAGGACGAGGCGGTACTTTTCGACAAACTGCCAAAAAATGACGAAGAATAAACTTGTTCTGAGAGAAAAAAAAAAATTACAATGTCAACGGTATGTCAGTCAGTTCAGTAGTCAGTAGTTCAGTTCAGTCAGTCGGTCGATGAATTTGTTTGACTATCTATCTACCTTTACCTATTCATTTTGTTTCAGTTTGCAAAGAAATGGTAGAAATACTCGTTTATCCAGTAGAACTAAATACTTTTCTCTAAGAAAATACCATTGAAAACTTATAACTTAGATAGTTCTCTCGATCAATTGCTAGTATTCTGTATGTGAAAGTTTCTGATCTTTAGTTGTCCCACACCACAGGTTTGTAACATTTATTAATGCTCAAATCATAGAAAATACTGTGGATATGTGCCGATATAATCGTAAATTTATTAATTAGCCAGCCTTGTGCTGATTTCAGCACCTACCTACATTATTTTAGTGAGTACACTGTTGAATCATCCGTCTGACGCCATTTCTGACTATAATAAACAAACTTCGGTGCTTGCTGGACAGATATGTTTATTACAGGCAGGATAGGTACTTCAAATTTCACTACACTGTGACTAAGCCTTGTGTGTGGGAAACCTTAGAAATCAATAATGTTGTTGGAGTATATGGTTGTAATTCTATCCTAATCTGGTCCTTTCAAGGTGTGAGTACAATAAAATTAAGACTAATACGAACAGCTGACCTCATTGAGTCTAATTTAATGTGTTTAATTGGTACCACCAATCGGTCCTGGCTTTTAAGTCGTTAAGCTATGACGGAGGCCTTTAGGCGGCCTAAAAACTCTGTCACAAGAGTTGGCCACTAGCCCATACGAACTTACTTTAATCTGGGTTAATTCTATAGCAGCAATATTTTGGTCCTGTTCCAACATTACTCGCAAGCATTTAACATTTACAACAAAGATTTAAAAGCTATTACCTATTTACCTGCAGTGTGTCTGCATAAATTTATTTGATGTGGGTAAAATAGTAGCTATTCAAGTGAACAGTTTATAAAAAATCTATAAATCATTGTTGTAGAAACATGGAGCTGTCTCACTCCCTGACCCTGAATGAGACAGCTCTTCAACAGCTGCCGGATGACAAGAAGCCACACTTTATATTTGAGTGGCTTCGATTCCTTGACAAGGTCCTGGTGGCTGCTCATAAGGTAAGACAAATTTTCATTTATGTTAACCCATCAAGCACTAGCAATTTTAGTGGTACTTTGATTTTGTTTATCTTGTGACGCTTTTATATGTAACTGTGTATTAAACAATTATGTTTCATGCCAATAGATTAGTTAATTCTAGATCTAAACCGATTACGATAGGTAGAGCAGGTGATTTATTTATTTATTTTTATTTTTAAATTTTAAGAAAACTTACAGCTAGGTACAACAATAAAAATAATAATGTAAAATTTACAAGCACAAAGACATGTATGCTGAAGGCCAATTAAAAGTTTCCATAGATATAATGTAAGTGAATAGATTTAAAAAAAAAACAGTTTACGTGGACGACACTATTAATTAACATAAATAAACATAACAATAATTTAGTGAGAAAAAAAAATGCTATTAAATATATAAGAAATTTTAACATAAACAAGTTTACTTATAAAGAAAAAAATTTGTTAGCTAACAAACATTTGAGCTTGTCTGCCGAGGTGTTAAATAGATCAATATCTAAATCAATATCTGCGTTTGCCAAGGTATTGAATAAAGCGCTTGTTCGGATAATAAAAGAATTTTGCCTGTAATTAGTCCTTACTAGAGGAATATATAAGATATTGGGTTTTCTTAATGCAGCTGTGTTAGTGCGTAGCCCCAACCACTCCAACAGCTCAGAGCAGTCCACCGTGCCATTTGCAATGTTAAGAAGATATGCTAAATCGGATATATTCCTTCGTTCATTAAGGGGAAGGAAATGAAACTTACGACATCTAGTCATATAGTCAGGAAGAAATATCTTAGCCCGAAACTGTAAATAGCGCAGAAACCTTTTCTGAATTTGAATTTGAGGTTAGATAGCTTTGCATATTTTTAATTGGTGTTGTTATTTTTTTCAGTCTGACATAAAAAGTTGCCAGCAGAAGTTAGTAGCCCAGTTAGTAAACCTCCTTCGTGAAAACCTTGGGGTTCCAGCTAGGAGGCTCCTAGCAAGAAACCTAGCCACTCTCTTCTCTGTCGGTGACACATTCCTGCTCTTCGACACTGTGAACAAATGCAATGACATTATCAAAGTCAAAGATGATTCTCCCTCTTACTTGCCAACCAGACTGTGAGTGCTATGTAAATATTGATAAAGCTAAGTAAAGTTTGTAAGGGATCAGAAATGATTGAACTTAAAAAAAAAACTTTATTTTTGAGGAAGCTATCTTTGAGTGCTGATATAAGGAAATCTATATTTAATCCCTGTGGTTATACATTATGCAAGTAAAATACTTTGATTTGATCATAACATAATATGTCTGACTTTACAGGGCTGCAATATGTTGCCTGGGAGGCATGTATGAGAAACTCGGCAGAATGATGGGCAGGTCTTATGAAGAGACTGTGACTACATTAGTAAGGTCACTGAAGAGTGCAGAGTCTCAGACCAGACTTGAAATTATGAATACACTTGAGAAAGTAAGCCTGAACTTGTATTACACACAAATGTTATCAACCAAGAAAAAAAAAGCATAGAATGGGTTCAGCTGCTTCTCTCCCCGAGCATGTCGTAAAAGTCGACTGAGGGATATTATCCTCTCCAACATGATGGACCACTTATATGGGCGATGGGCTGATCACCTGTCACCATGGTTCTCACTATCCATCTTAGGACTAAGTAGTGGCTGCAAGTTTTCTTGTCTCTGCCCACCTCATGAGAGATACGGGCGTGATAATATATATGTATGTTTTCAACCAAGGAAGGTGTTCCATGTGTTAAAAAAAAATACTGCTATGCTCTCTATGAAGGTAGCAGTTTACCTTCAAATCACATTGTTGATAAGTTTTTGATTTTAACCCCCGAATACTCAAACGCATCTCAGAGTTGAGCACGTTTTAAGTGACAAGTTTTTGACAGATTTTCATCAAAAACTGTCAAAAAACCGTGACTTGAGACATGCTCAACTCTGAGTCGCATTTGAGTATTTGGGTATAAGTAATGCAAATGAAATATCTGCCTTTTAGATTTGTGTAGGCATGGGCACAGCCGCCCCGGCCGCTGTGCGCGAAGTTTCCCGCGCGTCGCGTAACGCACTCATGTCGGACCGCGCGCCGCCGGTCCGAGCCGCCGCGGCGCACGCCCTGAGGAACCTACTGCCGCTAATGAAGCTCGCGCCGGCCGATCTGGACGCTATAGCCGCCGCCTGTCTGAGGGCCGCGCAGCCCAGTGACTATACCCTCAGGTAGTCAAAGTCAAAACAATTTCATCCCATAAAATCACAGACGGGGGACAATCTCGACTCCTTCGAGAGAGAATGGTGGGAGGCCTCGAAGGACAGATATGGTTGGCGGAGTTTGGGGAAGACCTTTGCCCAGCAGTGGGACGATATAGGTTAATAAAAAATAAAAATCACGGGGATCACTTGGACACTGTTACTTGGACGGATGTTTGTGCCTCAATCACGCCTAAACGGCTGAACGGATTTGAACGAAACTTGGAATATACATAGTACATGTACTGGATTAACATATAGGCTATGTTTTATGCGGGTACCACCCGAGCGAAGCCGCGGGTGGCAGCTACTTTTCACATAATTTATTTGAGCTCGCTGTGATTATATTGAACTGACTATCTGCTGTATAACATACAAATCAACGCCACGTTAGTTTTGTAGCTGAAGAAAGCGGATTGTTAGTGACTTATTTCTTTGTTTTACCCAGATGTGCGATTGCTGAGCTTTTGGGGACATTGATTGCCACCACCCAAGCTGGTGAAATCACCAATCTGAACAGCAAGAAAATCGGCGCTCAAGCAGGTATAATCAACACCCAACCCGAACACGAAACAAACATCAATGTTCTTCACACAAATATTCACCTCAGCAAATGGGGCATGATCGGCGAAAATGGAACGCAGTGCCACTGTGGCGCCCCTGTGCAGACTATGCCATGCACACTCGCGTGTCCATCCTGCCTCAACACATGCACTATGAGTGATCTCATGTCCTGCTCGGACAATACTGTGGATGTGGCTACTTATTGGTCAAAAAACCTCTGATCAAGCATGGTTGTAACATCGACACGAAAGAAAAAATACAAATATTTATCCTCAATGGGAATTGAACCCACAACCTATAGCTTAGATGGCAGAGCTACTGAGCTGTGGGGCCAGTCATAATATTTGTATCGGGTTTTAAAGTTTCTAAATAATTGTTTCAGTGCAACAAAACAAAAAAGATCCACCGAAGAATGTGGTCTCTTTGGACGAAGCATTGAACCTTCTGATGGGTGCTTTTCTTAGAGGTGGCACCTCCTTCTTGAAGGGAGAGATTATCAAATCCGGCTCGAGCGTTAATCGAGAAGTTCGAGTTTGTGTTACTAATGTGAGTGTTCACTATACTGATAAAATCTTATAAAATGTATTTTAAAAAAGTAGTGTTTACTTCTCTGCTGGACTGGAAGTAAAGAAGAAGCATAGAATGCGTCCAGCTGTTACTCTTCCCGAGCATGTCGTAAAAGTCGACTAAGGGATATTATCCTCCAACATGATGGACCACCTATATGGGCGATGGGCTGATCACCTGTCACCATGGTTCACCATATCCATCTTAAAAGTAAATCAGAGGGGGCTGCCAGTTTTCTTAACTTGTGGCTTTGCCCACCTCATTGGGGATACGGTCGTGATAATTATGTATGTATGTATGTACCATTATCCTTCTTACCCTTTTTGTTTTATAAAAGTTTAAACTTTGCAATATTTCAGGCGTATGTGGTGTTCGTACAAAACATGGGCGGTGTTTGGTTAGAGCGTAACATCACAACATTCTTGAACCACGTTTTGGACCTCGTCGCCAACCCTAAAGCCGCCAGTTCACATGTCGACGCGGTTTATTCTAGGTAAGAGATATACCAAAGTATTAGGTACAAAACTAACCCCCGAATACTCAAACGCGACTCAGAGTTGAGTACCTAAACTGCCTTGTAAGAAGGAGTCAATTCGCATAACTATAAAATTCAAGCTGACAGAATATGATTGCAATTTTTTTTCTTAGCTTGAATAAGTCTCAGTCAACAACTGTTTTATATTGCTGTTTCCATGATATGTCTTATTTATTACACACAGTATGACATACTCTATTCAGTGTTTTTAACTTATCTATGCATGAGGCTGATTGGATTCCTAATTTTACTACTCGACTACTCAAACAAAAACACAGTTAATGAGATTAATGATTGCAATGACAATCAAGTTTGATTAAGTGCTCGATTTATGACTAACTAGCTTTCGTCCACCACTTCGTTGCGTAGTAAACAGATAAAAAGTAGCTCCATAAACTACTCAGTCATGTATTCCAAACTTGGACGAATTCGTTCAGACGTTACGGAGATCAATGCAGGCCTACACATTCATTTATTGATTAGATAATAGTTTGCATCTAAATTCGCTGCAATAATTTAGAAAATTTGTAATTGAATCTCACAAAATCTGTGCGGATTATTTGGATATTGGTTTTGACTCGAAGTTCATGGAATATTTTAGAAAATGCATAAACTACATACTGCGCAACACGCTCGGCAAGATGTTGGGTGAGAAGGCACAGGCGTCCGCGTGCCGCGAGATCATACAAGTTGTCATCAAACAGATGAACAGTATCGACTTCAACCCGGAGAATGCTAAGGATTGTAATCAGGTGAGTTGATATTTTTTTCTATTTAAAAAAATATTTGAAGAAGTAAGGCCAGGGCAGTGAGTTCAAATCCCTTCTGTGTAAGAATTCTTGGGATGAATTTAAAATTTAACACTAAAATTTATTTTATCTATAATTCTTTTCATAATCAAATACTTACCAAAAAACTGACCGTATCTAATTCATACAAGCAGCAAGTAATTACTGTATAAAACAAATACATAATGTATGCTAAATGTAGTTTTGTTATAAAATTATACAACATTACAAGGCTGCTTCTGACCGGAGTGATGGTTGAACATACTGATAAATCTGTTATCTAAACATATTTAAGAATCTGAACTTAGTGGTTTAAAACATGCCTTATGCCTTTGTCTTAGTATTCGTGAAATACGTAGATCAGAATATTCAAATTTCGTCTGTTGATAGTTTATAAAAGAACTTTTGCCGTCACTCCTTCTAATGCCTTTGTAATTATTTCAGGAAACCCTATTCAGCCAGCACTTGCTAGTCTGCGCGCTAATGGAAGCAGGAGAACTAGCCTTGCAACTCGGAACCTCGGTCCAAAACCTTGTATCTGACACATCACTCAATATGTTAGATGCTATATGCACGGTGCTAGAACATCCGTGCGTAGCGGCGCGGCTAGCGGCCGCTTGGTGCGTCCGCTGCGTGTGCATAGCGCTGCCCTCGCAGATAACGCCGCTGCTGGACAGATGTGTGGACGCCTTGGACGCCGCTCGACCGACGCCGCATCATATATCTGGTAATTGATGCCATTTAACCCTTGTTGGAACATCCGTGTGTAGCGGCGTGGCTAGCGGCCGTTTGATGCGTCCGCTGCGTGTGTATAGCGCTGTTTTCGCAGATGACGCCGCTACTAGATAGATGTGTGGACATCTTGGACGCATCTAATATTTGGTAATTTAAAGATCATCATCATCATCTCCCTGCCTTTATTCCACTTAAGTGGGGTCGGCACAACATTCTTCCATTCCCCGTTATCAGCCGTCAACCATGTTGTAAGGGGTTTGTCGTCCAGTTGTTTTTACTGCCTCTTTGAGAATACTTGTTGTTTGTGACTAGACGAAGATAATAAAGCCCCTATCTTCGCTTCGGTAATTTACAGATACACCAGGTAATAATTTCTGTTAAACTTACCTTTGGTGGTTGATATTACCGTACTAATGATAATAGAGTCCAAAAATTTACTTTCTCCTTGACAGTGGTTTACTTTTGCGTTCGACAGTTCAGATTATAAATAAGTATCGCCTGGTATCCTCTAGCGCTCACTAAATTCCATATGTATTTTACGTGTCCTCTAAAAGCCTATTTATTTATGTTTTTTAATTGTTTTCAGGTTATTCAGCTGCATTAGCAGCGATATTAGGCGCGGTCCGTTTATCCCCACTGGGCGTTCCACACGGCCGCGGCAAGATAGCGTTCAATGCAGCGGAGCAGCTGTTGCGGTCCGCGGGACAAAGCAGCCGTCTCACTGCCGCTAGGACCAACGCGGGCTGGCTGATTGTAGGCGCTATCTGCACTCTTGGTAACTGTCACCCTAAAAAGTTTGTGTGTGTGTAACTGTCACCCTAAAAAGTTTGTGTAAGTGTGTGAGGAATATACAAAGCAGCCACCAGCAGCAGTTATTCAAATACAGTAGACCTCCACTGTCCGTCCGTCCGTCTGTCTGTCAGCGGGCTGTATTTCATGAACTGTAATAGGTAGAGTTGAAATTTTAACAGAGTGTATTTCTATTGCCGCTATTTTTAATTAAAGGTGTGCCTGTGGTGCGAGGCTTGTTACCCAGAATGTTGCTGTTATGGAGGAATAGCTTCCCGCGATCCGTCAAAGAGCTGGAGTCTGAGAAATCCAGAGGAGACGCTTTCACTTGGCAGGTAAAATATTTGCATTATTGAGTTCTCCGACCACTACCCGGTTGAACAAAGGGACAATGAAACAAATCAATCATCATCCTAGTGGGAAAATATCATAACAAAAAATTACAAGCAAACTTGTACACAGTATTTTTGTTTGCTTTTGTGTCAGGACCCTTAGCTATAAAAATGGTAAACTCAAACAAGAGATATTATGACGTGTCGGATTATCTAGGGATTAATTAATATACTGGGGACCTCATACTGATTTTTTTTAAGCAAAATGTATTATGCCCAGAATGTAATCAATCCCCTTGTTAAATTTTATCCTTTGTACAGCAGTATAAGCACGAATAGTCATTATAATATAAGATCTATTTGACAAAAAAAATCGAAGTCTGAAAAATAGATTATAGTGAACTATGGTGACAGGTAGGGAATGCAATCCCGCACCAAAATTTCAATTGCTGGATCCCGCGGGATTGAACCTCTCAATCCAGAATCCAGGTATTTGCGGGATCCCGCAAGTTTTTTGAAAGTCATTGAGAAAAGAGAGGAATCCTGTATCATAAACGAGTCTATAGAACTTAAAATGAAACTAAAAAATATTATTGAATGAAACTATTTATTAAGTGATCAAATCACTAATCAATCAGAAATAACAATTACAAACAAAGATCAAAAACTATTACAAACAAACAGAAAACAACAAGTTTTGTGAAACTATTACTAATTAGAAATAAAATTACTATTACAATCAAACAAAAAACAATTATTAATTATTTTGAAAGTAGCTGCGCATAAAACATAGCGTGTCAATAGTTTTGTCAGCTAAACGGCTTCTTACTTTGCATGCTAGGTATCCAGCAGCAGAAAATGCCCTTTCCGCTTCCACGCTGGTGGGCACAACTGTTAACAACGCATTGTAGACGAATTGAAGATGTTCACCTTTGATCCCACCAGATTGCAACAAATTCATTTCTTTTCTGATTATACCTTCAAGAGAATGAAGCCCCGAAGAAGATCGACCAGCGGTTTTAGAACGCGATAGTGTTTGTTCCAGTTCATCTCTAAGAGATATTGCTTCAGGCTCCGTGCTTTCTGCTCGCATCATTGCGGCCACTGTAGAAAGAGGTAAATCTTCCTGAGATTCCTGAGTAGAGATAGAAGATGTTGAAGCCTGATGAGATTAACGTTAATGGTAATGCTGCGTCTCTCTTATTATATTGTAGTCTTTCAATAAGATTTATAATTTCTTTTCGGATTACACTCTTTGCAGGTAACTTAAAAGTTTCGTCATGCATGAATTCAATTCTATCTTCTTCGTACTTTACAGGGTCTTGTAAGTACAATAAAACCGCAGTCATATTGGTCCGTCGCTCTGTAATTCGTTTTCTTAATAAAGTAGCAAGTTTCTTGGCTAAAACTGAATCTTGTCCTTCCAACTTGCCGATCACGAATCTCAATGTTGTTTCAGCTGTGATCAGAGTCGACTCCCGCCGACACAAAACTTCTACAGCTAGTTTCATTGGCTGGAAAACTAGTTCTATGTCACTTAACACAGTATATTCCTCTTCACTAAAGAAGTAATCTGGATTAGCAGACAGGCCTAGATCAAGTAAAGCTTTAGATACACACAATTTAACTTTATTGAATGTAGTTATCATTTCTGAAAGACTAGACCATCTCGTTTTACAATCTAACCTTAAACTTAAGTTTTTTCCGAAGTCCTTTACAGTCCCGCAAATCCCGCACGATTTAGGCGCGGGACTGGTCCCGCAAAAATGGTGCGGGATCCCGGTATTTCGGGATCCCGGTATCCCGGTATTGCATTCCCTAGTGACATGTGATCAGCCCATCGCCCATATAGATGATCCATCATGCTGGAGAGGACAATATCCCTTAGTTACGACGCTCGAGGAGAAAAGCAAAGAAGTTCAGGAAAGGCTGCAAGTCTTGTTATGATTACTTGTGGCTCTGGTCACCCCATTAGGGATACGGGCGATAATATGGATGTATGTGAGTAATAAAATTTGTATTTATTTATCAGGTGACATTAGAAGGGCGAGCGGGCGCATTGTCAGCATTACACAGTCTGCTGATCCACTGTCCGTCGCTCGTCAACAATGACGACACGGCGAAACGCTTAGCCCAGCCGATAGAGGGCGCTATCGCTGTGCTTACTAAGTAAGTAAAAAATACTTCAGGAAGTTCTAAACACTAGAAATATTTTTTTTTTTCGGTGTTTTGAACTTATCACTTGCTTCATCGGATTGGTTGCACTAAGAAAACTGTTTTGCGTGGTGGTGAAAAGTAATGTTTTATTTTGAACAAAAAATCGTATCGAAACCTCGGGGAGCGGTTAGTAAATCATATAAATGTTATCATTCTGAAAGTCTGGAAAATTGGCAAAAACAAAAAGCGTAGAACCGGTTTTCGTCATCAACGAAGTTAAGCAACGTCGCACGCGGTCAGTACTTGCATGTGTGAACGCAAGGAAGTATTGCGTGATGTTCACTTTGTTTCCGGAATAGTACCTATCTAAACTTGTGCCTTTTAAGGTTTCCGTATCCGAAGGGTGCCAACGAGACCCTATTACTAAGTATCCGTTGTCCGTCCGTCCATCTGTCAGCGGGCTGTATCTCATGAACCGGAGTAGGTAGACACACACAGTGTTTATTTCTATTGCCGCTATAACTCCAAATAATACAAAAAATAAAAAGGAAGCCCCATACAAGAAACATTAATGTACATACTATACGATGGTACGGTGTGCTAGTTCAACTCGCACTTGACCGGTTTTTTTCTATTCACAGTGTATCAAGCGTAGTGCGAAGCTACGGCGGGGCCCTAAAGGCCCCAGCGGCCTTGCTTCGTTTAAGACTGTACCAGGCGTGTGCCGCGCTGACGGGAGCGAGCGCGCCTGCCGCGCCTTTACTGAGGCTTCTAGCGGCAGAACTAGCGGGCTCAGCCGACCCTGCTGGGGGAAATGTTGCTACTGGTTAGTATATTAGTCATAGGGTTAAAATGGACCCCAACTGTATCTTGTTGTGCGTTGACTTTGCACTTTTACTGAGGCTTCTAGCGGTAGAACTAGCGGGCTCAGACGACCCACCCAGGAGAAATGTTGCTACTGGTTAGTATATTAGTCATGGTTTAAATGGACCCCAACTGTATCTTGTAGCCTCAGTAAGCTGAGGCTTCTAGCCGAGCACTCGCCAGCCACGCCATCGAGGTGGATCCACTATCACTAGGAATTAACTGTAAAAGTACATTACTTTGCCTAAAACTATGAGAAGCTTAAGTCAACATTATCTGAATATACTAGCGTGGCTTGATTTATTATGAAGGAGAATTTTTATACATTATTTCCTTTTCAGGTATGGTCAGAGCAGCCATGCACCCGCGCGATACCATTCTACTCGGCGAAGAGGGATGGATCTATGACACGGATCACGCCGACATTGAGGAACAAGTAGGTCTTCTATTAACTGGTTATCATTTCACTTACTCTTTGGTCACTGCTTTAGGTCAATAACAAGGGGATTGATTATGTAACTTTGTTTCTATCAATGTCTGTTCATTTCTATTTGAAACCGCCAGAAAGGTTATTTATATAGTAAAGCCTTTTACCACTGCCATTTAGATATTTGACAATAAGTTTGACAGAATCTAATTGTACTCGTATTATGATTGCCAAACAGGTCGGATTTGGGTTTATGACTTACAGAATACTGAAAAACCTGTAGTGTATATGTAGTAGTATATGTTACTGTCGCACAGTGAGTCTTTTTATGATGGTCTGACGTCCATTTTACTGTGACCCCTCAGCTCACATCGCCGCTGAGCGCGAGCGGGTCCAGCGCGCTGGAACATGAGCCTTGCTGCGTGTACCGCGGGTTGAATGGAGCTCAGCCGCTAGGAGTCGCCGTGATCGACGCTTCGGTGACTCTATTCCCGCAGATATTCGCTAGGGCTGCTAATAAACACAGGTAATTTATTTGTATTCATATATTCGTATGCAATTATTATTAGTTATATTCCTATTTATTGTTAGTACCTAAGTACATTCTTATTCTCATAATACGGAAATACTCGGGGTACGGTTACTGCCTACGCTGCTAGTACACCATTCTGGATTTGCTAAGCGCTAAATGTAATAGTGCACAATTATCGTATTTAATTTTAAGTAGGTACCTATCTGTTTGTTATTAAACCTTTCTCGTGTTGTGTTGTTTATAAATATTCTATTCTATTCTAAACAGATGACAACGATTTAATTGTTAAAATATGGTAAATCACAATCTGATTTAAAACATGTTCCCCGAGATTTCAAGGAATAAAATCATTTGAAATTTCGAATTTTGAGCAGTTTAACAGTTATTCAAAATTTTTGATCTGCTTAAGTTTTTTGAATCAGGTCTTTTTTGCCCAGATTTTAGGAATAAAATGTATAATTTATTTCCCAGACAACAAATGCTAGAGCACTTCACGGAATGCATCAAAATGTCGAAAGGCGCGCGTCAAGAGGCCATACAAGTGAATGTATACACCGCGCTACTTCTAGCGCTGAGGGCCCTCGCCGAACAGAAGAGCGCCTTGGGACAGGAACCCGTGAAGAATATCGCTACAGATCTTATTATGGTAAGTATTGTAAAGCTTAGTGAGATGATGTATCTAACTAAAGAATGAAAGCGAGCAAAGGCAAAAGCATAGACACCTATGTTTTTTTCTCTCCGGCGTGGCTCCATCTAGTATCTATATCACTCTGCATTTATATACATACATATTATCACGACCTAATGGGGTGGACAGGGCTACAAGTAATCATAATAAAACCAGCCACGCCTGATTTAATCTCAAGATGGATATGGTGGCTACGTGCCGCATAATAATAACCTATGTGCGATTCCACTAAACAAACTCTCTATTTTAAGTTTTTCAGCTGGCTGAGTTACAAAAATCTGAACTTTCAGAATCAAATTAGTAGAAACTTGATTCCAATCTCACATTAATTATGTTTAACTTCTTCAGACGGGATTATCAGCCAACAGCGCGACGGTGCGAGCTTTAGCGGCGTCCTGCGCCGGGCGACTCTGCGGCTGCATCTCTGAAGCCGAGAGCCAGGCGCTGAGCGAAAAGGCCATCGCCCTCGCCCGCACAGCTGTCAACCGGCCGACCAAAGCAGCCGCCGCGGCCTGTGTGGGCGCCGTGCAGAGAGCGAGAGGGGCGGGCTTCAGTGCCGCGGCGTTGCCGGTACTACGCGCCCTGGCTCAGGACAGCGCGGGACATGAGTTGCAGGTGAGGGCTATGTGTCTATAGCTAGTGAAAGCGGCGTGAGTGACTGGAGGGCTGGGCCGTTACCACCAGACCACCAGTGCACTCTGTGTGGTTGATAACAGGTTTGCAGGCTAAACTATTAAATAGTCGTTCCTAGTTCTTAAAATATTTAAACCTTTGCCAGTCATCATCATCTCCCTGCCCTTATCCCACTTAAGTGGGGTCGGCAAAACATTTTTTCCTCTTCCATTCCCCTCATACATTATAAATTATATTTATTGTTTGTAGAATTAGGTAGTACATTTCATGTCCTCCATCAACTAATAGCCTTTCTCAACTGTCATTTGTTCCAATGTCTCCAGGTGTGGTCACTCCACGCATTATCGGTGCTGGCGGACGCGTCGGGCCCGATGTTCCGATCCCATGTGGATTCTACACTGACCCTCGCGTTGAAATTGCTGTTCGTATCTCCGCCCTTCCCGGAAGAACTGCATAGAAGTGTTGGGAGACTGTTGGCTGCGCTTATTACCGTCGTGGGGCCCGAGTTGCAAGGTTAGCGTAGAAACTAGTAGTGAATTTAGCGTTGGAAATAAAAAAAATACTATCTTTTTATGACAGTTCTTTTTGTTGCTATCTTTTGATGGAAATATAATAGTCGTTTGAAATATGGTCCGAAAATAGATGATTCACGACATGTGTTGATGCACAGGAAGACACCAATGAAACTTCCGATCTGAATTTACGGTTTTTTTGTCCTTTTTTACATTAGGTAATTTGAAAATGGGTTGAGGAACAAGATTCGTCGTACAGCGTAAAAAAATATAAAAGTGGCGGTGTGTAGAAAAAATAGCTGAGCACTAGCGCCCGTGGTAAGTTGTCAACATCGAACATAGCATAGGCGTTAAAGACTTGCCTATTACAAATGTTAAAATCTCAAAATAGCAGGAAAAATAATGTAGATCACTTCTATTTCAAAATCAGAAGCAACACCGTTTATTTTGATGTGTACACTAGAGTTTGTCATTTTTACAAACAAATAAAATAAAAAAGGGGCCATGTACAAGAAACATTTATGTACCTGTGCGATGGTACAGAACCCTTCCTGTGCGAATTCGACTCTCACTTGACTGGTTTTTTTATCTCATGGCTAGTGTTGAACTTTACGACTTGTAGGAGATGTTTGTAGTAGTGGTTGTGTAGTTGCACTTACACAGCAGCATTTGTCTTTGCAGTGACGGCGGTGGGTCGTTTCGTATGCGCGTGCGCCGCGTTGCTGGAGTGCGGCGGGCCGGGCGCGCGCGCCGAAGCGCTAGGCTGCCTCCAGCAACTTCAAATGTTCGCGCCCTCGCACATCAACCTGCACACCCTGGTGCCGCAGCTATGTGTACGTATCATACATACATAGCTCTCGTGGCTCTCGAAGCGCTCGTGGCGTAGGAAGCGCTCGCGGCGTAGCTTGCTTAGGCGTTCTTGATCATCATCTTCCTGCGCTTATCCCACTCTATGTGGGGTCGGCCCAGCATGATCATTGGATCACGCTGTAAGAGTTTTAGCTAAGGTGTTTTATGACCGGCCGCCTGCCTGACGTCAACCCTCCTTGGGAATACTTGCTTATGTATCTCATCATGTTGGAGGATACTATCCCTTAGTCGACTTTTACGACATGCTCGGGGAGAGAAGCAGCTGGACGCATTCTATGTTTTTTTTTAACTCCCAGTCTAGCAGAGAAGTTCTTGATTGATCGTTAAATTAAATTGCTCTGTTTTTCTAGCGGGATCTATCCAGCTTAATTAAATTGCTCTGTATTTTCTAGCGGGATCTATCCAGCTCAGAGCTGACAGTGCGTCGCGCGGCGTTGTGTTGCCTCCGTCAGTTGTCACAGAAAGAGGCTGCGGAAGTCTGCCGGCATGCAATGATGGCCAAGGATCATGTACCAGCCAAACCTTATTGTGGTAAGTTATAAATCATGTAAGCATTCATATTTGTATCACTCTTTAATTTTAATTAGAGGTGTGGGAAAAAGACCTGCTCTGACGTCCCGCATTGGTTTATTGTGACCTTTCTTCCTGCTATCCTAGCCCCGGCCTTGAAATAGTAGAAAACCTTGGTTTTCTGTCAGCAATAGTCCATCATCTTTGGTGGTTGTTTTGAGATTGGTCATTATGTTGTTGAGTATGAGACTAAATATGACTTGATGAGTTCCTGTAGTCCCATTTTGTATCTGGCTTTGTTTGTGGTACATATTTGTGGACATTTCATCGCCACAGGCAGCGCCATCTAGCCCCAAACTAAGCAAAGCTTGTACTATGAGAACCAGATGGCTGATAGAATACTTATAAACTTTTTTTTTGTAAATACGCACTTATAATACATGATATTACAACACCCAGACCCAGAAAAAATATGTGCAGAATATGCAAACATTTCTCCCGCAACGGGAATCGAACCCGCACCTCTTGCGTTTGGCCCGCCAAGCTACAGAGGTGGTCATGCAATGCAATGTACTAAATGTGTTTTTTTTTACAGGAGTGGTGATAACCGAGACTGGTCTCCCCGGCGCGCTTTTCGCTTATCTGGACATCGAGCGCGACCTGGGCGCGGTGTCGCACGCGCGCGACACGCTCACGTGCTGCTTGCTGGGCGCCGCCGCGGCCGCCGCGCTGCGCGACTGGCTGGCGCTGGCCAAGCGCGTGCTCACCGTCAGACTCGGTAACTACACCCGCGACTTTCACACTCTGTGTCCAGACATCGAGTGCGACACTATCGCGCGTCTACTGGGAAATGGTCTTAAGGGGAAATCTGAAACTAGAATAAATAAAGGAAAACTGTCTTTGGAACTTTTTTTTTAAATGTAAATGTAAAATTGTAAATACCGTTAGATTATAATCTGGCGAGATTGTAAATTGTCGAACATCTTAAGTTAATCAAGTTAGCAAAAAATTACGCGTGTGGCAGCGGCCTCCAAAGCGCCAGAAAAAGCGGTTAAATTGCAAGCAGTATGGTACAGTTCACAATCTTTCGACAGTTTACAATCTCGCGAGATAGATTATAACCTAAAGGTATTTACAATTTCACGGTGACATTTACATTTTCACAAAAAAATGTATCCAAAGACAGTTTTCCTTTATTTCTTCTAGTTTCAGTTTTCCCCTCAAAATAATTCAAGATTGTTAAACTATTATATTTGTGTGACAGAGGACAGCAACAACCCAGACACGGATCTCGACCTAGAAGGCGATGATGACCAGGCGGAGTTTCACGCGGAATCGGAGCAGTCCACACATCCAGCCGTGCAGGCTCGGTGGCCCACTAGGGTGAGGAACTAACAAGTTTCTTTAATAACCTATTATGTTTCACTGCTGGGCAAAGGCTTGCTTTCCCTTTTTTACGCTTAAAAGCTGGAGTTTGTTACAGTATTTTTATTTTAAATGCTGGTTGAATCCTTAGTGAAGTAAAGTCCTTTTATTTATTTTCATTGTTTGTTGTTATAGCGACATTAAAAATACATACTCTGTGAAAATTTCAACTCTATCTTTTACGGTTCATGAGATACAGCTCGCTGACAGTCGGACGGACGGACGGACGGACAGACGGGGTAATCCAACGTCATCACATACATACAAAATCTATCCAGATGTTTGGGATACTGCAATGTCCAAAGAATTTTGACAAGCGAACATTTGATTACTAGTGATAGGCACCACACAAGTTTTCCTATGTAGTGGCTAATTAATAGTATGGGTAGTTAACTATCATGATAAACAGTTAATCTTTCCTAGGTATTTGCAATGGAGTGCATTCAGAAGATAATGGGAGCTTGCGAGGCCACGGGCGACCCTGCCCACTTTGATCTAGTGAAGGCAACTAACAAGAAACAGCAGGACCCATCGTGTGGTGAGTGTATATCCTTATTTAAAATAAAAAAGCTTTATTTGTTACATTTTTTTACTTACTTAATTTATTTATACCTTAGCATCCGGAGGCAACTGTTGCCTAACTAACCTTATAGTGTCAATGACGATTTAGGTTGGGGTACTCTTGCAATCTATCTAGTAAGCGATTGAGAACAATGAAACATTCATTATTTGTTAAATATCCGCTGAAATCAACCAAACCTGACAACAAAACATTAATGCACTAAATTCTTTTATTTTAAACGACCTCGGTGGCCTGGCGGAGTGCTTGCGTTGGGATAAATGTTTGCATGTTATGCAAATATTTCTTCTGGGTTTCGGTGTTGTAGTACCATGGTACTCGTAGTTTCTGATACCCACGGCACAGGGAATCCTAGTGTGGGATCAGAACTATGTTTGGTGACTGTTGGGTGTTATTTTTTTCCAGGAGACTACCTCTCTTTCCATCTATCGGACCTAGTGCGAATGGCATTCGTCGGTGCGACGGGCGAATCAGACGCGCTAAGGCTCTGCGGCTTGCGTACTCTTCAGATGATCATACAGCAATTCGCGAGGGCACCTGAGCCTGACTTCCCGGGACATTTGCTGCTGGAACAGTATCAAGCTCAGGTTAGTGACATTAACCTAGTATTCTAGATGGTTCTTCTAAATCAAGTTTAATTAATTAGTACATTATAGGTTTTGCGGTAATATTATGTTGGTGAATGAGGGTTTTGGAATGTAGGGTTAGATGAAATAAGCTTACATGTGTTGTGCACGTTTTTAGGATTGTTATGACGCGCGTTTTTGATTCTTTTTTTTCAGCGTGTTTTGCATATTTCCGTTCTAATAATGTCCCCAATGGTAGACCAGCGCAGGTTATTAAACTAACACACGCTGGGTGATAAAGTCAACATATTTTATCACCACTTTTTTTATATGTTGCTCTTATTTTATTCTGTTCTATTCGTTATTTTTATACATAGTTCTGACCCCACACTAAAATTCCCTGTATCGTGGGTATCAGAAACTACGAATACCATGGTACCACAACACCCAGACCCGGAAGATTTATTTGCAGAACATGCAAACATTTCTTTCCAAGTGGGAATCGAACCCGCGCCTCTAGCGTCTCTGCCGAGCAATCGCCCGCCACGCCACCGAGGCTGTCATATATAAATTATGATTTGGAATTTTGGTATTTGTTGTATGTTAATGACATATTGCTATATAATTTAATTTAATTTAAGGTGGGCGCTGCAGTGCGGCCCGCCTTCTCTGGCGACACGGCGTCTCACGTGACGGCGGCGGCTTGCGACGTCTGCTCCGCCTGGATCGGCTGCGGGGTCGCCAGGGATATCAATGATCTCAGACGGTCAGTTACCATTCATACCACATCCACCCACTGGGACTCTTTGGCACGACATTCTTCTCGACGTCATCCGACCGTCTGGCTATTGGTCTGCCTGGTATTACATGACCCTCGCGTGGTACTTTGTCACTTGGTTGGTCCTTTGTCCACCTATCGTCCTCCTGCTTTGCCAGATGTTCGTCCCATCTCCACTTTAACAGAATGACTCTCCTACGTATTTCTATGCCATTACCTTGTCTTTGGCCTGTAGTGGGACGATGAAGGTTAATAATAATAATAATTACTTTTGGACATCATAACGACTATAATTCAGCCAAACTGGAGATACAATTTATGTAAAAAGCGTCCGAACTTACTTTTTCATTACATGCTTATGGAACTTTTAAGTAGTACTAATAGTTACATTAAGGTGTAAAAACTTATGCTGTGAGGTTTATTTACCTAAAACTGAAGCAATTTCATCGTAATAACTAAAAATACGCGACGGTTTGTTTACATAGATTGTATCTCCAGTTTGGCTGAATTGAATATTATTTGTGTTGTGCTTCTATGAGGTTATTTCATCAACAGACACTGACTCAAACAATAAAAGGATTTGTTGCATATTTTATTCGATAATTGTTTTAACAGGGTTCATCAACTGCTGGTGTCTAGTTTAGACAAATTGAATACAAAAGGCAACACAACTCTCATCTACAATGAGAGCATGGCGACACTGGAAAAACTGTCTATTCTAAAGGCATGGGCAGAGGTAATTAACTTATTTAAAACTAGCTGTTGCCGGCGACTTCGTACGCGTGTAGTACATTATTTTGTTCTCTAATCAATAGTTTTCGCAACGCACGCCAAAAACTATTTTGGGTTTTCTACCTTGGGTTACAATATTGCAATTTTCTTACGGATCCCTAATTTTTTTGAAAATATATTATAACCTATACTGGTTCCTGATTCTTTCACCAATAGAAAGCTACATTAGCTTTCTATTGGTGAAAGAATTTTTGAAATCGGTCCAGTAGTTTCGAAGCCTATTCGTTACAAACAAACAAAAAAAAAAACAAAAAATCTTTCCTCTTTATAATATTAATATGACTAGCATCGGACCAAGGAAACGCTCGTGCGCTATTTACCCAGATAAAAAAATGGATGAATAAAAATCTGAGATACTATAGATCATAAACTGCGTGTACTAAAAGTTTTAGCTAAATCTGTTAAGGAGTTGAGTGAGAACTAACACATAATCATTGGCCTATTAACGTACACATTGTATCAATGTCCTGTAGAAACAAAAATTTGTTACGCAAATATGAACTCTAAACCCTAAACTCTAAAGTCCATTTCAGGTGTACATAGTAGCGATGGTATCAAACAATAGCGCGCCAGGCAGTTACGTGAAACAGCTTGACACAAAGCCGTTCAACAACCGCGCTGAAATCGCCAAGTGGCGCAACCAACTCAATACGATCCAACCGGACAACGCTAGTACAGAGACTGAGGAAGATGACTTTGGGGAGTTTGAGAGCAAAGGTAATAAAGTAGAGTGGATGTTTCGAACATTTCATAATAATCTTTTTGTCTCCATTCATCATCATCTTTTGCCCTAATCCCACTCTATGTGGGGTCGGCACAGCATGATCCTTTGATCATGCTGTAAGAGTTTTGGCTAAGGTGTTTTATGACCGGCCGCCTGCCTGACGTCAACCCTCCTTGGGAATACTTGCTTATTGTATCTCATCATGTTGGAGAGGATACTATCCCTTAGCCGACTCAGTTTAGTTCTCTCCATTCAGTTTTATTAATATAACAAAATACACTCCTAGTCACCTACTTTTTTTTATAACTATTATCTTTTTTACAGGTGAAAGTTTACTGAGATTGGTGGAACCAGAATTAGAGAGTTTGGGCGAGAACTGGTTAGCTGCGTTGAAGGATCATGCATTGCTAAGCTTGCCTCCTGGTAAGTACAACAACATAGGCAACGGCGCTCTAGTTATTCATAAATGGATCCCCTTTACTTATATATATAGGCCTAATATCCACTTCTTATTTAATCCTAAGATGGATATGGTGAACCATGTAACGTGATCAGCCCATCGCCCATAGGTGATCCATCATGTTGAAGAGATACTATCCTTTTAGTCGACTTTTAGGACATGCTCGTGGAGTGAAGCAGCTGGACGCATTCTATGCTATTCCTTTTCTTTTACATCAGTACCCGTTTATTTTTTACCCCACAGGTGTCACAGTTTGGGCTATCTACTATTTTATATCAAATTCCTGATGAAAATAGTAGATAGACCAAACTGTGACACCTGTGGGGTAAAAGAAGATGTGTATCACCTTTTAATTGAGTGTGCTCGGAGTGCAACTATGAGGCAACAATTGCTTAATTCTGTGAAGGCAAGTCAGATCGACCTGGGCGATCAAAGTATATTAGCCGCGCAAACATCAGACGCGGCTAAAGTGCTTTATCAGGCAACGGACGCTCTAAGTTAAAGTAGAAGTAAGAAGATGGAACAGACTTCGTCGTCAGTCGACGCAAAGTTCCTTAAAAAAGAGAGAAAAAAATGTACATCAGTATTATACATTTTCAATGTTTTTTTTTTCTAGAATTTGCATCTCAACTGCCTCACGGCGGTGGCGCGTTCTACTCAGCGGAGACGGCGGAGGCCTCCAGGGCGCACTACGCCAACGCCTGGCCGTCCCTACTCTACGCGGCCTCGCTCCGCTTCAACGCCAATATCAACACACCACCCGCCTCTAGCACTGGTAAGATGTTATGAAAAATGTGTTGAGAGTGTGCGAAGTGAGAGAAGTATGTCAGGATTAGCAAATGTTCAATTGTTAGTAAGTACTTAAATATTTATATATGTAATGTATCTAATTTAGTAATTCCGAGGAAGGTATAGGCATGCCATCATACAGGTCATACCTAGTTTGGTTATGGTTTTCCTCTATGCATTGTATGTACCTTTATAGGTACTAAGAGTAATTAATTGAGTATAAGTGATACATAATGTTTGTTGTGAAATAAATTTCTATTCTATACTATTTTAATGGAGATTTGTAATGTCCTAACGGACATTACAGATCCTGATCCTAACGGAAACAGGCGTTATATTATAAAATAAATATGTTTTAAATGTAAATGCATAAACCGCTTTCGATATTTGCTCTTTTCTGAAACAAAAATATATTTTGTAAAGATTGTGACAATTTTTTTTGTCCGTTAAATTAAGATAAGTTTATTTTACAGACAATACAGAAAACAATTTGGACAACAGAACATCCAAAACGGAGAACGGAAACTTTGAATTCTTTGAACCAGTGGATGAGCGGTTCCATTTGCTATTCGGTAAGATCCAGACAGTCAGCTACAAATTTCATGAATGTTTGATGAATTTAAATCTCAAATGTGACCAGAACCCGTTACCTTATGTTTAAAAATTGACTAACGTCTGAAGATTTGTCTTGGCTCATAACAATTTTGCAAGGCAAAACAGGCAAAAAAGGTAACAAAATTGTGTTAGGTAGTCAAATTCTTCAGCCACTTTTGTAATCTACTACAAACTGTAGCTTTGTGCTAGCTTTGCTTAGTACAAGCAAATAAGATCCAAGCTTTGCTTAGTTTGGGGCTAGATTGTGCTGTGTAAAATGTCCACAAAAAAATAATTGTAATTGTTGTAGGTATTTGTATGGAGGCGTTATGCGCACAGCGAGATATGAGCGTAGAGAACACAATATCAGTTTTGCTATCCTTGGTCACTTTGCTCGATGCCGCTGAAAACAGAGCTAGGTTGCTGAAAGACAGGTAAATATTTTTAATTTTTTTATTTTCATATAAAGATTATGTACATTTTCAAAACTCTTCACAAACCATTGACACTATTATTATAAAGGGGTAAAGTTTGTAAGGGGCGTAATCTTAGAAACTACTGAATCTTTACCGAAAATGCTAAAATTTGAACATGTTTTGTCAGTTTTTAGGTTACTTATCCAATGAGACTGTCCTACCTAATATTTTTTTGAATGAATGGTTTTTTGTATTTGTTTTGATTTTATGTAGTTAGTAACAGTTAGTTATGGTTTCAGATCGTTAGCGATAGAATTGTGTCAAATGATCCATCGAACCGGACTAACTCAAGAAAGTACTGAGGCTTTGCTTTTAGCCGCTGATGTGCTTAAACTGATCATTGACGCGGCCAGGGAACAACTGCACGCGAATATGCACGCTAAGATCAAAGGTATTGAATTGAAAATCATTGTATAGAAATCATATTAATATGCAAAAAGTTCTGAAAAGATTTGTCCATGGGAGTATGATTGATCAAATAGGTTTGTAGAAAACTAATAATATTCAAAGGTTATTCGCAATTTGTAAAACATGTCGTCCATACTCGAGAGTAATCTAGAGTGATATGTTGAACAAATTCCTATAAATTAAGATGCTCCACTCCCTTTTGTTGCGTTTGTACCAAATACTCATAATTATTGTACAATTGTATAATGTGTTTTACAACAATATTAATTATATCCTCAGAACTGGCACCAAACGAGCCTACAGACTCCATCCCGGAATCAGTCCTCGAAGTGGTCCACACATTAGGCGAGGGTGGCCCCACAGGGGATCTACCGCCCGGGAAGTCCCTCGTATTCTCCTGTCTGGAGGTCTGCGTATGTCTGCTCGTTCGGAGGCTGCCAGCCCTGAGTCCTCTGAAGCAGGAGGGCACTGTGGGGGTCATCGGGGTCCCCAGAGGCCTAGGGGTCCATGGGGACACGCTGCTCGTGAAGAGTCTGTCTGCGATGAGCGAGCTGCCGAGCTTGACTAGTCCTCAAGGTAAGTGCTTATGCAATCCTAGAATCAGTTCTGTTCATTAGTCGAGGGAGGCCCCACATGGGACCTACTCCCAGGGAGTCTCTTCCATTCTCCTTTCTGGAGGTCTGAGTTTGCTCAACTAGTCTAGATGAGCAAACGCCTCGAAGAACACCTCTAAGAGGTTGCCAACCTTGAGTCGTCTGAAGCAGGAGGGCACTGTGGGGGTCATCGGATTCATTCATTCATCCATCGTGTCAACGAGCTCAAACTCAAATTAATATAATGAAACTAAATAAATTTAGCAAAATATGAAGCCACCTCTATGGCCCTATCAGAGGCCAGGCTATCGGATGAAAACTAACAGCTAAAAAATATCTATAATTGCAATAATTTTTCTTTCCAGGTGCACTCTCAATCTTACCCACGATTCTCTTCCTCGCGACTGAGATCCTCCGTCTCAGTAAGGACTCGCCGACGCTGGCCGACGCCGGCATAGTGGTGCTGGAGCGGGCAGCGGAGTGCAAGACTGTGAGGGTGCACGAACAAACCCGCGCCGCGCATTCGATGCTACTACAGAGTGCGCTGGCTAGCCTCGTGGAGAGGGTGAAAAGTGGTGAGAATAATCTCCTCTTAGATAAGGCATCGAGGCTCGGCTGAGACGCAAGAGGCGCGGGTTCGATTCCCGCTGCGGGAAAAATGTTTGTATGTTTTGCTAATATTTCTTCCGGGTCTAGGTGTTGTGGTTCTATGGTACTCGTAGTTTCTGATACCCATAACATAGGGAATGCTAGTGTGGGCTCTGAACTATGGATGTTATTATTATTATTTTAGGTATACTTTTATAGTCTCTGCTTCTATGAGAGCCGGCATATAAACAACACGGGCCTAAGCCAAGTGCATATCATTAAGGATGATTGGTTGGTTTTATTACCTTCATTCTAGTTTGCAGAACATTGAACTAGATGGCGCTGTTAAATTCACCCAAATCAAATTTTATTACGACATTTAGTTTGACTTGAGTTATTTTGATGAAGTATTGAGGGAATTTGTTTTATGTTTATTCCTAGATGACCCGGAGCAGCGTATAGAGGGGATAACGGGAGCGCGGGGAATGGCGGCGGTCCTCAGCCGCGCCTCCCCCGCCCCCGCGCTTCACTACCCCTGTATCAACCACTTCCGACACTGCCTCGACACCACCGACAATGAGGTAATTGCTGCCGTAATTAATTACAAAACAAAGTTGCTCAGTTGAGTTGACTTGCCGCATTTTGGTTGAGCTAGTTATGCATGATAGAATTAATCATCATCATCTTCCTGCCCTCATCCCACTCTATGTGGGGTCGGCACAGCATGTTCCTTGGATCATGCTGTAAGAGTTTTGGCTAAGGTGTTTTATGACCGGCCGCCTGCCTGACGTCAACCCTCCTTGGGAATACTTGCTTGATAGAATTAATGATGCTTGGAATAATTTAATACGGTAGGTGGATAAAGGTAGTGACTGAGCGGTGGCCACGCGAGGGAGGATCAGCAGACCATCAGCCAGGCGGTCTGACATTGTTAAGGGATCGTCCATAAATCACGTGAGACTCGAAACCAAAGGGGTAGGAGGGGCAGGGGGTAGTTTAAAACCTCACCAAGTATCACCAGGGGAGGGGAGAGTTAAAAAGTTGCTAAAAACATCACTTAATTAATGGACGACCGCTAAGACCGCGGGAATGATTGGCGGAGGATCGGAAAGAATGGCATTAATAAGAGATCTGGACCCAGCAGTGGATAGATCTGGGCTGATGATGGCGATGAAATACTTGGGGATTGGTTGTTCGGTCGTTATACCGTTTCTAGCGCCTTTGCGACTCTCGCTCCTGTGATGAACGCGCCTAAGCGATTTTTGATAGCAGTTTAGAGTTAAGAATGTCGACTATCGTGATTTTTCATGTTTTCCCAGGTGTTTGCTTCATGCTGCTCAGTGCTACGCAACATTTGGTGTTCATCTTCGCCCCCGGCCTGCGTGTCATGGTGGGCGCGCGGCTTAGCCGGGCGGGTGGTGGGCCGCGCGGCCGCCGCCCGCCGACCGACGGACGCGGCCCACGCCCGCGCGGCTATAGCCGCCGTCACTGCGCTGGACGAGCTGGTCAACGCCGCGCCTCATGCTGCACGTATGTGCATTACTCTAAATACACAAACTTGATCGGTGCTTTTTAACCCTGCGGCATCCTATCAAGCTTTAGCGAACTTGAACTAGAGTCGTGTCCACGAGCGCGCTGCTATAGCCGCCATCATTGTTCTAGATTAGCTGATAAATATTTTTGTTTCGTCATCTCTAGTACAACGCTTGAAAGTAATTTTTATTACTTTAGGACGACCTCAGCTAATACGCAAAAGGTGCGGGTTCGATTCTCGCTACGGGAGAAAAGTTTTAATGTTCTGCAAATATTTCTTCCGGGTCTGGGTGTTGTAGTAGTAGTAGGTATTATAAGTATGTATTTACAAGAAAAAGTATATCAGCCATCTGGTTCCCATAGTACAAACTTTGCTTAGTTTGGGGCTAGACGGCGCTGTGTGAAATGTCCACAAATATTTATTTATTGTTCCACGCTAAACAGAAGACGGTGGTCCCAAAGGTGAGATTTCCACTTATTCGCAAAATTATTCAAAAGTTTTGCTGTTGATTTTGTTGTCCATTTTTCTAAATTTAATTTTACGATATCTATCTGGTTTTCACGATACAGGCTTGCCTAGTGTGAAGATCGTTGAAATTTATATCATTTTTTATTTAGGGTCCAAAAGAATTTCGTCCGCTCAATATGCGGAGCACATTTATTAGACCCTTGCAAACCACTTTCCAAAAAATATCGAATTCTTTCTTCACCATGTCTCTACATAAAACAAGCGGCAGAGCTCGTTAAGCAGCATTCAGAGCTATTAAAAGCAAAACGTGACGTTAGATCTAGTTCAGTGTACAAATTAAAAATGATGCTGAAACAGTTCTATTATCCCCTAAGCCGCCACGCCCATTTGTAAAATATTCGCGCATACGTTGAAGACTTTCGGGCGGCTACGCGGGAAATTGGCGCGTAATATTAAAACATCGATATTTCCGAAATTATGTCCTTGCAACAGTTATGACATAAAATATTTAATGTAAGCCACAGCAACATCAAACGTTGTGCCTACGAAAATTGTTTCAATGTGTTTGCTGAAATAAACATTTTTTCATTTCATCTTGGTACTTTGAATGAGGAGTGGCTGCAAGTTTTCTTATAATTACTTGTGGCTCCGCTGACCCCATTAGGGATACGGGCGTGACAATATTTATGTTTGTATTTAATTTGACAGATCCAAAATTATAGCTCTAAATCTAAATTCTGTTACCTCATTTTACCTCGGTCCCCTTTAGCAAAATTGTTTGAAATGCCACTCATCACGTTGAAGAGGATACTATCCCTTAGTCGATTTTTAAGACATGCTCGGGGAGAGAAGCAGCTGGACGCATTCTATGCTAGGAACCACCATTATGATATTTTTTATTTGTTCTCCAGGTATCCAAATGCTGTGGCTGCTGGTTCCCATAGTCATATCGTATCTGGTGAGCGGTTCGGAATTAGCGCGCGCGGCGCCGCACGTCCGCGCCCTTCACGAGTTCGCACTGCAGTGGCTCACTAGAGTCGGGCCCAAGCATCCTCAGGTGAGCACTAGTAGCAGGAAAGATAGGACTCAAAGTCATCAATCATTCTTACTTCCTGTAACACAGTGAAAACTAACAGGGAAAAGTGTATCACTATGTTTGTAGTCATAAATTTTTGTGAAATAAAATATTTGTATTTGTATTTGCATTCAACATGACAGAAACGCTCATTGCTTGGCTATGAAAAGCCAGCTTTAAGAGAAATCATATGCGATATGAGATGAACATTAAATATTTTTTAGAAACAATATTAGGGCATTACAGTTGACAAATTATCTGATAATTGCTCAACCACAAATTGCTTCCTAAGGGTAGTTGCTCGCATCCAAACAAGCGTAAATTTAAAGTAGGAAGCTTAAGACTTCGATTGGAGGTCTATCTGGAAATATTTCATCTGGGTCTGGGTGTTACAGTACCATATGGTAATCGTTAGTTGTTACTCGGTAGATTTAAATGCCCATGAGCCAGGTAATCTTAGTTACGCCCTCAGACAAAAACAAAAGAATTATTTTTATTTGATATGAGGTTACGCCATTTCTATGTATGTGACCGTTGTTGGGACTGATCAGGTGGTGTTATTATTTAATTTAACAAAGATATTTGAAGCATAACTATAATTATTTCAGGAGTTCAAAACGATGATGCAGCAGTCATCCGACCTTCGCAACAAGTTGGAGACGGCCGTGAAGGCGAGCCAGGCCAACGCGCGCAGACAGGCTCCACGTCCCTTGTTCCAACAGCAAACTAGCAGACCTACTATACAACTCAAGACAGACTTCAGCGACTTCAGATAGACTACTATACAACTCGAGGCAGACTTCAATGAATTCAGATAAACTTTTATACAAATCAAGGTCGACTTCAGTGACTTCATTATAGGCTACTATACAACCCAAGGTCGACTTCAGTGACTTCAGATAGACTATACAACTCGAGACAGACTTCAATGAATTCAGATAAACTTTTATACAACTCAAGGTTGACTTCAGTGACTTTATATAGGCTACTATACAACTCAAGATAGACTTCAGTGACTTCAGATAGACTATTATACAGCCGACAAGAAAGTCTTTCGTTGCATTCGATATGTTTGTAATATAGTGATGAAACTAGTAAATTAACCTGTTTAGACTTAAGCTCTGCACAAATGTATTTATATCATTCCACACAATTTTATTTATTTATTGTATGTACGCTTTTTCAGCTTGAATTATTATATTTTATTCTCTTCCATAATACGTAATTGTTAATTAATAATTAAAGGAAACAAACGGTATTTCTTAAAAATAGGGTTCCTGTCTAGAAAAAGACTATTGCGTAGCAATACTAAAATAAAATGTTTTAAATAAATTATATTCATATCCTAGAGTAGTAAATAGGAAAAAAATAGTACATTAACTACACTATTGATTTTAAAGAAATGTAGAAAGGTATGTTAAAAAATATGGAGTGTTACAGATAAAAATAGAATGAAATTGTATACCTCTAAAGTTGAATATCTGTGATATTATTGAAAAACTCCGTTTGCCAAATTTTATATTTTTAACACTGCCCTAGACTTCCAAATCAAGAGGCTATTTTTTTAGAAATCTCATATGATACTGTTTTATTAATTACTTTTGTAAATTGACAATATGGAGTAATACCTGTTTTAGATATTAATTTAGCATTTAAGTTGAGTCAATAACGTGTATTTAACAATTATTTAATAAAGTATATTTTAATCTCAACATGTCTTATTATTTTTTTTAGTTATAAGTTAACCTATTTTATCAAAAGGCTTGTATAAAGAGTTAGTATGGTGAGTAGATTTTTCATTGAAAAAAAAAACGTAAATAGGTTTAAAATGTTTATTTAAAATGATTTAGATATTATTACAAATTTACATTAATATCCATTTTTGCTTCAGTATCGATCGCCGTTTTTTCTTCGCAACTTTCAGGGCACTTTTTTGATTTTCCTGTAAAGAAAAAGTCTTGTAAGAAATTGCAATATTAGAAAGTATATATAACTTTTAAAAACTTTGCAAAAAAAGTTATCAGAATACTAGGTCTAACGAATTTTCCCAGACTAAACACGCTAGCTAAATATGTATGAGAACTTTTCCTACGACTACCTATTAGACAGGGCGAGTGCCCGGCATGGCGAACGCCAGCTAACCGGCGGCGCTGACGTGCTATATAGTGTGCCTTTGGCTTGCCCGCTTGCAAGCTCCATTTATAGCGAACGCTTATTTTCAGAAGCTGGTTTAATTTACGAGAGTAAAAGAAGTCGTCTTGATGCTAATCAGGCTAATAAACTAGTTTTTATACATCATAAATTCATAACCTACATCTTAAATTACAAATATTGAAAATAACAAATGTAATTGTAACTTTTTTTGAATTTTTATAGGTCATAGAAAAATGAAAGGAATATTTGTCATTATTTTTCCCTTTACCAAAATACCGCCAGCGGCGGGTACCTGTCATGATTACCGGTTACTAAAGAAAAGTGACGGATCCGCCGGGTACTGGATCCAAACCGGGTACACGTCCCATATCTGTTATCTATGGTCGAGGCCGGAGTGATGTAAGTTTGATCGGCAAGAGGGGTTGAGCGTCCATTCTAAACTTTGTACAATGTTTTGATAGGTAGGTACATATTTTGTTACCGCAGTCGTTAGCGAGTAGTCTGGGAAAACTCATCATCAGCCTATAGCAGTCCACTGCTTGACATAGGCCTCCCCTAATGAGCGCTATCGCGCCCTATCCAGTCTCTGCCGACAGCCTTCCGCAGATCATCACTCCACCTAGCCGGAAAGTGGTCTCCACTCTCAGTGAGAAAAGTCAAGGTGCAAAACTTACTTCTTGCGAAAACTGGAGGTAATGTCGCAATGGTGAGGTACCCCGTGTGTCCCGGAGTGCTGGTGGGCCACGCGCCGACAGTGTAGCTGGTTTCGCTAGTTGGCTTCTCTTCCACCGGTTTCTCTGAACTCTGGAACAATACAGACATTTTACTTTCTCTGCCTTAAAAAAGGAAAAACGTTGACAAGCAAACTTTTAAGAGGATTTTGCTTTGCAAGAGTATGCATCTGGAAAAAAGAAGTATCCATTTGGACGAAAAAATATTCTCAGGCATGAGACGCTCAGGAGACTTCAACCCTAAAAAATCCTTCAAAGGGATTTTTAGTCGGTTAAAACCGACGAGCATGCATGAATAATGTTGTGGCGTATAAAATTCGCTTGCTGTTTCATACTCATCGCCTGCCTACCACGAAGCTAGAAATCGTAGGATACCTATTACCAAGCCTACTACGCTTCAATGTTATGAGAGTGAAGAAAGCAAAGGTAGTAATTATGTTAGGATCGTAGCAAATGGAAATCCGTGATCTCTGCTTACCCCTACGGGAATGTAGTTTTTAGAATTGGTCAGGCTATGTTCGATTCGGTTCCTATATTTAACTAACCGTAAGTATATTATCACGGCAACATTGTTTATTTGAAAGAATGTATGGTTTTTTTTCACTTATTACTTAATGCCCTTTTTATTACTCTTTAAGTGTATTATTAAGAGTACAGGCTCTTTTCGAAGTCTAATGATTAATCTGTGTTATTTACATAAAAGCTACAATTCTATTTTTATAAAACAAAGTTTTTGATTCTATGCAAGGTCCTAAGCTTTAAGTTAATATTTGTAGTCTTGTAAACCTGTAACAAGCAAACTTGTAGGACCTTCAATGAGTTTCTTATTTGCATGATGCATTCACGTCACGTCGATTTGATTGAACTTTAACACCTGTGATTCACGTACAATTTGTTATGGGAACTAAAATATTTATGTTATCTTTCAATCTGTAATGCCAATATATTAATGTTTTTATGAATGTTCAAGGTAATTCACGCTAGTCAATAATTCAAATTTAAATTATTGCTAAAAATGAATATGCCAAATGTAGATAATGTTTTGACGTATTCCTGTGCCTTAAGACATGATCAAAAGAATTTGAGTAAATTGGCAGAAGAAATAATCTTGGTGGAGATTCGATAGGATGTTTGGTTACCCTAAAGTTACATATTTTATACCTTACTATTCAAAACTAAAGGAAGGCAAGGTATGTATAAGCATATTGTGTATGTATCGAGTTTTAGCTTTTATGTGCTTACTAAACTTCTGGATTGACGCCTGCCTACTAAAATCGCACAAGAGTTGATTTTATCTTTTTGAATTTAAGTGCCTATCCATTATTTAATACTTATGTATTGGATATTTCCTTCCGGTTATAATTCAGATTCTAATTTCCTAAAACAAGGTGATAAATCATTTTAGCTATCATCAGTTAATTGAAGTCTGTAATTATAGACTCATTACTGTCCCGTGCTTGAATCAAGTTAAAAGCTATCAGTTAATCGGCGTGACGTCAGTAAACGTGCAAGATAAACAGAGGTTAAGCAGGGCCGGAGCAGCCAAGAAGACTATGTTATTTATGAATATGGGGATCCAGTAAAAACTAGCTTTCGTTTGCAGTAAACTTATGTTCGTATTTTTTTGAAGTAACAATCTATTTTACTAAGTATACCTAAAGGAAAAGTTTTGATATTTTTAATTGCATATTTGTGGCTAAAAAACGGATGAAACTTCAGACGTACTTAGATTTTATAACCTAGAACAGCATTATTAAACTACCATTATAGTTAAAATCGAATGTGTGAATCTTAATTTCGTATCGTAGATGACTATCCAGGTACCATCGAGCCGCAGGTAAACAAATGGTAAAAACAATAACAAGATAAGCATTGTGGTCTACTACTACTAGTTTATTACTAGTACTGTGTTCTAGTCCATAGTGTTGTATATGTATACCTACCTAGCATGCTAATTAGGGGTATTTCTATTTTCTGTCAATATGTGTTATGGGTATTTAAATAAAAATCAGTCTCGATTCAATGGCGGTTTTACTCATGTGCTTTTCCTTATATAAATCATTTGGCGACGATTTAAGAACCCCAGTGCATAAATGTCGATAAAAAAGGAAGGCAAGAATGGTGAAATCAAAGGAGTAACTATGAATATCAATCAACTGGATATATTGAGGGCTTCCTAGGTTGGAACCCCTAGGGCCCAAGCTTCACGTGGCATCCGCGGCGTCGCGTCGACCCTGGGCACGAGTTGGCACGCAGACACCTGCCGACCGAATACGTGCTTGATGGTACGAACAGTCACCCACATAATAAATATGAATCAAGAAATAACAGACCGTATATATTGTTGTTAGAGCATAATCTTAGAAAATACTGACCAGATCTAAAAACAACACTGATTTACTTTCTCTGAGTACTTTATAAGGTTATAGCTTTTATACTTACAAAAGTTGACGTAAACGACTATTTTAAAACCCTTAGGTATCCAAGAAGTTGTAAATACGCGTGAACTTTAATGTCCAACAGCACAAAACCAGCCCCTGGCTACTCGTATACAATTACTGCTGAACGTTAATACAGCGCACCAACCAACGACCAACCGAAACCAGTGAGAGCACTGGTGGTCTAGTTTGGAGTGATCCACCTTAGAATCAGGCAGGGGCCATCCGATCCTAATGTGGCGGGTTCAAATCTGGTCGTGTACCAATGGATTTTTCTGTGCGAAAAATTTATGTACGCTAAACCAGTACTCTCAAACAGTGAAGGAAAACATCGTGAAGAAACCCGAGGCTTAGTCAGCTCCGCACGTATTGACTATGTCTTTCCTGTGGGTAAGGCCGACTAAGCTGAGAGGATGGAATAGGTGCTGGGCAAGCCTACTCCATCTATATTCGTCCCGGGCACTACAGCGTCCCATTAGTAAAGGTAAAAGTTGTCTCCTGACGCTGTATAAATCATCTACTGTAGATGGTAAAAGGCCTTATTATTGTTACTAGAGTTTGAATGTATGTTTGGAGAAGACTGAGCATGAGTGTACCGCAAGTCACGGGGTCAGGGCGTACGTAATTATCGATGTCACGGCACTGCCAGAACATACTCGCAGCCTCTCGTCCTTCAGCAAATATAATCACAACTTAAATTCACTTAGAGTACCAAATATATTGGCGGCGCACCTTAAGAACCTGCCCTAGAGTTAGACAAAAACATTAAAACCACATTTAAATCAGTTGAGCCGTTTTGAAGATAGGCACCATACATACCCAGCTATCTAGTCCCAATTTCAAATGTATAGGTATCCAACTCTGCTTAGTAAAGGATAAGTGCCCGTGGGAATTTGTATTACAATATTAATTTATTATTTTACTGGTTAACACCTGCAAATCAGTATTCATGGATTAAGTTGGTATCAGTTTATTCAGACGAATTTATCTAAGTTAAACGCCGAGAATATGTAAATTCACTAATTACTTAGGCCTAAGTAACTTAAGTTGCTCTAAGTTCTATAAATCAAAAGTTACTTTGGCTAATCATAGAGAAGTTGCAGTAAATGAATTCTATACTGGGTACTTATTGATAATTGTATAAAGATAAGTGTATTGTAAATAAGTTGTGTACCTAGTAGTACCTTATAATGTTTAGCTCCGTTGATTTCCGCAGTGTTTTTTTGTGAAATTGTCGTATTTTTCGTTATTAAGATCACTTTAGTTTTAGGTAAATAAACCTCGCAACATAAGTTTTCACCACCTTAATTTAACTAGGTATTAGTACTACTTAAAAGTTCCATAAGCATGTAATGAAAAAGTAAGTTTTAGGTTAAGTATGGGCGGTTTGTTTACATATATTGTATCTCCAGTTTGGCTGAAATATAGTTGCTCGTATGCGTGTTGGCTTATCTCATGGGATGAGGAAGTGGGGGTCAAAAATGAAATCAGCGCGGGCACTTTCTTAACCTTAATAGTACTTATTGTTACATTAATTCTTGTCATAACTAGCAACCCACAATAAAATGGGGAATGGCCTTTCTAGCATTGGCAACACTGTTGGTATGGTGGTGGGATGTTAGCGGGAGTAATGATATAAAAGGCCATGCCGGCATTCGAGACGGGACGGTTCGTGCTGATCACTTGTCTGGGCAACTTATGCCCGAGTCTGGTAAAAAGAATAAATACCTACGCAGTATTCACTATATTAAATTGTTTCATTTTTATTCCGACAACTACCTAAGCTGTGTACGAGAGTTGCTGAAGTTACGTTTTTAGCTCAGAAGTCGGATACAGATAACAAGGTATGTAAAGTGATTTTTTTTTCTTTTTCTAACTCTTTATTAAATTTGCGAACATAATTACTATTGGAATACCGTGTTATCATCCACTGCTCACAAAGTATACGATTTTGTGAATCAAGTATCTGTTTTGAAGGTAGTTGCTTGCTAATAAATGATCTATGAACTTAGTTAGATTCGGCCAGGGCCACACTCTGGTAATCTACTGTGCGATTAGACTCATTTATTAATGGTATTCTATGATCCTGACGGTATTTGGCCAAGGTACTCCTTGGTAATACAGTCATGTGATTAGATACTTACCGACGCTAAGCTGCAATAAATTGGGGTGGGTACATGCTAAAATTTATTTTTCATGTTGTGCGATACAATAAATGGTCTATGAACTTTGTTAGATTCGGCCAGGGCCACACTCTGGTAATCTACTGCGCGATTAGATTCATTTATTAATGGTATTCTATGATCCTGACGGTATTTGGCCAAGGCACTCCTTGGTAATACAGTCATGTGATTAGATACTTACCGACGCTTAGCTGCAATAAATTGGGGTGGGTACATGCTAAAATTTGTTTTTTAATGTTGTGTGATACAATAAATGGTCTATAAACCTTGTTAGATTCGGCCAGGGCCACACTCTGGTAATCTACTATGTGATTAGATTCATTTAATAATGGTATTCTATGATCCTGACGGTATTTGGCCAAGGCACTCCTTGGTAATACAGTCATGTGATTAGATACTTACCGACGCTTAGCTGCAATAAATTGGGGTGGGTACATGCTAAAATTTGTTTTTTAATGTTGTGTGATACAATAAATGGTCTATAAACCTTGTTAGATTCGGCCAGGGCCACACTCTGGTAATCTACTATGTGATTAGATTCATTTCATAATGGTATTCTATGATCCTGATGGTATTTGGCCAAGGCACTCCTTGGTAATGCAGTCGTGTGATTAGATACTTTGTTAAAGAATTATTACACACAGCTATATTTGGCTAGGGCACTCTCTGGTAATGTGGCTGCGTGAGCATAATTTATATTTTAGTAAGACCTATGATCCCGGTGACATTTGGCTAGGGTACTCCCTAGTAATGCGACCGTGTGATTAGATTTTATTTTACTGGAACATATTTTATTTTGTTTTTTTATTTTTTTTATTTATTTAATATATTTATGTGATAATAATGCAATGATACGATGCAGGGAATTGAACAGTTCTCTTGCAATGTTAAATTTTAGACTATAATGTATTGATGATTGATAGTTGGACGTTTACATACTCTATTTGAAGTTTCAGATCAACATGGATGTTGAAGATGATGATGGTCATGATGAGAAGCGAAACCATTTAATGAGTCCATTACTTCAAAGAATAGAAACGACCGCAGACGTACATCATCACCATGGCGATAGCAGTCGGAGGTCCGATCGAGTTTTAGCTACTCCAGTTCGTAGCCTGGAAAGAAGCCGCACGCTGAATAGGGAGCCATGTTTATCACCGGGCCGTAGACGGAGTCATGTTGAAGAACAGAGGCGAACATGCAGCCGTAGACGGAGCACGCATCGCAGTCGAACGCGCAGTCGAAGTGCCAGATCTAATCTCAAGATAAGAGAAGAACTAGACGTGGAGAGGCAGCGCTTACGCGTGCTGGAAGGTCAACTGCGTAGAGAGCGGGAACGACGAGAATATGGAAAGCCTGAGGTCAGCGGCCGAAGTCGGAATCCTAGAAGGGACATTGAGGAGACCGTGAGGTCTGAATTGGAAAAGGAGAGGCAGCGTTTACGAGAGTTAGAAAGCCAACTAAATGCGGAACATGAACGACTTAGAGAATTAGAGCTCCGCAATCGGAGACGGAGCCCAGAAAGGGACATTCGGGAGACCGTGAGGTCCAGGAATTTGGAGCTCCGCAATCGGAGACGGAGCCCAGGAAGGGACATTCAGGAGACCGTGAGGTCCGGGGGTGAGTCAACATCAGAGTTTATTAGGGAATTCTTAAAATCAATTAAGAATCAAACTGATGAGCGTAATAGTTTTCCTGTCCTGAACAATGTAATTCCAGAATTTGACCCTTTGAGTAAAGAACAACCTATCACTATTTGGCTGAGCAAAGTAGATGAGTGTGCAGATATTTACAAATGGAACGATAGGCAGACAATTCATTATTCCTTACCAAAACTTACCGGTCATGCTAAGCTATGGTATCAGGGCTTACCGTCCCTAAAACGAACGTGGACTGAATGGAAAATATTATTGACAGAATCCTTTCCAGCAACCGAAAATTATGCAGAACTATTAACCGAAATGCTAAACAAAAGAGCGCGATTTGGAGAATCTCTAGAACTTTATTATTACTCAAAAATTAATTTACTAAATCGCTGCAAAATTTTCGGCAAGGAAGCAATAGATTGTGTAGTACATGGAGTAGACGATAGGGGGGTTAGGGTAGGTGCACAAGCAGCACACTTTGAAAAACCTGAACAAGTTTTACAATTTTTTAAGACCCTAAAAATACAGATGAAAGACAATAATGGGGAAAATAGGAAAGACAGACGTTTCTTGAATCGACAGACTAATAAGACAAATGAATCCTCAAGCGAATCAAAACCCCGTCGATATCCCGATACTTTGACATGTTTTAATTGTAAAGAGAAAGGACACCCGTGCTCTAAATGTCCTAAACCAATCATTAAATGCTCCTACTGTCACCTGATAGGTCATGCAGTAGCCGATTGCTTCAAGAAAAGTTCAAAACTTGAAGCTAATAACAAAAGCATTTTGCGAATACATTTCGATGAGGATATAGAAAGTCAGAGAACATCTATTCCAGCGAAAAATGCTCTGCATGACCTGTCAGATGACAATTTCGGCAACAAATACAAAATAGTGATTAAAGTAGACGGAAAACCAGTAGCTTGTCAGGTCGATTTAGGTAGCGAAGCCACACTAATTCGAAAGTCAGACGCACAAAAAATTGGTTTACATTGGTCACCCGTGGACGGTCCATTACTGCGTGGTTTAGGAAATATACCTTATAAGCCACTAGGTAGGTCTCAAGTTGTGATTGAGGTACAGGGGGTTAGTGAAAAGAACGTTGAAATATTCATTATTGAAGACCGATTGATAAATAGTCCTGTGCTTCTTGGGCATACCTTCACCGAACGGCCTAATGTACGCATTGTTAAAACAGCGACAGATTTAAAATTTGAGAAGGTGGATCAATGTGAAGATTCCAAAGTATTTCTTAGAATGGAAAATGATGTAACAATAGATGTAGGAGAAATGAAAACTATTCGGGTTAAGGCTAAAGACGAATTGAGCGGAAATGTGTACATTGGTGGATCGGTGAGGGGATGTTTAGGGAATGAACATTATCTTTTGCCGGGAGAATATGAGATTCACTTAGGAACGTGCTTGCTATTAATACAGAATTTAGGTACAAAGGCTATAACCTTTACGAAAGATTCACTACTTACTCGTGCTAGATATTTAGGCACCGCAAAGCAAATATCAACCGTGACAACTCAAGGCGCGATTCAACATGATAAACCAGCTTTTCATGGCGGTGAAGGCTTGACTAAGGATGAAAGGCGTAGGTTAGACGATCTATTGCATAAATATCGTACCTGTTTCTCTACTGGTATGCATGACTTGGGCTATACTGCCGCATCAGAAATGGTAATTCAACTGAAAGATTCTGAACCTGTAGTATACCGGCCGTATAGAATGTCATATTCCGAGAGACAATATGTTAAGACTATGATAGAAGAGATGATTGAGTCTGGAATAGTCCGTGAGTCTAAGTCACCCTATGCTAGCCCAATTATTTTGGTGAACAAGAAGTCTGGTGAGAAGAGGCTCTGTGTAGATTATCGCGCACTTAATAATAAAACTAAACGAGACCATTACCCACTTCCAAGAATTGAGGACTTGCTGGATCAATTATCAGGACAGGTACTTTTTACGACACTTGACCTTGCTTCAGGGTATCATCAAGTAAAAATATCGGAAGAGTCTGTGGAGAAAACTGCGTTTGTTACACCGGATGGGCAGTACGAATACACTCGTATGCCCTTCGGTTTAGCAAACGCTCCAGCAGTATTTCAAAGGGTTATGCATAAAGTTCTTGCAGAAATAAAGTACGTAATAATCTACATGGACGATATATTGATACCAGCGGCGTCATTCGAAGAGGGTTTAACTCGTTTAGAAGAGGTTCTTACAGTACTAAAAAAAAATGGCCTTACCCTTAAAATGCAAAAATGTAACTTTTTTCAAGAGAGTATAGATTTTCTTGGTTATGAGATTAATAAGGATGGAATCAAACCTGGTATACAAAAAATCCAGTCCGTTTCAAAGTTCGCCACTCCAATTAATCAACATGATGTCCGTAGGTTCCTAGGCTTGGCAAGTTTCTTTAGAAGATTTATTAGAGATTTTGCGTCTATAGCACGACCACTGACGAATCTTTTGAAGAAAGATGTCAGCTGGAGATGGACCCTTGAGGAAGAAACTGCATTTGAGGTCTTAAAACGTAAGCTAGTTGAAAGACCCGTACTCTCGCTCTATGATCATACGGCAGAGACTCAGTTACATACAGACGCAAGCAAAATAGGGTTAGCAGGTATATTATTACAGCGTTCTGGGACAGATCCCTGGAGACCTGTGGCTTATTATAGCAGACAGACTACTGTAGATGAACAAAAACTACACTCTTTTGAGCTTGAAACTTTAGCAGTAATTAGTTCACTTCGTAAGTTTAGGGTGTACTTGATCGGTATCAAATTCACAATCATCACAGATTGTAATGCTCTACGCTCAACCTTCACAAAACGAGATTTAATTCCACGCATTTCAAGATGGTGGATACAATTTTTAGAGTATGATTGTGAAATTGAATACCGAGCAGGTGATAAGATGGCTCATGTCGACGCACTAAGTAGGAGTCCAGTTTTTGAAGAAGAGGAACAAACTCATACGATAGATATATTGACTGTTAAGATCGAAGATTGGGTTACAACTGTCCAATCTGCAGATTCTGAGATCAAACGTATTAAAGAGGTTTTGGAAGATCAGTCGACCAGTAGGATAGTCAGCATACACAAAGAATACAAGTTGAAAAACGGCCGAGTTTACCGTATCATTGATGAGAACACGATTCGCTGGGTTGTACCTAGGGGCGTTCGTTGGCAACTATTGAAGGCTAACCACGATGATGTCGGACATTTCGGCTTTGAAAAAACTTTACAGCGGCTACGTTCTTACTACTGGTTTCCTAAAATGCGAAGATTCATAAAAAAATACGTGTCGGCTTGTTTAGAATGTGCTTATCACAAAATTCCATCGGGAGCAAAAGAAGGAATGCTTCATCCCATTCCTAAAGTAGAAGTTCCATTCCATACCATACATGCTGATCATTTGGGACCATTTATACGTAGTAAGCACAAAAATTCTTACTTATTAGTTATCGTTGATTCTTTCACCAAGTATGTTAACCTGACTCCGGTTCGTACTACAAAATCAAAAGAAAGCATCAAAGTATTTAAAAACTTCTTCAGTTATTTCGGAACTCCTACTCGTTTGATTACTGACAGGGGTACCAGTTTTACTAGCAAGAAATTCAAATCCTTTATACAAGTGTCAGGTATCAAACATATTTTAAATTCAGTTGCAACGCCTCGTGCAAACGGGCAAGTCGAGAGGTATAATCGCACAATACTCTCTGCGCTCGGCGCGATGTCTCATGGGAAAAATTCTGACAAATGGGATGATTATGTTCAGGATATCCAAATAGGCATAAACTCGACTGTACATGAAGTAACTAAAATGTCTCCTACTGAATTACTCTTCGGTAGGAAAATCACTAACACCTCTCAGGGCGCGTTACATGATGTTATTGAAGATGTAGGAAACGGGGTAGTAATAGGAAACTTAGATGAAATTAGGAAAAAGGCTAGGGATTCGATAAGTAAAAATCAAGATCAAAGCAAAGAACGGTTTGATAAACGTAGGAAGAAGAGTACACAGTATAAGGAAGGGGACCTTGTTAGAGTAATACGAGCTATAGTAGGAGGGACAGGTCAATCTAAGAAACTAGAGTCCAAATGTCAAGGACCATATAGAATTAAAAAGATACTACCCAACGATCGTTTTGTAATTGAAGATACACCCTTAACAAAGAAAGGTAGGCGTTATGAAGGGGTTGTTTCAATAGATAAAATATTTCCGTGGCTGAGTTTTAATAATGACCCTACTGAGGATGCTTCTAGTGATAATGATACCTCAGAGGAATAAGCATTGTTCAGGACACGCCAATTGTTATAATACTATCGCACTTGATTAAAATTAATTAATATAAAATGTTGATTCACTACCCAATTGGAGCTTGATAGGTAAATCAAGACTAATCATAACTTACGGAGGACATGCTTTGAGTACAAAAACATAGTACAAATCTGGAGTACGGAATGTTAGTACAAATGAATGTTAAGGACGGATTCTTGACATCTTAGTCTTAAGTGAAAATAGTAAAAATGAATTAATATAGAAAATCAATAACTTGATCTATGTATACAGCTTTAGAATTATCTAGGTTATAAGGAGATTATTATTTGTTCAGAAAATTTCATTACATTGAGTTATTCAACAAAATTGAATTAATGAGTCATTGTGATTATTTGTTAGTAATTATTATTTAATTTTCAATGGAAAAATTAATGCGTACCCATTAAACCTGTATTATTTTAAAAGTATTATTGTGAAATTAGTATGAGATATTCATTATGATTTCAAATAAGTTGTTACATATTAAGTACATATTGCTCTTCTTGCAACGAGAGGACTCGTTTCGAATCGGATGGCCGACTGTTACATTAATTCTTGTCATAACTAGCAACCCACAATAAAATGGGGAATGGCCTTTCTAGCATTGGCAACACTGTTGGTATGGTGGTGGGATGTTAGCGGGAGTAATGATATAAAAGGCCATGCCGGCATTCGAGACGGGACGGTTCGTGCTGATCACTTGTCTGGGCAACTTATGCCCGAGTCTGGTAAAAAGAATAAATACCTACGCAGTATTCACTATATTAAATTGTTTCATTTTTATTCCGACAACTACCTAAGCTGTGTACGAGAGTTGCTGAAGTTACGTTTTTATTATTATCTAAAGTCACGAACGTAAGTTCATATAGGTAATCATAATTTTTCTGCCCTTATCCTATTTGGTGGGGTTGGCTGGGTGTTATTTATTTATACAAAAACTAGCGACCCACCCCGGCTTCGCACGGGGATAGACATATACCATCGCGGACTTTTTTGTAGACCTTTTAAGGTGTATAATACTGTAGTACATTATTTTGATCTATCTCTTAGGGTTCAGCCAGCGTTTGCAATATAAGCGCAAAAATGTGTTTTACGACATCACATTAGAAACCTCTAAAATAATCAGTGTTTCTCTACTATATTAAGCATGTATTATACATATAAACCTTCCTCTTGAATCACTCTATCTACTAAAAAAAAACGCATCAAAATCCGTTGCGTAGTTTTAAAGATCTAAGCATACATAGGGACAGACAGCGGGAAGCGACTTTGTTTTATACTATGTAGTCATATACTTATGAAGTAGGACGACATGGATATTGCGTGACAGATAGCATGAGAAAGAAAGGAGTAAATACCGAGATGACGGCTTATAGAGGCTGATAGAGTGGAAGATATAAATTAACAGTAAAATAATATTTTTAAAAACAAGCTTATAATATACTAAAGGTATGCAAAATTTCAACTCAATCGGTTGGGGATAAGTTGCAAGATATGATCCAAATAAACAAACATACATACATACATACGTACCCTACATACATATATACATTGCAAGTTAAATTTAAAAAGCTTTTAAAATATGTTGTTATATGTGGGATAAGGGTAGGGAGATGATGATAATTTATGAAGTAGGTCAGTCTTAAGAGCCAATACTAATCTAAACCGTTTCTAGATTTTCTCTATTTTCGCAACCTACCCACATTTTGCAACAAAATGCACCAACACCAGATCAAAACAGATGTTTAGTCGAAATCTCGAAATGACAGGGCACCGGTGGCGTCGAACATAATCACAGAGCGAGTGTCCTCTTTACGGAGATTGCAAAACATTACAGTGAGAATGTCAATCATTTGAGTACTCCGCATTACCGCTCTGTGTTCAAAGTTTGGTAACAAAAAGCTCAGTAAATGGGTGAGCTTTTAAAATTATAAGTAAGGTACAACATGCTAAAGAGGTTTTTGTATTATTTATTTGTCATTTAGGTACAAAATGTTATCGGAACTTTTGTTAATCATTTTACTTTTCAAATCGCAGACAAATTCTAATGTATAATACTTTATTTCGTAATTAAATATGTTGAATCCAAGCTTGTTTTTTAATTACCCGAATTGTCTATAACTTTCGACTAATCTTGAATTTCTAGAATTGCTTTACCAACCAATTAGCAAAACAATAACGGCTCTCTCATTTTAATTTCGCAGCTAAACGTTGATTCCGAAGTCAATTACAGCCACGTGAGTCTATAATTAGGAACCTTGACAGAATTGTGGTGAAGATTACACTAATTTAACCCCGACATTAGCCGCCACAGACTATACAGCAGGTCGTCCACAGTAGAGCTGTCAAAATTGGTTGAAAAAGTTGATAGGTTGACAGAAAAAATGAACGCGCCCTAAGTATATGGAATAGTTTGAAAATAAATATGAAATAAATGGGTGATGGGCTGATCACCTGCCACCATGGTATACCATATCCATCATAGGACTAAGTCAGAAGTGGCTGCAAGTTTTCTTATGATTACTTGTGGTTTTGCCCAACCCATTAAGTATCCGGGCGTAATAATAGGTATGTATGAAATAAATTAAATTAACGAAAGAATTGGCAATAAGTTCTTGATTCAATCGCCTCCCCAAATGGGGAAATTATATAAAAAAACCATTATAGGTTGATAGTTTTTCTGCTGAAAATAACGTTTGTTTTTTGTAACCAAGTACCTACGAGTTTGGTTAATATAAACTAAGTGGAAGCTTGTTGTAAAATTGACATGATGTTCTCAATCAAGTTTGCCTGCCCTTATCCCACTCTATGTGGGGTCGGCACAGCATGATCCTTGGATCATGCTGTAAAAGTTTTGGCTAAGGTGTTTTATGACCGGCCGCCTGCCTGACGTCAACCCTCCTTGGGAATACTTGCTTATTGTATCTCATCATGTTGGAGGATACTATCCCTTAGTCGACTTTTACGACATGCTCGGGGAGAGAAGCAGCTGGACGCATTCTATGTTTTTTCTTTACTCCCAGTTCAGCAGAGAAGTATTTTAACAAACGCATATTTAGTTATTTTTATTTTTCGTTGTTTGTAAACGGTTGTTAGTTATATCACGCATCTCTAGTCTTCAGATAATCTAGTAACACAGATTATCTGATAGTGGAATCTCGAAACCGCAAGGTGAACTTGGGATTCTGGCCTTGGCCTAAGCTTGATTCTTTAAGAATAGGTGGATGCGTTTTCATATACTTGAACATCACTTTAGTTAGGCCACTATTCTTTGGAATGTCTTGAGATTTGTTTAGCATTGATACCTGTATGGATACTTATCTCACAATGTAGATACTTGAAAATAATGATGCAAAATAAAATAATTGATGGGAGTATAGAAAAAGCATAGAATGCGTCCAGCTGATTCTCTCCCCGAGCATGTCGTAAAAATCGACTAAGGGATAGTATCCTCCAACATGATGAGATACAATAAGCAAGTATTCCCAAGGAGGGTTGACGTCAGGCAGGCGGCCGGTCATAAAACACCTTAGCCAAAACTTTTACAGCGTGATCTAAGGAACATGCTGTGCCGACCCCACATAGAGTGGGATAGTGGCAGGAAGATGATGATGATGATGATGATGATGATGATGATGAATGTAGATACTTGAAGGTATCAGCAGAGGTAGAGTAGCTCTTACGTATTTTCTGTTACTGCTATGTAAAGATTATTCTTCAAATTAATATAATTTTGCTCGATTAGCCATAATGAAAGAGCGAACGCGCACTCTATCATCAAGATGAAACGCTAAGCCCAGCGAAGCCATACGCAACACAACATTTTTCCCATCAAACAAAATACATTTCGTAAATCATGTCAAAATAATTGTTCAATTTGCTGCAATCGCGTGCAATAATAAACATACAATTTCTCGGTGCATTAACAGAGATATCAAGGCATTAACATGAAAAACGTAATGTCGAATGCATTGCGCGCGCATGCCCAGTGCCCACACACCGCAATTACGTAACATAAATCCATGGACCGCGGCCCGTGATCGATGGATCGCCGCGCTCAAACCTCCGATACCAAATAGACCCCACTTGTTATACGTATGATTTATTACGCTAACTATATTAAGACCATTTAATAGCTCCAATTTCATTATAAAACATTAATAGATCTACTAAAAGGCAAAGTTGACCTCCCTGAAACAACATAAAATAGTAAAACTGATAAAACGCCACAAAACAGAAATAACGTTTTCTAATACCGATTAAACGGCCATAAAGCCCAGATTAAAACATAAAACCTCCGTGCTGTCAACACAGAATTTAACCTCTCCACTGGATGACATAAACAAAAAAGGAAATAAAATTTGAAAAAAGAACAACGACCAAAGAGGCGCATTAAGAATTGAGATAAGAGAGATGGACGAGCACTCAGCGAGCGACCAACTTTATTATTTATTGACACTTAAAATAATTACCGTCGGTTGGCCCGTGCCGAAATGTGCCCGGCTAGTGTCGAAGACCTTATATCAATTTGTGACGCTTCGGATACTTGGTAGACTTTGTACGTAGAACTGAGAACGCTGTGACAAATATCAAGAATACAGACATCGGAACGTAAGAATTATGAGCAGAGATAGTTTAACCAAGAAGAACGAAATAAGACCTGGATATTGTTTGGTTCCTGTTTTTAAATATTTGCAGAAAACATTTCTTCCGCGCGCTTATTGCAGTCTCAGCCGAGTACTCTAAAGTGTAAATAAAAACGACTTAAATAAACAAAACCCCAACTATCTCTACTCGAAAATCGACCGTGCTAAAATAAGTGATATCTTTCCTTAAACGGCACACAATTCGCAGAAACGAAAAAAAACATCAATATCGGAGCCATACATAAAATACGGACAAGTGTTTTTTATCATCGGTTCATGTACCCTGTCGCCATAACTGTCCACTGGTGATAAACAACTGTACAGACGATTTAGACGTTTATACGGAGAATAAAATAAAATAAAGAATAAGAGTATTGGACGATAATTTGTGAAGTGCGTCGGTAGCGCTCAGAACTTGTGAGATAGGAAGCACGCGAGTTGTACAAATAAGATGGTGATATTTTTAACTTCTTTTGAATGCCTAGATAAAAGGGTAGATATTTTAAGGACCTTTCTGAATTGCAATGCTAAAGAACGGCTTGTTACCCATCACGCCAAACACAAGGTTTAAATGTTATGTCTGGTAGAACTATATGTTACAGAAAGCAGTAATCATAAGAAAACTTGCAGCTGCTCTTTATTCAAAGTCCAAGATAGATATGGTGAACCATGGTGACAGGTGATCAGTCCATCCCTTAGTTAACTTTTACGACATGCTCGGGGAGAAGCAGTAGCTTGACGCATTCTGTTTTTTCTTTACTCCCAGTCCAGCAGAGAAGTATGAATGGTATTCTTTATGTACAATTAAGAATATCAGAACTTCGAAATGTGATGACCATGGATGAAGCGAGAGTGGTATGATTTATGATTTATCATAAAAAAAAATAGCAAATTGAGCTATTTACGACACTATTAATCACCTCACAGTACCTCAGACATTTTCTGCGCACATTCGGTCAGCAATGACACTATTGTGTTGATGCCAGGACATTTCGCAGAAGAACAATTAAAGCTGACTACCCTCAGCCATCTTCTTGGATACGTTACTGTCCGTCCACCCGTTGGCGCAGATATTCGCGCGTGATTCATGCGCTCCCATTACTGACAGGCTGACAGATGACGGTATAATGGCGATTGATTTACGATACCGCCGCGCAGCGCCCTGCTCTGATCCTGAGCACACATTACGTTACTGGATGCACTTTTAATTACTTTATTACACACTGGAAGTGTACTAGCTTCCGTCCACGACTTTGCTCGTTTTGTACACGCGTAAACAGTAGCCTATATGTAGTGAGGAATAGTGACTGTATGACGGGAACTATTGTGTTATCATTATAAGTCGTGTCACTAGTTCCTTCGAATCAGTGTGGTGAAAGGATTTAAAGTGTGGCCTCAAACACATGTTTCGAACTTTTCAGGTTCTACGACATGCCGGTTTCCTCACGATGTTTTACTTCACCGTTTAAGAGAGTACTAATATAGCGCACATACATTTTTCGAACAAAAAAATCCATTGGTGCACGACCGGATTTGAAGCCATGACCATTCTGTTATTTCAGGTCACGATAGATGTATATTCTAAGCTTCATTGGAATCCGTTCAGTCGTTACGCCTTGATTGAGGCACAAACAAATGAAATCCTCAAAACCTGTCACGTTTAAAAAAATAAATAAAATAAGAAAATTCGTGTTTAATCTTCCAAAGACTATGGTACTAAATATATCCAAAAGTCAACTTTCAAACAAATTACAAGGAGTGCTGATACATCACGCGTCTCCATCAGCCATCGGCTACCGAATGCATTCCTCAAACCGGCTGCGTCACTGCTGTATTTTATACTGCATATTACAAGTAAACCCTCTGTCCACTGTAGCATGTGTGTTCTGAAAGTTTTTCTTGACATTTTAGTGGCGAGGAGGGCGTATGTCGAACTGAGATGCAAGCTTCTTCGATTCTTGATTGTGACGGGAGATGTTTTTTCCAGGTCTAGGTGTTGTGCTTGGTGTTGTGGTACCATGATTCTAGTGGTTTTTGTTAGTATTTATAGTATTTAGTATTTATACTCATGACACAAGGAATCCTAGTCAGAGTCGAGTTCGTCCGTTCGTCCGTCTGTCAGCGGGCTGTATCTCATGAATCGTAACAAGTAGAGTTGTTCTACTGTGTATTTCTATTGCCGCTATAACAACAAATAATAAAAATAAATAAAAAATACTAGGGGCCTCTATACAATAAACATTTATGTACATGTACGATGGTACGAGCCCTTCGTGTGCGAATTCGTCTCGCATTAGACATTTTTGTCTTAGATTCGTCAGACTAAACTTGTCACACTCATCATCATCATTATCTTCCTGCCCCTATCCCACTTTATGCGGCATATGTTTTATGACCGGCCTGCCTGACGTCAACCCTCCTTGGGAATACTTGCTTATTGTATCTCATCATGCTGGAGAGGATACTATCCCTTAGGACGCGTTCTATGTTTTTTCTTTACTCCCAGTCCAGCAAAGTTACTAAACTTATCACACTGCCATACTAAAACTTTAGTTGACATCACCCTCACAACAGCTATACATTATTCTGCGGTCCTCACATACAAGCTATAGACTCTGTGACACGCGCTATCTCGCCACTCACTCATCGGCTTGTAATGAGGCCGCATTAAAAATTACACCATGTCAATGGAAGCTTTTAAAGGCTACTTTTTGTTTTGTCTGTTTTATTTAACGCGGATAAGGGATTGCTAAAAAGTTATTCCTTGAATGACTTGTATTTTTTTTTCGAGAGAATACCTATCCTACGTCGACTTTTACGACATGCTCGGGGAGAGAAGCAGCTGGACGCATTCTATGATTTTTCTTTACTCCCAGTCCAGTAGAAGTACATACTAGTGACATGAGTAGGCAGTAATTAATATTCGACACTCTCACCAGGTGTTTGAAATCTGTAATTACAATCCAAACTCTACATTAATCAAACCCAACCCAAACGAAAACCAACATGATGCAAAACTATTACGTTTTTACGGTTCTGTCTAATCACGGGTTATATCTACAAAACAATTAATCAGTGCAAATTGTTACAATTAAGAAACTATCGCGTTTTAAAAACAGAATCTGAACTTTGGCTCAGCTGAATGAAAGTAGCTACGTCATTCAGTCATAGATATTGTGTAAACTAGCGGTTTGAAAGGACCTAGGACCTAGGACCTAGGATAAAGGACCTATACAAAATTTATAATTAAACCGGTAAAGTGCGAGTCGAATTCACACACGAAGAGTTCCGTACCAACGTACATTAAAAATGTTTCATGTGTATGACGCCTTGAATTATTTTTATACCGGCAATACAAACAAATACACACAGAAAATTTCAACTCTCATCCTATTAACGCTCAGATCAATTTTTTTCATTGTCTGAGTATTAACGAGTGGGCACATTACCCAGCAGTGAGTAAGGCTGGGTTCCGGATGATCTTTTATTCAGTATATTTACCTATAGCAAAAACATGAAAAAGTTATCCAGCTGATTATATTTCACCTACACACATCGATATAACCATTACAATCAACAAACGGTACCTCAGACGCAGACCTTACGCAAGTCAACTTGACTTTGAAATTCATATGAGCTTAGTATAAAGTTATAGCTTATTCGAGAGCACGTGTGGACCTAGGGTTGTCTATGTACCCATTACATAACTTACATATCTACATGTACCTTTTACTTAAAACGTTGCGAATCAGATCCGGAATAGCTATGTCTAATTCAATTGGTTATTTGCATACATCGAGTACTCCAGTACTTCGGACACGACTCGCGTAGATACGCCGACAAAATAGAAGGAAAAAACCTATAGAAAGGAGCCCAAAGCGATGGTAGGACCAGGTGTCAGAACATTTGGACTCGTCCTCCGTTAATACCGCTCTTCATCAAGCCGAAGACTGTGGCAGATGGATAAAAACCATAGATCGAGTCATACTTGCACAGAGTCACGATCCTCAACTATGGAGGAATTCAATCGGTAGGGATTACCAGGGGCAGCTGAAAAAAATGCTCAAACTGATTTCTTTCTCCACATTAAACTAGCACGTTTTTGCAAGAATTTACGAACGTATGTTTTTTGTTTAGAACGCAATTTGGATTGATGCCTGAGATATTATGATTAAAAACATAATGGATAGACTTTCAAAAGCCCTATAATTTCGTGTAGGTGTACAAAATCTGACAGCCCTAAATGAGTGGGACCCCCCATCAAATCGATAATCGTATTACGGAGCAATTGATCGATTATCACTCGATTCGATTGGTAAATCCTATACTTTCACCGAGTGTGAATGTCAAACCCCAGTGACATTAAACTTGTATCGATTTCGTATCGGCTCACGGGTATTTGTATCGTTTTAAAATCCTTTTAGTTACGGTCATTTGAGCCCGAAAAGTGGCTGTTATGACACTAAGAAGTGTTTATCGATAGTAATTATGCATTCGTATTGAACAGGGTGATACATTACTGTAGTACTTATTACATTTTTTAAGGACCCACCCAATCACATGAAGTCTCAAAAAGTTAAATAAAATTAATCTAGACTTGATAAATGCCAAAGTAACTCTGCATGTCTTACCTTTTCACGCCTAAACTGCTGAACAGATTTAATTGAAATTTGACAAAGAGATAGATTCCATCCCAGGGAAGGATAGGCTACTTTTTATCCTGTAAAACGATCCCAAAATAGAAAAAGGATAACCAGGATAACGCATAAATACTTCTTACACATTAATTTAAGATAACTGTCATGTTATTCATATCAATCGGGTCGTCTCAAGCAGCTCTCTTTTTCTTGCAGGGCTGTAGGTAAGGGCCTCTAGCTGGAGCGATTTTATGATTTGTTGGAATTGTCTCCGCCCGAATAGCAGAATAACTACCTACCTAATAAAACATTTGAAAATTTGCATTATTAATTCTAAGGCGGTACGAAGTTTGCGGGGTCCTAAATAATTACTGTTATTATTAAACATCCGATGGATAAAAGCTCCGCTAAAACTTTGCTTTACAATATTATCTTTTTTCATTTATGAACATAAGTTAAAGTTACACACCTTATATTATTTTTAATAGATTTTTTTATGAACAAGTGGAGGTTAGGATGATAAGGAAGAATATTTCTTTTTAATTTATTAGGCCTTAACGGCCATACAAAAATTGCCGTAGCGGACGATATTTCACGTCCACATGGCGGGGTATTGGTAAAGTTTTCAACTAGCAATAATCGCACCTCGGATTAACCTCATTGGTTACGATATTGCCTCTGCGCAAAGTTAACTCAACCTCAAGCTTCGGTCTTGCGTCTGCGAGATCCCAAAACGCAACGATAGCGCGATCTAGAAATGTGTCAGATTTACTAGCGCCATCTAGTTGTGAAATTGGAACTGCAGCTGGTGCTTTGTACTCTTTTGTAGTTATAGCCCCAAACTTATTTCTTGCTAAGAACCTAACGTGATTTCGTTTGTCATTCAGGTGATTCGAGAACTACTTATAAACTTGCTACTGGTTTTTTCCTTTGACGGTGAAGTAAGTCGGACATCTGTGCACAGCGAATGGTGCGAACTTGCCCGTCTGGGATCTGTGAATGGGCTCGCTGTCCGTCACGAGTGCATTGTGGAGTTTTTGCTGGTCGTGCCTTCCGTGTCGCAGGTCGGATGACCGGGCCCATCTCCATTGCTAAGAACCTTCAATATGACGACACGACGACATACTTACTTCAATCGAAATCATAAAACAAATGATGTTTTTCGAATGTTCTGTATTTATACAAATGATCGTCGTTAAAATCAAATGATCGTCTCAAAAACTAGTGTGCCTTATTGTTTCAGGTATTTCCCGGTGGTTGAATGAATTGTTTTATATCAAAAATGTCAAGAGAATTATAAATTATCAACCTCGATAGCGTGGCGGATGACTGAGACGCAATGCGTGCGCATTCGATTTCCGTGGTTGTAGAAATGCTTATAATGTTTTGCTATTATTAATGTAATATTCTCCGATTCTGGGTATTGTTAATTTTTGATACCCACGACGATGCAGGGGAATTTAGTGTGGAAATCTATGAATACAAAAGTTAGGTTTAAAAAATGGGAATCTCTTTTCTCGGATGCTGTAGGGAAATGGTCACAGGCCAGGTCGCCGGTCGGCAGCGCATCGTGACCCTTGCCCGTCGATCAGTCACGATGTCAATCCAAATCTAATCCTGAATGAACCTTTTTATAAAAACTAAAATTCATAAAAAAAACTGACGCTTTTCAAATGATTCTCGAGAATGTTTTGTTGGCCGTGTAATCACGACTATTTTTTGGGAAGCTGGGAAATTGTGTTTATTTTAAAAGACGATTAGATAGTTTGGACATTTCATTGAAAACTGGTAGCATTACGCAATTCTTTTCTATTTTCAAAACTAAAACATAAACTAGCTAACTAGCAGTCCCGCGGTTTTACTTGCGTAGGAATAAAATATAGCTTACAGCACTCAGGAACAGTTTTTTATCAGTGAAAGAATTTACGCGAAGTAATAAAAAAGATTAACGAGACAGGTGTATGAGGCGAGTGTAAATAAATGGTACCATTGGAGGGGGGAAGACCTCGGCGTAGCTAGACCAAATCGGTGACGTTTTGGAAAAGGGTCATGGTCAAGAGTACCCCCTAAACAGACGAGCATGCAAGACCAATGTGAATGAAGCGAAAGAAGTATGTCAGGATCGTAGCAAATGGAGATACGTGATATCCGCCTACCCCTATGGGAAACCAGCGTGATTTTGGCTTGATGTATGTATGTAATGTATGTTAGGTCATAACGCGAGTATCTCATAACTAATCCTCTAACTTTTTTGCGCGTAGCTTTCCGTCGATGTATGCACGTACAAATTATTTTCTGAAACACCTCCTACAAACAAACATACATAGGCACCAACAAACTATACATAATATTACGCCTGTATTCCATAGTGAATGAAGCGGGAGTATGCACCGTAGCAAATGGATATCCGTGGTCCCTGTCTACCCCTATGAGAAGCTAAGAAACTTGACTTCATTATTATTGATGACCTCGGTGGCGTGACGGGCGAGTTCTCGGCTGAGACGCAACGGTGCGGGTTCGATTCCCGCTACGGGAGAAATGTTTGTATGTTCTGTAAAATATTTCTTCCGGGTTTGAATGGTGTAGTATTTTGCATTAAAAGTTATGTATAGGAATACTTCAGAACTTGGAACTCTTAGATTAGGAGAGGCTGCAAGTTTTCTTATGATTATTTGTGGCTCTGCTTACCCCGTTAGGGATACGGACGTGATAATATGTATGTATGTATGTATGTAATACTTCAGAATATTACAGTTTTTAAATTTTGCTCACAATGAAATCCTAATCATTTTATAGTATTTGTAATGAGCTGTCTATTTTAATTACATTCTTACAAGTACAAACGAGATAATACAGCAGCGACCTTGGTCGAATTAATATTAATTGTGCTAATAAATATTATTAACATCCGTAAATGATGATTGATTATATGTCTGTATAACAATAGACCAGGATTTGTCTGTTATCTACTCTGGACCTATTTCCTGGGCAAGACTAATATTTTAGAATATCATTACTAGGTAGAATAAAACTGCAAAAAAAATAGTTACGGCCCCCTTGGAGTTGTATCGTGGTATGCCCCTGACTTTCTCCGCTTTGAGTGTTTTTGTTTCATACAAACTTTATCTTTCCGCTAGTCGTCTAGGAGTTGAATTTCGAGAATTCCTTTCTTAGTGCACCTAGGTATATACCCTCAAGTTTCATGCTCCTAGGATCTATTAGAGTCGGTTTAATTTTTACTATTCATAACATCCTATTTGGTATATGCAAAAATGCCAGCTATGTTGTAAGATAGTGCTCTATCCTAAAACTTTTGTCTCAAAGAAACAAGCTCTCAATTTCTCGTGTGGAATTTACTCAACACTTCAGCCTCGCTTTTGTCACTCGCTAGCCGTCTAGTACCTACTTCTGCCCGGAGCGACATACTTCACGTCATAAAGATTTCGCACACCAAGCTTTTAGAGCTCATAGGTAGCTGGTGACCCCAAAACTGGCGGTTCGTGACCCGCCCCGACCCCGATCTACTTACCGCTTGTGGCCATTGTCTAGAGGTTTAGGTATGGTGCAATTTAGATGACTGTTTATACTCCAGAGCTTTTTTAATACGATATATAGATGTAAATCTATCACATTAAAAAGCTTACGGCTGAAAATGGAATACAGTAAAAAAATAGTTTCTATTAGAAGAAATATAAATATTTAAGACGAAGGTTTCCGATTTTTCATTGTAATTACGTATTTTATTTATTAAAAAAAAAAGATGCCTACGACTACAGTGAACTTTTGATTTGAAGGTGACAATATTCCTAATTATTATTTTTACTGAAAATTATCCTCAACATGAAAGACCATATAAATGGGCAAAGGGCAAAAACACCTGTCTCCATGGTTCACCATATCCATCTTGGGGCTTTGAATCAGGAGTGCCTGCAAGTTTTCTTATGATTACTTATGGCTCTGACCACCCCATTCGAGATGCGTGCGGGATAATATTTACATATATATTATCACGCCCGCATCCCGAATGGGGTGGTATTATAGATATTAAAATTACATACATTTATGTATTATATTATATTAACATTTTAATGTTGTAATGTTAGCTTATTCATCGTACAATGCTACAACTACAATGTAGCATACAAATTATGCTTAGCTTTTACAAACTAAAGGTACTCTTGCAGTCTATTGTGATTATGATGGAGCTAAAGTTTCGATCGTTTGGATAGCGTGATAAGAGATAGATAGATCACATTGGTAGACCTGGAAGTAAATTGGAGAAGTCCAGTAGGGAACTTCTACAGTTTTTTTTAACTAGACTATGTGTCCTACTGCTGGGCAAAATCCTCCCCAAGAGCTTCCACTTTCACGAAATCCCGCGATCTCTAACCACTCCTTTTCTAAGCAATCTGATGGAAATTTCGATTAAAAAGCTTAGATAGAATGGAAATTCCTGTAATATCAATTTGTCTTGCCCCACGTCTTAGATGCTGTATCTCCTCGCCATCTTATGCGTGAGCCCTTACACAAGAGACCTTTGCGTAGCGCTGTTGTGATAGGATCTTTAGACTAGTCCTTGTATAGTCAACTCCAAAAATCTTGCAAAAATATCAGTCATCCCAGTTATTTTGGATTTGTCTGAACGAGAATATGCGCAAGTCTGTTCTTTGGGTCTACTCTGGGCCCAGGTTTTGTTTATTTTATTAATGGGATATTCTCTAAACGAGTTATAAAACAATTTAGTGTTACACAGAGACATGAACATATTTTACAGTTTCATAACTCTTCCTACGAATCCTACTTATATTATAAATGCGAAAGATTGTGAGGATGTGTGGATGTATGTTTGTGCCTCAATCACGCCGTAACGGCTGAAAGGATTTGAATGAAACTTGGAATAAACATAGTGTGTTTGCTGGAATAACATATACTTAGGCTACTTTTAGGGACTATTAGGGATACGGGCGTGATAATGTATGTAGGTATGTATTACCAAATATTTTTACATAAGATTCATTAGAAGTGTATTTTATTGTCAACTGTCATAACCTTGTGGTAATCAGATTCTTGAAAAAAAACGATAAGATGAATCACTGCCATTTAGAACAGGTTTCATTAGTGTCAATTGCTGGCACTTAAAAATTCCCAATTAAAAGGCCGTGAAGCATTAGGCATGTACTTGACCTTAGCCACCAATAGTTTTAAGATATTTCTCTGGCACATTGTCTAAGAGTAGCGCTCACACGTAGCCTACAAATGACGGTGTCGTCGAATGAGGCTAGGTCGTCCAAATCAGTCAAAATACAATACAGCGTACAATGTCTACTAGCCTCAACACACCCTTTAAGATATGCTTATGTCGGTAAGTTTAAGATCGAAAATATTAATGACAGAACCAATTCGCTGCCTCAGCAACATGGCGAGCGAGTGCTGACTGAGACGGCAAGGCGCAGGTTCGAATCCCGCTGCCAGATAAATGTTTGCATGTTCTACAAATGTTTCTAAAAGCAGCGCCATTCGTACAATTGCTCAATACGTACCATTCCAGCTTTAATCTTAGTTATTGTGGTACCATTGTACTCGTACTTTCTGATAACCACTACACAGAGAATCCTAGTGTGAGATCTACAGGCCACATTGAGCAATTCATTTTTCGATACCATAGCAAATCCTAAGCGATTCCTGTAATTTTTGTAAAATGGTCCGAATTGTAGGTGAATTTTACACAATTCGATTCAGCAGCAGATTCATATTTGGCCGTAACATAGTCGGAATTTTGTTAAATCGTACGCAATTCAATTCAGCAACAGATCAATGTCCTTTTTAACCTACCAGAACTATGTACCTATGTGACTGTTGGGTATAGAATTTCTAAGCTTAGAGAAAAATGTAGATAGAAGAATATTTTAAGAAAATAATCTTTAATCGCGATGAGCCACGTCAAATGCCGTTAACTGCATGTATTGATTGACGTGGAACCTTGGTAGAATCAATTTGTCGAAACAAAGCACAATTTCATCAATACCACGTCCGTAAAACAAAACGTACCTATTGCAATACATAATACCATTTGCTTCTATTGTCTCGATTCGGCAATCGATTACAATAATGGCATTATCAATGGCTTATTATATATCTAAATATATAAAATTCTTACGTTACTGTCTGTCGATCAAAGCACAGCCTAAACCATATGTCCTAGAAGCATGAAACTTAGAGGGTATATTCCTTTTATAGTATAAGGGCACTTAGGAAGGAATTCCCAAAATTCAACTCCTAGAGAACGCAGCGGGAAAATTAATTTTGTGTGAAAAAAACTTGACGCGGACAAAGTCGCTGAGCGTTCCTTTAATAAATTACAATAATGTCATTATCAGTGGCTTATTATGTTCAGTTATAGTTATGGTGAACATCAATCCATAGTATTACTGCTACTGCTGTACCTAAATGTCAAGTGATGTACATTTGTGCGTATAAGGTCAAAATTGTTTTGAAGATTTTTGTGTTGGATTCCGACAATAATTACGATGCCTCGATGGCCTCTTATAATTTGATTATTGACTTTTTGTTTCGCTCAGAAGGTCTCCAATTATTTGGAATCGGAAGTAAACATAGTCAGACCAGGTTCCATGCGTTGTCTATACCTACTAAGCTTTAATTTTAAATAAATAAATATTTTTGGACATTTCAGACAGCGCCATCTAGCCCCAAACTACGCAAAGCTTGTACGATGGGCATCAGATGGCTGATAGAATACTTACAGATAATTTCTAAAAACTCGAAGTTGAACTTAGTTTCGTTGACATAACTATGTATTGTAGTCTATTTAAATCCACGTATATTTTCAATGTCGCCTTGTTTTCTTCCCCATGAATTTTAACCAACCTTTGAATAATCAATGCTTTAAGCATAATGTAAAGAAAGTATTAATTGACATGATCATCATCTTAATAGCTAAATCCACCCGCTGACTGCTCTCTTACATTCTTTAGCACGAAATTCTTCCCAATCCTGCACCAATGGAATCCAGTGGTTTCCCGACAAAGTAATAATCAAATAACTTTATTTTCCGTAATAGATTCCGTAACATTAAAAGTACTGGTGTGGTAGCGGTTACAAAATAAAATAACATTACCCTATCAACCATAAAGAGAGTTAAAGTTTTATTCTATTAATTCATAACTTAATTATACCTAGTTTATTCATAAGGTAAACTTACACAACTACGACCCGTCATGGATAAAATGATAGCTCATTAATTGTATACTTCATTAAGCAATTTCTCAGCTATTTCCTTGTAATTGCTGGAGAGACAAACCCGGGGCTTGTAACATAAATATGCAACATAGCAACGTAGGTTGGTACTAACTAGTGTGAACGCGAGACAGCTTACACAGGACTGGTGTTAAGGAGATGTTGCATTGGCAGGAAACTCGCAGAGGACTTGCAAACTTTGAATTACGGATACTTTAAAACTCTTAAATTAATCAGGGGACGTAGCGCCTGAACGATTTTCATTAGACTTAGAATGTATCCAGTTCGTGATGACACTGAAGCCATTCTTTTATGTTATGAAATAATTCAATTTACAAAGATGTTTGGAACTTGTATTGACCCCAACGAACATGACGAAAGTTACCAAATAATTGGAAATAAGGATTAAAAGTACCATAATGCATTTCACTACTATATTTTTAGTTAGGTGGCCACATCTCTTAAGCTGCAATTTTTTTTTTACCTATTTCGTTCCACTGCTGGACAAAAGTGTCCCTGATTGATTTCCAGACATCCCTGTCCCGAGCCATCTCCTCCACCCTCCCTCGAAGGCATCGTGTAAATTTCGTTCGCCGATGGATCACCACCTTTAAGTACTAGTGAATAGTATTCCGATAACAAGATAGCAGAAAGCAGTTTAGAACTAACCACGCACAAGTACACAAGGGACTTGACCTGGATAGCCACGTGTTGCACTTGTGTGACATTGTCCAAACACACTTATAATTATAATAACATACATACATATTATCACGCCCATATCCCTAATGGCGTAGACAGAGCCACAAGTAAACATAAGAAAACTTGCAGCAACTTCTGATTTAAAGTCCCAAGATGGATATGGTGAACCATGGTGACAGGTGATCAGCCCATCGCCCATATAGATTGTCCATCGTTTATTTTATAATAAATAGTAATAAAAAAACCATTTATTTTCTTATTCCTAGAAAATTTAGTTTAATTTAAAATAGGAACCCCTATTTGGGTGAAAGTCATACGCACTTAGGAAGGTTTTATTTAGCATATTTAATCTAATCAGGATGAAAACTAAATTAGTTTTATAACGCTAACCACACACTTAGGTATATTTGATATGCTTTGTAGTCCCAGCTTAGAAATATCTTTGAGAATAATTTAATAATATTGTTAAGATTGTTAGCAATTTACTTCTCATCCATCTCAGAATATCTTTTTGGGATTTTCTTTAAAAGTGAATATTTTTTATACGTATCTGTTGGGTTGAAAGAGAGGAAAAGTATAGATTGCGTTCCAGGTTATCATCCCGAGCATGTCTTAAAAGTCGATTAATGGATAGTATATCGGCTAAGAACAAACCCTTAAATAAAAACAATAAAAAAAAAGGTATAGTATCTCTTCCAACTTGAAGGACCATATATGTATGGGCGATGGGATGATCACCTGTCGCTATACGGTTCACCATTTCCATCTTTGGACTTTAAATTAGGAGTAGCTGCAAGTTTTCTTATGATTACTTGAGGCTTTGCTCACCCCATTAGGGATACGGTCGTGATATTATGTAGGTATTTTTTTTATAAAATTAGGTAAAATAATGCTCTAATTGCTTACGTTAATCCATGTCAAAGATCATGCAGAGACATTTAAACACTTTCGAAAGCAGCCATGATGTATTACACAAGTTACTACAACGCTACAAGTGCAAGCGCCTGACAGTTTACAAAGCCGGCCATATTGTAAACTACGAGTGTGACAGTGACAGCTAGCAAAACGTCACAATAAATTGAGCGGGAAAATAAAGCATTTCGCGCCGTTTGTAGGGCGCTTTGGAGACGTTGTTCGGCTCAGGCGCAGCATCTTGATACCGTTCCGCTGTTCGTGGGAACACTCCACTCCCAACAGTCTAATTTATTACCTAGAACTGAGCCCGTGGAGTAACTACGCCATGGACTGAACATACCTTGTAATGAGACTCAAAATAAATACAAATCAAAGCAAGTATGAGATTGGTTAATCATGTTACTCATAACCACGAACTTCATAACCGACATATCAATGAAGTTTCAACTTTAATGATATTTCGTATTATGTATAAAGTGGCCGTTAAAAGAAATCACTTACAAAATAGTTTTAATTCTATGAGGCAGATACTTGACAGCTTGGTCCTACTAGGATCACACCGGAACAACCGAACGAATACAAAATAGAATGAGTAAGGAATTAACTAGTTCTGCAGTATTGAATGAATTATGAATGAACTATAGATTAGAAAGGTTAAGGCGCGTAAACATTTGAGTCCATAGATTAGTAAGTCCTTGTGTGAACTACATGCCAGTGACGACTCTATACCGTCTGCCGTGGTATCGTAAATCCAAATAGCAAATGAGAGCGCAAAAATTAACTGAAGTAAGTTGTCAACGTAACATTGTAGAGAGTTTTGTAATGTCATGCTAACGCGGAACGGAGCTTAGTTTGAAGTGAACTGGTGAAAAGGGCATCAAGATCGAATGTTTCATGAACACTTTTGGTTGACAAATTCGTGGATCCAAAATGTGAAATATTTAAATTTTTATATTTTATAAATCATAAATCATTTATTTGTCTGTGAACCTGATACATAATAGGTGTTATGTTTATTTGCAGCATTGATATAATTATTGTGAAAATTACGTAGCTGTATTCGATTTGGACTATATTATTACATTTTTTTGTATCTAGTTAACCAGTTCCGCTTCTGGTTAAATTTCCCTCTCCTTCCACACATCCCTTTCTCGTGCCAACTCTTTCCAGCTCTTGCCTCTTCCCTCTTGCCAGCGCTTTTTTGTCTTCCCCCGGCGACGTTTGCCGTCTATAGGCATCCGTTCAGTGGCCATTTTAACCTATCTATTTGGATGCACGCGGGCAATATGACCAGCCTAATCCAATTTCACCTTGGCAACTTTAATGCTTCCGCGATGTCCAATGTTTTTGAGCGCAGCCAGTTGTCCCGAATCCGGTCGATTCTCTTAACCCCACTCCGAGTTTGGACTTTGAGATTCGGCCAATGAATCTTTAGAATTTGGCTTTTAATATAAGCTACGAAAGATTATTTTTACAAAAGTTTCGTAATTTCAAGAAAAAATACTCATTATCTATTTATTAGAATGTATTTCTATTAAATTCAGCTTGCGTCCTTTTTCAATAATTACCGAAAGCATCACGAGTCGGTCATCAATTATTTTCTATCCCAATAAATGCCGTAGAAACATATTTCGCGTTCGTGATGTTTGTTTTGAGCACACAGAGTAAGAAAACTTATAACTCTCCTATATCCTAGAGACGCGGAATGTCATGAAATTGCAATAATGAGTCATTTGAATATCAGTGATCTTGTAAGGTGCGTACCTACTTACAGGTAGGTACTTACAACAAAACTAATCTGATATTGTTGAATTGGTATACAGTAAAGTATACAGCCTCAAGAGCAGGAAAATCTTGGACGAATATTCGCCCAAGAGGAAAACGGATAACCTAGAAAAATATTTTTGTAGTCAATCTAAAGGAGGTAAGGTGTAAATTAATGTGTTTCGTTTGTAGGGAGTAAACTCAGAAATTACTAGGTATGGGTGTTTGTAAGTTTATATTTGGTGGGTTCATCTTACGTGTCGCGTATACACGTCTATAGAAGCGTTGTTTGCAACCCTGATCTACGGCAGTTGTTGCGCAATAGAAGAAGCCACGCTTTATGTATAATCCCGCTTCGTAAATCAGATTAACCGGTAAATTGTAACTATTACTACTGGCGTTAATAAATAACGAACGTGCCCAATGACGCACGACGCCAGTTGACGTTAATCATTTCACAACTAGGATGAGAGGGGGATGGTGACTTGGCTCTGAGCTTGGCTCAGTTTGCACCCAAGGAAAGTACGTACTGAAACCCTTTCCAAGACCTTTTAATGTCGTGTAAATGCGAAAGGTCGAAGAAATCCAAAACTGTAGCGCGTTGGGCCGACGACATCGAAGCGGGAAAAAGCTGGATAATAAACGTACAGAACATCTCAGTAATGGATGACATCAGGCAGAAATGATGATGATGAAGTGAAAATAAACAGATACATTTAAGGGTTATTTTAGCTATTGCTTTAGTTACCATTAGCTGAATCTCCGCTGTTTAACTTAAAATATAGTCCAAAATATTTACATATACCAATTCAATTCAACTTCAGCACGATAGAACCAGTGTTACTTAAAGAACCTCTATGATAATAGCATAGATTCTGGTTTCATAATTGGGATGAAATGGGGATGTTGGCTTGGTTCAGTTTCGACATTGTAAGCGTGCTAGTGTTACTTTGTATTCGAAAGTTTTGCACCACATAAGATCAGGTACTTACATCATAGCCATAGCTACCTTCAAACTCTAACCTTGCTTTTTTCATGTTAAGATGAATCGGGAAGAATGTAAGTTTAAATGAATGAATGAATAAATAAAAATAAATAAATTCATAGGTGGGTACTATTACTACGTAACTGGCTCACACAGACAGAAGTAACCAATTTGACGTATAGAATAGTAAGTTTTGTAAAATATATAAAAAGATAATCATATTTCTTTGGTTTTCGACAAGTTACGTTTTCTCAGGTACGTTCGTTAATCTAAATATGTACATAAAATTCTTACATTACTGAGTGTCTGAAAATCAACGCAGAACTTAAATTAGTCTTAAAAGCATTAAACTTGGAGGGATGGTGTTGTGGTGCACCGGGAAAGTAGTTCTCAAATTTTAACTCCTAGTGGACGCAGGGAAGATGAGTTTCTATGGAATAAAAACTCACGCGGAAGAAGTCGCGGGGCGTTTTACTAGTGGTACATATAGTATTGAAATAGCCAGGCAAATGTATGGTACAAGTGTAGCTAAACGTACGTCTACATCAATGACACACTCAACACGCGCGAATCAAGCCGCGCTGTGTCCATGACTCTAACATCTAGTGCTGTGTCTACAACACTAGCTTTATACTATCATCATCATCATCTTTCTGCTCTTATCCCACTCTCTGTGAGAGTTTTGGCTAATGTGTTTTATGACCGGCCGCCTGTCTGATCTCAACCCTAATTGGGAATACTTGCTTATTGTATATCATCATGTTGGAGAGGATACACCCCTTAGTCGACTTTTACGACATGCTCGGGGAGAGAATATATCTACAAATTCAAATAGCAAATTGTAGAACAAGCTTGCGCCTGCGATTTCGCAGCAGAACAAAAAGCAGCTTATATTTTCAGTAAAATATCTCAAGTTTATTTAAGTAAATTCAGCCTTTACGGCTTCAAAAGAAACAAAAACTACAAACATCCTTATAAACTTTCAGATTTATAATTTAAGGAGTGAGAGAAGCGAGCGGATATCTCAGTGGCAACTTGGGAGATTTGTTGTTGTATGTTTGTGGATATGTTAAAGACTTGATTTTATACTGTAATCTAGACATTATATCTACTCTTATTTTTTATAGAATAGTTTTTTGAAGAATTCTTTACAGACTCTATTGAATTAACTATATTTCACTTTGGCTTTAATTTACCTGTTGTGAACTAACCCTAAAGCGATCCACCATACGGAAATGCGAGCGTAGAGGAATAGCTGTGATCCGATTCGGTGTCGTTGGGAAAGCAAATCGATTCTGCTATTTGTACAGATTTACATTGTTTCATTCCGCAAATGACATACCTACGATTGTTTTCCGTCTAAAAACAAGTTTGGCTTTAATATCAGTATATAAAATACTAATTGATTTTATGATTACAATACGTTACACCAGGGATACTTACTATAGTAGGTACCTACATAATCTATTTTCAGTCTACAAATATATGGCCGTATAATAATGCTAGCTAGAGCAAGAGAAAATGTATGAATATTTAATCAGTAAAATTATATGAAACACGTTGTATACGTAGTCAAATCAATGACAATTTGACAAACGCACACACGATGCATGCAGTATTCGATTATGAAATCGTAACATACCTCTAAATCATAATCCTAGGTATCTCTTTAATATTTGTAATCTCATTCTAGATCGAAAGCGCTCTACAAAAATAAAGGTATATTTCCACACCACGTTATGATACATGGCTACATTTACGACTACAGATAGTTATTGCTCCCAAAACGTCATATAAAAATAAATAAAACATTATCAGATCTTTTGAAAACGACTTGGACAACGAGTTTAATCAACACAACATAAAACTTCTAGAGTCGTTACACATGCGATTGTATGGGCACAGGGAAGTGGTGAACATCTGGTTCTCTACAAAATATTACAAGACATTTCGCTAGTCCTATAACATACAGTTGTACTTATATATATTGCTGTAGCTGTAAATATTGGAAGTAAACGATTTTAGAAGTAGAAATGATAAAAAAAGACGTAGATGTGCTGGTGAAAGCTTTCTGTGAAAATGGAAAGATTGGAATAGGGGAAATTACTAGATAAAGTTGCGGAATAGCAACAGAGATAATATGATTAAGGAAAGATGGTAAGTGACGTTGACTGATTTTAGAAATCAAATGCTGTTGTACATCATGTTTGGTATAAAGAAGGGGATTCCGATAGTTTTTATCCAAGAGCACTTACCCAGCTGTAAAGTTCGCAGGATGTGACGTGGTCATGGCCAAACGTAAACGCAGTCTATATTTTACAAATAATGGTACTCATATAAATTTATCATCTACAAATAAACATGTCAGGTGTAAATGTCCAAGATACAGCCACAATAATGAAATATACTGCGTTATATTCAATCACACGATATTATTATATGTCATTTATTTTTGCTAAAATTATAGGTGTTCTGTGGTTATGATTTACACACTAGGAGATAAGTGGGTGCTGTTTAAGCAGAATAATTTGTAAGTTATTGCTTCTGTGATATGATGTGCTGGTTTGATTGGGATGTGGGACGCGCTTGGTTTGTTGCTAAGACTGATAATCATCGCGACGATAAAGTTACAACTGAATAAACAAGTTAGCAATGGAATTAAAAGAAAATGTTCTACTAAAATCAGATCAAAAATTCCATTGATAGTTTTCTAATTTATTGTTAGATGATATGAGTTAGAAAGGAGTGAATGACATGAGGGCTGACAGAGAGAGTGGGAGAAAAACGAGAGAAGAAAAAAAGGAATGTTGATGATACAAACCGAATAAACATACCACTTAGGTTCATTAGTAAGACCTATCCTTTTAAATATTTTTTCCACTTTTGTATTCAAACTCGAATCAAGTAAGGGGGATAGCAAAACCCTGATCAATTAAACAACGATGGATATCTACAGCAAAAGACGAACACAAAAGATTAAGCTCCAACAGCCTATATTAAGGTATCTGATTGAGACAGGCAGATCCAATATATCTCTTTGGGCGTTAATAGCGTGGAACTATCGAGTACCCTATTATTTTGTCAAGTCGCGGATTTATAGATCGCTCTGTATAACGGTGAGGCAGTTCGCCCTCGAGTAGGGTTCACTTGATTTACTATGTGAATCTATTTAATTATATTAGGTTACATAATATTGCTTGCTGTCAGAACAATAATAGAAATACTAGTACAAAATATGATAATTCAACAAAATTTGTAATTTTTGACATTTTGGCAATTAATTTCATGTACTTCTTTTTCTTGCCATTCACGAGCATAATATATTTGTGTAAGTTATGTACACCGTAATTGTCCAATATATCGGAAATGTATCTTATGTGATTGTGTTTAAAGGTTGTGGGTTCGAATCCAGTCGTGAACAAAAGGGCAAAGGGCCCTCCAATTTTCTCCACTTCTCTTTTTCTATTGCTATTTTTGTCCACAGCTTTCTTCCTATATTCTCGATGAGGGGGTTATCAACTATGTGCATTCTAAGTTTTAGCCGAATCAGTTGAGCCGTTACGCCGTCATTGTGGTACAAACATCCTCACAAACTTTCCGATTTATAGTAAGTTCGTTCTCTTGTGACGGAGTTTCTAGGCCGCCTAAAGGTCCCCGTCATGGCTTAACGACTTAAAAGCCGGGATCGACGATTTAACGTGCCCTCCGAAGCAAGGAAGCGCTCAGTTTGTAATGCCACTTGCGGTCACCCATCCTAATTGTGACCGCGCTCAACGTTGTTTAACTTCAACGATCAATCAAGTCTAAGCAAACTACGTCACGAGCGCTTCGATTTATAGTAGGATAGGGTTTCAATATGTTGGGAACCACTACACAGAACAGCGTTTGTTCTCACAACTGTCCTCTCCGATTAGCCCCTGATAGCGTTTAACTAAAGGTTATCCGAGACAAAACAATTTGATGTCGGCAATGTATGGGGCCTGCTCGCACAATTAAAGGAAGCTGTGATTTAGGGGATCGTCTGATGTTTATAGCGATGGTCTCAGATTGCGATTGCGGAACCCTGATGCGGATCGTTGTGTTGTATGGGATGCTGTGGTTGTGAAGCGTCGAATCGTCTGTAAGTTTTACTTGGCTTTGATCAAGAGCAGGTTTTATAAAACAATTTTCAACATAGGTAAGTACTTCTACAAAAATCTAAGGAATTTTTTACCAAGATAAGGATGTTGTGGACCAATGTGCTAGTAAAATGTGGACATGTGCGCATCGTCATGTTTGGACGTCTTTCAGACTACACCTTCAACATAACCAAATTCCTGGAGAGGCTTACCATCCTAAGCCTGTTTGTTATATATATTTCAAAACTATTGGTCTCCACCCGTTTCATAACCGAACCATCATCATCATCATCTTTTCCCTACCCTTTATGTGAGGTCGGCACAACATGTATTTTTCTTCCATTCCTCTACCAGAAGTCATTTCAACACTCACTCCTTTCTTACTCATATCATATTTCACGTAGTCCATCCATCTTTTCTTTGTCCTACCTTTACTCACATAACTTTCCATTTTTCAACACTCTTCTCGTCACATGACATTCTTCCTTTCCATAATCGAACCATTACCACAAAAAAAGGAATTGAAGCTTTATCAAAGTTTTATAGACAAATATTTTGCTTGCTTTTTATATTATCACGCAGTATCCCTAATAGGGTGGGCAGAGCCACAAATAAACATAATAAAACTTGCAGCCACTTCTGATCCAAACTCCCAAGATGGATAATGGCGAACCACGGTGACAGGTGATCAGCCCATCGCCCATATAGGTGGTCCATCATTTTGGAGAAAATACTATCCCTAGGTCGCCTTTTACGACATGCTCGGGGAGAGAAGCAGCTGGACGCATTCTATGCTTTTTCTTTACTTCCAGTCTAGCAGAGAAGTACGTACTTTTGCTTTTTTATGCCGGGAAAGTGACGATCCGTTTATAGAACGGAGTAACCGAGAAGACCAAGCCATACATATCTATAAAATATGTATGGTTATAGTAGACAAGTGCTCCAGTTGAGTTTAATCAAACAGCGAGATTGTTGCAACGACCGCAGTGAATAGCACAAGAGCACGTAACGAGTGATTTCACAGCGCGCATCCTTTCGCCACGCCTGTCGCTCGATCAATCCGCTAGAGATGTGTGCTATGCATCGATATTGCTGCAATATCTCTTATACAGTGACGAGCTCGGCGGCGTGGCGGGCGAATGCTTTGGCTGAGACGCAAGAGGCGCGTGTTCAAGTCCCGCAACAGGAGAAATGTTTGTATGTTCTGCAAATATTTCTTCCGGGTCTGGGTATTATATATTATAAGTATGTTTTTACAAAAAAAAAAGAATATAAGTAATCTATCAGAGGACGCACAGAGAAGATGGAGCTTGTATGAAAAAAAGCTCAACGCGGACAATGGGGCTGTCTTTAGGCGTAACCAGACTACATAAAATAGTTTTAAAAGTCTTTATTCAAATACGTAATGCTTCTAGTGAAAAGGTTTTCCCATCCTTACGCGTAGTGGATTGGCTGCGCTCGCGCATACGACAGATTTGTTGCATCACACGCGCGACAATACGGTGGATCGTGTTACACCGTCCTAAATCTCTTTGTTCTTTGAATTGCAGTCTCCTAGTGAACGTTTCTGGACTATCGTGGTTTTAATATTACATGAATTATTTAATACTAGCTGCAGCCTGCGGCTTCGCTAGCGCGGTACCCGGATAAAAAATAGCCTATAATATGTTAATCCAATACATGTACTATGTATATTCCAAGTTTCATTAAAATCCGTGATTCCGTTCAGCCGTTTAGGCGTGAAAGAGTAACATGTGTACATCCATACATACAAACTTTCGCGTTTATCGAAGCCGCGATCGGCAGCTAGTAACTATATATTTTTTTAGGTGATTATGAGTGTATAGAACAGCCTGACGCGTTAAAAGACTTTTTCGAGTAGTATGAGTTACTCGTGATCGCGATATGAGGGTATATTCAAAAACGTGTTTTTTTTTGTGAATGAAAGGAGTAAGCTGTGTTGGTCAGTAAGCGACAATGCAATGTTTGGACACGCAGTTCGCGCGACAATGAGCGTCGATCGCTGATAAGATGTTATCGATGCCACGCGCCAGTACTAAGCCCGTGAAATTCAACGCGATTTATGTAATGGCAACCTGGATTAATTACTTATTAAATTGGGACACAACAAGCTCTCGAGGAGTAGTTTGTTTTAGTATTGCCATGGAAACAAGACATTGCTTTTAAGAGCGACGTAATCTCTGAGCAAAGCTTTCCAACATGTAGGTACGTTTGGGCGTTAAATTATGGTAAATAATAATGAATTCCGTAAAGGTAAGTAAATAATAAATACAGTCGACTAGATCATCATCATCATCATCATCATCATTTTTCTGCCGTTATCCCACTAGGTGGGGTCGGCACACCATGTTTCCCTCCTCCATTTTCTCCTATCACTCGTCATCTCAGCACTCACTCCTTTCACACGCATATCCTCTTTCACACAATCCATCCATCTTTTCTTTGGCCTTCCTCTAGCAGTATATCCATCCACATTCATATTCATCAGATTTAGATGGCTGATGGAATACTTATGAACTTTTTTTTGTAAATACATACTTATACTTACAATACTACATAATCCAGGTCCGAAAGAAATATATGCAGAACAAACATTTCTACCGTAGCGGGACTCGCCCGCCACGCCAGCGAGGTCGTCCGAAATGATTTTCCTTTTTCGACAGTCAGCGTTATAAAACCTGTTTTCAAACAATTACCACAAAAATAAACATCATAATTACAACGATACAATATACTAGCCAGATAAATCTCGGACTGACATCTGAAACAATATGAGTTTTTGTTGTGGCATAGGAATGACACCGCGATAGCGTCTCATTGTGGAGTTCTTGACAGTCGTTAGATAGAGTCAATTCGGTTTTATCGAGTGATGTATCACTCGATTATGAGGTTCGATTCTGTGCTCCGGATGGAGCTGTATAGCTGGTATGAAGCAATCAAATATCGTTGGTTTATGCCCGAGTGAGATGTTCTACCATTATGAAGACTGATTATACCTAGGTCTAACCGCCTAGCCTTTGCAATAAGTTCATGCAGTTCCCAGCATTTGAGACGAGAGTAATTTTTTACTTGAAAACAAGAAATGTAAAAGAAATCGGTTAAAACATAAAAAACTAGTAAGGCCTTTTATCATCTATAGTAGATGATTTATACAGCGTCAGGAGGCAACTTTTACCTTCACAAACGGGACGCTGCAGTGCCCGGGACGAATTAAGATGGGAGTAGGCTTGCCCAGCATCTATTCCATCCTCTCAGCTTAGTCGGCCTTGTCCACAATAAAGACATGGTCAAAGACATGGTCGTGGACTAAGCCGCGGGTTTCCTCATATGTTTTCCTTCGCCGTTTGAGAGAACTGGTATAGCACACATACATTTTTCGCACAGAAAACCCCATTGGTACACGGCTGGATTTAAACCCACGTCCTTAGGATCGGTAGACGGGGTCACTACCAACTACACCACCAGTGCTCTCTTAAAACAAGAGAAATATATAAATCCTGATAAAAAGTTTATTTTATTTTAACTAACCTACATTTTCCAGCTAATCATTAACAAATATCTGAGTGACGACATTGTGCGGGCATAATAACAGAGTTGCATCGATCAGTCATTTCTGTAAGTAATGTGGGAAAGCCTGTAACTGCCTTTGTCCGAAGTGGCGGCACAGCTGCGCATGCGCACATATAAATCATATCCATACTAATAATAGCTTATCTAAATTAGGACGGACGCTCGTTTAGATCGTAATTAGGGGATCCTCTTTAGATTTTTTAAGCACTTCTGATTAAGATCACTTTTTATTCGTATAAAATATTCCATAGCTGCATAGTCTTGGCGTAAGTAAGTCCTTCAAATTCCGCTAACCATCTCGGATCAGTCAAAGTGTTCCACCGTTCTTTCCGGAAGGCTTTGAGATCGTCCTGCCAACCTTTTTTTGGCCGGCCAAGATGTTATGGCGTTAGCCCATCCGACTAACGTAGCGAATAATGATTAATCATGACTAATAATGAATACTGCTATTTTTCCTGATTCACCATAGATCACATTTTTTTATCTTATTATTTATACAGAACTATAAGCTATAGTTCTGCTGAATCCTTTTAAACGTACTAAAAATCAGCAAAGCATAAACGAACACTTCTCAGATTAGAAACTTAAGTAAATCGGCTCCAACCATTCTCGAATATCATTAAAACGATGTGATTTGCCGCAAATCTTAATACACACAGGGCTAAGCTAGCTAAATGGTCCGATGCCGCCTTATTTGGAGTCTCTGGCTACCCAAAATGTATCAACATGGCCTGATCTTGAAGTTGGACGAAAGGTCGGAGACCTGTGAGATAGGAAGCGTAGGTTTTAATGTTATAATTTATTTCTATCGGTTCTAGTTAATCATTTAAGGCGTGGGTTTTGTGTGTCTGTTTGTTTCAGTGAACTAGTTTCACAATTTACTTGTTTTAGATTTAGAATTAAAATGTAAAATATCCTAACGATCTGTCACCGCTCTTACACATCCAATGTAAATGCGAAAATTTCTAATTCTACTAATATTATAAATGTGAAAGTTTGTAAGGATGTGAAGATGTGTGGATGTGACGATGTATGTTTGTGCCTCAACCACGCCGTAACGGCTGAACGGATTGGAATGAAACTTGGAATATACATAGTATGTGTGCTGGAATAACATATAGGCTACTTTTTGTCCGGATACCACGCGAGCGAAGCCGCTTGCGTAAGCTAGTAACACATATTGCTTGGGTATCAAAAACTTCTCACACAATTTATTTTTGGTACAGATTCTAATGAGTAAAATGTTGAGTTATATGATACTGTATTAGGATTATTCTAAACAAGCATTGCAATTTAAATAATTAAGTTTATGGCGATTCCAAATAAGGAAACATAGCAGCATAGATCCATATAATAAGTAGCTACAAATACACGTGTGGTGCGTTTTGCTCCAATATTAGTGCCTACAATGTGCAGAACACAAACTAGAAACGAGATTATGTTAGACAATTTATCTATGTCCAGCCACTCTACTACAAGCATTAGATACTGCAGATCAATGAGGTGAGAAGACAACATGTAAGGTTACAAAAGTTTGGATTGCTAGATTGTCCACCCCGTTAATGATACGGGCGTGATAATAATGTACCTATCTAGATAGATAGATTATTTATTTGGCACACAAAACACAGCACAGACAGAATGACAAAAACAATTAAAGGAAAAAAAAAAGAAGTAAACACAATCTTACTTCTTACTTATATTATAAATGCGAAAGTTTGTGAGTTTGGATGTTTGGATGTTTGTGCCTCAATCACACCTAAACGGCTGAGCGGATTTGAATGAAACTTGGAATATACATAGTACATGTACTGGATTAACATATAGGCTATTTTTATCCGGATACAACGCCAGTGAAGCCGCGAGCGGCAGCTAGTAATAGTATAAATAAGAACGTAGGTAGATATTTGGCTGCATATCTACCTAGATATGCAGCCAAACATCCACACAAGTCCCTACCTACCTGCTAGTATATGTATGTATTGCTTGAGCGAGCGAGCATCGAATATTACTTGTTGTCTACATCCGCAATTCATAAGGCTTCATGCTTGACGAATTTGGTATTCGCGGAAAAAAGAACTTTTCATTTCACACATTAGGTCTTTTTTTATTAACTTATTTCGTCCCACTGCGGCAAAAGCCTACCCCATATATTTACAGACAAAGGTTTGAGTCAAACAAAATGTTATATTGACTATGTACTATGTGGTTCGGATGTTTAAAACTACTCGTAAAACAAAAGCAGTCCTGCGAAACTGCGCATAATGGTGTTACACTAGTTACATTTATTAATCACTGTGTACAGACAGATCCAGTTCAAATATCGAACGCTTTCGGCCAAGATATTTTGTTAAACGTAAACTTATCGATACGATCATCGATTATCGACAGATGTCGATTACGAGATCGATACTGTCGATAGATTTACCTAATGTGTACACGGGGCTGACTTTGATGTAGGAAAATTGTTTTGTGCCCTGACGCGGAGTAGTAGAGTTATAGAGTAGGAAGAATGCAAAAGTATAATATCTAGACTGCGGTGAGCGAGTATTTTAAGCAAATAATGTACCTACACCTTTCTATTAGAGGTATATTACTTTTTACTCGACTACGACGAAGCAAAAAGGAAGGTTATGATTTTCACCGGTATGTAGTACAGGTAGCACCTACCACAGATATTGTGCACCTCGGCAATTTTCGTCTAGCTTCTGACAAACGAACTAACGCGATGATGATTATGTAATACTAGCTGCCGCCCGCGGCGTCGCTCGCGTGGTATCCGGATAAAAAATAGCCTATAGGTATGTTAATCCAGTACATGTACTATGTATATTCCAAGTTTCATTCAAATCCGTTCAGCCGTTTAGGCGTGATTGAGGCACAAACATCCAAACTCACAAACTTTCGTATTTATAATATATAATGATTATGTAATATTGAGATGTGACAATAATTATGTAGATGCTTTTTTTAAGGGTGGGTTCTGTTATTATTTTAATAATATTAGTTGCATATTCGGACAAATTAGGTTTTCATACAAAGTACGGAGTTTGCCGCGGTGCACAATATTCATCGTACTACTGTATGTCCATCTGTTCCCTCATAACTTCTAAACTACTTCTCATATTTTGACAAATGAGGTATCGTTGGAAGCGTCTTGATCGCTCTCTGGTTATAGGCTATGTGACGAATATATTGTTAGTTGTTTGCTTGCATGCACCCGATATAAGTATGTGTAAGTTTAGTTTATAGATATTACAGGCTCTGCAAATTACGAAATTAAGCCGTGGTCGTATACTCTAACAAAACAATCATAAGCTTTTAGCAAAGTGGCATATGACCACGAATTTGACTACATAACAATTTCAGAAGGGAATATTTTCTTGTTTTATATCTTTTAGAGCGTGATTTTTCAGTAGTTGAGTCTTAATTTCTGGACTTACTTTTTATACACATTAATACTGCAGATATTTGTATACAATGTAACGTAATCTAGCTATTGGATTTTTGTGCCTAAAATATAAACATAAGCATTTTATGGAAACCCAAAAATGGAAAATACCATAAAACTAAGGCTTCCACGGCAATCTAATCCCGTAATATATGAGTAGGACATGAACCTGGCTTTTAGGTCACTTTTAAAAAGCGCTAGGTTTTTCCCACGAGCACTGAAGCCTTTGTTTCTATAGACATGCCCTATGCCCTAGCCAAAATGCAAAGCTCATCGATAATGGAATTTGCATAGACCTATCACAGAATATTATCATTTGATGTTTTAATTAAGAAAAGAGGCAGTTCAGGAAAAATGGAAGTGATAAAATCAACAGAGACAATATGAAGAATGATCATTATCTAATAAAATTAATAACATCTTATACCCTAATTTAGAACATAACCATGAAGATGGTATAACATGATCTGTAATTTGTAGACGATAATTAAAAAGGGTAGTACCTAGAATCAAAAGTAAAGACGAAATATTTGTAGATCAAACATCGATTACTACATGTTTATTGAAATCGAAACCCATCGATAAAATGTCAATCGATATCGACAAACATGCGCCTCACTCGGCTACCGTAAACGTGACCGCTCGCGACAAACTGCGCCGTGACGCAGCCTGATATGTCGCCGATACTGTTACAAATAAACTAATATGCACTTTATTTTTAAATACATAAAGCCTAAAACCGAGCGACGATCTCAACATATTTCGAAACACCCTGCATAAATTGATACCACACTAAAATACACGTTATTACAATAGACATAGAGCTCAAAGCCTACGAAGACATACCAACAATATTTCAGGACACTCTGCATATTTCGTTGCCAACAATAACATCTTTGTCTTGCATGGTCTTAAAGTCGACATTGTTATAACTAAGGTTTAGACAAAATTATAATAAATTATTTACACATTTATATATTTTGAATTTTCATTATGATAACAACTTCATTTTAATAATCTGGTATATCCCATTGTGCCGAACAGTGCTTTCAGTCAGTCAGATATCAGTTAAGTTTTCAAATACATTGGTCTCTTGATAAAAACCTTAAGAAATACACTTCCTATAGTTTTAATATTCAGGACCAGTTTTACCAACACAATAAATAAATCAAGCAACTACGTCCATTCTGAGAAAATTTCTCACAAACCGCTACTTTCGTAAATCTCTATAACACTACCGGAGAGCGATCAATTTACATCAATCAATCGGTAGAGTTCCCTATCCGCCGTTTATCTAATTTAATTCGACACACGGCAACTACTCGGTACGAAAGCGAATCTACGCGAATGAATCAGAACGAGCAAGAATGAAAACTTTAGGAAAGTGATAAAGGTGTTTGGAGAATTTGCAAACAAAATTCTAAAAGCTTTAATAGATCGCCTTGAACAAGTATTAGGATAGATTTTACTTTTATCGTACTTATTATATTGAAACAACTGTTTTTCTAGGAAAGTAAAAAATGTAAAGTTACTGTGAACAAATTCACTATTAAAGCTCTGCGACTGGTCACAGTCTGTCAGCAAGTGGTAAAGTTCGTTCGCTCGTCTGGAATCCCCCTAAGGGTCTGTTGTGATCCACATCATTCCGTCTACATTCGATTCAATGTGGTCCAACTATATTTTAATCTGTGGTTTAAAGCGGAGACGTATGACCTTATTCATTGAGTACGTTGAGCGTTTCACGTATCTTCTACTATCCAATTATCCGGCAAATCGATGTACCGGCGATATAAAGAAGTTTGTTTGACGATATTGAATCTTTGTTTACTTATTTAGTTACGAGACTACTTAAATTGACCATCCTCTGGTTTTTTACTTTCTTTTGGGGACACTGACGTTTCTTTGCTTGGGTTAGTTTAAGAGTATTTTTGACAAAGATAAAAAAACAGCGTATATATATGGAGGTTGGATGAAAAAGTTTGCTGTTCGTAAAATTACATTTTAGTCTACAGCCTAATCGGTAGATAACAAGACTGCCTCTTTCGATTCAGCAAGGTTGGTTTCTTAGCAAGCTGTTTTTGACATATAGCCAGTGATGATGATAAACAGTGTTTGATAATAAGCAACATAAATACGAGGTTGTTTAATTATGTGTCGATAGGATCAAGTAGGTGTTAGCTTAGATAGTCCACAGTAAGTGAAACTAACCAAACAAGAAATTAATTTAATCTGTACAAGTATTCGCACATAATTAATTGAAACGATGTTCTTGACATAGTGGTTTAAGATTGAGAAGATTTATTTATAGTAAGTAAGAGTTTCGAGATAGTAATTATTAGTTAAGCGACAAATTGTCAATTTATCAATATGGTATTTATTTATCTTGGAATATAACACCTGGACTGATATATAGTTTTATCGGGAGCCTTCGACAGTGTTTGCATACTGGAAAATTACCGATACATAATTTACATCAAGTTTAATTGCATTATAATACTAGCTATATCTGAACACGACTGAGAAAACCTAAAGGACACATAAAATATATCAGATATCCATTTTAAAACTAATTTGGAGTACAGCAGGGTCTAATGCTGGGTTATCTTTTATTACTATTATACAAGCTTATTATATGGCTTTTAAGAACTTGCGTTGCATTATGAGCTGCTCCATATGGTGGCAAACAGACATCCGTATTTTCAAAAAAGATATTGAAAATACTGAACCTAACCTAGTAAGCACTGCGTTGCCTTACATATTTTATTCGAAGGTTCTGTCAATTATTTGTACCTATCGGCTTGTTAGCCTGTGATGGATCTCGAGAGAAGCTGGTCTCGTATGTTAGTTAAGTCAATGTGTAAGCTGTTTGGAGTGAGGTCAGTAGATCTACAGGCCAATTCAAGCTGAGCAATTGGACTAGATAGATTTATTTGTATTGGCCGTATTGGTCGACTGTTGTCTTAGGCAGTGATGACTAGAACATGCCTTTGACCAGGATTGAGATTTAGAGCAAGCTTTTTAGATAAATTGGAATGCTGAAACAACCAACTACTTAATCGGTATTAACCGATTAACAATGTGATGTCCGTGAAAAAATATGCTGTGTCATTTGTTTTAGAAGAACTTTTAAAATAATTACAACAAGGTTATACGAAGATAGTCATCTTGCTCTTCTTTTGATACTGCTCGTCGATCGTTCCCCAAGATACCTAATTTGTGCTGGTGATCCTATATCTACTCAGTTATCTAAAAGCTCAGATGGTTTATGGTGACGTACGTCGAATATCATACCTTATGTTTCAAAAATGATAAGTCCCTGACAGCCACCTTTCTCCTAAAGACATTGATCTCGTTCTGCAGCACCTCCATGGTGGATATGTCCGTAAACCCTTGCTCTTGCAGCGCTAGGCACGTCCGCTGGACCTGCTCGATGCACGGCGAGAACGAGCAGAATCTACCACCTGGGGACAAGCAAAGTTCAAGTAAAGAAGATCTGACCTCTAAGGGTTAAAATTTGGTCGTGCACAGTTATACCGGCATGTCGTAGAACGTAAAAAAAAGTTTGAAAACATGTGTCAAGTGCACGAATGGAGCATTTGAAATTTCCACACTGGTTCGAAAGAACTAAGTGACACGACTAATAATAGTAGTACTTTATAGTTAGTAGTTTTATAGTTAAACTAGCCTACAAGTCTACTCTATCTTATTTCGTCCCGAGCAATACAGGGTCCCGTTTGTGAAGGTAAAAGTTGGTTCCTGACGATGTATCATCATCATCTACTATAGATGGTAAAAGGCCTTAGTAGTTTTATGGTTACCAGCTTCCTCCTTCGCTCGCGGTACCCAGATAAAGAATAGCATTAGTTTTAGCCAACAACACTAATTCCCGGTTTCCATATTCAACAAACGGGTAGGATTACCATGTCAACGTTGAATTTTTGTCCAATGCTTGTTATTTAGACAGGTAATGTTGCTGGACTGGGAGTAAAGAAAAAACAAACAATGCGTCCAGGCGTTCAGACGGTTTTAATCGCCAACGTTATATGAGTTGATAACCAATTCTCACAATGAATACTAAAAATACTGATGCAAAATACTGAAAAGCTGCTTCTCTCCCGATCATAGCTCCCCGACTAAATCGGCCTTACTTACATTGTTACCTACCGACACTAGTGGGTAGTAAATATGTATAGAATTAATCAGATTGTCTAAAGCCCACGCCTATGTATTAAACTAGGTGGGTCAATACGGTCACTACATTAATCTGACCCCACCTTAAGTAAAATTCCGACCACATTTTTGACATCTTATCCTAATCTAGCCGTTCCTTTATGCTTTACATAACAGGTATCAATTGACACATCAATTCTTATCGATTGCTAAAGCTTAGGCAAGTAAAGTACATCTAAACTCTAGGTCTGAGTTTCTCGATTTTTCTTTTGAGGTATCATAATGGCTTTTTTTAAGTAGAGACTAGCGACTCTATGCATGTATCATCTACTGAAAAATTAAACAACAACTAGAGCTTTTTGTCTTCAGTAGGATTGTTCGAACACAAATAATGTATTCATAGACCAAAGACCACCAACACTTCATAGCTTTATTTTAAACATTCACACTTTCAAATGTAGCATTCGAATCAAGATCACTTTTAAAAGTATAATGGCTTCATTACCTCAATTGAGTCGACTTATGCCTTAACTAGCTGACCCCGCGAACTTCGTATCGCCTTAAAATTAATAATTCAAGTGCTTGTAATTTAATATGAACTTTATACCATAGCAATAAAGCTCAAATTGACTACGTTTTAGTTACAAATCATTTGTATGGGAAAAAGAAAAGGGCTATTTTTAGGGTTTTTCCAGCAATAATTCTAATTTTTCTCGCCGTAAAAACCATCCTTGAACTTCAACGAACATTTTAAAAAAAGATTTGGCCAAATTGGTCCAGGCGTTGTTGAGTTATGCGCTTACCAACACATTTTGCGATTCATTTTTATACTATATAGACTTCGCGCACGACCGCTGCGTAGGGAGCCGACTTCGCGACTGAGCCGCGCGGGTACCTTACTCATAGATCTAAACTCCCCTCCCGCACGCGCACCCCCGCCTTGGTGACGCCCACTTCGCAACGGGCCGTGCAGCAGAAATCGTAATATTTTAATTTCGCCATAACTTCAAAACCAAACGTCCAATTTTAATCATTCAAAGACCAAATATTATCTCCATAAACTGTTCTTAGTGATGAAATCATTTATTTTGATAAGGATTAATAGCATGAGTAAAATAAACGCGTTTAAATGTAGTCCAAAAAAAATTCAAGATTTTTAAATAAAAAAATGGTTGCTGTGCCTCACTCGACATAGATGGGTATAGTGTGTCGCGGACTTTTTTGTAGATATTTATAAGATCTACAATTAATTAGAACATTTTATGGTTCTATCTTTTATAGTTTAGGCAGCGTACGCAAAATAAGTAACTTTTCTGGTTGATTTTTTACACCTTGTGTCCGAAAAACCCAAATATCTTACGGAACCCTATTTTTTTCCAAAATAAAATATAGCCTATGTTACTCGTGGATAATGTAGCTTTCGAATGGTGAAAGAATTTTTAAAATCGGTCCAGTAGTTTTTGAGCCTATTCAGTACAAACAAACAAACATACAAACAAAGTTTTCCTCTTTATAATATTATAGTGTAGAAAACACGTAATACGTCGCTCCGGTTATATCATTCTGGCACGCGATACACATTTAAAATTGGAACAATTTTTAATTCCGACCCCCGCTGAGCAGCGCCCGCTCCACTGAGATTGGCAGACTGAGTGACGTTCGCTGTCCTTATTGGTCGATAAGATGTGACAGATAACAGGCCGGTAACATAAAAGAAGTCGCGTCTTTTCCGTAGCATTTCGGACTTTTCAAAAAAAAAGGTTGTATCTTGACGCGCGGTCATCTTGCATAGCCCATCTATCACATGGGAATGAAAACATCTGTCCGCATTTTTTTTTGTGGTGGTTGTTTTATTTCGATTGTGTAATAGCGAGGTCGATCGCCCCTGGCGCGTTTCAAACATTGTTACTTGGTCGGACGGGTCCTGACGCGGCAGAGAAATCCTTTCGGACATTATCGACTCCTACCATTGTGATACGGGGCACAATACGCGATGGACGATAGTGTAGCGGGTTGGACTCCCTATCTTTCATCTCCGATGCACAAATTGAAATTGTACTGTTATGAGATCACAGTTAACGAATTAAAAGGGTACGGCGACTACAATGAACGGTTATAGGAGACCTACAGGTGTGTTTGGAGCATTAGTTTGGAAAATAAAATGCTCAAACAGTAGTAAAAACCTTAAGAAAATACTAAGACGAAAGTTGGTCTCTATAGATTCCTCTGTATAGGTATTTCTATAAAACGTAACGTCGCGAGATCTCAGTTCGGGGCGAAATGCAAACAACCATCAACTATTATTGTTATATCGATGTAGTTTAATCGCTAAGCTTTTCGTACAGCTAGTTTAATAGGCTGACAGTATGGCGCCATTACGCCCAGTTTGGAAAGTCCCTCGGCCGACAATAAGGTTAGTCATCATATTGGGAGGTTGCGACACCGGGTCAGGGCACAGGAATGCCGGCTAATTGACAGATCGTTGAGGACGTCCACCTTTGAGATATACCTATGTTCAAGTAAAGATTCAAAAAGAAATTGCTTGTTTATGGTATTTTAGCGAGATTTCATGTTCTTGTTTGTCGAATGACAGTATTTTGATTCCCAAACAACGTTTCCTTCCAATCGATTTGTTAAGAATAGGTGTACTCTAGTACAGAGTCAGCACCAAAATTTGTGCACTTTTTTACCCAGATTCTACTCTTTTTCTTAATGAAGGAATACACATATGTATGTTTACATATATATACCCACCTTTTTTAAGCTTCTCTCTTACCTCAAAGGTTTGTTGTTACTTTTTAATGTCTTGTTTGCAAATGTCTCTATGAACAATACAGAATTTTATAATACCTTAAGTTTTTTGTCGATTTGACCCTACAGTTTAAACCTATACAGATTTGTCTGGTAGGTAAGTCATAACAGGAGGTTGCAACACTGGGTCAGGGCACAGGAATGTTGTCTAATTGACAGATGACTGAGGACGTCCGATCGATGTGTGCTAAGCATAGTCAAGTTCGGTTAGCTCATTGTTGTTCGTGCTCATATTTGGAGAAAATCCAGTTGACTGGCTACGTTCCAGCTTAGCTACTTAGAATGATAAAAATATGCTGAGGATGAGGTCTTGTTGTCACACATAAACGCCTAGAACTTGTGTACTCAGTTTGTTTATTTTCGAAATAAAAACAATAGTATCTATTTAAAATTAATATAAAATTCGGATCGATGACGACGCGCGTCCTGGGTGCAAACTCAAGCTAAGTGACGAGAGATTCTGCTGCACGCGAGTGGAAACGACTTGCATCTGTCTTTATGTCTATCTAAACAAGCATTATGCTCAAGTTTTAAGGTTCATTAACAATTTTTCCATCGAAAACTGCTAAAAATCCATACCAGATTCCCTAGAGTAGCATGAGTAGGTTTTAAAATAAGACCCTTAATTTCTGTGTTGCATAATTGATTTTACAGACTGGATATCTGATGTAACTTTTTCTCTTTTACGAAAGAAAACATAAGGATTCATATGTCCAAACGACACTGAAGTATATGTATGCTCGTATAGTATAAACATCCTCACAGAGCTATAGATGACAAATCTTATAAAAAACTACTCAGGCAGCCAGCAGATGGATTAAAAGATCTCGAAAGACATAAAGTGGATCAGTGGTTGCAAGATTGCATGAAGATCATATAAAGACTGATTTACAGACTGTTACATTTTGTAACGTATAACTGAACGTTACGTAACAATGGCTTTGTGCTGTAAATACTCCCATTCAATCACTTTGTTGTACCTACGAGTATCGTAGAGATGGGATTGATTCAAGTTTTTTTTTTATCGATAGTTTTGTAGAGACCACACGCATTCAAATTTAAAACATTTATATTTTGATCAACAAGGCATTTTCCGTACTTTTATGAAACATTGGCGGACATAAGAAAAATGAAGAGCAATGATACAAAAACTTGAAATGCAAATCTAAAAAAAAATAGGTTTCGAGGAGTCCGTAGATTTAAAAAAATTTAAGGTGTGCTCTCGTGATGATCTGTGAGATGTATACAGGAAATTAATAAATGTGAATATGGTAGAATAGTCATAAACTTTTGTCTATTAACTTAAACTTCATCGATGTTTGCATCACCCAGTCCTACATCCGAAGGTATGACAATAGCTTGAGCCGCGTCACTAACAATACTGGACAAGTCATTGATGTATTAGCGTAGATAACGCGGTGAAATCATATGTGCCCTCCACCGTAATGAGGTCGGCCGTACAAACGGTATTGTTCTTTAGATTAACCGATTAATTATTTTTGAATGGTAAGACGCAGCTGCATTGGGGGTCGATGGCTGATATTGATTTGGCCAGTGGCTTTACCTACAATAAAATTGAATTGAATTTCGTAAATAATATCAGCCGAAAAGATAGCATGACGCAGGCCTTGGGGTGACCCAAAAGCTCACGTCAACAGATTTGGCTTGTAGGATTCTAGCTAACAGTATAAGCCATAGATATAGTTTTTTGGTGGTAGCAGTCTCTAATCATCTAAGTATCTATGAGTACTTGAAATCTTCAAATCATGGTAGACCTTGCGAACTAAAAATGAAGAATCTTTCAGATGACCTAAAACGCAAAACCGTTTCTGCGGTTCTGTATTTTAGCATGACTATTGTCAGATTTGCCATGACACATAAAATTTCCTAGGCAAATGATTTCCTTCAATATCTCCTACATCTTAGTCATTGTCACCTTTGGGTGTTTGTAGATAAAAGGCAGGTTTCTCCATTATTTTGCCATGTTGCATCCCGCGTGTGGTGCTGGGCGTCGTCGCCAGGGTGGCCCGCGCATGCGTCCGCCCCGCCCCAGCCTGCGGGCGCGCGCCTTTCCAAGGCACATAGCTCGTAGGGTTACCATGGTGAATAGCATGTAAAATAAAAGCTTACGGCTATACCCTTCGTGATAGATATCTCGCCGCTCAAGATTCAGAAGACCAGGGTAGATGACGTATTTACGGATGCATTCGATAGTGTTAAAAGAGATTGCACCTAGATTGCTCAATTGTGGTCAGATTTCACGATCTTCTAAATATTGATAAGTATGGATATGTTTTCAGAGTTGACGGACTTCAGCTATTTTACAAGCGAGTTGGTAGTATGCTAGATTTTTTTCGTTTCAGATTACAAAACATATATTTTTTTACAAGATATGATTTTGTTTAGTCTGCAGTGACATCCCTATTGCAACTATTACAAACACACCACCTATAAGCCGAATGTTGTAATTTAATGTAAACAATCCTGGGAAATGGCGCGGATTGTGCTGTCAAACAAACAAACATAATTTCAATTTAATATTATTTGCATTAAGAGAATTATCGCTGCGAAGTTATGTGTTCAGAGCCGGGAGATATCGCTTATCTATGGGACGCTAATTTACACAGGTTTATGGGATGACAACTGAAAGTGGGGCACGGAAGACTTGTTTAATGGTATAACAGCAAGTATTGGAAGCGACAAGTGATTTATGAGAAACGCCGCGACCAAGTCTGGAAAAACCAAGAATACGTCAATACCAAGAATAATGGCATAGCTTATGAACATATAAATTTGTTCTCTCATCATCTTAAGAGATAGTTTCAATACGACGAAAACGAGTTATGAAAAAATACAGTCCGAGCCAGGTCTAATACCAGGAAGGCACGATCCAGGATAACGCAGTTCCCAGTACGGCTTCAATTAATTTAAACTGCATTCGTTAATTTTATTAATGCGACGTTCTCGCTGAATCTACCATCGTAGATGCCATCGCGAGGCTCTTCTCATTTTCGAAATTAGCAAATGGATAAAAAAAGGCCAACCGCCAACAGAGTGGACAAGATAAAGAAATATACGGAGAGGTGGCTGCGTTCGAGGCTCCAGATAACACCATTAACGCCGAGTAGGTTGCTCTGCAAAACAATAGAAAGAGACACTGATATCTTCTCCGACCCAAAATGCATCAACCCCCCGAACCATTTACTCAAAAGTCAACCTTGTCTCAAAGAAATACAACATTATTTCCAGTAATCTGAGAGGGTGGTATATGATGGTGAATACTAAAATGTTTTAATACTTTAGCGAAAGAGAGAAAAGGACGGTGCATGATGACAACGATAGCAAAATGAGTGGAGTAAGTTTTTCTCAGCCACCCAGTCAGCAACATAATTAATGATTCTCGTGTCTCAGACGAATTTATAAATTGCCTTTTATTCCGTTTTAACAAACTCTGAACACGCGTGATACTACCGATACCGTATCTACGCAAGCTCTAAATAATTATGGGAATGTTGAGGCTATTGATTTTACGATTGTGCAGGTTTAATATAGGACTGCGATGGTTCAGCGAGATGGTTCCTTATTTCGATATAGTATCTATAAGGTTTGAAAGTATTTTATTTGGTAATGGAGAAAGAATCAGTGAGTGCACTGCTTTAATATTAAAGTGTGATTTGTACTTTTAGTAACCAATTAGGTTTTAAAAATCAAAACTCAGTTCTACAACTGATCTTGTACTACTAATACTACTACTACTAGTCGTGTCGAGAGTTCTTTCGAGCCAGTGTGGTGCATAATTCTTCACCAGATTTCAATATTTTTTTGTCAAGTCCAAAATAATTTTGTATCTTGACCGGAGGAGGAAAATCATATAATTTCGCGTTGGCAATACACAAGATATAAACAAAGACAGTATATGACCTTCCAATCAGATGACTCATAAGAGGTGTGACCTGTGATCCAAAGAGGAAGATTCCAAATCCTTTCTCACTCGAATAAATCAAACAATATAAAATCTCCTCGTATTTGCCCGCATATAATGGCATATTTAGTGTTCGATAAGGTTTAATGTGTAGAGGTTGGCATAAATCCGCGCGCGCGCAATCTAACATCGCACCCCGCCCCGCCCCACGAGTAACTCACTGGCTATCTACCCCGAATATTGTTAATCAGTGTATCATTAGCTGTGAGCTACGGACCTCACTATGGGAGTATTTTTCGATCACAGACAGAAAAACTTATTGTTTGAGTGTGGCGTCATCCGAGTTCGACCCACCGTCTACGAGTATATCTCTTGAGTGTTCATACTCAAACTCATTTTAAATGATGTCTTTCAACAAGCATTCACAAAACATTTCTACATGATGGAAGTTACTGAGCTCGTAAAAGATTTTTAGAAGTCAAATCTCGTAAGTTCCCTGATGCTTGACAGACTGTGCAGTAATAAGTGTGACTGGTTAGGAAAAAATGCCAACGAGTTAAAGTGAGATTTGTTTGGGTGATACTGAAACATGATTGGCTTATAGGTACTTATAATAAAAACCAGGATGATAAAAATGAACCAGTGACTTTAAGAAAAGCGAACCCGTGTAAGCTGGTGAGTCTAACGCAGCCGATGGAGGCTCGCGCGATAGCTCCATACCGCACGGCTGATATAGATAAAACTAACGGGGAAGCGATGCAATAAATCCAAAATCGAAAACATACCTTTGTGCTGCTCTGGTATAATCGAAAACATATCTCTGTACTGCTCTGGTATAGGGCCTACCTTTTGATGTAGTTGGTTTCAGATATTTTGATAGTTTAGATTTGCTTGTGCTTAATTTAATTTCTTCTGTTTTTCCAAACTTAAGATAATTTTAGTTTTCAGTAGCACTTTCTGAAAAATGACCACTTTGAACAATTTGAAAATCAAGTCTAATTATTCAAATTTTAGGACTTATTCGCTTGAAAAATTTGTATATTTTTTCATTCTTAACCGAACTTCGTCGAAGTTCATGCATGCTCCCTATCTCATTGTGTGAAACAACTGAAAACAGACAGAATAATGTTTAGTGAAAATTCCAGAGGTAACAGATGTGCATCGTTTGCAGGTGGAATGAAACTACCAATTCAAATGGAGCCGAGCACACAGGCCAATAAAGTATTTTACAAGTGATACAAGAATGTAGTCCAATCTGCGGGCCGATCGCTCGGTGCTTTAACTTTATAAATACTTTGCTATTTATTTCTGGGAATCGGACGATCAATGTGTTGGGCTGGCCTGTAGATAGGCATCCAGGGTTTAATACGAGAAAAAGCCTAATCTCGGGTCATCGGCCGCGTAGCAATTAAAATATGGTTTAGTATTGTTTATTCAATAAAACAATGCAGTTGAATTCTGATTTTAGTGTTGAGAACAATAGGTTTTTTACACATTCTACACAACATCAAATGCAAAAAAATCAATCATTTTTCTGTTAGTCAGACTCTTCAAAAAATGTCATTCTGCCTGATTCATCAAAATATGGTGCTAAACAGAAGTCATAGGAAAACTAAATCCCTTGCCTTTCGCAATCGCAAAACTAATAGCTCCACCATATCGAAGAGTAGCGAACAGTAGCGACAGCGCGACACCGTGCCGTGTCGCGCGACAACCTCGCACCACCATATACGCACCAAACATGCACTTGAAACCTGCTGGTAATTAGATGTTTGGTGCTATTTCAGTCACGTTTCTACCGCTTGAATTAATATAATTATTGAAATAAGGTAAAGTTAATTAAACTCAGTTTAATATGTCTTGGAATCGTTTTAGTAGAGAAGAATTCATTAATTGCATTATGGTACATATAAACATATTTAATAATGCTTAATAATAAATTCATCATCATCATCGCCAGTACATTAAGTTTACTGCGGGACAAATACTTCCCTGATACTTCCGGAACAAATGATTTTATGCCTGTATCGACCGACCACTCCTTACAATACAACAGCATCAATCCATCGGGTACTAAACTTTGGTTCGAATTATCCAGCCGACTTTACTCACTGCTGGGCATAGCCTTTTGTTTGTGCCATCCATCACGGTTATGTCCTAGATTAGATATATATAGAAGTTTTATACGTCAGCTAGATCATTGACTGGAAACACTGCGTAGATACGGAAGGGGCACTAAATATCGTTCGATTGCAGTCCCTAATTACTCTTAGTCTAAATATCCACGCCCACACAACAAAGCTTAATGTAATGAATCAAAATCCACAACAACATCATTAGACTAGGAATCCAATCGCTCCAGGAAATGAATGGTCTCAGCCCGATTGCAATTTCTATGCTATTTTCGTGAGATTATAGACATGCGCGAAACTATCATAAATTAAATCCGTTGCGTTTGCAATATTGTCTCTAACCTAACAAAGGAGTTTCGGACTTTTGAAATATAGACTGTTTGTACAAAATAGGTTGGTGAGTTATATTCTGTGGTATAAGGTAAAACACCCAGTAAATCATTAAGAGACGTGCCAATGCCTCCCTCGGAACGGATAAGGCAATAAAACTCATTCACACGTTCGTCAACTAAACAGGTGGCTTATTAAAAACGCACCGCTCCCGATACCGGAATCGATTCCATGTTCCAAACGCGGCCCTACAGAGAACACAGTAGTGATGTGAAACAGTAGGGGTGCTTTGATGGTGAGTTAGGCCTTCAAGCCGAAGGCAGAGGATGTAGGCAAAGTGTTAATGAAACGACTGTTAAATTGGATACACGTTGAAAGAGGTAGTTTTTGGATATCAGCCTATTTTTGTAAGCGTTCTTACTGGTTTAATTTGTGAAATTGTGATCAAGTTCTGAATTTAAATTAATACCGGCATCGGGAGTTGCGTACGCGTCGATGCTTATGCTTCGATATTTAAATTTATTCGCGTTCCATTTTGTGACTTATTTCTTATGTTAGACTTCAGTAGCTTATGATTTATTTTGCACTATTGGGCTATTAATTGATTATTAATAGGTTTCTGTCGATGTTTACATGTTTGTAGGGAATTTCAGGCGAAGCAGTTTTATAAGGCTAATTCTATTTAAAACGAACAGGCATGACAGTTTGTTAACTAATAGCCATTCTGACTTTATAATTTCTTACTAATTAATACGAAGGCTGTGGAACATCTCTCTAGAAAATAATAAATATCGAACTTAAATGTAATCTATAACGAATAAGGACCTGACCGGGTGGACTTTTACCATCTGTAGTAGATGATTTATACAGCGTCAGGAGGCAACTTTTACCTTTACAAAAGGGGCGCTGTAGTGCCCGGGACGAATTAAGATGGAGTAGGCTTGCCCAGCACCTATTCCATCCTCTCAGCTTAGTCGGCCTTGTCCACAGGAAAGACATGGTTTCCTCACGATGTTTTCCTTCACCGTTTGAGAGTACTGGTATAGCTCACATAAATTTTACGCACAGAAAAATCCATTGGTACACGAACGGGTTTGAACCCACGACCTTAGGATCGGAAGGCGGGGTCACTATGACCGGGATAAGCTATTGACTATCAATAGAGACTTATGAAGACGTTTAGCTATAAAGCACACTTCTCACACCCAAAGCCCCACCTGTCCGTGGGAACGTTCCCTATTCCCTAATTACCCGGGGCAGATAACGAGTCTAATTCGCGGGCTGCGTGCGCCGGCGCTGCTCTCACGCACGCATTGTCTTCGGTAATTGCCGATCCTGTTCAATTGGCGGTCCTGTTCAATTTGTTGCCTTCCCCGCACTGTGATTCCTTTAAGTGGCCACTTTCAATTGCTAAATAAATCGCATGCGTGCTTAGGCGCCTATTTCGCAGCTGTATAGTAGGTACATGTTCGATGCGGATTAAATAAGTAGCAATTAAAAAGTTTCTCGGAATGGTGAAGCTGCTGAACTTGTTCAATCGGCATAGGAATATATTGTAGAAAACAGCAAGAATGTCCTTAACTTAAAACTAGACATTACTTTCTTACGATAAACCGAGGCAGTTCCTAATAATAAGCTCTACTATGTAAAGAGAACATGACTGAGCAAAGATTTATTTTAAGCAGGCTTTGTTATAAATTCAAATAAAATGAATTATTCAAATTTTGTATAATATTTTCTACAATATTACAATAGAACCACAACATTGGCGTAGAAAGGCGAATAGGTGCGCAAGCGCAGGGGCGTAACCCCCCGGGCGGCTGATGAAGACATCACGCGACCGCGCCAATTGATTAGACGCGCGACGGCCGCCGAGACGAGCGGACGTGTTATTATGCGACGTTAGACACGCGTCCTGGTTGTGAGGAACGCTGTGGTGAATAGACACGTGCGAATGCGTACATATCATTAATGAAAAAGGCCTGTAGACATAATCATACTATTTAAAAGCATTCTTAAAGATAAATAACTTTGTTATCATTTAAAAATGAGTTCATAGTTGTTCATAAATATATAGAAAACATTATTTTACCGAAACAACTTGAAAAAATAGACAGAGTCAGGGATTAGAACAACATCACAATGGTTCAAAAATATATTAAACCAAGTAGAGCAACTATTGTTGACGGGCTGGCTTAAAAAAAAACACAGTACCCACATCAACTTTTTACCCCAAGTTAATCAGCTAAAGTGAACTGTTAGTTATTGCGAAAATTAACTCCTCTAATCGATAGAGGCACGCATTATCGGATAGCCATAGGAACCGCCGTCCTTAGCTGGAATATAACAGGAGAATCCATCGTGTAATTAGGGCCTAAGCTAAAACAGCTGACTCAATCGAAGATAACCTTACATAGTACAATGAAGTAAATAATCGAAAAACTGGCGTTATTGGATAGCCATAGGAACTAGACAATTAAACGTGTAATTAATGTCTTATACTAGACTGAGCTGAAATATTAAATAGCTAAGCAACTTATCCTTTTGAAAGTAAAATCCCTTATCGTCTACTTTTTCTACTAATCGTGTTCTGGTTATTTTGAATCAGTATGGTCAAAGAATTAAGTGTCCTTAAAAGAGGCTCTCTTCATGCACTTAACACATGACTTCTAACTTTTTAGGGTTCCGTACCAGAAGGTTTGCGCTTTCCAGGACGGTTTCAAGGACCAGTTTTATTAATGTTCTACATGCTGGTTTCGTAAAGATACTTTTCTTTACCTTTATTTATTTTATCTCGTCGCGTTTCTGTTATATTGTATGATAGGAATAGAGGAATGCCCCGCGATTTTGTCCGCAATCCTTTTTTTTTTGCAAAACAAAACTTTAAGCTTCGTTCTCTGGAGTTGAATTTCTGGAATTCCTTTCCTAGCATAATAGGAAACATGAAAGGAATATGCCCTCAAAGTTAAATTTTCCTAAAACTTATGGATGCTTATGACCCAGCTGCTTCAATCTAAGCTTCGTCTTAAAGCTAAGCATCGTGTTAAGAGATAATTAAGAGAATTTCTCTTTGAATAGAGCGATGTTCTTTATTTCAACCTTTATTGATTTAAAGGTTACGCGTATTTTATGGCTACAGAAGTTGCCGATGTTAGTGGCTGATAGATGGCGCTGTATGTTTACATGTGATAACTTATGTATTCATTAGGCCTGTTTTGAGCCCGTGAACAGTTTCTATAGGCCATATTATTTGTACCTACTTCTTATTTTCTATGCATACTGTATTTAACGGGAAGAAGGAAAGATGGATGAATTGTGTGAAAGATGACATGTTTAAGAATTTAAAAAAGGAGTGAATGCAGAAATGGCTTCTGACAGAAGATAATGGAAGAAGAGAACATGTTGTGCCGACTCCACTTGGAATGAGATAAGGACAAGAAGACGATAACTGACAGTCATACAAGTACCAAAAACAAATCATTTCTATTCTTTTCATGATGTCTCTAAGCCTTCTACTTCTTAGACCTTAATGAACCGTCTAAGAAAACAGGCAGAGGAAGACTTAAGAAAAGACAGTTGGATTATGTGAAAGAGGACATGCATGTGAAAGAAGTGAGATGATAGAAGAAGATGGAAGAGGAAAACATGTTGTGCCCACCCCACCTAATGGGATAAGGGCATAAATATGATGATGATAATGAATTAACCTTCTAAGACAATCTGCCTTACTTATAAACACTGAACTTAAATACTATTTAGAATTGGCTTTGTCACTCGTTTGTGGTTCGTAGTTTGTCATCGAACAAAACTTAAGTACTGTTTAACTTTATGTCAGATCTTGCGAGGGGCTTATAAGTAAGATGCACGGTGTAAGACGCAAGGCTTGATGTACTGTTGAAACTAATAGGTAGTTGTATGGGCGTCTACCATAATTTGGACCTGTTAGGCATAATTTCCTCTAACCACGGTTACCAACACCAAAAGCTTCTCGTTTTAGCAATTTGCCTACAACCTTTACAATATACAACCATTTAGTTGTAAAATACATTGTCTATTCTATTTCTGTATTTATTAAATTCAATTTTTTGTCTGTTACATACAATACGAGGGCACATTACAAGGGATCTCTCCAAACTGATTTGGGCATAAAAAAAAGAAAAGCTATTTATTTGAACCACAATCACAGAACAGACAACATTATTACTAGAGGATTAAAAAGGCCACTATAACATATCTCCTGCTGAACTGAATTGCGCACAATTGACCTACAATTCGGACCATTACACGAAAATTAGATAAATTCCGTAAAATTGATTAGTTTTGAATTCGAGAAATGATATTCGGAAACTGCTATGGATGAATTTGTCAAAGTGGCCTTTTTAGGCCCGCTGTCCTACTTATTTGTTGTGATCTAGTAACAAATCCAAAACTAGATGGCGCTGCTTGTCTCAAACAATCACGTGTCTCTTCCGTGTGTATGTTAGTTCAAGCCACAGGCCAAAGTTAGTTCACTGTACATCATATTATTAGGCTTATGCTATATTCCCACAGCGATTCATAACAGGTAACCTGTAAGTCATAGCGTGCCTAGACGCATTTGTAGAGGAACCGCCTTGAGGGCCGAAAGCAGATCGTTTAAACCTACGAATTAATTGCTGGCATAAATGAATTTAATGCGATACATTAGTTCGTACACGTGATAGTTTTTGTTATATTCAATTTTGAGCTCAGTGATAAATTAAACTAATGGATTCACTAGGGCGATGATATGGACGCTAAAGAGGTACTTTACTTACCTACTTATCTAAATATTTATCAAACAGAGTTCTATATAAGTAGGTACGAGGATACGGAAGGATTGACATTGTAAGAACAATGATATTTCTGAAGTTTCTTGTTTTAGGTTTAAAATATGGAATAGTTCCCGCCATTCAGAGTCACGTAAAATTAAATCTTTTTACGTAGCGTCTCCTTTCGTCGAGTGCGTTTTCGAGTCGATACCCCCGACGTCAAGGTGTGATTTAACCGATGTACATACTATACATGTTACTTAACGCAGTTATTTCGTACTAGTGTGGTGAAGGGTCAATGACTCTTTGCATTGTGAAATATGAACGTAATGATTTCAAAATTAAATGTAACCCATTATAATTGACAGAACTAAAGTCGGTAGAACTGTACAGTTATATGTAAGATGTAGATCTCCGTGATCCCTAAGGGTTCCCTAAGGGAAACAGGCGTGATTTTATGTATATATGTACGTTACTTGTTGAAAGTCAATCGTTTTGCATAAAATATGCATCGCAATATCTAAAACACAATTAAACAAGCGTTTCGCCGCTAAAAACCGTATTTCACCGCATAGTGGGCCGTAAAATAAGCTCACTTTCAAAGAGACCGTGTTTATAAGCAGTATTCATAATAAACATGTGCCAGTAGGTATAAATTACCGTAGCAGACAGGCCCCTTTGCACGTCCACGAGTATTGAAACTAAATCATTTCCAAGTAGGGTTTGGTTTCGCTTTCTTTATAGAAAATAAATAAATTTTGCTGGACATTTCGTATTAACGCCAGTTTTGCCCAAACTAAGCAAGCTTGTACCATGAGAACAAAGTCAGTGTAATATAAATGAGTTCTTGAGTGGAGACCGGGACTCGGCAAACGTAATGTAGGACGCCCTCCGGCTAGGTGGAGTGACGATTTGCGAAAGGTTGCTGGCAGAGACTGGATGCGTCAAGCCGAAGATAGGGCGCGATGATGCTCATTAGGTGAGGCCTGTGGACTGTAATAGGCTGATGATGATGATGATGAAATATCCTATGGCATAGTTTTGCCGAAATAATCAGCTCACATCGATCTGATACTAGAAAAGGGACACTAATTACCTAATGCAGTAACTTTTCAAGACTCTTTTGGGCTGGTAACGCATGCTAGTTTATTCGTAGGCTAGTTACTGGCATTCTACGTCAGCACAATATGTGCTTGTAGTTAGTCGGTGCTTGCGATCTGCTGGCATGCGAGCTACTAGAAAACCTGCGTTACACATGTCAGTAGTTCGGAATAACATTATACAACACCCACGCTCATCTACTATAAGAATAGATTACTTTCAAATCAGAGCTTTTTTCAGGTTCCTTTTTTGAGTTCCGTACCCGAAGGGTGCCAACGGGACCCTATTACTAAGCCGCTGTCCGTCCATCTGTCAGCGGCCTGTCTCTCATAAACCGTAATAGATAGAGTTGAAATTTTCACAGAATGTGTATTTCTATTGCCGCTAAAACAACAAATAATAAATATAAATAAAAAAGGGCTCCATATAAGAAACTTTTTACGATGGTGCGGAACCCGTTGTGTGCGAATTCGACTCGCACTTGACCGGTTTTTATACATTTTCATAAGAAATATGGTAAAGAATATCATCATCAGCTAAAATAAACATTCTGCAAGAGACAGGTCTCAGTCCGCGCAATAAAGAGTACGTAGTAGGTGGTACCTAGTCCTTAGCTGCATTATACTGCTTCCTTTATGGCAGCCCTATTTCCAATCCACCCAGCCCGCAATAAACTAACCTAATAAAACCTGATTAACAATTAAAACTAATTTATTAATTTTTAAATTATGCATCCGGTTAATTGTTCGTATTTAGCTATCACGCGATCGTGCTTTGATCGATTCGTAATCGGTCCGGCATTCTGGTGACTGATTCAATAGATAAAATAGTTTGCTATTGTACTAAAATGTATACTAATTTGATTAATGGATTCCAGTTACTTGCCGATATGTTCTTGGTCACCCTGCGTTATATCATCTAACCTACACACTGCACAACCGTGTATATGGTTAACAAGATTACACACGCAGTTTCACTCATGAAGTGTTTTTGACATCCCATTCTACCCGTTTTAGAGGGTTATTTTGATAACAATAAAAAGTAAATGGACACGGCATTTAGTTTTTATTTCAAGTATCTAAATCGAGTTTCAAGCCAATCGTCCCCTAGAGTTTTGCCATCCGGTTTTGTTATTATGTGACACACAGTGACATAAGCCAATTTTAAGCACTATTCAAGCGCTACGGAAGCGCTCATGGCGTAGCTTGCTTAGACGTTCTTGATTGATCGTTGAAGTTAAGCAACGTTGTGCGCGGTCACACTTTGGATGGGTGATCGCAAGTGGCATTACGGGCTGAGCGCTTCCGTGCTTCGTATGGCAAGTTAAATTGTCGGTCTCGGCTTTTAAGTTGTTAAGCCATGACGGAGGTTTTTAGGCTAAAAACTCCGATACAAGAGTTGGTCATACGAATTTACTTTAGCACTATTCAAGTTAGGTGTTTGTAAGTAAGCCGTAAATGTTGCCTAGCCCTAAGTATTGCAATCATAAAATGCCTGTTATTATGTGTTCAAAGCTCAATATTAGGTTAGTTATATACCCAGCTGGGCCAGACCGGTTCAGAATTAGATCAAAGCACAATGTCATCTGGAATCAGTAGAACTTTGAGCTTACTAACCGCAGTTACCTACCTACGTCAGTATTACATGCACTATGAACAACTTAAATACATACATACATACATACATACATAAAATCACGCCTGTTTCCCATAGGGGTAGGCAGAGATCACGGATCGCCATTTGCTACGATCCTGACATACTTCTTTTGCTTCCTTCACTCTCATCACATTCCTCATGCATGCTCGTCGGTTTAGGGTACTCTTGACTTGGCCCTTTTCCAAAACGTCGCCGATTTGGTCCAGGTACGTGCGCCGAGGTCTTCCCCTTCCAACGGTACCAACAACTTAAATATGTTTTACAATAGTATAATTAGCAAGCTAATCAATTATGAGGTGATACATACATCACACCCGTATCCCTAATGGGGTGGACAAACCACAAATAATCATGAGAAAACTTGCAGCCACTCCTGATTTAAGTTTCAAGATGGATAATAGTGAATCATGGTGACAGTTGATCAGCCTGTCGCCTATGTAAATGGTCCATCACGTTGGAGAGGGCCATAATTTTTTTTCTCTGTACTATAATATAAGTGTAGGTACATACATACACCATACGTATTATCACGCCCGTATCCCTAATGGTTTGGGCCGAACCACAAGTAATCACAAGAAATCTTGCAGCTACTCCTGATTCAAAGTCCCAATATGGATATGGTGAACCATGGTGATAGATGATCAGCCCATCGCCCATATAGATGGGCTGAATAAGTGTGATAAAATCAAATCATGTTTTGACAAAATCGTTGATTGAAAACTATGCTTGACTACAAACTGCAGCAGCAATCTTAAGATTTCGTCATTTTTAGAACAAACTTTGCTATGAAAATCTTAACCATTAGGTTCGGACTAGATACACCCTAAAAAGCCGAGACATAAGCTTTAAGTCTAGTGTACACGAATGAAAGTCACGTTGTCCGAACGACCATTTCCAAGGCCACAAACCACATTAGCTGATTGTTATAAATAATATCTGTGTTATGTTGGACAACTGCCTTTCTATGACCTCTTGCCTTGACTCGCCGCGCCCTGTGGCATGCCAGACGTCACAACGCTACGTCATATTTGTTTAGCCTATCTCGGGGCTATGGTAAAATGAGTTATGGTAATTAGGGACTCGAGGCTTTCCAGCTGCTGAGAATGTTGACAGGTCAAAATCGAAATAGAGGTGGGATGAAAGATGTTTGTATCGGGTTCATTTAAACATAAGTTTGCAAATTGCATTGTTTTGTGTATTATTTATATTCATAACAAGCTTCCGTGGTACCCAGAAAATAAGCAGCCTATATATAATATTCCAGATCAAATACTATGTTTAATCGTATTTGATCAGACAGTTTTGACGTTATTGAACCGTAAGCATGTAAGTATACAAACATTTTTACAAATTAATAATATAACAAGCTTTAGCCCGAGACTCACAAATGATATGCTATTCCAGGATATAAGCTATTTTAGTTCCATGTTTAATTTAACTCGGTTCAGCAGTTACGACGTCATTGAACCATCCAAAACCCTCATAAACTTTCGAACGTAAGTATAATTATTTTAATATTATAGTAAAAAGTATAATTAGTATATTCATTATGCAACAGCTTACTCTGAACGGAAAAATGCTGACCGACCATGATGAAAATACTGTATCGCAAGAGATCAATGCCACCAAAGTAGAATCCAAAGTAGATGCCTCGCCTAAACTAATACATTTCAAAAGCGTACCGACAATACAACCTAGCCCGTTGAAGTATTACTTACATTCAGAAATACCTTTTGAGCTCTGCTCTTAATACTTTCGGCTTACAATAGGACAAATCATTTCGACATATCGTATGATTAGGAGTATATTGTTGTCGTAAGACGTGTTGCGTAAGTTAAGAGCGTTTTTGCTGATTGATAGCAGGTTTTAAATCCAGTTTATTGTTAGACTACGCTCTTGAAGTGTATAATTTAGAAGATTAAATAATTTAGAAGTATTGGGAGAAATAGCATATAAACAGACGAAATCTTCTTCATCATCATCATCATCATCCATAGCCCAACTTTACCCACTCCTGGGCATAGGCCTTCTTCTGTTTGCGTCATCCATCACGGTCTTGTGCTACTCTCGCCATCCAGCTTAATGAGAAATCAAAGCAAATCTTAGGAACGAAAATAAGCAAAGCTGATTTTTATGAAGGCCGTTAAATTTTATACATTGTATTATACTTTACAACTGAACTGAACACTAAACGCACCCTAGAGCGAACTAATCCTGCGTAGGTGATTCGAACCACGCGGACTGGAATTCAAACTAATTAATGCAATCAACTAACGCACAAAGGTTAGCACAGAAGCCGTAAATTTATTGTTGGGTCGTAAATAAATCAACCGTATGTACAGGCTTTAAATATTCTGGAATTTGTACAAAGATTATCAGCAGCTAAATTGTAAAATTCTTGTGCAGGTGTTGGTTTATTTGCTATTTGTCGCGTGCGCTGGACTTGAAAAATTGGTCAATTTGCACCAAATAATTGCCTAGTTTGAATTTGAGTGTAAATGGAGGAGGTGGAAATGTTTTGCGTCGAGATACATGAATGGTCACTGGAAAGGAAAGCTGTAGTTTTAAGGTTTTGCAATACCTACTTTTATATTGAAGTACTGTTCATAGAAGATGCATGTTGTGTTGATGCTGAAGTTGTTGAAGTAGAAGATGAAAATGATCGAAGTAATGTTCTTTGAATATAAATCGATTTAACTTGTAAATCTAAAAATAGATACTATTCAAATGATGCAATCACAATGAAAGGTTCATATGAAAGGCATACTTATTCAATTTTTCAATCAAAATCCAAAATTCAATTTTATATTGATTTACGCAACGAACCGACTGATATATTGATAGGAATTCAATTCACTCTAACCCAGTTGTAATTCAGTTAGCCAAACAAAACGCTGTATTAGTCATACGCACTATTGTCCAGAGCTGTCGGTCGAGGCGCTTTATCTTAATTGAGTGCAATTTAATTTAGTGGCGCAACTTCTTACCAAATTAAATTTACTATAGGAAACTTCTGTATGTACCAACCTTATCATCAAGATAAATTTCGGCAACTGCATTTATAAATTTGTTTTCGGTAGCACGTGCCGGATTTTATGGGCAGGCGTGAAATGACTCTGTATTAGAATATGGTTCTTATTCCAACTGAATAAGACCTAAGGGTTCTCCGAATGTTGGTAATATAGAGGTTGGTTTGAGTGCATTGTGTGAGACGCCTGAGGGGACAAGTTATGTCATACAACTATTTCGTGTCCACGTCTACGAAAGTAACAAGGATATGAGATCTTTATCACACGTGGATTTCGATTGGAGTTTGGAAGTTATTTGAATATAATTAAATTTACTGTTCCTGTTTGTATAGACTGTGGTTCTGTTCTGAATGCTCTGATCTTGATCAGCATAGTTGGTTAGCAAATGAAACATGTCAGCGAATAAATTTATCAACATTGATTTGATAAGATTTGTATCCTTGTTGAGTTAGCCATTCTGTATAATATCATGTAAATGCGATTCCCAGTTTCGATGATGAATCATCGATGTCTGAGTTCGTAGTAAAATAACAACTTCATAACGAGCTTCATACGGACAGAAGCTCCTCTTTATGCGATGCTTGTTAAAACTAAAATATTACCTAAAGACCTAAGGTTACCTACGCATTTCTATTAGCTAGACGTTTGCGTACTAGTTACTGGAAATGTTGTAAAACATAGAGATGTCTAAAAAAAATTTACTGGATTAATTAGAATTAATTAAATCAGAGCAAACAATTTGGAATCACTCACAATTAGAGCTTAATACAATTTTGAGACCTACTTATCATACTGTCTCATTCTATTGCGAAAACGTATACGACTCTACAATTATTCCTATTATTCACTAGGCACCATTCCTTGCGTCAAGGGCGATGGCGCTCATTAGGGGAGGCCTATACCCAGTAGGTACTACTATAGGTTGATGATGACCATCCCTTTGGATCTGTCAACATTGATAAAGCATTTTGGTTCAAAAGAATCGGTTAGGTTAACAAGATATTTACACGTATCCAAAGGTCACAATTTAACCTAAACCTTTAATAAGTAATTCCACACACGATGCAACCATTAATCAATCCATCGTCGGTGTTAATGCTAATCAAATTAAATGCTTCGTTAAGATGTTAGATAGTGTTTATGATGCGATCTCTGTGTCGTATCAACGAGTATATGGTGTTGATCTTCTATCGGAATTATTCAGTGGAAAATGAGCTAAGGTTATAATTGAATAATATCTTTCACAAGTAAGTTTAGTTTTAATCTAAGACAAATATTTTATGATAGAAGAATTTATTGAACATGTTTTAAAGTACCTTTTGGTTTGACACATGAATAGAATGAAATGGAAAAATTAAACAAAATATATTTTTTACATAATAAATCCGGACAGCTGATTCAGCTCATTATTTCCTAGACATGACATGAACCAGAATAATGTAACATAACGATGCAATTGGACGTTTTTTTGCAAACCATACCATTGTTTTCTTCAAACTTCTTGTTCCTTCTGAAAACCTATCAATAGTTAAACAATGCTTCAAGTCCTATAATTTCTCTTGTTAGCTTGGCAAAGCAAACTTTAAACAGTGTTTTTTTTTGTCACAGATAGTGTTTAATTTGCTCAAAACTGCTTTCTCCATTAGGTCCGCTTCTAGAGCACAAAGGATGCAATTTTTCACCCAAAGATAATGTCCGGATTGCGACAGCTGAGCAAAGGAGCTGTCCTATTAGAGTACTGCTCGTGTCCCATAAGACCACCATGGTAGAGGCTCTTGTTTCGCAGATACGTCATGTTTACTCGGACGTTTGTAAATGGCGAGATTATGGCCACTTAGGATTTCAGTGTTGGTGAAATTTTGCCTTTGACCTATGCTATATCTTTGTGTTATCTTGAATGGACTGGGAATGGTAATGGTTTTAAAGGTTAGGTATAATTAATGTGGGAAACTCAGGATACGTCAAAATGGCTAGACTATGTTGAAACGACGAGTCGTTATCGTCAGGGAAAAACGCTAAAGCACCAAACCGGTATTTTAGAATAAACCGAAAAATCTAACATTTTACTAGCTTTTTCGAAAATACCGTTTTACTCAGTGCTTTAGCGTTTTTCCTTTCCAGTAACAATATCTACGTCTTCAGGGTTAGTTAGTGTGGCAGTTGGATAATTAGTACACATTTTTCATTCACTTTCATCCCAATCTGTAGTTTTGGAAACGATAACATCAAACTAAGTGCCTAGATATAATAACACATATCTTGTCCAATTTCACTGCTATTGTCGGCAAGAAGGCTTGTCTAGAGCCATTTATTAATAGGACGTATTTGGACTGGGAATGACACAGACGTATGGCCCCGGACACACTGGAACGAACTTAGTTACGATGAGGGCTTTTTTTAATGTGTGGTGAAATACTTTATACTTTTTGATATACCTAGTAAGTAAGTTCGTATGAGCTAGTGGCCAACACTTGTGACGGAGTTTTCAGGCCGCCTAAAGGCCTCCGACATGGTTAACAACTTAAAAGCCGGGACCGACAATTTAACGTGCCCGAAAGCGCTCAGCTCGTAATGCCACTTGCGGTCACCCATCCCAATTGATCCCACCTAGTTATTTAACTTCATAAGTTTGCAAAGGAAGCGCTGAATGATACTGGAAGTACATCTCAACGGGTTGACATAATTTCTTTTTTTATTTGGGAATCAATGTCATGTCATGTTTTTTTACATAAAATTAAGACAAACAGAATATAGGAGTAGGAATGTACAGGAAATCGTAGTTTCTGATAATCTATTGTGTGACTATTTTGTGTTATTTCCTTAATTATTTATTGTACGGTACTGGTAAACAGTACAGAGGTATCTATATAATGGAGGGCAAACATACATACCTAAATGAAGTATATCGATGGGTTGAGTATGTTGGTAATATGTTTGAAATACACCGATTATCCGCCATTGACCACATAATGATGTAGTTATGTTGTATTAACGGACGACCATGGACTAATACCGAGGCAACTATTAAGCTATCTGTGCTAATACGGCAAAATAAAGGGCTTGGCAGAGAAACAATAAGTGAGCTGTGACAGGTCTATCTATCTAGTCGAGTCACTAGTTCTTTTGAACCAGTGTGGTGAAAGGATAGCTGTGAAACTGTATGTATGAAACAAAAAGACACCATCAACTATGTATTCTCTCAACTGAAGAGCCAGCCAGAGTAATACAAAACGTAGCCTTTTGTTTATGATCAAATATTTCAACAGGGGACTTTAATGTTCATACCTGAAACACAGGTCGATTTGGTTTACTCTGAGGTTTCAAAGATGGTTGCAGAGAAAGGAAAATTAAGTTTAGGAAATAATTACAACTAAGCGGTTTGTAGGCAGTATTTGAAGGCTGTTCGTTTTAGCAATAAGGAAGACATTTTATCGAGGAATTCATAGAATAAAATGTATTTGTAAGAATCGTAAGGTTTTGTCATACTTGGGATTTACATTTATGAGCATCCCAGCCCCCGCCCGCGGCTTCACTCGCTCGGATAAAAGTAGTATAAGTTATTCACAGAATGTTAAATACATATCAAATTATGTAAAATACATAAATATCAATATCTTTATTTCAGTAAATAATATAGTCAAAAATGCAACAACCTGGCCCGCCATATATTTTGTAAGTATTGTTAGAAATATTGGCACGCGAAGGAAAAAGTTTCCCCATCCCTGGTTTTGGCTGTGCGTTGATTGTCAGTCAATCAATAACAAATTTTTTATATATTTATACAGAAGTGTGGTAGCTTATTAGTTTGATTTCCGTGTAAAAAGGGAATTAGTTGAAGGTTCCGATGTTTATCTTCACTATCAAGGGCTGGTGTCCTCGAAATGTGTCTTGTTTCTTGACAATGGAGCTATAGCTTCAAGGATTAATGTCTATTGTACCGAGGTACAGTCAACATCGACAATATCTAGTAGAGAGAAGCGATCGTGGCGTAGATTGTTTAGGCGTTCTTAATTGATCGTTGAAGTTAAGCTACGTTGTGCGCGGTCACAACTTAGGTGGGTGACCGCAAGTGGCATTACGAGCTGAGCGCTTTCGTGCTTCGGAGGGCACGTTTAATGTGGGCATGTGCGGCGGGCGTAAATGAGACCATTTCTTAAAGACCGATGAGCAAAATTTATTACTGCATTGGGCTAAATATATTGAAGTCAAACCATTGACACTAAAGAAGAAGACTTCTGTTCCTGTACAAGATATATTAGGACTAGATATTTTTTAGCTGACTGTCCAGCTGTTGTATTGTTCAACAACTACACAATGTCTGGCGACGCCGATGCTATCTACGCATTCTAGTTATTAGCTACCAATTAGGCAAATGATTTAGCTTTCTGTTCAGATAATTTATACCCTCAAAAGGTCTCCATGATTTACTATTTCTTTAGGTTAATGGTTTCATTATCTATTGAGAAGTTTACTATTCTAGATGATTTACACAGAGTCTGAGAGCAGTGGTAGTGACCCCGCCTTCCGATCCTAAAGTCATGGGTTAAAATCCGGACGTACTCCAATGGATTTTTATGCTCGAAAAAATTATGTGCGCTATACCAGTACTCTCAAGCGGCGAAGTTAAACATCGTGAAGAAATCAGTATGCTATAAGATAGAACCAAAAAAGTTCCAAAAATGTATCGAGCACTATTTAGTAGAGCAGTCATTTTAAAATCGACACAACCGATTCTATCGTTATCAACAATCCGATTAATGAATAGAATAACTTACAATCTCAATAATCGACGTACAGTAATCAGATGGCATCGATTTATCGATTATTTATAGAACATTTAGGAAAAAGGTTTAGGAAAATATATACCAGACCAGGTTTCTTTAAGGTACGTTTCCATGTCTTTTATGGTACAGGTAACCAATTTTTTTTTAACCTATATCGTCCCACTGCTGGGCAAAGGTCTCCCCCAAACTCCGCCAACCATCTCTATCCTTCGAGGCCTCCCACCATTCTCTCTCGAAGGAGTCGAGATCGTCCCGCCAACGCTTTCTTGGCCGACCACGACTTCGCCTTCCGTCGGGTAACCAATATGTAATAATAATAAATACATTGCGTAATAAAGAAATAGATAGGTACCTAACTGAAAAGTGAATATTTAAGCTAAACTATGAATCTTACCCCCGAATACTCAAACGCGACTCAGAGTTGAGCACGTATCAACTCACGGTTTTTTGTCAGTTTCTGATGAAAATCTGTCAAAAAATCGTCATTTGAAACATGCTCAACTTTGAGATGCGTTTGAGTATTCGGGGGTTACTAATTTAATAAATGCGAAAATAACACGTGCGCAAACCTTCCACTCAATTGCTGAACATTCAAGATCCGTAATATGCTAAATATAATCCTGTGATAAAGATTTAAGTTCATGAATTTTGTGTTTTAATTTGTATTGAATTGTACTAGACCGTTCAGTTAAAGTGACGTTTTGATAGAAGGCCCATTTGCTATTAGGCCATGTTGTTAATAGTACGTTATGCTAATATACCGTTTTGCTTTTAGGACGTTCTGCTTAAATGTCCTTTCGATACGAAACGATATTAGGTACATCATCATTATCACAAGTCCAATCTACGTATGACTCGATCCAAGAATCGAGCATTAACTGACGCGATGCTATTCGATAATAGAACGCAATAAATTCAAGTTGTTTCATGTGCTGCTTGTTGGTTTATTGGACGTACAATAGATTTGTTAAACACGGGTTGAGCATGGTAATAGTTTGCAATTAGAGCCTGATATAGGGGGCTAAGTAGTCGTAATCGTATGCTAATTAGCTGCATTTATTGTGGACCATTTGAAAATAATATTATTAATTCGGAAGGTATCTGAAAATGTTTGTGCCTCTATAACATAACAGCTGAACAGATTTGAATTCATCTTCGAATATTCAAAGATGAAAAACATGAAGGCTACTTTTAATCCGGAATCAAGCTGCGGGCGTAAGCAAATTAGTTACTTATATTTGGCAAACTTACACCATGGTTATCTGTTCTGGTAGGTACTCAATGTTAACTCACCATCATCCTTCAGGGCAGTCACAGCATGTTCAACTCCTGTCCATGGACTGGGCAGGTCGAGGAACACAGCGTCTGCCGTACCATTGAGGTCTGGGCCGAAGCCATCGTGAAGGACATCTCTGTGTTTTGCCTATGATGAAGAATGAAGTAACATGAATTGAAGAATCTTTTTAACACACATTTTTTAGCATCATCACCAATTTGGAGGATTCCTATTCCCCCCTAGTGTTGTTGGTGTATTGAGACATACATAATATTAACTAGAGGTCATGGTGAAACGAATTTTTTGGCTGTCATTTTGAATTCACCATCTTGAATTTACTAATTGTCATTGCAACCCATGTTTTATTTAATACTACCTAGTGACCCGCCCCAGCTTCGCACGGGGATAGACATTAAACATATACCGTCGCGGACTTTTTTGTAGACCTTTTGAAGGTGTACAGTACTGTAGTACATTATTCTGATCTATCTCGTAGGGTTCAGCCAGTGTTTGCAATGTAAGCGCAAAAAATGTGTGTATTTACGACATCACATTAGAAATCTCTAAAATTATCAGAGTTTCTCTACTATATTATGCATGTATTATACTTATAAACCTTCCTCTTGAATCACTCTAACAATTAAAAAAACTGCATCAAAATCCGTTGCGTAGTTTTAAAGATCTAAGCATAAATAGGGACAGACAGTAGGGAGCGACTTTGTTTTATACTATGTAGTGATAACATGGCTTAGAACTTACAGTGACAAAATCTGCTAATCCATGACTGGTGAATTCTTCCTGAGCTAACTTGGCTCTGTGTTCATGGAAATCAAATGTGTGGACGTGACCATGAGGCCTCACTCTCCGGATTAGTGCATGTGTGAGTGAGCCACTACCTGTACCTATCATAGGAAAATTATTCTTAAGACTTTAGTATGTAATCTTTAAGATTAAGATCAAATGAATAATAAATATTTGTAGACTGAATAATAGAATTTTTTAGTGTGATTTAGCACATTGTATATGCCCATGCTGGGCACATTAGAAAAAACTGTCTTTTGTCAAAACTTAGATTTAGATATACCTAAGTAAAATAATCAATACTATGAACTTCATAATTTTAGAAGAATACAGGGGTTGATGACCCCCAGAGCCATCATTGTAGAAGTATGTTCAAGCGCTTTGTACATAATAAATTGCAATGGAAGCTATATCAAGGAGTACCAACATACCCGCTTCTATAACAACAGATCCGGGCACTAAGTCAAGTTGCAGAAGAATCATACTGATGTCAGGTGAATAGATGATCTGGGTGCGATGAGGCAGTGTCAGAGACCATAACTCAGGAGTGGGCTGCAGTACATGGCCCCAACCCTTGGATAATTCCACCTTTAAATAAAAAAAACTTAAAACAGAGTGCCACAAGAGGTGAATATTTTTATCCTAAATAACTGGGTCTAAACCAAGGAGAAATAGGAACTTACTCGGCTTCCATATTCTGTACCAATTAGGGTTTTAACCTTCAAGGCACCATAAGTAGTCTGAAATACATTTTCAACCATGTCACCCTTCTTGTTTTTTATTTCATTGGCAACGTCCAGAGCATACAAGTTATTGCTTATGTACAAAATCACTGTATCACCCTCCTCAATTTTGTCCTTGTAGTTTCTGAAACTCATGTTTAGTTTCAAAAGTTTCGCTCTTTTTAAAAGTTTGTATTGTAAACAAAACTTGAGGTTATGTTTTTTGACGTATTAAAATTGATTTGATAAGATTTCATGTGACAGTTAGCCACAGAGTACTAATAGGGAAGATGTGTACGTTTCGTTCTACGCATATAAGTTTTCGTTGTTCATTATATCATGGTTTTATGGATAATTTAAACCTGTTCACTTTACAAAAGTAATATTGATTTAGTAAAATTACAAAAGTTTTTTTTTCTAAAAAGCTTCAAAATCAATATTCTAAAGATAAATGAATTAAAACGGAACGGTTTTGAAAGTATGTTCTTCAATACGCAGGTTGTCTAAGTGAAATGACAACCAATCAGAAGAACATTTTTGCAATATTTTAATGACTTTCTTAGTGGTAACTGAAACCTCACTTGTTTATTGACGTGATTGTGACTGGACTGACTGCATTTATTTATTGTTTTGTGATTTTACTGCCGTTTTCACTTGGACGAACGTTTTCACTGTAGAAATGAATGAAACTTACTGTGATGTGTGCGAAAAACTCTAAATTATGGTGCTATTGATATAATTATCATTGAAATATTCTACACCGACTTAGGATCTGATCATGGACGCTTCGAAGATCACTAGTAAAACTAGCTCTTTGAAGGCGCTTATTTTGAAGGCATGGAGAGAGCGATGGACGGATATTCAATGGGGAATCAACATCAAGACCATTCTGCCCAGGGGAGTGAGCGGCGACTTGTATAACCTCGCAGACTGCATCCTCCAGCAAGCCATGGTTGGCTGCGGCGCGAACCAGTTAGTAATATCTTATCTAAAGCATTCTTTAGCTTCTCATCTCGTCTCTTACGCGGCCGTTTTGCAGAGAATAGCAAAATTCGATGCCTTTCACAAACCCCATTGTGTAAGCAGCCTGTTAGAATTCTTAGAGAGCTTTTTAGACAGCATCACTTGCCGAGGAAAACTTGAAGAAGAAACCCTCACATACGCTGTTTCCTCAATAATATTATGGCTCTTACAAGTCTACCATTATTGTCTGAGCAAACCATCAGCGAACCCTTCTCAAAGCCAAGAAATTCTTGAGAAGTCTACTACACTGCTCAATCAAATTGTCAGTTCTGATTTCCTCCTGGCAATGTTTTATCTAGCAAAGCAAAATGACCCAGAAGAATACCAGGAAGTGACGAAGAAGTGTAAAGAGATCCAGGCTTTCATGATGATGAATACTCAGTTCAAAGCTCCTGTGAATATACACGAGACCATTCAAAAAATCTGTGTTATGGATATTGATAAGGTGGCTCCATTGAATAATAAAGCAGAGCCTGTAACATATTGCCTACAGGCACTTATCACTGTCAATGTCTTGGCGAACCCAAGTGCTGACATGCAGCAGTTTTCAAGCCAGTTGCTGATGGTCCAAAGGATAAAAAGCTACTCACTATCAAGACTGTATTGTGAACTTATCAGATCATGCTTCATTTCTCTCAATGACTCAAGCAAAGATGCCTCAAAACAAGCACTATGGGCTGCATTTACTTTCCTAAAAATACCTCAAGTAATGCACTACATACACAATACTTGTGGAACAACAAACAAAGAAACAGAGTATTCTGTGGAGATTGTCGAGGCCTTCGAGAAACTATTGCAAGCTGCTCCATTATTAGATGTTGTTGATACAAAGAACTCTTGCAACAGCATTGTATCATTATTAGAACCATTAGTAAAACTCAATGTGGTATCGGAAAGCCATTTGGTATACTTTCAACAGAAGCGTGAGAGCAAGACTACCAAGCTACTGAAGCTCGAGCCTACTGGTCTTCAAGGGTCAGTGCCCATTTTCATCACTAGAGCGGAGCCAACTTTGGCAGGAATCCTGAAAACTATGGGTGGGGACTTCCATAAAACCCAGGAGTCATTGTATGCTATGCTCTGTCAGATAGTCGGAGGGACCACATTAGATACTATCCTAGCTGTGGCTACTGTAGAAGGCAAATTGAAACTGTTTGTCTCAAGGTTGATAAAGTTCAATGAATTTGCACTGATTGCTGCCAGTGAAAAGGGTGCTCCACCAACAAAAGCCTACATTTTTGACATTTCATTCTTGATTCTCTGCTCAATAGTTCAAGATTATGGGCCAGCAGCAGTTCTTGAGGAAAATGGAGACTCATTCTTTGAAAAGTGGGTCAAAGAATGCATGCCACATAAAGGAGTTTACAAATCTCCGGAGCAAATCCTACAAAAGTGCGAGCCTCAGCTTATTGACTTCTTTATTCATACCTTGAGTTCTCCTGATTTTGACTTCAAGAATACTAACATGAAACCTCATGATCTCTGCATGAATGTGAGTGGAGCAATAAAAGAAATCTTATTTGCCTGGGAACAAGGTTCACTTTCTGCTGTTGACGTCAAACACATGCTGGATTCCTTGCGGCAGAAAATGGCATCATTAAGTGTGTGCGCATCTGTGTGGCTTTGCTCCTACATAAATGTTGTGCATCAAGATGCTTTCCTCAAACCTATCAATATGGTTCAACAATTTCTAACACCAGCAACAGAACTCGAGATTCAAATCGATAATTTCAAAGAGCGTGCCGCCTTAATGTACCAGATAATAAAGAAAATGCAGAGAGATATTCACCCTCCTTCGGTTCCAAAGTCCAAACCCATTATTCTCTCTCATAGCATAATTTCTCGTCAGCCGATGTTGGAGCAATTGCATTCTGTTTGGGAGGACATCAAAAGCAGAGGGTATCTTCACATTGATGCTACTCACATCATAGAAAGTCTTCTAAATACGACTGGACCTGTTTGGTTTGTCACTAATATAGTGCAGGAGACCCTTAAGTTCAGATATCATGAAGATCTTGACAGGACTGTTGATATAGTGTTGGCGATGTTTCATTTAGACATAGAAAAATGTACGGAAGCTTTGATTTCGCACGTTTTGCCTCAGTATCTCTACAATGCGAAGCTATGTGAAGAGCTGGTTGAACCACAGTGCGCTACCTTAGCTAAACTATCTGTCTACTGTATTTACGCCGCTCTCGAGGCTAGTAATTGCAACAGAACTCAATTCGCAAGGAAACGTAGGCATGATGAATCTGATGACTTAGATAATCTGTCCTCAAGTAATAAACTCAGACGATTGAACGATAACTCATCTGATTCAAGCATTTATTACTCTCAAGGTTCAAATACAACTGGGATATTGTTGAGGGAGCCTCTACAATCTGCATTGGAGACTTTGTTTGTATCGTTTTCTCAATTGGCTGGCAAAAACGGTGATGTAACGCCACAAACTCAATTTATCCTCGAATTTCTTGTGTATGTTGTGAGATGTGGACATGAAAGATCCCAAGTAGTGCTACAAAAGATGGCGAGTGAACTCGTTCCTACCTTGATAAAAGCTCTCCCTGATAGTTTCAACATTGGTTTGATACTTCGATTGTATGATTTGTCCAATCCTTACGGCAGAAAGGATACTGCTAGAGACTTATGTCTATTGAGAAACATGAGACTACGACCTGACTAAAGATTATCTCAGGAAAATATATATTTAGAATATTATGTTATAGAGGTAAGTAATAAAAATCATTGATTGATTATACACGCATTTTATTGAACATCTTTTATGTAGTAGACTTCGGAACAGGAAAAATTAAACCAACATCTCAAGGCCATAATTTTTACTTTCAAAATCAATCAACAAAATCATAAATTAATACTACGATAGATAGGTACGAACTCTCACACATTATGATACACTAAATATAACATCTAGATACTTTTAAACTATAATAGGACTCAGTTGGACGGAATCGATTAGATTTTGGAAGACACAAAAGAAAGATTCTGATTACCTACTAATAAGTAGGTAATCTAGTTATTTGTTTTTAGGGTTCCATACGAAGGGTGCCAACGTGACCTTATTACTAAGTGCTGTCCGTCCGTCTGTCAGCAGGATGTATCCCATGAACCGTAATAGGTAGAGGTGAAATTTATACAGAGTGTATTTATTCTATTGCCGCTATAACAACAAATCATAAAAATAAAATGAACAAGAAACCACATAGGTAGGTACAAGAAACAATTTTAATGTACGATGGTACGGAACCCTTCGTGTATGAATTCGACTCGCACTTGACCGGTTTTATTTAAACACCAGTCTATTAAATTGGACGGTACCGGAAAGATAAAACCTATAATACAATTTTCTTTAAATAATAGAATTTTAATAGAATCTACACAAAATACATTGCGTCTACTTACACAACAAATCACATTACATGTGAATATTTTAAAGATATTAATACTAGGAGCTTTTTACCTAAATACATTTGTACAACTTTAACTTACGAAACGTAAACTAACATTTACAAAATTCTTACAAACATCACAGGAGAGTTCCAGAGCTTTTATTATATTTAACTAAGTACATAAACGTTATCATACGATTAATTTGTTGGGTAACAAGATTATGCTATTGCAGTTATAATGCTGGCTTTTTGGCGTCCGGTGAATCGGGGTGCGGACGATCTAAAACAAAGACCAAAATACATTAGTCCTGCTAAACAATAACTAATGAATAAATTAATAAATTAATATTAAACAATTACTTAGATAAGTTAGCTGCGCGTTGGTCTACAGAGTGTTTTTTTTTTGCTGGGACAGTATGGGAAAATCTGTTACAAGGCGAGTGATGAATAATGAATGTGGAAGGATACTCAGCCAAAGGAAGACCGAAGAAAAGATGGATGGATTGTGTGAAAGAGGGCATGCGTGTGAAAGGACTGAGATGACGAGTGATAGGAGAAGACGGAAGAGGGAAACATGTTGTGCCGACCCCACCTAGTGGGATAAGGGCAGGAAAGTGATGATGAGTATGGGGAACCCCGAAACCAGAAGAGCTACACCAAATTTATCTTAGAACTATTTGCTCTTTTTTAGTGAAAACAATTTTTGCATAGTATTTTTTTGGGCAAAAAAAGTTTTGACTCAAGTAGAGTCAAAAAATAATATTTTTATGGGCAATTTACGCTTGACCAAAAGAACTACCATGCGAAAAAAATTATGTTCCTTACAAAGTTTGCCTCCATTCCCTATGTCTGATTTCCCTATACTGTCATAGTACAAAAAAGATCTATTAAATTTAACCGACTTCTGCTGTTCCTATTTTTTTGCAAACATGCCCAACTATTGGCCAAAAAAATTACCTACTGCCAAAATAGTTTTCATAAAAAAAAGAGCAAATGGTTCCTAAGACAGTTTCCCTGTATCTTTTCTGGTTTCGCATTTCCCCATACTGTCCCTGTAAAAAAAACACTGTATATTTTGTAAAAGGAAGGAACACCAAAATCATGTTCTTAAAACAAGTAGGTACCTACCTAGAGTTATTTTTTGCGAAAAGTCAAGTAAAAATGCGAACAAATCAACTCACCAATATGCCTTCGAAGTACCTCCCCTTCCCTCGCGTTATACGCCGGCGGTGGATTACTGACCCTCATTGATAAACTTAATCTATTAGGATTGCAATTCTCGTCCGCGTTCTCTGTGCCATTAGCGAACGTCCTCTGACTTCTATTCCACGTTTGTTGATAGGAACTTTCTGTGGTTACTGTGTTACATCTATTGTTAGTATGAGGAACATATTGCTCTGGTGACCAGTCGAACACAAACGAATGACTATAGTTCTGCGTGTACGCTGAGGGCGTGCCGGAAGGTGTCGGAGGCGTGGTCGTCACGTACGGACTTAGGTCCTGGTGACACACATCTGGAACTTTCTGCAACGCCGATTCCGACCATGTAGGACTAGGATTCCATTGGTCTATTTCAGTTTCCGCTATGTTAAAAGTCTTCGATCCTGGCCTTCTGCTCGCGATAGAACCTGCTGAAACGGCCACTAATGTATCTCCTGATGTCACAGTTGATGCTGTACATCGAGGAGATATATTTGCTGGCGTCATTGTTTTATCATCAGTTTTTCCTTTCCGTTTCGCGTTAGGCTGAATCCTCGTATCCTCTATCCGAATATTCTGATACCTGGAACAGGAACCTGAAGTTAAACATGCGGAATAACTCTACTCTGCTAGGAAGATCATAGACAAAAACTGGACAAAAGGCTTGACCGTGTCCGCATTCCTAGACATTCTTTGATCGACACTACAAGGTTTTATTCAAATGGCATTGGAGCATCTGCAATCAGCTCAATAAGCTGTAGCTATGATTGACCCGGATTTTTATGGGTTTTGCGTTTGTCTTACCTGTTTTCTTGTAAGGAAACCGAGTAATCCACTGGTCCAGGGACGTTCTCTGGTCGTTCGTAAGCGTAATGCATTGGAGCTAGGTGTTGAGGGACGTGCGGTATGTGAGTTTGGAGTCCAGCGTTGGGCATCATGACTGGCTGGTTTCCATTCATGCACACCGGGGGTGTTGGCGCGTATTGCATGGTTGGAGGGTAGACTTGGATGTCGGGGGGTGGAGGGCCGTACATTCTTGTGGCCGCTTCATATGCTAATCCATAGTGGAGTTTGGACTGGACTGCATAGTAATGGTAGAGCCAGGGATTCGCCTTCATTACTGCTGCTTCTTGTTCACTGTTGACAAAAAAAACTCTTAAAAGTTGAGTTTAGGTACCTAGTACCTACACTTTAAAAATGTAGTTTAATCAACTTCATACAAATAGCAGGTATTCTCTTAAATTCTTTATTATATTAACCTAGGTCATTGCTCTAACAAGGCGTTTTTATAAGCTTAATTTGTACCAGGATGTGATAGAGATCGTTTTATTTAGAACGCAAATAGCTATTTTTATTCGAAAAAACCATACAAAATGCGATGTCGTTACATTAGCAAGTGCATGGTTGTTTGTAGCAATCAATTTATAACCGAGATACGCAGTTAAAATAACTTTTAATTGGTGATGGGATAATATTGCTTGAAATCTGCGACATTGTTACAAGCTTTACCCATTAGGTAGGTATCTACTTACCTACTAAAAGAAACAAGAAGGGAATCGCTAAAGTTTAATGTTTATTGTTATTTTAGTGGCTGACGAAGAGGCAAGGTATATTTTTTATTGTGGAAAAAATATAGCTATGGCTCCCTGTTCTTCTTTTACTAGCAAAAAGACAAATAGGTAGGTAATGGCAATTGTATAGTAGACTCATATTTTTTAGCTAGTAGTTCAGCATGTAAATAATAGAAATAGGTTAGGCTACGATGCACCAAGTAGTGGAATAGGTACCAGCACTTACACTTAGGTTGGTAGGTAAGTAAAAATACCTTTCTACCGAGCCAAGCAAAGTAGATAAACCGAGTACTTAGGTACCCAAGCATTATGCCAGATCTCAACAAAGGTGGGATTAAATCCGCAAGGTGCTGTTTCACAGAGTATTGAATTTGTAGGTACTTGCTAACCTTTCGCGGCAGCTAACGTTACCTTTAGATAGGATGCGGGGAAATGTCACATAGTTGGACTAAGCCCTGGACCTACATAAGTACAGTGAGCTGTAAAATATGGAAAGAAGCTGTAGATGATGATAAATAATGAAATAACTCTTGCTAATCCTTATTAAATAACCTACCTCATACTACTAATCCTTATGTAAGAAGTTTAATTATTTTGAAGACCAAAGCCAAAAATGTACAATCCTACCAATACCACCTAACTTACAGAACAAACCCAAGAGTATTTATTTTGGGGGATTTATGCGCACTAATTAATTAACCAAAAAAAGAAAAATTGGCCCTCGAAAACAAAACAAGAAGCTTTTCTCCCCAAGCGTACTTACATCAAAGTTTAGATTATGTTAGACGTCTCTGGACAAATCGGTTTAGCATTCGCATTAGGAAATCGAGATAACTGGTGGCGAATCAAACGACGAGAGGATAAACCAAGCCAATGTTAACACACGTTCTGCATTAATGAACTTGAACTGCAGATGAACTTGGGAGTTAAGCTTGCGTGGTTTTGTATGCGTTACGTTTTTTGGTCTTTTGTTTACGTCGCCAGCATTCTCAATGTTCCATGGTACCTAGTAGATTAACGTTTTGTCAGTGTAAAGATTAATGGCGTGCGATTTTCTATTCTGGAGAAAATTGGCATTACCTATCTTTGAATAATACCTACTTTTTACTAGCTGGGTACCCGAAACAAATGCGAATTCTTACAAAAATAAACTTGAGTCCGAGTCTGTCTCTTCCATCATCGAGTGAACTTTAGTTTTTTTTTTTCATTTGACAATCTGTTTTATTTGCTAAGATTCGAAATACTTCAACAGCCTTTTAAGACGTTGAATGAAATTGAAATTGCCGAACAAATCGAGTTTAAATGGCAGTTGGTAAGCATGCGCATCTTAATCTTAGAACCGGATCCAAGGCTCTTAAGCTGAGTGTTGTATCGTGCTTATTAATTTAACACATGCATGATACAGTGAACGACAACAAATTGTCAACGTGTATCCCGCCTACGTTATGTCCGCAAGATTTATGCGTTTAGCCTAGGGCTGTCCTTATACTGAAACCGTGTTACAGTTACAGCAGTACCTACCTACCTACTGATGTAATACGAATGTAGGACTTAGCTACTATATATTGGATGAATCAAAAGTTATGTTATCATGGGCGCGTAGTAGGTATCTACCTAGCCTAGACATAGATATTTTTTGTCACTGGTGACTTATTGCGTCTCCATCAAACCTCTTCTAGTCTCCCAAAACCGTTTTCTTTCCTTGAGTTTCCTTGCAATTTACAACATTGCATTAACTAAGTATCTATTAATTTTTTCTTTGAAATAAACTTGAGCATGTACCTACTATGGGTCTGGTGCCAGCCCTACGCTAACCTGCGCGGACGCACAAATTGGCGTCTGGTGGGAAACTGAGAACGTACGGATACGATATTTCCATTAACTCGGTTATGCATAACAAGCGAAGGATTATGGAGCAAAAAACCAACGAGAACGCTGGGGAGCCTTGAAAATTATCTACATATCTAGGATACAGAGCGCGTGCGTCTGCGATCTGGGACGCAATGCTAATAGGGCTAGGTACTACGTGTTTCTTCTTAGCTCACTATACCTACAACTATTATTTTAGTTGATTTAAGCATTTAGACTATTTATCAGATAAATGGAAGTTTAATGTGCTTAGATTATTAGTACATACCTAAGACTAAAATAAAAGTTCTACCTAATTGCCTACTTCCTTGTTATATCAATCATTTGGATGTTTGAGAAGTTGAAACCGTTTAAGTTTCACATTTAAATATGATTGCCGATCATAATCAAATCAAACTTTGATTAACGATTGCATATTCATGCAAATTAAACCATTGACCAAATCATAAACATACTTTTAAATAAATATGTCTTAATTGATCTCGACTAATATTTATCGATTAGTTTTGTAGAGAAGTAAATATTTGGTAGGTAAGTAAATCAATAAATCTGACGCATCTGTGAGCAATAAATGTATTTTTGGTAGAATCTACATTTTGAAAAGTCTGTGGCACGCGTGGCCCGAGTGATATGCTAGAGATTTTTGATGCGGAATAAGTATAACAGCAGTTTAATGGGTTTCTTAATAAAAGTGCAATAGCAGAATCCAAACAGTCTAAACGGCCGCACAGACTAATTGGCTTAAACCCGTACCATTAAACCTCTCGATACCGCAGACCCTCGGCACGGACTTTGAAAAATGACCGGCCATAACTTAACGCGGTCACTTACAGACTTCCCTATTGAGATATCAATGGTAGATGAGCGACGTACGCCTCGCTCGCGTAAACACGGGACCTACCAGGGTCTTCAAGTCGAACGGTATTCATTATTGGCTGTGAAAATATTCAACGTGGTGACCGACTCATAAAAGCTGTTCAGGTCCTTTACCATTACAAAGATTCTTTGCTTTTCATATTCAGGGACCTTGATTTGGGATAAGACAGTGACAAGATAGATGTAAATAGGTTGGCCGTGAAAGAGCTGGCTAAAAATACAAGGTAGGTAAATGTTGGTAGAGCTACAAATAAAACTAAAATGAAGTAAGACAAGTGTATGATCAACCAACGGTTAGATACATCATCATAAACAACCTAAGTCCTCTGCTGGACATAAGGTCTCCTCTCACAGGTACATCCAGGACGAACACTTTTATGCTGTCTTCATCCGAGCACCCGCGACCTTCACGTTTGGGCACCTACAGGTAGTCAGTGTGTAGGACCAAACTCGAAAACTCTGGAACTCTCGATCGCGTAACACCATAGTGATTCATCGAATAAATATTGTAAAGGGTGATTTATTAACCAAGAGCGGTGTTCGGAGCGATCCGCCCGATGTAGCTATCGGGATAGCTTGAAATATGCCCGCAGAGCTATTGTTGTTATGTGAGAAACTGTGTTTAACAAGCGCCGCTGTTGATCGATGATGGCAACACTGTTTATGTCGGGAAATGCTAAAACATGGCTAAAATTTTGATGTGATGACTAGCGGTAAATTGCCTTGCAGGTTTGTAGTATAAAATAAACGAATGAATTCAACAATAGGTACCTAGGTACTAAGCTATGCAATGAAGAGCAAGTAAGTGGCTTTTTGAGAAATAATTAAGCTCCAGCTAAATACAGTATAACTAGGTAAATAGATAGAAGTGCCTACGTTGAATTGAATTACGGAATCAACTACGGTCGCAATGCTTTTGCTGGTCCTCTAGCGTCAATAGCATGATGACAGATTTTGGAATCCTCTTTCATAATTTAGGTACCTACAGGTCTACTATTTCCGAAAAAAACATTATTTCAGAAATAAATTAAGTTTTAAGCACCTACTTTCAATAAAATTGTGAACGAACACGCTCGGGGTGTCTGCTGTGACGTCACGCCTAGGTACGAAACGCATAGGTAGGTAATGAAAACAAAAGTTTAGTGCTCTACACCACAGAATACAAATTACCTAGTTGACACACTACAGTTCCAATTCTGGATGCTACGGTAGTACCTACCTACATATCTACTGCACCCATTATAACAATAAGTATTCAAAACAAATTGCGGTAACAAATAGCGGCAGTTGTAGGTAGGTACCTTTCATTTCCAACAACAACGGCTGGTACCTAATGATTTTGTTAGCACCGATTAGCATCACCCGGTGTCCCTAATCTAGGCAAGTTGAATGTGGTAGAACCTATAAGGTTTCTAAGAAAGCGGCCACCGGCAACTACCTGAATTAACATTAAAAGGGTGTTCTACTACGATATTGAATCAATATAATTATATGCCTGAATATTTACTTTTACTATTCACGAAAATAACAAAGATCATTTAGAAACCTATGTTGAATTTACGTCTGTTCGAAATGCGAAGAATGCGAAACACGAGTTCGTGGTGAGTCTGATTTGGGTTAAATTAAATAGAAAAATGAATACCTAGGTACCTATCTATATTGAGATCACTTTCTTAATGTTCTGAAGGCCAGCGCTGCACCGACTTTTTTAAAATCGGAATCTGTGTTTTTCTGAACTTTGTGTAAAAAGCTACTTTCTTGTTGAGAGGCTACCGCAGTATCGCGTCTACGTCTAGACCAATTTCGAAAAAGATAGCGCTACCAATTTCGAGTTGTAAAAAAAAGACAGAGAGTGAGATCGCGAAAAATACCGAATCAAATAATTGTTAGTTACAAGAAAACTACAAAATGAATAACAAAACGGGTCTCAACCACTAAAGAAACATTTATTAGATACCTACTTATCAAAGTAAAATTCATCTGAAAACCCATGGTAGGGTTCCCGAGATCTAAATCAAAACATGGGTATTTCAGGTTTTTTCTTTCACTTTTTTCTTTTATCGTGTTTAGTTTTTGAGGGACCAAATAAAGAACGTAAATAAATCATTTTCTTACAGAGTACTAAAGAGTTCTACATCGATTTTGATGAGCAAATCCGCTACTGTACCCTCGTATTATCCTGCGCATTTATAACTACAGTTTGCTGCATTCTGGAGACCAAGCCTTTAGTATTCAATTCAAAGTTTCAAACAATAGAAAGTAAAGTAGGGTAGGTGCAATACAGCCCATTCGTTGGCAACACTGCTGAATATGTAAATGGGAATGAGAGATAGGGTCAAATTGCGAAATAAAATGAAAATAAACCTAACTTGAAAACGAAGGAATGAATGTAGCGACAAATACATATAAGTAGGTAGGTATAATATATAACTCTTACGTTACTAACTGACAATGCCCAGCCCGAAGCAAGTTCGGGCAGAAATATACGTCCTGCCTAGAATGAAACATGGTGTGTTTTTTGTAGATTAAGTTCTTTTTGCAAAAAATATTCACACAACGTTTTGCTACGAGATGCTACGAGACGCTACTGCTTAGTGCTATACAATATATTTATTTACCAAAATATTTATTTCGAGCATGTTTTGTTGTTTGAAATGAATCGAAGTAATCGGGTAACTGGATAAAAATTGAGTTTTCATTAAAATCCATACGCCCGTGAAAGGGGCACAAATATCTTTATGTCACAATCTTTCGTTCTTATAAATTTGAGTAGGATGGTAAGGTCTCACCTCAAGACCTGAAGCGCTCGTGGCGTAGCTTGCTTAGGCGTTCTTGATTGATCGTTAAAGTTAAGCAACGATATGCGCGGTCACAAATTGGGATGGGTGACCGCAAGTGGCATTACGAGCTGAGCGCTTCCGTGCTTTGGAGGGCACGTTAAACAGTGGGTCCCGGCTTTTAAGTCGTTAAGCCTTGACGGAGGCCTTTAGGCGGCCTAAAAATTCCGTCGCTAGAGTTGGCCACTAGCTCATACGAACATACACAGGTACAATACATACCTCAAGACCTGGTTGGTGCAGACGATGACAGGCCGCTGTGAGTTCTCCAGGTTGTCTTTGAGCTGCATCACGGAGTGCACCCAGAGGAACTGCCCGCAGCGCTTCTGGAGACGCAGGAGCGCAATGCACGATCGCTCTTGTTCTGACTGCGTTACTGTTGAAACAGATCTATGTAGGTAAGTAGGTACGAAAAGTATAGAGGCTACCCCCGAATACTCAAACGCATCTCAAAGTTGAGCACGTCTCAAATAAAGATATTTTTTTTTGACAGATTTTCATCAGAAACTGTCAAAAAACCCTGAGTTGAGACGTCCTCAATTCTGAGTCGCGTTTGAGTATTCGGGGGTACCTAAGTAATTTTAATGATGAAAGAAAAAAGATGTAAGAAGATCGAGTTAGATTAGAGGTTTTAACTACGATAAATTATTTAAATCAGGCCACTCTTCACATCAGTTACAGTGAAAACACCATCGGAAAGCACCCGTAAACGCGTAGGGAGACGTCTGAGTTATATGGTTTACTTAATAAGTAATTGATCTGATTGTCTACTTAGTTATGGTAAATCCTGTTGCAAGACTATTTTATTTTTTAGTTTGACCTATAGAGGAATACAAAGCGCCTAGACATTTGGAGGAAGAGAGCTGAAGAACGAGCTCAGTGGCGTGCCATGGGAGAGGGCTATGTCCAGCAGTGGACTGATGTGAGCTGATGATGATGATGAGACATAACCATACCTACTGATATTGGTTTGCAGATAGTACCTAACATTGTTGCATTTTATTCATAAGTCTTAGTTTACACGATCGCCTCAATATCCAACACACTTGATTTATTTACTACAGACTATGCTAATTATGTGCTGTACATAAATTAGAAAATAAACATTGTAAACGAAGGTTCTAATACCATACCAACACTGAAAACTTTATATCTCTGTAAAATCGATCTTATTTCAAAGTCAAAGAGGTTATAAACAATAAATGCAAAAGTTGAACAGGTCAAGTAAGGAATGTGTAGGATCTAATACTAATTGAATGCAGTGAACGTTCATTAGGTATTTGAATTTTGTATTCAATGTTAGATGGGGGCGGCCAGGATATCCGTAAAGTATCCTATCTACCTACACTATAACTAGTGTCACTAGTTCATTCCAACCAGTGTGGTGAAAGGATTAAAGTGCGCCTCAAAGAGGCTCGTTTCGCATGAATTTGATACATGTTTTTTTATCTGCCTACCTGTAGGAAGTTAAGGAGATTAAATAAATTTGTGTAAATGTTTCAAGGTACTGTTGAAACGTCTACTTCAACTGGGGAGTATATCCAACATCTAGTTCAATGGCTAATTCATAGTTCAATTAGTGAGATTTTCACACAAATTCTTATATTATGATTTAAGAAATAACTATGACATGAGTTATATAAAAACAAAATCCTTACAAAATCATTTTCATTACTCTGTGGTAGAGATATCAAAATGTAAATAGAATTGCATTTTTAAGGCCACTGCACAAGACCGCAATAAGAGTCCCGTCCTTGCCATTACCGATTATTATCGAATCATTCGAATGATGACTCGAATGCCAGCGATTTGAATCCCACAAATTATCCCTCCCTATTCCATTTAAAACCTTATTTTCAGATCAACAAGGTTTGTTTTGAGAAATGGTGGCTTTAGAAAAGTAATGAGGGTTAATGCTAGACGGTGATTTGTGCAATCCATACTGTTGGTTTAGGTCTGCGACATAGGGTAGAAAGAACAGCTAGGAAATTATGTTTTCATGTAAAAATAAGTTAGTTCTAGGTATTACTTGAGAAACTACATATGCTTAAAATATTATGCTCTATTAATTGCCTTTCTAACGCATCCCATTTTGGCCTTATTTATTCGTCGTGGAAAAAAACACTTAAAAAAATTGGATGAATTATTTGGTCGGAATTATCGGAATTTTTGGAGAAATAATGTAGGGAAATTATTTATGTTCTAAAGAGTTAGGATAGAACACAAAGTTTTGTTTGAGCGTAGAATCATAGCAGAACGCCTTTTGGCTCTTGACTAAAATTCCTTGGTTTTTCATGACTACTTAATAAAACGCAGCTTTGTGAGCTAGCTGTACTGGTTATAGGCGGTAAGATTGACTAGCTTTGATTATGGTCTAGTAAGTTACTCTTATCAGTGCGTGTGTGTAAAGTGGGAACGCTAAAGTGGTTTGATTTGTGCGCCTCACTTCGCCTACGCGAACCTATTAACTGTGACGCAGATTAACTAAAGACCTACCTAGCAATAACGTAGAGTAATGTAATTAGTTAGATGGTGTATCTGAATCCTGATGCCTGAAATAGCGCTGAATGTCAGAAAGCGATATCGATGAACGAAACGCCTAAATAACACAAGTACCTTGAACTAAAAGCAGTAGACACACGAACTCGATGTACGCAGTAAATAACAACCAACAGTCACATACATAGTCCTGACCCCACACTAGGATTCCCTGTGTCGTGGGTATTAGAAACTACGAGTACCGTGGTAGGTAGGTACCACACCATCCAGACCCGGATGAAATATTTGCAGAACATGCAAACATTATCTTCCGCAGCGGAAATCGAATCAGCCAAAGTGTGTACTATTAATGCTACTTGTCTAAGTTATTTAAAAAGAAAAATTATAAAAAAATCCATGTCTGAAATCAACAAAGTGAAAAATTCGATTGATCGGAACCCTCGATGTGCTCTTGACCGGTCTTGTTTAACTTTAAAAGCAAAAGGTACTAATTCACACGATACATTAAATACAAATCTTGCCAAAATGCGAAAATCATGCAAACAATAATTACTATCACTAGGTACATCTTGCGACCTCAGATAACCTTTGCGACAGTTTAGCGACCTTATCCGCGTCTTCACACGTTGCCGTTGGAGAAAGTCGCGCGACGTGCCTCTCGTGTGTGAATGGCTTTAGTACGTGAGTGATTATATCGAGTAGTTATGCATTAGTCACATAAATTATATTGTTCAGAAACAGATAACGAAATCCTACTGATATTATAAATCCGAAAGTTATCTTTGTGATTCAAGCACGTATCTAGAGCTTATTTGATTAAAAGGTAGACTTTTTTACCAGAAATTGCAAATGGGTAATAAGTAAGTAGAGTAATTTATTTCCAGGTATTACGCGAGCACATCTGGGGTCGGAAACTGTTAGTTTTCTGATAGAAAGAAAAGGCTACCGGTTATGAAACAGAGAGCTGGAGACCTTTGGTGACCATGGATGAACCGGTGCTACTACGAAAGTACCTAATACTGCTGATAGCTCGAAGATAATGCTGGTAGGACAAGGATCACTATGCTGATAGAACGAAGGTAACTATGTTGGTAAGATCATGCTAGTAGGATGAAGATAGCTGTGCTGGCAGGACGAAGATAATGCTGGTAGGACGAAGGTAATAATGCTTGTAGGGGGTACTCACTCAACCTGTGTTTGGTCTGTGCCTCCTTGCAGCAGTCAGGATGGAGGAGGTGGTACCAGCTCACACCGTGGAGCGACGTCCTCTCCCAGCCAAGGTGCCATTCGCTACTGGACAGAAAACCATTCAGTTTATAAAGAAGAAAACAGCATAGTAATCTAAGAAGTATTTACTCTAAAAGTTATTGATTAAAAGTACCTAACGTAATTGAATATGATATTATTTAATCCCATGTCATAAACTACTGTTTATTTCAAGTTTCAGCCGAATTAAGTTCGTATCAGTAGAGTAGGTACCTAAGCATCAAATGTACCTACCTAAATGATGGTCGAACAAAGATCCAAAACAATTTTGTTTTTGAATTAAAACTAAACACTTTTAAGTTTTCAATTCATAATATCATAAGCTTTATGAAGTAGAGACTAAACGAAATATTTACTATGATTTTAACTCAATATTGCAATCAGAATTTGCAATAAATCGTGATTAAAATTTATTTTTTTAATATCAAAGTTCATCCAAAAATATCTTGAGAATTACCTGAAATAGCCTTGTCATTGTTACTTGGTATCATCAACAACTGACTTGACATTATCAGACAATACTTGAAGCTATTACAAACAATCAACTAACCAAAATCATTTATTGTGATGATCTCGTCTCATCCTCTTTTGGTTCTTATTTCGTTACGATTAGAATTTAAATTTCTTAAACTAAAACTTTAATATTATCTGCGTTTTGAAGTCTTAAACATAGAAGGCTTATTTGCATTTGTCTTATTTAGGTAGGTATTTACTATTTACCTATCGGTTGAGTCGACATAAAGAGTTTTCTTATTAAGTTGGTCAGGGTCTAACGAGGCGAAGCTTTGTGACATTTGTCTACGTCTAATAAAAAAAAATATTTGAATACCTTTGTTATTTCTGAATTTTTTTTTGTTTGACTGGGTCATACAAAATGAATCTATGTTGAGGTTTGCCTCGTCAAGGATCACATCTACGATAAATCGAGCTTTCTCAGAAGTTAGATATTAATTGTTCATTGAAATCATTAGCTTCTCCATATCCATCTTAGGACTTTGAATCAGGAGTGGCTGCAAGTTTTCTTATGATTAATTGTGGTTCTGCCCACTCCGTTAGGGATACGTGATATTATGTATGTAAATGTATGAAATCATTAGCAATCAAGAAAACTTAGAGCTTTCAAAAACAACTTCCTAAAACGACCTCCCTGCCTTCTCTTCAGTCATCCCTGTTCTGGGCCACTGGACCAGTCCTAATACTAATAATTCGAATCAAATATACGAGTGTTTCTCATTCGTGTATCAACATTTATCTCATTAGGTACTGTGTACCGAACTAATCCGTTTCATTACAGCCACAAAAGACGTAATTAATATAAACCTGACGCCAAACAAATAGTGCGATGGGGTCAAATCTACCATTAATCAATGTCGGCCTTGTAAAATTCGAAAGCGAATTACTTTTGATTTCGTGTTGCTTTTCCTGCTACAAATAATAAAGTGAACGTTGGGTGCGAACTTTAAAATGTTTTTACGCATTCATTAGGCTTGCTGATAGGTTTCTATTGTCGGAGAATCGATAAAATCATTGCAGATTGTTGTCGAGCCAAAATACTTTCCTTAGATCTTCAATATATGAGTACACGTCCCTACCCTGTCTCTCAAGTTAAAGGAGAAATTCTGCAATTATTCTAAAATTGCCTAGGTTTGGTAGTTCGGTATCGAATGAGAATCGGCTATAGGTACTTTCTTTCTTACTACCTAGACCTACCTAATCAGATATAATATAATAACCAATTACTGTTTACCTTTAGAGCTTAAAAACTGTACAAGATAACTGCCAGTACCTACTAGGTAGGCATGCGCAGGCGCAGCCTGAAAATGGGGGGGGGGTCACTAATAATAGAATTTGTCGAGTAAATCAGATTTTATTGCACACATTATAACATAAATCGAAAGCCTCTATTTTTATTGGCATCGCGGCTAGGGGCAGAAAATTTTGGCGATTTTGGGGGGGGGGTCATGTCCCCCGTCAGACCGTGCCTGTAGGTAGGTACCTTATTTGTTTAAGTTGAAACTGACCAGCGTCATGTAAATCAGTGCAGCAGTTCAAGGGACAATAAACAATAGTTATTGATGCGTAAGCCGCAGTCACACGTCACAACGACGCAGATGTATGACAACATCTCTATTGAATCCGTTTCATATTCATGCTTCTCACCGGGGATAATGCAGCTCACAATAATATGCAGGTACAGAACTATAATATGCAGGTAAGTAGTACTTTTTGCCTTTGCGCAGGCGCAGTGGCTATAGAAACGGCATTATGGAAGTCAGCGTTGTGATTTCGTTTACAGCATATGCTGAGTTGAAGTAAGCTTTTTGAGTACTTAAGGTAGGATTTCGAAGCAAGCGAAAATGGCACCGCCGCTGCGTTTGTGACGCCGCGACACAGTTACTACGAATATGTACAAAACGTCATTCGAGCGTAGTTTTAATGACGCTTGCTTCGAAAGTCTACTATTAAACATTATTTTTCGTTTCTTCGTCTTATTTATCAATCGATGACCTCGGTGGCGTGGTGGGCGATTGCTCAGCTGAGACGCAAGAGGCGCGAGTTCGATTCCCGCTGCAGAAAAAATATTTGCATGCTCTGCAAAGCATGGCTGATCCTATTACGCTCCAGTAATGGAATAGGATAGTGGGCGGAACAGCATACGACGATGAATATTTAAGCATGAAAAAGAGTTCATTCTTTCTCTCTAAACAGACAGATAAATGTGAAAAGGGAGTCAGTTTGTCACTTGTGGCGCTGCGAATTCACAATCAGGTTTACCCCTGCAAGCCTTGCTTTCCGTTGAATTTATGGAAAAGTTTGGATGTTTTATTTATGGTGAATGACGGACATCGATCTTCAATCTACAGAATAAAAGTAGAAAGCCTTGAAGAAAAATAACCAGTTACCTACATCGCTTGTTTTGAAAATCTGACATGGATCATCTTGTATAACTTCTACAGAGGTTTTGACTAAACTTCATCAATAACATTATTTTGCGTAGGTCACAAAAAATCTATTCATGCTAATATATAAATATTTGTTGACATTTCACACAGCGCCATCTAGCCCTAAACTAAGCTAAGCTTGTACTATGGGCACGAGATGGCTGATAGAAAACTTACATAATTTTTTTGTATACATACTTATACTCGTAATACTACCACACCCAGACCCGGAAGAAATATTTGCAGAACATACAAATATTTCTCCCGCAGCGGGAATCAAACCCGCGCCTCTTGCGTCTCAGCTGAGCACTCACCCGCCGCGCCACCGAGGTCGTCACATCTGACATGGGTCATCTTTTATAAATAAATAAAAAAATAATTTTATGTCTTCTACAGAGGTTGTAGCTTCATCAGTAATATGTTTTACCTACTTCTAAAGCAAAAATTGTGTATGTTTAAGGCAGCCTTCAGATCACTACAAACCTGTAATCTTCAATTATGTTGCATACTAATTCTACCGTCATAAGAAAAAAGGACGTTTCTACATAAAATTCCGAAATGGAGAAAAAAATACTGGTAGATGCGTCTTTTTTTACTGATTCCGATGATGTAGATATATAACTCAATTATGAAAAAAATGTCAGATACGTCTTTTTTTCCTTATGACGGCAGAATTATCTTAAGCATCTTATCTTATCTTATCTTAAGCATCTAAGTAACTTGTTCACTTTTCCATCTTCCTTTAAGTAAGTAATTTAAATGTACCTAAGCGCTATTGACAGTTCCATCAATATTAATCACGATCTAGTCCTATCAATCCGCTCGTCAGGAGCAAGTAGGTAACTTGTCATTGTATGCAAACGCCGTGCGCAGGTGACCGCTGTTTACATAAGCAGGCGCAAAATTAATATTGCGATACAAATATTGATAGAGCACAATTGAATATGTGCTTTGAAATTTAAGTAGTTTAGTAGAAAATTATGTTTCCTACTTCGAAGGTTCCGTTCTGTATCGTGAGAGAGCACTGGTGGTCTAATGGTAGTGATCCTGCCTTCCGATCCAGAGGTTGGATTCAAATACAGTAGTAATTTTTATTTTCTAATTTATGTGCGCTATACCAGGATAGTATCCTCCAATATGATGAGATACAATAAGCAAGTATTCCCAAGGAGGGTTGACGTCAGGCAGGCGGCCGGTTATAAAACACTTTAGCCAAAACTCTTATCCAAGGATCATGCTGTGCCGAGCTCACATAGAGTGGGATAAGGGCAGGAAGATGATGATGATTATGTGCGCTATACCAATACTCACAAACGGTGAAGGAAAACATCGTAAGAAAACCGGCATGTCGTAGAACCTAAAAAGTTTGAAAATATGGGTCACGTGTACTTTTCACCACACTGGTCCGAAAGAACTAGTGACACGTCTAGATAGAGAGGGGAGGCCTATGTGCAGCAGTAGACTGCTATAGACTGATGAGGTAGGTGTTATAAAGCTCGCGATGCACTTTGCCATGAATACTGGCTGCTTATTTTACCTATTCCACGATTACTGGCTCTATGTAAATGATTTGCCAGTATCACTACTTAGCGTCTTACTCAGGGACTTACTTAGCGTCGATATGCAGTATCTTCATGTCCATGGCGTGCACGGTGGTGAAGACGTTGGTGGCGCCGTGCACGACGCACTCGCGGGTCTCGGGCATGGCGAGGGGGGTGCACGCGCACAAGAATACTGGCTCATTGCGGCTGCAGAGGGGCAGGTAAGATACGTAGTGCCCTCGGACTAACACCACCTAGAAAACAAAAAATTCGTGAATAACTCAGCTTGGACACCTGAGGGTCGGCGGCGTCAGGGTCGGCCGAGAAACCGTTGGCGGGACGAGCCCGATGCCTTCGAAGGAAAGTGGTGTGAGATAGCTCGGGACAAGAATATCTGAAAATTCATGGGGGAGACCTTTGCCTAATAGGACGAAATAGGTTGAAAAGTAAAGTTCTAAGTTGACTCACAATAATAAGACTGAAAGAAGAAATCGTTGTTGTGAGTGACGCGTGTTTTGACATCAGTCAGCAAAATTTTATTATTTAGTTGATTAAGATCTGTAACTTTTCTAATGTTGCCATTCATTTATTTAATATGCATAAATCCGTCTCAGCAAGGTATGGAGAAGGAAAGCAGGAGGAAAACCGTGGGACAAAATAAGATAAGCATAAAATAAATAAGTAAATAATAGTACTACAATAATCGGCACCTGTTTATTTTTAATTCATATCAGTTCAAAGTTCAGACACACATCTGAAATAAGCTGCAAACAAATCAATAGAGTGCTATAACCACTAACAAGAAACATTCGTAACAATTGCCATCATAAACTTACAGATAGCATCTGCGCTGAACTTTAACCCAAAACTTAAAAGGAGGTGTGTCGTTGTGACATTCTTCATAAGTTTAAGTATCGAGCAGTAGATACTCGGCTTTTGTGTAGCACGATTAGATATTTATGCTATATTGATAAAAGAAAAGGTTCACCAAGATTATACGACCTCAGGGGACCTCGGTAGCATGGCGGCCGAGTGCTCAGCTGAGATGTAGAAGGCGCGAGAAATGTTGGTATGTTCTGCTAATAATCTATCTAGTCGTCACTTGTTCTTTCGAACTAGTGTGATGAAAGGATTTAAAGTGTCTTAGAGACTCCTTTTTTTAAGGTTTTACGACATGCGGTCCCCACGACGTTCGTCTCAAAAGCTTCTTTCATACAATTGACACATATTTTCGAACTTATTAGGTTCCTATGACATGCAAGTGTCCTCACCATTTTCCTTCACTGTTTGGGAGTACCTACTTGGTATAGCGGACATAATTTTTCGAACTGGAAAACCCATGACCAGATATTAATTCCACGACCTAAGGATCGGAAGGCAGAAGCAGAATACCAATAGATCACCAGTGCTCTCAAAATAAAATGACTTCTAACGATACATACCGATGACATTGACTAACTTGACATAAAATGAATATTGTAACTTTCTAAATATTTGTATAGCCTACCGCCAGAATCTACAGGTCTAATTTCTTTACCCTATTATGTATATTGTACCTAGGTTCCCAGACAAATAAATGATTTATGATTTATATACTCGTATATACAAAACAAAATGAATAAGTCCCAAGTTACTGTCATAGCATGAAATAGTTTAGTATCGACACAATAGTTCACAGTTCACGTTCACCGCTCTTCGATCCGGATGCAAGGGACCTTGGACGATATTTTATTATACTGTCCTGTATTGTCTTGTTGAATGTTTTTATCTTATTAGCATCATTTAACAGCTTGGATAATATAACGCAGCCGACACCAAAACTCAAGTAATAATGATTACAGCGAATTTATAGCTTTTTTATTACTTACAATTATTTACTTCTCTGCTAGACTGGAAGTAAAGAAAAAGCATAGAATGCGTCTAGCTGCTTTTCTCCCCGAGCATGTCGTATAAGTCGACTAATGAATAGTATCTTCTCCAAAAGATGGACCACCATTATGGGCGATGGGCTGATCATCATATCAGTCTTAGGACTTTAAATTAGAAGTGGATGCGTGTTTTCTTTTGCGTATTTGTGGCTCTGCTTACCCTATTAAAGATACGAGCGTATCAGAGGTAATAAATAACTATCCGAATTATTTTTTGTCAGAATAGGGGCCATTAAAACCTGCTTCGAAGTGATAATATTATGTATGGATTAGTACGCAAAATTTCCTGATTTCCTGCTTAGTCATATTCATTCTTCGGGAGTTATAAATCAAGATGGTTTTCCGTATTATAAATTACTTCGGTCCGTATCGATTTTCACACGCATTGCTAAGTAATTTATGATTTACCTATTTGGAATCACGAATTGGCTACTTTGTTGACTGAGCATGAGTTGTTGGCAAATATACTGCTGGTTGGTTGTTATGTTATACTTAGAAAGGTTTTTAAATATATCTTATATAATATAACATAATTGCTTTATTAACAGAAATTAACTTACAAGTTATACAAATATAATTTACAAAATAAATAAGAAAAAGTTGGATTGTCTAAAGACTGTTGCAAATTATCTATAGATAGCTTAAAATAGTATTTATTACTCTCGTTTCAAACTCACTTTATTTATTTTATGAAAAAAATGTTAAAATAAAAACAATCCTTTGCTACGTTTTTTGTTGAAAAGCGAACGCGTTGATGTCTTTTGAATCAAAAATGTTGACAAGTAAACTTTTTTTATTTCAGAGAAATGTTTGTTTGTTCTGCAAATATTTCTTCCGTGTTCGGGTGTTGTAGTAGATATTATAAGTATGTATTTACAAAATAAAAAGTATTCTATCAGCCATCTAGTAGTGCCCATTGTACAAGCTTTGCTTAGTGTGGGGCTAGATGGCGCTGTCTGAAATGTAAATATAAAAAATAAATTACCGCGTTAGCTGTTCTAAAAAAATCCATGGCAAAGAATTGTATTTTTTTATAATTTATCAATAAATATAGAAATAAATTCTACGGTGACCGTTCGGCAAGCCGTTTTTGGAATATGGTAGGTGGGCGGATACCCTAGTAATAAAATTGCATGCAATATGACATCTGTCCAAACACGTCTCTACTTCAAACCAACTCTGCAAGTATTGTGACACGTCACCGGTGTCCACCCACGAAACTTAATGCTCCTAATGACGATAGATCAACCGGATAATAGATAGATTAGTCGACTTACTGATAGGTAAGTCTATACGCCCATTCGTATGGCACAGATGGACTGCGATACAAGTTATTAATCAATGCAACTTCAGCATCGATACATCCGGTTATTAAATGATATTTAAATAACAATTCATATATTAATTTTAATTTCATTTTTCGGAGACTTCAGTTAGCTGCAATATCATTTAATAATAAAATAATAATAATATAATTATTATTATTTTATTATTAAATGATATTTAAATAACAATTCATATATTAATTTTAATTTCATTTTTCGGAGACTTCAGTTAGCTGAAGTCCCTGAAAATGAAATTAAAATTGCCGAATCCCAAAAGGCGCAAATATACAAACCTCGATGGGGCTTATGTAAATATTTGAGCCTGGGGTCGAGACCCTAGGTCCGTGGGGCACGTGTGCCCACCGCGTTTTAAAATTCTTTCAGGGCAGGTCGAAGCAATGCTTGATCCAAGGTTCTCATATTTTACATGATTGCGAAAGTTTGTGTGGATGTGATTATGTTTGGCAAAAAAGAATTAATTTTGTGAAATATGTGCTGTATTTCCATACATTAAAGAATATAGCTCAGCTCAACATTGGCAGGAGTGCGATCGATCGTGACTTATTATCTTAACCCCCGAAGTGAACAATGAACCACTTTCTAACACTACTGCAACGTGACTAGCTGTCTGATAGCACTGCAACCCAGCGCAGCATACCGCGAAGCCGACTTCGGTTACAAGTTCAACTGTTTAATTGAATCCATCGAACGACTTTTGCATAGTTTTGCGACGTAACATTATTTTTAATATCTAAGGGGAAAACCACTGTGGGTACCTATATGTATGTATGAAAGTAGATATACTCGGAATACACAATAGATATAGACAAAAAATAAATATCTGTCTACCTATGATTGTCCACCAATGTGTTGTTATAAAATAATTTAAAAATTTACTATGGGAACCAGATGGCTGATAGAATATTTATAACTGTTTTTTTGTAAATACATGCTTTTATTACATAATATTATAACACCCAGACCCGGAAGAAATCTTTAATACTATGAGAACTGCATGTGAAAACTTCCTACTAATATTATTTCTATTCGTGTTATCACTATGATTAAATGATTGAAGTAGGTATGCCTCAAAGGGGTTCCCTTCGTACTTAATAAAATGTTCTTGTATTATCACAAAATAATTATATTTTTTCTGTTTTTTTACCATTTTAACAATAATACATCTTATATTAAAGGACAGTATAAAGATTATATTATTACAATCTTAGGACCTGTCGTACTGTATGGATCTGAGTGTTGGGCAACCAAAGGGTCGGATGAAAGGCGAGTACATGCAGCAGAGATGCGAATGTTGAGATGGATGTGTGGGGTAACAAGAATGGATAAGGTAAGGAATGAGTATATAAGTGGAAGTCTGAAAGTAGCGCCGGTGACGGATAAGTTGAGGAGCAATAGGTTAGCGTGGTATGGACATGTCATGAGAAGGGAAGAATGTCATGTGACGAGAAGAGTGTTAGATATGAATGTGGAAGGATATGTGGGTAGAGGTAGGCCAAAGAAAAGATGGATGGACTGTGTGAAAGATGACATGAATAAGAAAGGAGTGAGCGTTGAGATGACTTCTGACAGAGGGAAATGGAAGAGAAATACATGTTGTGCCGACCCCACATAGAGTGGGACAAGGGCAGGGAAATGATGATGATGATGATATTAAAGGACAGTATCTAAAAACAACTAAGGTTTGTCCTTACACTATTGCTAGTTTACGGTTCAAATATTTAGTACATAATTTCCCATACTCATAAGTTGATAGCTACATAAAAATATCACACAACTTACTCATTATCATCTACATTTACCTACCTAAGTGGTTAGGTAATTTTTTTTTAATATTCAGCTTAGAGTATCTCTGAGTTGTCCAGCACTGTAAGTTATGATTCGGTGTCAATGTAATTAGTTAGCTATTCGGTAGGTAGTTGTAAACTGGTCGATGTGGCTGAGATGTCAATTATTGAGATAAAGCTAAATGTGCGCCCACGTGCTCATAGATTGTATCGCTGAGTACATTAGTGCGTGAAGCAATGTCCAGTGACAGCGATTTTGGACCTTAACTTGAAGAAATATAAGCTGCTGTGACATTACTAATCGCTAATACCGTATCCATTTTTACGATTTATTTTTAAGATGGAAGGTAGCCTGTGTAAGTGCCACAAATATTGTGCGCTTCGGCAAACTTCGCGCTTTGTATGAAAACCGAATTTGTCCGAATATTTAATTAAAATAATAACTGAAGTAACCTTTATCTATATCTTTTTTTATTTGCGAAGACAAACTATAATAACATTAAAAACTTTAAGGTAATCGGTATAATAATAAGAAATGAAAATGAGCTCAGTTTTCTATCTAAGTTCGCCCACAGATAGAAAACAGAGTTTAGATCAACCAAACTTTAAAAAATAATAAGTATTTACATAATTATTGTAGCATCTCTATCATCATCGCGTTAGTTCATATTTCAGAAATAAATTTACAAAATACAAAAGAAACAGTCGGGCTATATAAGGATTGTTGCAAACGGTCTATAGATAGTAATTGTAGGTATACTACTTAGTCAGTTGTTTAGCAAAAGACTACAATTTCCAACGTGTTTCTTTTACACAAATGAATATAAACATAGGAAATTCTATACAAAACATCAGCATCATTGAGCGTCATTAGGTATACAATGACAAAAGAAACTTGAGCAACTAGTTAAAATATGTGCTCTGCTATGTAAGTAGGTACGGTCGGAAGAAAATGTACGAAGAGACTGTACCGAATCTACCTTCATATAAGTTAGGTCGGTACCTTCTCTGATCTATTGAAAAGAAAAGGGGTCTCGCTTAGGTAAATCAATGTCTAGGTACCTTAGGTGTAGGTAAATGTTGGTACTTGCGTAAAAAATGCGATTTTTTTATTGATTTCCCAGTTGTTACCAAACTGGGACCTAATTGTCGGATAATACCTGAACTTAATAAAATAAAAACTGCTAAATAGCACACTTTTGGACAGTATGTGATATTTATCTGATAATTAAGTCTATTTTTTGAGAATTAAGTCCATGTTCTTAGGTCATAGTATCGATTGCTTTGTTGTTACATTTCATTTAAGATGTTTTTTTTAAAGAAGTCCTAATTTGAGGTAAAATCGGAATAAATAAAAACACTAAAGTATCATTATTCTGGCGGGAACTTTGAGGAAATCTTCAATTTAGATATTTTAGACGACCTCTGTGGCGAGGCTGTGTGTTCGGCTGAGACGTAAGAGGCACGGGTTCGATTCCCGCTGCGGGAGAAATTTTTGCATGCTCTGCAAATATTTCGTCCGGGTCTGGGTGTTGTAGCATTATGTATTATAAGTATGTATTTACAAAAAAAAGTACTTAAGTATTCTGTCAGCCATCTGGTTCCCATTATACAAGCTTTGCTTAGTTTGGGGCTAGATGGTGATGTGTGATATGTCCTCAAATATTTATTTATTTATTTCTCTACATTCTGCTATCTGTACAGATCAGTTCCAGTACGTAACCTCATTCCACATTACAATATGTCTGAGATAGCTACAAAACATTCCTGCGCGCGCATTACCTACCTACAGTTAATCTGTCATTTCTCAATGACACATTGCATTTCTATTGGAAATCCTTGTTAATCTATCTCTTTAATAATCTCATCGCAGCGGTGTAAACGTATGTAAACTTACTTTAAGATATGGAATGTATGGATAAGGAACCTATATTTTATCATACACTTTATTTATGACCTACGTGGATATACGTCGAGCCAAGAAAGTTTGAACGTGGATTCTGTTGCACACAAAGAATTATCTATTGTTTCTTCATTCAAGTGTAATGATAATTTTACGAAAAAGAATAAATCAATACTTAAAGTAAAATACGGATATGTGAGCAAAAATGTCGACGTTAAAACTTTCCCGCGGATTCTTCTCACATAGCGGGAACTTTAAATACTTTAATAGAATTATCATGGCACAATCGCTACTCCATGAAAACCAAATCTCAAATTGAACAGATCATTACACAATAAGCCAAAGAAAAAAAAACGTTCTTAACAAGTCATCAAGAAGTTATCAATGCATCATTCATTTATGTACCTACTAATTCACTTTTACACTCTTTTTTTGTGTGCCAAAGAAGGTATCTTTGTTGAACCTTGCTAGTCGAAAAATTTGTAACCAATTTTCGACTATATCTTCTTACTACTAAGGTTCAAAGTGCTATGAGCGCTGGAAAACTTGATGTGTGATCTTGACGCTAAGCAAATAAAGATTATAAAGATTCGTCAGTATAATAGGCCTATTCATATGGCCACATTGTTGAAGTGAGTTTGGAAATCGATAGTGTTTTGACAGACTGTTCAAGGTAATCCATGTAAGCTTTAATATTTGGCTAGAAATCTAACTAGGTACTAATAACAATCCCAACTCGTAAATATGCGACATTATTTGTGGGTACAGACCTAAGTAGTAAGAATTAGGTAATGTTATAAAAGAAATTTGACTGCGAGGATGTACAATAAGTATATTTTCTTGGAGAATAAAAATAGGATAAAATACAGCCGTATTGAGAAACTTCTCCTTTTTAGGGTTCCTTACCCGATGGGAGCCAACGGGACCCTATCTGCCGGGGTCTGTATTCCCTGAAGAGTAACAAAATATTCTAGTCACTTTTCCTAACAATTTATCGCCAAACACTTAAACAGATTTTATTTATTAACGTAGTAAATCAACTTTATCTATAATAGCCCCTCAATCTAGTTCTAAATAGACGCACTGAACACTATTTATTACTTAGTGTGATAGCTGTGATTTGTAGGTTTTATCTATAATCGGTAGTGATGGGCCGAATGTGGTTTGATCCGAATACGAACTTCGGCCGAACATTCGGTTAAAGTAAAAAATTCGGCCGAAGTTCGGCCAAACTTCGGTTTAATTTCACCGCGCTTTTTCGAGAGTGCACGTCATGACTTGTTTACGCACTTACATGAATAGTTGCTAGATGCACCCCTCTATTACTGATGTTTGTTAGAAGAATACTAGGTTTATTTCATTTTTGTTTTAATTTTATTATACAACTAGCAGCCGCCCGCGGCTTCGCTCACGCGGTACCCAGATAAAAAGTACCCTATTATTATATTTCCAGCAATAATTCTAATTTTTCTCGCCGTAAAAACCATCCTTGAACTTCAACGAACATTTTAAAAAAAGATTTGGCCAAATTGGTCCAGGCGTTGTTGAGTTATGCGCTTACCAACACATTTTGCGATTCATTTTTATATTATAGATACAAAGAAAGATTAATTCATTATGGTACTTTAATTTATACAAGACTTTTCAAACAAAGAAGAACTAATTTAACTTAATTTTTATCACACCATGTGTAGATTTACATGTTTCTTACTAAAATAAATGACTACGAGTATATAAAGGTCTAATTTTATTTTACGGTTAATGATGATATGATTTCTATTATTATCAGTCATAATTTTAATTTTATTTTAATTTTTCTTGTACCGAATGTTCGGCATTTAAACCGAATTTCGGCCGAATGCCGAAGTTCGGATAAGCTGCCGAAATTCGGTCAAGTTAGTTCGGCTCAAGTTGCCGAAATGCGGTCAAATCGTATGTAAAACGAATTTCGATCCATCACTGTTATTTACTAATATACTCATTCACTTATATACTTAAAAGTAAGTTAATACTTAAGTATATAAAGCAGATATGTATATAAATTAATAAGTAATTAAGTATATAAGCAGATAAGTATATATACAGATAAGTATATAAGCAAATAAGTATATAATTATTTAGACAAAAACTTTTATGAACTTTCGACTTTAGGATCGAAAGGCGAGGTCACTGCCAGACCACCATTTCTGAGGACCAGTCTCTTCCGTTGACCACCAGTTCTCTTATTCAATACTAGTAAAACCACTCCGCGACTTTGTTCGCGTTGATAGATAGATAGAGATTTTTTTATACAAACTTTATCTTCCCGCTGCGTCCTCAAGACTTAAGTTCGTTGATTCCATATAAGAGGAATATACCCTCTATGTTTCATACTTATGGTTTGGGCTGTGTATTGATTGTGTGTTAGTCAGTTAGTCAATATAACGTTAATGCGAGTTTTGTATATTTATATGTGATATCGTTATTTCTAGAACACCCTGTACATTTCGACATTTATACCGGCCTTCGTAATGAAAGAATACAGTCCACTATTACCGTAGTTTACAGATACCTGTAATTACACGTATTTGATGTACAGTCTGTGACGAAATAGTCTTTCCGATGGTCATTACGGAATTAATATACCTACGTGTTAGTTCGAGAGGTTCCGTAATGATCGATACACACACCGTTTTTATTTATACTCGTGAGAAAACAAATGATATGTCTTTGAGATTTTTTGCCAAATAAGGCTTATTATCTAGGGAGGTACTCGTACTGAGAAATTATAAAGAATATTTCTACAGTTAAATAAGAAAGGAACAAAATAAACTCTATATGTGAATTTAAACTGTATTAAGTACAAGAAAGGAGACTTTGAGGTGAAATCCATCACTGAAGTAAACAAGATTTAGGAGCTCTAATATTTATATATTATATGGCAAACTTAGTAGTTCGCTGAGAAAAAATGAGAAGCTCATTGAAAGGGTGATGATTAGTTTATTATAAACATAAATACCAAAATTACAGATTTATTCTAAAAAGTCATATTTGTGGACACATAAATCTAATGTTAAAATTGAAATAGAACAAATAAAAACTTTACAACTATAACTTCAATATGTACAAGAAACAAAATTAATGATCGAAAAAGTATTAAATTCAAAACAAATGTAGCTGAAATAGATGTAATGTTTTATTTTCGTTTAACTGATTCGAAAGCATTTTATGTGAATAATACTACATTTGAAAATCCAAGCGAATGAAACGACTATTCGGTTTTCTTATGCCAACATTATTTAAAAACATAACGTCAGATTCTGAATCTAATCATTTGTCGAAGTGAGATAGGTAACACCCCAGAAGTTTAAAATGAATAACTGCCATTCAGTCACAACACTTTAATGATGGATGGGCTCCCTACGTAATATTATTAAAGCCCGATTCCAATATCCTATGTGTTGATTGAAAAACAGACGATGTGTTGTTCATTACCATAGCAACGATGTTTAGCTGTCAAAAAATGTTTGGTGCTTTTCGACTGATAATTCTGATTCTTATTCTAATTCTGACTGATTGATTTGAATAAATCCGTTAGTAGAATATTAGAACCGGGCATAAGTCAGCGAGTTCTCTATCGATCATGTTAAAGACCAGTACCTGCTATTGAAATGAACATGCCCATCAATTTTCTGATTACAAGTGGCCAATTAAAAAGAATTGCCCAAAACATTGCATAAACCATGAACTATGAACCGAAAAGTAAATTGAAGGTGATTATTGTATAAATTAATTTTTGAAATTATGGGGTAGACGCGCACTCAATCAAGTCAAATTAGAAAGTTTTTTTTAAAGATGCCACTTGCAATGCAAGTATTTTGAGGTATGAGGGCCTAGTAGGAGTTGGCGTGTTATACTTAATCTTTCGTGTGTACGGATTTGTTCTGACCTAAAATGCTGATGTATTTCATTAGATGTGTTCGGTTACTTAGATAGATTGGTAGAAATCAAAAGAGCACTGGAAGTCTAGTGGGAACGACCCTGCTTTCCGATCCTGAGCTTTTCGTGGGTTCAAATTCGGTCGTGCACCAATGGATTTTTCTGTTCTAAAAATGTATACCAGTACTCTCTTACGGTGAAGGAAAACGTGAACAAAACCTAAAAGTTCAACAATATGTGTCAAGTGCACGAAATAAGCTATTGAGGCGCCCTTTAAATCCTTTCACCATACTGGTTCGAGAGAAATAGTCACACGACTAGATAGATAGAAATGAAAAGTTTGAAGTTTTTGCACTGGCCCTAACATTTGACCTCTATTTTGCTTTTTGTTACGCTCTTTGTGGTTACAATAAAGTGTGGGTTTTTGACGCGCCGCGATTTATAAGCTACTAGCTGCCGCCCGCGGCTTCGCTCGCGTTGTACCTTGATAAAAAGTAGTCCATATGTTATTTCAGTAAACATACTTTGTATATTCCAAGTTTCATTTAAATCCGTTTAGCCGTTTAGGCGTGATTAAGGCACAAACATCAAAACATCCTCACGAACTTTCGTATCTATAATATAAGTAGGAAGTAGGATAATTATTGCCTGTTTTTGAGATCCATTTTCCTATCTAGAAGAGTGAACCTTACACTCTTTTTATGAAATAGGATAAAGCGAAGTTTCTTCAGAAATTTGTGCTACGCTTATCGTGTAACTTCGTAGGTGCACGATCATGTCGAAGTGTTCACAGAAGCGCAAAACTCATACTCGGCATGATGTGTGGTCTTTAATCATAGGTTGATACAGCGTGAATCTAGTTTAGCTAATTTTAATTAATTATACTTGTACGTGAGAAGCTGGCGAAATCTTAAGTAGATCTCGTTCGATTCGTAATCAAATTAAGAGCTAATTTTCAATCTGTTTGGTAATATAGGTTCATATTTAGAAAGAGTAATTTGTAATGGAAGTCATAAAAAAAGGAAGGGGGTTAGCAATTATTGATTTAAAAGTTTATAGTATATGGTAAATCTTTATTTTACTAATATAAATTATATTCATAATTATATTATAAGAATAACAACCAACAGTCACATACATACGAGTAGTTCTGAAATTCTGACCCCACACTAGGATTTCCTGTGTCGTGGGTATCAGAAACTACCAGTACCATGGTACCTACCACAACACCCAGACCCGAAAGATATATTTGCAGAATATGCAAATATTTATTCCTCAGCGGGAATCGAACCCCCGTCTCTCAGTCGAACATTCGCCCGCTATGCCATCGAGGCCGTCAATTCTTATTGTACGGAAATCAGTTTAAGAAAATCACATTCGTCATAATCTCCAGTAATAAACATTAATTATAACAGTAAAGGAAACTATCATAAAATGTGTAAGTTCTTGTAATATTTATTTGAAAATGACAATTATATTTGGCTATAACAGGGCTTCTGATTTGTGTCTCTGACTTAATTCTGCCTTCATAGACATTTTGAAACTCAATTGCCAATTCCTGAAATTATTCAAAGAAAACAGCAATGTACTCAAACTTATGGTAAACCTGACGCACATCCAACTCAAATGTTAAACCGAACACGCATAAACACGTGGTAGGTATTCAAAAACAAGGAATTTCACACCCTCTTTAGAATTTAAGACGAAGCACAGAGTTAAGCTCAAACTACACTTTATCACATCCTTCAGTTTCACACCCATGATAAAATCCTAATTAATTTCATAGATTTTTTTTTATATCACGCGGAAAATGAGAATGAACCTACAAACAAATATCTTGACGCAAGTGGGCAAGGCCCGATTGAGACTCGAGTGGTTTCTTTGATTCCCGCAGCGAGAAAAATGTGGATTGATGTCAGGGTACTCGTAATTTCTGATACCCAAAACACAGATATTCCTAGTGTGGGATCATTGTTACTATTGTGTGTTTATATGCAATGTAACCCTTATTTAAATTACTCGTAGTCGAGTTTATTTGCGGCAAAAACGCTGTGCGTCGTTAGAGGCAGAGAGATGCATTTATTTATGAAATGTAAATACAGCTGCTTGAAATAACAAAACCACTCTCTATATTAAGATGTAGTATTTGCATTTTGCATTGTGGACGTGTGAGTGTAGGTACCGGAGATTAAATGAGGAGCCTTGAAAAATGGATCCTTTTTCATATTATGGTATTGATGACATTACCATAAAAATGTAGGTACTTTAAACTGTAGCTAGATGTTTTTGGCAACCTCATCCTCAACATGAAATTTCATGATACTACTACCACTCGTGTCACTAGTTATTTCGAACCAGTGTGGTGAAAGGATTTTAAAGTGCGCCTTAAAGGCTCCTTTAGTGCACTTGACACACGTTTTCGATTTTTTTTTTTGGGTTCCTCACTTCCTTTCTGTATTACATATCGCACCAAATAACTTGAATCCGTGAGAAAAAGTTTGAACGTGAATACCGTTACGTTACGTACAAAGGATTCTCTAATTGATTCATTCAAGTGTAATGATCTCTATCTAGTCTTATTACTAGTTCTTTCGAATCAGTCTTTTCGTGCACTTAACACATTTTTTTTACTTTCTACGTTTCAACGACATGCTGGTTTCCTCACGAAGTTTTCATTCACTGTTTAAGAGTAATGGTATATCGCACATAATTTTTTTAAATATCCACAAATATTTGTTTCATTTTAGCTCTATATATATTACTCCATCTTAATTCGTCCCGGGCACTACAGTGTCCCGTCTGTAAAGGTAAAAGTTGCCTCCTGACGCTGTATAAATCATCTAGGTACTATAGATAGTAAAAGGCCTTTTTTTTAGCTCTTATATAGAGCCTGTTTGATAACAATACAAACTTAATACACACGTAAGGGTCTCTGGCCACTGTTACGTACCGTCACCGTCCTGTTCGAAATAGTCTAAAATCAAATGTAAAAAGTCCGTCAAAGCACGGTACGCGACGTGCCTCAGTCCTATTAAGATTCCGTACATACTAGTATGCGGAAACCCTAAGATAAAAAGTGGTCCGTCAAAATTTACAAGCTAACAACAACAAAAAAAACAATCCAAAAATATATTCTAACTAGCGACCCGGGTTCGCTGATACTAAATATATTATACTACAGAATGATGTAAGCTCAAAAAAATGTGTTTATTTACGACATCACATTAGAAACCTCTAAATTTATCAGTGTTTCTCTACTATATTATGCATGTATTATACATGTAAACCTTCCTCTTGAATCACTCTATATATTAAAAAAAACCGCATCAAAATCCGTTGCGTAGTTTTGAAGATCTAAGAATACATAGGGACAGATAGCGGGAAGCGAATTTGTTTTATACTATGTAGTGAAAATAATCGTTATAAAATAGGCCAGGAATCCACCATTCACTAGCAGGACACCCAAAGGTCTTTAACACCACTCGGTCGTGGTCGAATCGACCGCGCCGTGATTGACCGCGCGTGCCACGCCACCGTTACAAAGGATAACGTGAAAATAAAAGTCAGGTAGGTGTGTTTGTGACGTCACGATTCGTGACTACACTACGCGTGACTCCCTTGGCCACGGAATTAGTGTAGCGACGCTCTGTTCCGTTATTTAGTACCTAAATACGAAAAAGGTTAATTTGAATGTTGAATTGAAAATGTATGGATTAAAATAGAGTAAGGTTTCTGTGTATAAAACAGGTCGGGGAGAGAGAAAAAAAAGAAGAACTATTGTTTACCTAAAAACTTTTAGCTACGTATTTGTCTTAGATAGCTAAGAGGTAAAGAAAACTTTAAAGAGGCTATGAGGCTATTACCCTCTTTCCTCAAACGCTATTCCACACTTTGGATGCTGGCCGCCCTTCCAGTCCTGTGCTTCAGGAATCCAAAACCTCTGGATTTTTTAGCGTTCCGTACCCGAAGGGTGCTGACGGGACCCTATTACTAAGCCTCCGTCCGTACGTCTCTCTATCAATGGGCTGTAATGTCATGACGCGTAATAGGCAGAGAGTTGAAATTTTCTCAGTGTATTTCTATTACCGTTTCTCTGCCGCTATAACAACAAATAATAGATATAAAATGAAATAAAAAAGAGGCCCTTACAAGAAACATTTCTTAATGTACGATGGTACGGAACCCTTCGTGTGCGAATTTGACTTGCACTTGACTGGTTTTTTTTGATATCGTCAATCCATCGTTTGGACGACTCTTTTTAGAACCTACATAGCAGCTTACCTAAATATTTTGTACTTAAATAATATTACCTAGAGTATTTTGTAGAGTCAGTCAAGATTTCGGACAGGACTATTGTATCTTCAAACTAACGGGTACGTGCAAATGCCCCCCAAATGTATTGAATACCACCCAGGATAAATTCTTGTATCAAAATCTAGTACAGATTTGTAAGCACTCTAGATAAATCCTAGCCTCTTTGTTGGTGATTCAAATTTACATCAAATTACCATACAGTTTGTTTGTAATCTAAGCGCCCTCATACTTTGAGAACTTTATTGTCTATGAAAAAGTATCTAATATACAACTCTTACGATACTGACTGATTGAATAAATGCGTACCCTAAATCATGTCCTAGAAATATGCAACTTAGAGGATATATTCCTCTTATGGTGTAGGATGCACTAAAAAAGGAATTCTCGAAACTCTAAGGACGCAGCGAAAACTTGAAGTTTATATGAAAAAATAAACTGAATGCAGATAAAGTCACGGGGTGTTCCTCTAGTCAAAAATACTTGTGACGAAAGTGCCTTACGCGTAAAGTCAGGCCAGTCATCCTTATTATGATGGCCAAATAAATAACGTTGTATTATTGACGATTGATATTAGGTCGTATGCGGACTGCGGACACTGCTCATTTTGAAATATGGCTCTTCGTTCACGAGAAGGAAAGCTTTAAATTCCTACAGGCATAGGTTTCCTTCTTTCAGCTACCATGAACAAAAAAATAAGTAATTTTTCTTTTTCTCGTTGTGCACTCATAACACTTATTCCAATTAAATGGGGCCGGTACAACATGTTTTCTTCTTCCATTCTCCTCTATCAATCGTCACCAATATCACTCATTTCTTACTCATCATTCACGCAATCCATACATCCATTTCTTCTTTGGTCTACCCTTATATCCATCCAAGTTGTGCACTGTGTTGCAATTAGCTGACTCAATCAACCAATCTTGAGAGCTTGGCGACTGCCTAGGAAACCACAGCTGTACGAGTGTGCTCTAAAAGCTCTGATATCACGACAAAATTGTAATGACTTTACCAACCTTAGTATTACAATCTTTCATTGTTCAATATCTCACACAAGTAACTGCTTGTTTTGCACCGACGGATAATGAAGTTTATAATTTATAGTTTATCCAGGGTTTAAAGTGATAAGTGAAACTCAAATTGAATATTTGCAGCTGGTGTATAGACGCCTGATAATTTAAAGTGTGTACTAAAATATATACCTATCTAGCTATTCATTTCATAATGTTTAGTAGTAGTATGTTGTTATGCCTTTGACGAATATAGTCAAGCGTGGTTTCCTGCCTGTATCTTTGCTTGGTCTCAACAGGCGTAAATTAAACGTAGATTTAAAACGTTTCTAAATGAATATCGATTTCAAAATAAATACTTTCGAATTTGAATTTGAATAGACTAATACTTAGATTTGTATATTTACTATTTGTTTAGTGGATATAGAGTGGAAAACGACCTCGGTGGCGTGGCAGGCTAGTGTTCGGCTGAGACGCAACAGGCGCGGGTTCGATTCCGTTCGTATAGAGATGATTTTTTTCTTGGTTAGGAAGCTATGGTTTCGTATGCGGCCGAAGAGACTCTGTTAGGCATACAATCACTCAATACTCTTGATAATGAGTTGCTTGGGCTAATATATTATATTAGCATGAGAAGGCGGGATGACCTGGACTAATTTTTGAAAGATTGCTCCTCCATTGCACAGGATAACGATAGTTAGAAGAAAGCCCCTTGCCCTACAGTGGGATGATGTGCTAATCCACGTGCTAATATTTGTAACTGTATTTCAATATGTCACCACAAAACTATTACCCTCGACTTTTTATCTCTCCTGAAACCCCGTCAATAATGCTGTTCAATAAAATTACGGGCGCACGTAAATCGTCAGTTTATTAGAAAATTGAGGGTATTTATGAAATAATACGTCCATTAGAACGATATCAGCCGCTTATATGTCGGATTCGTGACTATCGGGCCATTAGCGGGGCTTGCAAAACGTTTAACTCAATCGCTGGAGAAACTTCGGAAAATGCACTTTTGTTTTTACAAGGAACACGGCACTATGAAAACTGGTGCTATATCCATCTGATGTTTGATCTACCTATTGATAACCCACTTAAGTCAAACCATGGGTTTACGGGGGCACGTGGCATGATGCGAGAGAGTATTGCGCAGGTAATGGCTGTCAGGGTTTTTGACATCGGGTACATAATTACCCAGTGGTCTGACTTAAGTGATTTCGTGCGATTATCAGAATTATGTTTATTAAAAAAACTAAATTATTAACTTAATTTAAAAAATACGTACCTACGGCGTTTATAACTGATTCCTTGAAGAAATAGAAGACACATTATATCTTTTTATTTCCTTTGTTTTGTATTTTTTTTTAATTTATCTTCGATTTGCAACTCAGAACAGCAATCAACTTCGAAATGCAAGACTCGATGGATTTGATGTTTTTGTAGTTACTTCTTGTCTTTAATGTCAAAATGTCAAAAATTCTATAAAAGTCATTCGTTGTGAATTCTACAAAAATATGCACACAACGCGTTTCTTTGCTCTCCCAAACAGTGATATTCATGTAGAATGAAGAACGTATACCTACTCACAATCCTGTACCTCCAAAACTCGATATGCACAATCGATATCAGCATTCCCGAATACCAATACCTATCCCAGTGCCTGACCCGTGAAGAATGCCGGCGACTCTACACCTCTTTGCATTTCACGACCTTCGACCTTCCTACCGCTGAGAAAAAGGTTCCCAACCTTTCTTGTTTGCAACTTCTTACGAAATGGGATAAAGGGACGGGTAAAGCAGAAGGAAAGAGCAAAAGCCATGTGGATGTGGTGCGCCGTCTGCGACAGATAGGAAGAGACGATCTTGCTGACTGGCTCAGCGCATCAGTGCTCACGAAACTGGCGGAAGAGGCCAATGAGGCTTTGAATACGAACTTCAGCAATAATACTGAGAAGGTTCAGGGAAAAGTGAAGAAAGGTGTAATAAATGACTGGACGTTGTACGACGTTACTATGTGGTCAGTTTTCGCTGGACTGGTTATAAGTGTAGTTCTGATCTTTGGGCGTATAATTGCGATATGCTGTACAAAAAAAGTATTGAGGAAGAAGGCGAAAGAAGAAGAGATAATGGAGCTGCTGAGCTACGGGTCACTGGACAGTGACCAAGAGACGATTTATGAATGTGTGCTGAAAAGTAATCAAGTTGGAGATGATAAAATGGATGAATAAAGGAACAGAATGCAAAGTTTTTGTTTCAGGTAAGTGACTCTTTTACACCAGAAATTCAGTCTAGTCGTAGTGACCTTGTCTTCCGATCCTATAGTTATCGGTTTGAATCCGGTCGGGCACTAAAGGATTTTCTGCCGGAAAAAGTATGCGCCAGCAGTACCTACGTACACAACATACCTATTCAAGTTTGTATTAAACGGTGAAAAAACTCAGTGAGGAAATCGGCATGAAGTAAAAAGTTGGGAAACAGTCAAATGTACGAAAGCAGTTTCTTTGAGAGTTAAAACACTCAAACTTTGTTACTACCCATGTCTACACAAGATTATTCATAAGTAGGTCGGTATATAATGTTTTAAGTCACATTTAAATATGAAAACATAGTAGGTGCTCGGCTTGTACTCAAACGAGTACTTGTATTTTCCTTATTAACTAGGTGATTATCTACAGCAAAATTAACTTAGGTATAGGTATCTTTCAAATCTACTACTTAAGTAATTATTTACGAAGAATATCTGTATTTATAATAATTCTTGCTAGTTATCTTTGTCCTGTTATTAATAAGTATACAAATTAAATAGGCGCCTACTAAAGATGTAGTGCAGTCTAAAACTTTGAAACTGGCAGAAGTACAGTTTTTTTTTTACTGGTACAGCATTGTAAAATCCGAGACAAGAGAAGATACATTAACCGATTCCATGCGGTAGTCTTTTTATCAAACTTTTGTGCAAGGCAGTTAACAAATATTTCGTGGCTCCCCAAATGAGCCAAGCGCCAGGGAATGTGATGGCGCCCCTAAGGTGCCATCCGCACGGTATCTTTTATTGCGAAAACAATTTTGGCATAGTAATATTTTTGCCCAAGCGTGAGTTATCTTTAAAACTATTAATCTGGTATTTTGGTATATCCTACGTCCTTGGATTTCCCATACTGTCCCAGTAAAAAAAAACACTCAATATACCTTTGTATGAACTGTTCCATCTTCATTCCCACGTATTATTTAGTCCAACACATCGCTCCTCATTCCAACATTAATTATTTCAGTGCTAAAAGATACTAAGTACCTGAGCACCCGAAGTAGGTATACTCTGCAATCTATGAAGTTCAACCGTCTAATGAGGCTTATCGAGGCGATGACACGCCCGATGTCTGTGCGTACTGCCAAGTACAGGCGCTGTCAGAAATAGCTGAACATGCCATGTATTCAAATAGTCCTACACACGAAACAAATATCTTGATGTCTTTAGCATAAATACATACAAACATTATAATCACGCTCGTTTCCGAACCACAAATAATCATAAGAAAACTTGCAGCCACTCCTGATTCAAAGTCTTAAGATGGATATGGTGAACCATGTTGACAGGTGATCAGCCCATCGCCCATATAGATGGTCCGTCATGTTATTTATATATATTATGTATATAATATAAGATTTACTCAGGATAAGGGAGTAAAACACAGTTTCCTTTGGTGTCACACTAAAATTAATCAGATAAAATCTAATAAAATGACTACGGTCTACACCTACGTGTAGTAACTATTTTTGAGTACTTCTAATCATTTTATGTAGAGCACTACACTGATAAATGGTTGATAATGCACTTTAAAATTACTTTTTAGTTCAGTCATCAGCATCATCATCACATATTATACATATTTTAAAGCAGTTAAAAATTCTATTTGATTTTGATTTCGAACACTTAGTAAAAAATTACACCAATCAATTTGATGTAGCAATGACGACGGGCGAGTTCAATCACCCTCAGCGTATTTTGAGACTGAGTTGCTAACCTACTTCTGACAAGCACAGTACTTAGTTCTTTTTAGTCTGTGTCCCTTGTTAGCAGGCTCTCCTTGATTTGCACAGAATCGTAATTAAACACTGTGATTGGCCGTGATGTGGCGGCCAGATAGTCATAATGATGCCTATGGAGCTGGTGATCGCTAGCGTGCGATTGGCCAGCGCAGAATCCATTTTATTGCTGCAGCTGGCATGTTAAGTTCCTTTGATACGCCTTTCTATTGTGTTTTTCTGAACCAGATAATATTGTATAGCAGTTGAAAAATCTAGGGCAAATACTATTCAAAATCGTTATAAATTTTGATCAAGTTTTAACAAGTTCCGAACATTATAATCAATGTTAATACATTGTTCATGTAGGTAGGTACGGAAATGGATATATAGAGGATTTTGTTCACGTATCCAGTAGATTTTGACACAATTAGGTACCTATGTTCCTAACAATAACGAAAACTCCATATTTAGTATTACCCTTTACGGCAGGCATAACTGAAACTCGTCTCACCAAAAGGTATCGTTCGAAATGATTGCGTGCAAAGTATCAATATGTTATTCCCAGGACAAAGTCACCTAGACTCTAGACACCTAGAAGCAATTGTGACCAAAAATGATAGCTATTAATTTATAGCAGAGCAAATAAAACTAGATTTATTAGGTGATCCATTTAAATCTAACCGCGTTAAATGTAATAACTTATCCTTTCTTTACAACCATAAAATATGCATTAAAATTATTCAAAATGCGACACTCACAGCTACAAATAAAGCAATATTAGAGCATCGAAGTGAAACTCACAGTTGCTGATTCTTTAGCTTACTGCTTCTATTTGCGTTCTGCCTGTCAACACGGTTCTTCACTGTTTTAAAAATAAAGCCTCTCTATTATATCTATTTCTCACAAGTGCCTACTTCAATTGATTAAAAGACGATTTCGTTAATTTTTTGATGTTGTTGGGGTCGTTTTTGATGTTAGTAAGCATAAGTGTAATAGTCCTAAAACAGACATCATCATTATCATCAGCCTTTATCAATCCATGATTGCTATGTATATAGACTTCTTTTCGCGTTTATCATGTGCCTACCAATGCGTCCTATGGATTTTACAATATTATCTCGTCTCATCGGGCCGGTGGACGGGCGATCTCCTTTTTTATGAATATGGAAATTAGGCGGGGGAATGGAAGAGAATCGCTTCTATAGACCACTTTTATTAGTATTTTGCACCCATAGTGAGTGGTAGGGCGATAGTGGAGTGGCGTTAAAACACTTGGATATAACTAATGTGTGCAATTACGCAGTCACTGTATGCGATTAATAACGTGTGCACGTGCGTCTTGCGAAAACGTCGCACAGGCCTTTTATCTACGTTGTTTACTTTACCTTACTAGCTGGAGAACTTTGAGTGAGTTAAAGTAGAACTGAAAGTTATGAGTTTGAATAATAAAATTATAGCTGGAGCTAGTGACTATGCTAAAATTCAATGGTCAAAACGCAGTAATTTTTGACAGAATATTTTGCGAAAAGTCAAAAACACGACACAAACAAAGTTACAAAACACGGTAGGTACGTTCTAGTATAAAGCTAATAGCTTTTTATCGTTTTTCTTAGTTAACTTAATAGTTTTAAAAATGGAATCTTTAAAGTTAATTATAATGAGATTGATGTTCCTACTTAACAAGTAAAATTAATAATTTATTTATATAATGAACTTTATTAAAATGTAAATCATTACTTATTATAATATTGATGTTACTGTAAAACCGGTGTGATCCAAAATGATCAGAAGCGGATAAATCAAGCGAAATTACTCTGAATACTTCCGGCTAAGGTCAGGATTCCCACGGACTTACTTTACTTGATGACTTCTAATAAAGCCGGTTATACACTACCTAATAAAGGTCAAAATGAAAACAGCTGGTGAAATGCTATATACTTTAGCCAAATTCGTCAAAGAATATTCTCTACCAAAAGTTTGATAGGGAACCACTCAGAGCAAGTAGGTATAAAAATCATGTTTGTTCTTTTCATGAATTATTGATCTTTTGCCCGCGAATTTGTCTGTAATTTAAATGTATGTATAGTATAGTATGATAATGAACTAGCCAATTAGCATACCTAGAGCTTTTGCTTACATTTTGTCCACATCAGGTTAGAGTATATGTAGATGCTCAGGCCGCTGATCACTGTCAGTTTTTCTTCGAAAAGTGTTAAAAGTTCAATGCTCGAGTATTAATTCACGTTTTAGCACTATTCTTGAATGCGAGCCGTATTGCAATTTTTTATAAGACCTCGTTTGCAAAGCATCAACATTGAAAAGGTTTTACAACTATAGTCTAACGCTAACGCTATAGTCAGTTGTCTCAAGTACCTTCACAAAAGCAAATTTTGATACTTTCAGACAAACAAGTATCAAAAGTAAGCAGCATAGTAGTACTTATCTAGATATTTAAGTTCCGGCTGTGTCTTTTATAACCCTGATTATTGATACATTGATCTGATGATTTTATAGCTACGGTACTAATAATTACTGCGATTGAATTGCATTGGGATTGTAAAGACCGACTTCATCGTTTAGTAATTGATTTATGTCTGTGAAAGACGGTGGGGGCGTGAAATCAAAGTGAACGTAGATTAGATTGATGCATATTGCTGCATAGGTACTTAACTTAACTGGCTTATCTTCTATAATATAAAAATGAATCGCAAAATGTGTTGGTAAGCGCATAACTCAACAACGCCTGGACCAATTTGGCCAAATCTTTTTTTAAAATGTTCGTTGAAGTTCAAGGATGGTTTTTACGGCGAGAAAAATTAGAATTATATTTTTCATCCGGGTACCACGTGAGCGAAGCCGCGGGCGGCAGCTAGTTAGAAATATAATTAACAGATGTCAATATCTACTTTATCGATTTAAATCAGGCTACTCCTGCTATTTTGAACAGGCGTGTAGAATTTTTTTTTTAACGGAAGCACACGATATTAGTTATTACTAGATGAATTAGGTAGGTTTTTACTCGACTTACTTAGCCCTGACAAACTTAGTTTTGATTTTACTTTTAATAGGCATATACTTTTAAATAACATAAAAAAGTAATATAAATAAATATTTATGAAGCTAGATGATACCTACCTGTTTGCAGCCGTAGTAAGAGATGATATTGAAACTGACGCTTCATTTAAAAAAATAATTAGCTATCAATAACATCTGAAGTGTAATAACTTGTTAAAAATAAAGTGTTAAACACTTGTATGTAACTGACGTAAGAATATTGCGCGTAATAGACGACTAATAACATTACTTTCAAGTAATTAAAAGTGTGATTTGATTAGATTAAACCATTTGTTGTAAAGCTAAAGACATCATAAAAGTCGTTTAAGCCTTTTTGCATCACTTTTTGTTTATTTGGAATAAGTAACTTTCAATAAACTTACCTTTTAGTGTCGTGGGCATACAAACGTTGTAGACGTCTGGGCAATAATATGTAGTTGCAAAACATGTTTTAATAACAATAATAAAGATTAATTATTTGTGGACATTTCACACAGCGCCATCTAGCCCCAAACTAAGCAAAGCTTGTACTATGGATACCAGTTGGCTGATTTTGATTCTAGGGTGTACGGATCCTCATGATGATTGCGCGAGAAGTGTCATTTGAAGATTTGAAGAAACATTTCTTCCGGGTCTAAGTGTTGTGGTACTATGGTATTTGTGGTTTTTGACGGGCACTTTTAGGTTTTATTTTTTTATTTCTATTTTGTACCACAACTGGGCAAAGGGCTCCAAGAGCTTCCACTGATCCAATATCTGTGAGATCTCCCATGACTCTTTGTCGAAGCAGCCGAGATCGTCACGCCAACGTCTTTTCGACCTTTCGTCCTTAAGCACCCAAGGAGTGACAGTCTTGGGTGTACTTATTTTACTTTATAAGAACGTGGCCAGAAACGCCAGAAGGTAATAGCGCTTCGGGAATCAGAAGGTAAGGCTGGCCTAGAGATATGTAACTTACGGAGCTTTGCCAGCTTCCTGCTCAACTCTATAGATGCGAGGAAGTCGAAGCTCGAAGAACAGATATCCGTTGGGGAGTGAAGATTCTCGAACGGGACGGGAAAGAAGTGTAGGACGGCCACCATCCGATGGACATTGTAATAGAGTGGTCGGCGGATGGAGGCATTCCAGAATCGTTGTTTCTGTAAATGTATTGCCTATGTCCAGCTTCGACTTTAGGTTACGGTTTAAGATACTTTATTCTCACAAAGAATTTATATTCTCTTAAGAGTGTGAGAACTTATAAATATATTTTATAATATTAATTATTAACGAGCGTACAAACTAAAACATACTTACAATACTTATACCTAATTTACACAAAATAAAATGTAGGAGCGGGTAGTTTTGTAGGTTAGTGTAGGTTCTAGAAGTTATGTCACAGTACCTTCTGATCTCCGAAGCGCATCTGCCTCCTCGCGTTCCTGGCGACGTTCATCCGGCAGAGGAAGACCCGGTCTTCTCCGTCAGAGGGCGCGCGGGATAGCTCCGTGCGCACCGCCTGCTGGTCCTGCTTGTCGATCACGTCGTACACGCTGTCGCCGTGGATTAGCAGGTCTTCCTGCAAGCAGTATTTGATTAGTAGAGAAAAACATTACAGTAGTAGTAGTAGACGTACGTATTGACCATGTCTTTCCTGTGGACAAGGCCGACTAAGCTGAGAGGATGGAATAGGTGCTGGGCAAGCCTACTCCATCTTAATTCGTTCTGGGCACTATAGCGTCCCGTCTGTGAAGGTAAAGTTGCCTCTTGACGCTGTATAAATCATCTACTATAGATGGTAAAAGGCCTTAGTAGTAGTAGCAAAGAATTGACAGGTCTCAGGAACACGGTTTATAATTAGGTGTTATTTTAATTTTAATTTCTATACTCCTCAGGCCATGTTATTGGTTCCTTCTTTGGATACCAGCGTGCCTCACACAGAGATTAAAAGTTTGAAAGAGATCCTAGACTTGCTTAAATGCGCTTTTCATTTGGCATCACTTGCGGTAGCTGGTAAATAATGCAAAGATTCAACAATTCCTGCAGCACCCGGGCGTTTATTCAAAAGCCAAACAAAGCTAAACGTAGGAAGCGTTAGACAAAGGTGCCGCGTCCGCGATTAAAATAATACGTCTTGCGGTTTGCGAACTGATGAAAACGTCTACGCAATCTCGCAAAGTATAGCCCTGTTTAAAAATAAAAGCCTTAAGCCGCGGTCTGCTTGGTGACTGTGAACGGTGAACGGTTGTCTATTAGGTATACTACAGTGCTTTCGATACTGTCGTGCATTTTCCGAGACTAAGCTTAGTTTGTCAGATGCTCGTTCTATCTCGATATCTATGAAAAGGCAGCAATAATTTTAAGATTTTCAAAGTTGATTAAGTGTAGAAGACTGCACAACAAAGTCACCACCAATAAGTTGAGGTAAAGGGTGAACGAGCCTTTCATCTATTGACTTCTGAACCACGGAAGTCATAAAACAATATATCATACACACAGCCAAATACATCATCGGTTTTTGTACCTAATAAATGGAAATGGAGAGACGGTGTACGAAAACACGGCTTTACCTGCGGCTATGGTGACGGAATTCACCACAATTTTAGCATTGTGCACCTTTCTTTTGTTAGGCGTAATGGAATCTTTGGTTGGCGGTCGCAAACCAGTGGCCAGAAGATCAAACTCAGTTATGAAAAATACATTAACAGCTTATTTGTAAAAATTTGGTTGGGAGTGTTAGATAAAGTTTTAAGAAAAACATAGACTATACTCACACTTCAAAAATACCATACGAAATATCACTAAGATATAAAATTACTATTTTCTATTATCTACCTGTATCTACTATTTGGTCAAAATATTGAGTCAGTTAGGCAATTTTGAGTGACAAAATCTTGCTTTATGTACCAACATGCCGCCTTGATAACTGATGAGTATATACAAACACTCCAAATACCAAAACACAACAAATACTTATGGCAAAACCTAATGGTTGATAATGGATGATGGAATCAGTCAAAGACTCAGTAGCGATTCCAATAAAGACAACATAATGAAAAACGATCTTCAGCAATCGGGAGTATTTCACCTCCAGATAAAGACATAGGTAAAGCTTAGTCCACAATCAATTCTCAATCCCTACCCGGGAACACTATTCTTAACCCTAGCCAAACAAATGCTGGTAATATTCCGAGCTGGTTTCCTCATATTTCCTTAACCCCCCACGGGCCACACGTGGGCGGTGGACGCGCGCGCGCACAATTATGTCTTAACGGAGGGCCCCCGACAGGTGGGCGGGCCGAAGTGACGTCTGACGTCACGCAGGGTTGAACGTGAACTGTTATGATTGTCGCAAGGTACGTATGCGATTGCTAAGTCACGTGGTTACATTTTTGTACGTAGCGTCTTCGTTAGATGTGAAATGTCTGCTACAGGCTTTGAAATCCCTTAATTCTACGAGTCTAAAGTGACAATGCCTATTCATTATTGATTACCTGTTTATGACGAAAAAGTAGGGAACTATAGGTACACTTAAGTGGATAGGAATCAAACTATAGACAGATTAACTACATGGTCATGTCATGACATGACACATAACAATAGCACGATAGTCTTCTAAATTATTAAGACCAAAGTCAAATATTAAATCTGCTAAATTATTATCTTTAAAGAATGTTTTGATTTTCTGCCAACCCTGTTATTAGATTACTTGCAATCTCAGGTAAACCTAAGTTTACTCTATGACTATGAATTAATTAAAGTTATTAAATCAGACCTAGGTTAATTGAAATTTTATGCGCAAAGTAAAGAAAATTGAACAACGAATTTGTTGACCCCGTCCGACGGGGTCAGGCAGGAAGGGTTAACTCATAATTATTATGTAATTATTAGGTTTAAACTCAATGTTGTTACAAGGTAATCTTGTAGGTTTTAGACATAGAAATTATAGCTGACATGAAGAATACCCCGCGACTTTGTTCGTGCTTTTTTTCGTACAAACTTCATCTTCTCTTAGAGAATTTCGGGAATTATTTTCTTCCTCTATACAATAATATCCTCTAAATTTCATGTATTTAGAACATATAGCTATAATAGGCTGTGCGTTGATTGTCAGTCAGTAACGTTTTATGTATGTATTTAGATTTTTCATCTATTGTATCTAATAGACTAGTATCCAATCATAACTTTGTCCACCAGAAATAACATTTACTCTTTTGAAATGAGTAATATTATTTATGAATAACCTAGATTAGTTTACTCCTGATAATCGCGGCTAAGCTTTGGTCCATAGTCTTGGTTCGAATTCAAGGTTCTAATGAGAGCTTAAAAAAATTATGTGTACCTACCTAGTTACTCTTAAACGGTGCATGAAAACATCGTGAGGAAACCGGCATGTCATAGAACCTAAAAAGTTTTAAAACATATGTAAAGTGCACGAAAGGAGCCTCTGAGGTGCACTAGAATTCCTTTCACCACACTGGTTCGAAGAACTAGTGACACGACTTGTAGCAGTAATCCTATATCTGAATGAAGTAAAACCGGCTTTTTCTTATCCTATTTTGTTACATTACCTGGTTTCACTTTCCTGCACAGAAGACGCAGTCAGGTAAAAAGCGAAACTAGATCGTAATTTTGATGATGATGTTCATAATGCTATTTGCCGACAGCAATCAAAGACCACCCACCAAAATACGAAATTCCATAGAGCACAAAAGTGAAATTAACTTTAATCGCACAGCAATAATTGCTCTAGGCATACCCGCCCTGAGTCCGTACCTACTTGTGACCGAAGGCCACAGTCGATCAAAGCTTATACTTCTATACCTATCTAGTTTATAATATTATTTTTATGGTAGAGACCAAACGAAATGAGCGACAACATGTTAGCGAGCTTTTTTTTCTTCTCCTTTTTTCTTTTTCAGTTATTCCGTGATCATGGCGCATGCAACTGCGCCGAAATTTTATCTATATATAACTTAAAAAACATCAAATCATGGTGAATATTCCGTTCGTTATAAGTGCTATAAAATCTTATTTTTCTATACTACCACCCGCTTTAGTTGACAGCAAGCTCTATTACAAGAAACGGAGCAAACATGATATAATTCATGCAAATAATGTCAGTTAACGTCTGGATAATTGTACAGGTAGAAACGCAGTTGAAATAAATACATTCAGGAAGATAATAAATATGTATGTATCGCTCGTATCCCTAATGGGGTGAGCAGAGCCACAAGTAGTCATAAGAAGATATGCAGCCACTCCTCATTCAAAGTCCCAAGATGGATATGGTGAACCATGGTGACTGGTGATCACCCATCGCCCATATAGATGGTCCATCATGTTGGGGAGGATACTATTCCTTAGTCAACTTTTACGACATGGTCGGGAGAAGCAATAGGTATAATTTATCTACATCTAAAAATATCTAGGTCGTGTAAGATGTACCTAGGCGTTTTCTTTGGCATAGCAAAGGGTGGTATTCTACAGAAGGATGATCTTCTGAGGCCTTCACCATCTATTCTATACTATGTATATAGATAGATGATTTATAAAGTGTTAAGAGGCAACTTTTGCCTTCTGGTGTTAAGTAACAGTGTGGTCTAAAATCGAGCACGCTTACTTACTCGTTGAAGGAACTCATTGATTCTCGAAGGTAAATAGATAAATAGAGTAAGTTTGCCAGGATATATACTATAGATATAGATAAGATAGATATAGCCTATAGATAAAGGTTGACAGTTTAAAAAAGTTTTATTTAAATAATCCAGATATGTATAACACAATATCAGTCAAAACATCTTTGAATACAACTTACGCCCGCTGGCAAAATCCAAGCACCAGGCAAGCAGAACTTTATTGGAGGTGGACTAATTCGACCCAACTAATCACCTCTTGGTAACATATTAGATACACTCGACTATTACTTTTTACCACTATACCATAAAATTCCATTTTATTCACTATTTAAATTGGTTTTTTATTTTGACATACATATAAATACTGATTATATAGATACTTTTTTTTTAAAGGGTTGGCTCAGTTATTATTTAAGTTATGTATATTCGGGCGAATTCTGTTATTATACAAGGCACGAAGTTTGCCGAGGCGCACAATATTTGTGGTACTACTGTACTAAAGAGCCTTATTACAACATAACTTTAATTTCGTTCCAAAACAACAAAGGCTTAGCATATTTATCATCCCACAATAAATCAATTCCGAAATCCGACAAACGTAACTGGACTAGTCATTTTCCGTATCTCCAATCTGCAGTCCTAACGGTAACAATACTCAATAGAACCAATCGAAACTTAACTATTGAAAATATTTAATAAGCCCACCTAGAAGTGAAACATTGACTCTGTTATTTATATTTATCTGTTCTTTTAATACTTTCCTGCTGGACTGGAAGCAATGAAAAAGCATAGAATGCGTCCAGCTGCTTCTCTCCCTGAGCATATCCATATAAATTAAGGAAGACCGTTAAATCTTAACTTATTAGGTCAATGGGACTAGATGAAGTAGGTGTTTTTATTTATGAATGGCCGGCTAGGATCACTGAAAAACGATATTTCCTCCTCTCTAGCCATCCCTAAAGTCCCCGCAGGAGTATCTACGGTATAAGGGTATTAAAATTAAAAATAACATTATGAAATCTCGGAATTTTTGTTATAACAATTGAGATATATAAATCAGTGCAATAAATCAACTCAAATCATTTCGAAAATCCCAACATCAACATTTATCTTTTGAAAAACTGTGAACATCGTATATCATTATAAGCATCATTTGACTTAAAGCGACGGCTACATGTAAAGAGCAAAGCTATTAGTCAGCTGTTGATGTAATTCACTTAGCAGATCGTTCAGAAAAATTTAAACTTGTTTATATTTATTAGTAAAATTGCGACGTTTTCAGCAACATACACTTATATCTTACTTCTTACTAATATTATAAAATTAAATGCGAAAGGATGTTTGGATATTTGAAGTTTGTAGGTATGCAATATACTATATCAATGAATGAGACTCGCGAGGGATCGGAGAGAATGGCGTAATAAATAGTAGTGTACCCAACAGTGGGTGCAAACAGACCGATTGACATAACATAGACATATTACGTAACTTGTAGAAAACAATGATTTAATTGTTCGATAAGTTGTTTAAAACCTAAATAAAGTTATTAATAGGAGATGCCAAAACCAGAATGGTTAGGACACGGAAAGAGTTTTGTTTATGGTTGTAATGTACCTATTACATACATAGACTACTTCTCTGCTGGACTGGGAGTAAAAAAAGAATACGTCTAGCTGCTTCTCTCCCTGAGTATGTTGTAAAAGTCTACTAAAGGATAGTATTCTCCCCAACATGATGGACCATCTATATGAGCAATGGGCTGATCACCTGTCACCATGGTTCACCATATCCATCTTAGGTCTTTGAATCAGGAGTGGCTCTAAGTTTTCTTATGTAGGATAGACAGAAGGATATTTAAATAGTTGATAACCTAATTGTAATATTACAAAGAACAAATACACAAGGTACTACAAATGTTTTCCATTTCAACAGATAATAAATCATTACAATCGCATACTTATATTTACACTTGGACAATTACAGAAGGCGAACTAATGTTATACAAACAAACACACAGCCCTGCGGATATGTAGATTAATGATACACAATCCAATGCATCGGCTATAATTGTGCTACAAATGATTCCGTGCCTCTATGATTGATTGAGGTGGGAATTCAACAATGTAAACGCCTTGTACGGTATTTTGATGAATCTAGGTTATGTCTAGTCTGTAAATATTTAGACCAAAAAACTTATATAGAGAGACTTAGTAAAAATGGTCTCAGACATGAGTTACCTTAATATTTTGCTCCGTCTAGGTATTATGAGGCATATTATTTTTGGAAGACATTTGTAACAAAATAATTACCCAATTCTCTTTATATCAAATTAGATAGACACCTTTACGCGAAATTGTTCACCTCAAAAACGTACAAAAGATCTCTTACATCGTAAATCTGGCAACAGCTATTAGCATATCAACCTTTATTGAATCGAACAATCGATTCGCAACAATAACGACACATCATCGAATGGAAAGGGCACACATATTGTATTGATATGCTATTGCCTACGAATAAAGGCAGGTTTTCATAGTTCAGGACCGTATCAGTCCCGGGAAAATAGTTCCAATAGTACAATAATTGACTGAGCATCTTTGGCATCGCTGTGGCCTTGATTTTAGAGCGCTCTGTCCTAATGGCTTGGTGACGTTAGATGATAGAAAGCATAATAATAGAAGCAACATTTTATAAAATTGCTTTAATAATTTATTAGAGCCCCTCAAGAATTGCTGATTCCAGTAGCTAAGTATCTTCAGTTTCTACATACGGATCGTAGACGTTACGGACTAACACGACCCATCCTTATTGCCATAGGCCTAAGCGGTGCAAACTGTTTCCTACCTCCCAACAAAGGAGACCTATTAAATCCCTCAACCTCAAAGGAATTATGGACAAATATGGAGTTTTCGCTTCAATTTCGTGGGTCTTCGTATACTGGTTAATGCGCATCAATAAATCGGTAGAGTGGTTAGTGCGACGAAAGGCATTGTCTATGGATTGGATTATCATTACATTGTTCGGTTTGCATATTCAATGCGTTCTCCATTGTCCGTACTCTATGGTCTACGTGTGTGGTTTTTGTGTGTAGATAATTATGCCTTTTCAGGTTATGTTGTTCTCTTCAAGGCTGCAGGTCTTAGGCTTTAGGCATTAAAACTTCAACACTGGTTAGAATTTCACTTAAACACTGTTCAAGATCCGCCTTGAAACTATTTCTCACTATCTAATACAAAGGGGTGGTATTAAGTAGTTTAAACATCGTTAAACTTTTGACAGATTTTGAGAGGCGTTTATAAATGAACCCCTGTTTGAAATTGATTCTGTCTGTTTGTCACTATTCAACAAAAACAGAAATCAATACTTTAAGTGCCGTTTAACTTTCGAATTTTATAACTAAGAATGCTTTTAAAAATAACAAGTCAGTACAATAATGTCCATGTTCTATAAAATTAATTTACATTCGTCGCTAAAACCTATTTGCAAATCAATGAGTACGAAAATCCATAAGTTTACAAAATAATGTTGTCCGGGTGTGAAACCCCAATAATTATCTTGTTTATAAATATCACAATAATTTAGCTACCATATAAAAGAGTTTATTACATGCAACGCAGAGCCTGGTCTTAGATACTTTATATTTAAAGAGTTCTTTATAGCGTGACATAAAGGATTTTTGGAAATTCTATTTACTAGTCAAAAAGGGTGAATACGTTAGTATGGAAAATCGTTTTCTATGAACTTTAAAACTTAAAACTAAATATAAATACTCTCCAATACATTTAATTAAATTCTATATTTATATAAAATAAAATATATTCAAAGCATTTTCATATTAATGAATATGAAAATGCACTTCTGAAAGTGGCTGCAAGTTTTCTTATAATTACTTGTGATTTTGCCCACCCCGTTAGGGATATGAGCGTGATAATATGTATGTATGTACATGTATTTATTTTCAAAAACAACCCCCGTAACGTGGATTAGGGTGTGTTTAAGTTGTTATGGACACTTTTTAACGGGTGGTGATTTGCTTCAAACTTGGTTTGTATTCAGTAAATGCAAAATTATGAAGTATTTATAGGTTTAACACACGAAAGAAGGGCAACAGGGTGTTGGTGCTCTTCAAATACGAGATGCATCCAAAAGTATCAACTCTACGCGAGTGAAACCGCGTACGTCCGCTAGTTCTTAATAAATTATAAGCCCAACTACAGTTAGGCACACCCACGCACCAATTTGATCTTATAAACGGTGTATTAACTATTTCGGCATTGTTTTTAACGAGATATTTGGATTAAGTACTTACTACCTTATCATTAATCTTAATTGCAGAATACAATAAAATATTAGCTGGGAGGTTTTGTTCCTTTTGTTCGAAAGTAGACTTTACTACGACCGGTTAAAGCTGGCTATGGGTATTTTTGGGAGTTAATAATAGATGGTATGGATCATTACATCTTGGCTTGTAAGAACGGTATCGTGGGAATTCTGCCGATCTATGAGTTATGGTATAGATGTGGTACTGTGGTTTTACATTCTAAGCCGGATGCGACTCATCATAGAGTAAGGTACAAAGAGCTCTGATAGGTGAAATAAATACGTTCCTACATTTTTTGTATCGATATTAATTGGTTTGATTGTAATCTCTTCAAAACCACATTACTTAAGTAGGTGCATCATTTTCCTCAAGGTTCTGAGTAATAGGAGATCTGAGAATTGTTATGGAATCTATTATTCCTGAAGTCCTACTTCCTAGTAATTATTAGTAATACTAATGTGTGTGAGCATATTCAGAGTTTATATATGTTTGTAGTTTCGTATATTATTTGACACATGTTTTCGAAGTTTTTTTGTTCTACGTCATACCGGTTTCTTTACGATGTTTTCCTTCACCATTTGAGAGTGCTAGTATAACGCACATACATTTTTTAATCAGAAAAATCCATTGGTTCACGACTGGTTCGTTCAAACCCACGACCTTTGGATTGGAAGGCGTGGTCACTACCACTAGACTACCAGTGCTCTCATGAGAGTCATAGAAAGCTAACAATCACCAGTCGGTTTGTAATTTGTGCCTATGGGATAGGTACCTAGGTACATCAGGAAACATGCAGGATGCCATAAAGAACTATTTTTTGTATTTATGAACTTTCCTCATGGATACATTTAATGGATCGAATTATCTCATCCTTTCAAAATACCTTTTTCTAAGCTTCATAGTCTGGCTACATACATCTTATTTCCCAATAATAATCTTATCAAGTTCAAAATAAAATTAGCCCAAAGCTAAGATCGGCCTCCCAATCAAAACAAATCATCGGCGCATTTGAGCGAAAATATTACGAATGTACCGACAGATTAGATAAGGAACTAGTTCGATCTTATTTTGTTCGATTTATCACAACTGTCTATAGCCTGCGGCTTTGCCCGTGTGCTTATAAAGGTGTTCGCTCAATAACGTTTCATATTAATAATACGTTTTAAAAACTAAAAATAAAACAGACAATGCAAAAAAATATATAAATAAATTACCAGGAGATGAAAACCACTACTCCGTACCGTGATATTTATTTCTCCTTTGTTTCTGTGATTGTGCGGATGTTATAATTTTCGCTTTTCTCAATGAATGAGCGATCGAGTCATCATAGAGACATAAGCTGTTTTTATCCGAGTACCTACCACACGCGCGAATACGTGAGCGGACTAGTTTCCGCATTTGATTAAATTTATAAGTATCTTGTTAGCGAAACGATCCCAAAAAATAGAAGTGAGAGATTTCATGACACGAAAAAAGCTACGGAAGAATTTAGGGGAGACCTTGCGTTGACACTTTTGGAAAGACCATTGAGCTAGTAAAGAGACAAAAAGTATAAAATTATCTTATTAATCCGTGAAGTATCATGGTGTATTTACCTACCTTAGATAGGTAGGTAAATACACCATGATACTTCGATGTTTGTATCTTTATTCAATGATTTTCGAGAAACAATAAACTATATACATTTATGAAGAGTCCTAACATCCACGATATTTGTATTATGTTCTATTCTAACAGTTATTTGCTTCCTTTGCTTAGCTTGGTTAGATGGCACTGTGTGATTTTTTTTTTAAATTATTATATTTAAGTGGAGTAGTGTCGATCGTAGCTCGGTGTGGTCCGGATACAAATAGTCCGCGTCTGACCCCGAATAGTCGCTCGTTAGCTGCGCCCGCGCCGATAAATTAATCACTGCGTTTTATTGTACGCTGCGCCGCCGACTATTATACAGGTTGAGTACATTTCAGAGTGTTTATGCTTACCTTATCAGTGGCGGATTAGCCACGTAGCAAGAGTAGCAAATGCTACGAGCTCCGCGCATTTGAGGGCAACTAGCATCAACGCCTTTGACCGTAATTATACTATATAAAGCTCGATTACCACTGACTGACTCACTCACTCACTGACTCATTGACATCATTGTTCTCCCAGAAGGAGTCGAGATGGATGATGATGATGTATGGGGGAAGTGTTCAGGATGTGTCAGTGAGTATGGGAAAAATCCGAAAACCCCCCTTTTCCTCCCCCCTCGCCCCCCCCACGTTCGGTGTCCCGATTCTTCCCGACGAGGGCATGTTTTTTTTACAGATTCGGATGGAGGGTGCTCGAATGAATACAACTTTTTTACTCCCCCCCCCTTTCGACCCCCCTTTGACCCCCCCTCCTAATGGTTCTCCGAAATGACTCGTGATATGGGATTTTTTCAAGTGGATTCGTATAGAGAATAGGATGGCGAGTAGAGTTAAATAAAAATTTTGCCCCCTCCCCCCCAATTTTCACCCCCTCTTGCTTGTATCTCCGAAACGGTAAGTCCGATTGGGCTGAAATTTTGGTTCCAACTCGCGGGCTGCTTGCAGCCCACGCCCGCAAGCGAAAATACTAGTTATACTATATAAAGCTCGATTACCACTGACTCACTCACTGACTGACTCATTGACATCATTGTTCTCCTAGAAGGAGTCGAGATGGACGATGATGATGTATGGGGGAAATGTTCGGGGAGTCCCGGTGAGTGGGGGAAAAATCCGAAAACCCCCATTTCCCCCCCCCCTCGCCCCCCCCCACGTTCGGTGTCCCGATTCTTCCCGACGAGGGCATGTTTTTTTTATAGATTCGGATAGAGGGTGCTCGAAGAAATACAACTTTTTATTCAACCCCCCCCTTTCGACCCCCCTTTGACCCCCCCCTCTATTGGTTCTCCGAAATGACTCGTGAAATGGGATTTTTTCAAGTGGATTCGTATAGAGAATAGGATGGCGAGTAAAGTTAAATAAAAATATCCCCCCCTCCCCCCCAATTTTCACCCCCACTTATTTGTATCTCCGAAATTACCCACGATTCGAGATCGCGGTTCATCGATTCGTATAGAGAATGGGATGGCGAGTAAAATTCCATAAAATTTTGCCCCCTCCCCCCCAATTTTCACCCCCTCTTGCTTGTATCTCCGAAACGGTTCGTCCGATTGGGCTGAAATTTTGGTTCAGAGGGTTTTGGGGGTCGCTGATGCCACTCGCGGGCTGCTTGCAGCCCGCGCCCAACGCGACCTCCAAGAAACGATATCCTCGCGGGCTGCTTGCAGCCCGCGCCCCCACGCGACCTCTAAGAAACGACATCCTCGCGGGCTGCTTGCAGCCCGCGCCCCCACGCGACCTCTAAGAAACGACATCCTCGCGGGCTGCTTGCAGCCCGCGCCCCCACGCGACCTCCAAGAAACAATACCCTCGCGGGCTGCTTGCAGCCCGCGCCCGCAAGCAAAATACTAGTCTATAATATAAAAATGAATCGCAAAATGTGTTGGTAAGCGCATAACTCAACAACGCCTGGACCAATTTGGCCAAATCTTTTTTTAAAATGTTCGTTGAAGTTCAAGGATGGTTTTTACGGCGAGAAAAATTAGAATTATTGCTGGAAAAACCTATATGTTTATCCCCGAGCGAAGCCGGGGCGAGTCGCTAGTAAAATATAAATTTAGATAGAAGCGTGTAAATATTTTTTCAAATCAATGTAGGTACAATACATAACACGAAAGAGTTGGTATCAAAATGTTCAACTATAATTTTAAAATCTCAAATTAAATCCAGAATAGTTTGTAACCGTTTTGTTTTAAATACCATAACATAAACTTGTTAACCTAAAGCAAACCAAGGGTCCCTTGATAAAAACTGGCCCCGCGCTGGCTTAATCCGGCATTGCCTATCATAAATTGATACATACATCACCGTCACATCGTATCCCATCCCTTATGGGGTGGGCAGAGCCACGAGTAATCATAAGTAATTCGCACACTAGGACAACTAGTACCACAACATTCAGACGGAAGAAATATTTGCAGAACAACCATTTCTCCCGCAGCGGGAATCGAACTCGCGCCTCTTGTGTATCAGTCGAGCATTCGCCCGCCACGCCAGCGAGGCCGTTTTTTCCATAGGTTTCTTCTTTTCCCTCTATCATTATCTCAACACTATACTCCTTTTCATGTCGTCTTTCACACAGTTCATAATATATTTTCTTCTACCTCTTCTCACATGACATACCACGCTAATCTATTAGTTTAATAGCTTTAAGTAGAATCATACTGAAAGTTCTAAATGTTAAACAGCATCCTGTATATCAATTTTGGCGGTACCTTCGTGTGAAACATCACTACCTACACCGATGGATCTACTACATAATGATAGCCGTCAATATGTTCAAATTATGATTAATACGCGCATCTGGTCGTAGATACGATTCCGTTCACAGATAAATAATACTAGTTTTATACTACAACTTAGTCGTGTCATTATTTATTTCGAACCAGTGTGGTGAAAGGATATAAAGTGCGTTATTTTGCGCGGACCTATTGCCATCATAAAATAGCAAAGCGAAAAACTTGAAAAACAATCTAGGTATGAGAGAACTTTGCGTTGCTGTTTTTAAAATACATGCGGAGCTAACTACGCCGCTGGTTTCCTCACAAAAGCCGACTAAGCTGAGAGGATGGAATAGGTATTGAAGCCTACTCCATCTTAATTTTATTCGTCCCGGGCACTACAGCGTCTCGTTTGTGAAGGTAAAAATTGCCTCCTGACGTTGTATAAATCATCTACTGATGGTGCAAGGTCTTAGTTTCTTTTTCTTAAAATAAAAATAAAAACTCACCATAGAATGTCCTAGGTATTCAGCTGCGTTATCCGATATGTACAATAGTTTGCCGTTTTGAGTCATCATCATCAGGAATCCGGTTAGAGCCTGTCAACAAAAATACTATTAACATTCACCATGATCATCATCATTATCAGCCTACAACAGTCCACTGGACATAGGCCTCCCCTAATAAGCGCCATCGCGCCCTATCTTCGATTTGACACATCCAGTCTCTGCCAGCGCCCTTTCGCAGATCATCACTCCACCTACCCGGAGGGCGTCCTACACTACGTTTGCCGAGTCGCGGTCTCCACTCAAGAACTCGTTTACCCCAGCGGTTGTCGGTTCTTCGGCAGATATGGCAAGCCCACTGCCACTTCAGTTTGCTAATTCTCTGAGCTTTGTCGATGACTTTGGTTCTATGTAGGATAACATCGTTATCCTTCAGAGAAACTCCGAGCATAGCTGTTTCCATAGCTCGCTGAGCGACTTTGAAGTAATGGACCAGCCATACTGTGAGTGTCCACGTTTCCGCACCGTATGTCATAAGGTAGGAAGCACTGATTGAACACTTTGGTCTTCAAACATTAATGCACGAACCAGTGTGCTGAAAAGATTCAAAAGTGCACCACAAAGGCTCCTTTCGTGCACAAAAATGAGAACTTACGAACATCAATAATACGAATGCTTGCTAGATGTATTCAATTAACAATTGTTGTGATAAAAAGACTCAAAATCAAGATTATAGGTCAGCACTTAATAGAATCAGTGGTTCCGTATCTCCATTGTGCGATATGTTCTCCTTTCTACCTACAGCGATAGCTTTGAATTATGAACTGAATAAATTAAATCGCAGTACGAAAGCTCGAGAATCGCACCACAATCTTAGCAGTATCATAGTACAATCGCAACAGTATCGCCCCACAATTGCACCACAGTCACAGCCGTATCGCACCAGTATCGCAGCACGATCGCCGGCGAATCGCCACATTTGTCGCATAAACTAGAGAGCTGTTGTGATATCTCTAGGGAATTAGACAAACGCCATAGCGTTGTCAGGTATAGAATCCGTATCATTGTCTCGAATTTTGAATTCTAGTTTGTACACTACAATTTTCTGTGCCGTTGTATCAGAAACTACGAGTAGTACTGCAACATCCAGACCCGAAAATCGAGCCCCAAACTCCAAAGAGGTCGATAAGCAAAAAATAAATCAATTTCTGTGTTTCAATCATGATTTTTTAGATGCCTAAATCCCATCTAGTTCTATTAAAGAACTTTAAATCCGTATGAAGCGTTTGAGAGACTCTCTTTCGAGAATCATTATTTATAATAATCTTTATCGTAAACTGTTGAAAGTATAAGTTGTTATTGTTGTACCTATAATAAAACATATTTATCAATCATTATTTACGTCAAAGTCCTTCCATATCCTAAACTTTTAATTGCAACTTTAATAATATAGATTGAAAAGGTATGTGAAATGTCCACAAATATTTATTTCATTTTATTTATCTATTGGAATACGGGCGTGATGATATGTTGTATGTGTTTGTATGTAATAAAGATTATTTTTGGGCTGCAAATTTTTGTAACTAATAACTTTACAGCTGTCTTTCTATGCTTTATATTAAATGATTGTGTGTTACGCTGAATAGCGTTTGAACATTGTTGTAGTGAAATATGCGTCTGTTTGTGAAATTAAAGTGTATTTAAAGCTTAACTAACTGTAGGTGGCACGTAAGTTATTATACCTACTCAGATTGGTATCTTATTTCCGAGGAATGTTCCATGGCATTGGGTTCTAAGCCTTATAAATATAACTATGTAGATAGGGAAGTACACTTTAGTGCACGAAAGGAGTCTTTGAGGCGCACTTTCCATCACTCTGGTTCGAAAGAACTGGTGAGATGACTATTGGTACTTAGTGTAGTACAATTCAGAACTAAACTAAAGAAACTAAACTAAAGAACAACTGATAAGGTTTCTCTAGCGTATATAGAATGTCTATTTAAGAGAGACTGAGAAAAAATAATTCAAACAAACAATTTGAAAAACTGGTCAAGTCAAGCGAATTCGCACACAAAGGGTTCCGTATCATCGTACATGTGTATTTAAATTTTTGTTGTATGGGGCCCCTTTTATTTTATTTTTATTTTTATAGCGGCAATAGAAATACACACTTAGTGTAAATTTCAACTCGCGTACCACTGGATTTTTCTGTTCAAAAAATTATGTGCTATACCAGTACTCTCAAACAGTGAAGGAAAACATCGTGAGGAAACCCGCGGCTTAGTCAGCTCCGCACGCATTGACCATGTCTTTCCTGTGGACAAGGCCTAAGCTGAGAGGATGGAATAGGTAGGTACTGGGCAAGCCTACTTCACTAGACCACGAGTGGTTTCTATTTAAATAATTCTTCAAAAGTGTTTCCATGTCAGTTATAAATATGAATATCAAAAACTGGAATATCCAGTATTAAAAGCTGAATGAAAAATAGCTCCCAAGTTATCATTAAAACCTCTAGAATTACGTTAATTAGTGGGTACAGAACCACACCCATCAGCAACTAATCAAATTACTTGTGTCCTTGTCGCTCGTAAGAAATTATACTAAGTGGGAAGGAGACGGAAGTATGTAAAAAGATGCGTAAGAGTAAAGTTGATCGTGGGAAAGCCTGTAACAATAGAGGAGGTGGATTTACTGGATGTGTTATTAATTTACCTAACAGTAAGGAATGTTTAAAAAAAACTGTATATTCCAAAATATCATAAAATTTTCGACTCTTTTAAGATAGCGACCTCGATGGTATGATGAGCATTGCGCGTGTGTGAGACATAAGAGGTACGGATTCGATTCTCATTTGCACGTGTGGTCATTCCTTGTGGTACCGTAGTTTGTGATACCCACGATTCAGTTAAAGTGTGTTATTAAAACTATAAAATTGTCATTATATAAAAAAAAATATTAAAAAGTTCCACTGACCTTGGAAAATCCGAAATTAGGTGCATTCGATTGTTGGTTGATGTCAAAGCGTTTGAAAACTGAAACAAAAAAGAAAACATATTAATGTTGAGACACGCGACCACGAGGCAGACCACACCACCGGCCTATTGCCATTGTTCTCACGAGATAGTCAACGTAACTGGGCATAAATACAGAATCTAGAAATCTAGAAAGTTCGAAAGACATGTTGTCAAGTGCATGAAAGGTTATTCCCAAATCCCCTGTGAAGATGGGTATCTTCTAGTCTCAAATCCCCTTTGAACCCCTTCGAAGGGGATTTGGATAAGAGGGGATTTAGTAAATTATGTTACCGTAAAATTGAAAATCTAAATACCGTTAGATTATAATCTATCTATATAGAAAGTTTGAAAGGTTCCTAAGCCACTATTCCTGTACTTTCCTGCCACTTCTCTTCTGGTTCAAATTCCCTCATCCAGTCTAACTTGAGCTACGAAGACATGGAAACTTTAACAAGCGAGAGCTCAGGTTACGACGAGTAAATTTTACTAATTTCGCTGTATTTCAAAAACTATACAATATACATCCTAGAATAAAAATAAAAAGCATTTTGAAATGTACAATGCTCATTAGATAAAAATACAATCTGATAAAGATTGCTAGGAGCCGTTGGGTGCAAGCTGCACAGGATTGGTCGCTCTGGAAGTATACGGGGGAGGCCTAAGTTCAGCAGTAAACATCATATGGCTGAAATGATGATGATGATACCCAACAGTGGGTGCACACAGGCTGAATGGATAGAAATGTTGGGTAAATGACCCCTATTTAAAATGATTTATGTGACAGGTCGACACGGATGTAGAAATTCAAAATTGATTTGTCTTATAATATTCTAATGACTTGCCTAAAAGCATAATCAAATTATAGTTACTGAATTTAAAACTCTAAACCTCATAAATCAAAATGAGATCGAATGTATCGATAACTTATCACACATTAATTGTTGTGACACATCACTAAACTACGCCCACATCGCCTTTTATGCAGTTATTAAAATAATATGTAGTAATACAGAACGTAATAAGGGAGCACATTGTAAGCGTTTGATTAATTGTTTTGTCATATTCTAAGATTATTTTAGTTTTAGTGGATGTTTAGTTTTCCATTAATGTTCTTCTGTTTTCGTGTTAACAATAATTATTTATACTATTCTGGAATAGAACTTAGCCACATCCACAGCGATTGGAGAGACGTTGTTCGAGTCGTCGATAAGAGACAGCTGAGTAGGTGGGATGCGTGCATGGCATGGATTGAATTGGGGCTCCACGATTCCAGTCGGTCATGGATGAACCTCTATTCCCCATTTACACGTGTATCACAAGTGGTCCAAGTGTATTTTTTCCTTTGAAAAAAAAAATGTAATTCAGTAGTACTACATCTTTTCGGATTCCAATCGATGTCATTGCGCACTTACGGGACAAACATAGTTCGTAATTAATCGATAGTATCTATCGATACTTTCTCGTCGATAAACAATAACCAAGAGCGGGCAAGCGATAGTATCGATAAGATATGGAATAATTCCCAACTCTAATGGCCTCGCCACGCTGCAAGCACAGAGATAAAACACAGAGACTAAGCTATAAAAAAACATCTATTCAGGTACATATTTGTTGAAAGATTTCCAACAAGATTAAATATTTCAACTTAAATACCTACTAGGGGTATTTAAGTTAAAATAGTTAATTAAATTTGATTTTTTTTATGGTAAAATCAATTTTACAATCGTTTTTGAAAATGTAGTTAAGTAGGTACATACCTACACATAATTAAATATTAAGATACAAAATGACATAATACTACTTAGCCGTGTCACTAGTTCTTTCGAACCAGTGTGGTGAAAGGATTTTAAGTACTACCTTTCGTGCACTTGAAACATGTTTTCGAACAATGACAGAGAAACTTACACATTAACACAAAAACCTATATAATTAAATCACAATAGGTATCAAAACTTTTAGTATAAAATTGATATTTTCGGACACATTTTCGTTAGGACATTTTTAAAACACAAAAGTGTAAGAATATAAAAATATCCCAGAATTCACTAAAGGTCTCTCTAATATAAATATAATAGGTGCCTTGCCCGAGGCATTTGTCCGAGTCAGAATAAATAGCTCACACGTTCATACTAACTGATTCAAATGCTGGGCATTTATCCCGACAAACATGTTCTACGTAGGCGAAATATAGTGATGCGAGGCGATGCTATAGTTTCTGATTTAGCGCTAGACAAGTTTAGAGTGTGAATGTAGGTGAAATGGTGACTAGGTTTGATTTTTAAAATAATCCTACTTATATTATAATGTGAAAGTTTGTGAGGATGTTTGAATGTTTGTTTGTTTGTTCTTCACGCCTAAACGGCTGAACAGATTTTAATTAAACTGAAATATACATAATACGTGTGCTGGAATAACATATATGCTACTTTTCATTAGGATATAACACGAGCGAAGCCGAGGGCGGCAGTAACAAAACACTAGTGAAAGAATTATCAGGATCGTTTTCAGTAGTTTCTGTGACTACACCCTGCAAACAAACATACAAACATAAAATGCATCTCTTTATAGTAAGTAAGTAAGTTCGTAGGAGCTAGTGGCCAAACTCTTGTCACGGAGTTTTTAGACCGTTTAAAGGCCTCCGTCATGGCTTAACGACTTAAAGCCGGGACAAAACAAATTTCGTTTGGTCATAGAGAATAAGGGCCCTTAGCGTGCATTGCCAACGCTTAAATATTATCGCCCAAGTTCGCTATCGACAATCGTAGGACAGCAAAGCTTACTCGGCGACCATTTGTCTAGACATCGTCTCGTTTCACGAAATATTTCGACTCATTAAAGTTAATGTTAACACGGAAAACATTGGTGTAGGTAATTAACTTAGGAACGTGACTTAGTTGCTGCGTAGGTAAAGGTAAAATGTAGATACTGAAGTTTCTATACTTTATGATAATTAGCTACCCATGTATTACATAGACAGTACATAACACAAATTGGTGCACTAGTTTTAGTACCTAGTTCACCATCTCCAAGTATAGTGTTGATTAGTTAATTCCTGAATAACGTCACTTGGCAGGTAAAGGTTACGAGTAACTTCTGTCGATTTCAACGGTTAATACTATGATTAGCGCTACTCGAAAGTCGTGAAATTGACAGTGTAAGTTACAGGTTACTTTAACTGGCGAATAGCTCACTCGGCACCTTACTTGGAGGTCGTGAAACAAGCCCTTACTCTTTTAATATGACCCTATTTACTTCATCATCATCATCCACAGTCCGACTTTACCCACTGCTGTATAAAGGCCTTCCTCTGTTCGTGCCATTCATCTTGTAACAAAAATATAATTGTCACCATATCCATCTTAGGACTTTAAATCAGAAGTGGCTGAAAGTTTTCTTATGTTTACTTGTGGCTCTGCCCACCCCATTAGGGACACGGAGGTGATAATATGTATAATTGTTTGGATATTCAAGAAATTGTTTTTTCTTACTAGTATTTTTTTCTAATTTATTGGCCATTAGCTTCCCCACGCGACCCCACATACATTAGGTTACCTATGTTTTATTCCAGGTTTCTATGCATTTTGATCCGAAATCCGTTCAGCCGCATCAAAGGCTGCTTTGCATTTGACACTTTGGAAGATGCATAGTTCATGTACTGGTTTAACATATATGCTATTTTTGATACGGGTACCATGCGAGTGAAGCCGCAGGCGGCAGCTAGTAATATTATAAACGCGAAAGTTTGTATTTATGGATGTTTGTTACTCTTTCACGCCTAAACGGCTGAACGGATTTGAATGAAACTTGGAATATACATAGTACATGTACTGGATTAACGTATAGGCTATTTTTTATCCGGGTACAACGCGAGCGAAGCCGCGGGCGGCAGCTAGTATTAGATAGATAGAATTCTAACATTAGGTATTTATTTCTTTTCTGTATTGCAAAGCTCCAAAAGCACGTGCATTGCCCGCGAAGCGTGCCACCATAATGGTTAGTACTAATTAGCAGTTGCCATCTGAGCACGCGCACGCTAATCAATTACAATACCACACAATTATTTAGCGTCAACTTGATTGTGTAATTACTACATTATTGTATTGTAATACAACAAGTAAGTTTTTTTTTGTCAAATAAGAATTTCTTTTAGGGTTCCATACCTGGGGTGACAACGTCTTCTAAGCACTCTAGATAAAAGTTGTATTTTTTATTTACTTTATTCAGTGAGCTTATAAATACCTGTAGGCCTTTTCTACAAATCAAATCAGAAGTACTGAAGTCTTGGCGCTAATTTGTTCAAACACACAACAGGTTATTATTATCTGCTAGCAACACCAAACAAAATTATTCTTGCTAGCAACACCAGACAAAATGATTTTCTATAAAATAAACGTCAACAATCTTAACACCAGCTTATTTAAAGGGCCCCGAGTCACAAGGCAGGTGGTTAGCTAAATTGAGATGTTCGTTAGTCTAATGTATGTATCGAGAAATCTTGCCCACCGCGCTGACGACCATTTCAAGTCTTTTTAATAATGCTGGTACTTCGGACTTTGTGAAGGAATGGTCGAGTGTTCTTGTGATTTTATTATCTGCTACGTGTTGAGCGATAACCAGTGCAATATAATTTTAGAAAAACAAAACTTTTGTGAAAATTAAAAATACCCGTTCGTTCTAAAATGTTTTTTATCAAGTATTCACTAAAACTTTCAGTGCCTTATTTTTGAATCAGTGATGATTATGACGAAAATTTGCAATTTGAAATGATTAAATATGAGTTACCAAAAGCTAGTTTTTAGGGTTCTGTACTCGAAGGGTACCAATGGGACCCTATTACTAAGCCTCCGAGGTCCATCTTATTTATAATCTTATGTCTTAAAAATCAAAATTTTCTTTATTTCGTTTTAAAAATTAACCATGTAAAATTAGAGATATAAAACGAAAACATTAGTAAGCAGTGTTGTTACACGGGCCACTTAAATCTGATCAAGTAATATATCAACTGCATTAAGTATTTACCTTCTTGATATATTATTTAAACTCTTTAAATACGACTTAACAGTCCACACCCATTTATGGAAACCGTGAAACGAGACCTATGCAAATAGGGGCAATTTAAAAGTATTCCTTTAATAGTAAACTTTCAGGTCTAGTCGAATGGTAGAGTGCCATCGTTCTAGGTGCTGATCGTGAGAATCCTTTTCGGGGCTGCGACAAGCATCGTCTGTCAGTCTTGTAATTACTCTGGACATTGTAATGCCGTTCCTTCTAATTCTTTTCCTTATAGAGTTACGTTAGAAACATGATAAACATTAAAGTTTTTTTTTATGGGAAATGAAAAATGACGTCAAAGATCCTATCAAAATTTATCATTTGACACCCCAATTTATCGATATATGTCTGCTAGTTTGTGAACAGCCTACAATAAAAACAGATAAACATACATATAAGGACTGTTATATTCTCATAACTAATTGCACCTCATACTCAAACGCGACTCAGAGTTGAGCAAGTCTCAACTCACGGTTTTTTGACAGTTTCTGATGAAAATCTGTCAAAAAATCGTCATTTGAAACGTGCTCAAATTTGATATGCGTTTGAGTATTCGGAGGTTAGTTGATTAAAATTAAAACCGATGGGAGAAGTGCGCAATATCAAAATGTCCTTTTAAAAAATGGCCAGGAGTTTGTTTTTTGTCAAAAATTGGACAGTCTAAAGTCATAGCTCCAACTATACCTACTTAAAAACAACAAAAACGAAATATCGGCAAAGCTTTAAAACTTTTTATAGTTACTTATCTCCACTCACCATTCCAATTGAATATCACTATAATTTTCATTAGGCACATCAAAATCAAAGCAATCCATCTAACTGACGGCTGTCAATCTGGGCGGCTAAAGTGAGTTTCACACGAGCGGCGTGACAAGCTAATTTGGATGACCCGTGTGAATGGGTAATCGGTGTGCACACGACCTTTGTTGTGTAATACCTACTTAGATGAATTTCGTAAATTAGTTTATTATTTTTAATTTTTATTTTTACACTTGTTGAACGCTTTACCACTTCGCCAGCAATTTTTTTTATACTAGCTTCATCTTCCCGCTTCCTCCTCTTTGAGCTTAATTTCAGGAATTCCTTTCTTGCACCTCTACAGCATGAGAGGAATATGTCCTCCATGTTTCATGCTCCTAGAAATGGTTTAGGCTGTGCATTGATTGTCAGTCAATCACTCAATAATGTCAGTTTTAATGCAGATGTGGCATTGGTCCATCCTTTGAATGAATGCTACAAATTGTAGGCTTGAGCTATAGTGTATGGACGTGTTACTGACTACAATGTCCCTTCAGCATCGTATCCTTACCTTAGGCTGGGACAGCATCACATTGAATGAACTAGGGAGGCCTATATACAGTATTGGGATTGTTTTACTAATTTAAATAATATAGATAAAGACTATACAAATAATCTGTCATATCCAAAATCTACCCAACAAAAGCCATCAATGGGTGAAGTCAGGCTCTAGATGATAATAACAAATGAAAACGTCATGGCAGGAATCATAAAAGTACTGAAAATCGGTCAAGTGCGAGTCGAATTCGCACACGAAAGGCTCCGTACCATCGTACAAGTACATTAATGTTTCTTGTATAGGTCCTCTCTTTATTATTTATTGTTATGGCAGCCATAGAAATACACACTCTGAAAATTTCAACTCTATCTATTACGGTTCATGAAAATGAAATACAGATCGCTGTCAGACAGACGGACTGACAGACAACTGAAGCTTAGTAATAGGGTCTCATTGGCACCCTTCGGGAACAGATCCATAAAAACGTATGTTTTTACCCAAGACATTTTTACACAATGACTACTTCATCATCATGATTTTCCTGCCCTTATCCTACTAGGTGGGGTCGGCACAACGTTTCCCTTTTCCATCTTCAAGACAAGTTATAAAAATAAATAATTTTCTTAATGACTATCCAAAGCATAGAGATACATTTAACAACTCTAAAATTTTATGGTTAGTTGTAGCAAAAGTTTGAGAGCACTGATAGTCTAGTGGCCCCGCTTTCCGATCCTATGGTCGTGTGTTCAAATCGGGTTACGCACCAATGGATTTTTCTATTCGAAATGTGAAGTAAAACATCGTGAAGAAACCAGCATGTCGTAGAACCTACAATTGGAAAATATTGTGTAAAGTGGACGAAAGAAGCCTTTGAGGCACTTTAATCCTTTCACCACACTGGTACGAAAGAACTAGTGACACGACCAGTTAGTTATTAGCAAATAGTCTTACGGATAATGATGATGATGATGATACAGCGATCTATCGATTGGCCACATAAATACAGGTCATTCGATTTATAAATCACTTTGGAAATCGATTTGAACAAGTGGCTATTAATTAAGTTGTTGTTAGATTGGAAATTAGATAGGGTTACCGTTGGGCGGATGATAGCTCTGATGCATGGTTGCTATACCGAGTAAAGGTAACCGCTCACTGTGGTGCTACGCACTCACACGTAATGTCTCTGTTAGCCGGGTGCATCCGATGTTTTTCATCGAGTATAAAGGACTTTTACTTCTTTAAATTTTAAATTAGCTGATACTTATAGTACACACATATTATATTGTGCGCCCCGTAAAACTTTGTGCTTTGCAGGAAAACTGAATTTGTCCGAATATGCAACTAACTAGCAAAAAATAATTACTGATCCAACCCTTTCAAAAAGAAATTTTTGTAATAACTATAAATTACATAATCATCATTGTGTAAGGTCATATTTCCGAAGCTAGACGAAGATTGTCGAGGCGTACAATATTTGTGGTACTTACACCCGAATACTCAACTACTCAGAGTTGAGCACGTCTCAAGTGACGAGTTATTGACAGATTTTCATCAAAAACTGTCAAAAAACCGTGACTACATATTTACATAAATTATAAATGCGAAAGTTTGTGAGGATGTTTGTATGTTTATGCCTCAATCACGCCTAGACGGCTGAACGGATTTGAATGAAACTTGGAATATACATAGTACACGTGCTGGATTAGGCTATTTTTCATCCGGGTACCTACAAGCTTTGCATAGTTTGGGGCTAGATGGCGCTGTGTGAAATGTCCACAAATATTTATTTATTTAGTGAGTTTGTCTGATTGTCTCTTAATACCGATTATCAGCTCGTTTAGAAATCTCTTTGGAATTTCGACCGTGGCAGTATAGTGGGCGTTTACCTTTACCTATCCTCACGTAGCGAGGTACCAAACAAGAGGTGTTAAGAGGTGAAACTCCATGACATAACAGTAATCTTTCATATTCTAATTACTGGTTGGATATTGTACTTGTTTCTAACTTATACGGAAAATGAAGGTTGTAATTAAATCTTACGAAACAAAACACCTGTATCTCAATTAACGATTTGTTTATGCTGTGTTTGTTTGTTGGTAAACATTGGAATACAAAATGAACCAACCGCTTTATATGATAAAACTAGTTTACCCGTGCGGTTTCGGTCTCGTTCTTTATATTTACACCTCATTATTTCCCTTTTTTAAAAGATATTTAAAAAAACCCTGAAATAAATCTCCATTTATTTTTTAGTAGGAAGTAGGATTAACGTTTTATTTACAGTTGAAAATTTAACATATTTAAATTATTGAAAAAGTGGTTTTCTAATGTATTTTTTTATTTGTTTTAATTTTCTGCCTTCCCCATCAGCCATTCAGCTAACATCAAGCTTATATCTATCGCTCATTAGGTTCTTTATTCAAAAAGAAAAACGCCTAGTAATAAACGTCTTTAGTTCGTAAAAGTCGACTAAGGGATAGTAGTCGTATCTTCTCCAACATGCTGGTCTATATGGGCGATGGGCTGATCACCTGCCACTGTGAGTCAGGAGTGGCTACAAGTTTTCTTATAATTACTTGTGGCTCTGTCCACCCATTACCATATACCCATATGGGCGTGATAATTATGTATTTATGTGTGTATGTAGTTCGTAAACGGAATGAAAGACCTGAAATTGGTTTTTTAAATTGTTTATGTTTTTTCCCTTTTGTGCATGACCATTAAATGACTTGGTTTCCGATTGTGTGTAGCAGGCAATATTATTATCAAACAGTTACTCAAATCGTAATTAGGATAAGCACACATAGTAGAAAATCTATCAATCATTTCGCAACACATTTTACAAGGATTTTAAACAAACATGTTTGTATTACTCGCTTAAATCATGGTCATTTTGTTTTTTAATAAATCACTCGGTGTGATTGGCTGTCAAAATTGACTAATAAAAATTGCGAAGTAAAGTGTGAATGAAGTATTTTCTTTACATCAATCTATCTATCAATTATTGATGAAGCCATCAATTCTAATTATAAAGGGGTATTACAAATTGTAACTTCTCTGCTGAACTGGGAGTAAAGAAAAAACAGAATGTGTCCAGCTGCTTCTCTCCCTGAACATGTTGTAAAAGTCGGCTAAGCATGGTATCCTCTCCAACACGATGGACCATTTATATGGGCTATGGGTTGATCACCTGTCACCATATCCATCTTGGGACTTTGAATCAGGAGTGGCTGCAAGTTTTCTTATGATTACTTTAGCTCTCCCAATCCCATTATGGATACGGGCGTGATAATTATGTACAAATGTATCCGAAGCTGTCAGTGGACTATGGATGACCATGAGATATGCAAACTTTTTTGTATGCATTTTACTCATAAAGAAGTCCGCTTATTTATTGACTGACACATACCAAATCTCCGAAACAGCTAGTCCTAGACTGAATTTCGATACAGAGCACTCTCTGTGGGGTGTGGGCACATTGGGCGCGCACTAAGGGTTTGGAAACTACTACCCCAAGGAGATCAAAGGGATGTCAACATTTTATGGAAAATCGTATCTAATGGTGAGTTGAACATTTTGATGTTTTTTATAATTAAATTAACTTACAAAATGCATTACATACCATTATTTTAAACTAAATAGTGTACAGTTTAATGTAAATGATTGCTGCGCAGATATTCATAAAATTCAAGATGAGACTATTATGTTTATTTGCATTCACATTCCGAATGACGCACATCGTAAGAACTGTGCCTCTAGAAGCGTACGATCAGTTGCAAATACGATTACCGGAATTCAGGGTTCCTTATCAATAAAAACAATGCTGTCAATTTTGTTGTGTATTTAGCTAAAATTAACATTTTTAAGACTGTCAAATTAAGTTTTGTTGAAGGAAATGGACTACATAATCAACAGCAAGATTTTTATCTACAGAATTTAAATTTTGGGGTATTGAATTGTGCGCAATAAATTTTGGAATGTTAAAAATGCAATCCGAAAATAGTAAACTTTTTCATACTTCAACTTCTAATGGCACTACGATTTCACATTCCTGAACTTCGACAAAGTTTTAAGTCAAGTTAAACACAACATTAGATAACTTTGTCACAAAGTCAAAATTTAACATAAAGTCAAAATTACAGTACTCCTAAGATACCGTTCCTGCTTAATACTTGTTCGTATTTATTAATATCTCGCCGTATCCTATTGTAAAGGTATTGATGAAATCATCTACCGCTCAAGTGACCTTTTGTTTCGTAACACATTAAACGTATTTTTTTATAAAACAATTGAAAGTGAGACCGGTACTTATTTTTAAGGTCATGTCGCTTTAATTCTGAACGAAGATTGATAGATAGGTATTTTTTCTTTGCTACTGGTAGTTGAGTAAGAATCCTACTAATATATTAGACGGGAGACTTCGTATGTTTTTTCTTCAATCTATGGCGTGATTGAAGAAAAAACAACTTTTGACTGTAACTTAGAAAATATATCGTAGGAGCATAAAGCCTAGGGTGGTTCCATATTGCGAAGCCGAGTGCGGAAGTTAGTGATATCTATATAATACCCGCCACACATGCCCACACTCGCACTCGTTCACGATACTGCGCCGATGTGGCGCGCGCGCTTAGCATAACTAGTAAGTTCTATTAAAACGTGCCTGCGTCAACATGTGAAAGCAAACGCTCGGTACCACGCTATAGGTTTTAAACAGTGCCACTCGCACGTAACTCGAGGACCAATGCGAGTGAGGGCATGTGTGTAATTGGATACACAGAATATTTTATCTAGGAATTGGTATTATGAAGAAAGCACCTACGTATCTTTTCATGTTATTTATTTACCTTGAAGTTAGATGGAATTATTCATTTATCGTATCATTATTTACAATTACAATCGTTTAGTCAATAAATCAATGGACAGACAGCTATTGAGTTCCTGTTTGTGGAATAAAATCTATGACAAGTACTTGTAATGTTAGTTGTAAGCGTTTTGTAGGGAATAGGAAATAGGCAACGTCGATCAGACGTCTATATCTTCAAATCTTAGAATGTATAAATATATTTTAGCTCATATCTTAAAACCATCATTTTATGAGCATCTAAAATTATCTAAGAAATAAAGTAACTTTTGTATAGTAAGCTACCCTACTTATTAACACTCCAGTAATTTTGTTCTATAAAAGCAAACTAGGTACTTAGGTAAACAAAAACTCTAACATCGTCTAGCTAGCTTATTATTGACCTGAAACAAATAAATATGCCGGGGCTTTTCTAGGTGAGAGAATTCAAAACGAGGAAATCCATAGGCGAACTAGTCATCAACATAGTTCTTAGAATGAGCAAGTTGAAATGGCAATTGGTAGGTCATAATATTCGTCGCACGAAAAACAGATAATCGTAGAGGATAAATTATAATTGTTTGGCTTAAACTATAACCTTTATTTTATTTGTTAAAAAGGGCCCGATAACGTCAATAACAAACCATTGATAAGGTTACACGTACACAATTAAAGTAATAAGTACATCTCTCATCGATTCGTATCGCTCATTCAATCGAGTTGTTAACGCATTAATCGATTGTAATAATCATGAATAATAATTTTGTGACCTTACGTCACGGTTTTTAAAAATCAATCACTGGTATCTGACGGTCTTTTTACAAACGAATTTTTTACGCCGATTTATGTGTCCCATCCCTTTATATAAAGGGATGGGACTCTATGTGTGCCATGTTTGTGCTATCATGGGTATTCCCAATAGTGGGTAAAGTCGGGCTGTGTGGATGATGATGATGATAGATGATCTCATCATGTGTGTGAAAACGGTAAGATAAATACTGTGGAGGACGTCGTTTATAAAGTTTGACGTAGATTTTTTAAAAATAAATAGTGTTTATCAATTAAAAAAAAGCTAAATCATTGCTGCGAACGTTTTGATGCCGATATTTAGCTGGGTATTTACAAACGGGTGACAAATCTTGAAAAACAATGTTGCTATGACATAGTTTGTCATGAACGAACAAAATTACCGCACAGTTTTACCGTGGGTTATTGTAAACTAGCTGCTGCCCGCGGCTTCGCTCGCATGGTACCCGGATAAAAAATAGCCTATATGTTAATCCAGTACATGTACTATGTATATTCCAAGTTTCATTCAAATCCGTTCAGCCGTTTAGGCGTGATTGAGGCACAAACATCCAAACTCACAAACTTTCGCATTTATAATATAAGTAAGAAGTAAGATGTTTCGTGCAGAAACATCAACGTGTAGTCATCACGTGTCATGATAACAGTTTTTTGTATATACATCGACGTTATAAGGCGGTCGCCGATTTCTTAGGAAGCCCTGGTCATTCGAGGTGATAATTGTTACAATAGCCTAACAATTAATTGAATTAAGTATGTAGGTATGAAATATTGTTTGGTTGTAATGATTGGGAACTACTGCAGAAAGTTGGTGGTAATAAAACTGATTTTGTTTTTGTAAAGATTGAAACCGACAACGTAAATTAAATGCACAGAGTCTTAAGAAAATGAGATATTTGTATATTTTTTTATTAAATAAAATAGCTTCGTTTTGATGCTTTGAATTCAACCCTGTTCAGATCTCAGAAAAATATGGGTATTAACGTCTCTTGGCTTTATTATTATTATGAGCTCTCTAGTCCCACTGCTGGGCGAAAGCCTCCCACATTCCTTCATTCTGCACAGTCTTTTATTTCCCGTGATAATTCGGTATCGATAACTTTATCGTTATCCATGTACTACCAGAAAGCTTTTTTCTTTACAACATAAGAACCATGTTGTCTATTAGTTTTATACTATTATGGCAATTTTACTATCATTTCGTAGAACATTCCAAGGTCCAATAAAACACAGACGTAATACAATCGCTACATGTTTATTAAAATAATATTCAATTGTAAAACATTATGTGTAATAATAGTGAACAGGCATAGCTATAAATCTTTTCTTGTGCGTACGATATGGGGGTAAAGGCTACTGTGTACTGGGAGGTACGAGTAGCTTTTACTATCATCATCATCATTTACAGTCTGACTTCACTCACGGCCAATTTATGCCATCCACAGCATTTCCTTTTTAACGCCTAAATGTGTGCAATGTGTCATATGCACTTCGCTTTTATTAAATGAGTACTCTGGCCAAATTATTTTCATGAGCATTATTACATCTTTCAGTGGTTTCCTAATAAAGTTGAGTTTGTTTTGTTTAGATTTTGGCTAGAATATGCGGGGGAATACTCTCGAAACTCATCATCATCATCATCATTTTCCTGCCCTTATCCCACTAGGTGGGGTCGGCACATCATGTTTCCCTCTTTCATCTTCTCCTATCACTCGTCATCTCAGTAGTCACAAGAGCTGGCCACTAGCTCATACGAACTTACTTACTTACTAGTAGTCACTTCTTTCACACGCATGTCCTCTGCTTGTGTATCCATCCATATTAATATTCAAGATTTTCCTTGTTCCCTGCTGGACTGGGAGTAAAGAAAGAACAGAACGCGTCCAGCTGCTTCTCTCCCCGAGTATGTCGTAAAAGTCGACTAAGGGATAGTATCCAGACCAAAATGATGAACCACTTATATGGGAGCGATGGGCTGATTACCTGTCACCATAGTTCACCATATCCATTTTGACTCTAAATCAGAAGTTGCTGCAAGTTTTCTTATGTTTACTTGTGGCTCTGCCCGCCCGATTAGGGATACGGGCGTGGTAATATGTGTATGTACTTTCCTTGTAACATGACTTTCTTCACTCCGCATAACATGCCCATACGAGTAAAAATAGTATCTACGCGATAAAATTATTCCGATAAGCCGACGACGGATGGCTGGAGATGTAGACGACCCAAGATCGATCGTGGAAATCTATTTGGACTTCAAGTGGACTTCATAACACTGCTGCTGATAACTACTACAATGATAAAGTATAGGCATAAAGTTATATGCCTTACAGCACTGAGCTTATACTTATAGCTATATTCAGTGGACAGCAGCCTTTAAGTTTACTAGTAGAACTTGCGCGGAACCTTGACCCACACCGGTCGTACATGTAATCCGATACCTAATAATAACTGTGGCTATTATAGAAGAGCTTAGCTCTTTCTAGGACATGCTAGTCAATAGAGCTTTTGAAGTATACTCAAGTAGAATACAACAAGCACATTTAAATAATCACTACGTTTTATCCGCGGCTTCGTTCGCATGGTAGCCGTAATGCTTATTTTTTGCCTATCCGGAACAATAAAGCAATTAATTCCCAGAAATGTACAACAATAAAAACAAACCAACATTAGCATTTAAACATAAATACGTTAGTTTGCATTAACTGTAATTCACAACAAGTAATAAAAAAAAATAAGTCTCAAGATAAATAAAGCCTGCAGAAAAGAGTTATTTTATTATTTTTTCCTGCATCCTAAACTTTTTATAAAGATTTAAACGGATTAGTAGGTACCTTTAACTTTTAGATTAATCTTTAGATATTTAACATCTATCTAGTATTATCATAAATGGACTTTCGCAAAGTCACTCCTGAATTCGTTAACTACCTCAACTCAGACGTCTCGAAAAGACTTTGTAACGCAAAATGCGTTACAAAGTCCTTTCGAGACGTCCTTCTATGCATTATCATATCAACAGTGGAATATTCAGTCTCACTGCTGGTTAAAGGTCCACCCCTAAACTCACATCCTCCCCTAAACATCTCAGTTCTACTTTTGCTTTAAAAATGATGGTCGTTTTACTTTATTTTTTGGGATTAATTGATTATGCAGAATTTACTAGCTGCCGCCCGCGGCTTCGCTAGCGTGTTACCCGGATAAAAATAGCCTATTGTGTTAATCCAGTACATGTACTATGTATATATTCAAAGTTTCATTCAAATCCGTTCAGCTGTTTAGGCGTGAAAGAGTAACAAACATCCATACATACAAACTTTCGCCTTTGTAATATTAGTAGGATTTTGATACATCAGAGAATCACAAATAACTTACAAATTCAGGGCTTAGCTCCACCTGTCGCTTACAGCAACAAGTTACTGAGTAATTTTCTAAGTGATTTGAAATTCAAATGCATGGTAATGTGACATAGCAACTTATAAGCTAATTGGATGAAGGTGACACACGCATAATTTTAACGCACCATGGCGAGTACAATCACTAACATAAGTTAAACAATTTTAGATTTAAAGCATAATTCAGGAACATAATAAAGGTAAGTATATTTTTGCAAGTACATGTGTCTAATGCACGAAAGAATCCTCTTGATTCCGAGACCGTTTCGTAGAATACTAAAAACGCCGGCAATAATGTACAGAACAATAAAAAAAACATTAATGCCTTATCTTTTCTTACGAGTATTATAAATCCGAAAGTTATTAAGGTTACGAAATGTTTTGTTCATTTTTAGAGTAGTGTGCCCGAAGGGTGTCAACGGGACCCTATTACTAAGCCTCCGCTGTCCGTCCATCCGTCGTCCGTCCATCTGTCAAGTGCGAGTCTAATTCGCACCTGAAAGGTTCCGTATCATCGTAAGTGTACATAAATGTTTATTGTGTGGGCCCTATTTTATTTTTTATTATTTTGTTGTTACAGCGGTAATATAAATATACTCTGTGAAAATTTCAACTCTACCTATTATTACGGTTCATGGGACACAGCCAGCTGACAGACGAGCGGACAGACAAGCGCACGGATAGCGGAGGCTTAACAGGGTCCCGTTTGCACCCTTCGGATACGGAACTCTAAAAAACAACAAAATATTTCGTAAAGCCTTCTGTCCAGTTGCTAATTTGTCCAGCCGAGAAACTGTCTAGCTGAGAATCTATCCAGTTGCTCCAGAGGGGATAAATCTGGCGTTTATTAAAAGAGCTTAGGTACCTGCTTTACTAAGCTTTTTAAGATATAAGAGCACTGGTGGTCCAGTTGGTAGTGACGCCGCCTTCCGATCCTAAGGTCGTGAGTTCAAACCCGGTTGTGTACCAATGGATTTTTCTGTGCGAAAACATCGTGAGGAAACCCGCGGCTTAGTCAGCTTCGCACGTATTGACCATGTATTTCCTGTGGACAAGGCCGACTAGGCTGAGAGGATGGAATAGGTGCTGGGCAAGCCTACTCCATCTTAATTCGTCCCGGGCACTACAGCGTCCCGTTTGTGAAGGTAAAAGTTGCCTCCTGACGCTGTAAAAATCATCTACATACTATAGATGGTGAAAGGCCTTAGTTTTTTTAGAGATAAAAGGATCAATAAACGTTGGATTATCGAATGATTAATTACAACAAGTGGCCAGGTGGTTGGTTGCCAATATTCAATTTATGGAGCTTAAACTGAAATGTTCTTGAAAATTGTGTTACATTTTGCACCTGCAGGTGTTTGTGATGAAATTGATATTTCGATTGAGACAGTTTGTTTCTAGGATATTAAGACATTTTGATGTATAGACTCAAGGCAATTCTGATTGGGGCCTAGACATCCAGTATATAGTCTGGCTACATACTCTGTACTTAGTTTTTCAATAATTTTATCTAGATTTGGTTGTATCGTGTCTCGAGGGGGGCGTTACTGGCTGCGACACAGTTCAATACTTTTGCAGTCAGTATCGTTATTACATGTTTTAGTTTTAATTTTATTTTTGTACCAAATAAATATATTTGTATTTGTATTTGTATATAACAAACAAAATACCAAACAAATACACAATCTGTGGCAATTTTGTTGTCATAGACTTATGACGTGAAGTAATAGTCTGCATTATACACTGACAAATGGCATCATATTTCAAATATTAGTAGTTACCACAGATTTTTTTCACTTTAACTTCTTGTTCAAATATAAATTATAATCTAAAAAATATATCATATACTTCGTACTAAGAATGTTGTTATCATCCCTGCAAGCAAATAATTTGTTTAAATTATGTACGACTTCTTATTGTTTTTACCCACACCGTACGTATTACGATTCCGGTTTTTGTTAACGTTTTGTTTCAGTATATTTTAATTTAAAAATAAATCGTCATAATTCAAATTCAAAAGGCGTGTGTATTTTACAATAATAAGGTTTAGGAGTAAAAGGGTTGGTTTTATTTTTAGTAAATAGGAACTAGGTTTTATTTTCCTCTAGTCATGTCACTAGTTATTTCGAACCAGTGTTGTGAAAGAATTTAAAGTGCGCCTGAAAGGCTCCTTTCATGCACTTGGCACATGTTTTCGACCTTTTTAGGTTCTACGACATGCCGGTTCCCTCACGATGTTCTCCTTCACCGTAGGAAAGTAGCCGGTATTGCGCACCGAATTCGAACCCACGATCGGAGAGCAGAGCCGTTCCCACTAGACCACCAGTGCTCTCTCGAGTAAGTCTTTAGATATTTATGACCTTCTTGTTGATTCCGAACTATAGAGTACAATTTACCTACATTCAGCATACCACAGTAATTATTTCTAATTGCAGTACAATTGCAAACGAACAAACAATTGCGATATGTTGATAATGGCCCGCTAAGTGTTGCCGCCGCTCCCACTAAGCTAGAAGTTTTGTTTGGATCGCGACTTTCGGTCGCCACATCAAGCAGGTCGCGCAATACCTATCTAACCTTTCAATGTTATGACTAATAGCAATCAGACTAACTCTAGTCTAGTCTATTGAAAAAAAAAAACTAGGTAGACCTGACCAACTTTTTATTATAAGATGTTATTAGAAAACACTGTTTTTAAACTAGTTATACATACTTGTTGCATAATAAAACTCAATAAAACAATAATTAAAATATGGGTTCATCTGAAACTGCATCAGTGTTTCTTCTTCGATAGGCATAATATAAAACCCAATATAATACAATACATGATCCTGACCGCGCATTGGGACTCCATTCAGATAGTATGTATCAAGAACAATGCATATCCTACACTACTCATGACACAGGGAATCATAATGATGATCGGAAGTTGCGGCTCGTATTGCTAGGGTACTAATAATGAATCGCGTCTCAAGCATTGTTAAGCAGATTTACTATCAATTTTCTACAGGAAACTGTACAAAAATCGATCGTTAAATGTCGATTTATATTGAGCATTATTCTTGAATCCTAGGCTACGAGTACTTTTTATTGCATGCAGTGGCTACCTATATTAGAAGTGCACTAGATTTAAGTCACATAGTAATTAAGTTCAGTAAAATTGTGTAACTTTGGTTGGTGATCCAAAATATATAAAATAAAAGTCGCGTCATGTGTCTCGTCCGATACATCTCGAGTTGTAGTATGCAGCCGTAATGATACGTTGATGCGCGCGGCTGTATCACGATTGATGCACAGCTATTTATGTTTTGCTTGTTTACAATAAAATGTTTGTAGAAATTGGAACGCTTGATGCACGACATTCTCGACAATAACTGCATTCTCTCAGCAATAGAAATGGTAGCCTAGCACTAGTTTAAGAAAAAAAAAAATTTGATCAGCCAAAATTCATATAAATAAAATAAAATTACAACTAAAACTGAAACTAAACTAGTTTAGACGTTCTGATAAAACTTATGACAGCTTATTTGTTAGAGAATAAATAGTCGTAGACGCATAGTGTAATTTGTTATTTTAAGAAATGGTTCTTCCTGTATTATCTCCTTCAAACCATTGAAAGGATAATGGGCTGATCCCCTATCACCATGGTTCACCGCATCAATCTTGGGACTTTCAATCAGGAGTAGCTGCAAGTTTTATTATATTAACTTGCGGCTCTGCCCACCCCTTTAGGGATACGGGTGTGATAATTCGTTCGTGCAGAAATTACCATATCTATTTAGACTTGATAACTCATGACAACATATAAAAATCAAAATTAAATTCTCAAATTGAGGCATTTTCACTGGTAAATGCTATTCTTACTAGATCTACCGCAAATCAGACCACATTCCAAAGATTCTCATTAAACCCTTCATTAGGTAACCCTTACTAAGAAAAACCGACTACTAAATGCAAAATCACCATTTAACCCTCGCGAGAGAAATAGGTCAAACCAGTCCCTACAATTTCAATCCCATTACGATCAATGAAAACATACCTCGGATACCTAATTATGCATTTTATGTAAGGTTTCCTGCGAGTTCCCACGTAAGGCATGCAAAAATTGTTGAGAAAATTCCTCAAGGAGGGCTTGCACGCACTCTGCAAGCCGTTCCAGACGGCGCAGTGCGTGTGTTAAGCTTCGTACTCACTACGCGGCGAGTAAGAACTTCATGAGAACTGCACTGAACTGAGTTAGGACTGAATCAAAGCTGAGTTAGGACCTCTTGGCAACTCTTTCTGATTGACAGAGCAACCAGGACATGTACTATGTAGGTTAGGTCTGTTTATGTATTTTCTTCTCTTTTCCCCTCTTTTTGCCCTATTACTCTGTCTTACTTATTGCTCTGTCTTTTAATTTTTGTATTTTTTGTGTACCTACCTAGGTTGCCAATAAATTATTTTCTTTCTTTCTTTCTTTCTCACTGGTTGACAGCTGACTTGAACATGCCATGCCATCCCAACGTTTTGAAAGTGTAGCTGACCCCCGAATACTCAAACGCGACTCAGAGGTGAGCACGTCTCAACTCACGGTTTTTTGATAGTTTCTTATGAAAAACTGTCAAAAAATCGTCATTTGAGACGTGCTCACTACTTACTACTCGCGCCACTAGTACATTGGTAGCCAGTAATAATGCCTTTTACCATCTAGTAGATGATTTATACAGCGTCAGGAGGCAACTTTTACCTTCACTAACGGGACGCTGTAGTGTTCGGGACGAATAATGATGGAGTAGGCGTGCCCAGCACCTATTCCATCCTCTCAGCTTAGTCGGCCTTGTCCACAGGAAAGACATGGTCAATACGTGCGGAGCTGACTAAGCCGTGCGTTTCCTCACGATGTTTTCCTTCACCGTTTGAGAGTACTGGTATAGCGTACATATAATTTTCGCACAGTAAAATCCATCGGTACACGACCGGATTTGAACCCGCCACCATAGGATCGGAAGGCAGGGTCACTACCAACTAGACCACCAGTGCGGTGAAAGTAAGAGCAAGTGCAAGACAGCGTAGTGAGTACCCAGCTTCACATCGTTTAGGGGTAACACTGTATGAGTAGGTAATTTGTGTCAGTGGTACTTCTTTGAACGGTTATTATGGATTGTGATATTTAACATTTTAGTATCAATGAGTCATCTGAGCAACACTTTGCTTAAAAGAACTTATTTGGTTTAAACCTAGTAAATTAAATTATTATTAATAAATAGGTACATTGTCATAACATTAGGCATGAAGATTTAATTTGACAAGGCTCATGAATAATTTATATAAATGATATCTAGTGTATTTATTAATATTTTACGCCTATGCAATCTTATTGATGGCATTTAAAATAAATAAATAACCTACCTGAGTCATAATTTCCCTGCTTTTTCCCACTTTATGTGGAGTCGGCACAACATGTATTCTTCGTCCATTTCCCTCTGTCAGAAGTTATCTCAACACTGAAATTACCTATTTGAGTAATCTACCTTTACAGCGGGTGATACCTACTACCGGGTAAAGGCCTCTATCACGCCTGGCAGTCTTGTGCCAGCCGAATCCCCTGTTCTATCACTGTAATGGTGCAAACAAAATACACACTTTGGAAATCACATTTTTTACAATTAAATAAGTAAAAAATAACACACAACAGTCACATACACAGATTCTACACTAGGATGTGTCGTGCGTATCAGAGTACCATGGTACCACAACACTAACCGGAAGAAATATTTGCAGAACATGCGAATCGAACCCGCGCCTCTTGTGTTACAGCCGAGCAATCGCCCGCCACGCCACCAAGGCCAAAATCATATTCAAACTGAACTATAAAGCATTAAATGTTCCAAACTTTCAATCGATTCCAAATAAAACAATTCGTATTGAGAATTCAACGATCATAAGATTCAGCAAATCGTATGCAAAGTGCTGTTCCCACGATCGAGCTATCGACCGTTTATCGATTCCACTCCTTATTCTTTATCGATCATTCGAATGACGTTAGGTACCAACGATTTGTCTAATTTTTTGCGGAAGGCTACATTTCTGTTTGCATTTTGATGAATTGCATTGCTAAAATAATAATTCATGAATATTGTGTTTTTTACCAATTGTTTTTATCCGACTGTTGAATTTGAGAACTCAGTATCTATTTCTTTAGTGTAATACAAATAGATTTAAGATGCATTTACCAACTAATAATAAAAATTAACACATGATTTTTTGAGAGAATATAAATTTTACTAAGATATTCAATATATTATAGCTTTGATTGTAAGTAGCCCCGGAACAATAAATATTAGGTAAATACTTACTGAAATTTATGTCATAATAATAATCTGCTTATCAAATGAATTATTTATATTTATTTTATGGATTACTTATGAAACAGTGAAATTTAAATATGCATTAGGCATTATTCTATCGATTAACTTATCTCTAAATTCACACTTTATTGTGTTTAAATATTTATAAGACTCGTAAATATACGTTCATAGTTGTTCTACTAAATTCTCATAAATGAAGCTAGTAGGTATTTAATTTGTTCGACCGTGATGCAGTTTTATGTTTATAAATTATTGGTTAAACGACTCTAAAGTGTTTTCTATCAGAAACCAATAGGTGATAATTTGTCAGCGGTATATTAAATTTGCTTGATTTACGACTTTTATTTTATACCGGTGGAACGCCCCGCGACCACGTTGAGCTTTTTTACAAAAACTTCATTTTCCCGCTGCGTTTGAATTTGAATTGGAGTTGAATTTTGGGAGTTTCTTAGTGCACCCCTACACCATAAGACGATTATGTGCTCCAAGTTTAATGCTTGCAAGAGTTATGCGTTGATTGTTAATCAGTCGTAAGAGTTTTATGTATTTAGACTATTTGGAAATTACACGATTTTAAAAAAGTTTCAAAAATTGTTCATTTTAATTCAGAATAAGGATGTTAAAGGAAAGTATTGTGCAATACCCCGCATTGTTGCAAGTCGGTGATCCCTCGGGAAGTCGAGAAGAATGCTGGAATGACTCAATGCATGGCTTACATGATGCCAGAGGAAAATAAAAAGGTTCAATTTTATTATCGCCTAAAAATAATTACATACTTTTATTTGTATGTTCTTTCTGTTGATAAATGTTTTAAAGGTTAACCTTGAAAAATAAATTATTATCAGTATAGGTATTAAAAACCTAAATATGTCTGTAAAACTGGAATGAATTGCTTACCTAAGTCCAAATTAAATTGTTTTTCATTATTAATTCATTCAATCGACCAATCTATACTACAAATATGTACAGGGCAAATTATACATCACTATTAGTGATGTAATTTTAAATGATAAAATGAATATTTATAAAAATATTTGCTTCTCTGCTGGACTTCGAGCAAAAAAAACATAGAATACCTCTAGCTGCTTCTCTTCCCGAGCATGTCGTAAGAGTTGACTAGGGGGTAGTATCCTCCTCAATATGATAGACCATTTATATAGGCGATGGGCTGATAACCATGGTCACCATATCCATCTTGGGAGTCTTGGAACAGAAGTGGCTGCAAGTTTTCTTATGATTATTTGTGGCTCTGCCCTCCCCATTAGGGATACGGGCCGTGAGATACATACATACATTAAGGATATGTATGTATGTATAGAAATAAAACGGATCACAAACAAACAAATTACCAAAACAGTGTTCAAAAAAACATCAAAAAACGTTGCACAAAAACTAAAAAGAACTTGTTATGACTCATTTACGAAGCATTCAATATTTCACATCGAATCTGGAATTCCGCAGCTCGGCATGTGATCCTTGCGGGCGTGACGGAGCAGGGTTCGATTCCCTGCAGGCACCATTAGCTAACCATCAGTCGGTAGCGGCCGGGACCGCTAATTTTCTCTAATTTTCCTATCAAAACCGATACGCCATTGTTTTTTTAAACAGAAGCGAAATAACTGTTCCGATCGTGAGAACAAAATTTGTTATGTAATTATTGGGAGGGTTTTTATTGCCCGATACGATACGATATTACGACTTTTACTTCTCACAAAGAAGAAATTTAGTTGGTCACATTGGCCGAACGAGCCGTTTTATAAAAAAAAAGTTTCGAGAATTTTCTCTGTAAAATATTATAAATAAATAAATATTGGACATTCCACATAGCTCTAGACTAATCAAAGCCGATACTAATATATTTTTTTTGTAAACAGATACTTAAATTTGTAATACATAACATTACAACACCCAGACCCAGTAGAAATATTTGCAGAACATGCAAATTATTTTTCTAGAATTTCGTTTGCTACTCTTGTTAATGATGTATTTAGGTTACGGTTCCCGATGCTTGCGATTTTGCCAACATCGTATCGATCAATATAAACACTTATTGATTTAAAACTTTTAGCTTTTTTAGTCAAGGCTGTATAGACTACGCCTTATTCTGTGCTTTCTTGCGTGCGTGTGTTTCGGCCTTGCCTAATGCGGCAAATTGGGCTTGAAGGATGGCTTGTATTCGTTATTGTGATGTGTGGAATAGATACAAGGTCATTGGCGTGAAGTTTAAGGTAATCTATTGCACATTGATTGAGTTTCTCACGGCTGTTGGATAAGAAATAATTCTTCCAATGCAATGATAGTCCGCCATATTGATTTTATTTGCAGTCGCTCTTGTAAGTTTTCTTTAGTATTATAACTTCAAAATTCGCTTCTCTATCTTAACCTGCCAACGTTTCTAAGTTCCTCTATATAACATAGGATAGACCATGGATTTCAATTTGATAGAGCCCTGACATACTAACAGATTATGATGTTAAGTGACGGCGAGCGATTTGGCGATATTAATTTTTAATACATTTTATACTGTGTTATACCTACGATCTTTCTTACACATCGCGACAATCCCAAAGCGATTTAAATATAGCGATAATATTATAGGGATTCTAATAAATAATACCAACAGTCACACACTAGTTCTGACCCCACACTAGGATTCCCTGCGTCGTAGGTCCACAACCCAGTGTCAGACCCGGAAGAAATATTGGCAAATATCCCGCAGAATTCCCCGAGAATCAAACCACATCTCAGTTGGGCATTCACCCGCCATGCCACTGTGATCGGATCAGCTAGGATTGTAGCAGCAGGTTTTACGGTTCAGCAAGTAATTGACGTAGTTTCTCATTACTGGAGTAACTGACAGGCCGTACACGTGTTTCATAATTTATGCATGGTTAGCTGCGGCGTGGATCGCTTGGTGGCTGTGATGTGTCAGATGCAAGGACTGGTTTTGCTTAGAATTTAATGCAATATTGTTACGTTTACGATAAATGTAGGTAGATTTTAGAATGACCATACTCATCATTCGCTGCCATATTTCATCAATTCAATGGAACTTTAAATCCTTTCACCACACTGGTTCACAAGAACAAGTGGCACGAATAGTAGTAGGTACCTAGTAGTAGTACCAAGCCTTGCTTGTTTTTGACACTTATCACAGGCCTGCTGCCGATGATAATAAGCTAGACGTACGATACTTCTCTTGATAGTCGTCGGCCACTCAAGCAACGTTCTGTACCACCTATCATCGTTGCGCTAAATGTCCCGCCCAACTTCATTATGAACTCCATTACTTTACCTTCTTACTTTATCCAAATTAGGCCAAGACCCATGTCAACTTTATTCCCAATGTCAATGTATTTAGAAGCTTTGAAAAAAAAATACAGAATTTGTAGTTAATCTGTCCTCAGTCTAGGATTCAATCAATTAAGCGATCATCAACGATGGTTCAGTTTATAATAACGGGGTAGTAAGTTCTACTACGAAAATGATGATAAATTTTTATTTACGTTAAAAAAGTAGGTTACTTCTTCGCTGGACTGTAAGTAAAGAAAAAACAGAATGCGTCCAGCTGCTTCTCTCCCCGAGCATGTCGTAAAAGTCGACTAAGGAATAGTATCCTCCAACATGATGAGATACAATAAGCAAGTATTCCCAAGGAGGATTGACGTCAGGTAGGCGGCCGGTCATAAAACACCTTAGCCAAAACTCAGTGACTCCACAAAAAGTGGGACAAGGGCAGGAAGATGATGATGACGTTAAAAAAGTAGGTATTATGAAGGCGCAAACCTTGTTGGAAGTAATTGCTCTTCCTGACGTAGACGCAGACGAGCGCCATGAGCTGCAGTTGCGAGAGTCGCTGTCGGGTTGACGGCGGCAGCGGCAGCAGGTCGCGCAGGTTGGCGATCTCTGCGTTGATCAGGTCGCGGCGCAGCTTGCTCGCGCCCTTGGTTGACTTTCCCTGGTCGAACCTGGAATAGAACATGCTTGTAAAAAACAGAGTAGGTATTCTGAAATCAAATTCATTGTTGCGGCCTTCACGGCAATACCTCTTTCGGGCGGACCCGAAAGAAAAATAAAAACAATAAAGTTGTCAAAATTGAAAGCATGTGAAAAAGGCAAAGAAAAGTAAAAATAATATATTTTCCTACTGTGCTCGTGATCCCTGTTCATTCATTATTCGTCAAAGATCTAAGCAATGGAACTATTATGAGTGTTTTTAGGTCCGTATTATTCTTCGAAAATAATACACAAGCGTAGATAGAGGTGAGAGAGAGTTTAGTTAATTATTTGATTGTTTTTATTTATAACTGTCAGAAAACTAATTCATGCTTAAGCGCTGCTTCTGAATGCAAAAATTGGGTGTGTTAAAATTTAAATCAATCTTCGAAAACCTACTGTAATCCATCACACAATAATTTATATTTAAAGGCCATAAGCTAGTCTAGGTTATATTAAGTTCTCAATATTGTATGAACAAAGTTAAGATGCTTTGCAACATAGTCCAATTATAATTAGACTCACCCAGTATTTCTAACTAGACTGCCCCACCCATTGTATTTGCTCTGTGTCAAATTAAATCATTTCTGTAATTTCCAGTCAAATAACATCTATTAAACTTGTTAACATAGCAACAACTATAAAAGTAACGACAATTCAATTATGTAGTTACTAGTATTTATGTTCGAATAAAAATTTGTTCCACGGTCCATATCCTAGTTCAAAATGATTGCTATTAGTCTGAATCGATAGATTTTAGCGATTATTTTTATTTTCCTATCGAATTAGACGTAAAACTGTGTACTTCCTAAACTGAGGTCACCTTGAATTGAGTACTTAAGGTTTGAGTGTCTGTTAAGTGGAAAGGTCATTTATAGCAATTTTGCTTTAAGTGGTTCCCTTTGTTTTATAAAAACTAACCGTATCAAGATTTTGTGTGTAGGTACTTTACATTTTTATGACACATACTTTATTTGATCAATTTATTTGATCGAAGCACAGACTGCATGATTATTTTACCTAAATACTACTGGAACATCACAAGACTTTGTAAAAGTTAATTTTTTTTAGACAAACTTTATCTTCCCACTGCGTACTCTGGAAATTTCGGAAATTTCTTTCTTAGAGCACTCCTAGAATATAAGAGGAATATACACTGCTATTAGGGTATTTGGCATAGTTTTAAGCTTCTAGGATTTATGCGCAGTCAATCAGTGAGAAGTCAAAGCGGAAGAGTTTTTGAAGTCAAAATGTGACTAGAACAGTCTAGTTACAGGTCCGTAATCAAATTGACAATTTTGACAGAAGTTTGAAGACATCTAAAGGGTAAGGCTTAACGTCAAAATGTAACCAAATAGCATGCATTAAAACCTTCTTATTCATAATCTGCCGTCGGCAGTCGAGTAAAGGAGTTGACGGGTTGTTATAAATAATGCTAATTTAACCATTCGTCAAGTACAAGCCTAGGACGCAAGCGCATTGTACTGTAGACATTGCAGATTGGTCTTCACTTGAAAAGAAAAAGCTTACAATACTACTGCTAGTAGTCATGTCACTAGTTCTTTGGAACCAGTGCGGTGAAAGGATTTTAAGTGAAATTAACTCCTTTCGTGCAACTTACGTTTCCAGAAAACGATTTTTCCGTCCCGAAAAAGGCAGTTTTAAAGTTTTATTTTAGATCGGGATAGTCGTTTGGTTGAACTTGAAGAATAAAGTTGAATGTTTTTAGGGTTCAGTACACGAAGGGTGCCAACGGGACCCTTACTAAGCGTCCTCTGTCCGTCAGTCTGTCTATCCGTCCGTCCGAAGGTCTGTCATCTCCTTTCGTGCACTTGACACATGTTTTCGAACTTTTTTGGTTCTACGTCATGCCGGTTTCCTCACGATATATATTTTTTTCTCTGTTTGAAAGTACTGGTATAGCGCACATAAATATTTCGAACAGAAAAATCCATTGGTACGGGGCCGCTACCACTAGACCACCAGTGCTCTCTTCCACAAGAAACATGTACGATGGTACGGAACCCTTCGTGTGCGAATTAGACTCGCACTTGGCCGGTTTTTTTATTTAATAAAATATACAAAATGATGACCTCACAAAGTGTGAAGCTAAATAATAAACTAAGATTGATTGCTCAGATAAAAATCAACTTCATATTTTTAATTGCACATAATCAACCGTTGTAGAATATCAAATTACAAATAAAGTTTAACTGCATTTTACGCTTGAATAAATGGAGGTACCTACAAGGAACTGTTTGTACTGAATAATCATCAATCAATGATGTTTATGACCGATTAATCTGTAATCAACGTACCTATTAAGATACAATAAATCATATTTGAATGTCAACGGTGTTCAATTTATTAGTTATTCAAATTGGTAAGTACTTATTACTGTCTCTAAAAAAATCATGCTAAAATTCAATATGACTCACATCTGCACATCAACACAGCTGCTCAATGACTAAGAACATTTTTTTATAGACTATGCATCAGACATCTTACTGTATCTACTTTATATTCGCTTTCTACTAAATTCAAAAATAAGGTACCTATCTGTCTGTACACATCTACATCAAATGGGATCCATTTGAAGTAGATGTGTACAGACACTGTCTGTCGAGAAGGTAGGTATAAGGTACATACTAGATACAGAGAATAGAGCATAACTTATTTTGAAAGCTTCTTCGAGTCACTTATCTATGGATGATCACTTATAAACATTTTAATATAAACCCCCGAATACTCAAACGCATCTCAGAGTTGAGCACGTCTCAAGAGACGAGTTTTTGACAGATTTTTATCAAAAACTGAAGAACTCTGAGTCGCGTTTGAGTTTTCGGGGGTAAGGCACTGTTTTAAAGTTTACCTTAAAAGTTAGCCTTGACTCTGTTTTTCATTATCTAACAGAAAGGGATGGCACTTTGAGATTTGAACGATTCCGTCGGTCATATACGACAACGGGTCGTAAGTCGTAGAGCACACCAATTCTAAGCACCCTGACAAACGCATTAGCATCACGCGGTGCATCTGAACCTGCGACCCACAGGCCTGTCCGTCCAATACGCCACGGTGCTTGTTGATTCCATCGTTACGATGTCACCTCTGACCCGCCTTGACTTCGCCAGTAGTTATTACAGGCTCTCCGCCCACTACCCCATGTCACTGACTTTTCTTTGTTTTATTTGTCAATGTTGCCGTACTGTCACCAGTGTCACCATGTTTTCCTACTGTGTTCTATGACGAGCTGATGTGTCTCATACTATGACAAGAAAAACATTCTGTTATATTCTTTTCTGTCTACCAGTAAAATAATTTTCAAAATCGTTTCAAAAGTTTCTGAAATTACATTTTTTATGTTGAATAGTTTAGAATGATAATTACTTGAATGCAGGACATTATGTCTCTGATACATAAAGGTGGGAAAGTTTCCGATTTCAAAAAGGAATAAGCCATTCAGAATTATCAAAGAAGCCAAATCAATGAGTTCGGAATCTGTAATTTGGAAAGGAGATAAACAGAGGAGCATGCGATGCGATGAATAGAGCTGTTCCGGTTTTATTTCTTTAGAAAGTAATATATTTTATTTCGGAAATTTAAAAAGATCCCTCTATCAACTAGGTATAACATGAAAATGTTATAAGTAGGTACCTTAACCTCGCTTGAAGTCCGTAACATTGGCTACAGGTACTGTTATCACATTAATATCACTCTTATTATAAATTTTGATGTTATACTCCTAATATGTTTTATTATTTTAGTACTATTATTAAAAAAAAATGTGTTAATACCTAAACTTAACAAATTGGATCACTTTCACGGAAGACTTTCCTAGTCTTCATGTCTGTAAGCATTCTGTCTCAAATCGCACTACTTTCACACGTCAAAAACCTGAAACGTCAAAATGACAACCGGAACACGGCAGCCGTGCATCGTGGGAACGAAATGCATTACCGAGTTGGAAAGGGTTAATCTATTTTATATAAGGGCATCTTCACGAGTATCGTTTACGAATGCGAGAACAAAGCCCAATTTAGACTAGACTAGGTCTAGTTAGTAGGTTGAGGGCTGAGTTACTTTCGTAGGTTACTTACTGAGCTTTTAAGACTGCATTTCTAAGAAATAGCTCTGCTTTTTTTGTGGATACAGTGAATATGTTTATTTTTTAAAGCTCTTCGGCCACTTTCCTGTTCCATAACCGGAACGTCATCGTTGTTTCGCTTTCTCGTGCCGTGACGATGGGGGGGGGGGTAATATGCAGTGGGCGGTGACCCTAAAGATATAATTTTAATGTCACAAGGTTGTAATATTTACAGTTACACGGTGTAACGTTATTTAAAATTAAAACTATGAACGATTTTTTTATTTACGAGTATCTTTGATAGGAAGTTCAAATATCCGCATCCTCCCCTTTGTCTTTAAGTTTAAATAAAACGGTCAAGTGCGAGTCAAAATCGCACACAAGAAAATTTATACATAACTAGCCACCTCCCGCAGCTTTGCTAGCGTTGTACCAGGATAAAAAGTAGCCTATATGTTATTCCAGCACACGTATTATGTATATTCCAAGTTTCATTCAAATCCGTTCAGCCGTTTAGGCGTGATTGAGGCACAAACATACATCGTCACATCCACAAATCCTGACATCCCCACAAGCTTTCGCATTGATAATATTTGTAGGATAGGATAGAAAACAAAAATTAAAAAAGAGAAAATTAAAGTTATGCAGATCGTATGTAGCTCCCTGAATAACTTCACTGTTTATTTTCAAACAATTTACCAGTCACTAGTATTTGTGTAGTTGGTTTTAGACACGCATATATAATGGAAAATCCACATACAAGTCGTTCGGCTCATTATTGTCGAATGGTGAAAACTGTTGTTTTCCCACGCCGCAGCCGCTAGACGGCTAATAATTTAGACAATTTTCCAATATCGACTACGATATGATTCAAGACAGGAGCAGAAGCGTGTTGTAGAAAATATATCTACGATTAAAGTTATAACCGAACTTGAATCACTTAAGTTAGTGCACAAAAGGAGCCTTTCACCACACTAGTTCAAAATAATTAGTGACTACGTCTACCTAGTAGTAGTATGAGACTCAATCGCGTACATTTTTGTTATATTTACCCGAACATGGACTTTTCTGATTCTGGAGATGAGTTGAGGGTAGTTGTATAAACTGCCTTCATCTCTCGGCGATTGCTCCAATACCTCAGTCATACCGTGACCACGATCGATGCAATCTATAAACATACCTACATACATTATTATCACGCCCGTATTCCTAATAGGGTGGGCAGAGCCACAAGTAAATATAAAAAAACTTGGTGCCACTTGTGATTTAAAGTCTCAAGATGGATATGGTGAACCATGGTGTAAAAAAAAAGCAATTTTCGTTACAGCTTTAACTACTTATGTTTAACAAATCGCGAAAATAAAAGAAAAATTGGGAAATATTGGAAAAAAATTGACATGCAAATTTTTGAAAGAAATTCGTTATGTTTTTTATGAAGGGCGGTGATAGTTCGTATCATCATCATCTTCCTGCCCTTATCCCACTCTCTAGATGGGGTCGGCAGTTTTGGTTAAAGTGTTTTATGACCGGCCGCCTGCCTGACGTCAACCCTTCTTGGGAATACTTGCTTATTATACCTCATCATGTTGGAGAGGATACTAGACTACTTTTACGTCATGCTCGGGGAGAGAAGCAGCTGGACGCATTCTAGGTTTTTTCTTTACTAGGTTTTTTCGTATATGGTCCCTGAAAGTACGAATTGTTGCCGCGATGCTCATGAAACTAAGGCAAGCGGCGAGGGTAGCTCAGAAACCGCAACAGTGTATCGGCTGTCGATACAACACAGGCCACATTACATTAGGAGCATTCCACACTGCAACGTGTTCTCCCTGGATTTATTACTGCCGCGGTACTAGCTTAATTATTCACAAAGTACGAAGATAAAGATGGTCTGATAGTATGAATAAAGAGATATTTTTCCTTTATTTTCTAACTAGCGGCCGCCCGCGGCTTCGCTAGCGTGGTACCCGGATAAAAAATAGCCTATGCTAATCCAGTACGTGTACTATGTATATTCCAAGTTTCATTCAAATCCGTTCAGCCGTTAAGGCGTGAAAGAGTAACAAATATCCATACATACAAATTTTCGCGTTAATAATATTAGTAAGGAAAAGTAATAAATTTATTTATTTTAATTTATCTATAACTGAATGATTTTTTCCTCATCATTATCATCAGAAGTCCATTGCTAGACATAGGCCTCTCCAGTTACTTCCAGAACGAACGATTCTATGCTGCCTCCACCCATCGAACTTGATGACAAAAATATGTAGAAACAGATGGAGTTGTGTTTTTATTTACAAAAATAGCACTATTCAAAAGCATCAGTCAAAAGAAGCTGTTCTAGTTGCCGCTGCTATTTCTAAAATGCCAAAGTGTTTCCAGACAGATCTTATAACAGGTTGATTATGATAGACCTTCAACGGCCACAATTGCAAGGAAAGTGGGACCTAGGGCTATGGCCAATTCACCTCATATCACACGAGGCTATTGTGGTCCTGTTTTGATATGCATAGTGTGAGAAGAACATTTTGTGATTTTATCAGGCAATATTACGAATGCCCTGGAATTATATTTATAGGCACCTTTTTATCTGGGTATCTGAGTACTATGGGTACTTAATTCATTGACGACTTAACTAACAAACACATCTTTTTTAGATATTTTCTCATGTAAGAGCCTTTTTCAGAATAAAATTATTTGGACATAAATGCCACACGAGCGCAGCCGCAGACGGATGTTAGTAATAAATCTAAGGAGTCTCATTGAACCTTAATCTTTTCACCACACTGGTTTGAAAACTCACCCGAGCAATAAAGGAAAACAGCCAAAAATGTATCAAACCGGTTACGAACTAAGGCGGCCATTTCACACTGACAGACAAGTAAACACAAATGCAAGATTCCTGGTCAAGTAGCCGGTCAACGGCACGGGACAATAGTGCCCTCATTAGCACTACATTTGCATGCACTAATTACTGTGGCTACTTAGTTGCGGACGGTTTGTTCTTGTCACCGACCACTTTGTAATCCTGCGCTGAAAAGATGGAATACGTTGTGCAATTTGATGCCATATTGAGCTCATCTTCTTTATAAAAAAATTGGCATAAAAATATTTATCATTTATTTAATCAGTTTGAAAAAGAATGACTAAACATGATGATTATTTATTTATTTGTCAGACACAAGGGTACATAGATAGGCATTGCACAAAACAAAATATGAAATAGTAAACAGTAAACCAGTAAAATATGAGGTTGCAATCTGCACCCAACGTCTATGTTCGTTAGCGTCTGCAGTCTGTCTGACAGACTCCTAATAATAGAGTTGTTACACCTGCCAACTCTGAACATGGAGGAAGCGGTTCTCTTTCTTTGGACGGCGTTGAAGGAGTCTACATGAGCTTCAGCGTACATTCCTGAAACGCTCCAAGCCCATCAGGTGTCTGAAGATGGTATACGCTACTCTTATGTTATAATTAAAGCACAAGACTGCCCAGAATGGCGGGAATGGATGAGGCCTTTGTTCATCAGATCAATTGTTAATAATATTTGAGTCTATAGATTAATGTATTTTTATAGTATTTAGATAACATTTTTTACGATTTGCCCCGCGACTGTTGATTTTTTTCATACAAACTTCATCATCCCATTGCGTTCTACAGAATTTTTATTTCAAAAATTCCTTTCTTGATGCAGGGTTTAGGATGATTCAATCAGTCACGAAAACTTTATATATATTAGAATAAGTAGGTACATAATGTCATTGAATTCCTTCGTACATTTCTATAAACACTATGGGCTCCTGATAATAATAATTTATTTACAGATGTTAAATCTTTGTGAAAGCATTTGCTTACACTGCTGTCCACAATAAAACATCCGACCTCATTATTCTCATTTAACTTTGACAGATACCTAGCGTTTAATCGAAGATTAAAATTAGCTGTCAAGTAATGAACTCCGAGCCGCTGGCCGGTTATTTAAACACCCGTCCGGGTACTATACCAATTGGATTATAATTGTTTTTCACGCTCATTTGATGGTCATTGAAATAAATCTTTTGTTTAACGTTTATTTTGCACTGGTGTGTATTGATTTGTTGAGTTGTGAGATGGTATATTCCAAAAGGATTTATTATTTTACATGACTGATTATGATTCTGAGAAATTTTTGTGATGTTTTTAGGGTTCCGTACCCGAAGGTTGCCGACGGGACCTTATAATAAGCTTCCACTATCCGTCCGTTCGACCGTCCGTCTGTCAGCGGGCTGTATCTCATGAATCGTAATAGGCAGATTTGAAATTTTCACAGAGTACTATATATTTTGTTGCAATAACAACTAATAATAAAAAAGAGCTCCCCATATAAGTAACATTTTTTTAACGTTCGTAATCAATCTTTGAAGCCTACCTATTTAATAAGTACATTAAGAGTAAAAGTCATATTAAAAATATATTACGACGATGGTACAGAACCGTTCGTGTACGAATTCGACTCGCACTTGATCGGTTTTTATCAGTAAATCTGGCTATTATTACCAAAAATATCTAAATCTATTAGTCGTTTTTGAGTTTTATATGGATGTTCCCAAAATAATACACAGCTACTTTAAAACCATGTTTATTTTTTTACTGAGACAAATTCATTTGACATTACTCAACCCATAATAATTATACTTACATCAGGTAGGAAACAGTCAGCTATTGTCAAACTCGCTTATAGATTTATGCATACCATTATTACCGGCACAATGTATGGTATGAGGTACCTTGAGGATGAGGAAGTACAGATGTTAAGGAAGTCATTAGGTATAGTTTAAATGCCTTGTTATAGGTAGTAAATACCTTTCTTATTCATGAGCGTGTGGCAAAGGAAATCTTCTTAAGTAAACATGCATATTACCTAAATTATATAGAAACAGTGACGGCGGTAGTCCAGTTAATAATATTTATCTTGCGATGAAAGAATTTTGAAGTTGGTCGTCTTTTAAAAATTGAATTTAGCTGCTTATTTATTCTTAAACTAACTTTCGCCCACAGCTTCGCTCCCGCAGTCTGTGTTGTTCCAGCACACGTTTTGAGAAATCCAACAAAACTTACATACATATTATTACGCCCGCATCCCTAACGGGGTCAGCAGAGCTACAATTATAATAAGCACTTGCAGCCACTGTATATGGTAAACCATGGTAACAAGTGATCAGCCCATATATGTGGATGATCCATCCTATTGGTGATGATACTATCCCTTAGTCGACTAAGGGATAGTATCATCATAAAAGTATGTCATAAAAGTCGACTTTTACGACATGCTCGGAGAGAGAAGCAGCTGGGCACATTATAATAATATGGTGTCTAGTAGTATCCTCTCCAACATGTTGGACCTATATATTTATAATAATATAAGTAGGATAATTATAAAACAAGTCAATTGAATTTGACTGAGGCTAGATTATTCAGTGAAATTCTAGACATTAGCACGCTCATGTTACTTATCAACGATTGATCTAATTATTGTAGGAAGATTCTAGATCTAGTTATACTTTTGATGTCTGCCTTATTGTAATATTGTCCTTATAAAAGCTGAATGTCAGACGCTTACGTAAGTAAGTGAAGGTTAATTTTTGTGTTCGCGATTCAACTCATGGTTGTCTCATCTGTCAACCTTTATTCTCTTTTATAAAGGAGTGTTTGACATTATGTATACTAATTGGTACAAAAAAATAATAATAGAGGTAGGTACCACGGATGTTGAGCGCTCGGCGACAGAGTGGGGGATGGGTATCTGAATCTTTGTGTCTCTATAATGAGTTTTCTCATAGTATACTCGCTAGCGACTGTTTTAAAAAAAATATTATTAAACCTTTTACATAGAAACAAAACTAAGGCCTTTGCCATCTATATTAGATGATTTATACAGCGTACTTGTTTATACAGGAGGCAACTTTTGCCTTCACTAATGGGACGGCGGCTTTTCTCACGATGTTTTCCTTTACCGTTTGAGAGTACTGATATAGCGCAGCAAAAATCCATTGGTGCACGACCGGGTTTGAACCTGCAACCTTAGGATCAGAAGGCGGGGGTGCTACCTCTAGACCACCAGTGCTCTCAGAAACAACAGCGCAATAGAAAAGATAGGTATTATTGGTATCAAAATTCAAAAGGGACTTTGATCGCTCGAGGGTACGCTAATCTGTCTCAACCAGCCCACGATTACGTAAGAAAGTTCTTAGCACAAGTTTACACACGTATTTTAATGGTAGAGCCTCTGTAAAAAATAATCACTTCATCTAAATCGGCGTAACCATTACAAATACTATCACAAAATTCACATTTCAATGTTTAGTAGGATATGATTGCATTACGAATTATCTCTGGTACTTGCGCCGAGGTCTTCCCCTTCCAACGGTATCATTCACACTCGCCTCATACACCTGTCTTGTTAATCTTCTTTCATTCATCCTCTCTACATCGGCGCACGTACCTATACCAAATCGGCGACGTTTTGAAAAAGTGCCAGGTCAAAAGTACCCTAAACCGACGAGCATGCATGAGGAATGTAATGAGAGTGAATGAAGCGAAAGAAGTATGTCAGGATCGTAGCAAATGTCGATCCGTGATCTCTGCTTACCCCTGGGAAACAGGCACGTCATTCTATGTATAATAAATATTTGTGGACAGCGCCATTAGCCCCAAACTAAGCAAAGCTTGTACTATGGGCGCCAGATGGCTGATAGAATACTTATATACTTTTTTTGTACATACATACATAAATAATACTACAACACAGAGACCTTTCTCCCGTAGCGGGAATCGAACCCGCGCCTCTTGCGTCTCAGCCAAGCACACGCCCGCCACGCCACCGAGGTCGTCTTTATGTATGTACGAATTATCCGTGTACTGACAGATGACTACCTCGCGAGGCATGTGCTCGACCAATCAGAACGTGCCTCGCTTGCAGCTTATGTGTTTGTTCATACCAAGCAAGCACTCGTGTTATGCAGCAGCTGGGCCAGGTTGCTTCACTTCATTCACCGTTAAAAATGCTTAAAAGAATACACATTGCAACACAGTTATAAGGTAATGTACAAAAACCATCACTAATTAACCGACATATTAATTTCATCAGTACATTACGCAAGAAACTAAAAACTAAAAACACATTTCATACATTTCAAAGTGATTGACAATGCATTAGAGTTGTTTCAAGTTAAAGTAAGTGTGCTACACTTGTATGTGGAGCGGGCAAAGGTCGAGAATAGAGAGGGAAATTTAATTTAGACGCTGTTTCTGACTGTATTTGATACAAACAAGGTAAGAAATATATTCTTCAAGCACTTTCATTCAAATGAGAAACTAACTTAACTTCACTTTTTTAACTTCTCTACTGGACTGGGAGTAAAGAAAAAACATAGAATGCGTCCAGCTGCTTCTCTTCCCGAGCATGTCGTAAAAGTCGACTAAGGGATAGTATCCTCCAACATGATGAGATACAATAAGCAAGTATTCCCAAGGAGGGTTGACGTCAGGCAGGCGGCCGGTCATAAAACACCTTAGCCAAAACTCTTACAGCATGATCCAATGTTCATGCTGTGCCGACCTCACATAGAGTGGGATAAGGGCAGGAAGATGATGATGATGACTTTCATACAAATGAGATGAGATGGTGGGACGAGCTGGACACTCACCTTGGCACATGGCCTGTCATAGCGTTAAATCGCGAAGAGTGGAAAAAGGGAAGGGAGGCCTTTGCCCTGCAGTGGGACAAAAACGGCTGACTAATAATAATAATAATAACTTTCATACAAAAAAGTATGTTGGCATGATGAATAATACTATGAAGCTATGATACAACCAACCATTAAAATATTCTGACTCGTGAACCGGAATCTAAATAAAGACAGCAGATAGTATATTGTAATAAAAAAACTTGAACCAAAGCTCTGTACATTTTAGCACATTGTCTCTTCATTCGACTTTTTCGAAAATTTGTATTAACAGGTAGGTATAATAGTCCGCGACGGTAGTCTTGAATCAAGCAATAAATTTAATTATTATGTTTAAAAATTAGTATTATTAAAAGGCAGTACTTCCATTGTAAGAACGACTGATTTATAGGTTTTAGATACATTTAAAATTCAAAATCGTCGCAACGGAAGCTCCGTTGCAGTCAGTGCATTATCCCTGATCTAACTCTCCCTGCATAAAATTAACGGTAGTACATATTTATCGACTCTCGCCATTATCATTGAGCTGATTTAAGAACCTTTTACGCGATACAGACACTACAGCGTACTACATAGTTACTATAAACCTCTATAGATTATGCTCAAGTTTGTATGGGAGCGCTGCAGGTACCACTATTGTCACTAGTTCTTTGGAACCAGTGTGATGAAAGGATTAAAGTGCGCCTGTAAAAGTTGCATTCGAGCACTTGACACATGTTTTCGAACTTTAGATGACGACATGCCAGTTTCCTCACGATGATTTCCTTCACCGCTTGAGAGTACTGGTATAGACGACATCAGTGGCGTGGCGGACGAGTGTTCGGCTGAGACGCAAGATGCGCGGGTTTGATTTCCGCTACGGGAGAAATATTTGCATATTCTGTAAAAAATTCTTCCGGGTCTGAGTGTTGTAGTATTGTGTATTATAAGTATGTATTTACAAAAAAAAGTATATAAGTATTCTATCAGCCATCTGGTGCCCATAGTACAAGCATTGCTTAGTTTGGGGCTAGATGGCGCTCATATTTTTTGGAATAGAAAAATCCAGTCACCACTGGATCAGTACGCCACAGGTTATTTTGTAGTATGTAGGCGGGCGCTACAGATTATTGTCAAGTTAGTATTAGTAGATTCTGTAAAGTTGGTATGGAACCTTGATTTAATAGTCAATGGTATTGAATGCTCTGATTTATGGCGTTCAACTTTGCAATCGTGGGAATCACCCAATCCTACTAACCTAACCATACTGATATTAGAAATCTGAAAGTTTGTGTGAATGGTTCAATCACATAACGGCTGCACTGATTTAGATGAAACTTTGAAACAGCTATAATTCGTGACCTGGAATTGCTTATACTTTTATTCGAATATCATCCATGAAGTTAGTCATCATCATCAGCCTATAGCAAATCCTCTGATGGCCATAGGCCTCTTCTAATGAGCCCCATCGCGCCCTATGTGATAATTTATATTCAGTTTTTATTACAATATTATCCTTCACCGTCTGTACAAGAGTTCATTGACGCTCGGCCGAGATTCGAACCTACTACCACACCCGACTAAACCGGCACCTAATTTAGAAAATACATAACTATGTACACTTACAATCATTAAAAGAATAAAAATAAGTTGACGTTAAGAACATGTTCCTTACTAGTGCAATACAGGTACCGTTGAGATATAAATAATTCATAGCAGAGTTATTTATTTAATTAATTCTATTACCCACGTAATAAAGAGGTAATATTCTCAATAACGCAGCAACTAAAGTTTTTACTGCAATAATGATTGCTTTCGTAATCCGGATAAGTACTTGAATACCTAACGGGTATCTCAACGCATGCTTTCCGAGATAGATTGTATTTTGTGTTTCTGCTATAATGTAAGTGTCGACTAGTGCCTTAAAATTGTATGTTTGGTTTCACATCATGATCCTTGGATCATGGTGTAAAAGTTTTGGCTAAAGTGTTTTATAACCCGCCGCCTGCCTGACGTCAACCCTCCTTGGGAATACTTGCTTATTGTATCTCATCATGTTGGAGAGGATACTGTCCCTTAGTCGACTTTTACGACATGCTCAGGGAGAGAAGCAGCTGGACACATTCTATGTTTTTTCTTTACTCCCAGTCCAGCAGAGAATTGCTACTAGACTACCTCTCTTAAAAACCTGTACATCAAAAACTACCGCCCAAGCCTTTCCACAGAACTATAACAAAAAAGCCATTCAGAAACCAAAACATCAAAACAATCGCCAGCAAAAAGGCTCCGCTAGAAATGGATCTTTCAATTAAAAAGCTTCGAAGCCACAGATTATGTAACAGTATGTACTGGTCCGATCGAATGATTGATCCGTCAATAAGTACATAAATCCATTAAGGCTGTACGCATGCATTTGTTAATTGTGCATTTCTTCAGCTGTCAGCGACGCGTAAGTGATGGTGATGGGTGGCGGTGGGCTCGCTTTCCGAGTTTGAGTGCTTTCAAAGGAATTGTAATAATCATCATCATCTCCCTGCCCTTATCCCACTTATGTGGGGTCGGCACAACATGTGTTTTTATCCCATTCTTTTCTATCGGCCGTCATCTCAGTAAGACAATTGTAATGATTGATTGAATCTCGTATTGAAATGTGGAGTGGAGTAAATTGCGATGGAAGTTTTGCTTACTTGCAAGGCCTTAATTACCTTATCATAAACAAATATATCTATCTAGAGAGCTCTGGTGGTCTTAGAGCACGGGTGGTCTAATGGTAGTCGTGGGTTCAAATCCAATCGAGCACCAATGGGTCTTCTTTCTCGAAAACTTAATATGCGCTATTACCTGTACACTCAAATCTTTCTCTACTTGAAAACATGTGGCAAGTGCACAAAAGGAGGCTTTTGAGGCGCACTTTAAATCCTTACCACACTGCTTCGAAAGGACTAGTGACACACACACACACACACACACACACACACAACACACGCACTCACTGACCACTCTCTCACTTACTCACAAACTAGTGTGATATGCATTGAACGTCTTTTGAAGGAAGATACCATATTGCTTCATCGGACGCATAATAATGAATTATCGTAATGAATGTTCGTAATTCCATTAATTTTTAATGAGTTTAGCCCAAACACAAAGGATTAATTAGATCGAGCCTTCATTAACATAGGCTTGTGTCAAAACACGCTGTTTGACGTCCGGCTGTCAACTAAATGTCACTGTCACGTGTCAATGGCAGCGGCGATTCGATTGTGTAATGTAATGTGGCGATCAAAAGTGCTTTCATAAAATGGAAGTAAATAACTAAAATAGACTCGCAATTGTATCTCCACAATCTCAACTTTGGATATAAAAAATATTTTGAAAATGCCTTAGCAAGGTAGTCAGAGGTATTAAAATGAAACTTAGCAATAATAGTCATCGAATCAAATAAACACTATAATAATAAAAGGTTTGAACTTTAGGTATATTTTTATTATTGTCTTTTTTAAAGTTCAGTGCAGTGTATTGTTAAATCTTTTGTGACGCAGTTTTTAGGACTAAAGACCTCCGCCATGGCATAAATGTGGCCAGTTAAAAGTCTCGTATTAAAGAACAATTCAGACTCAATCGACAATCAAGCACAGATTTTGATGGAAAATTGACAGATTTTTTTAAAATTTTCCATCAAAATCTGTGCTAACTTAAGTTAACTCTTGTGTTTTCATCTTGAAAACGAGCACTAGAAAAACTAGACTATAGTTATAATTCTTAAAGTGTTAAAACTGGTTTTTCGCTTTAAAAATTGTATCAAATCTATCATACAAAAGATATGAACGCGCTCATCGCATAAAAATTATGCAAAATAGTTAGTGAATGAATTAAAATAATTCTCTTATTCATTCATTCACCTACTAACTTCTCTATCTATAAAATTAAAATCTATTATTTTTGCACTTGACTGTACTGATACCAAGATGTCTCGTGTACACTTGCGGACAACAAACCTACGCTGATCGGCTTATGTCGCTATGTCGACTATCCGATGTCCACGTGCCGGGATTAAATGTTGGTACTTTCGTGGAATTTTTTCGAGCATACTTATTTGTTTAATAACTCGTCTCAAAAATCATATGTTTTTTAAATTGTTTTTCAACTTTCCGGGCTTGTCAACTGCCTTTTACCATCTATAGTAGATAATTTATACAGCGTCGATCGGAGGCAACTTTTACCTTCACAAACGGGATGCTGTAGTGCCCGGGACGAATTAAGATAGAGTAGGCTTGCCCAGCACCTATTCCATCTTCTCAGCTTTGTCGGCCTTGTCCACAAGAAAGACATGGTCAATACGTGCGGAGCTGACGAAGCCGCGGGTTTCCTCACCATGTTTTCCTTCACCGTTTGAGGGTACTGGTATAGCGCACATAAATTTTTCGCATCGAAAAATCCATTGGTACATTTTTTTTATTCGATTACCTTTTTAAATTTTAATGTGCCATTCCGTTGAATACAACTTTATTTTATCTCATGTAACTACGTGAAACTTGATGGACCTATATGGGCGATGGGCTGATCACCTGTCACTATGGTTCACCATATCCATCTTGGGAGTCTTGGATCAGAAGTGGCTGCAAGTTTTCTTATGATTACTTGTGGTTCTGCCCACCCCAGTAGGGATACGGGCGTGATTATATGTATGTATGTTGTATGTACTACGTGAAAACACCTCCTCGTACAGCGAAAAAAATTTAACTATTCTGTGAACTTGCTCAGCGATATTAAAGTTTTTACCCAGAGTTGCACACAAATTCTGCATAGTATAATTTTACCTCGTCAGTACCGTATGACATCTGATTTTATTTTATTTGTTACGGGCTATGATAAATGATGCACTGATGCAAGCTAACGGAGCTTAGTGGACAAATTGGGAAGATTTATTTGGCCTATGTTGACTATTTATTTTTAGAGTCATAAAGTAAGGCTTAAACGTCACAAACTTCAAATGTTTGTAAGAAATTATTCTAAAATTATTTCACTATCTCATACATAATTATTGCAATTGTTTTTTCTTGAAATAGACAATATAACGAAATGGATACATACGTCTACGAAGACAATTGAAGATTTTATGTAACTAGATAAAAAGGTTTTTTCGTAAGTTTAAATAATAAACAACATCAATAACGTAATAGCATTTTGACAATGTCGTCTGTAATTTAAGATGCTCTACTAAATGGATGCTTTTTGGTCTTGGTCATAAATGCAAGTCATCTCTCAGTCTTATATAAATAGACGGCCTTATAAAAAGTCAAGTAGATGTACTCGTACACTGCGTTTCTAGATTTACTTCAACTTTTATCCTTAAACTTTTTTTAGGGTAAAAGTTAAGTTTAGCATTAAATTCACACAAACACACACATTATCACACCCGTATCCCTAACGGGGTGGGCAGAGCCACAAGTAATCATAAAGAAACTTGCAGCCATTCCTGATCCAAGCGTCCCAAGATGGATTTGGTGAACCATGGTGACAGGTGATCAGCCCGTTGCCCATATAGACGGTCCATCATGTTGGAGAGGATACTATCCTTTAGAGAGTCCTTTTAGGACATGCTCGGGGAGAGAAGCAGCTGGACGCATTCTATGTTTAAATTAAATTTATTAAATTCAAGATCATTCTGAATTAATTATTATTGTTAGTAGTAAATAAACAACTAAAAGCTTTAATTTTTTTTTCAACCCTTTCACTAAGAAATATATTAGTGCTCGTAAAATTAACTTCCTAATTTCCGTCAAAAGTCTTGGGACATCAAACTACAAATTGACTTAAGTCATAATAATTTGCTTATTTTGAACTTGGTTTTAATTTTGTGGCCAGCAGTGTACTTCACTCGCGTTTCCGTAATGGTTTTACCCGCATTACGTTATTTTGAATGGTTACCAACAAAAAGTACAAAACATTTGAACTGCACCGAGAATGTACTTGTCAATTGGATAAAAAACATCAAGGTTAAATTATCTAGTCACTTTAATATGATCTAAATATTTAAAACTCAGTACTGACTGACAAAGCCTTAACCATAGGATTAGATGCACGAAACTTGGATGTTTCCTTCCTATGGTGTAGGGTTGCACTAAGGAAGTAATTTCAGAAATTTTACTTCTAAGAGGGTGAGCGAGAGGTCAGTGAGGAGCTGAATTAGTTTGTGTAAAAAAACTCAACGCAGACAAACCCGGGCGAACCACTAGTTATTCATAACGTAAGTGCAAGCATAATTAAAATATTAATTACATTAGGTACTTATATTCCTTTAACCCTATTAAGTACTTGAAGTCTAATAGTTCTTTCTCTTCACGAATTTCGCCACATTTTCATATTGACCCATGAAATTAAAGGATTTAATTTTGACACGTACGTTTCCCGTCGCCGGGTTTCACTCTCTAATGTATTACACAAAGAATCGTAGTTATTTCTATATGAATTGTGACGTTTTCACAACTGTACATTACATGTTACATTTCGCTAATATAACTCTAATTGAATCAAATATATAGCGCACTTTAGACTCGTATTTGATCGTACATAGTGATAAGATAAGAAAATATTTGATAACTTACGTCAGTGTAAACTTTGCACATCACATCTTATCTTAGTACAGTAGTATCACAAATATTGTGCACCTCGGCAATTTTCGTTTAGCTTCTGAAATACGAACGAACGCGACTTTTTAAGTTGGTTCAGTTATTATTTTAAATTATACAGTGTTTTTTTTTTGGACAGTATAGGGAAATCCGAAACCATCGAAGATACAGGAAAACTGTCTTAGTAACTAGTAGGTTTTTTTTTGTGAAAACAATTTTGATGTTCTAAATTTTTTGGCCAAGCGCGAGTTGTCCATCAAAATGAGTCATTTTGATGATTTTTTTTAATGTGGATCGACTCAGTTTCATGTAAGGATTGTTTCATTGTATGGCATGAAAAAAATCGGACCAGCGGAAGTTTGGTTGTTAGTTTCCGCTCTTAGGTTGTTGGTGAACATACGAATACGAACGCATGGACACCGTGTTACCTGGTGAACATGGTGACGCAGTGTCGGAATCGAAACGGACAGGTCAAAGACCCTTAGATAAACAAGCAAAAGCCATTTTTATATGCCTCCCTAAGGTTGTTGGTGAACATACGAACGCATGGACACCGTGTTACCTGGTGAACATGGTGACGCAGTGTCGGAATCGAAACGCACAGGTCAAAGACCCTTAGGTGAACAAGTAAAAGCCATTTTTATATGCTCCCCTAAGGTTGTTGGTGAACATACGAACGCATGGATACCGTGTTACCTGATAAAAATGCAAGAAAGAGACATTTTTAAGTATCCCCCTAAGGTTGTTGGTGAACATACGAACGCATGGATACCGTGTTACCTGGTGAACATGGTGACACAGTGTCGGAATCGAAACGTACAGGTCAAAGACCCTTAGGTGAACAAGTAAAAGCCATTTTTATATGCTCCCCTAAGGTTGTTGGTGAACATACGAACGCATGGATACCGTGTTACCTGATAAAAATGCAAGAAAGAGACATTTTTAAGTATCCCCCTAAGGTTGTTGGTGAACATACGAACGCATGGACACCGTGTTACCTGGTGAACATGGTGACACAGTGTCGGAATTGAAACGCACAGGTCGGCGTCCCCTCGCGCCGTCTGCGTTGTCATCATAGCACGAAGTCACGCTTGCCACCTCACTGTCAACCTGTAAAAAAACATTTTTGTTATCTCAAAAGTATGTATGTATGTATATTATCACGTCCATATCCCTAATGGGGTGGGAATGGAAAATTTTGGGAAAATCTGATTTCCATTTTGTTCTATGAGATGAAACTCGGGTGAAAAGCTATTATGTAGTTCTATAGAAAAAATTGGGAAGAAAATGTGTCATTTTGTTCGATAATGTCATGTTCCATAGAACAAATAGGAACTACCCATCTATTGTAGATGTTACAGGCCATGACTGACTGAGTGACTAGCAAGTTCTATTAAAGAATCTGTAAATATCCAAACTTCTAAATATTAACAAGAAGTAGGGCATCATATCGTATTATAATGAATAAGTAAGCTGATGGTGCCTACATTCCTACAGTAAGATAGAATTTTCATTTCCCACTTGCACCTAAAACATTGGCCACAACTGTTTGTAACTCGTAAAACAGCAAACAAGTACGTTTGAACCAAAAACGGAGCGTTAACCGTTCCATAATTAGCATTTAGCGTACACCAATCATGAGGCATTATTCCTAATGTGCCCAAAATGGTGATGGGAGGAGCATTCGTTAACATTGTAGTAGCAAGAAACGCACTTTCATATATGGAGTGTCAAATGTTGGTCATAAAATGCTAATTAGTAAAACCTTTTTGGTCTCGACGAATCATCGCAGAGTAGGCACTGGTCAGTTTTTATCTGAGGAATGATCTATGCGATTCTAATTTGGAACTCTACATATTTATAAACAGTAATTTGGATTCGAACGTTGTTTGAATTTAGAACTTAATTCGACTGCTATGATAGCAGTTGATTATTAATAATTGTTATTACTTGTTTTGTCACCAGTTCTTTCTAACCAGTGTGGTGAAAGGAAAATTTAGTTTAGGTTAAAGTGCGATTCAAAGGCTCTTTTCGTGCACTATTTTTACTTTATTCGGCTTGCTTAGTGGCGTTGTGTGGCAAGCTATAAGTAATATTTAGCTGTAGATGTAACCGTATATATTTTTTTATTCGTTCAGGCTTGGCATCGTTCAGCGCGTTTGCCACTGGGATTGATGGCCACTTCCTCTACTACATATTAAAAAAAAAAATGAAGATGAGGTCTATCTAGGTCCCAACAGTGGGCGCAATCGAGCTGTAATGAATAACAGTACGTACCTGCCTACTCTAGTTATAACGCACAATGTGACCTGTAATCTTAAAAGATTTATGACCGGTTCCAATACTCTACTGATGGACGACGGATCGTTTATTACCATAGCAACATTATTTTTCCGTTAGAAACGTATAAGCTCTTTTTGACATTATATAACAGAGTCGCTATGGCGATAAGCGATCAATCGCATGTTAGTAGAATATTGGACCCGGGCATTAAGCAGCTTTGTCTCTGCTCTAGTTGTGCTTATCAGAATGAGTCGATTTGTGGCCCTCATCTGAGATACACCGCATCATTCACCGACCTTCGAGAGTTACGAAACATAGAAAAAGTTGGATACGCGTTTTCTGATCGATTCATTAGAGGCATTTGAATTTCGAACTCTTCGGAGCTAGATAGGTCCAAAACGACGGTCTCGGTGGCGTGGCGGTCGATTGCTCGGCTGAGATGCAGAGAGACGGGTTTGATTCCCGCTGCGGAAGAAATGTTTGCATGTTCTATAAATATTTATTTCGGATCTGGGTGTTGTGGTACCATGATGCTTAGTTTCTGATAATCAAGACACAGGGAATCCTAGTGTGGGCTTAGGACTATGTTGTGACTGTTGGTTGTTATTTATTATAATTATTAAAACAGCGAGTATATTTGAAATTTTAATTATTATTCTTAGGCATGTTGGATTTGAAATTTGAAAAATTTTGCATGTTTGATAAACCCACACTTGTTGTAGAAAAGTCATCATCGACATCATCAGCTCATTCAAGTCTGCTGGACATAGGCTTCCTCGATACACTTCCACGACCTTTGAAATGTCATCGATCCATAGGCCGATGTGCCGTCTAGTAGAAGAAATATTGGTAACGTAAATTACTAACTTACTTTAAATGTGGTATGACTTCAATTGAAATTATTATTCTAATTTATTCCAGTTACATTTAAAGCTCAAGCAAATTTTTCCCAAAGGCACTTTTAAAAGTGCCACATCCAAAAGCTTTCATCTTTCTCACATCCAACCCACAAAACCTAATCGTAGGCCATTATGTTCTACCAGAACTAATTCACTGGGCCTTATCATAATTTGAATCGACATTTTGTAAGACTTTTGTATGACAAACCGGAGTTTTCTTACGGTTATTAATTTTTCTGTGGCTCTATGAGTCTTGTTCTCATTAGGTAGTTAAATTGTAGTTCACTCAACTTTTGATTTAGACAGTTTCAAGATATTTTCTGATTGAAGCAGTGTGTTATTTTTTTAAATATAAAATCCTCATCTGTAATTCAATAGAAGTCATCGACATCAACTTGTTCTTATTAAAAGTAAGTTCGTATGAGCTAGTGGCCAACTCTTGTGACGGAGTTTTTAGGTCGCCTAAAGGTCTCCGTCATGGCTTAACGAAGCGCTCAGCTCGTAATGTCATTTGCGGTCACCCATCCAAATTGTGACCGCGCACAACGTTGCTTAACTTCAACGATTAATCATGAACATCTAAGCAATGTACGCCTCGAGCGCTTCTAGTTGTCTGATAACTGTTCTAATTGAAATCATTGTATACATTTACGTTTTTCCTTCTCAAAAATTGCATAAATTTATTTATTTTAACTTAATAATTAGAACGGATGAATACAAATCATACTGATTGTAAGTCATCATCATCATCATCATCATCATCAGCCTATAGCAGTCCACTGCTGGACATAGGCCTCCCCCAATGAGCGCCATCGCGCCCTATCTTTGGCTTGACGCAATTTGTAAGTAATTACAATAATTTATATTAATATGAAAATTACGGATCAAATTATAAACAGATTAATTCAAATGATTACAGTAGAAATAGTTTAGGAACCATATTTTTTTATGTATTTCTCTACTTAAAACACCATAATGATTAAAATGTTGACCAAACAAGTTTTCTAAACAACACAAAACAATAACAATAAAATTAATTTTTCCACTTACATTTTCTAATGTTATCAAAGCAGAGTCATCGGAGCACACGCATTTACTTATATCCTAAGCTATTGTTGTTTTCCCCTTAAAAGTCACGGTTGCTACCTTATTGGCATATTGCGAACCCTACATGGCAAGGACCTAATGACCTACGACATTTCAACCGGCTGTCTCCGTCCCTTACTGTCTCTGTAAGATGGAAAGGGACAGATGAACACCATAATAGAATATGGCCGTATTTGTTTTGTTCGATTTACTAGTGGCCAGTATCTCTCTCATATTGTTTCTTTAGTGCTCCGTTGTCTATGGTTTATTTTTTCGTCTGTGGATATGATAGGTTCCCATGGGATTGTAGTACTCGAGGAAGCTTCTGAATTTGTAATGAACTTTGACCTGCAAAGTAGGAATGGTATCTACCCACTCATCAATGCAATCAGTTGGTCACTTAAAAAATAAGTATGTATCTTTCAATAAACACTTACCGTGTTATTGATAGCTTCTACTACTACTGATCATGTCACTAGTTCTATAGAACCAGTGTGGTGAAAGGATTTAAAGGATCCTTTCGTGCACTTGATACATGTGTTCAGGCTTTTTAGATTCTAGGACATGCCAGTTTCCTCACGATGTTTTCCTTCATCGTCTGAAAATACTGGTATAGCGCACATATATTTTGAGAACGAAAAATATTAATGCATGAGCGGCTTTGAACCCACGACCTTAGGTTTAGTAGTCTACTACTAGGCCACTAGTGCCAGCTACGAGGCAGTTATTTATAGTAAGATTGTCAATCAGATTTTTCCTGTGCCTAAACAAGTTCACCTAAGTTGTTCTATTTCATTCTAAAAAGTTTAGATAACAAGCATGTCGTCATAAAAAAGGTCGACATCTTTACTTATCCCAATTACATCGCTTTTACAAATAATGGCATTAAAATTATACAGCATAAGATGTCCAATTTATTGGCCGAAAGTGGACGCAATCATTTTAATCGGGTCCTTATACACTTTGGGCCAAAATTATTGGTGCATTGAAAACAGTAATTTTGTTTTAAGAGCGAGCGTATGAAAAGCACAGGCATTATGGGTAAATAATTGTAATTTTACATTGAGTTTGTACAGCGATTATCAAAGAGCTTGAGGTGTTTCTAGTTTTGATCGGCGTTGGAATTTACATTAGTTATGGCTGAGTGGCTGAATGGCTAACGGTGAAGGAAAATATCGTGAGGAAACCCGCGGCTTAGTCAGCTCCGCACGTATTGACCATGTCTTTCCTGTGGACAAGGACGACTAAGCTGAGAGGATGGAATAGGTACTGGGCAAGCCTACTCCATCGTCCCGGGCACTACAGCGTCCCGTTTGTGAAGGTAAAAGTTGCCTCCTGACGCTGTACAAATCATCTAATATAGATGGTAAAAGGCCTTAGTTTTTATGGCTGAGTATATTTAGTAGGTACTATAAAACATTTGTTCTTGTTTTAAAATATATTAATTTGACATTATTTTTAATTAAATTTTATTTATGTACTCGTACTATGCAATGCCAACAAGCACACATACATTTTTTAAAGTAAAAATACTAGAGTTTACAGAATGTGCTACAATTCTTAAGGACATAATCCATACAGAGCCAGTAGCATCCTCAAAATTCGTATGTATTTTTAACTGCCTTTAAGTGCCACCAAAAAAAATCAAATCACGTGCCGTTTAAACAAAGACCACCTGCACCCTATGGTAAGTAACCGCTAAATACTGGTGTTAATTTCATCCACACCATGCCAGACCATTCCCAACCTTAATTCTTTAAAATAAAGGTGAAATCCCTTTGTAGAGTTTTGGGTTGGTATACATTAAAAAAGTGTGGACAGTACTGACAGGATACGTGCTAATGTGGGTGTTAAAAATGGGGGGTCAATATTTGTGCGGGTGCCGTTACGATGTTTTGGATGGTTAATTGGGAAATGAAAGGGATAGCTGGATGTTCTGTCCTTTTCTTGACCTTGGTAAGAAATATGAGAGAAAAATTTTTTTTGCAAATCTACATTTTTACTATTGCATAAGAAGGCCATCACAGACGTAGCTTATATAATTATAGCAAGGAATACTACAATATATTACGATATATTTTCTATAGTACCAAATCTTCGACGAGACAGAAGCAGCTATAATATCGAGACGACATCGGTGGCGTGGCGGGTGCGTGCTCGGCTGAGATGCAAGAGACGCGGGTTTGATTCCCGCTAGGGGAGAAAAGTTTGTATGTTCTGTAAATATTTCTTCCGGGTCTAGGTGTTGTAGTATTATCTATTATAAGTATGTTATTTACAAAAATAAAGTATATAAGTATTCTGTCAGCTATCTGGTTCCCATAGTACAAGCTTTGTTTAGTTTGGGGCTAAATGGCGCTGTGTGAAATAACCACAGATATTTATTTATTTCTTTATTTATCTTTTAATGTTGTAAAAATTAAAACCGTAAAAATATTTTCAAGGTTTTAAGTTTCAGTTTGTAGGTATCTAATATTACATACAACACAAAATTTAATCGCAATGGAACTGTAGATTAACGAGACAGGTGTATGAGGCGAGTGTGAATGGTATCTTTAGAAGGGGAAGACCCCGGCGTATGTACCTGGACCAAATCCCCGACGTTTTAATAAAGGGCCAGGTCAAGAGTAGGTAAACTAAAGCCCTAAACCGATGAGCAAGCATGAAGAATGTAATGAGAGTGAATGAAGCGAAACAAGTATGGCAGGATCATAGCAAATGGAGATCCGTGATCTCTGCCTACCCCTGTGGGAAACAGACGTGATTTTATGTATGTATGGAACTGTAGGTAAAATATAGAAAAAATCAAATTGCCCACTGCTGCGCGTAGCAGTGGGCAAAGGCTGGGAATAATGATGATGTTAAGATGAAGAAGATGTGGGTGATGATGATGATGATGATGATATTATAGTAAGTAGGTATTGTGTTCTACTCTTAAACCTACATACATTTATACGCATGTACCTTTTACCTTTAGGTATTACTCACTACATGAGTTAACATTCTAGTTAGGATTGGATCCTGTTTTTAAAGTTTCCCATGCATAAACAACGATGAGGTAATCGTCGAAAGACTTCATTTGTATGTACATAATAATTATAGAGATTACTCATATTAAAGTATTGTAATTGAAACCTGTTATTTTTTATGCAACAAATCCAAAGAAAAATAGACGACTGAAGATCTTAAAATACTCGTATAGAAAACCATCCAGTAATAGAAAATTTAATAAATCATTGATGCTGGCAATAAGTAAAAAACAAAGTTTTTTTTCGAACAGTTTAAAGAGCAACTTTTGAAAATGGAATAAGCGTTCCGTGAACGCATCTTGTAATTGTAAAAGAATAGCTACTGACATACGATAGACCGTCTCATTGTGATGCATCAAGAAAAGAAATCACAAGCAACGTTCGAGAAAAAATAAAACAAACGAGATGCGGCCGCGTACGCCAAGATCTCGGTCAGGAGCCGACTTCTTTTGTTTCCAACGAATCAGCCAACTCTTGAATCTAGATGCTGTTTCGTACTTTTCTTTTTTCCATGGCTTTTTCTTTATTGTCTCAGTGCGGCGCATAAAAAAAGTTGGTGGCTTATGGCTCTCCATTGATATGCAACGTTGAAATTTAAATATTTGCTTGGGTATTCGATGCTTCATCTTGGTATTCAGTGTTTTGTTTTGAGCATCTGTGTTTCCATCTTAACGTTTTTATATTAAAAGCTTGAGGTAAAATAAGTTGCTAAATTCCAAAACGTTTTTTGGTTCCAACTTTTGATTTATGGGTAAATCGTTACTTTGTTACTCTGTTTACACGTTTTTAAAACAAAAATATGTTTAAAAGAAAGTTGAAAATTATGTGCAAAACATTTATATTAGACTAGCTGACCCGACAGACTTCGTCCTGTCAAAAAGATTTGTAATGTGGCAGTTTTTGTGCCTACGTTGTAATCATTTGTATGGGAAAAAGAAAAGGGCTATTTTTAGGGTTTTTCCAGCAATAATTCTAATTTTTCTCGCCGTAAAAACCATCCTTGAACTTCAACGAACATTTTAAAAAAAGATTTGGCCAAATTGGTCCAGGCGTTGTTGAGTTATGCGCTTACCAACACATTTTGCGATTCATTTTTATATTATAGAAGATTTGAGTAGACTGTTGAACTTTTACCTACCTAAATATGCATCTTGTATCAAAATGGTCTTGGTACACACATATTTTTAACTGACTTAGTCAAAAGTATATTTAGGGGTTTATTTTAACAGTATTTTAGGCACACAAAACAAATAATAACAAGTGCGCGTTGATATCATTGTGCTGGGGTTCCAAAGGGTCTTAGATAACTTTATCATAATATAAAAAAACCTACGTATCTCACTAATTGGCTGAATCCAGATCTGTTTCGTATAAAGTGGAGCAAGCCTAAACACAGCAGTGGGTAGATACGAGCTTACAATGATAATGATGATTTTACTAGTGCCCGATTCCTATATTCTAGTAACGGACGACGGATGCTCAATCAGCAGTGGTTGTTTAGAGACGCCATTTCAAAAAAAACAACATCGTTGTTGTGGTAATCTTGTATTCATCGCCCGTTAGCAGAATATAGACTGACTTACTTTCTTAGTCGTGTCACTAGTTCTTTCGAACTAGGGTGGTGTAAGGATTTAAAGTGCGCCTCGAAGGCTCCTTTCGTGCACTCCACACAAATTGTTGATGTTTTCCTTCACTGTTTGAGAGTACTAGTATAGCTCACATAAATTTTTCGAACCGAAAAATCCATTGGTGTGCGACCGGATTCGAACCCACGAGGTACTACTATGTTAGTGACGCTGTTCCATACATTTTCGTAGTGAGATACTACGAAAATATCGTAGCTCTGTCGTAGTATGCGCTTCGAAAGTCTAGACTAAAAAACCCTTCTCCAACAAGGTTGCACTATGAAATGTCAAATTGCAACCTATGACAGTATTGACACTGACAGGTTCAGAAAAAACGCGCTGGCGCTCTGAATCTGTCCAAATAGGTACCCACTGTGATTTACCGATAACAGCTAACTAGAAGTGACAGGGCTTCGCTTGTCAAAGGTCATGATCATTGCTATATCGCAGTTTTGGAGTTACGAAATGCTTTTGCTGAGTGTACAAGAACGATACTACATTGTTGTAACTTGTAACTTACTAATAAAAAGCTGTCAGTATTATTTAGTACCACCGTAATTTAAATATTTTAGGTGAGTATGTACTCGTCACTCAATGGATGCCCAAGGCCAGTTAGAGACGTTGCAGACTCAGGATAAGATGGCGTGACGATCTGGATATATTCGATCCACAATGGCAAAATCTGGCCTTGGAGTTCAAAACGGAGTCCAGCAGTGGGAATCAACAGGTTAATAAAAAGGGTACTATAAACACTCAAGTTATTTTGATTTTAAAACTTTTGGACTTTTAAGTTTGAGTATCCATCTTGGGACTTTGAATCAGGAGTGGCTGCAAGTTTTCTTATGAGTTCTGGTGGATCTGCCTACCCAATTAGGGATACGGGCGTGATAATTTACATACAAGTTTGAGTATCCCTTTTTTAGAACACCTAAGGAATCGCTAGCAACTTCGAATTTTATTGACAAGTTCATAATGTTTTAAAGGTATTCTATTTTCAAATATGACTCTCATGTATTTCCGTCTATTTGAACCATCTGGTTCAATTAAAAGCCGAGACGTTGATCGCTCCAAAACATCGCCGGACCCCTGACCCGGCCAGCGCAATTAAATACGGGCGGTCCAAATACGCAACAGGTTATAAGTAATCGATAATCCGATGCTATCAATAAATTACCGGTACCTATTGAAAACATTTAGAATGACCGTAAAGACCGACCGTAAGTATCAATAATAAATTTCAGAGCATTGAAATAAATGTCAAAAGAAACAAAAACGCCGTTCCAGCTCTTAAATACCAGTATTCTCAAACCGTGAAAAAGGTCGTGAGGAAACCTGCATGTCATAGAATGCCTAAAACATGTGTCAAGTGCACGAAAGGGGCTGTTGAGGCGCACTTTAAATCCTTTCATCACCCTGGTTCGAAAGAACTTCATCTTTCCGCTACGTAGTACCTACGTACGTAGCTTAGTGCATCCCTACACAGTGAGAGGAATCTACCTTCCAAGTTCCTTATATCCACGATTCATGTCCTTGGCTGTGCGTTGAGATATGTCAGTCAGTCAGTCAGTCAGTCACGAAAGCATTATATATATTAGATTAGGACTTACAATACCTAAATAGAAACGGTGCATTACTGAGAGCCTTACCAGCCAACAAAAAACTATACCAACTGGATGCGTCATATGACCTATTAAATGCTTGCAAAAACCGAGAATAGAATAAGTATACTCGATCGGTATTGTGAACATACTACTTAGGACTTGTGGTTTTTTTACGTCAATTAGTAAGCAACATTATCTTTTATTCTCGTTGATGGTGGAAAAAATATGAATTGCGTATCTGCCTATGCTTTGTATGCATGTTGATTCGGCAACCTTTTGAATTTTATTTGCTATAAATATGAAAATGAGTGTGGGTCTGAAAAAAAATTCTTGGCGTTTTCCCTGTACTCCTCTGCTGGACTGGGAGTAAAAACAAAAACAGAATGCGTCCAGCTGCTTCTCTTCCCGAGCGAGCATGTCATAAAATTCGACTAAGGGATAGTATCCTCCCCATCATGATGGACCATCTACGGCGATGGGCTGATCATCTGTCACCATGGTTCACCATATTCATATTGGGACTTTTAATCAGGAGTGGCTGGAAGTTTTCTGATGATTACTTGTGGCTCTGCCCAACCCATACGGGCGTGATAATTATGTAAGTACAGATGTATTTTAACAGTATATTTTCACTTTTATTTCAAAACCGTCCTAAAACAGAGGCATTAAACGTCATAATGTTTTATTTTTTCTTATTTTTTTATTGTCTTTTTTTTACTAATAATAGCTTCACCACAGAAAACACTATTTATGTAGGTATATTTTGACAAGCAAGAAGCAGATGGCTTGACTGAAATCTTATAACTAACGAGTTGTCCTTTAAAGAGGTCGTCTCTTTATATGGGGCTGATGAAGCATCTATCCAAGACTTGTCAAGAGCTACCTATGTATAGGACATCCTCAGTTTATTGCTATGACAAATATGACTTACTTTATTTACGTCAGTAGGTACTACTGTTACATATTCGAATTTGATTCAGATTGTTACAATTAAAATTTTAAATATTTAATTTTTGCTTTGTAGGATCTTGTCTCTAGGAATTACACTAACAGATTGTTGAAAAAAATATGTACTGAATAATACAAAATAATAAATGTCGTAAAAAGTTACAAACTCTCTCACAAACTTACCGTTTGAAGTACCGAACAATCCGAAATGTCAATTGTTTATCTACAAATCTGAAAATTACAACTCTAAACACTATTTTTGGTCAAATCCAATAATTCACACCTTCAGTTCACACTCTAACAAGTCAAATTCACGCCCTTGTAACCACTAAAAGAAAATTAAGCAGACCTAGAGAAACGGTTAGCACTGAAATTGGAACACACTATGTAAATAGTACTTCGAAACTTCAATAATGTCACTTCCAAAAATCCATGTAAAAAGTTTACGTCAATAGTTCGAATTCATCCGTTCTTTTTTTTTCTGGGTAAGGTCCAATGGGCGTTCCGAATTCGGTTTCGGAACTGTCAAACGCGTTTTATGACAGGACGCGTGTCCGCGGTTTTTGACAGGTCGCACGCGCGTTCGTGTAGCGTGCTCTGCGCGCGGGCATCGGCGCCACACTGCGTTCGCGCGCTTTTCGACCTATGAAACCTTTGCAGCCTCCAACTCTACGTATTAGAACTGTCGATTATTCTAAAAGATTTTCTCACGGAAAGGACTCAGTCGATATGTAGATCTGTCGACGGGTAACGGGTAACGTCTGAGTGATGCTGATGCGCTAAGCGCCTTTTTAATTTTGACGGGTTGTTTTTTTTAAGCGGGATTATGTTCTATAAATGAATGCTCGGGTTATGGACCGTAGTTAATTGTTTAGGCTTTTTGTGTTGTTGATGTATGAATGGATCCGGCTTTGAAAAGTGAAACTGCGTATCAACGTGGCTATAACAGCAGGGTTTATAATTTTTCTAGTATTAAAAATACGATTCACGATAATATTCCTACCTACTCAAACGTATTTAACTACAACAAATCTTAAAAATTAATAATAATATAGAATTGGACGAAAATGTTTACTAATCCGTAATACAAAAGATATCAACGCGCTCAAACTTGGTGTCGTTGACAAAGAAAATCGGATTCGCACTTTGATTAAACATGAAACAAAACTTAGGCCATTTTTCAAGAGATTGATAATATCTAACAGCCTACCTACCTATTTAAGTAGATAAAATAATTTAAAAACACTTTGACTAACCTTTAATTAAATTTAATAAAAAAGCTGAAGATTATAGTTATTTTAACCTAATGTCAGCACACCTACTTATCTAAATCATCTTGTTATTTTTCGAAATTAATTATCACATTGTATTTTCAAGGCTACTGACAAAAGCATACAAACAGAAGTGTCGTCAAAGTCAACACTGAAACAGCGTAACTGCCACGTAAAAATTAGCTCTGTTAGTAAAATAGCCTTGGTCATTTTCCACATGCACAAGATGTCAACATCCAATAGGTAAAAAAAATAGAGAGTGAGACAGCTAGCATTCTCTCACTTGCTCTACGTTGTCGCTTCAACTTTAAGTAGAACAGGCGTCATGGATCACTGCGAAACTCTGCCCACAACCAGGCCACACTGACAAACATCACCCGTCCTTCTCTTTCACGCGCGTTTGATGACATTATTCACTCATAGACGGAGACAGAGCTAATGAGTTTTTTGGTCAAATTGAAGTTTTTGTGGAATATAGACCAACTTTAAAATAATGTGTCGTTGACTCGGAGTTCCGGTGAATTGAGATCAATTTGCACAAATGGTAGAAAAAGCAAGTAAACATTGTTTATTTGTGTTTTATTTATATAACGACCTTATTTTCTCAAAGTTATTTTTAAAAATACCTTAAATAGATTTAGATTAAAGTCTGTGAGCCGGCGTAAAATGCATCACTCATAGTAGATACCAAGTACCTACCTTTTTAGTGTACCTAGGTAAATATTTTAACGTACATAATGCAAGGCTATTTTTGAATTCCATAATCTAAAATCCATGCCTTTTGCAGGGTTACCTACATTTGAACCAGGTCATTGACTCATCAGAACCAGACAAAAACAAAATCTGTCTTGTATAAGTAAGTAAAGAGCAAGATAAGGATATACATAGATACAATTTATCAAGAATGTTTCCAATGTTTTTACCTAGGAACAGTCAGTGCCGGCCTAAACAGCCCTGATGGTATACAGTATGATGTTTTTAGCTCACACTTTATATTTTGAATTAAGAACATTTTTTTCTATTTAGGACGATGCCCACTCTACAAATTGTCCTATAGAGTCCTTAGATTGGGGTAAATGGAAAAAGGGAATGGGACCTTTGCCCAGTAGTGGGACATAGCAGGCATATTAAATAAGATTAGTTAAGTATTATGAGACTGTGGGACTCTTTTACTGGCCAATATCTTTTAATCACTATGGTTCTTTCTTCAACCGTCAGTACTGCAATAGATAATAAATAAAAACAGATGACATGGATTTTTTTTAGGGCCACCATTTATGAACGCGGACATTCACCTAAAAATGCTAGTTACTGAACGAATCGGTGACACGCAGATTAGTAGTAGGTTTTTTGATTGAATTTGTTTTTAGATTGTAGGTACAAACTTTGTACAACCACCACCAAACGGAATTCAATCTAAACCGATCATAACTCATTTAAAATGGTTTTAGTTCCCTTTAGGTAATGAAACCTAATCTTATTCCAGCACAAGTACTATATTTGAAGTTTTATTTAAATCCGTTTAGCCACTTCGCCGTAAGTAGGGCATATCCGCATAGGTCACATCCTTAAATCCTGACAAACTCTCACGTTTATAATACTAGCTTTCGCCAGCGGCTTCAATCGCGTGGTATCCGGACAAAAAATAGCCTATGTGTTATTTCAGCACACATATTATGTATATTCCAAGTTTCATTCAAATCCGTTCAGCCGTTACGGCGTGATTGAGGCACAAACATACATCGTCACATCCACACATCCTCACAAATTTTCGCATTTATAATATTATTAAGATTTGAAAAATGAAGCAATGCTAAAAACTGTTGTTATCTAAGCTAAGGTAAAAACAGCACCTCGATTATTTACTGGTATTATTACCTGTGCTGAAAGCACAAATAAATATATATAAATATTTGTGGACGTTTCACACAACGCCATCAGATGGCGCTGTGTGAAACGTCCACAAATATTTCACTTAACAAATATTTCTGGCCCCAAACTAAGCAAAGCTTGTACTATGGAAACAGGTGGCTGATAGAATACTTACATTTTTTTTTTGTAAATACATACCTACTTATACTCGTAATACTACCACACCCAGACCCGGAAGACATATTTTCAGAACATACAAACATTACTCCCTCAGCGGGAATCGAACCCGCACCTCTTGCGTCTCAGCAGAGCACTCATCCGCCACGCCACCGAGGTCGCCAAAGTCAACAAAGTCTGGTTGAAGGTATTCAAAAACAAAAGAGCATCCTATACATAAAAGTGACCATTGCAACCCGACTGCAAGTTGAGAGCACCGTACGACCTTTGCTTCCCACAGTTGCCATGGCAACCGTCCGTATCAATTCCTGATATTGAGCGTAATTTGTTGCCAGCTCGACTCAAGGATGCAACGAGGCAACCAGGGCTATAGTAATGCTTGTTACGTAAGGAACTTGGTTGGGTTTTCTTTTTGACCCGCAACATATTTACTTAGAATAAACTAAGGCCTTCTAAAAGTTATAGCCAACAAGTATGAGTGTCCCATACTTCACCACTGGGTGAAAACAATCATACCTTTTAGTTTCTTCTGTAATGCTGTTTCTTAATTTTCTTTTTCTTTTTAGTACTTTTTATATTTTTATTTTGTATGTGTTATTTGTTTTTGAATGTGTTTGTTTTTTGTTATTGTGCTATGGACTAAGTTGTCTGAGAATAAAGATTTATTATTATTATTATTATTATTATTATTATTATTTACCATCTATAGTAGATGATTTATATAGCGTCAGGAGGCAAATTTTTACCTTCACAAACGGGACGCTGTGGTGCCCGGGACTAATTAAGATGGAGTAGGCTTGCCCAGCACCTATTCCATCCTCTCAGCTTAATCGGCCTTGTCCACAGGAAAGACATGGTCAATACGTGATGGGGTCACTACCAACAAGACCACCACTGCTGTCTAGAATACGGCGCCAAAATTTCTTTTAAATACGCTCGCAAAGTTTTCTACATGCCACGTTCTTACATTTATTTAATTAAAATATGGTTACATGATCCATTGGTTGTAAGTAAGGTCAGCAATAAAGCGTTTTCATGCATTCATTCATTAAATCTGGTTTGAAGTCATCAAAAACACATATGACGTGATTTACGCGTATGGCTTTTAGCTGGTCGTATGCTAAGTAGTAGGTAGTGCGTAAGTCGCTTCCATCAACCAAGCACTAGTCCCTATTATACGTAAAATGAAACGCATTATATCAATCTCGACCGTCGTTACTGTACGTTTGTTTAATTTGGAAAGTAATACCTACTTGAAAAAAAATTAAAAGTAGATATTTTTTGTAATCTTAACTTAAAACACAAAGAAAAAAATAAGTAAAATAAGCACAGCAATCTTGGTCTACAAACGTGAAAATAGTCGACCGGTGATTTTAAAAACAAATGGATTGAGTGAGCTATTTTGGGGATTTAGAAATCATCGGTGCCTTTCAAGAATCGCCCCCTGGACGCTCTATTTTAGTCGTGCTGTCCCGACGCTTTATCAATGACAATAAGTCAAAGCGGCTCAAACACTTTTTGAATTAAATGGTATTGCTGTATCTACATATACACAAAAAGACCTAAAACTCAATGAAACCTTAGCATACCCATAATCATCAAAGTTCTTAACAAATTGCCTCAATTAATCCGTCAACCGCGTAAATCCCGACAAAGTACAGCCGTGAAATTAATTAAGTAGTAATCGTTGTTGAAGCATGTCTGGTAGCTGGTGGAGTGTGACTGGATGCCTTGGATGTTTTGCATTCCTTAAATTCAATGAGGATGGATGATTTAGACATCATAAGGTCATGGATTTTGAAAATTCTATCTCTTTTACTCAACCACTAAGTCCATAATATCCCACTGGTGGATGTAGTTTCCCTTTCATATCCAAAAACTACGGCTCTTTTGGATCTCGTCAACCCATCGCACAGTTGTACTTAATTCATAGGCATATTTTGACATCGAAAATTGTGCACAGACGCTGCCAAAGTGTGAAGATCTTATGTCCATTCAAATACGTAGGATTAGATAATCATTTTGTGAATACTTGGATACATAAGATACTCGAATTTAAATATAAATATTTATTTACTTACTTATGACTAGGTAGTATACGTAGAAGTACTAACTAGTTATGTGAGAGACTATGTAACTATTGACCAAATTAGAAGCATTTTATAAAAAATCTTGAGCTGTATGGGTACCTATTTCCTATATAATAAAGCAGTAACTTATTCACCTATTGTTATTTGCTTAATGGCTCTATCTTCCAAATTACTCCGAATTCCAAAATGAGCATCCAAAAAACGCAGCTTCCGAAATTCCGTTCATTCTCACGCGTTCCTAAATAAATCGATACGTTGCGACCATTCCGTGCTCACAAGACAACCAGAAAACCTAGACCTGTACCCTCTTCAACTCTTTGACAACACCATTCCTAATAAAAAGGTCAAGAAACACTGGTAACGCATTAAATAAATCCAGAATATGTAGAGCCATCTCGTTGATGTATTTTATAACAAACTATTCAGAAGGTAAAGGTCTTGAAACATGGTTATTGAGAATATAAAAAGGACAGGCAATGAAAGCCTAAAGTAGTTATTCAAACCGTTACAGTTGCAGGAATTATAGGAATTTGTGATGTAGTTGTTAATGGAAATAACGGACAAATTGGAAACACTGTTTATTCGTGAGTGTCTAAGACACTCACGAACATTTTATAAAACCATAAAAATCAATATTAAAACAACACAAACATTGTTGCCGAAGAATATGGTAGCTAGTTTAATGACTCATACAGCCTTTAGTTGATAAGTCTTACCTACCTCTAAATTATTTTGTAGTTAGTATAATTATGTACCTACACACATTTTGCGGTTTTACCATTGAACAAAAATTGCCTTCTCCAGTACACCTACGAGATACTATAAACCCATTTCTGTTCGGAATTGGCTGACTGCATTTACCATAATCATAAATTATATTTCCAATCCAATATCCCAAAGTAATCGGCTAATATCAAAAATAGGCGCATTACGCAGCTAAAGGCACGTGCACACTGAATTGTTTTATCCCGCACAAAGGCACAACGCACATTGCACTCCAATAAAACATATGAGATTGCCTGCTTGGATAATGCTGTCCTATTACATATCGATATGTAATTTGCGTAAAATAAATAAGAGTAGTTAAATACTCGCTGTGTGCAGTCAGATAACTCAGTTCTGACCCAATAATAGGATTCCCTATTTCGTAGAAATCAGAAACATCTAGTATATATACCAAATCACGGTATCACAATACCCTGAATAAAATGTGCTGTTCTAATAAATAAATCATTACAAAACAATTTTTTCAAGGGTTGGCTTTTATTATTACGTTGCTTATAATTGAATCTGACCAACGAACCATAATGATGTTATAATACAATTTCAGAAAATAGCACCAAGACTTTTTTACTCTAATATCTCATTTTTTATGTAGAAAAATTGTATAAAATCCAGGTTGACGTTTGCCTACCATCACAATGTTAAAAAATTGCTCCCAAAAATAGTAGGGTTAGTGTCATCATATTTCATCTTTTAATATAAAACATTGTATATAACTTCGAATGAAGCAGCTTCAATACATGAGGTTTTTTCGTGAAGTATATAGAATACCCACCATAGAATGCGTCCAGCTGCTTCTCTCCCCGAGCATGTCGTAAAAGTTGACTAAGGGATCCTCCAACATGATGAGATACAATAAGCAAGTATTCCCAAGGAGGGTTGACGTCAGGCAGGCGGCCGGTCATAAAACACCTTAGCCAAAACTCTTACAGGATGATCCAAGGATCATGCTGTGCCGACCCCGCATAGAGAGGGAAAAGGGCAGGAAGATGATGATGATGATATAGAATACCCACCAAAAAGTTATCGATATCGATATTATAATATGTCGATAAATTCGCATCCCTAGCGCATCGAATCGCATCGCATAGGCCCGCGTGCGCGGGAATCTCGCGTTACGCAGACTATCCCACTTTCCATTTCCTCACCGCATTACAATGCCTTTTTATATGAAACCTATAGCTTTTTACAGTGCCTTTTTTTACATTGTACTTTTTTGTATGTGTACCTTTTTATACAATCTTATTCGGAAACAATGTGGGTCTGTACCTGAGGGAATTTAACGTTTTGAAATAAGGTTTAAAATACCTCAGGATAAGACAGGTTCAGAAAGACTAAAAAATATATCAAACATTTTAGGAGAAGGCACTAGGTACTAATTTACCACTTCCGTCGTTCTAGTATGTACCTAACCTATGTATGTTCATAATGAGCTAGTGTCCAACTCTAGTGACGGAGTTTTTAGGCCGCCTAAAGGCCTCCGTCAAGCCGGGACTGACTGTTTAACGTGCCCTCCGAAGCACAGAAGCGCTGAGCTTGTAATGTCTCTTGTGGTCACCCATCCCAATTGTAACCGCGCACAACGTTGCTTAATTTTAACGATCAACCAAGAACGCCTCAGCAAGTACGCCACGAGCGCTTCATTCAGCTTATTTCAAGTTAGGAATCTTTATGCAATCCATTCCACGTTTTCCCATAATATTCACTTGCTGAATCCTTAGAGTAACTAGAGGTAACAAAAATGTTATGGATAGTAACGTGTGTTAAAATACTCAAAACCTAAATCGGATATTAATTCTTCACGTTTTATCTGGCTAGTTTCTGCGGCCTCGCACACAATGCGCTATTCTAAAGCATATAGGCTACATTTTTATCCAAGAGCCAGGATAAATGAGTCCCAAGAGCACTGGTGGTCTAGTGGTAGCAACCCCCCCTTCGGATCCTAAGGTTGCAGGTTCAAACCCGGTCGTTCACCAATGAATTTTCAGTTCGAAAAAAATATTTATGCGCTATAATACCAGTAGCTTTAAGCGGAAAACATCATGAAAAAACCCGCGACTTAGCTTCGCACGCGTACTGACTTTGTATTTCCTGAGGATAAGGCCGAATAAGCTGAGAGGATGGTATAGGTTCTGGGCAAGCCTACTCCATCTAAATTTGTCCCGGGCATGACAGCGTCCCGTTCGCGTAGGCAGAAAGAGGCAGAAGCTGTCTCTTGACGCTGTATGCTATTCCAAGCGTACAATTATGTATACCTACAGTTTATTTCAGTTTTCATTCAGATTATTTCAGCCGTTGCGCCGTGACTGGGGCTTACGTTACGAACTTTCGGATTTCTAATATTAGCAAGTAACATAATCATAAAGGTCGACCAAGACAGGACCATGATACTAGTCCTGCCTGATCGGAGTCGCGGCGGCCTCGTTATGGTCTAATGAGTGAGCGCGCCACTTCATTAACTGTGCAAAAACAACTCAGCAGACGCACCTATGCATCTTGTATGAGACACCCGGCGAGCGGGGTTATTCTGCAACTGAATATGAGATTTTCTTAAGCCTCAACCCGGTCATTGACCTAAAGCTCTTCCTGAACGAAGAAAATGATTTTTTTAACTCGCTTCAACCCGGTCATTGTTTTATAATACCAGACTGAAACTACCAGTGATACGTTGTGTAAAATACGATAACCATAAGAGACTCGCACTTCTTGCCATACACCTAAGGCAGGAGAGTCATACAAAACTGAAATACTTATGTACTTGTATAACAATTTATAAGAAAAATAATATAGGACTCTTCTTCGTTTTTAGGCGCACGAGTTTTACATAGATAAGCAATTTTATACTTTTTATAGTTCAATAACTACGACCTCAGAGTGTGACCTAAGAGTTTTACCAAAAGCTGGAGCTCCAAAATTAGTAATGAACTAAAGTCTGTTCATAGACTTCTGGACTCATTAAAAGTATTTTTTTCATTATTCAAATTTCAAAACAGTTTGAGAATAGCCCAGTTCCCGGTGTTACCGAGTTCGTTTGCCAACGATGTATTGCGTATTGTGGCCCAACAAATTGATTGGCCGCCACAGAGGACGCCGCCTTGCCGCCTGTCACTTCGTCACTCCATACGCGTAAAATACCACAAACTTACTTTACCACATCCCTAAACCTTCGAACTACACTAACTTCAACCTTATCACAACCCCATAGAGTTCATTATAAAATTGACAGGGTAAGAACAAATTTGTATTATAACCAGTGTGAATTGCAGCTGTCAAACGAGAATAACCCAGTTTTCTTTTGCGAAGGTGGTAGGTAGAGTTGAAATTCGTCTGATCGGTTTTGCAGTGATGTTGGTTTTCACATGTCAATAAAATCAAGAACAAGTGTAAGCCGTAACGGATTCTAAGGGAAAAAAGCGTGCAGTTTTATTGAATGGCGTAAAAGTTGTTACGCGTATCTTATAGATTTTGTTGACCATGTTGAGGAAATTTCACTTACCTATTAGGGTTTTTTCCTATGTTGCGTTTGTTGATTGCTTCTAGATACTCGTAGCTCTAGAACGAAGTAAAAGAGTTTTTGTGAATTCTATGTAATCATAAAACCTTGTTTCCTCCTTTGTGGAGAAAATATTCACTTCTTACATTGTTCAAAATTTCCTTCTTAACTTTTATTTTAAGAAAAACTTGCTTGATAATATCTAAATTCCTATATAACTATAGGTTAGTGAAGCCTATACATGATTCATTTCGGATGACAATTAAAAAAAATAGGTGAAAATACTTACAAAATTATGTATTCTTAATTTTTTGAAACCGTCTTTGTATATCAAGAAGAGACGTATGTTTAAAAATATGCTCCAAGCATTACCATAAACTTAATAACTATATCACAAGAACATACAGTGAACAGCAAAAGAGACTGGATAACAATGGACGATGCTTTCAATAACTAAAAACAAAAGACAAAAATGATCAGTATTATTGTAGGCAAGGATATTTATGCGGACGGGATCGAACCTGCGACCTTTGGCTACCGTGCCGGCATTGGTGGTCTTAAGGCCAAGCGTGAGTAGTGTACACCTAAATACAACACTGTAATCATTGATCTATAATAGATGTGCACTGCTGGGTAATTATTCCATTCAGAACCATATTTAAAACAAAATGTAGCCTAAATACTTAAGTATAATAACTTGTAACTCTGCCCACCCCATTAGGAATACGGGCGTGATAATATGTATGTATGTAAATACACCCAACAATCACATACATAGTTCTGACCACACATTAGGAACGTATCGTTTGTATCAGAATTTTTTTCCGCGGAAATTGAACCCGCGTCTCTTGCGTCTCAGCAGAGCACTCGAAATATGATGATGTTGATGATGATGAAATTCAAATGGAGCCTTAAGCACGCACAACGACTACAAGTGCATCAATACGAAGCATGTAATGTTATTTTTGTGGAGACAATAACTTTGCACTGACATTCAGAAGCAGGGGTCACGGGTAAATGCGATACTTGAAAGGGTGAAGTTTCCATGCTGATTTTATGTACTAGCTTTTGCCCGTGACTTATGCTTACTTTGTAAGCGCGACTTAGTCTGCTCCGCGTGTGTTAACCATGTCCTTCCTGTGCACAAGCCCGACTAATCTAAGATAGACTTATCCCATGGTAGTGTCCCGTTATTGATGGCAAAAGTAGCCTCCTAATACTGTATAAATCATCTAATATATAGATGACCAAGACCTTAGTTTTTTTGTGCTTGACCAGATCAGATGCAAAAGAGAACGGCCATTTGAATAATAGCTTCATTAGGGTTACGTATCCGAAGGGTGCCAACGGGACCCTATTACTAACTTACTAAGCCTCCGCTGTTCGTCCGTCCATCTGTCAGCGGGCTATATCTCATGAACCGTAATAAGTATCTAAAGAGTTGAAAGCCCAGAGTACGTATTTCTATTGCTGCTATAACAATAAATAAAAATAAAATAAAAATATAAAAGCGATCCCATACAAGAAACGTTTATGTATAAGTACAATGGTACGGAACTCTTCGTGTGCGAATTCGACTCGCACTTGACCAATTTTTTTTTGTATTCTACTCGTGTCAGTACCCTAGTTCTTCCGAAACAGTACGATTCAAAAATAATTTTGTATGAAATCATTCGAAACATTTATTGGGTTTCTTGTTAATTTTTAGTAAAACAGAAAACATTTTAGCTGAAAAAGATTTTGAGACCCTCTTGAATTTTGCTTTACGTGATCATCATAACATGAAAATGAAATGAACTTAGTCTAAACTACACAAATACCTTCATCATCATCTTTCTGCCCTTATCCCACTCTATGTGGGGTCAGCACAGCATGATCTTTGGATCATAGTGCAAGAGTTTTGGCTAAGGTGCTTTATGACCGGCCGCCTGCCTGACGTCAACCCTCCTTGGGAATACTTGCTTATTGTATCTTATATATTATCTTATAAACTACACAAATACCTTAGTAGGTGTAAACTTACTCTGTTAATCTATACTTAGATTATAGACTTAAGCAGCTGTTAGACATAAAACTATGCCTACAACTACAACATAATAAACTTATAAAGATATACAGTAGTTTAAATCACGAGTTTCTTATTAATTGGATTCAATAATGGCTATAATAATTATTCAAAGCGGTATCTACCATCGTATTTACCACAGTATCTATTGTGTTCTGTTTCATTTATATTTTCTTGAAACACAATGAGTATTCATAGGTTCTGCGTAGAGATGAACTAGAATGGACATAGACCTGTAATTACTTGACTTAGAAAACAATTATATTGAATCCTTCTGCCGAAATATATACACGTATTGTATATCGTATTATTAGTAATATTAGTCACCATCATAAACAACTAATACACGGTTCCTGTATTCAACTAACGGATGACGGACGCTAAATCCTACTAATATTATAAATGCGAAAGTTTGTGAGGATGTAAGGATGTGTGGATGTGACGATGTATGTTTGTGCCTTAATCACGCCTAAACGGCTGAACGGATTTGAATGAAACTTGGAATATACATAGTACATGTGCTGGATTAACATCAAGACTATTTTTTATATGGGAACCAGGCAAGCGAAGCCCCAGGCGGCAGCTAGTTACATATATAACATAGCAACGTAGTTATCAGCCAAAAAGCATACATATTTCAACATTTTTTTTGACAAATATCATTCATCCGTCGCCTGTTGGTGGAATACAAACACAATTTAGTATACATTTTATGCACTACATACCTACATATTATCACGCCCATGTATTTCTAGTTGCAGAGCCATAAGAAAACTTGCAGCCACTCCTGATTCAAAGTCCCAAAGATGGATATGGTGAACCATGGTGACAGATGATCTGATCAGCCGATCGCCCATATAGATGGTTTATCATGTTAGGGAGTAACCATCCCTTTGAGTCGACTTTTACGACATGCGCGGGGAGAGAAGCAGCTGGACGCATTCTATGTTTTTTCTTTACACTCAGTCCAGAAGAGAAGATTAAATACTAACTAACGAGTAACAGGTGAAACACGTTGCCACTAGGTATATTTTAAGTTGCTTATTTAGGTACTTACATTCATTTAATCGTGTAAATCTACTACATAGAATTAAAAAATGTATGAACCAAACTGCCTTTTCTGTCTTCATTATGGTTTTCGGAAAATGTTTAAAACTTTTGATTGCAATCGAAATATTTTAACACATAAGTACTATTACAGCAAACTAGAAAGTTTCAGGCACGTAGAAGAAGAGTTCAGTAAAAAATATATATCACCCAAGCGCACCAATAAGATGCTGAGACCAATAATAAGCTGATACAAATCGTTTCCATATCAACAAGTTGGACGTTATACTTGAACTTTTTGAACCCTTGAGTTACGAGTCAGTCACCACGCGTGTTCGCCATTGATTTATTATAGAGAAGCCTTCAGAATCGCTAATTTATTATTGTTTGTTTGTCATCGATGCAAATGAGACTTAATGGGGAGAATGACGTTATTTGAACTAAGTCTGGGATATCTTGATGTGAAATCTCGGTTTATTTATTCATTATCTTGAATTCTGATTTATTTATAGTTTATTCATAGAAGCTAGGTACATTTACGGATCAGATTTATTTTCCAATAACGCTGAAGCGCACAAAATAAATAGGTATACAGTAAAACATTTAATTAAAAAGGTATTTTATTGTTTTAGATGCGTCTGTGACATCTCTGGTTAGAGTGCATTGTGCTCTAGAAGGATGTCTACAATGCTTCGTGATTACATTATCACAGTTAAAATATAAGGAGAATGCAGGTTGTGCAGATCCCAAAAGGAAAAGGCCAGGGAAATGAATGTACTCGTAAGTTAAAATATAATTAGAACACATTAGATAGTTGATGATTAACAAATCATCATAATTTGCCTTTGAGAGCACTACCAACTAGACCACCAGAGCACTTGTGGTCTAGTTGGTAGTGATCTCGCCTTCCGATCCTAAAACTTTCTGTGCGAAAAATGTATGTACGCTATACCAGTACTCTTAAACGTTGAAGAAAAACATAGTGAGGAAACCCGCGGCTTAGTCAGCTCCGCACGTATTGACCATGTCGTCAGTGAAGGTAAAAGTTGCCTGCTAACGCTGTATAATTCATCTACTAGATGCCTTTGCAATCATAAAAAAAAATTGCGAAATTTCATACCTTAGAACGCACAATTCAGCAATTCTAATTTAAATTTCTTATAAGAGTAAGCGAGTAAGCCTTCCGGAATACGAGCCTAAAATATGCATTACCTGTTCAATACCGATGCGAAGCACAGATTCGTAATCTATATCAGCCCCGAGGCGTGTGTGCGATACGCAGCTACGACTTGCAACCAAGTAGGTAATCTAATCTATTGCCTGCACTGATAGTAAATACGCACCGAGTTATGCAGCGCCGTAAGCTTACTGATCGGAATGAAAGTTTGCTATGTCTATAGTGCATTCATTAAAAATAATAGTAAGATAAGGGCAGGAAGATAATGGTGATGAGTATGGATAAATAATAATAACACCCAACAGTCACATACATAGTCCTGACCCCACACTAGGATTCCCTGTGTCGTGGGTATCAGAAACTACGAGTACCATGGTACCACAACACCCAGGCCCGGAAGAAATATTTACAGATCATGCAAACATTTCTTCCGTAGCTGGAATCGAACCCGCGCCTCTTGCGTCTCTGCCGAGCAATCGCCCGCCACGCCACGGAGGCCGTCGAATAAAGTGGTTATTTTGTTTACAAAATTTTTATTTATTTTATTTTATTTGGAAAACAAACAGTATTACAAACTAGATTAGGAAACAACTTAAAAATACTTCATACCAATTAAATGTTTTCGCATATAAAAAAACTAAAAAGAGTTTGTTGACATAAAAAAAAACAAGTAAGAAGATCTTACTTCTTACTTATATTATAAATGCGAAAGTTTGTGAGTTTGGATGTTTGGATGTTTGTGCCTCAATCACGCCTAAACGGCTGAACGGATTTGAATGAAACTTGGAATATACATAGTACATGTACTGGATTAACATATAGGCTATTTTTTATCCGGATACCACGCGAGCGAAGCCGCTGGTGGCAGCTAGTAACGTATAAATGTATAGACTCATCTCATTTTCTTATACTCTTTGATGGGGTTAATTAGGAGTTTGGCTTAACAGGTTTTGTCTATTTCTTTTATCTGATCTGATATGTCTGATAATGTCATCAGACAGATTTATTTTATTTTATTTTTACATTAGGATTGGGAGTGATCCCAATTGCAAACATTTCTTCCGCCGCGGGAACCAAAGCTAAATCTGTCACGCCTCAGCCACGCCATCGAGGTCGTCAAATAAATAGGTAATCCAATATAAATTACAATGCGATTTTTCTGTGACGTAATCTAATTCTCGGTAGTCTTGCAATTCTGCAAATAAGAAAAACCAGCTGCAATTAATAGTGTAGGCATATTAAATGAATAATTTAAAAATTACAAGTTCACATTAAAATCACTCAATAACTATTCTTAGTAATTTTATGGGAAGGAAAAACCTAGCAAGATTAATTTTACAGTCTTTTAACCAGCATATTATTTATTATTTATTTCCACCGTTTGTGGTAGAGCTGTATGCTATAGTGTGCTAGAAAAGTCTACGTTATAGGGACACTGAATGACGGGAACCATTCCTAAAATATTGCCTCTGGGCTTCCTTCTACCTTAAAGTAAAACCAGCTACCCACCCCCAGAGTACATGTCCAAATGATTTAGACACACAATCCGATCTATAAATATAAGACAGATACAGATAGCGTATTTTTTTGTTTTGCAAAGTGTTTTTGATACCAATAAAATCAAGACATCATTCTGTTTACTAAAATATGGTACCCACAGTACCTTATGTTGGTAAGCAATCCTGGTACCTTACCGCCTCCATAAATAGACAAGTATTGATTCTAGCAATGCAGCTTGAAATCTAGATAAAATTATAATGCTTTGCTCTGTGCATTTATCATTTTTGACTTTCAAATTCGCTAAATTCCTGCTACATATAACTTAGGGCTTCTAAATTAAGACATAAAAGCAGTAGGCTTTGTCTCTGAAACGTGACCTAGCAAGACCTATTACTATGGTGTACAGTCGTTAACTTAACTCATTCGTTTTTTAAACGAACTAAGATAATATTATTTTCATATTTTTTTTAGTCTTACTAATTTTAAAAGAGTAAATATTTTACAAGTTCACAATACAAAAGCGTTGCTTAATAAACAAAATATCTGATATAATATTTACCTATAATCAATATAATGAGTGGCGGAAATTATGTGTTCAAAACGATATTGATATTTAAATTTAATTTATAGAAATAGAATATAACATCTTAAATATTTTAAATAACATCTGCAAGTGAAACTAAACTACTCGAAGCCATTACAAACAAATATTTACTATTCCCGCTGAAGTCAAATAAAATTTTAATACATCGATTGACTGTCTCCGACTGTAGCTGTTCGGATATGAAGGCAGCCATTCCGAGCTCTAACCGAACGATTTTATGTCACAATGACGATGTTATCGAATGTGCAAATGCACCACAAACTGGGTGTCCAGGGGAAACCAACATTCTTTGCCATTATCATCATCACAAAGAGCACTGGTGGTCTAGTTGGTAGTGACCCCGCCTTCCGATCCCAAGGTGGCGGGTTCAAATCCAGTCGTGTACCAATGGATTTTTCTGTGCAAAAAATTTATGTACGCTATACCAGTACTCTCAAACGGTGAAGGGAAACATCGTGAGGAAACCCGCGGCTTATTCAGCTCCGCACGTATTGACCATGTCTTTCCTGTGGACAAGGCCGACTAAGCTGAGAGGATGGAATAGGTGCTGGGCAAGCCTACTCCACCTTAATTTGTACCGGAAACTACAGCGTCCCGTTTGTGAAGGTAAAAGTTGCCTGCTGACGCTGTATAAATCATCTACTAGATGGTAAAAAGCCTTCATCTTCCTGACATAGTAGGTCATTCTTACCGAAGACTTGAAATTTATTGGCAGTATTGTTTTTTAGAAGGTATATACGTTCGAGTAATTGTATTAACTAATAAAATATAATTACAGTAAATCGTAAAATACATTTTGGTTTCATAGGTATTTTTAAAACACATTTATTGTGAATATAAAAATGTTGAGTACCCAGGAATCCACAACAACACACTATTAAAATAATGAAACAGAATGCATGTTCTACTTGCAGGACAGAGATAGTGAATAGTGCTTCATCTTGAAAATGTGCTTTAATTAAAATGTCCAATGAAGTGCGCGCACAAATAAAGGAGAGGACTTAATGCAGTGAGAAATAACAGATAAAAATTGGGTACTATACAGTCCATTCAAATAAAATATGCTGTAATGTAAGTTTTCCAAAAAAATCTACTTATTTTCCTCATAGGCATCAATGATAAAGAGGTCGAGTGTCGAGTTAGTTTAAGATTAAGTTTGGTTGATTTTGTTTTTATCCGACTGCGCTTTGAATCGATGACATCGAATAAGTTGCGGGCAAACTAACTAAGGCCTTTTACCATCTATAGTATGTAGATGATTTTTACAGCGTCAAGAGGCAACTTTATCTTCACATACGAGACGCTGTAGTACCCGGGACAAATTAAAATGGGGTAGGCTTGCCCAGCACCTATTCCATCTTCTCAGCTTAGTCGACCTTGTCCACAGGTAAGACATGGTCAATACGTGCGGTTTCCTCACGATGTTTTCCTTCACCGTTTGAGAGTACTGGTATGGCACATAAATTTTTCACACAGAAAAATGCATTGGTACACGACCCACGACCTTAGGATCGGAAGGCGGGGTCATTACCAACTAGACCACCAGTGCTCTCAAAACCTTTGCGGGCAAAACCTGAATAAGAGACACACAGGATCAAGGAAGCTGGCAAAATCGAAAGGAGGCCTATTATAACCAGCAGTGGATGATACCAGGTTGAAATTATGATTATATTGACGACCATGGTGGCGTGGCGGTTCAGCTGAGACGCAAGAGGCGCGGGTTCGATTCCCGCTACGGAAGAAATGTTTGTATGTTCTCCAAATATTTCTTCCGGATCTGGGTGTTGTAATTTATATAAAAAGTAGGTATATAAGTAATCTATCAGCCATCTGGTGCCCATAGTATGCACAAATGTCCACATATATTTCTTTATAATATATTAGTAGTACAGTTATAACAAGCAAATTAAGGAAACAGTGACAAACAAAGCAGGTAGCGTGGTCTAGTACTTCCAGTTTTCTAAAACAACATCACAAACTCAATTCAGTTATAACAATCGCCATTGAGGAGCCTACGGATGATCGTAAAATTTTATAGTACGGGACCACTTATCCAGTGACGTGTTCTGTCTTGGCACTTAGCTGTAATGGCTGTCGTTATTGTAAATACTGGATTGATTTTATACGCGATATTAATGCCACTGATTTTCATTAGTATGTGACAGATATTTGTGTACAGTGTAGGTACAGTAGTACTTACGACAAATAATTATTGTGCGCCTCGGAAATTTTTGTCTAGCTTTTGAAATGCGAACTAACGTGATGATGATGATATATGTAATATAGAGATAAGATATGTAATAATTATGTATTAGTATTACAAATATTATACGCCTCGGCAAACTTCGTGCTTTGTATGAAAACCGAATTATTTTGAATATAATATAATTAAAATAATAACTGAACCAAAACTTTAAAAAAAGTCAGCATAATCATTGTAACATATCTATATAACAATATCATCATGGCGTTAGTTCATATTTCAGAAGCCAGACGAAAATTGCCGAAGCGCACAATATTTGTGGTACTACTGTACCTACTGATATAACGCGCATACATTTTTCGAACGCAAAGATCTTACGACGAACGATCCTGTTCGAACCCATGATCTTAAAATCGAATGGAACTTGAAGAAACAAAAATTAACCGATATTGAACATTAAAATTAGTCAATTTAAAAAAAAGTTTCTTACCTACCTTAATAATGAAATTGTGCTAGCTCTTTAATTAATTATTTCTAACTTGTATGTCTGTAAAGTTAAGTAGTATGTATTAGACATAATACCAAACTAAAATAGCGCTTACAAGCTAATTAATTTTAGGAACAACGAAATCTATTTGTTTTCTTGTCGCCGCCGATTCTAATGAGCAAACAATGTTCTGAGCGTAAAGCTAAGTGTTGAAATTGTTAATTAAGTAAAGTTGGTACCTGGTACTTAATCGATTAAGTGTTCTGAGATAATTTTATGATCCGGCTTTCTGTAGCTTATCTTTGTTTAGCTCAGGTATATTAGAACTTAAGATATACTTGAATTTACTAACCACTACTAGGCCGTTGAGTTGCTGTATTTAGTGCAATATTTAGGATCTCTCCAAGCTTTCTCCATCTTCATTCGTCCCAGGCACTACAACCTCCCGTCTGTGAAGGTAATAGTTGCCTCCTGACGTTGTATAAATTATCTACTACTAGCTGCCGCCCGCGGCTTCGCTCGCGTGGTACCCGGATAAAAAATAGCCTATATGTTAATCCAGTACAAGTACTATATATATTCCAAGTTTCATTCAAATCCGTTCAGCCGTTTAGGCGTGATTGAGGCACAAACATCCAAACATCCAAACTCACAAACTTTTGCATTTATAATATAAGTAAGATAGATGGTAAAAGGCCTTTTTAGTTTAGGATCTCTTTATCTGACTACGTAGGTGTAGGATGATTATGTATGTACCACTACTTCTCCTTTTCCTTATATTTTCTTTCATTTTCGTTGCGTAATTTTCAAGTAAGTATGATTGTGTATGTATGCAATTCTGTTTGTTTATGTTATGTCTGAGGTGGTTGAATAAATGCTTTCACTACTGGTTCTTTCGCACCAGTGTGGTGAAGGACGAATCTCCAAGAGGCTCATTCAGTGCGCTATAGCTTGGTATGACGTTAAATTATTATAATTTTATTTTCGGGCAGACTTTATTGTTATGGAAGTATGGCATCCTACGAGTCCCTATTTTCAAACGGTGAAACATCGTGAAGAAATGAACAGCTAAGTCAGCTCCGCACGTATTAACCATGTCTTGCCTGTGGATAAAGCTGATTAAGCTCAGAGGAAGATATAATAATAGGTACTGGGCAAGCCTACTCCATCTAAAAATAGCCGAAATAAATCCCGAGCGCTATATCATACCGTTAGTGTATGCAAAACTCCGGACACTATATAACTGATCTAGTATTGATGATAAAGGTCTTCGTTTTAGAATTGTATAGTTGTTCTAACAATAACCCTCGTAATGTCCAAACCCAATTTCAATTAATACCTATTAGGCACGGTATCATTAAACACGATTCATTGTCATTGCTAATGCAGAATATGTAACAAAAAGATGCAGTGTCCATTGCAATAAGATTTTTCCCAATTCTATCACAGTTTACGAGGTACTGATGAAAGAATCAAAGTTCGCCTGAAGACATCTTGCACTTGCCATATATTTTTCCGATCTTCACAATGTTTTTTTACAGTTTGAGAGTACTAATATGGTGAAAAAAAACAGTGAAATAATTATGGTGCACCTACTTTTTCTTGAGTTGTTATGTTCAGTGCGTCATACGAGAGGTCACACTTTTTGTAACTTTTAGGTAACATATATTATGTTACCTACAAGTTTAAGGTGTGTAAGGTGAACCGAACAATGCAACTAAACAGCCTGATTAATAATCCCAGGTGTTTAATTAACAGCTGAGCTATGCTCGCAATTTGCAACACGCTCCGATAGGACATATCTCCTGATAACTTATCAGCCGGCGGGCAATTATCCTGACAAAAGTTGAAGCTTGTCTCAGATTGGATACTTAATTGATTGTAATTTCAATTGTTTGGAATCGAACGCAGACAAGGCTCTGGTTTTCTAAATGTAATACTGAATATATACCTACTGGCCTAAAGTACTCGCTTCTAATTTAAATTATATTGGAATGTCTAAGCTAGCATTGTCATTATTGTATTCTACAATTAAATTATTAGCATTGGCAATGGTAATCCAAAGGTCAGCCTATTCCGCAGATCTTCATAAAAAATCTTCCAACAAATTCTCGAGAAAAGCAACAGAAAATGAAGCATAGAATTAAAAGCCGCAGACATAAACAAATAGAAAATTGTTGCAATAAAACCAAGAAGGCAGAGATCGCACAGATTGAAACGTTCCTTCATAAATCCACCACGTGCCTTTAAAGGCTTTGGCGCATAAAAACGCCGCCTTGGGCAATAAATTATAACAACATAAACACCCCATATCGAACTCGCACAAAAACCTTGTAATGAACAACAAAACAACAATAAATTTCAACTTAAACAGGTGTTATAATTGATGTTTTAAAGCTAAATGGATGACCTTAAACGGCGGGTTAATTTCTTTAAGGCTGTGCGGCCAGAATGTCATAATTTGTATGGGACCAGAGCAAATAACTTGTGTCCGCAAACAGCTGTAGGCGGCTTTTGTTTTATTGCTCCTGTGGTTCAGACGACTGCAGGCATCCTGTTGGGGAAACAATACGATTGAAAACGTTGTTGCTCGTCAATTATTACATCATCATCATCATCAGCCTATAGCAGTCCACTGCTGGACATAGGCCTCCCCTAATGAGCGCCATCGCGCCCTATCTTTGGATTGACGCATCCAGTATAACATAAACAAAGTAAAACTTTGGTAAATAATTGTAAGACAATAGAACCCGTCAGTGCGAGTCCAATTCGCACACGAAGGGCTCCGTACCATCGAACATACATAAATGTTTCTTGTATGGGGCTTCCTTTTATTTTTTTATTTGTTGTTATAGCGGTGATAGAAATACACAATCTGTGAAAATTTCAACTCTCTACCTATTATACGGTTCATGAGATACAGCCCGCTGACAGACGGACGGACGGACAGCGGAGGCTTAGTAATAGGATCCCGAGGCACCCTTCGGGTACGGCTGGCTCATTCCTTGCTCAAAACAATTTCCTTATGTCTCACACAGATCTGAGTTCCTTAAGGACATCATGGCCATTCGGCCAGAGAATCAGACAAAATATGATATACCCACTGAAACTTTTGGACTACATTCAGTACCGTCGTCACCAACGTCGGCCCAGTATCTCACTGGCATTCATACAAGCCTTAGTCATAAAACCTAGTGTGTTTATAACAAAGGCAACCGAAGTGAAGCTTACAACCGATCTACAAGTAAATCTCGGCACTATAAACTGTTGCTACGAACGCCATAAAATTGTGTGTCGACGTCTTAGTTAGTACTTACTTTATGTTCTAAAAGTACGAAATTGTGACCGTGCCTATGTGTTTTAGCGTGAACTTTCACAATGTAGGGTTGATTAAGGTGGAAAATCATGGGTGTAGCAGAATGATAGCTTGCTATCACGTTGGTTTAGTACGGTTGAGTGAACCAATGGCATCTGAGGAGCAGGTTCAGTTCCCGCTACTACTACTGCCTAGTCGTTTTACTAGTTTTTTTGAACCAATGTGATGTATTTGACACATGTTTTCAAACTTCACAGTTCCCTCTGAAAGAGAAAATACTTGCTATAATCTGAAAAAGATTAGTTACTTTTGCTTTTTTGTTTACTTGTTCTAGTATGGATTTCACTTTTACGTTTAAAACACTCATTAAATTCTCACTTCCGATAGATTAATATCTCAAAATAAGCTCCAAATAAAGTTTAAGTGAGAATAAGTAAACGAAAACATGCCAAAAACGGCATAAAATATTTCCAACAAAGTAGATTTCAGAAGGTAAATTACCCTGCGTAAACCCGCGTACGAACTCACACCTATTGCGTGTTGTGGATAATTGACTACACGGCAAGATAACCTTACATCTTGCCTACTAGCTGAATACTGTTTTCGTCCCGAGCCACAGATTATACAGGTGGATTTTTTAAAAGTAGGTAATTCTTAAAATATGAATCTTAGGTATTCCTTAAATTTGATTTTTCACGTTTTCGAGAGATTTTTAACCTTATTTATTGACTGGTGCCATAAAAGTATAGAATGTTGTATTATTCAGACTTTAGTAAGTTTGGTTTCCGGGTGTGGTAAACGTATTTTCAAAAATCTTTTAGTGCATTTTTGCTTCTTTTTAAAGATAAAGGAACGTTTCCATTGGGTAAATTTGCTATCTGAAGTATTTAGAGTTCCTTCAGGTGGCATTAGAAAATTATACCACCTGTATAATATTTACTTAACTGAACCCAAGTAGTACGTTACAGTATAAAAAGGTAATCAACTACTCAGTCTACTCAGTTTTTGTTAAAATATCGAGAATAATCTGTAAAATCTACTACACTAGTAGGCTATTATGCCTACTTTATTGAATTACTGGCTGCAGCCCGCGGCTTCGCTCATTTGGTACCCGGATAGCCTATATGTTAATCCAGTACATGTACTATGTATATTTTAAGTTTCATTCAAATCCGTTCAGTCGTTTAGGCGTGATTGAGGCACAAACATCCAAACTCACAAACTTTCGCATTTATAATATAAGATGAACACAATTATACTCACATGTTGGTTTTATCAACAAAATACATCGAAATCAATATATTATATAATATTTGCTTAGCCCAAGTGCTACGTTGCAGTTTTAAAAGGAAAGCAAAGGAAAGCGTAATAATTAGAAGTTGAAATTTTTACAGAGCGTGTATTTCTATTGCCGCTATAACAACAAACAATAAAAACATTTATGTACCTACATGTACGATGGTACGGAACCCTTCGTGTGCTAATTCGACTCGCCTTGACCAGTTTTTAACAAATATCAAGAGGATTTTACAGAATTAAAGTTTCACAATATAGTTTTGATCAACGAATCAATGTCGGAATTGCTCATTCAGGGCTATGCGTGTTGTGTTTTGACGTCACGACCATAAAATAGAAAATTGATTTGTCTGGATCGTTTTCAATTATCCGTGAACCACGTAATACAAGTAAAGTGACCGAACTGCATCTATATTACCTGTGTCTAATACTTGCCGATATTGGGACCCCAATTAATTGATTACTATCTGCGCATAAACTATTCCAAATTGAATTTAAATACAGAATTTTGGAACGGTTGTCGGTGAAGTGGAGTGCCCGGCTGAGACGCAAGAGGTGGAGGTTCGATTCCTGCTGCATGAGAAAGGTTCTGTAAATATTTATTTCGAGGTGGATGTTACCGACTTACAGAACATGCAAACATTTCTCCAGCAACGGCTAAATCTTATTCATTTTTCATTATTATCTATCTCAATCTTATTACAATGATGCAATTTCTCCTCTAACTGGAGCTCAATCTGCCTCAAATACAATATCAATCGGAGTCGACACAGATTCTAATACAAAGTCTAGTTTCCATTCTATAGATAACGAGACATTATTAACTTCTATGCCAATGTCATGGATACTTTGAACAAAGCAATTCCAAAAGTAGTAAGTAGATAATGGTTTCTTTCAAACCAGTGTGGTGATAGGATTTATAATGCGCCTCAAAGGCTCTTGTCGTGCACTTGAAACGTGTTTTAGAACTATTTAGGTTCAGCGACATGCCGGTTTCCTCACGATCCATTGGCGTACGTTCGGATTCGAACCCACGACCTTAGACCACTGCTACCACTAGACCACCAGTGCTCTCTAGAGTTGATAATGTTGAAACAATGCAATAGGTAAGTATTTTTCTCGCTCCGGATCACTACTTTCAAATGAGTACTGGAGGTTTAGTGGGTTCGATACAGCCGGGCACCAATAATTTTTTTGTTAAAAAAATATGCGCGCCTTTGTTTCCATTTCATAAATCCTAGGTTTTACTATCTATGCCCGGTTCCAAAATTCTACTAACGGATCGTTCATTGCCATGGCAACGTTGATTTTTATCAAAAAATGTACAGCGCTTTTTGACAGATAACGGGTATTTCCATCCATCGTTCGTTAGCATAAAGAAATGAATTAATGAATGAATGAAAAATACTTTATTGTACCCCTTCAAAAAAAACATACTTGTAAAAATAAAACACGACAAAGAAAGCATACAATTGGCGGTCTTATCGTATCGATAAAAAGCAATCTCTTCTAGACTACCAAATGCATGGAAAAAGAGATAAGAACGTAAGATGGCCGGGGTGTACAGCACTTATAAGAGCTACGAGCTACACAATATAAGCAATGTTACTTAAATACATTTATGGATGTAGAATAATGTAGAATATTAGAACCGGGCACTAGTTTAAGTGGTTCCAGACCGTTTAAATATCTAAAGTACTGTTATTTCCCTTCAAAGTTTCCATCTAACAGATACAGCACCTAATCGTAAATGATATGGTCCCACACGGCCGCGAAATGAAGAGCCATCTCAAACAATCGCCGTATGATCCCACTTGCCTCATTATTTCCACGGACACTACACCAAGTGCCTGTTAGACTACCCTCATATAGAAAGCACGAAAGCGAACATCGCCTGCAAACAACAATCAGAGATGTTACGGCATTTGTTATGTCCAAGAATGGTAAACTTAATGTGTTTCTAAGATATTGGAAATGGATGACAACTTCGGCGGCGGCGGCGTGGCGGGCGTGTGCAAGGCTGAGACACAAGAGGCGCGGATTCGATTCCCGCTACGAGATAAGTGTTTGTATGCAAATATTTTATCTGTATTATAAGTAGTAGTATGTATTTACAAAAAAAATGTATAAGAATTCTATCAGTCACCTGGTGTCCATAGTACAAGCTTAGCTTAGTTTGGGGCTAGATGGCGCTGTGTGAAATGTCCACAAATATTTATTTATTATTATATTGGAAATGTCCCGAGAGGAATATGTTCTCTAAGGTTTGAGGCGATCGGATCTTATGATTTTGAATGTTTTCATTTTTGCAATGCTTAACTTTTGAGCCGCATTTAGGCCACACATCCACACATCGAAACACACCACACCGGTTTCCTCACGATGTTTTCCTTTACCGTTTGAGAGTACTAATATTATAGCGCACATAAATTGCTTAACTGAAAAATCCATTGGTGCACTACCGGATTTGAACCCACGATCTTAGAATCAAAAGGCTACCACTAGACTACCAGTGTTCTGTTTAGCGATTACTTTCTAAGACTGTTTGTTTTCCTCTGAAATAAAAATAAGTAATACATAACATACATGTTATATATCACAACTGTATCCCTAATGAGGTAGGCAGAACCACAAGTAATCATAAGAAAACTTGCAGCAACTCCTGATTCAAAGTCCCAAGATGGATACGGTATGGTGACAAGTGATCAGCCCACATAGATAAAATAATAAATAAATAAATAACACCCAACAGTCACATACATAGTCCTGACCCCGCACTAGGATTCCCTGTGTCATGGGTATCAGAAACTACGAGTACCATGGTACCACAACACCCAAACCCGGAAGAAATATTTGCAGAACGTCCAAATATTTCTTCCGCAGCGGGAATCGAACCCGCGCCTCTTGCGTCTCCGCCGATCAATCGCCCGCCACACCACCGAGGCCGTCAAGTACCTAAATAAGTAAAAAAGTGAAGCCAATTTTAATAAGGAAAGCAGGTATCCCGCTTCTTACGCAAACGCTGTCAGGTCTTTCAGTGTGGCCCGTAGGTATGAGCAAATTGGGATGATTATGTTAGAAGTTAACGAGGTGTTCTGGAGCACTCTCTCATCAGTACCACCGCGGTGAGGGCTAAAGGATGTAATCAGTGAATGTTACGGCCTTTATTATGTGCCAAGGATGGTAAACGTAATGTGTACCTAAGATATTGAAAATGTCCCGAGAGGAATATGTTCTCTAAGGTTTGAGGTGATCGGAAGTTGTGATTTTGAATGTTTTTACTTTATAGATGTACTAGCTTCCGCCGACGGCTTCGCACGCGTTGTACCCGCATAAAAAGTATCTTATATGTTACTAGCTTTCGCCCGCGGCTTCGCTCGCGTGGTATCCAAACAAAAAGTAGCCTATATGTTATTCCAGCACACATAATATGTGTATTCCAAGTTTCATTCAAATCCGTTCAGTCGTTACGGCGTGATTGAGGCACAAACATACATCGTCACATCCACACATCCTCACAAACTTTCGCATTTATAATATTAGTAAGATTCCAGCACACGTAGGTACTATGTATATTTCAAGTTTCGGCCAAATCCGTACATCCGTTATAAAAAAGCCTTTATAAATAACGAGATAAAAAATCTATGGAGTGCATAAAGTGCGGTCACCCATCTAAGTAGTGACCGCACCCGACGATGCTTTATATTTGTTATCTCGATTCCCCATATAAACTTTCATCCCTTATATCACCCCTCTATGAGTATTACGAAAAAAAAAGTAGCCCATGCCCATCTCCGGGATGCTATCTATTTGGCGTCGACTAACAATGATGAGATCTTTTTTATAAAAGCCTTTGAAGACGGCCCCCATGGTCCAAGTGTTTCAAGACCAAGCGGCGCAAAAATATAGTCACTCGAGAGAACTGTTCCGCAACAAACGAAATAAAACACAACTCGGGACTGCAGACAGTCATCGAGCAACCAGGCATCATCATCTTCAACCTCGTCGGCACCAATAACGGCTTCAACAACATCGTCGAGGATACTGGAACACTGCTGCCAACAGCCCAAAGTCCTTCTCCGTTTCTTCAAGGAGTTAGGCTGGCTGGGGGAGGGCAGGGGAATAATGCACAATACACCCCACCGCGGGACGTCAGCGCAGATCTCTGTTCCCTTAACTTACTCCAACTCTCAAAGTATTAAATATAATCAAACAAAACAACATCCCAAACAAGCCGCAAAACACTTAAATCTATCCAAACAAAATAACATAAACCATTTAACACATCAGATCAACACCTCGGTATCATTTCACTCACTTCACATCCTGACACGCAATTAAATAATGCTCAGAGTGCCGGGGTGCCCACTAAATTCAATATCTGCGAGCAGACTCTTTCAGATCTACGAGCTTTATGATTCTAGGCCCTACCAAAGGCTCACTTCCCCTCTTACTTTGTTAGTGTTGTACCACAATATTGTTTTATTTATTTAGCACAATATATGCCCCCAAATTTAGCAACGTTGTTTTTCAAAAATTTATGGCGCTTTTTGAAACATATAATAAACACGTTTTATGGTAATGAACAATCTGTTATCCGTAAGTAGAATATTTTATGATTATTATTTATTTCAGATAAAAGGGTCATGCAATTCAGTAACGATGGACCACCTATATGGGGGATGGACTGATCACCTGTCACCGTGGTTCACCATTATCCATATTAGGACTTCAAGTTTTTTTGAAGAACTCCTGACATTCTCTTGTTTTTCTCCCAGTTTGAAATTGGAACTAGGACGAGGAGGTTTTAGTTACTCTGCCAAACAAACGAGGCGATTGAGTTACAATGCAAAATAAGTACATTTTAGGTAGGTAGATAACAACACTTTCTTTCGAGTTCCACTAGTACCCCAATCTTAGAGATGTTGTAGTGTTGCTGCATGTAACAGAACACGCTTTGTTTTCACAGACAGTTCCCACCGCGTGGCTAATTGAGTGTCTGCCGAACGAAATATCGTGTTCGCACTCCATTTTTGCATCACTTTATATGCTGTTCCGCCGCAAAAGAGGCAAAAGTGCGAGCTAAGCGTAGACATACTAAGTGTTGGACTCAGATTTTTCATACAACAAATTTTTTTTTACTAACCAACTTTATCACCACCAGCTCCACCACATCAAGATGCGCAATAGTTTTTGGATGCGTGAGAAGCATATGGCCGGAAACAATGAAAGGTCTACACCCAACAGTGGGATACTATGGGCTGTATTGTATCATTGTTAGACAAAGACCCAGGTGGACCCAGGTGCTCTGTACCTGTCAGTATAAAATTGCTTGTAAACCTTTCTATGCGTGTCATTCTTAAGATTTTATTCTTCATACTTACGATAATTTGTCTTTATTAATAACTAGCTGTTGTCCGCGACTTCGTGCGCATTTTTAATATCCAAAAGTAGTCTATGTCCTTCTCCAGGATGCAATCTCCTTGCCAAATTTCATCGAAATCTGTTTAGCAGTTTAGACGTCAAAAGGTAACAGACATAATTACTTTCGCATTTATAATTTAAGTATGGATTTACTAGCACACTTCCGAGTGGTGCCTATATTGATACTATTACAGGTATAACTGAGTGAAACATACATACTCTCACACACAAACAAACTGCGTTACAATAATAAAAGAATCATCTGAACCAATCAATTACGTCCATGAGTTAATTAGTCCAGATATTAGTCAGTCTGAGTATAGATCCCTTACACCTGGTGACGGCTCTACGGCTTGCGAGAATGGCATCGAAAAAGCAATTGTTTAGAAGATCTCTTTTTTTTTTTCATTTAACCCTTCACTGCCACGTTTAGATATTTGTACGAGTAGATATGTATGTGATATTCAATTGCAAAGGATTGTTTGTTTTTTCTTTATTAACCTTTATACAGGTAAGACGGGCGTGTGAACATAAATGACATTCCGGTATGTACATGATGACATTATAGGTAGAGTAGAGAAAGAAGTAAATAAATAAATTACCATAGCAACGTTTTTATTTGTGAAAATTGGAGCTCTTTAACATCTGTTAAAGAGTATCTGTTATCTAAGAATGTTTTTTATGGTAATTTAGTTTTAACTTAATTCTTAGATTAATAATATAAGAATTGAATTTATAAATTTAGTTTATGATTTTAGTATGAAATCATAAATTATGAATAACTAAATCTCTAAAATTGGTAATACAAACTGATAATAAATCCCTAAAAATATCACATACATTACCTTCGTATATACAGGTACTCCTGTTTACCTTTTAATTGAATCTCGCAGCAGAGCAACATTAGTTCACTCCGAATGACAGAAGCGCATAATTCATGTCAAACAGACCATTAGATCAAAATGGCGGGCAACTATCAAAGAGAAAGCTCTATGCTCTCACATCATTCTCTATGGCATTAAACGCTTGCGAAAACTACCATAGACAACCCCACCAAGGAATTTAACACCTTGTTGTAAGGTAATACAGTTTATTTTCGCGTGCTAGGATGGTTTTAAATATGACAGGTCTAAATTTATCAATTTACGAAGATTGTTCCATGTAAAGCAATATTAACACGTTAGCTTCGTGTCGATGATGTTGCTAAATATTAAATTATGTTAGTTTCATGAGCATTTACTGTCGACCCAGTGGCTTTGATGAACCCATCTTCATGACTACGTTTAGAATGATGGATACCTTCATTATATAATATTGATAAAATTAAGCAACAGTAACTGACTAGTTTATTATACTGATGGGAAACTATATATTGTGTTATGTATACATTTAATAGAACTATTAAAAAAAACTCTAACATTTTTAAAAATCATGATTGGAATGGGCTAGCACAATACTGTGTGGGATGCACAAGCGAAGTGAGGCCTGTGCACAAGACAGGCTATGGATTTATGGATGATGATGAAGTATAAAAAGTTATTTAGCCAGAAAAAAATTGGTCAGTTATAAAATAAATCGGTAAGACATTTTTGAATCACATTTTATTTGACAGACATAACTTTCCACATTATTTTATTTATACATCTAACAGAATAGTTATGAGAATAAAAACATGGACTATTATAGCTTCATAAGATTGTTCTAGTTATTCGTTGAATTACATAAATTTATTATGGCACGAAATTATATTATTTACTAATACATATAATATTTTATTATTAAATTGTTTCAAGAGTTATTCATATTTGTTTTAAGATTCATTCATTTGAGACAAGAGTCTAGGTCAATAGTATACAATGACAGATCACCTAACTAAACAATAGAATTGACTTGAAGTTATAAACATTTTATGTGTTTAGTGCATTAAATTTTAAATGATATAAAGCTAGAATATACATGAAAGTTCTACTAAAAAACAGTCGAATTTATATTATTATCAACATTGATGAAAGCTTTCCTTTTTACTAGAAATTATTAGATAATATTTGGGCATCAACACTTACGTCATCTAAGAAAAATTAGGTTTAAATTTAGCTACTTAAAGCTCAAAATTACATTGTTTTCAAGTAATTATTTAATTTGGGGCCATTTGGGGATTAATGTCATAGAAATTTGTTTTAATCCTTTAAAAATTTCATATTCAAGGCACGCAAATCAAATCATTTACTTCCGAAAACACAATAATAATATTAATATCACAATAATAAATCATTTATTGCCATATTGTTTAATTCCAAATTCAAGAGGCCCAATAGACTTCTTTAGAATGTGATAGCAATCGATAGTAAGTATGAGTAAATTCACATTTAACTTTATTAACTATCATAATCATAGAAGTTTTAAATTACGCCGCAAAATGTGCCATCGAATATATTTAGGCCATTTTTTAAAGTAATAATAATTTTATTGAATGATTTCACATTTAATTTCAAAGTATATTATAAGATCGTAGATACAAGACACAACATGAAATAGTTTTCAAATATTATTACAGTATTATCTAAGTTTTCATCTATTTTACATAATTATTATTGTTTATTATCTATGTCTTTGACACAACCAAAATCTAAGTTTCGATTCATCATTTTACTAAATGTTTCAGTTAGGTATGACTTTTAAGTGTATGTATATTAATAATTGAATAGATAACTAGCGTTTATATATCACCTCCGAATCCATTGGTGAACAGTGAAGTTAAAAATATTTTCCTGGAAAAATACAAACAATTTAGGAAATCGAAAAAATAATATATTTAAAATATATTAGTTCATAATCATTTATTGTTTGTATAACATGGTTTTTTTATTTAGTAAATGTTGTATGTAGCAGATGTAGAGTCCAATGTACACAAAAGATGGATAACTTACCAGTGGGTTCTTTGAAGAAAACCTCTGAATCAATATTGTGATAGATTAGTTAAAATAATGTACTTATGTTAAGAAAGGTTACTATAATGTTTAAATATATTTTTTTGTTAATAAGGTGTATGAAAAACTGCAGATTATGTTATGTTAAAAATGCTAGTGGATTGCGTCGTAATATTGCTCAAAGTTTAATTTACTGACGTAAATATATATGAAATATGCAAAAGTGATATTTATTGTGAATGCAGGAGGCATTGTGTGCGAAAGAATTTAGCACAATTATGACGCACTCTGTATTTAATATGTTATTAAATTATTTACCTGATAGTGTGCTGATTACAATAGGTAGTTGCGTTATGGTTTTGACAAGCAGTATGATGTACATTGCTTAGTTTGATGTTTTAGTCATATTATGCATATTATTGGAATGTCTAATAAGATAATATTGTGCAGTGTGATGCATGTTTTGATATTTCACTGAAAATAGTGTTATGTAATTATTGATAGTATATATAAAGCTGTATATATATATTTGTAGTTTTATTTTACTATATTTGGACCAAGGCCAAAGTTATTCATTAAAAACGATGATCATGCACACTCAAAGCATTTTAATAAAGCATCTAATTACACATAGCCTTGACTATGGACGTACTATAATTATCACCATAAATTGACTATAGTGAACCGAGAATGTCGATAGTCTAGACTCCATCAACAACCTTTAGCACGAGTTTCTTTACCAAGGTTAAAATTTTACCTCTTCCAATCCTGGCAGACTTAATAATTCTAAAAAAGCTCGTGCCAATGTTTCAGACCCAAGATGAATTTAATCTCCACATCAGAAAATAGTCGAGTTGAACAGAAGTAAAGTTTTCAGGGGAATACGTATAGAATGACTTTGATGTGAAGATTAAATTCACCTCAAGTTCACAGCACATGAAGATGAAGAAGCACTTGCTCAGAAATCTGAGAATACAGAAGTTGATAATAGCGAGGGTAAGAACTTACAAGGGGTAGGTACAGCCGGCAAAGTGTGGTTGCCCACGGCCGGCAAAGCCGGCACGGCAGGCGCCGGTGAACGGTACCGAACTAATTAAACATTGCCTTAATGTTATCACCTGCAAATGCCAAGCAGAAATATGCCCGAAGCTTCTCTGCACTACCCTTCGTGGTTTAGTTTGAATTTTGATCGGTTTCCAAATTGGTAGGAGCTTGGTATTGGCGTTAAGTCGGTGAGAATCTCCATAATAAGTCAATAAGATATTGACGGTTACTAGTCAAACTGTTCAGTCAAACCCACATTTTTTTATGTCAAAATAATCACAAAAATAAGACTTGGCAAGCATGGTAAGACAATGTAAAGATAATGCAAATTCTCACAAAATTCACGCTCGCTCACCAAAATTTTGATAAGAGACTGTTTCTAGTAAATTGAAAGCATAGGACAGTTCTAGAATTGGATAGATCATTATGCAGCCAATGGAAGAGTAGCTTACTAAACGTAGACGCATTATATATCTAGGACTCTCGACATAACATTGAAACAATATCCACATACATTCAGTGTTTGCAAAGAAGACCGGGCTCTTGACCACAATTTAACCTTTTAAAAGATATGCTTTACCTTATTCAAATTGACCTTATTCAAAATAAGGTATTTCACATCTATAATTTTTTAAACCCATTCAAATTTCCCGGTCCTCTTTGATACAGTCACGAACAGAGTTGCAGTTACGTCTTTAAACGTATCTTTGCATTTCTATTAATGTTGCTATAAGTAGCTTTCACTTCACAACATCGATTAGTAAATAAATGTGTGGTGACTTACCAAACAGCAGTCCAATTATCACGATTCCAATCACTCCCATTATTATCATCATCTGAAAAAGTGATCTGAAGCTTAGCAACCTTTTATAATTACCGTGGAATATGAACCTACCTATATGTAAAAAATATTTTCTATATTTATGTTAAATACTAGCTGCCGCCCGCGGCTTCGCTCGCGTGGTACCCGGATAAAAAATAGCCTATATGTTAATCCAGTACATTTATTATGTATATTCCAAGTTTTCAGCCGTTTAGGCGTGATTGAGGCACAAACATCCAAACATCCTCACAAACTTTCGAACTAGATGGCAGCACAGGTGAAATTAGCACGCGGGTGTTTAGCAAGGTGTGTTTGTATTTATATGCGTATGTTTTTTTTTTAGTTTATGTAAAGTCTTTTGACTAAGGTTTTAGTACATAATTGCAAAAAATAAAAGGCTTACCTTAAGGTTTTGTAACCAGAACTTGTTCTTCAAACTCTTCGCTTGCTGCTCAAACTGTGAAGCTCCTTGTTGCAGCGCATCTGAAAATAAAATCATTAATTAAAAAAATAACACCCAACAGTCACATACATAGTCCTGACCCCACAGTAGGATTCTCTGTGACGTGGGTATCAGAAACCCCAAGTACCATGGTACCAGACCCGGAAGAAATATTTTACAGATCATGCAAACATTTCTTCCGCAGCGAGAATCGAACCCGCGCCTCTTGCGTCTCTGCCGAGCAATCGCCCGCCACGCCACCAAGGCCGTCAAATTGTTATTTAATGATTATTTATTGCAACTTTATTTATGTAACCTTATTGTATGTTGAATAATCAGTTTAGTTAAATATTTTGCGGGCATCCTACTGTTATTCTAATGTTAATAATATTAATATAAATGTTTGTAAAAACATGACGATGTTTGTGCCTCAATCACATTCAAACTTGTTAATAATATTTTTTTACTCTACAGTCGGATGCATTTTTAAATAAAGCGTTTCAAATTTGACGAAAACATTTTCGTTGTAGACTTGACGTAGTATTTCATGAAGGAAGGCTTAATTCAGCAATGTACTTTTAATAATAAAGAATATCATACCAGCTCTGTCATCCAGTTCTGATAGCTTTTCATCCCTCACAAGCACCTTTTCAACATTCGTCTTCATAATGTCTACCACCTGAAAAATAATAGATACACCATTTATAGGCTTGTCATGGCTTCTACTGCTACTACTTGTTTTTGACCCAATATGTCTTAGTACATTTTTGAGTCGACTTCCTCACTATGTTTTCCTTCACTACAATTTATATTTTTTTTTGTTTATTTAGCAGGTGTTTGTTCACTGTTCTGTTGGACTGGGAGTAAAAAAAAATATAGAATGCTGCTTTTCTCCCCGAACATGTCGAAAAAGTTGACTAAGTATCTTTCCCAACACGATGGACCATCTAAATGGGTGATAGGCTGATTTTAGAACTTTGAATTGAAGTGGCTACAAGTTTTCTTATGTTACTGTTACTTATAGCTCTGCCCACCCGATCAGAGATACGGGCTTGATAATATGTATGTATTAGTTACATTACCTCGTCAACTTGAGCTTGTGTCTGCTGCAGCCGCCTCTGCGCCGCAATCTGCTGCATGGTCCGCGGCCCCCCGATGATCTCGCCATCAGGCCCCGTCTGGGGCTCCGCCGGCGCCATGGGGTTCGGGTTAGCTTCATCCGCCCTGGAGATCAAAACAAATTGGTTTCTCATCATCTTCTTAAAGTTTTTGCATAACCCAAATTCATTGACCGTGCATATTTTGGGGGTACCCAAATAGCACACAGAAAGAAACCTTTACCTAGTTTTAACAGAGACCTTTACCTCGAAATGTTTCCGTACCAGCATTTCGTCTTGGGTAAAACTACCAAAACAAATGCACATTGCATTAAGCCTTCACCTTTCGTGGGAACTATCGATCGAAATGCTATTGCAATCCAACCCGCCATTTTACGTTACCCAATGCCATGGCTCGCTAGATGGAAAAACTATGGCGATTTGCCAAATGACGTCACTGGCGAAAACCCGGTTACATAAATTGTGCTACGTTGGAATTGCTGGATGGGATGGTTCCAACTTGATGGCCAGTCTGCCACTGTACTCTAGAAACATGACTGGTGACTCTGTTCAAATGTCACAGTTGGAAAATAATCTACTGAAGTAAATTTCATATCATCTTCATATTAAAACAGATATTGTCTATAATGGAAGGGCCTGTGACTTCAGAGTTGAGTTTTACTTTTCATGCAAATTTGATCTTCCCGCTGCGTCCTGTATGAGTTTCGGGAATTCCTTTCTTAGTACACCGCTACACAAGTTTCATGCTTCTAGGGTGGAACTATAAAAGTTAAGATTCTTTAATTATACACCGTTAGATTACTAGAAAAACGTCCTATTTTATACCAAAAGACAATTTGAAATGAGCCAAGGATACCTTCAGGCTAGACGTGATCTAATAGATAACATTTTTATGTTTAAGGGCAGATGAGGTCAACGCACCCAGCTATCAGACGAAGGTCATACTGTAAATTTTATTAAGACTCACATTTTCATCTCGATTTAGTCAGATCAGATTCTATTTTTTATATGATTTTTATTATAACTTTTAATTTCAATGTACTTAATACTTAAACAACACTATGGGAATATAAACAAAAATATATAGAAAAAACTTGACAGGATTATTTTTTTGTTTCAGGATGTTTTTTTTTTTCAAGCCTACTTCAATGTCTATAACTAGGCAAATTCTTCCCCGATTTTCTTTTACTAGTTTATACCAAAGGGATACTTTACTATCCAACGCGATGGGCCATCTTATATGGGCGATGGACCGATCACCTGTCACCATGGTTCACCATATCCATCCTGGGACTCTTAGATCAGGAGTGGCTGCTAGTTTTTTTATGGCTCAACCCACACCGTTAGAAATACCCGCAGGATAATTATATATGTATGTACCAGGTACCTTCTATTGTCATTATTCTATTCTCTACATACTACCACTACATACTAGTCGTGTCACTAGATTCAGAACCAGGGTGGTGAAAGGATTAAAGAGCGCTTCAAAGAGACTCCTGTAATGTTAAATGTGTGTGTTGTTCAAAATTTAGATATAATTATTTATTTCAATGTAGCGAATTATAGCATTTAGAGAGGAAATCAAGCGAGATAATATAGAGGTTACTTTACTGGCATAACTGGTTGACAGATCAGACAGTGATCTATAACATTACTATCTTAAATTGCATCCAATTATAATCCCTTTACCATAAACCTTCTCTCTTTCGCCGGTATTAATATCTAATACAGTATGTGTATATTTCTTCTAAAAAGGGAGCATATTTTACAGTAATACCACAAATATTTAAAAGTTTAATTTAAGGTCCACGTGATCTGTTTGAGTCACAAATCTACTTTAATTTAGCCCGTTGTTTAAAGGATCATCCTAAAAACAAGGCATACAAACTTCACCATTAGAACTGGTACATACACGTATCTTAACTAAGGTATCAGTAGATTTGAGAATACTACCAAGCTTAGAACTTCTAGTCTTAGGCTTTTTTCTCTTAGCAATATCAAAGTCTTGTATTGTCATTTTCACCTAAATTGTAAAGCAAATAATTACAAAGCAAGAGCTTTTCGAAAAACTTACATTGCTTGAATAATTTAGGCTAAATATCTAAAGGAAGGGTATCTTCTTTTTATGGCATGAAGCTTTTGAGTTTCGGAGATTCATATCTTATGGAGGCGTTACGAGGTGTCAATGTTCGCATGTATTTTGTACTTGAAAAAACCAGCACACGAGTCACGCCAACCACGTAGGGGCAGTTTTATAATTAATGTTGGCAATGTCTTATTATGATCACCATCATAACCATTAGCCCACTTTGCTGGTACCTAAAAAAACGCAAGTTTGCCGCATTTATACTGCATTACAAATTTGCCTACTCATCTGCCTAGTGGCCCTAACAAACTGCGCATTTTAATCAATAAAATTATACTACACACTACAGCTCGATATCAATGCAGTTCTATGCGGCAAAAGTAATTAAAAAAAAACATTGCTGTCAAAAATTTTTACGTGTAACCTCTTTTGAAGATGATTTAAAGGAAAACTTACATTTTTGTGGTGTGGCAGCCACTCACGCACTCGCGAATGAAATAAAGAACTGATTCAAATTATTTTGGATAACAATGCAGACACCTTGCTTTCACGCGCTTCTGCGGCAAAGGAACTAAGCTGGCCGCAGTAACGTTGCAGAGAAAATGGTTTCGCGGAGCTTACGCCGAGCTTTTGTGTAGGAAAAGTTGGCAGCGGGTGAAGTTAGGATTGAACACAATCTTTCTTGTTACATCAATAAAAATCTCTTTACATTTTGATAATCTATAAGATTGAAGCAGTTGTATAACTATTAATTACCCACGTTAAACATTAACTACTAAGTAATATTTTGTTGCGATTTTTTTCATCGAAACACATTAAAGGTATGTATTGTGTGCCTATTAAATAGTTTAATCAGAATGAATCAACAAATTAAACTCAAATTTTACTTATTTTTCGTAAAATTACCAACAAAGTAGTATTGAAATGAATACCCCTCATCAATTTCAATATTCTCCTCACTTTTGAACCCGACTGTACACACCACTGTCTCCACCACGCATGCGCGGTTCTGCGCGTGTGTGCACATCGATTGCCACTCGTGGGGTAGGTCCGGGGCCAAGCGCACGACTCAATGAATCCGAGCGTGATTGTACCTGACAATGTTACTAAAATTGGATATTAATACATACATATTATCACGCCCGTATCCCTAATAGATTGGGCAGAGCCACAAGTAAACATAAGAAAACTTGCAGCCACTTTTGATTTAAAGTCCTAGATATGATGAACCATGGTGACAGGTGATCAGCCCATCGCTCATATAGATGGTTCATCATTTTAGAGAGGTTTATCCCTTAGTCGACTTTTACGACATGCTCGGGAAGAGAAGCAGCTAGACGCATTCTATGCTTTATCTTTACTATTAATATATTAATGATTATTTATGATAGAATAGAATAATTTAGCTACGATATCAATAAAGAACTCCTAGGCATTTATATGCATAGGTAACTGATTAAGAAAAGATTTTGAAGATAATAAGCTAATGATGATACTGTTTTTGTGCTCTTACTGAGTGTGTAGTAAAAGAGATAGACTTTGTCACTTTTCTGAACTTAACCTAATTTAACAATCCCGAAAATGTTGCCGTCTTATATGCTGTAATTTCAGACCTGTCAAATTTAGTTTAGCTTAGGAAAATACAAGTAAAATTAACACCAATTTACATCACATTAATAATAAAAGAAAAGTAAATTTAATTAAACAAAAAGAGTACCCGTGTTGTATGGCCAAATAAATTATGTGTGATTGCGTTAGAAACACAAGAATCATACACACATCTGTTTAGCAGACTAGACTTAAATATACAGTCTTACCCCCGAATACTCAAACGCATCTCATAGTTGAGCACGTCTCAAATGACGTTTTCTTTTTTTTGACAGATTTTCACGAGAAACTGTCAAAAAACCGTGAGTTGAGACGTACTCAACTCTGATTCGCGTTCAAGTATTCGGGGGTTAGTTATATAAGTATGATTTATCTCACAGTCATTCTCACTCTACATAAATATGATTACATGACAAAATGATAAAAACATTAAACATAAATTTTATTAGGCCATTAAAATTAGGGCGGTCAGGCCGCGAGCAAATTGTTGTGAGCATCGGCGCGAGCGCACAAAGGACGCCGACTAATCAATTGCCTCTAGATCGGCCCAGCCCGAACTCTTGCGCACATCGACGAACGAAATGGCATAACTCAAAAAAATACATTTTTGAATTAATTTGGCAAGGACTAATCAATGGCCTCTATTTCGGTCAAGCATGAACTCTTGTGCACATCGAGAAACGAAGTTGCAAACTCAAAAAAATCCGTTTTTGTATTGTTTTGAAATTATGTTTTTGGAATGTTTTGCCTCTAGATAGGCTCAGCCCGAACTCTTGCACACATCTGCGAACAAAGTAACATAACTCTAAAAATTACATTTTCGATTTTTTTGTGGATATTTGTAACTATATCGATTGCCTCTAGATCGCCCCAGCCCAAACTCTTGCGCACATCAACAATTAATAAAGTGGCGTAAGTCTAAAAATTGCATTATTTGATTATTATTTTTTTGGTAGATTGGTACTTGTGTCTATATCAGTTGCCTCAAGATTGGCCCAGCCCAAAGTCTTAAGCACCTCGACAAACAGGCGTAAATTCAACGTAAATCTAAGATTTTTCTATTATCCAAGTGATTTCAACGAATAAAATATTTTGACATGCAGAAATATATATATTTTGTAGTTACGCCACTTTTGTAAAGGCGTGGTCACACAGTGTGGCACAGCCCAAAGCCGACTCTTCATTTATTTTATTAGCGAGTACTGCAGGCATCGTAATTCACATTCTAATACGTTTATTTATCTCAACCTTTAATTACTTAGCTCAGAATTAATGAGCGTTGAGTTGGCGATCCGGCGCGGGTGGCTTTCGATTCGAGTGGTCTTTGGAAGAATTATTCACCTTGCTGGCTTGTACTGGGTTCAATAAGACATCTGCCGAATCCTGAAAGTACTGAATATAGACAAGGAGGTTGTACAGATAACTAACCCCCGAATACTCAAACGTGACTCAGAGTTGAGCATGTTTCAAATCAAGGTATTTTGACAGTTTTTGATGAAAATATGTCAAAAACTCGTCACTTGAGACGTGCTCAACTCTGAGATCCCTTTGAGTATTCTGGGGTAAGACAGCTTATTCCGCACTGTGTAGTTTTACAGTTTTCAATTTAGGCGTTTATTTACAATACAATTTAGTAAATATTCTTTTAATCAGTTCAGTAATAATTAGCCGCCGATCTTGCGCGAAGACAATGAAAAATACACTACCAAACATACTAATATTCAAGCGAACTAATGACACGACTTAGTATAAGTCTAGCATAGTTTGCAAGAACTTGCCTATCACCTGGGTGTATCCTCCAGAAGTACCCGTTTTCTTTCTAGCATGGTTTGTAACACAGTTTCGTTGTTATTTGCTCAAATGTCGGCGGCTGCTTCCGTTTAACACCCACATGATAATGTAGCTTTAAGAAAGCCGAAATACTCCAAATTTTGGTGACAACTCCATTCTAATACAAACCACCAACTCAGCTGTCTTCTTTCAATCGTATAGAGCAAAAGAGAGACAGAAACAGGTACTTCTTCCTATATTTAAAACTTTTGTGTGACCGGAAAAGTAAACAATCCTACTAATATTATAAACGCGAAAGTTTGTATGTATGGATGTTTGTTACTCTTTCACGCCTAAACGGCTGAACGGATTTGAATGAAACTTGGAATATACATAGTACATGTACTGGATTAATATATAGGATATTTTTTATCCGGGTACCACGCTAGAGAAACCGCGGGCGGCAGCTAGTGACTTCATAAAATAAAAAGGTTATGTCACAACTTAGATACTGGCAGCTGAAGAATTAATTCAAAGAAAATATCTACAAAAATTACAAGTTACAAGTATTAAGCGTATTAAAGAGCAATTTCATACTCAGGTTTAGATTTATCTAATATTTTACAAGAAATCATCATCATCATCATAATTATCAGGCCGTTTCAACAACTGCTATGTACCTATAGGTCCATCGCATCCAGGACTTTCTCTCTATCCTCTCGATATCATCGAACATCTTCCAACGATAAAAATAACTGATGAACTCAAAATCAATGTCCTTGGTCAAAAAAGGTACAAATATTTATAAAATCTCATCATATAAATAATATTTGTGTTATGACGTTGAATCCAATCTTTACCCTCATATAGATAGATACTTATCTACACGTTGAAGTCTACGTATGGACGTACCTCTATATATTATTGATCTGAGTCTCCTTTGTAAACACTAAGTCAGTAAGTACTCAAGATACAAGCTGTTGCTGGAAATACATGAAACTTTCTGTGCTTATACTAAAAAAACGCCTGCTATATGTCTCTCTTTCTCTCATCTCTCTCTGGTTCTCTTTATATTTTTCATAACCCACCTTTTTATCTAAACTGTGAAGGATGGTAATGTTTTGATAAGTGTAAGTACATAAATGTATTTCTTCAGCTGTCGCAGTAACGAGACCATGTAACCAAACAACTGGATAGATTTTGACAAATAATATCTGTTGTTTGGTATAGTTTTGTCTGGATTACTGATTAAGGAGTAAGTTCATATGAGCTAGTGGTCAACTCTTGTTACGGAGTTTTTAGGCCGCTTAAAGGCCTCCGTCATGGCTTAACGACTTACAAGCCGGGACCGACAATACATTACTGATTGACATCATATATCAAGTGTAAAAAATAATCAATATGGCGGCCGTAGTAACACGGAATATTTTTAATACTTGTTGAAGTTGTCTGCTCTTACTCCACAGTGCCTTGGTGCTTCTAAGAACACAATTTTCCACGTAAAATACTTTGTAGTCCACCATCACTTAAAACTACCGTCAAGGCGCTACCTTGCACCAACAACAGACAGTCCTCTTGTTAACCTAAAGAGTTAACAAGGATCGCTCTACATTAGCCGGAGCGCGCTAACGCAGTGGACAAGCTAGGATATGTTTGCTATGCCTAGTTGCAAGATAAGTGGGCTAATTGTTGTAGAATGTGGGCACCTGCTACTGGCGTGACCTCTGCTAGTTTATTTTAGAGCACATTTTCAAATGGGACACATGGACTAAATATGAAGGTTGTCTGGAAGAAATCGCTCTTTACCGTCCCCTAGTAGGTCCTTTTTAAGTGACATTAAAAAAGTTAGAAAATGAAAGTGAAAATGAAATATCAGTAGACTCTGTAAAGGTTCAATTTTTCATTGGAATCTGTTTGTTTTTAATTTTTAAAACGAAATAATCTCGAAATAATTTTTCACGAAAGTCATGCAAGTCGTCATCTAAATAACGAATCGTAACATTATAGTTCCTCTATCCCTCTGTCGCAGAGGGGGGTGGAGGGGTAGAAAATCCGTATTATAGACAATAATCCAAGAAAACTCGGACGTTGTCTCATTGATCTCTAAGACAATCTAAAGAGAAATTGAAAGCCTATTCAAACTTATCGCCGTATTAAACAATACAATCTTATCATAAAACACTGAAAGTCACTACTAATGTCCCCGTACAAATTAATAGCAACAAATTGGTACTATTTAGATATCCGTAGATTAAAACCTACTAAGATAACCCCCGTACGTCATGTTGTGCCCGATCGTTTGTTCGACTGTCTGTTTCAATGGATTTTAGTTCTATTTCTGTGCCGTAAAATTTGATTAGAAGATATAATGTTCGATGAAATAGTTTCAGTTTGTTTTTTTTTTTTTTGCTCGTTTATTAAGCTTTTCTTTTTCCCATTTGTATATCCAGGCGAGCTCACCATATCCAATAACAATAGTGCACAAAATGCTCCTTTTGTGGCTCCGCGCGCTTAAAATCCTTTCACCACACTTGTTTAAAAAAACTAGTGACAGGATTATTGGTAGAAGTATCATATCCAATTTTGTGCTTTTATTGAATTCACTAAGGCTAATTTTAAAGTCCTCAAAATAATAACGAAACCAAACATCTCTTCGTCGGAATTTTCAACTAATTGCAAATGTAGCCGACTCTGATTGATACTATTGATTGTCCATAGCTAGGTAGATAGATAGATAGATAGATAGATGAACTCTTTATTGTGTATAACAAACAATATTAAATTAAACAAAAAAATAAAACTTAGGTGCTAACAAAAAAAAACAGAAATACACAAACGGCGGCCTTATTGCTTAAAGCAATTTCTTCCAGGCAATACCAGCCAATTTTTAAACATTCTTAATTGAAAACTTGAAAATAACATTGACACATAAAAACATATTGTTATTTCGAAAAATTATATGTACGCTTTTCGCATTATCTATCGATTCATACGATAGATGTGGATTCGAATCCCTCTTTTTCATAATTTTGGTTGCCTTTTTATTTATATTGTTTAAATACAGTAAAACTTTGTTAGTAAAGACTTGTAGATTCTACAAGTTTGCATATTACTATTCTATTCTATACCTATTTGAAATTCTAAACTGTATCCCAACTGTTGAATCATCACCTGAACGGGTTGGTTTATCTAAGCCGGACAATGAACAGCTCCGCGGCCTATCAGCACAGCGGTTATTAATTGGGCATTGTTGGCGCGTGGGCTCGCGCTATCTTTATGAAGATGCACAGGCTTTGCAGCTTAGAGCGCCTTTAGTAGTCATAATATTGAAGTTAGGAAATTATGTTCTTATCTTGTATTTTTTTGTACTACCTATTTTCAAAACTAACTATGCTATGAATACAGCATATAGTTAAAAAAATGCGGAAGTGCCCAATGGGATGTTTGGACGTTACTTTGACCGACTCTTTTAGACATTCTTGAAGATTGTATACCAACCTTGGTGTGGTGTGAATGTTGTTTTCGATTTTGTGAAAAAAGAGGTATTATTTATTTACGTACACTTAGTACACTTAGAGAGCACTGGTCTAGTTGATAGTGGCCCCGCCATCCGATCCTAAGGTCGTGGGTTCAAACCCGGTCGTGTACCAATGGATTTTTACGGAAGGAAAGCCGTAGCAACATTCATGTTAGTATAATTATACACACGTGCCTATAGCTCTGAGCACTAGTGCGAGCATTCTAAACTATTTGCTTAACATATTCTCAGAATATGTAACATTTGTGACGTACTTAATATTTACCTGAGGTGTTGACATGCGCGGGCGCAGGTGATTTATGTGGGCACTTCTGTTTGGACAGATGTTTGTCGATGTGTTTAGTGGCAGTTTTGAGAAAACAGAGTAAACTGGCTTTTGACCTCAACTGGTCCGTGCTCCTGAATTTTATTACAATTTTGTTTTTTTTTTTACTGAAATGGGTTTGCGTTTGACCACACTCTACCCTCCTAAGACCGTAAGGCTATTAGAAAGTACAAAATCAGCGATGGCTGTCAGTCCTGACATCTGGCAGTGTCAGTTCAAATATAGACCGGAAGGACTATACATAGTCTTTAATATTTTTACGTTTGCTATTAAAACTCTAGTCCTCCAATTGTGTCAAACTATGTTTAGAAAGGTAGCATTAATATCTATCTCATTCACACAATCGCGGCATAAAAATTGAAAAAAAATTGGCGCCAGTATGGTTCAATTTGTCCTTCAAGATGTCACGTCCTGGGAGAAGGGGTTAGTAAATCTGTAATTTTCCGAGAAATCTGCTGGTGTTTAGACAGTAGCTTTATAAAATTAGTTTGTTTTCAATGTTTGGGTTACGATAGCAATGTTATTGTTGCATGTCGATTGTATTTTGGATGCAAAATAAGCTCCTGAATATTATGTTCTACAAGAAGTAACTTCGGTCTCAATTGTATAAATGTATTTCCATAATTTGTTCTATATAGAGGATTTTCGGCCTTTATTACAGTGATTTAATTTGTTTGTTTTGTTCTTTTTATAGTGACTGGTCTCAGTTATCATAACAAAATTGATAGATAATCCGTAATGATGTGATTTTGTTCACTACTCATAATCGATAAATAAATCTATAATTTGTAGAATATAATTAAATTAATGTTTGGGGTTAAAGGTTTATTTCACGACTTGATATTTTATATTTATCGATACTAAATATACCTACTTACATCGAAATTTCAGTCAAATTCAAGTCAGTACTTTCGAATCAGAGTAGGTACTGACTCGGATCGAACTGATATTGGAGAAGACAGTAACACCTTTAAGAATTCTTCGGGTGTTATAACCTAATTTTTAAACCAAATATTTTGTTTTTGATTACTTATCTACTTTTAACTTTTTTTAATTTATTAGATTTATAAGTTTTTTGTTGTTGAGCTAGGATATCTGCTTTGTATGAGCATATTTTAATTTAAAAAAATCCTAGCCCGATAAAGAATTTGTTTATCGTTTTAAAACTATTGCGTTTCTTAATTGCGATTGCAATTATGTACGTTTTTATAGTAATTCTTACCAATTTTAATTTTAATTTATTACATATAGTCCAAAAGTACTTTTTAAATAAAAAACTACATAAAATATAACCTGATTTCGTATTTACTGAACACCATAATAAAATTACTTAGGTCAAAATGATTCCAATTGAGACCGGATTACCTTTAGAAAGAACAAATCATAGAAATTTGAAACTAATCTCTATGGATTCAATAATAAGTCTTAAAACATCTTTGTTCTAGCGAAAATCCATAAAATAAGTTTTAATCCTTATAACAAGCGCGCGAAGGTTCAGGACTGAGCGGTACAAACGGATTTGTTCTTTCTATAGTACAACCGGTCTAAACAGTATGTGCCTTTTTCAAATGTCAGGTGTTAGGAGGCTACCTGATGTTAAGTAACAGTGTGGTCTAAGATGAAGCACGCTTACCTAGAAGAAACCTATTGATTCTCGATTTAAAGACACCCATATTATACTCTTCTGGAAATACAGACCCCGGCAGGGAGTTCCGCATTTTTGCAGTGCGTATAAAAAATGTGGACTCAAAGCGCTTAGTACGAACATTTGGTATGTCAACGATGTACAGATGACGCCTTTCCGGGTATCTGCAAGACTACAAGACTACAAGAATTAGATAAGTAGGTTTGTAGTTAACAGTATTTTTTGGGCTAAAATAGTAGCTTGCCTAAAGCTGCGTACGTGCGAACAATCAGCGATTCCATTTTATCTCTACTGGCGAACCAATGCAAGCGATGGCTATCGAATGTGAATCATCGATAGAAATCAGTGAATATCGATAAAATACTCCAACTCTAAGTTGAAGCATAATTATTCGCAGAAAAATGTTTTAAAAGCGAAGACTTTTTACAAATGGTAACATATTTTCCTGGGCGGTATCTGCCACGGTCACGATGTTTACAGACAGTTTTATGATTTAAACAGCTTCATTACGAACTAGTATAATAAAAAAATAAATGAATACTGCTAGTATATATCACTAGCTCTTTCGCACCAGTGTGGTGAAAGGATTTAAAGTGCGCCTCAAAGCCTTTCACCTCAGCCTCGTTCACTTTCTCATTATGTTTTTTCTTCGTCTTTTAGGATTGGTGGAAAGAAAACGAAATGCTGCAGAAATAGTGTATTAATCCCCTGATGCTGCTTCTGCAGCTGCTGCTTCGTATTTGCAGACGTCCATTTTGACATGACGATATTCTGTAAACAAACAAACAATAAAAGTAAGTAAGTAAGTTCGTATGAGCTAGTGGCCAACTCTTGTGACGGAGTTTTTAGGCCGCCTAAAGGCCTCCGTCATGGCTTGACGACTTAAAAGCCGGGACCGACAGTTTAACGTGCCCTCCGAAGCACGGAAGCGCTCAAACAAATAATAAAACTGGTCAAGTGCAATGCAAGTCGAATTCGCAAAAAAATGACGCATCTGAGATCGCAACCAAAGCGACGATCATCGGCCGGAATGTTTACAACTCTTAACTTATTTTTCTGACTTCTATACACGATTTTATGTTGTATTGTTCAAATAATTAAAGACCATTTTTTGGCGACTTCGGTGGCCTGGCTAGCAAGTGCCTACCAAGACGGTTTGATATGAAGGAGAAAATGAAAGACATACGTTTCTTCTCATCACAATTGTACTCGTAAAGGTCGCAGTTGTCGTTGAACATGCGCGTGATGCCGAGCGAGTCCTGCCCGCAAATCGGCACGAAGTCATGCTGGCACTGGTCGGCCATCTTGCAGAAGTTTATCACCTGGAAACAACGATAGCTGCGAACTGACTGACCAAGCAGACTTGCGAGGCAAGCGCTTAGTCAGGACTTGCTTTGCTCGCAGTTTGCGCGTTTGCCTCGGGCATGTTCTGGCTAAGCAAGCATTTGCATTGTGCAGTCAATCAGTCAGTGCTCACTGAGCATAGGTGGTCTAGTGATGACACCATCTTCCAACCTTAACACACTCTGATCAGTCTTTGGCCTCGTGATCTGACAACATTGTCTAATCAAACGAATAACGAAAACTTTTATCCCTTTGGTTTGATGAAGGAATTGCACGACGCAGTGTACCTTTCAGGACCTATCATACTAATGCATTTTTCCGGGTTAGACCTACTGGTCAAAATTAACGCTTGCTAGAACTATGTCTTGTTTGGGTATTGTAATAAAAACCAGTCAAATGCAAGTCGAATTCGCATACGAAGGGTTCCGTGCATATACATAATTTTTTCTTGTATGATTTTTTACTTGTTCTTATAACGGCAATAGAAATACACACTCTATGAATATTTCAACTCTTACCTGTTAAGGCTCATGAGATACAGCCCGCTAACCGACGGACAGCGGAGGCTTAGTAATAGGGTCCCGTTGGCACCCCTCGGGTACGGAACTCTAAAAAGGGTAAATAAACCTCTCTTCCTCTAAACTTCCTCGTACGTATTATCTAATAAATACTCGTAATATCTACATAAGTTCTAGAAACTTCCACTTACCGGTTCAAGTGGGAAGAAGTAGTCTTCAGCTTCTATTTCAACGTGAGCCCAAACTTCAGCTGCTAGTCCAACCACTATTAAACCTAGCCAACAAAAAACATTTATTTTACTTCGATAAAAAGAAAATATAGTACCCAATAAAACAAAACAATACAGTGTTTTCTATACCACATGCATAATATACAAGCTCAGAAGTACCTACAATACAGTAATAGTAATGGATCTTAATGGATCTTGTGTCTGAATCAAAGAATATTAGATATTATTTATAGTAACTTTTGTCACTGTCTGTACCTATTAAAAAAATGTTTTACCTACTTATAATAAACGGAACTTATCAAAGTCACTGCGTCTTACGAAGTCGCTAAACGATTATAATATGCAATATGCAAGCGGTAAGACACTTGATGACATTACTATCGCTTTGTCAGACCCATGCATTTTAGCTTTAAGACTTCGTTTCACACAAAGTAATTTGACTACAAGCTCCAAGCTCAAATAATAAATAACACCCAACAGTCACATACATAGTCCTGACCCCACACTAGGATTCCCTGTGCCGTGGGTATCAGAAACAACGAGTACCATGGTACCACAACACCCAGACCCGGAATAAATATTTACAGATCATGCAAACATTTCTTCCGCAGCGGGAATTGAACTCTTGCGTCTCTGCCGAGCAATCGCCCGCTACGCTACCGAGGCCGTCAATAAAGTTTATTTTTGATAAACAATAATTTTCTTACTAGTAAAAACTCTAAATATCATGTTGCACACCGCAGCCGAGGGCCCACACTGGTCTAGTTTGGCTGAGCGACTAGGTATTGTTTGGCGGTGTATATCTAAACTATGGCGGTGGGACAGGAAATTATGACATAACACCACCTTTGTTGAGAGCTATCTAGACCACGGCAGGTCAGAGGCTCTCAAACTTTAGATGCCGCCTTTGCTTTCATATCTTTTTTTCTACATATGAAAAAAACTAGCTTCCGTCACGACTTACCTACATGGTACCTGTTGTATAAGAAGCTAAGTTGCTTTCCGAATTAACCTCAAATGTCATCTATTCCGAGTTTCAGTTAACATTTCAAGGATTAGGATAATACTTAAGACAAAGAACGTAAGACAAAACTCAGCGGATACGCAACAAGATTTTATACTAGTTATTCATAAATATCGTGCTAAAACCTCACTGACATGGTCTAACATTCACTCATTCTCTATCTCTATTATTTTTATTCTAATTTAAATACTTAAAATAACTAAATATACTACATTCAAAAATATGGTAAGAGAACGTCGAGAACTTCAAAAGTTAAAATTGCGTAAAACTTTGCTTCTTTCTAGCTTTAGCGCTCGTGTGCAGCGCTCGTGGCGTAGCTTGCTTAGACATTCTTGATTTATCTTTGAAGTTAAACAACATTGTGGCTCACAATTGAGATGGGTGACCGCAAGTGGCATTAGAAGCTGAGAGCGCTTCCGTGCTTCGGAGGGCATGTTAAATTGTCGGTCTCTGCTTTTAAGTCGTTAAGCCACGACGGAGGTCTTTGGGCGGCCTAAAACCTCCGTCACAAGAGTTGACCACTAGCTCATACAAACTTACTTTTTTCTAGCTTAAGCAAAATGTTTAGAACCTCAGTCTCAGTATTTCTATTGTATAGCATAGGTGCTTTTCTAGTGCTGTATAATACTATTATTTAACTCACACTTGCGTCACCATGAGGACTGCAACACTCATATATTGTAAGTTACTTTTCTATCGCAAATTTTTCCAGTGAAGTGGACAAATAATTTAACAGGAAAAAAAACAACAAACAGTCACAAATCCTAATACTATCAGCGAAAACCTATAGTTGGCTCACTGTTTCTATCATAGGTTATTATAGCTGTTGGTTTTCCGAAAATAAATAAATAGTTCTGACCGCAAACTAGAGTTCCGTGAATCGTGGTCGTGGGTACCAGAAACAACAAGTACCATGGTACACACCACAACACCCAGGATATCAATTCTTCAAAATCACTGACCAAAATGGCCCATTTCGATTGTTTTTTTCAATTTCATATTCTTAAAAGTCATTTTGTGATTTCAATTTTTTTTATTATTTTGAAGTCACTAAATGACTTTCAATACTACAGATCTAAATGGAATATTTGCAGAACCACTCAGGAAATTTTATTACCTAACGGTTATCTGTTCTGTAGGTATTCAAATTATTTTTTTTTAGGGGTGATCGTATTATTACAAGATTCTGAAGTGAGATGCCACATCCCGAGCTACGCTTCTACGCCATCGGTGGGTACGCTCTAATTGCCTATACAATTGTTTTTTTATATTCCTATCCTGCTTAATAATATGTATATGTATGTGTTATAAGCTAATTCATAAAATGTTTTTTGCATGGTGTATTTAACGGTGAAGTATGTAGAACAAATAAAATCATTTCATTTTATTTATACCTCAAAGTTTGTATGTTTGTGGCTTAATCACGCCGACACCTAATTCAATCGAATGAAACTTGAAATTTTGGCTTATGACTTGCCATATCATCAAGGCTACTCTTGTGTAGTACAATGGGCAGAAGCTTGTCAAGCTTGTCATAATATTGGACAGTTACAACCAAAAATGCAGGTATTTTTGTGTTTCAGAACAAAATCGAGCAGTTCTGTATCCAAGCCGAGACGTGTGTCCACGACACCATTATGATCTGCGGCACCATGGGTGACGAGAAGAGGACTTTCTTGGACCTCTGTGACCTGCTGGAGTACGCCTGCGATACCAACCAAAGTAAGCACATCATCTTCCTGCCTTATCTCCTCATAAAACATGTGACGTGCACGAAAGGTCTGAGGCGCACTTTAAATCCATTCACCATATTTGTTCCGCACCACACAAGTTTATCACTAAGTGACTTTCTTCATAATTTTTCTACCCTTTTTCCACTTTATAAGGTGTTGGAGCAACATGTTTGTGATCTTCTTCCATTTCCCTCTGTCAGAAGTCATCTCAACTCTCACTCTTTTGCGGCTCATGTAATTTTCTTTGGCTTACCTTTTTAGTATCGTAACCCCCTCGTTACATGACATTCTTCCTTCTAAACACAACGCTTACCTATCGCTCGTCAACTTATCCATCTCTTCCTACTGCACTACTACCAATACTGTCGTAAAAACACGGCTCATGTCTTCATTCCCCACCACACGATCACTTTTATACAAAAATATCCTCAATCCTTAATTTATCTTTTATTTTGCAGTTTACACCCATGTGGAAGATGTAGAGGGTTGTCCCGAGCCGAGGAAAAAAAACTAACAACGTCAAAACCACTCAAAATAACTCTGACATGCATTCCTCAAACAAAATCCGCAAAATCCACTATGAAATTACAACGCTATAAATATCTTGTACAAACCATCTCGTAGGGCCCGACGCATGACTTTTTACGCAAAAGGAATCTTTACTTAAATATGTGTTTAAGTATCATTACCGTAATGTGCTCCAGTCTGACCTGGGAACGTGGGAGCGGGATGGAGAGATGTGGAATAGTGAGGAGGGAAAGAGAGGGAAGGTTGACCGGGTAACAGGTTGTAGCAGACAGAATAAGTATAGCTAGGGTCGGTTTGTGAATTTCAGGAAAGCCGGACAGATCCTCAAAGCCGAAAATGTTTTAATTTCATATGTTATTCGCTCTAAAACATAATTGTAATTCTCATAGTTGGACATTTAAGAGTTATCTTAGCTGTATATTTACTTAGCTACTTTTTTCCTAAATAAAAGTTTCTACCCAGTCAGTTTCAACTATTCCAAATCTTTGTTTTTTGGGTGTGCTGTAAATGATCGTTAGGTACCTAGTTGGCCAAGGACTTTGGACAATTTATACCTTATAAAAACATGCCAGTAATAATTTATACACACAAATGTTAGATATGTACAAAACGTACATAATTCGGTTTATTTTCAATATTGCCATTGGCTTACGCCATGATAGAACTAGCGAATTTTGTTTTCTCTCTTGTTTCATTTTTAATATTAACTACTAGTCTTGTCACTAGATCTTTCGAACCAGACAAGTTTTTTTTTTAAATATTTAGTTATATTCGGCCAAAGTCCTTAAAAGCCGGATAATCCGATCTCAACTTTAAGTATAGCAAAGCCAGTAACGTACCAGGCGGTTGGCGCATCTAGATACGGCGCTAACAAAATGTTGATCGCCGATTAATCTCTGGTTAAATAAAGGTTTTGATTCCCTTGCGCTCGGGAAGGTGAGCGGGTATTCTTCATTTTAGCTTTCAGACTTGTTTTAAATTGTTGATCATAGTATGCATAAATAGGCTAGCAGCACTTATTTACAAGGTGGATCATATAATACATGAATATAATATGGCTGTGATGCTAAAAATAATAGCTGGATTGTCTCAGTATTGCAAATCAATAATATAATAGTGTTTTATTGATTTGCAATATTGAAAGAGATGATCAATTTATTTTTTTCGTCGCATCTCAGAGGGATATTTTTTTGCTGTTTTTTTGACAAATTTATCAACTACTATGATGATTACCAGTACGTCTATTTCCAAGAACACCCCAGATCTTTTATATGCATATAACAATGTGTTAGGTGAACTAAAACTTTCTTAAAGTTGCTATCGTTTGGAAATTTTCATCATATCTAGATATACCCGTTATAAAGTATACAATTTTTCTTATCTTCAAATCGCATACTTACATTTATTTTACTTCCATTTCGTACTCTTAAACAGTCCGGCTATAGCCGTAACTAAGAACGACGTAACCGGCCATTCCCGTTCCGTGAGAAAGGCACAATTTGAACAAGCCGTAATTAGCGAGTGGGGCATTAAATCACGGGCAGTTCCCCCCTGCCCCCCTCGCCCGGTGATCCGATCGGACCTGGAGGTCAGATCGGAACAGGTGGAATTGTAGGGTCAAGGGCTCTTAAAACGGATTTCTTGCATTTCTCGATAATGTTTCTTGTACTTTAACACGGCATGCTTTGATCTCAGATTCAGGATCTGCCTTCTGCGGTTGTAGGTTCGATTCCTACCAGAAACAAACGTTTATGTAATGAACAAAGGTGTTTGTTCTTTGTCTATGACCTCCCATCATATTTTTTTATCAAACGAAAGCTGTGGTTCTCTACTCCTAGTACAATGTAGCTTTATAATCCAAAAAATCAACTCATTTATCAACCATCACAATCAACTCTGACTAAATTAGCCAAACCTACAATTTGGTTATTAAAAAATCGTATAATATTTTTAGGGTTCCGTACCCGAAGGGTGCCAACGGGACCCTATTACTAAGCCAACGTTGTCCGTCCGTCTGTCAGCGGGCTATATCTCATGAACCGTAACAGGTAGAATTGAAATTTTCAGTGTGTGTTTCTATTGCTTACGTCGGTACGGAACCCTTCATGTGCGAATCCGACTCGCTCTTGGCCGGTTTTTAGGGTTCGCCATGAACATTTTTGTTGACTCATCAAAACCTCTAAAGGTGGGATTTTTAAGCAATATAGCGGCGCCACGTCTGTGACGTCGTGACAGAGCTTCTACGAAAGTCATTCGAGCGCAGTGTCAATGATGCGGCGAATAACGTTTTATTTCTTCACGTCACTGACGCAGCGCCACGATGCTTACTTCGAATTTTTACAATAAGAAATTCTCCGTTGTCCTCGAACCATGTTTAGCAAGAACCAAGTTCTTACAGCATAATCATCATCATCATCGATTCAGCCTGGTATCTCAATTCCTACAGCACAATACGGAGACAAAACCAAAAATAGTAAATTTAGATAAATCGCGTAAAAAATCAATATTATAAATTACATACTTACTACTTACAATTACTTACAATGGAAATTGACCATGCTAATGACCGAGCAATTTTCAATACTGACTGCAGATTAAATCCGGGGCTTTTGCTGGAACGGAACCCTCAGGGTGCGATTCCTACTCGCACTTGTCAAGTTTTTTCGGTGTTAAAACTTAAAACACCTTTTTTAGTTTTTTAAATATCTAAACATATAAAACTCTTTCGTTACTGACTGACTATCAATGTACAGTCCAAGAAACTTGGAGAGTTTCCTCTTCTTCTCCCTACATTATTCCTCTTATGATGTAGGGGTGCACTAAGAAAGGAATTCCCGAAATTCAACTATTGAAGGACGCAGCTAGATGAAGCTTATATCCAAAAAAGCTCAATGTGCACAAAGTTACGGGGCGTTCCACTTATTTTTTTACGTGTTTATAACCTTTTTGAACTCTTATGTTTAGTTGCGAGTTTCCGATGGTTTTTTAAAGATAGGTTCGGACTGTTTCGACGTGCAATTTATTTGCAGATGCTAAATTGAAAGATTACAAAGCAGGGGATTAGGATTACAAGCTATTAACCCTTTTTCGGCATTGGCTTTAGTTGAATTTAAGGTTTCAGGGAATATACCGTTTAGATGATTCATCTTGATAACTCTATACTTAATAATTTCCGTGAATCTCATTTAATCTCATGGGAACAGTAGAAACTGCTACTTAGTTGCTAATGTGCAAGAGGTGCGGGTTCGATTTCAGCTGCGGGAGAATTTTTTGGATGTTTTTCAAATGTACTTGTAATTTCAATCCTTGTGGCATCAGAACCCGTGTATGTGGCATGTTATTATTAATATTTAAGTTTTACGCTGTTTGTTATTAAATAGCATACCTAGTTTATTCAAAGTTGATACACAATTTTAGCCCAAGCCTATACATCTATACATATAAAAGATCTTAACCTGACTGACTGACTGATTCATCATTGCCGAGCCGAAACCGCTGAAGCTAAAAAGCTGAAATTTGCAAGGTTTTTTTATAACAGCCAAGAGCCACATACATAGTCCTGACCCCCACACTAGGATTCCCCGTGTCGTGGGTATCAGAAACAACGAGTACCATGGTACCACAACACCCAGATTCGGAAGAAATATTTACCTACAGAACATGCAAACATTTCTTCCGCAGCGGGAATCGAAAGTTTTTTTTAGATATAGAATTTCATGTAGCAAAATCTGCACATATTTCTTTACCTACTGATTTTAAATTACTGATAAAAATATATTTATCTATTTTAACTTTTGGTACATATTCACCATAAAAAATCATTCACTGAAGAGCAACAAAGGCTTTAGTTAGACAGCGTTGATGAACACTGATTACAGTGGCGTGTGGTCAGGCCTAAAAAGTGGTTAGGGTTGAAGGGCGTGGTGGTCAGATGATCAGATAGTCCTGTTTACCTGACTTAGCCTGTTTGTTTGATAAAGGTTAAAGTTACCGAAGGTTTCGTCCTTGCTGTCGAAACCACAGACCATTCTGTATTTGCATCGGACCTTACGTTTTTATCTTTCGTGTAACCTATAGATTATTACAATACATCTTAATTGTAAATTAATGCAAAAATTATACAGAAAAGAATAACAACAAAGACAGAAATTATGTTAAAGAAAGCTTCAACTATCTTCTCGCGATGATTACCTTCTACGTCTTTGAATCTATCAATATGTCAATAGAGTAATATTATACCAGTACTCTCAAACGGTGAAGGAAAACATCGTGAGGAAACCCGCAGCTTAGTCAGCTCCGCACCTATTCAGCATGTCTTTCCTGTGGACAAGGCCGAGTAAGCTGAGAGGAAGATCCCGGGCACTACAGCGTCCCGTTTGTGAAAGTAAAAGTTGCCTCCTGACGCTGTATAAATCATCTAGTATAGTAAAAGGCCTTAGTTAGTTAAGGCAGTGGCTAAGTTAAAGTGTTAAATTTTATTCTTTTAGCTAAGTTTTCATAATATTGTTGTAAATATCCGCGTACAAGGCAAGTGTAACCTTCAACCTAGCGCGCGCGCAGATAAAATCACAACGAGCCGTTTAGTCCAAAATTGTCGAAATAGAGCGCACCCCCGGTAGATGCCGTCAGGTTCCTGGTAGCGTGGGTACAGTCAGACACAATAACATGGAATTCAGGCATAAAACCTAAAAAGAAGACAATTTTCTATTGGTTTGACTTCAAACTCTTTACAACTTCAGCTATGCTAAAACTACTGATCAAGATTTATACTGCACTTAGATTCGTTCATGTTCTTTTGTTTGGTTCATCAAACTGGATTTCCTTAATCATCATCATATCAAGCCACCCCGTATCTATCCACTGTTGGTCATAGCAGGCCATTAGCTAGCAATGCGATTTACAAAGTGTTAAAATCTATTTTATCTTGAGACTTTATGAGATGCAATACTTTAAGACGTTCACGTACTTATATTATGTCATCATCATCATCATCTTCCTGCCCTCATCCCACTCTATGTGGGGTCGGCACAGCATGATCCTTGAATCATGCTGTAAGAGTTTTGGCTAAAGTGTTTTATGACCAGCCGCCTGCCTGACGTCAACCCTCCTTGGGAATACTTGCTTATTTTATCTCATCATGTTGGAGGATACTATCCCTTAGTCGACTCTTACGACATGCTCAGGGAGAGAAGCAGCTGGACGCATTCTATGTTTTTTCTTTACTCCCAGTCCAGCAGAGAAGTTTCCCAGTTCAGCAAAGAAGTTAGAAGTTTTATCTATACTTTAAATCAGTATCTTACTTCTTACTTATATTATAAATGCGAAAGTTTGTGAATTTGGATGTTTGTGCCTCAATCACGCCTAAACGGCTAAACAGATTTGAATGAAACTTGGAATATACATAGTTTATGTACTGGATTAACATATAGGCTATTTTTTATCCGGATACCACGCGAGCAAAGCCGCGGGCGGCAGCTAGTTAAATGTAAATTCAAATGATTTCATCAATTCCTCTAGGAGTCCGAGTGTCCGCGATAGGATCGGCCTAATAACGCGGTGCCTTTGTCCATTGTTTACATTGGGGTGGTACGTGGCGTCATGCCGGCCTCTTTGCGGACCTCCCTGCTGTTACTGTTAAAGACGTCGTCATTCCGGCGGCCCAGCGCGATCTACAGGGTGCTTGCTACCTCGCGTCTTTATACGTGTTGACTACTTTTGAAGAAATAGTCAAAACATCCCCAAATGTTTCCAGAACACGATAATGGTTTAAGGCATTTTAGTTAGACAACATTTTCTTTTACTTTTTTTAAGTTGAGGATTTTTTGCCGTAGTTGCATTTTTTTTATTATGTTGAATTAGCTAAAAGGAAACGGAAAGCCTAACCCCCGAATACGCAAACGCGACTCAGAGTTGAGCACGTTTCAACTCACGGTTTTTTGACAGTTTCTGATGAAAATCAGTCAAAAATCGTCATTTGAGACGTGCTCAACTTTGAGATGCGATTGAGTATTCAGGGGTTAGCCTCTTTTATTATAGGTACCTAGTAATAATTTAGTATTATTAGGAATTAAACGAAGTTACTTTAAGTCACAATTAGGATGGGTGACCGCCAGTGGCATTACGAGCAGAGCGCTTCCGTGCTTCCGAGGGCACTTTAAATTGTCGGTCCCGGCCTTTGAGTCGTTAAGCCATGACGGAGGCCTAAAAACTCCGTCACAAGAGTTGGCCACTAGCTCATACGAACTTACTCACACGCTGTAGAGCCTAAAGGGTGCGCACGCGCCGCAGTTTAGGCGGCACGTGAGTTGCGCGCTAATGACGTCGTCACCGGACATGCGCTGCGCTTTGATCCTCCGCGCTCAGGTGGCTCAGATATTCGGGAACTTCAAAGGACTCCTAATTTTCGATTATCAATCATTACAGGCCGCAAACTGTACGCTCAGGTGGCTAAAACTATCGGGATCATCAAAGGAATTCAAATTTTTGTTAGTAGGTAATCAATTAGCTTCCGCTTGCGTTAAAATGTACACTCAAGTTAAACTAGTTTGAAGGTTTCGGCACGTTTTAAACAGTCGATCCCGGCTTTTAAGTCGTTAAGCCATGACGGAGGCCTTTAGGCGGCCTTAAAACTCCGTCACTAGAGTTGGCCACTAGCTCATACGAACATACATACATTTACTATAAAAATTATGTAGAATATTGTTTTGTTCCGTTTTTCACATCAGAATCAGGCAAAAGAAGATCTCAAAAGACTTCGCTGGTTCTTTATTTTGAAGGGTAAATAAATGTTTTTTGCCTCACGACTTAGTATAAGATGTATAGCACCCTGAGGGCTGCTCCCGTGATACGCGCGATAACAACTGTAATCTGACCATCTCACTAATGTGGGAACATCCTTTGCAAGTATTTACATCAGTTGCTTTTATTACGGAACCCTAACAAAAATTAGGTAGAACTGAAACAATGATGAAAATATTAAGTGACAAAAATGGTCCAATAGTCAACATTTTGCAGTTTCAATAAATATTTTGATTAAACCTTGCCTCAGTTTTTGTTTTTCTTTTAGTTTATCATGTTTACTCTTAGAGTAAGTAGTTCCACAAATATTGTGCTTCTCGGCAAACTTCGTGCTTTGTATGAAAACCGAATTTGTCCGAATAAGCAACTAATAGTCAACTAATAATAACTGAATCAATCCTTTAAAAAAATAAGTATCTACATAATTATTGTAACATCTCTGTATTAGGTACATATCATCATCGCGTTAGTTCGTATTTCAGAAGCTAGACGTAAATTGCCGAGGCGCACAATATTTGTGGTAATACTGTACGTAGATGCTTCAAAATAGTAGATGATATTTATATCTACAAACATGACAGGAAGTATTAATTTATAGAAAAAAAATCGACTGCGTAGTATTTAGATAACGACTAATTTTTCAAAATCCGTCCAGCCGTTTCGACTACAGAGGCAGCCATAATAATAAATTGAAAATGGCTTGTTTGAATTGATTTTTTGACACTTCGTATAACCTATAACACTCTTGTCGTCGAATCCGACGACACCTCATTTATCAAAATCCGTCCAGTCGTTCAGACCACAGCTTCAGCCATAAAAATGCACATACACATTACCCACATAGGTACATACACCCCAAACACGTTACCCTCCTTCTTCGTAGTCGGTTAAAAATACCAATAAATACATACCTTCACGTCGCAAGATAACAAGACTACACAATTATAATTCGCTTGAAAAACAGACAAGTACATGATAGCACTGTGCACCTAACACCTGCCGAAGCCTGTAATTGCGCTAACCCCCGTACCAACATCGCAGCAAATCTCAACTCAATTGCTCATCATTAAAATCTAATTAGTGTTGCGTTACATGCGCAAACGCAGCCCAACCAAACACACCACTCAGCGCAAATCGCCGCTTATTACGACAATATCAATAACTGTCATTCCGACGATCATCATACTTTTGTCTCGTTTACGCGAACAACTCATAATTACAGCGTTACCGACATCTCCCTCGAACTCATTACTCTGAGCGCGCCCAGAGCAACCTCTTTCCGTTTCTTTCTCGCGAAACCTTCTAGAGCCGCGCGGAAAAACAACTATCTATCCGTCTCTTTCCCGCACGCCTCATTACGCTCGAAATAAAGTCGTTTTTCAGTTTTTACTCTCAAATTAAGCGAACTCCAATTCTAAAATGACAGTTTTAAAAGAAACTTTTTATGAAATTGGAGCGGTCGGGCTAAGGGATTCGTTAAAGCGCGAGCGCATGTTTTTTCGAACAAAAAGAAAATAAGGCTCGCGGGAAAGAGAGGCTTAGTGGCTTTTTATAGTCGTTGTCCCGATGCGGCCGCGCACGGAAGTATCGGGCCTTCAGGATCGGTCCTAATCTCATTCTAATAAAAAGCTCACGCATAAATTGACGCGTTGTCATAGACATTGACATTTTGTTTTTTTTTTTTATAATGATTGTGAGGTTGCGGCGTGTGAGGTTGTATAGGCGTTGAGTATGTGCGGCACGTGCGTTTTATCGTAGTTTTTACTGTTACGATATGACATTAATATTGTGAAGTTTAGTGTTTAAGGGTTGTTTCTTTTATTGAGTTATCATTAGAACTTGATCGGTCGAGCTGTGTGGTCGTGTTGTCTCACAATGGACTGATTTGTGTTAAAGTTTAGTGTTTCATTTTATTTTCATTCAAAATGTTTTTAAGGTGAGTTAATTATAATTTAATTTACTTTTTTGTTATTAATATTTTCATCAATTTTCTAGCGTCGTAAACTTTTTTCTTTAATTTACGGAATATTTATTAGGTAGATACGTTAGTAGCTAACTCTACGTAAGTATACAAATGTACATTTAAATTAAAAAAATAACTGTTACTGTTGAATTCTATAACTGAAAACTCTTAGAGCTTTAAGCGTTAGAGCTTTTCAGAACCGATTTTTGTAAATTTAAGACTTTTTAACACTTTTTCTTCTTCTATTACTTTTTAATACATAACCAATCGCCATACTAATCAATAATAACAATTCATTAGATTATAACGACAAGAGTCAAATCTATATACCAGTACTCTTAAAGGGTGAAGGAAAACATAGTGAGGGTATATGAAGATATATGCCAAGAGCACGAAAAGAGCCTTTGGAGCGCACTTTAAATCCTTTAACCACACTGGTTCCACTAAATAGATAGATATATGACACGAGTCCACCAAATATTGTAGGTTTAACAAAACAAATAGTTAATTTATTTTCGCAAACAAGTCAAAAACTATCCTGCCACTCAGCTGATTCAAATTTCAAATACCTGAATAAGTAGATAAGGTTACCAAAGTATTAAAGGAAGACCATTTTTAGGGTTCCGTACCGGAAGGATGCCATCGGAACCCTATTACTAAACCTCCGTCTGTCAGTAGGTTGTATCTCATAAACGGTAATAGGTACAGAGTTGAAATTTCCACAGAGTGTATTGCAGGCCCCCATATAAAAATCTTTTTTTTTTGTTACCATCAAAGTACATAGGGTAAAAGTTATGATAAAAAGAACACGTACGATTGTACTGAACCCTTCGTGTGCGAATTCAAATCGCACTTGACCGGTTTTCATTTAATACTTTCATCATCTTCCTGCCCTTATCCCACTCTATGTGGGGTCGGCACAGGATGATCCTTGGATCATGCTGTAAGAGTTTTGGCTAAGGTGTTTTATGACCGGCCGCCTGCCTGACGTCAACCCTTCTTGGGAATACTTGCTTATTGTGTCTCATCATGTTGGAGGATACTATCCCTTAGCCGACTTTTACGACATGCACGGGGAGAGAAGCAGCTGGACGCATTCTATGTTTTTCTTTACTCCCAGTCCAGCAGAGAAGTAATACTTTAGCTGTCAATAAATAACTGTCAACAACTACAGATCACTAAAATAAAACGCCTGTCATCGCTTAAGTACTACTACTAAATAATAGCTTGATTTACAATAATATAAAGTCATGTTTATTCTAAACTAGGTATATTATGGTCATTTTTCATAATAATAAGTAATGTAACTAAAAAGAGTTTCAGAAATCTGTGACCAATGTGCTAACCATTGCAGGCACTAAAAACGCGCAATATTTTTTTAAATAAACAAACAATTATCAACTGTCAACTGTATAAGTTTGTTATAAAGTCATGTTTTACACATAGTACTCGTAGCATAGTTACATTATATAACCAACCTTGTAAGATCATTGAGTGCGTAGGTTCTACGTAGCTGTTTCATGATTCTAAAATACTAATTTTAGTTCAATATATATCTATAAAAAGATCTGTGTATATCGACAAGTAGGTTGTCACGATTTTGGCATGAAGTATCTTGGTTCACGAAATTCAGGCTGTAGTCCATGTATGAACTGAAATAAAACAAACTATCAAAAGTTTTCCCCAAAAATTAAATTGTGGAAATTTTATTAGTAACCTTTTTAATGTCGGTTACTATAACATTTTAGTTTAAGTTTATAAGTAAACACGGCAAACTAAATTTGATTAATAAAGTTCAAACACAGTTTTTTAAAGACTTTCTTCTTCTAGTGTAAATATTATATATTTAAATAAATATTTGTGGACATTTCACACAGCGCCATCTAGCCCCAAATTAAGCAAAGCTTGTACTATGAGAATCAAATGGCTGATACAATACTTATATACGTTTTTTTTTGTAAATACATACTTATAATACATAATTGCTTCAACACCCAGAGCCGGAAGAAATATTTGCAGAACATACAAACATTTCTCCCGTAGCGGGAATCGAACCCGCGCCTCTTGCTTCTCAGGTCATTAATAAAATATCGCAATACTATCAAATTGTGTACTACTTCGGCAGCGTTTTTATTCATTTTCTGTTTCTTAATTCCCTGAAAATCTGGCTCCATTAATAAAAATCAGAACCAAAAGCATCTACAGACTCATCATCATCATCTTCCTGCCCTTATCCCACTCTATATGGGGTTGGCACAGCATAAACTTGGATCATGCTGTAAGAGTTTTGGCTAAGGTGTTTTATGACCGGCCGCCTGCCTGACGTCAACCCTCCTTGGGAATACTTGCTTATTGTAAATCTCATCATCTTCAAAAGCATCTACAGCCTACGGACTCAAATAGTAATCACGATCATTTATCCAAACCCTAATGTATTACGTATTACAGAAGAATTTTAACGCTTCAAACGTAGGAATCACCGTGAAATGGAACGTGGAACGCTAGTATGAACGGAATGTCGGTTTTGTGGCCGTGCTCATTGCATTCTCAATTATTTAGGGGTAAAAACTGTGCTTTGACGAACATTTATTTCGTAAACATTTTTGGAAACTCAGATAGGCAGGATTTATAGAAATTCAACCCTTAAAGGGGCGGAAATTGGTGAAAACGTTTGTATGCGACATTTTAACACGGAGTGCCACTTACTTGAAACATCGTTTGGACATTTAAAGTACAAAATAATTGGACACAGGTTTTAGTTTTTTTTCTAAACAACTCTCAAAAAAGGGCAAAATGGGATGTCAAAGGTTACACCACGCAAGTGAATCGGTGCAGGTAAGCTAGTTTATTATAAAAAGATTTAAACATCAAAGTATGAAATTACAGTAGCAACTACACAAACATTGATTTACCTTTACAAACTTTGATTTCCTAATAAATTGCTCTCGATTCAATTTCTCACGGATAATTTTAAATCATCAATCGATTAACACCTTCACTGCCCAATTAAATCAAAATCAATAACCGCAATCATTCAACCGCAAAAAACAAACATTCAATAAAAAATGTGTCATTCAAAAAACTGTAGGAAGTGTCTTTCCGTCCCGTTTGAATGATAACGCGTGTCGGCGTATGTTAACATGCGCCTGCGCAGTGCGCACCCGTGCCGCCGTCGTCGGCCCTTTCATCTCCCGGGCAGTCCTTTAAAGCCTTTTTTTCGTTTGACTGATTAGATTTTTTTCGATCGTTAGCCTTTATTGTGGGAACGATGGTGATGGGTACTTTGTTATTAATTTGATTGAATTGTATTGAGTGATTGTTTGTTTTGGAGTTTATGATTGGGGAAAGAGTCTTGAGTAGATGTTTGTAGATGACTTTTTGTATTTGTCTTATGTGTTATCTATACTTATGAAATGAAGCTAAAACGTTATTTAGATTTCTGTGATATTCATAATTAGTTAGGAAATAATAGAATACTAGTCAATTAAGTGAATCTTCAAAAAATAATGTGTTATGATTTTACCATAACTTAATCATTCAGTTTAGCAACATGCGTCATAGCTGATTGAAACATGTACCTTTTAGATTGCAACGATAAAAATCATGATTGTAACTTAGTCGAAGTTATTCTTCGTGGAAATACCATAACTATTAAAACACGAATAAAATAATATTGTAATTAATAAGCAATATCCGGCCACTTCCCACTAAAGCGGTGCAAATAGGCGCGCGGCGTTAAAACAGAGATCGTTATGTTAATTCTACAAACGCCGCCGCAGCTGTCCGGAACCCTGCATCCGCGCATTGTTTAAATCCTAGAAAACATTCGCTTAAACGCTTAGAAATGGGGAAGTTGATGGGAGCGAATGCTTAATAGTTTTCCCTGTACGGGAAAAAGGTTGAGACGATGGACAGTTAATTGATTGATTTGTTCAAGCAATTGCTTTTCTTTTTTTATGCAGGGTTCGTTCTTTAATCCTGAGATAAAACCGCGATCATGGGTGGCATTAGGTAGTTTTTTTTTTAAATGAGTATGCCCGTTCTTAGTTCAACGCAAGGCCTTTATATTTTTACAACACCGAAAACCTACTAAGTGAAATTGCAGATTTTCGGCATTACAAAAATAAATTATTATGAAACACTAAAGAATAGGGTCCTAATTTTAGGGAGACACAGTAAAATTCAAATAGAAAAATATTTCAAAAACTGACAATATCAATAGCAGTTTTTTGACTGTTTTACCTACTGTAATAAAGACGTCTGTTACCAGAAAATCGAGTCCCATTGGCTTTAGATTACAACATCCTATTCGTTTAACATTTCAATTATTATTATCTTCTCTCCCAAAAAAATACTATTTTGTCTGAAAGTAATGAATGACTAGTAAAAATAAATAAGTCAATAACCGGCAACCATTTCAGGTTCTTAAGAAAATAAGTACATATATTGATACCTACTTCGTTCAACAGATTTGAGCCAACCAAGTCAACGAAGGGCGCGAGCAAGATGCGCCGCGACTTGATCAACGCGGAGATATCGAACCTGCGCGACCTGCTGCCGCTGCCACCGTCCACCCGGCAGCGACTCTCGCAGCTGCAGCTCATGGCGCTCGTCTGCGTCTACGTCAGGAAGATGAACTACTTCCAACAAGGTGCGTTACTCACCAACCTCGAACCTGCGCGACCTGCTGCCGCTGCCGCCGTCCACCCGGCAGTAACTCTCGCAGCTGCAGCTCATGGCGCTCGTCTGCGTCTACGTCAGGAAGATGAACTACTTTCAACTGATTTAAGGCTCATTCATGTATCACGTGTGACGTTCTTCCATTTTTAAGCTGCTTTAGTCATCGGATAGCGGTCATCATCCAAGTCTGCGATTTACAGTTTTAAAGTTAAAACAGCCAGAAGGTAAAACAACAGAACAGTATATTAGGAGGTATACTTCCTCTGTATCAGTTAAAAATAGGCACAAAATACACATTAGTTGCATTTGCTACTATTTTTCAGTTGTTTCAAACCACATTCCATAAACGTGTAAAGTGCACTTGGCACTGAACTAAAACCGAAACACAAAGTCTGTTTCACTTGTATATTTTTAGTTTTCCGGCCCCATAACAAAATAATAAACTTGGAACTTAGACTATAGATATTGAAATGTTTTATTTTCCTATAAAAGTTGCAGATATGTTTTTACTAGCAATATTTTCTACTTACATAAGCTAAAATATTTTTACGTTCCGCAGAAAGCTTTTACCCACTCATTTCTTGTTAGAACTCCTTCGGAACTTTCAGAAAATTATATTAAAGTAAAAATTCCTACATCTACCAACCTATTATCATATATGACAGCTATGCATAATGTAAATCCTTTTCACATTGACAGTTTTTTTTTATTATTTTGCTTTATTTAATGCATGTTTTTAAAATACCGTTCTCACGGACGGCAAGACAAAAAAAAGACAAAAAGTTGCACTGCGCATGTCAAACGGCTAACTTCACGAATGCCCGAAAGGCACGAAAGGCACAAGGTAGAGAACGGTCAACGGATCTACCGTTGACCGTTCTCTACCTTGTGCCTTTACACACAAACACATCACTTTTCACATAAAGTTGTGTAGGTAATCTGCTCCGAAATCTATGTAAATACATTACATTATGTACTCGTCTTTCACCCATCTTCATTTCCGTGTTTTCCGTCGTGATTCCCATGCTCCAAATCTTTGTCAAACCCATCACGTCACATCCCTTATCAAAAATCTCGCTCTCGTATTTCCAAAACATCTCAAGAACAGCTCACCTTCAGTCACGAAAAGGCGTATTAAGACGTTTAAAATGCATTTAGTTCGCTATCTTATCTCTACTTGCTATTACTTCACCCATAACTCGGTCTTTCTTTCTGTTTTAGTGTTTAAGAGTCACGACTTCAGCTATCAGTATCAAGAACAAGCGAGCCCCACACCTAATATCGGATTTTCTAAGGTGAGTATATTTTTCAAGTTTATGACTGCGCTGCGGTGCCGGTGAGCTATGAAGACTATTTTGGCAGTAACGACCTAACATTTATATGAATAAAATAACTCAGGCGACTCCTTAAGCATTAACGGGAGAGAGCAGGGTAGAATAAGATGGGCACCTACTGCCCGTCTCTAGTTAAATATCTCTGAAATAGTTTTTATCGTTGACATTTCACACAACGCCATCTTATTATATTACTACAACATCCAGACCCGGAAGAAATATTTGTAGAACAAACAAACATTTCTAGCGGGAATCGAATCCGCGCCTCTTGCGTATTAGCCGAGCACTCACCCGCCACGCCACCAAGGTCGTCGTAAATGCTTTTTTTATACTAAACTTCGAAACATCGAATGAAAGGCATATATAAATAAAAAAGCATATACGCTTCCATAGAAAAAATAACAAAGGACTAAAAAGCATTTTACCTAATAAGTGCTTTTCCATTTGAAAGTAATGAAATTCTTGCTCGTTGTCCAATAAATGCCTTTAGAAAGAGTCATTTGTTATTTATTTATTGTTCTTTATAACCTCAGAACTGAACTTTAAATCCTTCAAAAGTTACTTCATAGGTTACCGGCACTCTACAGGCAAACCATAAAAATATATACTGACAGTTACATTGTTTTTCAGGCAATGAATGGTTTTATGATGATGATGACACAGAACGGGAAACTACTGTATATTTCGGAAAATGCGGCGGAATACTTAGGACACTCTATGGTAGGTTTGATTCCTTCAAAAATCCACATTTTATCGTAAAATTCCTTCTACGAAACTTCCTTCCTAGAAAAACGTCTTCCATAGTTTTGCATAGCATTGTGTAATCTTTCCAATTATTTTTAAACATACATATTATCACGCCTGTATCCCTAATGAGGTGGGCAGAGCCACAAGAGAAAATAAAACTTGCAGCCACTTCTGATTTAGTTCTAAGCTAGATATGGTGAACCAAGGTGACGGTTAAATATCTATCTATGTAACTAGTCACTAGTTCTTTCGAATCAGTGTGGTGAAAGGCTCCTTTCGTACACCTGACACATGTTTTAAAAAAATTCAATACAAAAGATACTTATATTTTGTGTTTGTAAACCCAACTGTAATATTTGGATGAAACTTAAAGTTACATATTTTGTGGTCTTATTCAATTTAATTTAAAAAAAAATCCATACAGGCTATTTTTTATTCATGAGCGAAAATGCGGGCGGAAGCTAGTAAGCCCTAAAAAGAACTTTTATTTTAGGAGGATTTACTAATCCATGGAGACAGTGTTTACGACATAATAGACAGACAAGACCACCAAACGGTTCAGATGGAGCTGAACAGAGGCAACGGCGAGACTGAAAACATACCAAAGAATAGGCATTTCTTCTGCAGAATGAATGTTTCAAGAAACGCCAGGAGGCAGATGAGATTTGGAGACCAAAAAGTAGGTTTTCTGACACATTTTAACATATCCCTGAAAACCCCTAGACTTACCCCCGAATACTCAAACGCATCTCAGAGTTGAGCACGTCTCAAGTGACGAGATTTTGACAGATTTTCAACAAAAACTGTCAAAAAACCGTGACTTGAGACGTGGTTAACTCTGAGTCGCGTTTGAGTATTCAGGGGTGAATCTCGCTGTGATCTAACAAGTCCCCTATTCCAGGTAGTTCTTGTAAGAGGGCACTACGTATCGTATCTGCCTCTCTGCAGTCGCAATGAGCCAGTATTCCTGGCACAGTGCACCCCCCTCGCCATGCCCGAGACCCGCGAGTGCGTCGTGCACGGCGCCACCAACGTCTTCACCACCGTGCACGCCATGGACATGAAGATACTGCATATCGACGCTAAGTAAGTACCATACGTGCCACCTGTAGCCAGTATTCTTGAGTATTCCTATATCCTTCACCACCGTGCACGCCATGGACATGAAGATACTGCATATCGACGCTAAGTAAGTACCATACGTGCCACCTGTAGCCAGTATTCCTGAGTATTCCTATATCCTTCACCACCGTGCACGCCATGGACATGAAGATACTGCATATCGACGCTAAGTAAGTACCATACGTGCCACCTGTAGCCAGCATTCCTGAGTATTCCTATATCCTTCAGCACCGTGCACGCCATGTACATGAAAATTGTACATATTGACGCTAAGTAAGTACCGTACGTGCCTCGTAGCCAGTATTCCTGAGTATTCCTGTATCCTTTACAGCCGTGCACGCCATGTACATGAAGGTTCTGCATACTAATGCTAGGTTATGCTGCAAACTGTAATTAGTTTAACTCCTTCATATGTATAAGCTACTAAGGAAATGTAACAAGGGTTGGGCAGCAATCTGCCAAGCGTGGTGACTATGACAACCACCTCAGTATGATATTGGGGTGGCCTATGTCCTTCAGTTAATTCTATATAGATTGATGATGATGATTAAATCTATTTCTATTTGGCTCTATTACACCTATCGAGTACAGCAGCGAAACAGCAAGGCCATACTAGGCAGGGAAAGATGGGTGGAAATAGCATAAACTTTTCCCAGTAATTTTTGTAAGTTTTAATTAAAGGTTCATATTCTTGACTGGACACGAATTAAGATAATAAATAATCGGTAGGTAGGTGGTAGGATATACTATCAAATATTAGACGGTATAATAAATAACAGATGTGTAAAAACGTATGCCACACGAAAAAATAATATTACATTCTAGTAATAACCAAAACATTATTTAGACATCATCCAATAACGGCGTTTTAATTAAACTTCAGACTAAGATTAATTGATAAATGATCTTAAAAGGTCCAAAGTGTAACGAGCTTACTAAATTCTAATTAATTTGTAGCAAACTTTATGAAATTACATTTTCTAAAACTAGTTTGGAGATTAATATCTTTTTAAATAGATACATCGTGTTTTTGCCGAGATCTTAAGAGTCTTTCTGAATAATTCTTAATGTCATATTTTAGTAAAACTTCAGATTATCTCAGATTTATTTACCTAGTGATCTTCAATTTAAGACCTTTTTATTTCTCGTTTAACCCTTCTAAATTTAGTTCTTTTATCTGTTCTGAGGCCTAAGAAAAGATGGATGAAAGAGGACATGCGTGTGGAAGGAGTGAGTACTGAGATGATGAGTGCTAGGAGAAAATGGAAGACGAAAACATACATGTTGAGCCGAGCCCACCAATTGAGACACATATTTACATACATACTAAATGGACAAGGGCAGGAAAATAATGATGATGATCTATTCTGAGGCTCTGTACAAGTTTAAATACATATTTATTAACTACCATCGCTCATAGGGAAATCCCTTGGTAGAAACTGAAAGCTGAAAGTATAATAATTTTCAGAACAACTAAAGCCAATCTTAATTGATGATTTATACAGCGCCCGGAAGCAGCTTTTTCCTTAAAGTACCTGGGACGATTTTATTAGCCTCTTCGAATAATAGATTGTATTGACCTTGCTAAGTAGATATATCTCACTATCCATAAACAAAATTGACACCGTATTTAACTTCCCCACATTTATCTCATATCTTTTAGCAGATACTATTTTATGCATGCGTAGTCTACTCTAGCCTATAAATAATTTATCTAGGTTTCTCGCTTTCCTTAAGTTATCTATGCAGCGAGACAATTTATAGAAGGTTTTTGGTGTAGCTTACTTGGTCAGATCATTCAGCAGTGATTTAATAAAACTGGTCAAGTGCGAGTCAAATTCGCACACGAAGGGATCTGGACCATCGTACATGAACATCAATGTTTCTTTTATGGGGCCACCTTTTGTTTTATATTATTTTTATTATTTGTTGTTATAGCGGCAATAGAAGTCTGTGAAAATGTTAACTCTCTACTTGTTACCTACGGTTCGTGAGATATAGCCCGCTGACAGACGGGCAGTCGGACAGCGGAGGCTTAGTAATAGGGTCCCGATGGCACCCATCGAGTACGGAACCCTACAAACGGTGACCGTTTAGTCATCTCTAATTGATCATGGTCTTCTGTAAAGATTGGCTAGTCTGAACGGATGGGATAATACTCCATTTAAATGGACATTAACGTATTGTATAGTGTAGTATAGTATTAATAGGCGAGAAAGTGGGATAACATTCGTGTAGAATTTTTTTGTAATCTGTTGGTTCCACAATCGTCTAGTATTTTTTTTTTTTTGTTTGAAATGATTTTATTATTAAATGGAGATAGTAAGCTTACAGAAAAAACCCAAAACGCTTAACTACCATAAGTTAAATGGAGACGTTTTTGTAGTGGGGCGGTCCATGAACTCCGTCATAATGATATTAAAATACTTTTCTTGTTGCAGTGGCGAATGGTATCTAGGATGGAAAAAAACTGAACTAGCTGATGTATCGTGGTATCAACTAATACATTGGGACAGTTTACGGGAAGCCCAAAGTAAACATAGATTAAGTGAGTATTATTCAAGTCTATTAATATCTATTGTTTTTATATACAAAAGGCTTCTTCAATTAAAAAAATTATAGCTTCTATAACTCTCTAACTATAGTTATTTATCATCGTAGCACACGTTACTACGTATATTCCAAGAATCATTGAACCATTGAACTCACAAAGTGCACTCGCATATAAAGTTCTCCAGTAACATTTTCCTTTTATTTCAGTAACACAATCAGAGCAGGACAAGTGCTGCATCCTCCTTATGAGACTCCAGCAGAGAAGCGGCCAGTTCCTCTGGATCCACGTGGTTTTGCAAGTGAAGGACGCGGCGGACACTCCTAGGCAATTCATAGTCGCTACTAACCAGGTTTTGAGGTAATTTACCACAACATGCTAAAAGTCGACTAAGGAGTAGTATCCAACATGTTGGATCTATATGGGCGATGGGCTGATCACCTGCCACCATGGTTCACCATATCCATCTTGGGACTCTTGGATCAGGAGTGGCTATAATTTTTCTTATGATCTAAGGCTGTATAGAACAAAACCTAGTGAACTTTGGTCCATCAGGTGCATCAGATTGTATTCGCCGGTTGTCAATGAATGGAAGCGTAAAATCGTTCTTCCTGGAAGATTGAGTAGACCTATCTCCATCAGTGGGCTTCTATAGGCTGATTATGATGAGACGCTAATAGGGCTTGTGTAGTAAATTATTTTGCATCCCACTAGGTATTGTTTTACGATATGAAACAGACCAAACTACATTTCTGGGAGATTAATTTTTTTACTGAATGTTACTTTTTTATTAAATGTTACCTGTTGTAGTATGTATTTACAATGTATTATAAGTATGTATTTACAAAAAAGTATATAAGTATTCTATCAGCCATTTGGTTCTCATAATACAAGTTTTGCCGAGTTTGGGCTTAATGGTGCTGTGTAATATGTCCTTAAATATTTATTAATATAAATTAAAAACCTTTCACTGTCTAGGTCAGGCGCATTCTAGAGATATATCGCGGTATCTCAGAATTGTATCTCAATATCGCATACTATTTATTATGTGTAAAATTATAATGTTCCTTCAAAAATACCCACTCCATACTTTTTCTCCAACAGCGAAGAGGAAGCTCAAATTATGCTGGCCAACTCCTGGCTCTACCAATATTACGGCTACCAGAACCAGCCCTGTGGCATGCTTGACCCTCGCTGCCAGAAGTTCTTCCGCCGCGACCAGTGTTACCAGGACCCTTACCAGGAATACTATGTAGAGAACCAGGAGGTCGACTACACTGGTTACCACGTATCGACCTATGTGCAGAAGGATGAATATGGCTGTGAGAGAGTGTACACCGATCGAGGGCCGGTTGATTATTCTACGCATTCTCCGGGTTCTACTATTAGTGAAGAAAGGTAAGTTTGCGAAATTGTCTGTCCCTCAAACTGACTCTGTGTAGAACTGTGTATTTAACAGCTTTTACTTTGATCACGTAAGAAACGTCATTTGATGAATTAATTGAATTGATAAACACACAAGTTGCGAAAACTAAGTCTTTATTTCTTCACGTAATGTTTCTGCAAAATCAATTCACTCAATTTAAATGCATCCACATTTACATACAATTCACACAATTACCTGACTAAATTGGTCTCAAAAAACAAACATACGACAAGGTCGGCTCGTTTGTATACGTCACGTCTCCTTCACAAGAATATAAATATCTAAATAAATATCAAGTGTGAGTGTGACTTGCGCTCTTTGGGTTCCGTGCAAATAATATTTATTTCTCTCGCCGTTTTAACTGAATTATTCAATATGCGTATTGCGTACCTATCTTAGCGGGGAGATTTACAGTCCCTTTAAGGTACTTGCGTTAAAGTTTGAAAAGGGAAAATGTATTAACGATTGGCTTCCGTCCACGGATTCGCGCACGTGATATCCGGTTAAAAATATATTTAAGTTTCATCTAAATAACTGATAAAAGCCTCACTAACCTAACCTAAGCTAACATTTACATTTTATATTAGTGAGAAGCCTACGCAAACATGGTTTTAAAATTATTTTGTTAGTTACAGAACCCTAACAAGAAAACCATCGCACTGCCTGTTCGTCCGTAATTTGACACCTTTCATTACCATATTTATTGTGGACTTATTCGAACAACAACAACTTAGCATTACCATCCTCCTTAGTACCTTGTAATAAGGTTTAAATTCCAATAGCTTTGTAAGATTTGGATTTTAGTGGTGTTAACCAAATACGAATTGGGTTGCTCAAAAAGGGTCTAAGTATAATAGTTTATTTCGAACTTCGAATGTATTGAGTATGACAGATGACCTTTCCGCTAAGTACTAAATCAAAATTACGAGTATGAAGGGTTTAAAGGTTTAAATACAAGACTCGAACAGACAAACAATTGAAGCATGTTATTATTAGTGATTCAGTGTAAAATTCAGATTTAATCGATGAAAATGTATAAAACCAATCATCTCAATTTCAGGATCTTTGTAGAGCATAAGCTTTGGAATTTATTTTCCTGAATACCAAATTATAATCCTTTTTATTAGGTATCTAGGTTAATGTTAAAAAGTGAATAATTTTGATGTTTCACGTTTGTGGAACCTCAATAACATTTCAGGCGAGTGCCCGGCGTAGGTGTGGGTTCGATTCCCGCGTGGCGAGATACGTGTGCATGTTTAATTGTTCAGTGAATCAGCAGGGAGTAAAACATGACACCTGAACAAAACAAAAGAAAATCCATTGTGTACAACAGTATCCATTCGCAAACATTTTCTTGCGGGTTCATTTTTACATGACACGAATTATACCTTCCTATGGTACATTTCCCCAGGTCTCCCCACCACTACGAAGCCGACGTGGTAAACAATATGTATATGTACCAGCATGGCAAACGAGAGTACTACGAGCAGTACCCTCGCCCAGCGAGCTACCATGTACAGGATCCTTGCGCCAGCACTGCTATTGAAAGTAAGTCTTATCTTTTTTGTCCAAGAGGGGCAACCGTTAGATCTGTGTTAGCTTAGCGTTGAAAGTTGGAGTACACCAACTTTTGGCAAGCGGGATTACTATGAGCAGTTCCCTCGTCCAGCGAGCTACCTTGTACAGGATCCTTGCGCCAGCACTGCTGTTGAAAGTAAGTCTTATCTTAAGGTTAAGGGTCTTCTTATTTCTAAGGGGATAGCCGTTAGATCCGTGTTGGCCTAGTCTTCCCAACTTTCGATCAGAAGGTCGTGGGTTCCAATTCAAACGGTGTTCCTACGAATTTATCGTCTAAAAAAATAGTTGAAAAAAAACGTCATAAGGAAACTTGCAGCTTATTTCTCCGCGCGTAATGATCACTTCTTTCCAGTGGATTAGAACGATTAAGCTGGATGGTACATGGTACTACAAGTGCTCGGCAAACCTACTCCATTTAAAATCTTCGCTGACATTACAAACCCATTGTAGTAGATGCTAAAATCCTAAGAGCAGTACGTTCAGCAACAACACAAGCCTTTAGCATATGCTCTGTAATTTTTTGTGACGGTCTGTGACGGCCCAATTATGGCACAGTAAACGGTTAACCTAAATCCTTCCATTGTCCTCAGGTCTAGAGTACCCCAGTGCGAAGCGAACTCGGCTGGACGAGACGGATGGAATGGACCGGTGGAACCCCAGCCCGCCCTGGTCCGACACCACCCTGAAACCAGACTTCTCGCAGCGGTTCGCGCATATGGTGCCCTTACCACCTGCTGATAGGGCTATGGTCACTTAGTTATGGTATTAAGATAGGTTAAGATTAGATTTTTGTGTAAGGCTCAATACAGAGGAGTGGAACAAAGGAAGGGAGGATTGCCCTGACGTGGTATACTAGGATCAAGTTGAATTAACGAGAATGTAATATTTTTTTGAACTATTTCAAATAGGGGTTGATAGCAAAAAACGTATTTCAGCTATTTCTATCGACTTTTGCGTAAGGCCATGGCTATACTGGCGGTTCTCACGAGCTTCCCGCGGCGGGAGAACCCGCTCATATAGCATAGCCTTTACATTATACTTTTTTCCATTCTACTTCTTTCTTAAAGTTTTATTTATTTTTGCAAATAAAAATATTCAAGTAGAATTGTTACTTAAAAATCAAATCAAGATTGTTTATGATGAAGTATGCAATATTTTAGATAAAGTAATAAAACAAAGAGTTGTGAATTTTTCTTCCTAATTCTATGCATTTATAAAATTGTTGATAAGCTATGATTCAAGTTACAGGCTTGGAAGCTCAAGTTTAAGAATTTACAGTATTTTATTATAATTTAATACATAGCTTAGATTTAAATACCTAGTAACTTAAGTAATGGAACAATTCCGTCCAAATATTAAGTGCATTGCATTCCAAAGGAATAGTTTTTATATTTTGTAAATATATTTCTGTATTTAATGTTTATGAGTCTATTTTGTAAATAATGCTGTAATTTTAATGTATTTTACATAATAATTAGTTAATTTGCAATAAACTGAAGTAAATTATTCGTGGTTTTATTTTGACCATGCACAACCATTTCTTAACTTTTTTAGGGCTCCGTACACGAAAAGTGTCAACGGGACCCTATTATTAAGCCTTTGCTGTCCGTCCGTCCGTTTGTCAGCTAGCTAAGATAAAATTTTCAGTGCGTATATTTATTGCCGCTATAACAGCAAATAGGTAATAAAGATAAAAGGGAGCCCCATACAAGAAATATTTATGTACATGTACGATGGTACGGAAACCTTCGTTTGCGAATTCGACTCGCGCTTGACCGGTTTTTCTTAGGGTTCCAAAATAATATGGTGAAACGGAACCTTACGAAACCAATTCGTCCGTTCAGCAAGAAGTCAGGTACAACCGCGACATTGTCCGCATTGATATATTTTCATGCAAACCTTAAGAGGAATATATATTCCCTCCAAATTCATGCTTCTAGGATTATGTAGGCTCTGCGTCAATCGGTCAGTTAGTAAAGTAATAGTATATTTAAATCTTATTAGTACACTCCTTTACAAGTAAAGAAAAAAGGCAACGCCTCTGACGTTGCAGGTGTCCGTGGGCGGCGGTGATCACCTACCATCAAGTGAGCCGCTTGCTCGTTTGCCCCCTCTTCCATTAAAAAATCTCAGACCAAATAAAAAGAAAAGACGGCGCGCCGCGAATAACAAAAGTGAAGCCACACAAAACCGTGCTCCCGGTTTAAAAGGTTGATGTGTGTGCTCACGCACACACCTACACTAAAACCATGCTCATCGCTCTCGAGTCGTCGTCTAGTAAACTTAAAATTTTAAAATATAATTATGCCTTCCTGTGTAGTGAAAACTTGTAAAAACAGCAGCAAATCACATAAAAAGTCTCACGGAACCACTTTTCACTAGTAAGTAGGTACTTCGAATAACATCGTTTCTTAAATATTATACTATGAATTTTAGGTTACTTGGAACACAAAACCTGAAGCCCTAGGCACACACATAGATAAAAAGGTGGCTTCACTTTTGTTGTTCGCGGCGCAGCGTCTTTTCTCTTTATTTGGTCTGAGAAAAAAATGAACAATAATTTCATTTTCGTTGTAAAACGTTTTGATATAATATTATCCGCAGAATATTGGATAAAGTATATTAAATTACTAAGGCTATTGCTAAGCTAACTAAAAATACCTAACATCGCTCAAGGGTCATCGTCCTGAGGCAAATGCAGCTTCTCTGACGTCAGTGTAACTCATTACAAGACATGTAAATGACACATTACGATGTAAGTTTCATTACATAACAGTATCACACCGGTACAGTGCTGCACACTTTACTGATCCGCATATAGCAGTCGACGTGATTTCCTTTTTTCCTCATGAGAAGAGCGGAATACTCGTACGGTTCTCGACCGTACGAGTATTCCGCTTTTCTCAGTTGTATAATATTTTTCGTGTCACATAACATTCATCAATAATTAGATTATCAACACAATTCTCTCAACATTAAATAGTCCACCAAATGCCAAATAGTGAATTTATTAATAGTAGACCGATTCTGTGGTTGTTTTTTCTCGATGAATTTTGTATCGATATGATCAAATATCTATATTGTATTTATTTAAAAGGTTGGTTCCGTTATTATTTTAATACATAGTTGCGTATTCGGGCAAATTCTGTTTTGATACAAAGTATGTTGCCGACGTGCACAATATTTGTGGTACTATGGACACCATTATGACTACCGTTAGTTTATAAAGTTACCACTGCAACACAGAACCCTTAAAGTATGTTTGACTGCATCATCACACCGGTACTAATAAGGATCAAGAGATGCAAAGTAATACGCGACAAGGGCATCCATACAAATTAAACTAAATTAACTTGTGCGAATGTCTTTAATGGCACACATTAGCCACAAATACAATTGAATAAGTTTCACGAATCATATTTAAATGTTTAATGTTTAGGGCTGTTGAAAAAGCCGGAAATAAGGTTTTTTTTATATTTTTTGCGCTTTGTTACCTGATACAAAATAATGGACTTACAAAACCTATAAACTTACAGCATACGAGTCTGATTTTATTTTTGACTCTGAAAAAAAAAAAAGCTTGTTTGTTGTTAGTTTTCATAAGAGATTATTATTATTTTACTCATTGCATAAAAAAATACCAGAAAAACCGTATGATACAAAGGCACAAAAAAATCGATAAACACTTTTTCCGGTTTTTCCGATGTTCACGAAACATCCTTAAACTTAGTATTTACATTACGAAACAACCATAGACGTCTTAATACACTAGCTGTCCATTCTAGGAAAAGCCCTGTGGAGGTTCGCAGCCGCTTCTGAAGGGTGTGGGAGAGGAAGGCTCGGAGAGGGGAGGAAGGTCTAATTACGTTGGTGGCGCTACGGCTGTCAATCAGGGCAAAGCTAGCCCGATTTGTTGGGGACAAGTGACAGGCGATATACCAGAGACCTTTCTATTAGAGCGAGAATTATGCGCATTAAATGAGCACTGGTATTAAAAAATAAAAAGCCCCACAGGTCTTGCAGCTGTAGAATGCAATGGATTCACGTGGGGTCTCATGCTTGATTGAGCTTTCGGTAAGTGTTTTGGACGTCTAATTAACTTGACAAATGATGATAGGATGAAATTTCATTATCTGATTAGCATTGATTGATACCAATTTTTTTCGTATTTTAAAAGAATAATCCTAGACAAATATTGTAGCTTTTTTTAGTTACTACTTATTTTATTTTCTGTGTTATTTTAATTGAATTGTTTGTATGTATATCACCTTGTATGAGCCAATGTTGCTAGAAATAAAAGGATATTATTTTATTTAAAATCTTTTTGTTCGTTTAATTTTTAATTAGTAATAATATATTTGTAATAAATAGTTTTTATATCTATGAACAGCAATTTTACAGTTTAGGTACCTATGTAAATGGAATAATAAAATAAAATAAACGAGAAAACGCTGTTGCCTTACAGCTTGATCAAAAAGCTGTAGTAAAACTTCAATCAATTGTTATTTCAGCGATGTGCACCTGCAAGTACGATGCATTATTGATGGCTGTACTACGTGACCCTCTGTTCTATCTTACCCTGAACTGGGAAGGCACAGGATTCGTGGATACCAATCCTAGGTAGGTACCTACCAATCACACTAAAAACAAAATAACTTTAAATTCGTCAAGCTACAACGGAGGCCTTTAGGCGGTTAAAGGCCTTTAGGCGGCCTAAAAACTGTTGAATGGCCAACTAGCTCATATGAACTAACTTACTTTTCACTTTAAAATTTTGTGAAATTGATTGTATTTTATTTGATCATCAACTATATATATATAGAGATACACAAACATGATAACTTATGAGTAAGAGACTTGAATCTAGTACTTTCTCAACTACAGGTGACCGCTGACCACTGCATGCACAAAAAATAATTAGATGTACACAAAAAAAGCGGGCTGTACTGTGTCTCATGAACTAATAGGTAGAAAGTTGAAATTTTGACAGAATGTGTATTTCTATTGCTGCTATAACAACAAAGAATAAAAAAGAGGGGCCCATACAATATTTACTTATGTACCTACATAATACGAGTAAGGAAATTTAGTCTTAGTTAAAATAATTTGCTAAAGCTATTTGATTTTAATAAGTAAGTTCGTATGAGCTAGTGGCCAACTCTTGTGACGAAGTTTTTATGCCGCCTAAAGGCCTCCGTCATGGCTTAACGACATAAAAGCCGGGACCGACAATTTAACGTGCCCTCCGAAGCAGGGAGGCGCTCAGCTCGTAATGCCACTTGCGGTCACCCATCCCAATTGTGATCGGGCACAACGTTGCTTAACTTCGACGATCAATCAAGAACGTATAAGCAAGTTACGCCACGAGCGCTTTGATTTTAATAGTACTTGCTTTATTACACGGGTGTCTTCGCTTTATGGAACGTGTTATATTGATGTTCTGATCATGAAGATGTGGGCGATATGTTCAGCGTTCAATATTAGAATACATAATTAGTTAGCGTAAATATGGACGGTGTTGCTAATATTAACCATTTAATAGATTTCTGCTTAGATAAACTGTATTGTAGCGATTCGTATTGTTCCACTTGGCGACTTCGTATTTTTTATTTAATATATAGATAGGTATATTTATTGTTTCACGTATTCGTAGTAAATAAAGCTTTTTATAGAAAAGTTCTTCTGGGGTGGTGAGAAATATCTTCTTATGCCATAACTGTGTGTTTTTGTTTAAGCTACTTGACATGAGTTTTTATAACTATTAATTACAAGGAAACACTTCAGCTCACTTCACTTCGTGCTCCGGAGGGCACGTTAACCAGTCGATCCCGGCTTTAGTCGTTAAGCCATGACGGAGGCCTTTAGGCGGTCTAAAAACTCCGTCACTAGAGTTGGTCACTGGCTCATACGAACATACATACATTGCTTATCTCATTTTTCCTTTTTTAGCTTAGTTTCTATTTTTAAGACTCCCACACTGCCCGCAATCCAGTCGCAAAATCACGGAGGGACTGCCATAGCAGTACAGTACAGTAGTATCACAAATATTCTGCGCCTCGGCAATTTTCGTCTAGCTTCTGAAATACAAATTAACGCGATGATGATATGTCATATAAAGATGTTACAATAATTATGTAGATACTTATTTTTTAAAGGGTTGGTTCCGTTATTATTAGTTGACTATTAGTTGCACATTCGGACAAATTCCGTTTTCATACAAAGCCGACTAAGCTGAGAGCATGGAATAGATGCTGGGCAAGCCTATTCCGTCCCGGGCACTACAGCGTCCCGTTTGTGAAGGTAAAAGATGCCTCCTGACGCTGTATAAATCATCTACTTTCTAATACAGATGGTAACAGGCTTTGCTACTGTACAAAAAATTCTAATCGCAAATCGCGAATTGTCGCAGCAATGTGGGGCATTGTCAATCATGCTTCCAAATAGCATCGAAAATTATTCAACTCCGTTAAAAATACATTCAAAAGTTGAATTTAATTATTTTTGATAAGTTACATAAATTGTTCTTAGGTAGTACAAAAACAAAGCTGGCTCATTACTGCATAACATTGCGATGCAAGTCGCACTACGCATTAGCAGGTCGTTAAAGGCAAGCAAATTAATATATTATACACACTTGCACTCATCCCGATCACATACCCCGTGAGAAAGGTCGACCCGATATCCATTTATTTACCTACACTGGAAGTTGCAAGCGAAATACAAACATGACCGAATTTTGAACATTTAACCCTTTTATTATCCCTCATATAGAGGTTAAACCGTTTTTTAAGGAGGAATATAGTGTCCTAAGCATTTTCTAAATTATCCAGAAAAAACCGAACCTAAAAATAATCCGCAGTTTGCTTATGTGATACCAGACCAGTTTAAAAATCGATCAAGTGCAAGACGAATTCGCACACAAAATGTTCCGTATATATACGTAATTATTTCTGGTATGAGGCCACCTTTTATTTTATTTTTATTATTTTTAGCGGCAGTAGAAAATTTACATGAAAATTTCAACTCGCTACCTATTATGGTTCATGAGATACAGCCCGCTGACAGACGGACAGACGGAAGGACGGACAACGGTGGCTTAGAGTCCCGTTGGCACCCTTCGGATACAAAACCCTAAAAGTAGTCTTAATAATATATTCCAAGTTTCACGTAAAATTATTTAAATATACCTACGTGAAACTTGGACTATTATTGGAATATATTGGAATACCAAGTGGCAGCTAAATCCAACCAGGCGCGGCTCTGTGATTAAGTCGCAAACATACAAACAAAAACACAAACTTTGAGATTGTTAGACTCACATTTTGCCCAGGTCAGTGCCTTCGTAAATTTGGACACCAAAAGTCAGCAAACTACTAAATTGTACTGCAGTTATTCACAGAATAAATAAGGTAGCAGAGCGCATAAAAATGGGAAATTATCGAATTGCACGTAAGTGTTTGATGTATTTATGGGATTGGAAGCCGATTGCGGAGTTTCCAAACGTCTCACGAGATTTTATGGTGTTAGATGTCTCAGGCGAAGTGACGATGTAGCGAAAAAATCACCATAATAAAGGCAAAGTTGTTTTAAACGTGCAGAGCTGAATAAAGGGCCAGACTACAGATTAGTTTTTTTAAATTATCATGGTTATATACATTATTGACGCTTATAACGGGATATTAACCATGATTCGATGTTTTTGGAGTTTCCCTTGGAAAACAAAAAGTTCAACATGTACTTTACTCGTATGCTCGTTACAAAACTTCGTAATGGAACCGGATCGTCTTAGAAGCGGAAGTGTTTAAAGAAGCAAAGCCGGGGAACACTTCTTCCTCCCTCGGATACCGCTCATACTTTGCAAATTTTCTATTCCGCTCCGATCATCAACAAAATTTCCGTGCTTCGGAGGGCACGTTAAACAGTCGGTCCCGGCTTTTAAGTCGTTAAGCCATGACGGAGGCCTTTAGGCGGCCTAAAAACTCCGTCACTAGAGTTGGCCACTAGCTCATACGAACATACATACATACATCAACAAAGCACAGGAACATATGCTGCCCACCGCGGCCGTTGACTTTTCCACCAGGTGCTTCAGCCAAGAGCTGTATGTAGCTCATCCACGAGTGAGAGGTCTAAAAAAACTTTGTTCATGCTCCAGGCGTCTACACTATAATATTATAAAGAGGAAATATTTTTTTGTTTGCTACGAATAGGCTCCGAAACTACTGAACCGGTTTAAAAAATTCTTTCATCAGTATATAGCTACATTATTACGGAATAATTTTTTTAACACCCAACAGTCACATACATAGTCCTGACCCCACACTAGGATTCCCTGTGTCATGGGTATCAGAAACTACGAGTACCATGGTACCACAACACCCAGACCCGGAAGAAATATTTACAGAACATGCAAACATTTCTTCCGCAGCGGGAATCGAACCCGCGCCTCTTGAGTCTCTGCCGAGCAATCGCCCACCACGCCACCGAGGCCGTAATTAGTATATAGGCTATAATTTATTTTCAAAAAAATAGGGATCCTTACAAATACTCCAATGTAACCCGAGGTGTAAAAATTTACCTAAAAAATCCTAATTTGTTAACTACCCGTGTGCGAAGCCGGGGTGGGCTGCTAGTCTAAAATAAATACACAGTAGCGTACATTGTCAGTACCTATAGGTTATTGTTGCTACTTCAGATATATCTCTCTAATAACTCTGTTCATCTGCTTCTCTCCCCGAGCATGTCGTAAAAGTCGACTAAGGGATAGTATCCAACATAATGAACCACTTATGTCGGCGATGGGCTGATCAGCTGTCACCATGGTTCACCATATCCATCTTAGGACTAAATCAGAAGTGGCTACAAGTTTTCTTATGTTTACTTGTGGCTCTGCTCGCCCCATTAGGGAGACGTGATCATTATGGTATGTATGTATTTTTTTTACGATTATGTCTAACTAAAAAATGATTATGTCAAACTTAATTTTAATAGTGCGCACAACACCACGAAAGTATTTCAAATGACGTGTGACCAGAGTAAGATAAAAATCCATTAAAATGCGGTTTACGGCAAAACGGACGATATCCTGATAAATATGCATGCGAACAAACATCCTATGGATTCCGATTAAAAAGGAAAATATCAACGATTCCATGCAATGCGGATTAATCGACAATGGATTCGCAATAAAGCATTATGCATACCTATTTCCTAGATGTGTGAAATGAAGTGTAACTTGCAACATTAATATTATAAATGGGAATGTTTGTGTGCTTTTTGTTCCTTTTGTTCCTTTTTGTTCCTATTCATCTTTTTAACTGATGAATAAAGTGGATGGATGGATGGCTGAACGGATTTGGCTGAAACTTAAAATAACTAATTGTACCTGTATAGTTTACTAGCTGCTGCATTGATTTTTTTTTTTTGAGATTAAATGTAGCATAAATATGTCCTTCCCCAGCTTGCAATCTATCTCCTTGACAATATTACTATGGATGATCTGGACTAACGAATAAGCTACTTTTGATCCGGCTAGTTACGGTTAATTACAGAAGTTCAACTAAAGAAGTGAACATTTAATGTTTTATGAAATACTTGTATGCATGAAATACTTCTCTGCTGGACTGGGAGTAAAAAAAAACATAGAATGCGTCCCGCTGCTTCTCTCCCCGAGCATGTCGTAAAAGTCAACTAAGGGATAGTATCCTCCCCAACATGATGGACCATCTAAATGGGCGATGGTCTGATCACCTGTCACCATGGTTTACCATCTATCTTGGGACTTTGAATTAGACTGCAAGTTTTCTTATGACTACTTGTGGCTCTGCCCACCCCATTAAGAATACGGGTGTAATAATATACATACACACAAACATTTAACGTTTTAAAATCTTGAATATTTTTGTAACCCGTTTATATAATTTCAAAAGTAAGTTCGAAAAATAAAACCCGGCTACTGAAAAATAACGCTCTAAATGGTAAGAAACAAGAATATATATCTACTGAAATTTGAGCTTTTACAATCGATAATAGGTACTTTTACTGTTCATCCTCTTGTTCAGTTGTCGGGTTTGTTTGAAAATAAGTCAAAACTATACCTGCTGTTGTCTTTGGCAACACCTTACTCAGTTTTAAACTGATGACAAAATCTATAAGCAGCGACGGCTCTTTAAAAAAATGTAACTTGGTTTTTATTTTGATTCATTACAGAGCACTTTTCGTGCTGACGTTACTTGACTTAAACTAAGATAAAACTCCATACAAAAAAAGTGGTACGAGTAGATCGAAAATAATACAATTTTGTGCGTCTATAACCCGACCCACGCGAGCCGAGTTCATATGGTACGAGTTGCAGATCGACTCTTGTTTTTGAAACTATCAAACCCATGCAAAACACAGGTCGCAACATGTCACAAATGTGTTAATTATTGTAATCTCGCCGCTCTATGCAGCCCCGCCACCATATTACTGTTAATATGGAATACTAAGTAGATTACCGTCAAAGCAGCGATTCCTTTATTCGTGTAAATCGAATTGAGTCGATATTGAAAACAATCGACAGGGTAATGCACGACTCTAGACCTTTCATTTAGAGATGGTGTAAAATCTATCGATATTTTGTAAAAGTCCCTAATTAATGCAACTTGTTTTGATAACATTACAAAATCAGATACTTATGTACATTCAGGTGTATTGACCGAAAATTAGTTAAATAATAAATAAATAACACCGAACAGCCATTAACATAGTCCTGACCCCACACTAGGATTCCGTATCGTGGGTATCAGAAAGTACGAGTACCAAGGCATCACAACGTCTAGACCCGGTAGAAATATTTGAAGAACATGCAACATTTCTCTCACTATATCTAAGTCGTCTAAAATACTATAAAATATAAACAATAATTTACGTGACTGAAATTACGTAAGCTCGTTTGGCCAGGCACAATGTTTCCAGCAAAGTGTAGCAAAAGTTCCACTATCATGTGACCTAGAATTCTAAAAACAGGTTAAACTCATCTTCCATTATCAAGACTATTACAAAATCATCATTATCGATATCGATGAAGTATTCCATTTCTAGATATTTATACGCACGCACGATTTTCATGTCATTTGCCACGTGTGCGCCGGCCGACACGACTGGGGTGTCCACCCTGAATTTGAAATTAGAACTCTTTTACTCTTTCCAATTCTAATTCTAATTGTTAACGCACGTGCCAGTCGCCTTCGTGGAATTTTAAAAAGAGTTTTTGCTACAGATAAAATAAACGTAGGTATTATTTTATCGGGTTGACAAATAAAAAACAAATTAAATTATCACGCCCGTATCCCTAACGGGGTGGGTAGAGCCACAAGTAATCATAAGAAAACTTGCAGCCACTCCTGATCCAAGAGTCCCTAGATGGATATGGTGAAACTGAAACTGGTCGCCTGTTTTCTAAATAAACGTGGTCCCAAAACAAAAGACCGTGGGAAAGGCCAGGCGTGGGCTTACTATCTAATCTCGTCTTGGAGGCCATTAAGTGACAATTTCACTTGTTTTGTCAACATCCTTTCAATGAATGAAAGTGCAAAATACGTGCAAATCTTTGAAATCTTTTTCGAAGGTAGAAAAATTGTCCTTTTCATTTTATTTTGAATTAGCTTTCACTCGCGGCTTTGCTCTCGTGGGACCCGGATAAAAAGTAGCCTATTATGTTATTCCAGCACATATGTATCTACTATGTATATTCCAAGTTTCATTCAAATCCGTTCAGTTCTTACGCAGTGATTGAGGCACAAACATACATCCACACATCCTCACAAACTTTCGCATGTATGATATAAGTAGGATAAATACACTTCTTGATTCATTGTTTCAACTTGAATTATAAATAGATTATCTACAACAAAAATCCTACGAATTCATAAAATAATAAAAAACTGGTAATTTATTTCTGTATTAAATATCACTGAGCAGATAATGAGCTACTGATTGCAACCTTAGAACTTATCTTAACTCAACATTGTTTTCAGTAAGGTGCTTATTAAAAAAAAGTGTGGTTCCTCCATTTAAAAAATCCTAAAAATATAATCTAGACAACTAACTTCTGACACTGTCTGTCCTAAATTAATATATTAAAAAAAATTATACCATTATGTTGTTAAGTTGTTAACTAAAACAATCAGAGAGAGAACCAAAGATTTTTTTTAATCCATGAACAAATAAATGAATAATAATATTTACTACTACTAAAGCCATCTACCGGTTACTTGCCTACTTATTTTCATCGTAAGCCTTGATCAGGTTTCACATGTCGTAAAGGCCTGTGTAAAACCAACCTGTCTGAGATGACAGCCTACGTTTTAGTTTCCATGTTATAGTCTAGATGGCGTTAGTAGTCAATAACAGATCAAAATAATCGAGGTAAAACTTAAATATTGTCGCATAATATACAGGCGACCGACCACGGCTTTTATTGATGTAAATAAATCCTTTTTATTCTATAGTTTATAATCGAATATCTCCATTTAACAACCCAACCAAACCTCGGCTTTCAGTATTCTTTCCTACTCTTATAAATGTTTCATCAAGATTTTTAGTAGTACTCTTTTGGGTGTCACCTTTAGTGCCTTCTTTACTGGGGTCACCCTTAGTAAGGTCAACTCTGACGACATCTTTATTAGGGACCGTGCTTGGTGCTATCGTATTCCTTAAGATCTTTTCAAACTGTAATTCATCTTGAAATGTTACTGTGTAATTGTACTTTGCGTCACACGCTGTCATATCAACCATTCTATAAACTGGAACAAAAGTTTAGTACTTTAGATTGTAGATAATAAAAAATTTGAATCTGGCTCCCCATAATAAATCGATTAGGTTGTTGAAATAGGTCGCAATAGCTGCTCCGTTTTGGATGAAACTTGGAATATTTGCAGTTTGTGACCTAAAATAGCGTAGTTTTTTGAGGTACCGTACCCGAAGAGTACCAACCGAAAGGACAGTATTACTAGACCTCCGCTGTCCGTTCGTCTGTCTGTTCTTTCGTCTGTCAGCGAGCTGTATCTCATGAACCGTAATAGATAGAGTTGAAATTTTCACAGAGTGGTTATTTATATTGCTGCTACATATAACAACAAATATTAAAAATAAAAAATAAACTTCACTTTCATACACGAAACATGTACGATGGTACGGAACCCTTTTTGTGCGAATTTAAATCGCACTTAACCGGTTTTTTTACTATAGGCGCTAGCGACTATAGGCACGTGGAAGTAGTTTGCACTTGTGCCTGGTATGCTTTTAATGCTAGCTACTGGCATTGCGTATCATAGCGTAATAGTCTGGAAGTGCACTAAAGGAGCCTTTGAGGCGCGCTTTAAATCCTTTCGCCCCATTGGTTCTAAAGAACTATACTCTAGCCAAATTCGATGTACCTATAATAAAAGTAAACAAAAATCTTACCTAAAACGTTGACAAAAACCTAATAAAAACGTATCCTGATTATTTAAATTACAATTTTTTGAACAAATCGTCAGAGAGGAGCTATCTGTTCACGAAATTGTTATATATATAAATAAAATAAAATAAATAAATAAATATTTGTGGACATTTCACACAGCGCCATATAGCCCCAAACTAAGCAAAGCTACGGGAACCAGACAGCTGATAGAATACTTACATCCTTTTTTTTAAATACATACATAGAATACATAATAATTATATACTACAACACCCAGACACGGAAGAAATATTTGCAGAACATACAAACATTTCTCCCGTAGCGGGAATCGAACCCGCACCTCTTGCGTCTCAGCCGAGCACTCGCCCGCCACGCCACCGAGGTAAATATAAATAATTGGATTACGGTTTTATTAGGTTTTGACAACGTTTTAGGTTAGATTTTTGTTTATCTTTACTCTACATCGAATTTGGGTGGAGTATAGTGACACGAATAGTAGCAGTAGTTTGTCCAGCAGCACGATGGGTCGACGACATCATGTGAATCTAGAGGGGGCTAGACCAGGACCGAAAGAAGTGGCAATAGCAGTGGGTGAGATCTGGCTGCGCATCATGATGATGAGGAGTTTGGGAAAGCTCATGGTTCCTTACAGCCCGCTCGATTGCAATTGGCAAGGTGTAAAATGCATATATCGTTGAAATACGCCAGGACAGCAGCTTTTTCGTCATAGCCGCACACCTTCTCCCCTCCGGAGGTGCAGATCTGGTGCTTATAGCAGTGGAATTGGGAAAAACGCTGAAAATCATTTAAATACTTTACGATTGTATTCTGTTTTTGTTCTATTATTATTAGGTATAGTTTCTCTGTTATTGATGTGTGGATGTGACGATGTATGTTTGTGCCTCAATCACGCCGTAACGGCTGAACGGATTTGAATGAAACTTGGAAACACATAGTATGTGTACTGGAATAACATATAGGCTACTTTTTGTACGGATATCACGCGAGCGAAGCCGCGGGCGTAAGCTAGTTAACAATAAATATGTAAATTTTTCGATTTTTTTCACCTACTTAGTATTTTTTTTATAAAAGTCGATAAACACTTCAATGTTAGCTATAACCATATAGTTCAATATAACCATTGACGTAGTCAGTAAATATCAGACTTAATGCACCAATAAAAATATGTACTGTATCTTATTTGAATTACTAAAAACTTACCTCATCAACTTTCTTACAATCCATCTGTACAAACTGCAAATAAACTAAAAACATTTTATGTAACTAAATTATTGTTAAATTTTAATATTGAAACAATAATGTTAAAAATATACTCACGAATACCAAAAACTAGTATTTTGTCTATCATTTTTATAAAAAAAACCTCTACTAGAAGTATAAAGATAAAATTTTAGTCACCAATGATCTTTCTCGAAAACGATCGTCAAACGTCATTACGATTAAATACATAAAAGGTTAATTTAAAACTCTGCTTAGTCTGCAATTACACGCTGCTTAGTCTTTACGACTTTTTATTTCTCTTTTTACACTTATTAATGTTCGTAACTGTAAAATCTGAAAACAAAATTATACGGAAGTTATTCAGCGAGAAATGGACAAGGGTTACTGAGATGACGAGTGATAGGAGAAGATGGAAGAGGAAAACATGTTGTGCCGACCCCACCTAGTGGGATAAGGGCAGGAAAATGATGATGATTTAGGAGTGAATTGAATTCAGGGACCTACTGTCGTGTAAAAAGAATCTGAAGGCAAGGCTGTAACTCCATTTTTATTATGGGAACTGGTAATACGAAAAGTAATCTTCAATTTGTGTTATTACTATTAACTAAAGTAGTGACTTCTCTGCTGGAATGGGAGTAAAGAAAAAAACATAATGCGTCCAGCTGACTCTCTCCCCAAGCATGTCGTAAACGTCGAATAAGGGATAGTATCCTCTTTTACATGGTTGGCCATCTATACGGGCGATGGACTAATCACCTGACACCGTGGTTCACCATCTCCATCTTAGGACTTGAGAAAGGACAAACTAACAAACAAGAAACTTGGAAAAACACTTTCATATATACACTACAAGCTTTCGCCCGCGGCTTCGCTCGCATGGTATCCAAACAAAAAGTAGCCTATATGTTATTCAAGCACATATACTATGTGTATTCCAAGTTTCATTCAAATCCGTATAGCCGTTACGGCGTGATTGAGGCACAAACATAAATCGTCACATCCTCACATCCTCACAAACTTTCGCATTTATAATATTAGTAAGATTGCTATAATCCTCCGGGATAAAAAGTTATTCCAGATCATAAACAGAGATACAAAGTTTTCAGCCTATTGAGTGGAAACAAACATGTATATGAGTAGTATAACACACACACTGTATATGAGTTTATGCAAACTTTAGCGTTTATATTATCTATAATTTTTTTATGTGATTGTAGGTATGATTCAGATTTACCATGTTTATTTTCGCAGTTATGTTCAAAAACACAACATTCGTCTGGAAAGTACATCCTCTCATTCCTGCGCCTGTCTCTTGCACAGACTATCACATCTGTAGGACGACAGTACTTCGCCCTCCAGCACCAATATTTGTTGATGATGGTCATACCTGGTTCTGTTGATGTCTTTGCATTCTGTAAATTTATTTTACTTTCACATTTTTAAATGAGAAGAGTAGAGTGTTATGTATGAATGTGGAAGGATATGTCGGTACCTACAGGTAGGCCAAAGAAAAGAAGGATGGTCTGTGTGAAAGATGACATGAAAAAGGAGTGTTGAGATGACTTCTGATAAAGGGAAATTTAAGAAGAATACATTTTGTGTCAACCCCACACTATAATCTAGCCAAATCCAATATACAATATTTACTAACATTACACTAACAGTTCAGTCCGTTGGCTTGGACACATTCCGAAAAGACCACCACAACACATTAGGTAAAAAATGATCACTATGAACATTCCTGGGACCAGGCGAAGGAGACCAAAAAGATTTTACCTATAAAATCTCATAGAATTTATAGGTAAAATCATCGTAATTCTGTTAGGCCTGAACTATTTTGTAGTGATAACCCTAAAAATCTGCTGATTTCCAATGTTTGTAAATATTGTATTTCCAAAATGGCTCGAGTATAGGATTACCTTTGTCGTGGGTATTAGAAAATACGAGTACAATGGTTCGTCGTGCACTCTAGCGTGGCAGGTGGTGAGTGCTCCCTAATCCCACCGAGGTCATCTTGAATCTTGAAGTATGAAATCTGGGATAGCAACTCATCATCTCGAGGAAAGAAGTTCCGAAAGCTCAATGAAATGTTGCGAACACATATGTGTTCAATCAATTTGATAGAATCAGTGTCACAAGTGTAGTAGTAGATAATACATAATAAGGTACGTAGATATTCATATTCCATATAGGTACTTCTTTAGAACATATCGCTTTTAGCGATAAGGCCGCCCATTGCATTACGCATGTTTTATGTCTATTGTGTTTTTACAATAAAGATTATATTGTATTGTTTTCATTGATGGTAATGTAGCGAACATCGTTTGCCGTCTCATCCCATTGGCAGTAGGTACAATTAGATAATCAAGTCAGATAAGTACGTTACAGGTGTTTTATCGAACTACTGCCAACCAAGTGATTGAGAAGAGACGTACTCATTCAACCGTATACATTCGGGGAACATCATAAAAACAATTTTAAGATACGAAACGTATATTGATTTACTGTTTCATCTTCTTTTTCTTGGAATCTTTATGGGGTTTATATAATTGCAGAGTTTTAACTTGATCTACATCAAAGCTTTCTATTTTCTCATAATCTTCTTTTTCTTCTTCTATTCCAAAGGCACCTCCACCAATATCACCACCTCCATTTGGTGGTGGATCACCACCCCCAGTCGTACCACCACCGATAGGTTTATAATCCATTCCTCCTTTCCCATAATCGACTCCTCCTTTCCCATAATCCACTCCTTCTTTCCCATAATAAACTCTTCCTTTCCCATAATCTACTCCTCCTTTACCATAATCCACTCCTCCTCCTTTTCCATAACCTGCCCCTCCATTACCTCCGTAATTTTTCCCACCGCCTCCATAATTTGGTGGACCGTATTTTGCTCCACCGCCTCCATAATTTGATGGACCATAATTTGCTCCACCACCACCATTGTTATTGCCACGGCCACCACCTGCCCCTCCGCGCTCTTTCCAGCCGTAATTATTGTTAGTATCAGCAAAGTCATTGGCGTACACCTGATTATAATCGTTATCTTCATACACGGAATCAAAATTGTTTGCATATATTCCTTCCCCGCCCCAATTGAAGTTCTGATTTTCATAAAGTGATTTGAGATGTTTGCATTGTACCATGGGACTCTTCTTAAAATCTGTGAACAAACATCAACTTCTTTATAGATCTGTGGATAGAATTTAAATCAACACAGTCACATGCCCTGCGTCTGCATTACCAGATTTCGGCGAACTTTTCACGTATCTATCTATCTGGTCGTGTCACTAGTTCTTTCGAATCAGTGTGGTGAAAGGATTTAAGTCTCAAAGGTTCCTCTCGTGCACTTGATACATACGTATTTTCGAGCTTCTTAGGTTCTACGACATGCCGGTTTCCACACGATGTTTTCCTTCACCGTTTGAGAGTACTGGTATAGCGCACACTCATATTGTTGCGTAGAGTACAGGCATATGATTTTTCAGAGGATAATGATACAAAACGCGAAGTATTGCAAAACCATGTTGTTGTAGTTGACATAAATAAAAGCAGAAGTGATAAAAGGCAATACATAGGTATTTTGATCATCACCTGTGTTCCTCAAGCAGTTGAACTCGAAGATGTCGCAGGAGTCGAGGAACCGGCGCGGGTTCCCATTGCTATTGACACCGCACTTCTCATGGTTGTTGTGTACACAAGTTTTAGCTTTGTAGCATTGCTAAAATATATTACCAGGTTCAGCAACTTGTATAAATAAATAAACTGTTACAAAATTTTTAAAATTACTTTTTTCATTATTTTTTTATTTAACAGTTTTCTATCATCATCATCTCCTGCTCCGTATCTTACTAGGTGGGGTCGGCACAACATGTTCCAACTCTTCCAACTTCTCCTATCACGCGTCATCTCAGTACTCACACTTAAAACTTCGCTATCCTACTAATATTATAAATGCAAAAGTTTGTGAGGGTGTGTGGATGTGTGGATGTGACGATGTATGTTTGGGCCTAAATCACGCCCAAAATGCTGAAAGGATTTGAATAGAACTTGGAATATACGTAATACGTGTGTTGGAATAAGTCGCGGGCGGCAGCTTACATGGTTGAAAATAGCACTCTGCTACTACTGGTAGTTGTGTCAGCAGTTCCTTCGAACCAGTGTGGTGAAAGGATTTAAAGTGCGCCTCAAAGGCTCATTTAATCCTCGATACATGTTTTGTTATACTAGCTACTTTCTAGGAAAATAATAGAGGGATGATTGTAGGCAAGTCTTTGTCATCAAGATGCTCAATTAATCCAGCGATTGTTCAAAATATCAATAATAAAAGTAACATAAAGTTATATATATATATATTTTTTTTTTTTTTATAAATTTTCGGAAAACTTACAGCTAGAGAAAATACAATAGGTAGATAAATATATACTATGCAGCAAGATACTACATAATATGGGACGGCTAATTAAAAGTTTCCACATATAAATATTAAACATCATCATCATCATTTCCCTGCCCTTGTCCCACTTTATGTGGGGTCGGCACAACATGTATTTCTCTTCCATTTCCCTCTGTCAGAAGTCATCTCAACGTTCACTCCTTTCTTACTCATGTCATCTTTCACACAGTCCATCCATCTTTTCTTTGGCCTACCTCTACCCACATATCCTTCACAAATAAATATTAAACAAACTATATAAATAAAAACAAACAGTAACAAGTGACGACAAGAACCAATAAGTAGGATAGATATTAAGAGAGTAAAATAAAAATAAGATATTAGTAAAGTTATTTATATTAGTAAATACAAAGTTTGAATAATTTAAGAGATACTTAATCAAATGTTTCTTTAAAATATAATTATTATGTATGATAATTTTTTAAGATAGGTACTTACTTTATTTGTACTAAGAGCAGCATCTGATTGCTTTAGGATCCAAAGAGAAATAAGGATATCTGAAAAAGAAAAATACCTACATCAAATACCAAAAATATAACTCTGAAATAAACTTACTACACAAAATAATGTATAAAAATATAATATGTAACGTACAAAACGATATTACAAAACTCATGTTAGAAATGTTTCAAAATAGAACATTTCAAATAAAACCAGTGATTTTTTATTCTTGCATTGATATTGGAACATAAAGGCTCGAACAGATTAAATTTTAATGATCAAATATACCTTTTTGCAAGCAAATTTGAATTTACAGTGAATTTTGAAGCATAATGTAAAGTAATAACTTGACACAACGAAAGGTTACGGTCGCAGTTAACTTTAATTAAGAGCACGTGTTTTGGCTCACGTATCGTATTTTGTAAAACAAATAATGGCGTCGACTACCCACTTTGTAAAATTTTACTGAAATGAAAACCTTTCAACTCCTGACCTCACTTTGAGTATTGTTTTATTTTCTGAAAACAAATGACAATACATTATTTACAATTCCTATTCTATTCAAAAATAGACGTGGCCGGCGGACGGACTACGCCCAGTTTCTAATTTTTACTATCGGGCAACGGATGGTAGGTTAGCCATACCATAGCAACGTTGTTTTATCTGTCAAAAAAAATTACTTGCGCTTTTCTCCAGCTAACGATGTTGCTATCATAATGAACGATCCGTCATCCGTTCGTTGAATATATAAACCGCACTATAAAGGTTTTATTTCTCTTTTTGATTCAGAACCCTATATCATATTAGTGAATTTGCAAGTTATACTCTTTGCGGAATTCCCATGTGAAGTAAGCCCACGCTCAGCTATATCAACATCGGTTTTACAGCCTACGCAAAGTATTGAAACAGAATTCAACACAATAGATTTGGATAGCAACAGAAATAGACTGAATTTTCTCGAATGGCCCAGCAATGTTTGCGAAAGTATTTATTTTAGGTTCGATTGTTTTTCTTGTCGCTGAGGGCAAAAAGAAGGTAAGAAATTGTGTTTGAACTTGTTTTTACTAAATTTAGCACTTTTATGGGGACCAAAATAAACAGGGACCCAATGTGCCTATTTATTGCAGCTCCTCTGATAGTAGAGGTCCGTGGGCGGCAGTAATCACTGCACCATCAGGTGAGCCGCAAACTCATTTGCCCCCTCTTCCATAAAAAAATGCTGTATTTACTTAGAAATCTTCATATCTCCTAATAAAAAATACTCAAGGCGTGACTCAATCATAAGTACAAGGATGTACTGTAATATTTTTCATCGAAAAAAGAAAAATAGCCTTAGATCTTGATTGGTACTTATTTATAAACTCCACAAAGGTCATTAGGGAAATCTTAGTCGAGGTTGTAAATTTTGATGACATTCCTCGTCACGTTATGTAGCGGCTGACTGACAGAGTAAATTAGGCACTGCGTACACGAACAAAGGTTTTTGACAAAACTAAAAAATCCATTTAGTTCGGCCACATCTAACGCATGTCTGACGATCTTTGGGTTAAAACCGCTAAGAATGAGTGCCCCACGCAATACGTCCACGCGGCAGACCAATACAGAGATAGCGGGATAAGCTAGACATCTTCCAGACTGACCTTTGCAGCAAGGAGCAGAGAGAACTAGAGAAAAAACCGGCCATGAAGGGTTGCGTTCCATCGTACATAGCGGCAATAGAAATACACACTCTGAAAATTTCAACTCTCTGCCTATTATGGCTTATGCGATACAGCCTGCTAACAGACGGACGGACAAACGGACAGACGGACAACGGAGGCTTAGTAATAGATCTTTTGGCACCCTTCGGATAAGGAACCTTGAAAAGAGGAAGGTCTTTGCCCTGCAATGGGAAAGATTAAAAGATAAAATAACTTTTGTTTTTTCAGCCAACCTGCTTAGATGCTTATGTATGTTTACACACTAAGAAGAGAGTTTGTGGCATAGAACCATCAACTGGGGAAGTGAGGTGGTTTATTGACAAATGCGATATTTTGGAATTTAATTGCGAATATAGAACAGGTATACTTTTTTATAAAGGGAATCAGGTGTAGGGTAAATAACTCACTATATAATAAAGGGGTGAAGTTTGTAAGTTTGTTTGTAAGTGGGTAATCTGTGAAAGTACTGAAACAATTCTGAATATATGTTGTAGAAACTCTGCTATGCTATTTATTCCTTAGTAAAATCGAACGGATACAGCTAGTAACTCATAAATATCCTGGATCGATGTTAGGAGTCAAAATAGCTGGGCATTTTCCTAAAAAACATGCAAGTTAAAGGATAAATTCCTCTTATGGTGCGGGGGCGCACTAAGAAAAGAATTCTCGAAATTCATTTTGACGACCTCGGTGGCGCGGCGGGCTAGCGCCCAGTAGTGACGCAAGAGGCGCGGTTCGATTCTCGCTGCGGGATAAATGTTTGCATGTTCTGTAAATATTTCTCCCGGGTTTATATATGTATTCACAAAAAAAGTATATAAGTATTCTATCAGCCATCTGGTTCCCATAGTACCTACAAGCTTTGTTTAGTTTGGGGCAGATGGCGCTGTGTGAAATGTTCACAAATATCAAAATATAATATTATCTCGATAAAAAACACGTGTATAAAGCCGAAGGCTTGTCACTAGTATTCAATAAATTGGAAAGGTTGAATGTTGTATTCTAGTTATGTTTTATTAATACTAACGTAGACGCGAATAAATAGCTTTTTAGTCCTTTATTTTCTATTAAACTTGGTCACTTTATTGTTTCATAATAATAAAGCTACTCCCACACTTGGGTATCTCGGAATTTTCCTGAGCGTGGGCCAGTTTTATTTTTAAGTAGCTGTGACCCGCGACCTTCTCTGCGTGTTAAAAGTTTTTTGGGATGATTTTGTAGGCCACCCATCCAAGTTATGACCGCGCTCAACATTGCTTAACCTCAGTAGTATAATATGATACATGCGAAAGTAACTCTGGCTGTCTGTCTGTTACCTTTTCACGCCTAAATTGCTAAACAGATTTTGATGAAATTTGGCAAGCAGATAGATTGCATATCCATCTTGGGACTTTGAATCAGGAGTAGCTACAAGTTTTGTCATGATTACTTGTGGCTCTGCCCACCCCATTAGAGAGACAGGCGTGATAATGTATGTATTGTATGTACATAAAATGTTACGTATCTCGTACGGAGAAAAAAAATTGTAATTTTGTCCTTTTATGACAGTCACCATTAGTTTTTGTTCAGATATTTCACTTCTAAGTTGAAATAACTAATTTATACCATACAATGTTTATTTACATAACACTTTCCTGTTTCCAGAATTCAAATCAGTTTCTAAACAAAAATGTAATCACGTACCACCTCTGTGAGTGTTTACATAGCTGAATCCTTTCCCTTGAAACCACAAACCACAATACCAGAGGATGTTTACACAAGCCATGGACAATAGAGAATAGAGCTAGACTGTAAACGAGCTTACATAACATGCAGACTAATATCATTTCTGGCAGAATATCCAAGAGAGAACGATGTCTATCAAAATTGTTACAGGTAAGCTTTATTACCCGGTTCCAAGATACTAACGGACGACGGGACGTTCATTATCATAACAATGATGTTAGGTATATATTGAAAAAAGACGACCAAATACGAGTCGAATTCGTACATAAAAAGGATTCCGTATCATCGTACTTTAAAAAATGTTTCTTGTATGGGACCCCCTTTTATTTTATTTTTATTATTTGTTGTTATGGCGGCAATAAAGTATTTTCATTCAATCATGATTGAGGCACAATCTTCAACATTGTCACAAGCTTTCGAATTTATATACAAACATACATCACGCCAGTTTACCATAGGGCTAGGCAGAGACTACGTATCTTCATTTACTACGGTCCTGACATACTTCTCTCGCTTTAAATGTGTTTATTTTGATGATTACAATTTCCAGTTCTCCTGGTCGTATGTATTGCATTTGCTTCTGCCCACGGGCCCCCGAGGGAGAGGGACAACGAAGACATCGCCATGGGGCGTAAGGTAAAAAAAGTAATGTAATCAAATCACTTTTTCACTCTTACACTTTAACTATTAGTATAGAATATAATATCTATTTATCTACACAATTCATTCTTAATCCGCATTAACCTATAGAATTGTTTTTTGTAATTAGCTTTAGTTTTTCTACCATCATCATCATCCTCAAAACGACTCCACGGTCCAGGTCCGGCCAACAACGGATGCTACATCATCAGCCCATCTCGCTGCTGGACGACTGACATTTCTGTAACCGGTTTTTTGACGCCATTCTGTCATCACCACCCCTTGCTATGGTCCTCCTAACTCCATTTTGGCATAAGTGGTCCATCATTTCGGAGAGGGTATCCCTTACTATCCCTTAGTCGACTTTTACGACATGCTCGGGAAGAGAAGCAGCTGGACGCATTCTATGCTTTTTATTTACTCTCAGTGCAGCAGAGAAGTAAAAGTAGAAGTTTTTAAAGACCAGATACTGCGTTTCTAACGTGTTCATGTTACAGATGGGTCCAAAGTGGTGCAGCATGGCCAAGGTGTGCAACCACGACCGCGTGCCGATCTGTGGCATCAGCCATGCGGGGGACATCATGGGGTTCAGGGACCTCTGCGATATGTTCGACTTCAACTGCATTCGAAGACGGAGTTAGTATTACCGTTTCACCTCAGTGACGTGACGGCCAAGGGTCAAGCTGTGATATATTCAAATTCCGATTTATATAATAATAATACACACAGAAAAAACTTACAACTAATACTAATATAGTTTACAAAATATGAAAAAAGAGTCGGGCTATTTAAAAGCCATTGCAAACGGTCTATAGATAGCTTACCTGACTCAGCTCATCATACATACCATACACATATTATCAAGCCCTTATCTCTAATGGGGTGGGCAGAGCTACAGGCACACATAATAATGGTTGCCAATTCAGTTTTTAAAGTGCGCCTCAAAGACTCCTTTCATGCATTCATATGTTTTCTAACTTTAACTTTTTAGGTTCTGACATGCCGGTTTCCTTATTACTATGTTTTCCTTCACTGTTTGAGAAAACGTTTCGCCGTTTCAGTATTCATAATTTTTTCGAACAGAAATACCCGGTGCATGACCTGGATTTGAACCGGATTTAAACGACTGCAGGATCGAACAAAAGGCTGTACCACAAAAAAGGCAGATACATTTTAGTACCTACATTTAAACATATCTTAGTTACCTAAATCTAATAATCTTTCGTTTCAGACTACAAACAGACCGCATGTCCTGAGGATAAGTCGCTTCTGACAGTCTCCCGTCGGCCCACCAGCAGCTACTATGACGATTAGCTCACTAGTAGTGAGCTAATCGTACTACTAGCTCGTTTATAACATAGCTCAATTATATTACATAATTTATACTCTACTGAAACTATAATCTCGTAAGTTATAGGATTTTGCAGTTTTAAATTATTTAATTAACGTATTTTATAAATGTATTGTATTATGCCTACTTTATTGAATTATAAACACAACTATACTCACATGTGGGTTTATTCAACAAAATATATCGAAATTAGATAAATTAACATTAATTACATATTGTTCTCTTCAAAATATTTTACAACATCTTCCGCCTTTTTTATCTCTTTCTCCACTTCCAAATCGGTACTAGTATCGATTTGGAAGTGGAGAAAGAGAGTTTGTCTAGTGGTGTTAGTTGGTGGAGAAAGAGACTCCTTGGTCTAGACCAAGGAGTATTTTATCATTCTACCAAACAAATGAAGTTTGTGATAATGAGAGTAGTACTTAATCTGTGACCATAGTATGGAGGTAAAATATGATGTAAGTTGACAATTTATTTAAGTAATTAGTATACATAATTAATGTGTAATCAGTTATTTGTAGGTAAATGTAGTGTTTTGTAACAATTACATGTATTCAATGTGTAAATAATAATTTAATAAACGCTCAACATGGCAAAAAATTCTGTTTTATACCTTATATATCCTACTTCTTACTAATATTATAAATGCGAAAGTTTGTGAGGATGTGACGATGTTTGTGCCTAAATCACGCCTGAACGGATTTGAATGAAACTTGGAATATACATGGTATGTGTGCTGGAATAAGCCGCAGGCAGATGCTTGTTATCCATAGACCTAGTCAATTAACTAAACGTCTAACAAAGTCGCTGGACACTTTTGCCTATGTGATTGTCATATACGATGGTGTTATTGTGACTAGGAAAGCTGCCGCGCACTAAATCATTATCTGGGGGTACACTACTACACCCGGCGGACTACTATTCACGTGTGGTTATTTTATATTGCCTTAACAAATATTATATACATGAATGCATATCACCAACTTTCTTTAGGAGATGTAAATAACAATGCGCTAGACCCGGACTCGAGTAAAATTTTATGGAATAACTATTTTCTTAGATACTAAATTTGCCACATCAATCATTGCTAATTGCTAAGAAAATAAAATAAGGCTGACGCTTATAAAACACTGGCTCCTTAGACAACAGCTGATTCTTTATTGCTGATGGTAACATTCTAGAAATCTATTGAATAAGCCCAGTGAAAACATTAATCTATATATTTTTTTTATAAAGAACACCAAACAATAACCTTGTACCTACTGACCGCACACTATGATTTCCCGCTGGAAACGAATCCGCACCTCTAGAATATAAGCCGGGCACTCACTCGCTACGCCACCAAGATCGTCAAATTATTCCGTGAATAGCCACCGCTTCTGGAAAAGCCTTTGTAAAGTGCATTATGCGGTCCACTTTCTCGCCTATTGTTACATAAATATTCTCTGAAGTCGAGGTACAAAACACTATTGTCCTCGTAGGTACCTTATTCTATAGTCAGCTTGATAACCTCTAGTTAGGCCGTTTTGTGCAGGCAAATGCTTAAATATTTCAGAGTTATGTTTAAATAATGAGTGCAAGTGGGTTGACCCCATTAGTATCTATACTTCTGTATCTAGTCAAAGTATCTACCTAGACTCGGACTGTTGAACTCAACATGAAGTATAGAAATGTATTTGAGCTAGTTATAATGGTTTTATCAATAGTTTCGGCTATAAAATGCCATATTACTGGTGATATAACCCATCTGGTGAGTTTTCCTAAAACAAGAGATTTCAACCGCAATTTTATTTTTAATGTCAAAAAGCAGACCATTGTTACTACAATGGTACTACCTACTTACTTACGGTTGCAGCTGTAAAACATCAGAAATGTATCTGTAGGCGAACTCAGATAAAAAACTGAGCTCATTTTTATTTCTTATTATTATTATTATACTGATTACCTTAAAGTTTTTAATGTTATTATAATTTGTCTTTGTAGCTGTGTTCTTAAACATCAGATATACACACAAATAAATATAGATATCTAAGCAAAATTCTTCACCATTAAATAGCACAGTAAATAAAACTCAAAAATTTAGCAACTTTCTACTGTAATAATTATGTCTATTACCCGAGAATCGCCTCTTATACGAGGTTTATCAGTAGACATCTTATCAAAATGATTACACCATCAATTTGCAGTATATTTTCAATTTCCAGGCTGAGTTGAAGAAGCTCTGTGAGCATGCGTACATGTGCTTCCACGACACTGTCATCATCTGCGGCAAGTCCGTGAACGAGGCCAGGACTTTCCTGGACCTCTGCGACTTGTACGAGTACTCCTGTGAATACAATATGGGTACGTCCTACTACTCCATTACACCTACTATTCGTGTCACTAGTTCTTCCAAACTTGGGTAGTGAAAGGTTTAATGTACGCCTCAATGAGGCCCTTTTCTTGCACTGACACATGTCTTTAAACAACTGAGACATCCATCAACCCTTACGACCTTACGCTTGGAAAGCGAGATCACTATCATAAAACCACCAGTACTTCAACCTACGTTCAGAATCACTGTGATGGATTATGGTTATTTATTACAGAAAGTTAAGACAAAAATAATAAAAACGATTTTTCAGTTTTCAGACATGTCAAAGAAGACGAAGGAATTTGTCCAAATGCAAAGGAGTTAGGGACTGGAATTGGATAAAGTAAAATAAAACCAATACTGCAAATGATTATTCATATAATAGAGTAGGTAAGAACTTATTAATATGTTGTATTGTATTCAGTCCATCACTCATGGACAAAGTGCTACTGAAAAATCTGTAAAGGAAAATAGAAATTCAATAAGTATAGGTAACTACTAAATGAAAAAGGACATACTCTTTAAATTTTACATAAATTTAATTAAAAATAGAAATAATGATAAAGTAGATTGAAGTAACGATAAAGGTAAAATAAAAATAAAGACATAAATACTTACTGAAATTCCAGTAGCAGTTGACTTGAAGCATGTGGCAGATATTGTCGAACTTGGCCAAGCCAAAGCTGTCGTTGAAGCCACAGACGGGAATAACTGATTTTACACAATTTACGGCGACTTTACACCAGGGGCTGTTGTTATTACTATGTCGTCTATCTTTTTGATATTCATTGAGATTGCCATTCCTACTTTCAGAGAGTCTAGGCTCTTCATGTGTAGCTTTTTCACTATTAGAACTTTTTTGTTCACGGTTTTCATTTTCACTGTGATTTCTTTCGCTTTCGTTATCATTACTTTCAGTGCTTTCCATACCGTCTCGAACTGAACGATGTTGTGGAACCTGCAATTATAGGATTGTTTGAATAAAACAACTTTGTTTAGTTTCACGAATGTATTTAATATGTACTTGGTTTGTTTCTGTATCTACGCTTGTATTATTCTGTCATAGGATTTATAGCTAGTTATATCAGAAAAAGCAAGAGTAAAAAATGAAAACAAAATGCATTGCACTGTATTTATTCACGAAAATTAAAATGATACTATTTTTTTGTAGTTTAATTCGTCTCTACATCAGTTTTATTGTTTTCCTCCACAGTAAGCTCTGGACTTTTGGTAATATCGCTCATTATCACGGTTTTTAAAAGGTTTCCATATCTTACTATATCTTTGCCAAACTTCACAATAGGGATATCCTCGTTTTCAGTATTACTACGACGGCTGGAGCGATATATTTTGATTCTACCGTGATTTTCTGGCTCCTCTGGTTTTTCATTCAAATGTTCAACAATACTTTTTGTAAGTTCTTCATTGTGTTGGACCACAGCCATTAGTTTATCAAGAGTTTCAGTATGTTCCAACAAAGTTTTATGTATGGATTGTAAAGTACTATGACTTGCTGTATCCCGTTTCTGTGCGTTCTGGTAAAATTTAAAGTACTTAGCCTTTACAAGTCTACAATCCTTTATGTCTAGATAACGTGCAAGTTTGTCTAAATAGAGGTGAAATTATCGCATACTGCGAAAAAAGGTGTTTTTATTGTTTAGTAAATAAGCTATGCTTACCAAAGAAGCCGATATCAGCATAGGATCAGCATATACGGCATTGTTTTCTTCGAGGGCCATCATGCATGATGGAACTAATGCAAGCAGGACTATCACTAGAAAATAATTAAAGTTATTTAGAAAATGAAAACAAGTGCAAAGTAAATGCTAGATAACTAATGCCCGATTCGTATATTCCTTACGAACGACGGATGGAAGATAATCATACCAATATTGCTTTTACTAAAAAAAATATGACGCATATTAGCAAGTAACAACGTAGGTATGATAATTGAGCATCCTTTGTTCGTTGAATATAGAAACTAGGCATAAAATGTCGATGAGTTAGTCAGATGAAAAAGTCAGAAATAAAAATTTACCAAGCCGTGCCATGATGGTGCGGGTTCAAATGACGAGGCGAGGAGGCGAGCACTTATAGTGACGGTAATTGAATACTGGGGCTGCCAGTCTTGATGCTAGCTAGTCTTTAATAAACTGCGTATTAAAAAGTTATAGCGGCTTCGTGTTTCAAAAACATGTTGAACCAACAATGTTGCACAACCCTCCTCCATCTTTGAAGGCTTCCAAAAATCACACTTAAATCTAAAAATCCCCGAAATGACTAGAATGACAATTTGGCAATGGAATGCCAGTTAATGCTACTCGTTAGTAGAATATAGAAATCAAGCATCAAAAATAGTATGTTCGGTAGTTTTTAAGTATCAAGCTCTAGCCAAGTATCAAGGTTAATAAATCCGAAGTTACCCTCTCAAATATGATTTATATTATTAGACGGGCTCTGATTACATTAGGCTTCGATAAGCAACTCTTAAATTGTCATTTTACACGCCTTGTCGGTATAATGAAAGTTCAGATTAACTTTGTTAAGTACCTACTCAAGAAACATAATACTTTAGTGAAGTACCTGATTTCTTATATCGACTGATTATATTGATTCCTATGTTAAACTAACAGGCGACAGATGGAAGATTACGTTTGGATTGTAAAGTTTTTTGTCAAAAATGTGTGGTGCTATTTGACAAATAACAATGTTGCTATTTAGCATCTGTTTTCCGTTAGTTAAATAATTATAGGAACCGGACATTAATCTCTAAGGCTACCCTGGACGAATAAACTATTCGTCCAAAATACAGACCCAGCAAACGAATACGAATCGCGATAGGCACCGATGTTTGTTGACTTTCTCTGACGTGACTAAATAAACATCTCTTGCTCGCTTTTGATAAGACCACACCACATTGATTCGTTCGCGTTCGCTCGTTAACCTTCGCTTGCTTGTGTTCGATTGGTACATTAGTGACGTTCTCATTGAAACCTTTACATTTTTTTGTTCGTAGATTACCAACGTATATTATCAAATCTTTTGTTTTAGTGACATCGTGCTTAAAAAAATATCTCTATTACATCCAAAGTATTCGTAATTTCCCTGTATCACTTGCTACTTTGATAAAATCTTTCCATTGTAATCGACTAAGTTATTGGTTGAAGTCATTCTACAGTGAGGTATTTTAAACTGCCTACTTGCTATTTTCGATCGATATTTTAAATTGCTTTCAAGTAGCTGTGTAGTGCGAGTACCTACGGGTTTATAACTTTATTTATACGAACAACAGTTTATACTTCCAGCAATGAGAACACTATGACGAAGCAATATGTTATTAATATTGGGTAAATAAACAAATATTATAGAAAATATTTACGTAAATAGATAGATGAGTATAATGACTATAAATTGTTTTATTATTTACAGCCCTTCTCTCGTATCTAACTTTAGTTAGCTCTCATAGTGAAACTATAAAGGTAAGCCGGCTCAAACTATTACATTATAGGTCCGAAATTCATCTTATCTAATTCAAATCAGACCCAACTTTCACCGGACTTTTTTTAGTATTATGCGCGTTTATGAAACCATAAATAACAACGTAAATGAGAACGGATTGCGCGTATCGAGGTTTTCATACAGATGAGCAATAAAAAGAAAATGGTATAGAAATCTATGAGGTTTTCACTATACGCCGACGCTTTAGTTCGTTTCTACAATATTTGCTAAAAGATCAAAACGTACCTCACACCTCAGGAATAAACCTAATACAATTGGTTTCGATATGTGTTTGGGAATCTAATCTTGATTGCAAGTGCTCCAACTGATGCGCTGTAGATCGCGCGCTTTTACCCTGGAAACACTGACATCATTAAGTTCAGTGGCTTTACCTTGCCTTATCTAGACTATATTCACTAGCGACTGTAGTAAGAAATATGAACAAAAACTTCTAAAGCCCGGTGCCCATTATCGGCACGCACGGCATGCCTAAGGACGCCTCGGCATGCCTAAGCACGCCTAAGGATCTCTTAGCCTGCCGTGCGTGCCTATAGTAGACGTCGGCCCTTAAAAATGTGCTCGAGGTATGATGGATTGGCGGGGGGACGTGAGTTGAGTATCCATGCTGAAGTTAGTACTATTATATTTTTTGTGACATTATACAATAGTTTTGATATCTTTTTTCTACAGTCGCTAGCCAATAAAGCATGAAATGTGCAACGCGTGTCTACTGCGTGTCTGATGGTTTTTTCCATGTCTACTATCTAACCTAGTAGAATTTAGAAACGGCTACTTAAGAGTGCATTGAATCAAATGTTGTAGAATGAAGAAGAATGTAAGATAGCGGACTTGTGCGTGCACGACAAGGTCCCGATGTGCGGGATCGACTCCTGCGGCGAGATGAGGACCTTTATTGACACCTGTGACATGCACGAGTTCAACTGCGACAGTAAAAAAGGTAAAAAATAAATGAATAACCATAGATATACACCAATAATAGTCTCCCTCTTCTGAGTTATGACCCCCTGGTTTCCGGTTGGTATTTATTTATTTATTTATTTATTTATTTATTTATTTATTTATTTATTTATTTATTTATTTATTTATTTATTTATTTATTTATTTATTTATTTATTTATTTATTTATTTATTTATTTATTTATTTATTTATTTATTTATTTATTTATTTATTTATTTATTTATTTATTTATTTATTTATTTATTTATTTATTTATTTATTTATTTATTTATTTATTTATTTATTTATTTATTTATTTATTTATTTATTTATTTATTTATTTATTTATTTATTTATTTATTTATTTATTTATTTATTTATTTATTTATTTATTTATTTATTTATTTATTTATTTATTTATTTATTTATTTATTTATTTATTTATTTATTTATTTATTTATTTATTTATTTATTTATTTATTTATTTATTTATTTATTTATTTATTTATTTATTTATTTATTTATTTATTTATTTATTTATTTATTTATTTATTTATTTATTTATTTATTTATTTATTTATTTATGTATTTATTTATTTATTTATTTATTTATTTATTTATTTATTTATTTATTTATTTATTTATTTATTTATTTATTTATTTATTTATTTATTTATTTATTTATTTATTTATTTATTTATTTATTTATTTATTTATTTATTTATTTATTTATTTATTTATTTATTTATTTATTTATTTATTTATTTATTTATTTATTTATTTATTTATTTATTTATTTATTTATTTATTTATTTATTTATTTATTTATTTATTTATTTATTTATTTATTTATTTATTTATTTATTTATTTATTTATTTATTTATTTATTTATTTATTTATTTATTTATTTATTTATTTATTTATTTATTTATTTATTTATTTATTTATTTATTTATTTATTTATTTATTTATTTATTTATTTATTTATTTATTTATTTATTTATTTATTTATTTATTTATTTATTTATTTATTTATTTATTTATTTATTTATTTATTTATTTATTTATTTATTTATTTATTTATTTATTTATTTATTTATTTATTTATTTATTTATTTATTTATTTATTTATTTATTTATTTATTTATTTATTTATTTATTTATTTATTTATTTATTTATTTATTTATTTATTTATTTATTTATTTATTTATTTATTTATTTATTTATTTATTTATTTATTTATTTATTTATTTATTTATTTATTTATTTATTTATTTATTTATTTATTTATTTATTTATTTATTTATTTATTTATTTATTTATTTATTTATTTATTTATTTATTTATTTATTTATTTATTTATTTATTTATTTATTTATTTATTTATTTATTTATTTATTTATTTATTTATTTATTTATTTATTTATTTATTTATTTATTTATTTATTTATTTATTTATTTACTGACTGACTGACTGACTGACTGACTGACTGACTGACTGACAGACAGACAACGCACAGCCTAAACCGCTGGACGTAGAGACTTGAAATTTTCAGTGTAGGTAAACCTTGGTACGTAGGGGTGTACTAAGAAGGCATTTTTCAAAATTCAACCTCTAAAGGGGTGAAAAGGGATGAAAACCTGGAATCAATTTTTGGTCTAAAACTGCACATAACCTATATCAAATTAAAGAGCCGATTTTTCTCATTTAGTTGATGTCATAATTACCTGTAAATTCTTTATTTTTGGCATGTTTTTCATGAAAAATAGAATACTTTTATTTTGACATATGACAGCGATGATACCTCAGAACAATAAATACATGATACCAAAGATTAGTAATAGATGATACAAAACATATGTAAAAGAAACTGTCAATGTCAAATTACCTGTGAAAGGAAGCATAAATTATTTCTGGTCTAATAAGTTTCCAATCTTGATTATTCATGGAGTTCTGACGTAATTCTACGTCTGAAAACTAGATGTCGCTGCTAATTCTGATCAAATTTTGACGCGCTATCGTTGCGTTTTGAAAAGTTTACCTTAACTCTCAAAATTTTTACTAAATTCACCGAAATTTCTTAATTTTTAGATTTAGGTATGTTTGTTACTCTTTCACGCAAAAACTACGGAATATACTTACATACCCTATTATTCATATTCGTTCGCAAAAGTTAGCCATTGCTTAAAGTTAGCCCTGTCACTGTTTGTCATTATGAAATGGTAAGAGATGGCAATACTTTAGCCATCGTTTAGCGTACACTATATTATAATGAATAATGAGGATAGTAGGTACCTACGTGTGCTGGAATGGGACATAGGGTACTTTTTATCTGGGTACCGCGTGAGCGAAGCCGCGGGCGGCTGCTAGTATATTTATAAGAAACAGAAAGCCAATACGTTTTCACGTTTAAATATATTTAATTATATTTGTATTAATTGGAATCATGTTTTTAGACAGTTATAACCATGAGGTTGTCTGTGCAAGTGAAGGAAAACATATTGAGGAAACCTGTGTTGACTCCGCATTGACTCTGTCTTTTGTGTGAATAATTCCAACTAAGCTAAGAGGATGGTACTCGTACGTGGTAGGCAAAGCTAGCTCCTGTCCTGATGGAGTATAAATTATTTTGTATATATAGTTTTTAGTCAAATCTTTACGGTGTAGATTTCAGACAGCGACCAATCCATGAGTGCTGGGTGACCTGCAAACGAGGGCGCTCCTTCAAGAAGCCGGAGTTCAGAACTGACTGTAATATCAACACTAAAACTAATAGGCTGTAGTAAATTATTTTGATGAACTGTTCTTTTTTTTATGGACCTTTCATGATACATCGCATATCATTATCATCATCAGCCTATAGCAGTCCACTGCTGGACATAGGCCTCCGTAGTGAGCGCCATCACGCCGGCCGTGACGCATCCAGTCTTCGCAAGCATTGATCTGAGAGCACTGATCATCTAGTAGTGGCAGCAGTCGCCCCTTCGATTTTCTAAGGTCGTGGGTTCAAATCCAGTCGAACGAAAAATCCATTGGTGTACAATGGATTTTTCGTTAGAAATTACGTACGCTACACCAGTACTCTCAAAGGGTGAAGGAAAACATCGTAAGAAAACCGGCATGTCGTACAACCTAAAAAAGTGTGAAAAAAATATGTCAAGTGCTTGAAAGGAGCCTTTGAAGCGCATTTTAAATCCTTTCACCACACTGGTTCGAATCTAGTAGTGACACGACTAGGTAGACTACCAGACTAGACTAGACTACTACTCTAGACTACTAGAGCATTTTTAGAACGACTTGGATATTTTTCACGATCTTCGCGTAGTCACTGCTTTTTTACGGCCTTCATGTTGGATATTTAGGTGCGTTCTACTATCAGAAATTGCGGATTTAATACAGGCCCTACATAAAAAGGTAAAAATGAAAAGAAATAAAACGTATTTTGAAAATCAACATGAGCTCTTAGAATTTGTTGCATTGCGAAATAATCACCCCGGGCTCAATTTGTTCTTATCGACAAAAAGCCATCATTCAACTATCGATAAAATAGAAATGTAGGTAACTATTTAAAATGTTCAAGAGCGTAGTTCTTTTCTGCGCCGTTGGGTTATTGGAAACCCACGCACACGTGGATAGCGCTAAGGTACTAAAGTTTTATTAGGGTAATGCCCAGTTCCAATATTGTACTAACGGTAAAAGTTCGTTGACTAATTCGGTGGCGTAGCGGGCGAGTGCTCGGTTGGGTTCGATTCCCGCTACGGGAGAAATGTTCGTATGTTCTGTAAATATTTATTCCGAGTCTGAGTGTAGTAGTATTATGTATTATATAAGTATGTATTTACAAAAACTAGTATATACCTAAATATTCTATCAGCCATCTGGTGATATAATACAAGCTTTGCTTGGTTTGGGGCTAGATGGCACTGTGTAATAAATAAATAAAATAAATATTTGCGGACATTTCACCACAAATATTTATTCTATCGTTAATTAGCATAGAAACGTTAAGCCATGATGGAGGCCTTTAGGCGGCCTAAAAACTCCGTCACAAGAGTTAACCACTAGCTCATACGAACTTACTTACTTTATAGAAACGTTATCCATCGAAAAGCGCCATAAACATTTTGACAGAAAAGCAACGTTGCTATGTTAATGGACAATCCATCATCCGTTAGGAGAATATTGGAACTGGGCATAAGAGGTGCACGTGGAATAAACGCTTGGCTTATTTTTCTTTGAAGTGGCAGCAAATATAACCGTGGAGCCTCTACGTTATTTATACAGGGCGTGGGAAGCGTTAAAAATTATGATAAGCCCTGTTAAGCCTAAGCCTTTTAATGCCCGTTTCCTATAATCTGCTATCAGACAGGTCACCATGGCAACGTTATTTAGCTGTCAAAATGTATAGTAATGGTGCTATGGTAATGAACAATCCGACATGCCCCGTCCTACTTCCCTTAAAGGTCTTCCATCCCTTAACTTTTCCCGCGATATAAATTTATTTTTTTACAATTTCATAAAAAAAACAAGCTTCCACCTGCGACTTCGCTCGCGTGATACCAGGATAAAAAGTAGTCTATATGTTATTCCAGCACACATACTATCTATGTTTCAAGTTTCATTCAAATCCGTTCAGTCGTTTAGGCGTGATTGAGGCACAAACATATAAACATCTTCACAAACTTTCACATTTATAATATAGTAGGATGTACTAACAGCTAACAGAAGAATGCAACATAGCTGACATATGCCGGCATGACCAGGTCCCGATATGTGGGATTGACTCCTGTGGCGAAATGAGGACCTTTATTGACACATGTGATATGCATGAGTTCAACTGTGACAGTCGAAAAGGTACGTTTCGCTGTGGCCACGTGGTCCGACAGCATGGGCGTAGCGTAACTTACTTAGACGTTGTTGATTGATCGTCAAAGTTAAGCAGCGTTGTGCGCGGTCACAATCGGGATGGGTGGCTACTAGTGGCATTACGAGCTGAGCGCTTCCGTGCTTCGAAGGGCACGTTAAATTGTCGGTCCCGGCTTTGAAGTCGTTAAGCCATGACGGAGGCCTTTAGGCGACCTAAAAACTCCGTCAATAGAGTTGGCCATTAGCTCATACGAACTTACTAATTAATTTAACGTGCCCTCGGAAGCACGGAAGCGCTCAGCTCGTAATGCCACTTGCGATCACCCATCCCAATTGTAAACGCGCACAACCGTTGCTTAACTTTTACAATCAATCAAGATTTTTTCCTCCCTATGCGAATATTCCTTCTGCGAATATTTTCACTATCACTAGAGACTTTTTTCCAATGTCTCCTTTACTGGTGACACCATAAAAAGCCTGGTTTTTACAAGAATATTTTCATTATTTATATCCAATAATGTACTAAAGGACAACGGATCATTAATTTCCATAGCAAAACCCATTTAGATGTTTTTGTGTCAAAAAATGTATAGTGCTTTTCGTCAGGTTAGGGTTAAGTCAGGCTAGGTTAAACGATCCGTTTTGAGTTAGATTATTGTAACCGGGCAATAATCAGATTATATTTTCAGATTTTGTTCAAAAGCCCGAACACGAGTGCTGGGTAACATGCAAGAGAGGTAGAAGCTTTAAGAAACCAGAATTCGGAGCAGATTGTGACATTCAGAGCAATTTAATTTAACACAAAAGTATCATAACGTTTTTTATTCAAATAAATTAGCCAAACAATAACTTACTCTTGTACTTATTGTTCGATATCACAGGTTTTAAATATGTATTGTCTAAGTACTAAACCGGTTTATTATAGACTTATGGTATAAAAAGTATTTTTAACGTAGAAGGTAAATAAACAAAAAAATAACTTAATTCATAGCTAACATGAATCTAGTCTAACTTACAATAAATCATTTTGACCTACTTATATTCTAAAATATATCTAATAATAGTTAACAGTAGGTAAGTATTCACATAACTATGTACAAAGTAAAATTCAATTCTAAAATTAACAATTAAAAAGTCTACGAGCTGATTCACCATTTCCAAATAAAGTGTTGAATAGTTAATTCCCGAATTAGGTTAAGAGTAACTATTAGCGCTACTCGAAAGTCGTGAAATTGACATTTGAGTTACCAGTTACTATAGCTGGCAAATAGCTTACTCGGCACTTTACTTGAAGGCGGTGCAACAGGCCCTAAATATAGGTAACGATATCATTTTATGACATAGGTATAAAACATGATAAAACTATTCCTGGCATCCAACATTAAAAAGCTTTGCCTTCCATGAACTATGAGTAAATCGTTCGCAAAAATCAATTACCTACCTATATTTCAGTCAAACTAGAGATGAAATTTATGTAAACAAACCGCCCATACTTAACCTAAAACTTACCTTTTCATTACATGTTTATGAAACTTTTGAGTAATACCTACTAATAGTTAAATTAAGGTGTAAAAACTAACATTGTGAGGTTTATTAACCTAAAGCTAAAGTGATTTCATCGTAGTAATGAAAAATACTTACGCGACGGTTTCTTTACATAAATTGTATCTCCAGTTTGGCTGAAGTACCGATCTATTTACGTACATACTTGTATTTACATAGCATTACTGAACTCTTGAATTGTTAGTTCTCTTTAGTTCATATTTCACTTGTATTTGCCGGTTATTTATTCATTTGAATGGTGGCTGAGGTGTGGTTATACCTTCAGAAATGTATAACCACACTTCAGAAAAAACTAATTACAGTCAAAACCGTGGACCTTGAATGGACGAGACTAGCGCAAAACCGTGATGGATAGCACAAAGAGCTGACCTATGCCCAACAGTGGGTAAAGTCGGCCTGTAGATAATGATGATGATATTCTCGCACCGAAGTTAGAGGTGTCAAATACCCGTAAAATACAACTATTAAACTTTGAAATTGTCTTTAAAAACACTATGGGTATTTTGGACTAATGACGGTCCAAAAAGCCAGCATTTTTGATGATTTTATAGATGTTCTCCCGGGGGATCTTCTCGGCCTCTCTCTCGATGACTTGCATCTCCTTGTTGGTGAACCAGGACTCCCTGGCCAGGCCTTCGGCTGTCGCTGGATTGTCATAGAAGTGCCTGCAACAGAACGACCTTACTTATGAATAAAAGTGACGTTTTTACACAATCATCATCATAATTATTTTCTTTTATTTGTGACCCATTTTTAAATAAGCAGTTTAAACAATAAGTTTTAAAACACTGATATCGTACAACATTGTAAATGCGAACTTTTGTGTATATTTGAATCAAGCCCAAACCGATTTGAATGGAAATTTAAATAAACACAGTTCTAGACCTTTAATATAATTTACTTTTACTGACATCTGACTTTTTCAGTGACACGAACCTAGATATAAAGTCTGCCTTTGAGGCGCACTTCAAATTCTTTCACCACACTGGTTCGTAAGAGCTAGTGTCACGGCTAGTGGCAGTAGTATACGTAGTACACGAACCTGGACTTGAGCAGTCCTCTCGGCAACAGCGCCTCACTGGCTGCATTCAGCTCCACAGCATGATGCGGGTGCACTGCGGGGGCCCCGGGGGCATACTGGATGCCGATGGGGGAGAACGGCTGGGGATAGATCAGGCCTGGCCTGGCCTGAGCGACGGCAAGAAACGCGGCGAGGAGAATGAAACGCATTGTGGTCTGGAAGACAATGTTTTCTTTAGATGTTTACCTTCGGAATGTTTCTTTTCATTTACCTTTCGGATTAATGTTCGTAATTTGACTTCAGTCAGAAGTAAACAAGTTTTGCGGAGATCAACAAACTCAACAGACATTTGAGTGCAACTTTTTTGCAAACAGGTTCACTACCTACTATATTTAAATCATGAGGCTGCCTAATTATTCAATGTGATGATAATTTACATAGTGCACTTATGCCCGGTTCTATGTTCAACTAAGGCCCGGCGCCCACTATCGGCACGACATGCCAATGGATCCTTAGGCGTCCTTAGGCATGCCGAGGCGTGCGGCGCCGGGCCGAAGCAACTCAGACTGCCAAGATGTCCTTTGGCATGCCGAGGCGTCTTTAGGCATGCCGTACCATACCGATAATTGGCGCCGGGCCTAACGGACAGATGCTAGATTACATGTCAAAAAGCGCCACACATTTTTTTATTACAAACCAGACAGTTGCAGATTCATTTATTTTATTACTGAAGGCAAAGGTTTCAATAATATTATAACGTCCAGCATCAACTAAAACTAAATTAAGAGATGCATTCAAATTCGACTTCAAAAAGAAGACCAAAGAAGGAGAGTTCTACTAGATACTACTCATGTCTCTAGCTCTTCAAACCATTACTAAAAAAACTAAGACACAAAAAAATCCATTTGTACACGACGGGATTTAAACCCACGACCTTAGGATCGGAAGGCGGAGACACTACCAACTAGACAGTCTTCTCCATTCAAACAATTATGGTGAAAGGATTTGAATAACCCCTAAAAGAGTCGTGCATTAGATTCATGTTTAGAAGACTAAGTAAAGATCTCAATCTGGGTAATACCTATTTTATAGCGCACGCTTTGCAGTTAAACTGCATGAATGATTAAGAAACTACGTTCTTGCATCAATCGAAGTAATCTTGCTACTTCAACGACTGCTATCCACTCAGCCAATAAACTAAAGGGAACATAAAGCCTAAGCTTAGCGAGGAGCAGAGCGTATTTGAATAAAGAGGGCCACTTTTTAACCGACCTCAAAATAAGAGGGGGTTCTATTTTCGATTGTTTTTTTTATATATGTTGACCGATCTCTGTCGATTGTGTGTTTGAAAATTATTTTTGTTTAGTGTAGTCCTTCCCTTCTCTTTTATAGTTTTTACGTTTTGAATAAAATAACATAACAGGGTGAATAATGAGTAGTTGTTACTTCTCTGCTGGACTGAGAATAAAGAAAAAACATAGAATGCGTTCAGCCGCTTCTCTCCCCGAGTATGTCGTAAAAGTCGACTAAGGGATATCCTCTTCAACATGATGTCATGTCACCATATCCATCTTGGGACTCTTGAATCAGGAGTGGCTGCAAGTTTTCTTGTGATCACTTGTGGCTCTGCCCACCCTGTTAGAGGTAGACTTTGGAAGCATGCGTCAGTGACGCCGCGACAATGTTACTACGAAAATGAAACGTCATTCGAGTGCAATGTCAAGATGCGGCGAATGACATTCAATACATTCTTGAAAGATATGGAAAATCTTATAGAACATCAAGTAGAACATCGCACTACGAGTAGATACGACCTTCAGTAACGAAGATGTCGATAATAAGAAAACATATTTCCAGTAGCTCTGTCGCCGCGTCACTGACGATTACTTCAGAAGTCTACCTTGGTACTTGTACTATTTTATGGTACAGAATAAATAATATTATTTCCTCGCCACTGTACTCGTAACGAGTGATCAAACCGCTCATCGCTCCGCTTATGCTAGAGTACAGCTTTAGACCTCGTCTGCGTCAGCTGGTGTGAATCGATATGTACGTACCTTGGTTCAGCGACACTATCTTTTAAATAGTATCGTGTTTGTCGCGGACTGACAATAAAAGGGGCAATACCCGAAGGAATCTTAAATTGCAACGTACTAAAAAGGCGTGACTGAGTACACCTACGCATCCTATTTTTATACACTAACTATTAAGTAGTTAGTATAAAAATAGGGTGCGTAGGCGACCTCGTTGACGTGGCGGGCGAGTGCTCGGACGCAAGAGGCGCGGGTTCGATTCCCGCTACGGGAGAAATGTTTGTATGTTCTGCAAATATTTCATCTGGGTCTGGGTGTTGTAATATTAGTATCATTCATAAGTATAAGTATGTATTTTTAAAAAAGTATACAAGTATTTCATCTGGTTCCCATAGTACAAGCTTTGCTTAGTTTGGGGCTAGGTGGCGCTGTTTGAAATGTCCACAAATATTTATTGATTTATAATATGTAAAAGTAAGTTCTTTTGTCAAACGACGATAACAGATGGACATGTTGTTTTTCATAGAGGTAGTTTATAGACCGTTGAGTCAAGCCGCGGGCGATAGCTAGTGACTAATAAAACAACTTTAATATTAGTATAGACAATGTGTCTAGACTAGACCACTAGGCCACCACGGTAGCGGCCTTGCCTTCCGATCCTAAAGTCGTGGGTTTAAATCCAGTCGTTTATTAATGGGTTTTTCTGTTCGAAATTCGAATGTGCGTTAGACCAGTACTATCAACGGCGGGGAACCGGCATGTCATAGAACCTAAAAAGTTCGAAAACATGTGTCAAGTGCACGAAAGGAGCCTTTGAGGCGAACACCAATTTCTTTCACCACACTGGTTCGAAAGAACTAGTGACATCACAAGAAAAAAAAGCACAGAAATAATTTTCTATGCTTCTTTTTCTTTCTTTTCTAAGTCTTGTCTTGATACCTATTTTTATAACTCAGAAAAGATCTTTACAAGTTATGAATCATCAAAATAATTAATCGTAGCCTTGGTTTTGGCTTATTAGAATCTAATTTAAATATGATAATAAAATGAAATAATTAAATATCTCAAATATTTTTCTTTTTTATTTTGTATTATTGCCTTCCGGGATTTTATTAGATGTAGGAATGTCGAGACTGTCGCGTCGTATAGGTAAAAGATTTCCGTTCTTCAATATCCGCACTTTCATGAAAAACAAAAACTTTGAAATCAAATCAAGTAATGCCGGTTCATATTATTCTACTAACGAATACCTGTAGAACCCGTAATAGATCATTAAAGGAAAGCAACATGAAAGTTAGCTACTTATAAGTAAATTTTTCGCAAGATTCAAATTTCAAAGAGCGGGCCATCGTCCCTATATCCATCATTATAGAGAGGATACTACTCCTGGACTTTTACGACATGCTCGGGGAGAGAAGCAGCTGGACGCATCATATGTTTTTTCTTTACTTCCAGTGAAGCGCTCGTGGCGTAGCTTGCTTAGACATTCTTGATTGATCGTTGAAGTTAAGCAACGTTTCGAGCGGACAATTTGGATGGGTGACCGCAAGTGGCATTACGAGCTGAGCGCTTCCGTGCTTCGGAGGGCACGTTAAATTCGACAATTTAACATGCCCTCCGAAGCACGGGAGTAAGAAGAAGACTTAAAAGCCGGGACCGACGTCCCGGCTTTTAAGTCGTTAAGCCATAATGGAGGCCTTTAGGCGGCCTAAAAACTCCGTCACAAGAGTTGGCCACTAGCTCATTCGAACTTACTTACTTCCAGTTCAGCAGAGAAGTAAATAAAAAAATATTGTTTAATAAAGGAACCGGGCATAAGTAGGCCGTATCAAAACTCAAAATATATCATATTTTCACCAACTTTTATCTCCACCTTTTATAACAAACAGTAAACACAGAAATAAAGCTTTTTATTCACTTGGAGACAATCGTCCTGAGACTGGCGTCGATTGACGTCACTAGACGTTTCATCGCGACCTATTTCATTCGCACTTTCTTAGTTTTCTCACTCATTGAAATCATTTGATTGCGCACGACACCAATACATTTAAACATTATAGAAGCTTAGGTTTTTGTTTTTTAAGTGTGATTTTGTATGGACAAATTCACAATGATATATCAAACAATCCGTTAGTTGCTGTGTGTTTATAAGTAAAACCTCACTTTACAATAATTATCTACTCACACAGCACATAACACTGTATTTCACGACACAATTTGAACAATTATCACAAGTACCAAGCAATTATAGATTGATGCAATCACGCAAATTCAATGAATTTAGTATTATTTTGACAGATATCAACGCCTCACTTTAAAAAGTTCCTCGACACAAAGTTTTAGATATTCACGAACTTTGACATTAGTAAAAGTGTTTAAAAATTTCGCGATCCTTCAGGACAAGTCTCCAAGTTGACGGACGATAGACACTTACAAATCACGGTCACTTCTAGCACGAGTGTGTATCAACTGTGCGCGCGGACACGACAATCGCGCTTTATAGTGAAGGTTTAACCTTCTGCTCTTCCGGGACCAGTGCTCTGATCTTTCGATGGGAATGCCAGTAGGAAGTACTCTTGATCTTGTGTCTAAGTAGTGCAATTAATTTGGCAAACTGAACCGCTCCCAGACATGGAAGTAGCGATTTTTATTATGGTTATAAACACCCTCTTATTTATCTAGCGCGATTCCAATGTTCTACTATCGGACGACAAATCATTCCAACTTTTTTAAAAGAAAAACAACGTTGCTATGGTAAGTAATTAACGATCCGTGTGTCGTCCGAAGTCATCCGTTAGTAGAATATTGGAACAGGGCATTAGAGTAGATTTGAAGTCTTGGCTGTGAACTATGTCTGCAAAGATGTCCCATAATGGATATTGTGACAGGTGATCAGCTCATTGCCCATAAAGATGGGCCATCATGTTGGAGAGGGGTACTTATCCTTCAGTTAACTTTTACGACATGCTCAGGGAGAGAAGCAGCTAGACTCATTCTATATTTTTTCTTTACCCCCACTCCAACAGATAAGTACATATAATATGTTTTGTACAGAACTATGATAATTTAAAAAGTGGGGTATATAATAATAAGTCTACATAATTATTGTTTATTATTGAATACCCATTTTTCTTTATTACGATGAAATCACCTTAGTTTAAGGTAAATAAACCACGCAACACACGTTTTTACACCTTAATTTAAATATTAGTACCTACTACTAGTACAGAGATTTATTTAGAACACAGTTACATATACCCTGATGTTTTTACTGTTATAGTTTGCAAGATATTTAAAAATAAGACATTCTTTTGATCGACTTCAATAAGCCGATCTGGGCCCAGTGAGCTGGTAAAAACTTATTCCGTCTCAGTTGTGTCTTTTTAAAAACATTACTTGTGTTTAAAAGATGTTACCAACAGAGACAGTGATATATATCCGATTCCTATATTCTACTGACGGACAACGGATCGTTCATTACCATAGCCTAAAGAAGTAGTAAGAAGTGTATTCATATACTGTGACGACCTCGGTGGCGTGGCACGCGAGTGCTCGACTGAGACGCAAGAGGCGCGGGTTCGATTCCCGCTGAGGAAGAAATGTTTACATGCTCTGCAAATATTTCTTCCGGGTCTGGGTGTTGTAATATTATGTATTATAAGTATGTATTTACAAAAAAAAGGACATGAGTATTCTATCCGCCATCTGGCTCCCACAGTACAAGCTTTGCTTAGTTTGGGGCTATATGGTATTGTGTAAAATGTTCACAATTATTTATTTATACTACCTACTACTAGTTTTGTCACTAGTTCCTTTGAACTAGTCTGATGAAAGGTTTTACGTTAGGTTCTAGGACATGCCGATTTCCTCACGATGTATTCTGTTATCAAACAAAACTAAATGACAATACGACAGCGGCAGTCAATCAAGCAACAGTTCACCTTGCGCGGGTTCATTTCCGCGCTGCCTTCCTCTCGCATAACGAGCAATAACCTGCTTTCGACCTACAATAACTACCTGACTCTTTAGTTTTCTAAGCCTTTTACTACACTGGTTATTTCAACACCAGTAAAAGCGCTCGTGGCGTAGCTTGCTTAGACGTTCTTGTTTGATCGTTAAAGTTAAGCAACGGTTGTGCGCGGTCACAATTGGGATGGGTGACCGCAAGTGGTATTACGAGCTGAGCGCTTCCGTGCTTCGGAGGGCACGTTAAATTGTCTGTCCCGGCTTTTAAGTCGTTAAGCCATGACGGAGGCCTTTAGGCGGCCTAAAAACTCCGTCACTAGAGTTGTCCACTAGCTCATACGAACAATACATACATATTTATTATAGTGATATAGACGCTTCTCAGAGCATCTACTATAGCTGGAATAAGCCTATTGCAGAACCAAAAGAAGTCGGGGACCTTATTAATTACCTATGAATTGTTCTGAATAACCTATTATATTCAATTCTCGGGAAATTTATATAACAGTAGAAAACTGTCAATATCGAAGAAAATAAAAGACATTACAGTTTTGACACGTGTATTTCCCGAGGATGAAGAACGACAGGCGAGTCAATCACCGATCTAGTCATGTGAGACGAGTATGAATATGAATTCTTGAAAATTGCTCCCCTATCCTACGAATATTGTAAATGCGATAGTTTAAGTTCTCTAACATATAAGCCAATTTAATTTTCGAATATGAACCCCGACCTAAGGGGGTTAAAAAGGGTGGAAAGTTTTCTATGGAAAAAATATTTCTTGGTTCGATTCGCTCAATACTCGATACAAATAAACTACGTACTTTTTTTTAAATTACCTACCCCTAGGTGGGGGGGGGGTGCAAGGGAGTTGTCTGAAAATGTAGGATACAAAATCAATAGAGACGTGTTTCAGAGCTTTTTAAAATAACCTTCAAAAAGGGGTAAAATGGGCTGTCTAAATTTACACCACGCGATCGAAGCCGCGCGGTTAAACTAGTCTTATAATACACACACAATTATTTTCTGGCTTGCTATTGGTAATTCTCTGCCATCCATCGTCCGGAAATAATAACAAGTTCCTAATATTTGCACTAATATCCGCACATAACTTATTGGGTACCTATAAGCAATTACTTAGTTGTAAATTATTCAATATCCTACTAATATTATAAATGCCCAAGTTTGTGTGTGTGAATGTTTGTTACCTACCACGGATCTCCGTAACTACTAAACCTATTTCTATGAAATTTAGAATGTAATTTTTAGGTTCTGGAGTAAAACACAGGCTAATTAAATTTTCGAAAATCAACCCCTAATGGGTTAAACAGGGTGGTACAGCTTCTATGGAAAATTATATTCCTTGGTTCGATTCGTTCAAAACTTTTATCGTTATTTTTTTTAAACTATCGGTAGTGAAGGTGCAAGGTAGTTTTAAAGTTTTAATGGGGACTTTTTAACGAGTGCTCGAAACATAATTAGGTAGGTTACTTAAACACAAAATTAATGAACACGAGTTTTTCAAAATAACTAAAGGGGTGTTTATAAAACGCGAGCAAAGCCGCGCGGTTAAACTCGTAAGTAATAAAAAAGCAATTAGTCTTTATGTCCTGCTAAAAACCGGTAATTTATTTTACAAGAAGTCATTTGACTCATCGATCAAAAATTAACATTGCTGTATCTACCTATAGGTAGGTATATTTTTTTGTCAAATTATAAAGCATTATATGCCCGGTTCCATAGTCTAATAACGGAAGACGCGTCTTTCATTACCATAACAACGTTGTATTCTGTTGAAAAGCGTACATTTTTGACAGAAAAACGTCCATAATTAACGATCCGTCGTCCGTTTTGGAATATTGAAACATTAATATTTTTTGCATTAGGTTCAAGCCAAGTATTTTTAACAGGTAGGTATCTTAATAAATGTCATGATCTTCATAGAATGAGGAATATTAATTCGTAGCTATTTTGTCTTTAGCTTAAGTCAACATCTTTGAAACGGCCTTAATGAATTTCACGTCAGAGTTCAACGTGTAGGCAATGTGTTTGAAGTTTGTTTACTCGCTAACTAGGTTTAGGACATGCAAATAATAATCAACAAACAATTTCATTGCTTTAATTATTTACTTATTACTATTACGTAGTCGTGTCAGTAATATTATAGTTCTTTGATTCCAGCGTGGTATGTATGTATGAGCTAGTGGCCAACTCTTGTGACGGAGTTTTTAGGCCGCCCAAAGGCCTCCGTCATGGCTTAACGACTTAAAAGCCGGGATCGACAATTTAACGTGCCCTCCGAAGCACGGAAGTGCTCAGCTCGTATTGCCACTTGCGGTCACCCATCCCAATTATGACCGCGCACAACGTTTCTTAACTCTAACGATCAATCAAGAACGCCTAAGCAAAGTGTTCCAGCGTGGTGAAAGGATTTGAAGTGCGCCTCAAAAGCTCGTTTTGTGCACTTGACTTTTTAGATTCTACGACATGCCGGTTATCTCACGATGTTTTCCTTCACTGTTTGAGAGTACTGGTATAGCGCACATAAGTTTTTTCGAACAGAAAAAACCATTGGTGCACGACTTGATTTGAACCCACGACCTTAGAATCGGAAGCTGGAGCCAATACTACTAGACCACCAGTGCTCTATATTTACTCTCTTTTTTGAAATTGTATGTAGGTATCTGTGTACCTAGTAGGTCATCAAAGAACCAGAAGAGTATAGATTTGTATTGTAGGTATAATGTATTGATATTGGACAATTTGCATTCGAATAAATGCAGAGTTAATTAGTGAATCGATCTAGCAAAATAAAATTTTATATTTATTTTATTTTTGCATATTTCATAAGCTCTTTAGAATTTCTACTAGACCTCTGTTATATCCTCAGGTTATACTGCCGTCATAAGGAAAAAAGACGTATCTGAGATTTTTTCATAATTGAGTTATAATATCATCATCATCATCATCGGAATCAGTAAAAAAAGACGCATCTACCAGTATTTTTTTCTCCATTTCTAATTTTTATGTAGAAACGTCATTTTTATTATGACGGCAGTATATCATTCATTAGTTTGGGATGGACAAACTAATGAGTGATATAACCTGAGGATATAACAGAGGTCTAGTAAAAATTTTAACGTAGAACAAACCTTTTGTATCAAAATAATTACCACACTAACAAGTCTATTACGAGATACTTCGTCGCAGGTTCACTTAAATTATTCTCCATACCACGTTGCCATACAACCTTGAACCAGATTCAAGAGGTAGGTACCTACGTGAATGCACTTTATCACATGACTGTTACGTCACTGGTAGATGTAGGTAGGTAAGTAAATAAAGCAATTAGGTTCTGCGGTATGCAAGGACGTAATGAAATACGTCGAATATGAAATAATAATTAAGTACTATTTGCAGCCACAGAATATGTAACTGTTGGGGACGTTGTTTTGAAATAAGGTGGGGCCTGAACCACAGAATATGCAATAGTAACTTTGTAACTTAGCTGTACTTTGCAGAACGCTGTCCAGCTAAAGGATGATGAGCAGATTGATACAGCAATCCATCATCATCTTCCTGCCCTTATCCCACTCTATGTGGGGTCGGCACAGCATGATTCAAGGATCATGCTGTGCTAGAGTTTTGACTAAGGTGTTTTATGACTGGCCGCCTGCCTGACGTCAACCCTCCTTGGGAATACTTGCTTATTGTATCTCATCATGTTGGAGGATACTATCCCTTAGTCGACTTTTACGACATGCTCGGGGAGAGAAGCAGCTGGACGCATTCTATGTTGATACAGCAATCCAATAGCAATGATATAAGTTTTACAGGTTGAAGTATTTTTAATTCATAGCAACAAAATGTAGAGATATAAGTTTTAGTAGGTACTTGTTCCTTTGTCCAAGACGCTATTGTATTGACGATCTAGATGGCGTAGGACGGCCTCGATGGCTTGGCGGGCGAGTGCTCGGCTGAAACACAAGAAGCACGGGTTCGATTCCCGCTGCGGGAGAAATGTTTGCATGCTCTGCAAACATTTCTTCCAGGTCTGGGTGTTTTAGTATTATGTATTTATAATTGTGTATTTACAAAAAGAAAGTACTTATATAAGTATTCTATCCATATTTTCCCATGGCACAAGCTTTGCTTAGTTTGGGGCTAAATGGTGCTGTGTAAAGTCCACAAATATTTATTCATTTATTGCTAGTTTCATCCAAATCCGTTCTGATCTGACGTGCATGAGTCGGAAACACGCAAACATTCTCACAAATTCTTGGATTTTTATAATAGAAACTATCTTTCGTCCGCGGCTTCGCTCGCGATTAACCTGTGATTGAGGCACAAACATCCTCACCTCGTCACATTGTCACATCCTCACAAACTTTTGCATTCATTATACTAGTAGGAAGTAAGATATAATCAGCTTGGCATTTACCTACGAACATACCTAGGCTTTGCCAGCCATTTCGGAATATTCAGAAAATTGCATGGAGCTGATTACCGTTACATTACCGGTAACCAGAATCCAATCAAAATGCTATTTCAACCGCAGAATACACAACAGTTTGTACGGGCATTGCATCAGGCTGCTATCGTTTGTATCTCGGTCACAATACACGTTGACATAGTTACCTAGAGGCATCTCTAACGTTATCCTACTTATATTATACGAAAGCTCTTTAGAACGTTTGGTTGTACAAGGAAGAGTAGAAGGTCAACGTACTAGCGGCCGATCACCCACAAGATGGACAGACCTCATTAAATTATCTACGAAGTGTTCCCTTACTGAATGTACACGCAGTGCCATGAGTAGAGAGAGATGGAGAAGTCTCGCAAAAGCCGCAACCAACCTATCAGACGATCCATAACCACCACCACTCAGCCAGGAGTGTACGACTAAGAAAAAGAACATAAATTATAAATGCGAAAGTTTGTTGAAGATGTTTCTATGTTTGTGCCTCAATCACGCCTAAACGGCTGCACGGATTTTAATGAAACTTGAAATATACATAATACCTACGTATGCTGGAATAACATAGGCTACTTTTTATCCGGGTACGAAGCAAGCGAAGCCGCGGGCGACAACTAGTGGAATTATAATGAGCTCACCCAGCAGACTTCAAAATTCAAATTTCACAATATTTTATTCTTTTAAATCACACTTTAATAAAAAGAGAAGGAACGATTCAATTTTAAGTTTTTGTTCGTAATGCAACTAACCGTGAAAGATACAGCCAAGAAATCACGCTTCTATGTAAAGTTCTATCAGAGCGTGTTGTAAGTTTGTTACCACCAAGTTCTTTCAGGTTGGCCGAGATCATTCACGATTAAATTAGATCATTGACCTGGGAAGTATGTGGTAGATATATCGATAAAGATCCAGAAATGTTAAAGTTTTATAATAAATTTACTTTAATCAATATGGGACTAAGTCATCTACTTAAATGTAATTCACAGCAGACTTTATGACTAACAAAGATCTATTTACTAAGTATTAACATTGACCTTTTCACAAGATCCAAGGCACATTAGTTCACATGTTTCGCACTTATCAAGTCTGCAATCTTTGCAACGAACAATTGTCAAGAAGGCCTTTAAGATTTGTACTGTGTTTATCAGACAGAATAATCTGTAATTAGTTTATTTGAATACATAAGAATAGAATATCATGTGCTTGAGTTATGCAGACTATTACTACAAACGGGATAAGTGGTAATAATAATCTGCATTGTAGGAAAACTTCCTAGTTGTAAAATTAAAGGACAAAAAATCTCTAAAACAAATGTTTTAAAGAGAAAGAATATATTTATATTTTCATTAGATTTGGCAAGTTCCTCATCGAACACCGTATTTTCACGCGATAAAAACCCGTTTATAAATGGAATTATGAATTCTGATCGCGAGATTTTTTTAAAAGAACCATTAAGTGTTTATTCGTTCTATTACATTATGCTATTCTTTCTCTTCATACTTAAGTCTTAATTTCGCTATCGGGTGTCCCAATGTCTTCCTTGAATAAAAGCACATCTCTGCCTCTTCACTAGCACTCGTCTTGGCCAGTGTGTTGTTGCTCTTAGTATCTTCACTTTATCCCCAAACCTCTCTCTCAATATTTGGTAAAAATCCCTCTTCTCTCCAAAGGCTGTCGTCTCCCATTTTTCTGGTCTATCGCAGTCTTCAGGGTATGATGAACAGGTAACCTTGGATGGGACACTTGAGGTTGATGGACTGGTTACAGTTGCTTCTGTCTCAGTGTCAATTTCTTCTGTAATTGTTATATCTGGCTCAGTAGTTTCAGTTATGTTTTCTTCTTTTGATGTTTCTGCTATTGTTGTTTCTTTGTTCGTCGTTACAGCAATGGTTGTTTCAGTTTCATTGTTTACGATGATCGTTTGAGGTCTAGATGTAGTAGTTCCAGCAGTAGTTGTAGTGGTAGCTTCAGTGGTAGCTGTAGTAGTAGCTTCAGTTGTAGTTGTAGTAGTAGCTTCAGTGGTAGTTGTAGTAGTTGGTTCAGTGGTAGTTGTAGTAGTTGTAGTAGTAGTTTCAATACTTGTTGTGGTAGTTTCAGTTGGTGTGTTTGTAGTTGAACTTTTAGTATTTGGCTTGGAATTTCTGGTACAATCAGAGAAGAATGGTGTTCTAGAAATAGTTGTAAGTGGTGTCGTAGGAGTAGTTGTCGACTCAGTGGATATTGTATTTTTCACTGTCGTAGTTGATGGAGTTGTTGTTGTTGTTGTTGTTGATGGTGTCGTTGTTGTTGTTTCTGTTGTTGTCGTTGTTGCTTCTGTTGTTGTATTTGTCGTTGTTGATGGAGTTGTTGCTATAGTAGGACAAGTCATAGTAGTAGCTTCTGTTATTAGTGTACTTAATGTAGTCGGACAAGTAACAGTGGTAGATTCTGTTGTTGTAGTTGATGTACTAAGTGCTGTAGATTCAATAGTTATCGTACTCAATATAGATGTCTCGATATTTTTTGGTTCAGTTGAAGAAGCAACTGTTGTTGAACTTAAACTTTCATTTTCAAACTTAGTAGTTTCTATTGTGACAGTCGTAGCCAATTCTTTGGTAATTGTTGTACTCGTAGTAGATGGATCAATTATAGTTGTATCTGGTTTGGTCTCTTTGTCTTCAGGGCACTCTTTTAAGTCCACTACTTTATAATCTGAAATATTCCTGAAGTTTACATTAGCCCTACGCAGTCATTTGCTATAATTTCCCAATGGATTACCAACCTTTATTTTTATCGCAATTATACTCATGCACATCACAAGAATCTAAAAACATTCGCTTGTCCTTTTGCACACTTTCTTGGCCGCATTCCGGGATCCATGTATGATTACAAAATTTTGACATCAGACAGGAATCAGGTGGCTGAAAATAATATAGGATAGGTACATAGTTCTGACCCCCCACTAGGACTCCCTGAAAAAAGAGACTCCCAGAGACGAACAGAAATTATTCCAAGTTAAAATTACCGGAATGTAGTGTGTGATCGCTGTCTTCAAAACCAAGAAAGCTGAAATTAAAACCGATATCAGGTAATGCAAAAGACTCCTGAAACGTATTAAGTACAGTTACCAACATACCAAATAGGAAAGTACCAAACATAACTCCTTCATGATTTAATATCCAATTTTATGTAGATAAGTATATAATACATTTTATTTTCATGCCTCCACGAGCAGGCTACATTTAATAACTTTCGACAACCGAGAAAATTGGTTTTAGCGTGCCATTCCTACATTATAAGCTTATCCGTTTTTTAAGTAGGCATTTTGTTAGTTTCACATAAAGTGCACCAGTTTTTATGTTAGACGTTAATTCTAACCATTATTTTTCCTCAGTATACCTAGTTCGATATTATTAACATACATTCATACTTACATATTATCACGCCCGTATCCCTATCGTGGTGGGCAGAGTCACAAGTAATCATAACAAAACTTGCAGCCACTCCTGATCCAAGAGTCCGAAGATGGATATGGTGAATCATATTGACAGGTGATCAACCCCTCGCCCATATAGGTACCTACATCACGTTGGAGAGGACTCCTTAGTCGACTTTTACGACATGCTTTTATGCATTCAATATTACTTAGGTACTAAAGGAAAAAGCAGTTCTAGTTTCTGCTTGTTTATTTTGGAAATACATAGTGGTTGAGGGAACAAGATCTATGCTGACGTCCCACACTTGGGTGTATAGGAAATACCAATTAATATTATAGATTATAAATTAGGATTAATAAGAAATAGAAGGTAAATGTATTTCAAAAGATTTAATGTAAATTCCATAAGCCATAGTTAACCATATTATTTGAATTATTGTTTTATTTAATTCTCCTTCTGCTCACCATAAAAGTGTGGTCAGCTTGCTTTAGTAGTTGAGGTAGAGTTGGTATCGTCTGTAATGGAGGTCGTGGTGGTAGTATTCTGAAGGCACTCCTTCAGATCAACTGCTTTATAATCTGAAAACCATTTATGTTTAGAACTTACTGTTATGTCTAATTATTAAAATTGTAAATTTACAATGATCCCATAATTATGTAGCAATAGGCAATCATCAGCGCAAAAATATATCATTATTTTTTACTTAATTAGTAATACTTTTTCCAAAAAAAACAGAATGCGTCCAGCTGCTTCTCTCCCCGAGCATGTCGTAAAAGTCGACTAAGGAATAGTATCCTCCAACATGATGAGATACAATATGCAAGTACTCCCAAAAAGGGTTGACGTGAGGCAGGCGGCCGGTCATAAAACACCTTAGCCAAAACTCTTAGAGCATGATCCATGCTGTGCCGACCCCACATAGAGTGGAATAAGGGCAGGAAGATAATGATGACTTTTTCTAGTCCGTTTGTAATTACACGGGTATGCTTTACCTTTTTTATTGTCGCAGTTAAATTCGTACATGTCGCATTCGTCTAGAAATAATCTATTATCATTCTCCTGGCCACATCGTTCCTCCCATGTGTGGTTACAATATTTCGACAGCATGCAGAAACCAACAGACTGCAAGTATGTACATATATTATTAGTTCTAATTATGTGTTTCACATCCTATTTAGCTATAGGTTTAGTGCAGTTATAGATACTTACCGCATACCGTACTGGTTTACTTACCGCAACAAAATGGTGGAATGTTGGCTTCACATAAAGTACTAAAATTACTGAAATAAAAAAAAATAAGTAGCATCATTAAATTTTCAAACGGGATCATCCATCTTTCATTCATACGTTACGTACCACATAATATAAAATGCGAGAATATTTTTTCCATTGCAGTCTCAGTTAAATCATACTTCATGTAAATTGGTATCCAATAAAACATTTTTCTACAGCTAAGAAAATTTGATTTTATTGCGCTTACATCAGTATTACCTACTAAAACAAACCCGAATCTTATCGCTGTTTCATTCTAGAAATTCTGAATTCATTCTTGGTTTCGCTTTCCTAAAGCCTTTATAAACTTTTATCATCTTCTTCCCATTTTTAACGACTGTTTCTTTCCTTATGATGTATGTTTCTAGCTTCCCTCTTGTTGACTTCGTCGTTTTTCGCGTTGTTTTCTTTCCCATTTCTCTCATCTTTTTCATCATCCTTCTTTTGACTTCTGGAGTGTATCTTCTTCTTCCCTTCAGCATGTGCATGGGTAGAGTTGAAGGGTTGAAAGGCACCTTAGTTCGTTCTGTTGGTGCGTACACCATCTTCCGTCCTTCGAGTTCAAATTTGTAGTTACCCATTCTGTAAAACGCCTTTTTGCCATGTTTAGGACAGCCTGTAGACGGGCCGAAGCAATCTGAGTAGTTGGCTATTTCAAACTCTGGAACAAAATACCCATCGTACATCTACAAAGGCTTTTATAAAAATATATTTCACTATTGTAAGTCGACACCGCCGGTAATAAGAGGGCTGGTTCATTCCCAGCTCAAAAAAATTCCTTGGTCATACAACACGGGAATGCAAGTGCTCTTGTAACCTTGTCAAATGATTTTTTTTTTGTTTACTTGACTTTATTTCTTTTTGTTAATAATTTGTTGTTGATATTATAGGTTATTTAAAAAAAGATCAATATGAAATGCCCCCAAATTAGTGTGATTTTGTATGGGTGCTTAATATGAATGCTTCTCTATAATATTAGTAGGATTATGATTAGTAGGATAGAAACCTGCCAGCCACTAAACGGTTACCCTTCCTTTTCGTGACTGCACTGAAGGTTGCTCAACTGTCTATAGGTACTATAAGATTAACATATTAAAAATGTCTATGCTACTTCGCTACAGCTTTTAATCGTTGAGGAGTAAAGGTTCTGGAATAGCGACCACGGACCGGAAAAAAGTGTTGGATGGGCCCACCCGATGGACCGATGACATTGTGAAGATTGAATGGAGGCCGCACAAAATAGTTCTGGAAGTATGTTGGGGAGGTCCGTGCTAGAGTGGGCTTTTAAAGGTTGATGATTGATTAGTTTTAGTCTTTGTTGTTGCAAATAAATGATTCTTATTCTGGTTCTCATGATGTTACTTCGATCATTATCGCAGTTGTACTCGTAGAGGTCGCAATCATCGATGAAGAGCCGGTAGTCGATGAAAGTGGTGACTTCCGCGCCACACTCCGGAATCCAGGTATGGTTGCATATGTCAGCCAGGATGCACCAGCTGAGTGGCTGGAAATATATGGTCACAATAATAATAAGGCCTTTTACCATCTAAAGTAGGAGACTTATACAGCGTCAGGAGGCAACTTTTACCTTCACTAACGGGACGCTGTAGTGCCCGGGACGAATTAAGATGGAGTAGGCTTGTCCAGCACCTATTCCATCCTCTCAGCTTGGTCGGCCTTGTCCACAGGAAAGACAGTCAATACGTGCAGAGCCGACTAAGCAATGGTCACAAGTAGTTTGATTAACCACATAGCTCAGTTGACAGTAGTTCTACCTGCTGCAACCTACAGTTGCAAGTTCGATTCCTATGCTCAAACGTTTATAATTATAATGAATGTGTTAAAAATAAGTATCCTGTCAGCCATCTTGTGCCACCTCTCTATAACACAGTAGCTAGGTAGTACAGTTATCGGATTTATAGCAAAACAATCAGCCATCCGTATGTTTTGTCTATGTAAGTCACGTTATACGCCAGCAACAAAGACAGAACAACAAAATAGATATGACTTACCCAAACAAAGTGTGGTAAAACTGGTAGTGGGCTGATGAATGCAACTAGAAACAATTAAGAATCTTATAGCTGTACCCCATAAAGTTACCCAACCCATCATACTTATTCCTTATATATGCAGGTAGGTACTTAATTTAATTTCAATTCATAATTATCTCGCCCGGGTATGCAGAGAGTAAGTAATCATAAAAAAACTCCTGCCACTCCTGATTCAAAATCCCAAGATGGATATAGTGAACCATGGTGACAGGTGATCAGCCCATCGCCCATATCATGTTGGAGAGGGTGCTATCCGTTAGTCGACTTTTACGACATGCTCGGTTAGAAGCAGCTGGACGCATTCTATGTTTTTCTTTACTCTCAATCCAGCAGAGAAGATTAATTGATATCGTAGTGTTTACTTTTCCATCGTTCCGTATCGCGGCCGTTTTGTTATTTGAAATATAGTTTATCAAGTATGAATTACATAATATGTATGTACTACTAATTGACACCCAATATACTGTACCGCCCCAGGACCGGTTTTTGTCTATGTTTTGACTGTGACTGTACCGATACGATCTGATTATGGAACTGAATATACTTTTCATACAAATATGTTTACCTATTAACGTCGGAAAAATGATAGCAGGTATTATATCCTTTGTTTGATAACATGGGTTGCACATCATAAACTTGAATCATTTTTACAAAATAAAATCGTATTTGCACATATTCCTGCTAACTTATTTTACGATAAGATAAAACGCTGAAACCAACTAACTGATTTTGCGCGAAACTGGCGCGCATAAAAGTTTTAGTTGTAAAAATAATATAACTACTAGTATGTCCAACATATCTAAAAAAGTTACCCCAACAGTACATACATGATACATGAAATCCCACCAGTTTCCCATAGGTCTAGGCAGAGACCAATATGGTAGTCCTTACGTACTTCTTTCGCTTTATTCAATCTTATTACATTCCAATTGAAGCGAAATATTCTCAAATTTTCCACGGAAAATTCTACTCTCTTATTGTTCTACGAACAAACGAAGGAAAATTCTAACGATATAAACAAGACAAATCTGAAGATTCTAATATTTTGCAGAGTCCATGGAAAGTTTTTAAAAGAAATTAATAGTATTTTGTAGAAATAATTCAATGAGTTTATAAAATTAAATACTTTGAATCACAAACTGGGTGCGGCTCTAAAGTAATTAAACAAGCAACCAAATACATCACTGTTAGAATGCATTGCATTGCCTCGCATAGATCAAGTCGGTTGCGTCACGCGGGATTCGAACCCGCTCACCTCGTGCCGACATTGACCACGCGACCGCTGCACTAGCTTCCGCTTTGGTGTTACAGTTTCCGGTTTGTGGTATGTACCATTAAATATGTGACTTTAGCAAAGAAAAATATAAGTAAGTATAATGATATAGTTGAAGTAAATATAAAAATTAATTTTCTTAATTATTGAAATAACTAGCTGCCGCCCGCGGCTTCGCTCGCGTGGTATCCGGATAAAAAATAGCCTATATGTTAATCCAGTACATGTACTATGTATATTCCAAGTTTCATTCAAATCGGTTCAGCCGTTTAGGCGTGATTGAGGCACAAACATCCAAACATCCAAACTCACAAACTTTCGCATTTATAATATAAGTAAGAAAGTAAGAAGTAAGATTTAAGAGGCCACCACACGATGGCATCTAGACCGATTTCTAATCGAAATGAAAAAGATAGCAAGAAAACTACAAACTGAATCAAAAATGTGGTTTCAAAAACTGTAGAAATAGTTAGGTTTTACCTACTCGTAAGAGCACCTATAAAAGTAAAAATCATCTGAAAATTGATTTTATACATCTAATATTTTTATACCTATTGGTTCCCGTGATCCAGATCAAATCGCAAAACATGTATTTTTAATTTTTTTTCTAGTTTTTTTCTCTCGGTGGCATGGCGGACGAGTGCCTGGCTGAGACGTAAGAGGCGTGGGTTCGATTCCCGCTGCGGGAGAAATGTTTGTATGTTCTGCAAATATTTCTTCCAGGTCTCGGTGTTGTAATAAAAGTACCTTAAGGTATAAGTATTCTATCAGCCATCTAGTTTCCATAAAGGTGGATATATACTAGAGCATTTTCTCGAGCACTATGTAATGTAACGTTCCTGCGAATGCTCGGCGCTCTGTTCGGCGTAATGCTCACAGCGAGTGTGCATTTACCATTCTTCATAGCATTTACCCGTAACATTTCGTTGTACCTTGCGTTCTTTCTTGAAATGCAAAGGCTCGACGAAATGTTACACCAATACGCTTGTTGGTTTGTACAATTAGGTTGTAACAAAAGTTGAGCGTGCTCGACGTCTGGTTCATGAGGGTGACACACTATTAACATATCATAGAGCGGCTCGTTGTTCTGTTACAAGTGAATGCTCTAGTCTATACTCACCCTAATACAAGCTTTGCTTTGTTTGATGCTTGATGGCACTGTGTAAAATGTCCAAATATTTATTAACCATATATTTATCTCAATTTCTAATATCAGAGGTACAGTACAAATATTGTGCGCAATAATAAAAATAAATAATAATTTTCGTCTAGCTTCTGAAATACGAACTAACGCGATGATGATTATGTAATGTGGAGATGTTACAATAATTATGTAGATACTTATTTTTTAAAGGGTTGATTAAGTTATTGTTATTTGACTATTAGTTGCATATTCGGACAAATTCGGTTTTTATACAAAGCACAATATTTTGTGGTACTGTACATTGTTTGTACTGTACTGTGTTTGTTTGTACATTGTACTGTAGCATGCACATTGGCCTATTTTCCATGCACTTCCTCATTCCAGCCCAGTTGGTCGTTCCGGGCCCGCTGCCAAATGGGTGAACCATGGATTTGACCGACTTTTAAACAATACTTTCCTTTTGGCACCGGATTTATTACCTAGCAACATTCAACAGATAGAGCTAGGAGACCATTCAGAGAACACCAAGTAGTACTCTACCATGTTGGCATTTTGAACGGGTATTTCTTGTGTTGGATTTTTAAAACTGAATGTCGTATAAGGAAATACCTAAGTTTACTTAGCATACTGGCATGTCGTTGAACCGAGAAAGTTCAAAGACACTGTGTCAAGTGCATAGTGCTTTTTAAAGCCTTAATTCTTTCACCACACTGGTTCGAAATAAAAAAAAATAAGGCAACTTTTACCTTCACAAACGGGACGCTGTAGTGCCCGGGTCGAATTAAGATGGAGTAGGCTTGCCCAGCACCTATTCCATCCTCTCAGCTTAGTCGGAATTGTCCACAGGAAAGACATGGTCAATACGTGCGGAGCTGACTAAGCGGCGGGTTTCCTCACGATGTTTTCCTTTACCGTTTGAAAGCACTGGTATAGCGCACATAAATATAGTCGCATAAATACGCTTACATTATAGGTACAGAATTGCTATGAATAGTAGATAAATTCGTGAATAATTTGCTAATGCAGAAAGTGAATTGTATGAAGGTATTATTCAGATTCAGATGATGGGCCGTACTTTTGGTCAGACATGTAGTTACCTAAAAACAGTAGAGTAGACTTCTAAATAGATCAAATCAAAATAAAACTACAATACAGATAAACAGTACAAGAAGGTAGTTGAAGATTACCCTCGCACGTAGCAAAGAAGAAAATCTCATCCAATTTTATAAATCAACCCTTTATTTCAAAGGCTTCGTACAAAACTGTATCATCGTAACGCCTACACGTTCTTATCTTTCAAATGAGGCATTTTCTGCGCGCAGTTCTTTCTAAGCTACTCTTTCCTCAAAAATCTTAAAGTAGGTATTTACAAGTATTTACAATTCAATACCATATATCATTGTGATAATGGTATTTAAACAAGATTATCTACAATTAGGGCAAGTACAGACTCCTTCGAACATGTCTCGTCCATTACGTAACTCCCACACGAATAGAATTGATTTTTGTTAGCGTTCAACTTGACTGTACGCATGCGCCGATAACTTTACGCACACATCTTTATCTGCTACAACAACATTGATAGACCCCCTGCTTTTAGCTAAAAATGAATTTCGACCTAATGGTGCTGTTTATAGAGACGAAATTAGGATTGAGAGTTTCATTGGTATTTTTAGACAATACGCGCCTATTATGGCTTACTGACGCGCCCTCTTCCATACAAATCGGGAAACTCAGCCGCGGAAGGTTTTCCACTTCTGTCCATAATTTCTGAAATTCCATTCAACAGCTCATTCTCGCTGTCTCCGGCTGATAATCGTGTGTTCAAGTGAATACAGGCTTGCATTTGTGACTGTTGCTAACTTTGATAACCGTTTTGGAGTTTTGTCCCCATTCATAAATTTATTAAAATTTGTTGTCAGTGAAGGAACATCTCGGGGAGATTTTAGATATCAGTGAATGAAATAGGTGCCGGTCGTAGACCCGAGAAAATCGATAAGCCTCTGTGAGGTTTCATACGTTTTAGGACCAGACTAAGGAAACGCGAAAATGTGAGTTTTACAATTATAAGCCTATCTTTTTTGTGGTCTATTAAGAAAAGAAAATTATTTTCTTAATAGACCTCAAACTACAATTCTGGAGACAGTTCACATAGTCCTAACCTAAGCGCAACCAGCTGTCGCTTTCGCATTGGTAAAGTCAAAAGCCAATCGATAACTTAATTCAGACATGAAAGAAACTACGCTGCGAACGTCTGAAACGATACCTTTATAACTACGGTCAGTAGAACGATAGAGATAGATAGTATGTACGTAAGTAAGCGTCTACTCCTGAAAAGGTACCTAATAAAGATAAAAGTGCAGTTTGGAGTAAAATCCCGGAGGCATTGAAGATTATATGGTAGTAAAAGCGTCACGAGTGATGGTAGAATTATATTGCGTCTTAAAGAGCCTCCTTTTGTGAACTTAACACATGTTTTCGAAATCTTGGTTCTAACATGCCGGTTTCCTCATGATGTTTTCTCTCCCCTCGCATGACGTAAAAGTCGAATAAGGAATAGTATCCTCCAACATGATGAGATCCAATAAGCAAGTATTCCCAAGGAGGGGTTGACGTCAGGCAAGCGGCCGGTCATAAAACACCTTAGCCAAAACTCTGCCAACTTCACATAGCATGCGATGAGGGCAGGAAGATGATAATGTTGTTTTCCTTCACCGTTTGAGAGTGGGAGAATAATTAATTAGTACCTCACTGGATTTGAACCTTAAGATTTGAAGGCGAGGTAGTGACCACTAGACCACCTGTACACTACTAAAATTGGGCTTTGATATAAACTTGCTCTCCTGTAGATCCATTAACGCTGCCTACACGCCCCGTAGGCTTTTTCTCTTGTAATTGTAAGCTGTACCTACAGAGCTCGACTTAAAACCTACTATTCATTCATAATCAGTTAACTGTGCCTGGAGAGGCGCGGCGTGAGTTAGAGATATTATAATTATATTATAAGATATTCTCACAAATCTTTACGAAATAAACAGAGGCATCTTTATTTGTATTAGTTTTAGGACATTGAGTGCCTATGTCCTGAATTTACTAATAATTATTAATAAATCAATAAAATAATACAGATTTTTGTACATTTCACACAGCGCCATCTAGCCCCAAATTAAGCAAAGCTTGTACAATGGGCACCAGATGGCTGATAGAATACTTATATACTTTCTTTGTAAATACATACTTATAATACGTAGTATTGAAACACCCAGACCCGGAAGAAATATTTGCAGATCATGCAAACATTTCTCCCGCAGCGGGAATCGAAACTGCGCCTCTTGCGTCTCAGTCGAGCACCCGCCCGCCACGCCACCGAGGTCATCAAAACGGTCGATATTAATACTCTGTTAAGACTAGTTCCTTTGTCGCTATACTTTTCTAGTCACTTTCTTAATCTACGTTGAATTTACACCTGTTCATAACGTGACCAAGCGTGGAAGATACAGGCAAAAACCACGCTTGGCAATTTTTTTTGGAAAATGATTCCTTTGTGATGATAAAACATTTTAAAATATCCAGTGTTATTCAAAATACTATCTTAAATCCGGTCGTGGATTTTTCTGTATGAAAAATTTATGTGCGCTATACCAGTAGTTTCAAACGGTGAAGGAAAACATCGTGAGGAAACCCGCGGCTTAGTCAGCTTCGCACGTATTGACCATGTCTTTCCTGTGGACAAGGCCGACTAAGCTGAGAGGATGGTATAGGTGCTGGGCAAGCCTACTCCATCTTAATTCGTCCCGGGCACTACAGCGTCCCGTTTGTGAAGGTAAAATGTTGCCTCCTAACGCTGTATAAATCATCTACTATAGATGGTTAAAGGCCTTAGTTTATGTCTTAATAAAATACAGATTTTCAGTGAAGGCGATTTAACATAAAGCTTGTGATCGTTAGCTAGATCTATTTTTACTTCGATATTGATTTACCTTCTTGTTACTTAGGTACCTAATGCCGAGATGTACGTTTTAGGATCGTGGAATCGTATTTCGTTCGATTCTATTATAATATAACTTGTAAGATAACTTTTTTTTCTTCATACCTAGTATATATTTTCTAATTAGGTTTCTTCTGTTTGATAAAAATGAAATACCTTACTTATCTAGCTTTTAACGATGATCAATAAAGAAATAGTTTTTTTGGTTCCTTTGTAAACGAATTGAGGGCGTTTAACTACTCGTAATACACGAATATACTTTACATTAAAAAAAACGTACGAGTAACCTATATCTTAATTCATCATCATCATCGTGAAGTTTTAATTCATCATCATCTTCCTGCCCTTTATCCCATTCTACGTGGAGTCGGCACATCATGTTCTCTTCTGCCATTCTCTTCTGTCAGAAGAATAATCACAGCTGTCATTTCTGCACTCACTCCTTTCTTACCCATGTCCTTACTTGCAATAAAAAGCAAGGGGAATGAGAAGTCTTAATTACTTTTATTTTTAGGGATTTGTATGTATAGAATTAATTTTTAGTTTATCTTCGGGAACAACTTAAAGGCGATTGATTGGCTCACTCAGATAGTATTTAGCTTGGTATTCTGATAGCCACTCGGCTTCTCACTATGACGAAGCGTGACCTCACCACAGAACCTCATTACTCATTTCAGTCAACACTGAAGCTAGACATGAGTCAACAAAACAATGTTTGATATTTTATATATAAAGAGGAGTTATTTCGAAAGCAAAATCAAGGCAATAACAAACAGACTTATAGTTTTATAATATTAGAGAGATTCTAAGGTGTTTATAATAATTATGATAAACACCTACTCTTCCCAAAACAATCGACTAATGGTCTTATTTATAAAAAAATTGAGGATACAAAATATCTTGGATTGCGGTTCATAAACAAGACACTTTACTCTAAGTCCTGATGAATAAGAAGGTAAGTGTCTAGTGATTGATGATAAGACACATGACAAAGTACCTGCCACAAAGTAATAAGCAAATAAAATCTTACATCAAAGACAATAAATAACAATAACGGCGTTATAACATTGATATTGGTAAAACAGCTGGTGGACATGTTTTGGAATATGGCGAAGTGCCAAGCCAATAAACATGTTATAACAAATTCAGTACAGCCAGCCCAAGCAAGCCATTAAACTTTCAAGCCACGAACAGCACGTAAGGAAATACGGGTGTAATCGATGTTTCCACATAAATGTGAAGCCTGGGAAGTGGGTAATGGTTTGCGGATTGTGCAAGACATGGTAATTGGGGCTGGGATGTGACTGGTGCATCTGACGTGATTAAAATATGTTGCTTTATTTCATACGGCAGCACTGCTTTTGTTGAATTTATGTATGCCAGTTTGCGAAAGCGTGTAAATGTTCGATATAATGAAACCTACGCAATAAAAAAATCATAAAACATACGATATATAAGCATTATATCTAACATGTGACTATTTAGATGAAAATGTAATCCTATGTTTTATCTAGCAATCTCATGCTAAAATAGCTAGAGAAACGGACAAAGAACATTTACTTCGTAAAGTTTCCCACTTTTACATAAATAAAATTGGGAGACTTTTTGTCATTTTCTTGTTATCTTTACCTGAGTTTGGGGATATTTACCTCAAAGTAAAAATTAAATTGTCTAGCTCATAGACATACACAGACATATTTTATATACTGTTTCACACACACAAGGGATCCTTATAAGGATCCCTTGGCACGCCTTGACGATAATGTGCGCCGGGCCTAAGGATAGAAAGCTAATTTTAGTTACCAGCAAAACCTTCAGTTAGGCCCGGCGGGCGCCCACTATCGGCACGCTTCGGCATGCCTAAGGACGCCTAAGGATCCCTTTGCATGCCGTGAAGATAGTGTGCACTGGGCCTTAGAAATTTTTATCTAAAACTTTCCTGGATGTCTAGTTAACTAAGTATATAAAACTCTTTCGTTACTGACTGAATGTTAACGCGTTTTGCAAAATAAAATAAAATACTAGCATCCTTGCAAAGCCGTACGTAAAGAGCTAGTTACTAAATTTTAGTTAGGTATTAACTGCCAGTTATCTACCAGCTCCGAAAAGATTAAAAGGAATCATAGAGACATAGGGTTTTTTCGAAAACATGGAAGGCTGGGAGTTTTCGCTCTCAAAGTTCGCGTAGGGTAAGGTATTACGAGTAGGTAGCAAATGAAACTTAATTAGCACGTAGATACTTAGGCTTCATGAAACTTTACCTCAGCTAAATGTTAATCAAATACTGGGTGGTTCAAACAAACTTGGTATTTTGCTTTAATTTTGAACTACCCACTCAAAAAACATGTACTTAGGTACGTGTACCTACTGAATTGGTAACTAAGACCTTATTATTGATGCCTACATTTTGCCAGAGTAGACAAGTATTAGGGATAGGGGGTAGGCTTTTGCTTTGTACTAGGAAATCATAATAGGTAAGTAGGTACCACAATGTGTCTAGCGTATGTACCTAACATTGTTCGATGCATCGGAATGCGATCAACTGTTACGGATGCCCATCTGGTCACAACACCGACATAAATCAAAGGAAGTGGGTCAGATGGGATCCACAAACGTATATCGAGTATCCACACGACATATCCTCTTACTGATTCGCATCCTACGTTTATGGCATTTATTTGAGATGCGACCTCGTTTCAGATGTTGAAGTAGGTATCTCCCTGAGAAGAAAAAGCCAATAATTAGTTTAGCTTTCACATTTCGAAATTAGTTAAGAGATAAAGATCATTATGTCTTATGACACCTGAAATCTTGGTCTCCTGATGCATTTGGGCGCTTTTCTTTTTCAATTTTTAAATTATTACCTATCTGTCTCCAAACAAAATAAACTTTTGAACGTTTGTGTTAATCATTGCAAAGTTATAAGAAAATAAAAATTGTTTATTTCAGACTAAAAGCCCATAAAAGTAGTTAGGTACATTTTTAATCAAAATAATATAATAATACACATTTATAAGGGAATGCCTGGAAGAGATCGCTCTTAGCGATAAGGCCGCCCATTGTAAATCTCATTGTTCTCTTGTGCCTATTTTGTTTTATTTTAATTTTATCCGATGTGTTTTACAATAAAGTTGTATTGTATTGTATTGTAAATCCAGTAGAATCCTCTGTAACCTGCTTAATATTTGCCTCAGGCCCTAAATCATGTAGGTATTCAGATACGTTTTCCGGGCATACATGCGAGTAAGCAAAAGGTTAAAATAAACTTTTATTACAAACCCAACATTGTTGAATCCATTGAGGATTTTGTTTACAACTTTCGCTGGAACTTTGAAAGTAATTTCAACGGCGCTTACCGGATTACTTTATCTGCTGGCTATGCTTTTTTATTCTTGGAGCTTATTCAGATTTTACTACTGTTTTATAATCATAATCTAACATTCACCACTTTAGGTGACAAACAATTCGTATTGTATTGTAATAAGACAATATAGATACTTCATTGAGTGAGTAGGTTCAGTACAGTAATAGACAGAATGAAAGGCTTTCAAAAAGCAAGAACTGTGGCCACGTGGTCCAATAACTTAGCCTTTTATTTAAACTTAGACTTTGTTTGTTAAATTCTCCACAGTCCTTGGGCTGGGCACTGAAAAATGCGACATAGTTTTTATTAAAGCATTTTCTAGTGTTGTATTTGTTTCATGCACATATGTATTTACTTCAAATTAATTAATTAATAAAAAAATAGCATTATCAGATCAATCAATAAACGAGATTTTTTTCCAGCTGTTGCTAATAAGTATGCGATAAAACTATAATTTTCACTTCCAATTTAATTATAAAAGTTAATAACCCTTGACCCCGAACAAAACACAACAAATCAATTGGACTTGTAAAAGTTGGAAAGATCCTTTTGTCAAATAGGAAATGAGATCTTCATAAACTACAGCTAAGGACCATCTTGATCACATTAGGTTTCAAACCGAAAAAACCCATTAAAATCGGTCCATTCGTTTGGAAGTTAGGATGCCATAGACAGATACACAGATACACACTACAAACTTATAACACTCCTCTTTTTCGTCGGGGGTTAAAAACAATGAAGTGCAAAACATATTATTATGTCCTATAGATATGGAACTCAATGAGATATTTGTTGGCAGGGCAAGCGAAGGAGGCCTGGCGCCGGTTGGTGATGGAGAGATGCCAGTGGGCGGGCCCAAGACGCCTCAGCAGGTGGCAGCCCAGCGTCGTCTGCAGCAAACCCAGGCTCAAGTCGATGAGGTAGGTCCACTGAAACAGTCATTCCAACAGTTTGTTCATATAGACTTTCGACTACGCAAATATATGGAAAGTCATTCGAGCGGAAAGACATTCAGTGTCAATAAAGCAGCGAATGACGTTTATTTATTTATTAAAGTACATACCACATAATATGTGGTACATATACCACAACATTAAAAAAAAACGCAATCACACAAAGTACATAATCTTACTTAAATTATAAATGCGAAAGTTTGTGAGGATGTTTGGATGTTTGTGCCTCAATCACGTCTAAACGGCTGAACGGATTTGAATGAAACTAGGAATATACATAGTACATGTGCTGGATTAACATATAAGCTATTTTTTATCAGAGTACCACGCGAGCGAAGCCACGGCCGGCAGCTAGTATCCTATAAATAGGACAAATTACTGTGTACATAACTTACCTTTAATACTTTTGAAACGCAAGAAAAATCATAAATATACCTACTCCGTCCAATCCTTTAATTTATCCCAGACAGCTGAGAAAACAGAAGAAAGAAAAACAAAGACAGACAAACTGTTATTTAGTCATGCAAAGTGGGCAAGATACATTACGTTTTATTTTCTATAAGTGTTACACTCGTAACAGTCGTTTCTTTGTTTCTCGTTTGTTTTTTCGTTATTTCGTTCTCAGGTTGAATATGGAAAATCTATAATAAAGAACAACTAGTGCCCTGCTCCTATATTATACTAACGGACAACGAATGTTAAATTATCATAGCAAAGTTTTTATCTGCCAAAACGCGCCATACATTTTTTTATGACCTAAAAACAACGTTAGGTACTATGGTAAATGTATGGTAATTCTCCATTGGTCACCCGTTAGTAGAATATAGGGTTCGGACATTAGTAACCAATTAGGTCTCTAAGTGATGTAGTATCTCTTTAGTATGAAATTAGTTTTTCTTAGACACTAGCCGATAAAATCTTTTTTTCTTTAAACAGCTATATATTACAAAATATTGTTAAAACTGATGAAATATTTAAGCACTACTAAATAGAGATACAAAAGGTTGTGGGAAACACGAATGGATACAACTATTATAACAGTGATATACAGTAGCACCACAAATACTGTGAGCCTCGGCAAACTTCGTGCTTTGTTATGAAAACCGATTTTTTCCGAATATGCTACTAATAGGCAACTAATAATAAATAACTAATAACCAATCTTTAAAAAAATAAGTAACATAATTATTATAACATTTATACAACATATCATATAACATTATTAGACGCATAATAGTTGTGGTACTACTGTAAATGATAGTTTGCAAATAGAACAAGTTATTGACGTCATTCCGGAAACGCCTCTTGAAGTATCTCCAGTGGAAGGAGGTTTATTTACCGACACGTTTCCTCGCAATAATATTAAACTCGAGAACACTGTAACTTTAATATCATTTACGAGAAACGGTTACTTTTCAACAGAATGAATACTGGGAACTTTAATGTTACAGGTCGTTGACATTATGAAGACCAACGTCGAGAAGGTGCTGGAGAGAGATCAGAAGCTCTCCGAACTTGATGATAGAGCAGGTAAAGTAACTAAAATATTCAAATCTGAATTGAAGAACACATGTCATAACAAAAGCAAAAACCTTATTGTGGCAAAAAAATTACCAGTTAGCTAGTTAGTTTCAAGGACACACATTAATTAGCAACAACACGGTATTCAAGGTTATGCTACAAATCAATTATTTATTAAGTTATCCGCCAAGTATCCACTTCCATATCCGGAGGGTAATAGGACCAGATATTCACAGAACAAAACACAAACAAAAACCAAAAAATTCTGAGTGGAAGCGTGCCGAAGACGCTGGATTATTATTATTTGTTATAGTTGTAAGTTTCTTTCTATTAATAAAGAGTTATTTTAAAACATGCTAGTAATACGTCTTCTAAATGCATTATTTCGTGTTTCAGATGCTCTACAGCAAGGCGCTTCTCAGTTCGAACAGCAGGCTGGAAAACTGAAAAGCAAATTCTGGCTCCAGAACCTAAAGGTAGGATTTGATAAATTAACTTTATCTTTATAAGTATCTATCTACAAACTACATCATATACCTACAATAGCTCAACTACTTCTCCAGCTACTAGGAGCATAAGGTGACAACATACCATTGTAATGCTTTTATTACTATCCATGGACCATCTATTTAAATGAACTGTTTTTTTTTCCAGATGATGATCATTGCAGCTGTCATTGGCATCATAATCTTGGCGCTGATCATCGGTGAGTTCAAGTTTTTTTCACAAGTTTCACATTACACATTAAATTCTCAGACTAACATAATATTTCACATTTTCAGCCAACTATGCGTGAACAAGTTTCGGTAACCGATTAGCAACTTGTTACGTTTTTAATAGTATGTTGTTTTATATTACTTACTTTATGTTTGTGTTGGTAAGTGCGAACACTTTATCAATGTTGGTGGTGTTGGCTTCTGTCTGTTTTACTATTAAATGTATATTATTATTACCTATAGGATATTCTATGCAATGACATTTTCGTTATAAGCTGACTCTCATATAAGTGACTCATTGTTATAACGTCATAACTAGAGAAAAACTCAAATGTGAGGATGAGTCTATTGGACATTAGCTTAAACGTAATCTATTAACAACCACACTTAACACACACATTATACCATTAAAAGCAAGTCACTCATATGGATCATTTTATACACGATTTAGCTTCGCAATAAGTGTCTGGATCTGATGATATACTCACAATATTTTCAAATTGCTTTTTGTGAAATTATAATCCAAGAATGTACCTAACGCTTATTCCTGACCTATACCTACAAATTATTTAATACCCCCAGCTCTATTTGAAATATATTCTATAAGATAAGAAAATATAATTAATATTGGAAATCTAATCAAATCATTAATGTAACCTGTAGTGTAAACATTATTTTCTCAAACTGAAATTAAAAATCTTAAAAAGAGGACCACATAATAATTATGTATTATAAACGATCAATTTATTGAAGTACATTTCATACTGATGTTAATCACTTGAGAAAGCACATAATATCCTACTAGAGGATAAGCATCTATACAGGAAAAGCAAATTAATAAACAAATTTATTATTTTATAGGTCTGTAAACATCTGGAATGGATATGGATTGAAGTCAAGGTATGTAATTTAGAGACACACCATAAGGTCACATTTTTTGTAATTAGGTCTCTAAGTGCCCTATTCTTTACATGTTATTTTAATCATTGTAATATTCGTTTATTTAATTTACAGATACACCAAGGAATACCGGCTTCAGAAAACCTAATAATAAATCTACGTAAATTGTTTATAACACGTTTTTCTTTAGAAGTTAGTGTTGTTATACCTGAATGTCCTACGGATAATATCAAATTAAAATAAAATCATATCTGATATTTTGCCACCAAATAATATACCCTTATAAGATGTAACCGTTATTGTACCTAGTCTTTGGAATCACACGTCTTAGGACATGATTTTTTTTATAATGATCCACGGAACCACGGCTCTGTGCAGAAATATAGCGTATTTTTAGATGATCTTATTTTGTTATAAATAAATCACAGTTACCTGTTTGCTGACATTTAGATAAGGCTTTTGCAATATCTTTTTTGAAAAAACTGTACACCGGCAAGTTGTTGTTGCTTTTTTTTAAAAAGGACCAAATTTCCTAAATCAGAACCTATCTTTACTAATAATGGATTCTCCTATTTTGTGTACTTAGATGTTTTCATTCAGATGGAGGTTTAAATATTTTATGAATAAATTACACCTGCATTTTTATCATGCCTTTCTAAAAAATCCGATGTAATTTTTAGACTGATATTTATTTTTATTCAAAAGATCACCATATCGTTATCGGTAAATTGAATACTATCCATGTTATCTGCGCCGTGCGTGTTTTAGACAATTTTAATGTTCGATACAATATTATTATTTTCTTCTTTTTGAGTAGCATTAACAAATATTTATATTCAAACCTTTCTATGACCTAAACCGTGATCTATATGGAACGAAAATTTACCTATATAAAGTTGTTGTTTGTTTAGTACCTACGGAACTAGAATATACTAGATAAGAGTTTGTGCTATCTTACGTTTTTACAAAAATACTTAACTGGCCAATTTTTTCGAAGTATAATAATCTTGTATAGCTATATATCGGGCATCTGTTACTGTGTGTGTATTTATCTGTATGTATTGTATACCCGCTTTGTATGTAGTTAGAAATTGTAAAGTTTCACCATAGGTTTACCTAGATGTTTCAGATAGTCGTAGATATAATGAAATGCTATTTACAGATTATGGGACAGTTGGTCAGTTGATTAAAAAGTCAGATATTTTATCTCAACTGATAAAATGTTGAATAATTTGGTCTCCGACATGCGGTTTAGAACCGCGTGTTGGTCGAACGATTTTGTATTAGAAGCACGTTATTGTTGAAAGTTAGGGATATTAGGAATAGGTTAAGCTAGATTTAAGAAGAAATCGTCGAGTTCACTAACACGCTAAGAGTTCTTATCTTTCTGGCACGTTTGCTTGAATACTATCGCTGGTATTAAGGGCTACTTATGATCTTATTGATTAAGTAGATCCTATAAATTAACGTTTTAGTGGACTGGATAGAGAACATAATTTTTAAGTAATATTATAGTCAGTTCTTGAAACAAACATATTTTACCTTTTTTCCGTTCTCCGCTCTATCTTTTTGTTAAATAGTAATATTTTGTGTCTTTACATATTTTTTCCTTCAAGTCTATCTCCTAAAAGCTGAAGCTCGATTCAAACTATCTATTTGTTCTTGCTCTAATCTACATACCTAATATATATTATCACTGTATCCCTAATGGGGTGGCCACAAGTAACTCTTATCTATTAGGTGTGTATTGTTTCATAAACTGGCTAACAAACATTTCACTGTAAGGTAATCAAACCAAATACACCAGTACTTAATGTAACTTAGATATAAGTAAGTATTTCAATGATAATTTGTCAACTATTTCTTATTTTGTTCCTGTCAGCTTTTTATGTGTTTCGTTCTTAGTAAATAGGGCACTAATGTGTCCTATTCGTGGATATAATATTACCTATATTAGCATTTGTCGTTTATTAATGTGTGTGTGACGTGTAGGTACCTCTAATTCCCTTTATCAGGGGGCTTGCCGAACGAATAGGACATTTAGTAGGAGAACAGAGTCAAATGACAAACATACGAAAGAAGGACAGACGAAGATGAAATAATAGGTTAAAAGTTAAAGAAAGAGAGCGTTAAACAATTATTGGAGTTGGAAAAAGAACCAGAGGGGAATGAGAGACGAGGTAGAAGAGTTGGGAACAGCGGGGGAAAGTATTGAATGTACGACATATGAATGAGGAACAAATGATGGAGTTAGAATAGGAAACCGGAAGACGCTTGATGAAAAGAAGGAAAAGGAGAATGAGAAGGGGGGAAATGACAAACAAACATTGAAAGGGTCTTTTTGGAATAAAGGATGAGGGGACTCTCACATGGACAGATGGTAGTACAAAATGAAGATAGGGATTGACGAACAAATAATAAGTCCTATTTGGAAATATGAATAGTTCTGAACCGAGGTTAATTGGTGCATTTATAAGCAAAAAAAAAATATCCACCTAAACAATGCTAGACATACAACGAAACGTGTTACAAAATGTCAGGCTCCACGTAAGTACCTATGAAGACAATGAAAAACTAACCCCCGAATACTCAAACGCATCTCAAAGTTGAGCACGTCTCGAATGACGATTTTTTGACAGATTTTCATCAGAAACTATCAAAAAACCGTGAGTTGAGACGTGCTCAACTCTGAGTTGCGTTTGAGTATTCGGGGGTAAAATCGGTACCCAGGCACATTAATGAAACCTTCAAATATATCTATGTACCTATACATAGCTAGGTAAATGTACTTAAGAATACCTATACTATACTACGTTCTCTTAATGAATATAAGTATATTATATCTATTTATTTATGTTAGTACCTATAAGTAGTTTCATGCTTCTAGTTTCAGTCTTTACAAATATTTGTCTAGTCTTTAGTTTAAGCCTAAAATGTTGTGCGGTTCTTGCTATTTCAAGTTATATCTAAGTACATAGTTCAATAACTTTAGACGTAAAATTAGCAACCATATAAATATCATTTAGAAAGAAGTTAAATCACTGTAATCACTGAGAATAATGTTATAACTAATCATAGAATGTAATAACTCATGTACCTATGTATTATTGTAATAATTGCTTCACTGAAATAAAGCAAGTTTATTATCAAGTAGGTAGTTTTGTTATTTTAAATAACTATCTACCTACCTGCCTACTTGTTATGTAACGACTCATAAAAAAAACAGTTTTTAATAACTATGTACCTCCTACTGCAATTTATTGCTATCGTAGGTACTTGCATGAATATTACCTATAAGTAGGTACATTGTACCTGTTCCGAAATTCCGAAATATACGATTTTTATTTTATTTATTTACTTATAGGTTGAGCGCTTTACGTTATGTTATTTTGTCTCGTCTAAGAAAATAAAGACTACTCTATCTATTCAATGCTTAGGCAGGTAAGTACAGGCTAAATTGGTAGGACGTTTAGGTAGGTAGGTATTCAATTATCCGTAACGCGGCGAATCGCTACGCTTCTAAAGCTACGTTCCTCGTAGCACTCTTAGAAAATACGGTGCCCCTTGTGTATGACGTAGACACCTCTACGAATCAAACGCTCCAGTCAAGACAAAGTCAAAGTAAAAAAAAAAAATCCTCAAAATCACGAGGCTTACTTGGACACCATAAATCTACGTTGCATTTACACCTGTTCGTATCGCGACTAAACGTGGAAGATACAGATAAGAAACCACCTGAAACCACGCTTGGCTATTTTTTTTTGTCAATTTTTGACAGTCGTATCGTCGTTTTATATTATAAAAGTACCTATCTATCTTATGAGCCCATTGGACTATATAATACTGTTTTGTGCCGGTTGTTAGGCACCTACTTACCTATAATTCTACACCTCTCAGTCATAGAAATAGACGACTGATAGGATGCCACTCACTGCACTGATGGTAGATTAAAGTAGGTAGGTATCTTGAATCCCTTTAAATTTAACGTCATTTTTCTATATATTTCTTCGATCAAATAAACAGATTTATTTGGATACGGATGAAATAATTTTGTTTTTTTTTATCTGTGTGTCACAAGATTGGAAATTGGAACATAGTAGAAACTTCATATTTTCACACTGACAGTGATACATTCTACCTCGCATCATCGCATCAGGCAGTATATAATGTGCAAGGGTGTACTAACAAGTCGTCGTTTCTAGAGGCTAGCGTAAAATGTAAATAGCTCCAGCCAGAGGGCCTTACCCACAGCTCTGAGAGAAAAAAAAGGGAGCTGTTACAGATTATGTCAAAGTCATCAAAATATTGTGCCACTGTCATATTCTTTTTTTTCTGTTGCCATTGACAGTGTCAAATCAGTGTCAGTGTCATTGTTATACGGCCGGTCGGTCAATCAGTCAGCTCAGCAGTGTGTTTGCGTGTGACTGTTTCTATTTTTCCAAAAGTTTTCTTCGGAAAATAGAAGTAACAATATTCAAATATAAATCTTCATACCTAATCTACGATGTAAAATTCAAAAAACCCATTATCTAAACCACATTCACGCGTTTGGTAAGTACTGGCAGCTTTCGTAAATATTGCATTTTTATTTCATAATATTATTACACTTTCAAAACTTATTTTACAACTTCCGGTGCATCTAAACATTTCTACAGGCAGCTTCTAAAGCAAGTTATTATATTCTTAGGAGAGTTAATCCATCGATCAAGGGAAACAGTGAATAGGATGGCAGCTACAATAGAGCTACCTCGTTTAACCAGGGCTTTGCGGGCGCACACTCAGCTCGACAAGCCACGCTGCTTGAAGCCCACTGATCCTGGCAAATGGCCTTTGAGACCTCGGAACTTGCAAAAGTAAGTTACCTGCATTAATTGACTGCATGTAATAAATACCTAAACTTTGTTTCAGGGATTTCCCGTGTTAACAATCCTGTAATTATAAACATTAGTAATGAATAGTATAGGTACTTCAACAACTAAGTTCGTACTTACTCTGAACCATTAACATAATGTCTGATGAAACTACTATATCAATTTATTTCAAAATGTTATTTTATATACTTCAACACACAATGTTGACCATTCAACTTCCAACACTTTCCTCTGTTCTAGGTACAAATCATTCACCGACATCCAGAGCTACATAAAACAGAATGAATCCAACGTGTCTGAAATCCTCAACTTGTTCAAAGAGCTAAAGGACTCCTGCAAAGCCCTCACAGGGGAACAGTCTGATGATGTCATCGAGGATGCAGCAGTACTATGCCTGCGGATGTTTGTGGACCAGGATATTGTGATGCTGAAGCATCTGTCAAAGTTGAAGCAGCTGTTTGGAACAGTACAATCATCTGTGGTTAATAAGATCTGTGAGGTGAATGTTTGTTATATAATCCTAGTTTCAAGGGACTTTATAACTAGTAGTTTGTCCCGAACTGAGATATCAAACCAAACACAACTTACTGCAAATGACATTGCTACTGCTATCTATCTAATATCTGGTGTAACCTGAACTTCGTAGATATAAAAACTCTATGAGAGCTCAGGTTACAACGGTTTTCTAATTAAAAAATTATACATCCTAGGATAAAAACTAAAATTATTTTGAAATGTTAATAAAGCCATTTTCGGCCGACGGCCTCGGTGGCGTGGCGGGCGATTGCTCGGCAGAGACGCAAGAGGTGCGGGTTCGATTCCCGCTGCGGAAGAAATGTTTGCATGATCTGTAAATATTTCTTCCGGGTCTTGGTGTTGTGGTACCATGGTACTCGTAGTTCCTGATACCCACAACACAGGGAATCCTAGTGTGGGATCAAGACTATGTATGTGACTGTTGGGTGTTATTTATTTATTTCATATGAAACCTCACTTTTTACAAATGTTAATATTTTGCTCCGTTGGAAACCCAATATCTTTACAAGCCCTTCACCGATTAAGCTTATATGCTTCCCAGCAAATCTTCATAATAGAATTGATTGGCCTACCAAGTTTTGTACAGATTGGATAAACAGTTCGAAAGTTATGCTCTAACAAACATATCCACAAACATACAATATCAAATCAGCCATGTTGCCATAGATCTTCACTTGCTCAATCAATAATCCCATTTTATGTCTATTTCAAATAAGACCCAATTACTAAAATTAGTAAATAAAACTTTTCCTTTGATATTTAGGAGAGAAATACTTTGCATTAAAACAGATCTTTTGCAATACAAATCGAATTTTTCAGATAGTAACAAACATCTCAAGTGAGGTAACAGAAGAATGTAAAGAATACATCAGAAAAGAAGAGAGTGAGAACAAGGAAAATGTAAAGCTATGGGGGGAGCACATCCAATGCCACTACATACCATACAAGCCAACTAATAAGCCGCTGGCTAACCTGAGGGTTAAACAAGCCACGGCCTGTGCGTTTGTCAATGACTTCTCTATGAAGTACAACGAACAAGCTCAGGCTAAACCAGTGCAGGAGTCTAAAGTAAGTTCACTTTGATCTTGATTGACATTTGGACATTTTGCATAGAATTTTAGTTTGCCTATTCATATGCCATGTTTATAAAGGGATTTAGTTCTGAACTAGTCAGGAACTGTCACTGCTAACAGTTTTCATACAATTTGACATCTCTTGAACTTAATTCAGTCTCTAACTAAAGTGAGCTTTAGAGCTAAATGCTGTTAGAACATTGAAATTGGCCCTAAGTCATCATGTCACTAATGAGTTATTTTTTCGTCAAATCGCAAACTATTTTACATATCGCATTTACGCTTTTGTCATAATATAGTATCCTTTCTTACAGTATGGAAAAACCTGGCTAGAAACAAAAGTGAATGAGCTCTACGTAACTTCAGGGATATCCAGTGCCGACATTCTGCAGTCCATCATTACATTCCTGAACTCTCCCCGCTCCAACGATGACCTGCAGAACGATATGTTTGAGCTGCTCGGGTTCGATAAATTCGAGTTTATTCAGGAGATGTTGGTGCATCGGCAGGAGATTACCAATAGTTTGAGGGCGCCGCCTCCGCCCGCGCCTGGCCCCTCTATATCTGAAAGTAAGCACTAACCTAATCTTAAATGGAACTAACATAATGCAAATAAAACTGCATCGAAATCAGTTCAGTAGTTATTGAAGCGCCACAAATTTAAAGCAGTTAAAAATTGTAAGCAGTATGCTACAGTTCACAATCTTTCGACAGTTTACAATCTCGCGAGATAGATTATAATCTAAATGTATTTACAATTTTACAATGAAAAACATTTAAAAAAAATGGTTCCCTGTCGCTTCTTTGACGACGTTTTGATGGAACACCTGAGAGAGAAAGCAAGCCTCTGATTGGTCCGATTGTACGATTGATTTCCCGTTTATAGTTCATTTATAGAGTCCGTTTTCAGTTGCATCAGCGATTCTTCCCGAGAACAAAATGCCTCAATACCTCTGCCAAGTGTCGGTGCAGTCAGAGGGAGAGAGAATGCTCGCAAAGCTGGCCAGGAAAGAAGAGAAGAAGAACAACAAGAATGCGAAAAGGATTGAAGAAGATGATGAGCCTGAGATCAATATCGCGCAGTTGAGGGCTAAAAGGTACTTTACTAGATTATTTTTACCTATCGTTATTATTATTAGGAGCCTGGTAGTGTCCCACTGCAGGGCAGAGGACTCCTTTCCTTTTCTCCAGTCATCCCTGTGGACCAGTCCTTTAAATAGGCATCAATTTCGTCCCTCCATCTGCACTGTGGTCTACCGCTAGACCTATTCGAATATTAAATAAAATAAATTGTTTACAAAACAACCGCAAAAAGTCGCAATTATGTCTGTCTCGTTCATTAAAAAATAGTAGTACCTACACAAGTTCAAAGTGTTAACAAGACAGATTTGTAATGAAATTTAAAAATATAGGTACCTACCTACCTAATGTTAACATTGTTATGTACTTTTCAGATTAGCAGAACTATCAAAACCTGTGGTCCCGTTTTCAACATCGCGATCACAAAACATAGACCCGGTGCTACAGAAAATATCCTATTTCCAAACGAAAGTGCAGTATCCTAATGTGTATGACTCTTCTTTGGACGCTAAGAACTCAGCAGGTAATATTTTGAACACTATTTCAAACTAGTTAAGATCCAAATTGCAAGATTTGCAGTGTGTCAGAGAAATTAAACTATTTTCCGAATCTTAACTTTTATTTACAAAAAAATGCTTGTCATGGAAATCTAGACTGTAATGTGAAGAAAATAACGTTGCTTTCAGGTTTTGTATCAGGTCTAAAGCTAATATTACCAGAAAACGTGTCGAGAAAAGATACGAAGGAGTACGAAGAAGTGATTTTGCCTAAGAATGAGCCAGCGCCTTTAGAAGTCGGGAACAAGCGAGTGCCTATCTCGGATTTGGATGAGGTAAGTTAGACGAGCTAATGTACAATTAACTTATTTAAAATAGGAATAACACACAGCAGTCACATGAAGCCTTGACCCCACGCTTAGATTCCCTGTGTTGAAGGTATCAGAAACTAGGAGTACATCACATACCATCACTTTCAAAACTGAAACCAGGTAGACATTTATAACAGGGTTTCTTACTATACTTCAGCCAAACTGGAGATACGATTTATGTAAACAAACTGTCGCGTATTTTTCGTTATTACGATGAAATCACTATAATAAACATAAGTTTTCACACCATAATTTAACTATTAGTACTACTTAAAAGTTCCATAATCATGTAATGAAAAAGTAAGTTTTAGGTTGTGTACGGGCGGTTAGTTTTGTTTACATAAATTATATCTTCAGTTTGGCCTATACTTCTTAATGGTAAATGTTTTTATTATTATTTATTATTAACTCATTTATTTCAGATTATATAGATCCATATTACAAAATTACAAAAATATTCAAACTTAAATTAGACACAATAAAAAATTAAATTAAATAAACAAAATAAACATAAAATTAAAAACTTAACCTAATACCTACTTTTAGTCGGAACGAGGAAGTCTAGAAATCCACAGGGGAGATTTTTGTCCGGCAGTTAAATAAATCAATAATTTTTGGATAGTGTGTAGTACTCAACGGACAACAAAACATGTTTTCTTCCATTATCTTCTATCATCCGTTATTTCAGTACTCTATTTTCTTACAGATTGGACAAATGGCATTCGAAAACGTGAAAGAACTGAACCGAATCCAATCCGTGGTGTTCCAAACGGCGTATAACACGAATGAGAACCTTCTGATCTGTGCGCCCACCGGCGCGGGGAAAACTAACATCGCACTTTTAACTGTCGTTCATCAGATCAAGCAGCATATTGAAAATAACGTTATTATGAAAAATAAATTCAAGGTCAGTTGATACCTCCTGACTTGCAGCAGCTGGTTGCATTCTACGCTTTTTCTTTACTCCCAGTTAAGGTGTTTTATGACCGGCCGCCTGCCTCACGTCAACCCTCCTTGGGAATACTTGCTTATTGTATCTCATCATGTTGGAAGATACTATCCCTTAGTTGACCTTTACGACATGCCCGGGGAGAGAAGCAACTGGACGCGCCAAATAAACTTACTATATTAAATTCCAGATAATCTACATTGCTCCAATGAAGGCTCTTGCTTCTGAAATGACAGCGAGCTTCGGGCGAAGACTCAAAGGACTCGGGATATTGGTGCGGGAACTCACCGGTGACATGAAGCTCACTAAAACAGAGATCCAACAAACGCAGATGATCGTCACCACGCCAGAGAAGTGGGATGTCGTCACTAGAAAAGGGGCTAGTGAGTACACCTAATTCTAACTCTAACCCCCGAATACTCAAACGCGACTCAGAGTTGAGCACGTCTCAAGTCACGGTTTTTTGACAGTTTTTGATGAAAATCTGTCAAAAATTCGTCACTTGAGACATGCTGAACTCTGAGATGTGTTTGAGTATTCGGGGGTATGTCCCTTCATACACTACGAAACTGGCAAGAGACGATACTTCAGTCGCATGCCAATAGAATACAATGTTCGCAACTCTAGGCATTACGAGCTGAGCGCTTCTGTGCTTCGGAGGGCACGTTAAACAGTCGGTCCCGGCTTTTAAGTCGTTAAGCCGGAGGCCTAAAAACTCCGTCACTAGAGTTAGCCACAAGCTCATACGAACATACATACATTATTATTATTATTATTATTATTATTATTATTATTAGCCCATATCGTCCCACTGCAGGGCAAAGGCCTCATTATCCCCCTTCCACCTTTCTCTGTCCTGTGCTTTGGAGGACCAATCCTTCATGAATGAGTCCAAGTCATCCCGCCATCTCAGTCTTGGTCTGCCACGATGTCGTTTACCACCATTAGGAGCCCATTCGGTAGTGGTTTTCGCCCACAACATACATACATACAATTCTCTATTTCAGCTGACACGGAGCTAGCATCAATAGTGAAGTTGATCATCATAGACGAGGTACATTTACTGCACGGCGACAGAGGACCTATAGTGGAGGCGATCGTAGCGCGCACATTGCGACAGATCGAGTCGTCGCAGAACATGATCAGAATAGTCGGGCTGTCTGCTACACTGCCTAACTACATCGATGTTGCCAGGTGAGTCTCGACCTTAGGAGAATTAAATAACTATAACTATTAAATCTGTCATATCTACACAATGACGGCGAAGATAAGTCAACTTATTGTAGGTAGATAGAATTATTGTGGTCGAGTTGAATTCATTCTACCCGCCGAACTAGTTGAGAAACTGTCTCGGCGAGCAGTATTTTGTCCTCCTCGCACAGGGCATAAGTTAGTGGGATTCTGTTGTTTCTTTCACTCGCCTACAGTATATGGAAGGTAAGTAGACAATTTGGTTCCTGTAAGAAAAAAAAATGAAATAAATTGGAACTAATAAATAAATTAAATTAATATTATTTGTAATTTTGACATTCATTAAAAGTTTGCATGCCTATAAGAGGTAGAATATAAGTGGACATTCCTTAATTTTAAGACATATATTTTGACATATTCTTGCAAACAAACATTCATTTCATTTCATAAAAAATATTGATTAGGTAAATAGAGTCCATAGTGAAACTAATCGATCATCATAGCCGAGGTTACGCGGCTTACCCGCACTCTGCGATAGATCGAGTCATCACAGAACATATCAGAGTAGTCGGACTCTGTTACACAGCCTGACGTTGCCAGGTCAGTTCGACCTTAAGCCTATGCTAATAAAGTCTGTCAGCTATCAATAACTTTTTCATGAAGAAGTGTAGTTTTTTAAATGCAGTTTCAAAAAATACTTTTTCTTTGAAACACTGAATTTTATTTGATGAAGTTGTTGCCAAGCCAACATCAACTTCAACGTCATCACAATAGAGCTTATTTTAAACGTCCTTTGCAGATTCCTTCGAGTTAACCCAAATGTCGGTCTATTCTTCTTCGATTCCCGGTTCCGTCCAGTGCCGTTAGAACAACAGTTCATTGGAATTAAAGACATCGGCAGCGGTGGAGGTGCACATCTTAGACAGGTTGAATTTTTTTTAATACAAAACTTGACATATATTTTTTCACACTGTACCTTACCATTGTTTGCATGCTCTGTAAATATTTCTTCCGGGTCTGGGTCATCATTTCCCTGCCCATATCCCACTTTATGTGGGGTTAACACTACATGTATTCCTCTTCCATTTCCCCCTGTCAGAAGTCATCTCAACGCTCACTCTTTTCTTACTCATGTCATCTTTCACACAGTCCATCCATCTTTTCTTTGGCCTACCTCTAGTTCCCAAAAGTACAATTATTGCTTAGTTTAGGGCTTGATGGTGCTGTGTAAAATGTCCACAAATATTTACATATTTATTATAAATATTTATATTTATTTCAGATGCAACAAATGAACGAAATATGTTATGACAAAGCCGTGGACATGGTCCAAAAAGGGCATCAAGTCATGGTGTTCGTGCACGCTCGTAACGCCACACACCAGACGGCTATGGTGCTCAAGGAGTTGGCGCAGAAAAAGGGCCATTTGAAGTACTTCGAGCCAGAAGATTCTGGAGCTTTCTTGAAAGCTAGGAAGTCAATAGGGAGCAGCCCTAATAAGCAACTAGTGGAACTCTTTTCAAGTGGGTTCGCTTGCCATCATGCTGGTATGCTGAGGAGTGATCGGTGAGACCTTTTTAAATAAATAACACTAAAAAAGTAAGTAAGTAAGTTAGTTCGTATGAGCTACTGGCCAAATCTTGTGACGGGAGTTTTTAGGCCGCCTAAAGGCCTCCTTCATGGCTTAACGACTTAAAAGCCGGGACCGATAATTTAACGTGCCCTCCAAAGCACGGAAGCGCCAGCTCGTAAATAACACTTAAAAGTTAGGTACGTTTATAGTCTTAATCCCACACTGGGATTCCTTGTGCCGTGAGAAAATACAACACTTAGAACCGGATTTTAAAGATAATGCAAACGTTTCTCACGCGATATCTCTCGTTTCCACCAGGCACTCGTCCAAGGTTCGAAACCATCAGTCATGCAATAGGCTTTTCTGTTTAAAAAATGTTCGCTATACCATGAGTTTCAAACAGGACATGCCGATTTGCTCAATGTTTTAGTGTAGTAAAATATTGTGAGTACCCGCTTCCGACTTTACAAACTTGAATAATAAATCGTCAGACTTTTGCAGGAACATGGTTGAGAAGTATTTCTCAGAGGGATTCATAAAAGTGCTTGTGTGCACCTCGACGTTGGCTTGGGGCGTCAACTTGCCGGCCCATGGAGTTATAATAAGAGTAAGAATTTAAGTTTCATCTGTACTGCTTCTACTCGACCGAATACGTTTCTTTAGCAGCAATCAACAGCAAACCTTTCTCTCTTGCTCATAAATCTACGAAACACAATAAAATACGTCTTTCTGACTCCAGATGACATCTAAATTAAAAAGTCTGTAAGCTCTCTGCTTTCTGCACTGTAGGTTATGAGTTAAATTTCACCCAAGACAACATTTGTGTAATGGATCTTTTGTTTGTTTGTTCTTTGTCTGGATTCTTATAATAATTCCCTTCCAGTTGCAACCTTTTTTTTTTTTTTTTTTTTTTTTGACGCTGGGAAAAATGACAATTACGCACGGTCCCCCCCATTGGGGATGGGGGGGGGTGTGTGGGACTCCCCGGCCCATAGAGGGCCGGTATACCCACTAAACGACCCAGCGGCACTCCCGCGTCGTCTATGTGGAGGGGGACTGGGAATCCGGCAGAGCCTTTACATCCAGTCCCCCGCCGACGACCGCCCGCCTTTACAGCGGGGCCTGCACGCCCCTCCCTGCAGGGAGGGGCCCGGGAACGACCGTGAGTGCTCGGCCGTTCCCGCCTAAAACAACCCATATTATCTTCTCCCCAGGGTACAGAAATCTACGACCAATCCCACGGCACTTTCGTAGACCTATCTATCCTGGATGTACTCCAAATCTTCGGACGCGCGGGCCGCCCTCAGTTCGACACCTCAGGAACCGGTATCATAATCACAGCGCATGACAAACTGACGCACTACCTTAAGTCGATGACCAACCAGTTCCCGATCGAGAGCAACTTTATCAATCTGCTGGCAGATAACTTGAATGCTGAGGTGAGATTTTTAAAAGGGTTTTAGATGCTGCATTTCCATTAAAGAAAAGTAATTGGTGGTTTTTTTCCTTACGCACCGCCCTTCTTCGCATATATCGGTGGAAACGTAGCTTAGAAGTGTGGAACTTAAAATAAGGCTCGCTTCGCTCGTTACTTGCTTCGATGAAGACTCGCTTCGCTCAACGTTCGCTTCTGAAGTTAAAACACTATTTACATATTCAAACTGATTTAATAAGCTCATTTGTTTGTTTATAATGCGTCCTACATAGTTTCAACACTTAGTCTATAATTAAAGCTTGTAAGTTCTATAATGCTTACTTTAATCGTTATATTTTTATACTTTGTTCACAAATCATGTTTATTTCCAGGTCGCACTAGGCACAGTGACGAATATAGACGAAGCTGTGGAATGGCTCAGTTACACATACCTATTCGTCAGGATGAGGATCAATCCACAGGTAAAATTTATAACTGTCTTACGTTTGTATGTTTGTTTATTATGTAGACACAATGTAATGTAAATCGTGTTAGGTCTAGTACCTATTTTTTTTTCAGTTTTTGACAATCTTGTAGTATTTGCATTCATTTCGTTAGTTTCAAACCATCGACTCTGCCCTTATCCCACTTATGCGGGATTGTCAGAACATGGTGTATTTTACCACTACCCTCTATCAATCTTAGTATTCACTACTCCCTTCCTTCCCTATGCATGTTTTGCCCATATCCTACTAATATTATAAACGCGAAAGTTTGTAAGTATGGATGTTTGTTACTCTTTCACGCCCAAATGGCTGAATGGATTCGAATGAAACTTGAAATATGCATAGTACATGTGCTAACATAATAGGCTATTTTTTATCTGGATAGCACGCTAGCGAAGCCGCGGGCGGCAGCTAGCTACACCATAATGCTTAATTAAATTACTGGTTTTGACTTCTGACTTTCATGTTACTGATAAACTTTTTACAAAATTTTCTAAAAATAGTTTGTTTGTATGTAAGGTGTATGGACTAACATACAACGATGTACAAGAAGAGCCTATGCTAGAAACCAAGCGTAGAGAGCTCATCACTGCCGCTGCTATGCATCTCGACAAGACACAGATGATCCGATACAACGAAAGGACGGGAGACCTCAATGTTACAGGTATTATTAGTAACTGACGACCTCGGTGGCGTGGCGGGCGAGTGCTCTGCTGAGACACAAGAGGCGCGGGTTTGATTCCCGCTGCGGGAGGAATATTTGCAAGTTCTGCAAATATTTTTTCCGTAATAAAATATAAGTATGTTTACAAAAAAGTACATAAGTAGTCTATCAGCCATCTGGTTCCCACAGTACAAGCGTTGCTTAGTTTGGGGCTAGATGGTGCTGTGTATAATGTCCACAAATATTTATTTATTATTTAACTAACTTCCATCTACTACTTTGTTTGTGTGCTACACCTATAAAAGTAGCTGATATGTTTTCCTGGCCACGAACTATGTAGGTAACTAAGTCTTATCCAAATCAGTGCATCCTATACTGTGATTGCAATAAAGTAGAAAAAGAAACAATGAAAAAATATAAAGCGGAGGAAAAAATATAAAAGTTTTGTGAGGATAATTTTTGTATATTGGGTGTTACGATTCGGATAAAATTTGGAATAAGCATAGTATGTTTTGAATGGCCTTATCCTATCTTCTGATATTTTTTATATATAGATCTCGGTCGAACGGCGAGTCACTACTACATAACACATGAAACTATGGAGGTGTTCAACACGATGGTGCGGAAATCCATGACGCAGGGGTACGTGCTGGAAATGTTGACTAGATGCTCCGATTTCCAGCAGTTGAAGGTAACTAATAACTTCTTCCATTGACCTGCATGTACTAAGGCCTTTTACCATGTACATAGATGATTTATACAGCGTCAGAAGGCAACTTTTACCTTCACTAACGGGACGCTGTCGTGCCCGGGACGAATTCTGGAGTAGGCTTGCCCAGTACCTATTCCATCCTCTCAGTTTAGTCTAGCTAGTTCTATGTGATGTGAATACGAAATATTGATGAGACTGAAAAAATATTTTTTCCAAAGATCCGTAAAGAAGAGTTGACCGATCTCTGGGCACTGAAAAAGGATTACTGCGAGCTTCACATTGAGGATCCGCCGGAGGATATCCACTGGAAGATCAATATCCTCTTGCAGACGTACCTATCGAGAGGCAGGATCACTTCCTCATCTCTACAGTCTGACCTCAACTATATCAGCCAGGTAAATTCCACACCTACAAAAAACATACTTGTCGCATTTACTTCCAACCCCCACACTATGGGTATCAGACACTATGAGTACCAATGCAAACACGGATAAACATTTACACAACGTAGCGAGAGAAATGTTAGCATAATTCTCCCGCCGTGGGAATCGAACTCGCGCACGCGAAGTCTCAGCTGGAGCCTTATTCGCTATGACCAAAAAAATAAGTAAAGCGGGCTCGTTATAATACTTGTGTAGAATTACCGTGTTATCATATTCTAAATCTCAACTTTGTGTTGCAAAAACGCGATGAGGCGCGTTACAAACAAATTACGTTTGGTCATAGCAAATAAGCCTGGATACTCACCTGCCACTACCGTAACACAAAATATATGTTGTGCTTTATTGAAGTCAATCTCTTTATGTCGCTGCGTTGTCAGGAGTTGAATTACAAGAATTCCTAGCTTTCGCTCGCGTGGTATCCAGACAAAAAGTAGCCTATATGTTATTTTAGCACAACTATGTATATATTCCAAGTTTCATTCAAATCCTTTCAGCCGTTTAGGCGTGATTGAGGACCAAATATCCAAACATCCTCACAAACTTTCGCGTTTATAATATAAGTAGGATACCCTCCATCTTACTTATATTATAAATGCTAAAGTTTGTGAATTTGGATGTTTGGATGTTTGTGCCTCAATCACGCCTAAACGCCTGAACGGATTTGAATGAAACTTGGAATATACATAGTACATGTACTGAATTAACATATAGGCTATTTTTTATCCGGGAACTAAGCGAGCGAAGCCGCGGGCGGCAGCTAGTGTTTCATAATTTCTAAGACTTATAGTTTAAACTGAGCGTTGATTGTCAATCAGTTGGTAATATTTGCAGAACGCCGTCCGTATAGTCCGTGCGCTTTTCGAAATCACGCTACGCAAAAACAATGCGTACATGGCAGCCATGTACCTCAAGATGGCAAAGATGCTAGAGCTACAACAGTGGGACTTCTACAGCGACATGCGGCAGTTCAACTGCTTCGGCATCGAGACCTTGAAGCATATAGAGTACCCCATGCTCAAACCAGACATGATCAGGGAAATGGATTGGAAGGAACTCGGTGAGTATAATAATAAATAAATAAATAAATAAATATTTTTGGACATTTCACACAGCGCCATCTAGCCCCAAACTAAGCAAAGCTTGTACTATGGGAACCAGATGGCTGATAGAATACTTATATACTTTTTTTTTGTAAATACATACTTATAATACATAATACTACAACACCCAGACCCGGAAGAAATATTTGCAGAACATACAAACATTTCTCCCATAGCGGGAATCGAACCCGCGCCTCTTGCGTCTCAGCCAAGCACTCGCCCGCCACGCCACCGAGGTCGAGTATAACATGGAGCTTTTGAAAAGAAGTTGTCGTTTAGATTTCATACATACATATTATCACGCCCGTATCCCTAACGGGGTGGGCAGAACCACAAGTAATCATAAGAAAACTTGCAGCCACTTCTGATCCAAGACTCCCAAAATGGAGATGATGTCGTTTAGATTACCGTAAGAAGTTTTAACGATGGTCCAGTCAACAGGACGATCCCAACTCTACTAAGCGTATTTGACGATCTCGATGGCGTGAAGGGCGAATGCTCGGCTTAGACACAAGAAGTACGGGTTCGATTCCCGCTACGGGAGAAATGTTTGCTCTGCAAATATTTCTTCCGGGTTTGGGTGTTATGGTACCATGGTACTCTGATGGTATTGTTGAATAGTATCATGGTACATGTTTTCTGATACCCACGCCACAGAAAATCCTAGTGTGGGGTCAGAACTATGTATGTTACTCTTTGATATTATTTATAGTCTAAAAAGTGGTGACCTGTAATTGAGAGAGCACTAGATTTATGTCTCCTAGTAATAAGTTCAGCATGTTTGTGTACCTCTTATTGGTGATCCAATAAAATTACATAAAGACCATGAAAACAAAACACACTTTTTAAGCTACCCTATTTCTATGTATTTATAGTCGAAATGTTAAAAAATAAGCATAATACTCTTATGTTTTCAGGAGATTTAATCCGTAATCCAAAGAACGCGCGTCACTTGAAGAAATGTGCCGATGAGTTCCCACTGCTGGAGATGACCGCCAGCCTTCACCCCATCACTAGGACAGTGCTCAGGATACGACTAATTATCACGCCTAACTTCAAGTAAGTCATGTACAATTCAGTGAGATTCTACATACATACATATCAGGCTAGCATCCCTAATGAGGTGGGCAGAGTCACAAGAAAACTTACGAGCTGAGCGCTTCCGGGCTTCGGAGGGCACGTTAAATTGTCTGTCCCGGCTTATAAGTCAGACGGAGGCCTTTAGGCGGCCTAAAAACTCCGTCACAAGAGTTGGCCACTAGTTCATACGAACTTACTTACTTTACCATGTGTATAAAAGTTTTATATATAAAGAAAACTGTGATACTACTTTTTATCTACAACTTGTAACAGTACACTAACTCTATGAAACTAAAACTAATGTAACTAACTACAAAAATACAAATACAAAATTGTTTATTTATGTAACTTATCAGGCAAAATAAGATTAACAAAATTAAAAATAAATGAGACAAATTATATTATTAACACTTAGAGGGTGGTAACTCTATATCGTCACTGGAAAGGCAAAATTACGTAAGCGCCAAAATGGCGCCAAATAGGCATATTGAGTTATTATCCTAAAATAGCAGTCCAAATACAATAATATGAATTGCTGGACATAGAAAATGAAAAAAGAATGAAATCTTACGTTGACGTCATCAAAATTCGATAGTTAGGTAGAAAGTTATGATTAAAAAAACGAAAAAATGAACTTCAAACGGCTTTTTCTCGATTGGCGCTTACGTAAATTTGCCTTTCCAGTGACGATATGAAAATTTCAGATGGAACGACAAATACCATGGTAAAGCACCAGAGGCATTCTGGATATGGGTTGAAGACCCGGACACAGACATAATGTACTACCATGAGTACTTCCTTATCACGAAGAAGCAGGTACACCAATTACTCATCTATTTTTTCCTCGGGGTGCGGTTTGGTTCACAATGCTAAAGAAATGTTTTCATGTTCTGCGAATATTTCTTCCGGGTCTGGGTGTTGTGGTACCATGGTACTCGTAGTTTCTGATACCCACGACACAGGGAATCCTAGTGTTGAATCGGAATTGTATGTGACTAGGGTGTTTTTTGAGAAATTACCTGCCGATATAGTTGAGTTTAGATTGTAGAGAGGAGGAGGCTCGCGTGGTACCCGAATAAAAAATAGCCTATATGTTAATCCAGCACATGTACTACATATGTATGTTCCAAGTTTCATTCAAATCTGTTCAGCCATTTAGGTGTAATTGAGGCAAAAACATACAAACATTTTCACAAACTTTCACATTTATAATATTAGTTGGATTATATTTATTACTTACTATGTAGCTGCCGCCCGCGGCTTCACTCGCGTGGTACCCGGTACATGTACTAAGTTTTTTCACCGTTTAAACCTTCCCTGGACTACAACAAACATTTCAAAACCAAAATCAGCTAAATTGGCCCAGCCGTTCTTGAGTTTTAGCGAGACAAACGAACAGCAATTGATTTTTATATATTTATTACTTATATAACATGTTTCAGGTGATCACAAACGAGCCACAAGAACTGATAATAACAATACCCATCTCTGAGCCCCTACCTCCTCAGTACTACATCAGAGCTACTTCAGAAAGGTTTGTTACAATTTTAATTACTATTAAACTGTGTAATATGCGCCCGTGTCTCGACTTCGCCTCGACTCTTGTTTCTGTGAGCGACGCATCTAAGAATATACAATTTACCATATTTTTTTTTGAATAATAATGAATATTTGTGGACATTTCACACAGCGCCATCTAGCCCCAAACTCAGCAAAGCTTATACTATGTACACCAGATGGCTGATAGAATACTTATATACTTTTTTTTTGTAAATACATACTTACAATACATAATAGTACAACACCCAGACCCGGATGAAAGATTTGCAGAACATACAAACATTTCTCCCGAAGCGGGATCGAACCCGCGCCTCTTGCGTCTCAGCCGAACACTCGCCCGCCACGCCATCGAGGTCGTCAAATAAATGCTCCGCATACAAACATATTTTTTCGTCAACAGATGGCTGGGCTCGGAAAGTGTAATGCCCCTGACATTCCAACACTTGATCCTGCCAGAAACACATCCGCCTCACACAGGTAAAAAACTTCAACAGCCTTAGCTTCTAATTTAGCAGTAATTGCTATACCATATGAAATTACTATTTTAAATGTTACTTTTCTTATTTAATGATATTATTATTCCTCTGCCCCCCAAGATTTGTATTATACTCAAAATATCCTTACTAAAATTATAAACTTGAAAGTTTGTATGTATGTTTGTTACTCTTTCACGCAAAAACTACTTGGATTTGAATGAAACTTGGAACATACATAGTACATGTGCTGGATTAACATTTATAGGTTATTTTTTACCCGGGTACCACGAGCTAAGCCGAGGGCGGCAGCTAGTTATGATATTTAATGAAACCTCTGCCCCCAAGATTTGTTTTAGATACTCAAAATATACATCATATTCCTGTCCTTATCCCACTCTAAATGGAGTCGGCACAGCATGTTCTCTTCCATTCCCTTCTGTCAGCTGTCATCTCTGTCTTCTTTCTTAACCATGTCCTCTTTCAAACATATACATAACTAGCTGCCGCCCGCGGCTTCAACCGCATGGTACCCAAACAAAAAATTGCCTATATGTTAATCTAGCACATGTACTATGTATATTCCAAGTTTCATTGAAATCCGTTCAGCCGTTTAGGCGTGATTGAGGCACAAACATCCAAACTCACAAACTTTCACATTTATAATATAAGTAAGAAGTAAGATTAAAATAATTTGGTTTATTCTATTTCCGTAAAAATTCTAAGTCAATTGAGTTTTATTCTAGATTTACTAGAACTCCAACCGCTGCCAGTGACGGCGCTCAACGACCCCTCGTTCGAAATGCTGTATAACTTCAGCCATTTCAACCCGATACAGACTCAGATATTCCACTGCCTCTACCACACAGACAACAATGTATTGTTGGGCGCGCCAACAGGCTCTGGAAAGACGATTGTAGCTGAGGTGGCTATGTTCAGGGTGTTCAACGAATATCCTGGATGTAAGGTAAAAACACAACACTAGTTAACTTAAACTCAAAACATATTTTAACACTTCGCTCGCTGTATCACGAAAATACTTGTTAAGAAGACGAAAGGTGCCACTTTGAGGTGCAAATCAATCCTTTCGACGAACTGGTTCGTAAAATCTAGTGACAAGAATAATAGTAGTCTGTGCCAAACATACATTACTCATCAAGACACATTTATTCCACAGATACGGATATTTTATAATCTTTAAAAAACAGACATAATGTACGACAAGTATAGTTCAACACGGTACAGATCCTAATATTTGACTATTCGTACAGCACTCAGCACACTTCAAAGATATTTAGTTCAACCCGACACAGACATACTTGAAAAACAATTCAACCCAGTACAGATATTCACACATTTGTATTTTCAGGTGGTTTACATAGCACCATTGAAAGCCCTCGTCAAGGAGAGAATAAAAGACTGGAAGATAAGGATGGAAGAGAAATTAGGCAAACGCGTCGTAGAACTGACAGGTAAATCAAATGCATTTTGTAAACTGTTACTAATCAAATGAAAACCCTGATGTAGTATGTACAAACTTTGACACCCCATTACGGCCTCATGGAAAGGAATATTTTGTCCTTGAAATCCCTTATGACACGTTTTCACCTAGAAAGAAGTAGTAGTAGGCGCCATCTGTACATGGTTGACATTCCAAATGTTCGTACTAAGCGCTTTGAGTCCACATTCTTTATACGAACTGCAAAAATGTGGAACTCTCTGCCGGGGTCTGTATTTCCTGAAAAGTATAATATGGGTGTCTTTAAATCGAGAATCAATAGGTTTCTTCTAGGTAAGCGTGCTTCATCTTAGACCACACTGTTACTTAACATCAGGTAGAGTGTGGTCAAACGCAAACCTATTTCGGGTAAAAAAAAAAAAAAAAAAAAAAAGTAGTACATAGAAAGAACATTCCCCAAATATTAAAGTTTATCAAGGTCAAATTGATAAATGTATTACTTTGATCGGCCCATATTATTTATAATGCCCGACGGTTCATGGTCCATTTGAAAATTAAGGTTTTTAATGAAATTGTCCCATTAAACCTCATCGTTTGAAAATATATCAATCCACGTTTGGCCGAAATTAGTATTACATCAAAATCAGTAGTTTAGGTTAGGTTAGTGAAAAAACTACGAGGCCATATCATGCAGTAATAATTCTAACATCTGGTCACGACAATATAATAACAAAAACACTGGTTCATCTATTTTATTACTTTACCCAAGATATGTTAATCATTATTCATACTGACCGGGAAAAGTGATTAGTTTGGGTTTTATTTACATTGCCAACTTGTTATGGGCATTATATATTAAGACCGATCATTATTCATAGCGACCGCACTTCTCAAGCTGCCAACATACTTAATAAACTAGCAATTATTTTCAGGTGACGTCTCTCCAGATATCCGAGCGATAAAAAATTCTCACATAATAGTAACAACGCCTGAGAAATGGGACGGAATCAGTCGGTCGTGGCAGACAAGGAACTACGTACGAGATGTCGCCTTGATCGTCATAGACGAGATACATCTACTGGGGGAGGATAGAGGGCCGGTACTGGAGGTCATAGTGTCCCGGTAATTTGAACCTTATATCCATTATAGTTAGGTGTATTTTGATGTGGCAAACTTGGACGGAACGGAGAAGGTTTTTGAGAAGGTGTTTGGCCTTAGAGGTTGTATGTTCAGTTGTGTGTTTGTCTGTTACCATATTCCTCAAAAACAACTGAACCTATTTCAATGCGGTTTTGCATTTTATTGGTGTGATTTCAGGGTTCTTAGATATGTTTTACGACCATAGCCTACCAGGGGGCGCTGCAGAAAACTATGCCAGCTGCATAGTTTTTTGCACCTCGAAAACTCAATAATTACTGAACCAATTTCAATGCAGTTTAATGCATTATCTTAGTTTCACTTTATATAACTAATTATTAACCGTCGTGGGTTTGTTTAAAAAAATATATTTTTGTTAGGTTGTTGTATATTCAATAAAAGTAGGATTTATCTATAGAAGTGGTTACACTGTAGAAATGGCTGTAAGTTTTCTTATGATTACTTGTGGTTCTGCCCACCCCGTTAGGGATACGGGCGTGATAATATGTATGTATTAGTAGGATTTCAGTATTTTACTCAATAGAGTTTATATAATATTTTTGTGTAAAATGTCTATTTTCGGCTAAAAAATAATAAACCAACGAAAATTGTTTGTTTACTGCTCATGTTTAGTTTACTGTAATTGGTTTCGCATGTAGCCTAAGACAGTTGCTTGTGATATATACATATTTTATTCATCTGTAAACTGTTGGTGAACCTAATAAATAAAGAAATTTTCCAGAACGAATTTCATAGAGTCCCATACGTCGCGTAGACTGCGCATCATCGGTTTGTCCACTGCGCTGGCGAACGCTAAGGACCTCGCCAACTGGCTCAACATCGGCGAGATGGGACTCTACAACTTCAGGCCTTCTGTGCGCCCGGTACCGCTAGAGGTAGTCCTACTATGTATCTTACTAATATCATCAAATCTTGCCCTTATCCCACTCTATGTGGGATCGGTACAGCATGATCCTTAGATTATGCTGTAAGAGTTTTGGCTAAGCTGTTTTATGACTGGCCACCTGCCTGACGCCAACCTTCGACTTCGACTTCTGACGTCGACATATTCTTCTTCTGGTCGTGTCACTAGTTCTTTCGAACCAGTGTGGTGAAAGGATTCAAACCTCAGAGGTTCCTTTCGACATATGAAAGGGCTTTAATTGTTTTAGGTGCACATATCGGGTCACCCGGGCCGGCATTACTGCCCGCGCATGATGTCCATGAACAAGCCCACATTCCAAGCTATCCGGACACACTCGCCGTGCGCTCCGGCGCTCGTCTTCGTATCTAGTAGAAGACAAACTAGGTAAGGATTAAATGAACAAAAAGCAGATGGCAGAAATCAAAGAGACAGTACGAATTCAAAAGAAAAAGCAAATTGAACGTTTTAGCAGTTATGAAGTTATGGCTGTGGAGTTTTGTTTTCTTCTTTCATGATGAATAGGTGAATGGATAACTTCGATTTTGCTCTGTTAGCAATTTTTATATTTTTGCAAAAAAAGCTAAACATACCTTGTTTTTCTTTCAAATGTTTTCGAAATTTTCGAATTTAATTTTATCGTCTAATCAAGACTTTTCTCTTTTTTTTCCAGACTGACAGCGTTAGACCTAATCGCCTACCTAGCGGCAGAAGACAACCCGAAGCAATGGCTGCACATGAAAGAGTCTGAGATGGAGCAGATACTCTCTAATATCCGGGAATCGAACCTGAAGCTGACGCTCGCTTTCGGCATCGGCATCCACCACGCCGGCCTGCACGAGCGAGACAGAAATACTGTGGAAGAGCTGTTCATCAATCAGAAGATACAGGTTAGTCATCTATAACACACCTTAGAACTGCATAAATATAAAACTCTAGGTTCCAAGTTTCATTCAAATCCATTCAGCCATTACGCCTCTCGTTGCTCGCTTCGCTTACAAACACTTCAAATAAAAAATGCGGCTCGCTTTGCTCGACAGTATATTTTTATCCTTGTACTCCTTTGGTTAAATCTAATCCTTTCTCTTTAAACCGTACGAAACTCACGGCTATTCTAGTATTTGAACATTTGTAAATTTTGTAATAACATCACATACAATCAACTGTTAACTCTATCCCCTTTAAGGTTTCAACATTATTTTCATAACGTCATACAATTGAATTACAACTTCTATCCATCTCCTAAGGTTCTAATCTGCACAGCGACCCTAGCGTGGGGAGTAAACTTCCCCGCCCACCTGGTGGTCATCAAAGGAACTGAGTATTTCGACGGGAAGCAGAAGAGATACGTCGATATGCCGATAACGGACGTTCTCCAGATGATGGGAAGGGCTGGACGGCCGCAGGTGAGGGAATTTATACCTTATTCTTATGGGGTTAAGGTGAAATTTGTGCTGCATGAATGGAAATGTAGGGCTAGGCAGCTGCAAGTAAGGGAATAATATACACTTTATTCATGGTGTAAAGATGAGTACAGCAAGAATTCAAAAAAGGTTTTTTACTTGCAAATGAAATACCTACAATAAGGCAGTAAATATTGCACCTTAGGCCCTAGAATATATTCTGTTCTATCTAAATATTCTGCCTTTGGTTTAACGAAGTGTAGGTATCATGCACAAGAACGAGTGACAGTTTTTAGGGCAATATTTCGTGTAAGTAGGATAAGTGTACAAATTATTTTGCTATTCATTTGATTAATTAATTTGAGAAGGACATATCAATCACTCAACACCATCTAGCCCCAAACTAAGCAAAGCTTGTACCATGGAAACCAGGTGGCTGGTAGAATACTTATATACCTTTTTTTTATTACAACATCCAGACCCGGAAGAAATATTTGCAGAGCATGCTAACCTTTCTCCCGCAGCGGGAATCGAACCTGCGCCTCTGAGCGCCTCATCCGAGCAATCGCCCGCCACACCACAGAGGTCTTCTAAAGGTCGCAATGAATATCATAAATAATAATAAAATATATAATGATAAAGAGTAAAGTATGCACAAAATGTTCCCTATAGTAATCTAGCTACTATTCATCATCCATTAGTTAAAATGGGAACCGGGCATTCGAATTTATTTCTTGTATAGCTATCATTAGGATTCCATACCCGAAGGGTGCCAACGGGACCTTGAAAATCGTAAAAATATTTTCAAAACATATTTATTTTTCAGTACGACAACGAAGGAGTGGCCGTGGTGTTAGTCCACGATCAAAAAAAGAATTTCTACAAGAAGTTCCTCTACGAACCATTCCCGGTGGAGTCGAGTGTGCTCGGCGTGCTGCCAGACCACTTGAACGCAGAAGTTGTCGCTGGTATGTGCTGTGCTAGCTTTTGTCCTAAGCCAAGCTTTTTATTAGGTAAAGAGTAGGACCTATATTAGTAGGTCAGGAAAAGCAAAAATAGAAATAGAAAAATATTTATAACACACCACATACCAACAGATCTGTGCCACATAAGTAATCCAAATAGCACTTCAAAGTTTCAATATTAGTTAAAATATTACAGTGTGATAGGCGTTAGAAACATTCTTATTTTCAAAGTAGCCAGTTAAAAACCAACAGCACATATTAATTGGCGCAGCCTACTGGATCCATATTAATACTAACTTTAAACATTTTTAGTTTCGTAAAGAAGCGAGTGTCTAATCGCTATACGTTTTTTTCATCAGCCTAAAACAGTCTACTGCTATACATAGGAATTTTTGTTATACTATTTTTAATATTACTTCATACATTTTACCAACAGGCACAGTACAAACGAAGCAAGATATCCTAGACTACATGACGTGGACGTATTTCTTCCGGCGTCTGCTCAAAAACCCGACCTACTACAATTTGGAAAGCATCGAGGCTCAAGATGTTAATTACTACCTGTCTAATCTAGTACAAACGTCGTTAGATGCTCTTTGTAACGCGAACTGTATCGAAATTGAAGAGGTCAGTTGAATTCCTACTCATAATCATTAATTAAAGGTAGAAAAATTACACAAAATGCTCTCTATGGCTCCCGGGTGTTCAAGACGAAATGCTATCTAGAAAGCGACTAAGAACTAGTTTTTTGAAAGTTTTCTTTACTGAACATGAAAAGAAAAACACATTTCTTTTACATGATATTTTTCAGGATCAACGCACGATCCACACCACATGGATGGGTCGAATCGCCTCCTACTACTATCTGTCACACAAAACCATGGCTCACTTCAGCGCACACTTACATAACAACATGAACGTAGACGAATTGTTGAGAGTGTTGTCAGACTGTGAGGAGTATGCTACGTTACCTGTGAGGCATAATGAAGACATACAGAATGGGTAAGATAATTAAGCAATTTGAACCTTGTGGTGTGGGAATTATGTCGTTTTCATGCTACATAACTGGCGCATCAAGACGGATTACACTTTGGCGTCACTTTATATTGGAATCCTTTTGTACTTAACGAGGTCGGTAATTCCTATTTCGGCTGAGACTTGTATAGTAGGTACTTTTCTCTAATTTGCAAGGAAAATGTAAAGAAATTAATTCAAGAAACAGAAGTTTCATTCACAATTGACTGCGGTCTCTGTTCTTTTTTTAAACTTGAAAAGCAATGCAGAATGCACTACAAAAATATAAAAGAATCTATCCAGTATATTTCTATTAATGACACAATAGTTTTTTCTCTCTACCCTCAAAACTTTAATGGAGGAACACTTTTACATCTTAACCTTAACCTATGCATGCACAAAGGCAAGCCTGATCCTCGAAGAGTCTTCTTAAAAATAAGATGTTTTATCAATAAATAATTTATTTTCGACGACCTCGGTGGTATATACGTTATATACGTTTTTAACAGCCATCTGTTCCCATAGTACAAGCTTTGCTTAGTTTGGGGCTAGATTGTACTGTGTGAAATGTCCATAAATATTAATTATTTAATCTTTCAGAGAATTGTCTCAGCAATGTCGACTGCCCGTAGACGCGCTATCCTTAGACTCGTCGAACGTGAAAGCTTTCCTACTACTGCAGGCTCACATGTCGCGCCTCCCTCTACCGAACACTGACTACCTGACGGACACCAAGTCTGTGCTCGACCAGACTATACGAATCCTTCAGGTGAGTACAGGCGCGGTCCGAAGGGGGGGTCACGGGGGACATGACCCCCCCAAAATCGCCAAAATTTTCTGCCCCTAGAAGCGATGCCAATAAAAATAGAAGCCTACCATTTATCTTATAATGTGTGCAATAAAATCTGATTTACTCGACATATTCTATTATAAGTGATCCCCCACCCAAAATTTCAGGCTGCGACCGATCTTAATTCGTTCCGGGCACTACAGCGTCCCGTTTGGGAAGGTAAAAGTTGCCTCCTGACGCTGCCTTGGAACTATTCTACATAATATACAACGATAAAAAAGATTCATCAAAATTAATAAAGAGTTGTCGGAGATAACGAACATTAAAAAACAGAATTGAAAACCTTTTTTGTAATCTGTAAAAAAAGTTTTGATACCCAAGCTAAGTTTAAGCCAATGACTTTCCAAAGACTACAATAACAACACATTTCTACTCCACAGGCAATGATAGACACCTCAGCCGAAAACGGTTGGCTTGCCGTCTGCCTCTCCTCCCAACTATTAATGCAGGCGATAGTACAAGCCCGGTGGCCGGCCGACTCGCCCTTGACCACTCTACCGCACATAGAGTCCTCACATCTGTACTTATTCCGAGCTTTGTCTGAGAAGACGAAGCAGCCTTGCATGTTGTTGAATGGACTGAAGGCGGCAGCGAGAGTGTACGAAACTCTGGCTGGATGTTTGAGGAGGGAGTTCGATGAACAGCAGATTGAGCAGATACATAGAGTAAGTGGAATGGGAGTGGTATTGGGGACCTTGGTATTAATTAAACTGGAAATAGAACCGAATGTAGTAGTTATATATATGTATACCTACTAGCTGCCTCCCGCGGCTTTGCTCGCGTGGTATACGAATGAAAAATAGCCTATATGTTAATTCAGCACATGTATTATGTTTAGGTGTGATTGAGGAACAAACATACAAATATCATCATAAACTTTCACCTTTATAATATAGTAAGATATATACAACGTGTAACATAATGTCCCTATAAGCCCGAAACGGGGGTGTTCTATACGTCATTGCGAACAACGTTTGTTCAACGACTTTTAAAATTTCAAAGGTTTTCATTCATGAAATGTCTCTTAAACTTTGCTCCAATACGTAACTTGACACAACATGAGGCATCCCTATTTACAGCTGTTTTTTGACCTTTAAGTGTGAACTCTAGATGAAACAGGTTACAGAACAGACACCATTAGTAAAATGCCTACCTACTTACCTAATAACGAGGTGGCTTAATAAGTAATTTCTATTTTTTTTGAAGGCCTAGTGGTACCTTGGTATTTATTGGTAATTAAAATGTAAGGTCACATCACGACTAAAATCCCTAGGCACCGTAAACATCCTTTCAGATCTCTTTGTTAAGTACCTAGTATAGGAGATAGGTACCTTACCTACTCAATTTTGTACCTACCTACTCGGGCCTTAAAGGTATCCTCAGTGGGTGCCAAGGAGTATGAGAGGATGTCTACCGTGCCTGAGGATAAAGCCGTGATACCTACTCAATTTTGTACCTACCTACTCGGGCCTTAAAAGCATCTTGAGTAGGTAACAAGAAGTATGAGAAGAGGTCTACCGTGCCTGAGGATAAAGCCGTGACCCTATTCCACTTTAGTTTTTCCAACGATGTATTATTCCAATATTCATTGGAGCATTTTTCAATGCAATTTTGTACCTACCTACTTGGGCACTAAAGTCAAAGGTTGTGACTTATCTGTCTTACTAATCTTCATTTTCATCGTGAACAGCCTATTTGTCATTGGTTGCATTGAAACAACAACAACAACTAGTGGGATGGCACCTCGCCCTAATTGGCTGTCGGTGCCTTTGCTAAATTCAAAATCCGCAACCGTCAACCGACACCGCACCGCAAGCGTTTGTTTAATAAAATCAAATTGGTTCCGTAGGTTTATTTGTTTTTTACTTTTCTTGATTGAACTACGTAATTGTTGGTAGGTTATTATGTAAGTAGGTAGGTACCTAGTAGCAAATGGGGATGGAGCACATGGTAGCATATTGGTATGAACCCCGCCTTCCCATCCTTAAGTCGTGAGTTCGAATCTATGGATTTTTCGATTCGAAATTTATGTGTGCAATATCAATGCTCTCAAACGGTGAAGGAAAACCTCGTGAGGAAACCAGGCATGTCATAGACGTGTGTCAAAGTGTACGAAAGGAACCTTCAAGGTGCACTCTAATCCTTCCACCACACTGGTTCAAAAGAGCTAGCGACACGGACACGACGACAGTAGTAGTAGTAGTAGTAGATGTATGGTGAAGTTTTTTTCCTTTTTTTTCCCAATCGGTATTTAGTGGGTTACCCCAGACAAGGAACCCTAAAAATTCGGCTTTCGGCAATAGGTACCTACTTTTGGTCGCAAAACAGATCGGTTTTTATCAGTCGCAATTAGCATTCGTTCCTTGCAACAACTGCAACAAGCAATCTCTCGGTTCGCGTAACTAATTAACGATACGATGTCGGCTTTGTACTCAAACGGTGAGTATTATGATATGGTGTTGTGTGTGTGTGTTGGAGCAGCACCAAATAATTAATAGCTTAGTAGCGGCGCGTCAGCTCTACAGAGAGCGTTATCCAGGGCGGCCATTGCCATCTTACGGGCTATTTTCTGGGATTGGTGAACCGTCTTCTCTCGACGGGATCTTTCCACCGGCGCACCAGTGAGGGAAGACCGGGAATTCGGTGGTGTGTTGTACCTACTTCCCTTTGATGGATACCGAGTACCTACTGTGTGTGTCAACAGTGATAAAATTCAGTGATAGGTAGGTATGATGATAGGTAGGTACCTAACCTATCACCCTACCTAGTAGGTACCCCATTAGTACCTAGCTTACTAATAAAAAATGACAAAAATAATTTTGTGATTGTGAATGTGAATGTGTACCAGTAATACCAACCTAGGTACCTACATACCTACCTAATACCTACCATGTCAATTAGCCGTGTTCCGAGCCAACCAAGAAGAAGGGAGAAAAGGTATAACTTAACTTTTCCTGTACCTAGGTCCTTAGGTAACTACCTAGGTAGATGTAGGTAGGTAGTTGTTTTTTTATGTGTGAAAGATATCGTGATTTTAATCTTCGGCTTTAATTTCTACGTAGAATTAAAAAAATTGCAAATTCTTACGAAAACTTTGGTGATTACACCTAGGTACTTTTTGAAACTTGCCGCGCGTTCAATTGTCTGCGTATGTGTGGGTCCGACGCGATAGGAGGGTGCGCGTGTGTTTGTTACCTACGCAAATGGTAAACAAACACATAGGGTTGTCACAAATTTCTCATGAAATAATTTGTTTTTAATTGTATTGGAATTTCAAATATGATGTATTGAACTTTTGCACACGTCAATGTATTCAAGTGCTCGGTCTGAATACACCCCTTTCGGGCTTATAGGGACATTATGTTACACGTTGTATATTGTTAACCTATGTCGTTTCGCTTCTGGGCGAAGGTCTCCCCCAAACTCGGCCAAACATCTCGGTCCTTCGAGGTCTCCCACCACTCTCTCGAAGGAGTCGAGATGGTCCCGCCAACGCTTTCTTGGCCGACCACGACTTCGCCTTCCGTCGGGCTGCCAGGGTGTTACGGCATTCGCCCATTTGTCCGAAGGCGTCCAGCTAACGATGTAGATCGTGTAGATGTAACATCGTTAGCTGGATGCGCCCAGATGGGACTACATTATGTAGTTATATAAATCTACTTGTTATTAGGAAAACGCAAGCGAAGCCGTGTACGGACGTTAGTAGCCGAATATATGTAGCCCGGACAGACAGCTTAACTTAGCGAGTGAGCGTAATAAATAACTCCCAACAGTCACACCCAACTAATATAACATAAGATGAATATTTTAGACATATCTAAGTGAATGCGTGGGGCAAATGAGCATAATTGTTTTCTGAGCTGCATATGGATTGTGAGTCGTATTTTCTGTGCTGTATGTTATACGCATAAAAAGTGAATTAAAGCCAAAAACACAAAATCACGTTTATTTTTCTTACTGACACGTAAGCGAGGAAAGTAACTAGATTCACTACAAGTTATTTGAATGCAGGCTATAATGGACTTGCCGACGTTAGACATAAAGCTCCAAATCCGAGGGCTCTGGTTCGACAGCGACCACGAACAAGACAAGAGGGTATCTCAACCGCAGAAAAGGGACGAATGGATGCCACTACATGCTGACCAGGTAATTTGAATTTACTAAGGGACCTATGCTTTATTTCATTTTGAATTAAAAATCTGAGATATCAGAGATTTTTGTTCTTGTCCTTAAAACTATAACTGTCATTGTTATATTGATCTGTAAGACAAGGACGGTAATAATTTTAGTACTGTATTTAAGATTCATTACGATATATTATGCACAACAGGGATCGATGCCAATCTACAACATTCCTGTAATTCATCATTTATTTAGTTTTGGTAATACCTAGTTAACTTTCATTTGTTTTGATTTGATGTTATTTCTCTTTCTATACTTTGGAAGATTAATCCTTCGGCTACCGGCTGCATCTAATGTAGCCGAAAGGCTAGTAAATAAAATAAATAAATATTTGTGGACATTTCACACAGCGGCATCTAATCCCAAAGCAAAGCTTGTACTATGGACACCGGATGGCTGATAGAATACTTATATACTTTATTTAATTACATACTTATGATACATAATGCTACAACACCCAGACCCGGAAAATTATTTGCAGAAAATACAAACATTTCTCCTGTAGCGGGAATCGAACTCGCGCCTTTTGCGTCTCAGTCGAGCAGTTGCCCGCCACGCCACCGAGGGCTATCAAAAACCAATGTATTGTGTTCTAATTTTGTTCATTATTCTATTTCCAACAGGAATACACTCTCCTTATAAACATGTCCCGTCGCGGAGGGAATCCCAACAATGTGCTCTGCCCGCGATTCCCGCGCGGCAAGAACGAAGGCTGGTTCATAACACTAGGGACAATCGACAACACTGAGCTACACGCACTGAAACGGACCCCGCCTAGAGGAACGGCCCAGGTCACCTTCTATACACCCTCCTACACAGGTAATAAGAACTATATTTGAATAGCAATATGTATTGCACGGCAAGAACAAAGGCTGCTTCATAACACTAGGGACAATAGAGCAGAACTACGCGCACTCAATATTCTAGAGGGACGGCCCAGGCCACCATCTATAATCCCTCTTACACAGGTAATAGGTGCTATATTTCTACAGCAAAGCTGCCTGTATATACCTATAACAATCAACATACAGCCTACAGCATAAACCATAAATCCTCAAAGACAATTGGAGGGTAGGATGCACCACAGACAACACTGAATTACACACTCTAAAGTAGACTTTGCCTAGAGACGACAGTCTACTCAGGGTACATTTTATACATCCATTTATGCAGGTAATACGAGCTGCATTTCAATATCAAAGTTGCCTGAAAGAAGTAGTATAATATAATATTCTATTCGACTAAATAGGGAAGCTATCAGAAATATAGTTATTTCATCTTTCAACAAAATTTCCACCAAAGCAAAATGTCATGTCATTTCATTATTATGATTATTTATCCTAACTATTATTTTCAGGACGTATTATCTACACTTTGTACTTAATGAGCGACAGCTACTTGGGCTTGGATCAACAATACAATCTGCAGATTGAATTAATGGATCCACTACCGCAAGAGAATGTTGAAAAAGTGTATACTATTGATAAAACTATCATTGAGTAAAAGCTAGTAAAAGTGTACCTATTATACGTTAGAAGTTAAATGTAAATAGGTAGTATAGAAAGTGTATGACACAATCTTAGATATTCCTTTTTTTTAATAAATAGTTTTATTATGTTGTTACTTTGGTGTTTTCTTCTAACTTTCTTGGTACTAGTGACTTAGTCTACCTTTTTTTGAAGTCTGTACATTTTTAAATCACACCTAGACATGACAGAATAAAAAATCAATTCATGCTTTCTACATTTATTTACATTTATAAAAATATATATTCACAAAAAAACATGACTATATCTTACAACAATGCCCAAATCTTTTTATAACTCAGCTTTTTTAAGCTAAGCACTAGCTAAAATCATAATCTCCCTGCACTTATGTGTGGGGTCAGCATAACATTGTTTTTCTTCCACTCCCCTCTATCAGCCAAAATATGAATCTTAAATATTTTAATTGAAATGCAATAACAAACTGGTTTGTGCTTTATCTATTTTGAACTTAAAACACTGGTAATCATAATGTCAATCTCTACAAACTTTCCTCTAAATATACACTCCCTGTATAAAATGGTTAAGCTACCATTAATACATTTTACTTAACAATTTAAGTCCTTCATACAGTCAACTTCTTTGTGAGCATTATTTATTCGATCTAAGAAAGATCCAGTAACAGTTCACGGAAAGAATTGGTGACTCATAAGGTAACAATCTTAGCTACAATACATTCAAATTAACAATTGCTTATTGATACCATAGTGTGGTGTCAGAACTATGTGTAAATATTTGCAAATTGTTTTAGTATTTCTAACAATTTTAAAAGCTAGATTTTACACTGAACTTGAGACATTACAACATTGATAAGTATTATAATGAGATATGCTTATAAGTAGCAGCAATTGATCAACATCTATCCTGAAACCTTATTGTGTTACTCAACAAGTAAATGCAAAACTAGTTGGGTTTCACAATAAAGCTTGCTGCAGCACATAGCTGGATAATAAAGTAAGCCCAGACTCTAAGTACTAGCTAAAGACTAAACTAGTAGCCAGCCATATCACATTCAAAAATGCATTTTTTTTTGGTTGTAACACTCAAACAAGATCAAACATTGTCGGAGTGTTGGCATTATGCTATTTATGCTTTCTCTCTTGTTCAATGGCCCTGGCTTCTAAAGCAATCTGCCTCTCGCGGCTAAGGATACCATCCAGCTGTTCTGCAAAAGCATCAAAAGAGAACTTTGTCTCAAATCTCTTCAATCCAGCATCACCAAGTTTCTCACATAGGTCTGGGTTCATCATCAACTTGCTCATGGCTTCAGCGAAGGCTTGACTTGTTGGCTCACACAAGAATCCTGTCACATCATTGACTACAGTCTCAGTTGGGCCTCCACTGTTGACTGCAATGACTGGCTTACAGTAATACATGGCCTCCAACGGCACAATGCCAAAATGTTCATTTGACGGAGTGTAGATTAGGGCTTTGCAGTTGTACAGGAGTGAAACTTTTTCTACATCTTTTGGTGACTTCATAAAAGTGACTTTGTCTTCTATATCCAGCTCGGCAGCTAGGTCAGTCAGCTCCATGTAATGCTCCATGTTTTCCAAGTTGATGGGATCAAAACCTCCTGCTATGATCAAGTGTACTCTATCCCAGGCATCTTCATCCACAATGTGCTTCAAATGTTCTAGCGCCTTCAATGCCAACTTGAGATTCTTCTTTCTTTCGTATCTGTTTATTGACAGAAAGATAAACTTGTCTGTGCCAACCGGAACAACCTCCTTCAAAGGCTTTGGAACTGTTGCCTTAAAAAACTCTGTGTTTATAGATGGATAGCAAATATCTGGAATTTCTTTTATTCCTTGGAATGCTTCTTGGTAAACTCTTGCAGTGTATTTGCTGTTCACTAAGACCTTATCAGCCCGAGCTGTTGTCAACTCCTCTAACCAGTTCAATGGGTATCTGTACAGCTTCTTTAGAAAACCATCTTCAGTTGTCAGCAGTTTGTCTGGATGATGGCAGTAAAACACAACTCGGAAAGTTCCTCTAGCTAGTTTCAAAAATGGAATGCAAAGAGATATAAGGTCGGTAAAGATGAGAGTTGGTTCTTCGTCGGGAATGACGTACCAAGCCATGTACACAGCGGCATAGACCATACGAACATACGCGCACGCCGCTTTGAACCTCCAGAAGATAGATCGAGGTATCCAATCCCCGATTACGGTAACAGGAAACGTTCCATCCCTAGTCTCGGCGAAGCAATGCGTTGGGTCGTGGTGATTCGTGTAGAAAGAGACTTCGTGGCCCTTCTTCTTGAAGGCCAAAGCGGCGTCTAGAACGAGCCGCTCTGCTCCGCCGATGCCCAGGTCAGGGTGCAGGAATATTATTTTTACCATTTTTACACAAGATCTGCAATCTTTAGGAACGATTGCACCATCGGAGGGCGTTAAATAATTTCCAATATACTTGGAATTTCCGACAACACATCGACAGACCTCACAGGACTAACTAAACTCAAATAAAAGGCAACCAACAGCAACCAACCAACTCCACTCAAGTAAGCTGAGTTGCCGGCGGCGCAGCAAAACTAGACTTACTTACAACTCGACTTACTACTTAGTAATCTGTGGCTAAAACATAGTGATTATTTGCTCAGTAGGCGCAGCACAGGCGATATTTTTATCGATAATATCGATTATTTAACGATAATATCGGCATGTAATATATATCCTAGTTATTTATTTAAATGCAATATAGGCTTATCAATATATATTATATATGTTTCTAGTTAAATTGGGTAACATTTATATTTCATTTATGTACCTACCTTACCAACATACACTGACAGAATATAATAATTCAAATGTAATGAAATTGTAGGTATGCATAAATACCAGTTGGCCACTACCTCATACGAACATACATACAATACGCACTCTACAGTTCTCTACGGAATCCTCCACTCAATTCGTGCAACATGCCTATTATTGAGAATAATGATAATTATCACAGATTAGTAAGTTGTATGTCTAAATATGTTGTGGTCATTCACTATCGATACCGTAAAATGGGGTGGATAGGGTTCGAGGAGTAATTAGGGTAACCGCCGCACGCCGCTCCCGTCCGGGGCGCTGAGTATTTTGTTTCATCAACACAATTTCTGAATGTCCATTTTAGAGATACCCTTGGCAGGTATTGATTTGAGGCCAAAGAAATATTTTCTTGTTCTGGCAATAAAATCTTACCAAGGTATCGATATTTTTATTTTAACAATACCTAAGTATTAGTGTTGAGTAGGACACGGTTTCAAAATGAGTTTGTATGAGGCCCTCATTCTATTTCGTGAGGTGGGACAATGTCATGCTTCAAATGTCATGTCACATACTGTAAAATGTCATGTTGCGAGCTCGTGCGAGGTAGTGAGGTATTATTGTTAGCAACTTCCCCACCAGGAGGCAAACAAGGCGACCGCCTATAAATAGCGGGCCGAATCGAGGCTTGCGGTCACTTCGCTCGTGGTGCTCGACAGTGCAACATCTCATGGACATTAGAGTTTTATTGTTTTTGTGTAATTTCGGTGTGAAGGACGCGTGAGTCATATTGTGTTTTGGTTATGTCATTTTCATGTGTAATCTAGATCATTTTCAATGTGTGTGGTCCAATCTGATTGTAGTAGTTTTGTTTAATTTTGATTAAATTGATTGTTAATGTTTAGATAAGCCTGTGGTTTATTTTTTTTAATGAATCAGATCCTTTTTACCTAAAATCAGAAGTGAGGGATAATAAAATCCATAAAGCTCACGAATTTCGAGTAAACAGATTGGAACTACCCACACATTGAAAAGATAGCCAGATTCTGTGCAGTTTGTTGTTTTATTCTCTCGGTTGCATTCTCTTTGTTATTCTTGTTTACGTAACCTTGGTAAATTCTCAGCATGCCTAGAAATAAAGACCGTGGTAGAACGAAACATCGTACACAAGGTGACTCACGTGTCCGAACACGACGCCGTTCTCGGTATCGGTTTCGTAGTAGAACTCTGTCATCCATGCGATAACTTTCGCGCTGTAAGTTACGGTCTCTGTCACCTAGTGTCTTTTATGGTCGAGCACCACGTCGGAGCAGAACAATGACGCGCAGTAGGTTCCGTGTCCGATCACGAAGCGTCTCCCGCTGTCAATCTACCCAAAGACGTTCTTTTGTCAGGGTGCGTCACCGTTTGCGGACTTTGTCGCGCAAAAGGGGTAGTTCGCGCCGTAGTCTATTTAGATCCCGATCTGGAAGTTCATTAGTAGGTCGAATGCCACGACGCAATTATGGGGGTAGGGTTCGTTCTCTGTACTAATCTCGATCACGCTCATCAAGCGTCGATCGCCGTTGCTATCGCTGGTCTCGTTCTCGTAAGTCATATGATGGTCAAATATCTTGGCAGGGTTTGTGAGTCAGGGTCAGGTAAAGCCGAGCCCACGAAAGGTCGAAACTTTGATGTATACCTCTCCACTTAACAGAGTTAAACAGGTACCGAAGGGACGACGCCTGTTATTCGCGCGTTTTGACGTCGCTGCTCGGAACACAAGGCCGAATCGTGAGGGTCTACGTGAGATCACGCGGAGCAGAGCTCGACGGCTGTGAAGGATAACCAGGCCATATAAGATGAGTATTCAAATAGAGAAAGACTCTCACCTCGTCAATTTGTTTACGTAATAAAGTGTTCTCAGTCCACAGAGAAGCTGGACTCTGCGGTCGTTACGAGCTGAAGCTGTTGAGCGGAGGCTACGGGAGAACGACTCTGGCTGCCGTGCAGTACATGGTACCGTGGCGAGGCGAGTGGTGCTCGGAGACGTGTGCCGCGTTCTTCGATAGCGAGTACCACAATACGACTGCTTGAGTAAAAGGGCCCTATTTTCATTATTTTGAGACGTCTCTGAGGTGAAGTCTGTAAGATTGAGTTTGAAATTTATGAATGTTGTGCGATGTATGAATTAAGTGAAAGAGATATTATGAACGGAGGATGAAAAATTAGGTGGCGGTTTTAAAGATACTGAGCGCCTATTTAAATATGTGTTGTTCTTTCACAGATGAGGGATCAAGTGTTCTGCGATCCATGCCTCTGTTAGTTGCAGACCCTGAAGCCGGACCCTCGACAGCAGCTGGCGCTGGTCTCTGTAGATCGACACCGTACGACCGGGCCGAGGACGACCCTTCGTCAGGAGAGGCCGTGTTAGCAACTTTGATGTAGGTATACCTCTCCACTTAACAGAGTTAAACAGGTACCGAAGGGACGACGCCTGTTATTCGCGCGTTTTGACGTCGCTGCTCGGAACACAAGGCCGAATCGTGAGGGTCTGCGTGAGATCACGCGGAGCAGAGCTCGACGGCTGTGAAGGATAACCAGGCCATATAAGATGAGTATTCAAATAGAGAAAGACTCTCACCTCGTCAATTTGTTTACGTAATAAAGTGTTCTCAGTCCACAGAGAAGCTGGACTCTGCGGTCGTTACGAGCTGAAGCTGTTGAGCGGAGGCTACGGGAGAACGACTCTGGCTGCCGTGCAGTACATGGTACCGTGGCGAGGCGAGTGGTGCTCGGAGACGTGTGCCGCGTTCTTCGATAGCGAGTACCACAATACGACTGCTTGAGTAAAAGGGCCCTATTTTCATTATTTTGAGACGTCTCTGAGGTGAAGTCTGTAAGATTGAGTTTGAAATTTATGAATGTTGTGCGATGTATGAATTAAGTGAAAGAGATATTATGAACGGAGGATGAAAAATTAGGTGGCGGTTTTAAAGATACTGAGCGCCTATTTAAATATGTGTTGTTCTTTCACAGATGAGGGATCAAGTGTTCTGCGATCCATGCCTCTGTTAGTTGCAGACCCTGAAGCCGGACCCTCGACAGCAGCTGGCGCTGGTCTCTGTAGATCGACACCGTACGACCGGGCCGAGGACGACCCTTCGTCAGGAGAGGCCATGTTAGCAACTTTGATGTAGGTATACCTCTCCACTTAACAGAGTTAAACAGGTACCGAAGGGACGACGCCTGTTATTCGCGCGTTTTGACGTCGCTGCTCGGAACACAAGGCCGAATCGTGAGGGTCTACGTGAGATCACGCGGAGCAGAGCTCGACGGCTGTGAAGGATAACCAGGCCATATAAGATGAGTATTCAAATAGAGAAAGACTCTCACCTCGTCAATTTGTTTACGTAATAAAGTGTTCTCAGTCCACAGAGAAGCTGGACTCTGCGGTCGTTACGAGCTGAAGCTGTTGAGCGGAGGCTACGGGAGAACGACTCTGGCTGCCGTGCAGTACATGGTACCGTGGCGAGGCGAGTGGTGCTCGGAGACGTGTGCCGCGTTCTTCGATAGCGAGTACCACAATACGACTGCTTGAGTAAAAGGGCCCTATTTTCATTATTTTGAGACGTCTCTGAGGTGAAGTCTGTAAGATTGAGTTTGAAATTTATGAATGTTGTGCGATGTATGAATTAAGTGAAAGAGATATTATGAACGGAGGATGAAAAATTAGGTGGCGGTTTTAAAGATACTGAGCGCCTATTTAAATATGTGTTGTTCTTTCACAGATGAGGGATCAAGTGTTCTGCGATCCATGCCTCTGTTAGTTGCAGACCCTGAAGCCGGACCCTCGACAGCAGCTGGCGCTGGTCTCTGTAGATCGACACCGTACGACCGGGCCGAGGACGACCCTTCGTCAGGAGAGGCCGTGTTAGCAACTTTGATGTAGGTATACCTCTCCACTTAACAGAGTTAAACAGGTACCGAAGGGACGACGCCTGTTATTCGCGCGTTTTGACGTCGCTGCTCGGAACACAAGGCCGAATCGTGAGGGTCTGCGTGAGATCACGCGGAGCAGAGCTCGACGGCTGTGAAGGATAACCAGGCCATATAAGATGAGTATTCAAATAGAGAAAGACTCTCACCTCGTCAATTTGTTTACGTAATAAAGTGTTCTCAGTCCACAGAGAAGCTGGACTCTGCGGTCGTTACGAGCTGAAGCTGTTGAGCGGAGGCTACGGGAGAACGACTCTGGCTGCCGTGCAGTACATGGTACCGTGGCGAGGCGAGTGGTGCTCGGAGACGTGTGCCGCGTTCTTCGATAGCGAGTACCACAATACGACTGCTTGAGTAAAAGGGCCCTATTTTCATTATTTTGAGACGTCTCTGAGGTGAAGTCTGTAAGATTGAGTTTGAAATTTATGAATGTTGTGCGATGTATGAATTAAGTGAAAGAGATATTATGAACGGAGGATGAAAAATTAGGTGGCGGTTTTAAAGATACTGAGCGCCTATTTAAATATGTGTTGTTCTTTCACAGATGAGGGATCAAGTGTTCTGCGATCCATGCCTCTGTTAGTTGCAGACCCTGAAGCCGGACCCTCGACAGCAGCTGGCGCTGGTCTCTGTAGATCGACACCGTACGACCGGGCCGAGGACGACCCTTCGTCAGGAGAGGCCGTGTTAGCAACTTTGATGTAGGTATACCTCTCCACTTAACAGAGTTAAACAGGTACCGAAGGGACGACGCCTGTTATTCGCGCGTTTTGACGTCGCTGCTCGGAACACAAGGCCGAATCGTGAGGGTCTACGTGAGATCACGCGGAGCAGAGCTCGACGGCTGTGAAGGATAACCAGGCCATATAAGATGAGTATTCAAATAGAGAAAGACTCTCACCTCGTCAATTTGTTTACGTAATAAAGTGTTCTCAGTCCACAGAGAAGCTGGACTCTGCGGTCGTTACGAGCTGAAGCTGTTGAGCGGAGGCTACGGGAGAACGACTCTGGCTGCCGTGCAGTACATGGTACCGTGGCGAGGCGAGTGGTGCTCGGAGACGTGTGCCGCGTTCTTCGATAGCGAGTACCACACCTCTTATAAGACCAAAACGTCATTTATGGCTTTGCCGGTTGTTATCCTTTCCCATAGTTAGATTAACCAACCAACCCCTTAGTGTTTTTCGTAGTAGGTAGGTATAGTCCCCCCTAGGATAGTAGATATGAAAAAGTCCCCCCTCTTGTAAGTGGATAACAGACGACATTGCTATATATGTCAGGTCGAATAAGGTGGTTGGCTGGTGTTGGATAGTTACCAAGGGTGGTGACTGGGCGATTACTAAAGGTGGTAATGCGCACAGGTTAATGCACAGAGAGTGTGTTAACCTGAGGGAGATGCTTGGTGCGTCTGGCGTCAGAAGTGCCGAAGACAGAAGCCGGCGCGGCTGCTGCTGAAGACGGTGCAGTAGGCGACGTCCAGAGATACGACTGCTTGAGTAAAAGGGCCCTATTTTCATTATTTTGAGACGTCTCTGAGGTGAAGTCTGTAAGATTGAGTTTGAAATTTATGAATGTTGTGCGATGTATGAATTAAGTGAAAGAGATATTATGAACGGAGGATGAAAAATTAGGTGGCGGTTTTAAAGATACTGAGCGCCTATTTAAATATGTGTTGTTCTTTCACAGATGAGGGATCAAGTCAAAATCAAATCAAATCAATTTATTTCCTTATTTGATACAATTTGTACACTAGGAAAAGTCAACATAATAAAAACATAAACAAGAGAAATAATAAAAACTAAACTATGTATGCATTACATACTAAAATTCTCAGCCATGGCTTCGTCAATATTGTAAAATGATTTTAATAATAGATAATTTTTAATCCTAACAGTAAAGTCTTTAAAATTTAAATTTCTAATGTCTAAGGTTAATTTATTGAATAATTTTATACTTATACACAGAAAACTTTTGTCTACTTTAACTAGTCTACATGGTGGAACAATAATGTCATTATTATGGCGGGTATTATAATTGTGCATGTCTTTTTTTAATTTAAAATTATCTATATTTAATTTAGCATATACAAGGTTTTGAAATATATATTCACATGTCAAAGTCATAATACCTAGGTCCCTAAACTTATGTCTACATGAATCCAATCTATTCATTTGCAAGATAAACCGTATCGCTCGCTTTTGCAGTACAAATATTCTGTTAGAGTTGGACTGTGATGTGTTTCCCCAAGCTAGAATACCGTACGTCATCTGTGTACATACAGTGTTCTGCGATCCATGCCTCTGTTAGTTGCAGACCCTGAAGCCGGACCCTCGACAGCAGCTGGCGCTGGTCTCTGTAGATCGACACCGTACGACCGGGCCGAGGACGACCCTTCGTCAGGAGAGGCCGTGTTAGCAACTTCCCCACCAGGAGGCAAACAACAAGGCGACCGCCTATAAATAGCGGGCCGAATCGAGGCTTGCGGTCACTTCGCTCGTGGTGCTCGACAGTGCAACATCTCATGGACAGTAGAGTTTTATTGTTTTTGTGTAATTTCGGTGTGAAGGACGCGTGAGTCATATTGTGTTTTGGTTATGTCATTTTCATGTGTAATCTAGATCATTTTCAATGTGTGTGGTCCAATCTGATTGTAGTAGTTTTGTTTAATTTTGATTAAATTGATTGTTAATGTTTAGATAAGCCTGTGGTTTATTTTTTTTTAATGAATCAGATCCTTTTTACCTAAAATTATTATTTCGCTCGTTCAATCTACTCATTTGTCATGTCATGTCACAAGAGAAGAGGTATGAGGTGTCTTGATGAGTGTCATGTTTTCATTTTGTCACTAAAAGTGAGGCGTTTTACTTGATGAGTAAGTATAATTCTTTTTACTATTATTGTTTGTACCTATGATAGATTAGGTTAGATGACAAGCAATGTAGGTAGGTATGTCTTGGTCAGTTTTTTTTTTTTAATTTATTTATCATAATAAAAGTTTACAAAAATGTAGCAACTAAAATAGCACCACGGAAACCACTAAGGTTTGTAAAGTAGATGCTATATGAGTCTTAGATTTACTCAACTGTTAGGTACTAACTAGGTAGGTAATTAAATTATACTAATGGTAATAATGTAGGTAGCTGTAAAGTGACTATGTAAAATATTGGAGCAAGGTAAGTACATTTAATTTAATGAACATTGATATTTTTCTAAATTATTTAAGAAGTATGACTTTAGTTTTAATTTAATATTATTGTGTGTTATACTATCGCGTAAGTCAGTGGGTAAGTCATTAATTAACCGAGGAATCATATGCCTGCCTGTGCGCTCGCCGTACCCATTGTTCGCGCGCGGTGCGCATAACCTGTTTTGAGCAACTGCACGAGTGTATACAGGGTGCTTTATTTCTTTTTGAAGTGATTCGTTAAAAAATTGTTCTTTCAGTAAACTATATTTAACCAACGTATGAACTGGTAAGATTTTGCAATGCCTAAATAGGCCAAGGTCATTGCCATAAAACTGCTGTTTGATTTTATTTGAAACAATGTTTTTTAATATTTTTAATTGGAGCTTGTATATTAGATTAAGATATGTGTTAAATGTACGACCATAACTACTGATTCCATATTGGATATAGGATTCGGCCAGAGAGTTATATAACATTAGCTTGACTTTGAATGGGATACGATCTTTTAGTAAAGAAATATTTGCTAAAAATTGTCTTAATTATGGTTGTAGACAATTATGGTTATGGACACATATATTTATGATAGAGAAACATTTAATAAAAGGGGATTTAATGAGAAGTAGTTTGGTTTTATTCGGATTTATTACGAGGCCAGCATCGAGGCACCATCTTGATACGGCGTTGAGGTCTTGTTGCAAGAGAGCACTAGCCTTTATTGGGTCTTTGTCCGCTATAAGGAGGCACGTGTCATCGGCGAACTGATAACAGGTGCAATAGTTAATGCAGTTACTCATTTCGTTGACATAAGTCAGGAAATGAAGAGGTCCTAAAACAGATCCTTGTGCTGTGCCCTGAGTTGTTGTAATTGGTTCACTGTAAATGTTGTCTATTTTAACAGTAGATGATCGGTTAGTTAAATAGTTTTCTCACCACTTAGTTAAGTAGGTTAGGTAGATATAATTTTAATGTTTTACATTAGATACCTACTTATCCTACCTATTAGTTTAGGAGTATAGTACCTATTATATTATCTGTGGTTCAGGTATGTAGTGTTTAGTAAGTACCTAAATTGTGTTATATGAACGATAACTGATTGATATTGAGGTAATCAAGTAGTAAAATGGGTACCTAGGTAGGTAGGGAGGTACCTACCTAGATAATTTTGATGTTTTGTATGTAGTGATGGGTAGGTAGGTATTAGTAGATTATTTGGGTACCTACCTGGGCAAGGGGTAAGTAGGTACCTACCTCGATACCAATTGCAATGTTTTTTACCTACTTATTAGTTCAGTAGGTACTTACCTAAGTATCTAGTAGGATTAGGTTAGGATGAGTAGGTAGGTAGATAAATTAGGTAGTAGGTACTATCGACAAAAATTGTAAAAACTATGTACTTAGTTGGTAATTCGAAAACTATCAAGTGCACGAAAGGAGCATTTTTGAGGCGCACTTATACTATAAGTCCTTTCATCACACTGGTTTAAAAGAACTATTGACACGATAAGAAAAAGAAGAACAAACATATTATATTACTTACCTACATAAATGTACTTACTTAATGTACTCGTACCTACCTACAATGTGAAATCTATCTACTTCATATTTACAGATATAAACAAAAGTTTTGACACTTTTTCACCACTGAGACGGTTACAAAACTAATTTTGTTGTAGGTTTCTATCAATCAACTTCAAGCAATTCATTCAATTTTTAGCTACGTCAATTACCTACTTACGTCATACGCCACTGTGATGTCATTTCAACGTACGATCTGTCATTCGATCACGCAATACATCAGCTCACTCACTCCTCACTCGCTCGAATGAAACATTTGTATTTCCCTCGTTCGTCCCGCTCGCGCTCGCACGTTACGTCGTTTGGTGAGTGCTGTGAGTGTGACACGAATTGTGAGGTGGTACAACGATTGAAAATGAGGTCCATGACATTTCTGAGCGAATGTATGGGACAAACGAGGTGCCTCACGTATGTCCTACTCAACACTACTAAGTATCACACAATGTGCATCCCTGAACTGACGAGGACTGCCAAGTTATTTCTGACATTGATAGTACATAAAAAATAGAATTGACTTTAATAAGTGGATACCGCTAAAATAGCGTCTTTGTAGTTGACAGACTTCGAATAGACTAATCGATTATTAGAAGCTCAAAGCGATCGATTCTTTCCAATCAACTAAGGGCCGATCAATTTGAACGGCGTTTAGCTCTGAGTTTAATAACTGTCAAATTGTATGAAACCAAAATCTGTCAGCACAGCACCAGCACAGGCTTTTGAACCCAGTTTAGAAGTTAACGCCGCGCGCCATCGCCATTCAGTTTGAATGGTGAAAGCAGACCTTAGCGTAATGTAATTTTTCTGAGCTATCACATAATATGTGAGGATGATTATGAGGAATTTTAATTATGTAAGTCAAACTTACCTAATTCATACATAACTAATTAAACAAGGTTTCTGATGTGGAGACGAAAGGATTTTATTATAAATATCATAAATAACAAACATTATGGAATGATAGTTTCAATAGGTGAACATCCACCACCATTATTTCCTTCCTAATCTGTCCTGTCCTGTCAAATAATTGATACAGAAATGCAGCAGGCTAAGATAAAGGAAAACATGATGGAAGGCGTGATCTTTGCCATTGCAAACCACTGGAGGAATGAACTCCATTCATATTTGTATTTATATACAACTCCATGATTGTAGATTTCACTGGATGGCCTCCTATTGTATTGTCACTGAATATAATATTATCTTTATAAAGTTGTTCTTTCAGTAATTACCACACTAAAACTATTGAAAACCTAGAATAAAATTACAATTCATCCTTCCTTTCAATTTTGACTAAATCAACTTGGAATGTTAGAGTAGCAGACTTGGGTATCTTTGGTGGTGCTCCGGCTTCTCCATAAGCCAGTTCTGGAGGAATGACCAGTTTCCTCTGCTCTCCCTCACACATGCCAATCAGTCCTTGGTCCCAACCTTTGATGACTTGGCCCGATCCCAAAGTAAAAGTGAGTGGGTTTCCTCGAGGAATTGAGCTGTCAAACTCTGTGCCATCATCTAATGTCCCCTGAAATTAGAAAAAACAACTATTGTATAATTTTTATTTATTAGGACTTTATAACACATAAGTCATAGATCTGTTGTCAGGATTATTCAATAATTTGATGGGTATAGCCCTTCATCTGCGATTAGATAAATAAATTCAATAAATAAACAGATTTGCGTACCGTGTAGTGCATATGAAGAAGATCTCCTTTTTTACTTCTCATAGGGCATTCTGCGGGGCGTTTCTTTATTCCAATTTGCAACTTTTTGGGTCCCGAATCCCCAATCACAACATGTGAAATTACGCTCATTAGAACAATCACAAATATTAGTACCTTGCACAAATTAATAATAACAGTCATGTTTCATAAATTTGATAAACAAGGCTGTTTAATGAGCAAAGTTAATTACTTTAGCACAAACGAACTCAACAATACAAACCATCCATACGTGTACGTACCGACCACAGAACACTACTACTTTTTTTTTTTTTTTTATTGGTTATACACAACACAACGAAACGTATTTAACTCGTATTTAAGCTCTTTGACACAACCTTGCAACACATCTCTGTCACACAGAAATTCAGGGTTGAGTGATTGGTTGAGTCTCGCTCGGAACATTTCATTGAACATTGAGTTGAATGAGGTTGAATGGGTTGATTGACATTGACAGACGGCTGGTTTGTTTTGAGTGAGTTTTGATGGTGATGGTTTCTATGCTGTGTTTTCTGGTTTCGTTTACATTTTACAGTGAAAATGAACGTCAAGAAAAACCCCCTGGACAACTACAAAAGGTTCCTGCTTAGCAGGTCGAGCTGTAGCACTCCTTTCGTTGAGTTCCTTGAGCACTGCTTAGCTACCGAAGATGAATCCTCAAACCACTGTTTTCATAAAGTTATGGTAAGTTTGTTGCTATCAAAGGCAATATACATTCACTACAAAAATGTGAATGAAAACCACTACATTTAAGCCAATGACTACCCTCGGCAAAGTGGCTGTCGCCCGGGTGAAACGTGAGAGGTGCGGATTTGACTGCAGAAGAAATGTTCTGCAAATATTTTATGATTTCTGATTGTTGTGACTTGTGCCATAACTATGTACCTATCTGATTGCTGTTTTAATACCTTATTAATACATTTTATTCTACAGATTCATGGCTGGACTAGCCCTAAAGAAGATCTATATGAAGCATTCAGTGACTATTTCACTTCCACATTCATACCAATAGTTGGAATAAGCCAGAGTGGTATACATACGTTCTACACGAGCAGTTTACCTTTTATAAACAAAATCATAAGATATGACTTCATGTTCCCATACCATCAGAACATGTTCAACATTGACCTGCTATTCAATGATAAGACTTCAATGGACTTGTTTGATAATAGTATCACCATAGACGATGTGGTATCAAGCGTTGTCAGCAGACGGTTCTCTGATAAATGTGAGCTGGATCTGTCTAACTTTTGCAATGATCAAGGTAACTAAGGGCTCTTATAATACTTCACTTCCATTACTGAATGTTTATGATGGCAGTGACCTGTTATCATCATTTTCCTGCCCACATGCCACTGGGTGGGGTCGGCACAAACATGTTTCCATCTTCTCCTATCACTCGTCATCTCAGTACTCACTCCTTTCACACTCATTTCCTCTTTCAAACAATCCATCCATCTTTTCTTTGGCGTTCCAGTAGCGGTTTATCCATCTACATTCATATTCATCACTCTCGCCTTGTAACATGACTTACTTCACTCCCCATAACATGCCCATACCATGCTAACCTATTAATCTTCATTTTAGTTGTCAGTAGGATTCAATGGTTTAAAGAAAAAGTTTGATTTTTAATCCTGCTTTAAACTTATTGATGATTAAATTAATTAGCTGATTAATGCTTTGATGTATATTTCAGAATTTGCAGACAAAAACATAGCATTTTACAAAATTTCACTGCTGGCTCATTTCAAGATACTGATGCTACGAATGGGAAGGGACACCAAATCTTTGAACCTCAGCAACAATGACTTAACGTAAGTACTTGTCTACTTTTATTAAACAACATTACCTACCCTCTTTCTTTTTAGTCAGGTAAATAAATGAATTGTTGTTCAAACATGTTTACAATTATTCCAATTCATTCTTTTCTGTCTTTCAGGCAACCACCAATTGAAATCCTAAACTTCTTTATAAAAGGAGATCTTACATCTATTAACTTGAGCAATAACAGGGTAAGCAATAGTTTTGTTATTAAAACTTACATTTAATTAGTACAAGTTACTACTAATTAATCTCAATTTAAACTGAAAGACTGATCAAAATAGATATTTGTTAATTTTATTTTTTGTTATCTGTAGAACTGAATTTCTTTATTTCCAGATTACATCAATATCAGATCTCTTCAGAATCAGCAGTAAGATTGAAAAGCTCTGGGTGGAAGGGAACCCGCTCTGCGATGAACTAGAGCCATCTGTGTATGTCAAGAGTATCACGATGAAGTTCCCGAGGTTATCTGAACTGGTAGATGATGTTTATTTTATATTAATACTAGCTGCCGCTCGCGGCTTCGCTCGCGTGGTACCAGGATAAAAAATAGCCTATATGTTAATCCAGTACATGTACTATGTATATTCCAAGTTTCATTCAAATCCGTTCAGCCGTTTAGGCGTGATTGAGGCACAAACATCCAAACATCCAAACTCACAAACTTTCACATTTATAATATAAGTAACATCATCAATCTTTCAAAATTGTATTATAACTTCGTGGCTAAGATCGCGTGTTGCCCTGATGAAGAGTAGTTTATAAAAACACCATGCAGTTGTAGTCCAGGGAAGGTTTTAACGGTGAAAAAACATAGTACATGTACCACGTGCCACGCGAGCGAAGCCGCGGGCGGCAGCTAATTTTATAATAATTTCAGGACGGCATAAGAATAAACGAGACGGGCCTGCATTTTCCGTTTGTCCGCAACTACCTAGTGACGCCCGACAGACTTACCAAAATGTTGGTCGAGAAGTTACTCACGATCTACTACTCGCACTACGACACGCCCGGCCGGCCCGGGATACTCGGCTTCTACAGCGACAAGGCCACGCTGACCATTACCACGGCATTTTCAGGTAAATTCATACAAATTTGAGGTATATTCACATTAAACTGACCAAGATGTTAGTCGAGAAGCTACTAACAATCTACTTCTCGCATTACGACACGCCCGGCCGGCCCGGGATGCTCGACGATCTACAGCGATAAGGCTGATTATTACTATGGGATTTTCAGCTTGTGTCTGTGCTAGAATAACATACTACATACATATAAAGGACTTGGTACTTTTTAGCCGGGTACCGCGCTAGCAAAGCCACGATCGGTAACTAGTCTAGAGCACTGGTCTAATTGGTAGTGACCCCGCCTTCCAATCCTAAGGTGGTGGGTACAAATACGGTCGTATACCAATGGATTTTTCTGTGCGAAAAAATTATGTTCGCTGTACCAGTACTCTCAAATGGTGAAGGAAAAAACATGAGGAAACCCGCGGCTTAGTCAGCTCCGCATATTGACCATATCTTTCCTGTGGACAAGGCCGACTAAGCTGAGAGGATGGAATAGGTGCTGGGCAAGCCTACTCCATCTTATTTCGTCCCGGGCACTACAACGTCCCGTTTGTGAAGGTAAAAGTTGCCTCCTAATGCTGTATAAATCATCTACCATAAATGGGAAAAGGCCTTTGTATATAGTCCCTATACTTCTACTTCTTGATTCCAGCATCAGAAGACATAGAGCTGTCCACTTATACCTCCCATGCCCGCAATCTAATGCCACATAAGCGCGCCATCAACGCCAGCCGCGTCTACAGAGGGCGGGAACAACTGCAGTTTGTGCTGTGCGAGCGACTGCCTGCGACTACTCACGATCCGACCACCTTCACAGTGGACGTGCTGCATCATGATGTGAGTCGGATCCTATTTCTAATTGATGGTGGGAGAATAAGATCTGCACTGACGTCCCCCATTGTACTCTCCCATTGAGCTCTACCACAGATAACTTCAAGTTTAGAATTTTAGTTCTGCTTGAAATAATGTTGATGAGTTCATCATTGTCATCATTTCAAGCGGAACTAACTTACATTTGATGACCTCGGTGGCGTGGCGGCGAATGTTCGGCTGAGACGCAAGAGGCGTGGGTTCGATTCCCGCTACGGGAGAAATGTTTGTATGTTCTGCAAATATTTTTTCTTGGTCTAGGTGTTATAGTATTATGTATTATAATAATAAGTAGTATGTGTTTACAAAAAAAGTACTAATGTATTTATGTATTCTATCAGCCATTTGGTGTCCATAGTGCAAGCTTTTGCTTAGTTTGGGGCTAGATGGCGCTGTGTAAAATGTCCACAAATATGTATTTATCTAGGAGGGAGAAACGACCCAAAAGTTCAATTTTGACGTTTTTTTAACAACATTTTTTTTCCGAGCATATGAGCAAAACTACTCATTCTTTTCCAGCGGCTATTGCTCGTTATCATAGTGACGGGGGTGTTCAAGGAAGCGAACGCAGTGAGCCCGCGCGTTTTCCATTTCCGAAGGACCCTCGCCTTCAGCAACCACAAACCCTCCACCACGTGGAGCTATGCCATCGTCAACGAGATGCTGCATATAACCACTGCCACGCAAGACCAGGTCAACAGCAGCTTCAAGGTAAAGTAAACTTGTTGTCATCGAGCGGCTAATGCACTTCATCATTATGACGGAAATGGCGGAAACGGTGTCAAAAGTGAAGTTTCAAAAACTCAAACATGTTGGATTTTTTGAAACTTCACTTTTGACACTCTCGTCGTCCAGACAAATTCAACGACACCTCATTTGTCAAAATCCAGTATAGCTGTATGGACTACAACTTCATGCACAATACATACCTGTATAGAAAATACTTATTGTTATTTTTTCTATTTCAGAACCCTGTTAGAAACCACAATTCATTGGCGCTGTCGAACCCGGAACGGGAGGAAGCGGAGACTATCGTTAAGATATTCACCTACATTACTCAACTGAAGAAAGAAGAAGCTGAAATGTTAGTTTTGTACCTTGACCACACTTTCTTTAGGTTTTATGAAATTGCTCAAGCCAAATTAAGACTGAAACACAGAATAGATACAAAAAAAAGTTTAAAAGTATTCTATCAGCCATCTGGTGCCCCTAATACAAGCTTTGCTTAGTTTGGGGCTAGATGGCGCCGTGTAAAATGTCCACAAATATCTATGCTGGATTATTTTATTTATATTAAGTATAAATAAAATTATTTTATATTAAGTACTGTTGCGCACAAAGAATTGTCTTCTTCTCTTAATCAATTGTACATAATGTTTATTTACGAAAACAAAATATACTTTTGTGCACAATCCGCGGGTAAAGATTTTCTCGTGGATAGGTACTCTACGAGCAAACTTTTTCCCGTGTGTTCTTTTTACCACATTTTACATACTGTGAATTTTTGATACTTAATCAAATTATTTCAAAAATCTATGCTTGACTTAGTTTTTGTTATTTCAGTCGTCTTCGTCTACATAAATGGGACCTGCGAGAGGCGATACACGAATTTATTAATGATTTGGCGAAAAACAACGTCCACTACCATAGTTTTATGGAAGATGACGACATTTCAGACATATCTTTGTTAGATGATGATATTGTCGATTAAATAAGTGCACATTTTTATACAATAGTTTCATTTCATCCATACCTACCCTAATATAGAAACGAAGTACCAGAACCTGAAAAATCGGTAGGGAAGTAAAAAACATAATCCTACGTTTTTAATTTGATTGAACGAAACTTAGATACTATATTCTTGAACTAGGCAATCGTATATGAAGTACAACAACTCTAGGATTTGATTACTTTGATTAGTGCTCGGTGAGAACGGACCAAAAATCGACTAAAACATATTACTAACCAACCCTTTTTGTTATGCTAGCAACACTGCAAATTTCTGTCATGTGGCTGGCTAGCTGTCAGTGTCAAACAAAACCACAATCACAATTATTGTTGTATGAAACGCTTTCTTCTGTAATTATTTTGCTAGGGAATCAGTAAAAACCCCCAGGACTCTAGATGAAGATGAACCCAGGTGGCAACATGCCAGCTATCAACCAAGGAAACATTCAGTTCGTGAACAACCCTGGTTCTCAATTGCAAGGCTCCATTCAGAACTCGTCAACACAACACAGCCCTATGAATACACAAGCAAACAAAAATAACAATAATCCAAGCGGAGACTCATCGGTAAGCAGTGTGGATAGCTGTAGGTACTTACCTCCCTGTGTATAACTTTAAGATTCTATAAATTATTTTGATACAAAGAAACTGTTTCCATAAATTATAAACTTTTTACTTCTCATAGTACATAGTTCTACTGTCAACGATAAATACTATCTGTTAATGCACATTTTTTCATAGATACTAAGCAGACCTCGGCTACAAGAGCTTGTCCGGGAAGTAGATCCGACAGTACAACTTGATGAGGAAGTGGAAGATATCCTTCTGATCCTAGCCGATGACTTCATCGACACCTCGCTCATCAATGCCTGTGGCTTGGCAAAGCACAGACATGCTTCAACTGTAGAGCTCAGAGACATACAGTTACATTTAGGTGAGAACCATACTTTTTAAGACTACTACTCGTCATAGTCGTAGAACAATGACGGATCTGCAATTTAGCTACTGTGACGAAATATTATGTGCATTACTAAACCAACTTATAATATCGTAAACTGTTAAATAATATTTTTTTTTAATATAGCAACATTTCCTTTTAAGCTGATAGAGCTAGCCAGTCAAAATATGCCGTAAAGTGATTTACTGTAAAGTAGCTAAATTGCAGATCCGTCATTGTTCTACCACTATGACATACTGAAAGTTCAGATCATGATCTAATTGCATAATAGTCGAGTGTGGTTTCTTGCTTGTATCTTCCACGCCTGGTCACATTGTGATTATACATGTTACGCATAAAATCAACGTCAATTCGCAATGTTTTAAAATGATTATTTCAAAATGTTATTCAAAAATTATTTTGAATTTTTGCATATCATACTACTTCTTAAATTAAAGCAAATGTTTGTTTTTTACAGAAAGAATATGGAACATGTGGATACCAGGTTTTGGCAGTGAGGAAGTCAGACCATACAAGAGATCCGCCATGACAGAAGCCCACAGACAACGTATGGCACTCATCAGGAAGACTATTAAAAAATACTAATGTTATATTATGTAATTAAAAAGGGTTAAAAAGGTGATTGTTGAAATCTTGTGTATGAAAATAATAAAAGTGAGTTTTATGCATTTGTGCCCACACAGAGTATGTATTGACTTTTTATCCAATAGGAATATTATTTGTCTGAATAAAGTTAAGGCTATTCAAAATTGTGTTTTACATAATTTAATACTCCAGTTTCCCACAAATGTAGGTAAAGACCATGTATCTTCGTTTGGTAGGGTTGCTTCAACATGTACCTATTCTTCTTCCAATTCCCTCTGTCAAACTCATGTCAACTCACTCCTTTCTTACTCATGTGTAAGGACTTTATGGTAAAACCTATCACCTAAAAGATTAGGAAAATTTAAATAAAACAAATATAATGTTACACGCCATTTATTGATAAATTAAAACAATTAATTGTGATACATGTAGTACACAAAAGCATGCAATTAAATTACATCACATTTTAAATCACAAATATTTGTAAATAAATAAATTACGTAAAGTAAGTGTACATTATGCTATGGCCACACTACCTTACCACCCGTTTACAGCAATAATTATGGGATTATAATACTGTTTAAATCACCGCGTGAAATAGTGTGGTTATACTAGAGTTTATCTAGATATGACAATGAACTAGGCGGCAAAAAATTACATTTATCAAGATTGTACTTCATGAGTGTCAGTTATTATTGAGTACATAAATCTTATACATTTTAACTAAGATAAACCAAGACTTATGGTGGATGATAAAAAAAATGAACAAAAAGTGTAATAGGTAGGTTAGTCTTTGTTTTCGTTGAGCTCATGTCGCACACTGTATGGCCAATTGACGTAATCAAATACAAATCAATTTATTGACATAATAGGTATGTTACAAAATAATCGTAGGTAATTGAAATGCGTAAAACCTCAGCTATTGCCTATCGTCATAATGTATTGATTGTCATTGTAAAATTATGGCCATAAATCGTGCCTACACCTAGGTGTTGTTTTAATTATGGTCATAATTATTCTCATATCACGGTAGTGTGGCCGTAGCATTATGTACATAATCAATGAATACTGGTATAAAATAATGGAAATCACAGCAAATTGGTGAAAACATGAAGAATTTTGTGATTTTGGAATGTTCAGAAAATAACACTGAGAACATAAAAACTTTTGTCATACAATATTTTTTTTCAATACTGATTTTGCGAATCCAACTAAATCTATATAGTAATTTATATAGTCATGGCTACGCTAAACACTATGATACTGTGGTTATTCTTATCAATGTTCACCTAGCTATGGTACTTATGGTGTGAGATAACATCTAATCCATTTAGATAACATAAAATAAAATTACATTGATGGTAATTCTGTTATGCATTTTCCTAAACTTAACAAATTAATTAGAAAGGTTTAAAATTATAGCAGTCCTTTTCGTAAGATAGGTACAATATTGTAGGACTGTCCAATTAGGTATTGTTTAGGAATGCCCAACAGAGTCAACTTCAGTTATGTAGCATTGTGTCCATAATATATTTAAAATATCCCTATGCTTCGTTCTGAAACAGTGCAGTGCTAATTTCTATAACTAAACGTTTGCGTGATATACTAAAAGTCGTATTATAATACTAGAATAACAAGAAAATTAAGTATAAAGGGAGTCAATGAAATTTTAGGAACTAAAAATATTGCCTGTGAAACGTGCTTATTTTTTCCGCTTATATGGCTAACTATGTACGTAGGCTTTGAAAAGCTTTCTACTGTGGTGTAGGTATAGTTCCAGACTGTACCAGTTAAATTAATTACTTACGTAGACAAATTAACTAAGAAAACCAAAGACTTATAACTTACAAGTTCCATGATTATTAAGTAAAGTACTACAAAACTTTTACACCTTTCTAGTTTCAGGAAAACCGTATACTGAGGCGCAGATGTAATACAGCTTAGGACAAATACAATAGTCTAGCCGACACCATAAAACCATATTATCGCTTTATTTTTATTGAAGTAATTAGAATCCCAAATGATTTTGAACTTAGCGTCTGGAGACTTTGATGATGGAATTTAACTTTATCCCTGGCCTGCGTCTCAGCATTATGGTACCAGTGAGGGTTGACCCTATCTATCAAAGAATAAGTTAAAATTTATCATCTATCAAAGAAAATTATAACGCCACATCTATTAAAGATTTTGGGTTTTAGCTGTATTTTGCTACCTAATAAGCGATTATATTTAAATGATTAATTAAGTAGTACAGTTACTTCCTTCCCTACTCACAGCTATCAAATTATTTACTTTTTGCAACTCTCAAAACTCTCGCGATCAGAACTCATAATTTAAGTTTGTAAAACGGTTGTTTACGCGTGAAAATACCTTGTTATTTTCCCGACGCTGACAAGGTATTTTACGCGATAAACACCCGTTTTAAAAACCTAAATAGATCGGAAAGCTGTAATTTACACTAGGTCTTGTATTACGGGTGCCCTACCAGTGCCCTACATATGGGGTCGCTTGTTAAATAAAAGTGCGTCTTTGCTACCCATGACCACGAAGCTATGCTTTTCCTGCGTCTTTGCCTGCACTCTAGGCGACAGTCGCGGTGTCCTGATTCGGTATGTAGAGATGGTCAGAAGGGTTTACCTTCTTCCAATGAAGAGACTTGGATTTGATGGTGACAGGCTCCTGGAAATAAATAAAAAAAACTTTATCTGACTAGGTATAATTAATTACTTAGTACTTCTATTCACACGTTGGTAATTCTACATACATAATGTCACCGTCAAATTGTAAAAACCGTTAGATTATAATCTATCTAGCGAGATTTTAAACTGTCGAAAGATTGTTAACCGGAACATACTGTCTATACGTTACAAGCAGGTAAAATGCCTTTGGCGGTCTATGAACTCTGTCGCTTAGGTTGCCAACTAATAAATCGTATCAATCATCGAAAAATTATCTGCAACAATGTATCAAAATCTACCGATTGCTCATACAAAACATATCCCAGATAGACGAGTGATTGGATTATGACCAAAATAAACAGGAAACTGGCCAATACGAAGAAATCAAATGTGTCAACAAAAAATAAAATCACGACGAACAATCTATATACCTATTATACACAACAAACACCTAAGAGCCTGTCCAGAAAGCGCGATTTACGCGCGTGTCCATTCGCGCGTAGGCACTCGCGCGTTCTCGAGTTACTAGAGCTACATACATTCCGTCCAGATGCTCTCGCGCGTTAGAGCCTGTCCAGAAAGCGCGATTTACGCGCGAGTCCACTCGCGCGTTTTGATTTGAATTGCGTCCAGATGCGGCGTTTTCACGCGCGCATGTGATGAGACGGATTTGGTCAGTTATAAACATGAACTCGGATACTTATATTACTACTAGCTGTGCTCCGCGGTTTCACCCGCGTTTTTCTCACAGGCGGCCAGCAAGCGCGGCTTCCTCGTCTCGCCCGCCGCCGCGCCGCCAGCGTCTCGTCTTGCTTGCATCAAGCGCGCATGGATTTCCTTAGCAGAGTTATTTTAGAAATGTATTTATTATACTCTTCAAAGATCTTATACTTACAATCATCAACAAATATATTTCAAAAAGATTATTACAGGATTTTATGTTGATAAAAAACTCTATGGCCCATAACTCATTAATAGGTACCAACTCTTAACATCTTACACACGTGATAACTTTTAAACGAAATATCCGATTGAGATGAAACAAAAAGTATTTTACTTCTACATAAATACTCTTGATAACATAATGCTTAATTTCGATAAAGATTAATATTACGATACATATTTAACGTAGTTTTTTTTCTTCAGACGATTTAATAATTATTTTGAACACAAAATCGGTTATTGTGATTAAACCATGATAGCTAGATATATGTTCTTGCGGATTTTTTTGTAGGTCTTAATGGGATCTACAAACCCGTAGTACATCATTTTGTTCTATTGTCAATAGTTTTTGCAGCGCACGCAAAAATAGGTTTTCGATTTTACACCTTGTGTTACAAAATAGCAATTTTATTACGGATCCCTAATTTTGAAAAAAAAAAACATAGCCTATAGCCTTCCTCGATAAATGGACTACCCAACACTGAAACAATCATTCAAATCGGACCAGTAGTTCCAGAGATTAGCGCGTTCAAACAAACAAACAAACTCTGCAGCTTTATAATATTAGTATAGATAATACTTAAATATCGGATATTTTTTCTCCTTGGAATCACCAGCTTCACAAAAAATATCTACTATTTCTTCCCAGTTCCTACGCCTAATGGTTCTATTAGAATAATCTGATGATTCCATATCCCATATAGCTACCCTTTTCTCAATTTCGTCAATAAAAAGTTCCTTGTCAAAGTTTTCACGCTCCATTTTTAACCAAATACGTCCACTCGCCACGGACACGCGCGTAGTTCTGGACGCTGCAATGGCGCCGGAGTATCTCGACTCGCGCGGCGTACGCGCGTAAAACGAGCGAGTCGAGAGTCCCGCTCATTGCAAGCGTTTTACGCGCGTGTAAGGTAACGCGCGAGAGCATCTGGACGGAATGTATGTAGCTCTAGTATCTCGAGAACGCGCGAGTGCCTACGCGCGAATGGACACGCGCGTAAATCGCGCTTTCTGGACAGGCTCTTACCTTACACGCGCGTAAAACGCTTGCAATGAGCGGGACTCTCGACTCGCTCGTTTTACGCGCGTACGCCGCGCGAGTCGAGATACTCCGGCGCCATTGCAGCGTCCAGTACTACGCGCGTGTCCGTGGCGAGTGGACGTATTTGGTTAAAAATGGAGCGTGAAAACTTTGACAAGGAACTTTTTATTGACGAAATTGAGAAAAGGGTAGCTATATGGGATATGGAATCATCAGATTATTCTAATAGAACCATTAGGCGTAGGAACTGGGAAGAAATAGTAGATATTTTTGTGAAGCTGGTGATTCCAAGGAGAAAAAATATCCGATATATAAGTATTATCTATACTAATATTATAAAGCTGCAGAGTTTGTTTGTTTGTTTGTTTGAACGCGCTAATCTCTGGAACTACTGGTCCGATTTGAATGATTGTTTCAGTGTTGGGTAGTCCATTTATCGAGGAAGGCTATAGGCTATGTTTTTTTTTTTTTCAAAATTAGGGATCCGTAATAAAATTGCTATTTTGTAACACAAGGTGTAAAATCGAAAACCTATTTTTGCGTGCGCTGCAAAAACTATTGACAATAGAACAAAATGATGTACTACGGGTTTGTAGATCCCATTAAGACCTACAAAAAAATCCGCGAGAACATATATCTAGCTATCATGGTTTAATCACAATAACCGATTTTGTGTTCAAAATAATTATTAAATCGTCTGAAGAAAAAAAACTACGTTAAATATGTATCGTAATATTAATCTTTATCGAAATTAAGCATTATGTTATCAAGAGTATTTATGTAGAAGTAAAATACTTTTTGTTTCATCTCAATCGGATATTTCGTTTAAAAGTTATCACGTGTGTAAGATGTTAAGAGTTGGTACCTATTAATGAGTTATGGGCCATAGAGTTTTTTATCAACATAAAATCCTGTAATAATCTTTTTGAAATATATTTGTTGATGATTGTAAGTATAAGATCTTTGAAGAGTATAATAAATACATTTCTAAAATAACTCTGCTAAGGAAATCCACGCGCGCTTGATGCAAGCAAGACGAGACGCTGGCGGCGCGGCGGCGGGCGAGACGAGGAAGCCGCGCTTGCTGGCCGCCTGTGAGAAAAACGCGGGTGAAACCGCGGAGCACAGCTAGTAGTAATATAAGTATCCGAGTTCATGTTTATAACTGACCAAATCCGTCTCATCACATGCGCGCGTGAAAACGCCGCATCTGGACGCAATTCAAATCAAAACGCGCGAGTGGACTCGCGCGTAAATCGCGCTTTCTGGACAGGCTCTAAGCGTGTGATGCTATCGATCGTTGAACCTCTTTGAACTCGGTAACACATTAAAATTCGATATAATAATGTAGTATACTGCCGAATTTCGCCCATCACATTCAAGGTTCCATGGTGTAATGGTTAGCACTCTGGACTTTGAATCCAGCGATCCGAGTTCAAATCTCGGTGGAACCTACACTTTTTGCGACCAAATACTTTTTCTTGGATACTACAAATCTAAATGTTGTAGCGATACGTCCGGGATTTATAAAAAAAGCTCCGTCGGCCGCTAAGCCACTATTTATCAGATTTAAAAAGAGCAAAGATTATTTTTTGTTGTGCTTCATTTGTTATCAAAATTTTAACAAAACAATGTGTTTAGATAAGCAATACCATCTTTGTACAAGAACAATGAAGCCTATCAAAATCAAAACTTACTAACTGTTAGATCGATTTTAAAGAATGAATTTTTCGACTTTGTCCCGTCCGTGTATAATTATTGGAATAATTTAAAACCACGACGACTCAAGGCGGTCTAGTTAGATCTTCAGGCACTAGCTAGGATACTCAATAAAGAATAATAATAATTTCTCAGATCTTGGCAAGATTTAAGCTTGTGTTATAAATTTTTCCTTGAAGTTTTGGGAGCTTTGCCAAGATGATAACTTCAAAGATACGAGGATATTAATAGGACATTATGAAACTACATATTTTATTTAACCACTATATAATATAACCACCAATACATTTAGCTGTCAACTTATTACGCTTACTTCTAGACCTATACCTGTGTAATGGAAAATTTGTGGCGCGTGCATTTTAATGATTCTACAAGATTTGCCTAGGCTAAGGAATGTCCAACGGGGTTTTTGCTTGGATTTTTGCCATCACGGACGTGGTAAATAGCCTACACACTTCCTTTCACTAGCAACAATAGGCTACATAAAAAAAACAATGAAATGCATCTACAAATTATTATACAAAGCTGAAACTTAAACACGACATTTTACAACACTAACAATGGAACTAAATTGTAGTGGTTTAATAATATTTAATATTGAATATCAAAACAAACAGAGCGAAGGCTACGATGGCATAAGGAAGGAAATATTTTATTGACAGCAGGCACTAGGACGGAGGTTATTATACTAAATATTCAATAACAATAATGTACCTAAAGGATAATAAAAAATGCATTATCAAACAGAAAACAAGCAAATTTACTTTTATATTTATTATCTTATCTTTATCTATTATCTTCAGTCTTACGAAAATACTGGGCCAGAATCGAATCCCCAGGGGAAGCCCTGTTATCGATTTATTGCCTGGTTGGTGTAACGACACCCGTTTCTTTAAAACTTTTGTTTTGATGCGTCAAAACTTAAGAGGCTTCAGTCACGCTAGTACTACTATTTATTCTGTGCTTCGGCAAAACATTCGTGCTTTGAATCACGTTTTAAATACGAATTTAACCTTTATTGTAGTCTATCACGTTGCGTTTTATTTTCCAATTTAACACATTTTTGGTAACGATATGTCATTTTCCTGGTAGAGTCATTTACTACAATGACAAAAATTAAAGATTTACTAAACGAAAATATGTTAGTGTGTATGCACGTTGGCAACATAATAAAAATGATACCTACTATTATTATGTGCCAAACGCCAAAAGTAATTTATCCGAATGACGTTTTCACGTATTTTTGGCTTATCTACGTAATGAATTAAATGATCCAACCAAATACGTAGTTATTCGGAGATCGCAATAAACTTTAAATCGAATTTGAAGGACAACAGAATGGAGGATACAAGATTTATCAATAAAGATAAGATTATGGTAAGTATTGAGGATAGTAACTAACTCCTACGTCACAATACAATACCTATTGAATGTATTGTTTGAACAATAGATCAAATCTTACTACGTTTCCTACTGATTGCCTGACTAACAATGAACGTACAGCTTACACCATAAGTTTAAGAAGTCACAAGGAGAGTTCTTATGGTATAGAGATGCACTAAGAAATAAATTCTCAAAATGCAACTCCTACGACATAAATAGGACGCAGCGGGAAGATGGATTTCGTATGAAAATTAAAAGTTTATTGCCTAAAATACACGTACACAGGCAGATGTTCATACTTATATCTAGTTTCAGTGTATTTTGCCATGTTATTGCGTGCAACTGTTAAATTAATTTACATAATATATAATACATTAGAATGTCAATTTGTATTAATTTATATTTTCTTATCGTTAAAAAAAATCTTCTACAGAATAATATTAATAACACATAAGTTCTAAAATGCTTTTTAACTTTCTCTGAAACACTATGATGATAAAACAAAGCGGATAAAGGAGCGTTCTACTAGTTTCTACGAGTACCTACTAGTCGCGGCATATTATAACATAACGTTGAAGTTGTCAACACATCGTTTTATCCTTGAAAGGTGCGTAAATATTTATTTTACGTACGAGTATGTACTCGATACAATTTATAAGGAAAGTATATTAAAAGTAAACCATAATGACTTTGATATAACCTATCTAATCTAATCGGCTAATACACGCCACTCCTAGTTGTCTTAATGTCAATCGAAACTCCTATATCATATTGGAGATGCAGAATAATAATGCTTTTAATTTTTTTGTCTTAAAAAAATTACTCATTCCTAGTTATAAAATCTAATACTAATAATGAAAACAATATATAAACATGCAAGTATCATGTAAAATAGTACTAATTATTTATATTTACATTACATGTAATATGACACAGTACTAATGTATGTTGGGTATTATGTTTGTACTAACATAATTAACGTTTTCCCGTCAAATAGATCTGAACCTACTACAACCCTCTTCATTCTATTAGATAATACAAACCAAGTACATATTCAAGGTGTCGCCAATTTTATTGGTAAAGTCAGACGATGGTATGTTGAAAATCGTGAATCGTAACAAAATCCACTGACTAAAAAAATCACAGCTATGCCAAATCATAGAAGTAAATTTAGATGACGAAATTTCGGAGAAATTTTCACTGTCTCTTACGAGACCAGAATTAGAAAACGTAGGAAGTCATAATACGAAGCTAAGCCAGACATGTTGAATTGTTATAATATTTAAATGATATCCTACTAATATTATAATTGCGAAAGTTTGTGAGGATGTAGGGAAAGGATGTGTCGATGTATGTTTGTGCCTCAATCACGCCGTAACGGATGAACGGATTTTAATGTAACTTGGAATATACATAGTATGTGTGCTGGAATAACAAATAGGCTACTTTTTGTCCGGTCATGACTTAACGCTTAAAAGCCGGGACCGACTATTTAACGTGCCCTCCGAAGCACGGAAGCGCTCAGTTCGTAATGCCACTTGCGGTCACCCATCCCAATTGTGACACAACGTTGCTTAACTTTAACGATCAATCAAGAACGCCTAAGCTACGCAGCGAACGCTTCGACCTGGAGCTAATAAGTAGTTGTATGTAAGATTGTGTTAGCTCGATAAATTTTAACTGCAAGGCCTAAAGCGCTTGAACGACGCATAGCGTGACAAACTAGACGTGTCGCTTTCGACGGAGTGCTGTAATCGATCATCTAGCTGTTACAAAGACAAAAACTACTAGGAAGGCGCAACAACACTACAATCCATTAAAAATAATAAACCAACGATCGATCAAACTGCGGTTACATAATGGAGATAGGCAAAGGCATGGTAAAGATCTAGAAGTCTGCATCCATACCAATATTGCATAATGTAACTCTGGTACCTTTACCGCTGAACAGATTTCAATAAATTTTGGCATAGAGGTAGATTACCTAGGGAAGGATATAATAGGACATAGGAACTATTTCTCTGCTGGACTGGGAGTAAAAAAAAACATAGAATCCATCCAGTTGCTTTTCTCCCCGAGCATGTCGTAAATGTCGACTAAGCCTTAGTCGACTTTTACGACATGCTTAGTTGTGTTAAGACTCCCTTTGACATGTTAGACTCCCATACCCCCGAATACTCAAACGCATCTTAGAGTTGAGCACGTCTCAAGTGACGAGTTTTTGACAGATTTTCATCAAAAACTGTCCAAAAAACCGTAATTTGAGAAGTGCTCAACTTTGAGTCGCGTTTGAGTATTCCGGGGTTAGTCACTAAGGGATAGTATCCTTTCCAACATGATGGTCTATCTATATGGGTCACCATGGTTCACCATATCCATCTTGGGATTTTGAATCAGGAGTGGCTGCAAGTTTTCTTATGACTACTTGTGGCTCTGCCCACCCCATTAGGGATACAAGCTTGAATATACATACATACAGACTACCCTTTGCCTCAAATAATTTAATGCGGACGAAGTCGCGAGCAGCAGCTAATGTTATAAATGCATCATCTTGTGTAATGCTTTTTTAACTTGTCTAGAAAATCTTGTTTCGAAATTGTCGAATGACTCACAAGATTTTCCGCTTTAAACATCTGTGCAAACTCAATTCAATTATCCTTTTCCCGTTAGCAATTTTCCCTATGTCTCGATGTAATCTTGGAATTTGAATCGACCTCGAAAACGACATTATATAGACCCATCCTACTGATATTATAAATGCGAAAGTTTGTGAGGATGTGTGGATGTGACGATGTATTTTGTGCCTCAATTAAACCGTAACGACTGAACAGATTTGAATGAAACTTGGAATACACATGGCATGCGTGCTGGAATAACATTATAGACTACTTTTCGTCCGGATACCACGCGAGCGACGCCGCAGGCGAAAGCTAGTTTCCCTATATATGTGGAAACTTGTAATATATCTCGCTACACCTTTTTCAGTTGAAAGTTTTCTGAAATTATAATAATTAAAGAATAAATTCCACCTTCCAAGCTGAACTCTTATCAGCTTAACAATAAGGATGATTTTACCTTAGCAATTAGTTTCCCATCATTTCCAATGAGGAATTCCTCCAATCCGAAGACCAGCGGCGAGGCGTTTCCAAGATGGAAGATCCTGGATGAAGTGCCGCGAGTGACTCTGAACTCTATTGTCTTAGCCATAAGGACGTTTGTGATCATGTAGACGGACTTCTTGCCTTTTAGATCTGAAAACAATTATTAGGGGTAAGTTCCATCTTGGCATTACGAGTTGTAGTTAAATAGAGATTTTTGCATAAATAAGTGCATTTTATTCTTACTTCTCTGCTGGACTGGGAGTACAGAAAAAACATAGAATGCGTCCAGCTGCTTCTCTCCCCGAGCATGTCGTAAAAGTCGACTAAGGGATAGTATCCTCCAACATGATGAGATACAATAAGCAAGTATTCTTGCAGTATATATATGTAAGTAGTAGCTATATGACTCACAATTTGATAAAAACCTATTTTTGAAAGGCTATGCTCTGATAATACGATAATATCCGCATCATAAATTGCGATTTAAATAAAACATTACGTACAACACTCTATTTAAAATCTATGTTATCAAGAGCACTGGTGGCCTAGTGGTAGCAGCCACGTAGCCAGTACTGAAATTTAAAGACAATATACTCAAGAATAAAACCAATTTATTGATCTCAAAACACGATTTCTTATAAAAGCCTCTTTAGATATACAAATACACATTTATTCGTCTTTCACTTCGTTTAGTAAGATACCTAGCTACCTATTCAAAGTTTGAATTGCGTGTTCGTTTGAATTAATTCTATGAATTTTATTCTCGCTTGTTGGGGATGAAGTTTATTTCTATAACAGGTAGGAAACTGATACCAATGCGGATCTTGCATATCTCCTTCGCCAAGCTAAAAATCCGTGCCGGTATCTCCAAATACTTGAGAGTACAAACCTTTGTTGTTATCTACGTCCAAATAGATGTTGTTCAGCAGATTCTTGTCTTTAGGCACGGTGTTCTTGTTGAATGAGACCATGATAACTCGGACTTTGTTTTTGATAGCTTCATCTTGAAGTGTTATCTGTAAATCAATGAATTCGTTTAAAATTGCACATTTATAAAAATCTAAATACTAGTGGCTGAATTGTTTTATAGTTTACCCTTTCGGGCAGGCGATAGTATATTTTATTTAAACCATAATGCCTAGTATTTCGTTAACTTATTTTCATTTCAGTCTTTCGTTCACCAAGCCGTCAACTTTTCGCTACTGGGTAACGCATTCCGTTGGCTAGGGATTGTTGGTATGTTTTGTGTTGAACTAATTGATTCGATTTATCTCGACATGTGCCTGGAATCAATTTATAAATAGCTCAATCGGTTTACAAACAGATCGACATGGCGAGTGATGCAGTACCCGAAATACCTATAAGTGATTAAATGCACGCAACGCACTTATTGGAGTATTTCTAGGCATGCTGCAATAATGCTACTAAAATTGGCAGTTGTTTTGTAGGTACAGCTTAAGTCTTTATTCTCATAGACTTGAAGAATAATTACCGACATTCAAAAACTGTTATTTTGCTTCATTCTAAGTAAATTTTCTCATTACTCTAACACTCTATAATTACTCTAAGAGTTGAATTCCGGGAAGTGATTCTATTACCTATATGCTTTTCTAAACTAAACTTAATTTTAATGCACTTGATATATATTTAGAAATTTTAGGTTCTACGAGATGCAAGTTTCCTAACGATGTTTTCCTTCACCGTTTTAGAGTATTGGTACAGCACAAATAACTTTTTCAAACAGATAAATCCATAGGTGCACAACTGGATTTGAACCTACAACCTTATGTGGGCTGCTACCACTGGACCACCAGTGCTCATTCATTTAGGGTCCTAAAAATATCCCTTTTTTATAAATTGAAATAAGGACATCTATACATCTAAACTTGACAAATTAACTAAAGTATATGAAAATGCAAAAAAAAAAATCATGCTCTATCAGGCTTGAAAAAGGTCATGCAAGACAATAATTTCCCACAACGGCAATGACAGGGCACAATCCATTGTTTCGTTTTTATGTGTAACTTATTTATGTTACTTTAAAACATTTGCAAAGACATTACCCAGTTTGGAATTTTAATTAGCTATTACAACTGTGTTGTGAATATTAATTACATGGCTGGTGCATTAATTGCAATAATATTTATACAAAATATCCATCACATCACATTCATCTCATTACATTCTTTGTGCTTCATGCCCGTTGGTTTAGGGTACTCTTGACATAGCCCTTTTCCAAACATGGCCAATTCAGGTCAGTTTTTTTTTATCTACATAATTTTGCTGTTACCAAATAAGTGTTTTTTTTACACAGTTTCATAATTTGTCTAAATAATTTACTTAGGTAGCTAAATAGTAATTTATTGATTATTATTTTTGAGAAGTGAAGCAGCCAAAATCAATAAGGATGATATACCTAGTAGATAAATTCTCTACTGGACTGGGAGTAAAGAAAAAACATAGAATGCGTCCAGCTGCTTCTCTCCCCGAACATGTTGTAAAAGTCAACTAAGGGATAGTATCCTTCAACATGATGACATAAAATAAGCAAGTATTCCCAAGGAGGGTTGATGTCAGGCAGGCGGCCGGTCATAAAACACCTTAGCCAAAACTCGACCCCACATAGCGTGGGGTGAGGGCAGGAAAATGATGATACCTAGTAGATAAATATATTCCTATAAATTATAGGTACCTAATACCTATAAGAGGCCTGATAACGGGATTACTTCCTGTGTTGCAGGATTAGGTATGTTTTAAGAGAGACAGGAGGAGACAGGTCAAGGTTAGACCCCCTTACACATACTGAATAATGGTTGAGAAATACCCGATAATCCTAAATTATTTGGTTTAAACACTCACCTTTACGCTCTCGTGAGGAAACTTGAATTCATTGTCTTGAAACTCGCCCGCGTCCAACCACTTCACGTATTCCGCATTAGATTTCTCCCTATTAATATTTTTGTTTAGCTCGCCGAGCGGCGTGAACATTTTACCGTTAGTTTCTTTATCATTAGGTACGAAAAGAGATGTGCATTTATACAAATCAGCCTCGGTAATATGCGGGATGCACACTAACTGGTTGCTTCCTATTTCAATCTCAATTTCGTCTCTGATAAACGGCCAGGCATCCTCCAGTTTCAATGACTTCAGGCTGTCCAGGCTCACATCTTTACGAATCTCGTGTCCGAATAGAGATTTGACCACTACTTTTAGTTTTTTCGGCATTTTTATTCACTTCGATTTCTTCACGCACAACGCTCACCTAACTCGACCGTGAAAATTCGACTGAAGAAGTGAAGACTGACTGACTGAAGTAGGTAAGTAGTACTGTCACAGCCTGTCACTCACAGCCTGTCACATCACAGAGTAGGTAAGTACTTTGTTATAAAACACTGACTGAACTGAAACAAACAAGCAAGAGGGACGGAAGGACTGAACTGAAGTTGGTTGGATTGGCTATACGTAGCGTAGTACATTATGGTGTATTATCTATGGCTATACGCGCGTGTGGAATGAGAGTTGGTTCACCCACCATCAATCTGAGAAAATGGACCGATGAGGGTATTGCATGATTAATCTTAATAATCTTATTTCTTACAGGCTTAGCTAGTACACAACACAATAGTTAGTTAATTAGTAATTACTTAGCTTGGATATGTACCTTAATTTTGTTATGTAGTGTCTAGTTAATTTTTTATTTTATTTTATTGTTTAATATGTTATGTGCAATATTATCCAATGTACCTAATTCTAAATGTAACGCCCTGGTTACGGCTGTAACGTTACTTTTTTGAATAAATGACTAAATGACCCACGTCCGACCACTACAGGCCATTCGCCATTGTGTACTAGGGGATGGCGGACAATTGCCAATGGCCTGCGGATCGCGGCGAAAAGTTCAAAGGAATCGTGGAATGTCGTGGCCGGGGTGTTCACACAGTGGTTGATAATGGGTCGCCCATTGCTCAGTTCGCCTTCATTTGCTGACAGGGTGGTAGGTATACGCTTTTTATTGTAAAGTACCTGTATAGATGCGGATATTAAAAATGGCAGATCGTGGCGCAATGCCGAAACTAACGACCCAAAAAATGTTAAACACAAGGTACTTAGTAGTATTTTAATACTAGCTTCCACCTGCGGCTTTTCCCTTGTGGTATGTTGACGAAAAGTAGTTACAATACGATCGGCGGATCTAGGCATTCGTAAAGTTAGCAAATAATTAGTCGCGGGCCGCCGCGGCGGTGACAACTTGGAGGTCCATCTTGAGTGGATCGCCAGGTAGCAATGAGCCTTGCATTATTGTGTGAACACCGTAGCCAAAGTACCTACAGGTAGGTAATACAGGCAATCGTGGCCTTCGTGGCCTTCGTGGCGTATGGCGTGCATCAGCCATAACATTGCCCATGACGACCACCATGTGTGTTTATTTAAACTGAGGGACCAGTTTTACCGAACGTATATTATCCAATGATATTGTATTCTATGTAATTAAGTGTAGTATCGGTTTGCCATGACCTACCGGCATATACCGGATGTCTTTTTCATGCGTTCAGTTTATAGCTACTACCTAGAGTCACCTACAACGGATTTTTTAGGCGTTTATATCCTGCTAATTTAATTACCTACTAATGCTTGGGGTAAAACGCACAGAATGCACGCTATGTTCACGCGTTTTCCACGCACACACTTGTCTGGTTTCACAACATTGCATGCATTTATCACGAGCTAGGTATGTCATCGACTGACGACATGATAATGATGCCCCGTTAATTGTACCTGATTGTGACGTAATTTGGCAGGAAATGTACGACATGATTATGACACTCGACCTTTCGTCCAAGCACTCGACTCACTAATCTAGGTACCTACCTACTTCGTTACACTCGACTTCCTCCGACATCATTTCACCGCGTGGTTTGACTAGGTATTATTCTGGTTCCCATAGTGCAATGCTTAGTTTGTGACTAACCCGCGAATACTGAAACGCTACTCGGCTATTCAACTCAGCCAAAGCCTACTTATTTGTGACGGACACTAATTTAAGTAGTAATACTCGAACGCTACTTATTAGTTTTGAGCGCGTTTTTACGTAGAAACGCATTTTGCATGGCAACATTATTAAGAAATAGGTGATGCTAGGATTTATTAAAAGGAACAGTAAAGGATTCACACCGCGAACAAAACTATACTTTACAATGCATTAGTGCGCAGCCAATTAGAGTATGCTTCTATGGTTTGGAGTCCCTTCTATAGTTATCATTCACAACATATTGAGAGCATACAACGAGCTTTAACGAGACATCTTGCTTTTCACACATTAAAATGATGTCCATGCGTGATCGACTTAAATATATATTATTATATATATATCTATGCTTTTTACACAAAATTATTAATGGTAGTATACTTTGTAGTGACTTGTTAGAACGTTTCCCTTTGTACGTACCTTATAAATATCCCAGACAACTTATCCACAACATTTTAAATACGCCTTATTCGAGGACCAATATGGGCCTACAGGTCCCCACTACTAGAATTTGTAATGAATATAATGCCGTTAACAAAATTGATTCAGACATTGATATTTTTTGTGATTCGTTGCGAACATTCAAAACTAAATTATTGAACCAATTTGGCAAACAGCATAATTGCTGTTTTTTTTTTGTATCAGTTTTACCTAATGTGTTGGTTTCATCTTTTCTTTAAATAATTATAACTATTGTTGCTTTACTTAAGTATAATCTTTTAATTTTAGTTATTTTACTTTTTATTAGCATTATTTTTCATGTAACTTTTACGAACATAATAATTGGTGCAAGTTATGTACACCGTAATTGTCCTATACATCGGATATGTACCTTCTATGATTGTGTTTTTTATAAATGTCATAATGTTTAGGATGTGTATGTACTTTAAATAAATAAAGAAAAGTTTGTTTCCAATTACATTTTCTATTATTTTGGAATTGGCCAGCTTAAGATCTGTCATCAGTGTCTAGTTTTTTGTCTTGTCAACTTCAGTCAGTCAAATATTCGAAAGAATTGTTGTGCTTGTGCGCGGCTTTTTCCTGAATCTGAAAAATTCTGTTGGAAATAAATAGAATTTATTTATACATAATGAATAAAAACTCAAAGAAGAGAGGGTGTAATTTTACACCCTCTGAGAAATATACATTATTAGAAATTGTGAATAAGTATGTGCCATTGATCGTCGAAGGTACCACCAAGTTTGTTGTGTGTTTGTAAAATGTACTTAACCGCCTACATTCTCTTTTTAGATACATAGACATTTTAGAAAATAAATGTACAAATGCTGTTAACGTTCAAAAAAAGCAAGACACGTGGCAGGAGGTTGCCCGTTTTTACAACTCGGTGGCCACTAGTGGTCCTCGAACTTGGTTACAACTGAGGCACGCCTATGAAAACATTAAACAGAGAACCAAAAAAAATATTGCTACTGAAAATGTAAGTTCCCATTGTAGATAGGTCATCCTCGATAAGTGAGTGTGAACTTTACCTACATACCTACTTATCTTACTTTTAAATTATAATTTTCAGAAACAGCAATATTGCCAGCTTAAACTAAAAGCAGCTGAAGATAAGGTAGTAAATATGATGATGCAGCGGTTTATGTTGGTTTGAATATGGTTTTTTATTAAATGAAAATCATCACAGTTTCAGTGCTTTGGGCTAAGCATGATGAATATACTTTTGTTTTAGGTGATGATACGTGATACGTCATGTGATGATTTTGCAGCAGTGTACTGTGGTTTGTGTTGCTTGTTTATATACATCTTATAGGGCAAGAAAATATAATAATTACTTACCTATGTAGACTCTTATAATAATTCAATATATTTCAGATGGCTTATGAATTAAAATTATACCTACGATGAATTCTGGTCCATATAAAAAAATATATATAACTAGCTGCCGCCCGCGGCTTCGCTCGCGTGGTACCCGGATAAAAAATAGTCTATAATGTTAATCCAGTACATGTACTATACATGTATATTCCAAGTTTCATTCAAATCTGTTTAGCCGTTTAGGCGTGATTGAGGCACAAACATTCAAACATCCTCACAAACTTTCGCATTTATAATATAAAAAAATATATATAATGACACTACTGTTTGTTTCAGATGAAGATGAAGTCCATGTAAAAAGGGATCCGAATATGATTGAAATTGAAATAGAAAATTTAGAAAAAACTGAATTGAAAAAAAGTATGTTTTGTAATATATTCATTTAGATATTATACACATCATAATAATAATTGTCTTATCTCATGGGAGAAACCATTGGCTCCTAAAACAGTTTTTACTAGTTCAGGAGCCTAAGGATTCAGTTATATTGTAACATGCTTATTATGTCAATAAATTGATTTGTATTTGTAATTAGATACAGATTAGATTCCTAATAATAGACACAGAATTGCAATGGCACAAGTTGAGGGAGGTATATACCCAACAGTAGGTATATGGAATCAAACAGTGAATGATGATGATAATGATGATCAATGGTATTTTATTAGGTAACTTATGTAATCATTTTCTTGTTTTAGATGTTGTAGAAATTGAAGATAACGCCATAAACGAACCTAGTTGCTCCAAGAGTGTAGGTATGATAAGAACAAGATAAGAACCTGATGGTAAAATGATTTTTATATGTACCTACACCTACATAACTTACTAACTTGTTTTTTTCTTTTTGTATTTAAGATAACAAAGAAAGAGCAAAGAAGAAATATATAAAGACAGTCCAAAAAACAAGTACTATCAAGGAACAATATTTTAAAATGAAATTAGAAAATGCCAGACTAGAGCGCAAATACTTTATACAGAGAGAAAAAAAAGAAAAACTGGAAATACTCCTACTAAAACTAAAAATTAAAAGATTTACAGCTCGAAGAAAACAGAACACAACATAATTGTATCATACAAGTATCCGCCCGCGGCTTCGCTCGTGTGGTTCCTACATGGATAAAAAGTAGCCCGTCCAAGTCATAAACTATGTGCATTTAAGTTTCAGTAAAATCTGTTCAGCCGTTCTGGCGTGATTGAGTAACAAACATCCTTTCACATTTATAATATTAGTAGTGTGATGTAATATTATAATTATATTACACAGGAAGAAGTGCGTCACTACGTTGTAGTCTGTGATGCACTTCTGTTTTTATTCTTTCTTCTGTTCTTGTGTAATAAAATATTTGTATTTGTATAATATTTGTTTAATTTGGATTTATTTAGTTGCTGTTACCTATACACCTTTAACACAAATAATTATTTCTACATAGTAAAATATGTGTCTATTAACATATTTCTGGCTGCAAAGTTTTCATTAAGTATGTCTTTAGTTCTGGGCTAGTTCCACAATGTCATCTTCTCTTGTAGCTTCCTCAGTATCATCATCAAACTTGTCTAGATAAGGCTATGTTGTAGAGACAGGCACGGGCTACTATAATAGTAGGTATGTTCTCCAATTTATGTGAAAAGCCAATTTGCAGGCATGGGAATCTTCTCTTCATTACCCCGAAGAGCCTCTCAACTGGGTTCCTGGTTGCTATTTGGACCCGATTGTAAGCTTGTTGGCCTTCAATAGTGGGGTTCAGTATTGGAGTAAGAAGGAAGTTTCTGCATGGGTATCCGCTATCTCCCAACAAGAAAATATTTCCATAATCTCCTCGTTCCAGCTGTGCACACAAGTTTGCTTAGTTTGGCGCTGTGTGTAGGTACATACTATCACACCCATATCCCTAATGGGGTGGGCAGATCCACAAGTTAACATAATAAAACCTGCAACCACCTTCGACTTCAAGTCCCAAGATGGATATGGTGAACCGTGGTGACAGGTGATAAGCCCATCGCCCATATAGGTGGTCCATCATTTTGGAGAGGATACCATCCCTTAGTCGACTTTTACGACATGCTCGAGGAGAGAAGCAGCTGGACGAATTCTATGCTTTTTCTTTACTACCAGTCCAGCAGAGAAGTATTTCTAGAGCATATTTATTTATTTATTAAGTTCATGATTAGACAAGACCTACTTGAGGTAGGTACCTAGTTTATAGTCAGGGTAGGATGTTATTTCTTCTAGATAGGTACCTACCAGGTGATTTGATTTTTATAAGAGTGCAGTCCACTGCACCAATTATGTGAGGTATCCCTGCAATCGCATAGAACTCCTGAACTACTAGGGTCTGAACAAAATTATGAAACTTAGGATTTCTTATAATAATTTATTTCAAATAAAGCTTAATGTTTAAAAACTTTACAAAAAAATACCTACTTTTTAATTACATTTATGTAAGATAGCATTAGATAGAATAAAATTGCAACTTATGTTTGTTCTTGTAAACATGGAATGTATAACATTTGCAAAATGTTTGAATGATTAATTGATTTACTCTCAACTTCTGTGAGAAAACATATTTATCAATGAACACTAAGACAATATGTAGGAAACTATTAGTAGATAATAGTCTTAAATAAAATACAAAAATAAGTACCTACATAATATTCTGTACTCATAAACAAATTTTATAACAAAACAAATCTAGCACATTCATGTGTCAATATTAAGACTTTAATTTAAAACTGGATCTATCAAGAATCATTACATCAAACAAATAGCTACTGTTAACTTATTGTGTATAGTTATGTAGGTGACAAACCTAAAAGCAAAATTGAGTTTCAAATACATTATACAATTAAACTAGAGTGCTTTACAATATGCAGAAACATGTGTAAACCATCTTATTTTGTTCATTATATACTTTATCTCATCATCATCATCTGAATATGCTTGTTAGGATATTTTAAGATTATCAAAAAGCGCATTCAGTGCATTAATTCAAATACAGAAAATTCTTCATAGCCAATAGCTACATTTCCTGTGCTATAACATTGTTTACTTCTTGTGTACATTGGGTGCAGCAGTGGATTGAAAAACAGAAGAAGCTGACATGAGATTCTCAATGTACTGTCCTAGAACTTGGTTTTCGGATCTGAGTTTAAGATTCTCTTCTTTCACGGAGTCCACTCGTTGTGACAGATCTGGAATGATAATGTATATGTTAACAGACTGAATTAATAATAAAAATAACTCCTGTGTAAATACATAGTCCTGACCCCACACTAGGATTCCGTGTCGTGGGTATCAGAAACTACGAGTACCATAGTACCACAACCCCTAGACCTGGAAGAAATATTTACAGAACATGCAAACATTTCTTCCGTGGCGGGAATCAAACCCGCGCCTCTTGCATCTCTGCCAAGGAATCGCTCGCCACGCCACCGAGGCCGTCACACTCACGCAATTCAAAATCATACCCAATGATGTCAGCTTGACCTATTATACTCATCCTAATTTACTTGTAAAACAATGAAGGTCCATCTTACATAAAATATCACGTCAACAAAGCAATGAGATCATACCATCCAATGTGTTCTGCAATTCCAGCACCTGTGAAATCAAACGAGCCTTTTCCTCTTGCTCATCGATACCAGAGTCAGGCTCGAAACTAGCGGGCCCATTCAAGCCAGGGCTAGAAGACCCAGTGTAAGAGCTGGGAAGAGAATCCATCGATCGACCGTGGTCTAAACGACTGTTGTCCAGCTCGTCATTGATAATCACTTGAGGGTCGTCGTCAGCTAAAGGGATGTTATCGTCGTTGCCTCTCTGCATGACGGGGGATGCAAATGCAATTTTCTTGGTCGATATTTTATTTATACTAACAAGAGACAAAACAAAACAACTTTGGCAATATCCTGAGAATCGCTGAGCAAAGTGAGCAAAACAAAATTCACTTTGTTTTACTGAGAAATGAGAATTACGGCAAGTTGGCAAGATCGGATCGATCGATAATATGTCAGTTCTTATTTTCTGTCTGTGAAACATTGATTGACTGTGATTGACTGACAGACTGTTTGAACTTTGACTGTTTTGACAGAAAATAAAAACTGAAGAATTCCAGGCTGGAATGCATTAGACGAGGTGGTAAGGTCTTCGACTATAGCCTGCCCGATAAGGGTGAAGAGGGATGAAGGAAAAAAAAAACAAATACTGAAGGAAGTGAATAGAACATAATAAACCCGAGCCAGCCCGAGCAACCCTCAGGTCCTGAGGAGCAACCTTATAAAACCACAGAGAAATAATACTACGTACTAAAACGAAGTGAGTGATACAGGGGCCCTATTCACGATGACCAAAGAAAACGAGCCACGTAACGAGCCAAATGTCATCGTGTCTCTAAACACAAACGAGACACGCCATGGTGTGAAATCAAAAACTGTATTCTGCATGCCATAAGACTAGTTGTCTCTGACCGTGTTTTGGTTTTACGTGATTCGTTCAAAATCAAGCATCCGGTCTTTCGGAAAACGATCGGTTTTAGATTGATTTTATTTTTTTGCTTACAATTTTCATCTCAAGTAAATAAATATTGAATTATAAAATTGCTAAACTCTTTCTACTAATACTTTCGTTATATTTTAAAGTTTAGAGAACAAAAAAAATATATATATAACGTAAAATGGTTAGCTACATCAAACCAACCACAACTTGTTTCCGAACGAATTATCAATCAAAATATTGACTGACATATTGCATTGTTTGTTTTGAAAAAAACTTGGATATACATGTCATGTCTAAGTTTGTTTAAATGGGTTAAATTCCGTTGGTAAAATGAGTTTGTCACAATCGCCTTCAAAAGAAAAGAAAATAAACTGAACAGAGCAAGTAACTGTCACTGACAGTTGCTGATGTTAATCAAAATATTCTACCGGCCAGTGTGTTGTCTTTGGTTGGAATCGAATGATAAAAGAAATTATTATTATCTGTGGTATAAGAAAAATATGGCGGCAGAAAGATTTTGAGAACATCCCGCGTCGTAGTGTTCAAAAAGTTTGCAAATCGAAATAAATGAAGAAATCAGTTAAAAATTACGTTTTGAGTTTACATACTTACATAATATTTTAACGGAGTGATAAAAATGGACGTTGTTCTTCGAAGACAACGTATGATATGCTGGCGCCAGCAACGCCCACACATAAATAGGAGACTGTCAAGGGATTCTGCTGAGCTGGACCCTAAATTTTTCGTGCTATTTTATAAGGTGGCCAAAGAGTTGTTTTGGTATTGTGCGGCGTTCTTGGAGGCAGGCTAGTTAATTCTGGGCCTCAGAGATGTTCTAGCATTACAACAGAAGTCAAAGTAAGTATTGTGTTAGCTAAACTTAATTTATTGAACAATAATAAAATGGTACCTAGGTTAGGTATTAGGTTAGACTGAAACCTACTATATTTACTGTATTTTTCCAGATACTTACAACCCTCAATTTCCTGATCACCAGTAGCTATCAAAAGCCAGTGGGAAACTTTTGGTTAGCACCTGTAAGCCTCTGCATAGAGTAAGCGGTGAATGCCTTGAATGATGCCAACCTACATCAAATTTCCTACCTCCGAACAAGAGAGGAATTAAATCAAACAAGGGTAATATTTTAATCAACTATTTATTTTAGTAGGTATTACATAATAGTATTTGTGAGAGCATCAGCGAACTAAAATAAATTAATTTAAATTTTAATTAATAAACTTTCACTTTCATTATACAACGTGTAACATAATGTCCCTATAAGCCCGAAACGGGGGTGTTCTATACGTCATTGCGAACAACGTTTGTTCAACGACTTTTAAAATTTCAAAGGTTTTCATTCATGAAATGTCTCTTAAACTTTGCTCCAATACGTAACTTGACACAACATGAGGCATCCCTATTTACAGCTGTTTTTTGACCTTTAAGTGTGAACTCTAGATGAAACAGGTTACAGAACAGACACCATTAGTAAAATGCCTACCTACTTACCTAATAACGAGGTGGCTTAATAAGTAATTTCTATTTTTTTTTTGAAGGCCTAGTGGTACCTTGGTATTTATTGGTAATTAAAATGTAAGGTCACATCACGACTAAAATCCCTAGGCACCGTAAACATCCTTTCAGATCTCTTTGTTAAGTAGGTACCTAGTATAGGAGATAGGTACCTTACCTACTCAATTTTGTACCTACCTACTCGGGCCTTAAAGGTATCCTCAGTGGGTGCCAAGGAGTATGAGAGGATGTCTACCGTGCCTGAGGATAAAGCCGTGATACCTACTCAATTTTGTACCTACCTACTCGGGCCTTAAAAGCATCTTGAGTAGGTAACAAGAAGTATGAGAAGAGGTCTACCGTACCTGAGGATAAAGCCGTGACCCTATTCCACTTTAGTTTTTCCAACGATGTATTATTCCAATATTCATTGGAGCATTTTTCAATGCAATTTTGTACCTACCTACTTGGGCACTAAAGTCAAAGGTTGTGACTTATCTGTCTTACTAATCTTCATTTTCATCGTGAACAGCCTATTTGTCATTGGTTGCATTGAAACAACAACAACAACTAGTGGGATGGCACCTCGCCCTAATTGGCTGTCGGTGCCTTTGCTAAATTCAAAATCCGCAACCGTCAACCGACACCGCACCGCAAGCGTTTGTTTAATAAAATCAAATTGGTTCCGTAGGTTTATTTGTTTTTTACTTTTCTTGATTGAACTACGTAATTGTTGGTAGGTTATTATGTAAGTAGGTAGGTACCTAGTAGCAAATGGGGATGGAGCACATGGTAGCATATTGGTATGAACCCCGCCTTCCCATCCTTAAGTCGTGAGTTCGAATCTATGGATTTTTCGATTCGAAATTTATGTGTGCAATATCAATGCTCTCAAACGGTGAAGTAAAACCTCGTGAGGAAACCAGGCATGTCATAGACGTGTGTCAAAGTGTACGAAAGGAACCTTCAAGGTGCACTCTAATCCTTCCACCACACTGGTTCAAAAGAGCTAGCGACACGGACACGACGACAGTAGTAGTAGTAGTAGTAGTAGTAGTAGATGTATGGTGAAGTTTTTTTCCTTTTTTTTCCCAATCGGTATTTAGTGGGTTACCCCAGACAAGGAACCCTAAAAATTCGGCTTTCGGCAATAGGTACCTACTTTTGGTCGCAAAACAGATCGGTTTTTATCAGTCGCAATTAGCATTCGTTCCTTGCAACAACTGCAACAAGCAATCTCTCGGTTCGCGTAACTAATTAACGATACGATGTCGGCTTTGTACTCAAACGGTGAGTATTATGATATGGTGTTGTGTGTGTGTGTTGGAGCAGCACCAAATAATTAATAGCTTAGTAGCGGCGCGTCAGCTCTACAGAGAGCGTTATCCAGGGCGGCCATTGCCATCTTACGGGCTATTTTCTGGGATTGGTGAACCGTCTTCTCTCGACGGGATCTTTCCACCGGCGCACCAGTGAGGGAAGACCGGGAATTCGGTGGTGTGTTGTACCTACTTCCCTTTGATGGATACCGAGTACCTACTGTGTGTGTCAACAGTGATAAAATTCAGTGATAGGTAGGTATGATGATAGGTACCTAAACTATCACCCTACCTAGTAGGTACCCCATTAGTACCTAGCTTACTAATAAAAAATGACAAAAATAATTTTGTGATTGTGAATGTGAATGTGTACCAGTAATACCAACCTAGGTACCTACATACCTACCTAATACCTACCATGTCAATTAGCCGTGTTCCGAGCCAACCAAGAAGAAGGGAGAAAAGGTATAACTTAACTTTTCCTGTACCTAGGTCCTTAGGTAACTACCTAGGTAGATGTAGGTAGGTAGTTGTTTTTTTATGTGTGAAAGATATCGTGATTTTAATCTTCGACTTTAATTTCTACGTAGAATTAAAAAAATTGCAAATTCTTACGAAAACTTTGGTGATTACACCTAGGTACTTTTTGAAACTTGCCGCGCGTTCAATTGTCTGCGTATGTGTGGGTCCGACGCGATAGGAGGGTGGGCGTGTGTTTGTTACCTACGCAAATGGTAAACAAACACATAGGGTTGTCACAAATTTCTCATGAAATAATTTGTTTTTAATTGTATTGGAATTTCAAATATGATGTATTGAACTTTTGCACACGTCAATGTATTCAAGTGCTCGGTCTGAATACACCCCTTTCGGGCTTATAGGGACATTATGTTACACGTTGTATTAGTAGAATATAATCTTTATTTCCAAAAACATGAAAGTATGTACCTACCTATAAAAACAATAACAATGATTTCTGCCTTGTTTCAGATTTGCAACAGTGACTTAAAGGCATACCTACTCATGTGCTACATTAGGAGGGGCAGCTCATGACAGTTATATTATGTTAAATAAATCAGAAATCATGAGATGTGTGTGTGTGTGTGTGTGTGTGTGTGTGTTAGTGTTAAAGTATGGGTACATGGGGTTGCGTAGGTATAATTTTATTTATTTTTATTTTATTTATTAGGTTTATCTACAGTTATTACAATTTTACATTACATAAAATACATATAAAATACACAAACTAATTGCACAACTAATTACAGATAAACACCGCATGCAAATATGAAATAAAAGGATAACATAACAAAATAAGAGAAGAAAGGAACAGATTTATACATAGATTAAAATTAATTAAAATTAAAATTAAATTCAGATTTAAATTTCTAGATAATTGAGTTCGGCAAGTTCTCAGACAAGAACTGGCGGAACTTATTAATATTTGTAGAGAATATGTCTATAAATAATAATAAGTAATAATAAATGCATTAAAACCATAAAACACAAAAATACTCACAGCACACATGCTATGCATATCTAAAGTTTCACTCAATCCATGCAGCCATTTAGAAGTAAATTATGAGGCACAAGCATCGTCACATCTTCACAAACTTTTGCATTCACAATAAAAGAGCTATGTTAAGTTATGTTACATGTGCATATTAAGAAGTTTAGTGTATATGTGTAAGCATGACTGTGTGTGTGTGTTTTAGATTGTTACATTTAAATTGTTATGTTTCAGAGCTGCCCACGCACTATGCCAACACGTGGATCAGAAGCAATTGCTGTACGCAATACAGCCTCAGTACATGTCTGGTCCACTGCGCCAGGGCTTCTACGACATCCTCATTGCGATGCATCTCGAGTCGCACGCCACTACCATGTGAGTACACCAGCTTCGCTTGAACAGCATCTAGAAAAGAACAGAATTATGAAATACTAGGTGGCAGCACAGGTAAAGTACGCGCTATCGTTGCGTTTTGAGCTTTACGCCGGTAATTTCAAGCAAACTAAAGCTTTCCAATATTATAGTATACATACACACATACATACATATTATAACGCCGTATCCCTAATGAGGTGGGCAGAGCCACAAGTAAACATAATAAAACTTGCAACCACTTCTGATCCAAACTTCCAAGATGGATATGGCGAACCATGGTGACAGGTGATCAGCCCATCGCCCATATAGGTGGTCCATCATTTTGGAGAAGATCCCTTTGTCGCCTTTTACGACATGCTCGGGGAGAGAAGCATATAGTATAACCCCCGGATACTCAAATGCATCAGAGTTGAGCACGTCTCAATCTCAAGTGACGAGTTTTTGACTTCTGTCATTCCGTTCCGTTCCGTTTTGTAATTTAAAGTACTTATCTGTATTCAAATTTAATTATTGAGATCGTAGCTTTATTAAAGTGATTGTGTGAACTTTAGTTTCGTTCGTTATTTTATTGCCTGCATGCATGCAGGCAATCTCCCTTAAGCGCAAGCTCATTGACGTATGCATTCTCCCTATCCTCACGTACGGCGCGCAGACTTGGTCTTTGACGGCTCAGCAGAGGTCCACACTCGGGGCTTGCCAGCGAGCGATGGAGCGCAGTATTCTCGGAGTAAAACTCACTGACCGAATACGCAACACCATACTGCGCTCCAAAACAAAAATCGCTGACGTTGCTCGGAAAGCAGCCACTTTGAAGTGGAACTGGGCAGGGCACGTCTGCCGTATGTCGGATGACCTATGGGCGAAAACCACTACCGAGTGGGCTCCTAATGGTGGTAAACGGCATCGTGGCAGACCAACACTGAGATGGCGGGACGACTTGGACTCATTCATGAAGGATTGGTCCTCCAAAGCACAGGATAGAGAAAGGTGGAAGGGGGATAGGGAGGCCTTTGCCCTGCAGTGGGACGATAATGGGCTAATAATAATAATAATAATAATAATAATGCATGCCCATAATGTCTAAGAATCAAGAAGATAATTATATAACAGACAAGTTCTTACTTTTTTTGGAACTGAAGGCGTTGTACGAAGACCCAGAGATGGGGCACAGCCTCCGCTCGCTGCAAACAGAGAGTGTTCGACCGCAGATGAAGAATGAAAAAAGCAAGCAAACTCACGTGATATCTGTAAAGATTTTAAACTTAATTTTGTTCTGACACATGTAATTTTAACTGTGAATTCCTACAAATAGGTACTGAATGTTGTTATTTCGATAGAAAATCTTCCAGTCCCAATTTATCTTCATCTCGCAAAACATCTTGTTTCAGAGAGAGTATAACGGAGATCAGCAACTTTTACTCCCCCTACTTACCGCTGGAGGTGGTCCGTGAGTTCGTGATGCAGGCGTTGGCGGACGCAGTTACAACCAACCAAGTGCACAACCGCGACCCCGTGGGCGGCACCAATGAGAACCTCTTCTTGTGAGTACACTCTTCCTGTCAGTACACTCTTTCTGTGAGTACACACTTACTGACAGTACACTCTTCCTGCGAATACCTTCTTCCTGTAAGTACACTCTTCCTGCGAGTATAATTTCCTGACAGTACATTCTTCCTGTTAGTACTCTTCCTGATAATATACTCTTCCTGTGAGTACACTCTTACTCAAATTTTTACTGCCTTACCCACAAGTTTCCATTATCTGAAATTTTTTATTGTACACGCACGAAACGAAACAAATACACACAAAACATTAAAAAGTACATGTACAAAGGCGAGCTTAACTCTTAAAGAGTTTTCTGCCAGCAAACCTGTGAGGCAAGGGAGAGGCTTTAACATAAGTGGAAGTTATGTGTACAGAGACATAAAAAAGAAAAACATAAAGATAAGCTTACAAATATAATAAACTAATAAGATATACTACACACAATATAAATATATACAAATAATATATATCTACAAAAATATATACAATATATACATACATATAAATAAATATTATAAAAAAATTAAACATTATTATTTTAAATATTATTACACCATCATCATCATCATTTTCCTGCCCTTATCCCACTAGGTGGGGTCGGCACAACATGTTTTCCTCTTCCATCTTCTCCTATCATTCGTCATCTCAGTACTCACTCCTTTCATACGCATGTCCTCTTTCACACAATCCATCCATCTTTTCTTAGGCCTTCCTCTGTCCGTGTATCCATCCACATTCATATTCAGCACTTTCCTTGTAACACGACTTTCTTCCCTCCGCATAACATGCCCACGCTAACCTATCACTCTATTTTCTTAGAGGCCTTCAGGCGGCCTAAAAACTCCGTCACAAGAGTTGGCCACTAGCTCATACGAACATACTTACTTATTATTACACCGATTACCTGAAAGTTTTTAATGATATTAGAGATTGTCTTTGTAAATAAATTTTTGAAGTTTCTATAAATGTTTCTAATTATGTCCTATAGGAGGAAAAGACGAGCACAGGAACAACATCTGAACGACATACAACTGAGGCATAGAGTGGAAGCCATCATAGCTTTTGCTCACGACTTCGTAGGCGATCTGCAGAGCGATCAGTTGAGGTAACATCGGCATAACCCTGCTTTAAAAAAAAATTCTATAAATCTCACTTATATTATAAATGCGAAAGTTTGTGAGTTTGGATGTTTGTGCCTCAATCACGCCTAAACGGCTGAACGGATATATACTGGATTAACATATAGGCTATTTTTCATCTGGGTACCTACTACGCGAGCAAAGACGCGAGAGGCAGCTAGTATAAATATAAATATTTGAGGACATTATCATACAGCACCATCTAGCCCCCAACTAAGCAAAGGGAGCCAGATGGCTGATAGAATACTCCCGCAGCGGGAATCTAACCCAATCAATCAAAGCTTGTGGCCACCAGAAACAATAATACTAGCTTGAACTGATTAAATATTATGTACGCATATTTTTCTTGCTTTCAGACGTTACCAAGAAATCAAGCAGTCAGATTTGCCGAGCGCCGTGGCTGCCAAGAAGACCAGGGAATTCCGCTGTCCGCCCAGAGAACAGATGAACTCAGTTTTAAGGTAAGTGTCTCGTCTTGTTTCAAAGTCGAAGTCTATAGTAGGTAAATAAGCACACAATCTACATCGTCGAAACTAGTGTGGTGTATAAATCCTCTTGTTATGAGGCATACTGACAAGTGGACGCAATTTGAGTCAACTGACAAATAACTGCGCGATAATTTCATCCGTTTCTGCAACATAAAAGTCATTAAATTTTATTACCCTGGACATTCAACTAAATGTATTAGGGATGTAAAATCTTACTTCTTACTTATATTATAAATGCGAAAGTTTGTGAGTTTGGATGTTTGGATGTTTACATTAAGTAAAAAAATTCGGCTCGCTTCGCTCGCATTGGTTTGAAGCTCGCTTCGCTCGCTAACTTTTAGAGACTTCTAGAAATGGTTTAAAACTACATTGAGTTAAAAAATTTGGCTCGCTTCGCTCGCATTTGTTTGAAGCTCGCTTCGCTCGCTAACTTCTAGAGACTTCTAGAGATGATTTAAAGCTACATTAAGTTAAAAATTTCGGCTCGCTTCGCTCGCATTGGTTTGAAGCTCGCTTCGCTCGCATTGGTTTGAAGCTCGCTTCGCTCGCTAACTTCTAGAGACTTCTAGAGATGGTTTAAAGCTACATTGAGTTAAAAATTTCGGCTCGCTTCGCTCGCATTGGTTTGAAGCTCGCTTCGCTCGCTAACTTTTAGAGACTTCTAGAAATGGTTTAAAACTACATTGAGTTAAAAAATTTGGCTCGCTTCGCTCGCATTGGTTTGAAGCTCACTTCGCTCGCTAACTTCTAGAGACTTCTAGAGATGGTTTAAAGCTACATTAAGTTAAAAATTTCGGCTCGCTTCGCTCGCTAACTTCTAGAGGCTTCCAGAAATGGTTTAAAACTACATTGAGTTAAAAAATTTGGCTCTCTTCGCTCGCATTGGTTTGAAGCTCGCTTCGCTCGCTAGCTTCTAAAGACTTCTAGAGATGGTTTAAAGCTACATTGAGTTAAGAATTTCGGCTCGCTTCGCTCGCATTGGTTTGAAGCTCGCTTCGCTCGCTAACCTCTAGAGACTTCTAGAGATGGTTTAAAGCTACATTAAGTTAAAAATTTCGGCTCGCTTCGCTCGCATTGGTTTGAAGCTCGCTTCGCTCGCTAACATCTAGAGACTTCTAGAGATGGTTTAAAGCTACATTAAGTTAAAAATTTCGGCTCGCTTCGCTCGCATTGGTTTGAAACTCGCTTCGCTCGCTAACTTCTAGAGACTTCTAGAGATGGTTTAAAGCTACATTGAGTTAAAAATTTCGGCTCGCTTCGCTCGCATTGGTTTGAAGCTCGCTTCGCTCGCTAACTTTTAGAGACTTCTAGAAATGGTTTAAAACTACATTGAGTTAAAAAATTTGGCTCGCTTCGCTCGCTAACTTCTAGAGACTTCTAGAGATGGTTTAAAGCTACATTAAGTTAAAAATTTCGGCTCGCTTCGCTCGCTAACTTCTAGAGGCTTCCAGAAATGGTTTAAAACTACATTGAGTTAAAAAATTTGGCTCGCTTCGATCGCATTGGTTTGAAGCTCGCTTCGCTCGCTAGCTTCTAAAGACTTCAAGAGATGGTTTAAAGCTACATTGAGTTAAGAATTTCGGCTCGCTTCGCTCGCATTGGTTTGAAGCTCGCTTCGCTCGCTAACTTCTAGAGACTTCTAGAGATGGTTTAAAGCTACATTAAGTTAAAAATTTCGGCTCGCTTCGCTCGCATTGGTTTGAAGCTCGCTTCGCTCGTTAACTTTTAGAGACTTCTAGAAATGGTTTAAAACTACATTGAGTTAAAAAATTTGGCTCGCTTCGCTCGCATTGGTTTGAAGCTCGCTTCGCTCGCTAACTTCTAGAGATGGTTTAGGAAGGTAGTAAAGGCAGCAAAGATCGCATAGGCAGCAAAGATCGCATAGGCAGCAAAGATCGCATAGGCAGCAAAGATCGCATAGGCAGCAAAGATCGCATAGGCAGCAAAGATCGCATAGGCAGCAAAGATCGCATAGGCAGCAAAGATCGCATAGGCAGCAAAGATAGCATAGGCAGCAAAGATCGCATAGGCAGCAAAGATCGCATAGGCAGCAAAGATCGCATAGGCAGCAAAGATCGCATAGGCAGCAAAAATCGCATAGGCAGCAAAGATAGCAATATCGAATTAACACATTAAAATATAATGTAACTAGCCTAGGTAATGTACATTACCGTCGTACTGATAACTTGTGTTTAGAGTACGTACCTACCCACAGAACACTAATGTATTAATACGATATAGGTACTTACTCAAACACAAGTTATCAGCACGATGTCGAAACACGCAAAGCCAACGGAGGAATGCCGCCCGATACGACAGGCTCAGCGCTTTTATACAAATCCTTCGTAAACAACAAGATGGCGGCGATGTCGTACCGGTAGTCGTTCAGTGACTTACATTAAAATCATAAATTGACTTTTATATTAATTTAACTAACATCTAAAATCAGGATATTAATTTACGGAACTTTACACTAAAAAAAATAAGATAGTTCCTATAATGATTATGTAGATAAAATTAAATATTCGTAGATATTTGTATTCCTGTTTTTTTTTAAGACTAATTTTATTTTGAGTAGTTTCTATAAATTATTACTAGAATACGGTTAAAAATTTGTTTAAAAGATTGTGATTTTCTATGCTGTTTTTTAGTAGATATTATATAGTTTATTTATAAAAGACTGATTATTAATACTTTGTTTCATAAAAACATCGTTGTCTTATTTTTTCCTATTCCGTCTGATAGGAACCCGCAATTAAAATGGACGCTTTTATTATAAATTCAAAGTGTTAGGGTTTCTGAAATGTATAGCGAATTATGCATGTTGTTTTACCATTATAATTATATAAAAATCGAAGAACTATTATTTTAATGTAGGAAAGTTTTTCAATTGTATTTATAAGATGTCATTTCCGGTGATTAACACCACGAGGACAAGGTTGTTTTATATTAGGTATGTATATAATAAGTATTTGATTGGCATAATTGATATTTTAAATTATGGGTAGCTTATATCAGTAGGATTAATTCATTTTTATTGTATTTTTTTAATTTACACTTCTATTGTTAAGCCCCACGATTGGTCTGAAGTTTTGCAGCAATGACGCTAGCCAATCACAGAGCCGCTCGGGCTGTGATTGGATAAGCGTTTTGCCACCAAATCGGGGAGCTATTTTTTGAAACTTGTAACGAGATATGAGTTTGGAAGGACATTCTGAGGAAGAAGCATGATACCTACTTAAGTTTTGAGTGTAACAGTTTTATATATTTTATAAAACTGTTACACTAATAATAGTTACTAAATAATAGTTCTTCGATTTTTATATAATTATAATGGTAAAACAACATACATAATTCGCTATACATTTTAGAAACCGAGAATTGAGTAATAGGTAGGACCTACCTGGTAGGTGTTACTAGTTTAGAAAAGAGTAAATGGAGTAAAAGGAGTAAACTTGACTATATACTTGTCCTAAGCCTCGAGCTCAACTATATACCTACTTGTCTTACCCCCGAATACTCAAACGCAACTCAGAGTTGAGCACTTCTCAACTCACGGTTTTTTGACAGTTTCTGATGATAATCTGTCAAAAAATCGTCATTTGAGACGTGCTCAATTTTGAGATGCGTTTGAGTATTCGGAGGTTAGGCCTTTTACGAAATCTACTAGGTAACTGTGATGTTTTTACAGGCTTTAAGCACATGGACCAGGAAGAAGAATCTTGGAAGGAGAATTGTCCTTGAGGCGAGGAGCTCATCGTCAGGATGAACGAGATCCACGAGAGCCTCATGGTGCATGTGTCTCTCAACGCTCTGCAAGAGCCACTGTCTGAGGTAACTATTACTAATCATAACGTAAATAACATTTGGAATTTCTTGGAAAACATTTATCTATGGAGCGAAAGTCTTTAGAGAGAACTAGAAAGAGTTGAAGGTGTGAAAGGTTAATTATAGTTGAAAGAGAACTAGAATAAGTGAAAGTATAATTAAAAAAAAATGTCAAGTGCGAGTTGGATCCGCACACGAAAGGTTCAGTACTAGTGCAAAAAAAAACTAGAATCTACAGTAATTTTTATTATAAAAGTGTCTTATAATAATTTGACGGCCTCGGTGGCGTGGCGGGCGATTACTCGGCAGAGGCGCAAGAGGCGCGGGTTCGATTTCCGCTGCGGAAGAAATTGCATGTTCTGTAAATATTTCTTCCGGGTCTGGGTGTTGTGGTAGCATGGTACTCGTAGTTTCTGATACCTACGACACAGGGAATCCTAATGTGGGGTCAGGACTATGTATGTGACTGTTGGGTGCTATTTATTTATTTATTGTACCTACAGGCCATAGAAGAACCGGCAAATAAGACTCCAGAAGAGAAGTTCCGTAAAGTCCTGATCGGCACTATTGTCAGTTGGGCCGAGGAGTCGCAGATCGAGACGCCCAAACTCGTCAGAGAAATGTTCAGGTAATTTTACTCACATCTCTGTTCCAGGTACCAAACAAAAAAAATGTATCTTCGTTGCCATTTATGTTTTACACTATTTATATGTTAATTCATGTAACATGATGAAATTGGCAGATATATTACAGACTCCTAATGATAATAATATATTTCTTCCTTCCAGTCTCCTAGTCCGTCAGTACGACGCTGTTGGCGAACTGATCCGGGCTCTCGAGAAGACTTATGTGATAAACGCGAAGACGAAGCTGGATGTAGCGGAGATGTGGGTGGGGCTGAGCCAGATCCGCGCGCTGCTGCCTGTGCAGATGAGCCAGGAGGAGGAGGAGCTCATGAGGAACAGACTCTGGTGAGCCATCATTCCTATTTAGATCAAGAATATACGTAAGACTAAGTTGGAGGTGCGGAGTTGTAGGTGGGATTGTGTCAGATCCGCGCGCTGCTGCCTGTGCAGATGAGCCAGGAGGAGGAGCTCATGAGGAAGAGACTAGTGATCCATCATACTAATTAAGATTTAAAAAAGACTGACTTGTCCTTAGAATAGAAGCAAACAAACAATTCCAAACCTATGATTAATAAGACAACAAGATATATAGTTATACTAGCAGCCGCCCGCGGCTTCGCTCACGCGGTACCCAGATAAAAAGTACCCTATGTCCCATTCCAGCACACGTAGGTACCTACCTACTATCCTCATTATTCATTATAATATAGTGTACGCTAAATGATGACTAAAGTATTGCCATCTCTTACCATTTCATAATGACAAACAGTGACAGGGCTAACTTTAAGCAATGGCTAACTTTAGCGAACGAATATGAATAATGGTATGTAAGTATATTCCGTAGTTTTTGCGTGAAAGAGTAACAAACATACCTAAATCTAAAAATTAAGAAATTTCGGTGAATTTAGTTAAAATTTTGAGAGTTAAGGTCATGGGCGCCGGCAGAAATAATTTCGTTTTGCCGTATATGATTGTTAATAAAAAGATGAAATTTTAGTCTGAATGTTTGAGACATTTACAAATTTCTGACTATTCATTATGAATTTATTATATAGGTAGGTACCCAGTTGTCACGGCTCACACCTATTTGTTCACGACGATCGAAATTTAAAAATTCTAAATTGGTGGGCCAGGAGTACCGGGATCGATATTAATCGATTTCCATTACTTCTCTGAACGCACCCTTTAAAGTACCGCTACTCTACACCAGATGGCACCAGCATAAATGGGATGGATGAACTTAACAGAGAAAGCGCAATACAGTTTCAATAATTCCTGTTGATCCCGAGATTCCCAAGGGGTGCAAGTGCACCCTCTGGCACCCCCTTGCTGGCGCCCATGGTTAAGGTAAACTTTACAAAACGCAACGATAGCGCGTCAAAATTTGATCAGAATTAGCAGCGACATCTAGTTTTCAGACGTAGAATTACGTCAGAACTCCATGAATAATCAAGATTAGAAACTTATTAGACCAGTAATAATTTATGCTTCCTTTCACAGGTAATTTGACATTGACAGTTCCTTTTCCATATGTTTTGTATCATCTATTACTAATCTTTGGTATCATCGCTGTCATAATGTCAAAATAAAAGTATTCTATTTTTCATGAAAAACATGCCAAAAATAAAGAATTTGCAGGTAATTATGACATCAACTAAATGAGAAAAATCGGCTCTTTAATTTGATATAGGTTATGTGCAGTTTTAGACCAAAAATTGATTCCAGGTTTTCATCCCTTTTCACCCCTTTAGAGGTTGAATTTTGAAAAATCCCTTCTTAGTACACCCCTACGTACCAAGGTTTACCTACACTGAAAATTTCAAGTCTCTACGTCCAGCGGTTTAGGCTGTGCGTTGTCTGTCAGTCAGTCAGTCAGTCAGTCAGTCAGTCAGTCAGTCAGTCAGTCAGTCAGTCAGTCAGTCAGTCAGTCAGTCAGTCAGTCAGGACAAAAATTCTTATAATATAAGATATAGTTTGTTTACTTTATTATATTTGAAACTCATCAGATATTATATCTTATTTCAGGAAACTCGTGAACAACCACACCTTCTTCCAGCTGATTTAATCAGGTATGACTTGTTTACTATAAAACACAACTACTTACCTACATGCTCAGACCAAATAAAAAGAGTAGACGCCGCGCCGCGAACAACAAAAGTGAAGCCACACAAAACCGTGCTCCTGCAAGTAAACATACACGCTCACGCACACACCTACACTAAAACCATGCTCATCGCTCTTAGTACGTCACGAGTCTTAAAAATAGAATTATGCCTTCCTGTGTAGTGAAAACTTGTAAAAACAGCAGCAAATCACATAAAAAGTCTCACGGAATCACTTTTCACTTGTAAGTGCTTCAAATAGCATCGTTTCTTAATTATTATACTGTGAATTTAGGTTACTTGGAACACACAACCTTAAAACCTTCGACACACACATAGATAAAATGGCGGCTTCACTTTTGTTGTTCGCGGCGCGGGGTCTTTTCTTTTTATTTGGTCTGAGCCTACATGGTTCAATTTGGGAAAATTGTGTCATAAAAAATGTTGATTTTTTTAAATATAGAACTCTCTAAATTCACATACAAACATGACCCACAATACAGAGGGACACTAGGATTATGTGTCTTGGGTATCAGAAACTGCGAGTACAGTACAGTCAACGGATCTTGACACTGGTGAAGTTAGCAGTTTGACATGCGCAGTGAAGTTTTTTCATACTGTCTACTGCTCGAAACGGCTAACTTCACGAGTGCCTAGATCCGTTGACCGTACTGTACCACAAATTGCCTGCTTTTTCTTGATAGGCACTTGATATGAATAAGTAAGTAAATAGATACCTATTATGTATGGTATGTATGTTCGTATGAGCTAGTGGCCAACTCTAGTGACGGAGTTTTTAGGCCGCCTAAAGGCCTCCGTCATGGCTTAACGACTTAAAAGCCAGGACCCATAATTTAACGTGCCCTCCGAAGCACGGAGGCACTCAGCTCGCAATGCCACTTGCGGTCAATAAACTTAATTTATTGAACAATAATAAAATGGTACCTAGGTTAGGTATTAGGTTAGACTGAAACCTACTATATTTACTGTATTTTTCCAGATACTTACAACCCTCAATTTCCTGATCACCAGTAGCTATCAAAAGCCAGTGGGAAACTTTTGGTTAGCACCTGTAAGCCTCTGCATAGAGTAAGCGGTGAATGCCTTGAATGATGCCAACCTACATCAAATTTAATACCTCCGAACAAGAGAGGAATTAAATCAAACAAGGGTAATATTTTAATCAACTATTTATTTTAGTAGGAATTACATAATAGTATTTGTGAGAGCATCAGCGAACTAAAATAAATTAATTTTATTAGATTCTTTGAAAAAATTTTCACTTTCATTATATTAGTAGAATATAATCTTTATTTCCAAAAACATGAAAGTATGTACCTACCTATAAAAACAATAACAATGATTTCTGCCTCGTTTCAGATTTGCAACAGTGGCTTAAAGGCATACCTACTCATGTGCTACATTAGGAGGGGCAGCTCATGACAGTTATATTATGTTAAATAAATGCATTAAAACCATAAAACACAAAAATGCTCACTTTTCTTTAACTTATTAAGTACTACCTGCCGCCTGCGGCTTCGCTCGCCTATTACCAGGATAAAAAGTAGCCTAATGTTATTCCAGCACACATACTATGCATATCCCAAGTTTCACTCAATCCGTGCAGCCATTTAGAATTAAATTATGAGTCACAAGCATCGTCACATCTTCACAAACTTGCATTCACAATAAAAGAGCTATTAGTTAGGTTAGGTTAGTACCTACTACAACTACTACTAGCCCCTAGTTCTTTCGAACCCTGCGTGGTGTAAAGATTCAAAATGCGCCTCAAAAGCTCCTTTTGTGCACTAGGGCTCCGGGAGTAATAATTATTCTGTACACTAGGGTTAGGTTATTTCACTTATTTACCACATCATTTATTAGGGATATTATTCAATGGTACCTAGATTATATTATTTATTGTACAAATAATCTATTCTGCTATTAAATAGTTTAAAGAAGACTAATTTATTTACATAATTAGTAAAAACACAACCTAGTTTTAGCAAAACACGCAATATTGAAGCATGTAATTTTGACAATTCAAAACGAGCCTCGTCTCGCGCCTACTGTCGTTTATGAAATCTGACATTGTCATGCAGAATACGATAACACGGTAATTCCACACGTTTTCCCGCGTCTCGTTTTGTTTGGTCATCGTGAATAGGGCCCCAGTACGCCCAACGTAACTTGGCATGCGTGAAGTTAGCCGTTTCGATGCGCAGTAAACAATTTAGTATGAAAAAGCTACACTGCGCATGTCCAACAGCTAACTTCACGCATGCCAAGTTACGTTGGACGCACTGTACTTGCTAAAAGCATTGGACTTTATAGTGTATTATCTATGGCAGTGGATGTGAATAATGTTTTGGTTTGGTTTGGTTTCGTATGTTTGTAGTGTTGAGTAGGACACGGTTTCAAAATGAGTTTGTATGAGGCCCTCATTCTATTTCGTGAGGTGGGACAATGTCATGCTTCAAATGTCATGTCACATACTGTAAAATGTCATGTTGCGAGCTCGTGCGAGGTAGTGAGGTATTATTGTTAGCAACTTCCCCACCAGGAGGCAAACAAGGCGACCGCCTATAAATAGCGGGCCGAATCGAGGCTTGCGGTCACTTCGCTCGTGGTGCTCGACAGTGCAACATCTCATGGACAGTAGAGTTTTATTGTTTTTGTGTAATTTCGGTGTGAAGGACGCGTGAGTCATATTGTGTTTTGGTTATGTCATTTTCATGTGTAATCTAGATCATTTTCAATGTGTGTGGTCCAATCTGATTGTAGTAGTTTTGTTTAATTTTGATTAAATTGATTGTTAATGTTTAGATAAGCCTGTGGTTTATTTTTTTTAATGAATCAGATCCTTTTTACCTAAAATCAGAAGTGAGGGATAATAAAATCCATAAAGCTCACGAATTTCGAGTAAACAGATTGGAACTACCCACACATTGAAAAGATAGCCAGATTCTGTGCAGTTTGTTGTTTTATTCTCTCAGTTGCATTCTCTTTGTTATTCTTGTTTACGTAACCTTGGTAAATTCTCAGCATGCCTAGAAATAAAGACCGTGGTAGAACGAAACATCGTACACAAGGTGACTCACGTGTCCGAACACGACGCCGTTCTCGGTATCGGTTTCGTAGTAGAACTCTGTCATCCATGCGATAACTTTCGCGCTGTAAGTTACGGTCTCTGTCACCTAGTGTCTTTTATGGTCGAGCACCACGTCGGAGCAGAACAATGACGCGCAGTAGGTTCCGTGTCCGATCACGAAGCGTCTCCCGCTGTCAATCTACCCAAAGACGTTCTTTTGTCAGGGTGCGTCACCGTTTGCGGACTTTGTCGCGCAAAAGGGGTAGTTCGCGCCGTAGTCTATTTAGATCCCGATCTGGAAGTTCATTAGTAGGTCGAATGCCACGACGCAATTATGGGGGTAGGGTTCGTTCTCTGTACTAATCTCGATCACGCTCATCAAGCGTCGATCGCCGTTGCTATCGCTGGTCTCGTTCTCGTAAGTCATATGATGGTCAAATATCTTGGCAGGGTTTGTGAGTCAGGGTCAGGTAAAGCCGAGCCCACGAAAGGTCGAAACTTTGATGTATACCTCTCCACTTAACAGAGTTAAACAGGTACCGAAGGGACGACGCCTGTTATTCGCGCGTTTTGACGTCGCTGCTCGGAACACAAGGCCGAATCGTGAGGGTCTACGTGAGATCACGCGGAGCAGAGCTCGACGGCTGTGAAGGATAACCAGGCCATATAAGATGAGTATTCAAATAGAGAAAGACTCTCACCTCGTCAATTTGTTTACGTAATAAAGTGTTCTCAGTCCACAGAGAAGCTGGACTCTGCGGTCGTTACGAGCTGAAGCTGTTGAGCGGAGGCTACGGGAGAACGACTCTGGCTGCCGTGCAGTACATGGTACCGTGGCGAGGCGAGTGGTGCTCGGAGACGTGTGCCGCGTTCTTCGATAGCGAGTACCACAATACGACTGCTTGAGTAAAAGGGCCCTATTTTCATTATTTTGAGACGTCTCTGAGGTGAAGTCTGTAAGATTGAGTTTGAAATTTATGAATGTTGTGCAATGTATGAATTAAGTGAAAGAGATATTATGAACGGAGGATGAAAAATTAGGTGGCGGTTTTAAAGATACTGAGCGCCTATTTAAATATGTGTTGTTCTTTCACAGATGAGGGATCAAGTGTTCTGCGATCCATGCCTCTGTTAGTTGCAGACCCTGAAGCCGGACCCTCGACAGCAGCTGGCGCTGGTCTCTGTAGATCGACACCGTACGACCGGGCCGAGGACGACCCTTCGTCAGGAGAGGCCGTGTTAGCAACTTTGATGTAGGTATACCTCTCCACTTAACAGAGTTAAACAGGTACCGAAGGGACGACGCCTGTTATTCGCGCGTTTTGACGTCGCTGCTCGGAACACAAGGCCGAATCGTGAGGGTCTGCGTGAGATCACGCGGAGCAGAGCTCGACGGCTGTGAAGGATAACCAGGCCATATAAGATGAGTATTCAAATAGAGAAAGACTCTCACCTCGTCAATTTGTTTACGTAATAAAGTGTTCTCAGTCCACAGAGAAGCTGGACTCTGCGGTCGTTACGAGCTGAAGCTGTTGAGCGGAGGCTACGGGAGAACGACTCTGGCTGCCGTGCAGTACATGGTACCGTGGCGAGGCGAGTGGTGCTCGGAGACGTGTGCCGCGTTCTTCGATAGCGAGTACCACAATACGACTGCTTGAGTAAAAGGGCCCTATTTTCATTATTTTGAGACGTCTCTGAGGTGAAGTCTGTAAGATTGAGTTTGAAATTTATGAATGTTGTGCGATGTATGAATTAAGTGAAAGAGATATTATGAACGGAGGATGAAAAATTAGGTGGCGGTTTTAAAGATACTGAGCGCCTATTTAAATATGTGTTGTTCTTTCACAGATGAGGGATCAAGTGTTCTGCGATCCATGCCTCTGTTAGTTGCAGACCCTGAAGCCGGACCCTCGACAGCAGCTGGCGCTGGTCTCTGTAGATCGACACCGTACGACCGGGCCGAAGACGACCCTTCGTCAGGAGAGGCCGTGTTAGCAACTTTGATGTAGGTATACCTCTCCACTTAACAGAGTTAAACAGGTACCGAAGGGACGACGCCTGTTATTCGCGCGTTTTGACGTCGCTGCTCGGAACACAAGGCCGAATCGTGAGGGTCTACGTGAGATCACGCGGAGCAGAGCTCGACGGCTGTGAAGGATAACCAGGCCATATAAGATGAGTATTCAAATAGAGAAAGACTCTCACCTCGTCAATTTGTTTACGTAATAAAGTGTTCTCAGTCCACAGAGAAGCTGGACTCTGCGGTCGTTACGAGCTGAAGCTGTTGAGCGGAGGCTACGGGAGAACGACTCTGGCTGCCGTGCAGTACATGGTACCGTGGCGAGGCGAGTGGTGCTCGGAGACGTGTGCCGCGTTCTTCGATAGCGAGTACCACAATACGACTGCTTGAGTAAAAGGGCCCTATTTTCATTATTTTGAGACGTCTCTGAGGTGAAGTCTGTAAGATTGAGTTTGAAATTTATGAATGTTGTGCGATGTATGAATTAAGTGAAAGAGATATTATGAACGGAGGATGAAAAATTAGGTGGCGGTTTTAAAGATACTGAGCGCCTATTTAAATATGTGTTGTTCTTTCACAGATGAGGGATCAAGTGTTCTGCGATCCATGCCTCTGTTAGTTGCAGACCCTGAAGCCGGACCCTCGACAGCAGCTGGCGCTGGTCTCTGTAGATCGACACCGTACGACCGGGCCGAGGACGACCCTTCGTCAGGAGAGGCCGTGTTAGCAACTTTGATGTAGGTATACCTCTCCACTTAACAGAGTTAAACAGGTACCGAAGGGACGACGCCTGTTATTCGCGCGTTTTGACGTCGCTGCTCGGAACACAAGGCCGAATCGTGAGGGTCTACGTGAGATCACGCGGAGCAGAGCTCGACGGCTGTGAAGGATAACCAAGCCATATAAGATGAGTATTCAAATAGAGAAAGACTCTCACCTCGTCAATTTGTTTACGTAATAAAGTGTTCTCAGTCCACAGAGAAGCTGGACTCTGCGGTCGTTACGAGCTGAAGCTGTTGAGCGGAGGCTACGGGAGAACGACTCTGGCTGCCGTGCAGTACATGGTACCGTGGCGAGGCGAGTGGTGCTCGGAGACGTGTGCCGCGTTCTTCGATAGCGAGTACCACAATACGACTGCTTGAGTAAAAGGGCCCTATTTTCATTATTTTGAGACGTCTCTGAGGTGAAGTCTGTAATATTGAGTTTGAAATTTATGAATGTTGTGCGATGTATGAATTAAGTGAAAGAGATTATTATGAACGGAGGATGAAAAATTAGGTGGCGGTTTTAAAGATACTGAGCGCCTATTTAAATATGTGTTGTTCTTTCACAGATGAGGGATCAAGTGTTCTGCGATCCATGCCTCTGTTAGTTGCAGACCCTGAAGCCGGACCCTCGACAGCAGCTGGCGCTGGTCTCTGTAGATCGACACCGTACGACCGGGCCGAGGACGACCCTTCGTCAGGAGAGGCCGTGTTAGCAACTTTGATGTAGGTATACCTCTCCACTTAACAGAGTTAAACAGGTACCGAAGGGACGACGCCTGTTATTCGCGCGTTTTGACGTCGCTGCTCGGAACACAAGGCCGAATCGTGAGGGTCTACGTGAGATCACGCGGAGCAGAGCTCGACGGCTGTGAAGGATAACCAGGCCATATAAGATGAGTATTCAAATAGAGAAAGACTCTCACCTCGTCAATTTGTTTACGTAATAAAGTGTTCTCAGTCCACAGAGAAGCTGGACTCTGCGGTCGTTACGAGCTGAAGCTGTTGAGCGGAGGCTACGGGAGAACGACTCTGGCTGCCGTGCAGTACATGGTACCGTGGCGAGGCGAGTGGTGCTCGGAGACGTGTGCCGCGTTCTTCGATAGCGAGTACCACAATACGACTGCTTGAGTAAAAGGGCCCTATTTTCATTATTTTGAGACGTCTCTGAGGTGAAGTCTGTAAGATTGAGTTTGAAATTTATGAATGTTGTGCGATGTATGAATTAAGTGAAAGAGATATTATGAACGGAGGATGAAAAATTAGGTGGCGGTTTTAAAGATACTGAGCGCCTATTTAAATATGTGTTGTTCTTTCACAGATGAGGGATCAAGTGTTCTGCGATCCATGCCTCTGTTAGTTGCAGACCCTGAAGCCGGACCCTCGACAGCAGCTGGCGCTGGTCTCTGTAGATCGACACCGTACGACCGGGCCGAAGACGACCCTTCGTCAGGAGAGGCCGTGTTAGCAACTTTGATGTAGGTATACCTCTCCACTTAACAGAGTTAAACAGGTACCGAAGGGACGACGCCTGTTATTCGCGCGTTTTGACGTCGCTGCTCGGAACACAAGGCCGAATCGTGAGGGTCTACGTGAGATCACGCGGAGCAGAGCTCGACGGCTGTGAAGGATAACCAGGCCATATAAGATGAGTATTCAAATAGAGAAAGACTCTCACCTCGTCAATTTGTTTACGTAATAAAGTGTTCTCAGTCCACAGAGAAGCTGGACTCTGCGGTCGTTACGAGCTGAAGCTGTTGAGCGGAGGCTACGGGAGAACGACTCTGGCTGCCGTGCAGTACATGGTACCGTGGCGAGGCGAGTGGTGCTCGGAGACGTGTGCCGCGTTCTTCGATAGCGAGTACCACAATACGACTGCTTGAGTAAAAGGGCCCTATTTTCATTATTTTGAGACGTCTCTGAGGTGAAGTCTGTAAGATTGAGTTTGAAATTTATGAATGTTGTGCGATGTATGAATTAAGTGAAAGAGATATTATGAACGGAGGATGAAAAATTAGGTGGCGGTTTTAAAGATACTGAGCGCCTATTTAAATATGTGTTGTTCTTTCACAGATGAGGGATCAAGTGTTCTGCGATCCATGCCTCTGTTAGTTGCAGACCCTGAAGCCGGACCCTCGACAGCAGCTGGCGCTGGTCTCTGTAGATCGACACCGTACGACCGGGCCGAGGACGACCCTTCGTCAGGAGAGGCCGTGTTAGCAACTTTGATGTAGGTATACCTCTCCACTTAACAGAGTTAAACAGGTACCGAAGGGACGACGCCTGTTATTCGCGCGTTTTGACGTCGCTGCTCGGAACACAAGGCCGAATCGTGAGGGTCTACGTGAGATCACGCGGAGCAGAGCTCGACGGCTGTGAAGGATAACCAAGCCATATAAGATGAGTATTCAAATAGAGAAAGACTCTCACCTCGTCAATTTGTTTACGTAATAAAGTGTTCTCAGTCCACAGAGAAGCTGGACTCTGCGGTCGTTACGAGCTGAAGCTGTTGAGCGGAGGCTACGGGAGAACGACTCTGGCTGCCGTGCAGTACATGGTACCGTGGCGAGGCGAGTGGTGCTCGGAGACGTGTGCCGCGTTCTTCGATAGCGAGTACCACAATACGACTGCTTGAGTAAAAGGGCCCTATTTTCATTATTTTGAGACGTCTCTGAGGTGAAGTCTGTAATATTGAGTTTGAAATTTATGAATGTTGTGCGATGTATGAATTAAGTGAAAGAGATTATTATGAACGGAGGATGAAAAATTAGGTGGCGGTTTTAAAGATACTGAGCGCCTATTTAAATATGTGTTGTTCTTTCACAGATGAGGGATCAAGTGTTCTGCGATCCATGCCTCTGTTAGTTGCAGACCCTGAAGCCGGACCCTCGACAGCAGCTGGCGCTGGTCTCTGTAGATCGACACCGTACGACCGGGCCGAGGACGACCCTTCGTCAGGAGAGGCCGTGTTAGCAACTTTGATGTAGGTATACCTCTCCACTTAACAGAGTTAAACAGGTACCGAAGGGACGACGCCTGTTATTCGCGCGTTTTGACGTCGCTGCTCGGAACACAAGGCCGAATCGTGAGGGTCTACGTGAGATCACGCGGAGCAGAGCTCGACGGCTGTGAAGGATAACCAGGCCATATAAGATGAGTATTCAAATAGAGAAAGACTCTCACCTCGTCAATTTGTTTACGTAATAAAGTGTTCTCAGTCCACAGAGAAGCTGGACTCTGCGGTCGTTACGAGCTGAAGCTGTTGAGCGGAGGCTACGGGAGAACGACTCTGGCTGCCGTGCAGTACATGGTACCGTGGCGAGGCGAGTGGTGCTCGGAGACGTGTGCCGCGTTCTTCGATAGCGAGTACCACAATACGACTGCTTGAGTAAAAGGGCCCTATTTTCATTATTTTGAGACGTCTCTGAGGTGAAGTCTGTAAGATTGAGTTTGAAATTTATGAATGTTGTGCGATGTATGAATTAAGTGAAAGAGATATTATGAACGGAGGATGAAAAATTAGGTGGCGGTTTTAAAGATACTGAGCGCCTATTTAAATATGTGTTGTTCTTTCACAGATGAGGGATCAAGTGTTCTGCGATCCATGCCTCTGTTAGTTGCAGACCCTGAAGCCGGACCCTCGACAGCAGCTGGCGCTGGTCTCTGTAGATCGACACCGTACGACCGGGCCGAGGACGACCCTTCGTCAGGAGAGGCCGTGTTAGCAACTTTGATGTAGGTATACCTCTCCACTTAACAGAGTTAAACAGGTACCGAAGGGACGACGCCTGTTATTCGCGCGTTTTGACGTCGCTGCTCGGAACACAAGGCCGAATCGTGAGGGTCTACGTGAGATCACGCGGAGCAGAGCTCGACGGCTGTGAAGGATAACCAGGCCATATAAGATGAGTATTCAAATAGAGAAAGACTCTCACCTCGTCAATTTGTTTACGTAATAAAGTGTTCTCAGTCCACAGAGAAGCTGGACTCTGCGGTCGTTACGAGCTGAAGCTGTTGAGCGGAGGCTACGGGAGAACGACTCTGGCTGCCGTGCAGTACATGGTACCGTGGCGAGGCGAGTGGTGCTCGGAGACGTGTGCCGCGTTCTTCGATAGCGAGTACCACAATACGACTGCTTGAGTAAAAGGGCCCTATTTTCATTATTTTGAGACGTCTCTGAGGTGAAGTCTGTAAGATTGAGTTTGAAATTTATGAATGTTGTGCGATGTATGAATTAAGTGAAAGAGATATTATGAACGGAGGATGAAAAATTAGGTGGCGGTTTTAAAGATACTGAGCGCCTATTTAAATATGTGTTGTTCTTTCACAGATGAGGGATCAAGTGTTCTGCGATCCATGCCTCTGTTAGTTGCAGACCCTGAAGCCGGACCCTCGACAGCAGCTGGCGCTGGTCTCTGTAGATCGACACCGTACGACCGGGCCGAGGACGACCCTTCGTCAGGAGAGGCCGTGTTAGCAACTTTGATGTAGGTATACCTCTCCACTTAACAGAGTTAAACAGGTACCGAAGGGACGACGCCTGTTATTCGCGCGTTTTGACGTCGCTGCTCGGAACACAAGGCCGAATCGTGAGGGTCTACGTGAGATCACGCGGAGCAGAGCTCGACGGCTGTGAAGGATAACCAGGCCATATAAGATGAGTATTCAAATAGAGAAAGACTCTCACCTCGTCAATTTGTTTACGTAATAAAGTGTTCTCAGTCCACAGAGAAGCTGGACTCTGCGGTCGTTACGAGCTGAAGCTGTTGAGCGGAGGCTACGGGAGAACGACTCTGGCTGCCGTGCAGTACATGGTACCGTGGCGAGGCGAGTGGTGCTCGGAGACGTGTGCCGCGTTCTTCGATAGCGAGTACCACAATACGACTGCTTGAGTAAAAGGGCCCTATTTTCATTATTTTGAGACGTCTCTGAGGTGAAGTCTGTAAGATTGAGTTTGAAATTTATGAATGTTGTGCGATGTATGAATTAAGTGAAAGAGATATTATGAACGGAGGATGAAAAATTAGGTGGCGGTTTTAAAGATACTGAGCGCCTATTTAAATATGTGTTGTTCTTTCACAGATGAGGGATCAAGTGTTCTGCGATCCATGCCTCTGTTAGTTGCAGACCCTGAAGCCGGACCCTCGACAGCAGCTGGCGCTGGTCTCTGTAGATCGACACCGTACGACCGGGCCGAGGACGACCCTTCGTCAGGAGAGGCCGTGTTAGCAACTTTGATGTAGGTATACCTCTCCACTTAACAGAGTTAAACAGGTACCGAAGGGACGACGCCTGTTATTCGCGCGTTTTGACGTCGCTGCTCGGAACACAAGGCCGAATCGTGAGGGTCTACGTGAGATCACGCGGAGCAGAGCTCGACGGCTGTGAAGGATAACCAAGCCATATAAGATGAGTATTCAAATAGAGAAAGACTCTCACCTCGTCAATTTGTTTACGTAATAAAGTGTTCTCAGTCCACAGAGAAGCTGGACTCTGCGGTCGTTACGAGCTGAAGCTGTTGAGCGGAGGCTACGGGAGAACGACTCTGGCTGCCGTGCAGTACATGGTACCGTGGCGAGGCGAGTGGTGCTCGGAGACGTGTGCCGCGTTCTTCGATAGCGAGTACCACAATACGACTGCTTGAGTAAAAGGGCCCTATTTTCATTATTTTGAGACGTCTCTGAGGTGAAGTCTGTAAGATTGAGTTTGAAATTTATGAATGTTGTGCGATGTATGAATTAAGTGAAAGAGATTATTATGAACGGAGGATGAAAAATTAGGTGGCGGTTTTAAAGATACTGAGCGCCTATTTAAATATGTGTTGTTCTTTCACAGATGAGGGATCAAGTGTTCTGCGATCCATGCCTCTGTTAGTTGCAGACCCTGAAGCCGGACCCTCGACAGCAGCTGGCGCTGGTCTCTGTAGATCGACACCGTACGACCGGGCCGAGGACGACCCTTCGTCAGGAGAGGCCGTGTTAGCAACTTTGATGTAGGTATACCTCTCCACTTAACAGAGTTAAACAGGTACCGAAGGGACGACGCCTGTTATTCGCGCGTTTTGACGTCGCTGCTCGGAACACAAGGCCGAATCGTGAGGGTCTACGTGAGATCACGCGGAGCAGAGCTCGACGGCTGTGAAGGATAACCAGGCCATATAAGATGAGTATTCAAATAGAGAAAGACTCTCACCTCGTCAATTTGTTTACGTAATAAAGTGTTCTCAGTCCACAGAGAAGCTGGACTCTGCGGTCGTTACGAGCTGAAGCTGTTGAGCGGAGGCTACGGGAGAACGACTCTGGCTGCCGTGCAGTACATGGTACCGTGGCGAGGCGAGTGGTGCTCGGAGACGTGTGCCGCGTTCTTCGATAGCGAGTACCACAATACGACTGCTTGAGTAAAAGGGCCCTATTTTCATTATTTTGAGACGTCTCTGAGGTGAAGTCTGTAAGATTGAGTTTGAAATTTATGAATGTTGTGCGATGTATGAATTAAGTGAAAGAGATTATTATGAACGGAGGATGAAAAATTAGGTGGCGGTTTTAAAGATACTGAGCGCCTATTTAAATATGTGTTGTTCTTTCACAGATGAGGGATCAAGTGTTCTGCGATCCATGCCTCTGTTAGTTGCAGACCCTGAAGCCGGACCCTCGACAGCAGCTGGCGCTGGTCTCTGTAGATCGACACCGTACGACCGGGCCGAGGACGACCCTTCGTCAGGAGAGGCCGTGTTAGCAACTTTGATGTAGGTATACCTCTCCACTTAACAGAGTTAAACAGGTACCGAAGGGACGACGCCTGTTATTCGCGCGTTTTGACGTCGCTGCTCGGAACACAAGGCCGAATCGTGAGGGTCTACGTGAGATCACGCGGAGCAGAGCTCGACGGCTGTGAAGGATAACCAGGCCATATAAGATGAGTATTCAAATAGAGAAAGACTCTCACCTCGTCAATTTGTTTACGTAATAAAGTGTTCTCAGTCCACAGAGAAGCTGGACTCTGCGGTCGTTACGAGCTGAAGCTGTTGAGCGGAGGCTACGGGAGAACGACTCTGGCTGCCGTGCAGTACATGGTACCGTGGCGAGGCGAGTGGTGCTCGGAGACGTGTGCCGCGTTCTTCGATAGCGAGTACCACAATACGACTGCTTGAGTAAAAGGGCCCTATTTTCATTATTTTGAGACGTCTCTGAGGTGAAGTCTGTAAGATTGAGTTTGAAATTTATGAATGTTGTGCGATGTATGAATTAAGTGAAAGAGATATTATGAACGGAGGATGAAAAATTAGGTGGCGGTTTTAAAGATACTGAGCGCCTATTTAAATATGTGTTGTTCTTTCACAGATGAGGGATCAAGTGTTCTGCGATCCATGCCTCTGTTAGTTGCAGACCCTGAAGCCGGACCCTCGACAGCAGCTGGCGCTGGTCTCTGTAGATCGACACCGTACGACCGGGCCGAGGACGACCCTTCGTCAGGAGAGGCCGTGTTAGCAACTTTGATGTAGGTATACCTCTCCACTTAACAGAGTTAAACAGGTACCGAAGGGACGACGCCTGTTATTCGCGCGTTTTGACGTCGCTGCTCGGAACACAAGGCCGAATCGTGAGGGTCTACGTGAGATCACGCGGAGCAGAGCTCGACGGCTGTGAAGGATAACCAAGCCATATAAGATGAGTATTCAAATAGAGAAAGACTCTCACCTCGTCAATTTGTTTACGTAATAAAGTGTTCTCAGTCCACAGAGAAGCTGGACTCTGCGGTCGTTACGAGCTGAAGCTGTTGAGCGGAGGCTACGGGAGAACGACTCTGGCTGCCGTGCAGTACATGGTACCGTGGCGAGGCGAGTGGTGCTCGGAGACGTGTGCCGCGTTCTTCGATAGCGAGTACCACAATACGACTGCTTGAGTAAAAGGGCCCTATTTTCATTATTTTGAGACGTCTCTGAGGTGAAGTCTGTAAGATTGAGTTTGAAATTTATGAATGTTGTGCGATGTATGAATTAAGTGAAAGAGATTATTATGAACGGAGGATGAAAAATTAGGTGGCGGTTTTAAAGATACTGAGCGCCTATTTAAATATGTGTTGTTCTTTCACAGATGAGGGATCAAGTGTTCTGCGATCCATGCCTCTGTTAGTTGCAGACCCTGAAGCCGGACCCTCGACAGCAGCTGGCGCTGGTCTCTGTAGATCGACACCGTACGACCGGGCCGAGGACGACCCTTCGTCAGGAGAGGCCGTGTTAGCAACTTTGATGTAGGTATACCTCTCCACTTAACAGAGTTAAACAGGTACCGAAGGGACGACGCCTGTTATTCGCGCGTTTTGACGTCGCTGCTCGGAACACAAGGCCGAATCGTGAGGGTCTACGTGAGATCACGCGGAGCAGAGCTCGACGGCTGTGAAGGATAACCAGGCCATATAAGATGAGTATTCAAATAGAGAAAGACTCTCACCTCGTCAATTTGTTTACGTAATAAAGTGTTCTCAGTCCACAGAGAAGCTGGACTCTGCGGTCGTTACGAGCTGAAGCTGTTGAGCGGAGGCTACGGGAGAACGACTCTGGCTGCCGTGCAGTACATGGTACCGTGGCGAGGCGAGTGGTGCTCGGAGACGTGTGCCGCGTTCTTCGATAGCGAGTACCACAATACGACTGCTTGAGTAAAAGGGCCCTATTTTCATTATTTTGAGACGTCTCTGAGGTGAAGTCTGTAAGATTGAGTTTGAAATTTATGAATGTTGTGCTATGTATGAATTAAGTGAAAGAGATATTATGAACGGAGGATGAAAAATTAGGTGGCGGTTTTAAAGATACTGAGCGCCTATTTAAATATGTGTTGTTCTTTCACAGATGAGGGATCAAGTGTTCTGCGATCCATGCCTCTGTTAGTTGCAGACCCTGAAGCCGGACCCTCGACAGCAGCTGGCGCTGGTCTCTGTAGATCGACACCGTACGACCGGGCCGAGGACGACCCTTCGTCAGGAGAGGCCGTGTTAGCAACTTCCCCACCAGGAGGCAAACAACAAGGCGACCGCCTATAAATAGCGGGCCGAATCGAGGCTTGCGGTCACTTCGCTCGTGGTGCTCGACAGTGCAACATCTCATGGACAGTAGAGTTTTATTGTTTTTGTGTAATTTCGGTGTGAAGGACGCGTGAGTCATATTGTGTTTTGGTTATGTCATTTTCATGTGTAATCTAGATCATTTTCAATGTGTGTGGTCCAATCTGATTGTAGTAGTTTTGTTTAATTTTGATTAAATTGATTGTTAATGTTTAGATAAGCCTGTGGTTTATTTTTTTTAATGAATCAGATCCTTTTTACCTAAAATTATTATTTCGCTCGTTCAATCTACTCATTTGTCATGTCATGTCACAAGAGAAGAGGTATGAGGTGTCTTGATGAGTGTCATGTTTTCATTTTGTCACTAAAAGTGAGGCGTTTTACTTGATGAGTAAGTATAATTCTTTTTACTATTATTGTTTGTACCTATGATAGATTAGGTTAGATGACAAGCAATGTAGGTAGGTATGTCTTGGTCAGTTTTTTTTTTAATTTATTTATCATAATAAAAGTTTACAAAAATGTAGCAACTAAAATAGCACCACGGAAACCACTAAGGTTTGTAAAGTAGATGCTATATGAGTCTTAGATTTACTCAACTGTTAGGTACTAACTAGGTAGGTAATTAAATTATACTAATGGTAATAATGTAGGTAGCTGTAAAGTGACTATGTAAAATATTGGAGCAAGGTAAGTACATTTAATTTAATGAACATTGATATTTTTCTAAATTATTTAAGAAGTATGACTTTAGTTTTAATTTAATATTATTGTGTGTTATACTATCGCGTAAGTCAGTGGGTAAGTCATTAATTAACCGAGGAATCATATGCCTGCCTGTGCGCTCGCCGTACCCATTGTTCGCGCGCGGTGCGCATAACCTGTTTTGAGCAACTGCACGAGTGTATACAGGGTGCTTTATTTCTTTTTGAAGTGATTCGTTAAAAAATTGTTCTTTCAGTAAACTATATTTAACCAACGTATGAACTGGTAAGATTTTGCAATGCCTAAATAGGCCAAGGTCATTGCCATAAAACTGCTGTTTGATTTTATTTGAAACAATGTTTTTTAATATTTTTAATTGGAGCTTGTATATTAGATTAAGATATGTGTTAAATGTACGACCATAACTACTGATTCCATATTGGATATAGGATTCGGCCAGAGAGTTATATAACATTAGCTTGACTTTGAATGGGATACGATCTTTTAGTAAAGAAATATTTGCTAAAAATTGTCTTAATTATGGTTGTAGACAATTATGGTTATGGACACATATATTTATGATAGAGAAACATTTAATAAAAGGGGATTTAATGAGAAGTAGTTTGGTTTTATTCGGATTTATTACGAGGCCAGCATCGTGGCACCATCTTGATACGGCGTTGAGGTCTTGTTGCAAGAGAGCACTAGCCTTTATTGGGTCTTCATTGTTCTCCCGGAAGGAGACGAGATGGACGATGATGATGTATGGGGGAAATGTTCGGGGAGTCCCAGTGAGTGGGGGAAAAATCCGAAAACCCCCATTTTCCTCCCCCCTCGCCCCCCCCACGTTCGGTGTCCCGATTCTTCCCGACGAGGGCATGTCTTTTTTATAGATTCGGATAGAGGGTGCTCGATGGAATACATTTTTTTTTCTCCCCCCCCCTTTGGACCCCCCTTTGACCCCCCCTTCTATCGGTTCTCCGAAATGACTCGTGAAATGGGATATTTTCAAGTGGATTCGTATAGATAATAGGATGGCGAGTAAAATTTCATAAAAAAATCCCCCCTCCCCCCCAATTTTCACCCCCTCTTGCTTGTATCTCCGAAACGGTTCGTCCGATTGGGCTGAAATTTTGGTTCAGAGGGTTTTGCGGGTCTCCTCTAAGAAACAACATCCTCGCGGGCTGCTTGCAGCCCGCGCCCGCAAGCGAAATACTAGTTATATTATATATAGCTGCAAACCCACTGACTCACTCACTGACATCATTGTTCTCCCAGAAAGAGTAGAGATGGGTCAAAATGATGTATGGCGAAAGTGTTCAGGGAGTCAATTCCAATTTGGGAAAAATCCGAAATCTTCGAAAACTGCTCCTCATCAGGGACCTCACCTACTGCCAGACGAAACGACAAGACCAAGATCTCTCCTGCTTGCGGAATGTGGACATGCACCCTGGTCGAATTCGATGTGCGGTGAAAAAAATTCAAAATGGCGGAAAACAAGATGGCCGCCATACAAACTTTGACCGACGATATCTCGATAACTATAATAGATAGGTAAGGTGTGCTCGAACAAATGTTTTAGAGGATAGCGCGATGCAGATGCCAAAGGTGTCGGTTTTTTTTTTTTTTTTTTTTTTTTCAACAGCAGCGATTACGTCCCTCGCGAGCTGCGTGCAGCTCGCGCCCGCAAGCGAAAGACTAGTTATATTATATATAGCTGCAAACCCACTGATCTACTGACTCACTGACATCATTGTTCTCCCAGAAGGAGTAGAGATGGGTCAAAATGATGTATGGGGGAAGTGTTCAGGGAGTCAATTCCAATTTGGGAAAAATCCGAAATCTTCGAAAACTGCTCCTCATCAGGGACCTCACCTACTGCCAGACGAAACGACAAGACCAAGATCTCTCCTGCTTGCGGAATGTGGACATGCACCCTGGTCGAATCCGATGTGCGGTGAAAAAAATTCAAAATGGCGGAAAACAAGATGGCCGCCATACAAACTTTGACCGACGATATCTCGATGACTATTATTGATAGGTAAGGTGTGCTCGAACAAATGTCGTAGAGGATGGCGCGATGCAAATGCCGAAAGTGACAGTTTTTTTTTTTTTTTTTTTTTTTTTTTTTTTTCACCAGCAGCGATTACGTCCCTCGCGAGCTGCGTGCAGCTCGCGCCCGCAAGCGAAAGACTAGTTTACAGATATAAACAAAAGTTTTGACACTTTTTCACCACTGAGACGGTTACAAAACTAATTTTGTTGTAGGTTTCTATCAATCAACTTCAAGCAATTCATTCAATTTTTAGCTACGTCAATTACCTACTTACGTCATACGCCACTGTGATGTCATTTCAACGTACGATCTGTCATTCGATCACGCAATACATCAGCTCACTCACTCCTCACTCGCTCGAATGAAACATTTGTATTTCCCTCGTTCGTCCCGCTCGCGCTCGCACGTTACGTCGTTTGGTGAGTGTGACACGAATTGTGAGGTGGTACAACGATTGAAAATGAGGTCCATGACATTTCTGAGCGAATGTATGGGACAAACGAGGTGCCTCACGTATGTCCTACTCAACACTATATGTTTGAATTCTTATTGAAATTGGAATCATTGAAACGTTATTTCTTCGAAAAAAACCTATAAAATGGCTTTAGCGATTAGAAAAACATCAGTTGATTTATTGACTGCTTCAAAATGGTTCATGCGAAGAGGTTAGAAAATCGGTTCTCAATTTTTGTTTGTTTCTAACCATAATACCCATTTTTAAACTTACCAATCACTTTATAGATTACCGTGTATTGTCTACTGTGCCTGAAAAAGCTGAGATACCTGAAGAGACACAACCGGAGCCAGTGAGAGCCACAAGACGGCTGCCTAAACCAACGAATCCTTTATTGGAACACAGACACATATTCCCTGAATTCCTACCAGATCCTAATCCTAAATGGAGGAACAGTCTCCGTGAGAAGCTGGAAAGAGCAGACATGTTGAAAAGGAGGAGTCAAATTGATATACCAGAGTTTTATGTGGGTATGTAGACTGAATCAGTTTCATTTATTATTTATTGTACATAAATACAAAATATGACGCCTATTTTTTACAGGAGTAGGCAGAAACAACAGATCTAGAGACTCAACAGATTAGCTAGGTCCTGAAATACTTTTTTCGCTAGATTTATTGGACCATTTTACCATATAACTGGACACGCTGATCCAGTTAGATTTATGAAATTCTTTGATGTTCCTGGCAAGTTAAACATTTTTAATTTTCAGGGTCAATCCTAGCAGTGACCATAGCTGATCCGCATGCTCAAGGCAAGTCCAACAGGTTTGTTGGCATCTGCATAGAACGGAAAGGATGCGGCTTAAGAGCTGAGTTTACCTTGAGGAATGTGGTGGATCATCAAGGAGTAGAGGTATACATACATACATATTATCACGCCTGTATCCCTAATGGGGTGGGCAGAGCCACAAGTTAACACAAGAAAGCTTGCAGCCACTTCTGATTTAGTCCTAAGATGGATATGGTGAACCATGGTGACATGTGATCAGCCCATCACCCATATAAGTGGTCCATCATGTTGGAGAGGATACTATCCCTTAGTCGACTTTTACAACATGCTCGGGGAGAGAAGCAACTGGACCCATTCTATGCTTTTTCTTTACTTCCAGTCCAGCAAAGAAGTAGAAGTATATTCTACTAATATATAAATGATGATGTTTGGATGTTTGTGCTTCAATCATTCTGTATCGGTTGATGAAGGATACTTGGAATAGCATGGGCACTGGAGTAACAAACTCAAAATAGGCTGTCAGAAGATTAACACATAATCCCTAAAACAAGAGATACCTACTACAACCTATAATCTCCGCTTATACATAATAATTATTTATTTCCAAATATCTGCAGGTCAGATATGACATGTACGACCCAACTATTCACAACATCCAAGTACTGAGGTTGGAGAAGAGACTTGATGACAAGTTGTTCTACCTGAGAGATGCTCTTCCGGAGTACAGCACTTTCCCCTTTGATATGGACCCTGAGATCCTGCCTGAAGGCACTCCGGTGCCTGTCAATCCTGTGCAAGTAAGAATTGTTATAAAATCACTTGAAAAAAAAACATCATATTACATTCAAGAATTTTACTTTGATTTTTATGCTAAACTAGCTGTAGGCTACTTACTTATATGTAGGAGTAAAAATATAGCCTATAGCCACCTATATAGTTCTAAATGATAGTAAAGTCTTCTTTGGGTTAACTTACCCCCAAATACTTAAACGCATTTCAAAGTTGAGCGCGTCTCAAGTGATGAGTTTTTGACAGATTTCCATCAAAAACTGTGACTTGAGACATGTTCAACTCTGATTCGCGTTTGAGTATTCGGGGGTTAGCAGCTTTAATTAACCTAGTTTCTTTACTTATTATATAATGTCTGTTTTTGAAACATTGTTTTAAGATTATTGCTTATGTCATTTCAGGTTAAATTGAAACCCAGACCCTGGCTGGAAAGGTGGGAACGCCAAGAGTTGAAGGGTGTTTCCAATATCGAAGAGTATCTGAAAGAGAAGGACCGTGTGAGACGTGAGCTTAGAGCCACTCCTTGGGAGAAATATGACTTGATGAAACAGTACAGGTACAAATTTTCATTTGCCTACAATTTCAAACGTTTCATAAATCCTTCTAAAGCAGGTAGGTTTGTGTGGTTTTATCATAAACTGAATTTACCAGGGTAACTAAGCTGTATTTTGTCCGTTTTGATACCATTCAAACTGAGCTACTTAACTATGAAGTTATTATTGATAATAAACCTTTCTTTTCAGAAAAACAATACCAATAGAAGATCAGAGTCAGATTTGGGCGGAAGTTAATAAGCAACTCCAGCAAATCCAAGACTCCCGTAGGAAACAGTCCAAGAAACGTACATTTGCCGCACCGAAAACGCAGCTTGGTTGATTGAAGTACCTACATAATATAGTTTGTTGTAGTTAATAAAGTACTGATCAATAAAATTCTGATTTGGTTTAATCATCAATTGTGCTGTACCCAACTGTTACAGCATCGTAGTAGTCTGTGGGGTAGACCCAGATTAGAGTTTCTAGACTAGAATATAGCACTAAAATATTGTAGTAGTCTATACCTATAAAAGAACTTAACCTGATGACTGATTCATCATCGCCGAGCCGAAACCGCTGAAGCTAGAAAACGAAAGGTAAAGTCCCATAAGATCACTTGAAAACGTTTTAAAAAATCTTCATTGAATTTTCGCCATTTAGAAAGGAAAACTCATTGTAATCAAAGTTCATGTAAAAATTTAACGCAATAGTTGTTTTCTGGTTTCAAGAGATGGCGCTGAGAGGCCATTTCACGTTTTGGAACGAAATGCGACAGCAACGTAAATACGACTGTAATTAAATGAAAACAAGGTTTTATTTCGTGTAGGTTGTAAAAAATCGTTCTTTGTTTTGTTGAATTCATGCATGCAAGCGCGCGCGACGTTCGTTTCATCTCGTCTACGCAGGGTGAAGTATGATTTGAGTTTCGTTTCGTGCGATTTGCTTGCTTGACCAGGCTTGCTTGACCGATTCCAAGTTTAGTTAGTTCGGTATTTTCAGATGCACTTGTTTTAACGTATTTTGAATAATAAAGTTATCGTTTATGTGTGAAGCTTATTTGTAAGTGTTGATTTTGTGTTGTGTTTACTGTTTGTGACCCCCCAAGGAGTGAAAATCGTTAAAACCACTGGCCACTTGCTGCCGGTAAGTTGTTTACTTTTTGTTCTTGCAAAAATACTTCTGCAATTTATGGTAAAACAAACCATGGTAAAATGTAGCCATACAATTGTGGTAATTGGCCATAAATCTGTGGTGCCGTTATAACGAGTTACGTACGGTACCTTTTAGTGAAGATTTGCGAGGATGTTAGTCGTAAACTTGCAAGAGCCCAAGTGCATGAGTGCATTATTGTCAACCTTGGTTCATTTTATCGATCTACGCGTCATAATTGGACTGGTAGTTAGTGCTGATAACACCTTGAAAGTTCTTGAGAGAAAATCTCAAACTGCATCTAACACTTACGGAAAGGTATCTAGGTAGTACCTAGGTTACCTACCTATTCTATTTCTTTCTGGATTTTCTTCATATTGTAATGAATGAACTGAATAGTTTTGGTTCGATGGGCTTGTGTAGATTAGGTACTTACCTCTATTTATTCGTGTTACTAGTTCGAACCAGTGTGGTGAAAGGATTTAAAGTGGGCCTCAATGGCTCCTTACATGTACTTACAGCTTGACACATGTTTTCGAACTTTTCACGGTTCTACGACATGACGGTTTCCTCACAATGTTTTCCTTCACTGTTTGAGAGCACACAATTTTTCAAACAGAAAAACCCATTGGTGCACAACTGGATTTGAACCCACGACCTTAGGATCGGAAGGTGGAGCCGCTACCATTAGACCAACAGTGCTCACAAATCTTTACCTACCTTTGTTTTGATAATTTCATTATTTGATGGTTCAGATGTAGCTGGTTTCGTTAAAAAGCAGAACTTAAAATTGTTGTAGGTACATTTAGTTGCAAAACTTATTAAGTAGGTACTAAGAAAACTACCAAATAACAATCTATTATTAATTTATTACATACAACAGACTAAATACCTACCTACATACCTAAATTTCATATTCCTTTCAGTTTCAGAATTCCAGTTCCTGCCAATCCTGATCCCTGTTCCCTTCCTTTACATTTGCCAACTCTCCGAAGCATTCTGAATAGGATTTTGGCTACAATCTAATTTGGTATAGATTAACAAAAAAGCTGTAGCCTGAATTCTATGTAGAGTAAACGTAAATAAAAGCTTTGTATTAATTTATTAAATCAGTAAGTATTATTTAAACATAACCAAATTATTTCATTTAAAATTATGTAAATGAATGTGCAGTAAGAAACAAACCAAATTTATGAGCATCTAAAAAAACACCTGGTGCTCAGCAATGTTTTATTACCACTAATACGGGTAGTACCTCTGTAGTGCCAAGATATCTTTTGGATGAAGTTGATTTAATTTATTATTTTCTTCTGATTAATTTAGATTTAGGTGGCAGCATTTAAAATAATAAAAAAGAATCAGAATAAGTCAAGTGTTAAATAGTTTTTATCTGGTAAACGGGCTTGGTACTCACTGAGAAGCGATCACAAACCCTACAGGCTGTGAGACAGCACTATATGTTCACAAAAGAAAGATGCAGCGAAGTTTACTCACTTAACTACTGCTGTGGACATGATCTTTAGTCTGTGATGAGGTTTATACTTGGTTCTTATTTAATACCTGCCTACACCCTACTTAACAATATGCTAACAGCAAAGATGGAATAAGTAAATAAATATGTATACTAACTTCTCACTACATACCTGAAGCGCTCGTGGCGTAGCTTGCTTAGACGTTCTTGATTGATCGTTGACGTTAAGCAACGTTGTGCGCGGTCACAATTTGGATGGGTGACCGCAAGTGGCATACGAGCTGGGCGCTTTCGTGCTTCGGAGGGCACGGTAAATTGTCGGTCCCGGCTTTTAAGTGGTTAAGCCACGACGTAGGCCTTTAGGCGGCCTAAAAACTCCGTCACTAGAGTTGGCCACTAGCTCATACGAACTTACTTACTACTATATACCTAACCTACTGAGATATCTAAGACCGGTGCCAGTACCACGATTCTACTACTACTATTACTATTTGTGTCACTAATTCTTTCGAACCAGTGTGGTGAAAAAATTTAAAGTGCGCCTCAAGGGCTCCTTTCGTGCACCTCACACGTTTTCGAGCATGGCTCTGGCCAGAACTTCAGATAAAAAAATCTTTCTATGAATGTCTTCAAACGGGATTGAACTCGCGACCTGCGATTAATCTCTCTTTCCGTGGGTACCCCCGACTTGTAAGATTAAGGTCATCACTAATTTGGTGTAGTGTTGCATTGGAACACGTGCTGGGGTTCAGTGATCGATAATCCGATATGAGCACTTACGGTAATGGAATTTGATAGGCTTTGCTTGAATCATTCACTTATTTACTTGAAGACTATCATAGGAACATTATAAATGTACCCGGATAAAAAGTAACCTATATGTTTTTTCAGCACACATCATCATCATCATCATCTTCCTGCCCTTATCCCACTCTATGTGGGGTCGGCACAGCATGATCCAAGGATCATGCTGTAAGAGTTTTGGCTAAGGTGTTTTATGACCGGCCGCCTGCCTGACGTCAACCCTCCTTGAGAATACTTGCTTATTGTATCTCATCATGTTGGAGAGGATACTATCCCTTAGTCGACTTTTACGACATGCTCGGGGAGAGAAGCAGCTGAACGCATTCTATGTTTTTTCTTTACTCCCAGTCCAGCAGAGAAGGATTTTTTTTGTTTTTTCAGCACACGTATTATGTATATTCTTAGTTTCATTCAAATCCGTTCAGCCGTTTGGGCGTGATTGAGGCACAAACATACATCGTTATATCCACACATCCTCACAAACTTTCGCATTTATAATATTAGTAGGATACTCATTACTCAACGTAGTGGTAGACCACAGTAGTAAAAATTTTCGCCCCATGTTTTGATCCTTTGGCTATGATAGTAAAAAAAGTATTTGTTTTTCACTTGCAATAAGATTGGGTAGCTAATTATTGGGTACCTACAAATCAATAGCTTTAGTAGTTGCTGAAATAATCAGCTGTAACAGTATGACGGTCGTACTAAGTCGCGTCATAAGGATTCACCGTTTTGGTTTCTGAACCAACCAATCGTTATGTATTTTTCGTTCTTACGATGAAATCACTTTAGTTTTATGTAAATAAACCTCACAAAATAAGTTTTCACACCTTAATTTAACTATTAGTACTAGATTCTTAAAAGTTCCATAAACATGTAATGAAAAAGTTTTGGGTAAAGTAGGTTTTAGTATGGGCGGTTTGTTTACATAAATTGTGTCTTTAGTTGGTCTGAAGTATTATTTATTTATTATTTAGGACTCTTGTTACATCTATGATGTACCTACAAGACGTACATGTGCGTTACAAAAGCGGAAGATGACAGTAAAACGGTGTCGTAAGATGCGCCTAAGCTTACTATTTTAATTGAGCTTGCAAAAGAAGGAGTTTTTACCGGTATTTACCTAAGAACCAGGAAAATAGTTTTTCTTATAGACACAAATGCTTACAACTACTTATATTCTTTGCGAGCTTTCAGTGAGGATCAAAAGCGTGCTTCATCATCTTATTTAGGCAAAGACATTTGCTTCATACATCATAAATTCATGAAGGTTTCTCATAGGTACACTTCAAGCTTATTTACAGCTCAGAAGGACATCTAGCAAAAAAACCGGTCAAGTGCGAGTCGAACTCGCACACGAAAGTTTCCGTACCACATGTACATAAATGTTTCTTGTATGTGGCCCTGTTTTATTTTTTAATTTTTATTATTTCTTGTTATAGCGGCAATAGAAATACACATTGAATTTCAGCTCTCTACCTATTACGGTTCATGAGATACAGGCCGCTGACAGACGGACGGACAGCGGAGGCTTGGGTAATAGGGTCCCGTTGGCACCCTTCGGGAACGGAACTCTAAAAAGTACTAGTCCAAAAATGCCTTTTCATAATTATCCAGAACTCTTCTTTACAAACACCTAATCTATCAGCTCTCACATCGGTACACAGCGGTTCTATCATTGTAAAAAGGTAGGCATCGTGTACATCGCCATAAAAGCGATGTAGACTCCCAGGTAGAAGGTAAGTAGGTACCTGATAAGGGCGTGCTTAACCTACGTTCAAATCCAGGTCACTTCCTAGCGAGATGGTGTACTATCAGCACTCAATATCACGGGTCACAGACCTCCGCGGCGGTAATGGTCAATTTAGAAATTATCCGATCCCGTACCGTACTAGTTTCTGTACCACTTTCTATTAATTACTCGCCTTTTCAAGCTCTTGTTTTGTACCTCACATTGTCAACGTTCTTCCGTGTATTATCAAGATTCAGTTTTCCTATTCCCCAGTTTCTTGCATATAGTTTCATAGAATCTTGTATATTCGTGAGCTTTCTTGCAAAAATTGTGTGCAAAAAGAGACTGTTTCCGCCCGGGATCGAACCGGGGGCCTTGTGCGTGTGAAGCACACGTGATAACCGCTACACTACGGAAACTTGAACGGTTTGTGCGAAATAATTATCCACCTAATGCAACTTCCTATCGACTGATAATAACGATTTTGTAATCGGTAGCCTTATTACTTTTGCTCTAAGGAACTGTATGAAACTTGCATCAAAGATTTTTATACATTTAGATTTACGAATATTTCAATAAAAATGATCTTCGATAAAGATATTGGACCAGTTTTAGAATGCGGTTATCTGTAATGAATGAGGTTGTATAAGGCAGCACAGAGACATCCAATCTTCGATAAAAACATTTGGCCAGTGGCATAGATAACTCGTTTACCCCAGCCCGCCTATGTTGAAAAGTGAACATTTTATACGATCGCTTCATAAAATATTCACTGATGCCTACATATAATAGTGGCTACTCCAACAAAGTACCTTCCTTCATAATACAGGTACAATGTTCTGTAGTATAGTACTCAACAAAAGCTACAACCTCTCAAGTACTCGGAACACAAAAACGGCTAATTGCAACAAAGAGTTGAGCAAACAAAGGGATCATCAGACGCAATCGATTAAAAGTGTTGACTCACTGCGCGTTGCCCAGTGCCCACTGCCCATTGCTGTGAAGGTACACGCGATGTCATGATGGCCGATAAGATGATGCTTGTGTGAGAAAAATATTTTTTTTTCCTACTTTATTCCACTGCAAATGGCTGGACTAGTTAATTGTGCATCTTCTCGCCCGGTCCACTGCTAAGAGAAAAATGAAGAAAAAAAACCCAGTGAAACGTCACTGAAATTAATTTCATACTATGTTACAACAGAGATACATCTCGAATGAAATGTTCCTTATTTGGTAGCATAAACATAATAGGATTTATGAACTCAACTTCTATCAAAGTCGTCTAGTATAGGCACTTACAGCCAGTATGTGGAAAAATGCTTTGGTAATTCCGTGTTGCCTTTGATTTATTTTAAGTGCAAATTTTAAGTCATCACCTAAATTAAGCATATTCAGGACTATCATGCCCTTGCGGTCGTTGACCCTTGACTGAAAGCACAAGACATGACAATTATTATTATATTATGATTTTCCCTTTCGGGAAAGCGGATAGTAAAGATCTTGTTATCTATTGTCTTTCGTGAAAAAGACAGGTAGAACATTTTAATGCCCGGCGCCATGATAAGTGAATTGTATAATGCAATATAATGACGTTTGATCCGATAATCTTGCGCAAGATCCTATATTATGTTCATTAACACAACCTTGGCGTAATTCATGGAACAGGTTTTATTACAGGGTCGTATTGAATTGAAGATTCCTTCATTAGATCGATTAATTATATGCATAGGCAACTGCATGCAAGGCTTCTTTCAATATTAAAACAATTCTGGGTGTAATGACTCTTGAAAACTGTAACAGTTTCAAATAAACACCACAGATTGATGAAATTTACTCTTTCTTTCTGTTTCTGGTTTTGTTAGATTTTATTTTCCTTTGTAGGTTAAAGACTAGAGGAGAAAAAGTACGCCCTAAGTGAACGAAAGTCTGTTAACAATAAATACGAAATAAATTAAATTAACTAAAGACTGGGTTGTAAGGTCCTTGTCACCATCGCCTTCTCATATAACAATAAAAGCTAAAGACCCAAAAGACCACACCACCTTAGTAACATAGCTTTATTTCCGTTGTATTTAAAGTTGAAGGAAAACATCGTGAGGAAACTCGCGGCTTAGTCAGCTCCACATGTATTGACCATGTCTTTCCTGTGGACAAGGCCGACAAAGCTGAGAGGATAGAATAGGTGCTGGGCAAGCCTACTCCATCTTAATTCGTCCCAGGCACTACAGCGTCCCGTCTGTGAAGGTAAAAGTTGCCTCCTGACGCTGTATAAAACATCTACTATAGATGGTAAAAGGCCTTTGTTTAAAGTTAATTAATTAAACTCCTTATTCGTTAATATGATTTCTCATCATGCGTTACGTTGCATGTTTGTGCCTCGTAAATATTTTGGGGGATTACAATCTTTTGGGGGCGGTTTCGGGGGTTGTTCCGGTATCATTGACCTTTTGAGGTGTTTCCTACGTACAATAAACTATTCAATTACGAATACCTTTCTAGTAGGTACAAGTAGTTTACTTTTGTTTACATAATATCACGGACTTAAGGTAATCCGTTGCTATACAGTGTTTTTTTAACTGGGACAGTAGGTATGAAGAAATCCGAAACTAGACTCTTTGACTCTTTGTGTCGACGTTCTTGATTGGTCGTTAAAAGTTAAGCAACGTTACGAGGCACGTTAAATTGTCGGTCCCGGCTTTTAAATCGTTGTAAAGCCATGACAGAGGCCTTTAGGCGGCCTAAAAACTCCGTCACAAGAGTTGGCCAATAGCTCATACGAACTTACGGGAAATTTGTCGTTGGATTTGTTTAGTACCGCCAAATTCAGCTGGACTGGCTGGATTCGCTATTTCGTGAAAAGGGCTAGAAGAGATTAACTACTGGAGAGAGAAACATTTTATAAAATTGAGCCAACTTTGGCTGTGCCGATTTTTTCTGAGTCGATTGGCATAATAATTTTTTTTTAAATATCACCCATTTTCAGGGCCAACTCACTCTTGCCCAAAAAATGACTATGCCAAATTTGTTTACCAGAAAAAGAGCAAATGGTTCTTGAGATACTTTTCCTGTATCTCTTCTGGTTTCAGATTTTCCATTACTATCCCAGTTAAAAAAATACTCTGTATAGCAGTCGTCATAATGATTGGTTTGTACCTAATAGGGCTAAGGAAACCAGGGTCTTTCTCATATTTCCTAGTTGGGACTGGGCTGGGCTCGTGCGGTAATAGGCGGACCATATTAGGAGGACAAACAGACCGGACAAAAAGGAGCGAAGTGATATTTAATGATAAGCTCTGTATAAGATATGAAATTTATATGGTAAAGAACATTCACAGATTCTATGATTCTTTTGAACGGAACTCCTTATAAAATAGAAATTACTACTTCCATCCATATCTAAAGCCTTTTACCATCCGAATCTACTAGATGATTTATACAGCGTCAGGAGGCAACTTTGTTTTTTGCATGCACTCACGGGACGCTGTAGTGCCCGGGACAAATTTAGATGGAGTAGGCTTGCCCGACACATATACCATCCTCTGACCTTAGTTGGCCTTATCCACAGGAAAGACATGGTCAATACGAGCTGAATAAGCCGTGTTTTCTCACGATATTTTCCTTTACCGTTGGAGAGTACTGATATAGCGCACATAAATTTTTCTAACTGAAAAATCCATTGGTGCACGACCAGGCTTGAACCCGCAACCTTAGGATCAGAAGGCGGAAGTACTACCATTAAAGCACCGGTATGAAAAAAGTAAATAGCTAATACCACATATGGATTAAGTTAAAAACAAGTAAAAAAGGTTCTTGTTTCAAATAAGTACTAGGTATTTAGTGAAGTACTTTGTAATACCTAATGCAATATTCAAGTATCTCATAAATAACCGTCTCTACCTAGTACAAGCTTGCGTCTTTCTGCGTAGATGTCTCCTACTGTCTTCACAGTGTCCTCCAATTCTATTTAAAGAACATCTTTTATGTCTATCTTCTAAGAACATATTTTATTCATGGTAAGTGCTGGCGTCTAAGTACCTATCATGAGAAAGTATTAAATCAAATTCATTTGTGCCATGTTAGGACAGGTAGGCACTACGATATAATAAAAACAAAACTTGAAACTTTAGAACTATATCTGGCACCATGGGATATTATGGTCATACAATAATAGAGCGGTTCACGTCGACCTTTATGAATTAAATTATATCGAAGCTTTCTTTATGTAGCGTTTTTCTAAACAAAAATGTTCACATTTCCCTGAGTACCCCTATCGCGTAGTATCGCATTACTTACTTTGGCCATTTTGATTTGTCAAGACAAAAACATAAATTTCGCCGAAGCTCGATACGAGTAGCCGAAAGGTATAGACGGATTTGTAGATGAACCTCAAGATGAACCTCAGAGATGAACACACACATCTAAATTGACAGTGACATTTATTTTAGCAACGATAGACAGGAGAATTCTGGGATACTCTATGGTAGATTTCTAGAATGGAGCGAATCGTTGTTTCTTATAACGTGTAATTAAGTAGGTATTATATTGTCCAATGTAAAAGCCTTGCCTTGTCTTTCCATACCACTTTGCACTTAATTGTTAATCTATCTAGTCGTGTCACTAGTTTTTTTTCCGAACCAGTGTGATTTAAAGTGCGCCTCTGTTCCTTTCGTGCACTAATCTATTGTTTACCTATTCTTCATTTAAACAAAGTTGGCACCACTGGATGACGGCTGTATCTTCTCATGAAAGTAAAGCTTAGGATAGGAACATAGAAAGTCGGAATCGTGAGCGATGTCTGATTGCGCTGCGACATCAAAATGAAATAGCATGCAAACGGCTATCGAGTTTGAGATGGATCGCTTGTGAAATGGGCTATCGGCAAGTGCTTTGAATACTAAATCTGGTGGCCATTTTGGAAACATATGAAATAATTAAAAAAACTGTTTTTAGGGTTCCGTACCCGAAGGGTACCAACCCTAAGCCTCCTCTGTCCGTGAGTTCATCCGTCCGTTCGTCTGTCTGTCCGTTTGCTGTCAGCGGCCTGTATCTCATGAACCATGAATAGGTAGAGAGTTGAAATTTTCACGAATGTAACAACAAATAATAATAAAAGGGGGCCTTATAGATGAAACATTTTTGTACATGTCCGGAACTCTTCTCACGAATTCGACTCGCACTCGACTGGTTTTATTTCAATATTTTTAGTCTGGTCTTTTAGTGTTTGCCAAATCAGCTTGCAAAATTTCGTGCAAGCAAAGATAATTATTTAATACGCGTTGGTACTTAATGATACAGGGTTACGTTTATCGTCTCCCGGTCTATAAAGATCGGGCCTTATCAACATTATTATAAACGAAACCACGCTGTTAAGTTTTATTTGCGTTACTATTTTCTGGCTTTCTTTGCTATTGATTTTCCATGGTCGATAGCAAATCAGTTTATTGATAGAAGGCCAGTGATTTACGACTGTATTGTTTGACTCCGTGCTGGATCGCTGGTGGCCTAGATTTGCAGCATTCGTCAAGTTCCAGCTGTCCCACCACTTTCACCCATTCGTCACATCCAGCTTGAAACATTGATGTGTGAAACGTGCACTCAAGGAGAAAGATAAACATGCAGCATGTCTTAGTAACGAAATTCTGAAACTGACTTAACGAGTTCGTTTAAAACAATACCTACATATTTGTGGACATTTCACACAGCGCCATCAATCCCCAAACTAAGCAAAGCTATATACCAGATGGCTGATAGAATACTTGCATCCTTTTTTTTGTAAATACATGTATTATGTGCGAGGGTTTTCTTTCATAGAATGTCTGGTCTGTGAAACTATTTTTTTACTTCACTGTATTAGATAATTCGTAGGTATCATAATAGTGATAATTACAAAGGGTGCTTTGTGATATGTTTTTGTGGTGTATATACTGAATCTTCACTACCGATTTGCATATTTACCGTTTTTTTGTGTAACTGCTTAGTTTTGTAAAATCTATTTTTAAAGGATATTATGTATGTAATGGGGGCTTGTATTTACTGGAGCTATAGTTCTACATAATTGTATAGCTATGTTTAATCAAAGGTAGAAATCGAATCTGTCGAGTAGACAAATAATCTATAAGATTTATTTATCCTAAAAATTTTTTGACGTGGTCACTAGTTAAAATCTTAAGAGCATAACCGCAAAGGACTCAATCATAATCCACAATCAACATTAATTACCATTTCTAAACCGTCAATACAATCCATTGATCGAATCTTCGTAATCACTCCATAGCAGGAATCCATCAAGTGCTCCGATAAGCATAAACAGAAGTTCAAGTCCAATCATAGATCACTTCGTAGTTCTCACGATGACTAAGGTGCTTATAACAACCAATTTAACCAGACCCTTGGTATTAAAGCTCAATGAACTAAAAGGTAAAGGTTTAAGAAGTTTCAGGGGCCTTCGGCCACGGTATCTGGCCAGCACAGCGGGAGTCACTCAGCTGACAAGTACGAGTATTTGTGGTTTAAAATAATACTTGTACACGTGTTAATTGTTTGTATTGTTGTGTAAAAATAGCACATTAGTGGCCCAACTGTTTATAGACCACCATGGAGTTACACCTTTGTTGTTTTGATATTCAAGATTGTGTGGTTTGATAGTATTCTGACCCGGAATGTCGTAAAACCTAAAAAGTTTAAGAGCACGAGAAGAGACTCTTTAAAGCGATCTAAACGTTTTCACCACATTGATCCAACAGAAAGATAGTGTAGTAAGCAATAGTCAAATAGGGTAAGTGAACAATGCGTGGCATGGTTTTCCATTGGATCTTTTTGTAGTTGACTGTGCTGTGCATAGACGGTGCATTACTGCCGATTCCTAAGATATGTACCTATATTCAATGCTAACGATCATTCCACTTTCGCAGTTACCGGCCACTTGCTTTCTTCTGCCAATCTTCACGATTGCGTTTAATTGCTACAATTCTGGGAACGTTACCTAACTCGATTTTTCATTACATGACTTTATAAGCAGTGATGAGCTTGCTACCTGTCACTTGTGCCCAACGTACGTGGACGTACCTCTAACTACACCTTAGCCATTCAGTCAGTAATATCCTGTAAAATCTATGAAAGATGCAAAAGCAGCGTCTGAGGTTCGTGACTTGTAAGTCCTATACGGAAGTGATAGCTACAATCCAACAGAGTCCAGGAAGTGGCATTCTGGAATTCTGACTGAGGCAGAGAAAATTCTATGTATTGCGTCACAGATTTACCTTAGTCATCACCAAATAATAATCTAGAGCCTGGAGATATTAAAGGATAACTACTGTACCTACCGCTCGGAGAAGCTTGCATTATCCCAAGTCCATCAATTTGTACCGTTCGTTTTACTACCTACCTTACTACCTGATTCAAGCGGTAAAACACAACCAATAATTTTATAAAACCATCAATTGACCTGACATCAATACAGCATTTTCCAACAAACCTGTCGGGGGCCGTGCAGGCCTCTAGTCTAGACTTTTAAAGCTATTATTCTATTCAAACAGTAGGCAAGTGTAGGCGACTGGCGACATTGTAGGCGTTACGACTAACTAATAACCAATAATGGCTTAATTTTTAATCAAACACACAGGGGCAACGTACCACGACAATCTACCATTATAAACGCGCCTAACGAGAATTCGATTGTACTGAGGACATGCATATCCGTTTCGTGTTCACGTTGTAGAACAAATAGAACGTTTTGACAAAATGCTTACTATTATAGCGTTCAACGAAACGCATAGGTTTAGGAATAGATCGAGAGATGATTGTTGGATTCCTACTTCATCGAGTACCATGGTGCGTTTTTTATTTAAATTTTGATTTGGGGTCGTCTTAAATGTTACCTACATTGTTAAAACAACAAAAAAAACGATCTATGCGTTCGAATCGCATCCAAACCCCAGCTACATATCTGATACAAAATACTACATAGTAGATAATAAGATAACATAACTTGATTTGATTAGACAATTCTAAGAAGGATGACCCATTCTGTTTCGAAGCGTAATTCAATCCACACATGGAATAAAAACAGATATCCATGTTTCATTTTTATTTTAGATTTGTAAAAGACTTAAAAATAGACAAAATAAACCTATAAAAGTACAGGCTTGAAACTTCTTAGAAAAGGTACAAAAGTATCTGATGCAGGTAATCTAATCATTACGTGTCATTATGAGCTTAAGAAAAAAATGTTCACATCAGATTCGTGGTCCAGAATTTGGAAAGTGGGTAATTTGTTTTTGGAATATTATAATTTCTTTTGGTAATCCAGTATAATCCGTAGTTTGTCTATGGTTTTATTGTTGCTTATTCCAGATTCATCCTAACCTGAGGAGGCCTAACTATTATATCACAGGAATCAGGTTATATTGTAAAATACCATGGAGAAATCTGATTTGGGTAGAAAATTCTTCTAGACCTAAAAATGACATCTGTATGCACCATTGAATATAACACAATAAACATTATGTTTCATTGACCACTCCAACATGATAGCATCTATTTTAAACATTACGGGACAAACCTATATGGTTTTAATTATTTAATCTGTGCCCCTATGCTCCTTATCTATGGCAGGATCGTGAGGGCTTGTCCCCTACACGTCCTAATGATGATGTTTGGGTTTGAAATTGGAATTGGTGTGTGGTCGAATACCTGCCTACTTACAATACGAACAATAGAAAAGAAAAATCGTAAATAATACATCATGTGCTTATGAAAATTGGTTTCTTAATGGGTTATTCTAATTTTTTTATGATCAGTTAGTTATAATAATACTTAGGCAATTGTTTCTGATCCTAAAAATAAAAACTCTACCCAACAATAAGAATTTACAACATTTCGGTCCTAAATTGCGAGCTAGTATGAACAGAACAGGTGCATCAGCAATATTCTTTCGTTTGATGTTCTCTTGGGAGTGATAAACAAACATTAGAGTAGGTATGTATCTACCAAACCCACATGTGTGTAAAGTTTTACCATGTTTTGAATATTTAGTACTTCCTATGTTGACACAATGGTCCTTAGAGCAAGCAACTTAGTAAAAATCCTAAGTACCTATCCTACTAATATTAAATGCGAAAGTTTGTGTGGATGTGACGATGTATGTTTGTGCCTCAATCACGCCGTAACGGATGAATGGATTTGAATGAAACTTCGAATATACGTAGTATATGTGCTGGAATAACATATAGGCTACTTTTAGTCCGGATACCACGCGAGCGAAGCTGCGGGCGAAAGCTAGTATTAAATATTCTTAATATTGGTATTTGTTCCGTTTTTTAAAAGTCATAGACAATAAATGTTACGGAGATCTAAAATGTCTAAAATTGTCTATCGTTTTTAATAGGTTCCATAGACTAGAGAAATCTTATTCTGAAACTTATTTGCATCACTCCTGCAGGTAGGCTATTACCTCTAATCGAACCGATCTTCCGTCACGTTTATCAGTTTCCAATATCAACGCTTCCACGTTCGCTATTGTTTTCAGTTGCTTACTTGACCTCCTAAAGCTATGGTTTCTAGTGAAGTTACAACCGTTATAAAATAATGCTGTAGCAGACGCTAGTAAAAAAAAAAGTATTTGTGGACATTTCACACAGCGCCATCTATCCCCAAACTAAGCAAAGCTGGTACTATGGACACCAGATGGCTGATGAAACACTTGTATACTTTTTTTGTAAACACAGACTTTTAATCCATAATACTACAACACCCAGACCAGGGAGAAATATTTGCAGAACATACAAACATTTCTCCCGTAGCGGGAATCGAAATTGCATTCGCAAAAAAGTATATAAATAAGTATTCTATCAGCCATCTTGCCCATAGTACAAGCTTAGCTTAGTTTGGGGCTAGATGGCGCTGTGTCAAATGTCCACAAATATTTATATAAGTATTATTTTATTTTATGGACTAGGTTGTTCAATAAAAACATGGTGTTGCCTGGATTTGCCGTTCAAAAAGCTTTGTGATTATCGGTTTTATGACGGTCGCCATTAAACCCGTGCTTTTGTGGTTTTATTTGCTTGTCTATGCGTTGGTTTCTATTTCTGTTGTGAAATCTTTACCTACATTGCAAATGTGCCATGATAATAAAGCTAGTAACTATTAGAAAGTAGGTATCTATTGGGTAATAGGATGGGATAATATAGCTTTACGAAGTCTGAAATTTTGAATAATATTTCTTAAAAGTTGGTAGAGGTTTGTGGAGGCCTATGTCCAACAATGGACTGCTATAAGCTGATGATGATGATGGAGGTAACTTAATGCTGCTGATACCTGTCTTTTTCGATAACGCAACGCAATACCTTAGTTTCTTACTTATATTATAAATGCGAAAGTTTGTGAGTTTGGATATTTGTGCCTCAATCACGCCTAAACGGCTGAACGGATTTGAATGAAACTTGGAATATACAAAGTACATGTACTGGATTAACATATAGGCTATTTTTTATCCGGATACCACGCGAGCGAAGCCGCGGGCGGCAGCTAGTATACTTATAAAAATGGCGTGACTTAATGAATAAATCCTACTTATAGGATGTTTGGATATTTGTGTCTCCAGTCACGCCTAAACTACCAAATGGATTTAAATCATTGAATGAAACTTGGAATATATATAGTACCTACTAGTAGTGTGCTGGAAAAACATAGGCTATATTCTATCTGGGCCACGCGAGCGAAGCCGCGAACGGTAGCTAGTAATCTATATTGTCTGATAATTTGTTCGGCAATATATTCTAATATTTTTTTTATATGGAAATATGGAATTTATTTATAAAGAAAATTTTCGATGCGGTACGCAATACCAAAAGTTATTAAAAAGCCATTGAAACCGTAATATGTGTACTTCTAAGCGTGACTGCCATGCCGTAAACGTAGGTAACCTTCTCAAACTGTAGATTACATTACAGTTATGGCAAAACCTTATTTATTTAACACAAGTTCAGTTATTTGCATTTTTAATTTAAATGATTGTGTTCTTTTATTTTACATAACAATCGTCATCATTATAAGCCAGTCTACCTAATTCTTGTCTAACCATTGCTTTGCGTCTCACATTTTATGGCAAACAGATCTGCATTTGCATCCAGGACATTATTCCTATATTCTATCGAGGGGATCAACCCAAAATAAATGAATAAAATAGAAAAATTCTAAATACAAAATGTACTGTATTCTTCTTTCACGTAATTGTATACTTAATGGCCACAAGACAGATTATAAATATCTAAGTTAGTACTCGATGACGTAAGTTTTCCTACGTTCACAGTTCGGTCTACTACAGAAGGTTAATGGTGTCATAAAGACATTTTAGCTGTAAAGTTAATAGTCGCGTTTGAGTATTCGGGGGTAAGTTATTTATTCTTCCAAGAGTTAACCAATTAAGAAGTTTTTTTTTGTTTAAGTATAAGTTTTGTTTTTTTAGTACCAACAGTTATCATATTCTAAATATAATCAGCAACTGCTTTGTATTTATGTGTCCTGTCTGCTCCGTCTGAGGAGGGAAGAACTGCCTTGCCGTAACACAGTTTTTTAACTAGCGCGGGAGGCACGTTAGACAAAAATGCTTGGGACTGAATAATGCTCCAACTCCTTTTATAAACATGATTGTAAAGAGATAATTTTCCATAAAATAGCCAAGCGTGGTTTTTTACCTGTATCTTCCACGCTTGGTCGCGTTACGAACCTGTAAATGCAACGTAGATTTTAGACGTGTCCAAATTATCCCCGTGATTAAAAAAAAAAATTGTCTTTGACATAGCATAAGCACTATGTGCGTGTACCCTTATGTTTTGTAATAAAATTTAGTCTATTATTTATTCTATTCTAGATTTAGTTACTACCCAAACTTGAAGGGAAAAAAGTATCGTGCGTTCGAGTGCTCTAGATTTGTCTATGGTTTACGTGGGTGTCCATTTAACCCAGTTTCAAAGAGCTACCTCCACAATGACAGTTAATGGGATGCAGTGACAGATGGTTATAGGCCTACTGGTTCCATGCAATTCAAGCCGTTGTTGTGTCGTTTCTTAAAAAGCGACTGTCATGTAGACCGTAATATAGCGACCTTGTCTATTTCTTCACGAACAGAGAAGTGGTAAGAGCGACATTTTCAAGCATACAATAAAATAAGTTTGCAGACGGTAAGTAGTTAGTAGGTACTCAACATTCCCAGAATTTCCTTTTTTAAAGTCACGATATTATGGAAGTTATCAGCTTGCCTGTGAACCCTTTTAGGGTTCCGTACCAGAAAAGTGCCAACGGCCTCCGCTGCCCATCCGTCCGTTTGTCAGCGAGCTGTATCTCATGAACCGTCATAATAAGTGGAGAGTTGAAATTTTCTGAGTATGTATTTCCATTGTCGCTATAACAACAAAAAATAAAAAAGAGGGCTCAATACGAGAAACTATGTACCTACATGCACGGAATCCTTCGTGTGCGAATTCGACTCGCACTTGACCGTTTGATTACTGCCATCATAACGCACACAGTTTTTTAGAAACGAACTTGAACTTAAAGCTTGGGATATTATGTATTCAGCCCAACAGTTACTGATTATTATGTTAATCAAAATAGGTACATAATACCTACTGCATTTGAACCCAAATATTTGGTTCCAAATCTGAGAATTAAACAAATGTAAGATTTTTTAGATTTATTAAATTATCTTTTAACAGTTATAACGGTATAATGCCCTTTATTTGGAGAATCACACTTGCCTGTGATTTATTGATTATAGAGTTTTATTAGATATCAAATTGACACGGAATTCCGTTGTACAAGGCTACAAGTAAGTAGGCATTGATTTATCTTTTCCAATATTTTTTGTCTTTCCTGTTACCACATCATCAATTCAAGGGCTTTGACTAACTACCTATATGTTTAGGTATTTCGTAACTTAACACATGTTTTACAACTTTTACAACTTAAATTACTTACTAAAGGTATGACGACCTCGATATCACGGCGGGCGAGTGCTCGGCTGAGACGCAAGAGGCGCGGCTTCGATTCCCGCTACGGCAGAAATGTTTTATTATGTTCTGCAAATATTTCTTACGGATCTGGGTGTTGTGGTATTTTATAAAGTAGATAATTATGTATTTACAGAAAAAAGGTATCTATGTATTCTATCAGCCATCTGGTGCCCATAGTACCTACAAGCTTTGCTTAGTTTGGGGCTAGATGGCGCTGTGTGAAATGTCCACAAATATTTATTATTATTATTAGAATAAAGAGTATCATAGAGTTTGTATCTCTGTCATTGCTGCTGTCACTGTCAACTGTCAGAAGTGCATTATAAATAGAAACGTGTGATATGTAAATCCTTGTAAATCGGTCTATCAATACCTAGGTAATAAAAGTTAATTCAAAGTATAGATCATAGTCAGTTCATGTACGTCTACAGCTTCTTATCATTATCAGTATCTTAAACATCGTCAGTGAAGCCGCAACTATCTTAAGATATTACCATTGCAAGAGTAGACGTACACTTACCGGTAACCGTGTCAGATTCCCTGATGCGGCTGACTGACATGCGGTTCATATACGTATTATACGTGTTCGTTGAATTTCAATTAAAAATATTATTTTCAGTTTAAAGTAAATTAACACCCAACAATGACATACTAGGATCACAGGAAGAAATATTTGCAGAACATGCAAATATTTCTGCCACAGTGGGAATCGAACCCGCGCTACTTGCGTCTCAGCCGAGCACTAGCCCGCTACGCCACTGAGGTCGTCAAACAATAGAAGTCAATTAATTTGAACAAAGGTGGTAGTAGGTATTCTAGGTATATGGCGTAGGTGTAAGCCGATAAGTCAAACGAGGTATTGAGGAATATGGATTACTCGTTTGCATCAGGAATTTGACCTGGAGCGGTTACTGTAAGTGTGCGCCAAGCAAGCCTAAACCATCAAGAGTTCTAATAACTGTAAAGTGCTGTATATTGGATTCAGATTGTGTAGAAATTTCATGGTTCTAAGCTAATGGTCTTAGAGTAGACTACTACATTTATTAGTCTATGGCCGATTTAGTGTGCAGTTACTTCGAAATTGTCATCCTTATTATCGAAAACCGAATAAACTAGCTATTGTCTGATAAATTCATTGAAATTAATGAATTAAATTGTTGATTCAGAGTTTGTAAAAAATGTTTTATTTTATTTACATGAGATATCAACTGATAAGCGGATAATGGTTTACATTTTATTATATCATCTATTGTTTAATCCATATAGTAAAAAAATGTTGGTGTCACACAGGATGTTACCAACATTTAATCATTTTACTAAAAACTTGTAACTCCTCAAAGGGCCTCAATGTCTGTTGGTAATAAAACACTAGGCACTGATAGACGATTATGATGATAGTGATGTATTTGACAAACTTATCGCAAGGAAAGCGGCGCAAATTCATCATTTACAATGCATGCCTGTGGTTGCATCGTGACCGATTCCCCGATGCCTTATTTGCTAGATTTTACACTGACCGACTGCCTCAAGGCGTTAAAACGCAGGATTCTGATGAAACGATCGTAATACGGCGGTGGACGCTACTGTCAACCTCATCTCATTAGACATCGACACATATTTATTTACTGCTTGACACAATACAAAATATAAAAGTGACAAGACAGATTAAAAAAAGATAACAGCGTAACAGCAGCAAACAGGCCTCGACTCATCACACTGAAAGGTACGTATTTGGTTAGGTAGGTAGCGCTCACTATGAAAGTAGTATGATTTAATGACTTTAACCTGCCCTAAAAGAAAAAAATAAGTGCAAACCCACGCAGCCTCCTTGCTTGCAAATGAGAAATACTATAGCCTTCCTAAAAAAAAAAAACAAAAGGTTACATGCAATGCAACCTTCTTACTTGCAAAATCAAAACTTAGCTGTATAATTATGTCGAATTTAGCGGCCACAAAGCAGTAAATAAATGTTGCCATGCCACATACAACCTCTGTGCTTATAATTATTTTAGACGATCCTGTATTACAGGAAAAATGAACACATGTGCCGCATAAAAGAGCTGAGTGCAACCTACATAGAGACAGTCGGTCAAAATCGTAAATATTTTACACATACAGGTATCTAAGATGAAGTAGGTCGCTTTGGGTCTTCGGGTTAACTGAATGTGGTCAGGTGAGCGCTTGGACCCATTTAAATAAAATTATTGAATGTAGGTTTTGATAACCGCTATGGATATGGGGTCAATGTAGATTAGCTACAAAGAATATTGAATAATGAACATAAAGTGTAAGAAATAAATATAGATTTATTCAAAGAGAAACTGTATTTTAAATTCGTCCAAATGATGGTGATGATGATGATCTAAAAGTTTGCAGCAGAAACCACTTGAACCACGTATTATGATGGATCGTTTTTCGTCAATTTCATCTCCTTATATCCGCAGGTGTCAATTTCCTACAATTTGTATAGTAAAGTGCAAAATGCAGAACTTCAGTCTAGCCTCCACTCATAGATTAGATAGTACTCACAGTACTTGAAAATTACTGTGCCTTAGTAACTATCTAATATACTGTGGCTGTGAAGCGCTCGTGGCGTGGCTTGCTTAGACGTTCTTGATTGATCGTTGAAGTTAAGCAACGTTGTGCGCGGTCACAATTTGGATGGGGGACCGCAACTGGCATTACGAGCTGAGCGCTTCCGTGCTTCGGAGGGCATGTTAAATTGTCGGTCCCGGCTTTTAAGTCGATAAGCCATGACGGTGGTCTTCAGGCGGCCTAAAAACTCCGTCACAAAAGTTGGCCACTAGCTCATACAAACTTTTTTTAACCTAGTCTTTACCTACTTAATAAATGGTTACGAGTGGATTAGTGGTTGGGCTATAATAAACGCTCAATAATATTAATAAGTGTGCTGAGCACATGCTGAGCTGAGCTCCAACCTTTTTGGCCACACAACATCGCCGATTGGTTCGTGGGAAGGGCTAATAGTTAGTGGTAGGTACTTTTTTTTTGTGTTTGTTGCTATTTGTTTGCCTTCTTTCTCTGTTTTGTATGATTTTTTTGTTCCTTCCCCGTCTTTTATATAAATTGTTTGTTTTGTGTGTGTGCTAAATAAATGTATTTCTTTCTTTCTTTCTTTACTGTGACAAGGCTCTGCATGTCCAGACTTTAGTAACTCTCTGGTTTTCAGTGGCTATTCCCGTAGTAACTCTTCACTATTCTGCGACCGGATACATAGAAACTGATTGTATTATAAACCAGGGGTCAATGTTAAGTGCGTGGCCAATCGCTGATCGAAGGGTGTTCGATATCGACCTGCCTCTGGGCAGCAACGGTAAAGTTCTGCTTCAGCACGGACGAATAAGACGAATGTAGTATAGCGGAGAATGTAAACAAAATATACATAGTCATGTGCGTAGGCATATTGAAAGGATTTCTATGGTCATAAAATCGTGAGCGATATAATATTGTTGGTATATTTTGGAATGACTTCAGCCATAATGAAAACAAAATAACCCTAAAATTATACTATAATTTTTGTTTGTCCAAGCAAACCCGTTTTGGTCTATGCTTTGTAGGTCATTGACCGGAGTGGCAAATGTCTTGATAAAACTAGCTGGAAGCTAGACAATATTTTTGGATTAGTGTAGGTATCCACTGATGGTCGGACACCACGGACAGCTATGGAGACACTATTACACATTAAGCAATTCTTTCAACATAAATCACCGCACAATATACACATGAAATTAGAGTGAGACGCACATAAGTGTGATGTTTTTATTAGTCCGTGGTTTTCGTGCTGGCTTCGGGCTTCGTTCGTCGCGCCACAAAATAAAAACCACGAGAAAAGGTTATAACGTGGATACTGTCAAGTACTATTAGTTATTCTGTGATACTGTTGAGCACAAAAGATTTTTTAACGAAAAATAATAAATACAATTATAAAACAATAATGCAAACCTATCGTGAGCAAAAATATCGACGTTCAAACTTTTTCCCGCGGTTTTTCTGACGTGACGCGCACTACCCAGCTTATCACTACAAAGGAGTTCCTCATTACAAAACGAAAGGAGCCTTTGAGGAGCACTTTAACTTTCACCACACTGGTTCGGAAAGAACTAGCGATACGACTAGATGTATACAAGTAGATTACAAAACTGCTCTACTCTATATTGTAGCACTTTCCTTACTTCTGTCGGAACGAAACTTCAGTCCAGCAGTAATGAGATATAACGGTACCTGACCACAGCAGGTGATCCAGGCATGCTAATTACACGGTACTAACTACCACCTAGGCTGTACAGAGGGAAGTTATTGACGAGCGTGCTGAGTCAAGTGGCATAAGAACAACTCTACGCTTACATTATAATGAACATTAATCCGAAATTCAGTTGTCATGAGTCTGAAATCTAAAATGTCGACTGTCTGAAAGTGGAGGAGCGACAAAACATGAACAATTAAAGCAATTAAAAATGGGAAAGAAAACTAAATTAAAAAAGGAAAGAGAAAAAAGCATAAAAAACTATGCATCTCTTTCTCATCATTCACTCTGGGATAAGGGTAGAAAGATGATGAACAACAACAGCAACTCAAAGCCCGGTAACGCTGCCAGCGGTCATCTGAGACCCACTGCATTATATTCCGTCCGAAAAAAAAACAACAACAGCAAAACTTTTAGGAAATGGAAAAAAATGACTGGAAAAACTAGTTTTTCCAGGGGAGAATGGTTCCCGTCATTCTAAGTCATGGTGACGTAGATTTTTCTTACACAGAGCCTTCTTTCGTTGCGCGCGTTTTCGTCAACGATACGAGACTTTTCTATGAATACATTTTCTAGGGACTATTCAATATTTTTACTCTTCAATTTCCTATATATTTCATACAGTTGCTTATCATTTAATGTAGTTGGGTGGGACAATTGGATTATTACCGCGAAGTGGGTCAAACACCTCGACTTGCGCTTACGCAGGCTTTAATTACTAATGGTATAACGCACAAGACTTGCTATTACTGTCTGACCTAGTACCTGCTTACTTGTTATACTACGGGTTTCCTAGGACCGCCACATCATACTAATATTGTAAAGAGGAAAGATTTTTTGTTTGTTTGTAACGAATAGGCTCCGAAACTATTGGACCGATTTCAAAAATTCTTTCACCAATAGAAAGCTACATTATCAGGGACCAGTATAGGCTATAATATATTTTCAAAAAAATTAGGGATCCGTAAGAAAATTGCAATATTGTAACCCAAGGTAGAAAACCCAAAATACTGCGAAAACTATTGATTATAGAACAAAATAATGTACTACACGCGTACGAAATCGCGGGCAACAGCTCGTTAACAATAAAATAAAATAAATTTACTAAAGACTAGGCAGTAAAGTCTCAGACTCTATAGCCTTATAATATAGGATTGAGATGAGTGTGTTTATCGGTAAATCCGCTAAAGCATTTACTTTTGTCATTTACCTTTCAGAAAATTATAAGGTTTAGCTAAACCCGACATCAGCAACAAAAGGCCTCAATAGCACTGCTTGTTAACGTGTTGTTAAACTATCTAATGGATTTTCCAATCACGCACGATTGCGACGCGATAGCGGAAGTGGGTGACTTGTAAAGTTGTAACTGAGAACTTGATGCTAAATATTATTCACAGAGTGTGGATGTGATCAGATTGGCCTTTGATAGATATGCTAATAACTTGAGATACTTACATACAAACTGTTCAAAATTGGTCGCACTGAAACCACAGTAAGATAATTGAATTATCATATTCATCAACGTCCTGCCCTCACCCACTCTGTGTGGCTAAGGTGTTTTATGACCGGCCGCCTGCCTGGCGTCAACCCTCCTTGGGAATACTTGCTTCATACAGGTTAGGATACTTATTGTATCTCATCATGTTGGAGGATACTATCCCTTAGTTGACTTTTACGACATGCTCGGGGAGAGAAGCAGCTGGACGCATTCTATGTTTTTTCTTTACTCCCAGTCCAGCAGAGAAGTTAAAGATAATTGAATATTAAATTAATTTTTGGTTTTGAAATTATAAACGAGATTATTTACAGAACATTATTAAATGGTTTCCTAATCATGCACCACGTCGATATATTTATCTAAATTGATTTCCTAATCAAGCGCATTAGAATTTGATAATAGATAAAAAACGTTTCTGTTTTTTTACCTGCAACTAGGATATTATTTTACGGAATCTAAATTTTAACTAAAGTATATTTTTTTATATTTGCAATGTTTGGATTATTGCTAAACTTAAAAAAAAAGGATTTCTTTTTATATTTTACCATCGTTATTATGACCTAAATCAGAAGCAGTGCGAAAATAACACAACAAAAATACAGAGATAACCTTGAAAATCACATCAAAATATTACCATTATGTATAATACCGTAAGTATTATTATCAGCTATCTGGTTCCAATAGTACAAGCTTCGCTTAGTGCGGGGCTAGATGGCGCTGTGTGAAATGTCCACAAATATTTTTTATTATTATTATGAGAATACATGAATAAACATTGGTAGGCATTAAACAAAGCGCCATCTAGCCCCAGAATAAAAGTTCCATTTCCAATTCGCCTCTATCTGTGTACCGTAAACATCTGCCCTGTGAGTATTCACAGCACCGCTAAAATGTGACAAGTGCGCTTGCGCAACAGTACTCTTATGCATTCATGCGTTATCGGAGACGTTCTCATGGCTATTCGATCGGTACGCGATCAGAAAAATATGACTCGTATTTTTATATGCCTAATAGAACGAAACTAAAGCCAGGTATCTTCCTTTAATGGTGTGTGGTATTGATTTTAGAAATCCCCCCAAAGAATAAATATGTATTTAAATATAAATATTTGTGGACATTTCACACAGCGCCATCTAGCCCCAAACTAAGCAAAGCTTGTACTATGGGTACCAGATGGCTGATAGAATACTTATATACTTTTTTTTGTTTTTTTTTTTATTAATACATACTTATCTATACTAATTGAATGATTCTTACAGTGTTGGGTAGTCCATTTATCGAGGAAGGCTATAGGCTATATTTTTTTTTCAAAATTAGGGATCCGCAATAAAATTGCTATTTTGTAACACAAGGTGTAAAATTGAAAACCTATTTTTGCGTGCGCTGCAAAAACTATTGACAATAGAACAAAATGATGTACTACGGGTTTGTAGATCCCATTAAGACCTACAAAAAAGTCCGCGAGAACATAATATCTAGCTATCATGGTTTAATCACAATAACCGATTTTGTGTTCAAAATAATTATTAAATCGTGTGAAGAAAAAAAAACTACGTTAAATATGTATCGTAATATAAATCTTTTTCGAAATTAAGCATTATGTTATCAAGAGTATTTATGTAGAAGTAAAATACTTTTAGTTTCATCTCAATCTATTTCGTTTAAAAGTTATCACATGTGTAAGATGTTAAGAGTTGGTACCTATTAATGAGTTATGGGCCATAGTCCATTTATTGAGGGAGGTTATAATACCTATAGGCAATATTTTATCTCGGTATTTCCACGGAAACGAGAAAAACGCGGGTGAAACCGCGGAGCACAGCTAGTAATAAATAATACTACAACACCCAGACCCGGAAGAAATATTTGCAGAACATACAAACATTTCTCCCGTAGCGGGAATCGAACCCGCACCTCTTGCGTCTCAGCCGAGCACTCGCCCACCACGCCACCAAGGTCGTTAAAGAGGCTGATAAAGATGAAAAGTCTAAGTATGAAAGAATAGAGTAAAACCGCGTGTCTATTAAATAAAATTGTTGCAGAGTAACTTCTTCCTACGGTACATTACGTAAGGGGTTTTGAGATTTGTACCCCTTAGAGGTGAAAATATTGAAAACGTCTGATGAACGAAACTCTTATTCTCTACTCGATCAAATCGTATTATGCAGAGAAACCGCGGGGATCGACTAATCTCAATAAAAAATAACTGAATCCGAATAGCCATGTTAGAAGCGTACAAAAGAGGAATGTCTCGTGTAGTTTATTCTGAGAATTGGTTAGAGGAATAACTTTGCGGCAAATTAATAAAACGCCTAAAAGGCGGGAGGCCTGAAATAAACCAGTGTCTGGCACCACGCCAGCCCTTCGGTCATCGCTGTGATTGGGACAGAAGCGGAATAGATGCAGAACATGCACATCCTACTTATATGAACGACCTCGGTGGCGTGGCGGGTGAGTTCTTGGTTGAGACGCAAGAGGTGCGGTTTCGATTCCGGCTACGAGAGAAATGTTTGTATGTTCTGCAAATATTTCTTCCGGGTCTGGGTGTTGTAGTATTTATTATAAGTATGTATCTACTTAATTAAAAAAAAATGTATACAAGTATTCTATCAGCCAACTGGTGCCCATAGTACAAGCTTTGTTTAGTTTGGGGCTAGATGGCGCTGTGTCAAATGCCCACAAATATTTATTATTATTATTTTTATATTGTAAAGAAAGTTTGTGAGGGTGTGAGGAAGTCTTTGCCTCGATCATGCAACGGCTGAACAGATTTGAATGAAACTAAGTACCTTGAGGTATTCAACACATATATTACATAAACAATATCCTTCTTTATCCCGGTACCATGCGCGCAGGACTGTGGGAGGAAGCTAGTATCCTGCTAATATTATAAATGCGAAAGTTTGTGAGGATGTGTGAATGTGACGATGTATGTGCCTCAATTATGCCGTAACGGCTGAACGGATTGGAATGAAACATGGAATATACATGGTATGTTTGCTGAAATAACATAGGCTACTTTTTGTACGGATATCACGCCAGCGAAGCCGGGGGCGAAAGCTAGTTACTTATAAAAATGCGCACATTTGGAAATGGATGAGTTTGTAAAATTCGCAGCAAAAAGCGATTTTGCTGCGAACTTTTATGCCCCAAAAGCACCCTTTTCGTGCTGGAGAGGTTAAAAATATTTTTTCTTGAAGAGTTAGAATTTTATGTTTCTACGACTTCTGGTTTAGGCTGTACATTGATTGTCAGTCAATCAGTCAGTCGTAAGAGTTTACTCTACTATTACATACTATATCTTATTCTATGTACCCTTAATGGTTGAATCCTTTTAGAGCATCTACATCTAAGCATTCTTTAATAAGTGCTTCCTTTGGTTCGTGCTGCGTTTGGCTAAATGGGCGGAAACCCATTGATGGATGCAGTCGTGGTGACATTTGTCTTGATCTATGGATTCTTCTTAAGGAATATCACAGGACATCACCTCAAATTTTGTAATTTGTTAGTTTAGTAATTCTAAGTAATTGTTTAATGGCGTTGCTATCTGCGTCACAGTTTACGCTATGCAGAAGTCATCGTTTTCATTGTTTACTGCATAATGGTTCCCTTGTTCCGCATAAAGTTTTTCATTTTCTTACCATGGCTCGTTTATTAGCGCTCAGGTAAGTTGGATAGTATTTGGTCGGTACTGGTTAGCAGAAAAATATTTCATTCATCATCTTGTAGAGCTTTTACAAGTTCAACAAACATAAAATAAACAAATAAAATAAATACTAGTGGACATTTCACACAGCGCCATCTAGCCCCAAACTAAGCAAAGCTTGTATTATAATATTATAGGCACCAGATGGCTGATAGAATACGCACAAAGTTATGCTTTTTTAAAATAATTTTGATGGCAAATGCAATAGGAATAATCTTTTTTCTTGATTTCAGGTATTACCGGTGGTTCTTGGCATGATGAATAACTTAATATAGGTATGTGACACATTATAAGGGTCGTTGGTGGTCGGTGGATCCTTTTGATGCTAAAGTTGTGGGTTGAAACCCTGTCTTAAACCAATGGTTTTTTTGTTCTAATTTATAAGTGATGTACACTCAAACAGCGAAGAAAAACATCGTGAGGAAACTGGCAAATGTATCAAGTGCACGGAAGAAGCCTTTGAGGCTCACGGTAAATCCTTTGATCACACTGGTTGGAAAGAACTAATGGTAAATGATTGGTAGTGGTAGGTCGATGGATGTACGCAGAAGAAAATTGTTCATCCTGGAAGTATATTGGGTAGGCCTATGTAAAAAATATATATTTGTGGACATTTCACACAGCGCCATCTAGCCCCAAACTAAGCAAAGCTTGTACTATGGGCACCAGATGGCTGATACAATACTTATATACTCTTTTTTTTTGTAAATACATAGTTATAATACATAATACTACAACACGCAGACCCGGAAGAAATATTTGCAGAACATACAAACATTTCTCCCGTAGCGGGAATCGAACTCGCGCCTCTTGCGTCTCAGCCGAGCACTCGCCCGCCACGCCACCGAGGTCGTCAAGTAGTTGACTTCTGGTCAGAGGTGGTAAGTAATATTTTGTAGATGTTACAGGCCATGACTACTGTGTAGGTAGGTGTTATCGCTCGCAGTTCACCCATCAATCATTAAAGCCACAGGTAAAAGCAACAGGATATATCGGACACCTCCATTACATCATTTGAACAATGCTACAAGTTACAATAATAACTTTAAACTTTCTCCTGTCATGTATCAGGCCTTATCACTAGTGAACTCTACTACTAACTATGTACTTATCTGTGTCATGTATATGGAGTCAAAAAACGAAAATGAATGGAAGTGCTAAACAAGAAATAGACTTACGTACCTACGTCTATAATCCCCTTTTATGAGTAGTGGACATAAGAAGGGCATGTCAAAAATATTTAGCGAAATTAAATCGCAATACAAAACTGAGTGTGGCTATGTTTCTAAGCTTGTGTTACTGGATGTGTTGTAGAACTCTGTTAGTTAATAAAATGTGTTTATTCAAAAATAAAATGTAATATTAACATTTTTTCTTTGGTACCTCAAAGTGGAAACACGATAGGAGAAAATAAAACACGATTTAAAAAATCTTTAAACCTCCATGTTTCGCATATTTTTTTTCTAGATCACGGGGACCTTATTATTGTTAGGTAAGTTCGTATGAGCTAGTGGCCAGCTCTTGTGACGGAGTTTTTAGGCCGCCTAAAAGCCTCCGTCATGGCTTAACGACTTAAAAGCCGGGACCGACAATTTAACGTGCCCTCCGAAGCACGGAAGTGCTTATAACGGAAGTTTATATTGTTAGGTAGGTAATAATAACTATAAAAATAAAAAAAATATTCTTTAGTTGTTTTTTTTTCTGTCAAAAATATTTAACTTCCGTAAACTTTTCAAGTGAGTTCTACGGAAAAGTTTAATACAAAGGAGTTTGCTATCGTCACATTACCAATTCCAACAGTTTACCAGCTCCTAGTATTGTATAGCATTACGCTATGGCGTCTGGGCATCTTACCCCACGGTTCAGTGGGCCGTCTGTCAGACCCCGTGGAATGACCAGAGCCTTTACTGAGAATTACATATGCTTTTATAACTAAAACGGACTTTGTGGATTATGGTTTGACTGTTTTTTTTTTTCTTTGGACACAGACAATTTTCTTTATTGTGGGAAATCGATGAAGGTTCCTGTGTTCGTAGCCAATGATTTTTATTCCTACTCAAATAAATAATACTTATAAGGTTAGATGATATTTTCTTCTGAAAAAAAAAAACGCCAAGGACATAATCAAAACTAAACAATGGCCATATTTCATTATGTTAAAACTTCCTATAAATAAGCAGGCGATAGTTCCATGACCATATTGCTTAGTCTTTTGTAAGTATACTTTCATTTCTACTCATCGAGCATTTAACTGAACTTAGTTAAATGCTCGATGTTTCTACTTTTTGTAGCCACAAGGCCGCCATTTTTTTTCTTCAGCTTTGTTTGAAATGTTGCTTGATCCCAAACGATAGGTTTTTGAAACTTTTTCAGAAGATTTATGTTTTTCGTTCTGCTAATCCATTCTACCGCATGTTGGGTGACTCACTAAGGAAATGCATCTAATGCGGTTCCTTGCCACTTAATGCATGACGTAAGCAGCTGAAAATAACGCCTTAACCTTTTTAGCATGCGCCTACTTATTTGCATTACTATTCATAAAATGAGTTTATTATGCAAATGTAAAAGGTTTGTACTTATTAAAACGCGAACTCCAGTAGAAAAATAATAGAAATACCGTCTTCTAAGTTCTTAATGACACTTCTAAATAGGTTATGAGTTTTTATACAGAGTAGGTATGTAGGTACCTAGGTAGGTACACTGCCTACTGTGATTATATTCTACACATAAAATAAAAACTAAGGAATTGCTGCCAGTAAGCAAACTTGGAAAAGCTCTTACTCATAACGAAGACGTTAGAGAGCTTACATTTTTTATCTCGCTAGGAAATTACTTTTTTGAAATACATTTCGAAATATTACGAGTTTTGAGTTTCAGTATATTTACATATTTACCTACTACACTGATTATTTCTTCAAGAAAACTATTACTCATACTCAAAGCGGATAGAGATATATTTATCTTGATGTCCAAGTTTACACTTATACAATTAACCAATCTACATTACTGTTTCGACCTTGTTCTATATTGGGAGGGATCAATGCCCCCTATCTATATGAAGACATTCTCTAGCTAAGGATTAGTTTTAGCTTAGATACCTATAAATATTGTGTAAGCAAAAACAGATTTACAAATTTGCTCTCTTTCTTTGGTAAAGAGCCGACAACATAATTTATTGCCAACATGGACTTTATTACCTAGGAATATAATAGGAGTACATAGTTTTATTCGGTTCACTTAAATTATAAATCCGAAATTTTGTAAGGATATTTTTTTTTTAAGATTTGCGTCTCAATCAAGGCTTGGTATGATTACCATACTAATCATACTTATATTTTAAAGAAGAAAGATTTTTTGTTTGTTTGTAACGAATAGGCTCCGAAACTATTGGACCGATTTCAAAAATTCTTTCACCAATAGAAAGCTACATTATCAGGGACCAGTATAGGCTATAATATATTTTCAAAAAAATTAGGGATCCGTAAGAAAATTGCAATATTGTAACCCAAGGTAGAAAACCCAAAATACTGCGAAAACTATTGATTATAGAACAAAATAATGTACTACACGAGTACGAAGTCGCGGGCAATAGCTAGTACTTACATAAAATATAATAAAGGCTACATTTTATGCGAGCGGAAGCTGGTTGTAGTTTATTATAAACTTGCCAATCGACTGCAAAACATTTTTAGAATTTGCTATTAGAACAAAAAAAATAATGCTACCTTTCAAGATTCGTTTAATGAACCTTTATGCTTCAATACTTACAAAGTAATAAACCATAACAACTTCAATCAATTGTTTTCGTAGCCGATTTATACAAAGAGCAATTATGCCTTTTACAAGAACTCTTGAAGAGCTTCCGTAGGTGCTGGATTATGGTGTCGTAACTTTTCTACACTTGAATGGCAACACTGCTGATAAGCTGTACAGAGGAGTCACTTTGAAACACTTTTAATATGAATACTGAACTGAAAGTGCCTTTGACTGTTTAGACAAAGTACAAATCAAAGTAACAAATAGGAAAAACTAGCTTTCGCCCGCGGTTTTACTAGCGTGGTATCCGAACGAAAAGTAGCTTAATATAATATGTTATTCCAGCACACATACTATGTACATTTCAAGTTTCAATCAAATCCGTTCCGATTGAGGGACAAACATACATCGTCACAAACTTTCGCAAATATAATATTCGCAATATTAGTAGGATAGGATTAGATAGTAGCTACCTAGGTAGGGGTACCTTAGAGTGAAAAGTACACAAGTAAATGACACTGAATCTGTTTCTATGTAGGTACTGGTAAGTTATTTTACTATGTAATGGTCCATCTGTTTATGAACATGATCTATGAATCGGCGATGCAAGCTCATATGTGCGTGGGCATGGCTGCAGTCAACTGCAACTGTATGTATGGCTTGTATGAGTTGTATGACATTCGTGTCAGCTGGGGGCGGCATTGTTCCGCTAATGTCATTGACACCCATTGTAACTAGGCTAGGGAAATATAAATAAAGCGTAGGTATTACAAAAATAAAGGAAATGTAACAATATGGGTTTAGTTAGTACTAGGTACTTCATTTGTCACTGATTAACCCGTATATTCAAACGCATCTCAGAGATGAGCACGTCTCAAGTGACGAGTTTTTGACAGATTTTCATCAAAAACTGTCAAAAAACCGTGACTTGAGACGTGCTCAACTCTGAGTCACGTTTGAGTATTCGGGGGTCAGTGTGGAGATTTAAGTTCATTGAACTCTTTTTTTAACCCCCGATGAAAAAGAGGGGTGTTATAAGAAGTGTGTATGTGTGTCTGTCTGTGACATCGTAGCTCGCAAATGAATGGACCGATTATGATGCGGATTTTTCTGTTTGAAAGATAATGTGATCGAGATGGTTCTTAGCTATCCTACTTCCTACTATATTATAAATGTGAAAGTTTGTGAGTTTGGATGTTTGTGCCTCAATCACGCCTAAACGGCTGAACGGATTTGAATAAAACTTGGAATATACATAGTATATGTGCTGGATTAACATATAGGCTATTTTTTGTTCGGGTACCACGCGAGTGAAGCCACGGGCAGCAGCTAGTAGTTTATGAAGATTTCCTACTTAACAAGAGGATCTTGTCAACTTTCACAAGTCCGATTGATTTGTGGTGTTCTGTTCGGGGCTATTTATATTAATTTGGTAGCTTATTTTTCTAACTTTTCATTCTATCCGGGTGAATGTAGCCAACTACATTTATATGTTGTATTGTAAGTTTAATTCAAATCTGTTACGTTTCGTGAACGTCAATGTGTTACATTGATGTTAAATAGCATTCTCACAAACTTTCGAGTTTATAATATAAGTGGGATTTAGCAGGAAGTTTAAACTGAGATTGGTGGTCTAGTGGTAGCGGCCACGCCTTACGATCTTAAGGTCTTGGGTTCATATTAATTCGTGCACCAATGGAGTTTTCAGTCCGAAAAAATTATGTGCGCCAGTACTCTTTGATTGAAAACCTTACCTCTTTTTTTTAAACATTTTACACCAGGTTTCCCACCTATCTGCTACTCTTCCACATCCCAATCTTCGTCCCTTCTTACTCCATTGTCCCGTGTCCAATATTATATATTGCCTTTCTGTTTTTCCCGAGAAATTAGTATTTTTTTTTATCGCATGAAAGCAGTTATTTATTTATTTATATTTAATAGTAGGTACACTTGATATATATATATATATATATTTATTTCTCCTTCTGTGGTTGTATTCTCTCGCTCGTGTAGTCACCACTCCAAGGCCCAGTCTGAAAACCAGCGTTGCTCTGCGCTTAACGGCGCGGAGTAATATAAAGCTGAGACTGGTCCTTTTTGACTCACCACAGCAGCACAGACCTTGCACCCGCCTAAATTTTAAACTTTGTGTTTGTTTTCTTTCTTTTAGTAATTTGTAGGTATTGTTAGTTATTAGTTTTTTTCATTTTATGTCTTTTTTTGTTTTCTATTCCTCTTATGTGTCTGTGTAATGTTGTTGTATTAGTCAAATAAAGCTCTTATCTATCTATCTATCTATCTATCTACTCTCAAACGATGAAGGAAAATATCGTTTGAAAACCGGTATGCCGTAGAACCTAAAAAGTTCGGAAACATGTGTCAAGTGCACGAAAGGAGCCTTTGAAGCCCACCTTAAATTTTTGCACCACACTGGTTTTTACACGACTAGTAGTAGTAGCAGGAAGTGTATAAAATCATAGCTTGAAGGGAAACCGGTAGATATTTCTCAATAAAAACAGAATTTCCATCATCTTGCATTTATAGCGGCCATCTTGGGTCATTTGCTCCTACGCTCCTTAACTAACGCGTATTTAATGTATGTGGATGTGATGACACATTCTCGGCTATGGATAGTGATAGGAAATAGGATTGAGAAAGTTTAATATTCCTGGACACTCCTCATTCCACTTCTGACACTAAATTATGTGCGGGGTGGATATAGAATCGGGAGGATGAATAAACAATTCATATTGTTTCAACATTTTGTAACAAAGGACGTCTCATTCACATTGGGTCTTTAAAACAATTCCCAGTTGTCAATGATAGGGACATAGAAGGTGGTGAAGATTAGGAATGACCCCATTACTCATTGACCTCTGTCTTACCTAACCTAACCTGACAATGATGGAGGTGGAAGAAGAGTCCATGGAGAGTATGTCAGACTACTCTCACAATGAGACCATGAAAGACACGATTCAATTCCGCAATGAAATTTCTCAATGAGGAGTCGACTAATTGAAACGTCCATAACTTGTAATCCAATCTTCCAAGGTTCGTTTCACAGATCGCAGTTATTAATATTCAGGCGTAGTTTAATGTGCTGGTGAGGTATTCCAGAGATGAACTCATAACGTAATGAATAACAGATCACGTTTTGCTGTTAATCAGAGTTTGTGATCTTACTTACATTATAAATAAATATTTAAATATTATATTATAAATGCGAAAGTTTGTGAGTTTGGATGTTTGGATGTTTAGATGTTTGGATGTTTGGATGTTTGTGCCTCAATCACGCCTAGACGGCTGAACGAATTTGAATGAAACTTGGAATATACATAGTACATGTACTGGATTAACATATAGGCTATTTTTTGTCCGGTTACCACGCGAGCGAAGCCGCGGGCGGTAGCTAGTATATTATAAATGCGAAAGTTTGTGAGTTTGGATGTTTGGATGTTTGTGCCTCAATCACGCCTAAACGGCTGAACGGATTTGAATGAAACTTGGAATATACATAGTACATGTACTGGATTAACATATAGGCTATTTTTTGTCCGGGTACCATGCGAGCGAAGCCGCGGGCGGCAGCTAGTGAATTCATATTTTGTCTGTAGCATGAGTTGTCCCAGACTACTCGCTTTCAATTGTAGTAAAAAATATGTTTGAAACTTTTTTTAATATGGAGGAAAAAGCGAAGAAAAAGAGGAGGAAAAGAAGGGGGGAATAAAACTAGTCTAGCGACCTCCAAAGTTGCAAGTGGCCTCAAGTGTGAACAGATACTAGAAAAAAAGTAGCTTAGTTGCTATTAGAGATCGCATCATTGTATAATCTTGTATACTCAATACAAGTTTCTTCCCAATCCATTCAGCCGTTTGAGCCTGATTGAAACAAACGTACCGACATACGTGTATCCAAACTTTCGCCTTTAACATACATACATACATATTATCACCGTATTCCTAATGGGGTGGGCAGAGCCACAAGTACTTAAACATAAGAAAACTTGCAGCCACTTCTGATTTAGTCCTAAGATGGATATGGTGAACCATGGTGACAGATGATCAGCCCATCGCCTATAATAAGTGGTCCATCATGTTGGAGAGGATACTATCCCTTAGTCGACTTTTACGACATGCTCGGGGAGAGAAGCAGCTGAACCCATTCTATGCTTTAAATAAATAGGTACTTATTAGAAGAATGGAACATCCCTGTTCAAGATATAGATCCTGTTCGTCTCAGTGGACCCATTATGCAAAGTAGCAGTTTCATTTAGTCTGCAGCCTAGATCGGGCCGTATTCCTGACAAGTATAGGGTTAAATGTAGCTTATGAGCGCTCAGTCATTGGTGCGAAGCGATCCATTGGGTAGTTAACTGGTTAATGGTTCACTTGCAATTATTTTACTGGAACTAGAGCAGGCAACTATTCGTGAACGAAGGAGACTAAGTTTTAGATCATACTGGTTTTTTTCTTAAGCGGCTGTCTTTCTGTGCGTCGATACCTCACTACAGAGGATCGTGTCCTCTCGTCTTGATTTTCTCGCGTATCCAGGTGTTCTATTTAGTACATGGTGGCGATATGGTTGGTTTTATGAAGTTAAGTGTCTGTCTAGTGTGGTGCGTATTTGGTCTGGCTTCTTAAGAGACTGTAGGTCGATTTTAAAGCCATGATGCTAGAAAATTCCAGCTAATATGCAAGTAGTAAGTGGCGGAAACGTGGCGTTCCAAAGGAGTACGAAGTGCTCGTGTTGAAAAGTGGTCGCCTCGTCCACGCCACGTCTTTGCCACTTGTGTGTAATCCACGCCTTATACAGTTATTTTTAATTATTACGTATTACCTACAAATTATTATTATAATATAATTCAAATGTCTAGTTATAAACAAAAGTTTAAACTGCCTGAAACCAATATTTCGTAGTAGGCAGGCTAGTCAAGGCATCATGTCAAAATAGACTTCCTGTTCGAGCATTTCACGTCCTTCGATTGCTAATGTCGTTCTGGCTAGTTGGCTTCTGAACATGCCCTATACAAACGAGGAAATGCTAAATCTAAGCCTGTTTACACACTACTTTAAATTATTATCCCAACCAGTGCAAATGTATCTAGAACTAACAAGATGAAGTGGCGGTCAGTGTGGTCATCGTATCGTGACCGCTAGCGACTTTTATACTGACACATATACGCTGTTTAGTTCACACTGGTTCTTTTACCAAGGCCCTTTTTAAGGTCTCCTTAACCGGGTCAAAATCCAAAAGAAGGCGCAGCCGGATAAACAAACGAGTAACCAACAGGGTATTAGAACATATCTGTTATACTTCTCTACTATAGATGATAAAAGGCCTTCATAGTACAAGCTTTGCTTAGTTTAGGGCTAGATGGCGCTGTGTGAAATGTGCACAAATAATTTTTATTTATCTACATAGTATATTGGTACCGGCATTTCAAATGTCGAGATTCAGATATACACCGTGTGGTCTCAGTCTTATTATGATTAGTGCAAATAGCGGCTCCCTGATGCTGGCTACTTTCGTAGCATATTGACAATGCGCAGACTCAGTAAATAACAGCGCGAACGGCAGCTCATTGCTGATTTATTATTCATTTCGAATGTTAACAGTTAACTGGCGCAGTACTTGTTAGATAGGTACCTAATGCATTCACTGCTTTATAGATTCCTGAGAACTTTCAGTCCGGAGGCATTTTGACAGTATCATTGTGGTTAAAGGATGAAAGTGCGCTTCAAGAGGGTCTTTATGTGCACTTGACTACTATACGAGGTTTTCCTTGGTCGAGTACTGGTATAGCGCACATAAATTTTTCGCACAGAAAAATCCATTGATACACGACCGGATTTGAACCCACGACTTTAGATCGGAAGGCGGGGTCACTACCAACTAGACCATCAGTGCTTTCAAGTTTGTTCTAAAACATACTGAATAAAGCAAAGAAAGAAAAACTAAAAGGTACAGAAGGCATATTCATGTCAGTCACGTCCATCATAAAAAACCTTTTCAAACGTCAATAAAAATTGTAGGTTGGTGTCGTATTAGGAAAGTAACAGTGATCCGTAGAAGGAACATGAAATGCAGATTGTTGAGATAGCTAAAGAGGAAGTTGGGCAAAGGTAGGGTAGCCTTGTAATCCGGCTTTTGACTGTTATGCCCGGCCAACTTAATGGTTTTTTTTCTGTTTGTTGTTATTCATCATTATCTTTATCAATCTGTCTTTGCCAACTGCCATCCAACACGGTCCTTTGTTAGCTTATTCTAATGATGGTCCACGATTTCGTTTACTGTTCAATTAGAAGCTGTAGATGTATCTATGAATGAAGTATCGACGTTTTTTTTTTCAGTTATTTTATGTAAAAAAATTGCCTCAGGTCTTTTAGGTTTTATCATCTCGTTTTGATAAGAATCTTTTTAAGTTTTTTTTTATTATTTTACTCGATCCCGCATTTATTTTTCACTTTAGGTATACATTATGTTGGCCGGATGTTCGTTTGTTCCTTTTACCCCTAGGATCGGGGTATATAATCAAATGTTCGCTTTCGACCAGCCCACGCAAATCGCTGACTCTTATTAGCCCTACAGGTCCTAGGTCCACTTTCACTGACTCTTTAAGACCAATTGGTATTGCAGAATGATTATTAAATACCTGGCCATTTATAGATTTGTTTATACATAGTTGTTTAATTTGTAGGACAAGATAGTTATTCAATAGCTGAGGTAATTAGGTAAATGGACAATCTTTGGGGCGGTTTGTGCCCAGCCTTGGAGTTTCCGGGCTTATTTGCTGTTGATGATGAGCAAGCTACGAACGATGAATATGAAATCTGATGCTGGGGAGCATATTGTTTGCAAGGTGATCAATGTTAAATAAAGTAGTAGGTACGTATCTAGAAGTACAGAACTGGTATAAGATTGATAATATTATTCAAAATACATGCCCTTATTCACTTGTCTGTTAACTATTAAAACAGTTGATTAGCTAATGTTTGTGCGTAGGAGCTATCCGAAGTATGATCATCAATTGTTTAGTCTCCTCTTTTCAATTTCACAATCGAATATAAAAATCAAGGGCAATGTGTGTCAAGGGCGACCTTTTATTGAATTGTGGGTGGCGTGAAATTAATCATTTGTCAGTACTGTTAGACTGATACTCAAACAAGGATTTTACATTGGAAAATATATTAATTTCACATTTACGAATCAAGATTCGCTCTATTTTGATAGTCCACCACAGAGTATCATAGAGTTTGTATCTCGCCCCTATATTGTCACTGTTTTTTTTATATTTATAGAGAGGCGTGTTACGCATATTTATTCGTGTGAGTTCATTGGTAAATCCGTCTATCAGATCCCGTAACAATCATGTTTATAGTTTCTTCTTGCCCTTATCCTCTATGTGGGGTCAGGGGATTAAGTTTGTATGAAAAATATCAAGTTTCACTAGTCCCTTACAGGATAGCTCTACGAGTTACCAGTAACATTTCATCGCAGATGGAATGTTGCTGGTGTTAGAAGCCGGCGTCGTGTTCAACGAAGCGAAGTTTATTGGAGCTAAGCAAAAAACATAGCTCTCTTTCGGTGGTCCTATAAAAAGATTATCATTTCTATTCGTGCTCTAGCAATAAAGATGCTATGAACTTGATGGGTATTATGCAAACCACACGCTAGTTTGAAACTATATGTACAATGTAAACGATTGAATGCCTGGTTATAATAATAATTAACAAAGAAAAAAAAACATGTATGGCGCTGGCGTTCGATAACAGAATATTGGAACCGGGCATAAGTCAGACGACGCCTGTTATTTACAGATGCGCGATAGTTTAATTCGGAATTTGAGACTTGCCAAAATCGTTCCCGTTCTTTCTCGTTCCGTTCCCTTTAATACTGTGGGTGTTGCCTGAGTTATTTGTATATTATATGTGGTTTACTTAAGTTAAGGGAGTAAAAAAAATATACTAGATATCTCCTAAGCTAAGTGGTACTAATTATCTTACTACTACTACTAATCGTGTCACTAATTCTTTCGAACTGTGTGCTGAAAGGATTTTAAGGTGCGCCTCGAAAGCTTATTTCGTGCGTGTACTGGTAATAGCACACATAATTTTTTCAACCAGAAAAATCCGTTTATGCACGACTGGATTTGAACCCACGACCTAGAATCGGAAGGCGGGGCCGCTACCACCAGACCACCTCACTAATTTCCTTAACTAACCCTCGAATACTCAAACGCATCTCAAAGTTGAGCACGTCTCAAATGACGATTTTTTGACAGATTTTCGTCAGAAACTGTCAAAAAACCGTGAGTTGAGACGTGCTCAACTCTGAGTCGCGTTTGAGTATTCGGGGGTAAGCTGCGTTTTACGTGGGTGTTTTACGACAGTAAGTGCTTCTATAATCTTAGATTACCATTGGATACAAAGTACCTACCTTCTCATTTGTATAAATTTATGCGTCCTAGAACTACTCCCTATAAATACCACTTTCGTTTTCTAGACCCCTTAATGTTATATGAATATTATAAGGTCTAGACTAGGCGGTGTAGTCTAGACCGTCTGAATGGAGTAATGAATAAAGAAAGCTTGTTTGGAAACTTATTTTTTCAACCTTAGGTTATATTAATACGAAATTAAATAAGACGACTGTAAAAGGGTATCGTTGGAATGGGATGTATATTAATACGAAATTAAATAAGACGACTGTAAAAGGGTATCGTTGGAATGGGATGACCTAGGCGTACATAATCTGGACCGAATTGGTGATGTATTGGAAAAAAGCCAGGTCAAGAGGTACCCTTAACTACATTTGAATCTACGGGCTTAGTTAGATTTTTTGGCGCCTTTGTTTTGACAAATCTTTTTGAAGTTGACTGTACTTACATACACTAACTTGTCAGCTTTCTAAGCTCACGATCAACCGATGTTTGGCTTTCGACAACACCCTGATAATACGATTGGTATATTCTATAGTTTAAGTTAAGAGTAATACGTATAACTTTATGACGAAATTTTCCATCGAACGTTCATTCTACATGACGACCTATAATCTTGTAACACAATAAAAATGTTAACCTTTTGTACGCCATTGCATTCTATTGTGTTTTTGTATTTACCTACCTTTATTGCGGTTAGTAAAATTTTTCTATCATTTACACATTTTAATAGAATTAATTTTAGCAAGATTTATTTAGAACACAGTTACAAAGACAAACTATAATAACATTAAAAACATTAAGGTAATCGGTATAATAATAAGAAATAAAAATGAGCTCAGTTTTCTATCTAAGTTCGCCTACAGATAGAAAACAGAGCTCAGATCACCGACCGCAGGTAAGGTCCCCAAAAGGCTGGCGACGTTACCTCGTTGGATAGCTATACTTATCCTTTGTCATTGGTCATATCTATTAGCTTCTTGAATATCTCCTTGAAAAGAAGCCACGCCTCCGGACCCCAGGGTCCTAAAGTTTCCAAATAGAGTTAACCAAATTATGTCACACTGATAAGGATTCTTGAGAACAGCATTAGTAAGCTTTGTGGCATTGGAAAATGTCAAACGTCAAATGCAATATGAAAGTGGCTATGTTTGCAATGTATGTAAACAAGGTATTGCCATGTGCTAATAATTGACATTTCAACAACAATAAATGTTAGATAATAGTATTGAAAATGTAAGAAAAGTCATTCGAAATATTTTATTTAACACTTATATTTTTTACTCTTCACTGCTTCGATATCTGGATAAAATAAAAGCACGATTGCGCAACCTGAAGTTGTCATAGATCATAGATCACGATGGACAAGATAAACATCATCTCATCTTTCTTGTGAGCAAATTTCTCATCTCACCGCTACATACCCAATAGTACACAACTGTGAATTAATAAAAAACAATGTTTATTACTAAATTAAACCTTATCTAACTAGCAATAAGGACTTGAGTTTTGAATTTGTAACTTATCTAAAGTACCATGCTGTAGGAAGCTGTCACATTCACTTAAACAAACTGTCACTTTTATGACGTGTGCTCGTCAAAATTGAAATTTATGTGCGGAACGAAAATTTGCTAATTTGCCTATGATGTCTAGGAATGTAAATAGTAAATTATTATGTAATTTTATACCTACTATTTGATTTATTATACGTTCGTGGCGTATCATACGACGATAAAATAGTCATAAGTTATGACAACGACCTATAAATTGTAGGAAAATTGCATGTAAATAATTGACAAACTGGTTAGTTATATTCATGACTTAGTGACTCGTGTCTCACGGTGTAATAATTCCATCTTATAATCTCTTTAAGCTCAACCGTAATACCCTAAGATCTCACAGAACTTACATAACTAAGACAAGTATGGTCGTGCAACACCATAATGAATTTCCATGGCGTGCCTAGTATAATTATTTCATCATTAGTTGTAAGGAAGTTATTTAAATAATTCTATTAATAGTTTTTACGCGGTACTAAATCATTTACTGGTGTGTCTAGACGTGTCATTTCTCTTTCTCGTCACGATTTGATGGTTTAATATTTTATAATTACCAAGTATGTAAGCCTTTCGCATTACAATGGAGAATTTGACTGCTTTGTCTTCATCGTATTTGTTTTGCTATATTTTAAACACATCTTACTATTATATTGTTATGTTGGTTGCCTATGCTAAAGGTTCTGGGTAATATTATTGGGAGATGACAGTTTTCTTTATTTTTTAATGCTTTTTTAGCTCAAGGCTTAAAATTATATCCTCATCGTCTGGTGAAGACACTTCACTAATGAATGTCATGCTTGTTTCTCTCACGTCACTGAACTCATCATTATCGCCTCTATTTTCGGTCATTGTTTGCCTTGGAATGTCAAGAATTTGTTTTGACTGCATTTGAAGTTGGGCCTAATCCGTTTCCTTTTCCTAATCCTTTACTACCAAAATACATTTTAGAATATATCCTTGAACATACAAAGACTGTTTCCGTTAAGTATAATCTATAAAACATGAATAGGAGGCTAGCAGATCCTCGCGTGTTTTTTGCTTAATACGATTTTTCATACAAACGTTAACTTTTCACCTCCATAGAAGTAAAATTTTCAAAATCCCTAATGCACCATGAAAGGAAGACCCTTCCTGTGTATGCTTCTAGGACTTTGTTTTAGGCTGTGTGTTGATTTTAACTCAGTTTTATAAAGTTTTAGATGATTATGTAGGTAAACAAAATTTGAACTTCCGCCAGTATTTATATTTTATTACCTAACGGATTTTGTCAATAAAAAATATCGAAAATCATTTCACTGACTCAAATTGTATCGATCATCTATTTGACTTCATAATTAAGTAGTAGTGTGTGGTAAAATATGCGTAGGTATGATACAATCCCATGCATCATGGTATTAAGTAATTTGAATGTGTTTAAAAAACGTAATAACGGTATTTAATCCCAAAACATCCAAATTACTGATGCAATGGATGCAGTCATAGAAACCATGTTATTAGATAAACCAACAGTATGTTAATAATGTTTTTACTAACAGTAGGGCGCTCGAAATAGAGAAAAGTGCTTGTAAAATAAACCACGCTGATTGATAAATTGCTTGGAAAAAAATTGATTGTTTTTTTCACTTTTCTTCCTATGGTTGAGAAAATGGCGTGCGGAACGACACGCATTGGGTTAAATGACAATGTTTTATGACAGTTGGCTAATTCTAACAACGCTAATGATTTGGTAGATACTGACAGAATTTAGTACAGTGCCTAGAGTGTTGAAAGTTTTGTGTTTTTAGGGTGATTAAAACTTATAGGGTTATTCTAAATTCGTGTAATCTTTCTAACATGATGGATCACTTATTATGGGCGATGGGCTGATCACTTGTCACCATGGTTCACCATATCCATCTTAGGACTAAATCAGAAGTGGCTGCAAGTTTTCTTATGTTTACTTGCGGCTCTGCCCAACCCATTAGGGATATAGGTGTGATAATATGTATGTAATCTTCTTTCCTGAATGCAACACGTTGAGTTTTGATTTTTAGGGTGCCGGTCCCGAAGCGTGAATTTATTTTTGATTTTATATTTTGTTGATGACCGGTTCCAATATTCTACTAACGGACTACGGATCGTCCATTACCATAGCAACGTTGTTATCTGTTGAAAGCGTCATACATGTTTTTACTTGTCAATATTGAAACTGGGCATGAAAGATTGAAAGAAGCCTTTGAAAATTGTATTTTTCATTTTGAATATTACGTGACACTGTTAGTTTTAGACACGGAAGCAACAGGTAATTGGCGATGACAAACAGAGGAAACGTCGTCTTTAAAATCTTTTCCAATGATTGATTAAGTTTCAAAGTTATTTTAGTTAATGCATTTCGCCGGCATCCATCTTTCACGGGCCAGTGGCGTTTTATTTTAATAAATTGTAGAAAGCTTTATTTCTGTCAGTTAATAAAAGCTCAGAACTACACAGTTGATTTAATGTGCCATTACAGATTGGGCGTTTTTTCCGCACTAAACCGTGTACCTAAGTGCTCGTGGCGTAGCTTGCTTAGACGTTCTTGATTGATCGGTGAAGTTAAGCAACGTTGTGCGCGGTCACAATTCGGATAGATGACTGCAAGTGGCATTACGAGCTGAGCGCTTCCGTGCTTCGGAGGGCACGTTAAATTGTCGGTCCCGGCTTTTGAGTCGTTAAGCCATGACGGAGGCCTCCACTAGCTCATACGAACTTACTTACTTTTTGAGTTCTCGTATAATTTGATCATCCAGCCAGGTTCCAAGAGCGCTGGTTGCATTTCCTCGTTGTGTTGCCAAATAAATTCTTTGCGATTGATTTTACCCAAAATAGCGCCTGTTTTTTTGTTAGACACGTTCCTGCCATCAAACATTTTTGTTTTTGAATATTTAATTTTGAACCTTCTTCATTTTATTTCCTTTTCGTCGAAAAATCCTACTATTATATAAATATGAAAGTTGTGAGGATGTTTGTATGTTTGTGCCTCAATCACGCCGTAACGGCTGAACGGATTTGAATGAAACTTGGAATATACATAGTATGTGTGCCGGAATAAGATATAGGTTACTTTTTATCCGGGTACCACGCGAGCGAAGCCGCGGGCGGCAGCTAGTATAATATCTAAAATCGTGTAGTTGAGAAATAACTAAAGCGTTCGATATTCTCCAGAATATCGAATAAATTTTATGCAATATGATATAATATTTACGAGCGATGTTATTTTTGGAAATATGCATCCTGTCAGTAAAGCTTTTAAGCTGTACGTTTGATAGCTTGTGAATTCAGTTTATTGCGTCATAGCTATTAAATGCCTTTTATAACTGCTACGTTTATTTTATGTTTTCATTTCACCTAATAAATACAAGTGTGGAAACACATGTCTTAGAATCTAAGAAGTTTGAAAACATGTGTCAAGTGCACGAAAGGAACCGCATGAGGCGCACAATCTTTTCACGACACTGGTTCGAACTGGTGACAGAGTAGTAATGTTGTGTGTGTGTGTGTGTGTGAGTGTGTGAACTCAATGAGTTTGGCGGCTGTATGTTACCTATTTTCTACGCAGGTGGGTTTTTTTTAAATAAATGCATGGTAAACTTGTTTTTACTCAACTGAGAATTAGGGTAATGTATTTGGGGTATGTATGTATGTGGGTAATTATGTGCAAAACGCAGTCGGGTTTTTTCTTTTGAATAAGTTGTTCTAACTTTTGTTGAAAACGAAGTCACCAGCCGGTTCTTCGCGCACGAAAATGTCTTCTGTTTTGTATCTTCCGCATTCTTCCAATTGGTTCTATTTCTGGTTCCCTTTACAGTTACCGTATTCTTTATGGCTTCCTGTGAAAATTCGGACACCTTTTATATGTACGCTTTAACCTGCTTCTTTACATGGAACTCAAATTGCTATATTTACTGCTACACAACTTATCACTCGCGTTTCCTTTTGATGCTAGTGGTAACATGTGCACATCTTGTTATCCGTCTATGGAATACCATCACATATACAAAAACCAAGTAATTTAATGAGCGAAGTGACAAACGAGATAAAAATATAGTTCATTCATATTTTTAGTACAGATTAGGGCACGATGGCGCTCATTTTGGGAGGCTTATGTCTGAAAAGCTTGATATAAAAGTTCGTATCATTCCATTCTCGGGTCATTCCAATTTTGAATTCTTTTTTTTCTCGTTCTAAGCAGTGTCGTGCCAGTATTCACTGATTTCACTCTATTATTTAGACAGATGAGTACAATTCTATTTTTAAATTCCGTATTTTATTTTTTTCTACTTAAAAGCAGCCGTGTGGTGCATTCAGCGATTCTACTCGATTGTAAAATACTTTGATTAGACAGATGGGATTCTTATGGCACCTGGAAGCTATAGGATTATGCTTTATTTCTACAGACTATAATATTTTATGAGTTTTTTGAAATAAGTTTCTGTTATCATGATTTGAAGGGTTGGTTATGATTGGGGAAGGATTTATGATACAAATGTTGAGTAGCTAGGATGATAGATTTATAAAATAATGTTGTTTTTTAAAAAAACATTCTAGAATGAGACTCAAACATAAGTATTTGTGTAAGCATTTTGGTATTTCATTTAAATATGTACTCACAATGTATTTTACATTTTGTTAGGGATCGATTTAAGAAGTTTTACTTTAATACAAGTAAAACTTTTTCATCAAAGCTATCCAAATATGACCGGATTTATGAGGTCAGGTAGCCATTTTTATTTGATATCTCTTAGTTCCAAATCAGTTTAGGATTTGTTTTTTCGAGTATCGTTACCTACTTAATTTCTATGTCAATGATCTTATTTTGTAATGTGATTGAATTTGGTCGAGTTAGAACAATTTTTTGGCTTATGATTTCACAGTTTATGGGCGATGTCTGCGATTATGATATACATTGTTTGACACACAGTTTTTCCCTTAGCCACATTTTGCTACCCACAAAAAGATAACTACTGAGCTGCCAAACTTCCGTATTATGTAGAAATTAGTTGTTATAGGGAGTTTTATTGCTTTTAAAGACGACACGACCGTAAAAGCTCCCAACAAGAATGCATAAAACAGTTTGAAACTTTGTAGTGTTCCCAAAATAAATATTGGTGTTAATTTTCATCATAAAAAACTATTTTGCATAATCAGCCTTATGTTGCATTAGCGTTCTATCCGCTCACCAAAGGTTATTTGTTTTTTATAGCAGCTGACTAGTTTAACACCCGTGACTTTGTCCGAGTTAAGTTTCTTTCTTTTATTGAAACTTTATTATTCCGCTGCGTTCTAAACGAGTTAATAAATCTATTATCCTAGCTACTCAACATTTGTATCATAAATCCTTCCCCAACCATAACCAACCCTTCAAATCATGATTACAGAAACTTATTTCAGAAAGCTCATAAAATATTATAGTCTGTGGAAGTAAAGCGTAATCCTATAGCTTCCAGGTGGCATAAGAATCTCATCTGTCTAATCAAAGTATTTTGGAATCGAGTAGAATCGCTGAACACCAGTACATTATTATACCACACTGCTGGTTTGAATTAGAAAAAAATCAAATACGGAATTTATGGTTCTATGACTTATGGTTTAAGCTGTGCGTTGATTGTCAGTTAGTCCGATCAGGCTGGATGTTTGTTTCAAACACGCTAAAACTGAATCCTATTTTGGTGGAACTTATAATCTACATAGTTCTTGACATGGACAATAATATACTTTGTATTATGACACCCAAGAGAACAAACTAGCGGATGCTAGATGGTACTAAATTATCTCAATCGTTTTTTTCTACTGACTGTTCGTCACAAAATCCATTTTAGGGCCTAACATTTAACCTGTTCGACCATCGAACTAATACAGAATGACCAAGTATATTAACATATTAACAGTCCCCTTTGGAATAAGCTGGTTTCACAAAACCAATTCAAAAATAATATTCTTATTAATCGTCCGTTAACTGTTGGTGAACTCCAGCTTTAACTGGAAGTTTAAATTCAATTGGCAATTTATATCAAAGTATCGATCGAGAATGTGCGTCTTTAAATCTAAATTTACTGTCGTAAAATATTCTTTCTCTATCTCTCTTGCGGTTCCCAAAGCCTTTGATTCAACTACGGGACGTACACGAAGTAGGTTATTCAAGCACTTTTTATAGAAGGATCATGTAAGAAAATCAATGTTATAAATTCCAAAATATTTATTAGCTAATAAATATTTAAGCATAATGTTTAGACCTCGACCTCGACATCTTACAGCATGATCCAAGGATCATGCTGTGCCGACCCCACATAGAGTGGGATGAGGGCAGGAAGATGATGATGATGTTTAGACCTCGACCGTCATCAATAGCCTGAAGAACAGGATAACAATTGGGGGATAAAATGTTCTCGAAAGGCGGCGATGAACCGGGAAACGTTTTAGATGCCCAGTATAGTAGACTTTATATTAGATTCTGGAGTTTATATTAGACCTTATTCTTCTAGTAGTATATTTCCTACTAACCTACATTTCAAGTTGCAATCTATTATTTAGAATAATTTCCCCTCCTTCCGCGGTATTGTAATATACATGCCTTTATGATCGACTGGCCACAGACCATCAATCTTCTTCGATTTGAGATAATTCTCTGGTTCTCGAAAGCAGATAAGCCGCCAGTGCCAGTACTGCCCTCCTAGTGAAGAACGCAGTAACTATGTCAAACATGTTTTGATACGTGAGTCAGAACAGAATGTTGTGTTTTGTCAGGCGATTCCGAATATGTATCTAATTATTTTTTGTCAAAAATGCTAGTCACTGCGTTCTTCACTAGGAGGGCAGAGTAAGTACCTATACACCATAGACAACGAACATAGACAATCAATTGTGACGTGGGTTCAAATCCAGTCGTGTACCAAAGTATATTTCTGTGCGAAAAAATTATGTGCGCTATACTAGTACTCTCGGTGAAGGAAAACATCGTGAGGAAACCCGCGGCTTAGTCAGCTCCGCACGTATTGACCATGTCTTTCCTGTGGACAAGGCCGACTAAGCTGAGAGGTTGGAATAGGTGCTGGACAAGTCTACTCTATCTTAATTCGTCCCGGGCACTACTGTGCCCCGTTTTTGAAGGTAAAAGTTGCCTCCTGACGCTGTATAAATCATCTACTATGATGGTTAAAGGCCTTAGTTTTTTTATAAAGAGATCCTTGTCTGGTAGAGTTCTCATACTGAGCCTGCTGGCAGCATATAGAGAGTCTGCGCTGAACACGATGGCTACCGATAACGAGCATTGTTCTAACCGGATTGTGACGCCCCCGTATTCACTAAGAAGCTGCAAGTGCCATAATCTCACCAAGAATTTCAACTCATCTAGTTGTACCTCGATTGAAGAAACAAATTATGGTGGCTGGATGGTATAAGATAGATTCTAATGCGTTATCATCATAAGTCTATAGAAGCTAGACTTAAAGCTGGACAAAGGCGTATCAATATTAGGGTAGGTTGGTGGGTGATGGGAAGGTACCTATACCTACACTAGCTATGCCTATATAATTCATTTCTTTAATTAAATAGGTGTTTACCTAAGTACCTTTTTTAGTTGCTATTTCATTTTAAGTACTTAAGTATTTCTATTTGTTAAAAAACCTTTTTCGTGTTGTGTGGTTAATAAACTATATTCTATTCTATATATAGATGAACGATTTTGTGCTGCCTCCATTCAACGACCACCCACACACACATGATCTATTTATATAAGAGACTGCATGATGCGAATACAGACAGTAACTTCGCTGAATAAAGACTTACAAAATAAGATAGCCGATCAGTCAGTGCGATTATGGCGCATTGTCATTGACGTCACTTCTTCGACGACTTCTTGTAGAATACGGGGCTTGCTTATGGGCATAGAATTTATAGAGAACAATAAAGAAAACGGGTCGCTTATCGAGTTTGTATGGAAATTGTGCACCGAGTAAGAGCCGCTAAATGAAGGCATTTGCATGCAGTGATGCTAAGTTAAACATTGTGTATTCTCAGCTAAATACGAGTATACACCTAATAACAATGCATTTTTACAAAACAAATATTATTTGTATGTTCTGATGGATGGATGGATCTGCTCCCGTGATACCTACCTACCGACGTTAAACTATACTCTCAGCTTAGTCAGCTTTATGCAACAAAAGACGAGAGGAGAAAAGAAGAGACGGCAAACGAGCTACGGCTCATCCTACATACATAAAATCACGCCTGTTTTCCATAGGGGTATGCAGAGATCACGGATCGCCATTTGCTACGATCCTGACATACTTCATTCGCTACATTCCTCATTCATATCGTCGATTTAGAGTACTCTTGACCTGGCCCTTTTCCAAAACGTCGCCGATTTGGTCCAAGTACGTGTGCCGAGGTCTTCCCCTTCCAACGGTACCATTCCATTGACACTCTCCTCACACACCTGTTTCGTTAATCTTCTTACATTCATCCTCTCTCCATGACCGCTTACGGCTCATCCGGAATGGTGAAAAAATAATTATTGTTATCACCGTTGATTAACTTCCTGTTTGGTTTTGTTATCATGCTATCTTACCACCTACATAGTTTAGAGGTTAGTTACCTTATCGAGCTCAGAAACGAATTTCAAAAACTCACAGAACTCTTTAATTACGGAAATTCATGGAATTTACATACATACCTACATAATTATCACGGCTGTTTCCCACGGGGTGTGGCAAAACCACATGTAATCATAAGAAAACGTGCAGCCACTCCTGATTCAAAATCCCAAGATGGATGGTGAACCATGGTGACAGGTGATCAGCCCATTGCCCATATAGATGGTCCATCATGTTCGAGGGGATACTATAGCTTAGTCGACTTTTACGTCATGTTCGGGGAGAGAAGCAGCTATGTTTCTATTTTTCGTTACTCCCAGTCCAGGCGAGAGTTCCATCATGAAATTTAATTTATTCTATTAGTTTCTTCTCTGCTGGACTGGGAGTAAAGAAAAAACATAGAATGCGTCCAGCTGCTTCTCTCCCCGAGCTTGTCGTAAAAGTCGACTAAGGGATAGTATCTTCCAACGTGATGAGATACAATAAGCAAGTATTCCCAAGGAGGGTTGACGTCAGGCAGGCGGCTGGTCATAAAACACCTTAGCCAAAACTCTTACGTGCCGACTCCACATAGAGTGGGATGAGGGCAGGAAGATGAGTTTGTTTTGAAGCCACCGCCTCATATCCTTAGGTTAATTCTCATTTAATAACTTTCAATAGTTCCTCGTTGAACGCCTAGTTGAGCGTTGAATTTGTTCGCGTTTTTTTTTTCATAAAAAATCGTCTGTTTTTCATAAAAAAAGCTTAGTTAGGACCTTTGGCAACTTTTTTCTGATTGACAGAGCAAACAGGACATGTGTTATATATATGTATCTACCATAATATATAAGGTTCGGTCTGTATATGTATTTTCTTCTCTCTTTTGCGGTCTGTATATGTATTTTCTTCTCTCTTTTGCCCTACGCTATGTCTCTAAATTTTTCATTTCTGTATTTTTCTTTTTCGTTCCGTCCTGCAGGATTTGAATTTCGGGCATTCCTTGCTTAGTGCACTCCTACACCATAAGAGGACATCCTAGGATATAATTATGGTTTAGGCTGTGGGTTGATTGTCAGTAAGTTAATCAGTTTAGTTAGATCAATTTTATTCATCATACATTAGCTGTTGTAATCAATGGCTCAACAAGTGACAATACGAATCGTGTTTCGATTTCATCAGCCAATCTGTCACATGGTACCATCAAGATGACATACTTAACTTACCATTCATGCTCAATGCGACCTTCAATTGAGATTCAAATCCAATACCTGTCGGTTATGCCATATTATTTACTAGCTGATGCCCGTGACTTCGTTCGCATTGAATATGATTTTCAGAATTTGAACTTAATAAAAAATCAATGGAGTGCAAAAAGTGTGGTCACCCATCCAAGTACTGACCGCACCCGGTTATGCTTAATATTTGTTATCTCGGTTCCCTATATGAGTATATTTGGAAAAAAGAAGTCTACCCATGTCCTTCTCCGGAATGTGATCTATCTGCTTGCCAAATTTCATCAAAATCTGTTAAGCCGTTTAGGCGTGAAAAGGTAACAGACAGACATAGTTACTTTCGCATGTATAATATTAGTATGGATGACTATACAATACCATGCATCCTCTGGTAAACTTTGAGGAGTAAGGTGGTGTAAATTGAGGTAGAAAATATAGATAAAAATCTGAAAGTATGAATGGCTATGAATCAATCACGGCTAAAAAGATTTGTGTACCTTTTGTGGAAGGCTTTTCATTCTGGTAGTACGCGATCGCAGCCTCGCGCTTCCACCGCTAAACTAATCTAGATAAACTGCAAGAAAGTGATAGTTTCGAAACCAGGATTTTCCCTTATAGTATAGGTTACCTTATAGTGTACTTCTCTGATGGACTGGGAGTAAAGAAAATACCGAATACGTCCAACTGCTTCTCTCCCCGAGCCTTTGAATATCTAAGCCCAGAGCATATCGTTAAAGTCAACTAAGGAATAGTATCCCCTCCAACACGATGGACCGACTATATGGATGATGGGCTGATCACCTGTCACCATAGTTCACCATTGGGATTTTGAATCAGGAGTGACTGCAGGATTTCTTATAATTACTTGTGGCTCTGCCCATCAGATTAGGGATAGGAACGTCATAATATGTATGAAGTATAGGTGTATAGTTTATTTTTAAAGTTGTTTACAGGACCTGTTCTCTAAAACAGCATTTATGCCTTCATTACCTAATCCATAATATCTGAAGGTATGTCATTCAAATTACTCCATCGTAAGATTAGCATAACTGGTGATCGTTTAGCAAGCCTATGATTGAAATGAACAGCTATTGTGAAGTGACAAAACTGCTTTACAAGTAGATTACAAGATTATGCAGATAATCATCATCATGAGCCGTAAAACGCCAGAAATTCCATAAATAACTGCATAATAATGTTTAAAGGCTAAATAAAAAAACCGGCTAAGTGCCAATTCAATTCGCGAGGGGTGCCGTGTAACGTAACTTCACGATCCGTTGATACAAAATCAAATTAATTGCCTATGCAATTCAATTTATTAACTTAGTAACCATAACAATTTGTTCTACAAATACCTTTGCTAATTACAACCTTGTGCCATGTGGCGACCCATTCTAGGAAATAATTAGTTTTAACATGTGTACCATTTCATTTATGGTGGTCGGAATAACTACAGATTTTATATTTTAAAACGCTTACTAGAATTTGAAGCTTGAGTATTTTGCTCACCAAAATCGATCTCCCCGAGCATGTCGTAAAAGTCGACTAAGGGATAGTATCCTCTCCAATATGATGAGATACAATAAGCAAGTATTCCCAAGGAGGGTTGACGCCAGGCAGGCGGCCGGTCATAAAACACCTTAGCCAAAACTCTCACAGCATGATCCAAAGAACATGCTGTGCCGACCCCACATAGAGTGGGACTTCCTGCCCTAAGGCAGGAAGATGATGAAAATCGACGTCGAACTCTGTTGTTAGTCCATAAAATGATTTATTTAAAAAGATAATGAAATTGTAACATTTGTTCCTCAAAGTGAAAACACAATAAGAGAAAAAATACAACAGTGGGGTCAGAAACACCAGACCACCAAAATGCTCTTACTCGTGGGGTCGTTCGTCGGCACAATATTTGAATACGAGTCTAATTATTGTTTTTTATTGCAGGTAAGAGTCATAGAAATCTTCAGAGCAGGTAAATACGATAGCTACTAGAAATACCTATGAATAAATACATAGAAGGCGATAGTACATACGGCCATGTATTATCATGTATGGTAATGTATATTGACGGCCTCGCTGGCGTGGCGGGCGATTGCTCGGCAGAGACGCAAGAGGCGCGGGTTCGATTCCCGCTGCGGAAGAAATGTTTGCATGATCTGTAAATATTTCTTCCGGGTCTGGGTGTTGTGGTACCATGGTAGTTTCTGATACCCACGATACAGGGAATGTGTTATTTATTTATTATTATTATTTATTATATACGTATCACTCCCATCACATAATCAAAGTAGGTGCTAGTTAGCGAGTACAAGAATGTTTCCCAATCCAATTCTATGTCATTCTATAACATTTAACAAACAAATGTAGAAATAATCTACATGCAGGTACATCATACATTGCTTTTTATAAGTACCTACATGATTCCTTACACCCTATTGTGTAAGAAATAAGGTCGAAAATAGAAAATACATTTCGTTTGCGCACTTTTCCATGATTGGGTAATGTTTACCGAGATGTGTGACAACGTATTTCATTTGTTTGTTGTCGTTCAAATTTGGAACGATGAAAAATGATATGAGCACGCATGAGTACAGAATGCTTCATTGCTTAATATGACACCTATACGGAAATTCTCCTAAGGCTTGTATTTTGAATATTTTGAAGCTATTTTGAATATATTGATGTTTTTCGAGTCTTAGGTATTCCACGGGGAGCATCGATTTTATGAGCAGAAATCTGGGAATCAGTTACGAGTTTCATGTGGAGCATTAGTAAAAATACTTCATTCATTACTATCAATCACGATCGGGTTGAGTTTAGGATTCCTGTTGAGTATTTTCATACGAGCTTCATCTTCCCTCTGCGTTCTCTAGGAGGTTTTTTTTTTCAGTGCTAATAGCACAACCATAAGAGGAATATACCTACTGGTGCTAGGACCCAAGTAGGCCGCTGCAGAGCAAGCCTTGCTAAATGGGGTTATAGGGATCCAGAACAAATCGAGTGTAAGTGCGGTGCTCCCTCCCATGTCCCACCTCACCTCATGTCCTCTGTGCCCAGTCGGATGCACTCAGGATGACTTGATGAAGGCCACCGACAGTGGAATCGCTGTGGCCTCCTATTGGGCAAGCTACATTTAAAACTAGTTGGTACTAACACAATTAAAAGTTGCGATGCGAAACCATAGCTTTTAATACAAAAATACGACAGGACAGTTGAGCGCAAATGTTTATTGTGTATAATTATATTATCTAAATACCCACAAGAGTAAATACCCACCAGTACAGTACTGAATGAGGTGGTCTGCCTCTTAAATAACGTATCACATAGCCCTTTTACACATATATTTTATTCTTTTTTCCCAGCGTAATGGCCACACGGCCATAATGTCAGTTCTAATAAAAACCTAGCCTCGCAACCGGTCAGCCTTCATCTGCGGTCTCCAACCCGTCTATAGGACACCTTACATTATATCAGTACTTATTTAAAACTAGTAGAACGCACCACGACTTTGTTTCCGTTGAGTTTTTTTCATATAAACTTCATCTTCCTTGTGCGTCTTCTAAGAGTTGATTTTCGGAAATCCCTTACAAATAACCCATAAGGAATATACCCTCAATTTTTTATGCTTCTAGGACTCGTTACTGAACTGACAATCAACGCACAGCCGAAGCATGAAACTTGGAGGGTCTTTTATGGTAGAGGGGTGCACTATGAAAGATATTCAACTTCTAGAAAATGCAGCGAGAAAATGATGTTTTTATAAAAAAAACAATACTTTGACAAGTCATAGGTTCCACTAGTAGACTTATAGGCTAGTTATATGTCCAAACATCTTCGAAGACTTGTAGAATTTCGCAAAACCGGTCGATGTATAAAAACGTGGGATAGCAATGTTTGTAAAAAAATATGAAAATACAAATTGAATGCTTTGAATGAGTCGATTTTGACGGTATTTAGTCGAAACGAATCTATGATATGCTTATGTAGTTATGATTATGACTCATTTTATTTTAGTAGTTAGGCACTTTACCTACCTAATTCGAAGAGGTCGCTGAGTTGCCATTCCCAATATTTACTCTTTGGTTACACCTATCAACACCCAATTCTTAGAAAAAGAAAAGTTTTTATCTGCCTCTATCTGCCTATATTAATATACTAGATTTTACGGCGGCTTTGCTCGTGCGGTATCCGGAGACAAAGTAGCTTATGTCAATCTCCAGCCCCTAACTACACGCAGAAAAAACATGTCAATCCGTTGTTCCAATACTTCATGAAAGAAGGACAAACCCACAAACGTACAAACACACTTTTGCATTTTATAATATTGAAAATGAATTCGTCGACACAATAATAAATATCGTCATAAAAAAGAAATCGTCCCACCGTTTCGTCCTCTCTATTTATATTTATTTTGATCGCCATTACTTTTATTATTTTTAAATTAATTAAAATTGCCATCCATACATCAATGAAACAAGTTTTAACGACCAGAATAAAAATACTTATAATTACAAGTATCATCTGGCCTTACCTAAAAATAAGCATGGAATCTACATTTCATTAAAACATACCATCAAGACAACTTTTTAACCAGCTAACCTATATTGTAAACCAGAATCATCTGCAGCCCTTAAAATAACATTTATAAAGTAAACATGTCATCTGACACATGTCATAGTGACAGTTGTGTCATTCACCTGCTTAGCACCTGCTTTGATAAAATGCATGGCAATTATGAACAGATGATTGTTGTATAGTTTACCCTTTCGGGCAGATGAAGTATTCGTATTTTACCTACGAATATAAGAAAGTGAAGCTAGTATATACAAGTTTGTATATATACTAGCTGTTACATGTGACTTCGTTAGCGTAGAAATCTTAATAAAAAAAGTTGAGTGCAAAAAGTCAACATCACGCGGTGTTCCCATGCGGTCACCCATCCAAGTACTGACCGCGCCCGACGCTGCTTATCATTCGGGTTCCCCATACAAACTTTTATCCCTTACACCCTCTAAAGGATTATTTTTCTGATAAAAGGTAGCCTATGCTTTTCCCCAGGATGCAACCAAATTTTATCAAAATCCGTTAACGGTTTAGGCGTGAAAAGGTAACAGACAGACAGAGTTACTTTCGAATTTAGACAGCGGTCGAGCAGAGAGTTTTTGTAGGTGATGCTAATTAGAAGCTTGCTTTTATTTCTTTGTTCATTTATGAATCCTGTAAAATTGTTTTTCTTTAGCGTAATTGTTCATGACTGTGTTGTGCCGTAAAATGTTTTTACACGTGAAAACCTGTAATTGGCTTTTTGTTTTTGTATAAATGTATTTAATTTGTTACGGTAGCTGTTGGTTTTCCTATAAATAAATTTATTAATATGGATTAATACTTTACCGTTGATATAATCTCAGTGTGATTTTTTCCGTACCTTCCTGTTGCAAATAAATGTAGTTTCTTTATTCTTTACAATCATTAAACCGAGAAGTATGTCGGGATCGTAGCAAATGGCGATCTGTGATCTCTGCCTACCTCTACGGGAAACAGGCATGATTTTATCTATGTATGTATTAAAACACTTGGATGGAAGACGAAATAATGCTTTGTGATCTTATCTGTTGCTGATGAAGTTGTTATATCAGACAGACTTGGGACTTACAGCATTCGTTAAACAGATTACCTATTACGTGTGCTGCAATTGGTTCATGGTTCAACTAGTAACAATACAAAAGTACCATGGGAACAATGGCTCTAACAGCTGACTTGTGCCTGCCTCATTTCTATGGAAATAGAATTACATACCATCTGTGGGGTTAAAAAGGCCACTTTGTGAAATTCATCTATAGCAATTCATTTTTTCGATTTTATAGCAAATTCTTACGATTCCTGTAATTTTCGTTAAATGGTCCGAATTGTAGGTGAATTGGTTCACCATATGAGTCTTTGATTCTATTACTAAGCCACCATAACCACCAGACATAACAACAAATAATAAAAAATGAAAGGGGCCCGTACAAGAAACATTTTTTGTGGAAAACATCATTAAAAAGTACATGTACAGGTACGGAACCCTTCGTGTGCAAATTCGACTCTTACTCGACCGGGTTTTTTTAAATCGCCCTCTCACTATCTAATAGAATGGCATGGCATACTTAGACATTGATGAAATTTTGACAGATTTTGAGAGCCGATTAGTGAGTTATTTTTTTACTTAGCCTATTCTGTCCCACTGCTGGGCAAAGGCCTCCCCCAAATGCTTCCACTTGTCCCGGTATTTTGCAATCTCCCACCACTCCTCGTCGAAGCAGTCGAGATCGTGGTGCCAACGTCTTCTCGACCGGCCCCCTGTCGCTTTCCGCAGGCACCAAAGGAGTTTTACAAAACAAAAATATTTATCAAAAAATCTTGCTATTGGTTACGAAAACATTGATCCTGAATGCGGAATACCTAATTGTTATATTATTGGTGTAGGTAGAAATTCCTCTGAATAACATTTGAACAGTTTCGCCGCTTCTATTTTTACATTCTCGTCGAAAGACGGTCGCTTCTTCCAACCACGTTCCACTAAGCACTGTAATTGAGCTGACTCTTTCAATGCGGTTTCCCTCGGTCATCCAGGTTAGTTGCAGTGATAATAACATGGTGCGATGTTACGTTGGAAATAGGTACTGATTAAATGGATGGTGATCTCTTCCTTGTGAAGAAACTGCCTAGTAACCTACCTATCGTAAAGTAAGATGTATACAGTCACAGATTTTCAAAGGTTGTCAGAGCAATAATGAAAATACCGGTATGTCGTAGAACATAAATAAATTGTAAATATTATATGTGTACTAGAGAAGCTTTCACCACACTTGTTACGCTATTAACAATTCTACCACGACCCATTAATATAATATCTTTATTGTCATAGGATGAGTCATGTCACTAAAGTAAGTTCGTATGAGCTAGTGGCCAACTCTAGTTGGCCTACTAACTCTAGTGACGGGGTTTTTAGGCCGCCTAAAGGCCTCCTTCATAGCTTAACGACTTAAAAGCCGGGACCGACAATTTAACGTGCCCTCCGAAGCACGGAAGCGCTCAGCTCGTAATCCCACTTGCGGTGACCCATCCCAATTGTGACCGCGCACAATGTTGCTTTACTTTAACGATCAATCAAGAACGTCTAAGCAAGCTACACCACGAGCGCTTCATGTCACTAGTTCTTTGAAAGTGAAAGGATTTAAAGTGCGCCTCAAAGGCTCCTTTCGTGCACTTGACACATGCTTTCGAACTTTTTAGGTTCTACGACATGTCGGTTTCCTTACCATATTTTTCTTCACCGTTTTAGAGGTATAGCGCACATAAATTTTCAGAACAGAAAAATCCATTGGTGCACGACCGAATTTCAACCCACGACTTTGGAATCGGAAGGCAAGACCGCTGCCACTAGACCACCAGTGCTCTATTAGTAGTAGTAATAAGCAAATACTCAACAAAACTTAAAAATCAGGAAATGGATCATTACATAGTTTTTCAGTCTTAGCTTTTTTTACAAACTCTTCATAAAATTACTGACTGTAGGTATAAGCATTAATACTAATAATACAACTTTTCAATGTAACTCATAATTATAATAAATCTATAATGTAATAAATAACGGATATATAATCACACAACCTTGACCTGCGTAGGAGTATTATAGTAATTTTCACACGGTAGATCGTGTCAGACAGATTCATTCATTAGTTCTTGTGTAGGACGCGATTGTGAATATCTGAATTGACAAAGCTAAGAAAACAAATAACATCATAATTATAAAAGGCGTTTGGAATACTACACTGATTTAAATATTTTTGGTTTAAATATATAAATTACTTTTTCATATCCCATATTCGGAAAGTACGCTCGAAGTTACCGGAGCAGAACGATGAAAACAGTACTATTCGTCCCTGGGAAACGATTTTTCCTGCTGTCAAAAGAATTAAAAGCAATGTCCCAACTCTTTATGCAGACACTCTGTTAAATCGTGGCGTGAAAATGTAATTAAAAAATTATATTACTAAAATGTCGTGACATGGACTATACTATGACTTTGAAAATAAAAGCAGAGTGTTTACCCTAGACTAGACCACAGACACACACACCCTAATTCTAATTCTCACACACATCCTAGATGAAATACCTATTTAGACACTCAAACTAACGAAACTCGTTATTTACATTCAAAACAATTTTCGAAGGATAGTTTCTAAAAAGAAAATATGCCACTAACCAAAATACGAACATAATGATTAGACTAGGGAATAAATTAATAATGACCTAATAAATAAGTTAAGCAATAATAAATTCCCGAAATTAACCAAGCAAGTTATTATTCAAATACCTGACCTGGAGTCTACCTACCTACCATATTATACACTCTGCTGCCACGCGAATCAAAATCGCGGGCTGAAGCTAGTGAACAACAAAACCTCTCAAGATCAAGTACGTAATTCTTCGACAAATTGCATTCCCTAGGAGCGTGTCCGATACCATCTTCCATTCTCGTAAATTCACAGGTTATAATTTTAGCACAGTCCATCTGGGTTTGATCAGACAGTTCGTAGGCTCTAAATACTGCAATACGGGCCTAATCATTGCAAGATTTGTCTGCAGCTAGAGTTTTTAAAGATACAAAAACTGATACGAACGTAATCCAGCAGAAATAAATAATAAATATTTGTGGACATTTGACACAGCGCCATCTAGCCCAAAACTAAGCAAAGCTTGTACTATGGGCACCAGATGGCCGATATAATTATTTTATACTTTTGTAAATACATACATATAATACTACAACACCCAGACCAGGAAGAAATATTTGCAGAAGATACAAAAATTACTCCCGTAAATGATGCAATCGTTTGAAGAGGTAGGTAACAATATATTATAGTTCAAAGGTACCGCTACATTAAGTTCGTAATGTGTCGATCAACGGTTCCTACAAATCCAAGGTTTAATCGTTCCGATGTTATCTATCATCGATGCAAGTTTGTCGGTAATTAGCGACGTTCCCATGTCAATTGCTATCTGACTTTGGATGTATTTCTTGATCAGAAACTGTCTATCCGGTGGTCTTGATTATAGCTTTAACTATTTTATTGCTTTCTTCGTTTGATTGGCCAGTTTGTTTTGAAATCGTCATTAACATCTTGAAACTGATGAGGATTTCCTATTTCCAGTTGACCGACCATCAACATCAAAGTTTTTGTGTATGCTTTATTTTCACAGTTCTACAGTATTGAATAGAATAAAAAAATCAATTTCCTCAATGTCAACATCACCAACAGCCCCTTTGACGGAAGAAGTTCGCATCTGATTTTCCTCCGCGGTCTTCTTCTCTTAATTCTTGTATTGTTTTCGGCGATGGCATGTAGAATTTCCTGCTTCATGGCATCTTGTAGAGCACGGAGTTGTTCCACTTGGCGGCGTGCCTGCGCCTCTTGGTGGTTTGCTTGAAAAATATTTATTCTGTTACAAAAAACACACAAATGCAATTGAAGATAACAAAAACGGCAACCATTCGGCATTTGCAGGGCAGAACATGCCAAAGCGCAGGTCTTCCGTGGCCGCACTAACAATATCTTTCGAACAGCAACAGCATGCCATTCAAGTAACACATGTCAACCCATGTTGTGCGACATAGGTTGCATTTTCCAGTTCTATTTTGTTTTTGCGATGTACTATAGATTAAATTCTTGCTATCCTCCAGTTTTCCGTTTAACATGAAATCTCTCTGGACCAGTTTTGAACAATAAACAAGATAATCTTTTACTCCGGATGTTCTGTATTACATTCTAGTTAAACAGGTTTCTTAACGAAATTGACAGCAGTAGTAACACTAAAATATATAAAAAACGCATCTATACATCAGACAGGCGTATGAGGCGAGTTTGAATAGTCCCGTTAGAAAGGGAAAACCTAGGCGTACGTACATACCTGGACCAAATCGGCGATGTTCTTCAAAAGGGCAAGGTCAAGAGTAAACCGAGGAGCATGTATGAAGTATGTAATGAGGGTGAATGAAGCGAAAAAACTATGCCAGGATCGTAGCAAACGGAGATCTGTAAAAGTATGAAAGTTTGTATGAGCTAGTGGCCAACTCTTGTGACGGAGTTTTTAGGCCGCCCAAAGGCCTCCGTCGTGGCTTAACGACTTAAAAGCCGGGACCGACATTTAACGTGTCCTCCGAAACACGGAAGCGCTCAGCTCGTAATGCCACTTGCGGTCGCACGTCCCAATTGTGACCGCGCACGTTGCTTAACTTCAACGATCAATCAAGAAGGTCTAAGCAAGCCACGCCACGAGCGCTTCAGCGATCACGGGGATCCGTGATCTCTTCGTACCCCTATGGGAAACAGGCGTGGTTTTGTGTATACATACGAGGCCACCAACCAAACCACAAGACAACTAAGTGTAGCAGCCTTTAGTACGGTGTACTTTGAAATTAATAGCATAGTAAATAAGGGTTTTACATACGATTCCCATAGTTATGCCCTGGAATCCAGTCTGTGCCTTGAGGGGTTTAAAGATCAGCGTATTCTAATTATGTTCGAGTTGTGAGTCTGACCAATGCTATGCCTCATAATATTATCTATACTGTGTGGTTTAAAACAAAAGGATTTCCGTTTTGTTTGCTCTTTGGTTCACCTTCCTACTTATATTATAAATGCGAAAGTTTGTGAGGATGTTTGAATGTTTGTGCCTTAATTACACCTAAACGGCTGAGCGGATTTAAATGAAACTTGGAATATACATAGTACATGTACTGGATTAACATTATTTGCTACTTTTTATCCGGGTACAACGCGAGCCAAGCCGCAGGCGGTAGCTAGTAGTCCCATAATTCTATCAAGTTCAAATAGATAGGGATTAAATTCATTATTCAAATATTCTCAGCATTTGCTTTTACAGCTAAATCTACCGAAATGCTTTTCTTTAGAATGTTGGTATTAAGTAAGTTGTTTGTTTAGGATTACAAATAAATATATGTTTACTATCTTTTATTTGAGAGCACATTTTGAGAATTACAAGAAGTGTGCTCTGCGTTTTGACAAGAAAGTTGCGCCTTAGGGCCGATGTCACTGTTTAAACTGAAACTGTTTTGAACACTGTTTAAACAAGTTCAATTTGAATGGTGTAATCAGACCTTAGTCTATTAAAAAAAACCTATTTATTTGTCATTTCTTTCCGATGACGACAGTTATTTCGTTTCTAGTCGAAATTATAATAATCCGTTTATTAATTGGTTGGTTATGTAATATTACTACATTTACTGTGTTGTTGCTGTCTATTACTCGTTATTGCAAATAAATTCAACATTTAAAATTCAAAACAGTTTTATTTATTTAAATCCCTAGGATCATTCAGAAACGCCTTACGTTGAATTATAACTGTTCTTAACGCGACCAAGCGTGGAATGTACTTGCAAGAAACCACGCTTGGCTATTTTTTGAGTAAAATAATACATACATACATATTATCACGGCTATATGCTTAATGGAGTGGGCAGAGCCACAAGTAAACATAAGAAAACTTGCAGCCACTTTTGATTTAGTCCTAAGATGGATATGGTGAGCCAAGGTGACGTGTGTTCAGCCTATCGCCCATACAGATGCTAAACAATGTTGGAAAGGACTTAGTCGACTTTTACGTCATGCTCGGGGAGAAAAGCAGCTGGACGCATTCTATGCTTTTTCTTTACTTCCAGTCCAACAGAGAAGTAAAATAATACCTTTTCAATAATGTTTCTGAAATGAGTTGGAGCATTCAATCCCAAGCATGTCTTCTGTGTGTCAGATAAGGCACCTTATTATTTCGCTTCTAACTTGGCACACGCAAAGCACGCATGCGTACCAAAGATGCAAATAATCTTGGAACTGGTACCAAGTCACCAAGATATGCAAATCAGGACAACATTTAAAGCTTCGATTACATCTATAAGCGACTAAGTGCTTAGCAAAGTACTTTCGTGATTTTTACATCTTTTGATGCACTTTGAGAGCACTGGTGGTGGCCCTTTCAGTTCCGATCGTGGATTTAATTCCGCTCGTACACCAATGGATTTTTATGTTCAAAAACTAGTAACACGATTAGTACTAGTCTGATGCAACTTGGTATTTCGTTGAAAATGTACAAGTCAACTATGTAAGTAATGCAACAGCTGCTTGGTTGTAAATTACTTTCCACTTCCACGAGTATCTGTCTTTTTGAATTCCTGAACTTGTGTTTCTGTTTTGAATGCTATTTTAGTTAAAACTTGGTCGCATTCGCTAAGCCGCAACCAGACAGACGTTTATAATGCCGGTGCTTTTGCCCGGTTCCAATATTCTACTATGGATAACGATTCGTTCATTGCCACAGCAGCGTTGTGTTTCTGCCAAAAAATGTGTGGCGCTTTACGACGTTGCTATGGTAACGAACGATCCGTCGTCTGTCAGTAGAATATTGGAACCGGGTATTAGTTGATTTTCAAGCTCTAAACTCTAAAATGAATTTCCTTGGACAACCTGCAGCATTAACTCAACTGAGATAAAACAAGATATCTCATTCGTAGATTAAGTCACAAATTCCTGGTGCCTATTTGGGAATGCAGTCTGTTTTATTAGTTGCGAGTATCCGCTTTAGAAACGAATGTAGGTTAGCTTTTGGTTTGAATCACTGAGATCGTCAAACGTCTTATACGGTAAGTATAAAATATTACATTCTTCTATTCTAGAAGATGGTATTCTTATCAGGTTTAGGTATCTTTAATTATCGCAGTCATCACAACACTGGATCCATAGGTATCATTTGTCGGCGTCCGTAGCGTAATCATTGCGTGCACAAATGTCATATCTCGTGAGCCTTGTCCAGGTGTCTTGTCCATGTTTGTAGCCTGCAAGTTTATTTGCAACTTGAAAAACCTTCTAAGTTGAAAGTTTGCTTTAATAAAGGCGGCTTGTCTGCTCGGCGGGTGTTTCGATTCGGTTGGGTAAAAGTTTGAAGTCCGTTCCGAGCGAGCGGTCGGCGGCGCCTCAGTCCCTCAGTTTGCTAGCGCTACCCGCGCGGCTCACTCGCGTGTGCGACTCGATTTTATTTGACGAATTTGGAACGGTTCCGACAAAGTCGGTGATACCGCCGCTTGAAGCAGAGAACATTTCGGCGACCGTCAAATATTCGCATTGCGAATCGGACGTGCTATTGCCTCACCCTGTTGCGTTTAGGCAGATTCTCGTAACTGTGAAGGAACGTGCTCTATGCTACGGAGTCAGCGGTGCCAGTGCATTCAGTGTTGAGCTTATGTGTTTTGTGAAAAGTGCTAATATCGACGAGTGGTTCGAGAACTTGGAGGCTCGTGATACGTTTCACTGAACGCGATACAAAAAGTGGTTTTGTGATCGAGTTCATGTGACTACCGGAGTATTGATGCGCTGTGCTTTCCCCCTGTCCAGCTTGATTTATGGTAAGTCATTCACCACAAGCCATTAGATTGAATAACGCCGATCGCGTAGCTATTCTAACTTCAATTACTGGTTTTAATCAAATTGCATTCACTAAAGATAAGCTCTGAAACGTGTTATGAAATCATTCTGTGCCAGTCTGCATGAGTTTAATGCTTATGAGACACGTATTCTTTGAACACAATTAATTCAATGACAACTCGTGTCATGGTAGTCCTTAAAAGGCAGCATGAGGTTATAGGCCGTTCTGATAAAACTTAACTTAAAATCAACTTATTTCGTCACTGACATTGAACATGAGAAAGAAGAAAGTGACATTAATAACATTATTAACAAACTGGCACGCATATTCATCACGACAAAAGTCGAGCTTAGATTTGAAATTAATTAAAAGAAGTGGTAGAATGAATCGGCGAAGTCGATAGTGGGTCGAGTTTATTAATTGCGAATCAGTGCGGGCAAGTGGGCTCGCCATTGTGTGCGAATCTGGAACTTGAGAAATTCCGTTCACTTTTTAAGCAATACGTGTACGATAACATTGAGAAGGATGATGATACTGAAATTGTTATTGGAAAAGATTAAATGGAGAAAGTAGAGGTAAAGTCTAGGCCATTCAAACATTCTGCATATTCAAATGCCTTATCGTAAACGTACAAATCGCCTTTTGTTCACAACTAGTACTGCTAACAGCACTGTCTCTTTATATTTATGGTCTAAAACAGTGCCCTAGAGAGTTTGACCTAGGTTTAGATTGAATTTCTAAGCTTAAGCAGTCACATCGGTAACCAATTGCGCTCCCAGCCTGACCTTACCGTCACGACAACACTGAAATATTGAGAATCGTGAGTTTCAATTGCTGATTTGATGATATATTTATAGCATAATGATAGTTTAAGAGTCATTTATTTTGTTATTCGAAGTTCTACTTAAGTTTTAATTTTTGTCCGACTTCCACATGCATTATAGTTTTACATTGGGTCATATTTCTTTGCGCTACGTTCGTCGTGTTCGTGAGATCACATTTCATTATTTCTTTTTGTTCGGAGTGTAGATTCAGTAAGTTGAATGTTGATTGCAGAGTAAGCAGTATCATCATAATGCATTATGTATTCTTCAGTTAGAGCCACGGTCACGCACGATCGCCTTTGATCCGTATCCGACTCGAGTAAATTATCGTATGCTCCAAATGTTATAGTAGTTTCAAACAATTTGATTCATAGTGTTTCTATAAATTGAAACTTGCTTGTTATAAATCATTTGTAGCTACTCGTAAATAATGAACAAGTTTCAGGGTTATTTTTCTTAAAAAAACCTCTGATAACATAGTAAAAATATTTATTTATGTCATCATAAACAAGCCTTCTTGTTAAATTATGTTGATTTATTCGAGGTCACCTCCGTAATCCTTCTTTTTGTTTTCATTATCATTATCATCATGAGCCAGTAGTCTCTCAATAAACCAGTAGACTGGTTTAAGCTAGAGACAAACATTCTTTACTATACTTCATACCTAATCTATCCTATTTCCTAGGTGGCTATGTTTATAATAGTGTTTATATTGAATTAAAACCTCGCTCCGTAGAACAGTGAAACAATTTATAATGTTACCAGCCCCGATTATATCCAGCAATCCAAATAATTCATTACAATGCGATCATTTATCACTCAGTAAGGTTGCTTGCAGTTAGCTGCCACTAAATCAAACTTATCTTCTTAGCTTCTCTGCTTTACGTCTGCTGGATAATGAATTTCAACTGTTTTCTATTGAATCCCGTTGTTTCCACTTTGTTACTGAAGCTACTTTGTTTGTAGCACATCAAATAGTAATCATCTGAGTTTCGTCTTTATCTTCTTTCATTAACATATACAGGGTGTCTGCTTGATTAGTTTTATTAACCCAATCATGTTTCTATTAATATATTTAACATTATTTGTCTGATTAGAATAATAAAAACACTAAGGAAATGCGTGCCTGTAAAAATATTCGTCTTCTAATGTTTATTTTAATCTATGACTGCCTCATCGATAGGGTCTAATGACGTTGAACATTAGGTCGATAATATAAATGATAAATTTAAAGTGTACTCAATACTTGTGCTAGATTCTAATCGTGTATTATTTAAATTAATGTTATTATATTTGCATACGAACATTAACATACTTAATATCTGAATGAAGTTGAAAATCTGAACGTGAACCTAAAGTTTATAAGCGGAAGTTAATGCTCTTTGTTTTAGTGTTCTATTAATCTTCTACTAGTTCTCGCCTTCGGTTACTCTTGCGTGGTAAACGGGTTAAAAGTAGCCTTTGTCCTTTCTTTACCTTTCGAGGTAGCGAAAGATAAGTCTTCCGCATTATACGGGGTCTTTGAACCACTAAAAACAACATTTAAAATAATAGTTGGTACGCGTTACTACCTTCGTATTCACTTGATTAATAGAAAGTCTATAGGTACTGTAATTTAATATTATGGGTCCCATAACTCTCCCCTGCAAAACCCCGATGGCTAGAGTAATTTTTATTCCCGCCGCAGGGGTCACGCCTCGCCGTGTATCCTCGCACGCCCCTAGTCTGCTCGCTTTCAACTAATTATAGGAAATCTTCGCTAGGAATGTGATAATGCATATATTTTCCATGTAGCACTTTGTTGAATGACTTCGGAAAAATATTTTTAGACTTCTTTGAGTGTTTCAAACATGTGTACCTACTTAGGTAAACTTTTAATATACCCTTTTTGTACTTTGAGTATATCAGTCAAGCACATTGAATGAAACCCCAAAAAATAACAAATTCGTTAAGGCATTATTTGACAAGGTCATCAGGCGATCTAACTTTGTAGTTAGAATTAACTTAAATTGAGACAAAGTACTCGTGATTTCCAGTTACTTAACACGACGTAATGTTAATATTCCTCCGAGCGAGACCAGAGATATTCATATTAATTGCTTCTTGTGTAATGAGGATGGAGAGAACACAAAAGATACTCTACTTCCCTCATTTATGTGTTTTTTGTACCAAATTTTTATACAATTAACTTAGTGACTTTGAAATATTAATGCGTTTCGGCTGCTTATACCTAATGTATTTTTTCTTGGATCTTTAGCTTTGTTGAAGATTGTTAAGAGGCTAATTGCCGTGTTTCCGTGAAACCTATGCGAAAATCAGAGTTTACAAAATAATTACTGTGACAGTGTATTTTTGTCACCTAATAGATTTATAATCTCTATAACTATTATCTTCGATATCCTGTGCTTGAGTCACGCACGTCCGCTAGCATCGGCGTCATCGACACGAGTGCATATGCGTGTCACGATTGGCCAAAACTAAAGTTCAACAATCGCACCCTTTTCCGGTGTCTGCTCGCCACCGCGCAACTGCAGCTTGTAGCTTGCAAATTTTGAATGTCATTCATATAATTTGAACCTAATTTTGTATTGTATTTTCGATAACCGTTATATAAGGGTTTAATTTACATCAATCTTAATCATACTTGTAAAAAAAGTAAGCTTCGCACTTGTTTGTAACTCACACATGGTTTTTAGTAGTATAACACTTCTTGTATGCATAATTTTTATTTCAAATGACTGTAGAATGCAGAATCTCAAGACTTGATTGTCGTTTTTCTCTTACAGCTAACGTATTCTCAATTAATGACTCACTGCGGTCTCAGGAATTTTACTATAGGCTGGTTGTGTAATAAACGGTGTTAACGGAATGGTTATAAATAATAATTAATATAAGTTTTCTTCTAAACAAACTACGGACTTAATGAATACAAAAGCCAAGTTATTTTTTTTAACAACAAACTGCTATTTCTTAAACATAATATTCACTCGCGGCACATTCGTTCGAAGTGTCCCAATCGCTCGCACCTGTAACAGATTGCGTCCCATGCTAAGCACTTATCGCCTATGCCGTGTTTGCTACCACAGTAATCACACGAGCGACGATAACGACGTGGAGGGTTTGGATAAGATTCCGTCGGATATATGCCACTTATTCTCTGCCGGCTGGCTTCAGACTTTTGAATAGTAGCCTGATTCATATTCTCCACTGGCAAATTACCTGCCTGCAGGTTGATTGTCACGTCTTGCTGGCTGCTGCTCTCCGCCCGGTGACACAGCGCTACCGCCGTCTCCAAATCCAGCTTAGGCTTCCCCAACAGTTTTATTTGCATGTTCAAATCTCTTATACCTCTGATGATTTGAGTCACAATTAGACTGCTCCGCAACTGACCAAACTCGCAATCTCTGCTTTTTAACTTTAGCTCTTCAAGGAATTGTTTAAAGCTGTTATCATTTTGGTAGGTTTCGAAGAACTTATGTCGTTCGAAGTTGACATTGTGTGCGGGGTCGTAGTGTAGCGCGAATGTTGATACAAGCTTCTCGTAATCGTCTTTAGTTTCTTTATCAAAGTCTATTTCGTCCAAAATCTTCCTGGCTTTGCCGATGGTATGCAGGAATAATGCACATTTCTCTCGAGACGTTGCGTTTTCCTTGCCTGTCGCTATCATGTAGTAGTCGAACGCTATCTTCCAGTCTCGCCAATTCTCTGCCATGTCACCTTTGTCGCTCATCTCTGGCGGCTGTTTCAGAGCGATGTAATTTTTTGAGGAGTGTGGAGGTTTCAAGAAGTCTCCACACGAAAATCTTGTTTTAGAACTATTTTTCATATTTTATTTTATATAAAGCAATAATAAATTAGAAACAAACACGCAGTTCAAGTAGTACGTAACAACTGACTTTGTTCGACAGAATAAACAACAGTTATGCATGAATATCTACGCTAAAATTAGCACGTATTTTAGGGAAAACTCGTCAAAAATTACGTTGTAAAATACTTATTGCTTTACCTTATTTCGTAAATCGTTTAACTCTATAATAACGTCACACATAAGAAAGGGTTATTCCCTTGTAATAACATTAATTAATAATAGGTAATGTTTCCTAATTTACTTAGTGTTATTGTGTGTGTATTTTATACTTCGGTCACCTCTTCTAGTAGATAAATTGTTCCGTCTTTCATTCTCCATAAGGACATCTACCAGTACGTGCCTTTTGTGTGGATACTAGTTAAATCGATTAGATGAACTCTGTAACGACATTGTCAATACCAGGTCAGTGTTGCGCAAGGTGTCTGTAAAAATGTCGTATAGATGCAGCATAAATAATTTAAATTTTGTAGAATTTATGTGTAGACTAATTTACATCAGATTCATAAATAATATGGATTATCAAGCCGGTAGATTTTTCTATAGGTAGTCTTAGATGTAATATTTTTTCTTTAAAATTAACTAGATTACTTTTAAAAGGCTCTATAAAACCGTGATGAGTCTTGAACATAATCTTGATTTTCGATGAGTTACACACATCTAACCTTGATATTTTATCGTTGTGTCTACAAAAATGTAAGTCTTCATGTTTTAGCTATAATAAAATGAGTTATTAAACTCATTAGTCACACACACTAGTCAGTGTTCGTACTATAACAATTATATCTAGGAGCGTGAGATTTTCGTTTTGTTGTTGTATCATTCCCTTCATTCAGGGCTTTACGGTCGTTGACCCTATGTAATCTTTCTTTACCATCAAGAGCATCTTCGTTCAATCGATGTGAATATTTGGCTATTTCATTTTAAGCATTATTGTTTTAATTCTCAATCAGTTTTCTCAACTTTATATAATTCTACTGATTCGTTTTAAGCAAATACAAAGTTTACGTCTTTAGAAAAGTGTTATATACTGAATGAATATGCTGATGAAAAGAAGAAACAAATAACCAACTTAAACCGGCCAAGTTGTACCTACTTATCACATAAAAAGGTGTAGTTTTTTTTATAATTACACTTCTATATATAACTAAGGGAAAATCTTAGAAATCTTTTACTTATCTTTCTGACTCTTATTTAATGCATTTTACGTTCGTTGGAACGCACGTTGCATTCTTTTGTTTTCGTTTTGGCAGATGCTATTAACGGTAAACAGCGTATTATGCGTATCAAAAAATGGCAGGATACCACGATAAAGAAATGTGCTTAAACGAAACGTTTGCTTTGATAATTACGTTCAGAATAGCTCCATTGTCCCATTGTAGGTTTTATTTTTGCGTATTTTTTTCGAATACTACCGCGACTATCTATTTAGTGAATAAATTCGAGTCGGTATCGAACACAGATGTCGAAGCATACAAAGATGAAAGTGAACTCACGGCTTAAATTGACCCCCTAGGGTTTATATATTGATTTAATCGCATAGATTAATCAGAAGGTAGAACAATTTAATTTAATGACGGAGTTGTTCTCTTAATGAATGAAAGTGGTAATGATGGAAAGTTATTATAATGTTGTGACAGCCTTAGATGTTACAGTCATTATCAGTATCAAGGTTGGCTTTGGCTTTCCCTCCATTTTCATGTTGAATGGATTTGTGGATCGAGAACGAAACGAAGGGCTACTTGTTAAAGTCTGTCTAAAATAAAAGTGAACTGCAAATTATGAAAGAAACTCACTTTCATAATTTGCATAGACTAGGTTTATAGCAAAGAACTCGTCCCAGCGTAGAAGGTGGTATTTCTCCTCTATTATTATCATCTACAATTAGTTCCATCGCATGCAGGTGTATCTTATCCATCTGAATTTACAATCTCAACTTAGCCTTTTCAAAGAGCAGCGACTGCTATTTTACGTTCGCAATATAAAGTACTAGCTGCCGCCCACGGCTTCGCTCGCGTGATACCCGGATAAAAAATTGCCTAAATGTTAATCCAGTACATGTACTATGTATATTCCAAGTTTCATTCAAATCTGTTCAGCCGTTACGGCGTGATTGCGGCACACAAACATCGTCACATCCTCACAAACTTTCGCATTTATAATATTAGTAGGATACACCCGATTTTCAATCGAAAGATTCTCCATGAGATATTTTTAAGGATCACAGGTTAACTTTTGTTTGTAACTGTTAAAATGATTCAAGTTTGATTCAGGGCAGCCATTTCAAATCGTAAATGTTATTATCGTAAGTAGTAAATCGTATACTAAGATATTTAATTCTTCGAGTTAGGCATGCGCTCTTTTTATTTATCATCAACGAAATTTACACAAACTTACACTAAACTTGCTGAACTTATTATAGGTACTTTTTTGGTTTCACTCTTGCCGGGCATTTGTCACATTTTCCTTTTTTAGGGTACCGTACCCGAAGGGTGCCAATGGAACCCTATTACTAAGCCTCCGCTGTCCGTCTGTCTGACCAATGAATGAGTCATCTCATAACCGTTATGGGTAGAGAGTTGAAATTTTCACAGAATGTGTATTTCTCATGTATTTCTATTGCCGCTATAACAACAAATATTAAGTGGGTGGGCTATACAAGAATCGGTCATGTATGTATATGTACGATGGTACGGAACCATTCGTATGCGAATTCAACTCGCAATTGACAGGTTTTTTTTTAACAATCTTTTGTACAATTTCAAAATAAAAAGTAGTTACGCAAAATTGTATGAATATTGTCATTTGCGTTTAAAATTGTCATCAAGACTGTCTCCGTTATATTACACCCGTGATAATGGTTTAAATGCACGTAATTTACGTAACGTATCTACAATGGTCTTACAAGAAACTATTTTCTTTCTTGTTGCGTACGTTTTGTGTACTGTTTGGTACAGTTAGTTAGTACACATTTCTAACTGGCTTTTAGTACTGTTTAGTGAGTTGTCGCGCGATTTGAAGGGAAATACAGGTTTAACTTGATATCAGATTATCTGTTATGGCTTTGGTATTTAGTTGGTTCATTTTTACATTTTAAAATCTCTAACCCTAATGTGGCTATAACTAAGGCCTTTGACTATCTATAATAGATGATTTATACAGCGTCAGGAGGCAACTTTTACCTTCACAAACGGGACGTTGTAGTGCCCGGGACGAATTAAGATGGAGTAGGCTTATTTAGCTATAATGTTCGTCAAAATAATACGATACTCAACAAAATATTATCGATTGAATAGGCTATGTCCTGATATTGATAGACGAAAGCACTGGTTGTCTAGTGGTAGTGAACCTGCATTCCGATTCTTAGTTCGTGGGTTCAAATCCGGACTTGAACCAATGGATTGAATAAGTTCGAAAATATGTGTCAAGTGCACGAAAGGAGCTTTTGAGGCGCACTTTATACATATACCTTTCACCACACTGGTTCGAAAGAACTTGTGACGGCGTTCACTAGCGTTCCAATAGTAAGCTACAAGCATACACATTGATTCAAGTGATGGAGATTTATTTACCTTGAAGTAGTATTTCCACTTAATTAGCTATATTTGTAGCTCCAACGGTGTTCACACTTCTGCTGAATGAGCCAGTAGTTAACAACATGCCAGTTTTGTACTCACATGGAATAGAGTTGTCAAATATTGCATGTTTATAACGGGACTTTTATTGACCACACTGTCAGTGTCATGTTTGACAATTAGCTAACAAACAGTCGACGGAATTGATGTTTACATTGTGGCACAAAGTTTTGTGGCAAATTACATATATACATACATATTATAAGAAAACTTGCAGCCACTCCTGATTCAAAGGTGTAAATACTAATGCTGTGAGGTTTATTTACCTAAAACTAAAGTTATTTCATCGTAATAACGAAAAATATGCGAAGATTTGTTAACATAAATTGTATCTCCAGTTAGCCTGAAGATAGATAGATATCCTAAAATGACACAAGGCTATTGAAAAAAAGTAAAAGTAGTAGTAGGTACTTAGTAAAAGTGTAAGTAAAAACACTTTATAATTATTTTAACATCATCATCATCATCTTCCTGCCCTTATCCCACTCTATGGTGGGGTCGGAGTTTTGGCTATGGTGTTTTATGACCGGCCGCCTGCCTGACGTCAACCCTCCTTGGGAATACTTGCTCATGGTATCTCATCATGTTGGATTAGTCGACTTTTACGACATGCTCGGGGAGAGCAGCAGCTGGACGCATTCTATGTTGTTTCTGTACTCCCAGTCCAGCAGAGAAGTTAATTATTTTATCATCTGACTAAATTTTCATAAGAAAGTTGTGATAACATGAATGCTAATAAAACAAGCTTGTCATTGCACTACTGTCAATAAATGTCTCGTAAATCAGGCTCGTTAATAGTATTGACAGACTGAAGTTACTGTTACTATGGGCGTGTGATAATTCTAATTGGCGCCAATGCCAGCCGTTCATACAGGCGAGCGCATACAGCAGATATACGAATGAAAATTGAGATCTTAAAAAAGTGTTTATAAAAAAAATCCTAGTTTGATACTTCTTAGAGTTGTAGCTTGAACTCTGCTATTGATTGTGAACAATTTTATTTTCTTATACTACCTTCCGTTCGCGGCTTCGTCCACGAACCCGGATAAAAAGTAGCCTACAGATATGATATGTATATACAGGTCACTATCAAAGAAAACATTTAAATCCATTAAAGTACAAACATTTGCGGCTACATGCGGAGTAGGGCTTTGGTGACCTGTAGCACAGGTTTTTTAATACCTATTTCAGGCACCAGTTTCTCATAAAACAGGTTAACTAACTACCTAAAATTTATGTTATTATTTTTACTGTTATATCTGTTTTTTTCTTTCATATTTTACTGTTTATATAAATTTTTATATAACATCATGTTAATCTAAATTTTGTTGTGAGAGAAAATAAATATATTATTATTATTTATTTACATCCTCAAGAACTATCGGATGCATAATATTTGTAGGTATTTTTTTGTACAGAAATGCAAGAATTTATCAAATAAAACCAAACCTATTGTATTTTAAATGCACCTACCTATTTGTATTCGAGTTGCGTTTCTATGCTGGTCGCCTCTAGCGGTCCCAGGATCTAATTGTAGATTTGTGTGGTCGGGGACAGGTTTGGAGATGATGGGCTGTTCTTGGTAGCGTGGGATTGTTTATCTACTGATTTATGAGCTGGCTGGTGATGGCTGAACGAGTTCCGAATTGTCTGAGGCTTGGCTTGTTCGGTCAGTGAAAACAATGACCATAGGCTAAGATAACAGTAACGAAAAAAAACATTGGAGTTTGAAGGAATGCGTTTTATGACATTGTATTAGAATATTAAGAAAAAGACTTCTTAGAAACTTTAAAACTGCAATAGTAGCTTAAATGATGATATATTTATCATCATTTAAGTTTACCTAAAAACATAGTCTTTGAAACATAGATTTCCAGAAATATTCAGTAATATGAATACTGGGGGCGATCATGTCACTCTGTTGCATCAAAATATGACGGATAATGTATAGAAAATACGGATACCATATTATGGTATCCGTCTGATAGAAACTGCTTGCAACAATGATTCATAATCGCCATACAGAACTTTATCCCTGTTTGACTTGACCAGTTGGTATTTAGACCATGGCGTAGTTGTTATAGCATTCTGCCGATTATAAGGGAAATTTTGGCTTGAATCCCGCTGCTCGCCTTATTAACTTATCCCATCTTCATCACAGGAATGTCAAGTCGTTAGCTTCTTATCTCCATTCACGAAGATACTAGGATCAAGCAATCGGATTCTCCTGCAACTTATCAGCATTCCTTGCTGTCTCACGGCAACCGGTTTCTACGGGAAAGTCTGGGAAAAATCCAATTAGATAAGGGAAACTTGTTTGATAACGCTATTAATTAACCTTGTTATTGAAATGTCTATGTCTATGAAATGTAGCTGATAACCGAGTTCTTTGTGCTGTTGGAAAAATGTAGTATGTGCCCTCTCCTGGGGTTCAAACTTCTTCTTGAGAAAGAAAATAAAAATAGCCTCAAAATGTACATTCGTGGAGCTCTAATTAGTAGCTAAATTGCGGGGGGATTCATCCGTTACGTTGAAATTGAGGCACAAACATCGTCACATCCTCACAAACTTTCGCATTTATAGGATTAGTAGGATTGTATTGAGTGCCTAAATAAGGCCTAGTTACAATTTTTTATGAATTTCAGAACATCTCTTGCATATTGCTTGATTGAGGTCTGTGATTGGATGTAGACTCAGATCACTTTGATTTTGATTAGCTCTTAAAGTTAAACTGGATTACTGTGGTTTCTCAGCTCGTTAAGTAGTTGTTCAGTCGACTCAAGCAGTGTTTACTTGATTGCTTGAGTCGTTTATAGAGGTCGTATTCCGATTAACTGCTTTGTTGAATAAACTTTGTTGCTAATATTAATTATTTATTTATTCATAATCGAATAAATTACTTTCATTCGTACCGATGCGACTCTTAGAAGCAAGTTGAAGAGCCAATGAGCATCATAAAGTTAATAACAAGACAGTGTCAAAGCTTCAAAGAAACTCATTTCATGCCCTTGAAACATGTCATCGAACTTTGTAGGTTCTACGTCATGCCAGTTTCCTAACGATCTTATCCTTCACCGTCTGATATCTAAAAGATTTCACAGACAGAAATCTCCACCTAATTATGGGCGATGATGGCTGATCATCTGTCACCATACGGTTCACCATATCCATATCCATTCGCCATGAAACGCTCGTGGTGTAGCTTGCTTAGACGTTCTTGATTGATCGTTAAAGTTAAGCAACGTTGTGCGCGGTCACAATTTGGATGGGTAACCGCAAGTGGCAATCAGCTGAGCACTTCCGTGCTTCGGAGATCACGTTAAATTGTCGGTCCCGGCTTTTAAGTCGTTAAGCTTTGACGGAGGCCTTCAGGCGGCCTAAAAACTCCGTCACAAGAGTTGGCCACTAGCTCATACAAACTTCCTTTTTACCATATCCAATCCACCTTGGAACTTTGAATCAGGAATGGCTGCAAGTTTTCTTAAGATTACTTACTGCCCACCTCATTAGGGATACGGCGCCGTGTTATTATGTATATACGTAGATCTCCAAGACGCATCATTTGACGTCTTATTTGTCAAAATCTAAACTATCGAGGTTATAGATGAAAAACATACACACATAGACAGCAAATAACAAACCCTTTTCCTTCGCCGTATTCGGTAAAAAAGTAAAAATACTTCATTGTCTCAACTCGCTGGCGACTTGACCCCACTATGACCATAAATAGAACTAAACCTGCTCATGCATGAATGGCGCCGTGCGGTTGGTCCATTCAAATTTCGAACAGCTGTCGATTGTGGACCAATTGTACGGCTTTTTGGATCATTTGATGGTATGGCCTTGGGTTTTGTGTGTTATAGTTTGTATTGATCAATAAAATTGTGGGTATCAATTTGTTCAACTTTCTTTTAACAACATAGGCTTCGATCAATGGCTGAACCTATGTTAGTCGTTATATACTCGAGCATATAACGTAAGTTTCGTGATATTTTGTTCAGAAACTTGTCACATGTTTTCGAACATTTTAGGTTCTACGATATGCCGGTTTCCTCGAGAAGTTTTCCTTCACCGTTTGAGAGTACCTATTGGTATAGCGCACATATTTTTTTGAACAGAAAAATCCATTGGTGCAAGGAAGGAATCGACCTTTGGGTCCGAAGGCGAGGCCGCTACGACTAGACCACCAGTGCTCTAGATCTTTCTATAACAAGGACCCTTTCATGTTCATGGGTTCTTTAGAAACGTGACAGGTGATTGTCAATAGTCAGTAACACCATCTTGGTTCACATGACGTCATCGCTTCGAACGGTACTCCCTCGTAGTAGACTTGGTGAACTGTTTTAAAGTCCGTTACGAGTAGCACATTCTTGTTTTAATGTGACTAGACCCATGTTATGCAATTCTTTGATAGCTAAGTGGCAGTGACAAAACATCTTATGTACTTGTTTTTTTTGTGGAATATATATAATAACATAAATGTGGATCGCAGATGACCGATGGCAGCTTGACCGGGCTCTGAAAGAACCTTGATTTAAATAATAAACGAATATGAATAATATCATTTCACCCACTATCTCGTTCTATAACAGAAACGTGATTGTCACGTGTCGTAATTTGACGGACTTTTGACATTTGCTTTGCTTTTTATGACGAGGTGACTAAGGCATAAGTAACTTTTATTTTAACTACATAGTTTATGCTATTGGGAGCGAACAAATTAAAGTCGAGAGTGTGTCTTTCAATTTAGGGCGGAGCGAAGGATTCTTGAGTAGAATCCCGAGCGCAGCGAGGTTTTCGAAGTACGTAACTCGTGTTTAAAGTAATGTCGCTCCCGAGGTGGACACTCTCCTTTTTATCACCCTCTACAGAAAAATAAGTGAGTGCAACTTATGAAAAATAGTACCTACCTACGTCTATTTATTTTTAATTTCGATAAAGCCAGTTGTTTATTATCATACAGCCAATTACTTGTTCATACAATGTTCGTGAACGATCTCTTTGATGATTTGAACATTTACTTACAAAATCCACATTCCAAATTGAAATCATTTTAGTCCCTAGGGATGATATAGCTACTTTGGTCCCTGTTTACGAAAAACCAACCTAGCTGGTTGGTTTTTGAATAGATGTGAAAAAAATATTCTATCCATCCTGGTTTAACATACGGTTTAATCAAGTAGTATGTTTGTTTTATGAAAATATTAACCGTTTAGTTAAGTCATAATCGTTATTCTAACTTTTGTAATAAGTAATTTTATAAACATATCCATTGTCCTTTATGTAATAAGAAGAAATATGTTTGTAACAGTTGATTAATAATGATGGTTTCCCTTCAGGTAAGCTAAGTACACGTTTGATCGATTGCGCGGTTATGATGTAAGTCCTTTTGACCTACATTTTAAGAGAATGAACATTGGATTTAATTCCTTAAGCAATTGCAATAGGGCTTAAAATGGATATTCATTTAATTTTGTTCTAGCACATACCACCTGCTCTATAATGATAGGTAAGTAGGTACCTGCAAATCAAATCTTTCTCTTTTGGTCTACACTGCACTTCTCTGTTGGACTGGGAGTAAAGAAAAAACATAGAATATGTCCAGCTGCTTCTCTCCCCGAGCATGACGTAAAAGTCGACTAAGGGATAGTATCCTCTCCAACATGATGGACCATTTATATGGACTGTGGGCTGTCAGTACTTGTAATTGTATTGAGTCGTTGCGATGATGGTTCGATTGACAGTCGTAATTTGTATATCATGCTTAAGACATAATCTTAGGAAATGAGCCGAATCCTTACTTTTATAACAGCAGATTAACAGAGTGATAATGATTTCTCTTGATTGCATCATTGATTATTTGTAATTTGTACTTAGTCATTTTGACATCGATATTCTTTGTAAAGTTAATTTATGAATTCACTAAAACAAATAACGATTTCCTCGTTTATACTTTGATAGGTACACAGATGACGCAACTAAAATAGCCTCTTCGTTCAAGCGGATCGTAACCGTGTTCATGGTTTCCTCATGTTTTCATGGATAGTTCTCAGATCTTATTGCCTAGTCTACGTATATTTTTACGTAGTTCCTAAAACAACTTTCTCAAGTATTTTTTTCACCAGGCCGCTATATTTTTCCTGATTATTTATATGACTATTCATCGTATATTTCGGAACATGTACAGGGTTAACAGCATTATGAATAATATGTTGGTAACTGCAGTAGTTATAAATAAAACCGTTCAAGTGCGAGTCGAATTCGCACACGAAGGGTTCCGTATCATCGTACATGGTACATAAATCATTTATATAAAATACTAGCTGACCCGACAGACTTCGTCCTGTTCATTCGTCATTTGTATGGGAAGAAGAAAAGGGCTATTTTTAGGGTTTTTCCAGCAATAATTCTAATTTTTCTCGCCGTAAAAACCATCCTTGAACTTCAACGAACATTTTAAAAAAAGATTTGGCCAAATTGGTCCAGGCGTTGTTGAGTTATGCGCTTACCAACACATTTTGCGATTCATTTTTATATTATAGATTTATGATAAATGTTACTTTCGTGGGGCCCACATTTTATTTATTTTTAAATTATATTTTATTGTATGTTGTTAAAGCGGTTTTAGAAAAAATACACACTGAATATTTCAATAACTCTTTACCTATTACAGTTCATGTGTAATAGGTTCACCTGTCATTTTAAGTAGTAGTAAGGCTCTATTTAGACGTCTGTCACTGTCACTTTTACTTTAGTAGCCGAGTTTCCCACATTTGCTATTAAATGCGTCACGTAATATAAAATTCAATTTCAAGCCATTTTCCACGAAAGTAAACGCCAAGAAAGTGTTCGTGATGGCTTTGGATATTGAAGTTGAATGAAAGTACTGAACTAATTGCAGGAAACCATGAACTTTCCACCCTTTTACCAGCTTTGCTTTAGTTTGTCTATTTTATAAATTTATTTCTTGCCAAAAAAATTACTTAAATGAAACAGTAAAATTATGACATAAATTTTGTCGACATCAAAATTGATGGTCACTCAGCATATTTTATGCAAACTTAATAGTTCTACTAACACAGGTTTTCTGTAACGCCATTGTATTTCCTTTGGACTCTGTCTTATTTACATTGTTAATTCACTTCTCTGTACTTCTTCGCATTTTACTCAAGTACAGTTCCCAAGTGAGTGGTGTTTTGCAAAATTAACAGATAGTCCGCAATTTAATAGTTTCGCTCCAGCGAAACGACATTTCTGCGGTGACTTATGAACTCGACTAATTTCGACAAGTTCAGACTGGTTTAGTCGGTGAACGCGTGACGGGAAGCGCCGCTCGCTCAATAAAAATACAATAAAGTTAATCTAATCGACTTACTTATTAATCTACTCGACTAAAATACTAGCGTAGTCCGAACTAGCTTAACTGACGCTATGTAAACCTGTCTTAAAACGTTGCCATAGAATAAATTATAGTTATGTTAAATTACTCTTGATTTTTATCTTATCACCATGTTTGACTCAGCGTCAAAGCCTAATAGACTTTGATAAAAAAAAATATATTATGTGTGAACTCGAAACGTAATTTTTAACTGATTTCTTCATTTATTTCAATTTGCAAGCATTTTGAACATTACGACGCGGTATGTTCCCAAAATCGTTTTTTTAAGGCGATTGTGACAAACTCATTTTACCAACGGGATTTAACCTATTTACACAAACTTAGACATTTTTTTTTTATTATAAATAACACCCTACAGTCGCATACATAGTCCTGACCCCACACTAGGATTCCCTGTGTCGTGGGTATCAGAAACTACGAGTACCATGGTACCACAACACCCAGACCCGGAAGAAATATTTGCAGAACATGCAAACATTTCTTCCGCAGCGGGAATCGAACCCGCGCCTCTTGCGTCTCCGCCGGGCAATCGCCCACCACGCCACCGAGGCTGTCATGACAATTATATACTCGTAAGTAGTCTATCAGCCATCTGGTTCCCATAGTACAAGCCTTGCTTAGTTTGGGGCTAGATGGTGCTGTGTGATATGTCCTCAAATATTTATTTTTATTTATTATTTATTTGACAAACTGGTTCCGTAGAGTGACAGGTTGCCTTATGATTTGATTTGAAACTGCAAGTGTAGCCATTTTCGCAGAATAGACAAGAAGGCAAAACGCTGAAACGCGAAAGTGTAGCCGTAGGCTGTCAACGTAACAGAAAAAAAACCGGTCAAGTGCGAGGAGAATTCGGAACTCGCGCTGAAAGGGTTCCGTATCATCGTAGTTATCGTACATTAACTAAATGTTTCTTGTATAGGGCCTCTCCTTATTGTTATTATTTGTTGTTATAGCGGCAATAGAAATACCTGCATACTCTGTGAAAATTTCTACTCTTTACATGTTACGGTTCATGAGATACAGCCCGCTGACAGACGGACGGACGGAAGGAACAGCGGAGGCTTAGTAATACGGTCCCGTTCGCACCCTTTGGGCACGGAACCCTAAAAAGAACAATGTGGCAAGGTTGTACTAGGAAGTATACAAGTACAATAAAAACTATTCCAACACCATCTATAATCAGGTGCGGCCATCTCCGACCGGTATTCAAGAGCGAAAGTGATCTGAATAATATTCGCAAACCATTGTTCACAGCTTGAGACTCTATTTGGCAAAACTGGCGTACCTGTCACACTTTAATTTGAACCTTAAAACCGCTACAATAGGGTCGACTTTCCCCTAACGGATCTGTACCCGGACTCGATATTATCGATAGGATATCCGAACTTTCGAAGCTCTTTGGATTTTCAAAGGGTTTGCTTTCAATTTTTATTAAGACGTGGAGTTACGTTACAAGAGTGTTATTATCGATTTTATTGGAAAGTCATTTTTATTGCTTAATTTTGGTAAACATAATATTCTACACTCGCATTTTGAAAGCTGTCAAACTCGAGTGTAAATGGTTTCGCGGCTTTACGTTCGTGGTTCTTTTGTTCGCGTTCCTCGCGTCGGTAATTAGCTCTGCGACAAAAGTACTCGTTTAGTTCAGAGTGAAACTGCGCGAGCAGGAATGGCGGCGCGAACTTGCGCGCGAATCATGTGGTAATACTTGATTCGCGCGTGAGTGTAGAGCGAGCTTTAAATGAAAAAGTTAAAAGTAGGTCGCTTTGTGATATGTCGTTTAATTATAAATCTTGTGGAATGCTGTATCAAGTACGAAGGCTTTTGAGTTTTCACAAGTTTCAACTTTTGAAGCAAGTTTTTTCCGCTTTTGAAATCCGCATGAAAGTTAATTTTCTTTTATGTAAATTCTTACTTATGGGAAACTCAAGCTTTAGATTACAATTGGAAAAGGAAGGGGAGAGACATGATAGGTTATTATAAATATATACCATAAAACAACTGAAAAAAAAAAACAATTTCTTTTAATGTTTGAGTATTCGGGGGTTAGAGTCTAAGTAATTACAGAAATCAGTTGTCACAGTTGTCTTAATTGAAAGAAATGGTTTTTTTTAAGTTGTTCTCTAAATCTTAGAGTTTTGGTACAGAAAAAAGAAAAAAATCGATAAATATTTTCGTAATCGCAAATCTCACAAACAAAACCATGTTGACTTCGACCTAGATAATCTTAATTCAGTTAAGATTTAAGGCAATCTAAACATTCGAGAATTACGAAGATTGGCGTTAGTGGGCCACGCTATTGTTTGCTTATTGCCAATTTAGTGTTGGGATCTTCGGAGTTGGTCTACTGTTCTCAATACACTGTGACGAAAGCTTTGAAAGTTGATGAATAGTTCACCTACACTTGCGCCCTTTTATCTTTACCTTGCATGCTTATTGCATGTGTTAGTTTAGCACCTTCTAATTAGCTCCTCAAAACTAGTTCAACTTCTAAATGCATATTGATCAAGATGAAACCATACTACGTCATTAAATACCCGTACAAGACTTAGTTATGTTTTTTGCCGTAAAATAGGACATTTTCTTATTTTTTTACTATAATTTTCAATTTCCTTCCACTCTGTTTCGGTATGTAAAGTGTACTTATAGTAAATATAGTAGTAGACAAGATATAATTGAAAGAGCACAAGTGTAGTGGACATATCGTCGGTTGCAGGTTCAATTAAGGTAACTGACAAAACACGTAAAATGAGTTGAGTATACAGTTTTTCTTAGTTTTTTCTGCTCTTTCGAATGGCATTTTTAAAAAAATTCTAGCTTTAAAAAAAAGTCAGTTACGGTACAAATTTTAGCAGTGAACTTTTCAGATTTCCTTCAAAATTATGCTGTAACTGATGATGTGATCCATTTACATAAGTCGAATTGGTGTATTTCTATGCCCAAAGAAATTTAAGTTAGGATAAGTATCTTGGCACACCAGCATTGCTCTTACACTAATTTTTAGTTTCAATGAAAAATTATAATAACACTTACACCAAAATGAGAACAATGTTGTTTCACCAATTGATGTTACACTAATTGACCCGAACTAAGTTTAAGTTTGTTGTCAGTTACACTAATTTGAACATTGGAATCAAAAATATGTTTGCCTCTTACCTTACTTTTCAAATGAATATCTCTCTCAGCGGCTAACCATAATAATAGTTTCTAGGGCGCGCGCCGAATCTATTGCTATCCTACTTTCTCCAACAGTGCCTAGCCAAGGTGCGTGAAAACAAAACGAGTATTGTTTACAAATCTGCACGCTTGTTTTTTGAAGTATCAACAGAACTAAATTAGTCGGCTCGGCATTGATCTGTCTATACTGGTGCAGGTGTTTGCGTTTTGATTTTTTTGAGGGCATTGTTTTGGCGTAAATATAAACCTGCATCCAACGGCTCCCAGCAACATTTACTAGGCCGTATTTCCATCTAGTGGGGGGCCGTCTTACGCTGCGATTTCCGGTGCGTGGTCTCCACTCAAGAATCTTTCTGCCCCAACAGCCGTCAGTTCTTCGAGCTATATGCCCCGCAAACTGTCACTTCAACTTGCTAATCCTCTGGGCTATGTTCGTGACTTTGGTTTGCCTACGAATCTCCTCATTTCTGATTTGATCTCGTAAAGAAACGCCAAGCATAGCCATCTCCATAGCTCGTTGAGCGACTTTGAGCTTTCTTATGAGGCCTATTGTGAGAGACCACGTTCCGTGCCGTATGTCATCACTGGTAACACACACTGGTTAAAGACTTTTATTTTGAGGCACTGAGGTATTTTGGACGAGAAGTCGCGCAGTTTCCCGAACGCTGCCCAGCCGAGTTGGATTCGTCGACTGACCTCTCTCTCGAAGTTGGATCTATCTAACTGGACTTTATGTCCCAGGTAGACGTATTCATCAACAACATTGAGATAAGAATTCCCAACTGTTACTGGGGTAGGCGATACATGGATATTTCACATAATTTTCATCTTATCTATGTTCAATTTAAGGCCCACCTTTTGGGAAACTTTACTAAGGCCATCGAGCATTATGCCTAGGTCCTCCAACGACTGCCATGACTACGATGTCGTCGGCAAATCGAAGGTGGGTGATGTACTTGCCATTTATATTAATGCCGAGTCCTTGCCATTCCAGAAGCTTGAAGGCGTCCTCTAGAGGAGCGGTAAACAGTTTCGTAGATTTAACGTCTCCCTGTCTAACGCCTCTTCTCAGAGGGATCGCCTTGGTACATTGCTCCTGTACTCGAACCGACATGGTGGCGTTGTTTTACAAACATCTCAACACTTCAATGTACCGATAGTCAATACGGCATCGTTGAAGAGACCGCAGCACTGTCCAGGTTTCGACCGAATCAAAAGCTTTTTCGTAGTCCACGAACGCTAGGTATAACGGCAGATTATACTCCTCAGTCTTCTGTATAACCTGCCGTAGCGTATAGATGTGGTCTACGGTACAAAAGCATTTTCGGAAACCGGCTTGTTCAGGAGGCTGAAAGTCATCAAACCTGCGCTCAAGACAATTCGGGATGACCCTCGAAAATAGTGTATAAACATGGATTAGTAGCGAGATAAGCCAGTATTTCGTTAATAAGGTTTTGTTACCTTTCTTAAACAACAGCACCACCACGCTGCCGTTCCATGTTTCTGGCGTTTTGCCCTCAAGTTATCCGTTATGTCATAACAGAGTTAAAAAGCTTCTGAAGTACCTTAAGTACCGGTGTTCCACCCGCTTTCAGAAGCTCTGACGTTATTCCGTCATCACCTGGCGCCTTGTTGTTATTAAACTGCTGTTTGATAGCCATTCTGATGTCGTATATGCTGGAGGTCGGTAGCGGGATCTCTGCCGGAGATTCTTAGCACCCCTTGCCCAACCGTTACCATAGTTCCTACTAAAACCAGGAATTAACAGGGCCGCAGGGGACTAGAGGCCTGGTCGTTTGGTGAATTATCATTGGGGGGGATTTGCCCATACTCGCCAAGCTGGGCATGCGTGTTGGTGAGCGCAGATGTAAGCTTTTGATGTTTGAACACGGGACGCTACTGCCCATACCCTAGCTTTTCCCTTAGTCTCCCTTTTACGACATCCACAGGTAGAGATGGAGAGGCCCAGATTCTTATGCCGGGGCCATCACGACCAATTTAGCGCATTAATACAATTTTGTATTTATTATATTAACGTAATAATTGTGTAAATGCGCAAAATTAAGCTTTAAATTTAAGAAACTTTACCTTACTTTATAAAGAGTTGCTAAATTGTAGAGTAAACTTATTGAAGCTTTGTAAAAATTGTATTTTTTTTAATTAAAAAGAAAACTGTTTCTTTACTAACCTTTACAGGTACATAAGTACCTATATAAATAATGTATTTATAAATAATCCCTTGTTAAATCAATTTATAATTTACAGTAAAATTAGCGTAAACGACACTAGGTGATTATATAGGTAGATTTCCATACATTATTTTTATTTTACCTTAAAGTTAAATCAACCAACAACGTAGATGCCGTCTCTTACATCAAATTGAATAGCCATAACTTATTTTTGTACGAGCCTTAAACCATTTTGACTTGCAATATTTCAAGAAATCTTGACTGCAAATTAGTGTAACTGCCATAAGCATAAGAAAAAATTGATGTAACTGAAATTTATATCTTAAAATAAGGCTACTAGGGTCAAACTTCATACTTTGCTAGAAAGTTCTATGAATTATAAACTTTTCTGTCAAAACAGATCCAAAAAAGGTCACATGAGAAAAAAGTTATGTTCAATTTATGATGAAAAAAAACTTTAAATGCTTCTACTGAAAAGTCGTATTTTGTCAGTTACCTTAATTGAACCTGCAACCGACGATATGCGGATATATAAATTCATTGTCCATCCATTAGTTTCAAATAATAGTTATCAAATGTTTGACTGACAGTATGAATGAGTTTTATTAATTACCACACTTCAGAAACGATGAAGAAAAATATGGTGAGAAATTTGACAAATCTTTCGAAATAAATTCTACGAGTAAATCAGAAAATTATACCTCTACAAATTATACCTGCCCCTTTTCCACTAGGTGGGGTCGGCACAACATGTTTCCCTCTTCCATCTTCTCCTATCACACGTCATCTCAGTACTCACTCCTTTCACACACATGTTCTCTTTCACACAATCCATTATCTATTCTTAGGCCTTCCTCTGCCTGTGTATCGATCGTTTGTGATTAAATCACGAACAAACTGCTGAACGGATTTTGATAAAACTTTCGAATTACCTAGAGAATGACCTGGAACTAGAAAAACAGATTGTCAAATTTTTGTTCGGTGCCCCCCTACCCCCCATAAAAAAGTCACAGCACGATACGTTTGTGTCGACTTTCAAAATAAATAAGTATTCATTCACGAATAAACTTAAAACCTCTTATCTTCGTTTACATTTGATTTAGTAATTTATGAAGTGGTTAATGGTGACCTAATTACTTATCTAACTATCTGCATGGCGTAAGCACTAATGTTTACTTTATTTTTATTATTTATTGTTATAGCGGCAATATATACAATGAAAATTTTAACCTTCTACCTATTACGGTTCATGAGATACAGCCTGCTGACAGACGGACGGACAGCGGAGGTAATAGTAATAGGGTCCCGTTGGCACCCTTCGGGTACGGAATCCTAAAATCCTGTTTCTTTCAAATCTGAACACTAAAACCCTCAGTTCGTCATATCTTCGAAAAATTTCGCATTTAGTAGGTTTTATTTGTTTATTCTGACGAATGTTTGCATGGTTTGCCCAAGTTATTTCTATTAAAACATCTATGTATGCGGGGTGAGGGGTGTTATAATTATTTTTTTATTCATTTGACCGATTTTGAAGTAAAAAAACAAATAAATAATTCAAATTAGAAAGTAGGTAGGTACGTATAGGTACACACACAATTAGTATAAATTGTATGTTTTATGTTTTTATTACAGAAAGGCTGTAAACTTTAGGACCTGCCGTTATAAGGAGTCGTGCGGCATGGCCTATGGGCTGTCAATAATATAGGAAATTGACTTGTTGGTTTATTTATGTATCTACTAGCTGCCGCCCGCGGCTTCGCTCGCGTGGTACCCCGATAAAAATAGCCTATATGTTAATCCAGAACATGTACTATGTATATTCCAAGTTTCATTCAAACCCGTTCAGCCATTTGGGCGTGATTGAGGCACAAACAAACATCGTCACATCCACACATTCTTACATCCTCACAAACTTTCGCATTTATAATATTAGTAGGATTAACGCTACGATTTTTCATCCCTGCTGTTACCCCTTTCAACAGCACGCTCGTCCCCAACCAAAAAAAATGAAAATCGACTTTGTCAAGGATCACTTTAAAACATCTTAAATTTATATTGAATTTACGCCTGTTTATAGGTAGGGGAGACGTCTGAGTTATGTGGTTAGTAATCTCTACAAACTTATAAAACAAACAGACCACGCCTGGTCGAGTTTTCAAATATGACTCACTGACATTCTAAGAAAGAAAAGTGTACTTACAGATTCTTTGACCTACCACCTTATATGACTTGAGAAAGTTGAGAGGTATTATACGATTATTTTATAGGAATGGTTTCTGAATCGACCTATACTAGAGAGATGTTTATGAAGTGAGACTATGGATTTTCAATGGTTTTCTCAGAGTGTACTCGCTATTACGGTTACGGTACGTTACGGGTACGGTTATTCCACCTAAAAAAAGTCCTGAAAGGCAGTCTCGCTATTTCTCAACGTTTCGGTTTTACAGAATTTTACTTCTTCGCTGGACTGGGAGTAAAGAGAAAACATGGAATGCGTCCAGCTGCTTCTCTCCCCGAGCATGTCGTAAAAGTCGACTAAGGGATAGTATCCTGTCCAACATGATGAGATACAATAAGCTAGTATTCCCAAGGAGGGTTGAAGTCAGGCAGGCGGCCGGTCATAAAATATCTTAGCCAAAACTCTTACAGCGTAATCCAAGGATCATGCTGAGCCGACCCCACATAGAGTGGGATTAGGGCAGGAAGATGATGATGATGATGATGATTAACGCACAAAGCACATTTCTTATCGCGTTTTGTTTTGGCAACGTAAACTGTCAAACGAATGTTTTTGACAACTTTCGGAAGTTGAAAAATAGCGCGGTTACTAAGCATTATTAGTGTTGACAATATTGCCTTCTGACGATGTCTGTGTAGGCAGCAACTACAGAATCGTAAATGCCGACGTCACTCGCTTGAGTTCAACTTTATTAAACTGATTCGATTACCCACTCGAATGGTTTATCGATATATTTTTATCGATTTCTCTATAACATAGTTTTTCATTCGTAGCTTTCATTTTAAATGCAGTATATGATGAGTTTCTACTACTCTCGTTTTAATTGCGTGGGTTTAGAGGAAATGAAGGCAATTAATACAAACTTAATGAAGCCGTGAGAGAGTACTGGTGGTCTAGTTGGTAGTGACCCCACCTTCCGATCCTAAGGTCGTGGGTTCTCGAAAAATTTATGTGCGCCAACCAGTACTCTCAAAAGGTGAAGATAAATATCGTGAGGAAACACGCGGTTTAGTCAGCTCCGCACGTATTGACCATGTCTTTCCTGTGGACAAGGCCGACTAAGCTGAGAGGATGGAATAGGTGCTGCGCAAGCCTTCTCCATCTTAATTCGCTGGCGCCCGCGGCTTCATACGATGTCTACCGTTTTTGGCATTGCCGAAACGAAAACAAGAACGCAACATGTATTCCATCGAACGTAAGATCCATTAAATAGCGCGATTGGGGCACTGAGCTCATTATTATGTCAAAACTCTATACGAAACCTTTATAATAGGCATTTTGCTAATAAGTGGACCGTACCTTTTTACAACGTTTTATTATGGTTTTTATAGCAAAGCGTGGGTTTAACGCGAGATGTAAAAATGTCCATTTCCTCATGTGATTACTGTTTCCATATTATGTGTTACATAATGTACTGAATTTGGCAATATGTGGAGTTCAGCCTACGCCGAACTTTCCCTGATATGAAGATACGTTTCCAACTTATCATTTCTCACGCAATTTTTAAACGTATTTAGTTTCGATTTTGCAGAAGTCAAAGTCCCTGTAAAAAGTTTCTGGACACGAATTTTTCAGACTAATGTTTTGGCTTTGGTTAAAACGTTCAAATTAGCGCGATTGCCCCCTAGTTAAACTAACTGGTATCTAAAATAGTGAACGGATTTTCAACAACCAGCTAAGCTTAAACAAAATCAATTAAAAGCTACATTGAAATACAAGTACTTATACAAGTTACAAACCGACCAGTTAGGAATTTAATAAATAACCTGCGAACAACTAGCCATAAATTACTGCCTAAAGAGGAAATGCACTACATTTATTTATGGAGCCTAGAACCTACTCGCTAGCCAAGGACAAAAGTAAAATACTATTTATTGAAGAACATACCTGAGCATTTGCAGGTGAACTTAGTCAACTAAACGGTCAACTCCAAAAAACCTTATAGGAATATCGCTAAATAAATATGTAACCACCATCATCATTATTACCGGGTGCAGACTGAATTTATAGGCCGAAAGAAAAGCGTTGGACGTCCAGCAGTACGATGAGTCGACGAAATTTTCAGGTGTCAGTGGATCAGGCCAGCGCAGGACCATGAGAAGTGGTAAGATAAAAGGGCCTGTAAGCTAGGTATATCCAGCAGAGGGATTTAGATGATAATAATATACAGACATACATATTATCACGCCCGAATCCCTAACGGGGCAGAGCTACAAGTAATCACAAGAAAACTTGCAGCCACTCCTGATCTAAGATCCTAAGTCGAGTCCTAAGATGGATATGGTGAAACATGGTGACAGGTGATCAGCCCATCGCCCATATAGATGGTCCATCATGTTGGAGAGGATACTATCCCTTAGTCGACTTTTACGACATGCTCGGGGAGAGAAGCAGCTGGACGCATTCTATGTTTTTTTCACTCTTAGTCCAGCAGAGAAGTGATCCTAGTATAATATAAAACCGAAAGTTTGCATGTTTACAATCCAATCACGCTGGTCCGACTTGAACGAAGGAAGATATAATTTGTGACCTTCTGCTTTCTGTACTTCGCGAGCGAAGCCGCAGGCGGAATTAAGTTTCTAATAAGTAAGTCTCAAGTTAGAAAACTTGAGATAAATCGTTATTGATCACTGCGTAGAGACAATAGGAAACAGTAGGTCAGCTGTTAAGCACTAAAAAGCAACAATGAGCAGCCTTATCGCTGAGAACGAACCCTCACAGGCATATATTGGATTATTATTGCGTACCAATGGATTTTTCGTTAAGAAATTGCGCTGTACCAGTTCTTTTAAACGGTGAAGGAAAACATCATCTCGTGAGGAAACCGGCATGTTTTAATAGTGCATGAGGCGCACTTAAAATCCTTTCACAACACTGGTTCGAAAGAACTAGTGACACGTGTAAGTAATTATAGCAATGATGATGATAATGTGCGCTCGTTCATTTAATTTACATGAAAGCTAAACAGACCTATCTCTCCAATGAATCGGCCGACTGTTAAATATCAAGTGCAGTTTCGTAAGGCGTAGGGAACGTAGTGAACTTTAGCTGCGCCCGCGCAGTATTACAGTTTTAGGGCGACAGGTGACGGGTGTCAAACGACCTGGGGCCTTATTCACTATGACCAAACGAAACGTAACGCGAGAACGTTTGTGGAATCACCGTGTTATCGTATTCTATTCTAAGACATTTTTCTATTGTAAAAACGCAACGAGGCGCGTTACAAACAAGTTACGAGCTGTCAGGTTTCGTTTGGTCATAGAGAATAATGGTTGGTCCTGTATTCAGCTTTTTCTTAGTGAATATTACTCGTACATACAGTAAGAACACAAGAACAAAGGGTCCTCCCCTAAATACTAAGCGTCAGGAGGTAACATCTTACCTTCACAAACGTGACGCTGTAGTGCTCGGGACGAATTAAGATGGAGTAGGCTTGCCCAGCACCTCGTGGGTTCAAATTCGGTCGTGTAATGAATTTTTCCGTGCGAAAAATTTATGTGCGCTATACCAGTACTCTCAATGAAGGAAAACATCGTGAGGAAAGCCGCGGCTTAGTTAGCTCCGCACATACTGACTATGTCTTTCCTGTGGACAAGGCCGACTAAGCTGAGAGGATGGAATAGGTGCTGGGCAAGCATTCTCCATCTTAGTTCGTCCCGGGTACTACAGCGTCCCGTTTGTAAAGGTAAAAGTTGCCTCCTGACGCTGTATAAATCATCTACTTATAGATAGTAAAAGGCCTCAGTCTTTTATGTACATACGTGCATAATTATAACATACATTTCGAAATCTACATATTCCACAAAGAAAATAAAAATTACTTTGAATACGTGTGATGAATCTTCTCTGCTGGACTGGGAGTAAAGAAATAACATAGAATGCTCCCCGGGCATGTCGTAAAAGTCGACTAAGGGATAGTTGTATCCTCTCCAACATGAGATACAATAAGCAAGTATTCCCAAGGAGGGTTGACGTCAGGCAGGCGGCCGGTCATAAAACACCTTAGCCAAAACTCTTACAGCATGATCCAAGGATCGTGCTGTGCCGACCCCACATAGAGTGGGATGAGGGCGGGAAGATAATGATGATAAGTACGTGTTATGAGTTAATATGTGATTCGTTTTATTTTGATGTACTTTCTACATTATAGTCCTATGTAATCGAGAAATTAATCTAGTTTGGGGCGAACTAGTAGTATTTATGGTCAACCTACCTATCCTTTTGAAACAGCAGCCCAGGGCAGAAGTTATTATTGATCAGGAAAGGCGTACCGGGCAAATTAATTTGATTGCGTCAGATTACGAAGAAACCCTGAGGACAGACCGAGTTTGATATAACTACCGATTATAAGGCAGTAACTTTAATTGTAATGTGTCTTTATGACTATCTGTGTTCTCACAAAATGATTAAGCAAATAGAATAACTAAAAGGCTTTTACTATCCATAAGTAAAAAAGTAAGAAAGTTCGTATGAGCTAGTGGCCAACTCTTCTGACGGAGTTTTTAGGCCGCCTGAAGGCCTCTGTCATGGCTTAACCGACAATTTAACGTGCCCTCCGAAGCACAGAAGTGCTCAGCTCGTAATTCCACTTGCGGTCACCCATCCCAATTGTGACCGCGCACAAAATTGCTTAACTTCAACGATCAAACAAGAACGTCTAAGCAAGCTACGCTACGAGCGCTTCGCTTACTATCCATATAAGATGATTCATACAGCAATTAAAGTAAATAATAGGCAATTAAAGTAAATACTACCACTAAAATTGAGAAATTTCAAAATTGCCCCCTGAAATGTGCTTTGAAGTTTAGTATGTTACCTGGAGAGCAATTGCGCTATTTCTTAACGTAGGTATTTGGTTTCGTTTTAGTAAATGTTAACGTTTCAACCTTACACTGCAAATAGTTTAGCGGTTAAGGGTTTTAAAGAAAAAGTTTTAAATGTTTACGAACGTGTGCGTGAACCAAACGAAGGCAAGTGTAACAATTGCCCCTCCTGTATAGCATAATAGGATACTTTTTAGGGTTCCGTCCTCGAAAACTGCCAACGGGACCCTACTACTAAGCCGGTATCTCATGAACCCTAATATGTGGAAAGTTAAAATTTTCACAAGTGTATATTTTAATTGTCGCTATAACAACAAATAATCAAAAATAAAATAAAAGGGAGCCCTATACAAGAACCATTTAATAATAATAATAAATAACACCCGACAGTCACATACATAGTCCTGACCCCCTGATTTATGTACATGTACGATGGTACGGAACCCTTCGTGTGCAAATTCGACTCGCACTTGCTTGACCGGTTTTATTTCTCGTGCTACTCCGAAACCACGTACGAAAGTTATTCATAAAATCCATAGCATAAATCAAAGGCAATTATTATTATAGTATACAATTATAGTACACAGGCATGTGGTACAAGCCAATACCAAATTGAGTGTTCTTATCGGATACTAACTCCATTTCATTGCACCCCGGGCAACGCATATTAAGTGAAAGTGTTATCACCAGACGTTTGTGCTGGATAATTCCACCTTTGACGGTTTCCTAAGAAATTGTTAACGTTTGATGGACGTGATAATGCGGTGGGTGTCGGAAATTGAAAATGTAAATGTGTGATTGTTTGGTGTTTGTGTTTTTATCTCGGTCAAACGACTTTATCTATTTTGTAACGTAGACTAGATGGTTCCTTTAAAATTAACATTGACTAATTTGACATTAAATTAATATTGTAACTTTCTAAATGTTTGTACGGCCTACCACCAGAATCTAGAGGTATAATTTGTTAAACCTAACACCTATTATGTACACATAGGTTCACAGACAAATAAATGATTTTATGATTTATCCTTTTTAGTTCCGTACCCCAAGGGTGTCAATGGGACCCTATTACTAAGCCTTCGCTGTCCGTCCATCTGACTATAAGCGGGCTATTCAAAGTCAAATTCAAATTCTTTATTGCACTTAGAAATAACATAACAGATACATTCCAATGCGTTATTCCTATTATTTGTATGTATGTTCGTATGAGCTAGTGGCCAACTCTTGTGACAGAGTTTTTAGGCCGCCTAAATGCCTCCGTAGTGGCTTAACGACTTAAAAGCCGGGACCGACAATTTAACGTGCCCTCCGAAGCACGGAAGCGCTCAGCTCGTAATGCCACTTGCGGTCACCCATCCAAATTGTGACCGCGCACAACGTTGCTTAACTTCAACGATCAATCAAGAACGTCTAAGCAAGCCACGCCACGAGCGCTGCATGATGTAGACTAGATGATTTCTTATTATGGTTCCGTACCCCATGGGTGTCAATGGGACCCTATTACTAAGCCTTCGTTGTCCGTCCGTCTGTCTATAAGCGGGCTGTATCTCATAAATAGTAATAATAAAAAAATCAGAATGAAACATTTATGTACAAGTACGATGGTACGGAACCCTTCGTATGCGAATTCGACTCGCACTTGACCGATTTTTTTTAAATCTAAAGTATACTTAAAGATAACAAAGAACCATATCAAAATGGTAAGTAGCGATAGTTATTCAAAACCCTACCCAATGTGATTTGCATTATATTGATTTTTCTCTTTAATTAATTGTGTAGTCAAACAAAAGGTTACACAATGGACTGCCTTGAAGGGTTAATTCTGCTTGCGTGCGTTGTAAGGATTCCGTTTATAAACATAGCGTGGGTGAGTAAGCATGTGCACGCGACTTATAGCTTTATCGTACTATTGTATTGCTATTATACATTTTCAACTACTTATATTGTTTACGAAAATACAAGACGTAACTGTACAGGCGTAAAGTCCCGTCAATCTTTGGTTAAACTAATTTCAAACTATCACACGATGTTTCTAGATGTTTTTTTTATGACACCCAACAATTACATGCATAGTCCTGACCCCACTAGGATTCCCTGTGTCGTGGGTTTAAGTAACCACGAGTACCATGGTACCACAACACCCAGATCCGATATTTGCAGCACATGCAAACATTTCTTCCGCAGCGGGAATCGAACCCGCGCCTCTTGCGTCTCTGAGGAGCAATCGCCCGCCACGCCACCGAGGCCGTCAAAGTGCAGATGTCAATATTTTGTATTGAATTTGCGACTTGTCAAAATCGTCTGTGCGCTCCCCGTATTTTGTGAAGTTGTAAACCTTTGCGTACTCCGTTTATAATAAAATTCTTTATTATTAGTTTAGTTTTTATGATGTGCATTTGCTTGTGCACTTTGCATCATGCGACAGTTGCAACTTGTCAAAAAAGTTACATAACAACCTCGACAGTAGTCAATGATAAGACCATCAGACCCCAGTCCCGCTTTTTAACCGATTACGAAGGAGGGTAATGTTCATACTCTACTTTCATTTTATAAGGATTAATTTTTGACTTTCGCTCTCAATTTCATCGCGTAAAGTTCATTTCCGCTTTTGCAATGCCCATTATCGATATACCATTTTATAATTGACTTAAGTACATAATCTAACATACGGAAATAAAAGTTACAATAAACATATCGATTAAGATACACTTAGTAGAAATAATTCTATTACTATTTTTTTGTTAATATTTTTTTTTATAAAGAGACATAAACTTATTATATTGGTACGAGCAGTACCTAACCTATATACTGTGACATTGCAAAAATAACTACTGGTAAGTAACTTCGTATGAGCCAACTCTTGTGACGGGAGTTTTTAGGCCGCCTAAAGGCCTCCTTCATGGCTTAACGACTTAAAAGCCGGGACCGACAATTTAACGTGCCCTTCGCGCACGGAAGCGCTCAGCTCGTAATGCCACTTGCGGTCACCCATCCCAAATATTTTTTTATTTTATTTTATAAAGTTTGATTCTTGATCAACACGGACACTGGCAGAATTGTGACGTACCTAATGTCATAGTAGCAAAATAAAAATAAGTGATTTTCACGACAATATTTGCTGTATTTTGAATAGCCGTCTCAAAATGTCAAATAATTATATAATCTGTGTGACCTTCGAAAGCTATTATCATCTGTGATTAAGTGATTATTAATGACGGCTTGATGACCACTCAGCCGAGAGAATTAAAGGCACAACTATTAAAGACATCATTGACGGGTTAAGCTACATAGAGGTTTATGCTTCAGCGCTTTCTAACAAAAAGGTAAACAATGAACACCTTAGTGTGATAGGGTTCTCCCAATAAGGGATAGGGGCGTGATATATGTAAGTATGTATGTGAACACGGAAGATGGAAGCGCCTGGGCATGTTTTGCTCTTCCTTAGCAAATGCATTTTTTGTTAGTTAGGTACCTTATTTTAGCTTTAAAAATGATGTTCCATGTCAGTAACACACTAAATAAATTAAATATATTTTTCTATTTTATTCTACTTACTTGTCTTATTACTATTTAGAATAATTATAACGCCTTCATTTAAAACCACAGATCTCTTAATACCGTGTCCTATGAACGGCTAACGGATATCCGTAGGTCGGTAAATGACCATACAATCGTTGCAGATTTTTTTACAAATTCTATGCTATGGCTTTACCTAAACTTCCCAAATAATAAGGTAAAATACTCTATAAACATCCGTTACTTTAACCCAAAGTATGAGGCTGTTCTGATCGGGAGAATTCAAGATTAATAGGTACTTAATCCCTTAATACCTCATTTGTCAAATTATGATAAGTAGTTTAAAAGTTATGGGAACTGATGAACATGCATACATACCGGTCAAAATCATAACCCTCCTTTTTGCTTCGCCGTAATCGGGTAATAAATGACACAGTGACTAGAAGTAAAGCATTAGTATGTAGTTTGACATATAATAAACTTTTATTCACAATCGTTACATAGTAATAAGGCGGTGATAAACGAGCATAGTTTGTCTGTTAGAAAGCCGGAAGTCTAAATGCCATTGCTCGTCCACGCGGCTTCGCCTGGGGGTAGGTCTATCATCATAACTCACTGGTCATTTTCGACTTCTGTAATAGTTCCCCTGACGTACGTAATGACAAGTTTTTTAATTGAGTTTTTAGTTTTGTTACATAAGTTACGTCTATGTAAAAAGTTAAGTGTTATTATAAGTAAAGATTGTTTTTCTTGTTTTTTTTATTCATATTTGTTTTATATGGGTGATGTGGTCGCAAAGCGATTAAAACCCTTAGATAAAGGAAAAAGTTTTTTTTACTTAAGGGCGTATTCATATTACTGTTAGTTGTACTGTCAATAAACTACGTACTGTACGCGTGGAATAAAATGGTATTGGGTGCTAATTGATAGCTCTCTGTGAGCCGCCTGTAAGCGCGACATGAACACGACCGTATTCTATAAAACTAGACCAAATTTGGTTGTCTACCTTTCTTAGACTCTGTTTATACATAAGTGGCGAAGAAGTGGCCCCTTTTACGTCCGCGCCACGTCTTCGCCATGTCTCCGCCACGTCTCCGCCACTCTCCACGTCTATATTTAAATTGCGCTCTAAGTATTTTTTGTTGAAATTTTTATTAACTAAAATGAGGTCAACCTTTTTTGCACTAAATATAATAATTACAATGTTTTTAATTAATTTTTCTTCTTTGTTTCAGGTAATTGATCGTTTCTTTTCGAAAGTGCAGATACTGGGATGGAATATCTAGGTCACTAGGTAATACTTAAATTCAGTAGTAGATGTTCAAAATCAAGTTACTAATTGGCCTACTTGGCTAGATTGTAATAGTATTAGAGTACAATTAATTAATATTTTTAGTACACTAATTATAAAAAAAAAAGTAGTAGATGTCTTAATGACTGTAGTAAAGTCTAGTTGGTAGTGACCCCGCCTTCCAATCCTAAGGTGGTGGGTTCAAATCTGGTCATGCGATTTGAGGGTAGGTAATGTAATTGGTGTCATGTGTGCATGTGGACGGCTGGACAGATGTTGTCAAATAAGGTATCGTTGGGTTCGTCTGGATGACGAGAATGTCATAGGCTATATGAAATGTCACGAAATTCAATATGGCGTCTGTCAGAAGCCATTTTCAATTTATTCATTTGGCTATCTCTGTAGCCGAAACGGCTGAATGGGTTTTGACCAATGAGATGTTGTTGGATTCCTCTAGGCTAGGTAGGTAGGTACATTCTATGACACTTTTTGACACTTAAATGTATAAAATTTGCAGCCATTTTCAATGAACTAAAATGGTACCAATTCATCACCACCATCATTATTATTATATCAAAAAATCAAATGTGGCAGAAATACCTACTGTGCTACCTAAATTCTACGCCAGTCTGATTTTTCATTCTTTTAAATAAATAATTGTTCTTTGCTGTAGCGAGATAATGACGTTCCAGTTATAGAAATGGATAGAAGAAGACCCTATGGTATAGAGAAACATCCTTACTAATATAATAATCTCAAAAGTTTGTATGTATGGATGTTTGTTACTCTTTCACGCAAAAACTTCTGAACGGATTTGAATGAAACTTGGAATATACATAGTAAATGTGCTAGATTAACATATTGGCTATTTTTATCCGGGTACCACGCGAGCGTAGCCGCGGGCGGCAGCTAGTCTAAAATTACTTAAAAAATAACATCATTTGTTTGCGGTAAACTGAGCAGCGACCTTCAGTTGCGCAGATGAGGTAACACCAAGATGGAACCTCGATTAGGTAACCGTAACCAATCCAAGTCTAGATGAGGTCTAATTTAATGGCTAATAGTATCGCCTTGCTTAGCCACGGTAGATTTGACATGGGAAAGTTTTAAATAAAGCTCACGGCGACACAAACAAAGGTAATTTCGACGACCTCGGTGGCGAGGCGGGCGAGTGCTCGGCTGAGACGCAAGAGGCGCGGGTTCGATTCCCGCTTCGTGAATGTTTGTATGTTCTGCAAATATTTCTTCCGGGTCTGAGCGTTGTATTATGTATAACAAGTAGGTATGTATTTACAAAAAAAAGTATATAAGTATTCTATCAGCCATCTGGTTCCCATAATACAAGCTCTGCTTAGTTTGGGGCTAGATGGTGCTGTGTGATAAGTCCGTAAATATTTATTTATTTAATTCTACTTCCTACTACTACGAGTACTTGTTGTTAATCAGAAATATTTTGTGGCTGCTTGAGCCTCAATCACGGCGTAACGGTCGAACGAGTTTGATTGATAGTTAAGTTAGCCGTTTAAATAGGCGGTACTAAACAAATTCTACGTCAATGTCTTGTTACCAATAATGTTTTAGTGAAAAAAAAAACAAAATGGCTACCCTTACGTTTCGTTTCACGCAGCAAACACGTCCTCGGTGAATTTTTAATGCTCATTGTCATTCTGCTGCCTGATACTACGGTAAATGGTCGATAAATAAGTAGGCACTCAGTTCCTCAATGCCACATACCTTGAATACCTTCTTAAACGAGTTTTCAACTGAAATTTAGCACCTTATTGGCAAACGGTGGAGGAAAACATCGTAAGTAAACTGGCATGTCTTAGAAAAAATAGTACCTAGAAGAAATCGGAGACATTGTGTCAAACACGGAAGGTTTTTCGGAAATTAGGTCTTTCACCGCATCGGTTCTTTAGAACTAGTATACATAGTAGTAAGTTTTAGTTTGTGTTTGTTTCATTATGTAGTTTTCGTTTCTCGCTCTAAAAACTCATAAACCGCATCTCATTACGTTGGTTCAACAATATCAAGTGTCAGCTGTTTTGTTCAAAGGCGTTTTCTGATGCAGACGAGTTTGACGAAATGTGATATTGTAACTGCAAATAATTGTTATCAAAGACATTTAAATAAAGTTGACGGCCTCGGAGGCGGGCGATTGCTCGGCTGAGACGCAAGAGGTGCGGATTCGATTACCGTTGCGGAAGCATTGTTTGTATGTTCTGCAAATATTTCTTCCGGGTCTGGGTCTTGTGGTGCCATCGTACTCGTAGTTTCTGATACAAGGAACAGGGAATCCTAGTGTAGATACATACATAATTATCACGCCCGTATCCTTAATGGCCACCCCATTAGGGAGAGCAGAGCCACAAGTACTGAGATGGATATGGTGAACCATGGTGACAGGTGATTTGCCCATCGCCCATATAAGTGGTTCATCATTTTGGAGAGGGTACTTTCCTTAGTCGACTTTGACATGCTCGGGAAGAGAAGCAGTTGGGACGCATTCTGTGCTTTTTGATGAATTTGAGCATTGGAAACGGATTTGAATGGAACTTGGAATATACATAGTATGTGTGCTGGGATAAGGTAACGGAAATAAAGGAAATAGGAAGGAAAAATAAAGGAAATAGGTAACTACCTACTAAATGTTTTATGTTGTTGCAAATAAAATACCATACTATTCTAATAACATATGTTATTTTTTGTCCGGATATCACGCGAGCGAAGCCTAAGTTAAAGTACTAAGCGAAAGTTAGTATAAAATAAAGGTAGTAGAAATAAAGGCTTTTTTTTATTTTATTTTATGTTCATCTGATTCAGATTCTTTCAATCGGAGAATAATTTCCAAAATCGGTCCAGTAGTTTCTGAGTTTACCCCTAAACAGGATTACACTTCAAACAAACTAAGTATAAACTTTTGTTCTTTATAGTAACTTTATTCATATTTCACATACAGTTCAAAATTCCATATTATTAATGTGAATGAAACATGAATCGATTTATACAAAGGACTTGAACCTCTGACTATAACCAGTTATAGACTTCACTTCAATATAACTAAGGTTGTAAAAATCATTGTCATCATCATACACATTGGAAAGACATCGGAGGCTTAGTAATAGGGTCCCGTTGGCACTCTTCAAGTATGGAACCCTAAAAACAGTACCACAAAGCACGTGGTCAACAGTCGCCATTTTTTTTACGAAATCCTGTTTATTTGCTCCATCAATCGCAAACCTGTTATTCAAGTCTTTGTAGATTTAACAGACGTGCTCAAACGTGACACGGTTTCCAAGAAGTATTGGTAATGTATGATGCATTCATAAAAAATGTCTGGCGGTTTGCATACCGTTTATTTCCATTATGGAAGTCATTATGTATTGGGACTTTTATTCAATTGCTATTGGAATGTCATTGGATATTTCATCTGTGGATAGAGGAAAAAGATGGCGGCCTTGTGAACTATAGACTAGATGGCGCTGTGTGAAATGTCCACAAATATTTGTTCATTTATTAATTACTAGCTGCCGCCCGCAGCTTCGCTCGCTTGATATCCGGATAAAAAATAGCCTATATTTATGTTAATCCAGTACATGTACTATGTATATTCCAAGTTTCATTCAAATCCGTTCAGCCGTTTAGGCGTGATTGAGGCACAAACTCACAAACTTTCGCATTTATAATGTAAGTAAGATTATTTATCTAAAATGTGCCAACACGGAATCAATCGACTTAATGTTCTCCTTAATATATTTATAACTATGCTGTGCTGTGAGTAGATTGAAATTAAGTTCATGAAAATAATTTCGTTTGGAACCAATTTACCAACAATCATCTAATACTACTCGCGCTAGTTTCAGGCTAGTGTGTACCTAAAAGTATTGAAGTGCGCCTCAGAGAGGCTCCATTCGTACACTGAACAACCATCTGTTATTCCACATTCCACAACGCGCATGTCTAGTTGTCTACTGCACTTCTCTATCGATTAGTTACGCGACGGGCAGCCGATTCATCTTACTGCAATCCTCCTGTCCTACCAATATTATAAACCCTAATGTGAGAACACTCACTAATATTATGAATCCGAATATTTTTGAGGAGGTTTGTATGTACCTCGATCGTGACGTAACGGCTTGAATTAAACTTTGAAAATACATAGTTCGTGACCTGGAATAACCTGAGATCACTGGTGGTCTAGTCCAGGGGTCTCCAAACTTTGAAGCCTTAGGGCCATAATGATTATTTCAGTATGTTCCAAGGGCCAAAACAAATATAAGAGACATAAGCAAAGATACGCTTTTTTTGCATTTCAAATACTATTCTGTACTGAGTAATTATCATTCTGTGTTTTCTTATTCAACTTATCACAGCAGTCCGTGCTTGAAAGGGCACGTTAAACAGTCGGTCCCGGCTTTTAAGTCGTTAAGCCATGATGGAGACCTTTAGGCGGCCTAAAAACTCCGTCACTAGAGTTGGCCACTAGCTCATACGAACATACATACAGATATAGTAACAACAATAAGACATTGGCTGTCGCGGGCCGGATTGATGACACTGGATGGCGGGCCGGATTTGGCTTGCGGGCCGTAGTTTTGGGACCCCTGGTCTAGTCCTTCCGATCTTAAGGTCATGGATCAAATCCGGCCGGTTATTCTACGTTATATCTTATTCCTCTAAGTAACGGCCACTTGGCCACTAGCTCAAGGAATAAAAATTAACACTTAAACCGAAACACCAACTGAATACAAAGCTTGTATGAATCCACGCATGACTAATGCATTCTGTCGTGGGATTGGACTGTGAACGTGTTAATGTTTTGCTAAACTAGCCATTGTCAAAAATGTCCGACGATACTGGTACAAATAAGTAGGTATTACAAAATAAACATACATACATATTATCGCACCCGTATCCCTAATAGGGTAGGCAGAGCCATAAGTAATCATCAGAAAACTTGCATCCACTCCAGATCAAGATGAAAAGATGTATGGACTGTGTGCAAGATGACATAAGATCATGATGATGATGTAATAATATCTCACCTTACCTTATACCTACTCATACGGCCACAATGTTCCTGAATTAAATCAAATTCCCTTTGGGCTGCTATCATACAGATAAAACAATATTGAACTGCCAATTCTATAACCATTGATTTTTGCAATAAAACCATTGAACTCGTGGAATTACCATAGGAAACCGATTAGCTCTAAACATTGTCGGTCGTTTGGTTTTAGACAGGTACGTGAGGCGATCGCTTTGCGAATCTGTGAAATTTTATCGTAGAACTAGCTTCCACCCTCGGCTTCGCTCGTAATAAAATTGTACAAATTCATTATCATCATCATGTGGCAAAAAATCTAATATGGCACACATGTACTATGCTACCTAATATAATCTTACTTATATTATAAATGCGAAAGTTTGTGAGTTTGGATGTTTGGATTTTTGTGCCTCAATCACGCCTAAACGGCTAAACGGACTTGAATGAAACTTTGAATATACATAGGTAGTACATGTACTGGTTTAACATATAGGCTATTTTTTATCCGGGTACCATGCGAGCGAAGCCGCGGGCGGCAGCTAGTACGAGTATATATTTGTATGTGTGACAATAGGTAACCGCTTTGAGTCTGAATATTGCTGGTTGTTTTGTATTCGACAGGTGTGCGTGTTAGGCGCCAATCGCTTTGCGAAACTGTGTCTGTTTTATCGTAGAATTGCTTTGGACAAGATTGGAAAATGATTTCTACCAAAACCAAGCAGAAAAAACCTTTTACCATCTATAGATGATTTATATACAGCGTCAGGAGGCAACTTTTACCTTCATAAACGGGAGGCTGTAGTGCCCGGAGCGAATTAAGATGGAGTAGGCTTGCCAAGCATCTATTCCATCCTCCACTATGTATATTCCAAGTTTCATTCAAATACGTTCAGCCGTTTTGGCGTGAAAGAGTAACAAACATCCATACATCCTTACATACAAACTTTCGCATTTATAATATTAGTAGGATTCTCTCAAATCTGCAAGTAGGCTTGTGATGGTAATACGCAAGTTTATCTTGCTCTTAGGTCAGGTACCCGCCCCTACTACTACTACTACTACTATTCTGCCCTCCTAGTGAAGAACGCAGTAACTAGCATTTTTGACAAAAATTAGTTAGATACATATTCGGAATCGCCCAACAAAATACAGCATTCTGTTCTTACTCACGTATCAAAACATGTTTAACAATTTACTGCGTTCTTCACTAGGAGGGCAGTATTCGTGTCACTAGTTCTTTTGAATCAGTGTGGTGAAAGGATTTAAATTGCGCCTCAAAGGCTCCTTTCTTGAACTAAACTTACTAGGTATCTAACCTAAGCTTATTTTATCACCTAAAGTTTAACCAAAATTGGAATCAGTAAAAAAAGTATGCAATCGCGTGTCAAAACGGGGTTGCGGGTAATTTAAAATGTCTGGGGTTACAAACCCCTATTTTAAGTTCGGAGAATGTATTGCTGTTTTGGAGGCACGGAACTCAATGCTAATAAAGTTATAATTTAGGCACTGTTTGGCTTGGCTTGTTGGTATCATCATCAATATTATCTTGAGCCATGAAAGTCTGTTTTTTTATCTCATTGTTACGACACTCGCCACTGAGAGCATTGGTGGTCTAGTGGAAAATGACCCCGCTTTCCAATAAGAAGGTCGTGGGTTCGAATCTAGTCGTTCTCAAACTCAATCGAACGGCGAAGGGCATCTCGAGAAAACCGGCATGTCTTAAAACCTAAAAAATGTAAAAGCATGTAAAACGCACGAAAAAAGCCTCCTTAAATCTCCCAATAGATTCTCACTTTAATCTTTTCATCACACTGGTCCCCATAACCAATTATCCGAGTAGTAGTATCATTCTATAACACATTAGTTGCTTATTTCATTCATACTGACCCTCCTATTGATACCTACTTAGCTAATAGAATTTTGACGTAGGAAGTCAAACGTAAACAGTCGTAGTCACGCACTTTTCTACCCTCTGTACGATTTTGAAACTTAAAGCTTTTGTATTATAGTTAAGAATTGCCTGCCGCAAAATTATGATTTTTCATTCACAGTCAAAGGCTACCACTTAAATTGTTATTCGATTTTGTTTCTTATGACTGACATGCTTGGGTTCAAATAGTATGGAAGAAATTGTCAGTACCCATATCACACTTCCACTGGCCCTTCAAATTTGACTGAGCTTTAGTCAATACTTTTCACACTTTCGTTTTTATGAAGAAAGAAATCAAAAGTTATGAAACTTACAATTTATGTCTTTTATAGAGTTAAATATCTTCTACTAATGGTTGTGGTGGATGTGTGGGGTGACACGAATGGATAAGATACAGAGTGAGTACATCAGAGGAAGTTTGAAAGTAGCGCAGGTGACAGAAAGGATGAGGAGTAATAGGTTAGCGTGGTTTGGGCATGTTATGAGGAGGGTAGACAGTCAAATAACTAATTATCATCATCATCATCTTCCTGCCCTTATCCCACTCTATGTGGGGTCGGCACAGCATGACCCTTGGATCATGCTGTAAGAGTTTTGGCTAAGGTGTTTTATGACCGGCCGCCTGCCTGACGTTAACCCTCCTTGGGAATACTTGCTTATTGTATCTCATCATGTTGGAGGATACTATCCCTTAGTCGACTTTTACGACATGCTCGGGGAGAGAAGCAGCTGGACGCATTCTATGTTTTTCTTTAAATAACTAATTATATGGGTACAAATTTTTTATAAGGTTTGGTTTAGTTATTATTACCTACATGACCGTTAGTTGCATATTCGGACAGATTCGGTCTTATACTTTGTCAGTCAGTCAGTAACGTAATAGTTTTATATATTTAAAAAATTCATTTCAAAGAAATGCGTGAGATCTTTTATAATAAAACATAACATTTTATGCCATGTAAGCTATTTTTAACGTAACGATCCAATTAAAACATCAATTTAGAACCGTATAACTATGTGACTATAAAACTGGACGTTAAGATAGTTACCGAACAAATCACTATTTTGAACCTCTCAAATGATATAACTAATTAAGTTCCATATAAAAACTACTGAAGCTCCCCGAGATATTGTCCGCATTGAGTTCTTTTTTTTTTCATTTAACTTTTTCTTCCCGCTTCGTCTGTGAGTTGAATTTCGGGAATTCCTTTCTTAGTGCACCTTTACACTTGTGCCATTAGAGCTCGCAAATTTCATGCTCCCTAGGATTCTCCTTATGATAAAAAAAGTAAGTAAGTTCTTATGAGCTAGTGGCCAACTCTTGTGACGGAGTTTTTAGGCCTAAAATCTCCAATGTTGATCAACTGTTTCTTAGTATTATGTTTACCATGAATACAGGGCTTTAGGCTTTATGTCTGTCATTTTTTCACTATCTAACCCATCCTACTAATTTCGATCTAAGCAGATCGACAGTTTACAATTTCGCGAGATTATAATCTAACGGTATTTACACTTTTACGGTGACATATAAATAAATAAATAATAAATATTTGAGGACATATCACACAGCACCATCTAGCCCCAATGTAAGCAGAGCTTGTATTATGGGAACCTGATGGCTGATAGAATACTTATCTGCTTTTTTTTTGTAAATACATACTTGTAATACTCGAACACCCAGACCCGGAAGAAATATTTGCAGAGCATGCAAACATTTCTCCCTCAACGGGAATCGAACCCGCGCCTCTTGTGTCTCAGCCGAGCACCTCGCCTAATATATAGATAATTTAAATGTCACCATAGTATAATGGACGCATTGAGCCAGTAAGTAATCATGAAACATAGCAATTACAAAACGCACGAAGCCTGAGAAGTTATGTTTCACGTTTGTGCTTACGTCGTTCATCAAAGTCAACATATTTTCACTTTCGTTACATTCAGTTGAAGTTGATTGGATCATGGTTCAATTCTGTTATGCGTTTTCTAATGATACATCTATAGTTTTAAAGAATAAGGCGGCAAAGGTTCTAACGGGCGTAAGGTATAGATTTTTTCACTTGATATAGCACTAATAATAAAATTATGTAACATTGCACAAATGCAAATAGGTAAAATTCTATTAGTGATGCACTTTTTACTGTGTTAAGTACTTAAGTTGTTTTTACATACATACATATTATGACACCCATATCCCTAATGCATCGATTTATTTGATCGAAGCCCTAATGGGGTGGGCAGAGCCACAAGTTAACATAAGAAAACTTGCAGCCACTTCTGATTTAAGAGTGTGCAGTAGGTAACTGATTTGCTCACCAAAATGAATGTAAAACGTTGTACGTTACTGAAATGTGTTTGTGGCGGGCAATTGCTCGGCAGAGACGCAAGAGGCGCGGGTTCAATTCCCGCTGCAGGAGAAATGTTTGCATGTTCTGCAAATATTTATTCCGGTGTTGTGGTAGCATGATACTCGTAGTTTCTGATACCCAAGACACAGGGAATCCTAGTGTGGGCTGAGGACTATGTATATGACTGTTGGCTGTTATTAATTTTTTTATTTAACTTTTTAACAATAGCTTAGATCTAACAAAGTTGAGATAAATAAGAACGAGTCCCTCTTAACGGTTTTTACTCTCATTAAAATCCAATTTAACCTGTCCTACTACATTTTATAGGATCTTATAACACGGTGCGTTTCCATTACGGACTAGGCGTGTGATCGTTGCATTCCTTCCTACAAAACATCACTTTTTGTCGGCAGTGATAGGACTCGGCGGGCATTCAGGTCCACCTGTGTAGTCCTCATTATTTTTTCTGGGTGGACCACGGGTACTTTTAATTGCTGGGCACTGGAAAATGCGACACAGTTTTTACTATAGCATTTTCCTGTATCACATTAGTATCATGCACATAAGGTACAAACTTCAAAAAAATAAATTAAAAAAAAGTTGCTTGTATTGTATGTTCGTATGAGCTAGTGGCTAATCCTAGTGACGGAGTTTTTAGGCCGCCTAAAGGCCTCCTTCATGGCTTAACGACTCAAAAGCCGAGACCGACTGTTTAACGTGCTCTCCGAAGCACGAAAGCGCTCAGCTCGTAATGCCCCTTGCGATCACCCACCCCAATTTGTGACCGCGCATATCGTTGCTTAACTTTAACGATCAATCAAGAACGCCTAAGTTGCTTGTGGTCGATTTCCTTCTCAACTGGTGTAGATCTTCATCAAACTCCTCTACTTCTTCCGGTTTAATTCGCAAAATACATGCTCGTATATGATAATAATCGGAAACTATCATTTGTATAATTTCCTTCGGTTGACAGAACTCAGGTAGAAAGAAACCCATAATAAAATAATATATTTCGAAACACAATCGGAAACTCTAGCTTTAGAGAACAAACATTGGAAAATTAAAGGGCAGACCATTGACACCATAGGTTATTAAAAAATACTTTAAAAAATGATTGAAATGTACTACTATGTATTAAACAAACTAGCTATAGTTTTAATTTACGGAACCCTAAAATGGGACTATAATACTGTGAAGCCAAGCAACAAGTAAAATGGCAAGTAAGTCTCATATTTATTGCTGCAACTTCACGATTCACAATTTGACATCGTTTGAGAAACTACGCTTATCTTAATGTCCATCTTAATTGATTTGAGACATTTATGGCCAAAGATTGAAAGTTTATTGTTTTACTATATAGAGGTACTATACAAGGAGAACGCCTCTCGACTTTGCCCGCGTTGTTTTGTTGCGTTACGAACGGTGTTAATTCAACGTAGATTTATGACGTGTCCAAGTGATCCTAGTTATTTTAATGAATAAAGTACTTTTGATTTTAATTTTTTTATTTTGAAATCGACTTAATCTTCCCGTTGCGTCTTCCAGGAGTTGAGGAATTCCTTTCTTAGTGCACCCCTACACCATAAAAAGAATATACCCTCCGTGCTCCATGCTTCTAGGATTTATGGTTCAGGTTGTACGTTGATTTGTCATTCAGTCAGCCAGTACTGTAAGAGTTTTATATATTTAGAATATGTTTTGCCCTCTGGCATAAGCGAAAGTTTAAGAAATATGGGTTAAATTCCTATGAGTTATTACTATATTTTTTAGGACATAATCTATCTACGTTTACTGCGCACTGTGTTGTATTTTGACATTATCAGAAGGATTGTTTGCCCCCAAGCCAATAACCGGTTTCATGATATTATGTTTTATTTTAAAAATAAGCTTTCTTTTACTCAAGTATTTTTCTTAGTGTTGTATAAACTTAGACCTACGATTATACCACAAATGTGGGTTCAAATATTCTATTAACGGACGAAGGATCGGTCATTACCAAGCAACGTTGTTTTTCTGTCATTAAATTCTTTTCAGGCGCTTTTCGACTTCTAACAACGATGCTATGGTAATTAACGGGTCGTCCGTTAGTAGAATATTGGAAACTGGCATTACTGAATTACATCACGAAAACAATAAAACACCGTAATGTCAGCGGGCCTTAAAACTCTGGTTTTAAAACGCGGGTAAAGAAAACATTTCATTTTAAGACCTACTTTTGTTCACACATCTAATACCAACATGTTTTTTTTATCTATTGTGTCTAATATAACATCGTTTGTATTGTTCATTCACCCTCACCTCTCTCACTATGTTTACTAACTAAGTCGTTATCCGCGTCTGTCTGTTTGTAGGCTTGGCTCCTCTAAACTACGCAACACTTTTGATACGATTTTCACTATCAAATATTCACTATCTGGAAGGTTTTATGTATGAATCGGATGAATGTATTTAAAGGAAATTTATGACTAGTTTATGATCCAACGTGCGAAGCCGAGGTAGGTCGCTAGTAACAACTACTTTAGAACATCTGTATAACACCACCGACATCCTTCGTTTCCTTTTGGGATAATTACACTATTGTACGCAACGCCAGTCGAGGGCCTGTCCCAATGACGGCCATTCGACACGAGCGGGTCAAGTTCAATGGTCGTACAGTCATTGTGAGGCCTTGAAAACTGTTTCAAGATGTTATGAATGTTATATGTTTAATTAAGTGACGGCCTCGATGGCGTGGCGGGCGATTGCTCAGCAGAGACGCAAGAAGAAATGTTTGCATGATCTGTAAATATTTTTTTCGGGTCTGGGTGTTGTGGTACCATTGTACTCATTTTTTCTGATACCCACGACAGGGAATCCTAGTGTGGGGTCAGGACTATGTATGTGACTGTTGGGTGTTATTTATTTATTTATTTAAGTATTTGTTTCGTTTAGGACATTGCTCAGTTTATGTGACTATTTTTATTTGTGACTAATCAGCATTTTTATTTCGACGAGCTAAGTTTGACAACATTACTTGACACTTAAGACAAATTAACTTGTGCTATAAGTTTTAAGTTACTTTTTTCAGGTATCGTTTTATTTTCTTTTAAACAACATCTTAATTAAGGATTGCATGTTACTATAATCCGGATTGGTTCGGACATGTCCCGATTTTGTGACTCTTGTCCGGACTTTGTCCAGATTTTTAATTAGTCCGGACTTAGATGGAATGATCAAATAAGTAATTTGTTAACTTATCATTCATCTATACTAATATACTAATAATATTACAAAGAGGAAAGATTTTTTTGTTTGTAACGAATAGGCTCCGAAACTACTGGACCGATTTCAAAAATTGTTTCACCAATAGAAATCTACATTATCAGAGTCCAGTATAGGCTATAATATATTTTCAAAAAAATTAAGGATCCGTAAGAAAATTGCAATATTGTAACCCAAGGTAGAAAACCCAAAATAGTTTTTAGCGTGCGCTGCGAAAACTATTGATTATACAACGTGTAACATAATGTCCCTATAAGCCCGAAAGGGGTGTATTCAGACCGAGCACTTGAATACATTGACGTGTGCAAAAGTTCAATACATCATATTTGAAATTCCAATACAATTAAAAACAAATTATTTCATGAGAAATTTGTGACAACCCTATGTGTTTGTTTACCATTTGCGTAGGTAACAAACACACGCGCACCCTCCTATCGCGTCGGACCCACACATACGCAGACAATCGAACGCGCGGCAAGTTTCAAAAAGTACCTAGGTGTAATCAAATCACCAAAGTTTTCGTAAGAATTTGCAATTTTTTTAATTCTACGTAGAAATTAAAGTCGAAGATTAAAATCACGATATCTTTCACACATAAAAAAACAACTACCTACCTACATCTACCTAGGTAGTTACCTAAGGACCTAGGTACAGGAAAAGTTAAGTTATACCTACCTTTTCTCCCTTCTTCTTGGTTGGCTCGGAACACGGCTAATTGACATGGTAGGTATTAGGTAGGTATGTAGGTACCTAGGTTGGTATTACTGGTACACATTCACATTCACCATCACAAAATTATTTTTGTCATTTTTTATTAGTAAGCTAGGTACTAATGGGGTACCTACTAGGTAGGGTGATAGGTTAGGTACCTATCATCATACCTACCTATCACTGAATTTTATCACTGTTGACACACACAGTAGGTACTCGGTATCCATCAAAGGGAAGTAGGTACAACACACCACCGAATTCCCGGTCTTCCCTCACTGGTGGAAAGATCCCGTCGAGAGAAGACGGTTCACCAATCCCAGAAAATAGCCCGTAAGATGGCAATGGCCGCCCTGGATAACGCTCTCTGTAGAGCTGACGCGCCGCTACTAAGCTATTAATTATTTGGTGCTGCTCCAACACACACACACAACACCATATCATAATACTCACCGTTTGAGTACAAAGCCGACATCGTATCGTTAATTAGTTACGCGAACCGAGAGATTGCTTGTTGCAGTTGTTGCAAGGAACGAATGCTAATTGCGACTGATAAAAACCGATCTGTTTTGCGACCAAAAGTAGGTACCTATTGCCGAAAGCCGAATTTTTAGGGTTCCTTGTCTGGGGTAACCCACTAAATACCGATTGGGAAAAAAAAGGAAAAAAACTTCACCATACATCTACTACTACTACTACTACTACTACTGTCGTCGTGTCCGTGTCGCTAGCTCTTTTGAACCAGTGTGGTGGAAGGATTAGAGTGCACCTTGAAGGTTCCTTTCGTACACTTTGACACACGTCTATGACATGCCTGGTTTCCTCACGAGGTTTTCCTTCACCGTTTGAGAGCATTGATATTGCACACATAAATTTCGAATCGAAAAATCCATAGATTCGAACTCACGACTTAAGGATGGGAAGGCGGGGTTCATACCAATATGCTACCATGTGCTCCATCCCCATTTGCTACTAGGTACCTACCTACTTACATAATAACCTACCAACAATTACGTAGTTCAATCAAGAAAAGTAAAAAACAAATAAACCTACGGAACCAATTTGATTTTATTAAACAAACGCTTGCGGTGCGGTGTCGGTTGACGGTTGCGGATTTTGAATTTAGCAAAGGCACCGACAGCCAATTAGGGCGAGGTGCCATCCCACTAGTTGTTGTTGTTGTTTCAATGCAACCAATGACAAATAGGCTGTTCACGATGAAAATGAAGATTAGTAAGACAGATAAGTCACAACCTTTGACTTTAGTGCCCAAGTAGGTAGGTACAAAATTGCATTGAAAAATGCTCCAATGAATATTGGAATAATACATCGTTGGAAAAACTAAAGTGGAATAGGGTCACGGCTTTATCCTCAGGCACGGTAGACCTCTTCTCATACTTCTTGTTACCTACTCAAGATGCTTTTAAGGCCCGAGTAGGTAGGTACAAAATTGAGTAGGTATCACGGCTTTATCCTCAGGCACGGTAGACATCCTCTCATACTCCTTGGTACCCACTGAGGATACCTTTAAGGCCCGAGTAGGTAGATACAAAATTGAGTAGGTAAGGTACCTATCTCCTATACTAGGTACTTAACAAAGAGATCTGAAAGGATGTTTACGGTGCCTAGGGATTTTAGTCGTGATGTGACCTTACATTTTAATTACCAATAAATACCAAGGTACCACTAGGCCTTCAAAAAAAATAGAAATTACTTATTAAGCCACCTCGTTATTAGGTAAGTAGGTAGGCATTTTACTAATGGTGTCTGTTCTGTTACCTGTTTCATCTAGAGTTCACACTTAAAGGTCAAAAAACAGCTGTAAATAGGGATGCCTCATGTTGTGTCAAGTTACGTATTGGAGCAAAGTTATGGAGACATTTCATGAATGAAAACCTTTGAAATTTTAAAAGTCGTTGAACAAACGTTGTTCGCAATGACGTATAGAACACCCCCGTTTCGGGCTTATAGGGACATTATGTTACACGTTGTAGAACAAAATAATGTACTACACGCGTACGAAGTTCCGGGCAACAGCTAGTCTCAAATAAAATATTAATCTAGTCTCGCAATGTTTGCATTTTGTGACTTAAATATCAGGACTTTTATTGAAGTCTCGGGCTTTTCGTAAGTACTTTTCAAATTTCTAAATGGTAACTCCATGCTAGTATAGATCGTGAATAGGTACACATGGCATAGAGTCCTTGACCAGTAAACCTGACCTACGCGTAACAAATCGACGCTCGGTCCAAACTGAACCAAATACGTTCCACGCACGAAGATACTATTAATTTGATGGATATCATCCTTTTTAATCGATTTATGGCTACACATTCCTTCATAAAAAGACACCATTACCGACCGACTTTGCCGACTAGGTGTTTCTCAATTCAGCTTTTTGTATTATTAGAACCAGCTTTCGTCTGCTCACGTTGTACTAGAGATAAATTGAGTTACCCCCGAATACTCAAACGCATCTCAGAGTTGAGCACGTCTCAACTCACGGTTTTTTGACAGTTTCTGATGAAAATCTGTCAAAAAAAAACGTCATCTGAGACGTGCTCAACTTTGAGATGCGTTTGAGTATTCCTGGGTTAGTTTGTTATTCCAAATCACGAACTTTGACTTTGCTCCCAGTTTTATCCAAATCTTCTTAAGTGACAATTTGCTGCCGCAATAGCGGCATCCGGGGCGATGTTGAGGTCGGCTCTTGTGAAAGAATATTCGAGTCCATGTGGGGCAATCCAGTAAGTGCGGCAAAGTTTGGGGAGCCCACAGTAGCACTGCGCACTTGATTTATGTAGCATTACCTACCCACTTACACAAATTGTATCCACCTGTGCTTGCAATTTGTTAAGGGATTATTATTACGTCGGATTATTATAATTCTAATAGGCTTACCCCCGAATACTCTAACGCATCTCAAAGTTGAGCACGTCTCAAATGACGATTTTTTTTTGACAGACTTTCATCAGAAACTGTCAAAAAACCGTGAGTTAATCAGCTCCGCACGTATTGACCATGTCTTTTCTGTGGACAAGGCCGACTAAGCTGAGAGGATGGAATAGGTGCTGGGCAAGCCTACTTCATCTTAATTCGTCCCGCGCACTACAGTGTCCTGTTTGTGAAGGTAAACGTTTCCTCCTGACGCTGCATAAATCATGGTAAAAGGCCTTAGTAGTAATATGATTTATGTCACGTGATATGCCCGTCAAAATTGTTGAATAATGACTCCGAAATAGTCCCATAACAATTTAATTTTTGAGGGATTGCTACCTTTTCAGTTATCACGAAAGTTGCCGACAGAATTCACTGGGCTCGTATTTGCTCTTACAGCTTACAAATAAATGAGTTCTCTATTAGTTGTTTAGTTAATTTCACTTATAATTACCTAACAGCGGATGTATTATACATACATCTATACATATTATATCATGTGCCCTTTCTCTATAACGATTAGTCTATTGTCTCTTTGCCAAAAGTTTTTAACATTGCTGTACTAACATGTACCTCATTATGTTTATCAAAAAGATCTTTTTCGAAAGGCGTTCTGTTGAGATCTCATCTGAGAGTAACAATAGTGTATGTACATGAGTTATTTTCCTTTTCATATTGCTTAAAGTAGTTTACTTTAATAATATTTGACCCTCTCAGATAAAATCAATAAAACATCAATCCTTATTGATATAGCTTTTCCAAACACTCTTGACCTCCAGAACACTATTTCAGAAAAATTATCGAAGTATGTTGACCTCAAGAATGAAATAACTCGTATGTGGCGTCTCCAAAAAGTTTCCATCGTACCAATAGTAGTATCTAGTACAGGGGTAATCCCAAAGCAGCTCTTCCAGTCTCTTGACCTCTTAGACCTCCCAAAACACACCTATGTCCTTATGCAGAAAGCCTCATTATCACGCCCGTATCCTTAATGAGGTGCGCAGAGCCATAAGTACCTAATCCTAAGAAAACTTGCTGCTACTCCTGATTGAAAGTCTCAAGATGGATATGGTGAACCATGGTGACAGGTGATCAGCCCATCGCCCATATAGATGGTCCATCACATCATGTTGGAGAGGATACTATCCCTTAGTCGACTTTTAGGACATGCTTGGGGATAGAAGCAGCTGGACGCATTCTATGTTTTTTCTTTACTCCCAGTCCAGCAGAGAAGTAATACAAGTTAGTATTATAGTTGTACTTGTGACATCAAACCGTCATCAATCAGTGTGTTATAGGAGAGATACCATAACGCAATGTCATCTAGATAATTACTTGCAATAGAAAGTTTACTTATTTATATTCAGAAGCTATCTCATAGCTATTTTTTTCCCACGTTTACAAACAATAAAACTAATTTGTAGTAATATCTGAATTAAACTTCTCTAGTATCATTGTTTGAGAAAATTCCCATTAAATTTCGTTGTACATAACGTTGGCGCAAAGATCACCGCCTAAGTCGTTTCAATTTCACAGCCTAGCCCCCGAATACTCAAACGCGACTCAGAGTTGAGTACGCCTCAAGTCACGGTTTTTGACAGTTTTTGATGAAAATCTGTCAACTCTGAGATGTGTTTGAGTATTCGGGGGTAAGTCGCAAACATCGCACAAGTCCGTAGTAACATGTTAGTCCGTAGTACCTATATCTGTGTCAATAGTTAACCGATTTTGATGATACTTTATGAATTTTATGTCGAGGTTTTGTTAACTTGAAAAATATAATATTTTTCAAGTTATATTTAAATGTCGCCAATTTAAACTTTGAAATGACAACGTACCTACTTATTTTTCATTCAATTTATTTAGGGTAATGACATAAGTCATGGAAACTGTCAAGGTTGTGTATCATCTATATAAAAACCTGACTGTCTGTCGTTGATTGTCAGTCCATGATGTAGTGATGCACTAAGAAAGAAATTCCCGAAATTCAACTCCTAGGGAACATAGCGGTAAGATGAAGTTTGTATGAAAAAACACAGTGCGAACAAAGTCACGGGGCGTTCCTCTAGAAATGTGACATTACTTTGATTTGATACAACCTCGAAGGACCGAGATGGTTGGAGGAGTTTGGGGGAGACCTTGGTCCAGCAGTGGGACGACACTAAGTAGTTTAACTCAATTAGCACAAATTGTTTTTACAAATTTTCAAAGGGAAAGTTTGCTTATAATTGCCTCTGTTTTTTTTTACAAATGATTAATCACTTCATTACCCGATTATGCGAAGCAAAGGAAGGGTTTTACTTCGCTTTAATCTGTGGTTTCCGGTGATCTTTTCACTACCAAACTACCGATCAGATTTGAATTGGGGTGTCAAATTATGAGTTTAGGCGGCATGTGATATAGGCTATAGATATGTACGTCTAATACATAATATAAAACATGGAAGCGATTTAGCTAGTATATAGGTACAAGCTTACTCGCGTGGGGTAAACCTGACACCCCATTTTATTCCCTTTTGAGGGTTGTTTTGGAAAACCTAGAAATACGTGTCCATTTATTTTCTATTTAATCTATCCAAACCGAGTTTCAAACCAATCTTACCGCCAGTAAAAAAATTCCCTTACAAACTTTGACACCCCTTTTTACCCTTTTTAAGGGTTATTTTGAAAAGTCTTGAAATTCGAGACCTGGCCGAGTATCCAGACTGAGTTTCAAGTGAATCCCATAACGCGTTAAAACGTTATATACCAACGTTTTCACCTCCTTGGGGGTTAGATTTCTAAAATAATATCTTGTACCTGCCATGTTTCTTTACATTGTTGAAATGCTCTATTCTCATATTATCCTACTTCTAAGCCACTTTACTCATGACAGTCTTCGGTAGGGGTGCCATAGCAGTACATTAGCAATAATTTGAATATATCCAAGTAAAAGAAGAAAAAAACATTATGAGCAACAATTATAACTTTATTACTTAACCTTATTGTATATGTTTAATGTTGTGTGGTAAACAATAAAGTGTTATCTATCTATCTATCTTATTTTCTTAACAAATCAACTTATAAATTACTAAAAACATTTTAGGTACATAAAACCCTACAATTTTCTATGTATTTCTCGGATTACCTACCCATAACACACTTACGTTCGTAATTCATAATATCGAAAATACCCGTACTCTCAAACGGTGAAGGATAACATCGTGAGAAAACCGCGTCACGTTCAAAACATGTGTCCAGTGCAACAAAGGAGCCTTTGAGGCGCACATTAAATCCTTCACCACACTGGTTCGAATTGTAGTTGAAATACGTACTGGGACATTTTGTAGATTTACCGGGACGACCGAAACAGAGTCTATTAAAATAAAAAATGAACTTATAGATCTCGTGGACGCCACTATTTTTTTGGGCATAACTTTAGATAAAAAGATTCAATGGAACCCACACATAGATAAATTGTCAAAGAAATTTAGTTCTGCGGCATATGCAGTCAAAAAAATACGTCGCCTTACAGTCGTAGATAAAGGGACGTGATTTCTTGCCTGGATCTTCCACGCTTGGTCGCATTACGAACTGTAAATGCTACCTAGATTAAGACTTGTCCAAATGATATCCTTGATATCGGGGGTCATGTGACCCTCCCTCCCCTTCGGACCGCGCCTGGTACCAGAAAGGATGGCAACCCTAGTGTACGGGTTAATAATGGGTAATTCTGCCATAGCACCGATGATAGTTAGTAAGCCTATGTCCAGGTTGTTTACAATAGTCGGGGTCACTTCGACCTGTGTCGTGTTAGAAAGCGGTTAGATGTATGGAAACGACTTATTTTTCACTTTTGAGCTAGAATGTAAGTAAATAGAACTAGATAGTTGTGGTTTAAGACAACTTAACAGTACAGTACACGCCCGGACTGAATAGTAGACAGGGTAACATTATTTTGTCATTTATTCAGACATAGGAATTTGAAATGTCTTAAGACATCCTTAAGAAAGACGGGGGTGATCATGTAGGTACCTACTCTATTCTCTATTCTTGGACAAATAAACACACGGGGCACGTTTTTTGCGGGGCACGGGGGGAATGATCTAGTGCTGCTTTGGTTCCGTATATATCGTTGTCACTGTTTTACAATTACCTTGTCCTATTAACTGGTTTCGTAATTTTTTATTTTTTGCCTTGAAACCATTTTGAAAGTTATGAAAATGAACTTGCATTCATTCTATTGCAGGCAAATGTACTTAGAGCATAAATATAAAAACAAAGCAAGAACCTACCTATAGTATAGGTATAATAAACTAGTATCTATATACTCTGAAACATTGTAAAGATTGCTTGAGGCGAATTCCTTACCATGTTTATTTATGAGCGCGTCGCATCGTGCGGCGATTTGTCGCGCGGCTCGACAAATTGCCGTGGAACCCGAGAAAATTGCACTTTCCTTTCCAAGGGCGCCGGTGAAAACAATCGGTTCTGTTTTGGTGAAAGTGTTTACCTATTGTACTAAGCAAATAGTTCTTTTTTATGTTAAATCATTATGTTGGAGCACATGCTTTTTATTTTTACTTTCATGGATAAAAGGGGATAAAAGGGAGTAGGTCATAAATATTACTATTATGGCAGATTCATATTGCATTGGCTAGGCTGACTTACCCGTAAAAATAACATTTGGAGCGTTTTTAAAATCTACTGAATAAGCTGGAAAGTTATTCTGCTGTCTCCGAGAAAAATACATAAATACTTTAGGTGGGTAATGCCCAATTGGAAGTCTTGATGTTAAATACCTAAAACATGTCTTATTTAGACTCCGCCCGCGCCCTATTCGGCTAATAACTTTTAAATCGGATTCGGTTACGGTTACGGATAGATTTTTATTTCGGATATGCCAAAGTTTCGGTTACGCTTACAAAACTCCATAACATCCCAGACATAGTCCATTTTTAGTTTTCTGTAATTTTAAAAGATACCATATTATAAGTAATAAAATGTATTTTATTACACAATATATTTCTAGTTCAATTTGACGTAATTTTACTACTTATTGCTACTATTTTACCTTCAGAATTGCCCGCTAATAACAGACAAACACAAAACTCATTTATTTTACTATCCAATCAAAACTTTCATTAGCGAACATCATTACGTTTTATGAGTAAATTAATCAATTTTACGTATATGTATCTAATACTACATTTCTCCTATTTACAGGACCAACCGGCAAAGACCAACCACGAGAGCAGAAGGGAAAGTCGACCAAAATGTGACCACCGAACACCCAACCAAACGAAACAATCAAATTCATGAATCCAGCAAGATTACATGATTAGCAATTAGTTATTTATCAACGAATCTAGTCGCAATAGCACTTTTCTAATTTTATAATAAGAAATCGAGAAAAAACGAGACGATAGAAAAACTAAATAGAAGAAACAGAAGGAAAATAAAATAAAATAAAGGAAATTGAATAAGAATAAGTACAAAGATAAATGATTATGGTACAAATTTGTGGGAACGCTATTGTTGGTTTAGCAATAAACCGATTCATTTAGAATGTTCCCGAAGGAAATTATGGAGATGTCTACAAGTAAGTAATATAATCTCTTTTATTGTATCTTAAATCTTAATTATATTACTTAATAAAAATGCGTAACCGTTAATTTAAATAAATGACTTTAATGTTTATTTATGTTTGCTGCTAAATTGGATAGATACTCAGGTATGTGCGCCACGTGATTAGATGTATTAAGGACGAGGTGATCACTTATCCCTATCTTATTTATTGTGCGTTATATATTACACCTACTCCATAAAGTCGGTACTGAGCCATGTTATTATTGCTATTTTTTTATTATTATTTACAATTTATATAAGGCAGTAGTCCTGTATTCAGCAGTAAGGGTGCACACAGACTAAATAAATAGACAATGTGTTAGACTTTTACTAGTAAATCATCATATTAAAAAAGTTTTTTTGGTCTTTTCAATATTGTTCGAATTTTATTGTTGTGTTATTCTTGATTCAGAGGGTAGTTAAAAAACGATACATGATGTGCCGACGCCACATAAAGTGAGAAAATGGCAGGGAAATTATGCATGATTTCAACCTTGTGTTTCCGTTTCCAGGCTTTGAGCCCTCGGCGATGAAGAACAGCTTCTCTTTGTCCTCGCTGCGGAGTGCGCAGGCTCCGCCAGCTGGGAACTACGACCAGCTCGAGCGACCCTACCACAGCCTAACCAAAAAGAGGTCAGAACATCCCCAACTTCCTCTTTCATCTTCCATGCTTGGTAGCGTTACGAACATGAGTAATCCAACGTAGATTCAGGACTCTGATATGAAGATCTGATCTGATATGATGAATATGAAGATGAATGTGGATGGATATACTGCTAGAAGAAGGCCAAAGAAAAGATGGATGGATTGTGTGAAAGAGGATATTCGTGTGAAAGGAGTGAGTGCTGAGATGACGAGTGATAGTAGAAACTGGAGGAGGGAAACATGGTGTGCCGACCCCATCTAATGGGATAAGGGCAGGAAAATGATGATGATTCAGAACTCTTATAAGGCTTCCTAAGTCTTTGGTATATCAAAAAATTTTGGGTCTTATACCTTATAATTTACACAGTTGTCGTTTTCAAATTGTTACACCTTACCTGATTATCTAAAGACCGTGGAAGGCCACGGCGTACAAACTTCAATGTACACTGTGGTCAATGGATTCTGCAATTCCGAGGCTAACGACCGCTGTCTGTGAGTTACTTGAAGCTCATCAAGCTGTGAAGTGGTTTTGGTCAATTTCCTTTTAAAATTGTCTTTCATATTTTACTATAGAAACAAACGACTTATTGGTCTCCTATAGGAATCCAATAACTTAGGTACCTGATGTTATTATGGAAAGGCAATTGACTCTGGGTTTTCTATGAGTTTTCCCTGATCGTCAAAGTATCTCGGTATATATTACAGATACTATTACGAGTAGTAATATAAATTTGCGTGTCTATTTGAGTAGGTGAGGGGGTCATCCGCCACAAATATTTCCCTGCATAGCTGCGATCAAGTGCATCTGCGAAGTGCATGAAAGATGCCTTTGAGACGTAGGTACTTTAAATCCTTTCACCACAGTGGTTCGGAAGAACTAGTGACACGACTAGTAGTAGTAGAAAAGATCGATGTCAATTTAATTTTCTAAGTAAGTGCTTATTGAGGTAATTGCTTGCTCGCAACTGGTAAAATTTTTCCCTATACATAGTTAGTTTAGACTGAAGGAATGACGAGTGGTGCGTTAAATCTTGGTTGAATCTACTAATTTTACATGAGATATTAAGTTTGAACACTTTGGTAAGGGCTCACGCTAAGGCCCAGTAAAGTAGCCATCGATTATCTGAGACAATATTTAATACACACATACTTAAAATCACGCCTGTCTTCCATAAGGGTAGCCGGAGATCACAGATCTCCATTTGCTACGATCCTTACATACTCCTTTCACTCTCATTACATTCCTTATGCATGCTCGCCGGTTTAGGGTAATCTTGACCTAGATCTTACTTAGTTAATTAAGAAATCTTTAAAATATCGCGTGTTGTCCCTACCCTATTATTGTATTTCGTATCAACAGTTGGTAGAGACGCTGATACTGATGTTGAGCGCTTGTCGAAGGGTTAATTACGCAAATGTTCAATAGCCAAGATTTGTGCTGATCCAATTTCTGTTTTGTATACAGTATTGAGCTTATGTACCTATACTTCTCTGCTGGACTGGGAGTAAAGAAAAAACATAGAATGCGTCCAGCTGCTTCTCTCCCCGAGCATGTCGTAAAAGTCGACTATGGGATAGTATCCTCCAACATGATGAGATACAATAAGCAAGTATTCCCAAGGAGGGTTGACGTCAGGCAGGCGGCCGGTCATAAAACACCTTAGCCAAAACTCTTACACCATGATTCAAAAAAGATCATGCTGTGCCGACCCCACATAGAGTGGGATAAGGGCAGGAAGATGATGATGATACAGTATTGAGCTTCTAACCAGGATGTGTTGTGTATTTCAGGAAGGAGCCATGTCGGGAGGCCTGGCGGCGCAGCTGGGGCTCCGCGGCCAGCGGGGGCAGCGCTGGCGACGAGCTCTGGCCGCTGCTCCAGCATCACTACGACTACATCATGGACAACCAGATCATCGACAGCTGTAAGGTGAGTACAATGCACGAAAAAGCCTTTGAGGCACCCTAGGCAGCCTAAGGACGTCGAAGCAGCCCTCAGGTAGCTTCACCAGTCTAAGTCTTACCTAAAGCGGAAATGTGGAACTCTCTGTGTGGGTCAGGACTATGTATGTGACTGTTGGGTGTTATTAAAAGAAAAATACCTACTTTGTACTAAGTCTTACTTACCAATGTCAATAAAAAAATTACTTTACTATATCTAACTTGTGTGATTCCGTGTTTCAGGAGGCAAACGGCGAGTTGCAATCCGGCAACCCGTCAGTTCTGCAGCCGCATCTGAGGCCGACGCCCGGCCTCAACCGGCAGTGGTCGCTGGTGCAGTTCATAGCGGAGTTCAACGAACTCTGCAGGTGGATGACCCATGTGCAGGAGGAGATCTACTCTAGTCCCGAGAACCTGGTCAGCAGGCAGCTCAGAATGGTGAGCAAACTGAAAACTTGCCGTCGCCATGAAAAATAACGCGTTGCTTAAATGCTATCTTTGTACAATGAAGAAGCCTCCTTGAACCGCACTTGAATATTTTCAGAGTAATGTAAAAAGTAGTACTGGTATTAAGCAAGGGCGTCTCCAAGGGGGGGGGGGGACAGGATGGGACAGCTTTCCCCTCACTGTACTTATAATTCATACTAACAACAAACATGATTTATTTGATAAAAATAAAACAACATTACAAAGAAACAATTGGAACACGTTGAAAACTGCCTTAGTTAACTTAAAAACTGTATTGCAGTTTCCAGTGCCCCTCGCGACGATAATGATTTACCATGAAAGTAAAAGAAGCAACTAAAGAGAAGTGAGCAAAGAAAAAATATTTAAGAAACAAGCCTTTCATGAGTAATAGAAGGGTATATTTATAAAAGTGCACAGACGCAACACACTGCACAAAGCCTGGGTTTGGACAATATCAAAAAACAGATAATTAATGATCATGCAGGGCCACTCTTTTTAACTTTCAAGACGCGAAACAAAATCCATTTGGATAGGACTATAAATGCACTAATCCTTACTTTCTGCTCGTTTATTCCAGACGCGTATGGCCGAGCTGTGCTCTGTGGAGCCTCGTCGAGAGAAGTTCATTGAACAAGGAAACGCTATACTGGACAGGATCCCTGAAGTTAGCGCAGATGTGAGCACCAAGCTTTTTACTAATCTTAGATCGTACTGTCTTCCTGTAAAATCCTGCCCTACATGATGGGTCATCTATATGAGCAATGGGCTAATCACCTGTCACCATGAGACACCATATCCATCTTGGGATTTTGAATCAGGTGTGGCTGCAAGTTTTCTTATCATTACTTGTGGCTCTGCCCCATTAAGAATACGGGCTTGATAACATTATGTATGTATGTATGTAGATTGTACTGTGGTTTCGTCACAGAGAAGCCTCAAGACGAAAGTCTTCAATCAGTGCTAGTTGCCAGTGATGATTTCTGTGGTTATTAACTTATTGGCCTTGTACAATAGCTCATAGTTGCACAGGTAGCAACGAAGAGGGCTGTGCTTGGGGTTTACCTACGTAGTCATCGTAGTCCACTGGTGGCCATATTCCTTTGCAATATACGTCCAGAAGAATGATTTCATGCTGGCTCCACCACCCTTGCAATGCCATCGGTCCGTCGAATGGAGGCCATACTATAGGCTATACTATCACTACCTGGGATTCCCCTATTCGAGAACCTTTACTCTTCAACAGTTTTGTGTTTTTCAAGTTATATGCTCACACTTCAACTTGCTTATTCTTCGTTGACTCTAGTTCTACAGATTTCTTCAATACAGTTGTAAATTCTGCAGGTTACCTGGAGGATAGACCATCTAAACGCGAAGTGGGAAGGCCTGTATCTGCTGCTGAGTCCTGAGCAGAGGAGGAATGGAGATAGTACGGAGGCCGTCGGTAAGAGAAACTAACATATCCACCACTATTATTTACCATTGGTATACGCCTGTGCCCTCGACTGCCTGATTCCTACCTGTGTGAAAAGTTGGACATATTTTTCTTCATTGCCTATAAGCAAGGTCCGACCGGGTTGTCGGTCACAGTCTTGGTCGGGATTAAATTAGGTATGGGTGTGCCGTTACGCCGTGATTGAATAACAAACATCATAAAAAGAAAAGGTAAATTTAATTTATTATTATTATTATTATTTATTTATTCTAATTTTTTATTTCCTTAACATTAAAGCGCAGTCTCACTAAACGCTGGTTTGAATCGGTGCCTCAGCTGTTTGGTTAAATTTACTTAATTATTATGTTCTCCTCTTAACTGTTATTGTCTTACTTGTTTTTTATGTCAACAAACTCTTATAGTTTTTTATATGCGAAAACATCTAATTGGTAATTAGTCTTTTAAGTTGTTTCCTAATTTAGTTTATAATACTGTTTGTTTTCCGAATAAAATAAAATAAAATAAAATAAATAAAATAAACCCTTACAAACATTCGGATCCTACTAATGTTATAAAACCTAAGCTTGTGAGTATGCAAGGACACCCGGAAAAACATACAGGCTACTATTTATAATATAAGTAAGATAAATAGGATATAGATCTGTCTTAGACCATCAGACTAGACCATCAGTGCTCTAGCCCCTTTAAGAAGTATACCAATGATTTCAAGCATAGTTTTTTCTTACAAATCCACATCATCCGCAGAGTAACCCAGGGCCTAGCTAACCCTCTTTTAGCTGTTTTATATAGATCTCTGATTCCACTAGACCACCAGCGCTCTAGTCACCTAATAAATTGTACCTGTATCATCACACAAAATAGAAGAGGGAAAATGTTTGGACATCTTATACAACATGACAGCTTCATAAAGACGATCATAGAAGGAAAGCGAGTAAGATGAAGACCAAGAATTAGTTATAACAGCCAGATAAAGGAGAAAGTCGTTGTGATGTCGTATAAAGAAGTAAAAAAATTGCATTGGAGAGGGAGAAATGGAGGATAGTTCATCATTACACTCTTAAATAATATATTTGACGGTCTCGGTGGCGTGGCAGGCGATTGCTCGGCAAAGACGCAACAGGCGCGGATTCGATTCCCGCTGCGGAAGAAATGTTTGCATGTTCTGCAAATATTTCTGCCGGGTCTGGGTGTTGTGGTACCATGGTACTCGTAGTTTCTGATACCCACGACACAGGAAATCCTAGTGTGGGGCCAGGACTATGTATGTGACTGTTGGGTGTTATTTATTTATATTATATATCATCAGACACGGCTGCCCACGAGCTACACTGTCTACGTCGCTGGCTGCACCGGATGGAGGGCCGATTGCCGCCGCCGTCGCTGTCCGCCGCGCGCGGCTCTTCCTACCACGAGCTGCTGAGGAAACTGAGAGAGCATGAGGTAAGCCAACTCCAGTAAATATTAAAGAAACAAATATAGAAAAGGCGTATTACCCAACATTCAGGCGGGCCAACACTGGGTAAAGCTGGATGAATTATACACACAGCCGCGCCCCGGTGCGGTTATTTTCTGAACTTTTATGACACTGCGGGTTGATTCAAACGAAACGTTTTGGTTGCGCGAGTAGAGATGGCGTGATTTACATTGAAATGATGTAGTTCCTAAAATGCTCCACAGATGGCGCTGAAAACTAGGCAGCAATATTGCTAAAGCTATCCATAGATGGCGATGCGTATGCATTATTATGTGGTCGAAGCAATAGATGGCGCTGATAAATTAAAAACTAGTATAGATAGGAACTTAAGTTACGTAGATTCAGTTTTTATTACAGCAGACGAGATAAAAAACAGGTGGGATAACATTCCTATCTCATGGTCACATTATACAATAGCCATAGTACAATAGTTCAAGGGTCACCACAAATCAATGTCTAAGCGATCGTTTGAATAATATCATTGCTTTCTAAAGTCAGGACTTACTATCAGGTGGAATCTGTAGTTGTATATTTGCCACTATAGACTTACATACCAACTCATGATAAACACATAAAGCGGATTATGGATGGAGGCGTCCTAAGATTAGGAGTTCTATGCTATACTTTTTAAAAGTTTGCTAAACTCTTTAGGTAGCTTTAAGTTAAGTAAGTGCCTACTTTGAAAACTTGGCTGAAGTTTAAAAGTATTTTTGTTAAAACCCTTGTCATTATTGAATTGAACTTGTCATGTGAAAGTACTATTTGTTTAGTTTATCATCAAAATGACAAAAATAAACTGGTATTTTACGACTTCCTCAGGTTATTATTATACATGTATATCAGGCATTACCGGTGTTTTAATGATTTGTTTAAAATTTAATGAGGTTTTATGAATTTGTTTATTTATATTTTATTACCTACAGACCAGCCTTCCTACAGCTTTTTACTTGGTGTCTAAAAATAGTACTTACATTCGTTTTCTGTTAAAACACATTCAGGTGCCTATTTTCCTAATATAAAATATGCCACTACTACCGGGTCATTGAATATTTAGAACCAGTGGGGAACGGATAAAAACAATTGAAGGCAGCGAACTCTGAAAAAAAACCAGAAATGTTTTTGCTTGCTTTATCAGATAGAAGATAAGTAGAAACCTTTAGCGATGGACTTTCACTAGCTGATAATGATGATAACAAAATTCCTGTTTCACTTTCAATCTTTCCGCAAAAACTTACAAGCTCACAAAGGACAATGGAATAGTACTTACGCAACCTGATAAGTAGTGATAAGAAACCTGAATAATAAGGAAATAAAGCTTAGTGCTACTGTGGTGTGCTGTTCACACAGGGTGAGTAACTGGTATCCAAATCGCACCCACTGCTAAGTAAAGGGGAGGCGTTTTGCTCTTGCTACTTCTCACATTATTTTTATAAATTGCGCCGCAATGTTACAGTATACAACTTATATATATTTTGATTTAGTGCATATTTGAAGTTGTGAACCATAAATAAAAAAATCTATGTATATTCGAAGTTTAATCTACATCCGTTTAGCCATTTAGGCGTGATTGAGGCACAAACGTACATCCACACATCCTCACAAACTTTCGCATTCATAATATAAGTACCTAAGAAGTAAAATGGAAGCCTTTTCAATCAAATACTGCCCACCGCCGCCGTAGGATTGCTACTCGTCCGCTTACTCGCTCCGTGTAAATAGCCCTCGGCTTATTATTTCTGTTGCCACTAATCTCATCATCTAGCAACTGTTTGAAACAGGGAAATGGTAAGTGATTAATGAATTTATCATCTTGTAAGATCCAAGATTGGCGACTTTCGCTGCCTCGGGCGTTCTCGGAAGCACTCGGGATATTTGAATAAAGAACATATCAAACGGTTAATGGAACGAGTAGCTAGACCGTTCAAATGTTTAATGGCATTCTTGTTAACTAAGTACTTTAACATTACAGTAACTAGCTTCTGCCCACGGCTTGGCTTGTGTGGTACCCGGATAAAAGGAGCCTGTGTTGATCCAGGAAATATTATGGGGATGAAGTTAGGTACTTTTATCCAGACACGAGATCGTCTACCTATAATCCAAGTATTTCTATCTATACACCAATACTCTCAAGCGGTGAAGGAAAACATCGTGAGGAAACCATGTCGTAGAACCTAGAAGGTTCGAAAACATGTGTCATGTGCACGAAAGTAAACTTTGAGGTGCAATTTAATCCTCTCACCACACTGGTTCGAAAGAACTAATGACACGTTAGTAGTATGCCACTACTGCCGATCTTGTGCCAGCCGGATCGACTACTCTCCTACTGCCCTCACAATGTCGTCTTAACAATCGGCAGGTGGTCTGTCTCGAAGCCTCTGCAAATCTTTCGGCTACCATTCAGTAACTGCTTTGGTCCGACGGTTGTTGTGCCATTTAGCCAAGCGCACATCCCCACCAAGTCTTTACAAAAACATTTGCCTACAAAGTTATCTACTTAGGGTGCTATCGTTTGGTGAACCGGAGTAAGCTGGCCATGTATCTTCGCGGGGATTTAGAAAGCATGGAAAGTACGCATAAACAAGGAACAACGATAACGCACCCAAATACAAGTGTTAGGTTTATGTTATGCCTCGTTTGTATGGTTTTATAGGCTGGCTCGCTAGCTTCTGATCTTCAACTAAGGCCTTTTCCATCTATTCAGCGTCAGGCGGCCACTTTAGCCTACACCAACGGAACGCTGCTGTAATGCCCGGAAATATTTTAGACTAGCTGTTACCCGCGACTTAGTTCGAATTGAACATGATTTTCATAATTTGATAAACAAATCTATGGAGTGAAAAAGTGCGGTCACCCATCCGAGTACTGACCGCAACCGGTTATGCTTAAAATTTGATTTGTTATCTCGGTTTCCCATATAAACTTTTATCCCTATCACACCCTCTATGAGTATTTTGAAAAAAAAGTAGCCTATGCCCTCCTCCGGGATGCAATCTGCTTGCCAAATTTCATCAAACTCTGTTAAACAATTTAGGCGTGAAAAGGTAACAGACAGACTTACTTTCGCATTTATAATATTAGTATGGATGAAGTAAGTTTGCCCAGCACCTGTACCACCCTTAGTCGGCTTTATCCTCAGCAAAGACGTGGTCAATACGTGCTAAACTGACTAAGCCGTAGATTTCATCATAATGTTTTTCCTCTGCGTTTTAAGCAAGTTATGTTAGGGTGCGGTTTATTGGTGAATATGGCTGCATAAAATAGCTTGTTCTAGACGAATATTGCAAGTAAGTTACAAGAAACATTTACCTACCTAATTACATGTACGATGGTACTGGACCCTTTGTGTGCGCATTTAGATAGCGCATGAACAGTTTTATTTACTTAGGCGTTCTGAACTCTTGAGAAAATAAACGGTTTAAGTCAATTACGTCGTCACTGGAAAGGCAAAATTACGTAAGCGCCAAAATGGCGCCAAATAGGCATATTGAGTTATTATCCTAAAATAGCAGTCCAAATACAATAATATGAATTGCTGGACATAGAAAATTAAAAAAGAATTAAATCTTACGTTGACGTCATCAAAATTCGATAATTAGGTAGAAAGTTATGATTAAAAAAACGAAAAAAATGAACTTCAAACGGCTTTTTCTCGATTGGCGCTTACGTAAATTTGCCTTTCCAGTGACGACGTGTATTCGTCTTACGTTAATTCAGTTTTCGTATACAAATCTCATTTCTAAAGCCCTCATCTCAATCTCAAAGCAGTGAATTACCGTGAAAGTGTAATTGTGTGCGAGAATTGGCGAACGAGCTCGCTACGTGGCGGGATCATACACTGACCTCTAGCCTGCGAGATTGAGATGATCATCTCGCGGGAATCGGATCGGCTGCCTGGTCAGCATTTGTAATAGGCTCCCAGGTATTCTAGTGATGATTGAAAATCGTGGACATTAACAGCGTAATGTAAATATATTACTGACGTAGTTTATCTACAATGTGGTTTAGGGCAATATCTTGTTGTATTTAAAGAAAAAAAAATATTAAAAAAAATGTATAACATCTAACCTAGCCTTATACGATTTTGTGAAATATTTCTGTTATATTTGATTAATTTAGAAATTTAGCTTAGAAATAATATAAAACAGAAATATTTAGCAAAATTGGGTCATATATGGAAGTTGAATTATCTGTGGTCTATCAGTGCTCTCAAGTTTATGTTTAAATCCTAAGCTCGTTCGTCGTTTCAATCAAATTCCAATCCACTGCATCCATTTTACCATTCCCAATGTATATCGCACAAAAACGCAAACGGAAAAGGAACACAACAGTGATGAAACAATAATGGGCACGTCATAGAACGTAAAAAGATCGATGTCGTAGCGTACTTAAATTTTTTCACCATACTGGTTCCTTTGAACAGTAGGTAAATAATACATACATACTTACATACTATCACGCCCGTATCCCTAATAGGGTGGGCAGAGCCACAAGAAAACTTGTAGCTACTTCTGATTTAGTCCTAAGATGGATATAGAGAACCATGGTGACAGGTCATCGGCCATCGCCCATATAAGTGGTCCATCATGTTGGAGGATACTGTCCCTTAGTCGACTTTTACGACATGCTCGGGGAGAGAAGCAGCTGGACCCATTCTATGCTTTTTCTTTACTTCCAGTCCAGCAGATAAGTACAGTAAATAATTTATTTTTAAAACCATCCCCTGTTGTAGGTATAAGTATACCTCTCTAATTAGTATTCGGAGCTTTAACTAACCCTTCGGCAGCTACACTGACCTTCTGTATACGAGCTGGAGGGCCAAAGGTTCTCCTATTACCTTTCTCAGCATCGTTTAGCGAGAGAAAATACTTATTATCTCCGACACAAACTTGAGTTTAACTGGTTTAACTGCAACTTCTGGAACAACGTTTGTTGTAGAATCCTTAGAATGGAATTGTGAGGATGTAAATACAATAATTGTGCTTCAATCGCGACGTGATGGTTGAACGGATTTGAATTTAAAAAAATATACTTAGTACGTGTACAAATATAATAAACTAGCTGCCGCCTGCGGCTTTGCTAGCGTGGTACCCGGATAAAAAGTAGCCCATAATGTAATCTTACTAATTTGTAAAGCTTTTTATCTTTTAGAAGCGCTCGTGGCGTAGCTTGCTTAGGCGTTCTCGATTGATTGTTAAAGTTAAGCAACGATATGCGCGGTCACAAATCGGGATGGGTGGCCGCAAGTGGCATTACGAGCTGAACGCTTTTGTGCTTCGGAGGGCACGTTAAAAAGTCGGTTCCGGTTTTTAAGTCGTCAAGCCATGACGGAGGCCTTTAGGCGGCCTAAAAACTTCGTCACTAGAGTTTGCCACTAGCTCATACGAACATACATACATCTTTTAAGAATTCTTAAGCAAAATTTATAGCTTCTAAACTAGGGGTTTTATGATGTTTACACTGTTTACATGCATTATCTACGGTTGAAGTTAACTATCCGTTTATGGAATGGCGAACTGGCGGTTTTCGTCCCTATTATCTATGATCTGTGAAAGTTGCGGCTTCAGTTTGTTTTCCGTTCAGTTAAAATCAGAGGTGTTAATTTTGTTGCCTCAATTACTTTATTCCTTATCAGCTCCACCAATTTCAATCTTATCTCGTTGCATTACGGTTGCATTTTGCTTATTGTGTTCGGTGATTGTGCTGAATTTGTCGTTTCGCTTCGCAATTTCTATTATTATGAACAACGTATTTGGTGTTATCCACTCTGCCGTCGATAACTCGTTTTACGCTTTAGTTTCGTTAATTAATTAGACTTTCACAACATTTACACCTACCTTCTAGTAATTTATTAAACCTTCGTTTACTTTATCGGTTAGCGACAGTACTGGAACATTGCTTTGTCCGCTGTGAACAAGAGATTATTGCCGTTAGTTAGACTTTCGAAGCAAGTATTGTAGAATGTCTTTCGCCGCATCATGTCACTGGGCCAGGAACGTTTCATACATTTTCGTAAGCACTGTCGCGATTTCATAGCGCCACGAGCATTACGAGCTGAGCGCTTCCATGCTTCGGAAGGCACGTTAAATTGTCGGTCCCGGCTTTTAAGTAGTTAAGCCATGACGGAGGCCTTTAGGCGGCCTAAAAACTCCGTCACAAGAGTTGGCCACTAGCTCATACAACGTTTGTGCCTCAATCACGCCGTAACGGCTGAACGGATTTAAATGAAACTTGGAATGTAGTCTACTTTTTATTCGGATATCACGCGAGCGAAGCCGCGGGCGATAACTAGTTTTTAATAGCTCTTTTAATATTTGTGTCCCTGGCGCTAGTCCTCTTCTGAACACCAATATCGATCGCCAATAAATCTTTTACATCTTGTTTTCACTTATATTGCATCTGATATTACTCGTATTTTACTAAAAGGGAAATCGATTTTAGTATCGAGCTGCATATCGAATACGCGTGCACTGAATAATTCAGAAGCGAAGCCTTCCAATTATTAAATGTCAAACGTGAACAAGCTATTTTATGTTTTAATGTAAAGTGTTGCGGCTTAGAATTCATTGATAAGATCTGCTTTGATGTTGGTGCTGTTCCCTAAATATGGCTGTTGGTCTAATGAGAACATAAATTGTTCGATCTGGCCATTGGGGCTTAGATTTGACTTGCGATTGGTTAAACTTGGACTTGGCCGTATAAACTATAAAGTACTAGCTACCGCCCGCGGCTACGCTCGCGTAGTACCCGGATAAAAAATAGCCTATACAATGTATATTTCAAGTTTTATTCAGATCCATTCAGCCGTTTAGGCGTGATTGAGGCACAAACATCCAAACTCACAAACTTTCGCATTTATAATATAATATAAGTAAGAAGTAAGATTAGATAAGGAAAGTTCGACCCAAATAATAATTTTAGACAAGGAAAACAAATAGGTACTTACCTAATGCAACTTTTTAGGTACCTACGCTTTAAATTATACCATGGTCTACCTTTCTAACCCCTGAATACTCAAACGCGACTCAGAGTTGAGCACGTCTCAACTCACGGTTTTTAGACAGTTTCTGATGAAAATCTGTCAAAAAAAATAATCTTCATTTGAGACGTGCTCAACTTTGAGATGCGTTTGAGTATTGCATCAAATAAAATAATTTACTCTTTGAAGAGTTGAAGCGCTCGTGGCGTAGCTTGCTTGGACGTTCTCGATTGATCATTAAAGTTAAGCAACGTTGTGCGCGGTCACAATTGGGATGAGTGACCGCAAGTAGCATTACGAGCTGAGCGCTTCCGTGCTTCGAAGGGCACGTTAAATTCGGTTCCGGCTTTTAAGTCGCTAAGCCATGACGGAGGCCTTTAAGAGGCCTAAAAACTCCGTCACAAGAGTTTGCCACTAGCTCATACGAACTCACTGACTTATTTACTTTTTTTTGTTTTTGAAAAACATCAACAACGATGCCTAGTAGGACATGGTCTACTAAACAACTTGATCCTGAAAAATAATGGTTATAATTTGACCCTATTTAAGTTTTAAATGATTTTTTGAGCACGTATTAAAATTTAACATCACTAGAAAAAAATGCTTCATTGCATGTATTTACCAAAAAGCGCAAAAAATCATGGTAAACTACCATATACATTAAAATTAAACCAACATTATTAGATTATGCAAAATTAAGGAAATTACGCCGCCATTACTCACAGTGATATGAAAATCGAACAAATAAAGTACAAGAAGGATAATAATAATTGCACGTTCAGAGATAACTCAGCTCTCGCTTTCGATCTCAAAATGGCAGGAGAAATATTGTCCGAGCTTTGATAATAGCAGCACGATGTTGTAACTGAATATCATAGTTACAGAGAATAATCAGTTTACATTTGAGAAACTAAAAAATACTGACTCCAATGCTCAATAGGATAAACAAGTACATGTAGTAGTGTATTTATTAAAAAAAAACCGATTGTGTGATATTTCGGTAACAGTACCGCCGCCATTTTGGATTTTTTGACACTTCATATTGTCTTATATCAACCTAGTGAATCAAAAACAAAGCTGCCTGTGAGCGTGCCAAAATATGTTTGGTGTTATCTCTGGCTAACCCTATTTTGTCTCAATTTATGAAACTAGCCGTATATAGCCAAGCCCTTAATCCTTATCATATCTTGAAATCACGGTTATTTCCTCGATAAACTTAGATAGATTCATTTCGTAGCTATCTATCCAGGACAGTCACAGTAATTCTATATCAATTAACCAGTGTTACATGACTTTCCCTGCTATAATTACATAAAGCTCCTAGTTTGAGTTATGGCTCGGCTAATATTGATCGAGATAGCTCGAACTACCATTTAGAACGAGAATAGGGCCTTAGGCCAACTATACACTGCATAATTGCAGATCTGCAAAACGTACCTTGCAAAATGGATCGTTAGTAACTTTGGATATGCGTTTCAGTGAGGTTTCAGTCAATCTCAGTCATGCCAAAAATTTAATTTTGAGATATCTAGGTAAAGTAAATGTCACTCAAAACTTTGTTTCGAAAAACAGTTTATTAACTTGTGCAAGGAGTTATTAGTGCGAGGTTTACTTACTTAAAGGACACTTGAAATGAAATACGCGATAAGATTATCTTAATTGTGACTTACCCCAGTCCAGCAGAGGAGTAAAGAATGGTAAGGAGGATACTTACAGATCCTACTAAATAAACTCAGTACCTATATTTGTTTGTGGGAATATTTTACGCAATCATTCAATCAACCCTTTGTGATTTCACAATATCTTTAGTTATCAGATAAAAAAAATCACGAATTCAATCAACAATGCATATTTGAAGACTTATCTATAATCAATATCAATAGATTTGACCTTTTGTAAAACATAGGGTTATTCTCAACGCATAACCCGTATCTCTGTATTAACGATTAAGGTATAATAATGTAGTTTTTTTTCTAAATGCCTATGTTGTCTTTTCATTCTGTATTTCTTCTTGTGTATTTGCAATTAAAGTTATATTGTATTGTATAATTGCAAAACTGCATGAGAAACAGTTGCACACATATTAATGTAGATGGCGTTAGTATGAAGTTTTGCATGACGATCATCGCCATAGCTGCTGTGATCATAGTCCCGCTAATAAATTAAAGTGTCGTATGTCATAATAATTTTACTATACACTTGTATATATGTATATATTTTGCTAACTAAGTAAATCTTGTATCAAAACATTCTTGAAGTATTAAGTTGCAGTTTGCGCTTAGAAATATTAAATTTCTACATAGGTACTTTATTTTTATCTTTATTTACGAGTTTAATTTGTAACCATTTTGTAGGTACTATGCAATACTTTCTGAAAGAACAATTCATTCAAATCTTTGTGATTTCAGAATAAGTATACCTACTATTTAATGACTTTTTGTGTGTCCCATATCGAAGGTCGGTCCCTTTTCGATCTAATATCCGGTTTGTGGCATTGTGCGCGTTTCCTGTCGTGCCTGTGTAATTCACTTTTACGACTTATTCGTTTTTGTTGACAAGATGTTCCGGTCATACGTTTTGTTTTAATTTGAATTGTTGAATCGATTTGTTACATTTGCCTTTGTAGATATTCATACATAAGTATACATATTTATGCCTTTGTAGATATTCGATGACTGAATGATTACTAATACTTATCTATAATATAAAAATGAATCGCAAAATGTGTTGGTAAGCGCATAACTCAACAACGCCTGGACCAATTTGGCCAAATCTTTTTTTAAAATGTTCGTTGAAGTTCAAGGATGGTTTTTACGGCGAGAAAAATTAGAATTATTGCTGGAAAAACCCTAAAAATAGCCCTTTTCTTTTTCCCATACAAATGACGAATGAACAGGACGATGTCTGTCGGGTCAGCTAGTTTATTATAAAAATACTGAGCAAAAAGTTTATGGATCTGTTATAGTCACAATTCCAACCCATTTTGTGTCGTTAAAATGTTAAACATACAAGAAAATTTTAGTCAAGCTTTTCACAATCAATTATTTTGACCAAGGTCCGCCTGTTAGTCAGTCAACTATATGACCATTCACTCACTGGATTTTACCTGCTATTCCAGGACCGGGTTTTAGGGTTCCGTACCCGAAGGGTGCCAACAGTCCGTTGTCCGTCCGTCTGTCCGTCCGACCTTTCCTCTATCAGCGGGCTGTATCTCATGAACCGTATTAGGTAGAGAGTTGAAATTTTTACAGAGTGTGTATTTCTACTTCCGTTTTACAAAAAATAATAAAAATAAAAGGGGGCCCCATAAAATAAACTTTTATGTATATGTACAATGTTATCTTCGTGTGCGAATTCGATTCGCACTTGACCGGATTTGGTTTATTGTACTTTAGCGACTGCGCCATCATATTCCTGCCCTTATCCCACTTTATGTGGGGTCGGCACAGTATGATCCTCGGATCATGCTGTAAGAGTTATGGCTAAGGTGTTTTATGACCGGCCGCCTGCCTGACGTCAACCTTCCTTGGGAATACTTGCTTGTAGTATCTCATCATGTTGGAGGATACTATCCCTTAGTCGACTTTAACGACATGCTCGGAGAGAGAAGCAGCTGGACGCATTCTGTTTTTTCTTTACTCCCAGTCCAGCGAACTGCGTATCGATTCTATTACGTAACTGGAACTGGATACTGGACGAACACTACAATTTAGGGACTTATCGTGTTTTTAAATGTACCATCTTTCAGCCACTATTGTCATGAACATTAGTCTTATCACTTTCCATTTCCACTAGTCACAACGCAATTTCCGGTTACTGGTTATCTCATTGACACCAATGCCCATCCATTTGTGTGTAATCAGGTCGTACCTGTGTCGTGCATGGTAATCATGTTTGTTCATTTGACAACCCGTAATTACTATCAAGTTTTTTGTTATGGGTGAGCTATGGAATCACATACTTTTTGATAGAACTGGTTGAGTAAAATATATAATGAATAGGTACATTTATATAACTGGGCAATCTTCATAACGTTTCTGTTCTGAAATCGTCACAATTAGTCATATTTTCTCTGCTTAGTGCTTAGCACTCGTAAGTACATCATTTTCCTGCCCTTACCTATCCCACTTTATGAGGCTTCGGACAAATTCTCTTCTTCCATTCCCTTTTGTCAGCCATCACTCTGTACCTACGCAATTATTTCTTTCCATGACATCTTTCTCATTTACAATTGTATTAAACTCATTCAAAATAATTCGCTAGCGGGGTACCCGGATAAAAAATAGCCTATATGTTAAACCAGTATATGTACCTACTATGTATATTCCAAGTTTCATTCAAATCCATTTAGCCGTTTTTGCGTGAAAGAGTAACAAACATAGATACATCCATACATACAAACTTTTGCGTTTATAATATTAGTAGGATAGTAGGATTTTATGTCTTAAAAATGCTACCTCTTGACCAGGTCACAGAGTGGTTTTTCTTCATCTAACCGCGACATCGCCTCATCATACATGACTGCACGCTCCGCTGCCCGCTGATGGGGCTACCGTTATAATTGCCTCTTTAGATGTCACACGAAACTGCGCTTGCGCACTTGATGTGCCGGCTATCTCAGTTTTCAGCTTATAAATAAATATTTTTATTTTACACAGCGCCATCTAGCCCCAAACTAAGCAAAGGTTGAACTATGGGAACCAGATGGCTGTTAGAATACTTAATTACTTTTTTTTTATAAATACATATTTTACCGGAAGAAATATTTGCAGGACAAACATTTCTCCCGTAGCGGGAATCGAACCCGCGCCTCTTGCGTCTCAGTCGAGCATTCGCTCGCCACGCCACAGAGGTCGCCTTTATGGATTTATAGTTTACTAGCTGTCGCCCGCGGCTTCGCTCGCGTGGTACCCGGAAAAAAAATAGCCTATATGTTAATCCAGTACATGTACTATGTATATTCCAAGTTTCATTCAAATCCGTTCAGCCGTTTAGGCGTGATTGAGGCACAAACATCCAAACTCACAAACTTTCGCATTTATAATATAAGTAAGTAAGATATTAGTACCTGTTATCCTTTTTTCACAACGGTTCTAAACGGACTGCTAAAGCTAGAGATTAATACACTGGTGATCTACGGGTAGTGGCCCCACCTTTTACTCCAAAGGCGTGAATTCGAATCCTGTCGGTCATCGACAAATCGTAAAACCTAAAAAGTTTGAACACATGCAAAGCAGAAGTATGTCATAAGCAAAGGAGACTCGTTGATGCGCACTGAAAGAACTAATTACATGACAGATACCTGCTTTGCTGCTTTGCTTGTATGATTTTTAAGCATACCATAAATACTTAGTTCTTACTTAACTTACTTGAATAGGAAGGTTGTCTTGGCTTCGCCTTATAAGTTGGTTTACGTCGGGCTAATTATCTCAAGAAAAAAAACCATTTCATTTAATAAATAGTTCCATAGTTCCAACGCTTTTTACAAGTTTTCAATCCGGTTCATTATATTATGTTGAGCTGTCATTGCATAAAATATAGAATCAGTCAGTAGTATGTCAAATATGACAGTGACGTATCTCCATAACTCTTCCAAGATTTGTATCGACAACTTACTTTCTGTTCTAATTTTCGCAAAAGCACATTTTTAAGCTGTTTTATAGCTGTGTGGTAAATCCTAATATTATAAATGAGCAAGTTTGTGTGTTGGTTGCGTTCATCTTCGTAAAGTTTGAAACTTGGAATCTATTGCATTTCATCCCTGTAAGCAATACGCGAGTACAGAGCCAGGCGTATGCTAGTATACATAGGTATTTATAGTTTCAAAAGTTCAGTAGATCTACCTATGTCTCTGTTTTTCTCAAAATAGGAACATTTGTATTCATTTTGTGCGAATAAATAGCAACACTGATCCGATGTAACATTAGATTTGTATAACAGTCGTCTCTCCGGATTTACTCTATGACTTGTATGACCTTAGCTTTATAGCTTTCACCCTTGGCTTGTCTTGCCATTAGCATTGTCAGCCTAATGTTGCCGTCAATGCTTATCTTAGGTTTTGTAGTTAAACTTGTGACCTTGTTAGATTTACGACTATGTTCTTACTATGTATAATTTAGTGTCATAATATTCAGACAGTCCGAAAGGTTTAAAATAACTGATTTCTGTATTAGATAGTGTAAATTATATCTTGTTTTAGGGCATAGTCGCCCCGTTTATTTTTTGGTCGCCATTTTGAATCTGCCATCTTGAATTTTGAGTTTTAGGGCTTAATAAAGTTTTACAGGATCACCCATTCTAATACGTATGTATTGTGTTAATGTCAATCAACAGATCACGTAAGGCGATTCTAAGTTAGTTGACCGCGACATTGCAAAGAGTTTTTTTTTTATATTTACGCAATCACGTTTTTAGTAAACCTTGTCTCCATTTGTAAAAAAAAAGAAAAATTATACAAAGTATAGTGTCTTGTCGTGACTACGAGATCGTTATTTGTATACATTTGTAAGCTCATATTGAGACTTATCTTAATTGCGTTAGAAATGCCGTTTCATAAGTTGATAACTATGAAATTGTACAGGAAATGCAAATACATACATACATACATATTATCACGCCCGTATCTCTAACGGGGTGGGCAGAGCCATAATAATAATAATAATAATATAAGCCTTTATTCAGACACTTACAGCTATGTTTACAATTAAATTTTTACATCGGCGACCGCATCTGTTTGCTCTAGCTTGGCAAAGGCCTCCTCCAACTGTTTCCACGTCGTACGCTTAATATTTATATACGCGTAATATTTTTAATGTCTGATGGTACGGAACCCTTCATGTGCGAATTCGACTCGTACTTGGCTGGTTTTTTTAGAGTTGTCAAATTAAGTTTAGTCTTAGATTTTGTAAAACAGAATCGACACCACTATTTCTTCTTGTCATTCGCCGCCATACGATCTTATCATAATATATTTGACATTTTACAACCACTTATTCAATTATTACATTTTATAACTCTGTTATAACTGCATTTTTTTATGTTTTCCACAATTTCGTATAATATTTTGATTTTATCTTTAAGATTTAAGCGACCGCTTTCTCGGTTACGTGGTTTTACTTAACAATAACTGGCTCATGCATGCTTAAGTATTTTATAACTTAAAGTTGAATTACAGGGTTAATTTTATAAATCGAAAAGTTTTATGAGTTTTATTCGCTTGTCACCGTTTATAGGTAAGTGCTTTTGAACTTACGTCAGAATAATCTTACTTATAAATGCGAAAGTTTGAGAGGATGTTTGTGCCTCAATCACACCTAAACGACTGAACGGATTTGAATCAAACTTCGAATATACATAATACGTGAGCTGGAATGACATTATAGGCTGCTTTCTATCTGCATACAACGCGAACGAAGCCGCGGGCGGCAGCTAGTATAGATCTAAATATACAAAACTATTACATTACTAACCCCCGAATACTCAAACTTGACAGATTTTCATCAAAAACTGTTAAAAACCGTGACTTGAGACGTGCTCAACTCTGAGATGCGTTTTGAGTATTCGTGGGTTAGACTCAGAGTTGATCACGTCTCAAGTGACGAGTTTTTGATAGATTTTCATCAAAAACTGTCAAAAAACAGTGACTTGAGACGTGCTCAACTCTGAGTCGCGTTTGAGTATTCGGCGGATAGACAGACATAGATAGTCAAACGTTTATTCGCAAAAATACAGTACTTATAAACGGTGGAGGAAAACGTCGTGAGGAAACCGGCATAGCGTAGCGTAGAACCTATAAAAAACATCTGTCAAATGCACAAAAGGAGCTTGTCTTATCTTAATGGAGGTTATCCTTACACCACACTGTTTTCACCTCAAATTATCTAAAGTTGGCACTTCCACACATTCATCACACATCTCCCGACTGAGACCAGTCGCAAACTTTCGATTCGATCAGATAAACAAATACAATGCATGTGTTCGCTTCGCACTTATGTATTCAGTAGACTTAGTTGTAGGTGCCTTGCTTGCTAACTTTTCACTTCGAGCAGGTTTTGGTAAATCTTGTTGTTTGATGTTCTGCTATTTCTACGTCGTACATGTACGTGGTGATAGTAGTAGGTGCCTAATATTAGACGAATTAACTATTCGTTATGAAAAAGACTTAATAAAATTGCACAGGAATTGAGAACATTGTGAGTACTTACAACATTGAAGTTGTTCGAAGATATTTTTGAAGGTTTTGTTTTAAAACGTACTTAAATCAAATCAAATGGTGTGGCCTACAAATTCGCTGTCGATGGGATTATGTAGGTACAATTTTATTTAAAGTTTTTGAAATTATTTTTGTAAAAAAAAGTCTTGCAGAGCGTTTCGATCAACTTTAATTTTATTGATGTTGCATTCAAATTGACAGCGCAGCAATGCCAATTCAACTGAACTGACGTGACAATTGTCAGTTTAGTACTAGGTAACACTAGGTATTGTTAATACTACGTCGTATCACTAGTTTTTTTCAACCAGTGTAGTGAAAGGATTAAACTCGGTCCCAGCTTTTAAGTCGTTAAGCCATGACGGCCTTTAGGGGGCCTAAAAACTCCGTCACAAGAGTTGGCCACTATCTCATACGAACTTACTTTTTACCTTCATCGTTTGAGAGTATCTACTGGTTTAGCGCAGTTTTGAACAGAAAAGTCCATTGGTGAACCCACAACCTTAGGATCGGCAGGTCCCGCTTCCACTAGACCATCAGTTCTGTCAATTTTAGTACACCCACCGCGCCCTGTATTACAAACATCATGAATTTAATTCAATGCAATAAAGCCTATTTTACAACAACAATGACCAACAGTGATAGAAGCCTGTCAAGGTGGAAAGTTGTCCTATCGCCTACCGCAAGGCGTTGCGGGTACTTTATGAAGGGTTTCTCTTGACGGCATTGTCACAATTTGCATTCACTGCCTTATGCCATGGTCCTATGTGTTTATGGTGAGATTTATCACCTACTTTTATAGCTTCATTTGTACACGAAAGGAGAATTTTTATTGTTCTGTTCACATGCACAGAAGCCTTTGCTTAACTAACTATTCTATCAATGGATTTATCAATATGGACACCGGGTAGGGGAAGGCAAGTGGTAGACTGGTTTCCACTGTGCTAGCTACTTTATTCTTCCAAATTTTAGTACTCTACTCTACCAATGCGTTCTACATTTTTTTATTATTATTAAGGCACAGAAAACAGAAAACAATCACATAATAAGCAAAGTACAAAGAACACAATTTAAAACTAGATTGAATCCCAAAACATGATAAGAAAAAAACAAAACAGTTCTGTGCAACACAAATACAAAAATATATAGTTAAAAAAAGAATAATAAAAAGGAAAATAAGTCTAATCACACATTACTAATATACATTACATTAGTAGAGTTAGTAGGGTCATTAGATTAGCGTTTTGATAACTTATAATGAAATCGGTCAACTGCGAGTCCAATTCGGACATGAAGGGTACCGTCGAACATTAAAAAATTGTTTCTTGTACTTTGTTATTTCTTGTTATAGCGGCAAGAAATAAACAATCTGTGAAAATTTCACGGTTTATGAGATACAGCCCGCTGACAGACGGACGGATAACGGAGGCTTAGTAGTAGGGTCCCGTTGGCACCCTTGGAGTACGGAACCCTAAAAACTACAAATAGAAAGAAAACATTGTGATCATCACTATATATCCAAAGGATAAGAACATCAATAACGGTGTAACAACTATAACGATTTGAATGAAATACTTACCCCCGAATACTCAAACGCGACCTAGAGTTAAGCACGTATCAAGTCACGATTTTTTGACAGTTTTTGATAAAAATCTGTCAAAAACTCGTCACTTGAGACGTGCTCAACTCTGAAATGCGTTTGAGTATTCTGGGGTTAGTTCATGATCTAAAATAACATACAGCCTCCATTTTCACAAGGCATTTGATGCCGCATGCGAAAGCACGTTCAAACTACAGCCACACTTAAGCCCTCAAAAGTGCTAAGCGGTATATCGTCACAATAATCTGGCCTGCTGAACCGCACGTTTTCGTGAAAACCCGCGAAATGCCATCAGAACGTGATTGTGTTCCGTGTTATGTGGAGTTCTGTTACGAACACACTGTTCTGTTGCGATGCTCGTGCTATCGAACACTTATTTCTTGAGGTCATCGGTCACACAGTTTTCGCAATAAACGAATGATGGTACTCGTGACATAGGTGTTTCATGACTTGTTCTTGGATACTATATTGTTCCACTAGCATTCGCTTGCGTCTCGGCTCGGAAGCGTTACGAACTGGCGTAAATTATTATGTACTAGATGGCAGCACAGGTAAAGTTAGAACGCGCTATCGTTGCGTTTTGAGCTTTATGCCGGTAATTTCAAACTAAAGATTTTCAATTTTATAATATAAGTAAGGAGTAAGATATTTAAGATGTTTCAAGGTCACATTTGATTTTGTTTTTAGGTTCCTACACTATACATACATAATTATCACACCCATATCCCTAATTGAGAGCACTGGTGGTCTAGTTGTTAGTGACCTGCCGATCCTAAGGTCCTGGGCTCAAATCCGGTGGTGTACCAATGAATTTTTCTGTGCGAAAAATTTATGTGCGTTATACCAGTACTCTCAAACGGTGAAAGAAAACATCGTGAGGAAACCCGCGGCTTAGTCAGCTCCACACGTATTGACCATGTCTTTCCTGTGGACGAGGCCGACTAAGCTGAGAGGATGGAATAGGAGCTGGGCAAGCCTACTCCATCTTAATTCGTCCCGGGCACTCCCGTTTGTAAAAGTAAAAGTTGCCTCCTGACGCTGTATAAATCATTTACTATAAATGGTAAAAAGGTCTTAGTAGTTTACATGTGTTCGATTTATCTGAAGAATTGGTAGACTACAGGCTGGAATCAAAAGTGTCCGGCTATTTCGATCGCGAATCCACAGCCACACTCAGGAATAATATCTCATTGTACCTAGGAGTCGTGATGGATAGCAACGCCTTCGATTCCGTGCGATGTTATATCAATAATCTATGGCTTATGCAACCCATAGGAAGTGGCCAGGATTTATGACCTGTGAGAACAAGATGTATTGATGGGGGAAAGGTGAGCAGGGTCAGCGACCTGAGATCTATGAGATGTTCTGTTTTTGCAAGCCTTTTGGTAATACATCGAAACTTACGTCCCACATGTTGTTTGTGTGCAACAGAGTTTGAAATAACGACTTGGATCAGACTATTTATTGATTTAGGCAGTTAATCTTAACCCTCATTTATGTTTTGCTTTTATTACAATTATAAAATTAGTTTTTTCTTGTTTCAGGTAAGTTGCTGTTTCTGTTGATCTACACATATAATGTTCTATATAGAGAGGGATAATCTCAGAAATGATGAAAATTCTTTCACCGATATAAAGCAACAAATTGAAGAACACCTGAGTGTTCAAGGCGTACAGCTAGTAAGTAATGAAGAAAGTAAGCTACATTCACTACTAATGACATTTATTTTATTTATTATGCAACAATTACAACACCATAGCAGAAATTCCAAAGCGATGTTATTACACAAAAAAGAAACTTAAAATAGACATATCCTAGTACGGCATTTACCACTAAGGCCTTTTACCATCTATACTATAGTAGATAATTTATACAGCGTCATGAGGAAACTTTTACCTTCACAAACGGGACGCTGTAGTGCCTGGGACGAATTAGGATGGAGTAGGCTTGCCCAGCACCTATTCCATCCTCTCAGCTTAGTCGGCCTTGTCCACAGAAAAGACATGGTCAATGCGTGCGGAGCTGACTAAGCTGCGAGTTTCCTCACGCTGTTTTCCTTCACCTTTTGAGAGAAATTGTATAGCGCACATAAATTATTCGCACAGAAAAATCCATTGGTTATACACGGCCGGATTTGAACCTACGTCCTTAGGGTCGGAAGGCGGGGCACTACCAACTAGACCACCAGTGCTCTCGATGGTAAAAGGCATTAAAGTTTAAGGGTGCAAGAAAATGATCTATTATATGTAGTTACCAATAGAAGACACGCAGTCTATGCCTCACGATTAATCTGCTATCGAATCGTGCAAAACTTAAACAATGTAGGTCGAATTGAGAACAGAAACTATACTAAAGTTTATCGATCGTGCGATTCGTTAGGACAAAGCAAATCTATCGAAGATCGATTTATCAGATCCAATCGATGTAACACTTAGATAACCTACGCTTACAGGCAAGTTACAGGTAACGTAACTGGTTGTTTCAAGAAATAATTTGCGTAGACACTATATTTTGCAAGGTACATTATTGTTGCATAATTTTCAATTAACCAGGATTAGACTGGTAGATAGGGCTTTGTAATCGTCTGTATTATGAAGTGTAGAAGCTGACAAAAAGAGAATGGGGTTAGTAGGCTAGATTTTATCCTTAAACCATGTGTAACGCGTAAGTGTTAAAAAAGCCAGATTCATTTAACTTTTATTTATCTAATAAACGGAACAACAAACATCTACATTATAAAATATAACTTACGAAGTTTTACTTTTATATAAAACTAGTAGTTTTAGTAATAATGCAGCCTACAACGCTGTTCTCAGGTTAATGTAAGGATTTATGAAAAAGGTTACGAGAATGCTCAACTTTTATCCGAGGTAAAATAGATATTTAATGGAAATAAAATTTGGAAATGAGAATAATTCAAACCTATAGAAATTATGAAGAAAGGAAAAAAAAAACTACTTTGATTTCGTTACTACTTCTGTACCTATTCGTGTCACTAATTCGCCCCTTGTCATCGACTCAGAGGCTCGTTTCGTTTTACGTACTTAACTAACAGACGTAAATTCAATGTAGATTTAAGACGTGTCTGAATCATCCTATAGATCTGAAATAATAAAATACTTTTATATCTTGCGATTACGACGTGGTACTGTTTACATCGTTTTCTCACGATGTTTTTCATCACAATATGATGTGTTAAGATGTTAAAAGTATTAGCTACAGCTATCTCACATCAGCCATCTGGTTCCCATAGTACAAGCTTTGATTAATTTGGGACTAGATGGCGCTGTAAATATTAATAAGTTTTTCAAACATAAAAAATCACTGGTGCACGTCTGTTTCAAACCAACTATGACACATGAACGGATCGGAAGGCAGGGTCGCCAATGCAGTAATGCTCGTCATTTCATTACCAGTATTTCCATCTCATTGATCTAGAACACCTGGGGATTTAAGATATTCATGGGGAAATGCAGTTGTGAATTTTATGTATTTTTAATATTACGTACTCGTTACTAGATATTTCACGGAGAATGTACAGAAAAGTACTGATAAAGCTACTGGGTGTATTAAGCTGGGTAGGTACGCACTAAGCTAACCTAAGCAAGCGAAAGAATCAATGTAGACGTTTTAAAAACTACTAGCTTCGTTCTTGTCTCCGAATCTACTCATTTTCTCCTTCTACAGTCCTATTCCCAGCGCTCGTGGCGTAGCTTGCTTAGACGTTCTTGATTGATCGTTAAAGTTAAGCAACGTTGTGCGCGGTCACAATTTAAATGAGTGACCGCAAGCTGAGCGCTTCCGTGCTTCGGAGGGCACGTTAAATTGTCGGTCCAGGCTTTTAAGTCGTTAAGCCATGAGCCTTTAGGCGGCCTAAAAACTCCGTCACAAGAGTTGGCCACTAAGCTCATACGGTCCTATTCCGTTCTAACAAGAAAAGGAAGGCTGTATATATTCGTACAAATACGGTCGAAAAGAGAATAACTGGGATCTTCGCTGGAACGACATTGAACTGTGTAGATGTTGGCAATTAGTAGAAACAGGGCCCTTTGTGGGCCCTCTGTCGGTAGAACAAAGGGAACGTACTCATAGTGCTTATCGCCCACTCTGTAGCCTTTGTTTTCGTTCGCTTAGTCCGTACCTTGCCCTAGAAGTGGTGTAGCCCCGTTAGTTTTAACCACCGGATCCATAATCCCTCCATAATTACTGCACGAGGTAAGCTATAAACTGACGGAAATACCAACAATTATTTTGTTATGTGCTTTTTAAATACGAGTAAGTGTATTTAAATATTGTTAGGTGACTGGCTGGTTTACTGACTGATAAATGGTCGCAAAGCAGAAATACACAAAGAAAAACCGTCTAAAACATCAGATAGTAGACTTTTTCGTAAATATTTTGGGTGCTGAGTTGGGAAAAGGGCCGATTTGTGACTTTTTGTTGGCCAATCACAGCGCAGGAGTGTATAAAATGTTATCAATAAAAATAAATAAAAAGAATGCTTTATTTATTGTAAACATAATTTATGTTTCGTAGACACAAAAACGTTCCCGATGTTCACCTTCCGATCCTAAGATCGTGGGTTCAAATCGTCGGTCGTACCAATTTCGTAAAATTAAGCGCTATACCAGTTCTATCAACATCGTTAGGAAACCGGTATATCTTAGAACCTAAAAAAAAGGTTCGAAAACTTGTCAAGTGCCTCCTTTCAGCACACTGTCTCGAAAAAACTGGTGAGAAAAACTAGTGAACTTAGTCTAGTAGTAAGTAGAAGTAGTTACAAATAGTTCTTAGGTCATTAACCACCACAGGACCATGTCTTTCCTGTGGACAAAGCCGAATAAGCTGAGAAGATAGAATAGGTGCTGGGCAAGCCTACTCCATCTTAAATTGTCCCGGGCACACAGCGTCCCGTTTGTGAAGGTAAAAGTTGCCTCCTGACGCTGTATAAATCTACTATAGATGGTAAAAGGTCTTAGTTTTAACAGTCATTGTACCCCACTGGTCACGGTCGATCGCCCACTCGTTCCGTGACGGCTGCGACACCGGTCCGTTCTGCTGCACACCCTAACCGTTAAAACTAGTGTACACCTGCCTTTACTGACGTTTCGATATTGCATTGTTTAAAGAGCCAATGGTCCGGAGAATATGGTCCATGATTCATGGCACTAGAAATAGATGCATACAAGTAGTCATGTTACATCAAAACCCCTTTATTTGATCCTTATGATATTACGCAACTGACGCGTTAGGTCGACGGAATATTTTTTTATCTAAGGGCACACTATATTTGTAAAAATATTTTATTTTTATTTACACAAATATTATGCGCCTCGGAAATACGAACTAACGCGATGATGATATAACTACTTTACATGGCTATTTTAAGTCCAACCATATTTCAAGCGCTACTTCTCAATAGGATCACAGAAAATTAATTTTGAACGCGCTTGTGGAAATAATTAAATCATTCATTACTGTAAGATAATAGTAGATTTGAATTTATTACTTCTCTGCTGGACTGCGAGTAAAACTTAAATACATCCTGAGTTGCTTTTCTCCCCGAGTATGTTTTAAAAGTCGACTAAGGGAATAAACATGAAAAAATAAGGGAATAATGCGGGCGCGATAATTTCGTATGTATGAAATTACGAGATACCTTCAAGTAAACTGGTCAATTAGCCAGTTCTTAATTTGGAAATGGAATGAAAAGATGAAATAGAGGAAATGAACATTTTATCAAATGATTTGAGAAAACAACTGTAAATGTGCATCAATCTTCCACGGGCAACGATTTATCAGAGGAATACTTCCTCATACAGTGGTGGAAGGCAAAAGTTATTATCTCTATTATATCTCGTTACAATTAGTCTTCACTTTCTAACTCTTGCTTTCCTGTAGCCACACATTCGTGTTTCAACTGAGAATTCAATTCTACATAATATAATAGAAAAGTCGTAAAAGTATAATCGAATAGCTATGTATGTCGGTGAAGGGATGATCACATGTTACCATGGTTCACCATATCCATCTTGGGACTTTGAATCAGGAGTGGCTGCAAGTTTTCTTATGATTACTTGTGGCTTTGTCCACCCAATATAATAGAATAAAGACAATTTATTTCAGTATACAAAAATTCGGTTAGTAGAAATTCAAAATTTCCGGCACTTTGCGAGTTTAGTGAAGATTTGATAGCTGTAAATTGAACAACCATTCGCCTAGGAAACCAAGTCTTGAGTGTAGTGTTTCCGTGAAATAAATACTTGGACAAATATGGAATCTGTTGAATGAAAATTACTTTAGAGAAACTCCTTTGCGAGCTGACTTTATTGCTCACGACTAAATTGATTCCGTGTTATGTGTTTAGGATCGGTAAGGTGTTATATTGTTAGATATTTTTTGTACTTTTAAGGGGTGCCGCAATTGATAGATAGTAAAAGAATTACGAGCTATTCAATAAAAAAATTTAATAACCCCCGACCCCCGAACGGAACACCTCAAATCAATCGGACCTGTAAAAGTTGGAAGGATCTTTTTGTCAAGTAGGAAATGAGTTGATGGTCTCCAAACTCCTGAGCTGATCTTCATAAATTATAGCTAAGAATCATCTCGATTACAGCTATCAAACAAAAATAACCCCATCAAAGTTGGTCCATTCGTTTGGTAGCTACAAGGCCACAGACAGACACACAGATTCACAGACAGAGAGCCTCAATCCTATTTATAATAAATCTTAAAGTAAGATGTTTGGGTGTTTGTGTCTCATTCACGCTGAAATGGCTTAATTAATTTGGATGAAATAAAGAATATTTAAAGTTTGTGTCTTGGAATAACATACATATGTTTTCTTCCAGTTATCACCTGGTGCGGAAGCTAAGGTATCCAAAAATATAAGTAACAAATTGCGTTATATGTTTAGACATTTTAATTTCTGTGACTCACTCACCAAATAATCTAAATGTTTGTCATCAACTGGGCCCAATTATTTTTGGGCAGACGCCCAAGTCGTCGAGGAAGTCTGTCATTATCAAAAGTAGATAGTTTATTCAAATTTCAGAATAGCTATGTTGGTCAGAGAAATTTTTAGTGATTTTTGTCGGTCTGATTGCCTAGACGTAAATTTAGACAGTACACTAGCTGGCGCTCGCGGCTTTGCTCGCATAGTACCCGGATAAAAAGTAGCCTAGGTATATGTTATTCCAGCACATGTACTATGTATATTCCAAGTTTCATTCCAATCCGTTCAGTCGTTTAAGCGTGATTGAGGCACAAACATCCAAACATCCTCACAAACTTTCGCATTTATAATATTTTTTACGTTCTATTAAATTCTACCATTTTGGGACTTTAAATCAGGAGTGACTGCAATTTTTCTTATGGTTTCTTGTGGCTCTGCCCATCCCATTAGGCATACAAGCGTGATATTATATATGGTATTCTATTCATATTATGAAATTTCCAGGTTGCAAATTATATTTATAACAAATTATATTCAAAGGACACAATAGGTCACAAATCTCCGTCAGGAACATGTACCAACTCGTCCCTAAAAGGTAGCGTTAGGCAATATATTTATACTAACTGAGAAACTAAGAGCTGTAGTAGAATATACTTGTAGGAAACTGGCAATCGAATCATAAGTACGGAATCCTATTCTCGGCTTCGAAATTTCTTGTGAAACTTAAATTTGTTTATACTGCCATCTATGAATAACTGCGTAGAATATTAATAAAGTAGCCTATATCATATTCCAAGTTTTATCCAAATCCAGCCATCAAAATCGGCTCTACTGGATTGAGCTGAGAGTAAAGAAATAGCATGGAATGCGTCCAGCTGCTTCTTTCCCCGAGTATGTAGGAAAAGTCGACTAAGTTAAGGGATAGTATCCTCCAACATGATGGACCATCTATATGGGCGATAGGCTGATCATCAGCCATGCTTCACCATGCTTCACCATGCTTCACCATGCTTCACCATATCCATCGTGGTACTTTAAATAAGGATTGGCTGCAAGTTTTTTCGTGATTGTTGTGGGATTGCCCACCCCATTAGGGATACAAGCGTGATAATATGTACTCGTACCTATGTATGTAAAATCGGCCGTTTGCGCATGTTTCAAACAAAAACTTTTTGTATATTTATTTATAAGACGGAGTAGGTTTGCTTTATAACGTTTCAGGGATCGTTACAGTCTCTTATAGATTTCTCTAGAGGTACTAGTTTTTTTGAACCAGTGTGGTGAAAGGATTTAAAGTGCTCCTCAAAGGCTCCTTTTCGGGCACTTGACACATGTCTTCTGCCGGTTTGTTTTCTACTTCATGTCGTAGCGCTTAAAAAGTTCAATGTTTTTCTTACGATGTTTTTCTAGAGGTAAATAAATCCACAGAAGCATTAAAGGAATTATATTTCAGGCTGCTATGGTGATGATGTTAATGAGACGTGACTCAGTCACTAAAGAAGCACAGTTCATGACACGATACCACTCAAGATAGCACTCGAGAATAGGTCCCTGCTGCGCAAGCGCATCTGCACTGCAGTGTTGCAATACCCGCCCACATCACTCCCACGTACCGTATTAATGATCGTATTATGAGGTGTAGAGATCTTATCTATAACTATTAAACGAGATTTTTTAATTAAAATCACGTCGATAAGTGACTTAAAATGTAATAATGATTTTAATAAACCGTTTAAAAAATAACTGTTTTGTTAAACATATGTGCTTTATTTGAGAGAATAGGAATTAAGGGTTTTTTGTAAAGATACCTGGAACTCACAAAAATGTAGCCATGTTTTATGTGAGTGATTCCAAGCTTTATTCAGATATACGTTCAGCAAACATCATCGTCACAAACTTTCGAATTTATGTTATTAGTAGGATAGACTGAAGTCGAGACAGGAAAAGGGTCGAGTCGGTTCTAAAAAGCATTTTTGTAATGTACCATGCTTGCCAATATTTTTTTATATATTTTTTAAATTCAATACTCATTTCAATGCAATAATAAATTCAGCTAGAAAGGCATTGATTTCTTAAACATGCAAATTCCAAGGTAGATCTATAATCTATTCCTTTTCAATCGGACTGTACAAGTGATGCCCTGGGGCGCTCGTAACTCTGATGCTGTGTGAAACCTGTGAGAACCGATGAAGTTAAAGATATTTGTTTAAAACCTAACATAAAATTACTAGTTATCTTGGAACAATTAATAGGTTTATGATGAGAAAAATACATGCCTATGGGAAAAATACACATCTATAGGGTTTTTCAATTGTGGCGGGTCGATTTAAATACGTGAATGTATGAATGTCATGTACATCGTGATAGACAAAATTGTTGAAAGAAAATAAATATTATTTATGTCTTTCTACTATTCGCCTCAGCAGTCCTTTCAGTGTTTACTCTTTTCTTACTCATATCATCGTTTAAGCAATCCATCCATCTCTTCTTTGGTCTACTTCTACCCTTGTATCCATCCACTCTCATATCTAACTTTCTTCACGTCACATGACATTCATACCTCCGCATGATATGCCCAATTGCCCATACCAACCACACATAACACACAAAAAATAACCTAATAACGAAAAAACTTAATTTTACTTTACGTTACCTACATGGAAGGGTTCTAACTACGACAATTTTTTTTTACTTGTCAAAATGCTTGCAAGTTCTTATCTTTATTCTTATACAAGTACTAACTTACTTTTATACTTTGTTGACAAAGATGTATACTAGGTCGCTGAAAATTGATAAACCATGAAATAACCAATAGCACGTCTTAAGTTCTGAAATATATACGCGCGCACCAGAAGCAAGCAATCAAGTGTTGCAAATGACTACAGATTGTATGATTATGTTAACACTATGTCATAAGGAATGCCCAACACTCCATAATCAAGGGAGGTAGCCCTGGAGGCAGGCCTCGTAATTCGCATTGTGTGAACTGAACCGTGGACATGCCTTGGAGCCCTGAAAGTCGGCGACCGTCTCCGCCAGCGGCCCATATCTTTCATCATACAATTTCACGCAGAGATTTAATTCTACGTAAAAATAAAAATAAACATACACAATTGCACATATATATTATCACGCCCGTATCCCTAATGAGGAGGGCAGAGCCACAAGTGATCATAAGAAAACTTGCAGCCACTTGCAGCTTATGGTAATCAGACCATTTCCCATATAGATGGTTCATCAAATTACATAGTTTTAACATATATTTTATTGAAGTTTGTCGTGTTTTACGCTACATAACGGCTGTCAAGTTACGTTCGCAGTTTTACAGAGACTGTTACTTCAGCTTGGTGTTCCGTGAGCCAAATGTAGGCAAGGCAGGTGTTATGTTACGCTCAATTACTGCCTAATTCTGAATTGGGCACTGATCAACTTCCTTGGTATCTGTTGCTCAATTTGCTGTGATGGTGATTGAATGTTGAATCCTAGTATGGGCTCAGAACTATAATATTTGACTGTGTGAGCACTGGTGGTCTAGTTGGTAGTGACCCCGCCTTCCGACCCTAAGGTCATGGGTTCAAATCCGGTCGTGTACCAGTGGATTTTTCCCGCTATACCAGTACTCTCAAACGGTGAAGATAAACATCATGAGGAAACCCGCGGTTTAGTCAGCTCCGCACGTATGTCTTTCCTGCGGACAAGGCCGACTAAACTGAGAGGATGGAATAGGTGCTGGGCAAGCCTATCCATTTTAATTCGTCCCGGGCACTACAGCGTCCCGTTTGTAAAGGTAAAAAGTTGCCTCCTGACGCTGTATAAATCATCTACTATAGATGGTAAAAGGCCTTAGTTTTTTTTATATTAGTAGTGGAATGCCCCGTGACATTGAGTTTTTTTTGGTTCATATAAATTTCATCTTTCCGCTGCGTCTTCCAGGAGTAGAATTTCTGGAATTGTTTTCTTAGTGCACCACTACACCATAAGAGGAATGTATCCTCTAAGTTTCATGCTTCTAGAACTTGGTTTGGGTTATGCGTTGATGTCAGTCAGTCAGTCAATCGGTCAGTAACGTCAGTAACATCAGTAAGTGTAATCAATTTGATAAGTATGTATGTATGTATGTCCGTATGAGCTAGTGGCCAACTCTAGTGACGGAGTTTTTAAAGGCCTCCGTCATGGCTTAACGACCTAAAAGCCGCGATCGACCGTTTAACGTGCCCTCCGAAGCACTGAAGCGCTCAACTCGTAATGCCACTTGCGGTCACCCATCCCAATTGTGACCGCGCACTGCTTAACTTTAACGATTAATCAAGAACGCCTAAGCAAGCTACGCTACGAGCGATTCCTTTTTGATAACTGCGTCTTAGAGTTGCTTCTTTCGTTAGTTCTTCTAGTCGGTTATTTTCGTGTTTATTCCATTTCAGTCATGTAGTAAATAGTACTCTTAAAGTGGTTCCTTTCGTGCACACGGAAAGAACCAGTGTTTTTTGCTCGCTTTCCGTTCCAGTCATGTAATAATGATATTAAGGGTCAATACAACGAGGCCGACTGCATCACGCTCCGAAGACGCTATTGAAGGGTCGAGAGAAAGTTCGGAAGCTTTTGAAGATCTCGATCTGAATTCGACCGTGGATTAGTTATTTTGATTACCTGCGACTTCTGTCGCTTCTTTAGCGACTGCCAAAGCCTGATAAAGCTGTTAGCGGTCATCGTGTTACCTAAATTATGCGGCATAAGTTTGTAAAAAAAAAATCAAAATCTTTTAACAAAAAAAAAATGCCAGTCATAAATATAACACTGCTCTAGTGAAGAACGCAGTAACTATGTCAAACATGTTTTGATACGTGAGTAAGAACAGAATGTTGTATTTTGTGAGGCGATTCCGAATATGTATCTAACAAATTTTTGAGAAAAATGCTAGTTACTGCGCTTTTCGCTAGGATGGCAGAAAAGCTCAACGGATTTTTTAGCCTTCCGATAACCACAGCATAAGTTCGCTGTGTGTGATCTGAAATTATCCTGCCAACACGCAAATGTAGACGTGGGCTTAAGTTAATTTTCCTTAACTAGCTGTAACCCGCGACGTGGTTTACGTATTAGTATAAATATGTGGGGATGTATCTAAAAAATCTGGTAGCGCAAAAAGTCAAATTCACGCGGCATTTTCAGGCGATCACCCATCCAAGTTTTGGCCACCCACAACATTGCTTAACCTCTGTATTATGACGAAAGTTTGTATGGGTTTCTCATACAAACATTCGTCTCTTATATATCTTCGTCCCTTCTGGATTATTTTTGCAAAAAAAGTAGTCTATGTCCTTCCCCGGGATAGAATTTATCTTCTTGCCTAATTTATCAAAATCTGCTTATTAGGCGTGAAATGGTAACAGATACTTTCGCATTTATAATGTTAGCATGGAAGAATGGATTCTTCATCTGGTTCAAAATAACCAATGACACGGGTGATAGTGGTAGCTTTCCTAGAATAAAACACACCTTAAATTGGCTTCCTTTTATGTACCTACTAATATGGTATATCATTTTGCATGCTTTTAGAGAAAGTTGAACTGCAACTCCACTGATTATTATACGGTGGTGATTACTGGTCCTGCCAAAAGGCAAACCTGAAAAATTTCGGATTGTTATCTACACACGTGTTCTCTTACATGCAATGACAAGCACCAGACGAGATTTTTACCATACTTATTACAGCTGATATAAAAACATGTGTTCGTGAGGATGTTTTTGGATGTTTGGTTGCTTCTCTGCTGGACTGGGAGTAAAGAAAAAACATAAAATGCGTCCAGCTGCTTCTCTCCCCGAGCATGTCGTAAAAGTCAACTAAGGCGTATCCTCTCCAACAGGACCATTTATATAGGCGATGGGCTGATCGATCACCTGTCACCATTTCACAATATCCTCTTTGGACTCTTGAATCGGCTGAAGTTTTCTTACGATTACTTGTGGCTCTGCCCACCCCGTTAGGGATACGGGCGTGATAATATGTATGTATGATCAAATGCTGCATCTAAGTACCAAACTGGTAAAGTCTTGAAGTCGGAAGTTAGTAAATTCTATGTTGTAATTTCAATACACTATTTTGTAATTAAACCAGGTATTTTAAACTTTATTGTATTCCTAAAACTCAATTAGTTATGATTCGATATCTACTTCCTGCCTCTGGCTCTATTACACAAATGCATTTCCGATTGTGAACTGGATTTGACTCTAATTGATTTTATTTTGATCTCGATTTGTTTATCGATGACAAGAACTGCCAAAACTAACATGAGAAATATATTTCCGTTACGCAAGTTTTCTAGGTCGTTTTGAAATTATCTGTCAATGTGATCAATTGAACAAATAAGTTTTTTATCCTACTAATATTATATGCGTTATATTTGTGATGATTTCTAGCTTTAATTACGCCAAAACGACTGAATAAATAACCAAAATGGATTTAAATAAAAATTGTATGCATAGTAGATTTCAGCACACATAGTGCTGAAATCAATAGCATTTTTTTATCTGGGGGGTGTATATAGTACATTCATACATACATACATATAATCACGCCCGTATCCCGAATGGGGTTGGGGTGGGTAGAACCACAAGTAATCATAAGAAAACAAGCCACTCCTGACAAAGTCCCAAGATGGATATGGTGAACCACGGTGACAGGTGATCAGCTCATCGCCCTTATATGGTCCATCATGTTGGAGAAAATAACTTTCTTAAATAATATTCGGAATGTTATTCGGAACCTCAAGTGTGTTGAAGACAGTTCTCGTGACACGGTTTGATCGATTGAGATCGTTTTAGATAAAAAACTGTGAAATGAGGGCACCACTTTTGAATGCTACTTAATCAAATTCGTGTGGACGTTTTTATACTTTGTCCAGTAACAGTAGCTACCATGCTGGTTTTGTGCTAGTTCTTTTATGACCATATTAAAACGTGCTAGACGAATTTATATTACTGTATTAGGTACAAACTTTTTGCAATGAGTCAATCTATTAACACTTATTAGTCGGGAGCTTAAAGTTCAGAATGATATCACCGTTGGCCTTGTCCTAAAACACTGTTACCCCATCTATCATCGGGATCGTTAATTATAACCAGTCTTCTAAGAATCCTCAATCACGCCACTTCCTTTCCAAACAAAGTTGTCTCGACGCTCGTCGATATCAAAAATAGAAGTTGAACCGAAGAAAAAGTCCTGCCAAATACACAAAAAAACTAATCGTTCCATTCCTCTCTGGCTAATGCTCGGAAACTATTCACGTCGCGAGTTTATCCTGCGATAAGGCGGCCGAATTGTGTCCGTCTCTTTCTGTGGGTAGGAGTTTTTCCTCAGTGAGGGAGATAGAGAGGTAGGGCGCCCTCCGCGTGGCCGTTGATGTTTAGTTTGAAACGGAACGGAGCAGTTTGCAAGTCGCCGGCAGCGCGCGCGGTCGACTCACGCACCCCGTCCGTATCAATTTATCGAATTATTTTTATACCATAGTCTAATAAATAACAAAGTGCCTTATTAATGGATGTGATGTGACGCATGGAATGACCTGCACGAACACTGAAGAAACAGCGTGTGGATTTTTTAACGCGTTTGTGTCCTTTTGGTATTAGTTTGCTGAAATTCTCTTACGGTTTTTATTTTATGCCTTTGTTGAGCACGTTTTCTTTGGCCGATTGGCACGAGCCTTTAATAATAATAGTGCACTGGAGTTGAAAACCGGTTTGCAGTGCGGTTTGGCTGCGGTTATCCCGACTTTATACGGGTGCCTTTCTCGGGCGAATTTCGGAGCATCTGCGTTCCTTTTAGTCCTGAGGACGCTTCTTGATTTATAGCAACAGTTATAAATCAAGAAGCGTCCGTCCTATTGTTTCTTATCACTGTCAGTAATGATTATCAGCTTATCTAGGATATCAGTCAGTTGTTGTTTATCGCAACCATTTGCATGTGCATAAGGTGATATCGATTTATTAACAAGACTGGTCACCTTGACCGTTCTACCGGTAACTTTCTGTCTCGAGGTTAATCTGATCCTGTATGCACCTTGTGACTTGTACATACATACATACATACATACATATTATCACGCTTGTGTCCCTAATGGGGTGGGTAGAATCACAAGAAATCACAAGAAAACTTGCAGCCACTCCTGATTCAATGTCCCTTGTGCGTACTACAATTATCATAGGTACTTGTCTTTATCAACAACTGACATTCACAGACGGTATGACTAACATGTTTGAAGCAATCACTTTGTGCTTAGCAAGCTTGCAACCTCGTAATGAGTCGCTCAAATTACATTAATTCTCTCTTATGAATAATTTACGTCTGACTGTATCTATATTATCTACCTATTTATTAATACCTAATACTCCACTGAAACACCGAACGAGTCATACTCGAAGCCTCACAATAAATGTCTGCCTCCAAGAATAAACAACCAATTAATTGCCTCCATTTCACTTCTTGTGAGGATTCCGTTAGTTTACGAACCCTCACGTTTCTAATTAGCCTTTACATCCATATTATTTCCAGTATTAACGTGTCTGTTATAAATCTCTCGACTTGACTTACCTGCATCAATTTCGATCTTATTATTTCCACCAACTTCACTCAAAGCATCGGTTTCTTGCCACTTGTTGCGCTTCGCTTCGCTTTTGGACGTGACTTCATCGCTTAGTTTTATTTTTTACTTATCTAACTCGCAATCTTTTCAAATTGCCCAATTCACCTTTGCAACGTAGTTTTTATCATTAGTTTCAATATCCGATGTTTTCTGTGATCCATTGAGTTGTGTAAGAATGGCAGTCGTCCAAAAATCGTCATCGAGAATTATTACTTTCATGAAAGAAAACGAATGATAAGGTTAAGTAAACTAGACACTTCGTCAACGGAAGATTTATGTAATCTTGTTTTGTTGGCGAAAACGTCGCTGAAATGATAATCAGAAACGATGTTACGCTCTATCGACTGCTCACTATTAGAGAAATTGAATGACTGAATTTGAGTCACCTGATGTTGAAAACAGATTTTTGCTTGAATTTTTTAAATTTTATAACATAGTATGCTGTGCACTATGAACTATATTGGAATTGAACGTATCAAATCTCCTTACACTCGTAAGACTGTCATAGCATCAAATATAATAATAAAAAATATTACCATTCCCACAAAGTACTTCTAACTTACCTGCGTTTTATTTTTTAATGGGCGTTAATGGCCAAATCTTTGATTTATTCTAAGCATTAAAACGTCGTGGGTCGAGGAAAGACTAGACTTTTTATGAGCAATTTTGCGGTAGTTTTTGCTTACCATTTCTCTCATTTTAAACACGTTTTTTTACCTGTTTTAAAGAAATAAATTACGTTTATATTTCATGCCAGGCCTCGCGCTCACTATTTACGATCGTAAAACAGCATTTAATTATTTATCTTCTCCATTGTTAGTAAATTTAACTCAATAAATGTTTCTTGTAACTTTCCTTCTATTTGTCGCATCGCCGACACCAGCTTTTTTATGCTATTTTAAACTTTATTACAATGCAGTAGTTGTCTTATTTGAAGTCTATGAAAAGCACCCGCATCTTGTATTATATTTTTTTGTGTGCCAAGGATAAGGTCCGTTAATGTTATTTCGAAAAAAATGTTCAACGAATAGTCATACATTTACAATATCTAACATTTAATGGTTCTCTTGCATGTTTGGAATGATGTTTTATATTGCTTTCGATGCATAATAAATACCAAAGGGACACTAACATCCATTCCTTAGACGAACAAACGAATATACAAGTGACCTGCCAAGCCAAGTGCCCTTATGATAAATGAAAAGTACAAAAAAATTGGAAGATAGTTTAAAAAACTAGTAGGTAAATGATTGAAATTGGATTGGTACCACATTTCTGAGATGACCGTGACTTCTGAAGGATTCTACGTACTGAACGATGATACAAAACATTAGGTAAGTGCTGATTTGCAAATAACTTTTACAATGTGTTTTTGTATAATTCTGAAAGATTTTATGTATGTACTTTCACTTATCCATCATCATTTCTAAGGGATTCCCTTTGTACCTTTCAAGTGATGTTTAGATGACTGATTAGTCATTTATCTTTTAGGAACTTTCTATCCCTTTGAATACTGTTCGATCTACGATTTACGATGTTTCTAACTGATAGTTGAAATTGCAATTTGATCACCATCTGCCAAATTGCCCTTTTTGCTAATATCTGGTACGAATGTGAGTGCTTATACCACATAAAATTATAAATTCTCTAGTGAAATGCTCCGCGTTTGTCCGCGTTAAGTTTATTTACATACAAATTTCCACTTCCCGCTGTCTGCACTTCTCATTGTCTCTTGATCACTGGATCTACAGAGAGTAAACGCAAGTTTCATGCTTCAAGGATGGTTTAGGTTGTACTTTGTTGTCTGTCAGCCAATAACGAGAATTGTTAGGTTTTATATATTCGGATATAGAAATCTTACTTTTAATATAAATGCGAAAGTTTGTGAGTTTGGATGTTTGTGCCTCAATCACGCCTAAACGGTAGAACGGATTTGAATGAAACTTGGAATATACATAGTACATGTACTGGATTAACATATAGGCTATTTTTTATCCGGATACCACGCGAGCGAAGCCGCGGACGGCAGCTAGTATATATATATTTTTAGAACCTGAATCGATTTCGATGGTTGACTCACTGGCCCATTGACCTTACTCATTTCGCTAGATTTATGAGTATTAATTGATGGATGTGTATGATATGAAATTTGTTGTTTGAGTGATTGAAATTTATAAATAGACGAGATAGTTTTTGAAAGCATCAATAACTGCGAAGTGGGTCGGCCTGGTTTTATGTTTCGATCGCTTGATAGGAAGCAATGAGTAAACCTATTTAAAACACGTCCTAGAATAATTTGATGTTCCATAAAGTAATCATAGATTTCTAGATAATTTGAAAATATTTTAGTAAATCCTGTAGATTTTAATGGCTTTCTTTGGTTATCTATAAACTACGATGTGTTAGCATCATGGTTTTATTCAAGGGTATTTGATTGGTGATAACAGTTTTGTTGCTGCTCTGTTTTTTCTTAATTATGGTTGCTGATAAGAATCTACATAGCAATGCGTTTGTTTCGAGTTCAATATTAGTACACTTTTTTCCAGGTATAAGAGTATCCAAAACCGACGAGCATGCATGAAGAATGTGATGAGAGAAAATGAAGCCAAAGTAGTATCCATAGCAAATTTGAATACATAAAAAAAAACCATAGCAAATGGAGATCCGTGGTCTTTGACTACACCATGGGAAACAGTCGTGATATTATATTATGTATTTTATCCGGGACCTGAAAGAGAAATCAAAATAGACTTTGTAAACTATTTTTGTGGATGCGTTAGTGGAACCGGCTTGTTGCAACTAGCCACGCTCTCTTTACGGACCACTTCCCGTAATTTTAATTGAGTTTTGTTTTTAATTTCACGTTTGTCATTGTCATTTTTTGCCGTTCTCGTTATTTGGACAATTGCTTGAGTAACAGGTAATCGATAGCTTGGTTATCGATCGTGGCTCGTTAAGGGGAAATATACTCGATCTATTGTTGGGTTCTGCATCCGCTTTGGCTTTGTATCTTTTTGTTACGTGATTGATTCGTTTAAACTTTCCGAAATATATCATATAGGTTTTATTTTCTGTAGCATGCAATATGTATATGTATTCCTCAGTAGGTAGTTGACTTATATATTACTTTTTTTTAAGAAAAAATAAGAATGGGAAAGAAATGCACACGCAACGAAACAAAAATTTTATGGGTAGACAAACCTTCAAATACTTTATGACTTTGAGGATCCTGAATATCTGGAGATATTTAAGATTTCAAATAATCAAATGTTCAAGAACTTCTTTTGCTGAATGTACCTAAGGTCATTTCACAAAATATTGACCAGCAAACTAACCATCCAGTAGTTTTGTAAACATTGTCCATTAACAATTTGCGAGCCAAATAGCCAGTGGATAGCATCCGAATTGTCCAAAGCCCCGTTATGTTGCAGTCGGTTGTTATCCAGACTAGGTCAGTTTTTGTGGACTGTAGGCTTTTCAAATTGCCGTCTTTGTTAGTAGGAGATTTATAGGGGAAAGAAGTTTTGTGGAACTGACAATTTGTCAACTACTTATCCGCATACCTATAGAAGATAAATCTACAAAAGATACAAATACAAAAATACAAAAGACTTATTACTATGGCTACTTTTCAGTTTTTTATTGTATCCAAGTAAATTGCACTTTGAGCTACTAACTAAATAAATAAATTTAAATTTCAAGAGCTTGCTCGCCTAATCATTAGACTAAGTTCATTTTAATAGATAATTATGGTAAAATTTGAGTCTATTTTAAGTGAGTTTTTAGTTCAGAGTTGAATGAAGAAATTCCCAAATTTTCTATTTATTTCTGTACTAATAGTAACACTTATTAACAGAATGGCATCTTCTAACTAATAACAAACTTCCAACAAAATTTCTGCTTAGGTTTCTGTATTTTGTACTACAAAATGTTTTCTTCAGTCAGATGCTACATCATTACAAGAATATACTCGTTCGTATCCAATTATGAAATCGTGATGAAAATTGTTCTAGAGCATGTAGTTTACGGAACTCCATATCCTATTGTTCTAATAGAACTTCCTTATTAGCTTTCATCTCTTACCGATCCGACGCGCGTAAAAGAAGGTAATTTACTTTTATTATGTTTCACTTCGAACTTTTCCTTACACATTCTATAATAGACATTACTACCTAATTAGTGTAATTCAGAAGCGCTAGTAATAATAATACAAGCGCTTGTTTTCTATTAATATTATATATGTCTAATGTTTGGCCGACAAAAATGAAAGGATACATACCAAGCAGTAAGTAAAAAGAATAAATGTAAAACATTTATTTGACACGGTACAACAAATAAAAACGTAGAGCAGATGGCGAGAGATAAGAACATATAAATTACCAAAAACATAGCATATAAAAAGAAGATTACATAATAGTAGATAGGTAGGTATCACACAAACATGAGTCTCTAGCAAGTCTCAAGAAAATCGAGAAGTTGTTGATGATGAAGGTTTTCAAGTCCCATCGAATCTAAGGCTGAATAAACGTAGAATAGAAATTATGACTTACGAGTAAAAGAAAATATTTTCGGTAACTTAGAACTGGCAACATTTATAGATTAAATAGACTTAAAGAAATTTAAATTTACATTCACAAACGAGCAAAAGCTAAGTCAATAAAATATGAGGTTCCGGCTAATGTTTGTCGTTCACATCTGGAGCACATGGCATGCATTGCATTTGATAAAGCGATAACAAATCCCGCATAATCCCGACATTTGGTCAACTTTATTCCCAAGCTCGTTACTGGTCATCATCGCCATCATCCACAGCCCCTGATATGTGCTGGGTCGTGCCTTTTTTCTGGTATTCGTCTTGGTCCTATGCCTCATAATTAATTACATTTTACAGATCCTTTGCAAATTGAAAAATAGTGATTTTTGCTTATTTATGTCGGCCAGAATTGTATCTTCCTCACAAAATTTTATAGTAGGTTAAACACGTTACGAATACTCGTGTTGCAAACCTCAAATATCATATCCGCAAATACACGTCGGCAGTGTGGCACCCGCTCTACATTGCGAATGTGGAAGTGGATCGTGAGGAATGGAATTTGTATCATTCATAGACTGGTTTACTACTGATCTTTACTGGACTTGATTGCCTCACTATTTGGTTCAAATATGATTAGATTAAGATGCATATTTATGTTTTATCAAAACCTAAACATACATATTATCACGCCCGTACCCCTATCGGGGTGGGCAGAACCACAAGTAATCATAAAAAATCTTGCAGCCACTCCTGATTCAAAGTCTCAAGAAGGACATGGTGGGCCTAAACATGACTTTTTTATAAATGTTTTCTCACTAACATTATAAATGCAAAAGTGTTGATTTGTCCTTTCTTTCACGCAGTAACGGAACAACGAATCGGTATATTTTTTACATAGAGATCATTTAGTGCTGGAGTGTGTCTAAGTATTTTTATTTGACTACCACGCGTGTGAAGCCGCTGACGGAAGCTAGTAATACATTGTTTAGTAAGATTATGTTCCAATCTTGTCTTTGTTAAAACATAAAAAAACGTATTTAAATTCTGTTCTTCAACGATAGGTGATGACAAGCATTCTTGCATAATATCCTATCGTTAAGTCTTCAGTCATGTAGCTTCCTGCATGGGAAATAGCTGTCGATTCATCAATACATTCTTGGTGGTCGGAAGTCTCTCCCATTACATCTGAACTGCCATTATTTCTTTTATACATATATTATGTATTATAAAATGTATACATTAATTGGTCTTTATACTATATTGTCATTATAAATTCAGCTGTTGGCTTGCTAAAAATATGGCCTTAGTAATGACAGGTTACACATATCAGTCAGTAACGCCCCTGTATCACATTTGCAATCTTGTGGTAAATTCATTCGCTATACATACTAGAATGGCACATACGAAATGGCGTCTAAGAAATCCTCTCACTTACATTAGTTCCATTAAGCCTGCAATCATACCTTGGGTTACACCAACAATAGCTTTCGTTGCGTTGCTCATAACCCTGAGATGAAATGTCTCAAGTGTGTAATTTTCTATCTGACCGTAACACAACAATGCACTGTATTTTCTGCTTTGGAAACGACATGACGAGTGCTTATGAAAGTGGAAACAAATAAATAAATTACAGAGGGTTTCTTCAACTATCCACGATTTATCGTTATGTACACAAAACTTAGAATATTCATTACTTACGATTTCTTTACAAATGTCTTCAAATTACACGATAAACTTTCGGTCTGCCATCAATCGAACATTGACTCTTGTAGAATCTCCAATTCTCTTATCTCCGTTTCGTCGTAAAATGTAAGTACTATCAAACTTTTACATGAGAAGTGGAACACTGATCATACATTTGAATCTATAGTTCACACAGTGTTGCCTTGAAAACAGTTGCGTGACTCTCGGTTAGCAGTAATTAAGGCTTTTGGAACAGAATTGGTGGAGTGCCGATTATAAGCTATAAATTAGTAACAGCTTGATGGATGCTGCGATAAAACGAACGTCATGACTGTTTGCGTCTTTCTAGCTTGATTCAATTACTTGTAACATTTTTCTCACCATTCAATTCGAAAAGCAAAATTCTTGTTGGTTTTATCTTTATATTTATAGCATTTTAAGTAAACTATAATGTATAACTCATGCTATTTCTTTGGAACAAGGATTGAAGCAACGATTTAACGATTTTGACATCGTTCAAAACAAAATCACTCTTCTCCGTGTCTGTTAATTTAAAGATCTACCTTTTATCGAAGGAGTAAAGAATGTACTAATAGCAATGTAGGTAATGAAACTTGAATTCTGATAATAAACTTCAAACTATTTTAAATTCCTTCTCGCAATATTTTTATGAAAACCAAAAGTAATGTTTATCGCCCATAATAACGGCACTTAATGGTCGGTAAACTGACATTATTAGAAGTACAAATATCTTTCATCACGAAAATTTCTCATTAGAATTTGTTCGAAGGGCTTTCTAATTGTTCCTATCTCACAATGCCTCTATTGTCTCTCAAATTGTGATGTTCTACATGACCGTACATACAATTCGCTTTAAAGAGAGTAGGCGTATTATTTTTGAACTACAATACATCGTACGTCTGAACGGACCACCCACTATTGGATACGTGTCTTTTATCACCAGTTCATATCTTATTTTGATATTCATATTAAGAGTTTAATATTGAGAGGTCTCATATGAATCCAGAACAGTTTCATATTATATTGGTTTCTGATTTATTCAGGCTTTCGTTCATGTATCAATATCTTGGCTTTCCGTCTGCTTTAATGTACCTATAAAACGTTCATTCTAAGTATCTGATAGTAATGGTTTGTCTTACATCAGTTTAAATTAGCTCTCTACTACAAATTCTTCTAGTATATCACCAAGATTGCCTTATCTATTTATGTTTACACGAAGTCTAGAGTATGTTTACATAAATCCATCCTGCCGATGTAACGGTTAATAGGCTGGTCTGTGACAACTTAATAGTTTCCTCTCCTTTTAGAACTGATTCAGTCAATCGTGCTTCCTGCTCAAGCAAATTGTCCATTGCTTTAATTTTTTTGTTTTTACCTTTTTGATACCTTTTTTGTAATATTTTAGGAAACACAATAAGCAATGCATCTTCTAACAGTTTCGTGTAAATGGTGCGTAATGTGGACAAGTTTACGGGTATTTGTAATACATGGATTGACGGCTACGGTGGCGTTGCGGATGAGTGCGTGGCTGAGACGCAATAAGCGCAAGTTCCGTTGAGGGAGACATATTATTCGGATTGAGTATTGTGGTATTTATTGTGGTACTCGTAGTTTTTGATCCTTACAACCCAGGGAATTTTTGTAGAGTCAGAAGTCAGAACTATGTATGTGACTGTGGGGTGTTATTATTATAGATAAGATGTTTCGAAACATTGATATTATTTTAATACAATATCCAAGACAACACTTTCTAGTCTAGGTACTGGAGGTTAGATGCTTGATATTGTCGAAATTGCTGAAAATTGTACACTAGGGTATACAATTTTGTAGGTCGCAAACGTGACGTATCATAAATATCTATGAGATATCCGTCTCGATTGCAGGCACCGAATGCCCTTGAGCGCAACAATAATATAGCATAGATTTAATAAAACCCCGACTGGAGAGAGCTACGATAAAGTGTGAGCCCGCATTTTCGAAGAAATCCGACAGTTGCTGGATTACCGGTGGCGCAACTTACTGGTGCATAGCTTTTTTAACGGCTTCAACAGAAAAAGGTTCTCAACTTTACTGTATATTGTCTAAATCATCCACAGTCTATAGTATCCCACTCGTGGGCGTCGACCTCTCTTTGTTTCTGCCATTCATTCCGGTCATGTGCTTCGCGCATCCACAAACTATACGACCTCTACTTTGTCCGATTCTATAGACCATTCGGTCGAAGCCTTACTCCACCTGCCATCACTTTATCTGACCAGAGTCCATTTTCCAATAGAGCTAAAAGATGCGTGATCCAAAATACGCCAGTGGAATCACTCAATCCGTTTCCTTCGTAAATGCAGCCGAGCCCCGATCATTACTTTGTTAGATTCAAGTGAAAACACTTGGAAATTCACGATGAAATTGCTAGTTACGGATTTACAGCATGACTGTCCGTAGTCACCGTTACGCATAACGCACTCGGCGATGCTATCGTATCTCACCGTTCCTAGTTTAAGCCTCGTATTCACTAGGGGACAAATATCCCGCAATTCGTGACGCTAGAGATGTTAGACGTAGACTGGTAACATCAAACGCACACCATTTTCGTCCACATCGTTTGCGCGCACTGTTGCCAGACTTGTCGTGTGGTACCGGACTACTTCATTCGATATCTCTAGTGACGTGTGTCGTGGGACATTTGTCCTCTAGTGAATACGAGGCTTTACAAGTTTATAACTTAACAGGCCTAGTTTATAACTCTAATTCAGTTTCTTATTGAAGTCAGAACAACCCTGCTATGTATAACAATTATTTATTGCTATAAACTCATTTTGTACAGAAACTACAGCACCTACAACTGCTTTACTAACTTTCATTTCTTCATTAAAGGTTTACTCAACTTTAATATCATGAATACTCAGTCAGTTTTTATGGCGTCGTTATTTTTGACCATCTGTTATTTAGTATTCATTTGATCAATTCTGGCTTTAGTCGCACTTACTTAGAATTAAACATAATTTATGAACTCTGCTTCTATCCAATATTTCTCACGATCGTATATTTTTATGTCATCGCTACATCTGGTCACAGATCTTTCGATTCTTTTTGATCAACACTTCCAAATAAAGTTTCTTACGCAAATCGTTCCAAAAACTGAACGTTCGTGACTATCGCAATCATATGAAACGTATCATTACAATACAATTGCCATACGTTTGATTGATCTTCATTGTGCGATTGGTTCTGCGACTTGTGATCTTTTGATTGTCATTGGAATTATTGAATTGGCTTTGGATAAATTAACGGTATTTTAACTTCGGTTTTTTTCTGAATTTGTCACTTGTCTTTCATTAATTGTCAAGTAAGTTTCTACAGTTCATTGACCTCTTTATTTTTTACTAATTCTGTGTTGTCTAAATATTCCTAATCTTGTTGTCGGCCGATTAAAAACCTTATCTCAATGTTTGATCAGTCCACACTATGCAAATAGCTTCCGGGCTTAGAACATTAAACAAAACTGCTCTATCTAGACTTACAAGCTATTATTCCTTTCTATTACTTCCCCTGTCTTAACGAAGTGTCGTACAAGCCATTAAGGGATTTTAATGGTACAATTGGTACAATACACTAGAGTGGTAAAGACAAATCGTCCAACCCATTTGAACCAACTACGGAACATAAGGTTTGTCGAGATTGTTTCCTATGATAATTTCGCAGCCTATAAACCAGCCTTTGCCCCCGGCGTTGCTTGTTTGATGGACGATTGTTCGCTCGAATTAGTCGTAAGTTGCATTCAGGAACTGTCGATGAATATCAGAAGCACTGGATTTAAAGCCATTTGTGTTTAATATTAATATATTGCAGTAATCAATTGAGCTGTGTGGTGTAATGTAAATTATTGAAATTTAAAGCAAATTCTGGTCCGTTTATTAATGTGATGCACAACAATTTATTATTTATTTCACGGAGGCATTTAGGTGGCCTAAAAACTCCGTCAATAGAGTTGGCCAAAAGCTCATACGAACTTACTTACTTACCTCAAGGTTCATGATTTGGGCTTATTGTTTTAGCGTACCAACTTAAATAGTTTTACCCAATTTTTTTTTTTCGTTTTAAGCACTTCGTTCCACTGGGCACAGGTCTCCTCCATCAACTTTCAGACATCCCGTTTTCTAATCAGTGCAATCAATGTTATAATCAGTCTCATGGTCTTAATTATCTGAGAAGCCAATAGTCATTCAACAATAACTATAATAAATAAATAAATAAAATTTATTTATTTATTTTATTTATTTATTTATTTATTTAAAAGACAATATATCATCATTACAGGTTTTTTTTGATCCCTAAGGCGATGCTATATGTAGTAAGTATTCTGTATATAAAATTAGACAAAATAATAATAATTAATATAAAATAATAATAATAATAATAATTAAAAAAATAATAAGAAAAAGATAAACACTAATACTTAAAAACATTTGGTTTCAATAACTACCTGTGCAATCTGTAGGAGTTTCGGCAGGTTATTGAAAGCAGTTGACTTAATTTCATTAATTAATCTTTTGACAGATGATTCTCATGTCAAGTCACATGTGAGTCTAATTAAGTTTATCGGATGAAGTCTGAATAGGTGAGACTCAGCCATTCAGGTTGTAATAGTACCAGATCTCAGACGAAGCCTGATAGTTAGATAAGACCTAGCAGTACAGGTCTACTAGCCAGGGTATCCTATTAAGATACATATATATTGTTCTTCATATATATATATCTTGCTTCTCTCCCCGAGCATGTCGTAAAAGTCGACTAAGGACTACCTCCAAAATGATGGTCCATATGTATGGGCGATGGGCTGATCACCTGTCACCATGGTTCACCATATCTAACTTAGGACTTTAAATCAGAAGAGGCTGCAAGTTTTCTTATGTTTACTTGTGGCTCCGCCCACCCCATTAGGGATACGGGCGTGATAATAATGTATGTATGTATGTTTTCTTCAGAGATCATCAGTCTCTTGACTTGGTGCAGGTGCAGGCTCGGTGTAAGTTGTTGGTCTTGTAAGAGTTAGCGCCATTGAATATTTCTCCTAATACTATTATGTTTGTGCCCCAATTACGACCAAGCGGCTGAATGAAATGAATCTTGAAATATTAGTACTTGTGCCGGAATAACATACCTATGTGCTACTTTTTATCAGGGTGTATTACGAGCGAAGAGACCTCAAGGCAAAAGATACAAAGGTATTTATTTAAGTTTAGTTATTTTATTATTATCTATCTCATTTATTTGCTACTTTTTTTCAAGAACTAAAAGGCTTTTAATTTATTTATTATTACGAGCGAAGCCGTGGGCAGAAGCTAGTAATACATCACGCAGACATCGCAGACGTACTCATCTTGGTTGTGTAAGACTGTTCTTAATTAGAAGCTTATAGTGTAAGTTTCAATGGGTCGTTAAAGTAAAGTGGGATGCATTGAAGATTTAATGATAGTTTTAACAAGTGCTTGCATTGTCTAAGTAACGAATGTCCTTTTGTTATTGGAAAGTGATGATGAACTAATAGTTATTGATAACATTGTTGTGATAGTAGACACAAAAATGTAAACAAAAAAAACCTGGAAAACAATTGAAATGAAAAAGTGTGACTGTTTCTTTATGTTATTTAAATGAATTAGATTAGTTAAATATGTTTGTTATTATATAAAGTAGTAGTTTTGTCAATAAATTTGTACAAGTATTAAATCAGTTACGTTTAGATAATTTCATTTAAATGTAACTTTCAACTTCAGTAGGTTGGGAACCTATTAATAGTTCCCACATCCTTAGTATCGCCTATCCGTAGGCCATCCTACTTCCGTCATTTAATTAGAAACATTTCATGCGACATCGTTTTGTTGACATAAGAGTATATGCTTCGTCAATTATGTTTCTTGCTTTATGTTATTACAATGTTGTATTGACAATTACATATAGCATTTTATTTCATATAGAGTTACAGTCTATTCTACTAGTCCATGTGTTTTTCTACGGCGAAAAAAGTTTACCAGAGATTCATTGTTTAAAAATAAATTGGTCTAGGAGGTGCGTGTGTTTAATTCTAACAAAAATCAACAAGACCTTTTTCAGGTTTACCGCATTTCAACTAATATAACGTATGATCAATATATTTCTGTAAATCCTACTAATATTATAAATGCGAAAGTTTGTCAGGATGTTTGTATGTGCCTCAATCACGCCGAAACGGCTGAACTGTAGATTGAAACTTGTAATACATATAGTAAGTGTGCTAGAATAACATATAGGTTATTTTTACCCGGGTACCACGCGAGCGAAGCCTAGTAATTCTAAATAATATTGTCCGACTATGAGAATATCACATCAAACAAACATTATAACTTAACACCCATATCGTAATTTGATAGTCGTGTTCTTAAATATGAAAAGTCATTCAAATCATACGCTTCCTTTGTAACGTGAACTTGATCGAATAACAAACAAACACGATACTGACAGTTTGTATATTTATATTTTTAAAATGTATGGTGATCACAAATTGTTTGGTTAAAATTGTCAACTACATACAATCTTATGATATTTCTTATAGTATATGTTATTTGCTTTCAAATGTCTAAATGGAGCCTTTAAATTATATTCAATGGAAGAAAATATATATATGGCCTTAAGTTGTCATAATACCAGTCCTTAGAAATACTTCATGCATTAAGTTCTTGATAGCTCAATGGACCTTGATATGATTTACCTAAAGATAATATCTTTGATTTCAACCAGGGACCCATTCGGAAACCCGTTTTGGGGTTCGTGGTATCCGGTCAAAAAGTAGCCTATATGTTATTCCAGCACACATAATACGTATATTCCAAGTTTCATTGAAATTCGTTCAGCCGTTATTATTATTGTGATTATAAATAAATAAATATTTGTGGACATTTCACACAGCGCCATCTAGCCCCAAACTAAGCAAAGCTTGTACTATGGTGGGAACGAGATGGCTGATAGAATACTTTTATACTTTTCTTTTTATTTAAATACATAATACTATAACACCCAGACCCGGAAGAAATATTTGCAGAACATACAAACATTTCTACCGTAGCGGGAATCAAACCCGCGCCTCTTGCGTCTCAGCCGAGCACTCGCCCGCCACGCCACCGAGGTCGTCATTGTGATTGAGGCACAAACATCCACACATCCTCACAAACTTTCGTATTTATGAAATTAGTAGGATAGGATTATGTAACTGTTCCTTACCAATATGTTATTTTGCTCTCACCAAGGAAGCAAAGATTATCCAATCCTTCGAATGCACCATCCATGGATGTTCCCATAAAATTTTACGGTCTGTATGCTAGCCATTATAATGCGCCCGTGCATTAGGGCTAATCGTACAGATCACAGTTTCTATTATGCTCATTGTTGAAGGCTTTTACGCTTTTATCGAGGCTAATGTGGAAATAATTTGAGCTGTCAGTATTCTATTAGAACTTTAGCTGCTGTTGGAGTGGTTTGTTTTCTTCTTCCTAACTTTTGTCACCGTCTTCCTTTCAAATTACATAATCGCCTTAATTTTTAAAGTAATATGCATCGAATCTTGTTCATTTCGTGTTTATATTTTAGCATTTGTTCAATTGTCTAAAAAAATACGTTTATATGTTGAAATGTTTTTAAAATATCAGAGTATTTTCGAGCGTCGAAGCCTTTTGCTAAAGAAAAAATTGTTATCAGCTGAAACTGTGTTTCTCACGGCAATAAGAGGTATTTGAGCAATAATTGTACCTAAATAATATGCGAAATTACCTAGTCGCTATTGTCGTGAGACCCACATTGTTTTAAATACACATCGTTTAGTTTCAATAGTGGTGAAGGACACTATCGATGTCAGGTAATTTTTCACTTTAAAATTTTTAAATCGCCAGTTACTTAATCCACAAACTTTGTTTAGTTTAGGCTAGATGGCGCTGTGTGAAATATCCAGCAATATTTATCCTATTCCTACTTTTCCTATTATATTATAGATGTGAAAGTTTGTGAGTTTGGATGTTTGTGCCGCAATCACGCCTATACCGCTGAAAGGATTTGAATGAAACTTGGAATATACATAGTACATGTGCTGGATTAACATATAGGCTATTTTTTGTTCGGGTACCACGCGAGCGAAGTCGCGGGCGGCAGCTAGTTATTAATATATATTATCTAGTGAGTTATCGTTTTACACCTACAATAAAAAGGCTTTGTTTCTAACTTCCTTAGAAAATATGTATTAAAAGCTTCCTCTTCCCATACTTGGGCAAGCTTTACACAAACAGAGGCATCTCTCCCACAGAGAGGGAGGGGAGGGAGGCAGCGTGAGAAACATGAAACGAGATCTTGTTATTGTGTGGCGCTTCAGATTTAGCTTGCCTTATGAGGTGTAAACGTGAGGACGACTTGAGCAACTTCGTATGGATGAGTGAGTTTAAAACGCTTAGCGTCTGTTCCTTTGTGGATGGAATGAATTTACGAGTATATGACGAGTCACAAGACAAAGAATTGGGCAGTAGACTATCTAATTCGAAGCTTGCGTAATGGTTTAGCATTGATTTTGGTACATACTTACATATTATCAAGCACATATCCCCAAGACAAGTCCCAAGATGGATATGGTGAACCATGGTGTCAGGTGATCAGCCCATTGCCTATATAGTTTCCCGTCTATGTTTAGGAAGTTAGTTTAAATAGACAAATACGAATTTGTAACCTACAGTTTTAGCTTTGAACCTTCAAATAAACCACAGGATGCAGTTGCTTTTTGCTAAAGCTGTTGAATTGAATTCAGCTGGTTTGTTTTACCTAACAAAGGATTCACTACCTAGATCCAGTATTTATACTCGTTGTTGATCTTAACTACACAGATACGAACAGACCAGGTCGTGTGCAGTCCTATAAAACAAACTAACAACGGAAACTATAACACGTGTTCTGTTCGACCCTCCTGTTTCCTCTTGTTCCTCATTAACTAAGAAACTTGCATCATCTGCCACTTGACTTACAACCTTACTGTACCAACATAAGGTTGAATATTCTAAGGTATTTTGGGAACTAAATGCAGAACGACAATGTTACTGGTTTTTGAGACGATACAAGCTGGGTATGGTGACATGTTTGATTTATTCTTTGAAGTCGATGCCTTTATCATTAGCGCTTTGAATTTGTGCCTATTTAAATAGCACAACCAATAAGAATGGGGAAGAGAATTTCTGGCTGTGGCCACGTGGTCCGACATCAATGTCCGATCAATCGAACTACGAGAAATTTCCCGCTTTATCTTTCATTCGTCTGTTCAAATGTATGCAAGTCTCAATATATTCATTTTTCCTATATTAATTTCTTCTTCAACATTACTAGCATCTACTTAGCTAGATTTTAATTATGTTGAGCTATCGTACCTTCAACCTTAGGGTAATTGACCTAAGTTCTGTAGGAAGTAACACGACCACATGAAATGCACTTATACAACAAATATTACATACGGTGTGCAGCTGTGCACACATCTGTTTGACTCAATTGATATAATCAAGTGACTCGAAGTATACCGAAGTTTATTTTAACTGGGATTTTTTGGCCTTTGTTTATTATACGAACTATTGGCTGTTTAAGTGCCTCGGCCTCAAGTGTTTTTTTCTTTATGTTGTGGTTATTGGCTTGCCCGTGATGTTATTTCAGTCACTCTATGAGAATAGTAAAAAATGTTGCTACCATAAGTTTTTCTCAACTATAAAAGTAAACTATTTAGATCAGACCACACTTGCGATTTTCGAAGGCATATTAAGGGTGGTTACTTCTGAACTCCAGACTTGCCAAAATTGACCCTGCCACCCGTTCCCCGCTCGATGTCAACAGCATCTGGGCTCGTGTCTCGTTTTGCAAGTCTTGAACGCTTGAAGTCTTGAAACCAACTAAGAACAGAAGTAGTGGAATAACTGTTTTTAGACTTTTACCAGAAAATAGAAATGTGGAATGCGTGGATGTGCGTGTGTCGTAAAACAAAAGTAAAGAATGTTGCGTGCGCGTAGAATTGACGAAATAATTTATTTTTGACCTGCATTTGACCTACTTCGTGGTTATGGCAATACCATGAGGATAATAAAATCAATATAAAATGCAGTTTATCATATCTTTCGCTTTTTACCCGACTCTAAAGAAGGAGGGTAATATATCTGGGGTGTATGTATGAACCTGAAGCTGTAGTCCAAACGGCTGGATTAATTTTGACAAATTAGGTGTTGTTGGTTTCGTCTTGATAACGAAAGTGAGGTACAGCCTATGAAACTCTTTTGACATTAAAGTGTAAAAAATCCAATATGGCAGCTTATTTATTATTTTATTTATTTATTTCCAATTAACTTAAGATGATACATAACTAAAAACGTAGACTAAAATGGTACAAATTCATCACCCAACAATACTTTTGCAACTAATTACGTGGCTTAAAATCAACGTGAGTAGGCGTGTGGTCGTTTTTAGTGTGGTCAGCAATTTCTTATTTTAGAAACACATCACCAATTAAACTTTTACTGTCGATAAACAAAATAGAACAATTTCAAGAACCGCAGCGCTGATCCGCCATTTTGATTTGGGGTCGACGACCCTGCCTTTAATCACGACTTGGAGACGAGTGGCAAATGCTGTGATGATTCAATCAGGCCCTTGATACGTACTTACCTACTTCTTGGACTAAATATGACTATTATTACTTTACCTACAGAAAGTAGGCAGGCAGTAAAATACTTTCTAATAAAATTGACTGAGTAAAACACAGTTGAAAATTAATGCTGTCTGATGGATGACTAGATGATAATTATGGGTAGGTAGATGTACCTACTGCTTTTATTTAATATGTTTTAGTATCGAAAGAAGTTTTTGGTATGCTTTACCCAATTATTTTCTTTAGATATTTTCACAAAAATAGAAATCATGAAAAGTTCAAGTTATTTTAACTTGAATTTAACTATGAATTTACTTATGCTTAGCATTAAGTTATTCCTAAGTAATAAGTAGGGTACCGTATGCACAACAAATCCGATAAACAAATAACAGGAAACCGAACTCATTTCATCGATAGCAATCATGTAGGTACCAACAAATTATCGCGACTTTCTAGGAGGGTGGCCCCTTAACAGGAAAGGCGAAACAGGGTGTGCGGTCAACGACCTCACTTACCTAATGAAACCTGAAAATGACCTAATTCTTTTTAGATATAGACGTCGTAAATTTGCGCGATGACAATAGAAATAAATTAGATCGTGTCTTTTTAGGGCCTAATTTGTTTGTTTTTTATTTGAACTTCATTATGTGTTACTATTGTCTGTCCACAGAATCGTTGAGGTTCTATGCTGGATTGTGAAGACTAAGCGTAAATAAGACTAGATTAAGCTTCAAACTTACACATGTTATTTCAGGGAATTCAGTGGGCGATAGCGATAACACAGAAGGCACATATATTTTCTCTCTCTTCATTCATTAATAAGGCAAATGAGCGATCCAATATGTCACCTGCAACTTCAACCAATCCTTCAGCTTATATTTGTTGATACAAAATGAACAAAAAAAAAAGCAATTCTATATAAGTTTGTCCTACTAATATTATAAATGCGAAATTTTGTGAGGATGTGACGATGTTTGTGCCTCAATCATGCCGTAACGGCTGAACGGATTTGAATGGAACATGGAACATACCTACATAGTATGTGAGCTATTATAATATATAGGCTACTTTTTATCTTGGTACCACGGTAAGCCGCGGGTGGAAGCTAGTTCGTTATAAATGAGCAATCGAAACGTTGAAAATGTTTTATTGTTCGAGTGTAACCCCTTTGACACGCAACATACACGTTTACCTACTATGGAGTATTCTTTGGAAAGAGGGTGTATGTGTGTAACTCTGGAAGGAATAATGTCTCGTTTGAGGACTAAGTTTAGGCTAGATCGTGTCACTAGACCTTTTTGTTATCTTGCAATACTAGCGATAGTTTCGTTCGCCTGCTACTGGAATAAAAAGTAACCCGTAGATGTTATTTCAGGCCACCAACTGTGTGCATTATTTGTATATTCCAAGTTCAATTCGCATTTTACCTCAAACATCTACTTTTAGATTATAAATTTTAGTAAGAATTGACTTTAAATCAGAAGTGGCTGCAAGTTTTCTTATGTTTACTTGTGGTTGTTTCAGATTTGGGTATTGTAATATTATTACTAAGTATGTGTGTACAAAAAAGTATAATAAGTATTCTATCAGCCATCTAGTTCCCATAGCTTTGCTTAGTTTGGGGCTAGATGGCGCTGTGTGAAGTGTCCACAAATATTGATTATTATCTAATTATACATCATCCAGAGGTAATTTTTGCCTTCAGTCAGGGGACGTTGCGTGCCTTACAGTACTGGTTAATTTCAGTATGTGTACAAAGACTACATTATAATGGTCTCAGACTTGATTCGGACATTAATTTTCGGAAGTAGAATGTTCAGAAATTGAAGTAGGCAGGTCAGAGGTCACCACAGGTCATTGGCTAGAAAGGTAGGTCAGGTGTAGGTGTGATAGAAACCACAGATGGAGTGAGAGAGCGTGGAGTGTAACAGGATTGATGGATATGATAGTATGATCATGATTATAACAATCGTGGATCGTGATAATAGTGTACAAGTGTACATGTACATGGCATCATGGTCCTACATAATATCACGTCAGATTCCGTCGAAAAATCGCCAAAATCTTTTCACGTAATAAATGGTTTCCCCCTTAAACAATAGTATTGAAGGTTTTACAAACGGAGATGAAATAAACTATCATGAAATAGCAGTAGTATAAACCTTTTTGACGTCACTTCATTACTACATTTTCATTGATTTTATATTATTTCGTGTATTTGTGTTCAAAAATAAAGTATTACTATTATATTTCTATCAATGTTACCTAAAATAAATAACACCCAACAGGAACATACGAAGTTCGAACCTCAAACTACTAACTACCAGTACCTACTATTGTAAAACACTTAAACTAAAATGCAAACATTTGCAAAAAAAAAACTGCCAAGTAAATAGAAAATAAAAAGTATTTGAATACATTGATTGATAATTACGATGAAGAAGATGCTGCAGACCAAAGTGAACGTTAAAACTAGAAAATTTCTAACCGTCACCTTTTAAATTAATTTGGAAACAGTAATAAAAAACGTTGTGAAAGAAGTAAGTTCATTTATAACTAATTAGCTCTAATTACGAACCAAGTGATTATCAAGAGACGTGAAGCAAATAATTGTTCATAAGTATTACAATAATTACCAACTACACATTTTTCTAGCTTCATCGCATGCCCTAGAACTTATAAAGTAGCTATAGAACCCTAGGTCATTCACCCTGACCTTTTTAGCCTTGTAACAAGAGGCTTCATTGAACTGGGTAAAGTAGCTATTGGTTTAGAAATGAGGAAAATGAATTTGAACTTAAAGTGATAGAAATAGGGTTTAATTTTGAAAATCTATCCAGTGTTAATAAACATTACTGTTTGTAGTAATTAGAAAGATGAGGGTTTCTTTGTTGTCAACTAAAGAAAGGGTTAATTTATAACTTAGATTTTTATGTATTATTTTATTTTATGAGTATTCCTATACTTTGTCATCATCATCAGTGCAATGAAGGACATGTGCTTCAAGGATTAACGGTTCTGAGTTTCCTCCATCCATTCGTGACATTTTCAATGCCATCGTTCCATCGGGTCATTTAACTTCGTTTAACAGAATCCATTGTAGTTGCCCCTTTTACTTTCTAGCAACAGGTGTCCCTGGTTCCTTGCCAAATCGCTCAACTTGTAAATACCTAAGACTTCTAACATTCTGTTCTTCTGGTTAAGTATTAAATGTTTTCGAAATAGCAATGCGTTTTATTTATGCAACGCTTGCTATTTTCAAAAGTTCATGCTCACCTACGCTATAAAGATTCCTGTCCACAAGCTTCTTTGGGCTGTATGTTGTATGTATGTTCGTATGAGTTAGTGGCAAACTCTAGTGACGGAGTTTTTAGGCCGCCCAAAGGCCTCCGTCATGGCTTAACGACTTAAAAGCCGAGACCGACTGTGCTAACGTGCCCTCCGAAGCACGGTAGCGCTCAGGTCTTAATGCCACTTGCGGTGACCCATCCCAATTGTGACCATGCACAACGTTGCTAAACTTTATTGATCAATCAAGAACGCCTAAGTAAACTACGCCACGAGCGCTTAGGCTTTAGGCTGTGCCACGTAAAAATATCATAATAGATAAATATTTGTGGACACTTCACACAGCACCATCTAGCCCCAAACTAAGCAAAGCTTGTACTATGGAAACCAGATGGCTGATAGAATACTTCTATACTTTTTTTTTGCAAATGCATACTTATAATACATAATATTACAACACCCAGACCCGGAAGAAATATTTGCAGTACATGCAGTCATTCTCATTTCTTCCAGACGTCTGGTCTGGATGTTGTGGTGGTACGGATACTCATGATTTCTGATACCCATGACACGGAATTCTAGTGTGTGGCCAAAACTATGTATGTGACAATTTGAGTCTTATTTATTTATCGATATGTTTACACTACTGATACATGAAAGATGACTTGAGATGAAATGACTTCTAACAAAGGGAAATGGACGAAGAATGCAATGTTGTGCCGACCCCACGTAAATTGGGACACGGACAAGGAAATGATGATGACATCTGAAAGATGAATCTTTACCATCGTTCGTCTTTGTATCTACGATTACAAAAGTAGAATTTATTTATTCTTCAATCAACAGCATGGCTTCTGAATAAAGGGTTGTGTCCACACGAGCGCTGAAAAGTCGGAAATAGACAATGTTTACTGTGCGGTTCGTGGAAAGGAAACTATACTTCCATTAGTGTTTCCTTTCGAGAACACGCGAGATCACTCACATTTAAGGGAATATATATTTAGATCCTTTTGGTTTGAAAAGTTTTTGGAAACTGTGACATCAACCTTACCTAACCAAAGAGGCAGTTGCGTAAGTTTAAATATTTTTTAAACACGAACTAGTAGAACCCCGCGACTATTTTCGCATTGAGTTTTTTTTCATACAAATACCTAACGTAATAAGAATATACGATTATTTTCAAAACTTGTTGAACGAATGATCATCAAGATAAAAAATCTTATCCTCCAATCCTAACCCCTATCTTCATATGAAAAGCAACATTATCTTCCCCGTCGTTATTGACTGCTGACAGAATAACAACTACTCCTAAAGCATGGCTATGGCTACACTTAATTTAACATGCTGTAATAATAGCTGACCCGTTTTCCGCACTAACAGGACAGGATGCAAGACTGCACTATCTATTATTAGTAGTTTCTTAGTTCTTACTCATTGTATTCATCGAAGTGTACGTCAGTTTAAACAAATGAATTCCATTTATCATTTCAGTATAGTGTACTGCTACTGATTGATCTTCGTTACTTTTACAACCATCAATCAAAAAATGTTTTTTGTTAACAACAATACATACTTTAACATTCTTTTCATCTCTAAGTTCCTATGTATTGTTAGCGATTTCCAAATCATGATTCTCTGCGTTTTTCGTTTTATGTGGGAAAACGATAACATGTCTTTACAAATAGTTATAGACTTTTCAAAAAAAGAAAGACTCTTTAACATTAAATATTTATGGATGTCGTTGTCCGTACAAACATTGGGATAAATACCCTGTATCTATTATAAAGTAAAGTATACCAAGAAATGTGCTTCAGTTTCAATGCAGAAAACATATTTGTTTGTCTTTCACTTATAGTTATACTTACGAGCTGAACGCTTCCGTGCTTCGGAGAGCACGTTAAATTGTCGGTCCCGGCATTTTAAGTCGTTGAGCCACGACGGAGGCCTTTAGGTGGCCTAAAAACTCCGTCACTAGAGTTGGCCACTAGCTCATACGAACATACTTGCATACTTATAGTTATAAACATTGTTGTATGTTTTTTTATTTTATTTATTGTATGTTTCCCTATTTAAAACATATACCAAGTTAATCTCAGTAAACTTCAAAAGGATACACGTTTACTTCTTCAGTTGGTATAAGACGTAAAACAGGTTTCTCAAACAAACAAGATCACACAACCTGCCTCACTGTTCTCTGCGAATTTCAAAGATATACTACAAATGAATGTGCCTGCTCATTTCCTGCCTTTGTTTAGTTTTAAAGCAAATTATTCTGCCTTGAAGGTTTTTATCTGTTAGTATTATTTCAAGCTTGCCACTTTTCTTGTGCAAAAGCACTCTATTTTGGCAAAATAAACGTAAGGTAATTTCACAGTCGAGCACTAGTCACTGTCGCAGCTTCACATCTATGTTATCGATACACTAAGTTTTTTTTGTATCATTGTTAATAGCATCGATGTTGGTACAAATAATCTTACTTTCTTACTTATATTATAAATGCGAAAGTTTGTGAGATTGGATGTTTGGATGTTGTGCCTCAATCACGCCTAAATGGCTGAACGGATTTGAATGAAACTTGGAATATACATAGTACATGTACTGGATTAACATATAGGCTATTTTTTATCCGGATACCACGCGAGCGAAGCCGCGGGCGGCAGCTAGTAATAAATAAATTACACTCAAGGTTTGTTAGGATGTGACAATGTTTGTGCTTCAATCACGTCGTAACGGCTAAACGGATTTGAATGAAACTTGGAACGTACATAGTATGTGTGCTGGAATAACATATAGGCTACTTTTTATCCGGGTACCACGAGCGGGTGGAAGCTAGTATTTTTATAAAACTTCATTTGAGGTGTGGACACTTTTTGACAACCTCTTTTACATCTTCTATGGTTTTGGTTTTGGATATAAGAGAATTTCCCATTTGAGGACAAACGTAGTATTTGTTTGTTTTACTTGAAATTTTACTAGGTACAATTTATTGTATTCTATTCTAGGATAATGTATACGTGACTCGACTCAGGCTTTCGACAGAGTGGCGAATCACGTGTAGGTAAAATCGACAGTTGATTTACGATAGCCAACTTATGATAGCCAACTTGCAGTTTTATATCTTTGCAAGAAAAGACGTGTGTGGTTTGTCGTTGGCCTCATGAGGTTGATATTTTTATTATACAAACTTCCACTTTGTTTAAAAAAATTAAAATGTTTGAAATGTGAAAGTTTTCGAAATTTTAGTAGCACAGTTTAAATTGACCATGGAATCGATTTAGTATGAGACTAAAATATCAGCTCTTATCAACCTACTTTAGATCTAACCGGGTGCTACGTTAGTTGTCAATGTTATTTCAGATATTTCAGCAATTTCCTCAAACCAGCGACCTCAATAATCAACTTCTTTTAATTATTGCTGTGTATCTAACGAGGAATTTACTACCTGCATTAAACGTCTGCAAGTCAACCACACAAATCATGCGTAACGATGTAACCTTCATTAATACCACCTTAGTTACCTATCAGTTATTCTATGTCCGCTTGTGGTAATTATACTACAGTTTTAACGTGTTAATTGCTTGTTGTGTTTGATTTATTGACCTTTCGGACTTACCTTTAAGATCTATGGCTTAGCTATTTATATAAATATCGGAAACTTGTTCATTTTTATTACTATATTTTGTTTGTATTCAACCTTCTGCATCCTCCAGCAGCATATCGGATAATACCTATTTGATCTAATTTATCTACACTTTAAACTTAAAAAAAAAGGATTATAATCTTCTGATTTTACATATTACCTACGTTTTTACTCCACCAATACCACAAATATTGTGCGTCTTGGCAAACTTCGTGCTCTGTATGAAAACCGAATTTATCCGAATATACATATAATTAAAATAATAACTGAACCAACCCTTAAAAAAATAAGTATCTACATAATTATTGTAATTATCTCTATATAACATATTGTTGGGTTTATTCTATGGCTTGATTCGAAGACAAACCTTCCCGCCAAAACGAGCAGTATGTATGTATGGTATTGTATTAGTTCGTATTTCAGAACCTAGACGAAAATTGTCGAGGCGCTCAATATTTGTGGCACTACTGTACTACCATTATAGATTTATAAAATTAATTATTTCTCCTATCTGTTATCAGTTTTATGAAATAGTAATACTAGTTTATCAGTACCCTCGTACTCAGATTGATATGATAGATAGTGCTATGTAAACATTAATCGACCCGATTTCTGCATTCTTTTACGCGTTGTTAAATCTAGGTCGCATTGTATACTTGATATGGTTTGTAGGACCTTTACTACTGAATTAGAATCATTTTAGTATTTAATTTCAACATTCTTTATTGTTGTCCTTGTTAGGCAGAGATCGCGGATCTCCATTTGCTACGATCCTGGCATACTTCTTTCGCTTCGTTCACTCTCATAACATTCTTCATGCATGCTCGTCGGTTTAGGGTACCCTTGACCTGGCCCTTTTCTAAAATGTCGCCGATTTGGTCCAGGTATCTACTCCTAAGTCTTCCTCCTTCCAACAGTACCATTCACACTCTCCTCATACACCTATAAAAAGCGTCATACTTTTTTCTAGAGAAAACCAACGTTGTTATGGCTATGAACGATGTGTCGTTCATTAGTTGAATATTGGAACCGGGTATTAGCAGCGTTTACTTTAAGCACATTAATTTCTTCGCCTACACAAAAATGATCGTTAATCTAAGTTCAAAACATGATAGTTCACAAACTAACACAAGTGTAAAGTCGTGGGAGGCGCCACATGTTGCTTGCACTATGAATATTATTACCAAAAAGGAGTTCATTTGTAACGGCTTTACTAATTTTAGGGTGTATCGTAAATGTTTTATTATGATTGTTTGCTATTACTCTTATTTTACTATTTCTCTATTCATTTTATAGAAATGTTTTAAAACAAATTTTGGTAACATAATTACCCATCACCAACTCTGGTTCTGGCATTATATGTAATTAGATTTCTATTTGCATAAAACTAAAATAAATTGTTTCTTTTGTTCACAGGTAAGACGTCCCACAAATTACACCGTCAGTCGTGAAAGGTACCTTAAAATAATAACTATCTATTATTATACACATTAATTCTCGGAACCATCAATTACTTCATTCTTTGCCAATTCATTCTTTATCGCTGAAGCGCTGAGAAAAGTTAAATATTTTCACATCCACTTCCGCTAAATCAAACTTTACTACTGATAGTGAGTGTGTATTTTTGACTGCATCTGATTCGTCTCTGATAGGATCCAGAGGCAAAACTATTTATTCTACTGTCGCGTATCCAATTACAAGAGTAATGAATTGAGTCAGCTTCCAGGTACAGTCAGCACTGTTTATATAATCGTGTGTCACTGGCGTCTCTTCTGTCTCTTTCCTTCTGAAGTTTTATTTGTCACTTGTCTCTTCTATTTCGGTTTATTATTTGTCACGTGTGTGATGTTTATGGGAATCTTTATTATCCTTCATAGTGGTGACGATTTACTGTTTTGCAAAGTATGCGGGCTAGTTAAACTATCAGAAGCTATTATGTTGATAAACTACTACTTTAAATGAGTTGGAGCAAATATTTCGTATAGATATAGGCGTATAGGCTTTAGATATTTTATCCATCAGTTTATAATGACTTTTATTATGGTTATTAAGAAATACAAAAAATAATAATCAGCGTTTTATTGCCTTTACATGATTTATGATATCATTATCACATCATCTAACGATTTCTTTCTGTCATCATATTTTAAGTATTAATTATGTATGAGACATATTTTTGACAGCCTTCATACATCTAACAAGTAGCAATTCACCATGTGTAACAAAATTACATTCACATTCTATATAGGTGGTAAACTAGTAATTGTATGAAGATTGAAATAAAAATATATGTGTATAGGTCATAATATTTGTGCTTATTATGTTTTTCCCGGCTTCTTAAAACAATAATTTATTTTGAAAACATTTAAATATCTATGCAGAACAGCATTTATTGTACCTGAACATTTGTCTATAAGTAATAATTCCTTGATTCTTGCGTATAATATTTGTATCTTCATTCTTAGACATACATCACACTCATTATATCTAATGAGTTTGACTCGAGCTGAAAGAAATAGTAACTGTAAAACTACAGTAAACTTCACAAGGTGAGATGGCCCCGAGGCAAAATAACTGTAATACCATCAGTGAATGTCTGATCAAACATAGAAACCCCTACGGCAAGTCATTAATTAAAGTAAATGAACAAATTAAATAATTACAATATCATGACAGCACTCATAAATTATCACGATTCAACCTGATTCATATTGTCGCCTCCAGCTGGAATCTACGTTACCCACTGTCCACTAAGGCGTTGATGGATGATCGCTTAGGGAATTTATGAGGCAACATCAAATCCTAGGGCTGTGGAGCGCCCACACTGAGCATGGAGCACCTACTCTCATGCCCCTCCGCCCAACCACACGAGAGGACTTGAACCAGGCTACGCAGGGCAGTAAGAGTTGTCGAATATTGGGCCTGGCTTTGTGGTCAAGACTCGAAAAATGAACAACATAATTTTCATGTTGTAGCCGTCGATGATGTAGAGAGATAGAGAGTAGATAAAGCCTATCTAGAATACACAGAGATAGTCCCAAATTATCTTCATTCTGCCGATTTTGTATAACATTTTCTCAACTAAAATTGATTGGTCTTAAATTATAACTGTCCTTGCTATCTCGATTTCGAAAGGTTAGAAAGGAAACGGTAACATTTTCAGAACCGTAAAATTAAGTGTAGTTATATAACACTACAAAGAAGACGTCAATGGCCGTTTCTTCATTGGACGACACGTCACGGCATTTCTGGCAGCTTCAGGTTTCTGGCCATGCCAGGTGGCGTGTCGTCCAACGGCAAAAATCGTAAAGCAGGAGGTTGTCACATGCACTTTAACGATGCTTTGGTCGACAATGTAACTTAGAAAGTTCACTCGTCAGTCACAATTTACTTGTCAATCCGCAATTAGACTGCATTGGTCGGTCTGATTATAGTACATGAATTATCTCGTAATGATAGTCATTGATATCAAGTGAAAGTTTTCATTCATTAATTTGCTCCATAGTTTTAGAGGGTCATTTTAATATAATTATGTTGTTTCGGATTAATCGTTTCGCATGCCTAAAATCTTGTTTTGTTTGTACTTGGGTGTGTGGATGCCCAATGTACGTTTTTATTATGTTAATGTTTTGTGCTTATGTGATCTTGATTATAGTTAAAGTTTAAATATTATACCTTACATTGTTTTGGAGGAAAACCGGGATAGGAGACTCACATGACTGAAGAGGCTAGCAAAATCGAAATACCCGGCAGTGGGCGATACCAAGCTGAAATAATGATGATGATGTGCTGCTAATTATATTTGTAATTTCTATGTCATCAAATGTCCTTGCGTTCGCGCTTCAAACAACACTTTAAGAAGTCGTTTCCGGCCTCAACAATCTGTACGATAAGGCGTAAGCCATATCGTCCTTGTAAACATCATCAGTTGACCACTAAAACTAACTTTTTAAGTACTGTTTCTTTAATAACACGACGTCACTGTCTATTGGAGCCTTTAGTAATAATTAGATCTCCAATTTCTCTCTCGTCTAGAATCGAGAACGGAAACACACTATCTAAAGGGTCATCTACCACTTAGGCCGCGGCCGAGTCTATTGTTTTTAAAGATGTATTTATTGATACAGAGATCTTATCGGTTACTTCAGTGATGCGAATATTGTGATCGTTTTTGGCGTAAGGAACTTTAATGGTGATATAATAGGCATTCCATTCTCTCATAATCTTTTTGTTGGTTTCGATTTCCTGTGTGATGTGATAATAAAAAAATACAGATTATATTAGAAAAGATTTATTAAAAAATAAAGCAATGTACACTATCTGCTTTTACTATTATTATAAAGAGGTTTAATTCTCAAAAAGTACTGAACCAGTTCAGAAAATTGGTAGAAACTAATAGAAAGTGACAAACTATCTCACGCGAGCGAAACCATGCGGTGCTGGTAGTTATTTAAAACTTTGGAAAAGGACAAAAATATTAAAAACCACGAAAGATTGAAATAACAAATACTAAGAATTAGGTCCACAACAATGAATTTACTCAATAGCGTATTTGGTGTGTCACAATAGCAAGTAAGACATGTTTAAGGCTTCATCCTACACAATAACTGTCTGTTCGACATGCACAGAATTATTGCGTTCCACATTAGGGACTTCGCTATTTCCGTTGTCATTGCAATATAACCCTTACACTCCAACATTACAGTTCAGATTTCAACATAAGGTAATGTTATCAGATGCTATCGATCAGGCAAGTGGGATTGAGGTGTGTTCTTTATTGTTAGATATGACCTTTTCTATCTCCCGGTGGTTAATTCTGGATGGTAATATACTATGATGTGTGCGTCATGTGATTGTAATGTGTTTACTGTTTCATTTTCTTGTCCTAGTTAGCCTTCGTTTTTTTTTATAATATTTTCATCAACTTTTTAACTTGAGTTTCAGTTTGTTTCTAAATCAGCAATTTCGCATTTTTCGTCAAATAACTTGGCGATAGTATAGGGTCCTTCAAAAATTTCGTTTGAAAAGGGTCAACAGTGCTCAACAACTTTGATGTATTCGGCGTCCTTAGGTTATTGCTTGTCATTCCTAGTGGTATAAAGAAATCATATCCGCTACACTATGTACAGTACTCTCTTCATTAGGAAGGAAAGGGTACGGCAATGTAACCGTTTATTATGAAGGATGTTGTTTATGAGCTTCGTTATATGGTTTTATGACATTATTACATACCTTAGATTTTCACTTTTAGTACTGTACAAACAAATATATTTGCATTTAGACATTAATCCAATCAGCAGATAATTAAAGTAAGACTTTCAATCCATATTAACCTTTTATTTATGTGCTATGAATGTTATTATAATTGGTATAATAGTTGCTTCCTCTATGGAAGGTGTATTAATATTTTAATAGCGGTCCATTATTGGATCTTAAAAGATTTCTCTCGTTAGCGGTTTTATTAAGGTACTTGTCAGATTTCATTTGCAACAATTGCTTTTCTGAGTAACTTGTTTTATTTAATTTACTCAATAGTTAATATTTTTTTATTGCTGTTAATTGGACGACTCATGCCATAAACAATAAGGTCAATGTTTTCTTAGATTTAAATGAAAATATTCAAAATACCGTGTATATATTTGAAGAACATCAAATACAAGAATTGATATCGTACAGAATACTCGATGCGCCGCACACGTTATGAAAGTATTGAATATTTGGGAAGATCGTTCGCCACTTCAAAGTACTCCTGTTTATTTTAGTTTGATGTGTAGTCTGGTGAGGTCTCCCACGCGGATGAGATTGACCTAATTTTTATTACGAGTTATAAACAAGCGTCAAACTAGAAATGGTAGTTATTTGTGTTGGGGATCACCTATTGTAGGGTATCAGATGTGAGAGGATGAATGATGAAATGAAATGTCTGTGATCCACATGAACTGAATTTAATTTTTTACTTCAAGAAACATAAATTACAAAATATGAGCCTAGCGAGCGGGAAGTAACGAACGGCTCCAGGTAACGACTCGTCATGACTGGCGACGCTACATTAAACCTACTGCGTCAGCCCGATTACTTGTGGGTAGGTAGGTACCTTACCGCCACATACGTAGAATGCGTCCAGCTGCTTCTGTCCCCGAGCATGTCGTAAAAGTCGACTAAGGGATAGTATCCTCTCCAACATGATGAGATACAATAAGCAAGTATTCCCGAGGAGGGTTGACGTCAGGCAGGCGGCCGGTCATAAAAAAACCTTAGCCAAAACTCTTGCAGCATGATCCAAGGAACGTGCTATGCACAGAGTGGGATAAGGGCAGGAAGATGATGATGATGTCATCTGAAACACATAGGTCGAACATTATTGATTTCTGAATTTTTATGGTGACTCATTTAACTTAATTAAAGTTTATTTTATTAAAGTTTTATTAAATTTAAGCAATTTATTTTAGTTTTCTATAATTTAAATTCATAATTCCAGTTTTATTTTGTGTCTCAAAAACTTTTGAAAACCGCTGTCAGAATCGATGGTAACATACAAAACTCTGTGTGTAGCATGTTCTGTAAATATTTTTTCTGAGCCACGGCATGTAACTCTATACTGCACTAGGATTCCCTGTGTCGTAGTTATCAGAAACTGAGTATCATAATGGTGTAGACTCTACACCATAGTTATGTATCTATTGGGTGTTATTTATTTAATCATCGTCATTATCTACAGGCTGTCCTTAGCTACTTGCCTCTCTTCGCTTGTCATCCAACACGTTATTTATTTATTTGATTATTATTTCAACCAAAATAATACACATAGGACTGTATCTTATGTGCAAGACAACGTTAGTGTTAATTGAGTTACCTTTGTGATAGTAAAAGTTATATACGGTTTAATACCGCACGATATCGGAAAGTTAACTGACCTTATTAAACTACACTTGAAGTGAAACGATGCTTCCGTTACTTACACTTATACATGTTTAATCACTTTCATAACTCTTATCTCTAACATACGTTTTTAATCCAACCTTTAAAGTTTTATACTTTTTATTTTGTTGCTTACAATTTGTGTCCGATAGGTATCCTATGATCGTAGTACAGTCTGTAGGATTTTCTTCTTATATTTATTATTATAAAATTTGTTTGTAGGGAATCTCAGAAACATTAAAATTCTTTCACTGTTTGTAAAGTACATTCCTAACGTTATGTTTTATGCCTATGTTTGTGAAACCGCGTGGTTACTAGTTGTTCAGTAGGATCACTATGTGGTGAACTTTTGAACTTAGAGAACTTAGCCCCCTGCAAGCAAGCCTCGAAAAACACGTTACAAACACAGCGATTTAGAGTTATCCGAGTTAGAGTTATACCTCATTAGGGGAGGCCTATGTCCAGCAATGGACTGCTATATGCTGATAATGATGAGTGGACTTTAAACAACAAATGTGTTTGTGATTGACTAACACCAGAATGGTTCAATTCGTTCAAGAGCTATGATATCTCAGCTATATCTAGGTTAACATCTTATTGAAGACATAAAATTAAACTATAGCAATGATTTTTGCCATCAAAACCAATTATAAGATTGAAAACATTCACTTGAAACCTCAGAACACCGAATTGAACACTACGTTTGCTTTTAACAAAAGCCAATGCATACACTATGTTCTATGAGTTCGAAAAGTAGGTCATTCTATAAATTATGCGCGTGAGTCTCGCATTCTTTTTGGGCCCAAGGTTGCTGGAAGTGGTCCAAATGTTTTTATTTTATTATGGTCCATCGTCTTGAGGCCTGTTATTAGATGAGCGATTTGAAGGGCCGTTGCTAAATCTCCATTATTTATGATGCTCATTTTCAGATTATCTTTGACGTCATCTTTGTCCTTTTCTATAATTATATTGATTGTATTCTGCTATTTTCCATTCTTTTGTCAAGTTTTCCTTCTTCATCAACAACCCTCATAGATATCGATGTTGTCAGCCTCATATCCTGATATTGTAGGACATCCTTGAGCACTTGTCCGGTCTGGAAAGCTGTTACGAACCCCGTGTTTTTCCGCCAGTGAAAGTGACCAGCAAATTAACCATGATGCATTATTACCAGCTGCGAAACTTTGTGTAGTACCAGGTTGTTTCCACGTGGTCGTGTCATTCTTGCTAAAATTATTATCTTGTTCGATAAGGATAAATGGTTAGTTTTTTCTTAATCTATGGTTTAAAGAGTTTAGCTCTAGTTTGATTTTAACTGGCCTTGTACTAGTAGTTTCAGTGAGTCATATCCGTTTACAATAATCTATTTCCTCACGGAAGTAATGTCCTTGCAGGTCTTGCCAAAACCAACTGACAGACAAAATACATAAAAAGTACATAATAGCTATTATTTGTGCCTTTTGCCGTGGAAGCTTTAGGACCCTGGGGTAGGGAGGCATGGCTTCTTTTCAAGGAGTTATCCAAGAAGCTGATGGATGTGACCAATGACTAAAGGGCTGGCGCTTATCTCGGACAAAGGATATGTATAGCTATCCAACGAGGTAACGTCGCCAGCTTTTTGGGGACCTTACCTGTGGTGATCCGAGTTCTTTTTTCTATCTATGGGCGGACTTAGATAGAAAACTGAGCCCATTTTCATTTCTTATTATTACACCGATTAGCTTAAGTTATTAATGTGAAGGTTTGTCTTTGTAAACATTTTTTTCGTAAAATATATTATATCTGTCAACTCATTGTTCATTGCACGTATGTAACAACATCTGATGATAATATGTTTCAGTGATTTTTGGTCTCTTGCTTAAATAATTTAAAAAAATACTGGCACTTTACTTCGTCAAAATCAATCAAAATGTACTCTCTAATAATAAATAGTTGGAAGTACAAGATTTTTGGACAGTGAAGTGAGCATTTACGAAACCGAGCGACGTCGTGTCCGTTTGACCCTCAAGTAAAAGCATAGTGCGATGATGATGGATCATTTTGCATTACACATTTATCAGCTTATAAACTTATGCAACGATCGATATGTTTACAAGATGATCTTGCAATCTGTCAGTGATCTATCATGTTTGTGTGAAAGCGCATTGAGAAACTTTACCTGTTTCTGGATGTTGGTTTTATATCAGATTTACACAAAGTTCCTTGTGGTATTAGGCGTTAAATAAAAGGAATGTATTCTCTTGTTCTTTCGATTTTTCGATCTTATTGTTTCTTCTTTGATCTTATTTCATTAAGGTTTTGATTTCTAATAGTTGTTCTTGTTTTTTTTTAGTTATATGCTTTGCCATACATATTACTTTGAATAATATTTGCTATTTCGAGAAGACAAATCCATCTTTCTTAAGAAATTGTGGAGTGACGGAGACTTTGCCAACAAAAGCGAGCATAGGTAAAATCAAAATAAGTGTCATAAAAGTCACGGTCTAAAGCTAGTTTAATATAATGTCGATTTTGAAATCAATTAGAGTTACATCGATACTTGACCCTTGCCCTTCACTAAAATATCATTAAGCTGCCTCATTATAGTCAGAATGAAATATTTAAGTTTTTAATTCGACGTGTTCACTTTCTCTTTAAAATCATTTGGTTTGAAGTACATTACACGCAATGAGTAATTGATGTGATTTATTACTCATAGATGTTTGAAATAAAAGTGTTTTTAGATAACATCCTGTATTATATCACAATTTTGGAAACCACCTGTTGACGTTACTTTACTCTACTTTTGACTTGCTACGTAACATCCTCCATCTTCCTACATCTATCTTTTGTTTTTCTTAACAATGACTATGCTTCAATGTCATCCAATTTATAAATCATAATTTATCCCTGATTTTCTTTTACCTTGACTTTCGTACTTGGATTGTACTAAAAAGTACCAACGTAGATGAATAACGTTTTATGAATCTATACGATTCTTATGAGATTTCACTTTTTATTTGTTGCGCTTACTATTTTATTAAAAAGAACATAAAGCTCCAAAACTCACTCATTTTTATATCAAGTTATCGGTTTTTAAAAGTTCTTAAGTGGCTAGATACTTTGGAATCTTGATTAACAACATAAATAATATATTATTATGTAACCAACGATTATATTTGATAGGTAACAATTGCATAAATACTACCTAGATCTGGGTGATGACCTCACCTACAATTAATCAAAACTCACAAAAAATATTACAAAAAAATGACGGCCATTTTTTCTCCAAACGACCTCTAGCGGACGTTCAGTGTTTCAAAAGCAATTTCAAATCACGCACTCTTTTGTCTAGTACTAAACGTCACGGCTAAATCTTATTACAAGGGAATAAGGCTTAGATTTAATTGTTCGTACATGCTTTTGGAAGCGTTTTCGTGTTCGGAAATGAATTATCATTAATGATTTGGCCTTGTAGGTATCAAGTGAGAAAACCGACTGCTTGAGTCAGTTGGCCAGTAATAAGACATTTTTACTGTAGCACGGGTATACTACACGGGTATTAAGAAATTGTCAATCTTAAAAAAGTAGTCTTAGATTTAGCGTGTATAATGAATAGATCATATGGGCGATGGGCTGATCACCTGTCACCATGGTTGACCATATCCATCCTGGGACTCTTGGGTCAGGAGCGGCTGCAAATTTTCTTATGACTACTTGTGGCTCTGCCCACTGTGATACAAGCGTAAATAGATTTTATCTTTGTTTGTCTCACCCAGGCTCTTCTTATTTTGGTTCCTATAATTGAAAATTGAACCAAATTGTGTTCTGAAAAAAGGGTTATTGATTCCCTTTTTAAATGACGAAACTTAATAAAAAGTAATCCACAGAAGTTACAAAATATATAATTAAAAAGCTAGATATTTTGTAACTAGCAAAAACGTATATTAGTTAGATACATTATGATGACGAGAAGTGAAATGACGAGTGATAGAAAAAGATGGAAAAGGGAAACATTGTGCTGACCCCAGTCGGATACGGAAAATAGGAAGATAAGAAAATGATGAGGTAATTATGATATTTTTTATACTAATTATACATTCGTATCCCACTGTATTGCTAGTAGCAAATATGTATTTCATGCAAACATAAAAAAAAAAACAAATAATACTTGGTATTGTAATATTATTATACCACACAGTTCAAGTCGAAGAACCAATATTTAAGTGCCAAGAAGGCAAAGACTACACGCATGAAATTCTAGTTATTTCTAAAAATACAGCTAAGGGCGAAGTAACTGAAAATCAATATTGCTGGACTGTGCGGTTTACACAATCTTTTGAGATAAAATTATGCTGGCAGATCTTTGTGATTCTGGGGGGGGGAAATAAATAAATAAATATTTGTGGACATTTCACACAGCGCCATCTAGCGCCAAACTAAGCAAAGCTTGTACTATGGGAACCAGATGGCGGATATATGCTGAATACATAGTTATCTTATATTATAAGAATCTTTGTCCTGACTGACTGACTGACTGACTGACTGACTGACTGACAGACAACGCACAGCCTAAACCGCTGGACATAGAGACTTGAAATTTTCAGTGTAGGTAAACCTTGGTACGTAGGGGTGTACTAAGAAGGGATTTTTCAAAATTCAACCTCTATAGGGGTGAAAAGGGATGAAAACCTGGAATCAATTTTTGGTCTAAAACTGCACATAACCTATATCAAATTAAAGAGCCGATTTTTCTCATTTAGTTGATGTCATAATTACCTGTAAATTCTTTATTTTTGGCATGTTTTTCATGAAAAATAGAATACTTTTATTTTGACATATGACAGCGATGATAGGTACCAAAGATTAGTAATAGATGATACAAAACATAATGGAAAAGGAACTGTCAATGTCAAAGTACCTGTGAAAGGAAGCATAAATTATTACTGGCTAAGTTTCCAATCTTGATTATTCATGGAGTTCTGACGTAATTCTACGTCTGATAACTAGATGTCGCTGCTAATTCTGATCAAATTTTGACGCGCTATCGTTGCGTTTTGAAAAGTTTAGGTACCTTAACTCTCAAAATTTTTACTAAATTCACCAGAATTTCTTAATTTTTGATTTTGGTATGTTTGTTACTCTTTTACGCAAAAACTACGGAATATACTTACATACCCTATTATTCATATTCGTTCGCTAAAGTTAGTCATTGCTTAAAGTTAGCCCTGTCACTGTTTGTCATTATGAAATGGTAAGAGATGGCAATACTTTAGTCATCGTTTAGCGTACACAATATTATAATGAATAATGAGGATAGTAGGTACCTCCTACGTGTGCTGGAATGGAACATAGAGTACTTTTTATCTGGGTACCGCGTGAGCGAAGCCGCGGGCGGCTGCTAGTAGTACATAATATTCAGACACAGAACAAACATGATCATTACAGAAGTGTTTGTCCTGATTGGAAATCGAACCTATAACCTATTATAGTGACAATATAATAGCAATTTCTAAGAGATTTTTCGATAAGGGTAACATAACCCAAACAAAAGATTAGAAAGCTTCTAAAATTATTGTTGTTGATAATAATCTGAATTTTCTGAACAAAGATCGTTATTGGAAAATAATGCGGTTGATTCTGCTGTTTACAAAAAGACTAGAATTTCAGCTCTTAAGCTATTAAAGACATAATTATGTCTAATAGCTTAAGAGCTTTTCTATGTTGCCCAGCTTGTCGACAAATAACAAGGTTGCTACGGTAATTAGTACTTTCGACGTGAAATAATGATTCCAAATGACGATTACTCGAATTAAAAAAAAATCGAATTGATTTGAAATATGTATGTATGAACAAAAACGCTTTTGAAAGAATTCATAAGTTTTGCATTTCGTAACTGGTAACATTTGCGGAGTAAAATTCAGCACTGATAAATAAAAATAAGAAATAATTTGAGACACAAGACCCGTCCTAAAAACAGCTGCCAGTAACCTTTAAGACTTTTTTTAATATTCAGATTGCACAAGGTGGTATTGCACCTGCCAAAGCGGATGTCAGGACTCGCATAAAAGTCAACTTTATCATGTAATGTTTACGGTTGGTTTTTGTATGATAAATGATTTAAACAGGATTGTAGCATACATATTTAATTCAAACTACTATTTGGAGACACAAAACCACTGTGTCTTTATTTAGGCATAATTTTAATAATAATTAAATAAAAGCCCGCGGGAAAAATTTTAAACGTAAAATAAAATTGTGGTACTAAAAATTGCTATTAAATAAAATAAAAATAACCCCTGACCTCCGAACAGAACATTACAAATCAATCGGACCTGTGAAAGTAGGAAAGATTTTGTCAAGTAGGAAATGCAGAGCTGTTGATCTTCACGCCTGAACAGATTTTCATAAACTATAGCTAAGCACCATCTCGATCACATTATCTTTCTTTGAAAAAACCGCATCGAAATTGTCCATTTGTTTCGAGATACACACTACAGACTTCTAACACCTCTCTTTTTCGTCGGGAGTTAAGAACTATTTGTTCTTCGTTTTGCTGTTTTTTTTTGTTTTTTCCTGCGGACTCATCTTACGTTGCGAGACGTACCTACTCAAATTACGAAATCCGTTGATGTGCCACATTACAATACATTTTACAGGTAGTTTATTCAAACGTGCGGATAGTCGTATTTTTTTATCAAATGTACAAAGACAGAACTTCATAACACTATAATTTTCAAACAATTAGAGGTTTTGTGTTATTTTTGATGATATAGAAAGCCGAATTCCAGCAGCAAATACTCACAGTGGTCCATTGTTAAATGACCCAGCCTTCCGATCTTGAGTTCGTGGCTTCGAATACAATCGTGCACCTATGGATTTTTCTGTTCGAAAATTGTAGTGCTCTCAAACGGTGAAGGAAAACATCTTGAGGAAACCAGAATGTCGTAGAACCGAAAAAGCTTTTAAACATATGTCGAGAATACGAAAGGGTCCTCTTTGAAGCACACTTTAACCCTTTCACTATTCGTTCGAAATAACTAGTAACTTCATTAGCAGTAGTAGTACGAGTAGTAGCTTACCTAATCAAGTAATACTTTTGTTCTACTACATAATCTTTGACTATTCACCCTTTAGTTACTAACTGCACTTTGCAAAGTTAGTCACGATTGAGATAGCATAATAATTGCCAAGCAATAAGCCACATTAATGACGTAACTGACCATCAACTCATTATGTATTCACTTCACGACTCAGTCATCGGACACGATTCACTCATTACCATTACGAACCATTCGTAAAAGCTTGTAAAAATCACCTGTAATTTGCTTGTGACCTGTCGTTTATTGCTTTATCATTGTCAAACAAATAGAAAAAATAAAGTATATATAGTATTCTATTAGCCATATGGTGCCCATAGCTTAGTTTGGGGCTAGACATGGACATTTATTTATATACTGCATACCTAAGCACACCATACATCAGTAGTAAAAAGAAGACGAAACAATAACGTTAAAAAAGTAACACATACATAGTAAAAATAAACATTTAAACACCTTAAAATTAAGGTAAATATTCTCAAATTTTGTACCTAATTCTAGATGCCTTGGTAATACTGCTGTAATATTACTACTTTTTTTCTGAATAAAAGATTTAAAAATAAAAAATATATTTCCGAAGAATTGTCCAGATTATCACAAATAATGACCATAAGTATTCTTCATTCCCAAACACCCCGAAAGACCCACACGAAAAACAAGGAAGCAAATCTCAAACGAAGAAAAACAGTGCGAGATTAACAGATGACTGTATCTATCTCTTCTGTCAATCTGTCAAAAGGTCAAAATCAACGACCAAATAGCGTGATTCAAAAAACTCTTAAGAAGTTTCACCTAATTCCGTCATCGCCGACACCTCAGTTAACCAAATCTATTCGTCAGTAGTTATTACCATCAATCTGATTTAAACGTACGCCGTTGCACAACTAACCACCGTTGGGTATAGGCCTCCTGTCTAATTAGACAGCCTCCTCGGTCCTGTGCTTCTCTTATCTCAATTTTGCTAGCTTTTTCTATGTCTTCGATCTATCGCGCTGTCGGACGTCATAATAAATTTAACACTTTAACGTAGGCTGTATCTTATGGCACTCTCATTATCTAGACGAATCCGACTACACCTCATTTGTCAAAATCCGTTCGGCCGTTCCGACTACAGAGGCCGCCAAAGAAATAAATTGAAAATGGCTTCTTGCAGCCGCCATATTGTATTTTTTCACACTTCATATAGCCTATGACACTTTCATCATCTAGACAAATCCAACGACACCTTATTTGTCAAAATCCGTTCAGCCGTTTCGGCTACAGAGACAGCCAAAGGAACAAATTGAAAATGGCTTCTTACAGCTGCCATATTGAATTTTTTCACAATTCATACCTATAGCCTGGCATTCGTCATTTTGATAAATCTAACGACACCTCATTTGACAAAATCCGTCCAGCTGTTTGGACTACAGCTTCGGCAAAAGGAATTCACATACATACATACACCCAAAACACATTATCTATCTTCGCACTCTGGTTAAAAAAGACGTATCACCTAATTCCGTCAGACCCAACACCACAGCTGACCAAATCTATCCATCAGTAGTAATTACCATCAATCGTAACGTGTGCAGTTACACAATCATATTTACCTTTAAATTACAGTCATATAGACATGTAGAATTGGTGTACTTACAGTACGCGCCGATTAACAGCGCGTGCATCTTAAAATCATCTAATCATCCCAGTCATGATCATTATCATGATGTGGAATCATGTGGAAACATCATGATGACCTCATCATGGGCCTAAGCCCAGGCACCGACCGGGTTGATTTTAATAATTTTACCTAGAAATATGGATTCGGTTTGAGTTGAAGGTCATAAGTGCTATGAAAATTCAAGTAAAAAAATTATGTAGAATTGGTATGATTTTTTTGTACGAGTAGGAATATTACATAAAAAAGCTTATTTTGAAATAGTAATCTTTACCAACTTGTTACAATTTTGAGTCTTGTTTTTTAATATATCGGGATGCAGCATTCGTGTTTCGAAGCGCTTTTTGAGGTTTTCTCTGTGCACGACTTTACAAGCCTTACAGGTGCATAATTACACAGCTCGGACTGTAAAGCGAATAAGCAGGCTAATTTTGACCGAAAGGAGAAAGCGAACGCTTTTCTATGATTAAATAATGATTATAGTAACATCATACCATGCCAAATATTACTTTAATCACCGAACTTAATATTATGATAATCTAATGAGGTCCAATCATGTTAACTTGTAACTACTGACAGTAACTGCCTAACTACTGGGAATATAGAAACTAACTACTTAATGAATATATTATGTATATCTACCTATTCATAGCCCGTACGTAACTCTCATTTTAGCTTATGTATCCTACTAATATTATGTTCCAAAAAAATGTGAGGAAGATGGAATTCCGGCAGATTTTTTTCCGATGCACCACGATAACGCGTTCTAATGTAGACTATCTACTAGTGGCGCCATCTAGTTATATCTATAGATAAAACCACAAGAAAAAATATTAACCATATCCAACGTGGAACTGTAAATCTACCCCCTTATTCACGATGACAAAACGTAACGCGGGCATGTTTATGAAATCACCGTGTTATCGTATTCTTATGACAATTTTGTATTGCAAAAACTGGACGCGGCGCGTCATAAACAATTTACGAGCTGTCAAGTTTCGCTTGGCCATAGAGAATAAAGGCCCTGAAGTGGCTGCAAGTTTTCTTACTCGTATGATACTTATGGCTCTGCCCACCCCATTGGGGAATTCAGGCGTGATATTATATAAAAAAATAAGTTTATCATCAGTTTCGTATCTACTTTCATTATTCACAACACATCACATAAATTTATTTGTTATTCAATTTTGATAAATTATAAAAAAATGAACACCTGTGTTCCTGATGAATATTGAATACTGTGATATAAATAAAAAGAATGGGTTATTTTTTTATCCTGGCAACTCGGTCATTGACGTGGCCTTGGTGTTGTCAGCAAAAAATAGGATCGCACGATTGTATGACGTCACCTCTAGTTTTATCTTTTCTTATTCTGCAATCAAGATCGGATTTTTTACAACTGTATTTTATGAGAAAGCCTCTAGGCTTGAGTTTAATTTAAACCAAATTAATATCAATCTATGGGCATATTACTCTGGTTCTGGTTTTTGTAAGATAAAGGTTTTTGCTTAAATAGTTACTAAAACCGTCAATCTGTTAAAAAGTTTTGAGAAGAGATTATTTAGGCAGACCTGAGTAATAGCTGCTTACTTCAGTAATAGAAGTTTGTAACACTAGCTTCCACCGACGGCTTGGCTCGTAAAAAGTAGCCTATTATTCTCGGGCACGAACTATGTATATCTCAAATTTCTTTCAAATCCCTTTAGCCGATACGCGAAGTCACATAATCACTAACTTTCGCAATAGTTGAATAATTCTGTCTAGACTTGCTTCAGTCGTAAACGAAGTGAAGACTATGGAATGGACCAGAAGTAGGTTGGTGTTGATGGATATAATATAATCTACATAAAGTGTCTTTAACGTCTTTGACAACCTCGGTGGCGCGGCGGGCGAGTGCTCGGCTGAAACGCAAGAGGCGCGGGTTCGATTCCCGCTTCGGGAGAAATGTTTGTATGTTCTGCAAATATTTCTTCCGGGTCTGGGTGTTGTAATATTATGTATGATAAGCATGTATTTACAAAAAAAAAGTATATAAGTATTCTATCAGCCATTTGGTGCCCATAGTACAAAGCTTTGCTTACTTTGGGGCTAGATGGCTCTGTGTGAAATGTCCACAAATATTTATTTATTATTTATTTATTTAACAGGCTTCGCTAAAGGTGCCTATCCTATTAAAAATCGCTCTAGAATAAACTTAGTACTTTAAATACTTTTAAGAAAACCTTGCAAATTCTTTCCATATTTAGTTACAAGCCCGCATAAACTTAAACCACTACGGTAGTCGGTATCCGATTTCAGACAAGCAAAAACTGTGCTCGTTTTTTGCATACGTGAATATACCAGTGATTAACTTGAACTTAATTAAGATCTTTTAGTTTTAAGTGTTAAGTTATGCGGGTTCATCAGATTCAGTTGAAGAGCTAAAAACGTTCAACATTCGGTCAAGTAAGGGTCAGCTAAATAACAGATTAACCCCCGAATACTCAAACGCATCTCAGAGTTGAGCACGTCTCAAGGTACAGTTATTTGACAGTTTTTGATGAAAATCTGTCAAAAACTCGTCACTTGAGACGTGCTCAACTCTGAGTTGCGTTTGAGTATTCGGGGGTGAGATCTCTAAACCTCATTTTAACTTGATTTACTTCATCATTCGTGAAGGATTATCCCTTCTTAGCACACGACAGAGAAAGGTAGGAGGCTAGGGAGGTTGTAACCCTGCAGTGGGACGATGTGGGCTTATAATAATAATTATAAATAACACATCTCTGTTTCTTTTATTAAGTATTCTCTTTAGTTAGGTGCCTATATGTTTTACCATTACTTTTGGTCTCATGACATTATTGTTCCATAAGAAAGGCGGGAATGGGAAAAACTGGTCCCCATTGAACCTTTAAGTTTCTTGTACTTCTTGATGCTTTCCAAAGTAGTAAAACATTGTTATGCAAATTACAATCACATTTACAAAGGCAGCTATAAAAGCATGTTTACGTCCAGTGCTCTATGGGAACTTGCGAATATGTAATAAGAATAACTTTCTCCGTAAACGCACTCGATTGGAGATCGATCGATGTAGTGAGAATGGAAATTGTCTCTTGTTTATGGTTTTTATTCCGAGAAAACATACGGTTTCTTTCAAACTTTCGCGATATAAAAACGTTTTAAAAATGTAAATGCGATAATAACCCTCTGTATTATTGTTGTTACACTGTTATGTACTACTTTGGAAAGCTTTTTTGTAACCTATATCGTTATTGGACAAACTTCGAGGGGCCTTAAACTCACTCGAAGGCTTCGAGATTGTCCTGTCAACGGTTTCTTGTCTGAGCTCTTCCTTATCGTGGCAACTAAATAAGTTTAGACGATCATCAAGCAGCAACGCGTGAAAGAGTATGAATAAAATTTAAACAAAAATGAGGAAAACTAGTGAAGGTCATTCAGAAGGAAGGTACTTATTGAAGATGACGATGATCGTAAACGAAAACCACAATAGACTAATAAAAGAGACTATTCTTAATTCAACAACATTTTCATACGCATTATAACAGATGGAAAGTGTACTTATTCATTCAAATTATACTATTGTGTAACATAAAGAAATTACATATGAGAGAATTGCATTTGAAAGTATTACATAAAACATGAAGTGGTATACAATACAATGTATTCAGTAGTTCAAATATTTATTTAATACTTGCTTCATAAAATTTTGGGAGTGAAAAGAGGTGTTGACCACTGAAGAGCTTTTAAAATTTGTCAAAGTTACGTACATAATTTTGAATTTGAAATTACATGGAAATATTGTTTAGTAATATTTTTCTATCTTAATAGCGAAGTGTTTCTTACGAAAATGATAATGGCATGGGAAATCTAAGGCCTTTAACATCTATTGTAAATGATTTATACAGTGTCAGAAGGCAAATTTTGTTTGCCCTAAAAGAACGATATGCCTCAGGACGATTTCTGCTTTCCCTGCATCTATTATCATATCATCCTGAAAACCAAAACGAAATAATAATGTAATAGACATTTGCTTGTTAAATTAATTGTCATTACAAATAAACAAGTTTCTAAACAACCTATTTATTACATAATTTCACTAATGTATGCGGTTCAATACACGAATACTTTTGATTTCACGCTTGCCTATCTAAACAAGCGTACTTCCACTCCAAACTTGAACGTCAGATTGTTTTAAAAATACATGCGCAAGCGCATTGGAGCGAAAAAACAAGGTGGGCTTGACAATTTCACACCAACTTTGCTACTCGATCTGGTTTCAAAGATAAGGTGATTAAAGCAGACGTGGCATTGCGTTTTAGACAGCTTGTTGGAGATACAGACAGTAATGCTGATAACTTTAGAAATGTTTTGTACTAAATTCAAATTGACTGCTTCTAAACTACTGTCTATTTTAACGTATATTTATAGTATATAGATTTGTCAATGGATTTAGATATTGCAAACTCACATTGAGAACTATAGGTATATTTCCCTATAGCCGTTGTAAAGATTTTTATTTAATCACAATGTACCCGTGACTAAGCTGTCTGTTTTTGCTCCAGTTCTAAGAATGTTCTCGCAAATTCAAAACATGCGGGTCTCAGTCTATGATTAAATCGTTTTTTATATTAACTTCTTGGTATCTTTAAAATTCAAGCGAATATGTGCCATAATGTTACGTGTATATAGAGTCTTTTCCTTTGGGTATTAAAACGGTGTGGCTGAGAATTTAGATCGGATCAGATTTGTGTTTTTACAGTTAGATTTTGATTTATCTTTTCACTTGCATGTATTCTTTACTAAACTTATGTCTCAGCAAACAGTAATTTGTTTAATATTCTAATGTTATTTATTCCTTTGTTTCAGGTATGTAAAACTACTTTTTCCAGAAATGGTACGTTTTGTTTTCAAAATGGCATCACACATATTTTTTTCTTCAGGGCAAAATACTCTTTGGTTTTTTCTATCTTTCAAAAGTTGTTCGTCATTGTACGACAATTGTGCGTGTAAACAATTTGGATGCTGCATGAGTTTGCAACAATAGTAAACATATTGAGGGTATGATGATTGATTACTTTTATCCCCTTTCAAAGTTATCGATCGGTTTTTGTTGCTGACAGGAAGCTGCTTTGAGTAATTTAGTGGTCGTCTAAAATAATAATTGTTTTTATATTTTTAAATTGTGTTTTGATGTTGTACATCATTATAGAAGTGTGAAAAATTGATAGATTCTGAATACAAGAAACAACCTTGAGCTTCACCTGACCTACTTGTCTGAAATCGAGATTTTATTTTAAGTTTTATTGTGTAATACAATACGATAACTTTATTTCAGACAAAGTAATGAGTAGTAACTATGATTCAGATTAGACTTGGAAGACTCATTTTTATGAAGCAAATGTTGCATCGTAATACGCTATTCAAACAAGATTAGTTTTGGCTGTCGCAAGTTAAATAGACAATGCCCTTTTGTGATTGCTGACGTCCGTCCTTTGCATAACTAATCCCACGCTAATTACACTATGTCTTAATCCGAGGCGAAATCTGGATTAAGTATATCTACTTGACATAACCACATGAAGCTTTTGTATCGAAATTGGGGTATTTTAATTCGAAATCAGATTTCTAATTAGTGAATGACTTGGAGAAAAAATATTTCCCAGACATACTCAGTTTCATAAAAACTTGAGTATTTGATTGCAACCTTACATAAATTGTATCTTCAGTTTGGTTGAAGTATAGTTAGAAACTTGCGGAAATTGAATTAAAGCCCAATACTTCTCCAAAAAGAACGGAAACACGGATTTATACATTTAAATTGTGAGCATCAGGCATTATAAATGAAACAGCATTGTTCAGTTAAGTTTCACGGTTGCATTATGTATTGTCACGATCTGCCCAACCTTGGATTGCATTTGTACAGCTGCACCGTCGGCCGCGATCATTCGTGGCTAAATAATAGCAAATTGGCTTGCTGTCATAGCAAAACTGTACATTCAACGAAATATTGTTCTGTTACAGCTAATATAAATAGTGGCTATTGATAAGAGTGAAACGAAATTGTGCAATTTGTTAAATGATGGTAGCGAATATGCTAATATTTTTAAGTTCTTCGTATTTTACATACATAAATTGAGGCCTTTGCCATCTCTTTTAGATGATTTATACAGCGTCGGGAGGCAACTTTTTTTCTAATGGGACGCTGTAGTGCCCGTGGCGCAGGGTGGGCAGAGCCACAAGTAAACATAAGAAAACATGCAGCCACTTCTGACTTAGTCCTAAGATGGATAGTATGGTGAACCACGGGACATGTGTTCAGCCCATCGCCCATATATCTATTATCTTAAACCCATTTATATTATTCTTATATTTATTTTATTGAACTAACCAAGTATATTCAGATGACCTAGTCTCTGATTCTAAAATCGATAAACTTTTACTACTAATCGTTAATCGATTATCTACTTTCGCTGTTATTTGCTATCTTACGAGTGAGTATAATCGTTTCGTTTTGTAACATTAATTATTGCCAATCAAAATGCATTAAATATGCATGAATTGATTCATTTATGTCTTCATCATCGTTAATTTGTTTATTTACAAAACTTAAATAAACATATTTTGTTAATTTCTTTATTTAAGTTAAGTAGGCTAATAGGTAACTTACCTACTTAACTTAGAAGTGCTTGCTTCCGTTTGGTATTTGTTGATCACCGTAGCCCACTTAAACTGATTGACCGTTAGGGTACCTCTAGCTCCGTTTAATTGTGCGTCCATCTGCTCTCATTAGATTGATTTGACAGATGCTTCTAAATACCTTTCTGGTCTGTAATTTACTTCAATCGATCTAAACCATTAGTTCTAAATTGATGGTTATGGTTTAACTACTACTTTCTGATTAACATCACTTTTGAATTTGAATTAGACCAGATTGGTCTGTGGCCTGTAATTTTGAATTTTAAAGTTCCTTTAACGATTATTATTTTCGTGTTTGTTACCTTGTTCTAGTTTTCTACTAATTCAGTTTGAATGTTTATGTTATCTGAATACATTTCTCTGATAATTTTCAATGACGGCATCGGTGGCGCGGCGGGCGAGTGCTCGGCTGAGAGGCAGGCGCGGGTTCGATTCCCGCTGCGGGAGAAATCTTTCCATGTTCTGCAAATATTTCTTCCGGGTCTGGGTGTTTTGGTACCATGGTACTCTTAGTTTCTGATACCCACGAAACAGGGAATCCTAGTGTGGGTTCAGGACTATGTATGTGACTGTTGGCTGTTATTATTATAATTGTTTTTTTTTTATGTAGTTGGTAAAACTCTTTGCTTTAAACTTAAAACACAAGTTAATATGACTTTCTTTTAGATTATGTATGCAATATTCATATTCGCCGGAAGTACATCCGTATATTTGTATTTCTATTTATTCAAACGCTTTTCTAATCTCGTCCGTTGCTGTTAAAAGCTTATTCTACTAATATTGTAAATGCGAAAGTTTGTGTGTTTGTTATTTAGCACATAGTAAAGGCAAACCGATTCGAATAGGCAGAGACTGACCTGTTTGTATCAAACGGGCGGAAGCTAGTTCATAACTCACATCATTATTATACAATAATCCGTTGTAACTTATTTAAATAAGACTTCAATAAAACTACTTTCATTATTACTTCTAATTACTTAATCGTAATGGCTTTGATCTTAATTTGTCGGATGTTATATCATAGTACTCCAATCTTATAAGAAGTCTGAACAATGGATCTCAAATCATTCACCTCGCCACGCTTTGTTGTCCATCATCGATATAAATATATAACACTCTTACTTTACTCACTGACTGACAATCACTGAGAAAGGAATTCCCGAATTTCAACATCAAAAGGACGCACATAGATTAATTTTGTATGAAAAAACTCAAAGCCGACAAAGGCACGGGTCATTCTTTTCAGTTTCAGTCAAATCCGTTTAAGCATTACGGAGATGCGTACATCTGGAACATACACATTTATATAGTACTAGCTGCCGCCCGCGGCTTCGCTCGCGTGATACCCGCATAAAATTAGCCTATATGTTAATCCAGCACATGTACTATGTATATTCCGAGTTTCATTAAAATCCATTCAGTAGTTTCTGCGTGAAAGAGTAACAAACATCCATACATACAAACTTTCGCGTTTATAATAATAAGTAAGGATTTTATCCAAGTAGGTACGACACAACGAATTCTCTGCTGGACTGGGAGTAAAAAACAACATAATACGTCCAGCTACGAGTACTTCTCTCCCCAAGCATGTCGTAAAAGTCGACTAAGGGATAGTATCCTCTCAAAATGATAAACCGTATGGGCGATGGGTTGATCACCTGTCACCATGGTGTACTATATCCATCTTGAGACTTTGGATCAGGAGCGGCTGAAAGTATTCTTATGATTACTTGTGGCTCTGCCCACCCCATTAGAGATACGGGCGTGAATGTATTTATGTATGTATGTACCACCGACCGGATGTATTTTTACAAAGAAAATTGTGAACGAGAGTACTTACTCAAAATTAATTTATCTATCAATTCTCTTCATATTCATCTGACACTGATCTCTTGATACGATAAAGTACTTGTTTTTGAAGACGTAAAATGCAGTTGTGCAAAAGTATTGCATTTTATACTTTCACTCATTACAACATTTTATGTTTGACTAGTGGAACACACGCGTCTTTGTCCGTCCACGTTGAGTCCTCAAAATTAAGAGAATTTCCTTCTTAGTGAGCCCCTATATCAGGATAAATTATATCTTCCAAGTTTCATGCTCCAAGGACTTATGGTTCAGGCTGTGCCTTGATATAAATCAGTCAGTAACATAAGAGTTTTATATATTTACTAGCTGCCGCCTGCGGCTTCACTCGCGTGGTACCCGGTTAAAAAACAGCCTATATGTTAATCCAGCACATGTACTGTGTATATTCCAAGTTTCATTCAAATCCGCTCAGCCGTTAGGCGTGATTGAGGAACAAACATGAAAACATCCTCACAAACTTTCGCATTTATAATAAGTAAGATAAAATTGAGTACCGATAAGTTATGTAAACTTTAAGAGTATCTTAATCTGATCATTTAATTATTGCAATTACCGTCAACTTTTTATTGAAATGACCAAATTTTACTTTAATAATATGAATAAAAAAAATGCTATAAAAATGATCTGTACAGTCAATCGAACTTACATCTTCGCCTTAAATCGGCGTTGCGCTTAATACGCCGTTCGAACGTTCAAATAACTATCATAACACAGTCTATCCGTCAATACAAAATATAAACATTAATTAATAAAAGTATTTTTATGTTACTTTATGTACCAGAAATGAATTCAACCCCGTTCCATTAATATCTTCCCTATAATTTACTAAAGCTATTAACGCAATCTCTGTTTATTAGTGAAGAAAAAATGATAATTTGTAACACCCCTTCTTTGCCACAGTAGAGTATTAACAGTAGACTAACTCTAGCTTGACTAAATTGATACTGTTCTCAAAGTAAAGTAGGACTGGTAGAGTCTTGAGAGGAAAACATAACATTACTCTTACTTCAAAGAATTTATTTTTATTATCTTTCCGATGGACCGATGACATATATGAAAATCGCAAAGAAGCAGCACAAAATCATTCATTCTGGATGTATATTGCCCACCTCTGTCGGCTGTTTATGATAATGATAATCATTTGATGATGTACTCGCCAGTTAATCCACTAATACATCGAAATCATCTTTTAGCACTTCATTTAACCGTTTCTTATTTTATAACATGAAAGAAAACTGTGATAAAACCGTATGAGCTTTATGCATTTATACTTTTTGTGCAAAGTCAAAGTCAAAACTTCTTTGTTCTTTAAAATCGCGGGGATTATTTGGACACGTCTTAGAACTACGTTGCATTTACACCTGTTCGTAACACGACCAAGCGTGAAAGGTACAGGTAAAATAATATCTGCATATATTAAATTTCCTTACTATTAATGTACTAGCTGTAAGTTTTCCTGAAATGTATAAAAAAAAAACGCTTGGCTATTTTTGCAATCTTTACAATCTCTTAAAGTTTACTTTCTGGTGCCATCACACTGTGTCATGGGGTTTGAGTGTGCATTAGATACGGGCGGGGCGGATGTACATTGAGTATCTGTTGATTGAATGTTTGGATAGTTCGGTTAATGGACGAAAAATACGACGACAGCCGCATCCTTCGACCACGATCATTATAATGATTTATATAAACAGTTTTGAATATGTGATTTCAAATCATCAAAATTGTTTATTGTAAAGCAATGCTATAAAAAATAGTTTCGTAATTATTTTGACACATTTTAACCAGGTCCCAAGGGTGTAAACCAATGGCATGATAAAGAATTAAATTTGCTTTTTTATTTCTACTGATTGTTTTACAAAATACTAATGTATTTGTTTTTATCAAATAAACCCTAGATTTATCTACTGAACTGGAAGAATACTTCTCTGCTGGGCTGGGCGTAAAGAAAAAACAGAAGCCTCCAGCTGTTCTCTCCCCGAGCATGTCGTAAAAGTCGACTAAGAGATAGTACCCTCTCCAATGATGGACTTTCTATATGGGCGATGGGCTGATCACCTGTGACCAATGGTTCACTATATCCATCTTGTGTCGTTGAATCAGGAGTGGCTGCAAATTTTCTTATGAGTACTTGTGGCTTTGCCCACCCAATTAAGGAAACGGGCGTGGTAATTATGTACTGGGAGAATAAGACCAATACTAACAACGAATCATTTCTAATAGATTCCACCGGATCGTCTGTCGACCGGCACAAAAAGAAAAGCATTGACAACAAACTTTAAAACAACGGAATCAAAAGAGATTGGCAACACTTTGTTTGTTTTGAACCAGACTGTCATGGTTTATAGAATACGGTTTGGAGACCCCTATAATTTCTACTCTGTGGTAATACCATAGTATCGTGTTTCCGTTTTGTGACGTATTTACAGGGTGTTGATATTACTGGCAGCTGTGTACTGTAAATAGGTGAGGGTGGTTTATGACCCTGGGGTATAGGACAAACATCGGCTGTACTTTTAGCTTGTGTGCTGCAGTAGTACTGATGTATTGACGACCTCGGTGGTGTGGCGGGCGAGTGCTCGGCTGAGACGCAAGAGGCGCGGGTTCGATTCCCGCTACGGGAGAAATGTTCTGCAAATATTTCTTCCGGGTCGGGTGTAGTTGTATTATGTATTATAAGTATGTATTTACAAAAAAAAGTATATAAGTATTCTATCAGCCATCTGGTTCCCATAATACAAGCTTTGCTTAGTTTGGGGCTAGATGGCGCTGTGTGTAAGTAACAAATAGTATATGTAGAATATTCTATACTATTTGTCTTACGTCCTGCTTATTTAGTTTCTACTCTTCAAGCTAATGTTCACCAACAACTGGTTAAAATTCTGAATAGCAAATGCAGTAGGTACTTGAAAAATGGCGCTTTCGAGAAAAACGCGGTAATCATATTTTATATATCTCTGCAGCATGTCCATGTACTTATAGTAAAAAATATAATGAAAATTATTTTTTATGTAGGATTTAAGATTAGCCCCAAGATTAGCCCCTTGGAATACCATTTCTGCAAAAAAATGTGAAAACCCCAAAAATTACGATTACTGCAAGTGCAATTAGTAGGGCAGAATTACCAGGGCTGGAAGTCCGTCATTGGTTCAACGGCTGGTTATCTTTGGTGATATTAACTTAAGCACGTACATTCATTTTAAAAGCCGTTCGTAATTTCCCGTGCCGGTTTTAGCACTAAACTCGTGTAAAACAGTTATTCATTACGGCTTCGCGGTAACACTATCTTAAGTCTATAAAATGACTAAGTGTACCGGTAACTGGTGAACTTTGTTAGTAAGGTTCGAACTACTTATAATAGACATCGCCAGAATATATTTTTTTAAATAATTTAAAATTCTATCTATTTTGCTTTAGTTGTTACTGAGTCATGCTTAACCCATGGTAAACTTCAGAAAATTTATATTCTACTATTCTGATTACTTCTCTGCTGGACTGTTAGTAAAGAAAAAGCATAGAATGGGTTCAGCTGCTTCTCTCCCCGAGCATGTCGTAAAAGTCGACTAAGGGATAGCATCCTCTCCAACATGATGGACCACTTATATGGGCGATGGGCTGATTACCTGTCACCATGATTCACCATATCCATCTTAGGACTAAATCAGAAGTGGCTGCAGGTTTTCTTATGTTTACTTGTGGCTCTGCCCATCCCATTAGGGATACAGGCGTGATACAATGTATGTATGTACTATTCTGAATAGTAATTGCGCAATTTTTCAACGCACTTTGTCTTGTTTTCGCTTATGCCAATGACAACCTTACACTGAAAAGTCCCTCAGCGCGAAGACGTACTGTACCTATTACGACGTTTCGGCTTTGGTAAAAATTAAGGCATGTATGTTCGTATGAGCTAGTGGCCAACTCTAGTGACGGAGTTTTTAGGCCGCCTAAAGGCCTCCGTCATGGCTTGACGACTTAAAAGCCGAGACCGACTGTTTAACGTGCCCTCCGAAGCACGGAAGCGCTCAGCTCGTAATGCCACTTGCGACTGCAGTGGTGTATGCGTAGTATGCGCGGTCACAAATCGGGATGGGTGACCAGTTGACCACCCATCCCGATTTGTGTCCGCGCATATCATTGCTTAACTTTAACGATCAATCGAGAACGCCTAAGCAAGCTACGCCACGAGCGCCAAAACCAAGGTAAAAACGTTCAAAACTAGCGCATATGCCACACTGGTCAATGACCCACAGTCAATACACATACGAGGAACTGTATCGACACGCTTGTCTAACGTCGCTAGACAATTGTTAATATGTTAATTATATGCTAATCATGCAATAATTGTATGATTAGCATACACGATATGGAACCCATAGTTCACTTATGAATCAGTATAGCGGTCAAGGTTTTTTCTGTTTACAAAACATAACACTGCGTAAAATTAGTTTTAGGATGTTTTAGGAAATTGACTTCCAATTCCTAGCTGCCGCCCGCGGCTTCGCTCGCGTTGTACCCGGATAAGAAATAGCCTATATGTTAATCCAGAACATGTACTATGTATATTCCAAGTTCAGTAGTTTTTGCGTGAAAGAGTAACAAACATCCATACATCCATACATACAAACTTTCGCGTTTATAATAATAAATAACACCCAACAGTCACATACATAGTCCTGACCCCACACTAGGATTCCCTGTATCGTGGGTATCAGAAACTACGAGTACCATGGTACCACAACCCCCAGACCCGTAGCGGGAATCGAACCCGCGCCTCTTGCGTCTCCGCCGAGCAATCGCCCGCCATGCCACCGAGGCCGTCAAGTCACGTAATATTAGTCAGGATTCTACCAAAGCGTACATGCATGCATGTTTAGCATGCTTTTTTCTATCCTCTCCATCCCAAGGTTGTCTGGAAGAAATTGCTTTAAGCAATAAGGCCGCCGTTTGTGTATTTCTGTTCTTTTTTGTTAGTACCTAAGTTTTATTATTTTGTTTTAATTTAATATTGTTATGCACAATAAAGAGTTTATCTATCTATCTATCTATCTTTTTTATGGAAGAGGGGGCAAACGAGCAAACGGCTCACCTGGTAAGTGATTACCTGCTCTTATGATCCCTACATAACATTGTTCTAGACCAGGGATCCCCAAACTATTTTGGACAAGTGACCCCTTTTCCAAAATGAACTGTTACCTCAGACCCCCATGGCCAAATTACCTACTTTTAAGATCAACCCCCTTATTCATAATGGTCCGCTAACTTAAAACAGCTGCGAGTTTTTCATCTTGTACGAACTTGAGACTTTACATTACCACAACAATGCTATTTCCTACAAAAATATTAATTATTCTTAGTACATGTGACACAACATAAACAATACAGTACCTACCTATCTTGAAAGTTTTAAATAAGAACTTGTGTTAATTTAATAGGGGTCGATTTTTAGACCTCGTCGACCCCCAAAATCAGTTTTCGTTTATGTCGACCCCTAGGAAACCGATATCGACCCCAAGGGGTCGACCACTTTGGGAATACCTGTTCTAGACAATACGTATGGACAAGTAACCTTCAAAGTAAACAATCTCAATTTATTTTATTAAACTAAATTAAATTTGAGCTCATATGTTGATATTTCCTGTTCAAAATCGTTTCACACGCGTGGCCTGTAATTATATTTTTTTAAAGAAGTAACCTCGAACAAACTTCCTAAGGCACTTCAAGCGGCTGTCTATGTAAATTGAATTTTATTGAACTGCTTAAGAAGGCCAAAATAGAGTGGAAATTATTATCTCTCAAAAGAAGGTCACGGGATTATCCTGCCAATAGAATTTGATAATGTATCAATTTAGTATTTTTTCTTCCCTTTTATTAATTTGAAGGAAACATCCTACTAATATTATAGATGCGTAAGTTTGTGAGGATGTGATAATGTTTGTGCCTCAATCAGGCTGTAACTGTTGAACGGATTTGAATGAAACGTGGAACATACATAGTATGTGTGCTGGAATAACATATAGGCTACTTTTTATCCTGGTACCATGCGAGCGAAGCCGCGGGTGGAAGCTAGTAATCCATATAATATCTCACATGTACTTTCAAAGTTTCATACAAATCCGTTCAGGTTTACGCTGCATTAAACATGCTCACATCCTCGCGGACTTTCGGATTCATATTATTAGATGGTAGGATTCTTTCATTGTCATTCCTCCTACGTAGAGTAACGAAGGATCGTGACGGACAGACAGATCGACGCCTTCTTATTACTGTCTGAGACTGCGCACGCGCACGATGTCGTGTAGTACTTGGCGCGTAAATCATTTTGAAGTTACAAGTTCGTTATAAACACATTCTTAGTACCTATCCACTCTCGGAATATACGGCGCGATGGTACTTATTGGGGTGTCTTTGTCCAGCAGTGTACTACTCTGCTGTTGCTGATGACGATGATGATGATGATGATGAACAGAGCCGAGAGCAGAGAACTGAACTCCTAGCCCAAGGAAAAAAATCGTAATACGTTTTTACGACTCAAATCTCGCGCGTTTATCTGATTACGGCTTCCGCCCTGGATTTCGCTCTTATTGCATTTGGATAAGAACCGGTCAGGTGAGAGTCGAAATCGCACACAAAGTGTTCCGTACCATTGTAGGTACATAATAATGTTTCTTATATGGTTCTCTTTTATTTTATTTTTTTTATTCGTTGTTATAGCGGCAGTAAATACACTCTCTTTGAAAATTTCAATTCTCTATCTATTACGGTTCATGAGACGCTCGCTGACAGACGGACGGACGGACGGCGGAGGCTTAGTAATAGAGTCCAGTTGTCACTCTTCGGGTACGGAACCCTAAAAAGGAGCCTATTATTAAACTCCAGCTTATGAACTACATATATTACAAGTTTCATTCAAATCCGATAATTGATTCACAAAAAATATCCTACTATCATTATTACGGATATGACTGTGTTCGTTAGAAATTCTACTAATGGACGTCGAATAGTTCATTACCATAGCCACGTTGTTTCTCCGTCGATTAAAAGGGAAATCTGTCGAAAATGCCATAATTATATTTTTGACAGAAACAATCCGTCAGTTGTCAGTTGGTAATATTGGAACCCGGCATTAGTATTGTGATGACGTAAAGGTCAGTTGTAATTGAAATGCGATAATTGCCCTAATTTCGTGTAACACTTCGTAGTAATTGTTGAATCAGTGCGTAGTGCGTACTAAACTCGCTAACAAATTGTGCGTAGCGAAATATGTGAAAATTCACTTCATACCTACCTACTATCACGCCCATATCCCTAATGGGGTGGGCAGAGTCACAAGTTAACATAAGAAAACTTGCAGCCTCTTCTGATTTAAAGTCCTAAGATGGATATGGTGAACCATAGTGACAGGTGATCAGCCCATCGCCCATATAGGTCCATCATTTTGGAAAGGATACATCCCTTAGTCGACTTTTACGACAAGCTCGGGTAGAGAAGCTGCTGGACGCATTCTATGTATTTTCTTTACTTCCAGTCCAGCAGAGAATTCACTTCATTATTGCTGTAGATTGGATTATATTGGAAAGGAAAGGGAGAAAAAGGTTTTTTTTTCTCATAGGTCACAGAGAAATATAACAAGTATAAAGTATGCAAATGTGATAGAATCAATATGCCAGGAGGATCCACCGCGGAAGGAAAGTCGATCACGACGCTATTAGCCCCTGCAATTTACTATTCGAGATAATTCCTCTGTCACAGCTGAACCTACTACTGTAGTGAGAGGCACCTTAGAGGTTCTTACAGCTATTTATAAGCGAAATTTTTGCCCGCGAAACAAAAGGTCTATTGTATGTATGTTTAGAAATGATTATGATCATCTATTCCCTTTTGAAAACGTAGCTTCTTGGCGTCTGGTCCGGTTTTGATATATAAGATGTCAAATGATGAATGTTACCATCTTATACTCGTTATTGATAAGATTGATAAAGGCTGACGGTTATCATCATTTACTATGACAGTCAAAAAATGCTACAGTTTTTTATTCCAAAACTATAAAAAATAGTGATCATTTCGTGCTGGTATCAAATAATCAAATAAGTACGTGTTTTAACTAGAAAGATGGATTTATATGCTACATCGTAGTAGTGAAAGACATAACAGCTTTAGCACGTTTATGGAGAACATAAAAAACTGACAAAGTAAGCTTCTAGAACCGTTCGCTGTGTCGCACTGTAAGCTATTAAGTTCCCGGGCGTGATGCATAAACAGCTTGAAACGTGAATAGAGTATTATCGATTGAGGACATAATTGATTTCATTGTCCCTTCGAGTTCCGATAGAATTAGTAGTCATTCTTTTGTGTCGCATACTTTCTATGCATCTTCTATGGCCTATGATTGTTGCCTTCAAATCGTTGGGTGAAAAGGCTGTATTATGTCAATTTTAAGACTAAACGTTCGTCATTGTTATTATTAATGGGTCATTCTTGTCCCACTGCAGGGCAAAGGCCATTTAAGGCTTTGTGGTCATGAAATGATTGACATTTAGATCTTAGACTCCTAATTAAGTATAAAAAAAACTTGTTCGTCCCGTCCGTGCAAAATATTTAGTATCAATTTCAAATTTATAATATAAAAATATTATATTATTATATTCATGGTGGACTAGGAGAAAATAAAAACATAGAATTCATGCAGCTACTTCTCTCCCCGAGCATGTTGTAAAAGTCTACTAAAGGATACTATCCTTTCCAACATGATGGACCATATATATGGGCTAATCACCTGTCACCATGGTTCACAATATCATATAATTTGTCCCGGGCACTACAGCATCCCGTTTGTGAAGCTAAAAAGTTGCCTCCTGACGCTGTATCATCTACTATAGATTGTATAAGGCCTTAGTATAAATGCTTTTATATTTTGCATCGCCAGAGACTTTCTATTCGTGTAAGCTGTTAAAGTAATTGATTGTAGCACTACTGTGTCAATCAAACTAACGCTTTGCTTTATTAAGACTAGAAGTGCATTTGGTTCGATATTTTATGAAACTAGATTTAGCCAGTATAGTACCTCTATCTACTACATCATAGACTTTTTCATTTTGTTTCTGAATATTAAAGTGTTTTCACTCTGGGTCATCACTCAATTTTTATGTTAGACACTGGTGGTATAATTGTAGCAGCCCTGCCGTCCGCTCCTGAGGACTACATTATACCAGTAGGTAATTGTAAAATAGTGAAGGAAAAAATCATAAGAAACCGGCATGTCGTAGCACCTACAAAAAGCTCGAAAACATGTGTCAATGTTCACGAAAGGAGTCTCTTCGAGCATTTAAATCCATTTACCACACTGCTGGTTCGAAGTAACCATTGACACAAGGAGTAGTACCTGGGTGCAACCGATTTTTATCTAATACACTCTTTATCCGCGACGGAAGTCTATGCGTTGGGCCTAAGAGGTTGTATGTTTATTTATTTCTTAATGTACTGTTTGGGACACCCTTTATTCGAAGGGAAAACTTCATTAGTCAAGCTTACGCAGGTACCTACACTTTCTTTTACAGATTGTTTGACGTTGTGATTAAGGGCATCAAAATATGCGTGAGCGCCGAAGGCAATGGTTTTATTATCACTCACCTTACGACCTTTCTTTTCTCCCTAATCTGATTTAGTTTCTAATTGATTTCTTTACATACGTCCATATTGATGATGTTTTGATTTATAACCTTGTTAGCTTCCCCCTGCGGCATCGCTCGTTTTGAACCCGGATCTATGTGTAATATTCTACCTTTAAGTTCCAATTAAATTCGTTTAACCGTTTTCTAAAGCCATACATATAAACTTTAAAACCTAACCCTTTGATGACTTTTAACCAATAATTTTGTATTTTTAATATCACGACTAAGTTTCAAACAAATTATAATTCGCGTTAAAAAGCTTCCATATAAACGTGAAAACTACTTTTCGAATGTGGAATTGGAGTTTCGAGTAATCACAAGTAATCATGTCTTTGTGGGTGATTTTGCTATTAAAGGAATCTACCTTCCTTTCAGCTTTCTAGCTCCAGTGGTTTCGACATGTCGATAATGAATCAATCGATCATTCAATCAGTCAGTTAAGCTCTTATATAGGTATGGATAGATACCCATTCGTATATACATTACATCATTCATATATTATTATCATATCATCATTACATATTTTATAGCTTATCATATAGACAATCTTTTATGCTAATATTCTACTATTGAATAGCGATTGACTAATGGTTTCCAGTGATTGCATAGGTGTCATTACACGTTATGGTCATGGTATAGGAAATGAACAATGTCTTGTGAAAGTTGTTACAGTATCCTGTCACTTTAGATCTTATTCCCTTGATCATAAGATCGAAAGTATTGCTGTTCTAGATCTAGGGTCCAGTGATAGTTTGATGGATAAAGAGCATGAAGTACATGATGATATGTTTTCAATTTATGCAACAGTTCAAGTCCTAAAGGTCGTCGAGGTGGGCCGAAAGAAAGTTGGGAGAGTTTTTTATGGGCATGGGTTGGGCTTTTGTAATATTAATTGGCCGTTTAAATTGTCAATTTTGATTAAGGTTCCATATTTGTTTTTCTTTTCGCCCATAAAAACTTATGACTTATTTTCAAATTCTATTTACTAGTTTAGTGCGATTATTGATAAAACAAATGTATGTTTTTATGTGTGGTCGGCACAGTATGTATTCTTCTTCCATTTTCCTCTGTCAGCCGTCATCACTGCTTTTTACTCAAGTCATCTTTCACACAGTCCATCCATCTTTCTAAGCTTTATCTTTACGCACATAGCCTATCCACACAAGCAACAAAGAATACTCTATACTCTAACAAACGGCGCAAAACAAAATATAATTATACAATAAACTCTTCTAGGACATGATACAATGTAGTTACATCGTAATATACAAAGGCTAGTCTGATTCACTTCCTTGAGTAAAGCCGTGCGTTCAGATAACTACAAGTTATGTTTCTAGTCTAGTAGTACCTATATATCAACGCGATGTCCCTAATTTATATACCCTAGATATCTCCAGCACGATATTGAATCAAACAGTAAGGCTGTTATTGTTATTGTATGTTTTGTTTATTATTGTTTTATTATCTTCAGTTCTGTACTTTGTTATTTATATTCCTTATAATATTCCTTACTGCACATAGTCATGTGCTATCAATAAAAATCTAATTACTACTTCGAAGTGTTGTTATTCTATGCTCCATATTATTTTGGGTGTTTCCAATCTAATCGGATATGAGACTGTGTATGTTTTTAAAAGGCAGTATTAAAATACTGTAGGTATTAGCTTGCGCCTGCGGTTCAGCTCGGACTTTTGATCGGAACAATGTGTCTTTACATCTAACTTCTTTCTTTTCTATCACTCATCATCTCAGTACTCATTCCCTGGCCGTGTCCTCTTTCACATTATCCATCTTTTCTATAATCTACCTCGACTCCTAAAAAGACAGCCTTGGCTGTAAATAAATACCACATAGGCAAATTTTCAAATATAGAAAATTTGCCATCGAGTCTATTTCTAATTTTCTTTCTATGTCTTACTGTTAGTTATTGCATTGTGAAAGCTTAGCTTTGACTGCAAGTAGTTCATAACAGAGCTTTATTATACTGGCGATCGATATTTTATCGTGTGTTTCTGTGTTTATCGCATGTTTATCGTCCCCCGCTATTCCTGGATTAAGTTGTCAAGAGTTATCTATTATATTAGTTTCTTGTTTATGTGTAACTTTATCTACAGCGGTATAAATACATTGCTGGCTTTAAACATAGCTTCTGCCCGTGGTACATTAATAAAAGATAGCCAACATCCTATAGCAGGTCATGGAAGAGATTTAAAGTTTCATCCAACTCTGTTCAGTCCTCTAGACATATTTATGTTCATATTTAAAACTACTAATTTGTGCATTATTAGGGGCAAATCATTTTGAATTACCTACTTCTAATCAAAATATGGATCATATTTACTTTTAGTAAAAAAAAATTAACCCTCATCATTCTAAAATAAAAAATAAACACGTTTGTGACAATCAAACGCAATTGAATATCTCTGAAATTCATACGAATTCCTACGTATATAATTTCGACGAAATTTGATACATCATGATCTCATACACAAATCATGTTCTTTGGAGCAATTGTTTATGATTAGTGAATAAATTGTCCTACAAATTGTAACGTGAACCTTTGATCTTTTTATTTAGATAGATGAGTTGTCACTCGTATTTTGGCAAGATAAAAATAAGGTAATTGCCCGACTTCAGTCCTGCGACTATGCACTCATCGCGACTACACGTCCCTTTATCAGTACATCATCATTATCATCATCATCCGGTCCGACTTCACCTACTGCTACTCTTCTTTGTGTGTGCTATTTTCCACGGTCCATTGCTAGCCAGGTCTGGCCCGCAACGATGTTATATCTTCAGCCCCTTTTGTCAACACAAGTAGCTTAATGTAATCATTATTTAAATTTTTAGAGCATTAGTGATGACATAATGATGAATGCATTGCATTGTTGTCATTACGACGCGCTATTGGATTGTTGACATATTATGACGCATCTACTCATTAAATGTCTCAGTCTCTCAGTGGATACTTGGAGAATCTTTGAGTATGTAGTCCATTACTCAGTTCTATTGCACGAGCAACAATTATGGCTATCTGCTGAACATGGTCATGCTTCGAATTTGCTTGCGAAACTTCGTTTTAACGGTAATTGTTGTAGCAATACTGTGTTTATATATTCGTACGAATTGTATAGTATATATTATCTATATACATAGCATAGCATTTGTTACTACTAATACTAGTCGTGGCACTAGTTGTTTGAAACTAGTGTGGTGCAAGATTAAAAGTGGGTCTCCCCTTTCGTTACCTATGAAAAGGCATGTGCTGAAATAGTTTCAGCTTTAGTTTCTTGCCTCTGACTACTCTAAAAATGCTTGCTTGTTTGTATGTACAAACAAAAATGACAGACATGTCTTTTTATATGTACAATAAAGAATATAAATCATAAACAATTTGTGTTTAAGAAGATTTAAAGTATGATCTTTACCTACTACTAGATGGTTTGTACAGCATCAGAAGGCAACTTTGTGACGCTGTGGTGCCCAGGATTTCAGATGGAGTAGGCTTACCAACCTATACCATCCAGAGATCTAATGATGTATAAAAATTCGCGAACCTCAATTATGTTTAGAAGCACTTCTCCCACCCTACTTCTGTTTTAATAAGCTGCCTCATAATCTAAATCTACTTTTATAACTGTTCGTAAATTCCGAAGTAATAAAAAGTTGTTTGTAATTATAGTATTTTTATGGAATGAATGAGTATTAACTCACTGTACCGTAATTCGAGGTCTACCTAGAATATATATGGAGATAGCACATCGGTTTTTCGAACTTGGCGCGGTTTTTCGTACCTATCTCACCGGAAATTCGCTTTCCGTCATTTGATGATGGTACTTGTCAAAGTTAGTTCACCTTTCTCACACCAGGGGGCGGTGATCGCATTTGGCGAAACTTCTGGTTTGCCTTCATTGGCAGTTTGTTTCTCGAACTGCGCGGTTGTTAAAAAAAATATGAGCTCCGATAGCTCATCATCGTTTACGGATTCCGAACCGGAATCCCCTGTGTTTGAGCCACTAACACCGCCGATGCGCGAAGAATCGCGACGCGTGATGCAGGACAAGGAGCAGCCTGGTCCCTCTACGTCGAAGCGGCGGCAGGAATGTGTTGAAGACGCACCGAGTTCAAGCAAAAGGCTAAGAACGGACGACATGCGTCAGCTCAAAGAACAGGTAGCTAATATGCATAATTTCCTGTCACAGGCTTTTAAATTTCAAAGTATGCCGTATGGAATCTTCCCTCCTATAAATGAATGTGAGGAAGATTCCATTTCAATAGCGGCCAGTAATGCTCTGTACGATGAGGAAGAGGACCAGGAGCGGTCACAGACTGGAAGTCTGTTGAACGTTGTCAACACGGTCGTGAAAGAAGCCTCTGTTCCAAAATCACGTCAAGAGCACATTGATATTTTGAAGTCAATCCAGCACTTAGACAATTCCGAATGGTCGGATGTCAGGTACGTAGATGTCCAAAAAACGTATTGTTCAACCCCAGGCTTCGTCGAACTCGAATGCAATGACGAAATAAAGCCTTTTGATAAGTCCCCAAGTCTCGCTTTGGCTGAACGCAGCTATGCTGCAATGACTTTAGCTCTAATAAAACAAAGAGAAGCCACGGAGGCTGGTTTAAAATCGCTTATCTCGTGGGCTTATAGTGCTGGATCTGACCTTAACCCTAGCAATATTAAACAAAAAGTCAATGAGGTTTTTGTTGAGGGTAGTTTCAATAAAACTTCTGGTGACCTGCTTCAACTTGCATGCGGCCATAGAGCTGACAAAATCGAGCAACGTAGAGAAGGTATTTTACGTTCCGTGAAGGATAAATTCGTGCGTGGGAATTTGCGCAAGATTCCGCCAACGCACGATTCTCTTTTCAACAAAGAGTTGTTCTCAACCGCAGTTGAAAAAGCGGGAGGCGTGGGTAAAATCTTTTGGCCGCCTCGTAGCCGCAGCCCAACATACAAATCAGCTGCGCAAGCTGGGCAATCTCGATCGAAAAAGTCCGCGCAGGACTGTCATGGTACGCACAAAAATAAACCCGCGCAGGGTCAAAATTCACAAAATGTGTATCAATATCCGTTTCCTTACCCGGTGCAAGGCGCGTATCCTATGGTTATGCCAACGTATCCTGCGCAAGGATTTACTCAAGGTTATTCAAATAGGCGACCGAATCGCAAACCTCGCAGTAATCAGAATAACCAAAACCTTAATTCACGTCAAGCATATGATTCTAGGGGTCAGCGTGATCAGCGCAACCCTAAAAACTTTCGCTCGCAGCGAAAATCCTGACTCAATGTCGAACCAGTTCGAGGCGGGCCAGCTGGCAAAATATGTGCACAAATGGGAAGCTCTGGGTGCCCCAGAGACTGTCTTAAATATAATTCAAGGTTATCGAATTCCCTTCTATCGAAAGCCTCCTCTGCACACGCCTCGCAACATACATCCAAAGTTGATTACGTGCGACACCCCACCGATGCGGGACATGATAAACGAGATGCTGAAATCAAAAGTACTGGAGGAAGCTCCTATCTCCCCCAGCTTCGTGTCTCCAATCTTTCTCACTCCCAAAAGCGACGGGTCAATGCGGCCCATTTTCAATCTTCGCAATCTAAATCAGTACTTAATCGTATCCAAGTTCAGATTAATCAACATGTACAGAATACCGGACTTTCTACAGCCTTACGACTGGCTAGTGAAAATAGACCTGTCAAGCGCGTACTTTCACGTACCAATATCGGACTCTCACAAGAGGTTCTTAAGGTTGATTTTTCAAGGCAGGCCCCTTCAGATGACGTGCCTCCCATTTGGGCTAGCAACGGCCCCAAAGGTTTTTGCGAAATTGACAAACTGGATCGCGCAGGTCCTTCGAGACACAGGAATAAGGATAGTGACGTATCTGGACGATTTTCTTTTAGCGTCCCAAGATCGCGAGACCTTAATAAGCCAAGCTCATTTCACGGTCAAACTTCTAGACGACCTGGGATGGTTTCTGAACCACAAAAAAGCTATTCTCATCCCACAAAAAAGTTTGGAGTTTCTAGGAATCACTTGGGATCCGTGGCTGGGTCTAAAATCCCTTCCTGCAAAAAAGTGTCAGGCTCTCGAAGCAAAGATAACTCCCATCCTAGACAGGAATACAGCGAATCAAAAAGAGATACAGAGTCTCGTAGGTCTCATAAACTTCGCCAGTTTCCCAGTACCTCGAGGCCGACTAAATCATCGAAACCTATTACTGTTCTTGCACGAGCTATTGAAAGAGGCCCCCTTCCGCCGATTCGGAGTCCCCAAAAAAGTCCAAATAGAGTTGAAATGGTGGCTTGCCAACCGCAACGCCCAGTCACCACTTCACAAACCTCCGGTGCGTCATTTCCTGGTGACAGACGCATCAAAAATAGCCTGGGGTGCTCGCCTCGACAACATGAGCCTAGCCGGGGACTGGACCCCTCTAGAAATGAGTTTTCATTCCAACATGAAAGAAATGCTCGCGGTACTCTACGCCTTAAAAGATCAGTGTCGTTACCTGACGGGTTCGACAGTGCTATTGCAATGCGACAACAAAACTGTTGTCAGTTACGTGAGAAACGAAGGGGGCACGAGATCCCACCAGCTCACGAAGGTCACAAGGCAAGTGTACAATATCTTAGACAAGTACAAGATAAATCTGATTGCACACCATATACCCGGCATGTTGAACAGCGAGGCCGACCATCTGTCTCGCTATCGAACGTGTCCCGAATGGCACCTACTCCCGGAAATAACACAAATAATATTTGCGAAATGGGGAACCCCATGCATCGACCTGATGGCCTCAAGGACAGCACATGTGGTACCTCGATATGCATCTCTCGATGCCAACGACCGGTGTGCGGAATTTCACGATGCATTCAGTCAGGATTGGAAGTATCCCCTCGCATGGGTTTTTCCACCCCCATATTTAATACCGAGAGTGCTTGCCCACCTGAACACGGCCAAGGGGACCTACCTCGTTGTAGCACCCATGTGGGAGAAAGTCTTCTGGAAAGCCGACCTGAGGAACCGATCCACGGCAGCTCCATTCATAATCTATCGCCTTCACCGAGTCCTCGTAGACACAGCGACGGGCCTACCCCCTGCAAAAGTCCACGAAATGCAGCTTCAAGTCTGGAGATGTGGGGCTGGTCCACGGCACTAAACGACTGGACTCCTGAACAAAAGACTCTTCTTAAATCAGGTTGGCGCCCTTCTTCTTTAAAGACCTATGAAAGTGCATGGCTTAAGTGGCTAAAATGGTGTAATGTCAACAACATTTCCAATTCCAATAATCCTAACGGGTCTCAGCTAGCAAGATTTTTATTGGATTTGTATAGAATTGAAAAATTGTCCTATAGTACTATACTTGTTTACAAATCCGCAATTTCTACCCTTTGCAATCCCGAATCATCGATGAGACTTAGTTCTCATGTAGTGGTTAAAAAAGTCTTACAGGCTATATCTTTACAAAAACCTAAAAATCGCAGTAAGCCTACTATTTGGGATGTTGATGTGTTGACATCACAACTTATTAGCTGTGTCCCAGATGTGAATAGCTTATACCAATGCTCAAAAAGAGCAGCTACGCTTTTGCTACTTTGCTCTGGACGCCGCGTCCATGACTTGACTCTTTTGTGCATTGATGATCAGCATTGTATCATAACAGAAGATTCCATTATATTTTGGCCCCTTTTTGGTTCCAAAACCGATAAGTCAGATGTAAGACAATCGGGTTGGCGACTGTCATCTAATCCTGATCAACAGGCTATAGACCCTGTGTTTTGGATAAATAGAGTGATAGAGTTGTCAGCAGCCAGACGATCACAATGTAACACTAACAATTTGTTCATTACAGCATGTGGCGCCCCAAAAGCTGCGTCACGCTCTGTTATCGCCGGCTGGGTGAAAAGGACACTACAAGATGCCGGAATCAAAGCAAGTGCTGGCAGTGTCCGGCCCGCAGTCGCGTCGAAACACTGGATATCTAATTTCCCATTGGATGAAATACTAGCTAGAGGAAATTGGCGCTCATTTAATACTTTTCGCCAATTTTACTGCCGGGAAATCCAACCTAGTTCCCAAACAAACGTGGTGGCGGCTACTTTCACACCTGTAGCCTAAAATATTGTCATGATGTACATAACATATGCTAGGCTGGATTCAGTACAGATGTACATTTAAAGAAGTTAATGTTTATTTACTCATTAGAACCTATGTAGATCAAAATTTTGGTTTTTCTCCTCTTTAGCAAATTTTGAACAGCAAATACCTAATATTGCTTTCTGATATTTTCATTGCCTTTTTCATTATATTTACCATTATAACCTACATAATGTTGCTAGAACACTTACAAAATTTATATTTTCATCAATTTTGAATTTGGGAGCATCAAAAACCTAATGGTTGCCCACCTTTTCAATTTGAAAATGATTTCAATTTAATAGCTTATTTAACTATGATTGAAATCTGTCAGGTGTAAACTACTGATTCTGTCATCATCATCTTTATCTGAAGTTACTTACGCTGAATACTATGTACCTACCTAGACCTACCTATGTATTATAATCACAGTAGGTAGGTAAAAAGTGTTCTTCGGTTTTGATGTCTAACTTAAATTAGCTTCCTAAGCTTCCTAAGAAATAACTATTTCCTGTTTAAGTATTATTATTTTAATTATACACGTAACTTCTGCTATTCTATAGGTACTAGTACCTATTTTAAGTTATCAATATCATTGATTAAAGCATAACTTGATTAGAGTTTCTGTAAATATTGTTTGTATACATATACTCTCTGTACTATACTATCTACTTATAATTAGGTATCTAAGATAGTTGATTAACAGTTCCTAGCTAAGCTAAAAATAAAGTAACAATTATAAATACAATATTTACTTTCCTATGGGTGTTTTGAGTCTTGATTCTGCTAACTCAACCTTAGTAACCTATTCTACTCTTAGAAGTTCCGGATACCTATTCTACTACAGATAGGTACAATACTTACAGGTACTTTTTCATACATCTAACTATGTATCTAGTATCTACCTCTCACACCAGGCAGGTATCAAACAGATCTCCATATATATTCTAGGTAGACCTCGAATTACGGTACAGTGAGTTAATAGCAGCGTTTTACCTAACAATAAAACGCTTATTAACTACTTACCTAATTCGAGGTCTACCTAGCTTTTACTCCTGCCTGGATATATATCTCGATTGCAATGAAGGCAAACCAGAAGTTTCGCCAAATGCGATCACCGCCCCCTGGTGTGAGAAAGGTGAACTAACTTTGACAAGTACCATCATCAAATGACGGAAAGCGAATTTCCGGTGAGATAGGTACGAAAAACCGCGCCAAGTTCGAAAAACCGATGTGCTATCTCCATATATATTCTAGGTAGACCTCGAATTAGGTAAGTAGTTAATAAGCGTTTTATTGTTAGGTAAAACGCTGCTATTAACCTCAACTAGTTCAATGGATTCGATTAATGCAAAACCAACCGGTTTGAACACAATATAGTTTGCGGTTGTTTTCTTTAGCCACGTGGTTGTGTTGTGCCGTTAGATTTATCGATAAGTATATATTTCTAGGTAAACAGAAGCTCTAGAATTTTGCTATGTTCGCTTTACACATTACTGGTTTCTTGAAGTTGATTATATTATTATATATCTTCTAATATTATAAATTCTAAAATTTGTGAGAAAGTAGGAATTCTGAATTAAATACGTCATGGTTCCCAAACGGTAGCGCGTTATAATCTACTAATCTTACTATTATATATACAAATGTCTGTGTGTATGTTTGTTGATTTCATAATTCCCGGTAAGGGAGAAATGTTTCTGCAAATATTTCTTCCGGGTCTGGGTGCTGTAGTATTATGTATTATAAGAATGTATTTAAAAAAAGTATATAAGTATTCTATCAGCCATCTGGTGCCCATAGTACAAGCTTTGCTTAGTTTGGGGCTAGATGGCGCTGTGTGGATGTATCTGTATTGATGCACAAATATTTATATTTATTTGTATTATACGCATATTTTATTTAAAATATATCCTAAAAGTCCAGTAGTTAGGTAATTAGGCTTTCATATATAGTATCACCACCGCTAGGCAGATACAAGTATGAAACCGGTTATATTATTTTATAGTTTGCAAATGTCTCTTATAAATAGGTCAATGGCACTATAATTGGACAACCAGAACCAGTTACGTCGTCGGTTTAAATTAATAGATTGTGTGACTCATCGCTTCGTTGGTGATCTCAGTGATACTCTTTTCTTGTGTTGGTAAATACTTCCTTATTTATTTACTGGATATTTTTAAGTATCTTCATTTGTGAAGTATGTTATCACTATGTATGTGTTATTATTTTATTTATTACTAGCTGCCGCCCGCGGCTTCGCGCGCGTTGTTCCCGGATAAAAAGTAGCCTATATGTTATTCCAGCACATGTTTTATGTATATTCCAAGTTTCATTCAAATCCGTTCAGCCGTTCAGGCGTGATTGAGGCACAAACATCCAAACATCCAAACTCACAAACTTTCGCATTTATAATATAAGTAAGATTATTTGTTTATTTTACAAAAATATATTTAAACAATTAAGTAGTGACATTAAACTTAGGAGTTTGACTTAAAGAAGCTTATTACATGTCACCAATTATTTATATTTAATGTTTCAGCAAAATTGGTTCAGCCACTTACACACAAATTTAAGCATTTATGATATTAGTGTGATATTGATGATTAATAAAGTGAATTCTTCTAGTTGGTGTTTATTATTTGAGTCTCTAGGTCTTTAGGAACCAGTGTGGCGAAATAAATAAAGGTGTCTAAAGAGGTTTTTTAGATATACGTCTTTGAATTTTATAGATTCTACGACATGCCGTTTTCAATGTTTTCCTTTACAGTTTGAGAGAACTGCACACATATTTTTTTTTTCTATCGAAAAACTATTTTTGTACATTTGACTTCATACCTTAGGATCAAAAGCATAAATACCATGCTCTCAAAAAATGTATAGAAGTAAGTTCATAATGATGAGTTTGTATGTGACCTGATAGGTAGCCTGAAGATCCTAATTGAAAACTATACAAAAAATATTTCTAGTTTTTCGAACTCTGTCAAGGTTTTTTATTCAGAGTAATATGAATAACATTGAAACGCTCAGGTATAACAAGTGTTTTTGCGTGTATACTGAAAAGTTATCGAAGCGTGAAGTGTACCTATACCTATGTTTATTAGTTCTGCAAGATCGATTCTACTCGTGTCGCTGTTTCTTTCGAACCAGTGTGGTGAAAGGAATAAAGTGCGCAAAGAATGCAAAGTTCGAAAACTTTTTGGTTTTACTGCATGCCAGTTTTAAAATGCTTTCTTCGCCGTTCGAAAGAACATCTCATTAATTTTTTTCGGATGGTGAAATACATTGGCGCGCACGATTCGAATCCACGTCCTTAGGATCGGAAGACCGGGTTCACTACCACCAAACCACTGCTCTCAAGGTCGATACTATTTCCTACATTATTTCTAGATGATGCTATTGAATCTTTTAGCTTAGATCATCGATAAGTTTAACATTTATATACAATAGGTTTAATTTAACCTTTCATACACACTAAGGCCGTTTGTATCTGAAACACTAATCGCATTACGAATACGCTTATGAATTTACATTTTAGTTTTAAGTAATAGTATTTGAAAAAAAAAACATCTCTACTGGACTGGGAGTAAAGAAAAAACATAGAATGCGACCAGCTGCTTCTCTCCCCGAGCATGTCATTAAAATCGACTAAGGGATAGTAACCTCTCCAATATGATGGACCATCTATAAGGGCGATTAGCTGATGACCTGTCACCACGGTTCACCATCCATCTTGGGACTTTGTATCAGGAGTGGCTGCAAGATTTCTTATGATTACTTGTGTTTATGCCCACCCCGTTAGGGATACGGGCGTGATAATATGTATTTGACATGGTAACTTTTTTGGTGTTTTCCGATTAAAGTACGTTTCTCGATTCTCTGTGTTATAAAATAACCAACGCCCCGGGACTTCGTCTGCGTATTTTTTTTTTCATTCGATGTAAATGAACACACCACATCTTCCCGCTGAGTCCTCTAGGATCTGAATTTTAAGAATCCCGTTCTTAAAGCACCCATATGCGGAATATACCTTCCAAGTTTCGTGCTTCTGGGACTTATGGCTTAGATAGATTAATAAAATAAATATTTGTCGACTTTTGTAAGCAAAGCTTGTACTATGGGCACCAGATGGCTGATAGAATACTAATATACTTTTTTTGTAAATACATACTTATAATACTACAACACCCAGACACGGAAGAAATATTTGCAGAACATTGCACATTGCCCCCGTAGAATAGAACCTGCACCTCTTGCGTCTCGGCCGAGCACTCGCCGAGGTCGTCCGTGATTGTCCGAGATTGTGCGTTGACTGTCAGTCAGTCATTAACGTAAGATTTTTTATATTTAAGTCGAAGATGATAGACATTCAATGTTACGTAGGTACCTAGGTAAACGTAAATAATGAAATACTAATATTTGTATTATGCCAGTTTCTCAAAACATTGAGTAATAGGTAGCTGTTGGTACAAAAAACACTTGACATAATGTGTTACAATCGCTGCATTCTCTTTGTATTGCCATAACCCCTATGCATAGAACTAAGCTATCTCAATCAAGGAAGCTATCTCATCTACCAGTTTAGCTAGATCTACTAGATATTCAGCTTCATCATAGCGCTTTAAGCGATTACGAGTATACGGACGTGGGAGTTCTAGTGAACGAACTATTAGCTGTTCTTTCGAAACAGTGCGGTGAAAGGAATTAAAGCGCGCCTTAAAGGCTCCTTTCGTCCCTAATCATAAGAAAACTTGCAGCCACTCCTGATTCAAAATCTCAAGTTGGATATGGTGAACCATGATGACAGGTGGTCAGGCCATCCTATATCATGATATCCCTTAATCGACTTTACGACATGCTCGGGGAGAGAAGCAGGTGGACGCATTCTGTTTTTCTAGACTCCCAGTCCAGCAGAAAAGTAAATATTTGATTTAATTGATATTTTTAGACAAGCGATGTACAATGTTTAATGTTTGTTATCGTGTCATAGAGAATCTCTGTCACTCCGGTATTTATTATTTATTTTGTGAGTTGTATTGTGGATTGTCTGACGGTGAAAGAAAAAATCGTGGAATTTTTACGCATACGTAAATACAAATACATTTATTGCCAGATCATACATCTTCTATAATATAAAAATGAATCGCAAAATGTGTTGGTAAGCGCATAACTCAACAACGCCTGGACCAATTTGGCCAAATCTTTTTTTAAAATGTTCGTTGAAGTTCAAGGATGGTTTTTACGGCGAGAAAAATTAGAATTATTGCTGGAAAAACCCTAAAAATAGCCCTTCAAATCTTTTTGACAGGACGAAGTCTGTCGGGTCAGCTAGTATAGTAATAAAAATGAAAATAAAAAAGGTCGGCAAATGGGCTACACTCAGCGTTAAACAAGTTCAGTCGATTTAATTCCGGTGGATCTGTAATGTTGTGATACCATGTTGTTCCTAGAAAAGTGCGGTACGTTTTTGGACAGAAAACACGTTGTGATAATGAAAGATCCGTTGTCCGTTAGTAGAATATTAGGCCTTTAGGCGGCCTAAAAACTCCGTCACTAGAGTTGGCCCCTAGCTCATACGAACATACATAGTAGAATATTTAAATCATACATAAGTTGAGAGGATGGTATATTATGCTGGGCAAGCTTACTCCCATTTGAAATAGTCATATAGAGAAATGATTCATGTCATTTAGGGACTTGGTTCTGCCTACCTATAATTGTATATTATTTATGATATTGGCACATACATACATATTGTCATGCCCGTATCCCAATGGTGTGGGCAGAGCTACAAGTAATCATAAGAAAACTTGCAGCCACTCCTGATTCAAAGTCCCAAGATGGATATGGTGAACCATGGTAACAGGTGATCAGCCCATCGCCCATATAGGTGGTTCATCATGTTTAGGGGATACTTTTCCTTAGTCGACTTTTACGACATGCTCGGGGAGAGAAGCAGCTAGACGCATTCTACTGTTTTTTCTATACTCCCAGTCCAGCAAAGAAGTAGATACTGGTAAAGTAATAAAATTAAATCACACATTTCAGTCGAATTCTAGCTATGTAGTCATTTCAATAGTTCTTTCGAACCAGTGTGGTGAAAGGATTTAAAGAGTTAAGTGAGGATTAGTGCGAAGCCAGTTTAACTCATATCATTTCTTCAATCCCAATAGCTTAGCTTACGCTGGTAGGCTGTATCAGGTAGACGTTGAAATATACAAAATGGCTCAATTTGTCTTCCAAGCGGTAAGTGGCTTCATAATTCAGCGTCTCGCCCACTACTACCACGGTAGGAAGCCACTAAATCTGTAGAATGGGACAGCAAGATCGCGCATTATCGCTGTGTTCACATTTCCTCGGGAATATAGGCTAAGGAATTAAGGTCTGTGAATGGCGTTTTAAATTAATTTTGAAGATGAAACACTATGTTATCCAGGTAGTACTCCTAGTCGTGTCACTAGTTATTTCGAACCAGTGTGGTAAGCAAGTTAGTTCGTATGAGCTAGTGGCCAGCTCTTGTGACGGAGTTTTTAAGCCGCCTAAAGGCCTCCCTCATGGCTTAACGACTTAAAAGCCGGAGCCGACAATTTAAAGTGCCCTCCGAAGCACAGAAGCGCTCAGCTCGTAATGCCACTTGCAGTCACCCATCCAAATTGTGATCGCGCACAACGTTGCTTAACTTCAACCATCAATCAAGAACGTTTAAGCAAGCTACCCTACGAGCGCTTCGTTACTATCGTAATGAACAATCCCTTGTCTTATAGTACATAGAATATTGAAACCGAGCATTTTCGATAACTTACAATTTACAATTAACTGAATCTTAGGATTGATGAATGGAACCACGTGGGCCGTCTCGTTGTCGAAATCGTAAACGCATTAGTAATATAATGTGGGCAGTCGTTGATTGAATCTAATTTTGTTTTCATCAGAGGTGAATAACCCGAATGTAATGAATCCTCGTTTTAGACGGTTCATTGCGGAATCGTGTGGGTTCTTTGTTATTGTTCTTGCGTACTACAAGTACTGCAGCTGGTTCTTCATTTACAATGTCTTTTAGTGTTTCAACTATTTCGTTTCTGTCGTATTTAAGGCCTATTGTTATCGTGCTAGGTAGGATGATGTTTTTGATTAGGATATTTGTGTGTTAAACTATCTTCTACGGTCAGTTTAGTTTCAAAGAATTTGATTGTTCAAACAGCTATTTGAACGGTTCTTATTGGATGTGTGCTGAGATACGTTGAAGTACAAAGGCTCGTTTGAAATCCATCTTGTTTATGAATATTGCCTTCAAAGTACGGTTATGATCTTAGTGTTCCATAAATATCTATGACGAATGTGTTATAATAAATCATAAGGTAAGCTCGGCCAACTTTCAAGGTTTTAACAATCTCAACCGTTCGTTTAACATCAAGTCTGAGTTTACTACGTGCAGTGATTACTATAATTTGGCTCTTTGTTCTTCCGAGAGTACTTCGACCTACGTTTCCAGTAAACTTAAAGGCTTATTACAAATTAAACAAATCAAATATTATTTCATTTCTCTTTTCAACGTTAAAAGCTTGAGTTTTTGATTTTGCTTCTGCAGTTACCTCAATATGTTTAGCTATTCTGTTAGCTCCGTCACGACTGTGTATAAGGTTATAGTTTTTGCACATCTATTTCGCAATTTACCGATGTTGCCAACCGCAATACACATAATTGCGAGTTGTATAGTTGTATAACATACTGCGGTTAGATTGGCATGTTTTGCATCGGCGTGAACGTTCCTTGATGATCAGTTGATCACTGTCATTTCACTGTCTACCCGGCCCACTTTCATTAGGTCTGCGGAATTGATTGGGTTTATTATTTCGTTGATTGGTTTATTTATATCGACAACAGCTGCTGTTGCAGCATTGATTTTATTTGTATCTTTTTATTCTATGATGATTGTTAACGTAACTGTCTAGACATTAATATTTGCTTCAGCATTTAGTTATTATGTATTTCTTACGATCGACCTCAATAAAGAGTTTCAAACTTTACAGAAGCAGTTTATGAATTAGCATACCAATCAAATGCAGTAACAGTATTTTTACGGAACAAAGCTCCATTGAGAGCTGTAACATTTTCATATGGCTTTGTTTAAACTACGAATTCCGAGGGCTCGTGCTACGGTTTTAAAGTAACACAATGTCAAGCTCGCGTTAATAAAACATGCACACATTTCAAATTGAATTATGTTACAAGTATACTTAAAACTGTAGTTGTTGAACTTGTTTGAGGGGTCAACTTATTAAGAATTATTTTTGTGAACACTGACATTATTTGACTTGTTTTTTGTTACAGGTAAGGAGCTGTTCTGCCATGCATACATACGGGTATAATTAGGTTTTAGTACAAGTTCTTGAGTGGAGACCGCAATTCGGCAAATGTAATGAAGTACGTCCTCCGGTGGAGTGAAGATTTGCGAAAGGCTGCTGGCAGAAACTGAATGTGTCTAGCTGAAGATAGGGCGCGAAGGCGGTATGGGAGGCCTATGTCCAGGAGTGGACTGCTATAAGCTGATGATGATGAAGGTTTAAGAACACGCACATACGCGTTTACATTGCGGTATTTACTGTCTACAGTCATTTACTATACTACAAGTCTGTCATTACCTATATTATAGACTCGGTTCAGAGCCATGGTGGGTAATTGTTTAGTAACTAAATTTAAACGTTGTATTCCGTGTAGTTTTCCTTTATCTTACGTTCGGTAAAGCATCTAAAGATTTAAAACAATTTTACTATTAAATGGCTGATATGCCCCAATTCTTTATTCGCGTTTTTCATACAAAATTCATCTTCCCGCTCTTAGTGCGTCCCTACACCATAAGAGTTCAACCTTCAAGTTATAGTACCCATGGTTTAGGCTGTTGATTGCCAGTCTCTCACTGACAATCAACAATCTGACAAAGCCCCTGGGCTTTATTCGCTATGACCAGGTCGTAACTCGTTTGTAAACCGCCGCGTCGCGTTTTTAAAATACAAAATTGTCATATAGAATACGATAACACGGTGATTCCACAAACGTGCCCGTGTTACGTTTTGTTTTGTCATAGTGAATAAGGGGGCAGTAAGTCAGTAACGTGAGAGTTTTATATGAACTGACACTAGTTACTATCTCATATGTGGATCATCCATAAGCATCTACAGTATAAACATAGCATAGTATAGACATAGTCAACGCTAAGCCTAACGGACGCATAGAATGTAGGGCATCGTGTGAAGTGGGAATTATGGAAAGTAAACCGTGGCACTAATCGGGATAAGATCGATACGGAATAGTAATAAATTGTTAATTTTCTAAGTAAACTAAATATAATGTATATTATAATAAGTTAATTTATTCAAACTGTAAAAGTCAAAATTTTCATAATATCAGTTCAGTAATAAAAAATAAAATTAATAATAATAGGGTAGGTAAATAAGTAGGTGTATAAATTCTGTCTTAAAATAAATAATACTTTAAACTAAATTTTATAGTAAAAAAAAATCATTTATATAACAGAACTCCTTAAAACCACGGAGAGTGGTTTCTGCAGTGTCGGCTCAACAGAATCAGTTTTATCAAATCATATTGCAATTTCAAAACAGTTTTGTTAGCAACCAGCCGTAACAGTAGCTTTAGCAATAGATCACTATCGAACTGCGCAGAATGACATGGAACAGAGCGTGCTGTAGGGCGGTATCCGCTTTCAGCACCATTTACTAGCTTCCACCAGCGGCTTCGCTTGCATGGTGCTCGGATAAAAAATAAAATATCAATCTGCGCCCCATAAACTACATACATACATAAAATCACGCATGTTTTCCATAGGGGTAGGCAAAGATCATGGATCTCCATTTGCTAGAGGTCGCCGCGTGCGCGGGCTGCAAGCATCCCGCGAGAATCGAAAAATATTCTGGTGGAAAAACAAACAAAAATCTTCATCATCATCTTCATGCCCTTATCCCACTTTATGTGGGGTCGGCTGTAAGAGTTTCGGCTAAGGTGTTTTATGAGCGGCCGCCTGCCTGACGTCAACCCTCCTTGGGAATACTTGCTTATTGTATCTCATGTTGGAGAGGATACTATCCCATAGTCAACTTTTACGCTGGACGCATTCTATGTTTTTTCTTTACACCCAGTCCAGCGAAGTAAAAACAAACAAAAAATCTTCATGGCGGCTATCTTGAAATTTGGTGAACTCGAAAAACCGCTCAAAAACCTCCGGAAGCAGAAGGCCTTTAGGCGGGCTAAAAACTCTTTCACAAGAGTAGGCCACTAGCTTTTTTTAAACCTGTGACAGCCTATTTATGTCTGGGTAACATGCAAGAACAGCCGTTGTCGATAGTTAGTTCGTATAAAATAATAAATGTATAAAAAGTTACAATACCTGCATTATTAACGTGAAGCCTACTAAAATAGGTATAGCAGCCGTTATCAGATTAAAAGGGCATTGCTCCTTAGGAATTAATGTCTCGGCTGCACTGGCGTACTTTGTGCATGTGAAAATTCCTTGATAATATTAACGACTTGCAGTATGCGGTTATGTTAAACTGCTTTGTTGAGTCCATATATTGTTAGAAAACTTTAGCGGTTAAGCAACAACTATTTTGAATCCAAATATCACCATTTTCTGATTACCATCAATTAACACTCAGCTTGTGTTTGTGGGTGGTCTTATGTATTTAGCGGTAACCAGTGAATATGGTTATGTTATGATATAGGTAGGTACTACAAATGCAACTACATTTGTAAGACTTTACAAATCTTTCTGAAACTTGTCAAAAACAGATGTTAAAATCGGTCAATACGTGTGTTACGTGTATTTTGGCTCCCGTTAGTTGAATATAAATAAATAACACCCAACAGTCACATACATAGCCCTAACCCCACACTAGGATTCCCTGTGTCGTGGATATCAGAAACTACGAGTACCATGGTACCACAACACCCAGACCCGGAAGAAATATTTGCAGAATAAGCAAACTTTTCTTCCGCAGCGGGAATCGAAACCGCGCCTCCTGCGTCTCTGCCGAGCAAACGCCCGCCACGCCACCGAGGCCGTCAATATAAGAATCGGGCATTGGTTGTTAAAGAAACAATTGAATTTAAATCATTCAACATTTCATAGCCCTAAATTAACCTGTCATGGTGATAAATTAATGTGTATTGATTAGCCTTATCAGTTGCAAGACCCTTCAATTCCTTGCTCAAGCGCATGCACAGCTGTGCTGGTGTACAGTCAGCATCGGAAGTTCAATACTTTTACAAAATTGTATCATTATCGTATTCATTTCAGTTTAATATCACCCATTGCATACATACATACATATTCGTGTTCGTTCGCATTGAATAAGATTTTCAGAATTTAAACATGATAAAAAAAACTATGGAGTGCAAAAAGTGCGGTCACCCATCCAAGTACTGACCGCGCCCGGTTATGCTTAACAATATTTTGTTATCTCGGTTCCCCTTATAAACTTTTATCCCTTATTTCACCCCCTCTGAGTATTTTTGAAAAAAAAAATAGTAGCCCATGTCCTTCTCCGGAATGCAATCTTATCTATCGGCTTGCCAAATTTCATCAAAATCTGTTTAGCCATTTAGGCGCAAACAGGTTACAGACAGATAGAGTTACTTTCGCTTTTATAATTTTTACTATGGATAAGTATTATCTACTTATACAATTAGGAAAGTAGGGCTTTAAATAATGCTCATATGTTCAATAAAACATGTCAATAACTTTAATGGGGCCATGCTAGGCATATTGTTTAACAAAAGGGCAACAGCAACAATATTAAAAGCATTAGTATCAATTAGAATTTGTTCCAATTTGCCATTTAGCAGTTTGTTCATATTAGGACTACTCGTACCAGTATTTAGGACGCAATCCGTTCAATTGACATTAAGTTCAATTGAAGAGAACTCTTAAAGATTTCATAGGTACTAACTACTTACTGGTAGAATGCTCCACAATTTTTCCGTATTATGTTTTATTCATGCAAACTTGATCTTCCCGCTGCGTCCTCTTAAGAGTTGTATTTCGGGAATTCTTAGTACACTGTAAGAGGAATATAACTTCGCAAGTTTCTTGCTTCTAGGACGTATGGTTTAAGCTGTGCTTCTATTAACAGTCAGTCAAGATTTTATATTATTTACTCAGATTGAAGCTATCTTCTATTGTATAATTGAGAAATAAGAACAATATCCAATAAAGCGATGAAATATGTTGTGAAATCTTCATAACCTTAAAAATGTCACAATATCATCCATATTCCAATACTTATTGTTTATTACTTCTCTGCTGGATTGGAAAAAAAGAAAAAGCATAGAATGCGTTCAGCTGCTTCCCTTCTGATATGTTGTAAAAGTCGAATAAGGGATAGTATCCTCTCCAAAATGATGGACCACCTATATGGGCTATGGGCTGATCACCTGTCACCATGGTTCACAATATCCTCTTAGGATTTTATATAAGAAGGGGCTGCAAGTTCACTTATGTTTACTTGTAGTTCTGCCCACCCCATGATACGGGCGTGATAATATGTATTTATGTTAGTCTATTGTTTGATTTTGCAGTTCTCGAGATTCGATCGATCTCACCCTTTACAACGGTTTCGTAACTCCTCCAGCGAAATAGCCCTTCGATACAAATCTGTTGTACAATTGACCATGTCGATGCTATGTCATCTAGCAACCATAATTACTGCGAAGTGGTACAAAATCGGTTCCATTTCGATCTGATAGTATCTATGACTGGTATCTATGTTGGTAATTTTGTCTATTATAGAGCATGTGGAGATATGGCCGTTATTATTATGATTTGCGGGTAGCTTTGTACTGTTGTGTGATTTGTAAATATATAGTTTCACTTTATAGATTTTCGCTTTCTCTATTAAAAATAAAATGTTACTTGACATGAGACTCTCAAGCTCCGGAAGCAAAATTTCAGCCGGAACGGTGAAATTAATTTACGGCCGCCATTTTGAATCCGCTGTCTTGATTTTTTTTTCACTTCGGGGGCAAACCATCTCGAGTTAACAATTAACTAGATGTTGGTATCACTAGCGTACATTAATCATATGCATAACTAATTCTTGAATTTCGTTCGTCCTCAAAAATAGTGAAGACATATTATTTAGAAAATGACATGTCACGTGGGTCAAATTCATCATCATTTCCCTACCATTATCACGCTGCGCAGCATGATATAATATATAACACTTCCTCCCCTTCCATCTTCCTTCTTCCATCTTATATAACACTTCCTCCCCTGTGTATCCACCTACATTATTATTTATAACTCTTCTTGTAACATGACTTTCTTCTCTCCGCATAACATGCCCTGCCCATATTACGCTAACCTTTTGCTCCTCATCTTCCCTGTCACCTGCGCTACTTTCGAACTTCTTTTTTTAAACTCATTCCGTATCTTATCCATTCTGGTCACTCCACACATCCATCTCTACATTCCCATCATCATCTTCCTGCCCTTATCCCACTCTATGTGTGGTCGGCACAGCATGATCTTTGGATTATGGTGTAAGAGTTTTGCTTAAGGTGTTTTATGACCGGCCGCCTGCCTGACGTCAGCCCTACTTGGGAATACTTGCTTATTGTATCTCATCATGTTGGGGGATACTATCCCTTAGTCGACTTTCACGACATGCTCGGGGAGAGAAGCAGCTGGACGCATTCTATGTTATTTCTTTACTCCCAGTCCAGCAGAGAAGTTCCTATCTCTGCATTCCCAGCTCCATAAATGCAGTTCTTTGAGTTGAATTCAGTTGTCCACGTGCGTCAAACTCAATGCTAGCGAAAGTCGCAAATGTCAGTCAAAGACAAATGACATTGTCATTGTTCGTTGCATCATAGATGTTGCGCAACAATATGGCAACAATACATTTTTCTGTGCATTTATAACAATTTTATTTAATTAACTGTCATGTTTGCAATTATTTCGACAGCATCAAGCAAGTATTTTGAAGAACTTTTTGATGATGCATAATTACTTGCAATTATAAAATGTATAATAATCTTTGTTACTGGTCGAGAGATATCAAAATAATAAAAGAATTATATTCATAAATATAATTACTTATTTGCATACATAAATTATATTTATAGCAACGGCTTTGGTTTTTCAATAAGTGAGTAAGTTCGTATGAACTAGTGGCCAACTCTTGTGACGGAATATTTAGGCCTCCGTCGTGGCTTAACGACTTCAAAGCCGGGACCGACAATTTGACATGCCCTCCGAAGCACGGAAGCGCTCAGCTCGTAATGCCACTTGCGGTCACCCATCCCAGTCAGTCATCAACGTTGCTTAACTTTAACGATCAATCAAGAACGTCTAAGTAAGCTACGCCACGAGTGCTTCAATAAACAAACATAATAACAAAATTAGATAATGTATTTAAACTGTCGACTCACGCGAATTATCCTTTTATTGATTAAGATAATATTTTAATTATCAGCTTACCTAGTTACATAAGGTTTGATTAAGATTAGGTATCTAACTACTTAACATTCCTAGCATTATACCTAGGAGTACTTGAGACGTGCTCAACTCTGGGTCGCGTTTGAGTATTCGGGGGTATGTCTAACTAAAATAAACATTCCAAACTCAAAATGACCACCTATATGGGCGATGGGCTGATCACCTGTCACCATGGTTAACCATATCCATCTTAGATCTCAGACTTTTAATTAGAAGTGGCTGCAAGTTTTCTTATGTTTACTTGTGGCTCTGCCCACCCCATGAGGGATACGGACGTGATAATATGTATGTATCATCATCATCTTCCTGCCCTTATCCCGCTCTATGTGGGATCGGCACAGCATGATGTATGTATGTGAACTCAAAATGATTTGAATTAGATTTGACATGAGTTATATGCTCGATGGACGTGATGTACTTTTACATGAGAGACTCCACAAGGACATGTTAACAGTTTCACAATAAGGTTTTTATGATTTAGCAACGAACTGCGGTTGAAGTTAATGTTGCAATGAAGATTAGCTGAAATGCAATTACTAATTTGCGAAAAAATTTAATCTGTATGTGCAAGAGTGTCTGTCTGGAATATGTCCGTACAAATCTGAATGTGAACAGTTCATTTTTGGTTCAATAATAAAGAATTACTTCTCTTCTGGACTGGGAGTAATGAAAAATATATAATGCGTCCAGCTGTTTCTCTTCCCAAACATGTCGTAAAAGTCGACTACGGGATAGTATCCTCTCCAAAATGATGGACCAACTATATGGTCGTTGGGCTGATCACCTGTCACCATGGTTCACCATAACCATCAAAATAGGACTATAAATCAGAAGTAGCTGCAAGTTTTCTTGTGGTTGATTGTGGCTCTGCCCACCTTATTCGGGATACGGGCGTGATAATAAATGTATGTATGTAATAAAAAAAATTGATATGCGACTAAACACGGAATAACAGCTAAAACACAATGCTTATTTACTTATTCATAAAGTTATAGTATTTTTCAAACTTTTGCAATTTATCAACATAATTCTGGCTATAACGAAATTTAATCGTGTTAATTATTTTTAATTTTTCCGTTTCTGCTTCAGTGAGCACAACATTTAAAGAACACCTTAATGGTCATTACATCAGCACAATCTTGTTGATTTCACGGATTTGCCACAGTTCATTTGCCTCCCATAGAGTTATAGTCTGTGGCCATCGGCACTTGTTACACGTTACGTCACAACCACAGAGTATATAGCTGTTTGTATAGGAAACACATAGAGTACAAAATTGTTAGTATAGAGGTTCAAAGGAAGGAGTATTTCACTATTGGTCATGGTGTTGGCCTCCGGCTTGGGATTTGCACGGTTGTCTATGGTGTATCTTGATTTTTATGTAACCGCAAATCAAGTATGTAACATGAAAAAGTAAATGTGAAATCTCGTGAGAAAATTATGTGTTACATCTTTATTTAGTATTTCAATAGCCTTTAAATTAAATTTCCATCAACCCACATTCCTAAAATCACTCCTCGGCCAAAAAAATATTATTAGATACTTACTATCGACTGGCTAATCCAATTTACTTATTAACTCCACGTTTATCAATTATGTCGTTATGTACATTGAAATTGTTTTTTTTTTATAGTCTTAATTTAAATTTCATTAAAATTCCTTATTAAAAAGTTACCTCTACTAGCTAACCTACTCTAATTATTATTAATGTCTTGTTGTTATTAAATTCTGCCGTTACACGGTTATTAAATTATTACAAGTATATTAAAATTGTTTATAAATTACGCGATAAACACCCGTTGGGTGAATTATAAGAATTTAATTACATCAGTTTAATTGCAGTCTTGTAAAATTTCTACTGACGACGACGTAGTAATTTTGTTCTCATCATTTCCACTTTTATTACCATTTCTTCTTACATTATAATATTTTTAATTATTTTTTTGTAAATTCTCACGATATTTAAATAATGGCTTCAACTACGTCATCCTAACATAATAATATTTCCTTTTTCTGAATCGAGTATAAATACCATAAAATAATTATGCATTTAAAATAAATATCTAATACATCAGATATCAAACAGAAAAAAAAAACCATCAAAATTGGTCCATTCGTTTGGGAGCTACGAGCCCACAGACAGACAACACCCCTCTTTTTGCGTCTGCGGCTAAAAACTCATACGAAAGAAGACGTGGTAAGGTAGTTTACCTGGAATAGAACTAGATGGCGCTAGTGAATTTGTCACGTTTCTAGAACGCGCTATCGTTGCGTTTTGAGACCGCGCCGACCTCAGACCGAAGCTGAAGTTCGAGTCATCTTTGCGCAGAGGCAATATCGTAACCAATGAGGTTTATCCGAGGTGCGATTATTGCTAGTTGAAAACTTTACCAATACCCCGCCATGTGGACGTGAAATACCGTCCGCTACGGCAATTTTTGTACGGCCGTTAAGGCTTATAATCCTTTGAATTAAAATAAAAGCAGTAAGCTTGGATGTATTAGTGCTCATTTTGTGTTGTGCCTTTTACCATCTTTGATGATTTATACAACTTTTTACCTTCACTAACGGGAGGCTGTAGTGCCGGGGACGAATTAAGATGAAGTAGGCTTGCCCAGCACCTATTCCATCCTCTCAGCTTAGTCGACCTTGTCCACAGAAAAGACATTGTTAATACGTGCGGAGCTGACTAAGCCGCGGTTTTGCTTCACCGTTTGAGAGTACTGGTATAGCGCACATAAATTTTTCGCACAGAAAAATCCATTGGTACACGACCGGATTTGAACCCGCCACCTTAGGATTTGAAGGCCCCCGCCTTCACTGCCAACTAGACCACCAGTGCTCTCTGTTTAAATAATATATCTAGAAATAGGGGTACACCTTGCAATTTGCAACTGATGCCCAAAATTGGACTTTACGTTAATTTAGTAAAGCAGGTTTTGTAATGAAGATTAATGTGGACAGTAACGGAACTAGCAGATCAAGTTCAGTTCAACTCATTGACTTGACTGCTTTGGCCATTCTCAATTTATCAGTGTTATATTGCTTGTGGCAGGACAATGACAGTATTTTTTAAAAATAAATATATAATTGCTGTTTTACCTTATTTTTATGATTCAAATTTTATTTCACAGGAATTGGTCGGAAATAAAAACGCAGTTATACAGTTCTATATAAAAGTAGTGTATTTAAAAAAGGATACATGAGTATGAGTTCGAGTAAATAATCCATTAAATATTCATCCTATCAAGAAAGCTGATTGTTAAAAAGTAAGAAGTCTTAAAAGTATCATCATCATCATATCGGACGGACAGACAGCAGAGGCTGAGTAATAGGGTCCCGTTGGCACCCTTCGAGTACAGAACCCTAAAACAAAAGTAACAGAGCTTTTATATGTAATAACTATGTGCTTATCAAATAATGACATAATGCCTGGATGCTATGAGCACAACAGTGATTTAAATTTAAATTGCCATTTTGAAATCAAGTACCAGCTGATTGGTGGGTAGTGTACAATGCTTAGATAAACTATTTAGATGCAAAACGTAATCACTTACTTATAATAAGATTATATCGTAATTGAATATCTGATGAGAACGGCAGTAGAAAGGATATGTTATATCTAATTATAGCTTGGAGAAATCCATCAAAATAAATTCCATAAACATTTATAAAAAAGTGACAGCGTAAATAAAGCAAGTTATGCGAAAGGATGAAAGTCATGTTGCAAGAGAAATGATAAATATGCAAGGATACACAGAGGAAGGCCAAAGAAAAGACAATTGGATTGTTTAAAAAAGGACATGGAAAAAGAGGATGGTATTAAAATGATGAGTGGTGGGAGTAAATGAAAATGGGGAACATAAAGTGCCTACCCCATCTAGTAGGCAAAGGACTAGGAAATTATGAACCTCTTACAGAAAAGACAGAAATAATATAAGACCAAAACCCTAATCAAAAACATGCACATGTGTGACAGACAGACGTACCTACTCTTGATACATTTAATAGCCCTAAACTAGGTCTCAGAGCCATCTGGTCGTCCTGACCTGACACCAATTGATTCCTAGCTCAAGAATACATCATATCAACTCATATAAGGCTTCCAAGCGGATTAAGAGTGAATTGAGAATAGGAACAGTAAGTTGTGTAAATCCGAAGCATGTACAGTCAGCATCCTAGGTGCTAGTTCTGGATGCGATATTGAGTTTAAATTAGCGCCAATCTTAAGCTCATTCTCTTCCCTATGATATTTAACACGAAAAGTTATTGGTTACTTTATTTTTACTAAATCGTTTTGGAACTTTGCTTTATCATTATATTTGATGCTGACTGTACTAAGTATTGAGCTGGTTAAATGTCCGTCCTTCCTTTTGCGACAACCTATACTATAACGGTAGTATAGATTGATTTCTCTGCTCATTGATTTATCTAACCGCGGCATATCAAACGCACCATACTGTTCATCGGTTGCAAATACTTTTGCGGTATTTCCCTCAGCTATTGACCACATGCTTCTCTTGGCCTTCTGTGTAAGGTCTATGAAAGTTGTTCCTAATTAGATTTTCACTAGAAACTGCTGTTTGTACTATAGATAATTGACTTTCCATCTTTTGTCACTTTAATTATGGGCTTCTGTTACGTTTATTATTACCATTTTCCAATGGTCGTTCGTCTTCTAGCGTTTCTAAATCTAGCTAACCTAAAAGAAAGGTCGGATTTTCTTTCAAACGAGTTCTTGAATGCTTCGCACCAATGCGTGTTCTTCGTTGATTTTCAATTTGTTTATCTGTCGCCCAGCCTTTCGTTCTATTTGCCTTGGAATTGATTTCACGACTGGTCACGTTCGACGCACATTTGGTTACGCACAATAGGCCTTTTTACTGCCTCTTATTTAGATCATCTCGTTTAGTTTATGGTAAAACGATTTGGACTGATGACTGGAATGTGGCAAACTTTTGTGTTGCAAGAACAACACACTTCTTTTCAATGTTAGTCGCGCTTGTACACAAATGGCAGAGACATGATTCGCCGTTACCTTCGACTGGTAGAGTTAAAAGACATGCCCTTGCCACACCATATCAGCGCCATTATAAACCTTGCTTTACGATTGAATATTTGGATCATCCTTCAACAATTTGTCTATAAATCTCTAGATTAATTTTATCTATTTCATCACTTCATTTGATTCATCATTCGTCTTATGATTTACGGCTCCTATCGCCATTGACCGCGCGAAAGCATTTGCTGAAATGCAGGCATGTGGACGTTCGGCTATTTCCGTCCGGCGTTCGGCTAAATTCGTCTCTTACCGGCCAATGACTCTGGCGGCATGCGTTACCTTGACGAGTTATGACAATGCATATTATGCTTTATTACTTTGCAGGTGTTGTGTAATTCGCCTTATCGGGTAGCTTCTGTTTTTTGCGTCTAGGTTTTTTACTATGATTGAATACAAATTATTTCTGTTCCATCTTGATTAGGTTGAAATATTCTGTATCAGAAAACAAAGTAGTGGTTTCACTTAAGATATTTCTTTGACAGTTTTTGTAATAGTTTCATAGAGGTCTTTAACACTTAAACATGTCTTCAAAACTGTATCTTGAAATATACCTTACAACAACTATTATATCGTTCAAAGCTCTACTAAGCTTGATAACCTGTTAAATAGTGAAGCGTATCTGATTAAATTTAGCAATCCATTACACCCTATCATAAGCTACTTCCGCGAAATGTTATCTAGAAAGCGTTACGTGTCTAGTTAGTCCCTTCTCTTAATTATGAACTGCTAAAACATTGGAAACACTACAATTATCTTGTCCACTCGAAGTTACTGCCACGTGTTTTGTATAGTCTTATTCAACAGCCATAGCTTCTAAGAAAAGCTGGTGCGTTCATTTAATACGTCATGGAAATTAGAAAAAAACTTAGCGATTGATGGCAAATGTGTTTTGCTTATTTATTTTCAACCTATCATTTAAGTCCTTTTGTTCAATTGGACTTTTATACAATAATTGTTTTTACTTTATCCATAAACCTTTGTTTTTTATATTTTTTTTCTACACAGCTTCTCGGTCAAGATTATTATTATAGACTGTGGTAGCATATCAAGGACACCTAATAGTGTACTCAGTTCAACAAAACTCGTCTGTGTATGGTTCCGTAGGTACCCGAAGGGTGCCAACGGAACCCTACTACTAAGCCTCTGCTATCCGTCCGTCTGTCAGCGGGCTGTATTTCAGGAACCTTAATAGGTAGAAAGTTGAAATTTTCGTAAAAATCTTCGATTGAGCTAGCTAAATCATCGATCCCTATGACAAAGGCACACAATCTGTTCCAGCTGTCAATTACTAAAATAGAACACGTCATATTTTCGGTGTTGTATCGAAACTTCGAAAGCAATTCCGATTACGACATTGCAATTATTGTGGTACTATTGTCGGAGTACCGATTTCGCAAGCAAATAATTGTAGGTTTGAAGCGAAGTGTGATTGCAAAGGGATAAATATATGCTGGGATTATAACCATTTTAATGCATATATATATATATTATCTTCTTACATATATAATTAGCTATATGAGTAATACGTATATCTGTAATAGGTATCGAGCTGACTCTCTCCAAAAATATACCTAGTCGACATGCAATTTTTTATTTCTGACTGTTCCTAATAAAATAAGCCAGCCAATAACAAAAAATATCATTATACTAATTTTAATGAAATTAATTTACTCTTACTATCTAGACGAATCCAATGACACCTCACTTGGCAAAATTCGTCTATAAACATTTCGGCTACACAGGTAGCCAAAGGAATAAATAGAAAATGGCTTCTTACAGCTTATTGGATTTTTTTACACTTCATATACCATATGACAATCCCGTCATCCAGACGAATCCAGCGACACCTCATTTGTCAAAATCCGTCCAGCTGTTTGGACTATAGCTTCAGTCAAAGGAATGCACATACACACATACATACAAACACATTACTCTCCTCCGTCGGGTAAAAATGGCAATTCATAAAAGTTAGTTTTCAACTGTTACGCTGTATTTTAGCAACAGATCCTCACACACTTTCATATTAGTAGGAAGTAGAATTCTGTAGCCGATCTTAGCGTGATTGTCAATTTTCAACTCACAATAACCTTTTAACTATAATACCATTTATTAAAAGCTATAAAGCAAAATGGACAATAGCCAGTAAATGACATGTCCTACAGACTATCTCCAAACTTGGCAGCTTTGTGCAATACTGTTGCTAGCTCGTATTGTTCTCGGTCACTGGTTCTTTTTTAGCCACATTTGACCATCTGGAAGTGGTATTTGCTCGTTAGTTATGTCACTTCATAATTAGTTTCCACTTATTTGGGAATCATTACGTTATTTCTATACTTCGACCAAACTGGAGATACAATTTATGTAAACAGTCGCATATTTTTCGTTATTACGATGGAATCACTTTAGTTTTAGGTAAATAAACCTCACAGCATTCGTTTTTACACCTTAATTCAACTATTAATACTACTTAAAAGTTCCATAAACATGTAATAAAAAAGTAAGTTTTAGGTTAAGTACTGACGGTTTGTTTACATAAATTGCATGTCCAGTTTGGCTTAAGTGTAGTTTCTATTATTGCCCGATCTCAATATTCTACTTACGGATGACGGATCGTAAATAGCATTAGAACCTTCAGTAGATGATTATTAGATACATATTATTATCACACCCATATTCGTAATGTGGTAAGTAGAGCCATAAAGGTACGAGTTGGCAGCGGCCGACATGAGGCAGCAGCGGACGACGTGGCGCAGCGACACTACTGGTTTCTATGTATTTCTATGAAATTCCCTCCGTAGTTAGCGACACGAAGCTAGCGACGCGTTTCATAGAAATACATCTAATAATCATCTACTGAAGGTTCTAATGCTATTAACAATCCGTCATCCGTAAGTAACTGATATCGCTAAAGTTTTCGCGCGTTCGTTTGCGTGGTCTACCACGACGCCATCCCTGTCTCGGGGCTCCATTCAATGGTAGTTTTGGCCCACATTTAATCCGATAAGTAATCATATGAAAATTTGCAGCCTTATACTTTGTTAAGAATATCATCCCTTAGTCGACTTTTACGACATGCTCGGGGAAAGAAGCAGCTCGACATCTTATATTTTTTTCTGTACTCCCAGCAGGGAAGTAGGTACCTACAAGGCGTCTTGAGGTACTTGTGGGCTTAAAATTTGTTGAGATTTTCAAAGCTTCAGTACAATGCAACTTCACGATCGGCAGTCGTGTTTTCGTCAAACACGATGTCTTCAACTAGCTACTTGATGAAATTGCTTACAATAACATTGCGCAAGCGCAGGCTGGGAGCCAGCGGTTATCTCGGCACGATTCGATTAGAACCTTTTTGTACCTTTTTCGACTACTCCTCGATGGTATGAGGTTGCTTATTTCAAAAGTTACTCAGCTACATCAATCAAGGGTTTTTGAAATCTTAGCATCAAATAACCTTAGATTTGTTAATGCTACTACTATCGTGTTCGAACCAGTGTGGTGAAAGGATTTAAAGTGTGCCTCAAGGGCTCCTTTCGTGCACTTGACACATGTCTTTTTAGGTTTTATGACATGCCGGTTTCCTCACGACGTTTTCCTTCCCTGTTTGAGAGCGCTGATATAGCGCACATAAATTTTTCGAAAAGAATAATCCATTGGTGCATGACCGGATTTGTGTACGATTTGATCGAAAGGCGGAGACGGTACCACTAGACCACCACTAGGCCACCTCTCCTTAATTGTGTTTCAATGAGATAACGGTAACATTGACAAAGTGGAAAATCACGATGATACGAGTAATGTGCAAAATGTCATCAAGTCAAAAGTTAGTAATCTAAATATATACAAACTAGAAATGAAAATTATTTTAGCGGTAAAGTAATCGGTTAGAGCGCACAATGTTTTTAATTGTGTACTAGCTGCCGCCCACGGCTTCGCTCGCGTGGTACCCGGATAAAAATAGCTTATATGTTAATAGAGCACATGTACTATGTATATTCTAAGTTTCATTCAAATCCGTGCAGCTGTTTAGGCGTGAAAGGGTAACAAACATCCATACTTACAAACTTTTATTATATTATATATATTTGACGGCCTCAGTGGTGTGGCGGGCGATTGCTCGGCAGAGGCGCGAGAGGCGCGGGTTCGATTCCCGCTGTGGAAGAAATGTTTGCATGTTCTGCAAATATTTCTTCCGGGTCTGGGTGTTGTGGTACCACGGTACTCGTAGTTTCTGATACCCACGACACAGGGAATCCTAGTGTGGACTCAGGACTATGTATGTGACTGTTGGGTGTTATTTATTATTATATTATTAGTAGGATTAGGACATCAAATATGTATGTCAGTTTAAGATTATGGGAATCAAACATACAATATTTTACAATATTTTATGAGTAGCATATGTGTTATGTTTTGTGATATTAGGACCAAAATCATTTTGTCAATCAACAGAACCCCGGGTTTCTCTAGTATACTAATACTAGATACTATATATACTATACTAATCTAAGCATGTTAAGGCCTTGCATTGCCGCCTCTTGGCATTTGCCGTGCGGTGCAATTGTTGAATTGTGGTTAGATTTGATTGTTGATGTCCTTCAATGTAGATTTCTAGCTGATTCTGTACTTTGAATGTTAAATTCCCTTCGTTTTATCTTATTGATCTTTGAAGACCTGAAGTTTAAAACTTTAAATACCAACTCGTATCGATGCGCATATATCTTACTTTTAATATTGTGTACGGATATTTTTATCTTATCTATGTAATATGTAGTATGAGATATAATATATAATAGGTAGAATAACAGAGAAAGCTTTGTTATTTTCTATTATTCACACATATGTGATTTCTTTAAACATCTTTGGGATTTAAATAAGTCCATATTTTTATGGGTTTTCGAAGTCATATAACAGGGAAAGTGATACGTATTAAATTTTACAAGCTATTCTGGCCAAAGGTGTTCATAATTTTACTAAAAAGAGCATGCATCTAAATAACATGAACCACACCTACGATATGGGGTTTCAGAAGAATATTTAAGATACATAGCCCAAGTTATAGTGATTTAGTACTTGATAAAGAGAGAGATCTGTTTAAAACGTGTTTAATAGGAGGAGCACTGATGATCCTTCCGTCGTCGTGGTTTTAAATCCGGTCGCGCACTCATGGATTTATCTGTTCGAAAAACTTGCGTGCTTATACTAAAACGGTGGATAATAAAATCCTGAGGAAATCGGCACGTCGTAGAATCTAAAAAAGTTCGAAGACATGCACAAAGGGAGCGCTTTAAATTCTTTTACCCCTTCTTGCGAACCAGTGACACGACAAGTAGTAGTTGAAGTAGAAAGGAAATAAAAAATATATCTATGTCGGCTAATCAATTTTACTCTAACTTCCTATATTTCTCAATGGAAACTTTCTTTAAAATTACACGACAAACTCTCATGCGATTGAAATCAAAGCGAACGCAACGTAACCATTTTTGATTTGGTATGTAATCTTACCATCTATCGGTATAATTTTATATTCAACACGACAATATTTGTTTGTAGATGAGATCTTGAATGGCTCATTAGGATGCCGTTTCACTTACCAGTAACCAGTAGATGGGCTGATACTAAAAGGGGTCAAAGAATTGACATTGATAAATACATTTTCGATTGCTGTAAAGCTTTTGTACACGAGGGAGCAATAATCATTGTGCAAAGGGGCATAGGCTAGCCAAATTGTATTTTGTTGTAATTTTTTTATTCAAGAAGCCACTGACTTACGTAGAAATACTATAAAACACTAGCTTTCGCCCGCGGCTTCGCTCGCGTGGTATCCAAACAAAAAGTAGCCTATATGTTATTCCAGCACACATGCTATGTGTATTCCAATTTTCATTCAAATCCGTTCAGTCGTTACGGCGTGATTGAGGCACAAACATACATCCTCACATCCTCACAAACTTTCGCATTTATAATATTATTAGGATTGGCACTTACTTATTTAAACATGTGTCTTCGACACGCCTCTATCAACATTCCCATCTTTAGTATCAAGCGTTATGTAGTCTTTAGCTTTTGCATCCACTATAAGCTTATCTTCCAAAGCTGATCTTATATCAATCCAGTTCCCTCAAGTTGCATCATAACTTTAATTGCCTCTCAGCTCTTAATTGAAGTGTGATTTGATTTGATAACACCGGTAACGTTCCGTATTTTTATAACAGTGGCAATTATGCGATTGGATCATTTAACTTGTTCAATTTCTTTTAATTTGTTAACTGTTTCGTAATTTGCTTCAGCGCTTAGGCCCAGCAAGCTCACAATAGAAAAGTAGATTATTGTGGTGTTCACGACGTGCATTTCTATTGTTTAGTCTAATATATCTCCGCTCTGTTTACCTTACATCCTATCCTACTAATATTACAAAGAAAGTTTGGATATTTGTAAGTTTGTGTCGAAATTACGTACAAACACATAGAACAGACATAGTACGTAATCTGTCTGGGTAATATAGGATTAGCTGCACTGGGTAATGTGGGAGCTAAGCTACGTTTGGAAGACTTGGAAGCTAGTATTTAATAAACCCAAAGCTATGAAAGAAAGAAAGAAAAACATTTATTTGTAACAGCAACACACAGGGACAGAAAAACCAATAAAGATACACTCAACGCAAAAACAGAAAAACAGAAATGTAAAAAACACCTACTTTAAAAATGGAGTGTCTCGCAATGTCATAATGCTCTACTACAAATTGGGTCAGACTCAGCAATATGTTGTGTTATATAGTCGGAAATATACAACGCAACGCTGATCTTCCGATCTGATCTATGCTACGAGTTCCTACTTACTTCCAAGTTCAAACACAAAACAGGAGAAAGTCTGGTCCATCAAGGTCTTCCATTGATTATCATCACTCATTGTTTATGTATGACATGGTATGATGCGATGCGCGGTATATATGAGATTCTATCACTCAAGTATGCAGGTGCGAACGCATTTCATTACGTTGGATGCCTCATTATTATATTATTATATCCAAGTGCTTTCATTTAGGATGCTTTGTTAATTCTGATTGAATTATGAGTGCCGCAGCAAGAGCATTTTATTGATTTGTATGGATTTAATTATATAACTGAATTTTTTAATCTTAAACAAGATGGCGCGATGAACTTGACAAACTTGGAAAAGAATGGGTCAATATAGCATAAGACCGCGCAGAATGGAGAGAATGGGGGAGGCCTTTGCCCAGCTGTGGGATACAGATGGCTAATAATAATAATTTCATATTATTGGCGTATTGGCCGGCAAGGCTTATTCCACAAATCCCTGTGTCGTGGGAAGTATAGCTAGTTTTAAATCATATCGTATCTACCTAAACCTTCCAGTTTAAAGCGTTTCCCTTCTTTTAAAACAGACTGTTAAACTGTCGCGTCGTTATGACTGAGGTTACGAAGCTGTAAAAAAAATAGAAAAGAATATAAGTCAAAAGATAGAAGTCATGAGCACTACTTTTATTTTAATTTCTGTTGATGCTATTTATTCTTTCTGCAATTTATGTCATCATAACATCGACTTATCTTGCTGTATACACTTAAAGTTAAAGAATGGTCTTGTTCTTTTATTCTCTTGTATATTTTACAATCATTCGTTGGTTTGCAGTAGCCATAATTTTATTGTGAAGAAAAAATTCACGGTTACCTGATTGTCGAATAGACAAATATCTACCGTAATCGGCTATGCACAATCACAACACAATATACCAAAAATATTAAGCAGTAAATACACTTCATTTTATTTCGGGTGCGATTTCCTCTGCTTTTTGACCACAGCTTCCGATACCGTCTCATGGTTCCCGAAAAAAAATATTCATTTACTAGTAGTACTTTTTACAGGTCACGAACAATATCTCTATCGAGTTTAATTCCAATCTGTTTAGTCGTTACTATTTTTATTATCAAAATACCTTCCTGTGACATAAGAACATATTAAATACTAGCTTTCGCCCGCGGCTTCGATCGCGTGGTATCCGGACAAAAAGCCGGTAGCCAATATATTATTCCAGCACACATACTATGTATTCCAAGTTTCATTCAAATCCGTTCAGTCGTTACGGTGTGATTGAGGCACAAACATACATCATCACATCCTCACAAACTTTCGTATTTATAATATTAGTAGGATGTGGAACCAGGGTAGTTAAAGTGGTTTTCGTTTCCAACATGATAGACCATTTATGAGCTGATATCCTGTCACCATGTTTCACCAAATCCATCTTGGGGCTTTGAATCAGGAATGGCTGCAAATTATCTTATGATTATTTGTGTGTTGCTCTGCCTACTCTATTAGGGAAACGGGCGTGATATGTATTTTAAAAGCTGTTTTTATACACTTGACAAATGTGGTTAAGATTCCAGCTTCAATCAGCTTCTTCGTTTGTCCGTTTGTCACGTACTCGTGAGTAGGCCAAGTTTCGGCACAATATTTTACTATAGTTCTGTGTTTTTACTGCTTTTCTATACTGTGTTATAGTCGGACGCGTGCCCGACTACCGAATCACGTTCCGCCCTTTGTCTATTTGATACTTTTTCTTTTCCACTAAAAAGGTACCGAACGCCATTGTTGAATTGATTGGTTGCTCTTTTATCGACCCCGACACCGCCTTTTATTGTGTATCCATTTTTTTCTGTACCGGTGTTTCCCTTCTGTTGTTTGGTATATACTGTGACGCAACAGTTATCATAGTACTAGTGTATACCCGCGACTTTGTCCACGTTTAGTTTTCCCTTACAAAATTCATTTTCCCGCTGCGTCCTCTTGGAGTTGATTTCGGGAATTATTTTCTTAGTGCACCCCTACATTTTAAGCGGAATTTACCATCCAAGTTTCATGCTTCTAGGACTTACTTGGTCTGTGTATGATTGTCAGTCAATCAGTAACGTAAGAGTTTTATATATTTAGGAAAGATTCTGATCTTATTTCTATCAGGTATTTGTTGAGTGCCTTTGTTGCTCTCAGTTGCATCATTGCTTTGATTAGATAAAATATCTATGCCGCCATACACCTTCAGTACATCATCATCGATATTAAGCTTGATAAGATTATCCAACATATTCTTTTGTATTATTCAGTTATCTCCTAAACTTAGCATAGCCAACACCAAACGAAGTACCAATGATCGGATATTTACTTGAGGTATCAAAGTGGTTTCAGCGTCTCACTCTACTTTTTTCAATTACAAAATAAATTGAAGTATTCTCCCCAACATGATGAACCGACTTGTGGGCAATGGGCTGATCACCTGTCACTATGGTTTCACCATTATCCATTTTGGGGCTGCAAGTTTTCTTATGATTACTTGCCGCTCTGTCCACCCCATTACGGGCGTGATAATATGGAGTTGATAGAAAATCACACTCTGCGGTCTACTTGTTCGAGTTTAACACAATAATTGCTTGTTGCAGGTATTGCAGAAGGACGTGGAATGCCACGGAAGAATCGTGAGTTCGGTGGTGAGGCTGTGCAGCGGCGGTGACGTCGCGAAAGCGTACGAGAGGCGCTGGCACCTTCTCTACCTGCGGGCCATCGAGTGGCAGTGCCATTTGGAGGCCTGCATCGCCAGGATTGACAATCAGGTGTGTACAACCCCCCAGAACACTCATAGCCTCTACCCTGCTGCTACTTTATGTAGTAAGTAGTTTTGCAGTACTTGCAATGTCAGCGTTCAGACACGCCCTCACTGACTCGGCGTGGGCGCAACTCGGATCGCAACGTAGATTATAAGCAATAATTATTGTTTGGCTTGAGACCTATTCCCCTAACCTCGAGTTACAGAATATCGGAGACGCTTCGAAGCTTAGTTTTACGTCCTTATTAATACTGTGAAAAGACATATGGTTGCAGCTCTGAGGGACAAGTTTGCCGAAGTCTATTAAAGTCCATACATACATAATGCCTGTTTCCCATAGGAGTAGGCAGCGACCACAGATGTCCATTTGCTACGGTTCCGACTTACTACTCGCGCTCCATTCTCTCTCATTCTTCATGCAGACTCGTCGGTTTAGGGTACTTTTGATCCCCTGGATTATGTGTGAACAAACATCGAACCACATAATTGATACGTGACAACAAAAAGGCGAACATATACCTAATTCATTACATACCTACATAATGACAGATATTTTACCACAAATGATAAATAGCTTAGTGCATTACACTTTGATATTTCATAAATTCTAGTAATCCCATTACTCATTCTAGCTGTATTTCCTTCCTCGTTCACCAGTCACCATTCATTCAGGCATGAGAGAATACGTTAGTTTTGAACAAACCCTTATTAATTTAATAACCTGCGTAGTTCCCACGAAAGTTATTTATATTCTCAAGTGGCATAACAATGCGTGATCAGCCACCCGCGGGGTTTGTTTGCGAATATTCGGAACCCTAAGTGGCGTTGTGAATCAAAGTGTCTTTTTGAATCACTCCCCTGTATGCGATTGTTCAACTGTTTCTTGGGTCTGCGACAGTGTCTGTGTGAAAGTGTATTTTATTTTCTATTTAAAATGAACTCTAGTATCTTTGGATACATACGTTCAGGATTCCTGAATGTTGCTAAGGTAATTTTTATCTATACTTATAACTGAAAACGAAACCCTAGGTACTTTACTATTATATTTTCTGTTTTCTTATGTTAATAAAAAACTTTTTTGTACTTACTGGTCGTTATTTGCATTAGTTATTACACAGTATTTATTATTTTTCTTTATTCAATTGAACTAGGTACTATACTTTTACATTAAACAAACAATTCTTATCACTGACACAGACCCAGTATGAGGCCAATTACTAGGTTTGTTGGTAGGAGGACTAATTTAAGTCACAGAATAAATTCTTAGTAAAGGCTCCTTCTGAGCATACTGTGGTGCATATCCATAATTGAAACGGATGTCCCTTGCCCCCTTCATTCATACCCTTTCACTCAATTGGCTTAAATACGAAAGGGTCGGTCGCGTGTGGCTAAAATTCAATTATATCATAACCCTCTCTTACCGCAGTCGAGTAACCTTGCGGTCAGACAGTGACCTAAAAATCATAACTGAAATAGTTAATCCATTTATTATTCTCCAACGAATTTATGAGATTGTTCCGACCGTAAATTGTGAATGGGGTTTTATAAAATGACGTCTATTGCTAGTAAATTAATTTATGAATAGCAGCTTTGAAATACGTAATGGATTTTGGTATAAATATTAGTTGCTTTTTGTATTGAGAGTAAATAATTGTTGTGACTGTAAATCGTGTGGTAAAATTAAATAAAATAAAATTTATGTACGCTATATCAGTACTCACGGCGAAGTAAAACATCGTGAGGAACCCCTTAGTCAGCTCCGCACGTATTGACCATGTCTTTCCTGTGGACAAGGCCGACTAAGCTGAGAGGATAGAATAGGTTCTGGGCAAGCCTACTCCGTCTTAATTCGTCCCGGGCATACAGCGTCCCGTTTGTGAAGGTAAAAGTTGCCTCCTGACGCTGTATAAATCGTCTACTAGATCCTATTATAAGCTTTTGTAACCTAGTGTAACCTTACACAAGACCTACAGAAACAAAAACCTGTTGTCTCGTCATTCCAGGGCGGAGCGTCAGTGGAGGCAGCGAGCGATAGCGACGACGAACCCGTACTGAAGCACCCTCGGCTGAGTAGACGAGGCTCGCCGCGGAGACAGCGCACGCCGGTCAATGCGCGCAGGCGGGACCTATCCACGGATAGCAGACAGTCGGCCTCCGAGGTAACACTATAAACACAACATAAACATAACAAGGAAAGTGCTGAATATGAATGTGGATGGATACACGGGCAGAGGAAGGCCTAAGAAATGATGGATGGATTGTGTGAAAGACGACATGCGTATGAAAGGAGTGAATACTGAGATGACGAGTGATAGGAGAAGATGGAAGAGGAAAACATGTTGTGCCGACCCCACCTAGTGGGATAAGGGCAGGAAAATGATGATGATGATGAAACATAACATTACAAAGAAACAATTGGAACACATTGAAAACTGCCTTAGTTAACTGTATCGCAGTTTCCAGCGCCCCCTCCCAACAGTGATGATCTTAATCAATACCTATTTATATTACTAAACTAAGGCCTTTTACCATCTATAGTAGATGATTTATACAGCGTCAGGAGGCCACTTTTACATTCACAAACGGGACGCTGTACTGTCCGGGATGAATTAAGATGGAGTAGGCTTGCCCAGCACCTAATTCCATCCTCTCAGCTTAGTCGGCCTTGTCCACAGGAAAGACATGATCAATACGTGCGGATCTGACTAAGCCGCGGGTTTCCTCACGATGTTTTCCTTCACCGTTTGAGAGTACTGGTATAGCGCTCATAAATTTTTCACACGTGTGAATTTACAATAAAAACATAATTAACACTGGCACTGTCCTTTAGACTCAACATCCGAGATCCTCAAGCATCTTCGATAAAGCCTGCGATTTAACATAAGTACATATTTGGGGTGAAACGATGAAAACGATCGCGAGATGAATGTTCGCTTCGCTCACCATTCACCTGTTTTTAGTCTGTAGTATTTAATTAAAGGGTTTAACAGTTCGCTTCGCTCACTATCCATATCAAGCAGTGGATTTTCATTAGATTTTTTCGCCCTACTGTTTTTAGAACAGACACTGCATTAAATAATAAATAAATATTGAGGACATATCACTCAGCACCATCCAGCCCCAAACTAAGCAAAGCTTGTATTACGGCAACCAGATGGCTGAAGTTTTTTTTTGTAAATACATACTTATACATACTTATACATAATACTACAATACCCAGACCCGGAAGAAATATTTGCAGAGCATGCAAACATTTCTCCCTCAGCGGGAATCGAACCCGCGCCTCTTGCGTCACAGCCGAGCACTCGCCCACCTCGCCACAGAGGTCGCCATTGAGACATTGACATGTGGTATTTGAATGTCTTCTTATTTTAGCAGCTCATGGGTAACTTACTTCGCTCGCCACATATTTGAACTCTTCCTTGTCCTGAAAATGATTCAAAGTTTACACTTTTGTATGTATTTGTTTAACTCTTCCAGGAGGAACAAGATGCGCTAACTTACAACTGGCGCGGCTTCGGCTCTGACTGCGAATCGGAATTAACTCGAGCTGAATACAAGATGGCGGACGAATGCAGAGTTCCCAACGCCTGTGAGGAAGTGGAGCTCAGATGTACCGACCAGACTGTGCCCGCCAGTGATCACATTGATGGTAAGATTCTTAATATGTTCCATGACTGCTACTCTTACTAGTGGCTAGTTCCTTCGAACCAGTGTGGTTAAAGAGTCTGATTGAAGTGTGATTCGTGTACTTGACACATATTTTCTAAGGTTCTATGACATGCCGGTTTCCTCACGATATTTTCCTTCGCCGTTTGAGACTGGTATAGAGCACACACTCGGATCCGATCCTTAGGATCGGAAGGCGAGGCCGCTACCACCAGACCTCCAGTGCTTGCTTCATGACGTCGCTGACAAGTGATATCAGTACAGCGACTATGCTGCCACAATAAATTCCATGACGTCACTGACATACAACGATTATCTTTGTTATCGTCAGTTATATCAGTTAGTTGTCAAATATGACTGCTTTGCTATATAGAGCTGTCATAATAATCTGACTGTTGCGTATATAAACTGATTGTAACAAAATTACGTAACTCTTCCTCTACAAAACAAATAAATACCTTCAACACAGACTCATTTCGTCTGATGTTTCTTGGCACTAATAGAACCCACTAACAGAAAATTCATAAAATATATTTCTACCTTAAAAGGTTGAAATGAAAGCTAAGGTCTTTTTAAACTTTTGGATCCTCTTTTAGGACTTTCACCGGACTGTTTCATAATTATTCGGGTATGTAGCAGCAGTAGTAGTAGTAAGAATGCTAAAAATTACAAAGGGATCTGACGCAATAGAATTGAAAAACATTATTGAATTACACAACGTTGTTTACAATTCCTTTCTTTCAAACAAACAATCTTACCTCATTGACAGACCGTTCTAACCATCAGTCCTTCCTCAGGCCTCGAAATAAACTTTGAAGAGAGACTGAAAACCCCGCCGACAGTCATAAAGCGAAAGAAGCCAGTAGACACATCAAGATTTAACCAAACCGATAGAAAGTCCAAACACCTTGCCACCTTCTATTTCAAACACCACGACACAGACTCAGACCGGCAGATGATCGAAACAGACGAGAAAAGTCAAGAGGAATCGTCGGAAGAAGAGTGGACATACGTCGAAGGCGTGAAGATAGCCAATGAAGACTCCACTGATATCATGACGTCATCTGTCGAGATCCAATGTGAACTGCCCATCGACATAAAGCCGAAACTCAATGCATCAACTCCTGACCTTCTCAAGCTAGAACAGACTCGATGCCAGGATATAGTGAGGCTGGTGAATCAGGCAGAGGAACTGGTGCAGAAACAAGCTCAGATGAAGAAGAAGAATAGGAGCTTCAAGCCGCTGTCGTTTGAAGAGGAAGGAAAGAGTGCAAGAAATAAGATGTCGAGGATCAAGGAGTGGCTGAATCAGAGCTCCGAGGGAAATAAGAGTGATAATAATCAGGTTAGCTATACCGATTTCCCGTTTACTTTCTTATTCAAACTACTTTTACCCATTCTTGAGCAAACCTTTATTCAATTCAAGCCTGGAAGTTGAGAAAAACATAGAATGCGTACGGCTTCTCTTCTCGAGCAGTATCCTCTCCAACATGATGAACATCTGTTCGGGCGATGGGCTGATAACCTGTCACCATAGTTCATCATATCCATCTCGGGACTTTGAATCAGGAGTGTCTGCAAGTTTTCTTATGATTACTTGTGCCCACCCCGTTAGGGATACGGGCGTGATTATGTATTTATGTATGTTGAGTAAACCTTCTAATCTTCCATTGCCTGGCAACTCGGGGTCTTTCTTTTTTAACCTGTTCCATGAGGGCTTTATTCCCTCGATGCAAGAAATGTTTGAAGTTCTACAAATATTTATTCCATCTGGGTGTTGTGATATCATGGTACTCGTAGTTTTTTGATATCCACGGCACAGGGAATCCTAATGTGGAGTCAGTGGAACTTCCAAACGGCTCCTAAAGATCCACCTTCTCCTTCCAGGGTACAGAGAGCTACGATGCATCAGGGGAATACACAACTGAGAGTGAAGTGGACAACTCCTTGACGTCTGAGGAGAGGAACATTCACTCCTCGATGGACATGAGTACCTCCACCTGCACCGTCACTCCTACCCACCATGCTAAGGTAAAAGAGACCTTATGATGTGTGCTTTTAGTGCTATATTTGAAAGTGAATTATCAAACTAAGCGCTCGTGGCGTAGCTTGCTTAGGCGTTCTTGATTGATCGTTAGAGTTAAGCAACGATATGTGCGGTCACAAATTGGGATGGGTGACCGCCAGTGGCATTACGAACTGAGCGCTTCCGTTCTTCGGAGGGCACGTTAAACAGTCTGTAAATAATTCCCCTTCATGAGTAATTTCTGCTATTCCTTTTGGGCTTTGATTGACGATTTGCTTGGCGTGAAATCGAATGTTCGAGAGAGACGTAAAAGGTATGGGTTCGATTCCCGCAGCTGGAGAAAGAATAATGAATGCATAGAGAATGCAGTGCGGGTTCGGAACTATATATTATGTGAACATTATTTCTCAAATAGTCAAAAGAATTAGAGAGTATATTGTGATTGTGAGATGACACTTTCATAATCTGTGTATAATATGCTTAACTATCTAACCAGGTAACTCTCCGGAAGAAGCGAGCTGGCAACACCACGCGGCCGTGGTCGGTCTCCTGCTTCTCCCAGCTGACGACGGGCGCAAGTCTCGTGGCCACGCCCACCGCGGGCGACGTTGCCGCTATGTCGCACAACATGTCCATATCCGAGTCTGCACTGAACACCCTTGCTTCGCCTCAGCGGGTCACGCCAACGAACTCTAATTCTAAGCTTAGGGGGAGTTCCACTACTGTGCAGGTTTGTTGACAATAGATGGTAATAGCAGTTACAGAAGCAAGCTAACAACACCCCGCGGCTGTGGTTAGTTTCTAATTCCATTTCTCGATCGGTTTCTGAGATACTCTTGATTCGCTGCCATCACTGACCTTGCCGTTTTGACACATGTGATAACTGATCAATGTGGTTCAATATTTGAGTTTAAATACTGCGTTAGTTATACAAACAAAGCTAAACTAACTTAGCTTAGATTTTGATCTGCAACCCGCATAATACCAGGTTAGTCCTTTTGAACTCAGATTAGAGCTATACGCCATCTAGTTAGACTTTTGACAACCTATAAACTCTTCACAAAGTGGTAAACAGCTTTCGGAGCGGATACCAGACGTAGCAAGTAAATAAAACATTAAATCTGTTGGTTTATATATATTACTCGAAGATAGGCCCTCATAACACAACACTGAGGCAAATGTTATCTGCGACCCGATACGCATCGATATCGCGATCTAAAGTACTAGTGGCGACATCTAGTTCTAAAATAGTAAACGGAAAAATATTAACTTCTTTACATTATCCAACAAGTGACAATCACAACTGGCCGGAGTGATAAGCGCCATAAAATAAATGATAAAAAAACTATAATATCTGTTTATTTTTTACCAGGGCCACGTATCTAACTAGTGGCGACATCTAGTTCTAAAATAATAAACGAAAAAAAAAATAACTTTACATTATCCAACAAGTAGCAATCACAACTGGCCGTAATGATAAGCGCCATAAATGAAATGATAAAAAAAAACTATAATATCTGTTTATTTTTTACAAGGGTCACGTATCCAGCACGAACACAATGACAGAAGCGTGCACGTCATGCGTCGAAGCCAACGACAAGCAATGCTGGCTGCGCCGGAAACGCCTCAAGCTGCGTCTTCGACGAAACAACAACCCGTGTAGGAGAGAGAGACTTGTCAAAAGCCTCTCTTTCTGCGGACGAATGACTCCTGAGCTGGAGGATAAGAACGAGAGATCCACGGCCAGTGACCCCGCTACTAGTAGGAAGAGCAGGTCAGTTTGAGCTCCTACTAGTGCTCTTTCGAACCATTGTTATGAAAGGATTTAAAGAGCGCCTTAGTGACTTCTTTCGTGCACTTAACACGTGTTCATAGCAGGCCTGGTTCTATGTACACCAAACAGTTAATGGTGAAAAAATCATCGAATTTCGAAAAAATACTCCAATACTAATTTGAAGCATCATACCTAAAAATATTTGCAGAAAAATTTTTAAAATGCGACTTTTTTACAATGGTAACATTCGTAGCTGCCATTGTCATTTAATATTTTGACAGTTTTATGATTTTGACAGCTTCATTACGAACATTTTGATTCTACGCGAATGAAATGTAGCCGTTTTACCAACATGTCAATGTCAAGGCCTATATTGTGTTCTCGATTGTGTTATATAATAAATAACACCCAACAGTCAAATACATAGTCTTGACCCCACACTAGGGTTCCCTGTGTTGTGGGTATCAGAAACTATGAGTACCATGGTACCACAACACCGAGACTCGGAAGAAATATTTACAGAACATGCAAACATTTCTTCCGGAATCGAACTCGCGCCTCTTTCGTTTCTTCCGAGCAACCGTCCGCCACACCGCCGAGGCCGTCAAAGATAAAATCTGAATACTTCATAAACTTAAAGGGCATGGTTCACCACATCCATCTTAGGATTTCAATCAGGAGTGGCTGCAAGTTTTCTTATGATTACTTTTGGTTACTAGTGTTTTATGTTCTCTGTGTATTGGGTGTCAAATAAACAGGGATACAGGCGTGATAATTATCTATGTAAACTTAAAGGGAAAAGGAGTCTGACGTAAACTAGTTATCATCTTCATAATTTTTGTGGTGATAAGGTTCGACACAACATCGACGTCCGGAAACGACAGCGACGAGGGTCTGGTGAAGCAGCAGCTGGCCGCCATCGCCAGCCTGCGCCGCAGCATCGAACAGACGCACATCTCAGCGGACGACGCCGCCATCCCCGAGCACGAGACTGACACAGGTACAGTACTAAACTAACCCCCGAATACTAAATAATATAATACAGACTATGTGGCGACGGCACAGCATGATCCATGGATCATGTAAGAGATTTTACTAAGGTGTTTTATAATCAGCATTTCCAATATTTCTTATTGTTTGTTACAGTGGCACCAAGTTTCAAACTAGGCCCTGCCGGCGGAACCGTCCGTCCGCGCCTGGCGAGGAGTCAAGAGCGGGAGAGAAACTTCATAGCACTGAGTCTGGGAGACCCGAACCAGATGTGGGACCTCAGCATAGACAAGGACTCGGATATAGACCGGAGTGTCACCGCTGGCACTGAAGAGCACAGCTCGTTCTCTGAGCAAGCTTGGGATTTCTATCAGGTAATATTTGTAATTTATTTTAGCGCCATCTATCGATATGAGTATGCAACTTTAACTTAAATGTTGGATTGTCCGCATAAATCATAGGCACTGATTATTATATACATACAGTGCTAATTTTGATTTTTTCACAATAAAGTATAGTGAAGATCTGTTTGTTTTTATACGTAATGGTTTTTGTTGCTGGTATTCAAAATAAATAACTCATTTGACTCTCTAAAACCACCTGCCTCGAAAAGATGACAATAAAAAATAAGATATTACAATAAATTTCCTAAATAAGTTACGATGATCATTGTCTACAGGAAAAGTACAACTCTGAACCGTACTCCGAAGCCCCGGACTCGGACGCGGCCCGACGCCTCCTGGAGTTCGGAGACGACTACCGCGCATTCCTCGACTCCCAGTCTGATTGCTGCTCCAGCCTCTCAGCCCAGCCAGAGAACGACAGCCCGTCCGGCACTCGCAGAAGAAAACCCACGGAAACCAGAGAAAGATCCCTCCCACGGCACAAACGACCTACCCGAACCTCACCAGTGGAGAACACAAGCCTCCGCAAACCGAAAAAATCCATGTCCAGCGCTGAACGGAAGAAATCTCTCTTAGACAGCTTAGAAAGGTCCCGCAACAACACCAGCATCGAAAGCAATGAAGGCGTCAGACGACGCAAGCCCTCAGAGTCAAACAAAAAACGATCCCCTGAGTTTGATCTTCTCAACGTTCAAGCTCTAAGCCGCAGACGACACAGCTCGAACCTCACCAGCGACGAAGTAAATTCCTCTCTAGAATACACAGAGGTCAACAACCGCCCGGACATCCTCGACTCGCTGAACCGCAGGAGAACTAAGGAATCCGAGCTGCAGAAGATCGCCCTATCCGAACTGAGGCGTAGATCTACGAGCGCGGATTCGGAAGGCGAATCCTCCAGCCCGAAGAAACACAGCAGGAGGAATTGGGACGGCGATTCTGACTCTGATTCTGAGGTCAGGTCTCTGGTTCGTCGGTCGAGTTCTCAGCTGGAGGCAGCAGAGGCTTTGCTGGCTCGCCAGGACTCCCCAGATCTGCTGCGAGCGTTCGACTACGTAAGATACGACTCTGATAGTAGTTTCTCCGACGACGCCTCTTGCGTGACTCAGTATAAAAGGCCTGCATGCTTGCGTACTAGGCTGTGTCTCGCTGTAGCCGCATTTTCAGTACTTATTATAGTATACATTCATCTGCAATGATGCTTGGGCTTGTGTGATATTGTGTAAGTATTATTATGTGCTGCAATGGTCAGATTCGAATGGCAGTATTTGAGCCGTAGAAATCGTTTTCAAACTATTATGAGACTCAAAAGACGCGATCTCTGAAAACATTCCATTTAGTTAATAATTTTATGATTTTTGTTCAAACGAAACAAGCATTTATGTAAGTTGCATAATTTAATTTTAGAGACTTGCATCTGACCCTCGCAGTGAAAACAAAATACTAAGTATATGAAATATTTTGTGACTGATTCACTCTGAAAAAAAATCTCTTATTATTCAAATTAGATTAAGTTGTGTTTTTTATATGCCATGATGTCAGGAACAAGGAGTATATAATAAAAAAACCACATTCGATAAAAGGTTGTTTTCGAATCTCACAATGTGACATTTGCGAGATTATAATATATTTTATAGTGAAACGGTTGCAAATATTAGAAGTGTGTTTTTGTTCCTTTTATGCCCAAGTTTTATTTTTCCTTTCTTACTAACATTTAGTTCGTGTGAATGATTGTATTTTTTTTTCATTTCTAAGTTATTTTACTAACCGCATTATCTTTTACATCATTCTCATCTATTGGTGGGGAAAAAATGGTGCTAGTTACATTTTATGTATTATCGTCATTACCTAGGTAACTTAATTTCTATTAGTTTTATTTTAATTTTTTTTAATTTATTGGGGAAACGGTACTGAAAGCTTCACGTAGGAATCATTCAAAGTTACCAGTTGCATAAAATACGACTGAAAAGTGTAATGTCGAATTGACAGCTGTCACATTTGACGGTTTCATTTTCAGTTTGATTATGGGGGTTATTCTTAGATCGCACAATAATTTATTCATAATTATGCTACTAAAGTACTAAGTAGTACTAAATAAGTATAGGTAGTTTTCTTGTCATTGAGTGAGATATTATGATAGAAAAAATTAGCGTAGGATTCTCTTGTTGGTTGTATCACTTTTAAGTGTCACATTTTTATTTTTTACTTACTTTTATCGTGGAATGTATTTGACTGAACTCCAAAATATCTCACAGTGTTGTATTAAATAATGTATAAAATGTTAATAGGGATAGGTTGTTAATTGATCTTGCTTATATGTAAACTATTCAGTGATTTTGTATAAAATGTTTAGATTAATAAATGCGTTCATTTAAAAATTAATATGGAGTTTCAGTCAATTAACACCCTACTCTCTGAAAACCATACTGAGATTATAGGATAGGTACGGAGCTAAAATATCTAGGATTGTATTGTAGTCGAATTAAGCTTTTTCCAAATTTTCTTTTGAAATGTTTGGGCCTGTTTCTGCTTTTCTAATGATTGTTTGGCGTTTGATTTCTAAAAGCTTGGGCATTTAAGTTTGAGTGATTTTTTTAACTTATAAACTGACATAACATTGTTTGAACATTTTGTTAAATTAGACTAAGAAGTGTTTGTTGCTAAAAATGAGTGAAATGGTAATAGATTTCAACTAAATTTAGCTTTGTATTTGGTGGCAATTGTAGTTTAGATGCATAGAATAGTACACTTTAATTCGAATCACATAAAGTTTATTTTGCTTTGTTTGCAATGTACATTTTCGTACGCAGACGGAGCTGGTTACGCGTTGCCGGGAAAATATCAACTTACTGGACGCAGCCTTGGCTGAAGGGCTTTCTACTACCCTTCAGAGAGATGTTAGAGGTAAGTTTTAGAATAACTATGCAATTCTCTAAAATAAAAAAATATATCATGTTTCGAATGCCACCAGAATAGGACCCCAAACAATGCCCATTCTACCGAAAACATTTTTTCTGCCAGTAAAAAACTTACCAGCAGAAAATATTTACCCGAATTCGTGTAAATGCAAATATTACAAAATCAGTGAACAGGATAATGAAATTGCATTATTATCGCAACATTTAGCCACGCAATATATCTTGTTTCATGCAAAAATGCGAGCGGTCGGCGGTCGAGGATTTCTTTACCTTCTCAGGTTGAGCTGAGATGCATGTTCGCGACCGGTTTTTAAACGCATGCGGTTGTCCAATCTCGGTGCATGCGACTTGCGACCAAGGCCTATATTTGGTTTTGGACGAGTTCTTTTTTATTTATTTTTTACTAGTATAGGTACCCACGCGGCTTAGCTCGTGTTTTGTAAATTTTGACACTTCATTTTACCTTTTGAGGTTTATTTTGAAAGACCGTGAACACTTGTCCAGATATTTTGTGCTTTTAATTTCCAAACGAATTTTCAAGTTCATCGCACCGCCCGTAAAAAAAATTCCATAAAAACTTTAGACCTCACTTGCACTCCCTGGGGGTAATTTTGAGAAAATAAAATATATGTGTTTTATTATTTACCTATTTTTAAGTTTATTTGTTGTACTTACCGTGTTTTGAGCAAAACGAACCGAGAAATATTTTTCCATAGAAACTTTATCACCCTGTCTAACCCCTTACAGGCGAAGATTTTCGAAAATTAAATTAGCCTATGTATTATTCCAGAAACTAAACTACATTCTAAATTTCATCAAAATCGGTTTAGTAGTTACGGAGATACGTGGTAACAAACATTCACACACACAAACTTTCGCATGTATAATATTAGTAGGATGGGCTAAGACGTGGTTTGTGAAAGTTGTTGGAAAAAAGGTCATTGAATTTTATAAGATGCTCGTTCTAGACTACTTTTAATGTAAGGAGGTAATTATTGAAAAATTAGGTATGGCAACATTTTCAAACATAAAATAACTATTTTTAACCTGTCTTCATTTTATTTATTTTTAAAAGGCGTTACAACCATAAGTCGAGCTAAATCTGGACTCAAATCTAAAGCGTTTATTTTGCTTTTGATGTCATTTTATGACGGTGACTGAAGTGGGTATATCATTACAACATGATGGTCTCCAAACTTTGAGTTATCCTTTTGGTAATGGGTACCCAAACGAGGGTTGTCACTTGTCTAATAAAATGATTTTCAATTTTTATTTATTTTCTAACATTTTCTGATGCCCGAGATAAGAGAAGATACGTTAACGTTAAAATAGGTGCCTAATCTCAATTTGAAGATAATTTTTTGTGCAAAAATAATGATCATAATTAAGACGAGAACTCAAATAGGTAAACAAAATGATATATCAAATCCTACTTAGAAAATCCACGTATCTACACGCGAACTTTTTCCCGCGGGTTCATTTTAACGTGTCCTATATCTACAACGTCTTTCAGGCTGACGGCGAACAAGATATATTAGAAGCAGGGTAAATAATGTAATATATATACAACTTTTTTGGGTAAACATAACATTAAAATGGCAACCCTAGAACAATTCCCGGAAGCGGCGACACGGCAGACGATCGCACGCCCATTCGTTCGTCTCCGTCTATTTCTGCTAACGAAAGCGGAACGGACTGCCCCACTCTCAAAGAGAGGATCGTTTTTTTGCACTGATATTCTTAAAAATCTAAATATTGCATCATTTAGATACTAATTTTGTTGAAATGAATGTGTAATATCATTTTACTTTTATTGATTACCATTATAAAAATACGTCAAAAATTTCTTCATTCCTTAAAATCACACATAGATCATTCATATCTCAATCAAAAAATTCAGCTCATTATTCAGTTATTTTATAAATTCAGGTTATGAACACAACCTCGTGGACTCTGAACATTATTTTAACCAGGTATTATTGTAACTCAATTATTATACTTGAATTCTTCAATTCTAAAGTGTTCTAGGTAACATTCAATAAAATAACACCATCCATAAAAACGAGCAAGTAAGATTAAAAAAACACAAACTGTAGAAATACCTTACATAAGCTCAAAAGTATTTGATATTGCATATGGCTTTTTTTAAATGTGTATTTAATTTGTTACTGTTGGTTTTCCTATAAATAAATAGTACGCGGTCCTTCTTCGTTTCTGAACACTTTGTTTTATGAGAATCCATGTTCTCGAAATAAATGTCTGTTCTTTTACGAGAATAGCAGCGGGTAATGATATAAACAGTACTTCCTTAGTTTTATAGATATTCGGCAGTTTCTAAATTGAGAGTGGCAACACTTTTCCTTACAAAAGTTAAGCATCAATAAACCACAGAATATAAATGAAGACTAGAACTGAGGTAAAAAAAATCAAACCACAGAATGTAAATGAAGACTAAAACAGGCAAAAAGACGAAAATCAAATTTAAAAAGTGAGGTAAGTATCTTTTTCTATTAAAGATGGCAATCATTTTCAGACCTAAATAAGGCATTCTACGTGCATAGGTACATTTGCACTAAGAAACAATGTTGGTCTTTTGATAAGACTCACCAAAGGTAAATATTGGAATGGAAATGTAAATACACACTTCCAAAGTAACATTTTGCATTACAAACAAAACCATGTACTTACCTACTACTAATAATTGCAATATGCAGTTTTTAAGAAAAAATATATAAGAACCATCAACTCCATCTACGTACATAGTTAATTTAGGCTAGGTTACATAATTTTGTTTCAAAAATTTTATAAATCACGCCTAAACAGCTGAACAGATTCGGATGAACATTGCAATATAGGCTTTTTGTAGTTAAGCTAGTAAGCGCCTATTCTACCTAGATGCAAGAGGTGCTAGTTCAAATCTCATTGCAGAATATCTTACAAGATCGTCTGAGTAGTATAGGTAATTCTCATTCTATTTATTAATCTTCACTTTATAATAAGAATCAGTGAGTCAAACGTAACAAATCAGTAGGTATTCAATCTCGATCGCTGACATCATTGGTGTAAAGTATTAGACAAACATCATCTTCATACAGAAAGATTTCATGACAAATCAGTATTTTCTAAACCCTAAAACGGTAAAGTTGTGCAAAATGGTGATCGGCGGGAAAGTGTTGGTGATTATTGAAGATATTGGAAAGCAGAAGCGTAGAAGTAAGAGAGGATTTTCTAATCATGATTCTTTAGTAATCTGCCTATTGATGTGTATTTTCCATTAATAACTAGAGGTTTGTAGAAACTTCGTGTTATTCTAGATAATTATCTACCTACCTAAAGGTGTTTAACATTTAGCACGATTACATACATTAATAACATATGAGATACAATAACCAAGTATTCCCAAGGTGGGTTGACGTCTGGCAGGCGGCCGGTCATAAAACACCTTAGCCAAAAATCTCACAGCGTGATCCAAGGATCATGCTGTACCGACCCCACATAGAGTGGGATAAGGGCAGGAAGATGATGATGACATACATTAATAACATACCTACATTTAGTAGATACAAATAACATTTAGTAGATGGAACGCTATTTATGTAATTTTATAGGCATTTATTCTGTTAGTTTCGATGTTGTAGTAGATATTTTTATGTTTATCTCATGTAAATTATTTAACTCCATACAGTCGCGCTACAAATATTTTCCTATTGTTTCAAAGAGGTGCAAAATGTTTAACTTACAAAAAGGAATAAACTATAGGTAAGTACCTAGGTTCTGTGTGAATATTGACGTCATCACAAGGTTACTGAGACGAACCTATTATTTATTTAGTCTGTGGTTACGTAATTGCAACATGGCGGCTGATGCATTTTTTGGCTATCGCGCCAAAACTATAGGTAACCTAGTTTATTGTACAAACGATCTGTTTCACTGTTTCAAGGCTTCAAATAAAGTAGTAAATAACTTTCGACTTGTACGATTCACTTCAAAATATCTTCAGAACTCCTCACAACTTATACTTACGGCTGAAAATGTAATTTTTGCTTTTAAAAACATCATCTTCCTATCCTTATCACAATCAAACTAATGTATCTTCTACTCTTAAAATATCACTCACTGTAAAAGTTTAATCGTCCATCTTGTTTTTCTTATCCCGTGTTCAACATAATTACTAATAGGTACTAAACAAGGCATAATTGTAAGAATGAGGTTTTAATGTTGTCAACATTAAAACCTATATTTATATGACAACATAACGAATTCTATCACGTAATTACATTTAGTGTTTTATGAATTGCATGCAGTTATTAATTAATTGCATACTTAGCTATGTAGAAATTAGTCTCCATTTTACTACTAGTTGTATCAGTTGTGTAGTTCTTTCGAACCAATGTGGTAAAAGGGTTGAAATACCATTTTCCGGAGTCTATTATTTCAAGGAAATTTAAAGTACCTAAACTTAATTATCAAGATGGAAAAAGGCTCTGGAAATGTTTTGTACTATAATAGAAGTGGTTCGTCAACTTCTAAGACGAAATAGATTTAGTATAAAAATCGAAAAATTTTACTGTAACAGAACTTATTAAATGAAATCTTCAGATTATAAAAAGTCCTAGCGGCTCAGATCAAACTTTCAGATACAGCATTGAAAATATTGCAGAAATGACCGTGTTATTCTTTTTTTGCATGTCTGAAACTCGAGGTCTTCCTTTGTCTACAAACTGCATATTATGTCGGTTACGAATTATTAACTGAATACCTGAATATATTTTGCATTACAGATCGTATTTTGAATGTTTCTTTAACTAACGATCATTCGAAATCAGAATAAATTTACAATTGTTTTCCTGAATTTCGTTTCTGTCATCTTTGACTTTAAAATTCAATTTCATAACTTTCTTGTTCTAAGTTGGTTTTGAAACCATTAAGTTGAATCATTATTCGTTCTCGTTTACTCTTGTTTCATCAATTTATTCCAACTCTACAGTATGTTTGCATCTATTTGCGATACGGTGACCTCACTCTTTGTTGGCATACAATGGACTTGGTATTAAGTATACTATGATCCTAAACTCATCGATTCCAACTGAGTAGGTAGCATCTTTCAAAACATAAAGCGCTTTATAGGTTGATTCGATGTTCATAGTAGATTTTGAATCCGCTTGAAGCAAACGCTATAGATTATTTTCGTTGCATAGGTGGTTCAGTCAGTACATAACCCGCCTCGTCAGAGGTGGACGTGTTGTTAGCAATCGCGGTGTTTACGTCAATAAACGTATTTGTGAAAAGTGTTCAAGTACTCTCGGCAATATTGATCATTGTTATCAAATTTAAATGGGTACCTACTGATTGCTTTTACTGGAGAGAAAATGCTGGATGCGCACGAGTGATTTTTACTTTCGCTATTATTGTTCTGACAGTTTGAAAAGTGTTTCAATTTTGTAATTTTTTTGTCGCGGATATGTTCTGAATTGGATACAGCGGGGCTAGTCTTCAGACTTTAAACAAGGTCATGTTTGACTAAATATTTCGCAAAATTAGTACCTGCGTAAAATATTTGTTTGACCAATGTAACCTTGGCAGAAATAGCGAATGTTTTAACTTCTATCGTCCAGCTGTTCGCAACTACTTCCTCATTATTTTCATTCACCTTACCCAGTAGGTAGGTACTTTCGCAATCATGATCATTGTGATAGAGAACAATACTACAAGAGTTTTGCAACTGATTCCGATTCTATTATCGGAGTAGTCAATTACATTATCTTTACCTTAGAATATTGATAGCTTGTTTACAAACAGTATCTGTCGTTAGATAACTTTACTTTCACTGTTTTTAGTAGGTAATTTAAACTCATTCTCTCGAAACTGGTTTTGTGTTAGATAATACGTATATTTTTACGCATTTAACTATTTTGACATTAGTAATATTATAAATATTTGTGGACCACACAGCGCCATCTAGCCCCAAACTAAGCAAAGCTTGTGCTATGGGAACCAGATGGCTGATACAATACTTAAATACGTTAAACAGTCGGTCCCGGCTTTTAAGTCGTTAAGCTATGACGGAGGCCTTTAGGCGGCCTAAAAACTTCGTCACTAGAGTTGGCCACTAGCTCATATGAACATACATACATCAATGGATTTTTCTGTATGAAAAATTTGCACCATACCAGTATTCTCACACGGTGAAGTAAAACGTCGTGAAGAAATTGGCATGTTGCAGAACCTATAAAGTTCGAAAACATGTTTTAAGTGAACAAAAGGAGTCTTTGAGACGCACTTTAAATCCTTTTACCACACTGGTTCGAAATAACTAGTGACGCGACTAGAAGAAGAAGAAGTGGCACTCAAATATCAGTGTATGGGTATTTAGATCACAGTATTTTGAAAGTCAGTTTTATATTTACCTTGCAACGGGGTCTCGATCCAATTGACCCACAATCATTGGACTTGAATCATTTTCTGATTGCGTGACGATGATTCATAGGAAATTGATATTATGCAACTTCTCATTATTATTCGACTTCTGAGTGTATTTTAAATTGGTCTTAGTCTTAGGTAATTAGATAGTAATCTTTAGTAGTAGTTTATCTTTGGCGTCAACGTGGTAAATTGACGGCGTCGGTGGCATGGCGGGAGATTGCTCGGCTGAAACGCAAGAGGCGCGGTTTCGATTCCCGCTGCATGTTCTGCAAATATTTATTCCGGGTATGGGTGTTGTGGTACCATGGTACTCGTAGTTTCTGATACCCACGACACAGGGAATCCTAGTGTGGGGTCAGGACTATTGTATGTGACTGTTGGGTGTTATTTATTATTATTATTATTTTTATTCGTGTAACTAAACTTTGGAAAGTGAGCATTGGAAGAATTCCATTATTTCACAGTAATATCACACGTACATAAGTACTGTAGGTGGGAACATGATGTTTAAGTTCGTTTTATGTCTATTAATGTAAGATTTCTCTGTACGTGTGAAAGTAAGTAGGTGCTTACTTAATCTGAACGTTGTCTTGCGGTCAAGCACGTGGGCTTGTATACCTGTTTATTAAGTATAGTGACGCAATATGAATAATTGATACTAGCTTCTACACGCGGTTTCCTTCGCGTGATACTCGGATAAAAAGTATCCTATATGAGCCAGCTGATCCTTATTCCAGCAGAAAAAACATTTTTACTTACCTATATGAAATATAAGAAAACTTTTTCATCCTGAGTCTAAGTCAAAGTCAAAGTCAAAAATTTTTATTCCATAAAATCACGGGGATTACTTGGACACGTCTTAAATCTACGTTGCATTGTCCGTAACTCGACCAATCATGGACCCATACATACATAATATAATATTTATTTATTTATTTTTTATAATATCACTCATGTTTAGATAGACCACAGATCTTTATATGCTACGGTTCTATGTTATACTAGCTGCCACCCGCGGCTTCGCTCGCGCGGTACCCTGATAAAAAATAGCCTATATGCTAATCCAGCACATGTACTATGTATATTTCAAGTTTCATTCAAATCCATACAGCCGTTTAGGCGTGATTGAGGCACAAACATACATCGTCACATCCTCACAAACTTTCGCATTTATATTAGTAGGATTATGAATTACGATAGAGGCTAATAACTAGTAAAAACCGCGTGAACAATATTTCTACATAACTCTAATTTGATCTTGTTCACTTTTTCTGATCTACAAATGGATGTAGCTAATCAACCTCCATAATTACGAAAATTATCTTCTCAGTATCGTCCAGGTCAAAGTCCTTAGGTAGGTATATGTCTTAGCTATATCTACTGTTGTAGTCATCACGAGATCAACTAAGCCACTCCTTAACGAGCCCCACCTCTTATGGTGTTGTGGATAATTCATGTTTGTGTCTGGTTTTTATACTCCTAGGTCATCTATCCTAGCTATTTGCCCCATTAGACGTGGTAAGGTCTTATTTAAAACTTTATAGAATACGTACTATACTTTGTGTTATGAACAATCAAGTCATTATCTCCTATTAATATTATCTATAGTACAGTTTAAATATTGTTAATACATATTATCACGCCTGTATTCCTAATGGGGTGGGCAAAAAACATAAGAAAACCTGCAGCCACTTCTGATTTAGTCCTAAGATGGATATGGTGAATCAAGTTGACAGGTGATCAGCCCATCGCCCACATAGATGGTCCATCATATTGGGACGGATACTATCCCTTTGTCGAATCTTACGACATGCTCGGGGAGAAAAGCAGAAAACTAGTTATTTGGATAGGTTATAATATACCTACTCTTTTTATATTTATGTCCTCAAAGTCCTCTTCAAATTGGTGTTTACTATCGGTTCAAATCTTAATAGTTTTGACATTTGTAAAGGTCGTCGGTAACGTCCATTATTACCTTTTGCACCTTACCAGCATAACTATTAATCTTAATAATGTTATTCATCATATAATCTATTTTCTTTTCATACTGGACCTCTCTGACTTTACCTATCCATCGTCGCTTTGCATAGCTCAGACGTAGGTTAGGTACCTCCTATTATCTCCTAAGTTCTATTCTTTGCTAAGTCTTAAGAAATGTGTAAAAAGTTTCTTCGTTAGGATAGCAGCTGCGTTCAAAGTATTCCAATTGTTTGTACCGAGTTTAAAAACAAGTTTAGTTTTTAATCACTTGCTTTAATTGGCACGATGTAAAAAGATCTTTGAGAGTTGCTTGTAGTCTTGATTGATTCTCCCATGACAGTATGTATACTAGGTTAATCGCTCATCTAGCTATTATGACCTTTATTGCAAGTGGGATAAAGATTAATATATTAATTACAGTCAGCAGACAGTAACGGTGCATTAGACCGGACATTCTAGTTCACTACCGCTAACTCTGAATTCTTTATGTGTCTTTACACTTTTTATTAGATTCTGTTCTGCTAACGATTTTTTCGGGGTATTGAGAGTATATATTTAACGAGATATTGATGTATTGACAATTAATTTTTTTTTTAAATAGGTATTATTTTCAGCTTTCGAATCATAAACCACATTATCTTACTTTCGTTTATATAATAGACTTCTGTTCTATGAATGTTTTTATTAAACTATAACTTAGATTTGTAGACACAAGACAGATTTACAGAGACATAAATTCAAGATAACATCAGATCATAAATAGCAATTTAAACGACAACCACGATCATCGTGAGCATCCAACACTTTCTAATCTAACATTACATCGAAATATATTTCAAATTGATAATAATCATCAAAATTACAGTTATGTCATTGTTCTTCAACAGTTCCTTGTAAGATGCTTCGATCTAAGTTAGAATGGTGATATGAAAGTGATGTGTTTAAGAAAGCGATCGTAAAAAGTTACAATGAATGCGTCAGTTACATCGGCCAGCAACAATAATGAGGAAATCGGTAAGTTACAAACATGCATTTTTTAGACAACTTTACACTTCCATAAAACAAGTTTGGGATTTAAAGTTACATAGTTTTTGTCATTTTTGTCGATATGTAAACTATATGTTTAAAAGATGGATGACAGAGGACATGCTAGTGAAAGGAGTAAGTACTGAGATGACTTGTGATAGGATAAAATTGAAAATATTGTTCCGAAATAGTGGGAAAGAGGCATGTAAATGATGTCAACGTATTATGTTTTCTTTTGTCAATTCAACTTATTTATAAAGAAATAGCTAATGCACAGAAAGGTGGAAAAACAAATGAAAAGAAAATGTGACTTTCTAATTTACATCACGTAAGTATGATAGATGCAATATACCACGTTACCACATAATGCGCAAGCACATGCATTGTGTAAACTTAGTCTTATGTTCTTGATGCTACTGCAATTGTTGACAGTTACTTCCTTATTTCTTCATGTAACACCCAACAGTCACATAGTTCTGAACCCACACTAGGATTCCCTATCGTAGGTATCAAAAACTACCATGGTGTTACTACCATGAGTACCATGGTGCCACAACGAATAAAAAATCGAAACCACGTCTCGGCCGAAAACTCGCCTGCAACGCGACCGAAGCCGTCAATTTCAAAGATTTGACATTACAATTCACAAGTAGTTCAGTAGTAGTAGTAGTAGTAGTTTCGACATAAGAATAATGGTGTACACTTTGTTTCTAATCTATTTAATACGATTTTTTATCTACTGATATAATGGTAACCTCTTAAAATGCTTGCATTTTAGTTTTCATTAAAGTCCTAATATATTCCATGTAAATACAAACATATTGTACTTGACCTGTTCAGTCAGGTTCGCCTACGCCGGCCCGACCTACGCATTCCGCATTCGACCTGCTGTTTTAAAAAAAAACTAAGGCCTTTTACCATCTATAGTAGATAATTTATACAGCGTCAGGAGGCAACTTTTACCTTCACAGACGGGACGCTGTAGTGGCCGGGACTGTGCTGTATTCTATCCTCTCAGCTTAGTCGGCCTTGTCCACAGGAAAAACATGGTCAATACGTGCGGAGCTGATTAAGCCGCGGTTTTCCTCACGATATTTTCCTTTACCGTTTGAGAGTACTGGTATAGCGCACATAAATTTTTCGCACAGAAAAATCCATTGGTACACGACCGGATTTGAACCCACTACCTTAGGATCTGAAGGCGGGGTCACTACTTAATAGACCACCAGTGCTCTCCTGTTTTCTAATACCTAATAATATTCTGCAGTTATAATAATATTGGCTGAACGCATTAAGACCATTTGACTGCCTGCAAAAAAATTGTTAATGTTTACAAACACAAAACTCTCTTTGTTGTCTTTGAAATTAAAATTTTCAGTTTCAGATCATAGATCGCTAAGTAAGTAGAATAGAGCAGTCTAGCTGAGTATAATTAATTATTCTTTGCGTTTTATATTCAGCCACTGTGCTGATTATCTTTACGATGATGCAACTGCAAATCTTGCGCAACTCTTGGCAAAAATGACAGATGGTATCCATCGCTAAAATAACTTTTTATTGACTGCATGATTCGAGCTACTGTCGACCCTAAAATACACGACAAAATAATTAAAAATTGTGTAACCTGGCAACTTCGTACTGTCAGAATGTCTCACAAAATATTTAATTAGTAAATCCCATTCATCATAATTTCATTGATTACTACGTGGCTGTTGTAATCACAGACTATTGTCTTTACAGTTATAATTTTTATCAATTTGCTCGTTCACTGTTACGTGATTCAATTCTTAATTCTCAATTTTGTTCACGCAATGATTTCCGGTTCATTGTTAACAACAGTAACGACTATTCGAAATTAAAATCAATGTTTTTCTTTCAAATCAAATCAAACGGGTATTATGTGGTGACAGGACTTTGAAGGGCCTTGAAAGGAGGTTAGAGGTATTTTTAAAGTAACTCTAAGATGATTTGCATTCACTTGGATATGAATATCATGTTTTTATTTTTTCTCTTCATACAATATTTGGGAATCATTTACCTTACTACAAGAATAAATTTGTCCTCTGTCTTTGCGCGTACTCACACCTTTAGCCAAGAATCTCAATGTTTTTTCCTATGAATCATGTAGGCAGGTGATATTTCTGTATTTGTAACCATTGAAAACAAGCTTTATTCAATGAGCGTAACTAGTTGGTTATCTTTAACACAAGCTAAATCAATTTTCAGAGCGCTATTATGATTGACTGGTCAATTCATGTCAAATTAAGTTGATAATTGAATTATGTCTGCTTTAGTAATGTCGAACTTTCAATTCTATTAAATTATTAGTTGTAAAACAGTTAAACAAAAGTTAAATATCTATGTACTTACTTATGTATTGCGAGCTGGTAAAACACCTAAGTTTGTATTGTTTCTATCGTTTTAATGACTACCTATTTCTCTTATCGGACACTAGCATGCAAGGTCAGATCACTTATTAGACGGCTATTCTAGTTTAATCGTTTATGCCGAGGTCGCGACTTGCTCTTGATAGCCTTCTCTATCAATATTATTAACCCAATAATCCATACCATTTATGTCAGTTTTTACCGTGCCGAGCGGAGCGTCGCCCGCCTTAATTATTTATTAAATTCCTTCATGTGCATATAAGAACATACACGTTAGATCCTTCTTAGAACAAACTGTAACCGCGATCTATATTAATATCATAAACAGCATCTCCGCTAGATCTACGACTATTCTCAGTACTGACATCGAGGTCACCTTGCATTCGACACGCTGCTACATCCAACTGCAATACATTCAAACTTTAAGTCCTTAGACGGAAGGCGTATTTTCCTTCGACCCATTTTCGTGCCTAGGTCTCATACCGTTAGTTTTCCGTCAATCACACCTTATTTGCAAGTGGAGGTTGAAATATTTGTTGCAATTGACGCCTTATTGTCTTCACTATAGGTGCAGTTTCAAAGACTAGTAGCTGCGGTTTGCAAATTTAGATTTGCTATTTCGAAAGTGAACTGTTGTGAAATAGCACGGCATTTTAGTTGTTGCGTTGTTGGAATAAGGACGTTTGTGTTTTGTTTCGTGAATTGTTGTATTCGTGTTGTGAGGTGCACCACCGACCTTGCCGCCTCGTAGACTCCTGCGCATGATCGAGTTGACAGTTCCGAAATGGATTGCAATGAATATATCCCTCCATACCCAGGTATAGTGTCAAAAATATATTCTAGTGCCAAAACACAATCCCAATTATTTTACCGTTTCTTCAAATGATTTATGTTGGTGAGTTTAAAACAGTTCTTTGCTATAAAACTTAATTAGTTAGGTATGTTAAAGCAGTTATTCGCAAATGACTCATAGATTGGGAACAGTGACCCCGTGTTTTGCTTTATTGCACTTAAACTCATCGACATTTTAGTTCTTTTTCTTACACGGTATGGTACCTATGTATTTAAGATAATATTCAGTATTATATTTAGTAAGGTAGCTAATATAAACACATTCAAAATATGTGTTAGGGCCTTGAAGCTTACCAATGATTTGTAATTATTTTAGCTAGCCGTGTTCCAAAAATACTATTTTCAAACTGGTTTTCTCTAATTATGTTTTCTAAAAACTAAATGACCATAATTGATCAATCCGAGTCAATGGTCGACATACATTTGTTCATCCATTAAGATGCTAATGTTATCGACAAGAAAGTGTTGATGGTCATTTCATTCATTGATTTCTGAATACTGATTCGAGACATCGGTATGTCTGTTGTGGCTTTTCTATGACTACAGAATAATAATTTGTGGTTTGAATAGAACTGGTACCTACGTAATAATAATTATGTTAGCAGATCTTACTTTAATTTATTTATTTTTATTTCTAAGGAAAAGAAACAGTCATTTTAATCTACATACTTAACTAGAACTAAACCTTTTAACTTTAAGCTGATTAGTGAAGTTCTTTTTATTTAACTTATCATTTAGAAGTATAGATATGTCCTACGATTCCATCTGTATAACCATTAATTTCATTATCACAATAGTTTTCAGAAAGTGGATAGAGGAGTCTTTTACCCAGCAGTAAGACGAAATAGGTTGAAGAAAAAAAAATGTCTGTAGATACTTTAGGACTGCGTTTGAGCCTGTGAGGTCAATGACCGAATTTAGCTTTACTCATACCTGTGCTTTAGTTTCGTTATCACAGCTAGCATACAGTAGCCCATTTGGCATTATCTCATGTAGGTAACTCCTTTTTTATCATCCTTCCGAGTTCATTAGGATTATCTTTCTTTAAAAGCCTTTGAGTGCCTCTCAAAGCATTACCGTATGTTTCTGGTAAAGTATATTGATGTTGTTGAGTCACTCACATTTACCACACAATTTATTTGCTTTCACCGAAGGATGTCTGTCGCGTGTCGCAACCAGTTATTCCACATATGGAAGTGGTTGTGTATTTTTGAAAGCAACGCAGGGAATCTTATCGAAAAATCGGTTCATTTTAACGAACGCCTTTCAATCTTGATCACGGTTAAAAAGGGAATGCCCTCAGTTATTCTGTTCTTGAATTTAATGGCTATCAAGCTGCTTTACAAAATTATTGAAATTTTTCATAGCTACCTTAGTTTTAGTTTTAACCTGAAAGTGCAAGCCAAAATAAACGGGGCATTAAAATAAATATTCTGCGTATATCCTATCTTGCTGTATACATACTTACCTACCATGTCAAAAGTTATATAAAATAAACAATGGATATTCGAATTTTATCGAACGCGCACAGACAGACAGTGCTCCCTGTTCCGTTCCATTTCACATGACAGTAGGAAGCAGTAATAGCTTGTTGAATTCGACTGATGACCTCGGCTCGCCAATTGTTTTCCGCTCGTATCGGAACGCAAAATTGTTCGATATTATTTAATTGACTTGGATAAGTGAAGTAGTATCATCCGATGTTTTGAGGCGTCCCTTTTTCTTAGTTCACTACTTGGATCATCATCATCATCTACCGCCTAATTTTACCTACTGCTGAGCATAGGCTTATAAAGTTCTGTCTGATAGAATCTACATTACTATTGTTATTGATTGAGCTGCATAAGATTCATTACATAGGAAATTGTTGTTTATCAGTAGATTTTCTTTATTGTACTAATATTTTAATACTCGTCTGTATTTGTGAATGCAAGAAAAGGAAGTTATGTCTGCAAGTAGTTTCAGAGGCAGTCTATTTCTAGTTAGACAGACAAGCCAGATGTCTGGACATTCGCAAAAAGCAAGTGCGTTGACTCCGGTTGTAAATTAGAAGTATTATGTGGCAATATTATGGCAATCAAAGACAAGTTCATGGACCTAGTGACATTTGAGAGGTTATTTTGGCGGCAAGTCCAACAGTCTTATTCATACATGTTTATTTCGAAGGGATTATGTCTACTTATTGTCAAATTGATACTCAAACAAGGCCTTTACATTAGAAAATATATTCAATACACATTTTTTAATTGAATATGTACATAGGTACTACAATGGTGATTCATCACATTTTTGATAGACATTGTAAGGTAAATTCTACGAGTATGTGTCAATGTCAACTAGAGATGCACGTTACGGATAGAGATGTGTTTATCGGTAAATCCGTCTGTCACTATTGAGTTGTTTTATTATCTGTTTTTCTTGAAACTGATAGCTAGGTTTTCGTTTTGTTTTCCGGGTGCTCATTCATGCTTATTTGCGCTTTTCCAAAGCACCTCACAAATTATTAATGGTTTCTATTTGGTGTTCGGGTTATTAATTATTCACAATGCGGGCTGGATCGATAATAAATGTAGGACGGGGGGTAGCAAAGAGAAACACAATATTTTTTTGTCTTTGAACACTTCTTGACTCCTCGTTTCAAAGTATCAGCCATACTAATCCCTTGACTCAGTCAGTTCATCTATTCCATCATTCAAAACGTTTCCTTTCACTCAGACTTACGTCCCACATAAATGAGGGTGCCACGTTCCACTGACGCTGGTTTTCCATCGTGTTTGTACTATGGTTTTTCTTTTATTTTCAACCTCGATTCCTTAAAAGATTTTGAGCCATTTTCACACATTACAACCCTCTTTTAATGTTATTATTTTAGCAACCCATGGGTTTTCAACTTACCTACTAAAGTTTAAGTACCTATCATAAAAACAATAATCTTCTTCAAAAAGGATATACACATTTAACTTGTATGATAGTATTAAGCGCAATTTATTTAATAGTTACCTATCTTAAATCTGTGATATCAATGCTCAGTATCCGCTTGGCTTTCAACAGATTAAGAGTTGATGTGAAAATGCTTCCGCTGCGACCGGCTGTGATCGTACTTAAGTAATACTTAATACTTTAATTTATAGTTTCCGTTGCTTGAGCAGATATCTTTCTCTATCGATAATACAGGCACTTATCTTGATAGGAATCTTAAGTTCGTTTTGCGAATCTGTACTAAGTTACTAACCTAGGTATAGGTAATTTGGTTGTGGTTTAATCTTTTTTGTGGCATTGTTTCGATCTGTCTTATTTTTCTTCACAGTTTCTTGTTAATAAGCCAGCGGCCGATTGACTTGAAGTCTGCAGATGGATTTCGATTTCAAGCACCATTAGGTCTTATCGGTTCGTTCAGACATCTTTTCACGAAATTGTACCATTATCTTTAATGTCTTGACAACTGTAGGTACACTACTTTTTTGTACTATAAAATATATTCAATTAAATCAAATTGTTTTGTTTATTAGGTAAATTGTTTTACTAAGCCTCTTATAAAATTCAAACTATCTTCTAATTTCTTTCCATCTTTCCAAAAGTCCTGTAAGCTCCGATGTTGCAATACGTTATTGTATTTTGGGAACCCGCTATTTTTACCACTGTCATCTTGTAGGTATACTCATTCGCTTCCTTGTTATTTGTGAGCTAATATTTTCTCCAAATAGATATGTTCGTTCGGAATCTCATTAACGGCTTATAAACATGTTCCACGGGCTTTCAAAATATCCTTGATGTTAATGGAAGTTGGTGTCAAAACATCTACTGGATGGCTTTTTTGGTTCAATTTTATGGGATCAGCAAAGTGATTCTTAAGTGTACGCGATAAGGACTTTATTTTTGTCTTCACGGAGAAACCGCTGTCGCAAATGAAGGCATTAAAATGATTCACTAACTACAGTCAATTTTTACTTTAATTAGCGGAGTAAATCGTTACGTAGGTAGATCATTATTATCAACAATAATGGCTACCCATTTGGACTTATTCAAGATATAAATAGAAAGTATATACATAAGATTGTTGGTAAATCCCCACCAATCTGTTCCATTCAGCATATTATTAGGTGCCGTGGTTTGTAGATACTTACCTACTCTTTGATTGGTACCTAAGCTAGATACATCCCGCCAGCGATTGTTGAACATCTAATAGCTACCTGGCATTTAACCAGCACATTAACCCACTGATATTATGACACCCCGGCCTAGTTCCAAGCGCATCATTGCTGGTAAACAAAATGTATTTTTGTTTCTTTGTAAACGAATAGTGTTGTAATTGGTATCAACTTTATCTCTGCGAGCTTCCTAAAACTTTTGATTTTTAATCTATAAAACCAAACGATAAAAAATCATTTTCCTAATCTTCACCTAAGATGCTAATGATATATGTTAAGGGAGGTGCTGTGTTATATCGTGTATAGTGTGTAGTGTGCTTTCTTTCTACTCATCTATTGGTATTCTGATAACGGTCGGCAACCTAGCATTTGTCACCTTTAAAGGCATACCTAATGTCAATGAGGTCTAAAGAAGCTACTTTGTGCAGGATTAAACCCACCACCTTAGAATTGAAAGATCGCTACCTCTTGGTACGCTTTCAATCTTTGCACCCGCTTCCATCTAACTTCCAATATCTTTGTCACCAGCTGTATCAGCGAGATGGTCGGCGCTCCGCGCGGCCGCCACCCGCCGCGGTGGCGCCAGGCGTCTCCGGCGCGAGATGGCAGCACTGCGAGAGACCCTGGACGACGTCTGCGAGCCCGGGGACTGCGCCCCCCAGCCGCACACCAGGGCACAGCTGCATAGGAGGATTGAAGAGCTTAAGGTAACCTACAACTCTGACTTGAATAAATTGTCGTGTTTTTTGGAGATGTGTTATAAGTTATGACTGTAACCTATAAATAACGCTTGAAGGTATTGTGGTGTCAAAATGTTTTTCGAGCCTTTGTGCTCGCCAGAGCCTGATCAAAACTCTCAGCAGTCATCTGCGAATCAGAAAGTCCTTTCGAAAAAAGACTGTAAAAGTGTTATTTTAGGAGAGTTAAGAGTCTTCGCCGAGAGTTTGGAGGACTATATCAGACCCTGAATGATGCTTGACTACATTAGGTAATTTACGAGTACTTATTGTAATTATTGATGATGATGATGCGTAAAACGATACTTAAGACTTAACCCACATTCTGACCATGACATTTCGAGCAGGTACCTGTAACACTATATAGAGCTTAAGGTTGCACGGTTGGTCGGAAAACTTTAATCCCACAGTTTGACCTTGAATGACGAAACTTCCCTTTGCTGTTGCTAAATGGAAATATAAATCGCAACAATTCCTAAAGCTACTCAGATTTTCTGTGCGGAGGCTAATGATGTAATGACAATAGATGGATACACGCTTGATTTTTGGGACCATATTGATCAGCCTCCTTCAAAGAAATTGTATTTTCCAGGAGCGAATGTCTCGCCTGCTAGAATGCAAGGTCTCGATCTTGAAGCTGGACGTGTCAGTGAAGCGCTCCCTCGGAGACATGGAGACAGATGATACTGGGCTGGCCACGGACTTGGCAGCTCTACGGGCTGCTTGGGAAGATGCTCATAACAGGTGAGGAGGAAAAAAAACAATAGAAAATCCGATAAATGTATGACCGTCATTCGCCGCATCATTGATACTGCGCTCGAATGACGTTCCTATATTTTTAGTATTCCTATAGTTTCGTAGTAGCTCTGTCGCAGCGTCACTGACGTGAGTCTACAAATACAAGAAACCGAACCTTTAGACAAAAAAATCTACTTTTGTCTGTGTGTGGCAGCTCGCAAATTGTTCAAGGGTTTATTATATTATTATTATAAGAAAACTTGCAGCCACTCCTGATTCAAAGTCCCAAGATGGATATGGTGAACCATGGTGACAGGTGATCAGCCCATCGGCCATATAGATGGTACATCATGTTGGAGAGGATTAGAGTATTTGGTCACAAATTGCTCGAAAATTCTGTTTGGAACTATCATGGACTATCCATCCATAGTGTTTGAGTCTTTGATCACTGTTTCAACCTATTTTAGAAATAGCCAATTAATTACTTCAATCTTCACTCGTCTGTTCAAAGCGATCCTAGTAATCTCAATTGAAGTTTAAAGGTAACTTTTCTATGAATTCTTCCAGAACCTCAACCGAGTTGTTATCTCTTGAGAAGGCAGTGTGCGCGTGGACGGAATGGGAGAGCGCCCTTAGGGAGTTGCAGGGGGCGTTGAGAGGGGATCTCGCCACGTTGGAGTCCTTGCGCGAGCGCAGCGAGGCGGACCAAACTGAAGTGGCGGCTCAAATAAGGCAGCTGGCTGCTTCTCTTGTGGAGAAGAAGAAGGTAGGACCATTGCTCGGAAAGTTATTTTTACCTTCTCTCAATATTTGGACTAAGGCTTAAAAATCATTAGTCGAAGGATCCTCCCTTTAGAGTATCCACATCCACAGCGAGCACAGCGAGGTGGACCAGACTGAATTGCTTCTTTCTCATCGTGTTGGATCCATTGACTTTTCGGTTTGTCATTCTTTAAATTTCCTTTTTTAATAGGTTAACCTATAAGACCCGCCGTAATATGCATATGATGCCAATTCAATATCATCCCTGCCGCTTGTTCCCACGCGTTTGCCCACACTCTTTCTTGCTCTTCGTAAATGCGTAGGGAGACATCTGAGTTATGTGGCTCTTGTTGATTATTGTTATGTACCTTACAGGGCAGTTCAACCTGCGACTCGCTGTCCGACTCAGGCATCTCTGACGGCGATAGCGACGGCGCCGGGAGACGAGCGCGTCGGCTCACAGCCCTGAGGGAACTGGCGCGGCGCCTGCAGGCTGCCCTGGCGCCCAACTCTCCTGCACACAGAGCCATTACTAAGGTGAGCTGAATAAGGGAACATTCTTCCGCCAACACGCGTATTTCGGACGAGATTATTCAAGGCCAATTCGCCCTCTGCTTAAGAGTTTGCGCAGTTCATTATTACATACATACATATTATCACGCCCGTATCCCTTGGGCAGAACCACAAGTAAACATAAGAAAACTTGCAGCCACTTTTGATTAAAAGTCCTAAGATCCTAAGCCCATCGCCCATATAGATGATCCATCATGTTGGAGAGGATACTATCTTTTAGTAGACTTTTACGACATGCTCGGGGAGAGAAGCAGCTGGACGCATTCTATGCTTTTTCTATACTTCCAGTCCAGCAGAGGGGTATTTTTTAATTATCATTTCTTTTCATTATTATTTCCTGAAAACTAAATCTTTTGATGAAAACACATAGATTTCCGTCCATCCGTCAGTCCGATCCATCAGGCGATGGGACAATACTACATCCTTCTGTAGTAGATCTTTAGTAGATAGTGGTGACTAGAATGCCTCTTCGAGTCTTGTAATAAAGTAAGTTATAAATCTTATTTACAGCGTATGGAGCAAACGGAGAATGAAGTTCGCTCCCTCCAAGAGTCGTGCCGAGCGTTGGTGGAGCAAAGCATTCCAGATCTGAAAATTGACGAAGTCACGTAAGTTGACCCTCATGAAAGATTTATTTTGTGTTGTGCCAGTTCCTCTTTCAATATTTGTTTGCTCTGAAATCGTAGTTTGTACAGATACCGCAGATCTTTTGGGAATCCAACCCGCACTTCTCGCTGGGCACTCGCCCGCCCACCACAAAGGTGTATTGAAAAATCATGTCTAATATAATGCGTTCTTCAGCAGGGACGTAACGGTATCCGCAGTGGCCGGTAAAAGGAAGACTGGTTCTGGAGACCCTGACTACAGTCCCCGCGGAGGCTGGCTGTGGCGAGTGATGAGATCATCTCTCCCCATCCAGCTCTGCCTGGTGGCGCTACTCTTGGCTGCGTGGCTGGTGGAACGGCCAAGATGCTGTGATTCCATCAATTCCCTGGCTCAGACCCTGACTCCGCAGCTGCGCTATGTCCGAGGCCCGCCACCTGTTTGAATCAACGTTGATAAAACATTGTGTAATGATGACATTCTAGAGTGGATATTGCTGGGAAATTCTCAAATGGTTTTATTCTTTAGTGGATATTTAATAGGATAACTTTCTAAAGTATTAAATGGATATGTCTAGAGAGATTATCTACAGTGGATATAAAATTGGTGATTCTAAAGTGGATATTGGTAGACATTTTAAAATGGATTACTGATACTCCAAGCGATGTAGTGAATATGTAACGATGGAAATTCACTAGAGTAAGTTAATATTTGAGAAGTTCTACAGTAGAATATGCCTCTAGAAGTTTGAAAGTAGGTATGACTCGATAAATTAGAGTTGATTTACTTGGAAAATTCACATAAGCGAAACTAGTTCTAGATAAAACTAGAGTGGATATAATTCATGAGAGTTCTGGGGAGGATACAAATAGAGAAACTAAAATTTACTAGAGTGGACTCGGTGAAATGATTAGTTAGTTAAATCTTAGTAGCCACATGTTTTCGTCAATTCAGCTATTTAAATAGCTATTAGATATGACTATGAATGGCACTGGTTTTTAGAAAACCTACAGGGTAGAGAAAGCCGGACAAGATTATAAGTGTACTATGCTTTTGCATAGTACCTTAGGCCCCTAGCTATCAGCTAGCTAAAGGTGTGGTAGTTTAAAGGTTTGCCTTAGAGCAATAACTTAATATTACTAACGGAATAGTTAGGTTTAATGAGTTGACAACTAAACATTGTTAGTTATTTTGATTGACACTAACATATCGTGTAGGTACTAAAATTGCCCAGAAACATGACTAGAAAAGATTGTTTGAGTAGGCGAGTGGTTTTAGTAGAAATGTTACTTAGGTTTTTTTTACAAAGGAATGTCAAGGAATTTGATTATTCGGTTGACTAAAAACACCAAACAGTCACATGAGTACATAGTTTTGTCTGATCCATCTAGGATTCTCCGTGTCGTGTGTATCAGAAACTGCACCACAGCACCCATATTTCATTCGCCGCGGAAATCGAACCCGCATCTTTCGAGGCTTTCACCTACCACGCCACTTAGTTTGTTAATCATTTTAACATAAGTAATTTGTTTAACACGTAGGTGAATTAAAATTAACCTATAAGTATTATTACAATATGTGCGCTCAATAATGTGCTAAAAACGGTGAAGGAAAACATCGTGAGGAAGGCCGCGGATGGGTCAACAAGGGTCAACATAACACGTATTGACCATGCTTTTCCTGTGGACAAGGCTGACTACGCTCTGAGTGCCACGGGCGTAGCCAGGGGGAGGGTTTTGGGGGTTCAAACCCCCCCCCCCCCCTCCCCCCGAAAAGTTCAGATATTAACATTCATAGAATTAAAATAAGAACAGGCGTGCGGCATATCTCATTGATGTCGCGGGCAACAGCTAGTCTTTAATCATTATCATCATTAGCAGCACAGTCTGAAAAAGACACTTGGATATGATAGTGTCTCTCAGAATTTCTATATTTTCAGCAAAAATCTATCTTATCAACTAGCAGCTAGCCTTCCATCTAACGATTCGTTACAATGTCGTTAGTCCATTTTTCAACCTACTAATAATACAGAGTGAAAAATCAAATCAAAAAACACATCGCTAACACGCTAGCGCCGATTTCACCGTTTAAACAGTATAGAATAAGTACTTTGTGGTTCAAACTGAACGGCTTAAAGCTCCCAAATCTTGGAAGAATTTATTGTTCCCAGTCCCAAATCAAAAGCTGTCAAATTATATGAAAAATTTATTCTTCCAAGGAAAACTTTTAGCAGTGACAGCTCATTTGAGCCGTTCAGTTTGAAAACTGCTCTTACTTAGTTTTTTTTTTAATCTGATTCTTTGACATTTCAAAAAAAGTAATGGTAAAATCCAATTAGAAAAAGACCTAAACGATTGCTCATCAAGAGTTCAAATAAACATCAATACATCTGTATCAGATGCCGTTCAAAGTAGATAATTTGTTTAGTTTTAAGTTTACTAACAATTTGACATTTCGTTTAGTTTAGAAGCATGCCTATTTTAGTACAAGTATTTATTAGGTTACTTAAAATAGGTGTGAGTGTGTGTGAGATAGTCTAGTTGTCTAAACAATTTTCTTATACCTTCTTATTTATATAATTCTCGAATTTTTATAAAATGTTGTGAATCTTATTGTATTTCTGAGGCTATATTCTATAATATTTTGGATGAAAAGAATCCGTAGCCTTATTTTTTATTTGTTTTTAAGACTGATGTACCGACCTAGTTTCCGTGACTTTTTTGATCAGTTAATTATAACATGGATGGAATTTTCTGCAGTTTCCTTTCTATTTATTAAAAATAAAGGAATATTTCCTACGAGTAAAAAATACTATTTTCAGTAGGTACCTACTTAGAGTATTTTCCCTTCAGATGTACTTAGAAGATTCCACCCTGTATATAATTATCCCTGCGGCTACATTTTCGGTAGTGACTATATCGAGCTTCGGCGAATTTGTCGCGTCTATTGACAAATGTGGCCAATAACCATATTTGACTATGATCTCCGAAGCTTTATAGTGTAGCCGCAGGAAGAATCATTATTTGATATTGCAATCATTTAAAATAGTCATTGCATTCGTTTTTTATATCATTTTCTCACCTACATTATTTCAACTTTATTTTCATATAAAAAGTAGGTGTCTATGACATATCTATGATTATCTAAATTAACATTAGTATATAAGTAAGTATGTAGGTACTGAACTATATTTTATTACGTACCTACGTAAATATCATAAAATTATTTCTATCCACAAATTGTGACATATTATTCAAAATAAATACTTACCTAAAAATGAATTGCAAAGCAATTTTGTTACATTATTATTTATTACTTTAAACTTATGTATTTTATGTATGTACTACCTACATACCTATACCTGCCTATCAAAAGTTTATTTTATGGTACCTAGGTATAGGTGCTTAGGTTCTTCAATCAAAAATACTATGAGCTGAATATTGTTTTGTTTAATACAAATAGGTACCTACATATACCATCTTGAATTAAAAGAAGTTTCCATTTACACTCTTTAGGTAGGTATAAAATAAAATTGAACTGGCCATAGTATATTTTAAAAATTAAATTGACTGTACCTACGGAATGAAAACATTTTAAACAATATTCGGCTCATAGTCCATGTTAGATGATCTATTTCTGACATATTCCATACCGACCAACCATGTTTAACATTGAAAACATAAACCCTCAATTTTCAAAGACAGAATATGTACGGGTACAATATTCATTAATGTTATTTTAATATTTGTTTTCTTGGTTCTAATTATTTTATTTGCGTAAAGTGTACTGCAGCAAAATGTAAAACTGCCTTGAATGAGTGTAGTGTGTTGCTGTCATTAGAATTAACATACTTGCATTTCTGCATAACTTTCTCCGTGGTTTGTTCAAAAATGTTTTGTGAAGATTTAACTTTGAAATCGTTTGTTTTATTATTAAAAACCACAGGGAAAGTGAAATTCATTAGATAAACAATTAATTTGCATTGGCAGTTGCCGCCCTAGTGTGTCATATTTCTTTAACGATAGTTTTAAAACTAGAATGAAAGAATCGGACATGCTGTGTGCAAGCAGGCAGGTGGGGACGACGTTATTGATTCAGTACGGCATGTTGGCTTTTGGAATGGAAATAAAATAATTGATTATTAAAACTTGTTTTATTTTATTTTATCTTACCTATAGGTTAACCTTATATTATAATATCTAAAGCCATGTTTGTCTCATTATGTTTTCCTTGGTGATTAAACGTAGGGAAATGAACATTCTCCAATGGAGACCGTGGACTTCCTATATTGGTAATGATGATTAAGATGATTTACTCTAAACAAAAAAAACATCCAGTCAGCTGTCGGGAGAGAACTGAGTTCACACAATGGACCATTGTGTGAACACCCCGGCCGGCGGCCATGCAACGCCACGATTATTGAAGTTTGTCGAAAAAACCGACAACACGCCATTGCTCGCCACGATCCACTGGCCAATGGCAATTGCCCGCCATCCCCATAGTGCACAATGGCGAATGGCCTGTAATGGTCGGGCATCTACCATTGTGTACTAGGCCTAGGCCCTTTAGGTAAATGTAGGTACTATCCACGACCAAACTTTTTCCCGCCGTTTATCTTACGTAGCGCGCAAAATACAACAGTTCCTATTTTATCGAGGTTTTATTGCGCTAGGGTAACACTGGTTCTGACGTATATCCGCCTCAGTCGGCTATAGTGCTGATGTACAATTCCAAAATGATTCGATTCGATTTATATCGATCCTAAATATATCGATCCTAGGTATATATTTTCTTTTCACTAGCTGTTGTCTGCCAATTTGTTGCAAATGCTGTGCATGCCTATAATTGGTGCACATAGTATATTTTGAAAGTAACGTTAAATACTATAGAAAGTACTATTTTTTTTTGTGAAACGTGTGTTCTGTTGGCGTTGCCTAATTTTACCAATTAATCGTAGGTCATACTATATTTCCTAAGTAATTGATTTGAAATTTCAATTTAATGGCATAAACATACTGCTCTCCCGTTAAAGAGAGAAAAGGACCATTTTTCACTTTCATAGGAATAAATCCAAGATAATAATCCAAAGAACCTATAGGTTCATTATAAACATTTCTATTTTACGCAAACGAAATAGCCATTTGCCCACTTGTCAAAGTCAACAGCTGTCAAAACATTTTACTCAATACTGCCACGCCATATTGTTTTGTGTTGCTCTCCGTGAGCAAGGTATTTTGGGAACGTGCATTAAATGAACCAAATAATAAAAACGAAAAAGGGTTTAACATAATATTTAGCTATTATGTAAACAAGTTTACACCGACGGGCTTGCTCCATACCTACATTTGCCTCGGTGGCGTGGCGGGCGATTGCTCGGCAGAGACGCAAGAGGCGCGGGTTCGATTCCCGCTGCGGAAGAAATGTTTGCATGATCTGTAAATATTTCTTCCGGGTCTGGGTGTTGTGGTACCATGGTACTCGTAGTTTCTGATACCCACGACACAGGGAATCCTAGTGTGGGGTCAGGACTATGTATGTGACTGTTGGGTGTTATTTATTTATTATTATTATTTATTATTTGTGAAACGTCAACTTTATCGTTTCTAGAAACCGTTCATTATTAAGAAGGCTGCTAATATCGAATTTTTAAATACTTTTAATAATGTAGGTAATATGTTTAAATATAGTTCGCGTTATGTAAGATGAAGTTTGCTCGTGTATACTGTTGCGCACAAAAGTACCCATTGCTTATTATTGCACAAGTATTCAAGTATTTCTGGTGGGTTTATTATTACGAGACCCTTTAATTTATGTATGAAATACTTTATATGTCACGCCACGTGAGATTCGACAGCTTAATGTTAGACCGTGAATAAATCTGCTCACAAAAATGTTTAATAAAATTTCTTTTTTTTATTTACCATCATAAATCTAACATAAAACTAAAGCGTTAGATCTATTATTAATAATAGGTACATACAAAACGTAAAGTACATTCCACAATGTAGTACTTGTTCGATTACCATTCACTTGTATCGTTCAACTACTTTAGAATGCTGTCTCGACTTTCCTTCCATCACTAAATATTCGGTCGATTCGATTCGAATCGATGTTGCCAGAAGGTTACATATCTTACACTTTTCATAACTTGACCCCCTCGCAATATGTAAGTAATTTTTATATAAATGGCAATATTCGTTACTTTTGAGAAAACGTGATTGCAATACAAGATTTTCATTGCAAACCGTTTACAAACGCATCCAAATTGAACGTACATAAAACTGGCGCGTGTAATAAGTATTTTACACTTACATATTCACACTCAGGTTAGGAGGGTTCTGTAAATATCGAATACATATTATTAGTTCCTTTTTATTCTGCCATTTTGCTTGACATCAATTTGCCTCATACTAACCCCCACAATAAGTAAATAAAAAAAAAAGATTATTGCAGCAAAAAAAATATATTTCAGGGAACGAAACGTAACTTACGACTCAATGGCCCTGGCAACACTGATTCGAATTCTACTTCCGGTTGGAAATTGTGAATCTTGCCGTGTGCACGTGTCGCGTCGGTGATTTATTATTGTATAACTGTATTTTTATGTATTTCATTACATTCTTTAGTGTGATTCCATGTGTAAACATCTGAACTAACTAGTAACTATAAATTGGTGGCCCCATTGTAGGTAAGTGAATAAATATGATCCCATTTTTATATTTCAGTAGAAGCCGCCATATTGTCCTGCCTGAAGACGCTTGGGTGATACGCGTGGTGATATTTTCTAATTGAGTTTTGTTGTTGAAATCGTTCCGATTGGTAAGATATAGACTATGATAAGGTTGGCTGACACTCAGATGAATTAGTGCCATGGTTTATATTCTGTTTTCCTATCTGATAATCACAATAACTAAGCACCCCACCGACCATCAATAAAAATCAATAATAGAGAAGGCGGCCTTTATACATATATTTTTTCCTTGCTTGCTCACCGAGTCACTAAAAGCATAGAGAAAGTGAATCAAGAAATCGATTTCCTGAATAAAGGTTTGGGCACCGCGCCTTACTAGCTTGTTCGATTAGATTGTTTCTACGCAACGGGGGCGGGAAACTCATTGACCCAAGAAACCGAATACCCACATTAGTTAGACTGCATCGTTTAAATGCAAAAGCCGCCTAGACGTTGGACTATTCCAAAAATAACATATTTTGGCTCTTTAGTCCTTACTTTGTGCCTATTTACTTGTAGGTAGACCATGGTGGGGTCAAGAGTCTACGTAGGCGGTCTGCCTTTCGGCGTCAGAGATAGAGATTTGGAGAAATTCTTCAAAGGCTTTGGAAGAATCAGAGATATTCTTATCAAGAATGGCTACGGATTTGTGGTAAGTGGTGTTGTAATTGACTTTGGTATTTCCATTATAGGTAGAGCATGAAGGGGTCACGAGTCTACGTGGGCGGTCTGCCTCATGGTGTCAGGGACCGCGATTTGGAGAAATTCTTCAAAGGCTTGGGTCGAATCAGTGATGTGCTCATCAAGAATGGATATGGATTTGTGGTAAGTATTGTAAATTGTATTGTTCCCAAGACAGTTTTAATGAGGCTCTTTATTTTTCACTTAGTAAAAAAACATAGTATTCAATAACAATAAATAAAAAAGTTGCTAGCAATAATGACATTGTGAATGTTCCTGTTAAGTTTCACTGATCAACTCCAGCCCTATTGTCTTGTTTTACCAGTTGGCTGAGTAGTCAAAAATAATAGTAGTTTCCCCGTTTTATTTCATTTATACAACATTGTTACAGGAATTTGAAGATTATCGAGATGCTGATGATGCAGTTTATGAATTAAATGGAAAAGAACTGCTTGGTGAAAGGTAAGAAATATACATTTTAGGATAAACATTCTATGTAGTAGTTTATTGATTTTCAATTTTATTTTAACGAAGTTTGCCTGAAAGAAAACTGTGTTATAGCAGCTTTATGCCACTACAACACTGGTTTGTTACCAATTTTGGTTCAACTTTTGAAAATAGTTTTTTTTATTATTGCTTTTGTTTTACAAATTATACTTTTGAACGATGTTTCAATTTCTAAGTTGACTCACATTCTATTATTTATTTTAAAATTTGGTTTCCCTCTTTTGTTATCCTTTTTATTTGGTTTACTGCATTTAACTAATAAAAATTTCTTTGTCAGCCGGCTCCACATTATTATGTGAGAGAGAATGTATGAAGAAATTAATGAATGTAAAATTCTGAGGCATGTTTGAGAGGGACGTATAAAATTGTATGGAAGATGATGTGTGGCTTGGCATTGCCTCATTTTGTTTTATTTCTAAATTTTTTGTTAGGTTTGGTGATGTCCAAACCATTCAATTTTATATTGATTTGTTCAGTTAGCAGCTTGCCAGTTGATCACCTCAACTCAAAAAAAAAATACTATTTAGCCCACTAGAGACAAAGCAAAGAATATTGTCCCACTATTACACAAATTTTGATAACATTGCAGCAGGAAACTTCCCTTTTTTCATTTAGTGGTTGCAAGTTAAAACATCAAAACATCCTAAAACTTTAGGATAATACTAGCTTCCACCTGCGGCTTCGCTCGCGTGGTACTCAGATAATGCAGTACTTGTATGTTCCAAATTTCAATAAAACCCTTCCAGCCGTTACGGCGTGATTCGGGTACATCCTCACTTTTGGATTTATGAGTGGAACCAAAAAAGTTCGAAAAACATGTGTCAAGTTGTACGAAAGGAGCCTTTGAGGCGCACTTTCAATCCTTTCACCGCATTTATTCGAAGTGACACAAATAGTAGTAGCGAAGCGCTCGTGGCGTAGCTTGCTTAGACGTTCTTGTTTGATCGTTAAAGTTAAGCAACAGTTGTGCGCGGTCGAAATTGGGATGGGTGACCGCAGGTGGTATTACGAGCTGAGCGCTTCCGTGCTTCGGAGGGCACGTTAAACAGTCGGTCCCGGCGTTTAAGTCGTTAAGCCGTGACGGAGGCCTAAAAACTCGTCACTAGAGTTGGCCACTAGCTCTTACGAACATACATACAATAAGTGAGATTAGGGATAGTTAGGGTGAGCTCTGGCAAGCTGTCCACGGGCAGTGCTAACGCGGGACGATGGTCACAGGGTCGTGGTGGAGCCGGCGCGTGGCATAGACCGGAGCGCCGACCGCTACCGGCGCGAGCGCTACACGGACCGGGACCGCGGCCGGTCGCGATACGAGTGAGTGTCCTGTTGTAGGGTGTCTGTGGAGCGCGCCCGGGGCAACCCCAGGGGCTCCGACCGCTGGCGCAGCCGCGACGCGCCGCGCCGGCCCCCGCCCCCGCCCCCGCGCCCAATGCCGTCTGTATAACCGACACATCCACACCTCGGAGCAAATACTTGAAACACTAATTTACTAAGCAAGACTCCCTAATCGGAATCACTCGAGAACAAAGCAGGGGGTTAAGTGTTTTCTGACGCTGATGATGTGTGTTAACCTCTAGCATAGCTACAGGTTAATATACAAATGTGTAATTCACATGGTCACGTGTTTTGGTCTCTGGTAAGAAATAAATCTTTACTGGTATTTGCTCCGATGATGACCATATTAGCGGATTTTCTTTTTTCCGTTTTTGTTTAAAAATTTTTTTGTATCCATTTTTATTTATTGTCAGTCACCTTTTTGTTGTCACCTGTTTCTGTGGTAATCTACCTATTGACATCCGTTAGTATATAAATCATGCATATTTAGTAGATATGGGACGGGTAATGGTTTTCCGAGTACCCGGCATGCTCAACGCCGAATACCCGGCTGCAGTACAGCACTTAATTGCATTAGAGCCTTAAGAGGTGGTAAAATGGTTATTTTTACTTTTTTGCTCCACGTTTTCTCTCATATCTTATATTATACCCCACGCTGCCACGTTGATGAGATAAGTACCTACTTACAAAAAGAAAATCTGTCAGCGAAAACATATCTAGTAGATGATTAAAATTTTAGCAAGCTCCATTTATAGCGAACGCTCATTTTCATAAGCTGGATTAATTTACGAGAATGGAAAAAGCTGCTTTGATGCTAATTGGTCTGAATAAAAAAAGTGCTGGATCTGCCAGGTACAGGATCCTAACCAGGTACCTGTCCCATGTCTATATGTAGTAAGAACTGGCAACACTTGCTTTATTACACTGAAAGTCTGGAATCAATAAAAATCAGCCACAAAACAAAATGATCAACTCCAAACTAAATACAATTTTAAATCATAACATTTTCAACTAAAGCAGGATGTTGATAATTTGGTTTCATTTTATAATATGTTGCCAAACAGAGTCCAATCTTTATGGTACAATAATTTTGCATGCAATTTTCTACTGTAATATTATAACAACTGTTAGACATGAAAGCTTTGACTCTTGACTTGTTTTACCTGTGCATTGCTGTATGGACATTTGATTTCACTAAAAGTTGTAACATTTTACAAAAGGAATATACCTCAAAATGTCTTTGCAGCGAAGCTCCTTGTTTTGTCATGATTGTATACCTAAAATGTACCCCTAGTTTGTTCCATGTATGCTTAGGTTCCTGAGACACACTTTCACAACGCATCATGTTTTGTGTTAACAAAAATCATTTGGTGTGCTTTTACAATTGTAGATGCTTAGATTTTGGGTTTACAAATTAATTGACGAAATGCAACAATAACTTAAAATATCTAGCTGTATGTGTAGACTTTACACACTCAGCTAGCTATTTTAAATTTCCAAGAACCTTTCAATTCTGTGCCCAAAATACTCTTTTTCCCTTCATTATTTAGATAGTAGAGCCATCAGTACCGTCTAAGGCTATAACTTCTAAAAAGGCCATCACCTGATCTTGTGCCATTTTTCTGTCCACATGTTGGAATTACCATTACGGTAACATTCATGCAACATTTTGTTCGGCACGCGGGCTCAGCAGCGACTCTGGATCGTCACGCCGGCCAGCGCAGCGCCGTGAAACGTCTGTATAACTGATATAATCCCAATTTACCTTTATTGTTGCCTGTTATCCCTACATCATCACTCCTATGACGTCTAATAAGCAACTAGGACTGAAAAGCCATGACAATTGGATAAGAACCCTCAAAAAGCTGCATTTCCTGAATCTACAAGACGCTGGGTCTTGCATACAAAATCACTTGTTTCAGTGGAAAAACTTCATAGCTCTCCTCCGCTCCTCGATTAAACGCAGCCTTACCATCGTTATATAATGTCATTGGTCCATGAGTTGGCAGACCTCTTAATCTGATGATGTAGGGATCAGCTTTCTGTGTACACTGCTGCGCCTGCTCTCTACTAGAAAACTTTAAAACCACCATCTAGTTAATAAGAAAACTTTACCAAAGTCATCACATGTTGCATGTTTTAGACTTCAATATGTACTTAAGTTCTAGTTCAATATTTTCCTTTCAGTTCTGAGCATGTGATAGAAATGGACATAAGTATCCTTGCATGCCGTAATCTGAGTTCTATCCCAATCTTAGTAAAATTATGTCCCTCTAGAATTACACAGTATATTCATCGAGATTATCTGTTGCAATTGCAAAGATAATCTTGAGCAAGCTATATATAGTCTCAATACAGGGATACTAAACCTGACTCAATAATCATTACACGGCAATGAATTGCATATCTCATAATTCATGAATAAATTTAAGTTTCGTTAAAATCTCAAAAATAGCTGATACTGGCAGCAAGACTTATTCTAATGTCGAAAAAATTGCATCATTATACCCCATAAGAGTGATATAATCTAATTTACCTGTCACTTCACAAATAACATTATCCTTGAATAACCTCATTAACATATTTTACTTGTTTCGTTTTTACTTGTATTTTGCTGTAAAATGTTTTTTATTTATCACATCGCGTCACACACGACCTTGAAGTGGTTTTTATCGTGAAACAATTTGATAAGCTTGCAAATGGCTTTATCGTGTTTTTTATATAAGTTTAATTTTAATATTTTACGAGCAAAATAAATGTTTTGCAAAACAAGTTCAAGATCTTTAATCATCTAAGGGATTCATTTTCATGAGACAGAAGACGGCTTTATAAATAAATTGCATGTATCTGTCCACCCTATCTATGATAGTTTTGGATTAGTTGAATAAAGGGTTGTACATTCAAATAATAATATACAAACAGAAAGAAAGACCAAACTGAGAGTTCTATTTTGTATGTTATTGTTTGAGTATACAGCCCCTGTTGTAGATTCTGTTTTGCACAACAATGAATTAAATTACAGATATGGGCCGCCTACACGCACCGAGTACCGCTTAACCGTGGAAAATCTGTCAAGCCGCATTAGCTGGCAGGTAAGACACCGCCGAGACTCTTGGGTCCATCATCATCACATCATCAACCAGGCTCCAGGACACACGCTCACTCGAGGGCTGGGCGCTCCACCTAACGCGGACACTGAGGGACGATATGGCACAGGGTACACTATTCTCTTTGGACTGGGTCAAGATTGGGCACTGGACGGCAAGGCAAGATTCCAAGGCTGAAACTCAACTGAAGATCCAAAGCAAAGATTGCAATGACCGAAACAGTCTGGAGTAACAAGACAAGCTTTGAGAAGAAATTGGACCACCTTCTCTTCAACGATCCCCCCGACGACCGCCGCGGACGATAAAATCGGATCTTCACACATTACCTTGCTTACTAATAAAACTCAAAATAAAAACAAAACATTTTATAAGTCAGTCAATCAGTAGTCAGTTTTGTAATGTTAACACAGTCAAGCATTTGCATAACATTTTTACTTTAAACTATACACATGTACAGAATAACTATCGAGCTTATAGATTAATTTTTAAAAACAACAGAAGGTGGCGTATCGTGCCCTGAGCCCCCGATGTAGCGCGATGTGAGATGTGGTCAATGGCGATGTTAGGAGGTATCGATGCCGAGGCGCCAGTGACTCCGCCCGCCAGCCGGCCCACTGCCCCGTGCCATTCCGCCCCTGGACCAGGCAGGCCAAGGTAATGTCAGGGGGGCACAGAGGAAGACATACGTGCAATCTCCCATTTTAATTCCCATTTCATTGCCTAAGTTTTGTCCACAACTGCCTAGTCTAGAATCAATTGTGGGCAACTTTTAGTCAGTTTTTAGCCTTTGCGGCGTTTTGTATGTGGTTGTCCGTTCACGGTATCATTGTTTATGAAAGTACTTAATCTAAACTGCTGGATCTTGGATGAGGCGTCACTGGTGCAGTATTGACTAACCTGGACCAATGTGGACTCAGGATCACATGACCAACGTAGACAGGGGCGCAGCAAGTAGACACGATTATCGTCTGCATTAGCAGACTTTGATCTTGGATATCTTGGACTAAGATTCTACAGGATTAATCACAATGAGTAAGCCACCAATGGCAGACTGGACATCGACAAGCAAGACCTTGGAAATCCTGAAGAATACAAAGTCAAATGCAGCTATGTCTATGAAAGTGGATTAGAGACAATTTATATCCAGAGAAGCGAGGGAGAAAGATGGATAAAAAAGTTGAAGCCTTGACATGCAATGAGAATGAGATTCCTAGAGTTTGAAAAATGGAAAAATACAATACCAGCGTGGGGATCCCATAGAAAAAGAAGTCGAACCTTGGAATACGAGAGCAAGACTCCTAGATACCATAAAGACCAACAGCATTCTTCAGCGTTTTCAGCGAAATCAATACCAATAAAAAAAAAAATACAACTTCTCCCATTCGGTGTAATAGAAATATTTCGGCTCGGAACAATATCAAAGAATCTAAGTGCTTCAATACAAGTGTGGAAAACGGAAGCTCAACTTTCGCCATTCGCAGCGTTGCACAACTGGCACATACACATTTTCTAAACAATGATCACCGATGGGTGACCGCTTACGAAACAGCTGCGGGGCGTTATCATTCACTTGATTATCAATAGTACGAAAAATATCACTAGACCTTACAATGATGATATCGTTTAATTTACCATCTTTCGGGGCTGAGTACCTTGATGATATTTCAAATTCTGATGATTATTATTATAGATGACATTGTACATGTCGATTGCTAAATGTTTATATGATATATTGGTTTTCAGGATCTGAAAGATTATATGCGTCAGGCCGGTGAAGTTACTTACGCTGATGCCCACAAGCAGCACAGAAATGAAGGGTGAGTACTGAGGGCCTAAGAGCGTGATAACTTTAACAATATACCATTTGAGTCAAAAAAACGGTCAAAATACGGCAGTTCCCTGTTAACGTTTAATCAATAAAATTTAGACTATGAGGAAAAGAAGTGCATGTAAAAATAAAATAAGCGAGTCAAATTCGCACACAAGGGTTCCGTACCATTGTACATTATAATGTACATAAATGTTTTGTAAGGGGCATCCTTTTTTATTTGTTATAGCGGCAATAGAAATACTGAACATTTCAACTCTACCTATTACGGTTCATGAGATACAGCCTGTTGACAGACGGACAGACAGCGGAAACTTAAAAATTCAATCATGATGATACTATATTTACCATCTTTCGGGGCTGAATACCTTGATGATAGCTTATCAACTGATAATACCTACACCACAAAACTCCCTTGTAACAGTTCTCATGCTATAACCTAGTCTAATCCTTCCAGCGTGGTTGAATTCGCGTCCCACTCCGACATGCGCGCCGCGATTGAGAAGCTGGACGGCACTGAGCTGAATGGACGTCGTATCAGGCTGGTGGAGGATCGACGCTCAGCCCGGCGTCGCACGCGCTCGTCCAGCAGCCGCAGCCGCAGCCGCTCGCGTGAGCGTCGCCGCAGCCGTTCCAGGTAAATACCACTAGTCATGTCACCAGTTCTTTCGGACCAGTGCGGTGAAAGGATTTAAAGTGCGCCCCACAGGCTCCTTTCGTGTACTTTTCCCAATATTTTTTCAGGGTTCTTCCACGACATTCCGGTTTCCTCAATGTTTTCTTTCACCGTTTGATAGTACTGGTATAGCGCACATGAATTCTTTGAACGAAAACGACCGGATTTAAACTCACGACCTTAGGATCAGAAGGCTGGGCCACTACCACCAGTGCTCTGCTTTATCACACTGTAATTGTTTGTCCTGGGTAACATAGCGCAGTCTCAGCTGAATCCAGGTAACTATCGGCCTGAAGTCTCCAGAGGCATAAAAGCTACTGTAAAATGGGAATAACATAATATGATCACTTTCTTTGTGGCTATTGTTGTGATATTGCAAAGCTTCGTGTTATGCATCCTTGTCGTGTGAAAATTTATATGACTGCACCTTTCAGCCTACATACAAAAAAAACTAGTATGGATGGTTACCTAACAACAGAGGAACATTCTTGACACACTACATGCTGATTATCGCGAATTCCTCAGGCATCAAGCGATAGTCGCCTGTTCATGATGATACTATATCATTACCATCTTTCGGGGCTGAAAAGCTTGATGATAATTTTCCCAACTGATGACAACAATGTCATTACATAGGTACTTTCATAATTTCCTATCTGACTCCAAATCTTGTTCACAGCCGTTCCCGCTCCAAATCTCGTCCCAAGAGCAAGTCGCCCGCTGCCAAGTCGCGTTCGCGCTCTCGCTCCAAGTGAGTATTTATTGGATACTCTGTCAGGCCTGGGTGCAGACAAGACTGACTTCACAACAGTAGTCAATCCTAATTTCCTGAAGATACCTAACCCCGAATACTCAAACGCATCTCATAGTTGAGCATGTCTCAAATGAAGATTTTTTTGACAGATTTTCATCAGAAACTGTCAAAAAAACCGTCGCGTTTAAGTATTCAGGGGTAAGTAAGAAGAACTTTAAAGTATACAGTGGCTCCACCATGGGTTTTTCCAGACTATACTCTTTAGCAACTAGTAAAAACTATGCATGAAATGTTGCCCTACAAAAACATGAAGGGGTAAAACAGATCAGTGTGATTACTCCATTCTGGATTTGTACTATTGTGTCCTGTAACAAAATTAAGTTTGATAACAATATTTTTTTCTGCAGTCGCTAGCAAGTATTGTAGCAAAAAAAATCATGGCAAAGCTCCCAAAATAAAATACTAATAGAAAAATACCCTAATAATAATAATAGTCTTGACTTGATGCACTCAGGCCGTATTCTTAGCTTAGATATTGATAAAATCATACGTTGATTTACTTTTAGCTATGCTTGAAATAGATTGGCATTTGGCATTGCTGTATCGCTAAAAATATGTTAACTAATTAGTGATTGTACTCATTTCTCGACATAGTAACGCTTGGCTAAAAGTAGTTTCAACCTCGATTTATGTAAATTGTTTTGTAAAAATTGTTTAGAAAAATATCAGTACAAATCTAATCGGAGAGTGCAAGTTTTCTACCTACTCGATTATGATAAAGTTTACTAAAACTACTATTTGTATGGACATAAACTGCTAGATGTTGCTGTTTTTTTGGTCGATAATATTAAATGTGGTCAAGTTACCTAATCAAGTAAGGGGTACAAGGTCCTCTGGTAAATCAAGAAAGTCTTAATTCAGTCTACAACAGTTTCTTTGCACTTCAAATTTTCACATCATAATTTCCTTTATTTTCCTGCAACTATGCATAAAGCTTGCATGTGAATTAAACTAGCTCCCAAAATACAAGTAAATACATAATACTCTGTAGCATGTAAAACTGAACTCATGAATTAACCTAGTGTTTTTGGCTAGATGTGTCAAGTCTTGCGCTGAGCAAAACTTGCAAACGTAAGTACTAACCAGTTCTATTAAGGATAGTAAAAGATTTAGATTTTTTAGTTATGGTGTATACTTACTATAAGTATTTTATGTTTTCTGTAAAATTATCTTTGCTGTACAGTCAACATTTTTTTATTTAGAAATATTATTTATTTATTATTTATTTATATTTATTTATTTATTAAAAGTACTGAATACAGTATTGAGTTAAAATCAGTTCTAATCTAGTCTATTCTCTCTTTACTCATTATTTACTTTTGATGCTGACTGTACAATAGCGAATGATAATTTTTACAGATCGCTAATTATTTCATAGTCTAGCATGAATTTCTGCTCTCATTCTATTCTTAGCTAAATTCTTAGCAGCCATGTTGCATGCAGATTAGTTTAGTTTGGCATCAGAAATTTGGGCTAAGACGTCTGTAGGAAGCGATTTGTGGATAGAAGCTGTATGTGGCGACAGTCAACAAATTCCATAGCCACATAAAGTAAAAACATCAAAGTCAGTCGCATTTTTTTATTCCTTAAAATCACTGGGATCACTTGGGCACGTCACTCATCTTCAGCTAAACACTAGCTGGACATCAACGACAATTAATGTATGATTGAATCTTAAAAGCTTTCGAGAAAGACGAATTATAAAAATTTGGATGAGTTTTCTGTCGCTATCAGCCTCCATCCGTGCAATCGTAGCTAGAACATAATAAACCTGGTTGCGGACGACGCGTAGGGCCCGCAGCCGATCCAAGGACCGCAGTCGCTCAAAGGAACGCAGCGTGCCGCGCCGGTCCCGCTCCGGATCCAAGTCGCCGGAACGAAACGGACGATCCGCATCTCGGTCCAAGTCCAGGTCGCCTATGGCCGATTCTAAGTGAGTCATGTGCTGTCAATCCATCTGACGGTTGCGCTTATGAGATCATTTTTTTTTCGTAGCATTTTCAATAAATCCAATTATTTAGAGAAATGGCCGGACAAATCTAGTTTTTTTTTGGCCAGCTTTAAAAAAATGACCTCGTACATACGAAGCACTATCTTCAGATGTTCCAGATTAATCTGGTAAATGGAAACCCATTGGCATATTTTAACAATCAAAATTTCATTTGACCCGATGTAAAATGTTTATTGATCGCACAATTTTAATGATTTAACTCTCATTTTTCCTGCCTCCGAAGAGCCCCTGCAATGAAGAGGTGAGCATTTGTGATTCTAACGTTGTGTTGAAAGCTTGTATTATGTCATTGTTTTAGTAGGTTACTACATTTTTGTTTATGTACCTGCTTTGATTTGTTTCTTTGGGTTTCTTGTACATAACCAAGTTATGCCCATATTTGAATGTTCACTCATTTTGTTACTTTTGTTTCTTCGTAATTTTGCGCACAAAGTTTCATGATGATACTATATTATTTACCATCTTTCGGGGCTGAATACCTTGATGATAATATCCTATCTGATCACATTGTTGCAAGCTTACTGAACTTGACTATTGCAGATTTTTTTAACACTACTTGTTTTTACAGGGAGAGATCTCGCTCCCGCAGCAAAGAGGCGTCCGTCAAGCGTGAAGAGGAACGCCGTCCCAAGACCAAGTCCCGATCCCGATCTCGATCTCGTTCCCCTCACTCCCGATCCCGATCCGCTTCCCGCGACCACTCCCGCTCTCGCTCTGGATCCCCGCGTCAGAACGGCAACGCTAAAAAGGAACGCGGCAGTGCGGATCGCTCGCCGCGTAGTGGCGACTAAGCTAGACATAAGCACTTGCATGCATAATTTCTTACGATTGACGTATTACCTTTTAGAATTAAATTTAATTGAAACAAACTTGTGGTTGGTTTTGGTTCGGAATTCTGTTATAAAGATGTCAATCGCCGTTTGATGCAAAAGTATAGTTATAAGCATTAGGTATATGGAAGTGACTTCAATGTTGTTTAGAGATATGCTTTGTATACCGCTATTCTCATTCTAATGAATTTTCGGTTCTTCTGCCATTAGGGATAACTAAAGTAAATTTCATGTTTTAAATTCTCATTGGGGTCACATAGAATTTAAGGCACACACATTTTGGTATCTCACGGATTTCATTGTTTTATGTAATGCATTTGCGGAAAATTGGAAATAATAGTTAGTAGGAATTCTCAATGTTCAAAGTTCGAACTGATCATGAAGTACTTATTACTTCATTCTTTACCATTAAGTTGACATTTTCTTGAAACTGTATACATAACTTAGTAAACTTAGTAAATAAGTTAGTTTTGGCAAACCTTTGGGTTTCCAATCAAATTGTGTAGTTTCTTTGGAAAAACAAACTACAATAATAAATGTTTTAAGACTACGGTATTTTGTAAATAGTGGATTTAATATTAACCAAATAAATAAGTTCTAAGATAATTGTTGGTGTATTTATTTATAATCCGGTATACCCGAATATTATAACCACAATGATAGCGCTGCAGGTAGGTGTCCGAATAGTTGAACTTGAAACAGCAAAGGCGTACGTGGATGTACATCTGGATTGAGAGCCCAATTTTTAAATCCTTGCGAAACGAAATAAGACTTATAGGGAAATTAGTTAAAAATTGTAAAAACTTAAAGCCATATAACGAGGGCCATGAATTTCTTAAGTTAAAATTTAGTTAAGACTAGCTGTGCTCCGCGGTTTCACCCGCGTTTTTCTCACAGGCGGCCAGCAAGCGCGGCTTCCTCGTCTCGCCCGCCGCCGCGCCGCCAGCGTCTCGTCTTGCTTGCATCAAGCGCGCGGGGATTTCCTTAGCAGAGTTATTTTAGAAATGTATTTATTATACTCTTCAAAGATCTTATACTTACAATCATCAACAAATATATTTCAAAAAGATTATTACAGGATTTTATGTTGATAAAAAACTCTATGGCCCATAACTCATTAATAGGTACCAACTCTTACACACGTGATAACTTTTAAACGAAATATCCGATTGAGATGAAACAAAAAGTATTTTACTTCTACATAAATACTCTTGATAACATAATGCTTAATTTCGATAAAGATTAATATTACGATACATATTTAACGTAGTTTTTTTTCTTCAGACGATTTAATAATTATTTTGAACACAAAATCAGTTATTGTGATTAAACCATGATAGCTAGATATATGTTCTCGCAGACTTTTTTGTAGGTCTTAATGGGATCTACAAACCCGTAGTACATCATTTTGTTCTATTGTCAATAGTTTTTGCAGCGCACGCAAAAATAGGTTTTCGATTTTACACCTTGTGTTACAAAATAGCAATTTTATTACGGATCCCTAATTTTGAAAAAAATAAAACATAGCCTATAGCCTTCCTCGATAAATGGACTACCCAACACTGAAAGAATCATTCAAATCGGACCAGTAGTTCCAGAGATTAGCGCGTTCAAACAAACAAACAAACAAACAAACTCTGCAGCTTTATAATATTAGTATAGATTTTATTTTTGGACCAAATTGGCGACATTTTGGAAAAGGGTCAGGTCAAGGTTTTGTACCCTAAACCGACGAGCATGTATAAAGAACTAGCTGCCCCGCAGTTTGGCGCGCGTTGTACCCGGATAAAAAGTAGCCTATATTATTCCAGCATACATACAGTACACAGCATATTATGTATATTCCAAGTTTCATTCAAATCCGTTCAGCCGTTTGGGCGTGATTGAGGCACAAACATACATCGTCACATGAATTGAAATTTGAAAAATGAAATTGAAGTTGAAAGAAGTAGGTAGGTAGGTACCTACCTATGTCAGGATCGTAGCAAATGTAGTTCCGTGATCTCTGCCTACCCCTAAGGGAAACAGGCGTGATATTATATTTGTATGTTGCGGCTTTAAAATGGGGTGTGTTGTGAACACAGCACGAGCCAAACCACGCAGGTAAGCTCGCATTCAAATCGTGGAACTAATTTGCTTGACTTGATACCTGCTCCATCTTCTGACGGATCTCCGGATTACGGACAAAACTTGCAACCAAACATCTCGAAGCATTGATAGGTATCGAGATTTTCCCATCATCCCATGATAGATGTCGCTTGCCGTGAAGACTGATCTCTGCACTTTGTATGTGTATTGTGTTAAATATATCATGACTTAGTTAAGTTTTTTACTAACCTACAGAGGAATAACTTTACCGCATCTTAGATAAGCCAAATATGGCTTGTAAGATGTGTTTTTTCAATATATTTCTAAATGCAACTTTATTAAGAAAAAAAAAATGAATCTAGCAGCTAGATAGCGCCAATATCATTGTTTTTGGTTGCATCCTCATCTTCCTACTAATATTATAAATGCGAAAGTTTGTGAGGATGTATGTTTGTGCCTTAATCACGCCGGAACGACTGAACGGATTTGAATGAAACTTGGAATACACATAGTATGGGGGCTGGAATAACATATAGGCTACTTTTTGTCTGGATACCACGTGAGCGAAGCCGCTGGCGAAAGCTAGTTACTACCACTGCCTATTTCATAAATTAGTACACCCAATGTTTTTATTACATATTCCAATATCAATTTATTGCCTATCTCAAGAGGGTTAAAAGAAAATGCGTATTTTAATCTTTTGTAAACAATTGTTTATTAACATTTTATCCATTCACTCCAACACTCGTTGCTTATCACCGCAATATCATTACAATATTATGACTTTTATTACGGATAAAAACTATGGAATTATTGGTTACTTCCATCTATTGAAAGTTGCTTTCATTTTTCTTTTGAAATAAAAAGAAAATGTGAATATACGAAAAGGTAGCAGCTGATAGATACATAAAATAGTCCCTCAAGGATACCAAAAAGATACGAAAATAATCATTGGATACGCATGCAAAATAAACAATATCTAAGAAAATAGAGAAATTAAAAATAAGAATCAAGTTAACCTAACAAATGGAATGATTTGAAATTTTATCTTTCAGTATACTCACACATCGAAGCACTAAATACATTCATGATTCCTAACGATACATGGATTCGATATACTAATACATAGTCAATTTAGAATCATCAGTCAATTGTAAACCTTTAATCAAAAAATAAACATGATTTCAATAAAAATTAAGAACTCACAATCATATATAAACGTGGTATAAATTAATTATAAAATACTGTCATTTTATTGTTCGGAATGGAAATCATAACAATTACTTATTAAAATTCTCAAAAAGAAAAATGAAAGTTGAATTATCTGCAATGAATTAAGTACAAAAACTATTATAATATCGACTTGGCGTCTGTGTTGACATCATTTTAGCTTACATTTGCATCTTCTAACATTACATAACATTTATGATCAGTCTATTAATTATAGTTCTATAGTAAATTTTGTCCATTACTCTTCTGGTCTACTGGTGCAAAGGCAACATAAGAGACAACGCATTATAATAATTATCACTTATCAAATAATACTATCTACAAGTATATAAAAAAGCAATTTCACATAAATTATTACCTAGAAGCCCACGTCAACGCCATGCATCTTCTACAGAAAATGCATGGCGGCGAGAGAGCGGATATGAAGAAAAACTATTGCAATAAATAAGTTAAAATAAAACAACCTGAAAAGTATCCTATGTTGCCTGTTGACCTTATTAAAGTACTTATAATAATGGAGATATACTTACATGTCTAAAACTTAATTGTTTTCTACAAAATGACTTAGCTTTCGAAAGTTGTTACTTATAAGTACAGATAACCTACAGACTACGTGCGTAATGATTTTGTGAACGAGAACTGAACACGCGCCAGAGACAGAACAGATTCACGAAATCTTATAGAAAGATCAAGGCACAAAGTGAAGAAGAATTAGCACATTACGTCAACTTTATCGAATACTACGAGGACTATTGTATGCTGTCCTATTTCTGGCGCGTGCGCACTAGAGCTGTATGAACAGATCTAGTCGAATCGGCCTCGGTTGAACAGGAACGCTTCTGTGCTAACCGACAACCCAACCGATAACCGTGTAGAAAAAATCTGAGTCAATTTTCAGGAAAATCGATAGATTTTAACAGTACTAAAATCATAGGAACAAATATAGTCAATCACAAAACTAATTTACGCTCGATTAGCGTTTTTGTCTAAACGCACGGTTTGGTCAAGTGCGAGTCTGGATAGTGTTTGGGTAGTGTCAGTTTACACACGATACTGGGGCCATGGCATCCGGAAAACGAAAGTGTCTACGACATCCCGACGAAGTTTCCCAAACATTATTTTTAACAGATTGTTCTCTGATTACAACAAATAAAATTACACTATGTAAATATACATAGCATCACTGGTTCACAATGACACAAAAACGTTCCTAAAAGGTCTGAAACTCCGTCAGAAGGGCGTAGAACGGTAAAAAGTAGTACAATACAAAAAGGTGTAGCAAAAGAGTTAAGTAGTGGATGGTAGGCCCAGTATCACCACGTTAGAGGACCGGACTAACGCCTGCCTACAGAGATCGATCGTGGAGCGCGGCCCACTACCCCCGGTGCGCACGGTCCTTGCCCTTGGCCCAGACTACCCTCAAAGCGAGATGAGACAAATTTTTAAATCAAAAGTAGAAAAATGAAATTTAGATTTTTAGAGTCTGTAAACTGAAACTAAACTTGATTCGAGGCTTTACTTTTCGTCGTTTTTTTCTAAGTCTGGACTAATTTTAAATATAAAATACGGACTTAACAAAGCCGTAGTAAAAAACGACAAATTTATAAACATTTAATAGTGAGACAATGAGGTAAGAAGAATGGAAGAATCATATTGGATTAGATACTTTTTATATATTTGAAGTATAAATGTCAAGTCTTGCGGGTAAGACCGCGGGCATACGCACCGAATCCGGGGCGATAGCGATTCGCTCCGCCTATGTACACAAACGCGGGCGAACCGCCAAATAAATACATCGAACACTTACAACTAGTCTATACATCGGTCACTATACATTACCTAGCTTTATATACACGAGGCCACAGCCTAGATCGCGGGAGCGTCCTTTGAATAAATAAGTTTTTAGCGTTTTTCACGACACTTATGTCGGACACTTGTGACACTGGTGTCGGCACACTCGCGACACTGCACTGGTGTCGGCGATGCACTACACTTGCGTCGCGAATGTCGGTGGTAGGCAGTGGTCGTCCAGTACGTACACCCCTCCGCCTTCGAGGCCCCGTTTCACTAACGACGTATCGCTGGAAAGAAGAAATATCAGTTAGTTATTGCCATTTTGCGTTGGGATGAAATAGAAGGAACATGGATTAAAAACTATTCATGGTTTTTGATGACAAAATGCTCATAAACATGAACAAAGAATTATGATTCAAAATAGGTCAAAGAAATGTGAAAAATAAGGGATTTATTTATGAAAGATCAGTTCAGTCAGAACTATTTGAGAGTAATAAGGTAAATAGTGAGTGATAGTTACCTGTTTGCGCAATACGCGGAGTCAGTGGAGAGCCTCGAGAGGCGCGGGTCGAGCGCGGCGAGCAGCCTCGCGTTCTCAGTGTTGAGCGTCTTCCGCTTGCACTCCTCGGCGGCTAGGTTGTGCGCGTTCTGGCACTCGGGCGCGGGCGCGTCGCACTTGCCCCACGTGTTGCGGATCACGTGCCCGCCGGCGTTCGCCGCGTTCTGCGCGCGCGCCTCCGCGTCCGCCGCGCTCGCCAGCCGCTTGCGCCGCCGCCGCACGCACGCCAGCGCCAGCAGCGCCGCCAGCACCAGCGCGGGCACGCTCGCGCCCACCCCCACTATCCACGCCAGCCGCCCCGCCGGCAGCGCCTCCTCCTCCAGCGAGTCCCCGACGCGCCGCAAGTGCCCTCCCGCGCGCTTCGACTCCAGCTCGGCCAGCGACACGGTGCACGCCTTCCCGCTCCACCCCTCCAGGCACGAGCAGTGGTAGCCGTCCACCCGGTCCCGGCACGTGCCGCCGTTCCGGCACGGGAACGAGGCGCACTCGTCCACGTCGACGCTGCAGTCCTTGCCGGCGAAGCCCGGCCGGCAGCGGCACTCGTAGTCGTTGTCCAGGATCATGCACTCGCCGCCGTTGGCGCAGGGCTTGGCGAGGCAGAGGTCGACGCGCGTCTCGCAGCGGGGCCCGAGGAAGCCGGGGGCGCACTGGCAGCGCTGGCCGTCCACCAGGTCGACGCAGGTGCCGCCGTGCTCGCAGGTGACGCCGGCGCAGTCGTCGATGTCGATCTCGCAGCGGTTGCCGCGGAAGCCGCTCCTGCAGGTGCAGCGGAAGCCGTCGCCGGCGCGCGAGCAGGCGGCGCCGTTGCGGCAGGGGCCCGCGGCGCAGGGGTCGGCCTCCAGCGCGCAGTCGGTGCCACCGAAGCCGAGGGGACACACGCACACGTAGCCGGCGCCGCGCGGCTCGCACACGCCGCCGTGCTGGCAGGGCCGGTCGGCGCAGGTGAGGCGGCGCGTCTCGCAGCGCGCGCCCTCGTAGTGCTGCGGGCAGGCGCACGAGTACTCGCCGCCCTCGTCGGACACGCAGGCGCCGCCGTTGAGGCAGGGCCGCACCGTGCACGAGTGCAGCGACTTCTCGCAATTGGGGCCGGTGTAGTCCGGCGGGCAGACGCAGGTGTAGCTGCCCTGGCCGGTGTTGTGGCAGGTGCCGCCGTGGTGGCAGGGCTTGTGGTTGGTGCAGTAGTTGAGGTCCTGGTTGCAGAAGAGGCCGCCCCAGCCCTCCTCGCAGATGCAGTCCCAGGGCCGCGCGCAGGTGCCGTGCATGCAGCCCGGGTGCCGCTCGCACTGGTCGCACAGCTCGCCCACCCAGCCCGAGTGGCAGCTGCAAGGAGAGACACCGTCAGTGATGTGATAACGAGCGACTAATGAGGCGCGGACGCTGCGCTGGCGCGGCGTGTTAGCGCGCGGGTGCGAAGTGGATACTCACATGCACTCGTCGGGCTTGAGGCAGTGGCCGTGCTCCGCGTCGCAGCCGGGCAGGCAGCGCGCTGCAACAAAAACAAAGCGTTCCTTAGCACTCGCGACAAAAGAATCCTAAATGGAGTGGGGAGCATTAATCATAGATGAAGTACCGGATTCGCAAAGGACCCGGCGACAAGAGAGAGGTTCGTTAGCGCCCGGCCGCAGGGCGAGGTCGCGACTGCAGCCGTTTATTTCCGCGACTCGTGCTGCGCGGATCCTCAGCTCGGAATGAATTCGTTGAAAATACATAAAAGATAGATATTAAGCTTCGACTTGATGTATCGCCGGTGTAATGTGCGCGCATCGTTAACTTTTTGATTAACGCTCGATGCAGCGAACCTTACCCTGATGTAACTTCGACGAACGTGGAGAAATTATGTTGAATACGAATATATCGAGGCGCATCGCCGTGCGGGAACAAGACATGTTATAGTGTTGTAATGCCGCACGGTAATGTGTAGCAAACGTAGAAAAGGTGTTTTGAAATAAGAAGTGTGGTGCAGGCCGTATCGGTCGGGTGCCCATGGGCAAGTTATCGGAGCGAATACAAAGGGGAAGATAGCGCGGGGAGCATAACCGTCACTCGACCGTTACGAGTACTATTCCCCTAACTAGAAAAATACTAGACGCCATCTTGATCGTAGACCGAATGCAAATGCAGCTGCTTGTATAAGTTATCAAAACGAGGAAGCGTGCTTGAATAATCCTGTGGAGTTAGCGCGAGATCGGCTCAGACTAGATCGAAATAGAGATAATCTTCCCTGGCCGCAGACTCCGTTACTGCGCGGAGCTCGCTAAAGCCCCCAAACTTGCTCACAGATCGGCTTAAGGCCCACTTCCAATAAATTGGCACTTGCCTCGCTTCCCGTCCATTCCAAAGTTTACCGACGACTTTTATTCGACACAGGAAATTGAAAAGAACATAATCCGGCTTTCACTAGCTTTACTTTCGCGAATAAGATAAAACGTTTAAAACAATCGTTTCTCATGCCGTTTCTTCAGTTGAATGAGGAATAAAAGTTAATGGGGTTCATTAAGAGTTCGGCGGGCGCCCTCGCCGGGCTGAAGATAGATCAAAGGCAAGTGCAGCGCACTCCAGTGCACTCTCTCTTGAGCCGGCGTTATCTGACTCTCGAGAGAGTCGAGCCAGGAGTAGGACGGTAGTAAAAATTACACTCCAAAACCAATTTGGCCTGTAAGTGGGCACGGAAGAGCCGCGGGTGGATACTTTACGTTCCAAACAGAGCTATTAATTATTATCAATGAACAGTATCGATTCGTAATGAAAGGCTAGCGTGCCGCAGTGCGGCCAAGGTCCCTGCTAGGCCTCCGGCAGGTAGGCGACATCCCGCGCCCGAGCAAACATTAACCATTCCCATCTGCCGAGATGAGCTCGTGGGATTCGCGATCAACAATACAGAAGGTAATATTCGTGAGAACTTTACCACTCACAATTTAGGCGAAATTAAGCGGGCGTAAAGGGTTTCTGTCGCTGTTTACCCTATCATTAGCCATCCTGGACGTCGGATAATGCCTGGCAGACATGCAAAGTGAGTTTTGGGGATCGTTAAGCTTTCCCAGAAGGCGAGTACCGTTCGGCAGATGCTAGCAGAAGTTCGTGACACGGTCAAGTGGCGAGTTTATTTCGATCGGTTCTCGTTTAAAGGTGTTTTTGACCCGGTTCGAGGCTGGCCGTGTGCGTGCGAGCGTACGTTGTTTTCATTACATTATGGCAGCTTCTCTCGCTTTAACATTCGTAATCGCCGCGCATAGGGTTACCGTCGGAACTTTTACATCCTATCACACGTCGATGGCGTTCCGGTGCGGGTTTCACACGTTTCCCGAATTAGGTCTGTTTGCTCGCCAGAAAATCGTGATTTGTTTCGTCGCGGAGGCTGTGGCAGCCCTGGTGTGCGAGCGGGAGGGCGCGCTACGTGCGGGCGGGTGCTGCGTCTCTTTCTGGCTCGTTTTTTGCGGCGCCGGAGTGTGGGAACGCGGCGGCAGGTGGGGCTGCCGAGATTGCGACGCGGCAGACATCCGCCCGGTACAATGCATCTCCGCTGCTTTGTCTCAATACCGATGCGCTCATACGTCACACACGATGACGTTCAGCGATTGATTAGAAAGCGATTTAACACCGCTCTTAACCGTAGTTTTGTAAGCTTATAAACAACTAGCTGCTGCCCGGGGCTTCGCTCGCGTGGTATCCGGATAAAAAATAGCCTGTGTTCAGTACATGTACTATGTATATTCCAAGTTTCATTCAAATCCGTTCAGCCGTTTAGGCGTGATTAAGGCACAAACATTCAAACATCCTCACAAAATTTCGCATTTACAATATAAGTAAGATTAGCAGCCCGCCCCGGCTTCGCACGGGTATTTAACGAATTAGGATTTTTTTAGGTAATTTTTTTACACCTCCGGTTACATTATTGGAGTTGTAGTAAGGATCCCTAAATTTTTTGCAAATAAATTATAGCTTATAAATTATACCGTAATAATGTAGTTGGTGAAATATTTTTTTAAATCGGTTCAGTAGTTTCGGAGCCTATTCGTTACAAACAAAAAAAAATCTTTCCTCTTTATAATATCATTGTATCTAGACGAACCGTCAGAAGGTCAATTAGCAATTAAAAATCCAAAACGCGGGACACGTTTTCCTAGGGCATGCAATAAGGTATAGGCCATCGCAAGCGACGCGGTGGCCCCGATTGATAAAAGAAAGTGGTGGAGTACTTTGTTTATGGTGTACTTCGTAGTGCAAACAGACAAACATACATGGCGGTCGCACGGTCCAACAGAAAAGACGTGACATTTCACGTTAAGTATTTATTATTTTACGATTAGTTTTATTCAAGATGTTTGCTTTTGTTATTTCACAAAGAGAATAATTTTATTAAATCAAATTAAGGGATAAAATTAAGCTTAGTTTATTTCGTGTCAGTTACTGAATATATTTAGTTTCCTTATCATTCATTACATGCGATTACAATCAGATAAATTCTCACAGGTTACACTTTTATGAGTTCTTTGACACTCAAAAAGATGGTGTTTTGAATGGGCACTTAAACTTTTGAACTGTGAATCTAATTTACTATTCTATTGTAATAAAGGTATGAATAAATAACGAAATTAATTTTAATTAATGGCGGGCGAAGTTAATGTACCATAAACAATAAGCTTTGCGCCACTTCGTTTCAACATTTTTTTTTAATATGGACTTTTCTTGATTTGTTAATGTTATTGCCAATTAAAACGTATTTTATCCCTTAAGTTTTAAACGGTGGAATTCCAAATTAAAACATATTATTGTTCAAACGCAGGTTACCACGGGAAGTTTAAATTGCCTATACCATTAATACCACTGGATTACGACCATGACTGTACCTAATCATAACGATTTATTATCAAAATACATAACATAAAGTACAGTCAATAAAAAAACAGGAAATAGCAAAACCTGACCTTTTTACTGTACTGCGTGTAATAGGAAAATAAAGGTGTCCCTATAAATGCATAGCATCTGTAAAATTCTCCATATAAAGCCAAGTAAATGATCTCATAAGTACGTATCTATTTCTAGAACACCTTTGATGGCTGACACACGATATCCGATTAGTAAAAAACACATGTTCCTTTAAAAAATACAATTAATTAAGTTAATAAACACCTTTTTAATATTTGTCGGGCATTTTGTCAGAATATTCATCTAGACCATAGATAAAAGGAACGTGTTCTAATTTTAAACTGAAATTATCAGACCATTCGCACCCCTGTTCCACGACATTGGCTCGGCAAAAAGACACTCGCAAAAAGGATTGTATGCGCGCGTCAGTTATTTTTATTACGTAAAAATATCTGTTTGTAGGTATGTGAGTGAATTGTAATTACACCATTGTGTTTCTATGCAAGAGGCCAGGGAGGATGTCGAGCTAAAAATTTTATCATACACATTTTAATGAGGATGAACTGAATTATGGAATGGCCCATTTATCTTCATTTTGGGGCATAATTTTTATCACATGCTCTTGACTTTCTAAAGCGATCCATGATAATGATATAACTGATAGTAAAGTTACAAACATTTGTATTGTTGTCATTACATGTTACTTACTTAAATATCATAAGAGTTTTGGCTAAGGTGTTTTATGACCGGCCGCCTGCCTGACGTCAACCCTCCTTGGGAATACTTGCTTATTGTATCTCATCATGTTGGAGGATACTATCTATCTACACTATTACTTACTTATATATAAAAAAAACAGAATTTCATAGACAAAAATGCTGATAAAGAGACAATATAGAGTAAAAATCCATAGATAAAACAAAACTTACGTTTCGAGCAGTAATCGCCCGTCCAGCCCTGCTTGCAGACGATTGCCCCGCTAGCTGAGCAGGTGTAGTGTCCGAAGTTGTCATCTCTCGGCCGGCAGAGGACCTCGCAGCCTGAGCCGTAGTAGTGGGGGGAGCAGGTGACTCTGTACGACAGCTTCAACTGAGGTCCAGTCGGCCAGCGCTGGTCTTCTTCCACCCAGGGCCCGCCGACGTCGGCGATGCTCTGCTTCGTCATGCGGGCTATTAGAGTGTCTGGAAGAAAATCGGTTCAAGTCATTGAAGGTAATAAACATTATCATTTTCCTGCCCTTATCCCACTCTATGTGGGGTCGGCACAGCATGATCCTTGGATCCTTGGATCATGCTGTAAGAGTTTTGGCTAAGGTGTTTTATGACCGGCCGCCTGCCTGACGTCAACCCCTCCTTGGGAATACTTGCTTATTGTATCTCATCATGTTGGAGGATACTATCCCTTAGTCGACTTTCACGACATGTTCGGGGAGAGAAGCAGCTGGACGTATTCTATGTTTTTTCTTTACTCCCAGTCCAGCGAAGAAGTACAATTAATTGAAGGTAATAATCATGCCTTTATAAATAAACTAGATGGTACCTCTTACATTGAGCTTTGGGAAATCCTTCTGTGCGAAGGATTCCTCGCAAATTTTCGCATTTTTATAATATTAGAAAGATAACACCCAGACATATACATATTTTTAACACCACTTTCTTTGTATCAGAAACAATAAGTACCTACTGCATTTGTTCTGCTACAAATCTGCCATCAGTATTAAAAGAATACTGATGACTTTGGTAAGGTTAGGTAAGTTCAAACAAAAAAGGATTTGAAGATGTTCAAGGTTATGATAATATTTTGACAATGTATGTATGTTCGTATGAGCTAGTGGCCAACTCTAGTGACGGAGTTTTTAGGCCGCCTAAAGGCCTCCGTCATGGCTTAACGACTTAAAAGCCGGGACCGACTATTTAACGTGCCCTCCGAAGCACGAAAACGCTTAGCTCGTAATGCCACTTGCGGTCACCCATCCCAATTATGACCGCGCGCAACGTTGCTTAACTTTAACGATCAGTCAAGAACGCCTAAGCAGGCTAAGCCACAATTTTGACAATGTTCGTAATATGCTAAAGCCATTGTTATTTATATCTTAAAAAATCTAGAGTAAATGTTAGGACTTTGAAAGAGGTATAATTAATTTAGAAAAACGATTTCAGTCCTAAAAAAGCACGAACATATTTATAAAAACACTCAGATTTCGATAATGATCTCGGCTTCAAGTGAATTAATAAGTTTCGTGTTAATGTAGCTGGTGAGCTAATTAAAGAATGTAACCCGAATAGCAGGTTGAAGCCGCACCCAAAGTCCTAAATTAATTTAATGGAACAATATACAAATTGACTTTGCTAAAAGAACCACAAATAAACACCCTTTTAAATTGTGACAGCGCCTTCAATTACAGTTACATGCATAAAGGTCGTAATATCGAAATAAAAGCTCGTCGCGAGATTTATCATCTACACAAGATAAACAAGAATACAAAAAAAGGCCTTTTACCATCTTTATTAGATGATTTATACAGCGTCAGGAGGCAACTTTACCTTCACTGACGGGACGCTGTAGTGCTTGGGACGAATTAAGATGGAGTAGGCTTGCCCAGCACCTACCCCATCCTCTCAGCTTAGTCGGCCTTGTCCACAGGAAAGACATGGTCAATACGTGTGGAGCTGACTAAGCCGCGGGTTTCCTCACGAGGTTTTCCTTCACCGTTTGAGAGTACTGGTAAACCACACATAAATTTTTCACAGAAAAATCCATTGGGACACGACCGTATTTGAACCCACGACCGGAAGGCGGGGTCACTACCAACTAGACCACCAGTGCTCTCAAGAAGTCTATTGTAAGAATACAATATTGTTTATAAAATAGGCAAATCTCGCGACTAGCTTTTATATCAGTTGTGCAATGTAATGAATTTGGTGGGTTTGATTTAATTTAATATTCATTTTTTTCTTTTTAGAGCATTTATTTATAAGTTTGTTTTTAAAAGCATTTTTTTACTAAGTATGATTTTTTTTATTCAGGTGAAATTTTTATTTTACGTAAAAGAACAAATAAGTACCTAGATCAATAGGGAAACATTTTTATGAGGCAAAACATTTATGTTTAAAGTTTTTCCCGCGGGGTCATCTTACATGGCGCAAACTATACCAAATTTTAATGATAAAAACCCTTCTTCTTCACAGTCGGGCAAAAAGTGACATCTCAGAGCATGGATTATTGAATCAACAGTTATCAGGAATCTTCCCGAGCCGAAGGAATCTCCGAGATTTGTCACGATTAATAAATATTTGTTTATCACCGTGAGAAAGGGTAGTGGAGTAAATTGGTGACCGTTTGACGCCCGCATCGGACCGTGAGATCTCATTGTACTGAATCACTGTTTTGATTTAGTGGCGCCTCAACTGCATTCCTAGGAACATAGCCAGGTTATATATATCAAATAGCAAAAACTAGCATGAGAACAGAACTGCATTGATTTTAAACCACTCCATTCATCAAGGAGAAATGACCGGTTTTAGGGCTGCCATTTGAAAAAATTATTGAGTTATTTTGTTTTAAATTAATCACATACCTATCGAATCTCGATCACCTATGATCGGATTGACATAAGTGTCTATCAAATTTTTTGTAGGTGGTAACCCTAGGGTTGAAATCTCAGCAAGCCGTCCCTACCTTTATTTATTTCTCGGCGTGTACAGTTTTTACTCTTATTGCATCGATGGATACATTCCTAAGCCGGTAATCCCGACAGAGGATAAAATTAAACCAGACGCGAAACAAAATTAAAAGGTACATAAAAACTTGACTAATTTCGTTGCGTTATGCTACATCACTCCTTTTGTTCGAAGATAGAGACGAACAGTAAATGAGAATCGGTTATCTCTCGACGATCACGGATCACCAAATCGTTCAAACAAGATTAAGAGAATAATGTTGTTCGCCTATATTACGCTGCTCTTTTTCAGTCTGCTTTAGGTCCAATGGCCATGAAGTATTTCAACGACTGACATTGAAATGAGCCTTGAGATCGATGGTACAAAAGGTCTCGCTGAAACTTCTTTCATGTACAGTTTTAGAATTGAAAATGTAATTGTAATCAATAAGTGGTTATTGGTAAAGTACAAACGATCCATCGGTGCGGTGTCGGTGTAGGCTTACAGTGATCGTATCTGTCCAATAAATCTAGAAGATAAAATGTGTAACCGTGTACAACCTAACGAAAATACAATCAGTCGGGAGGGCTATCAATTTATTTCGATCTGGGCCCCATTCCTTTGGAACATCGTAAAGTAAAAGGCTGCAATGCGCATGCAATATCCAGCTAGATCCAATAAATATTAAATTTAATATCCGATAGATTCTTTTAACTGTTCGAGTGCTCGGATATAAAGAGTTTAAGATATTTTCTCTTTGACTTCGTAGATAATTCACATTTTCAGGTGTTATTGTCGGTTGGAAATGAGAAAAAGGTGTGGGAATGGAGCGCGGACGCAATTTAGCTCCAGTACATGGAGAGCTATGGCAACCGTGCACTCGGGCCAGGGCTGTCCGCTCAAGTAAAATATCTGTGCAATATTTCAGCATCACCATAAACAGCCAACAGTCGGCGGGCAATTGGACGGAAAATTGTAGGACGTTTTTGTCTTCTATTATTACTCGAGTCGTCGAAACTTCGGAAAGAAACAAATTACAGCCATCATCCTAATTCGACGCCGTAACGATATTAAATGAGGGTGTACCCTATCTATTAATGTAATACCGATTTACAAATAAATAACACATTTATGGACGAGACTGGAGCGGTACGTGTTCGGCCGCGGCAGACGTGTAATTACGGACCCAGAGGTCAATACAAATAAAACGAGAATAAATCCAACGATAAACAGAAACAAAAGAAAGCGAAATAACCGATAATTTGAGTCGGTGGATAACGGAGGCGGTCGAGAGCGGTTGGAGATGTATGAAACTGGCAAAACGCGATTTCGGGTCTGCGGGGATGCACGCAGTTGATCCACCGTCGACGAACGCGTACGCCGGATGCGGCCCAGTTCAGTTCTCATTCATTATGCGACTAGATTGACGACGTTTGCCGTAGAACTGGATCCGAAGGTGTAATTAGTGAACGGTGGGAGGTTTACGAACGAAATCGAAACTTTGAAGCACGATCTCGGCTCATCGGCCGTTTTCCGCAGGTGAGCCACTGCTTCCTCCCAACTCGTCTCCGACACATGCCGCTGCCGACCGCCTACTGGCTGTGGGAACAAACTCTTCAACGGCCCGGACAGAAACGCTTTTGTTTATAAAACTGTCCACTTCTAACCTCTCATCGAGCATTTCAATCCGTGGAGAGCGCCTCGAGCGTCTTCGTTTGATAAACAACTCGACCGCTCGAGTGGGCAGCACGACTAAATAAAAGAGCACTTTTGATTTAAAGAATTCGCGTAAGGACGTTTTAAATTCACCATTGTTTAGTACATCTCCGTTCCACAGTAAGAATTCGTTGAATGAGATGGATTGCACAACTCAGCCTTTACATCTGCAGACGGATGACGTGGCGCGTTTAACCTTTGAGAAAGCCAATTAACATCGCAAGTAATCATAGACACGGGTCTGGGAACCGTGCGGCACGAGGCAAGAGCCGCATGTCTAGTCTACTCGTTTCTACAGTTGACTAATAATGCTCAGCCGAAAGATAAGCACGTCACAACATAACTGTATCGATAATCGCATCTTGTCGTGTAATGCGACGGCCAGCCGGTAGCGGCCGGCCCGCGGCCCGCGGCACTGCGCCCCAGACGCGTAATTGCTCTACGAATCTCTTATCGATACATTTCACACGCTCTTTTTATTCAGTTTCGGCCGAACGCTTAGACAAAGAAACAGGACGAGACACTGGAAGTGTGCCACTTAGTGCCAGGGCATATGCTGAGCATCTGTCGACAGCGTTTCCTGAGAGCGCCGTCGCCAGTTACATCATAAATCGAGCCTTCCGGACCGTCTTCCGTGATTTTTTACCCCTCAAGCCCTACGACGAAAGACGTAGTGTAAACTGAATTGGTTGGCTTCATCGTTGTATTTTTTAACATCCAGCGAGTAAGTAAACAAAGTTTGGGGTCCGTTAGCGGCCAGGTGCGGGCCTGCGCCTCGGGCTGTACACAAAAGATTTCGGTGGAGAAGCGAACGACACCAAGATTCCCCGGCCATTGTGGATGGTTATTTGTTTAGCGAAGAATCTTTTTATTCAGCAACAATCGTCATTGTCAATGAGACGCGTGTTGATCTATGATATATTGGATTCTTTAGACGCGCGTCAGCATTCTTCACAGTCATTCTTAGTTTCAGGGGTCGTCTTGGCGATTGGTTTTGTGATTTTGTGCAACGGTTCAGTCGCAGCTGCCGAGATGAAGCCCCCGAATATGATTTAATAAAGCATTAACCCGGAGAGTCGATAGTGAGTGAACACAAACGGCGCAGTAACCTGTTATTATGCTTGATTAGATTTCTGTAGGTAACATTTCTCGGTAGTAAGCCGGTACGCCCATCGCTCCCGCCGTATTAAAAATATACCCGTCCTATTCGGCGGACGCTAATGATTTTCGGTAAACCGGCCCGTAGACACACCTCGGCGTATCTCTAAATCTCCTAAGTAAATCACCGGTTTTTTCGTTATTCGGTCAGGAGTAGTAATTATGTCGGTCAGAGTGCAGCGGGATGAAAATCTAATTAAGAAATGGGCGGTATTGGCGTCCGCTATTTTTATGTATTTTGAGAGTTAGTGGGCGCGTTTAGGTATGTCTGCTCGAGTCATCGAATGCTTTGTTTTTCGTGTCCAAGGAGTTATCGATGCACGCGGTAAATTATCATGATGATGTACGGGCATGGCGGTTACTCAGTTGGGATCGTTTTTTCGGTCACGCCACGTCGCATGCACCGCGTAAATTGACGACTCTTTATTGGGCGTTCAGAGCTCTCGTGACATCGTCGAACAGAACTAGCCCAATCGATCGTAATGATAATAATCCGATATAAAAGTCGAGCACATGGCCCCCGTTTCGGTGATTATGCGGTTAAGACAAATGGCGATTAGTCAAGTTCGCTCGTGAACAACGCAATTTGGATGTAATTGTTATGTGCCATCGACGACGTCTAGCTGCCGGTCAACGGCCATTGAATACATTAGAACATTTCTACTAAATTTTCGTCCTACAGAAGGCTGAGTTTATTAGAATAGCTTGCACATTGCGAAGCGAATCACGCGCAGCGCGGCGTGCCCTGAACACCAATAGTCCACACCATGGGAACATTTTTGTCTTCCACGATATGATAATATGAGCATTCAAATATACATACTGTCCGTTAAATGCACGATAAACACCCAGAATTACAGTGAAACCTGAATGTGAGTGAGTCGTGAGCGACGTGATATGAATTTTACAAGCGTTTGAAGATTTTCATGACCCTTTTTATCATAATCGTATTGGAATGGTGACAACTCACCGTCTGATCTTGACGTCTCGTTCGTGTCGTGCCAAGCTTCCACTATCAGCGAGAAGGTACCCTGGAACATCAGACATAAACATTACTACAAGGAAAGCATTGTTACATTGCAAAAAATAAACTAACATTTTTTCTCTGCTGGATTGGGAGTAAAGAAAAAACATAGAATGCGTCCAGCTGCTTCTCTCTCCGAGCATGCCGTAAAAGTCGACTAAGGAGTACCTAGTATCCTCTCCAACTTGATGGACCTATATGGGCGATGGGCTGATCACCTGTCACCATGGTTTACCATATCCATCTTGGGAGTCTTGGATTAGAAGTGGCTGCAAGTTTTCTTATAATTACTTGTGGTTCTGCCCACCCCGTTAGGGATACGGCGTGATAATATGTATGTACATATTATCATACATCTATCTATTATACATATATGTATGTAAAAAAATAAACTTCAAATTACCTATCTGAGGCTATACAATAACGCCGCTCTCAAAGCCAAGAAAGGAATCTTGTTTCCATAAAAACAGAGCTCTTTGTTGTTTTTAAAACAATTCTGCTAAACTACACTAGCTACATGGAATAAATTTTAAGTAGTAATAATGATGCTAGGTTATTCATGATGAGATTCAGCTCGGTGAGGTAAAATAAAAAGCCACGAACGTGAGGAATAAAGTACCAGGTAACCAAGTAAATGCAAGTATGTGATCATCTTGAAGCTACTGCGACCTTTAGTGGGCGCGGCGGGCATTTCAAATATTTCCTCTAGCTTACAATGTAGACATCGGTCGTGTGCGATAGGCGACTGAAGGCAGATGGCACAAATTGTTTCAATATCGGACTAAAAATACAAACGCAATAAAACTATGGCGAGCGTGGATAGCTTGCATTAAAAATAAGGAACCATCGTATCAGATACAGTGCTATTGACATTTGTTGTTGACATAAGACGAAACGGCAGTCGAAGTCGATTAAATTATGATAAGGTGGAGTCAACACCTTTTAGGCCCCTAGCGTGAGGTATCAATGGGATTTGAGGAGAGTCGAGTTACGATCATGCAAAAATTTTCAAAGTTGTGAAATTTCTCTCAAAAGAACAGGTTGACACGACAACGATACTCAGGGAGAGCAATACCACGGCCGTTCATTATAATTTATTTAGACATTTTAGAAAATAAATGACAAATTGCGGAAGTCTATCGAAATGAATACAGGTGACAAGCATTAATAGTTGAAAAATAGTTTACATTAAAATAAGCTTTTCGCTTATCCTATTAAGTTCTTAGGTTTAAAGTCGACCGGCACAGGTTTTTAGAATCTCTTTCAAGCTTTTGTATATAATGTATGAAGACGTCTGAATAGACGTGTAGAAATGTTTAAGACGGACGATGCGAGCAAGTATTATAATTACAATAAGCATGTGACGGAGCAGCTGCCTCGCCGGATATCAAGGGTCACAGCTTCAACTAATTCCTCATTTGATCACTCTTAACAGAGTGATTCACAGTTTTTCCTGACAGATGTCGCTTATTAAGACATGAATGAAAACTTAATTTGCATGGACGAACAATGGCACATTTGCATAGGAACTGATACGTGTATCATAACAATGATTATTGTCGATGATGGAAATCAATACGAGAAAACGTTTCACACACACACACAAAAAAAAAACATTTTCTATCTCTTTCCAACTTCACGGGCTCGCAATTAAACTTTCGTTACGTTTATTGACGAATTTAAATGTTGTAAATAGTTGGACTTTTATCGTGTTGAGTAGGTTCCGAACGATCCCAACTCGGCTTTATCAGTTTAAATGTGGATATCAGGAGCGAAAGAAGATTGTCAAATATTAAAATATGATTTGTGTTGCGCGCTAAAAAACATAGAATGCGTCCAGCTGCTTCTCTCCCCGAGCATGTCGTAAAAGTCGACTAAGGGATAGTATCCTCTCCAACATGAGATACAATAAGCAAGTATTCCCAAGGAGGGTTGACGTCAGGCAGGCGGCCGGTCATAAAACACCGAAACTCTTACAGCGTGATGATATATGGATAAGGGCAGGAAGAGGAAGAAGATGATGATGATGATTTGTTGCGCGCTCCCGATCAGATATGGCAAGTGGTAGTATACGGCGCGTATCGATTTGTTAATCGAGTATGGAGAACGCATTTCGGTCAGCTGTGGCCGGTCCTAAGTATATGCCGGTTCCCACGACAGTGACTCTCGAAACAGCCCATAAAAAGCGGCCGACGTAAGCGTACGTGTGCAGGTAGCCTTTATAAACGTGTCAAGCTGCTATACTATACTAGCATACGGTACTATACGAGTTGCACAGACTACTTGCTCAGCAGAGTACGCTAGCAATTAGGGAAATGTGGAGCTGTGTACGAGCCGCTTTATTTATTACCTATCACCTTCACAATGATGTTCCAATTTCAAACTTGAGTGTTTATGGTCAGGTAATTATTGCCAACATCAAAAAATGTTTTATGATTCTTAAAAATAAAAAAGTATACCCGGCAAAGGATACGTACTATCGGAAACATAAATTCTTCAGACGAGCGAGAAGCGATGCGTTAAATTGTATTACTTACGGTGAAAAAGGAACCAAGAATGATATCATGGGATTCGAATGCGAGGGAATCATTTGATAATCGTTTTACGAGGGTTCCTAAAGAGGCTACTTCCATATCGGACTCCGACATTTTGTTATTAATTAGTGAGCCCAAAGGATAAGTACGTGGGAACGGATCCCTAACTTTTGTCTTGTTTGGACCATGTGTTTGGGATTTAGAAAACAAAGTCATTCAGGTGACCATTCTTCTGACCACGTGTCCGGCCACTATTGTTCTCTTTATTGCTAGTATTGAAGAATCGCAACAGATGTCCGTCTGTTTGTCTTTTTAAGCTGATTAGTGCTACGCCGCTTTTATGAATAAACAAAAGCACTTTTGTGAGCGGAAAAGGTAACTATATTTTTCTCATCGCTGTACTTGGTGAAGTAGACTGACGAAATAGAACGAGGTCGACCTACCTTCCATCAATGCGGTCAATATCGATACGGTACAAAGTATTTATATAAAACCATCAGAAAAAGTCATTACCGTAGTTCGCTTTCGAGCATCGTTTCGACACGAGAAAATATTTGGAACACAAACAGGCAACTCTTCAAGTCGTGATTTCATATTTCACACTTTGCCGTGTGGTAACTGGTAACACGACAGGTTATTTTTAGTGTTCCGTATATTTTCGAAAAAGGAAAATAAATATCTGTGTCTGTCCACCTGTCACAAGTGAGCTAAACGGTAAAATCCAGATCTTGGACTGTGGTAAATTAAATGGTATCTCAAATTCGATTTTATGTAAGATTTATGCCGCTCAACAAAACATCGAATTGAAACGATATGCAAATATCTATGACCGCCTAACATGTAACGTGTTTCGTTGGTGCGTGTCCAGTTTATTATAATGCTTTTAATTATTTTTATCTCCTTCTATTTTGGAGGTTGATTGCTTGGCGCGTTGACCCGATGAATCATGCACAAAAAGGTTTCTCAGACTTTAAATTATGCTAATAAAATGTCTTTATATGTTGTAACACCGTCAACAGGACACTTATCGTACTAATACTCTTCCATAAAAATCGGGGGCAACATTTTATTGGCGACAGTACCACGCGTGCAGTCTGTCAGAATGTTGAACAGTTTCGAGTTAAACCCTGGGTAACTGTGACAAGGTACCCCAAGTACCTCTATTATGTCGTCAAATCAAGTTTGCCTCGGAGGTGAAGCGAGTGGTAGACTCACGTGGCTGTTCAAACTCGGCCGTGTAATATGCGGTAGGTACACAAGCATATCGCTCCGAAGCATAGACAAAAGTGAGACGTTCTTAGTGCGATGCGACCTCGCGGTCCGTGTGACCTATGACGTTCGAAATTCGAATTGTTTAACGAGAGAAATCCTTTGTTTGCATTCAAAAATGGAATGTTTATTACACAGTATATTTCAAAAGTTCAGTTGACTTGACGCCATCTTTTGGCTCGTTTAAGAATGGATCCTTTGAATGAAGTGCATTTTAATAATTTATATTGTTTTAATGTAAAGACTTGGAAGCTTTCCAAAGAGGTGAAGATTTATATTAAGTTGTTTGATAATATTTTTTTAAGATTTGTAACAAGATCAAAATACCGAAATGACTGACATCTTTTTCAAGATTCGACTCGCAACAAACATTTTATTACCGAAAGTTGGTTTGAAGGTTAGATATTGAAATAAATAGGTGTGCATTAGTAGTTAGGTATTTAGTTTCACCGCGATAGGATAAGATCGATTAGTAGTTACAAAGTAAAGTGAGTTACCAGCTCATACTATTCCTGATTGAAATCAAATTATCTACGTCAAGACAAAAAGTAAGACCAATCAAACACGTTCACACGCCAATCATAAATAATAATAACCATTAAATTGATGCCATAATAAAGTCCCACCGTAAAGCCGAGAAAGTAAACAGTGAGGTGGCCGCTCAAAAATTAACCAACTGCTTAGCTACATTATGGAAGGATTAATTACTCCAGTCCACATTACCGAGAAGCATTAAAAAGTTGAAAAACTAGTCGTAACCAAAATGATACCGAGATTATTTTACTGCAGCCTAGGAAACATTAAAACATTGGAACATTTTACAGCCGCTAACGACCTGTCCGAAGTGTATGAGACACGGAATAAGCCAACAAAAAAATTTATTGCCCTCAATTACAAATGGCAAAAAGACGGGCGAATGAAGAATTCGGGACTTATATCGAGGACGAAGTGAAAAACGAAACTGGCTATGCGGCCTTTGATTTCACATGGCATCGCCGGCATTCATCGCCGGGCGGGAACCAAGGAATCCCAAATATGAAAATGTCGGCCATAAACAACGGAGCGATTTGAATGAATAAGAATTAAAAATAAAAAGTTTTAACAAATTTCAGAGCTACGATGGATCTGATAAGCATGAGAAGGGTTGAAACCGAAACCGCACTAAAAACAAACAAGCTAATGATCTGTTCATCCGGATTTAATCGTACAAGTCTCGACTTGATTCTTTTAAGATTAGTTTTTTTTTCTAATCTACTTTGAATAATAAGAAACCAGACAGACTTAAGACATCCATGAGTAATATTACGCCATAATAGAATAAACGCGTTTTACTCCTAACACGGCAATCAAATATAAATAAATCGTCAAAAGCGTGCGATCTCTAATCTTGCGAAATTCTAAAATTTATCACAAAGTATTTCAAGATGTTTTATAACAAATTCTGCACATTAATTCTAATTTGCAAACGCTCTCAGCGGTTCCCATATGATCGGCCTTTGACACATCCATAATCTATATATTGGTAGGAGTATGTGCGACCAGGTAAGTGCCGGCGCTTCTCCCATACTAAATAATGGTGTCGATTTATTCATGGATACGAAAGGAGCAGTGAGCGCTCACAGTGCGACTCACGGTTCCTAGAATATTCGCGCGTGTGATGAATAAAAGAGGAATGCAAGGAATTCCATCATTGCAGATTTGAGGGCTCGTCGGCCTACCACAGCCACAGGTCAGACAGTACGTGAGAACCGCGGCCATACCACGAGAACTTATAAAAATGGAACGTCTATCCGTCTCTCAGCGAATTCATTACCGGAATTGGTATTGTTGGCTTCACAGATTTAGAATACGACGGAACACATCATCTTCCTGCCCTCATCCCACTCTATGTGGGGTCGGCAAGAGTTTTGGCTAAGGTGTTTTATGACCGGCCGCCTGCCTGACGTCAACCCTCCTTGGGAATACTTGCTTATTGTATCTTATCATGTTGGAGGCTACTATCCCTTAGTCGACTTTTACGACATGCTCGGGGAGAGAAGCAGCTGGACGCATTCTATGTTGACGAATGCTACGGAACTGATCTATGAATATTGATTGGCGTCAATCACCGTGCATTCGTTATGATTTATTTATAAAAGATGCAGAATTTTCGGCAACCATAATAAATCGGTCTCTTTGAACAATTTTATTAGCAGCAGTAAACGTGGAGCGACGCAGTTAAAATGTCAGAATCTGACCGTAAACGAGCATCCATTTGGGAAAGGAGTGTTTTCTTAGCGCTCGCCTCGGAACTGTAATAACAAGCTAAACTTTATTGTCTATTCACTGCACTGATGAGCTTATTATTTCTATCGTCTGTCTATGACTAATCATTATTTACGATAACACAGTTTTAGAATTCGGTTTCGGGGCTTGTTGTTTTAGCACTCGAACCAATTGGGCTACTAGTTTGTTTAGGCGGATTGAGTAGAGAATCCGACTTAATTGATAGGTTGCTGAATACCTGTGCACTGGTATCGAACAATGCAACACTAATTATACACGCTCCGATTGTTTAAATTTGAAACTTATGAAATCACGGTACAAGCGATATTGTAATGGCACATGACTTCACAAACTACTTTTACGTGGAATTCCATTCGCGATGCTTTTTGTTAGCCTTTAATTGCTCGTCGGGAAGAGAGATAAAAGCCGTCGAAGGAACAAAATCGAATGAGGCATTCCGTCGCTTCGGTATTAAAAGAAGCGGATGTGGGGGTAGGTATTTTAAGAGGATCCCGGCGCGAGCGGATTCAAATAAAGGAAATTATTAAGAGCTCTTGTGAAAAAAGCGTAGACGGAAGTCACTCGACTATGGTCTATAGAGCGGCGGTATATCGCGTTTCATTATGAAGCAATAACCCGATGATCCGTGCGAAGGTTTTACGTTTTTCGAAGTGGAAACTTATGTAACAGACGTTCAGCGAATAATAATGCGGGTAACCGATTACGATTCTAACATAATTGCTGGCGGTTTGAGGCGAGTTTAGAGTTGGTGAGGTTTTCGTTTTTACGATGCGCCACGGATTTTTAATTACTTTCTAATGTTGATGCCGCTATCTGGCTAGAAGAGACGGAGTTCACACGAGACAATGAGGAACGACATTCGATAGCGTGCGTTACCGTAACGTACCTACCTACTATTGTTTTGAAATAAGAACCCGATGTGACGTCATCGGAACGTTAATTTCTGCGAAGCGCACCTGTAACTTTAAATTTCGAAATAAGAACGCGTGATAGACAACAGTAAACTTTTTAAAGCTCGAATGCGAGTCTTTTGGCCGTTTTAAACTATGTCTTAACAAGAATGTGAAGATTCCATACTTTCATTTAAGTTATTAGAGCGTGAAACCATTTACGAAACATGCAAAATAAGTAACAATCTCTAGAATTAGTTACGCCGTTGCTTACTCTACTTGTTCCACAATAAAGACGCGTGTTTCTTCACGAAGCGACACAAATACATTAATCAGTCTGAGCTTTTTTTAACGCTTGTTTACGGCACGCCCTTTACAGAATTTTAAAATAAGTACAGGCTATTCGGGATTAAATAAACACATTGAATGCCAATCGCTATGGATGGGTAGGCCTTTTGTGTCGTTGTTTCTTACAATATCGCTTTTTATCTGTATCTGATTTTCTCATTGTAGTTATTCGTTTACTTTATTGGAAGTCTTCACTTAGCTTCCTCGCTCCGCTGACCGCGGGATAAGAACTTTAAATACTGAGCTCGCTTTTGTATTAATTAACCTTAATTAAGTTAACTCGCGTCTATCTCACGGTAACAAACAAAACTGGATATAATTTCACCGCGAGTGAAAATAATGTTTTCCGGAGAAATCGTTTATGACACATCTTGCTAAAATAATTTGAATTAAGAAGAGAACGTTTGGAACTTGACTTTGACGTACGACGCGACGATGCGACCTAGATAATTCGTATTCATTAGATATTTTACGATGTACGATAGATAAGCGATACAGGCAAAGCGACGTGGACTTTGAGGGTTATGCTAACAGATACGGATTAACTGAAGGGTTTATTTTAACACAAACGGGACGCTGTAGTGCCCGGGACGAATTAAGATGGAGTAGGCTTGCCCAGCACCTATTTCATCCTCTCAGCTTAGTCAAAAAAAAAAAAAGGTAAAAGTTGCCTCCTGACGCTGTATAAATCATCTACTATAGATGGTAAAAGGCCTTAGTTTTTTATATTAACAGAAAAGATAAACATGCACCGAATTCCCCACGTCAAGAACACTCTGAACATGAAATGTTTTTATAGGACGATTCGAAATTCTTTGCAATGAAAATGGCGGATCATGTTTACTTGAAGCTCCTGACAGCTCAAATTAGCTACGAACACAATGCATATTACACTCTATCATTCCGACAATAATGGATGGTCAAGATAAATAACAATGGAAGGTACATAAGACGGATCTTATGGTGATTCCACAAAAAGTATAGTTCACGGTCAGATCTTAGCTGGCGACGGCGACGCTAGCGAGCGCGTTCGAGCCACGGCATGCGAGGCAACTTTGACATTTGCGGGTACGCAGGTGTAAGCTAAGCTTATTTTTTCGCATTAAAACGACAGAGTAACGGTCCTGAGCGGAATACTTGAATGGGCTCAGTGAATGGTACGGGGTGCAACCCTAGCATTAAGGGCGCGTACCAACGACCTTTCTACATTGTGTACACACCATACGTGCGCAGACTCGGTCATAATCCGGTCCCGCAGCACTAGCCTCACCTCTGTGACATCCGGACCGACTAACGGACCTCGCATTACAATATAAAACGCGACATTTACAAAACACAAATTGTTTAAGAGTGAAATAAATGAAATCCGTCGAGGCGAGCTGAATACAAATGAGATTTCTTTTAGAGTGAGCCATCTCTTTCTTTAAACGCTGCATGATAAATCGTTCGTACGAGTCGTTAGCTCGCTAGCTTTAGTTGTAATTTCTCTGTTCGATGTTGTCGGTAATATTAATATTGTGACCCACTATCGCGGGTCACATCTGTAGTCCACGCTACGGATTTATTTCACATGGGATCAGATAAGGTTCGGATGCACTTGCGTTTAGAGTTACATCGTATTGCGTTGCAGCTTCGTGAAGCGTCGAGTTTCAAAATATTGTGGCAATGAAATCGATGAGTAAAACAAACGAGGTTTCGGAACGAAGGAGCTTTCTTGGTATACGTTCACCTGCCTCGGAGGCAGCGCGCGGAACGTATGTGGCCATACAACACATTACGTCGGACGATATGGCTCGTAAAGCAGGCGGTTCGCCCGACGATGACCTCATTACGAGAAAAAAGAACATCGACCAATGCTAGGGGAAGATTGTATTATTTAAATGCGAGCCAGCCGACCATATCGCAACCGGTAAGCACGCGTATGGCGCGTATCCTCAGGACTCGGCATTCCGGCATATGGAGGAGACGTCGGGATAAACCGCATATGGCGCCGAATCGTCAGCTTCGATACCTCAACCTGCCTGTCAATTTTAAAGCGATAGATAAAGTCGCTTTCGCTCAATTGATCGCATGTCAACACATGTCTACCAATAGAGTGCTCCACGTGAATTTAAACAGGAAGTTTCAATTTAGCGCCAATTCATTTGGAATGATACAGGCGGTAACCGGACGTGCATCCATTCGAAAAAAGTTTAGTTTCGTCTATGGTTCCTCTTCCTATCCTACCTGAGGCCAAATGCCACGTTTTCTCCAGATGGTCCGAGGTCGGACGAGCTGGGCGCAATTGTTTACTCAAACATTACGAGACGGTTCAACATTTGAAGCGGGCCGCTAAATAAAATACAAATAGCACTCGAGACCTCCAGTGTCCACACGAGGCTGTGTAAACAATTGACGCCAGCGAAATCGCAACAGAGCTCCAATTAAGACGTCCGTTATCCTTGGAAACAAGATAGATCGCGACCCTTAAATAAATAGCGGGGTAATTACAATATCGAATCACGATCCAAGCCGGCCTTAGCGCTCTAATCGTCTGAAGATGAGAACGGAGCCACGACGCAGCCGTAACTACGTCTAATAACACACGCCGGTGTACGACCGCGAAGCTACTTCGTCCGTAATTAATTAAAAATGAACCATTGAACGCTGTAATCGTCCCACGCGGCCGCTCGTTAAACCATCGAGTTACTCGATTCTAGTATTCTTATCGTCATCGCTTCTGTCAAATTTAAATAAAGAATCCCTTAATTTCTTTTACTATTATTTACGGCGAATGATGCCTTGCACTGGATGATTGGAATTTGAATGTTGGTAACATCGACAACTTTGATTTATTGATATAGGGTTGCTCGCTACCTTATGTTTCTTTTACGAGGTATTGATTTTATTGTTGCCTACAAAATTAATGAAGCGAAGAATTTAGAGTGCAACTTGCTGCCGCCCGCGGCTTCGCTCGCGTTGTACCCGGATAAAAAGTAGCTTATGTGTTATTCCAGCACACGTATTATGTCTATTCCAAGTTTCATTCGAATCCGTTCAGCCGTTTGGGCGTGATTGAGGCACAAACATACATCGTCACATCCACACAAACTTTCGTATCTATAATATTAATAACTAGCTGCCGCCCGCGGCTTCGCTCGCGTGGTACCCGGATAAAAAATAGCCTATATGTGAATCCAGTACATGTACTATGTATAATCCAAGTTTCGTTCAGATCCGTTCAGCTGTTTAGGCGTGATTGAGGCACAAACATCCAAACATCCAAACATCGTTACAAACTTTCGTACTAGATGGCAGCACCGGTAAAATTAGTACGCGCTATCGTTGCGTTTTGAGCTTTACGCCGGTAATTTCAAGCAAACTAAGACTTTTCAAATTTATAATATAAGTAAGAGTAAGAAGTAAGATAACATCCAACAGTCACATACATAGTCCTGACCCCACACTAGGATTCCCTGTCGTGGGTGTCAGAAACTACGAGTACCATGGTATCACAACACCCAGACCCGGAAGAAATATTTACAGAACATGCAAACATTTCTTCCGCAGCGGGAATCGAACCCGCGCCTCCTGCGTCTCTACCGAGCAATCGCCCGCCAGGCCGTCAATATTATTAGGATAAAACTTACCGGCCACGTAAAGTCGAAGGGAAAGACTATGGGATTGCTGAATCCGTCCACATTGAGGTTGGGCACATCCAGTGAGTTTCCACCCAACACGGGGGTAGTGATGTCACCGAACGTGCACGGCGACGTCGTGTCGATGTTCGCTTGATAGATCTTGAGGCACACTCGGAATTTAGTCCTACACGGCGCCAAACACGGCGCGTCACTATTTGAGGAACCATCACAGCACTGACCACTACTTAACCTACCCAACGAGTTCGTAAAACTTTTTATCCTAAGTTCGAAGGAACCAGACGTCAGCACCTGGAAAGAGAAAGAACATATCAGTGTTTGTTTAATGGCGCAAGATAAATAATGGGACATGGATTAGGCCAATATATCACTGTTCGGGACGGAGCAAACAGAGGTCGGCCAACACATACAGCTTTCATCGCCCCAAGATGTAATCCTCGTACAGACTATTTGCACAACTGTCCGAACGATCGATCCCGCCGAGACATTAACGGTTTCACTGGACGGATTATGTAGGTCGTTTAAAAATGGGGTTGCGTAGTCCCCACACGCGTTGACACCCCTAACCTGAATTAAACTTGGAACAGCCGAGACGTGGCAAACAATTCATATTTTTGTAAATCGAACTGTCAATATCGACGGCCCCCCGCTTTGTTTTAAACGATCCGATGTTGCCAGGGCTACCGATAGATAAAAAATGGGGTATTTCAAACTACGTTGATAGATACACTCGTCAACGAAACGAGTTAAATTCTCTTTTTTTTATCGCGTGAATAATAATAAAACTAGTTTTTGTTGCCCTCCAGGGAGTGCGTACAACCCTTGTATTGAAATGTGCAGTTGGTCGCATTATCCGACTCGAACTGCATGTGGGGTCAACAAGTTTGAACACTAATGCATTAGGGAGTGTTTGAGCGATCATTATACCGAACAGCTATTTTGCCTTTACTCGTCATAAAGTTGTTGTTTTTAGGAATAATATTGAAGTTGGCGTTTATAGGGCATCGGAAGGAAGTGGTGGTATTAAGTTATGGCGCCGTGTCTTGGCAAATCATTACCGGTAAATATACGGTGCATGTGTGCCGGTCTTCATGAAATAAAATACATACATTTCCTGGCCACTTTCAATCTAAAATTGATTAGGTACTTGATTAGGCCTCATAATATATTACTTACTATAAAGGTTTACTGCTTTCATTTGGCTTTAGACGTGATTTGAATTTTAACAAGCCGAGCTCACTGAGAATTGTGTGAATCAACAAATTAAGAGGTCGAGCAAATATTAAGTCTTCAATATTCCCACGCAAAATCAACTTTTTATGTTCAAATATATAAAACAATGGGGCATTCAGATTGGTTTTATCTGGTAACCGAGACGGCATGTCTGTCGAGATGTCAAAACTTTTACCCCCGTTTAAACAGAGCTGTGGTAAAAAATACACCAGATTTCAAACAACTTCCTGCCCCGGGGCTGATCGCAAAAGCTGGCTCTCTCTCTTCCACTAAGGAGTAGACAGAGACGGAAGCACATCACTTCACACATTCACGTGGTCGTCAGGTAGGAGCGGAACCAAAAAAATGCCCAAAAAAGATACGCAGCACTCTAAACATCCCCTTTTTTGTTCCATTGTTTACAAAAGGAGTAGCTTGTTTTGTGGATTGTGAGTTACTGTTTTAGACTACAATTAATCAATTACCCACACTCATTAGCAGTAATGAAGTCATTTCTTTTTTCAAATACACATCGTAGTCATAGGCTAACGACTTGTTATAATATCTGACGGCTGTCAAGTCAAACTGTCAAACTTTTACTTTCAAGTTGAAAAGTTCAAATACGTAAACATGGCTAATACTCGTTCATGTCAAAAGGAGCAAATTAAGTTGAATGAATTTTTAAAACACACGGGATGTCCGCTCGACAACACTCGCCTCGGGATAGAACAAACCAACAATTAAATGATGCTTACTCGACTACCGAACGTAAGTTTTATTATGTCTTCGGGCGGACTTGACGCCAGCCTGATTGATGAGCTACAAAACGATTTTGAAAAAGGAATAATTATTTCGAAAAATTGTCTATGGATTTATCGAGCGCGGGATTACCCCGCGTTCGAAGTTTAAATGGAGAATGATGAGATAGTACTAGCGTTCGATGTATGTTCGTACTCAGTAATCAATTACACGTGTGCCTAATTTATTTAACATATGACTTCACGTTTAATGCATCCGACGGTACGAGAATCGTGAACATCACAACTTTTTTATTTACCACGTTGAAAGGAAAGTAACACGGGCACGTAGCATTAATTGCGCCGGCGCAGGCATCAACAGAACCGTCCAAATTGATTTGAATACCTAATCGAGCATCTCGCAATACCATTTCAGTTAATATATCGTGTAACATTAATATTTTTAATAACACCAGAATCACGATCAGAAGATATTTTAAGAGAATTGCTTTGTCAAGATGATTTGTTAGCCACTTGCCTGGGTGAAGGTATAATTATGGTGTTTTAGTCCTCGGTTAGATCGAGATAGGGAGTAATAATGTGAACAGCATTGTGTAAGTAAACCAAGAGGGTAAACACTCCAGCAGGTTGAGCGTATACCTAAAAATAACACCAATAATGAAACACAGGGGAATGTTTTTCATCTCACCCGTTATACACACGCGAAATGTGTTAAAATAAACACCCAAACAGTCTTTTAATAGCGCGACGATATCTTTTGTGCATCAATTCGCAATTCCAAATTTAAAGTTGGAGTCATAAACGTATGATTTATTTTTTTCCATCTTAGTATTTTCGGCCAGTGCCGTACACATGCCGTAAAGATGTTCGCTTTTCAAAAATAGATCGACGCTCTTATGTCTGAATCAAAACGTGAAAAAATTATGCTTGTCCTTTAGCAGCTGACGAATGAGCCGTGTTGCTAATTGGTTTTCTGACTTCAGGCAACTTAGCCTCAATGTTGGTATTGTGTGGCTGTGGACTCGCTCCGGGACACCGGCCTCACAAAGAGCGTTCAGAGAATGTCTTCGGTGGAAAATAAAAGGACGTCTTAAAGCGTACCGATATTCGGGCGACAAAAGTTGCGATCTCCTTTGTGTAAACTCTGGCAGCTGCACTGCCACAAAAGAAACATACGTCTAGTGGAATTCGAAATTAACGGACAATCATGAACGTGGAAGGTAATAGGCCCGGAGATTGCCTGGAACTTATATGGAAAGCGCATAATAAGGTATTTTGCGGTTATTTAAGCGTTGCACAAGCGAATTGAGATTTCGTGCGTTGGTGTACCGCGCGCTATGATCTGAGGGGTCGTGTATACGCTGTATCGTAAACCAGATCTTCTTGCTTCAATTGCTATTGGGATTACTACGTGTGAACCTCTCGCTGGAGAGCATTCAACACGGAACTTATTATAATACTTTCAACAACTTTCCTTGTTTACCCCTAACTTCCAGAAGACTTTTGAAACTGCTCAGAGTAGACTATGGTCTATCTAAAACTTAGGAATATCAGTAAGACTTCCAACTGCAATAACGCCCACCAGCAAACTACGTTTTAGTCAAATCATACGTTTGCCGTCCAGAGATATGTGTGTATGTTATTATTTCCAATTTGCAAGCAAAGCAATCTTCATTACGCATCGTAATACAACGTTATGAAACATCCACAACTCCATAGAGCGTGAGACAAATTGAAATACCTTTTAGGAGAATTATGAATCTCATTACCACTTCGAATCCTCCTACGTTGCTTGAAACTTAGCATTCGTATCTGTCAACCATCGTCCTTAACTTTCATCCCACATGGAGGTAAGGTTAGACTCATCTCCAAGTTATGCCTGAAGCATTGTGCAACCCACGCAATGCTAGATCAGCTGGCACATTTACCCAATTCGGTTCTTAATAATTTGCACTTACAATAGAATCCTAAGATCAAAGGTTACTAACTAAATTACGAAACAACTTGTGTAAAACTTCAGTCGTTATAATGCTTTCTTTCCGAAGTAATTAACAAGAAACAATATATTAAGCATTAATAAAACATTTAATTGACTTCCTCGTGCATCCAGTTTGGCAGCATTGCGTAATCTGATCAATGATCCAGGCGGCCATGTTGCTTTTTACAGCATCGGGATTCAATTAAACGTCCGGTATTGAACGATAAAAAAACTAAATCGACTTTAATGACGGTTTATGTTTGTAATGAGATAAATTGCTTTAACAATAGTGACATTAGTGTTGTGACAGCGTCAGTTGAATCTGGTCATTTGTCAAACATGTCAAATGAGTCTCGCTTCTGATAAGGTTGGATCGATGCACGGACAATTGAACCATTAGGGTTTTGTCTATGGCACAATAAGACGATATTCTTACCGTTTTCTCATAGTTAAGCAGTTAAAACTAGACGATTATTCTGATTTCGTACTAGCATAATTGAAGCGGTTCTCATAGAACGAACTTTTTGGACAATGGACGAAATTATAACAGAAATTTAAAGACCCATAGTTAGGAAGTTTCACATACTTAAATGCTCATTGCTGCTAACATGACATATGAGGAATAATTATTGTGGTATTGTGAAATGGAAATTGTGTGAGATTTAAGCTGTTGCAAGTGGTTCGGCAGCTCAGAAAATTATTTCAAATTGAGACAAGACAAGCAAAATAAATTACATGGAAATTGCCGTTTTCCAAACTTAGGCTATTATTTATCTCATCATGAGTTCTTAATTAGTAAATGGTGGTAATTATAATACAGCTAACCTTCAGAATCGGGGCTATTGGAATTCGTGTACGAGTAAATTGTGAAAAAGCAGATGTTTAAGAGTTGCCATTAAATACGGCTCGCACCTGCTCAGGAGCAATGTTTGACGGGCCAGGGTTGCCACGCGACACACATTTACAAGCATTAGGGTAAATTTGTTAATTACCTACATTTACTATTTAGGTATTGACGTCATTTTATGTTTTTAGACGCAATAAATATTGTCAATAAGAACAACAATGGGTGCGGAATGATATATTACCAAATATAATAATGTTAACCGTATGTCCAAGCGCAACTGGCCCAGAAACGCACCTAAAAATGAAATATATCGATTATATCACAAATCGTAACGCAATCATACACGCACAACTAACGTTCCATGCGAGCTATGACATGCTATGTCCTAGTTATGCGACAGGTAGACGCCGGCCGTAATCGAGAATGTATAACTTTACCACTCGGAGAACTGGCAACATTGTCGGATCATTGCAAAAATAATAAAAAAGCTAGACCTCTTAATACCCTTATACGGCTCAAACAAGGATACAATCAATTTAATAAGCTTTATCCTCTCGGGGATAAATTATAAAACAAAAGTAACCTTCATCGAATTATTTATTTGAAATTGGAAATTATAATGTTGCGGTTTTCGGGGCAGACGTGTTTCCGACGCCGCTTCCGATGAAGACGGTCGAGCGATCACGCGATTGTTTTCGAATTTGGAATCGCGAGAGAACTGGTTGCATTCGGGAGAAAAAGAAAAAATAGTCCGGACATCGATTCCTGCGGATGTATCGATAAAGTATCGAGTTGACCGATCGGTGGGACAATTACATCAATGCACGCTCCTTGTCACGTAGACGCCCCGAGCAAGACAAACCAGTTCGACTGTTGTGGTGCGCAAAATACAGTTTTTTTTGTTAAACAACGAGACTTCATTCATAATGTATTGAAAACTGAAGCACACAGATGCACACACGGCTAAAAATATCCTAATAGACACCCAAGTGTGCTGGGCCGAAGCTGTTATGGTTAATTAACTTGACTCGCGTAAAAACGATTATAAAGATGCTGGACTAAATTCGAGACTGGTTCTAGTTCATAAATCCTACGTAGGCACTTGTTCGTTTCGACTTGTCTCTTGTACTGGGTTATAAAGAGCCTATTTATAGCCTTGTCTATGGTACCTACTTGATAAAATATTGCATTACGGTGTAACGGTAAATTCGCGTGCGCACAAGGTGGTGACCCTACTGGTGTTTAATGCGCACACGCATGGGGTACACTACCCTACCCTCGTCATAACGCGAGTAAATTATGCGGGAGAACAATGCCACCCGGCGAATATCGATTTTTAACCGATGACATTTCGGTGAACTTACTTTCGTGCGATTTTGACATTTCGTATCGATAAAGTTACTTCCCTAGGAATACTTGCAGATAATCTACCTACGTTTAGTTAGGAAATTGCAGCGTAGGTAACCGTTCGATTGGGAAAGTAGGTAGGTACCTACCTATCAAGTCGGTATCGCTGGTGAATCATGCAACGAGCGCTTCTTGAGTCGGGTTTAACTAGTGATGTACCTACATACTCCACTCGTCTAAATAAACGTTTATGTTGAACGGGGAAGGATTGATTGATTCGTTTCCTTCGAACTTAACGAGGCAAATAATTAACTTGATCCTCAACGAGTGTAAACTTGGCGTGTAATAAAAATGTCGTGGGAACACGAAATCATGAAAAGTTCACACGTCAACAGCCCTTATAGGAGTAACCTTGACCGACGGCGGGGCGATGACCCCAAACTTTAGGTATCCTCAACTATGTCATGTCGCCACTTTCATCTCCAGTTTGTTTACGCGGAGTTTACGGCTCCCGGCGCCTGTTACCCGGCGATTAGCATCGGACACTAAACGAAGGGCTCCGGAGAAACTAGACCGGACTACTAACCCTGCCCGAAATATCTTGCGCTCTTGTCGTCGTCTGGAAGAGTTATTCCTGTCGTGAGTGCATGCGGATCGCGGATCACGGACACCGCGCCGAAGCCTCGGAATGCATCTAATTTTAAAGCGAAGAGGCTCGCGACCCTGCTGACCCCGCGCCGGTCGTATTAAAACCTGACTTTCTTCACAAGGTGCCTGTTTGCTCGGCAAACGTATCCAACACACACAGGCGCGTGAGCGAGGGCCCGGCCGGTCACGACGCGCGCTCACCTACAGCCCGGCTCGCTCCCGACTATCCAGGACGATCTGCAGCGCAGCGGCCGTGCCTAGTGCCTAGTGCCTGGTGCCCGGTGCCTAGCCGCGCTCGTGGGAAAGTGGCTCGCGAGCCGACGAGCCGGGCCCGCCGACCTCTGTGAGAATCGACACTTTTCGATTGGATTCCGTGCGAAACGTAAACAGACGGGGATTCGCGGTTTTGAGTGTCGGTGTCGGCAGTACCTGGGGCAGAAACCCTAGCAGGGCGACGAGCACCGCGGGGGCGCGCATGCTGGCGCGTCCGGGCGAGCGGCGCCGGGGCATACAGTCGGCTCCTAGCCGACGATCCTCAGCACAGTCTGCGGTAATCCATCACTCGATAGAACACTGAGCGTTTTCACTAAGTCACACGGCACAAGGTATCGAGACGTCACTGGCTCATCGGCTCCGGCGAACCGGTCGCGGGATCGTGCACTATTCGAAACGCGCGCGTCGCGTGTGTGTGGGAATGCGGGCCGCGAGGACGTGCGTTCGGCTCGGCGCGTGACGGCGGACTGAGGGCGGGCGGCGGCCGCGGCGCGGGCAGCGCGCACCTGGCGCCGGCCGCGCCGAGAGATGGCGCTGCGCGGCGCATCTGCCGGCGCCCTGCGTCCCGCGCCCCGCGCCCCGCAACCACCCGACCAGAAAATACACGGAAAACACCGCGTTCTTGACGCGAACACGTGCCCCTATGTAAAAACTTCGGAGAACAATCGAGCGCTATGCAGTTTCTTTTCAACTGATTTTATGTAGAATATGTAGATACTTACCTATAGTGCAATAACTGCTCTGCACTAATCTACCTATCCTACCATATCTACTCACATTACCAACCCCTCCTAATAAGAAGTATCTACTAGTACCTACCTACCAAGACAACCTACCTAGGTGAATTAATTAGGTACCTAGGTTCTTAGTCCAATACCTTATTACCAATAAGATTCTACAAATAAATAGTTACCTACCCAGGTAGGTAACTGTTATAAACTTTGGTTCAACAGACAGGCCCTATATACCTACTTAAGAGTGGCTTAAGTAACCTACACGTACGTTTATTATCTAGCTAATTATTACTTACTTACATATTCCACCAAGTTGTATTTAGAGGTAGGTACCTATACCAACTTTAAACCGATAAGATGTCCTTTGCCAAATAAAGGTGGCGGCACACTGAATCGCGTGACGAGCGAGCTTCCGTTTGAATGCAAATTTTTGTAAATCTGTCCAATTATTGGCAGCTGCCAACTGCCACAGAATAATAAAACACTGTAAACGAAATGATAATCAAATTCATGCATTTCGCTTCAAGGAACGATTCTGAATAAGTTAATCATAGGAATTATTGTAAAGTTGAATAAGGAATTAAGTTTTATTCGTGAATATTGCAAGGAAAAAAGCAATTAACTTTTTTTTTGTTTGTGCAAACACCTTTCAATATTAAACAGTAGAAATATATATCTATTTAAAATGGCAAAGTAGGTAGGTAGATAGTGCTAATTGTGATCTACCTAATATACCTAAATCACAAATGGGCAGGTGTGTCCTTAACTTAAAAAATAAAGGAGTTCTTACATAAAAATTTAACTAACTAGATAGAGTGTTATGATGATGATGATTTTACTTGTTGTGATGTTTACCTAATCTACCAAAACATTAATTAACTAGGGAGTACTTAATATTACGGTGAATTAATCAATTAATTAAACGAAATATGATCACTGTGAAATACCCACGCACCTTTTGAATTCCTAACACTTTAGTAATTTTAATTAATATGACCTATTACGTTTTAGTTACCTATGCATTACTTAATACATAAGCTTCTAAAATATAATCAATACATATTTGTATAATTACCTAGTTTTGTTAATGAGTTTATACCTAAACTAAGTAAGGTTCTTGCAATGTTGTATAGATCATTAGAATTTAATTAGTTTAGAATTGACATTAATCATTTCTATACAAATAAATAGCACAGTAGTGATACCTAATATATATTATTAATTAATATACTATATAAAAAATCATTCACTCAACAACTATCCACTTTAAAGTCAAAGTCAAATATGGTTTATTTCGAAGAATCTGGCAAAGAATCACTTTGAAACATAGAAACGTTGAATTTTGGGTCTTATTCACTATGACCAAACAAAAAGTAACGCAGGCACTTTTGTTTGTGGAATCAAATTCAAATTGCAAAAACGCGACGAGGCACGTTACAAACAAGTTACAAGCTGTCAAGTTTCGTTTGGTCATAGAGAATAAGGGACCTGTTCTTAACGCTAGTAACGCGACCAAGCGACTATTATGTACCTACCTAAATTTAGGTTATAAATACGAAGACTAAATTCAATCACCTGTCACCATTGCTCACCATATCCATCTTAGGATTTTAAATCAGAAGCGGCTGCAAGTTTTCTTAGGTTAACTTGTGACTCTGCCCACCCCATTAGGGATATGGGCATGATAGTATGTATGTACTAAATTAAATTCACCAGACTAAAGCCACGGAAGAAATACTAATCGCGTGTGCAAAAATAATGCTTTTGATCTAACAAAGGATTGCCACACCTACTAACCACGCCCGGTAGGCCATGACATACAAATTTTTATGCTGAAAACTGGAAACGATTTTACATTGTATTTCCGAAAAAAAAACGAAAAAAACAATGTTACGAACGCATAGTTCAAGGATCAAAAACGCAACAAATTTAAATATTCTCCTTTTTTTAAATTCAATTTCACTGAAGGGAAAATTACTTAAAGATTTAAGTTTACCAAAACTGATTATACTGATACCTAACAGTTATATGATTTTTCACAATGATTAATGATATGTTTTAAAGTACGGAACCATATTCTTATTGAACAAATGCAAAGTAATTAGATTGATAAATAACTGATTGCATTTAGGGAAACGAAGTTATCTGTGTCAAGTTCAACCTCAACAGTGATAGATAACAAAGAAGTTCAAACAATTTAAGCACTGTTTAATTTAACCAATGATTTTTTTGTGAGTTTTACAGATTCTTCCATCATGTCCCAACATCTGCACAATATCGCTCATAACGCTCAATACCTTATGGCATGTTCAAATAATACCTAATTTTACATTTAGTAGGTCGTTCTTTTGACATTTCTGACACCATCATCATCTTTCTGCTCTTATCCCACTCTATGTGGGGTCGGCACAGCATGTTCCTTGGATCATGCTGTAAGAGTTTTGGCTAAGGTGTTTTATGACCGGCCGCCTGCCTGACGTCAACCCTCCTTGGGAATACTTGCTTATTGTATCTCATCATGTTGGGGGATACTATCCTTTAGTCGACTTTCACGACATGCTCGGGGAGAGAAGCAGCTGGACGCATTCTATGTTATTTCTTTACTCCCAGTCCAGCAGAGAAGTTCACCATCATCACCATCATCGACATCAACACCATCATCTGCAAATAATATCAGCGCCGTAAAATATACCCCAACACATCTGTTTTACCACCAATTGATTAAACAATGCACTTGAATAGCTGTGAGAATGCGTGGACAACTTTGACATTAGACGTCAATGTTGCATTCTTCACACATCTATTCACTACCTTTGAACCGTATTGTCTAGCACATAAAGTTGAAATCACCATGACATATTGTAATTGTTATGTTGGTATAGTCTGACGTATGGATTGATTCGCTGAAGATGAATGGTTTGATTTACTGCTTGTGTAAACTGTGCTTCAAATTAGCTCTTGAATCGTATGGAATTTGAAGACTGAGATTCCGGTTTTGAAAAGAAAAATAGGATTTAGAGGAGATATTGTATTTTTGGCCTATAAGTACCTAGGTAGGTACCTTTTCAGGTCAAGCATAAAATACGGATTGCAATCAAAGTTGAGTAAATAACACCCAACTGTCAGTATAATAATTAAGCTCTGAAGTACTTAATATAAGGATTCCTCTTGACCTGGATATTAAAAACTACCTGTGACCAGGTACCATTTAAATATTTGCAGAACATACAAACCATAGATGAAAGATGCTTATCAAATCCTCATAATATCCTTTCTGTAGATATCTATCTAGCTAACGCCCGGTTCCTGTATTCTACTAACAGACTGCGGAACGTTAATTACCGTAGCAACCTTAATATCTGTCGAAAGCGCCATCTATAATATAAAAATGAATCGCAAAATGTGTTGGTAAGCGCATAACTCAACAACGCCTGGACCAATTTGGCCAAATCTTTTTTTAAAATGTTCGTTGAAGTTCAAGGATGGTTTTTACGGCGAGAAAAATTAGAATTATTGCTGGAAAAACCTATATGTTTATCCCCGAGCGAAGCCGGGGCGAGTCGCTAGTATTCACATAAAAACAACTTTGCTATGGTAATGAAAGATCTTTCGTCCGTTGGTAGAATATCGGAACGGGGCATAAGTTACCATACAGGTACATACATTACAAAATATATATTTTAACTATCTAAAAGATAATTTAGAACTGCTTATAGACTTGTAAAGTATCATCTTTACTTACGAAAGCTGTTGCATTTCCAATTCGGATAATACGCATCGTAAACTAGCTCTGGATGACTATTAAATGTTCATTTCGCCAACCAATGCCGGTATTACGGTAATCCAATGAAGATTTCGATACTCGCGAAAGTACACGCCTCGGCATCACCTTGTAGATTTACCTCAGTAGAGCAACTTCCTCTTTAAGTTCAATCAGCACTGGTGGTCTAGTTGACCCCGCTTTCCGCTCCTAATCTCAGACCAAATAAAAAGAGAAGACGCCGCGCCGCGAACAACAAAAGTGAAGCCACACAAAACCGTGCTCCTGCAAGTAAACATACACGCTCACGCAAACACCTACACTAAAACCATGCTCATCGCTCTTAGTACGTCATGAGTCTTCAAAATAGAATTATGCCTTCCTGTGTAGTGAAAACTTGTAAAAACAGCAGCAAATCACATAAAAAGTCTCACGGAATCACTTTTCACTTGTAAGTACTTCAAATAGCATCGTTTCTATTAAGAAATTAAGTTCTAATAATTATATTATACTATGAATTTAGGTTACTTGGAACACACAACCTTAAAACCTTCGACACACACATAGATAAAAAGGTGGCTTCAATTTTGTTGTTCGCGGCGCGGGGTCTTTTCTTTTTATTTGGTCTGAGCTCCTAAGATTTCCGATTCAAAGTCATCCTTTACAGATTCTATAATAAACTATAAGACTTTGACTTGCCAGATTTTAATTTACGACCTTAAGTAGGTTCAAATTTGGTCGTGTACCAATGGATATTTCTGTATGAAAATTGTATACGCTACACCAGTAGTCTAAGTCTAATCTACTTACTTAACTTACTTTATCAAGACAGGTTCATATTTTCTTTATATACTGAAAGGATCACATAGTAAAGCCATTATAATCGACCAAATTTAAATCAAGATTATATTCAATGGTCCCCAATTATCGTTTTGATCAAAATTTGAAATCACTTATTACAACAATCAAAATGTTCTAAAAAATATAATATTTTTTTAGCAGTTATCGAAATTCAAGGGCTAACAAATTGCGGCACTGAGTCCAGTCCGTCTTCAGTGCGCTTACGCATATCGGTGGAGTCAAGAATGCAAGTTACGCAACAACTTGCATAAACTCGCTATGTACCAGTCCGCTTGGTGTGGCATCGCCCGAAATAATTACACTAGGATGGAATATAGCTTCAATTATATCCTACTAGCTGCCGCCCGCTGCTTCGCTCGCGTGGTACCCGGATTAAAAATAGCCTATATGTTAATCTAGTACATGTACTATGTATATTCTAAATTTCATTTAAATCCGTTCTGCCGTTTAGACGTGATTGAGGCGCAACATCCAAACACTCAAACATCCTCATAAACTTTCACATTTGTAATATAAGTAAGAAGTAAGATTACTTGTTATTTTATAGATTTCTAAATATTTTTAATTATCATTTGTTTTTCTATGCTAAATCGTTAATCACAAAGTTTGGGTTAGTCACTTTATAATTATTACCTACCTACTTTTACTAAACCGAATTTAGAAGTATTATTATGAATAATACATTACAATATATTATGATTAATACATTTTTATGTAATAATTAGTATTGTTTATTTTAAAAGATTAGAGACTCAGTCAATCTAACTATGTAAGCCATCATTCAATACAAGTTTATCTTGTCTCCTTTAAATCAAGCGTCTAAATGACGGAAGATGTCATCTATGTTATCGTGACTTTGACATGATATATTTTATAATATACCATCGACAGACTCTTAAGTTAGTTATACTGTCAACTTTTTAGGACTGAATTTGCAACAACTAATCGTTTTTAATATCAATTAAGTAAATAAGCTCAAATATGTTATGAATAGTGGGTAAAATAAATAATATACGTATATAAATAAATGAAAATAGTGACCGAGTGAGAGAAAATAAAATAGGCCACAAGAATTCAATCACAAAGACATTAAACGAATTTATGGCGCGAATGGATGATGTCATAGGCGCGAAATGCGACCCTTTTAGACCTCTTCCTTTGTCTAGATTTACCTGCCAGTTAAATCTTAATTGGTTGCTATAATTAAAATTGACTAACAAAATTGTATATTTAAGTTTAAGCCAGCCTTTTGGGGAGCTTACCTGCGGTCGGTGATCTGAGCTCTGTTTTCTATCTGTAGGCGAACTTAGATAGAAAACTGAGCTCATTTTCATTTCTTATTATTATACCGATTACCGATAAAGTTTTTAATGTTATTGTAGTTTGTATTAGAAATTTAATATTTGTAGATATGAACTATATCTTCTTAACATAGAGGCACGAGGCCCAAATAAACAGTAGTCCCGAAATAAAAAAAGCATGAAGTTAAGAGCCACTTCAAAATAAAATTGCTGTAAAAATTCTAAAATTAAAGTTTTGTCAGGCAGGTGCGTTTGAGTTTCGTTCAAAAAGTGTATTTTATTTTGACAGTCCGAACCGCTAAGCATTGAGATAAGGAACCACTTAGAAGCACGCTTTAAGTTTTAAGTTTAACTTTTAATTATAGGAGATAGCCGGCATTTAGTATTAATTTATACTTTGAAACGCCATTTAAAAGATACACTAGTTGTTAATTAGGGTTAAGATAGGTACTAGCATTTGTTTAAATTATGGAAGTTACTGAGATGCCGTTTATCAGTAGCTTTGTATAAAAACTGGTAAAAGTAATTGGCTTGACCGGACAAACTCACTTAAATTAACTGTCAAAACAGGGGGGGAGGGGTCTGACGTTCATCAATAGGTACTATAAAGTTTACACCCGCTGCGCTGCCTGGCTGGCGTGGTACCTAAATAAAACGTCTTTTATACGCTGTTCCAGATCATGTGCGAACTATGCAATCTAAGTTTAATTATTCATTTAACTTATATCTTTCTTTTTTACATTATAATTTTACTAGCTGCCGCCCGCGGCTTCGCTTGCGTGGTACCCGGATGAAAAATGACCTATATGTTAATCCAGCACATGTACTATGTATATTCCAAGTTTCATTCAAATACGTTCAGCCGTTTAGGCGTGATTGAGGCACAAACATCTAAAAATCCTCACAAAGGAGGAAGTAGGAAGAATTCATTTTATAAAGGGTGATCAAAAAAGAACCAGTGATACAACAAACTCGTCATATCACTATCACAGGTTAGTACAAGCCGGATTGACTTTCTTAGGGTCGTCTATTAATTACAAGTCGTCGAGAAAGCGCGACCCCGGGTCACTTAAACGGACGACACAGAAATTACATAGATACGTTGTTTAGATAGTGGTTCAAGGAATATGTAAAGTATGTAAATTATCGGAAATAGCTACATGAGAACGTCACATTAAACATTATTGACATTTCGATATTAGTTCCTTTTTACTTGGCGGCGGAGTTCTGTTGGGCAGGAACGGTACAAAAATGGTTTATCTACTTTTTCTGCAGTTCGTAAAAATAAATAACGTTGGTAGGTATATTATAATAGAGTATCATCATCATCATCTTCCTGCCCATATCCCACTCTATGTGGGGTCGGCACAGCATGATCTTTTTTGGATCATGGTGTAAGAGTTTTGGCTAAGGTGTTTTATGACCGGCCGCCTGCCTGACGTCAACCCTCCTTGGGAATACTTTCTTATTGTATCTCATCATGTTGGAGGATACTATCCCTTAGTCGACTTTTACGACTTGCTCGGGCAGAAGCAGCTGGACGCATTCTATGTTTTTTCTTTACTCCCAGTCCAGCAGAGAAGATAATTTAATAGAGAATCGTGCTTTAATATTTTTTTCTGATAAAATCTGTTCAAATATAGCACATCTCCTTTCAATTTGTCTTGTTGACTTGCCTGCCACAGCTTATGTAATAGTTACTTCGTCATTGCAACAGCTCAGAATATTGTCTGCCACTACTAGTCATGTCACTGGTTCTTTCGAACCAGAGTGGTGAAACGATTTAAAGTGCGCTTCGAAGGCTGCATTCGTGCACTTAATTCGATTTTCGAACTTTCAGGTTCTACGACGTGCCAGTTTCCTCACGATGTTTTCCTTCACCGTTTAATTGTGTACTGGAGATTGCCACAATAAGTGATAGTGAGATATCGTCACAGCTTTGATAACAATTAGTTGGAGCGTTTTATAATAGCTGGATAACTCCTCGAGCCCAATTTGGGGTAATATATTGCAGCCGGGTCATGGAATGCAACTCAGCCAGTGCACAGCTCAGAAGAGAACAGTTAGATCAGGAGGAAGATCAAATCGAGGCGTTGTGAAATACTTCCGTAATGTGTTACATTTGGAAACAAGCAAGTAACCAGACTCAAGGTGAACGACATAACCCAGGAGTCTCCCTTTTGCGTGGCGCGGGGCAAACTACCAGGGACCTATGAATTGCTCGTTTAGTTGTTTTATAAAAATAACTAAACTAAGTAGATACCTAAATATCGTAATAACTGTAAAAAAACTGTACATAAATGTTTCTTGAATGAGACGGCCTTTTATTTCGTTATTTTATAAAAATAAACACAAAGAATTTTAACTCCACCTATTACGGTTCATGAGATACATGAACGTTCTTTTGGTACGGAACCCTAAAAATGTGTATGACAGTATCTCCTTATAATATAAGGCATACTTGCCTCCCTCCCCCCCGGACCATCGGCGGGGGACGCTCTTGGCAATAGATTCTATATCCCTCGCGACTAAGGCCCCGGGTCAGTAATGATCCAGCGGCTACATCTTGCCTGTGCCTAGCCCCAATAGCCCATGCATAACATAAAGTTTACGATATCGTTGTTATTGGAATACATTTAGAGTTTGTGACGAATCGCGCTGCTCGCCATGCTCTAAGTCTAATGCAACATGGTTGAACACACTACCTGATTTTTATCTGAAATTCTGATAACATACTAATATTATACTACTAAACCGATTTTAATGAAATAAAAATTTAATTAGCCAAGACACCAAGACGAGCCAAGACAGCCTACATTTTCTGGAAGAGTTTCGTTGTATTTTGATACCGTCATAGCTTCGGTCCAGATGCTAGAAAGGTAAAATTTTCAGGAAGAGATAAAATAAAAAAAATAATAATAAATATTTGTGGACATTTAACACAGCGCCATCTAGCCCGAAACTAAGCAAAGCTTGTACTATGGGCACCAGATGGCTGATAGAATACTTAAACACTTTTTTTTTGTAAATACATAAATACTACAACATCAAGACCCGTAAGAAATATTTACAGAACATACAAACATTTTCTCCCGTAGCGAGAATCGAACCCTCATTTCCTCACGTCATAATGCTTAATACATAACCCTTATTTCCTCGCGTAGTCGGATAAAAACGGTTCGTAAAACCGACCGTGTGTACAGCAACGCTCGGTTGTTCGCGTGCCGCGGCCCCACAGACAGACAGTCGTAAAGACACGCATTTTAGCTATTAACAATAAAACTAATTGGACCATGCGCTACATAGGCCTGGTCGTTGACATGGTCAAGGCTTTTTTGAGGATTCCGTAGACTTTTCTTAAGAAACCAGTTAACTCTTGGGAAATAGACGCAAAAACTGACCTCAAAATGTTTTCTGTGATAAAATGGTATCAGTATAATTAATCAATTATTATTTTATTTTAAGTAATTAGTAGTAAAGCAGTAATTCACACAGTTTTACTTGCAATGAAATATAAATATGTAAAAAAAATATACTCAGAAAAAGTCAATATTATACACACGAAACGAATAATATTTATTTTTGGCACTCACTTAGTATCTTATTTATATTAACCAAATTAACCTCTAACTACCGGCACTAACGAAATATTGTTAACAACAGTTTTTTTCTAATATCCAAATACAAAATGGGTTCGCCATTCGTAAAAATTACGGAACTCCAAACAAACTATTTATTATCCGACCGATATAATAATTGATAACCGTATTATATTTATTGGTCTTGCCACGGATATTTTTACATTTAAAAAGAAACAAAGGTCCATCTGTATTTGTCGGAACACTTTTTTACGCGACTGTTAAGTTATATCCTCTCCCAACTTGATGAACCTATATAGGCGATGGGCTGTTCACCTGTCACCATGGTTCACCATATCCATCTTAGGACTAAATCAGAAGTGACTGCATGTTTTCTTATGATTACTTGTGGTTCTGCCCACCCCGTTAGGGATACGAGCGTGATAAATGTGTGTATGTATGTTATTAATACAGCGTCAGGAGGCAACTTTTGCCTACACCTCGAGACACTGTAGTATGATGATTTTAAATGAACTTATCTAATACTATTCTCTTAGTAAAATAAGCTATCTAGCCTTATCCACAGAATGGATTATTTTTTCCGTCAAATACTAAACAAAATATTTTTAATTACTTTTCGTATGCAACTTTTACAAACTTAGCTTTGTTTCAAAGACCTAAGTGTTAGGCCCGGCGGTGCCTAAGCTTGCTTAAGCGTTCTTGATTGATCGTTAAAGTTAAGCAACTACATGCGCGGTCACAAATTGGGATGGGTGACCGCAAGTGGCATTACGAGCTGAGCACTTCCGTGCTTCGGAGGGCATGTTAAACAGTCGGTCCCGGCTTTTAAGTCGTTAAGCCATGACGGAGGCCTTTAGGCGGCCTAAAAACTCCGTCACTAGAGTTGGTCACTAGCTCATACGAACATACATACATACAATAGATACAGTGATTTGATTGGTATGTGTATTATTATTTTTGCTTCCCCCTTTCGGAGGAAGCAAAAGCGCTAGTTAAGTTAGTCAAAATTTGTCTAGTAGAAGAAAAATTAAATAAAAGCGTATTTCGAGGGAGTCATAATAATATTTGATGAAACCCTCTTTAATAAAGATTTAATAAAAAAAACCTTAGTGGTATAAAACGTGTACTACCTAGTTATTAAGTTTGTGGGCCTTTAATGGGCCTTAGATTAAGTTTAATAACATCTATAACTTAGTCAAGTGTTGCTTGAAATAGAAATATTCTATTCCATTCTATAAAAAAAGCACCGACCACCCGCCATCTTTAAAATAGTAGGTGTTTGCTAAGGTTTTAAAGTGAGAGGAGATAAATGTTGAGATCGTTAATGGGATGGTTCGACAGTTAATTTTGTTTTGTTTGTACTTCTCTGCTGGACTAGAAGTAAAGAAAAAGCATAGAATGCGTCCAGCTGCTTCTCTTCCCGAGCATGTTATAAAAGTCGACTAAGGGATAGACCTCTCCATAATGATGGACCATCTATATGGGCGATGAGCTGATCACCTGTCACCATGGTTCACCATATCCATCTTGGAACTTCAAATCAGAAGTGGCTGCAAGTTTTCTTATGTTTACTTTAGCTCTGCCCACCCCATTAGGGATACGGACGTGATAATATGTATGTATGTATGTATTACAAGTGAGAGTGAATACTGACCAAAAGTATTTACTTGGTTGTACTACCGTTGCGGATGGATGGCCCCAAAACAGACCAGAAAGACGGCAACGCTGACATCACGCTAGTTAGTCTGATGTCAAAACTATGTATGTGACTGTTGAGTGCTATTTATTTTATTTATCTATTAAACAAATCGTATAGAATCTTTTATGATACTATTTCCCACTTTCATTTGTAATCAAAACAGCCTCCTACACAAAACAATTAGTAGCCTACTAATTAAACGCTTGAGACATATTGATATTAATATATTAAATTAATTGTGTTATTATGTGGGAGTTGGATCATTACCATAATGATGTTTAATGAATTAAATTAATGAATTCCAGAGAAATATATACAAATGTTTTTGTGATGCAATCTTTAATCTACTTCATCTTCATCAGCCTATGTACAGTCCACTGACATAGGCCTCCCGTAATGAGAGCTATCGCGCCCTTTCTTCGGCTTGAAGCATCAAGACTCTGCAAGCACCCTTAAAAAAAATAACACCCAACAGTCACATACATAGTCCTGACCCCACACTAGGATTCCCTGTGTCGTGGGTATCAGAAACTACGAGTACCATGGTACCACAACACCCAGACCCGGATGAAATATATACAGATCATGCAAACATTTCTTCCACAGAATCGAAACCGCGCCTCTTGCTTCTCTGCCGAGCAATCGCCCGCCACGCCACCGAGGCCGTCTTAGAATTTTTATAAACTAGGTATCATTCGTGGTGTATGCAATCATGAAGCCAATATCCAAGTCACAAACTGTATCTTACTTATATTATAAATGCGAAAGTTTGTGAGTTTGGATGTTTGTGCCTCAATCACGCCTAAACGGCTGAACGGATTTGAATGAATCTTGGAATATACATAGTACATGTACTGGATTAACATATAGGCTATTTTTTATCCGGATACCACGCGAGTGAAGCCGCGGGCGGCAGCTAGTAGTTCTTATAAAATGTCTCAATTCGCTTTGCAGCATTTCAAAAATATTACAACACATGCTGAAGAAATATACAGAACATGGTAATCATTTCTCCCGCAGCGAGCAAACCAACACCTCACCCGCTACGCCAGAGAGGTCGTTTAACTTTTTTCTCTGCTGGCAAAGTCCAAATTGGTTCGTCGAAGTCAAACTAATCGTAATGAGTACTTAATAATTATTTCAGCCATAAATGGTAGCTTTGTAATTAGGAGAAATTGTGAGTTTTCCATCCGTCCGGTAGGGTCATCTGCTAGGACAGCTTTCACCTACGATTTGAATCTCAAACGGGTCAGACGGGCTTATTACAGTACTAAATGGTAAGACATAAACTACAAAATACTAGAAATGAGCATTCATATGCGATAGGTACTTAGTTTTCTAATATTTTGTAACAAAAACTCTTGTGAAAAACTGTAATAGATAGAAAATTTAAAATTCACAGATCGCCGTTATAAAAACAAATATAAGTATAGTTAGCATACGTTGTTTTTCTGCCAAAAAATGTATGTCACTAATTGACAAATAACAATATGGCTAATATGGCTATGATAGTAAAATTTATCTTTCATTACCGTCGCCAGTTTATTGAATTATAGGAACCGGACATTAGTTTATCTGTTATCTGCCCTTTCTTGAGACAAACTTTCTGTATTCTCAATAACGCAAAAACATTACCTCGTTTTATGCAGTCGGCTAAAAAATGGTCAGTAAAAAGAAAATAATAAAAGCAGGTTGATTGTATATTCAGTTCCTGTCAGTTTACTCTAATTTAATCATAAATAAACGTCACATTAAAAACTATGATCTGACCATTTTGTTTTGCGAAGCGACAACTGCCTTACTTAAACATAATAAGCACGTTTCAATACACTTAATACTTCACTAGATCCAATTTACATATAACATTGTAACACTGGTACAACACGAAAAATAACAAGTATTTATTTAAAAGAACTAAAAATCCAACTGTAGAAAGGAAGCATGGTGCAGCTGCTATATTAGATTTTTGCCTGACGAATCCAATGACAATTTATCAAAATCCGTCCAGCCGTTTTGACTACAGCTTCAGCCAAAGAAATACACATACATACACAATAAAACATACCTCCTTCGTAGTCGGGTAAAAAAAAACAATGTCGCTTGTCCATGGATCTTTGAAGCGATGTCGTTTTTTCTCAATTCAAAAAACGAACAATTTTTTTTCGCAATTTTATTGATACTTTCGACAAGCAGCATGATGGGTATTTAAAAAAAATTGTCGAACGCCATCGGAATTTCTACCTTATTTCAATCACTTTTAGATTCAGTTTTGATTGTTTTGGCTTGTCAGATGTGATTGCAGGGAACAGGTGTATAAGAACAGGTGATTTTGTGACCGCTAATATATTAGCCACAGGATTCAAATCGGCATTCGACATATTGCGTTGCCTACTATCAATGCTTTTCAGTCCCTATGTCAAGGGCCATAGAGTCTATTTTTCTTTAGCGATTTTTGACAGCTGATGTTCTACAAAGTACACTAATAGAGATTTGAATTTGGATTGACCTCGGGTCTTGTACAGATATGACAAAAAGCTAGGAATGGAATAGGTGATAATATGGTAACTAGAAGTGATATTAAATTGAATATTATGCCATTGAAGAACTGGTGGACTAGTGGTGGTAGTGACCCCATTTTCCGATCTAAAGGGTCGAATATTTTTCTGTGCACTATACCAGTACTCTCAAACGGTAAGTAAGTTCGTATGAGCTAGTGGCCAACTTTTGTGACGGAGTTTTTAGGCCGCCTAAAGGCCTCCGTCATAGTTTAACGACTTAAAAGCCGGGACAGCTCAGCTCTTAATGCCACTGGCGGTCACCCATCCCTATTGTGACCGCGCACAACGTTGCGACTTCAACGATCAATCAAGAACGTCTAATCAAAAGAACCTAAAAGTTCAAAAACATGTGTCAAACAAATGCACGAAAGCCATTGAGGCGCATTTAAACCCTTTCACCACACTGGTTCGAAAGAACTAGTGACACTGCTAGTATTAGGTCATTTACGCTACTAAACAACTAACTAATGTTTTATTGAAATTAGTTAACACATGATTTTACGGCATAAATGTTCATTGTTTATGGGGATATGATTTGTTTTTGTCATTCATTGGGCAGATTCTGCAAGGACTGCTTCTTCTACGTTTCAACTATTATTTTAAATGTAATTTAATAGGCCACAGCGATTCCCCTGTCGGGGGCCTTCATTAAGAACTGCTAACCGGGACTATTGCTTAGTTTTATGCAAGTTGGTTCATAGGGGAATTATTGAATTTATCGTTACTAGATAGAAAATTATTACGTATTATCACGCCAGTATATCCCTAATGGGGTGAGTAACAAGTAATCATAAGAAAACTTGCAGCCACTCCTGATTCAAAGTCCCGAGATGGATATGGTGAACCATGGTGACAGGTGATCAGCCCATCGCCCATATAGATGGTCCATCATGTTGGAGAGGATACTATCCCTTAGTCGACTTTTACGACATGCTCGGGGAGAGAAGCAGCTGGACGCATTTTATATTTTTCTTTACTCCCAGTCCAGCAGGGAAGCAGAAATGAGAAGTAACGGACTCTTAATAATAATAATTTTATAAATATTTATTTTTCAAACATTTTGTACAGTGACATTTTGTGGGAGAGCGCGTTGAAATCTTTTCAACCATAAACATGAGAATGTCACCAGACTTTGTTCAAATCAATACCTTTCTATGTTTTAGTTTTGTTCTTCTTTGTTTTCCCGAGGTTGAGACGACCGCCGAGAGCGCTGGTGGTCTAGTGGTAGCGACCCCGCCTTCCGATTCTAAGGTCGCGGGTTCAAATCCAGTCGTGCACCATTTTTTTTCAGTTCGAAATATTTATGTCCGCTATACAAGTTCTCTGAAACGGTGAAGAAAAACATTGTGAGGCAACCAACATGTCGTAGAACCTAAAAAGTTCGAATATGTGCACAAAAGGAGCCTTTGATTCACACTTTAATCCTGTAACTAACAATTCAAGAGAACTAGAAAACTGCTAGATAAAGAGATAGGCGAAACTCAATGTTTAACAGAACAATTTGTAACATATAAAAAAATATTTCTCCGTACATTCTTATTTTACCAACTGATTGACTGACAATTCATTAGGGGTACAGATTCATTAGGGGAGGCCTATGTCAAGCAGTGGACTGATGATGACTGACAATCATCGCTCAACAATAACCCCCACTATTTTTTTCCGATCTTTATGAAGTCGACTAAGAAGTACCTAGTATCCTCTCCAACTTGATGGACCTGTATGGGCGATAAAATGATCACCTGTAACCATGGTTCACCATATCCATATTGGGAGTCTTGGATCAGAAATGGCTGCAAGTTTTCTTATGATTACTTGTGGTTCTGCCCACTCCGTTAGGAATACGGGCGTGATAATATGTATGTATGAAGTCTACCATAAAGTAAGTTAAGTAGCAATGAGAGAACAAGCGAGACAGACAAACATTCCTACCATAAAGTGGTAGAATGTCAACTACAGAAAGCATCCTCATATAGAAGGCAAAGATTAATCGCGCGACCAACGCGACACGCTAAAATGTAGTCTTTATGAAACAGTAACCGTAATATACATAAGTAATTACACATACGGCCTCGGTGGCGTGGCGGGCGATTGCTCGGCAGAGACGCAAGAGGCGCGGGTTCGATTCCCGCTGCGGAAGAAATGTTTGCATGTTCTGTAAATATTCTTCCGGGTCTGGGTGTTGTGGTACCATAGTACTCGTAGTTTCTGATACCCACGACACAGGGAATCCTAGTGTGGGGTCAGGACTATGTATGTGACTGTTGGGTGTTATTTATTATTTATTTATAAAATCACACCTGTCTCCCATAGGGGTAAGCAGAGATCACGGACCTCCATTTGCTACAATCCTGACATACTTCTTTCGCTTCATTCACTCTGATTACATTCCTCACGCTCGTCGGTTTAAGGTATTTTTGACCTGGCCCTTTTCCAAAACGACGATTTTCTCGCCCGTATCCCTTACAGGGATTACCCTGTAAGGGATACGGGCGAGAAAATCGGCGTTAACAAAATACATAGATTCATTATGCTTATTATTAAATAAGCATAATGAATCTATGTATGTATGTACTGTTGTAATATAAAGACCAAATAGACTCTAAAAACTCTAGAGAAGACTCTAAGGCCGTCAACGCACTTGCAGCTCCTCTGATTTTGCAGGTGTCAGTGGGCACCTGCAATCACATTATCATCAGATGAGCCGCTAGCTCGTTTGCCCCCTCTTCACTAAAAATAGAAACCTTTGTGAGAGATATAAGAAAAAACATTGTTTTGTCACGGTCGCCATACAGCGATTCCTGTTTTCAAGTTGTAACCTGTTGGCAGAATGGTCTGCGCTTAGCTATTTTTTCCATATCTGGGTGGGTGAGCAAGAAAAAAAAAACACTGTTTTGTCACGGTCGCCATACAGCGGTTCCTGTTTTCAAGTCGTAACCTGTTGGCAGAATGGTCTGCGCTTAGCCATTTGTCCTATATCTGGGTGGGTGAGCAAGAAAAAAAAACACTGTTTTGTCACGGTCGCCATACAGCGGTTCCTGTATCTCAAGGCGTTACCTGTTGGCAGAATGGTCTGCGCTTAGCCATTTGTCCTGCATCTGGGCGGGTCAGGTGCATTGCTTGTGAGGTTTCTAAAATTAATAAACCTTCAGCCAGATGGCAGACTGATAAATATTCAACTGCTTTTTATCTGTTTTCTAAATAAACAAAAAAAGTTAAACTTACCTCCTTAAATAAAGGAGGGTAATGGATTTGGGGTGTATGTATGTATGTATGTATGTATGTATGTATGTGCATTACTTTGCTGAAGTCAAAAACAGTCCAAACGGCTGGACGGATTTTGAAAAATGACATGTCGTTGGATTCATCTAGATAACGAGAGAGATAACATATTAAGCGTTTATTTTTATTGTCATCATGCATATTGTAATAAGACCGGTCAAGTGCGAGTCGATCTCATATACAATACACATTCTGAAAATTTCAACTCTCCACCTATTAGGTACGGTTCATGACATCCATCCCGCTGACAGACGGACGGACGAACGGATAGACTGGACGGACGGACAGCGCAGGCTTAGTAATAGGGTCTCGTTGACATCCTTCGGGTACGGAACCCTAAAAATTACCTGAAAGTTTCTCTCGTGAGATATATTCAATTTAATCCCAATAAAAAATCAATTAAAACAAAATAAAACAGTACAGATCGCGTGCTAAGCCGTAATTTATCTCTCTACATTATAACATTAATATACAATACATTTTGCATATTATGTTATGTCTGATCATTCTGATCAACATCTGCTCACTTGGTGGCATTTGTAAACTGCTTCTATTTCTAGGATTATTATAAACAAGTCATAGTTTTATGTTTCTACTTAATTTTGTACATACATACATATTTGACGACCTCGGTGGCGTGGCGGGTGAGAGTTCGGCTGAGACGCAAGAGGGGCGGGTTCTGTTTCGGCTACGAAATGTTCGCATGTTCTGCAAATATTTCTTCCGGGTCTGAGTGTTGTTGTATTATGTATTAAGTATTTTAAAAAAAGTACTTATAACAAGTATTCTATCAGCCATCTGGTTCCCATAATACAAGCTTTGCTTAGTTTGGGGTGATGCTCTCAAATATTTATTTATTTTTGCACAAGGCAACATAATTTCTCTATGAAAAAAAAAATCTTTCGAATTTGGAACAACATTCAAATCTGTTAAGGTATTATATCGCGCCACGTAAGAAAAACCGCGGGAAAAAGTTTGATAGTGATACTGTTGCGCTTAAGGATTTTCCGGTTTAAACAAAATTAATAAATAAATACTTTAGATAATGAGAAAATACTTCTGTGAGAAAAAAATATCTTCGTAAAAAAATCTCGCGCTTTTTCTTCCCATGATTTATACAAGACAACGTACAAAACTCGCACTTTCGAATTTGGAACAAGGTTCAAAACTATTTAAATATTTCAAATATGGAACACAATTTCTGTTAGTTGCCTTCTTGCACGCCAAAAATGCGGTATCTATTTGGGGTGTTTAGTTTATACCAAAATATAAATCTGAGATATTTTTTTTAAACAGGGCGAAGGCCTCCCTTCCTTATTTCCCATCATGTCGATCTTGGGCTACCGTAGAAAGTTTATTTTTATTAAAAATATATTTACCATGAGCTTGAAATGGTCTTAATAATAAACGATTTCATTATAATTTATTTAGTTATTCTAATGACTTCATTAGAGGATTTCCTGAACGTTATAAGTCAGAGGTTAAACTGAGCATCAATGATTCATTGCGGAGTCATTGTAATCACTTGCAAATCATTCCTATTACAAATCTCACGATGGGTCCATGATTCACAGGGCTTATTTTATAAATCAGATTATTATTTAGTACAAGAATTTGTTCTTTGATGGGAATTGTTTTATAACCTACTTGGTTTTCTAGGTACATGTAGAACGTCACGTGAGAAAAACCGCGGGAAAAAGTTAGAACGTGGATATTTTTGAACACAAAAGGATTTGCTTATTGTTTTATGTATTTATTTCATATTTTTTTGTAAAATAAATGTCACATCTGAAAAAAAAATCCTTTGTGCGCAACAGTAGGTATTAACTTTCAAACATTTTCCCGCGCGCTCATCTAATGAGTCACGACCTAAATTATGATAAATACACAATTTTTTTACTTATGAATAAAACTAAATTATATGATTAACTACTGAATATTTTTTAGTGCATAGTAATTTCTGTTTTTTTATTAAGATGAAAATTAACCAAACCATGTTTGTACAAACAATTTAATCCAGAAAAAATAGAAGTCATTGAACCCGGAACATTTTATTACCAATACTTCTAACTTCTAACAATTCCACAAAAATCAAAGTCAATTTACATTCAGACAGTCGACCTATCTCCGCCAATCTAAATATGAGGACGAGCTCGGCATTTTGAGACTTACTCGTATATTACTAGAACACCCCGCGACTTTGTTTGCATTGTATATCTTTTAGAGAGCATTGAGAGTGGTTTAGTGGTAGCGGCCTTCTGATCAAAGGTCGTGAGTTCAAATCCGGCAGATAGTTTTTTTTATTCAATTTCATGAGCGCCTAGTACTCTCAAATGGTGAAGGTAAACATCATGAGGAAACCAACATGTCGAAGAACCTGAAAAGTTCGAAAACATTGTGAAGTTCACGAAAGGAGCCTTGAAGACGCACTTTAAATCTTTTCACCACACTGATTCGAAAGAACTGGTGATTCGGGGATTCCTTTCTCAGTGCGCCCCTACACTGTAAAAGGAATATACCCTTCAAGTTTTATGCTTCAGTCAGTAACGTAAGATTTTTATATATTTAGATTCTAGTTTATACAAAAGGTAAGTTTATGCAGAGCGAGTAACTAACGGTGATAGTTCACAAGCACATGTGCCGGCTCGTTTTCACGATTATTGGAGTTAGGTGTGTCTTCCCGGGTCGTCGAGATGTTCCCACTAAATCTCTGTTCTTTCTTTCATGGTTGTAAGGAGGGAAGGTAAATTTTCTGAAATAGGTAGGTACCTAAATGGTGCCAACCTTGATTTGACTGTTTGTGGACCAATGTGATGAAAATAAGTCGGCAGGTTTCTTAACTTCTCTGCTGGACTGGAAGTAAAGAAAAAGCATAGAATGCGTCCAGCTGCTTCTCTCCCCGAGCATGTCGTAAAAGTCGACTAAAGTATTGTATCCTTTTGGACATGATGGACCACCTATATGGGCGATGGGCTGATCACCTGTCACCATGGTTCACCATATCCATCTTAGGGCTAAATCAGAAGTGGCTGCAACTTTTCTTATGTTAGCTTGTGGCTCTGCCCTCCCCATTAGGGATACAGGCGTTGTATTATAATATGTATGTATGTACTATTTAATGATATTTTGCCTCTCTCAGGTTTTATAAATAGCGACTACCTAATGGAGGAATAGCATAACGCGCGAATCCAACTTTTTCCATGAAGACATTATTCAATACATTTCAAGAGTCACAGGCGTAAAATTGATAATACCGTCTCCCTGTGGTCCGCCTTACTGACTCATTGCATCTCTCATATCTAGATACGAGATATAGGTATAATGAAAACCTCTGAGGCCGGTTGTAGTGAACCTTTTTGGAGGAAGAAAAAACGTCTGGTATACAATTTTGTTAGGACTTATTTTAGTATTATGTGCGTTTATGGAACCATAAATAACTAAAATGAACTGTGAACGGATTGGCGTATCGAGATTTTCATACAGATGTGCAATAAAAAGAAATTGGTAAAAAAAACTATGAGGTTTTTCCTATACGCCGATGATATTTAAAGTTAAAAACTCTTGACCCCATTATTAAAGCCCATTTTTTTTGTAATTTCTGCGATTACTGTGTGATGGTGATAAGGTTGGTCAAAAGGTTTCTTTCAATTCAATTTAATACAGTTTAAAAAGTAAAATAATTATCAAAGGCACTTATTTAAAATGTCTCGTTTTTTTGAAGTCAAAATAAAAAAAATCAACATGACGTCTGTATTTTACTAGATTGAAGAAAATACTACATAATATTTCTTTTCTTTTATAAATCCTTACGTTCGCTAGCCCTGCGTTTCTCACGGGAAACTGATTCATAAGTATTCGGTACATCATAGAATGTCGTTCCAATTTTAAACCAATTGTGAAATTTTTATATTGAGTGCAAGATTTTTTTAAATGTCAAATAATTGGGTAATTTGAAAACATGTGCTAATTTTCTGTAGTTTAAAAATGTAGCACAATCTTGATTCTCCCAAAAAGAAAACGTATTTTGAAATAGTATTTAAAAAATGTATTGTGTAGATTAAAGGTAGATTTAATAAGTTTTTTGATTTGAACTAGCATCATTGTCATGACGGGTTGAAACTAGCTTGAACTATTCATAGACAATATTAATATTTATAGACATCGAAGTCCATGTTTAGACTGGTTTCGTAGTAAAAGTGAGTCTTTAGAATATAGATAATCACTTTCAAGAAACAAATTCAAACCACGTGCAACGAATTAACTAGCTCAGTTTTAAAAGTAACAAACAATGTTTCTACTTCAATGACCAATCCGAACGGCTCAATAGATTGGTGCACAGATGTCAGTTAGTCCATCCAGGAGTCCAGATGTACATTGTTTGAGTTTTACCTGCAACTTAGCTTCAATTATTTTGACTTTGCACGTGTTTTATTGGTTTACAGATGTTCTAATTTTAAAATTCCAATTAAAAAATGGTGGTTTAGTTTTTATGCATTTGTGAAAAAGAAAACCAATTTCATACCACATAAAAATGTTTTTGATGGAATGTGTTACTTACATTATATTGATATTTTTTACAGCTCTCTCTAGTCCTATCACTTGTTCTTTCGAACCAGTGGTTTAAAGTGCGCCTCGAAGGCTTCTTTTCCCTTGACACATAATGTGTATAATGTTTGTATGTTCTGCAAATATTTCTTCCGGGTCTGGGTGTTGTAGTATTATGTATTATAAGTATGTATTTACAAAAAAAGTATTCTATCAGCCATCTGGTTTCCATAGTACATACTTTGTTTAGTTTGGGTCTAGATGGCGCTGTGTGAAATGTCCACAAATATTTTATTTACTTTTATTTTATTCCTTAATTCAGATTTAGATTCAGAGGCACGTCCAAGATATCCGTTTTAAAGTTTAGAGAATCAGATAAAACAGACAATTCAAAGAATTGTAAAGATGATTTCACTACCCTATGAATTGTAAGCGTTGGTCACGACACAGACCTGTATCGGATGACTACACGCCTATGACCTATTTGCAGCATTCAATGCAATTATTCCTACTAGTAACTGCCGTCCGCGGTTTCTCTTGCTTTTATCCGGTTAAAAAGTATTTTATATGCGGGTCTAAGAAGGCCACAATATGCAATTCATTTCCTGAATTCCAAATTTTGTAAAATGGTGCGATTTTTACGTTATTCAATTCAGCAGCATATTCTTATTTGGCATTGAAATTGCCACACAAAAAAATAAAATCAAAACCGAAAATTCAGCATAGGATCATATTTAGATGATTCATTAAAAGTGGCCCTTTTAACTCTCCAGGTCTCGAACTATATGTATTCTAAGTTTCATTCAAATCCGTTCAGCCGTTACGGCGTGATTGAGGTATATTAAAGAAACATTCTCACAAACTTTAGGATTTCCAATATTACTCGTAGTAGGATGTGCATATCGTGCATCTTAGATGCTGTTATTATCCTCGTAACTTCTTCGTTGAGCAGCATTTTATGGTTAGTTTAATACCTGCACAAAGATTGCCTCTTAAACCAGGCTTTAAGAGGTTTCGTGAAGCTCTTGGTCTAACTTAACTACTTAAAGTAAAAAGCATTGCAAATGAAGTTAGGCCAAAAGTTGACATTGAAAAAAAAAATCTCGACGTGGATTCATTTAAATCAAAATAATTACGCTCATAAGTAAAATAATTACTTCTCTGCTGGACTGGGAGGAAAAAAAGAATGCGTCCAGCTGCTTCTCTCCCCGAGAATGTCGTAAAATCGACTAAGGGATAGTATCCTCCCCAACATGATGGACCATCTATATGGGCGATGAGCTGATCACCTGTCACCATGGTTCACCATATCCATCTAGGGACTTTGAATCAGGAGTGGCTGCAAGTTTTCCTATGACTACTTGTGACTCTGCCTGATACGGGCATGATAATTATACATACATACATAGTTGTAAGTTTATTTCTGTTAATAATTGTTTGTATATAGTTGTAATATAGCGAAAACTAACATTCAATTACATTGTTCCATCAGCAATACTTCCATAGCAACGTATTGGAACCCTGTCGCACGGAAGGCGTGTCTTGAGGTTGACCCTATCTCCAGACCCCGATCGGCCTTAAAGGTCGCATGCATAGCGACACCAGCCTTTCCAACTTATGACAAGGGAACAAGGTCGCTTTTTCAACGCTCCGGATCGGAATGTGGAACTTGAAATGCTCTTTTCTGATGGTATGCCAAATGATTTTTAGTTTTGTATAGTCTGCTATATTAGATGTTGCTAGAACTTCGGTGATGTCCCGGGCGAGTGCTTGGCTGAGTCGTGAGAGGGCCGGGTTTGATTCCCGTCAAAAAATATTTGCATATTCTGAAAATATTTTAAATATTTTCAAACAACCACAACATGGAATACTAGCAAGACAAACTCAATATATTTTATTCAATAGGATCCGTAAGGATTTTTTAAATCGTCTTAAATCTACGTTGAATTTACGCCTCGTAACGCGACCAAGCTTGGAAGATACAGGCAAGAAACCACGCTTGGTTATATGATCCCTAAACACTTATGATGGGTGTATTAAAAAAGGTTGGCCAGTAGATTAAGTACCTAGATTCTAAGTTAAGCAACGATATGCGCGGTCATAAATTAGGATGGGTGACCGCAAGTGGCATGAGCGCGCTTCCGTGCTTCGGAGGGCACGTTAAACAGTCGGTCCCGGCTTTTAAGTCGTTAAGCCATGACGGAGGCCTTTAGACGGGCTAAAATCTCCGTCACTAGAGTTGGCCACTAGCTCATACCAACATACATACCTAGATTCTACGTTATAGAATTCTAATGTTCAAAAGTGCCTATGAGAAGAGCCAAATCTTTTGAATATATTATTTTTCTAATAACGAGGCCCCACCAAGTCTGGCTTCACCAACGGCGCTTTGCAGGGGACACCAAATTAAAAAATATTTGTGGACATTTCACACAGCGCCATCTAGCCCCAAACTAAGCAAAGCTTGTACTATGGGAACCAGATGGCTGATAGAATACTTAAATACTTTTTTTTGTAAATACATACTTATAATACTACATTACCCAGACCCGGAAGAAATATTTGCAGAATATACAAAAAATTCTCTCGTCTCAGCCGAGCATTCTCCCGCCATGTCATCGAGGTCGTCAAATCTAATCAAGCAAAATCAAATTATTATTACGTGATCTAATTTTAATCTACATTTAATATTGCAGGACCCGGCGTATTCAATCCTTTCACAATAAATTCCTCCATCCTATCCTATTTATAATTTTAAATCCTGAAGTTTATCACTATGTCTGGATGTGAGAATGCTTTTGATTCTATCACGGCGTAACAGCTACCTGGTACCACACGAGCAAAGCCGCTAGCCGAAGCTAGTCAGACCCAAGTAGGTCAGGTCCATAACAAGGTCAAATTAACTAAAACTATCACTTGTTATTAGTAACTACTAACTAGCCGTAGCAAGTCTTCTAAACCTGTATTCAATAGTAGTTTCAGTTGGCGACGAGGTCTCCAAACCTGAAATGCTTCTTGACTCCAGCGCAATTATAACATTCCATTGAATGCCTAAATCCGTGAAGGAAGCACTGCTGGGGGCTACTCTGAAACGTCTATTGTTGCTAGTTTTTATTGCGATTATATTAGATATTTTTTACGATCTCAAATTTCAACTACTTTGATATTAAATTTAATCATCAGCGTTTTTATGGTAGGTACTTTCCAACTGACACATTAAAAGAACACATTTCAGTGGATACTTAAGCTTTAGGCAGAGTCGTGATTGTGTCTTCGTGAAAAATCAAAGAATCATTCAAAAAAGGATTTTTGAAAGATGTCCAAAAATGCTAGACTTGGTTTGTCAAGTCAGTGTTTTAGTTTCGGTGAATAACACAGGACTTTTTCCACTAATTAGTAGTTTGTAGTAATTTTGTATGTATATTATCACACCGTATCCCTAATGAGATGGGCAGAACCACAAGTATTCAAGAAAACTTGCAGCCACTCCTGATTCAAAGTCCCAAGATGGATATGGTGAACCATGGTGACAGGTGATCAGCCCATCGCCCATATAGATGGTCCATCATGTTGGGGAGGATACTATTCCTTAGTCGACTTTATCGACATGCTTGGGGAGAGAAGCAGCTAGACGCATTATGTTTTTTTGAACTGTCGATAGTAGCGTCAATTGTTTTCAATTTGAAATTTGCAACGGCCTTTAGATAGCCCGACTGTTTCTTTTGTATTTTGTAAATTATATTTGTAATAGTTGTAAGTTTCTTTCTGTAAATTTGAAGTTTCACATTAGTCCTTTAGAGGGGCGAAGGGACTAAATTCCAATAGAGTTGCCTTCACCTGACCTAGCTTTACGTCTCGCTATTTATGCACTGTTTACAAAACACTATGACTGTGAATGTTAGAAGTTTTAATGAGGTGGAATGAACGCAGAGCTTAACTAGTAGAATGGATCGTGATGCTTGCTTCGATTTATCTTTTTAACATTTCGATCCACTGCTAATTCTAATTCTAATTAATGGGGTACAAAGATCTGCACTGATATCCCGCGGTGGGGTGTATTGTGCTGTATCCCCCTGCTAAACCCCCCCCCCCCCCAATCAGCCCAACTCCTTGAAGTACCGGAGAAGTACTTTGGGATGTTTATAATAATAAAATAAATAAATATTAGCGGACTTTTTACATAGCACTATCTAGCCCCAAACTAAGCAAAGCTTGTACTATGGGCACCAGATGGCTGATAGGATACTTAGGTATATACTTTTTTAGGTAGCTATATAATAGTTTTTTCTTATTAAAATCACACGGATAAGGGATTACTCTTTACTAGTTTTAAATCCAGTTGAAACGCCCCGGTAGTAACAGTTAATTCTAAAGCAATAAAAATCAAATTATAATGGAAATTCGTAAGTCAATGAGACGGGCACAGATTATAATAAATATTTCCTGCCTTAGGTTCGATTACAAAGAGAACACGTTTTGAGTTAGCACTGGCATGCAGTCAGCATTCTGAATAAGATAATCTGATTAATTTGTGTTTTATGAAACAACAAACAAAATAAACTTATTGTGTTCACAAAAATTTTAATATTGGCATATTAATTTTCTTCCGAAAACTGTCACTTCGACATTTTTTATTTTAGAACGCAGAAAATTACAACCAATTTAATTTTAGAAGTTTAAAAATATTATGTTCAAAAAAGATACTGACTTATCAGGTTTTTCTTTAGAAATTGTCACCTTGACGTTTTCAAATACTACCACCAACAAACAAAAAAAACACGGCGCCATCACGTTTTTCCGTGAAAAACTGTTACTTTGACATTCATCACTTCTTTCTTACTATAACTAATTTAATTCTAGAAGTTCAACCATCGCAATAATTATACCGTTGAACGCCCAAAATTGTTCCCAATCATCCCTTCACACCTACCAGGTAGGCCAGATGTTGAAACATTATAAATCTCTCGGCCATTGTCTATGCCCAGTTTTTAGACATTACTGGACACATGGTAGGGCCCACGGCCCGACAGATGGTGGATCTGCTGGTGTCTTATTCCGAGAAGTTTTTGAAGGATTTTTGTAATTTATGCTTTTTGGATTTGAAGGGAAAATATTTTTTTTTGTGTACCTAAAGTTAAATTAGTAATTTGGGTTCACGCCACATAATATTAACTCGCAGAAAAAAGTTTGAACGTGCAAACTGTTACGCATAAAGTTCCTTTTGTTTTTTTCAATTGTAATGTTTTTTTATGAAAAATAATAATAAATACCTCAAACCACATCCTAACACAATATTGTCAGCAAAAATATCCAATAACAAACTTCTTTATTCATATAATTTCTAATATACCTATGTGAAATAAAATAATTGTTCCCTATAAATTAGATATTCAATGTTTTCTACTTATCAAAGCGATCAGTTTTTACCTCGAACGATCAAGTAATTTTATTGATGTTACTCACATTTATAATTATACACATTATTAACCTATGCCTGCCTTGATGACATAATGAAAACAGATGGTCGTGTAGTTTTTCTAAATCTCAATCTGAAATATCTAAACAATTTTATCTTCCACATTATTTAGAATTCGTTAAACCAATACTTAATTCATGTTCATTCAATGCATTCCATTCAAGAAGATAGTTTTCATTTGTTTACGAATAAATAAATTGTGATTATTTTATTAAGACAACAAGCAAAAATATTATACCCACGTATAATATAGTTTTTCTTTTCGGGCAGGCGGATAGTCTGAGTTGTAGTCTGAGACCTGGTCTGAGACCTTATTGCCTGGTTTGTCGTAAAGGGATGTATTATATACATACCAGGCCAGGTCTTTGTACATCAGACAGAAAAATTATAAAAAACTCGAAATGACTCACTTAGTGAGTACTGAGATGATGAGTGATAGGAGACCCTACGTAGTGGGATAAGGGCAGAGAAATGATGACTTAATACTTTTTGTGTAGTAGGTAAATAAGTTCAAAAATATGATCGCCGTAATAGAAAGCTTCAAACGTGTCATTTTAATTTACATGTCCGTAAGTGGATATCAGAAACGAACAAAAAGTCGAAACACACAACACCGCTGACCTACATTGTATGTTAAACAGTGACAAACAGACGACAGGTTACAAAATTTAGCAGTATGTAATTTGATTTGCAGTTTGTTAGTATGTTCCAATTAAAGATTTCGTGTCATTGTTTCTGTCGTGTTCTACGAACACGTTTTGGTCAGTTCTCGTGTGCAAGTTTGGACTTCAATATGTCGCAAGCTCTTATTATTTTACTAGCTACAGTCAGGCTTTGTTTACTTGGTTACCCAAGAAAAAATAACTTTTAAACTTATGAGTCATAAGTCTAGTATTATAAAATTCAATAGATTGTCATTATTGACGACCTCGATTGCGTAGCGAGCGAGTGCTCGGCTGAGACGCAAGAGGTGCGGTTTGATTTCCGCTGCGAGAGAAATGTTCACATGATCTGCAAATATTTATTCCGGGTCTGGATGTTCTAGTATAGTATAGTTTTAGTATTCTATCAACCATCTGTTCCCATAAAACAAGCTTTGCTTAGTTTGGAGCTAGATGGCGCTGTGTGAAAAGTCTACAAATATTTTATATTAATTATATTATTGTTATTATTATAAAGATTAGGTAAAAGTACTGTTGTGTGTGAGGGTATTCCAAACAATAATTAAATTATAGAAATTACTAAAGTAGTACTTAGGGCCAACGGATAGTAAAACTATCGTAGATATTTATAAATAATTAGATACTATAAAATTCTTACGCAGGTAAAATATCCAATTATAAATAGGTAGGTAATATTTAATATTAAATAAATAATTCCAATTTTAATCAGATATTATATAATTTTCATTATGTCAAATGAAAGTTTTCCGTTTTGATCAAGTTTTAATTACCTACTTATAAAATATTAAATTTACAAAACATATCAGTTTTTTTAGATCTACAAATTATTTAGATTTTATAGCAAGAACCTTTGTAATAGGTACTTGATAAAAAATTCAATAATTCCATTTTATATGTTTATAATAATCTATAATTTACATAATATCTACAATTTTCTTTATTTAATGACTAAATTTTCTCGTTTTACGAGATATAAAAGTTATAAAAAATTAGATCTACATTTATTTAGATTTTATAGCAAGAATATGCCATCAAATGTCTTAAAATGCATGCCATGTAGTAAACACTACACCATAGCAAGGTATTCTTAGACGCAGTAGGTACATTTATACGTTCAAAATGTCAACAGTACCTACATTTTTATGTTAATATCATTAGCAAAGGTCGTGTTATTGTTTATCAATTATTATTTATCTATTTTTGCTACTGGAAATGTGTTATGTAATTTATCGATTTAATTATTATTGATTCATAAACAGTAGTCGGAAAAGGGTTAAATTGTGTAACGTTTTACTGAACTGCATGGATTAATATTATTTTTATATTAATATTGTTCTTATTATTATATTATACATGATCGTATTTTTTTGTGGTTATTTGTCAACCACAATAATATTAATAAACTGCTTTCTAATATTTATAAAAAATATTGTTCATACTTTATAAAATTCTTTCGGGGCTTCTGGCCGAAGCGATGCGCGTTCCAAGAGCTGGTTCTTATTTGGCCCAATGGATCAGTATTGCCATTCAGCGTGGCAATGCGGCCAGTGTCTTGGGCACGCTTCCACCGTCTGACGAGCTGGATCAGGTGAGCTATCTATAGACCGTTTGTAACGGCCTTTAGATAGCCCGACTGCTTCTTTCGCATTTTTTAAATTATATTTGTATAAGTTGTAAGTTTCTTACTGTTAATAAAGGTACCTTTATAAATAATTCGTGTAAATATTGTGTAAAAAAGTTGCAACTTTTTGGGACCAATTTTAAAAGGTCAGCGATCCTTTAGAAAAAAAAAATTACATTATATTTCCATTGGCAGTTGGTCAGCTTAGATAAGCATAAAAAATAAGTCCTAAAAGCAATATATTTTGCTAATCTGCACCCTTATCCTTTTGTGATATATCGCCTACATTAACAAGACGAATTTAATCATCAGCCAGTTAGAAATCTATTAATTAGAATATATCGCTCTCATTAAACAAATTAGAAAAAGAAAAGTTGGAATTTACTGCGAAACAACTGTTTAACAGATGCTGGCGGAATGGCGAAAAACTAGTCGACTGACTTTAAAAATAAATAAAAAATACAGAATGACACGTGCTCGTTTTGCAATATTATGTTGCGTATTGAAAATGCGTATGCAACATGGGCGGGTTATTTAATTAAGAATTCATTTAGATATTACTAGGTACTACAAGTCGTGTCGTCGTAGCGAAAGGAATTAAAGTGGCCATCAAAGGCTCCTGTAGTGTACTTGACACGGGTTTCCTCACCGTTATCCTTCACCGTTTGATAGTACTGGTAAAGCGACAGGATTTGAACCCATGACATTCGGACCTAGATATTTGTTCCTTGTGACTTTTTCGACGACCTCGGTGGCGTGGCGGGCGAGTGCTCGACTGAGGCACAAGAGGCGCGGGTTCGATTCCCGCTACGGGAGAAATGTTTGTATGTTCTACAAATATTTCTTCCGGGTCTGGATGTTGTAGTATTATGTATTATAAGTATAAGTATGTATGTTGCTTAGTTTGGGGCTAGATGGCGCTGTGTGAAATGTCCACAGATATTAATTAATTTATTATTTATTTATTTTATTTAAGTCACCTTATTCTGTTGGGCTATTAACGCGTTAAAAGATATGAGCTAGAATTAGACGTTTAAGAGACAATTTATGAAAGCTCAGAAAATTCGTAATTTAGTAAAATGTGTCTTAATTTTGTGGCTACCTGCTGTGAACATGCTGACGACAGATTGGATCACGACATATGACGCCTCGATCTTTTTAATTACAAAAAAGATTAACGTACTGATATCACCTGCCGATGAAAAGGTGTAGATTGAACCCTAAATTTCCCCCTTTCACTCAAGCCATTCATAATTCCTTTAATTACACAACCGTTTTGATTGTGATAGACACTGGTGGTCTAGTGGTAATCTTCTGATCGGTAGCGGTTTCAAACCCGTGCACCAATGGATTGATGGAAAAAATATTGAGCGCTATACCAGTACCTACTCTCAAAAAGAAAAATATCGTGTGGGATCCCGCTGCTTAGTCAGTTCTGCACGTGTTGACCATGTCTTTCCTGTGGATAAGGCCGACTAAGCTTAGAGGATGGTATAGGTGCTGGGCGAGCCTACTCCCAAGTGTCCAAGCCACTGTTCTGATAGTGTAGGTAAAAAGTGGCCTCCTGAGGCTGTATAAAATTAAATCAAATAGTTTTGGAAGAGGGCCAGGCCAAGAGTACTCTAAACCGACGATGAAGAATGAAATAAGAGTGAATGAAGCTAAAGAAGTATGTCAGGATCGTAGGAAATAGAGATCCGTGATCTCTACCTACCCCTAAGGGAACATATTTTATGTATTTATGTATGTATAGATGGTAAAGGTGGTTTAGATTGTACAGAGGACGATATCAGAAAGAGCGGGAAATGTTTGATGGGCAATTAAGATTGGCCTTAGAATGACCACAGACTACAAAAAAAACTGACGGATTCTTACACTTTTTGTCTATGATTATAGAGATGACATTTCCTTGACAGAAGTTGGATAAACAGCTCAATATTTCATAACAGAATAAATTGCTACTGGTAGTACCATAAAAGCAGTTTCTAGTTTATTTTTCTTAATTAAAAATAATTATGACTACGTGCGTATCGTGCGTTATTTATAAATGCTTCAGATTTTAATCTGGGAATGCGTATTGCAATTTTTTATGATCATTTTAATGTGTATGTTAGATATGAGTAGCTACAAATTATTATTTTGATGGGATTCAAAAGTGCTTTAAAATAGTTAATGGCGGTCACTGTCATAAAGTCCGATGCTTAAAATTGTCTAGTACGTTATTGTTTAATTTCTTTTTAAATTACTATTGTGAGACTTAGTCATTTAGGTTTTATATCTAATTAGCTGTAGCCCGTGATTTCATCAGCGTGGAATAAAAAAAAAACTAAGGGCAAAAAGTCAAGATGACACGGTGCTCCCAGGCGGTCACCCATCCAAGTACTGACCGCGCCCGACGCTGCTTAGCATTCGAGTTCCCTATAGAAACTTTCATCCGTTATTTCACCTTCGAAAAAACCCGCGGGCTGTGGTCTTCGTGACACGGGAAATTGCCGGAAAATTTGTTTAGTACCGCCAAATTCCGCTAGATTTCTTTTGTGAAAATGATTCTAACGTCAAGTGTTTTTATTGACAGATTACAAATTATATATATTAGAGGTATTTATTTTCTCTGCTGGACTGAGAGTTAAGAAAAAACAGAATGCATCCAGCTGCTTCTCTCCCCGAGCATGTTGTAAAAGTCGACTATGGGATAGTATCCTCTCCAACATGATGGACCAGATATATGGGCGATGGGCTGATCACCAGTTACCATGGTATTTGAAACAGGAGTGGCTACAAGTTTTGCTATGATTATGATCACGGACGTGATTATAAGTCAGACTGATGTAACTGATTCAGATCGCCAGTAAATCTTGCCAAAACAAGCAAAATAAAGAATATCGACAGATGTACAGTTTGAAAAACAATCGGCCAGGAATAAAACAAGTTTACTTTGCGATACACATGGCCTGTCTGCTTCTATGTGGGATATGTTTCAAATGTTCGACATAGTATGGATGTTTTTTGTTGTTTTACACTCCTACTGACGACCTCGGTGGCGTGGCGGGCGAGTGCTCGGCTGAGATGCAAGAGGCGCGGGTTCTGCAAATATTTCTTCCGGGTCTGGGAGTTGTAATGTTATAAGTATGTATTTACAAAAAAAGTATATAAGGTATAACATCAGCCATCTGGTGCCCATAGTGCAAGCTTTGCTTAGTTTGGGGATAGATGGCGCTGTGTGAAATGTCCAGAAATATTTATTTATAATTAAGAATGGGCTTAAAAGAATCCTGTTTCGTGCAATTGACGCATACTTTAGAACTTTTAAATTCTACGACATGCCAGTTTCCTCACGATGTTTTACACTACCTACATAATGTAGGTATTTTACAAAATTCTACGTCATATCCACACTATCTCCCCACAGTCTTAGCTCATCCAGAACAGCTGTACCCCAGACAATAGCCAATCACAACATGAATATAAAACTGTAATTAGAACTCGCTATTCCACTAACCTATATTATTTACCACACGGGCAAATAACGCAAGACGTCAATTTGACAGCGCGGGAAAAGCGTAGATTTTCATTGACGACCTCGGTGGCGTAGCGGGCGGGTGCTCGGCTGAGACGCAAGAGGCGCGGTTTCGATTCCCGCTACGGGAGAAAAGTTTGTATGTTCTGCAAATATTTCTTCCGGGTCTGGGTGTTGTAGTTTACAAAATAAAAAGTTTATAAGTATTCCATCAGCCATCTGGTTACCATAGCTTTGCTTAGTTTGGGGCTAGATGGCGCTGTGTGAAATGTTCACAAATATTTAAAAAAAATACTAATAATTAATAGAAACACTATGAGATTGAGTAATCAACTACGATAAAAAAAACTTAAATTTTGGTTACCCCAGTTCAGTCTACATAAAAAAGATAGTGTTCTAATTTCAAAATTAGAATTTCAAATTTGAAAACTTAAAATTAAAATGTTTACAAATTCGAAATTAGAATTCTATATTTAAAACCAACATGCCTAGGCAGACAAAGTTTCAAAACAACATTTGAAGCGTTTTAAAAGAGTAAAAACTTGATAGGAACAGATGCGGGAGAGGTTGTCTTATCACAAGCACCTAACGGGTTTCCACACATCTGCTGATCTTCTGTTATGCGGTGGTGTAATTCATAAACTTACAAAAAGACCTTTGTAAATATTGTACACCTAGGTATCTATAGACCGTTTGCAACAGCCTTTAGATAGCCCAACTGTTTCTTTTGTATTTTATAAATAAATCATATTTGCATTAGTTGTAAGTTTATTTCTGTTAATAAAATGTAGGTATATAATATTGTAGAAGAAAAGCTTGAATAATTTTAAAGTGTTTTTTCTCTCGTTAAAATATAGACAAAAAAATAACAACCACAAATTTGCGGCGTGCATGCATGAGGAATGTTAGAGAGTGAATGAAGCGAAAGAAGTTTGTCAGGATCATAGCGAATGCAGATCCGCGATCCGGGAAACAGGAGTGATTTATTCATTTGTATCTTTTAGTATTCTGTAATTATTTTTAGTTTTTAAGTTTGTGACATTTTATAATTTATCCGACTTTGTTAATTTTTATATGTTTTTCTTGTTTACTTTTCTTTTTCTATTCTGTTACTCGCTCAAACCCTAATAGCACGCTGTCTGTCTCCTATAATTACATCTCCTTACCTTCTCCCTACAATCTCCTTGACATGTTTAGATCTAAGCCTTTATATAATATATTTTTAATTAATGAATCGATGTACATAATGTTGGTGACACTATATTAAATAAATAAATTTTATGTATGTTAAAAGTGTCCTCCATAATCGCTCTCTTACTGTTGAGGATCGTGACTCCATGCAAGGACTCGGTCTATGGTTTGAGTCCATCTGCCACGGTTTTCGGCCTGATGAAAAGCGACGTTTACAGGGATATCCAGCTGTTCAGACACTTGATCGGACCAGCGTTTGGGACTAGAAGTCCAGGTCTAGGGCAAAACCCTCTATTTCGCCTGTATCAGTTTCTCCGTTAATTCTTAGTTATAAGTGTACAGGCCTATTAAATTTGAATATTTCAAAGTTAGGACTTTTTAAAAAGACCCATAAATGAAAGTGTTTTTTTTTTACTTGGACCACAAACTAAAATGTCCATCTCCAAAGGGTTGGATACAAGGTGTTTCGCTGTTTTTTGGCGACAAGTTGTAAGAAAGGTGTATCCAAAAACTCAATTATACTCTGTGGGAACGCGGAAAGATGGTAGAAAGGATATGGGAGTTATGACAGTACAATTACACCGATTTTATTGATTCTTATTCCTTACGGATTTACCAAATCTTGTTGTCGGCCGAAGTATGGTCGGACGTCGTCGACTGAACTCGGTCGATCAAATGTCGACTACAAACGGACGATGTCGGTTGATTCGATCGGCTGTGTTCGGTTGACGAAGTCCGATCATAATTCGGCAGATAACGGATAAAATAAAATAAATAAATAAATATTTGCGGATTTGGTGTAACCGTAAGAAATAAGAATGAATGAAATCGGTTTACAGTTACTTCTTTCAATTTCGGTGCAAGTGGGAATCATTGAACTTGAAAAGGACAAACCGGAAGATTCTAGTTTAAACCGGATAATTTTATGTAGACAGGTGTATCTAGGTACATTTTCGTACAATGTAAATATGTAGTAGGTATAATGATGTCTTCATATAATGAAATCTTCATATAATTTTGAGACCTTGATTGTTGCGTTGAAATTGGAAAGGAGAAAAAAATATTGTAACATTTTGTAATTAAAACGTAATGTAGAGAAATAATTGTGAGCATATTGCATGTGTATAATGTAGAAAATTAATTCCAAATTCGAATCCAACCTATAGCCCATTTCAATTTGCATGACAGCTGTCAGACTTTTCAGCTATTGTCTCTTTTTCACCTATTAATTATTCTATCTCTTATCCTGCTGTCACCCAACTCTGTTAAATGAAAAAGGCTATAGGTAAAAATTTGCCTATAGATTCTCATCTAGCGCAAGTATGCAAACAATTCAATCACACTCGAAACCATCTGCCTGTCGATGAAACTTGATAAATTGCCTACAAACGACGTCAAAATAGTCAAAAAAGCAAGCACATGCGACACTAATCACTTACTGATTTTTAAGGACGGATGTACTAACGGAAATTGGCACCTTCTTGTAAAAACCTACTCAGTTTAAAACAAGAATATAATCGTTCTTACTTTGAAAATAGAGTTTCGAATTCCATTTGAATTTGGAACAGGATTCGAAGCTCAAAATTAAAAACGTTAAAAAGTTCTTTCCGTAGTATGTAGGTCAACTTTTTGCTATCAATATTATGCAGATGTGTTTGAGACGCGCGCGGCAGATGTACGATAGACCTTGAAGAAGTTACCAGAAAAAATAAAACACCTTTGGAGTCTATCTCGTTTTTTTTTCGTTTTGAAACGTGCTAACATCAAGGTTGAATTAGAATCAGTTGCTTATACTAAATTTAAATTATTAAACTGTAGGTAGTATTTAACTATAAATTAATTTGAAGACGCGATTTTAAAACTAATTTAATTTATATTAATGGTACTTAAAAGTTTGTTTGTTAACTAGTAATAAAGTTCAGACATGATATTGGCAAGAATCAGGTTGCTGCGATGGACGGAAGTTCTTATTACAATGTCGTTAACTTGACTTTATTACCTCCGATTTTAAAACTCAGCGAACGATTATTCTCATTTATAATTTCGACGTAAAGTACTTACTGTATCTTTGACATGTTCACATGAACTCAAAAATGATGTCTTATGTATGCCTTAAATAATAAGAAATATTACAACGTGTCCCAGAAAAATAATTATTGCTTCTATATGACTTCTTCAAGGTTAAACAATATAATTAAATAATTAACTATAAGCTTACATACGCCCTTACACGTAACGGGTTAATTCATCCAGTTGACTTTTCCTTTGGGCTATGTATTGAGCCACGCGCCCGAAGATACACGACGAAAGACGATAAAACCCGAAAGCTGCCGAAAAAGTTGCCAAAACAAACATACAGTTGTACGACATACGCCGTTTTGGCGCGGGCATAAAGTGTAATTTTGGGTGGATAGTGAAAAAGATACAGTAAAGCCTCGAAGGTATAGTCAAGCAGATGTTTCAGTTTTCGAAGTAACCTTTACGATTTTTTTTTCTCAAGAAAGGCATGTGCTGAGACGCCAGGTAAAGAAAGATACAGCTGTCTTTCTTGTGTTTTGGTCTGTACATTACCTTTTTAGTAAATTGGTCACATGTATAGTGAGTACGATAAAATTACGTAAATACCGTGATGTCAAATAATAATAAATAGTATTGATTATTTTAATACTAAAGAACTTTTAATGATACCCACACGTTCACATAAGTACCTATATTTATAGTAATGATCATTTTTGTGATATTTAAACATTATAAGTGTAATCCAGAAGAAAATAAAAAAGCTTCTTTCCCACTACGTAAACTATTGTTCTACTTTCGGATTAATTCTTGTTTATTTCAAGTAGGAGACAATTCTTGGAATTCGATCCAGTCCAGTTCATTGAGACAGTTTTTACCGATCGATTGAATTTCTTTGCTGGTATTAAATAGCTGTCTGCAAATGTTACACTTCAATAGACATACAAATGACATACCTACATATATTCATACAAATGTTTATTTAGATAGGTACTTTTCCAATAACATATATGTAATACATCTGTTCTCTAATAATCATGCCAAGGTTCTAGATAATAAACTCCAATAAAATCTCAATGTTAATATATATAATAAATCGTTCTGATGACGTGATTTGCGGTAAATGTACCTATCAAATCGTAGTTATGTGGGTAACTGTGCTTACTCACAAGTAGGTATAAGTGTGCTTACTTAAAAAACGAACATTAAAGAAAAATTAATAAAGAGTAGTGACAAGAGTTGTTTTAAAAGGCTTGAAATTAAGAAATCGCTTGAATTCAACAATAATAAACATCGGAATGTCTGAAACAAAACGAACAGCACTTAAAAACTTGAAATGAGATATGAGCGACACATTCAACTTTCCAGCATCTTTCTGTTTTTTTACTCATAGACAACATGTCTTGTTTTTTTTTCTCGGCACGTACCAAATGTTACAAGGCGGCAGCTGCGCACGCGTCGTCAAGATCATTTTGCGAATTTTCGTTTCTTGGGAGACAGATGCCGTAAACTAAAATTTCCTCCTTCATTGCTAAAATGTCGTATCTCGTTTTTCTTAATATCGCACTTACGCCGTTCTTTCACCACGCTGTCACATTATCAACACCGGTATTTTTCTCGCAGCTTCAAACTAAAACAGCCCGTAGGGTGAAGAAATAAAGTTTAAAATTCAAGAACTTGCGGTTTATGAAGTGCAAAGTAACATTTTGCGATATTGTTAAAGTATTTAAAAGCACGAAAACACTTTGCACACCTGACATTGTAAAGAGGCAGTATAAAGGTAGTTTTTGCTGTGCATTCAAAAGATGAACTTTATGAAACATTGTGCACTACGCATTATGCTAATTTTACGGTTAAAAGACTTCGATTATTCATTGTCAGCTTTTGGCAGCAAAATGAGAGGAGAATAACTGAAGCACTAAATATAGTATCAATAAATAAAATCAACTAGAGAAACGCAGCGTGACTTTAACTTATTTATTGACAAACTTTGTCTTTTCGCATCCTCTTGGAGTTGAATTTCGGGAATTCCCTTCCTATTGCATCCCTACACCATCAGAGTAATATACCTTAAAAATTTCACGCTTCTATAACTTTTGGTGTTCCAAATAAATAACACCCAACAGTCACATACATAGTTCTGACCCCACACTAGGATCTCCTGTGTCGTGGGTATCAGAAACTACGAGTACCATGGTACCACAATACCCAGACCCGTAAGAAATATTTACAGATCATGCAAACATTTCTTCCGCAGCGGGAATCGAACCCGCGCCTCTTGCGTCTCTGCCGAGCAATCGCCCGCCACGCCTCCGAGGCCGTCAATTTACGTTGATTGATTTTTTTCGAGAGTTTTAAGAGCTCATTGCACAAAGCTCATTAAAATTTACTCATTTCAAATTAGCTGAATAGTTATTCCATTTTAAATGCAAAAGACTTTGTAACCTATCGAACGATTTACATACCTAGCCATTTTTACCCTAACCTTGACAGCCTTCCCGACCTTTTTAATAAATAAATAAATATTTGTGGACATTTCACACAGCGCCATCTAGCCCCAAACTAAGCGAAGCTTGTACTATGGGAACAAAATGGCTGATGTATTAAGTAATACATGAATAACACTCAGATCCGGAAGAAATATTTGCAGAACAAACCAACATTTCTCCCGTAGCGGGAATTGATCCCGCGCCTCTTGCGTCTCAGCTGAGCAATCGCCCGCTACGCCACCAAGGTCGTCATTGTTGACTCTAAAATAGCAACAGTAGATTTTTTAAATGCATTCCATCCCTAAGCGATAGATCTAAAATGTGATCGCCAGACTGATTTATTACAAAGAAGATGTGATTTGTAGTTTTCACCTGATTAGAGCGCTCTCATAATTTTATTTATATATCAGTTTGAACATTTAAAAGCATTCCTACATTTTTATATCTCCAGTTGCTAAACACACAGCAATTAACAAATTACCGGATGTCAGATTTAAAATTCTATCATAAAAATAACGCTAACCATGCAAACCGGTAGTCGGACGGACAAATTAAATAATTTTTGTATAAATGCGGCGTTTTGCCTCAATATTATTTAGTAATGTTTTAATGATATTATTGATCTTTTTCATGGTATTTTGGCATGAATGGTCTCTAAGGCCTTTTACCATCTATAGTAGATGATTTATACAACGTCAGGAGGCAAGTTTTACCCTCACAAGCGGGACGCTGTAGTGCCCTGGACGAATTAAGATGGAGTAGGCTTGCCCAGCACCAATTCCATCCTCTCAGCTTAGTCGGCCTTGTCCACAGGAAAGACATGGTCAATACGTGTGGAGCTGACTAAGCCGCGGGTTTCCTCGCGATGTTTTCCTTCACCGTTTGAGAGTACTGGTAAAGCGCACATAAATTTTTCGCACAGAAAAATCCATTGGTACACGACCGGATTTGAACCCACGACCTTAGGATCGGAAGGCGGGGTCACTGCCAACTAGACCACCAGTGCTCTCAGTGCTTTTGAACATGAATGGTCTATGGGCAATATTATTGGCCTAGATCGGACATAAGAATTGAAACTAGGTTTGGTTATATTTATTAAAATTAGTATTTAATAATTAAGGCTTTACAGAAGTAGTATCAAAGTGTGACCAATGAACAAAGGGTTGGCCCTTACCTCGGACAGAGGATAACTAGAGCTATCCAAAGAGGTAACGTCGCCAGCCTTTTGGGGTCCTTACTTGCGGTCGGTGATCTGAGCTCTGTTTTCTATCTGTAGGCGATCTCATTTTAATTATACATATTTTACTATTATATAGAGTATCTAGTATGAAAAAAATCATGGTTCTTGAATGTCATTTAAAAAAATACGATTAGCAAGGAAAGATTCAAACAAAAAAACGTAAGAGTTTGTACGCTTGTATCTTAATCACGCCGTAATTATAGCGAAAACTCTAAAACTCAAGTTGGTCAATGATTTAGAATAGTATCCAGACTGCTTTTAATCTAGATTATGAGAGAAATTACTTCTCTGCTGGACTGGGAGTAAAGAAAAAACATAGAATGCGTCCAGCTGCTTCTCTCCCCGAGCATGTCGTAAAAGACGACTAAGGGATAGTATCCTCCAACATGATGAGCCACCTTGTGGGCGATGGGCTCTGTCACCATGGTTCACTATCCATCTTGGGGCTAAATCAGAAGTGGCTGCAAGTTTGCCTATGTTTACTTGTGGCTCTGCCCACCCCATTAGGGATACGGGCGTGATTGTATGTATGTATGAGAGAAGTCACGGGCGAAAGTTTATTACAAGAAAAATGCAAGCAGAGTCAATTGCACAGTAACAGGACGTGTAAATCACGTCGAAATTACTTTTATTATGTACAAATACCCGTTTTTCCCACAGAACGGGGTTCCTGCTTTGAATACTAATATTTACCTACCTATTTCATTCAATGCATAGTCATTGACTTCTTTACTGTTCTACCTACTACTACTAGTCGAAAATGGTAGCCGAAACCAGTGTGGTGAAAAAATTTAAAGTGCGCCTCAGAGGCTCCTTTCATGCACTTGACTTATGTTTTCGAACTTTTTGAGGCTTTACGCGCTATAGCGCACATGATTTTTTCGAACAGAAAAATCTAATAGTACACGACCGGATTTGAACTCACTGCGTTAGGATCGGAAGGTGGGGCTTCCTCTAGCCCACCAGTGCTTTCTCAGCTGTACTGGAAATAAGGAAAAAATATAACTAGGTACAATGCGTCCAACTGCCTGTCCTCCTGAGTCGTAAAAGTCGACTAAGGGATAGTATCCTCTACATGATGGACCATCTATATGGGCTATGGGCTGATCACCTGTCACCATGGTTCACCATATCCATCTTGGGACTTTGAATCAGGAGTGGCTGCAAGTTTTGTGTCTTATTATACTAATAATAATGTATTTATACAATTTTCGTTTAGGTAAGTATGTGAACTAGTGTATAAAAATGTACCTACTTGTGTATTCGCCGTTATGTTAGATAGACGTAATTGAGAAAGATTGTTTTCTCCGTGCTCGGCCTTATAACCCTGTCTTCTGAATTGCAGAAGGTATCATTAGATGACCTGCTCGGCTAATTCTTTAATTTGTTAATTTAATTTTATAGTTTTACCTCTCGGGCAGGCTTGTAGACTATTTTCTTGTTAAAAAGTCTTTCGTATACTCAGGGCGCTGTTTTTTTTCCGACAGCTATGGACAGGTGTCAAAGCAAATTGAAGCATGACAGTTTTGACAATCTGTCAGTTTGACGCTTGGACTGTTTGGGTGGTGTATATTTTGTCAGGATTCGAACACAAAGATCTTTTTGAAATGTCTTTAAACTTTCAAGATTTAATGAATATAATTCTCAATTTTGTATCAATATTAATCAATTTATCCAATTTTAATTAAAAAAAAATCTTCCGTAAAGTAGACATTTAATAAAAAAACCTTTCGACTACAAGTTCTACATCTCGTAAAAATGACGTCACCACATCTTGAGACCCAGATGAGACGCCAAGTGCCAAGGAGTAGATACCTTTTATGACAAAAGTAATGTCAATAAAAAGACGAAATAAATATAAATATTCTAATGCAGAACATTTAAGTTGGTAGTTCACATTATAGTTTACAAAGTTTTTTTTGTGTTCAACTTTTGGCTACAAGTTGTACAAAAGTCGTAAAAATTACGTCACCACGAACCATTAAAAGAGACCGGCAAGGTGTCACATTACCTATTAATTGCTCAGTGTAGTTTATTGAACTGTATTTACGGCAAATATATTAGCATTTGTCAAACATGCCTTATTTGGCTTAGTCTCGATTTAAGTGATTGATTTGAAATGACGTGTCTTAGTTTATTTTTGCATGTAATATCTAATTAATGGGTACCTGGCTTATCTAAAGCGTTTTATAACAGAAAAAAAATATTTCAACTTTTCAGGACAGGACTTTTCATGCCGGGACAATTACGATCCGGTTATGGAAAGAGGCAGTGAGGTGTTACCTAATTTCAAACATTATTTAGTACCTACATAAAAAAAATATTGACATTAAAATTATTCTACTTTTAGGTATCATTTAGGTATGCTAACTCGAATAAGGAAACATTATTACAAAAACCCAGCACGAATGAGCAATATTTAGTGCAAATACCTCAGTTGCTAACTTAGTTTTGTAAAGGTTTGCTTTTAATTCGTCTGGCGGCAAAAAATGTGTAAAGTTCAAAGTGTTTTTATTCGAGGCCGAGTAATTCTTGACACTGCTTCGAGGTTCGTGACACACCTTACGCAGTTAACATTATCATTACCCCCTGATGTTCAAAGAACTGCTGTTTTTTACGAAGGACGGATTTTTTTTCCTATTTTAATAAAAACCTGATTTTTTACTGACACTTGATTTTTTAATAAAACACCTTAGCCAAAACTCTTACAGCATGATCCAAGGTTCATGCTGTGCCGACCCCACATAGAGTGGGATAAGGGCAGGAAGATGATGATGACTCTGTTTAATCTCCCAATCTTCGACCGGCCGAAGGATCAAGCGTCATAGCGTCAGGGTCAGCGTCACTGCATTTTTTTATTTCTGCGCCTAAAAAATTACTTTATAAGGTGAATTTCTTTTTTTACTGACTTATTTTTTTAGTAATGCTCGTACTTCATCGTGAGTCGAAATCACAGCACAGATTGTCAATGTCAAATTGACAGCGGACATAAGTCAAGTTTGACGTCTAAACAGTAAGAAGACACATTTCAGGTTTTGATTGCTAATTTAAAATAATACAAATCTGTTTACTTCTTTAGAAATAAACAGTTAAGAAGTCACACCAAACATCACTAGTAAATCCAAATAAAAATCCCTTTTGAAAGAGTTGACATTAAATAACGATAGAACCAAGATCAATGATTAACAGCAATAAAACATGTTGTATAATGAACGTTATAGGCCATAACAAAAACTTGTCAACGCAATTGCTGTTAAAAAGACTACTTACTGTGTAGTAATGGAATTGCTTTTTAGTGGTGAGCTTATTTTATGTCTTCCTACGTCTATCTAATAGAGAGTAGACTTTGTCTAATGTCTATTTTTTTTTCTATTTGTATAATCACGCACTTAACCACTTGTCAAATCTTAGCTTGAGAAGACCTTAATTTGACAGTTCTGAATTTATCGCAACCTTTTTCATACGTAACTATATTTTTACAACTGTATTATTCTTCCAATTTTCAACAGAATCGAGGTTATTTCTATATAATAAAGTGTATTTCTTTTTTATTATTAATTTTTTGTATATATTTAAGTATATATTTTATTTATTTTTTCACCACGGAGTGGACGCCTCTAAACGGGAATCGACCTCGCGGCAGACCACGGCGAAGATGGAGGGACGAAATTGATGCCTACTCAAAGGACTGGCCCACAGTGGCCTAAAACAGGGATGACTGGAGAGAAGGAAGGGAGGCCTTTGCCCTGCAGTGGGACACTACAGGCTCTTAATAATAATAATAATAATATATTTATGTTTATTTATTAAAAAATATACAAGTTATCGAAAATGTTGATCAAAAAAGCTCGTTGTGCCGAGTACTCGTCACAGAACAGCATAGTTACTATAGGTGACTCAGCGGAGATTTACTAACTGTTACCTATTCTGTGTCAATGCGTTTCTTGCGCAAGCCATGCACATAAACACATCAGTACGCACACTATCCATTGCCGGTTAAGTTTTGAATTCCGAATGTTTTGTTGTACGAAACGAGCGATGTAAGTGAAATAACTACGAACACTGCCCATTGCCGTTCTTGTTTTGAATTTCAAATGTTTTTTGTACAAAACAAGCGATGTGCGTTCAATACTGATGGAAAACTTACTTTTAAATAGCTAAGCATCTGTTTACATACGACTATGACTCGTGAGATTGAATAGTTAGTCTGTATAGTCGTACGTGACTTTTTTGTGTGATCAGCTCAAACAGTCAATGTTTAAAATGTACGATTTTTTGGATCATAGACAATCATAGAGTAAGTACCTATAGAAAAACCTTCTCTGCTGGACTGGGAGTAGGTACCTACTTATAGAAAATATATAGAATGCGTCCAGCTGCTTTTCTCCCCGAGCATGTCGTAAAAGTCGACTAAGGGATAGTATCCTCTCCAACACGATGGACCATCTATATAGTCTGTATTTACTGTATCCTGCTGTATCTCATGAACCGTAATAGGTACAGAGTTGAAATTTTCACAGAGTGCATATTTATAAAACAAGAAATAATAAAAATAAAATAAAGGGGGAGCCCGGTTCAGATAGAATTTAATAAGTAATTTAAAAATAAAGGCCAGCGTCTTTGGCACGCTTCCACCGTCTGATGAGCTGGATCAGGTGAGCTATCTATAGATCGTTTGCAACGGCCTTTAGATAGCCCGACTGCATCTTTTGTATTTTGTAAATTATGTTTGTATTAGTTGTAAGTTTCTTTCTGTTAATAAAGATATTTAACAATAGATATATTCTTAATTTAAATCGCAGCTAATAGTAGGTACATTAGCGAAACGTAGGTGTAACATCAGTATGATCATTGAATATTTTTTGTGAAGAGAGCCTTGATTTAACTTCCTTGATCGATTATAGATTATATCGTCGTGGCATTGTTTATAACACAAAAAAGAGCTCAACAATGAGTACTTAGCTGAACGTGAAAAACAATCCTACAACGTCAAGAAGGTAATCAAAATATTATCTACACGATTTCCCGAACCGTAATATTCATAAAACATTGTGTCTTTAAGATATTTTTAATCATAATCTTCCTGTCTTTATCCCGCTAGGTGGGGTCGGCACAACATGTTTCCCTCTTAAATCTTCTTTTATCACTCGTCATCTCAGTAATAATAATCTTATAATAATAAATGTTTGTGGACATTTCACACAGCGCCATCTAGCCCCAAACTAAGGTAACTATGGGCACCAGATGGCTGATAGAATACTTGTATAGAATAAGAAATATTTGCAGAACATACATAACATTTCTCCCGTAGTAGCGGGAATCGAAACCGCGCCTCTTGCGTCTCAGCCGAGCACTCGCCCACCACGCCACCGAGGTCATCAGTACACATTCCTTTCACATGTCCTCTTTCTCATACCTAATCCATCTTTGGCATTCCTTTTTCTATTTAGTTGTATTAAGTTGTCTAAAATAAAGTTTATTATTATTAAAATTATATCTAGGCAGTTACTATTAAAACGCAATAGGTACAGTAAAATGCATGTTATGTATTCTAATGAATAGGTACAATATTCAATTAGAATCGCACACAATTTGAAAGTAAATAACATAATAGTATCACGCGATGCCGTTTATTTCTAAAGAGCATGAATGAAAGATAAACTAAGGTAAGTAGGAACTTTTTCTAAAGAAAGAGGAAGATAGAGAAAGGATAGAAGATAAGGAGGATTGCAGCAAGTACCTAGGATCTCCACCTTCCGTTCTTCATGAAACACCACTTCTACAGTAGATAATAATTATTCCGTTCACAGTAGTTTTGTTTACAGAGTTTAAAAGAAAACTTTAGTAGGTAACCTAGGTACGATACGAAACATAGATACGGGTAGGATATGGTGCTCCAGGAACTTTTTTCCAAACAAGAGGAAGATTTAAAGGTAATTTGGAACTTTTTTCTAAACGAAGAGGAAGATTTAAAGGTAAGTAGGAACTTTTTTCTAAACAAAGAGGAAGATTTAAAGGTAAGTAGGAACTTTTTTCTAAACAAAGAGAAAGATTGAAAGACCTAGAAACTTTTTTCTAAAGAAAGAGGATGAATGAAGGTAAGTAGAAACTTTTTTAAAACGTCGATTTTCAAACGTGTTTTTCAAAAACTGGCCACAAATGTTAGTAAAAGGCTGCGAAATTGGACTATTGCAGGTTCTGTCGGACGAGCGATTACCGCGCATATCCGACTCCGTTCCCACGGCTGCTGCAAACGGGTTATTATTAAAACCTACTGCATCATCCAATCGAATTTCAACCTTACCCACCGACTCTACAGCTCATTTTTAAAAAACTACGCTCAAGATACATCAGGTGAGACATCACACAAAACGGACTCAAATGCACCGAGCATTGAATTCAAATTCGGGATCCCAGCTACTAGATGATGCTGGCCACAAGAGCACGATTTGAAATTCGTATTTGGACTCATCGGTGAAGGATTTTAAGTCCTCTCTCTGTTGTTTGAGAGTTGTAGCGGTAAATTTTAGCTTTTTATTGACGTTATAAGTAGAAAATATATTAATTGTACGTACGTAAGCTACGTGTTTGTGTTGAATGAAGCATTACTATGATAGGTAACTGTTATTTGAATAAATGGATCGTCTTTCGATTGCTCGGTTTTGACAGATGCATTTTTTTTAATGGCCACGCAAGGTTTATGCAAAAGTCACGTCAAATCAAGTCTTTTTTATTTTGCGTTTTGTTTATACAGGATTCTTACGTTTCGTTATTTTAAATGAGGCACTGACTTTATTATGACGGGTGATTCATCGTTTTCTGAGATGTGAAGTTAAATCTCGCTTGATTTAGGTACTTCTGATAGACAGGTTTAAGGTACCTTGAAACGGATGAGATTGTTTTAAGAGCGTACTCCTAATAGTCTTGTAATCTCCGATAACTAATTAAAATTACTGATAAACCTGTTGCTAATATTACTTTTTGTTGTCAAGAAAATGTCAATGACAAACATTAGAGCCTTTATTTTTTTTAAATCCACCAAAGTTTGACTCTTGATCAACACGGACACTGGCAGAATAAAATTGTGACATAATGTCATATAAAATGTACTCAATTACAAAGAAGTGAAGTGAAGTGAAAATAGCGAAATGATATTCCAATGAAGAAAGGACTTTGACCTTACTTAAAGAATTGTTTAAAGTTTAAAAGGTGACTGAGTCTTTTCAACATTATAACGGACCATTTTGGCGACTTTCGGTGATTTTCAAAAATTGGTAGGTTAGGTACCCAGTTCAATAAAGGTACCTACTTCCACTCAAAGAAATTTAGTTTTAAGTTAAAATTATAGTCACAAGAAAATTGCTTTTATAATTTAGACGATTTTTTGACATGAAATGTAATTAAAATCAAAATACGAAAATATATGTTTGACGATATATAAACAAAATGTGTTTGATTAAATTATTACAACGCCTTATAATTATTGTATACCGACATAGTGGAACACCAACTTACTTATATTCCATCTTAATTTGTACCTATGTTGTACAATAAATTACATTACCTATATTCTAATGCGATACAAAATACACTATTGTTTGTCAAGACATGATAATATTTATGAAATGATGCAAAATCATCGTAAAATGGCGGAGACATTACGTTAGGTAACCCACGCACATCGTGTAAGCCTAAAGGTACAAGTTCCTAAACGCCTAAATTACCTATTCTAAGTTATGTTCACCAACTCTTTAACTGACGGTTACATAACCATTTTTTTTCCTACCAAAGTCTTTGGCATACAAATTACGTTAATTGTAAATGTTAATAAATTATTTTCTATTGGTAAGTCCTAATTAAATGTAATGTTAAAATCATTTTAAGAATGTCAAAATATAATCTTACTTCATACTTACTTATAAATGCGAAAGTTTGTGAGTTTGGATGTTTGGATGTTTGTGCCTCAATCACGCCTAAACGGCTGAACGGATTTGAATGAAACTTTTAATATACATAGTACATGTACTAGATTAACATATAGGCTATCTTTTATCCGGATACCACGCGAGCGAAGCCGCGGGCGGCAGCTAGTTATACATAATTTAGTGTCAAGAACTATTTAAATATTCGTCGATGGAGTAAAAACATTTATCAAGAAGCCAATTTTTCAATTTTTTGCCAAACAAATGAAATTTCAAATCATTAAGGTCAGTTAGCATTGATTAAAGACAGCTTTGTTATCTGTTGCATTGTTGAATTGTCAGTATGTGAACATACTCGTAAATGTTTGACATCTCCTGTCTGTAATTTTGTCATTGGTATTAGCCTAATCAGCTGTTAATGTGCTGGGTAGGTGACCATGACGCCATCTATCATAATAAATGAAAAATCATTGATTGAGATGAGAACTTCGGTATTTTTTGACATCTTTCTGAAGTAATAGCTAACCTTGTGTTTCGAAAATACTGTTCAACCAAACATTGTCTGGATTGTGAACTTGACTGTTTAACGGCTGGTTAAGCTGTTGGTGGACATCCTTTTTCTATTAATACTCTCTTTAGATTTACAGCATGACGTCATTTTAGTGTTCTCATTTGCATTATGCAACACAGACTCAGTTCAATCTTGCAGACGAGTGGTAAAAGACATGCTTTTAAATCTTATTGACCATTAATTACTATAATAAGTATTATTTACTTCAAATCATAATAATCATAGAGCACTGGTGTTCTAGTGGTAGCGGTCCTAAGGTCGTGGGTTTAAATTCAACCATACACCAATGGATTTTTCTTTTCGAAATATTTATGTGCGCTATGCCAGAAGGTCTAGGTACTCTCAATCGGTGGACATTTTGGACAATGATGATGATAACTTATAAGTTCGGTTTTTAATAGAATGGATAGGTACAATATCTTCTACTCTAGTTCTTTCGAACGAGTGTGGTGAAAGGATTAAAGTGCGCCTCAGGCTCCTTTCGTGCACTTGACACTTGCTTTCGAACTTTTTAGGCTCTAGGAAATGCCTATGTTTTCCTTCACTGTTTGATAGCACCGGTGCACGACCGGATTTGAACCCATGACCTAAGGATTAGAAGGTAAGGTCACCAGTACCTAAACCATCCATCCTATGCACGGATACAATGGCTAGACATGAACCCATAAAAATATTTGTGTTTTCCTCCCTGACCGTCTCTAATTGTTGTTATAGTCTATGACCGATTCCACTACAATACAGACACCTCGATCTATCTCGAAACACGAGCAACATGAACATTTTTATGAATAATTTACAATGAATCTGATTTTGAGTTTTTGTCCTAAGAATTTTAGTTGTAATGCTGCGATTGTGATCAGTCCCCTCTTTTCCCAGATCGATAGGGGCCCCCTAGTTCCTGCCAGATCACTATGCCCATAGAATGTGATGTGCTCAAAAACATCGATTTTGAAGGTGTGATTAATGATTTTGCCCATATCAAATCTAGAATGGTTCCTCTTCAATAGATTCTTAAGTACTAACCTGTGAATGAAGAGTTACTTTTGTGAACTCTATTACATTATCTATTCATTCAATGTGACTGTCAATAAAAATAAATAGGTATAGAAGCTTGCTTATTTACTTTCTTTGTTTATTCTAACAAAATAGTGTTCTGTCAAATTCATAGGGGCCCCATTATCCTAATATGCCCAGGGCTTCCAATAGGTTTAAAGACGGCCTTGACTGTGATACCTTTTTGAGTTATGAAATGTTGCTATCTTATATTGCAGGCGAAATCTCAAAAAACATTTATAACATACTACCTAAATGGTAAATACCAGATCTTATTTTCCGGATCACAATCCGTAGGTAGTTCATATTATAACGAGTGGTCGAAGGTCGGGCGTCCAGTCCTCTGTCCACTCAATTTGCCTCAGCTTAATAAGAACAACGTCTCCTCAATCTTACGCTTCGTTTAAATTCAAATTGTTGTTTTAGTATAGTGGTTCCCAAAGAGTAAATTAAAAGTAGAGCCAATAAAATGCATAATTCTACTAATATTATATTTGCAATAGTTTGTGAGGATGTGTGGATGTGACGATGTATGTTTGTGCCTCAATCGCGCCGTAGCGGCTGAACGGATTTGAATGAAACTGGGAATCTAATATACCCATGTATATTATATAGGTATATCCTATAAGTAGGTAGATCCTATAATATAGTATTTCCTCACGATGTTTTCCTTCGCCGTTTGAGATACTTTATGTTACTGCGCACATAAATTTTTCGCACAGAAAAATCCATTGGTACACGACCGGATTCGAACCCACGTCCTTAGGATCGGAAGGCGAGGTCACTACCAACTAAACCACCAGTGCTCTCAGCGGTGATTATGCTAGTACAAAATAAAGCAGTCACAGTCTTTTCTCGGTCCTCTTTTGATTTCATGAATGTACAAAACTTTGAGAATCCCTAGCTGTACGCACAATAAAGTTTTCAAAGTCCTATTATTGTAGGGCTAGACACAGGCCTTGGGTCTAATACACTGACTTATCGCGTCATTATCATTTTATTATTATAACTAGCTTCGATACGCGGCTTGGCACGCCTTGTACCCGCGTACTGCCCTAGTGAAGAACGCAGTAACTATGTCAAACACGTTTTGATGAGTGAGTGAGAACAGAATATTGTATTTTGTTATGCGATTCTGAGTATGTATCTTACAAATTTTTGACAATAATGCTAGTTACTGCGTTAAAGGGCAGCATTAAAGCTTATTAATTATCAGCATTAAGTAGCTTTTGTGTTATTCCAGCATATGTACTATTTATATTTCAAGTTTCAGCCAAAACCGTTCAGCCGTTACGGCGTGATTGAGGTACAAACATCGTCACATCCTCACAAACTTTCGCATTTATAATATTAGTAGGATGAGACTCAGATCGGGACAATAGTTACTTCTTTGTCGTTTGATGATATCATTAAGCCCTTTATCCACCAATTAACCAGCCGTTTTGCATAAACAGGAGTAAACGCCATTTAAAAACGAAACCTTTGTTTTTATCAACAGGAACTTAATGGCTAAGAAAAGTCATATCCTAAAAGCATAAAGCTTACTTCTTCTTACTTTTCTTACTTCTCTGCTGGACTGGGAGTATCTAAATAAAAAACAGAATGCGCCCAGCTGCTTCTCTCCCCGAGTATGTCGTCAAAGTCGACTAAGGGATAGCATCCTCTCCAACATGATGGATTATCTATATGGGCGATGGGATGGTCACCTGTCACCATGGTTCACCATATCCATCCTGGGACTTTGAATCAGGAGTGTATACTTCTGGCTCTGCCCACCCCATTAGGGATACAGGCGTGATAATATGTATGTATATTATTGTATAAAGCTTACAATGAATGCTGTTCCACGATTCCCCTCCCGATGGACCGATGACATGTTCGTGGGTTCATCCTGGAATCATATTGGGGAGGCCTTATGTCCAGCAGTAGACCTCTACAGGCCAATGATGATGATATTAACATACTCCGTAATAAACAGCTTCAAAAACCCTCGCATTGTAGTATTTCGTAGGATGAATTGAACCTACACACATTTCTGACGGTCGTCTGCGAAACCAACGCTTCGGGTGGTTAAATAAATCGAAGGTTGGTGAACGTGGGCTTATTGTCTTCAGCAAACAATGATTTTAAGATGATCATCATTTTGTAGGAAATGTGTTGAGAGCAATTTTAATTAGGTGTTAATTGGCTAATTATGGTATTTTATTTTAACACCTGGCGGTTCATCTGGAATTTTAATTAAATGTCAATCAGTGTGTAGTTATTTCGTATAATTTACACTTTAAGTGAAAAAAACTACATATTTAAGATGTATTTGCTGGGTTCTAGAGACCTACCTACTTATCTCCAAAAGGAAATAATCTTTGCTTACAAATTCGCTATCAAATAATAAGTGCTTGAATCACAAAACAAATCGTGTCCCTAAGTCTTTCGAACCAGTGTGGTGAAAGGATTTAATGTGCGCCTTAAATCCTCATTTCATGCACAGGTTTTCGAACTTTTTAGGTTCTACAACATACCGGTTTCCTCACGATGTTCTTTCACCGTTTGAGTACATAAATCTTTCGAACAGAAAAATTAATTGGTGCACGATCGGGTTTGATCCCACGACCTATTGGAAGGCGGGGCCGCTACCACTAAACCATAATGCTCTCTCTGAGTCATAATTAAAAAACAAAAAAAAATACTGAATTTGCACCATGTAAGATGAGCCTGGGGGAAAAGGTTTGAACGTGGAAATGTGAAGGAAAATCCTTTGTATAGTACCGTACTGCACAAAAGTGAATTTCCTCTTTTTTATTCGATGCACAATACTGCCTCCTTAATGAAGAACGCATTAACTACGAATTGCATTTTAGACAAAAAATGTTAGAAGCATATTTGGAATCGCCTAACAAAATACCTCATTCTGTTCTTACTCACGTATCAAAAAATGTTTGACATACCCCTGAATACTCAAACGCATCTCAAAGTTGAGCATGTCTCAAATGACGATTTTTTGACAGATTCTCATCAGAAACTGTCAAAAAACCGTGAGTTAAGACGTGCTCAACTCTGAGTCGCGTTTCAGTATTCGGGGGATAGTTACTGCGTTCTTTACTAGGAGGGCAGAATATGGTAACAATAGGCAATAACTTTGGGAACAAAAAATCCTTTAAGTGACCTTACGCGGCGTGAACATCGCTTGCGGGTAGATTTACGCTTGTGCCGAGTAATTGCAACTACAAGCTACTCAACACGCGCTAATTTTTTTGCCAGAAGACTAGCCCTAAAATCTGGATTTCAGCAGTTTTCAAGTTCAAACAAAAGGGATAACCCGTGCTCAATACCTCTTTAAAACTATTGCAACCCTAGTACTAAAACGTGACGGAGGGCGGGCGAAGGAAACACCACTCGACTAGCTATAGGCTATTTGGCACGTGCGTTCTACACCTAAATGTATTTTTAGACTTTATTACGACGAAATAAGGTTCAATTTGGTGTTGCTACTGTGAGTTTGGTAACTGTATTTGAAACTAGCTATAAATTCAGGTTTAAATTCAGATCAAATTTCTGCACCGACTGTACTAAAATATTCTAAATTTCTAGTCTTTATGGTAATGGAATAGGGTTCATAATTATAGTTATTATTACCTACTTGAGCAGATCGAACACCTGAGTAATTTGAACGAAGCTTGAGTGATACTTACGTACCTTTTAGAAGAAGGGGAGATAAAGCAAAATTGCCGTAATATTTTTGATGATTTCCGGAAGATATCTATAGTAGGTACTAGGTACCCCATTTTAGGGGTAAATGAAGTCCTTTATCCACGAGTCACCCTTCAGGTGTTGAAGGGTACTTTTTGCGCATTTGGATAGAACTAGACACGGGCTAAAAGCTTACAATATTTTATATTGTCAATTTCTTTGGGTGGACTAAAGTGTGCTCTGTGGAAGTGCTGAAACGAGTGAAGAGAAAACATTTTAATGTCACCCATTAAAAACAGAAAAAAAATGATTGAACATCTTTTACGTCATGACAGCTTCGTAAAGAACATCATAGAAGGAAATGTAGAAGGAAAGCCAGGAAGAGGAAGACCAAGAAATCATTCTTGATCACTAGATATTTCGAATCAGTGTGGTGAAAAGATTTACAGTGTCCTCCAAAGGCTCTTTTCACTTGACACATTTTTTTTTCGATCTTTATACGATTCTACGACATGTCAGTTTCCTCACGATGTTTTCCTTCATCGTTTGAGAGTACTGGTATAGCGCATATAAATTTTTCGAACAGAAAAACCCATTGGAGCACGATTGGATTTTAACACTTAGAATCATTAAGGCGGGGGCCGTTATCACTATAACACCATTACACTACGCGCCTAGTCCTCTAGATTAGTGTTTTATTTATACCTATTATAATATATATGTTTAACATATATATTATCTTATATTATAAGAATCTTTGTCCTGACTGACTGACTGACTGACTGACTGACTGACTGACTGACAGACAACGCACAGCCTAAACCGCTGGACGTATAGACTTGAAATTTTCAGTGTAGGTAAACCTTGGTATGTAGGGGTGTACTAAGAAGGGATTTTTCAAAATTCAACCTCTAAAGGGGTGAAAAGGGATGAAAACCTGGAATCCATTTTTGGTTTAAAACTGCACATAACCTATATCAAATTAAAGAGCCGATTTTTCTCATTTAGTTGATGTCATAATTACCTGTAAATTCTTTATTTTTGGCATGTTTTTCATGAAAAATATAATACTTTTATTTTGACATATGATAGCGATGATACCAGAGATTAGTAATAGATGATACAAAACACATGGAAAAGGAACTGTCAATGTCAAATTACACTACATTCATTAGCGTCTAAAAAAAATTGTTGCGATAATATTTTGGACTGTTAACACTGCAGGTGGGTTACTATGTGGTCTTAGAGCAGGGCAGTAGTTGAACTGCTCGACTTTTTTGTGCTTATTTGTTCTGCATAAGGTTCAAAATGGCACAAAAAAGTTGGGCAGTTCAAATACTGCTCTACTCTAAGAATTCATAGTAACCCCCAGTATAAAACATAATTATAAAACACCACCAGTTAAAAGTGTTCTTCAGTGGCAATACTTTAGTCATCGTTTAGCGTACACTATATTATAATAAATAATGAGGATAGTAGGTACCTACGTGTGCTGGAATGGGACATAGGGTACTTTTTATCTTGGTACCGCGTGAGCGAAGCCGCGGGCGGCTGCTAGTAATATGTATAAATAAAACACTAATCTATTCGGACTAGGCGCTTGTGTAATTAGGATAGAACTTCACTAGTTCGTTTAATCATTAAGTACTTATAAGACATCATATGAGCCAGATACAACAAGCTAAATAAAATTATTTAAAAACAACTGGCATGTCATTTAATTGGCTTTATGATTTCACTGTGTTATTTATAAGTTATCTTCTGCTGTTGGTTTTCCTGTAAATAAATAAATACAAAAAGTTAATTAAAAGACCGTATTGGGAAAAAATTAAGAAACTGCAATATTAAACCTACGAGTACTAGCTAGAGGTATTGTGTATAAAATGTGCAATGTGCTTTTATTTTAGCCACGTTTTAATCATCATGCAATAATATGTATACATCGTATTAAATGAACAACATATAATTAAATGTAATAAAGCCTTTCCTATGTCCTTATTCGGCGCTCGTCAATTGTCCGGCTCTCACGGTTTCATTCCATGTCCCAGCTTCCTTCCGCTGCGCCAGCGCAGAAACGACAAATGTATGAGAATTATTACTAGACTAGCGATCGTATGTGGCACCACTCGCTCGATAATAACACGAATAATAAGTAGTCAAACTGGAGATACAACTTATGTAAACAAACCACTCATACTTAACCTAAAACTTACTTTTTCATTACATGTTTATGAAACTTTTAAGTAGTACTAATAGTTAAATTAAGGTGTAAAAACTAATGTTGCGAGGTTTATTTACCTAGTCGTGTCACTAGTTCTCTCGAACCAGTGTTGTGAAAGGATTTAAAGTGCGCTTCTAATATTTATACAACATGCAAACATTTATTCCGCAGCGGGAATCGAACCCGCGCCTCTTGCGTCTCTGCCGAGCAATCGCCCGTCACGCCACCGAGGCCGTCAAAAAGTAAAAGAAGCTATTTTCATTACTTTTGTAAAAACTTTCCAGTTTTAGGTTTTTTCTTTACTTGTGAACTAAGTTTCCGAAGTCAGTGAATACCTAAGTGTAGGTGATGCTTAGTTAAGTTCCTACTTAGCAAGGTTGCGACTTAATGACTGCGAGTACAAGGTAAATCACGTCTCATCAGAGCTGGAGTCATGTCAATAGAGTTGGAAACTGGATAACAATTTCATCGATCTCTCTATCTATACTCCAACCAAACTTTTATAATAATAATATTTGTGGACATTTCACACAGCGCCATCTAGCCCCAAACTAAGCAAAGCTTGTACTATGGGAACCAGTTGGCTGATAGAATACTTATATAGGTACTTTTTTTTGTAAATACATACTTATAATACATAGTATTGAAACACCCAGACCCGGAAGAAATATTTGCAGAACATGCAAACATTTCTCCCGCAGCGGGAATCGAACCAGCGCCTCTTGTGTCTCAGTCGTGCACTCACCCGCCAAGCCACCGAGGTTGTCAAACTGGAAATACTATGTAAACAAAGCGTCAGTACTGAACCTAAAACTTACATTTTCATGTTTGTGAAACTTTTGAGAAGTACTTATACTTAAATTAAGGTGTAAAATAAATAAATAACATCCAACAGTCACATACATAGTCCTGACCCCACAATAGGATTCCCTGTGTCGTGGGTATCAGAAACTACGAGTACCATGGTACCACAACTCAAACGGTGAGGAGAAACATCGTGAGGAAACTGAGTCGCAGAGCCTAAAAAGTTCAAAAACAGTGTCAAGTGGAGGTGCACTTTGAATCCTTTCACCACACTTGTTCGAAATAACTAGTGACACGACTAGTCGTATCGATAAATGTTTCATCGATATCGATAGATGTTAACGTACAACTCTATTGGTGTGCAAAAAGTCTCTCACGGTCTACCCAGTGACGTTAGTATGACACATCGCGCACACTTGTACACATAACAAAGGTATTTTAGAGCCAGCAACCACATTTAATTCTTTTAATCCTACATACACTCGCTCGCGGAATATCTTGCTTAGACGTTCTTGATTTATCGTTGAAGCTAAGCATCGAGCAACGTTGTGCGCGGTCACAGTTTGGATGGGTGACCGCAAGTGGCATTACGAGCTGAGCGCTTCTATAATATTTATAACTCTATTTTAGTCTCCTATAAAGCACTACCTCTGTTTGTTATCCAAATTTCACAAAGTTTAGCTGGAAGAAAATGCTAATTAGCATTAACCTCGCCTATGTACCTGCATGTTATTTCTTTTGTGCAATGAAGTATTTTCTATCGGCTAAACGGCTGAACGGATTTGAATGAAACTTGGAATATACATAGTACATGTGCTGGATTAACATATAGGCTATTTTTTATCCAACGCGAGCGAAGCCGCGGGCGGCAGCTAGTTCTCTATAAGCTGGAGTATGTGAACCCCATAAAGGAATTTAAGAGCCAGTGTTATTCCGCGTTTATTAATGCAAGGAATTCACAGTAATATTTCTGTAGTTAATAAAAATAAACGTAGGTGGATAATAATATGAAATTCCGATGCGATTAATTAAATAGATACCTTTATTTTAATATTACGAGGCGGAAGAATTTTTAATTACGTGAGTTTGTGTTCATAATTTAAATTACTTACAATAAATGTACTAAAGATAAAAAATGTAAATAAATGTTTGAAAAAGTTATATGCATTGTTCCAGGACTCTCAAACGGTAAAGGAAAACATCATGAGGAAACCGACAGAAGAACATAAAAAGTTTGACATATGGCCAAGAGCATGAAAGGAGATTTTGAGGCGCACTTTCAATCCTTTCATCACACTGGCTCGAAAGAACTAGTAGTAGCATTATTTTTTTGCAAAATTGCATATTACTTCATATTAAATGGACTATGAACTAAAAAAGTTAACTTACTAGAATTTAAAATAAAAAATAAAATATACATTTTTCTTCATTTAAAATACCAAACTTTATTCTTTACCATAATTATTATCTTCATGATAAAACTTCACCATCATAAATAGCGTCGCTTTACAAGACAATAGTACATAGGATTTATTGTAAAAAACATTATACTTAGGTATTCTGATTGAAAAGACATTCAATAAACAGATGAAACAAACAATAAACAACTGGGTAAAACAATAAACATGAGATCTGATTGTTGAATGTTGAAAAACAAAAACAAGCAACAAAATGATTGACGTTATCTCATCTATTGTCTATGGAAGATCCATTGAAAATTTGAAATATTTTATTTACTTATTATCTTCTAATAAATAAATTCAAATCCATGTCTACAATTCTCAATTACCTAACTAAATATTTTTTCTGCTGGTATGTAAAGGGTGACCGAATAGTTCAAGCTATTACGAAAGTATTTATTTCGATCGCTTAATATTTTTAATTCCGTACAATTTTTATGAAATAATTTTCTAAAATCCTGAGTACCACATAACTAAGTAATTAAAATTAAAATATCTCACTATTTTATATCCGTTGGTGGAAGGTATCTACTGAAACATTATTATGCAATAAAAAGATATGCAATATGCAGTACGTGCTGACTTATAAAAGTTATCTGATGTAATTAAGTAATTGAACAACATACAAGTAAATTATGAACCTACTTATTTCAACTTTATGGCGTTATGTCCACGATAATAAATTTTATATGTGTCTTCTGACTATATATAGAAATAAATATAAAAACTATATTAATGAATAAATAATTTATGAAATGAGGTAACGTTGTTCATGTTACATTGTATGAGGCATCTCTATCTAAAAAACAATGAGAAAATAGTAGCTATATACCTCCGATTGTGAACCACAAAGTCTGTAACAACACACGATAGTAAAAGCAAATTGCTTTCCTATTGCATTGTTTTAAACGTCATTAAATAACTTAAAACTAGACAATCGTGGACTTTTGAAGTCGTCACAAACATTACCTCTCTCTCTCTTTCTGTTTTACATGAAAAATTACGGTGGGAGAGAGATAGGGATATGTGGTAAGTGTTTTTCAAGTAGTGGAGAGCGCTCGCAGCAATTGGCGATTTCCTCTATTAAGTAAGCATGCAAGATTTGAGATAAGAGTAGCTACAAAATAGTTTGTCGGTACCGATTTCTATCAGTTATTGAATGGAGGCTTGATAAACCAGTTTTTACTGAACCGGCCATAAAGGGGTTAAGTTATGGCCATTTGATGAGGCATAATTCAACATTTTGAATTTTATATCTGATGCGTGTTTGTTTTAGAACGTTGGTTATTTTTTACTACTTAAGTATATACTTTTTTCTTCATGTTATCTTATAAAATGTTATAAATAAATGAGTAATTAGAGCACTTAGTATTACTGTGTTGTATCTACTCGTATATTGTTATTATTAAAATAATGATTAGGTTAGGTTAGATAGGACATCGAATATTTTTGCTTGTAATATAAATCGTGATATTTATACTAATGGTTTGTTAACTTTTTTTATTACATTCGTAGGTACTTTTTTAACTTTAAGGCTTATTTTCCCTAATTAAATGAATGCGTGCTAATAACCTTTCTTATTTAAGTAATCAAAAAACTAAAAATACTTTCGATTCTTTTTTTAATCCATTTAATCGTTAAGCAGCTGTTGCGATACAAAAACGATGCAATTACGATCACAATAAGAAATTAACTCGATGCTTGACCAAAAATCATGCATCTGCTCAAAATCAACCCTTTTGGGAAGGGTAGAATAATGATCAATTAATGTAACATGGCAATGACGGAACAATGAATTAAAATTTCGATTCCTTAATGAAAAAATGTAACGGAAATGTCAAAATAGTAAAACGTTTTTTTTATAATGAAAATAATTAAATTAATCTATTGTACTAACATAATCCATAAGTCATTATAAACCACCATATCCATTATCAAGAGTAGCTGTAAGTTTTCTTATGATTACTTGTGGTTCTGACCACCCCAGTGTTATATGGGCGTGATAACATGTATGTAGGTAATTTTAAATATTTATGTAAAAGATAAATCTATTCGTTTTTGAGACTGCTGTGATATCTAGTCTTTAAAACCTTTTGATGCATAATAATCAACTGTCACTCAGCGGAAGTGAATATCGGAAACTGGAACAGGCAGAAGGGAAGTGCTTTTATAATCTGTGGAAACACGTGCATTGTAGAGTCTATGCACTTTATATGCAAGTGTATATTTGGATAATATGCAATATACTTACCTATAAATTTAGATAATATAAATTTTATTGTACATAGGTATTTAGGTAATATGCATCTCGTCACTGGAAATTAAAAAAAAAAGTTAAAGCGCCAAAACGTCAAATGTTTTGGCAACAAAAAATATTGGCGGCAAACAAAAAAAGTTGGTTCTAGTGACGATTTGTATACAATTGTGTTTATTAAAACATATACCAAACCAACTTTTAGATTTGCATTTTATTTCACTAAACCTGCAAGAAATAAATCCAAAATTTGAAAAAAAAATATTTTCCTTTTCATCGTTCATTGTCATCACATTGTCTGTTATGGAAAAGTTGCATATAATGTATAATGTTACCAACATTATAAAATTGTGCATATTTCAAATATTTCACTTTCATTTTAAACTGCATATAACCCTTTCTCTTCTCTAGCAATCATAACCCTTTTGAACATAACACGTGTAGTGATTTAACTTTGGTTAACAATAAGGGTGAAAGTGTAGGGGGTGGAAATGAAGGGGTGAAACACTAACAGATACATTTTGATAAATAGACATAACTTATTGACAAATGTATTATTTTTTATCTATTGTGCCTTTCATTTCATTTAAACTAAGGCCTTTTACCATCTATAGTAGATGATTTATACAGCGTCAGGAGGCAACTTTTACATTCACAAACGGGACACTGTAGTTCCCGGGACGAATAAAGATGGAGTAGGCTTGCCCAGTACCTATTCCATCCTCTCAGCTTAGTCGGCCTTGTCAGGAAAGACATGGTCAATACGTGCGTGACTAAGCCGCGGGTTTCCTCACGATGTTTTCCTTCACCGTTTGATAGTACTGTTATAGCGCACATATTTTTTTCGCACAGAAAAATCCATTGGTACACAGCCGTATTTGAACCCACGACCTTAGGATTGGAAGGCGGGGTCACTACCAACTAGACCACCAGTGCTCTGCAGGTAACTACTTTAGGCCATAATTTAACTAGTTAATGAGCAATAGATTAAGCACGATTAAAGTAAGTGTTAGTTATGCAGTGCGCATTTATTTGCGAAATGTTCATGCATGCTTAACACATTCCCAGCTAATTGATATGTTGGTTCACTTTACACATGCGTTTCAACACTAAAAAATCAAGTAAATAAGAAAGAACTTTGGAGCAATCCAAAGACGACCTCGGTGGCGTGGCGGGCGAGTGCTCGGCTGAGACTCAAAAGGCGCGGGTTCGAGTCCCTCTATGACTTACCGCGACGACGTTTGCAAGTTCTGCAAATATTTCTTCCGGGTCTGGGTTTTATGGTACATTGTACTTGTTCTGATACCCACGACACAGGGAATCCTAGTGTGTGGGGTCCTAGTGACTGTTGGGTGTTATTTCTTTATTTATTACCCGTTAGCTTACTCGTGTAAACACCCCATTCTACCCCATAAAAAAAAATCATTTTTATTTATTGTAGCTTTTTTGTCTCAAGTCACGGTTTTTTGACAGTTTTTGGTGAAAATCTGTCCAAAACTAGTCACTTAAGACATGCTCAACTCTGAAATGCGTTTGAGTATTCGGGGGTAAATCTATTAAACGTAAAACCAGCCATTGGCGTTTAATATTGTATACTAAGACTGGGTCATACTGCACGAATATGTAGGTAGAGAAAAACGCGCGAGTTAACAACACTCAATGGAGGAGCTATCTCCTTGTTGGTTTTATCGCAGGATCGCCTTACGAAAGCGTAGCAAGCGGAGCGAGACGCCCGTTAGGGCCTTTGCACATGCACACGGCTGTCACGACAAGACGCAGTTTATCACATATTGGCATGTAATGTACGCTGCTTTTTTACTTAAAAAAATGGTTTTATAGATATTAAACGAACTATTTGTTTATTCCTAAAAGAAAACAAGATCGAGCTCATTAAATGAATAATAATAACTAGTGTTATATTTAAAGAAATCAAATATTTTACCATTGTCGAAGGTTTCAAAATCAATTTGTTTTATGGTTTAAGACTGCGTGTTGATTGAGAGTGATTTTTATAATGTCTGACTAAAATGCCCCACCTGCCCAGAAATATACATACATATTATCACGCTTATACGCCATTAGGGATACCTTTAAATAAGTGGGTAGCGCCACAAGGTAATCATAAGAAAACTTGCAAAAACTCTTTTCCATTCATAATTAAGTCTGTCTAAACTATGTTTAGAACACGTACTATGTATTTTATGTTAAGAGATATTTTTGAAAAACAAAAACCACTATTCACATAATATATTATACTAGCGACCCGCCCCGGCTTCGCACGGGTGCAGTGCTGATACTAAATATACCTACTACAGAAGTTCTTTCTATACAACGTTACCGTTACCGGTACCGCCGCAACGGCTATGTCCCTGCATTTTAAATCTGTAATATTTTCGAAAATATTCATTTAAATTAGATGCTGTAAGGTACCATATTGATCTATATTAAATGCACAATGTATTTAAGGTACTTAATTGGATAAGGATTAATGCTGTATTGCCTAAAATAGCTTCGTAAATAAGCCATTATTTCACGTAAAAAGTAAAGGATAAAAAATGGTTATTGTGGGTTATCCCTAAGAGATAGACATATACTATCGCAGACTTTTTTGTAGACCTTTTTAAGGTGTGCAATACTGTAGTACATTATTTTTATCTATCTTGTAGGGTTAGCTAGTGTTTGCAATGCAAGCGCAAAACCTTCCTTTCGCCTCCCTTTTCCAAAAAACGCATCAAAATCCGTTCTGTGTTCCTCAATCACGCCTAAATGGCAGAACGGATTCGAATGAAACTTGGAATATACATAGTACATGTGCTGGATTAACATAAGGTTATTTTTTATCCAGGTACCACGCGAGCGAAGCCGCGGGCGACAGCTAGTAATAGATATTTACAACAGACGGGTCGGTATTCGGTATTTGCCTTGCTTCAGACAACATCCGCTATTTCTCGAACTGCTTCAGCATTGAATCATCGATTGTGTAAGCCGTGCTGATTTACTACTTATGTGGATGCTCTGCCAAATCGTCTTTTAGCTCCAACCTAAAAAATAAGGATAAAAAATCCACTTATATTCAAATTTATTCATTTATAACTATAACATAACAGCACAAGAAATAAAGCGTTTTAAATTAAAATTAAATAATACCCAACAGTCAAATACATAGTCCTGACCCCACATTATGATTCCCTGTGTCGTGGGTATCAGAAACTACGAGTATCATGGTACCACAACACCCAGACCCGGAAGAAATATTTACAGAACATGCAAACATTTCTTCTGTAGCGGGAATCCTCTTGCGTCTCTGCCGAGCAATCGCCCGCCACACCACAAAGGTCGTCAAATAAGTAAGTACATGCAAGTATGCAAGAATATGTATTCTATCAGCCATCTGGTGCTCATAGTACAAGCTTTGCTTAGTTTGGGGCTAGATGGCGCTGTGTGAAATGTCCACAAATATTTATTTATTTATTATAACTCCCGTATCCCTAATGGGACGAGCAGAGCAACAAGTAATTATAAATTAACTTGCAGCCATTTCCGATTCAAAGTCCCAAAATGGATATGGTGAACCATGGTGGCAGGTTATCAGCCCATCGCCCATTTAGTTGGACCATCATGTTGGAGAGTACTATCCCTAAGTTTACGAAATGCTCGAGGAAAGATGCACCTGAACGTATTCTATATTTTCCTTACCAGTCAAGCAGTCGATCGATCTAGTCAGGGCCGGATTAACCCTATCAGGGCCCCTAGGCAATGCAATTCACGGGGAAAAAGGAATATTGAGGTAGTATACAAATTTTCAAGAAAAAATCTTTCGTTAAAACGTTTTTTTTTCTTGGTGCATGCACGGGGCCCCTAGTCGATGCGGGGCCCCTAGGCAGTTGCCTAATCCGCCTTATGGATAATCCGGCCCTGGATCTAGTAAGTCTTTTTATAAGTCAACTGTAAAAAAACCCTGTTGGTAACCTATCACACTATCATCCACCTGGATACCCGTAATAACAGCCGAGCTAGCCTTAAACATACCAGTCATAGTTCGGTACACAGTAATGTCGAGTAACGTCGGGTGTAAACACTAGTTACAATTTTCCCCTCAATTTGATACTCGCTTTCTGATTACATGTCTCCGTTTGTAACTGTTTTAGAGTTCCGCATTGTACGGAACAACGGAGCGCAGTGTTCCGGATAACTGCGAGGATTGGAGGAATGTGGAAGCAATTGAACCCCATTATTATGATATTTCATACCTTCATAGGAGAAAATAAACTTAAACAAGCAGTTATTTAAAATAACAAAAACACCCGATTGCGTTGAATTTAGGTAGCACGATAGGCCTGCCATATTCGATTTTTGTCACATAATGATGATGACAATTTTGTACCATTTCATTTTATGACATTCTCGTTACCTAAACAAATCCAACGACACCTCATTTGTCAAATTCAGTCCAGTCGTTTCGGCTTTGAAAATGGCTTCTTACAGCCATTAATGGATTTTTTTACACTTCATATAGCCTAATGGCACTTTCGCTAATCCTGACGCTGTATATATCATCTACTATAGATGGTAAAAGGCCTTTTATTAAAATGGTAGTTACTCCATCATTCAATCCTAAGGTTCATGAGCTCCAGGTATCATGATCCAAGTTCAAGATTATAAAATGAAAACATATCCACCAGGTTTTATGCTTTGGCTTTAATATGACTTATGTGCGATTACTTTTCTGCTGGACTGGAAGTAAGGAAAAAGCATAGAATGGTGCCAGTTGCTTCTCCTGAGCATGTCGTAAAAGTCGATTAAGGGATAGTATCCTCTCCAACATGATGGACCACTTATATGGGCGATGGGCTGATCACCTGTTACCATGGTTCACCATATCCATCTTAGGACTTTAAATCTGAAGTGGCTGCAAGTTTTCTTATGTTTACTTGTGGCTCTGCCCACCCCATTAGGGATAAGGGCGTGATAATTCGTATGTATGTATGTGCGATGATTGTTAGTCAGTCAGTCAGTCAGTAATGCAAGAGTTTTATATATTTAAAAGATAGCGTTTGCCACTAAAAGTAATTTCCCAAAGCAAGTAAGTAGGTATACTTATCTAATTACCTAATTGTCATTCACTTGTATTATGTCTTATTCAACTTAAAGAAGTAGGTAGTCCTCATGAAAGCCCGGAAAATTCGCACGCTTTTATAAGTAGTCATTTTGAATTCAGAGGTCAAATACTGAATGAAAAAATAAGGTTTTTTTCTCACAAACATTTGAAAGAATAAACAATTAGTTAGGTCCAGTGCCCTCGCTCAATCAGAGTCAAGAAATTATGTGAAATTCACCAAAATAATCGAGTACCAGACCTGCACAAAACCCAAAAACATTTTAGAGTTGTCATCTCTTGAAATCATGACTTACCGAAACTTTATTGTGGAACATTTTCTTGTTCTTTTTCTTTCACGCATTAACGGACCTACGAATATAGATATCATTTGTTTTATATAATACTTATTTGAAATAAAAAGGTCCACTTAGTGCAACAAAGAGGTTGAATTCCACAGTCTCATCATAGAACAAGTATGACAAAAATGTCTCAACAGTTCAATCGCTTAGTTCTGTGGGACAAATGGGCCAGTTTTCATTTCAATATTACCATTAAACTACAAGGACAAAAAAAGTATTAACAGTTCCATGGGCCAACAGTTCTATAAATTTAAAGGAAGTTAGGTATATAATATTACTAGATGCCGCCCGCGGCTTCGCTCGCGTGGCACCTGGATAAAAAATAGCCTATATGTTAATCCAGTACATGTACTATGCATATTTCAAGTTTCATTCAAATCCGTACAGCCGTTTAGGCGTGATTGAGGCACAAACATCCAAACTCACAAACTTTCGCATTTATAATATAAGTAAGATTAGTTCTATAGAACAAATGGGCTTATTTTCGTTACAATAGTCCTACCATTGAACTATAGGGATAAAAAGTTTTAAAAGTTCTATGACGTAACAGTCCTATAGAACAAATGGGAGTTACTGGTCAATGAGAATCCTTGGTTCTGTTTCTTTATTTATTTGGTAGAAAAAGATCATAACGAGAGGTACTACTGGTAGTTTAGGCGCTTACCCCATCACAGGGAAAAAGAGGGTTATTAAATGAAGATCCTTGATTTTTGGTCATAAAAATTAAGCATCTTTTCTCCTGAAATCATTATTATTTCTTTTTCGCACCAAATTTTCTCACAAGTAATAATTTTAGAGTGCGTAAGTAACTAAATATACATGCTGCGTTACACCTTGCACGATCCTTCATAATTACACCAAAACTTCTGGCAACCCTAATCAAGGCAATAGGCGGGGCGGCATCTTCATCCATCCTCGATGGAGATATCAAACCGAAATGAGCTTTTTTGAGTACACAGTATAATTACGAGTGAACTGGGTGGTCATTGTAAGCGACACTTCATAAAAAGGCGTGTTTTTGTTTTTATTTATGGCAACACTGTTGCTTCTGATTTTTTTTATGCAATGTTATAATGATCGTTGCTACTTTTAAATCTTACTCATAAGAAAACTTTCAGCAACTCCTGATTCAAAGTCCCATGATGGATATGGTGAACCATGGTGACAGGTGATCAGCCCATCGCCCAATAGATGGTCCATCATGTTGAAAAGGATAACCCCTTAGTCGACTTTTAATGCACGGGGAGAGAAACCAAATAAATAAATGAATGTTTGTGGACATTTCACACAGCGCCATCTAGCCCCAAACTAAGTAAAGCTTGTACCTACTATGGGAACCAGAGGGCTGATAGAATACTTATATACTTTTTTTTTGTAAATACATACTTATAATCAGGGGCAGGCAGATGATCATGATGATGATGAATACATAGTACTACAACACCCAGACCCGGAAGAAATATTTGCCGAACATACAAACATTTCTCCCGTAGCGGGGATCGAACCCGCGCCTCTCGCGTCTAAGCCGAGCACTCGCCTCTATACCCGAACGCATTTTAGGTATGTTTATTCTTAACTCCCAGTCCGGCAGAGAAGTTACCTTAAAAGAAGAAGCTACCTGAACTAGGTTAAATTATTTTATCAGGATAAAAATACTCAAGTCAACACGCATCAAAAAGCTAGTGTAACTATTCTTTTATCGTAGGTCAAACACACCATTCTTATAATTCTGTGGTCTCCAGGAATCGTATGTCAGTCAGCTTACCGGAACGACTGACCACATAGGCTTGTATTTCACCATCACGCTCTGAGCCCTGGAGCCTTCAGACCCTGATGGAAACCCTGGCCAGGGTATGCTGGTCCGGCACGTGGTTCAGGATACGCCTTTTGTTAGACTGATGATGATTTTAATAGATTTGGTTACATATTGTTCGATGGTTTATTAATAAAAAGGTTGAGAGGGCATTGGCGCAAGAAAGGATGTAACTACCTAAGTATTTTGAAATGGTATAATGGTCTACCTGTGCCCGCGGCTTCGCACGTGGTAGGTCCGGATAAGTCTAAGTCACTGTCTAGCCCCTAAACTATCTATACAAAAAATTGTGTCGATTCGAATTAACAATCGATTGAACAATTGGTTTGAAAAATTGATCACCTGTCACCATGGTTCACCATATCCATCTTAGGACTTTAAATCAGAACTAGCTGCAAGTTTTCTTATGTTCACTTGTGGCTTTGCCCACCCCATTAGGGACACGGGCGTGATAATGATGTATGTATATCTAAGCATGCAGTTTCAATCGCAGGCAACAAGCTTAAGTCCAACGTCCCCAGCAATTAAACACAGTTACACATCGCACGCGTCGCTCGGCGCAGAGCGTGACGCGTCACGGCGCACGCGCACAGCCCGGCGCCCCCGGGCTCACCTGTCAAATACAGACCAGCGAAAGAAAGTAAAGTTTGAACTCTAGTCTTTCTTTTAACAACTTCATCACCATCATCTTCCTGCCCTTATCCCACTCTATGTGAGGTCGGCACGGTATGATCCTTGGATCATGCTGTAAAAGTTTTGGCTAAGGTGTTTTATGACCGGCCGCCTGCCTGACGTCAACCCTCCTTGGGAATACTTGCTTATTGTATCTCATCATGTTGGAGAATACTATCCCTTAGTCGACTAATCTTACTTATATTATAAAATTGAAAAACTTTAGTTTGCTTGAAATTACCGGCATAAGGCTCAAAACGCAACGATATCGCGTGCTAACTTTACCTGTGCTGCCATCTAGTATTATTATAAATGCGAAAGTTAATGCGAGGATGTTTGGATGTTTGTGCCTCAACCACGCCTAAACGGCTGAATGGATTTGAATGAAACTTGGAATATACATAGTACATGTGCTGGATTAATATTATAGGCTATTTTTATCGGGGTACCACGCGATCGAAGCCACGGGCGGCAGCTAGTACAAATATAATTTACAAAATACAAAAGAAACAGTCGGGCTATATAAAGGCCGTTGCAAACGGTCTATAGATAGCTCACCTGATCCAGCTCATCAGACGGTGAAAGTGTGCCTAAGACGCTGGCTGCATTGCCACGCTGAATGGCAATACTGATCCGTTGAGCCAAATCCACTCTGATCTTTTTTCCTAATAAAATATTGCACTAAACCGTGTAAAATGTATTTTTCAAGTTTCTCCCAACACGTTCAACCGCTGATGGAGATAAATTTTGCACACACTTTTGCATTTCAATCAACAAATTAAAATAATCTTTATTGTCTTTTCTTTCTAGATTGTGTTCAATTACACAATCTATACACCTTTGTGCATCTAGATTGCATTAAATTAAAATTTATTATTTAAGATACTGCTCAAATATTTATAGGTATTTTTTGTAAAAAACTTGTATTCGTTGTAAGTTTCCAGCAATGAATTTATTTTTCCCCGTAAAAAAAGTTTATTTTTATCATACATACATATAATCACGCCCGTATCCCTAATGGGGTAGGCAGAGCCACAAGTAAACGTAAAAAAACTTGCAACCACTTCTGATTACTTTATATCAGCAATAGGCTGATCACATGTCGCCATGATGATGGATATGGTGGTCCATCATGTTGGAGGATACTATATCCCTTAGTCGACTTTTACGACATGCTCGGGGAGAAAAGCAGCTGGACGCATTTTATGCTTTCTCTTTACTCCCAGTCCAGCAGAGAAGTATTATTTATCTACAATAATATTATAAAGAGGAAAGATTTTTTGTTTGTAACGAATAGGCTCCGAAACTACTGGACCGATTTCAAAAATTCTTTCACCAATAGAAAGCTACATTATTAGGGTCCATTATAAGCTATAATATATTTTCAAAAAAATTAGGGATCCGTAAGATAATTGCAATATTGTAACCCAAGGTAGAAAACCCAAAATAGTTTTTTAGCGTGAGCTGCGAAAACTATTGATTATAGAATAAAATAACGTACTACACGCGTACAAAGTCGCGGGCAACAGCTAGTTAAAGTTATAAAGAGCATAGGAATCGCCAAGGAGTCAATGCAAGGCACGCGTCGCAACGCATACCGTGACGCGTTCCGGGCCGTGCCCCGCGCCCCTTGCAACTGTCGGAGGCCTTATTCACTATGACCAAACAAAACTTAGCCCAGCCAAACGCGGCCACGTTTACGGAATCACCGTGTTATGAATTCTATAATAAATTCTATAATGACAATTTTGTATTGCGTAACTACTTCTCTGCTGGACTGGGAGTATAGAAAAAACATAGAATGCACCCAGCTGCTTCTCTCTCCGAGCATGTCGTAAAAGTCGACTAAGGGATAGTATCCTCCAACATGATGAGATACAATAAGCAAGTATTCCCAAGGAGGGTTGGCGTCAGGCAGGCGGCCGGTCATAAAACACCTTAGCCAAAACTCTTACAGCATGATCCAAGGAACATGCTGTGCAGACCTCACAAATAGAGTGGGATAAGGGCAGGAAGATGATGAATTTTGTTTTGCGTAAACGCGGCGAAGCGCATTACAAACAAATAACGAGCTGTCAAGTTTCATAGATACTTACTTTTTTAAAGGGTTAGTTATCTATTAAGCACGAAGTTTAACATTTATATTTGGATAAACCTTACCAGCTCTTTCGATCCAGTGAAGTGAAAATGTGCGCCTCAAAAAGGCTAATTTCGTGCACTAAACTACTCTTTGCTAACTAACCACTATTTCGTTATCCTGGAATCCATCAGAGCTACCCCCCGTCCCACGGCACACGAGTAATTAAATAACAGAATTATTAACATAATACAAAGTTCTTCTGAAGCTATCCCTTTGTTTATCAGACCAGACGAATTTATGATTAAATGAGCTTTACGATACGCAGCCACGGTCAAACCGCTGGTGCACTTTATAAAGTACATGATCTTCAATCTGCGTCATTCCTTCTCTCCCGCACTTTTAAAGTACTATTCTATCTATATCTAGTCGTATCATTAGTATATTCGAGCCAGTGTGCTGGAAGGATTTAGAGTGCGCCTCAAGGCTCTTTTCGTGCACTTGCATGACACATGTTTTCAAACGCTTCACGTTTTCCTTCACCGTTTGAGAATAAATTATATGCTCTGCTTATATCAGTACTATCAAACGGTGAAGGAAAGGGTCGTGAGGAAACCGGCATGCCGTAGAACCTAAAAAGATCGGAAAGCCTTTGAGGCGCACTTTAATCTTTTCACCACACTGGTTCGAAAGTGCTAGATAGCAATAGAGCTTGCAAACCCTGCAGTAGCGAAATGAACCAGCGGTTATGATTACCTGTGGTGAGGAAATGAATATTTTATAAATAGTGGTTCGTTAACTGATGATTAGCGATGCGATGCCGATAGCCGAATTGTTACTGGCTTTTAATATCCATGTCTATACTACTAGGTACCTACTTACTCGAGTTACTAGGTATTTTCCTAATAAAAATAGCCAAGAGATACAATACAAGTAAGCAACCATTCTTGCCTGTATCTGTACAAACATACCCATAAACTTTCCATATCCGAAGGGTGCCAACAGGACCGTTCGGATACGGAAAGTGTCCGTCCGTCCCGTTTGTCAGCTATCGGGAGTAAAGAAATGACATAGAATGCATCCAGCTGCTTCTCTCCCCGAGCATGTCGTAAAAGTCGACTAAGGGATAGTATTCTCCAACATGATGAGATACAATAAGCAAGTATTCCCAAGGAGGGTTGACGTCAGGCAGGCGGCCGGTCATAAAACACCTTAGCCAAAACTATTACAACATGATCCAAAGAACATGCTGTGACGACCATACATAGAGTGGGATAAGGGCAGGAAGATGATGATGAAAGCTATTACTAGACCATAAGCTGTCACTAGCTCCAAAGTCTTGATAAAATTACATTAATTATTTTAAATGAGGACAATTTGAATCATGTCAATAACTAATTGGTTAGGCAGATCAACCATCAAGTTTGTTACAAAACTCACCTCAAAATACTCAGAAGCTTTCTACAAATAATCATAAAATTAATAGCCTCGTATTATTTCTACACGTCAATATATAAATCAAAGTAAATCCAATCAATTTAGCGAGTAGATTGAGTGGCCTCTTATAAAAGATTTGGCAATGAAGCGTTTTTATTCTAATGGCCGTCACATCTTCACTTTCATATACATAATAGCTTACATCATCATCATCATCAACCTATAGAAGTCCACCAGCTGGACATACTAGAAACCAGCGCTATTTCCAGTTCAACCTGGAAGTAGGTAGCACATGCTGAGAATTAACCCTTTTGGCCACACTATAACGCTGATTAGTTTGCGGGAAGGATTTAGAGGCGTAAATAGTTAAATGTTATGAATTGTAGTTTTAGTTTAGTTTAGACTAGATTTAGTAGTTTAGGTACTTTTTTTGTCGCTTTTGTTTGTGTTCTACCTGTACCTCTTTTTTAGTCCTTTTTCCGCTTGTAATTTGTTTTCTTTGTGTGTGCCAAATAAATGTTATTTCTTTCTTTCTTTTCTTTTCATAGGCCTGCTTATATGACCAGAAAGAAAATTAACGAAACAGGCGATTATTCTCTCAGTCTACGCACAGCCTACACCATATGTCCTAGAAGTATATGAGTGTAAATTTTCTCTTATGGTGTAGGGAAGCACAAAGAATGGAATTCTCTATTATTCAACTCCTGGAGGACGCAGCGGGAAGATGAAATAAGTCCCAAGATGGTGAACCATGGTGACAGGTCATCAGCCTATCGCCCATATAGATGGTCCATCATTTTGGCTATTTTATCTGAAATAGAAACTCAAAGTTGCGGAGCCTTCCGCAGTAATTCACTAATATTATATGCATAAGTTTGTGAGGATGTGTGGATGTGACGATGTATGTTTGTGCCTCAATAACGCCGTAACGGCTGAACGGATTCGAATGAAACTTGGAATATACATAGAATGTGTGCTGGAATCACATATAGACTACTTTTTACTCGGATACCACACGAGCGAAGCCGCGGGCGAAAGCTGGTAAATAATAATCTAGATGGCTACGTATCTGTTTATAGATTTTGACAAGGGCAAACCTCTCTATCTAGTGTCAAACTTTATTACGTAAATGATGAGCGATGGACACGCTTGCCAAAAATCGTGACTTAGATTATTGAGCAATCCATAGAAACAGTCTAGAGACATTGTACTGTTTACGTAAACAAAATGTACGAAATATAATAAACCTAAATAATTGCTGGACCGAAATAAATTTTTAAATTAGATGTCGGAATATTTTGTTACAATTTATAGTGACACGCGACTACGCGTGCGCGCTGGGTTTGAATTTTCTTATTAAGAAATAAATTGAATAGTTAAACGAACAGGTAGGTTAAGAGGTAGATAGGACACCAATCCATTGTATTCTTATCTGTTAGAGTTTAATTAAATTTTCATCATTTTCATAAAGATATCAGAATATTAGCCTACTCCATCTAAAAAACGTCCCAGGCATTACAAAGCGTCCCGTTAGCCCCCTGATGCTGAAATCATCTAGTACCTACTACGATAAAGGCCTTGGAAAAATCCAGAATAGATTTAAATCACTCTATTTTTTATTCATTGGATTAATTAGGTACGTTTTAGGTCTTTTAAACGCTTAATATCCAACTAATATATAAATGTGATAGTTTGTGTGGATGTGTGTATGTTTGTGCCTCAATTACGCTGTAATGACTGAACAGATTTGAATGAAACTTGGAATATACATAGTACATATACTGAAATAACATATAGGCTACTTTTTGCCCGGAAAGCTAGTTATCATTTATGCTATAGTTTCATTATTATGTATAAATACGTTTCGCTCGAAATACTTCGACCATCAAAATAATAATCATTCCATTTTGACCATTTCTTCAAACAATCCGAACGTTAAAACACCAGAAGATCATAAAATAACGTCTGAAACTCAACGACATGTCACTTCCTATAATAACCCCTTGGAACCATAAAACTCTATACAATACTGCGGTCAGCCCTTACCGACTCCTTCAAGCAGAACAAACTACCCCAAATGAATTTCTACTCTAAAGCTTCGCTATTAAAAATCAAACTCCCTTGGCAGCAAATTTGACCAAACTTTACAACGCACAACCAAAAAGTTGTAAGATATTTTTTCCGTCATTCGACAATAGACTATAAGTGTTACAGCCTAAGAGTGATAATGGTTTGTAGTTTTGAGATATAAAGCTAAGACTTAGGGGAAGACGCAACCCTATCGTCACGGTGGAAGCGCATGGTAATCACCAGACAAACAATTTTTAAAGAACTGACTGTCGATTTATTTAATTCACACCGAAAATTTTATTCCTAGCGTCAATTTAGAACTAGAACTTTGGTTTCTACACGCAAAAAAGAATGGGCGGTAAAAAATGTTTTTAATGTCATTGCAATCATTTTCAGTTCCTCTAGTTGGTGAGGTGAGGGCCTCTAACTTCTAACTAACGTGTCACAGAATATTTCAAATTGTGTGCATACATTTTTGAATATGGAACGTACAGAATATTCTCAAACTGTCCAAGGCAATTTAGGAAAAAGTTTGAATAATTAAAAAAGAATTGGCGGTAAAAATGTCATTGCAATATATTTTTTTTTTCAATAGAGTCGGTGAGGTGAGGGCCTCTAGCTTGTGCCTACACAACATTCCACAGAATATAAAAATATTGTTTGAATACTTTTTGAAAATGCAACTTACAGAATAGTTTCTCAAGCTTTCCAAGGCCTTACCTACTTATAAAAAACAATTATAATATAGGAGCCAATTACTAACGGACTTATTATTTAAACTGTCAAACAAAACTAACACCTGTCGTAAAATATATCAATAATTAGAAATAGCTGTATCAACTCATGCCGATTCAATTTTTTGTGTCCATAAATTATTTTTTGTTCTAAATTCAAAATTGGAATGCCATTTGTTTTATTGGCGTTACCAAATTTGTTTTTTTTTTCTGTAAGCAGACTTAAGTTCATTAGTAAACTTGATCAACAAATTTTATTCTATGCATTACGAAAAGCGGTTGGCAACTAGTTAGGTATATTGAATACTAGCTTCAGCCCGCGGCTTCGCTCACTTTAAACCCGGATGAAAAGTAGCCTACAATGTTTTCCAGATCACGAACTATGCGTATTCCAAAGTTACATACAAACTTTTGTATTTAAACCTAATAAGAAATATTTATTTAAATGTATTTTTTGGTCCTAAAAATCGTATTTTCGTTATAAACATAGTTTTGTAATTTTTATTCCTATAGATAAACTTTAACGCTTTCAGAGCTAATAAGTAAATAATATAAAAAAAGCAAACCCCATTCCTTTTTTGCATCGGCTTTGACAACCTCGGTGGCGAGGCGGGCGAGTACTTGTCTGAGACGCAAGACAAGAGGCACGGGTTCGATTCCTGCTGCGGGAAAAATATTTGTAAATATTTATTCCGGGTCTGGGTGTTGTAATATTATGTATAAGTAATTATGTATTTACAAAAAAAGTATACGAGTTATTCTATCAGCCATCTGGTTCCTATAGCACAAGCTTTGCTTAGTTTGGGACTAGATGGCGCTGTGTGAAATGTCCACAAATATTTATTTATTTCAAATACCGGCTCTTCAAAAATGCCATAAATCCTCGAAGTTAAGAACCTTGACCGACTGCACCTTGAAATGAGGGTATTAATTTAAATAAAGGATTCAACTTCCTGTCCTGTTCACGCGTGGTCGGCCATATGCGTGAAATATTCAAATTTCTCTGGAAGGTCCTATTGTCCTTGCTTGTGGTCTAAGGGTAGGGACATCAACGAGACAAGACAAATAAAACCAGTCAAGTGCGAATCGAATTTGCTCATGAAGGGTTCCGTAACATCGTACGTGTACCTACATAAATGTTTCTTGTAATGCCACCTATTATAGATGGCAACACGTTCTTTATTATATTTATTTATTCATTCTTTCAAGCAGAAAAATGCAAAATTAAATAAGTCTCTTCTTCTTTGTTATTACTTTTGTACAAATTAGTAAATTTTAGAACGTTTGATAAAGATATATACAAAATACAACAAAACTGTGCGCAAAAGTCACTCGACCCATCCGATTTACTGACCACGCCTAGTGTTGCTTAATTTTAATAAGTACCTAAATATATTTTTTTCTTGTATGAGACCCCTTGTATTGTATGTAAGTAGTTTTAAGTGTACGTGTTGTAATGTTTTATGGATTTATATAATCTAAAATAAATGAATAATAATAATAATGTTATAAATTATCGGGATCTTAAACATTATGACAAAAAATAATTTGCATAATCCCAGCTGCCGCGTTTTCATTCTGCATAAAGTTTGAAAAGAAAATTAAATTATCTAATACTTATACCAAACTACCATTCACTCTAACAGCACATTCTAAGTAAGTAACTACCTCTTAAGGTACCTACACTCCTACGAGTTCGATAAGCTCTTTGATTCTAAACTAAGACATAACCAAAAATGGTATCAATAATTTAAAATGGATAATGTAAAAAATACATAAAAAAGTTTCCGGTGCCACCGTTACTATCATTATATTTTATTACATTTATTTATGTCAATAAACTTAGAACTATTGAGCAATAATAAAAATAATCATAATTTAGAGGTACCAAGTCTATACATAAATAATTAGTTATTACTGTTATGCGATAAAATATTCTAACCTTTTTACACCTCCACATGAATAAAGTGAATCAGTCAGGTTATTATTTGCACCGGTATTTTTATTGGCCATTCTTATATATACCATAGTAGAAATTACGCCTTGAACATTATGTAAATGGAAGTAGGTGATTAAAGAAGCCACAATGGGCGGCCTTATCGCCAGCTACTTGGAATTAACAAAAAATCTTAAGCTTTTTAATATTATTATCTTGAATTTTATTCGAAATAAATTGTAGTTGAAGTTATTATCGGTAACTATAAAATAATATGAGAACCGTTAAGTATAATAATATCTTACATACAAATATGTTATCACGCCCTTATCACTCATGGGGTAGCTAGAGTCACAAGTAATCATAAGGAAACTTGCAGCCACTCCTGGTTCAAAGTCCCAAGATGGATATGGTGAACCATGGTGACAGGTGATCAGCCCATCGCCCATATAGATGGTGCATCTATCATCATCATCTTCCTGCCCTCATCCCACTCTATGTGGGGTCGGCACAGCAAGATCCTTGGATCACGCTGTAAGAGTTTTGGCTAAGGTGTTTTATGACTGGCCACCTACCTGACGTCAACCCTATCTCATCTCATCTCGTATCTCATCATGTTGGAGAGGATACTATGCATTAGTCGACTTTTACGACATGCTCGGGGAGAGAAGCAGCTGGACGCATTCTATGTTTTTTCTTCATTCCCAGTCCAGCAGAGAAGAATAGATGGTGCATCTATATTTATCCATAATCTTTTACTCGGTTCTAAATCCAAAGGTTTAATAATTGACCATTGAAAAGAATATTCATAATGTGAATTGCTAGAGCTGGCCTGGTTCCATGAATTAAATCTCCAATTCTCACGGATTGGATCATTACATAATATTGCAATATTGCAACGATGCGCAGTCATTTTCACTATTTTATCAATTTTAATTGATTTATCTAAAATTGTATACCCACTTAATGTAAATATTAATGTTATGCATAATAAAAGTCAATCAAAAGTTTATAAAGTCATTTTTGGGTTGGGTTGGTTGGATTTCACAATGATTAAGTTTCTAAATTTTGCCTTTAGCGTTCCAATGCGGTTAGCTTCCTAAGTACTCTTCCATCTATCAATGATCTGGATCGGATAAGCTATCGATAGATAATTTGAAACGATTTAGATAGCCCAACTGTTTCTTTTAATAATTTGTTAATACTTGTCTCCCTTGTTAGTTTCTTTTGATAAATGCATTATTAAATCTATTAGTTTTCTCAAAATATAAAACTAATCAAACGAAAAACCTACAAAGTGACAAATGAGTAGTGACCATTGGCACACCTGTACATAATTGATGTGGGGACACACTGACGATCAAAACATTGGTTACCGACAACAGCTAGAGAAAGTGGATATGATAATTGAACGAGCAACGATGTGCGGCCGAGACCTGCTCGGTGAGCAATGCTAACAGTAGGATGGATGTGACCGTTTCACATAAAAAATGTCTATAGAAAAAACCAGTCAAGTACATACCCCTGAAGCACTCGTGGCGTAGCTTGCTTAGACATCCTTGACTGATCGTTGAAGTTAAGCAACGTTGCGCGCGGTAACAATTTGAATGGGTGACCGCAAGTGGCATTACGAGCTGAGCGCTTCCGCGCTTCGGAGGGCACGTTAAATTTAATTAACATGATGGAGGCCTTTAGGCGGCCTAAAACCTCCGTCACAAGAGTTGGCCAGTAGCTTACATGAATTTACTTACCCCACTCGGATTCCTAGTGTCGTTTTTATCAGAAACTATGACCATACTACAAGACCATGAAGACATTAGTAAAACGCTAATATTTATCTAGACCAGTATTTAAATTCATACCAAAAAAACACACAAATAAAATGAGATATTGACCTTGATTAGACGGTTTTTAGTTGAAGATATTAGGAAACTCTATAGTTGTCAATTATCGTATTTTTATTCCGTTTCGGTCCTAATATTGTAGCTTTTGTGTTAACTGAAATAGAAAAGCTTTTAAATAAAAAAAAATGGCACGTAGTTTCAAAAGTCCTAAATGTTTTTATCCATGTTTTAAATTATTTCTACATAAAAAGTAACAAATGTGGAAGTGCTAAATAGAGTCAAAGAGAGAAGAATCCTGTTAAGAACGATTCAAAAGAGAAGAGGAAAGATGATTGGACACCTTATAAGAGACGACAGCTTTATCAGCACCATCATAGAAGGAAAAGTAGAAGGAAAGAGAAGAAGAGGAAGGCCACGAATTAACTACATGAGTCAAATAAAGGAGAAGGTAGCTGTCGGGCCTTATAAGGAGATCAAGGAGGCTGCGCTGAATAGAGACAAGTGGAAAGAGCTGCATCATTCATCGACAAGAGAACAGCTCTTAAATTAGAAGAAGAAGAAGTTAAAGTCCCTTTAGGCCGGCATGTCCATGTATCTGTGACGTGGTTGTCTTAACAACACGCTCTACCGCGTTATCAATCATCTACTTTACTATTCCACCGCTCGGGGGCAGATTTTATGCAACGCTTACTGTGCCTTGATTATATACTAATGCATCGTGGTATATTGATTGATATACCATTAGGTAATGTTTAATATGTTTTTGTAAATTGATATTGCTATTTACATGTCTTAAAGATTTGTATGTTTAAAGTATATAAAATTAATGAAACATCAGACTCGAACATAAATCATTTTTGATTATAAATCTTTAAAAGCTACCAAAATTTTAGGAACAGGTAGTCATTCTGGTTAGTAATTTATGTTTCTGGACCTATGTAGTTTCTAAAATGAACGTTTCTGATCAACAATAAAAAATGAAAAGTTTTAAATTAACCTTGTATTTATCAAGAATCAGGTAGAATTTACCGATTTTGTAATTCAAATTTCAAATATGTTACACAGCTTTAACATTGAATCTTACAAAGGGTTTAACTTCACTGAATCAATCCTAGTAATCCATTGAAATTAAAAACTTAACATGCTTAGTAGATGAGCCCCGCTTCCGCATGCCTCAAAAATGTACATCACTTAGCGCACCTCGAGGGCAAAGATTATACAACTTAACATAAACTTGCTATATTTCCAAACCGAATTGATATTTGTGAAGCTAAATTATTTTATAGAGGTATTATGCTTACTAACAAATTCAGTTTTAGGGTCCCGTATCTGCAAGATAGAGATGGAATCTTATGCTACGACGTTGGCGTCTATCTGTCTGTGTCAACGCTCGAATTTCGAACGCAAAATTTGCATTTGAAATCTAAAATCAATGTATTTAGGTTATTTTGCATAAGCAATGAATCACCGTTAGATGTACACAAAATATTTAATCACAAAACACGCTACGTTGTTTAATATGTCTGAAATTATGCAAAGAGAAACAGCAAAAAAACTAGAGTGACCCCTCCCGACAGTCGTTTTTAACTGAAAAAGTTGTTTGTATCTTGTCCAGCCATGTGGAACCATATAGCACAAAATTTACTCGCACTTAACTAGCAATATAAATAGTTTGATAAATATATTTGGGCTGTAGATATACTTTAAGTAGCGGTAAATTGGAAGACATACATTCCTCTACATTCTTCTTGTTATAAAGAATTTATTTAATCAGTTTTCGGTCTAAATATTTGTTAGATTTGAACTTTGACATCTTTAATTGATTCAAATTAGCTCGTGAGCGGATAAGTGATATTGCTTGACGATTTTCGATTGGATTTGGACATGGTCTAATCTTATTTATTCGGCGTGGCGATATTACTTTGATTGTACCTATTTATCGTATAAATACGGCTCATGTCGGCCTTTACATTTAGTTTATTGGGGAGTTTTATCAGATCTTCGATCTGCTACTGAACTTACGACATCTCGCTCGACCCTTTTATCAAAGGTTATTGAATTTCGGTCTTGCTTCATTCATCTTTTGCTTTCCATAGATTTATTTTTAAACAGCTCGGTCAATGACAGTCATGGTATTAGAATATAACGGTGACAACAATTTCTCGATTCATATACATTCATTCGAATACCTAATAATGTACCTATCACATCATAAGTCGTCATGTCATTCACAGTAAACGATATACGACAAAAATATAGGTATATAATTACAGAGGGTTATTGACACTTCGAGAACTGAGCTAAACGTCATAAAAATAATAATATATATTTCTCCGTATCGGGCGAGTTTAAAAAATTATGACTAATGAAAATTATGGCATTCGAAACTGGACAGTTTCATTGTCCTAACAAAAAAGGGTTAAAATCCGTAAGGCAAAAAAGTAGATAATAATTTATTTCAGATATTTTTGAACTGTCTCATCTGTAGTAGTACTTTAATCTCTGAAGTAGTGCACTAATAAATGCAGGTAAACATGCATATTGACCGTGTACATTGGGAATTGGGTGCGAACTCATTACATTCGTTTGGGCTTTCATCATGGCGATCTAATTGCAACTAATTAAATGGTCCTTCACCTTTCGAGTATGGGAAATATACTTCTTTAACTTAAGAAAGAAAACCTCTAATTTCTCAGGGTCTCAGCCTTTGTAGCCGGCACACAAAACCAAGTCAATTTCTAGAGTCCGTTTCGCGAAATAAGTCTTGCAGTGAGGGCGCTCTAAAAAATTGCCTTTACGTTTTTTTAGTTCCGCCTTTTCTTCGGGACTTGTTTCGTAATAGAATAAGGCTAGAACAGGAACGTGCGGAGAGTTGTGTTCACTTCTACCGATAACGTGGGTGCTTCGACGTGACCACGACCGTTCTGCCAAGAGCGAAACGACAGAGAAGAAGACCGTGTGCGATGGCACCAGTGAAGGGAAGCCTCAAAAGTGGTCAGACAGGCTGAATGATAATGATTCATCAAGGTGACACTGTTCTAGATGATAAATTGGAGTTCCTATCACATTTGCCGTCAATATAGTGAGCGGGTCGTTGTCCCGGTATCTGGTGATCTATCAAAGATACGTTAAGACAACATACAGCATCTTGTTTGTCTGGCGCTTCCCACGGGAGACAAGATGATGAGACATTGTGAAATTTAGGACTAAGCGAAATATAGCTTCAGTACCTAATGAAGAAAAAACATCATTTCCAACATGATGGATTACATATAGGCGATGGGCTGATCACCTATCATGGTTCACCATATCCATCTTGGGACTTTGAATCAGGAGTGGCTGTAAGTTTTCTCATGATTACTTGTGGCTCCCATCTAATTGGGGATACGGGCGTGATATTATGTACTATGTATGTAGGTTTGTAAAGATAAAAATGTAAGTATGAAGACGATCTTATGTATATTTATACTAGGGGAAGCGCTCGTGGCGTAGCTTGCTTAGACGTTCTTAATTAATCGTTGCAATTAAGCAACGTTGTACGTAGTCACAATTGGGATGGGTGACCGCAAGTCACCGCTCTCATGGATGTTGGGTCTTTGCCATCGAAAAGTCGCAAGCAAAACCATGATATCAGACGCGCAGGACTGAAGAGACAAAATCTAGTAGAATAAGTTAACACCTGTAACTTTTCTAATGTTGCCTGAAATAAAGTTATTTTAATTGATTTATTTTTATAAAATCGAAAAGGCGGCCTGGAGTAATGATACCTGGCTGAAATGATAATGATGATAAGATAAAAATAAAAAAAATATACAAAAAACAAAATCTTCGGAAAGCAATCTCAATCCGAGGACCATATGACCGTCAGTTGCCACAACAGGTGTTTTGCAATCTGGGTACCTGAGGGAGATGGCGTTAGAGTGAGATAGATGCACTCTTCCGTTTCCGCTTTGACATCTGCACCTTGACAGATACGTCAGACGGTGGGAAGATGGTAACTTTATATGTGTATGATAGTTAGAGATAAAAAAAATTTTGAGTTAAAATAAAAATATTGTGTGAATTAAGGTAGACCTCGAGAATAATTTTAATATTTATTATTATAAAACAGAAAACCTGGACTGGGAGTAAAGAAAAAACAAAGAAAATGTCCAGCTGCTTCTCTCCACGAGCATGTCTTAAAAGTCGACTAAGGAATAGTATCCTCTTTAACATGATGGACCATCTATTTGGGCGATGGGCTGATCACCTGTCACCATGGTTCGCCATATCCATCTTGGGGCTTTGAATCAGAAGTGGCCGCAAGTTTTCTTTGTAGCTTTGCCCACCTCATTAGGGATACGGGAGTGATAATAATATGTATGTAATTTATAACAAATATTAAAACATAACACAGCCATGTTATTAAAGCTGTTTTCTTGCCATTATTTTTTCAACAATTAATTTAATATTACTATAACTTTTCTATTAATTGAACGCCGTAATTCATTTTTAAAATGCATCCATATTTATCTTACGCGTAAGCTTACACTAAAAAGGTGTGTACACGATAGCTAAATATCAGTTTAAAAATAACTGTAAGATGCATGGTGCATGCTGGAGCTATAAATCATGTGAGCATACCTTTACAATTTAAAGAATACTTTGTAAGTACTCAAAATAGGGGGCTATTCTGTGATCTATGAACTTTTGACGTTGCGGGGTTCAGGTATGAAGCGAAAAGTACCAGCAAAAAGCTTCAGACGATAAAATGGACAATCATCATGGATTTTGATATAATAATAATAATAAATTCTGTATTTCATGCAACTTAGAACAATTTACATAGAAGATATATCTTGAGCCATATTAATAAATTCCTTAGAAATACATACAACAAAATAATAACAAGGCACTTTCTTAATTATTATTTTTTCTGACGGATTTATTATGCTGTGGGTTTCAGATGACCGCTGGCAGCGTTACCGGGATTTGGTGAGCGCAGAGGGCGCGACACCGAGAAAAAGGTTTTTGTTGCAACTTTGGTGCGAACCTCGACTTGGGCTGTTGCCTGAGTGTTGAATCTAACGGCTGCGCCCAAAGGGGCGAGCGAGAAGAAATCGTCGACTCCACTGGCGGAGTCGGTGTGGTGTGATGTGGTCTAGTTTAACCTACGTCAGCGTGATGGAGGGCTCCCATCCGGGTTAGCAGAGATGATCCCGTCTTCGAGGTCTCCAAGAACGTCTTTTGGTCTAAGGAGGGATTACTGTCTTAGTTAGCTGCACTTCCCTATAAGTATTACAATTATGAAACATAGTTTCTGTAAGTCTTACCCCCGAATACTCTAACGCATCTCAGAGTTGAGCACGTTTGTCAAAAAAACGTGACTTGAGACGTGCTCAACTCTGAGTCGCGTTTGAGTATTCAGGGGTTAGTATGTGTATCTGCTTTTTTAACTAAGTACCTAGCCTCGTTGTAGCCTTAAAAGTTCTGTCAAAGTCATCAGTAAATGTATAGTGAAGATAGATATAATGTAAGTTCAAATCATGATCAAAAACGTATCAAATCGAATCGACCGCGCGTATAAACGAATCCATTTTGGTTTGAATGAACACTGATTGGATGATTGATGTATGATTATAGCCTTTGTTAATAAGTAGTCATACGTTAAATTACAGAAATTACTTTGGAAGGCACCTACTGTCATTTGTGTTTGTATTTGGGAGGTGTTTTGTTGGTAGAGTATGTACCTACTTCTGTACCTTATTTTTATATGTAGCTCTGTAAACATGTGGAACTCCTAGTGAGTGTTTTTTTTTCATATAAACTTCATCTGCTTTCTGCGTTTTCTAGGAATTAAATTCCGGGAATATCTTTCTTAGTGCATCTCTATAATATCATAATGAGGAATATACCATCTAAGTTTCATGCTTCTAGGACTTGTGGTTTAAGGTATTATTAGCCAGTCAGTAAGTAACTTAAGGGTTTTATTTATTTATAAAGAAGATGAAAATGCTCACATTTTTTAGGGTTCCGTACCCAAAAGTTTCCAACGAGATCCGTATTACTAAGCCTCCGCTGTCCGTCCGTCTGTCCGTCTGTCAGCGGGCTATATCTCATGAACCGTAATAGGTAGAGAATTGAAATTTTTACAGTGTGTATTTTCATTGCCGCTGTTACAATTAAACAAATAATAAAAATAAATACAAGAAACATTTTTTGTGGCCAAAGTGCATAGGGTAAAAGTAATATTAAAAGCACACAGGCCTTCGTGAGCGAAATTGACTCTCAGCTTGCCTGGTTTTCTATCTCATTAATTTAAATCTACTGTGAATGTATCCCGTCATCTTCATATCTATGTTTCGTTATATCGACTATCGTGATTCATCTCTCTCGCCTCCAGAATAGTTCCCCGCGTTTATTTATAAGTAACCCTTTTATAAGGGAATTAGTTCATTAAGGTTTTTTGTGCGTTTCTATTTTCATTGACAGCGCCATCTGTGTTCTTATTGTTAGTTGAAGGGGTTTCAGGAAGTCGGAAAATAGGACATATGTTACTTCCTTTAACTGTATACCTTTATTTGTTACCTAATAAGTAGTACCTAACATAGTACCTACTTAAGTTTATAATTGTCGCAACTATACATTTAGGTAAACCCTTTTGTATATCTGTAGCATTTAATCCATCCTAGGTCACCTGGCAGAGATCGCTTTTAGGGATAAGGCTGCCTCATGTTTTACCTATTAAGTGTTAGTCTAATTTAAAAAAAGTGCGGTAAACAGTAAAGTTTTAATTTATCTGTCTATCTAATTTAAGAAGGGTACTTTTTTAGAAAGAGCTTTTTTGTCCATTACAAGTTCATGTTTTCACAAGATAGCCTTGACCAACCTTAAAACATTGTCACACGGCATATCGTAAAACCTAAAAAAGTCTGTCTTAAGTTGACGAAAGGAACTTGTATAAGGCACATTTTAATCCCTCACCACACTGGTTCTTTCGAAAGAACGACTTAGGTCGAGATCCCCGTGATTTTAAATGAATGAAATTCTATTTGCACCGTGGGATCGGAGATCAGGTTAAGCCATCTGCATCCTTGACTTTCATTGCCTCATATCCTCAGGAAGTACCAACTCCTCACTTGTATCATATAGCATTCTCACATTTCTGCCCACTTGTGCATACAATACCATACCTGTAACCTGTGACAATTGAAAAGCAAAAATAAAAATAAAATTCAAAAAATCGCGAGCGAAAAGCTTGTCGCTCGAGCATTGCGCGTTTCCTTCCAACATCTTCTTCGTAATTTCAGCTAACCCAGCAATGTGTTAGTTACATGGATGGATACACGAAGGGATAGAGGAAGGATATCCTCAGGCAGTGTTTGTACAATTGTGCATACCTGGGGGTGGGAAGCGATTAGCTGAATGATTTCTAGCGGTCTCAAGTTTCGGAGGATGTGAATGTAGAACGAATTTGGAATATAGCAGATGTTTATCTTCTTTGTAAGTTTGATGCGGGTCTCTTTAATTGAAAAATTGGATTTGTTTTATAGGAAGACGTAAAGATTCTAAGAAATTCTCTGATAATACCTAAATAAACACACTTTGAATTTCTTGCGTCTGATGAGTGTGTCCATACATAATTTCCATCTTTCACTTGATTGTTTCGTATGGTTGGTTTCTACAATCTACACACTTCAGTTAAATTAGATGTAGAGAGACAAAATGTAAACAAAAACTTTATAGTAATTTGCCAAATTGAGTATAAATATTAAATAAATATTTATGGACATTTCACACAGCGCCATCTAGCCCCAAACTAAGCAAAGCTTGTATTATGAGAACCAGATGGCTGATAAAATACTTATATACATACTTTTTTCTTATAATACATAATAATTACAACACCCAGACCTGGAAGAAATATATGCAGAACATACAAATATTTCTCCCGCTGCGGGAAAGATAAAGTAAATGGTAATCAAACAAAGACTATTATAACCACGTGATTATAATAAGCTTGAAATAAACTGAGCTGTCACCTCCAGCCAACCCCTAGAACATTAAGTCATAATGTGAGTAGCAAAGGGGTGTAAAGTCGTGATTTGTGTGCTGAAACAGATTAGAAATAAATAGCCAGATAAAAGGCATAGACATGGTAGAGTTTAGATAATGAATGACAGTAATAAAAAACATGTTTGATAACAGTAATAAAATGTGTATTTTTTAATAAACATGAAGTTGTAAGTAAATTGTTAAATACATAATACTGTGTGAAATGTCCACAAATATTAATTCATTTTAAAAGTTTAAGTTTCAGCTCATCACCCATATTTATTTTACACTAGCTGCCGCCCGCGGCTTCGCTTGCGTGGTACCCGGATAAAAAATAGCCTATATGTTAATCCAGTACATGTACTATGTATATTCCAAGTTTCGTTCAGATCCGTTCAGCTGTTTAGGCGTGATTGAGGCACAAACATCCAAACATCCAAACATCGTCACAAACTTTCGTACTAGATGGCAGCACAGGTAAAATTAGTACGCGCTATCGTTGCGTTTTGAGCTTTACGCCGGTAATTTCAAGCAAACTAAGACTTTTTAATTTTATAATATAAGTAAGAAGTAAGATTATTTGCTAGAGAGATTTGATCCTTATGGTAGACCCTATCAACAGGTGCTAAAAGTACAGAATGTTGTTTTCGATTCCCGGGTGTGGTGAACGTTTTTTCAAAAACTTTTGAATGCAGTTTTGCTTCTTTTTAAAAACAAAAAAATGTTTTCTTTGAGTAAAATTTGCTATCTTCAGTATTTAAAGTACTTTCCTTCCAGGTAGCATTATAAAATTCCACCACATGTTGGAGAGGATACTATCCATCGACTTTTACGACATGCACGGGAGGATAAAAAGCTGGACGCATTTTGTTTGCAAGTCCAGCAGAGAAGTAATTAGTAGTAATATTTATTTTATTTATGTGAATATGTCTTAGTAATAAATCATCGCAAAATGATTCTTAAGACAAGGATTTTCTAATAGTTCATAATCATTATAATTATCTTGTGTTTAATCATTATGTAATATCTCGATTTACACGTTAACCTAAGTAATTAGATAGGTCTTACTTTCATTAGAGTGGGCGAGTGTCCTAATGAACCTTATGCAATGGATTTGCAATGAAACATCTTCGGTTATGTAAACAGTGTGTAATACATATTTAATAGAAATTAAGTGGCTTTGTAACTTCTATTTACTACTAGTTACAAAAAGTGTTACAAAATCTTTCGAACCAGTGTGCTGAAAGGATTTTAAGTGCGCCTCAAAAGCTCTTTTTGTGCATTTGACAAATGTTTTTATTGGTTCTAAGTATAAGTTTATTTTATTTGTGCACATAATTTTTTTAATAGAAAAGTACATTGGTGTACAGCGGGTTTGTAACCCACGACCTAGGAGGGCGGGGTCACTATCGCTAGGCCAATATTAGCTTTACGTAAGATGATTCTTTCTGATTTCTTTTTGTTTTAATTCTTTATTGCACATTATATGAATCACATAGGACATGTACAAAGGCGAGCTTAACCCTACAAATAATTCTCTTCCAGCAAACCTTTGAGGTTAGATGCACAAAACAAGTCAAGACAAATATTTAAGTTTAAATAATTATTCATTTTTCTCCAGGTTATTTTACGAAAACACTTAAAATAATAAGTAAATTTATTACTTCGTTTGAAACATCATCGTATATAATCTAAAAGTAGTCTACCTACTTATGTTAAATAATTAACATAAGTAAATTATTTTATGAGCATAATATCTACGTTCAAATTCGTTCACTTGTAGACAGCTACAGTGCAATAGAAGCAGGTGAAACGGCGCGTTTACAACTATAGAAAAATAAGGATCACTTTGAAATGTCTTAAAATCGTTTCCGAAACAAAAGTTCAGAAAAATTCTGAAAATTTATTCAGAACAGAACAAACAAAAGTTAAACATCGCTCCCCTGCCTACATGTTAAACATCCAGCAACCCTCCCTATGGCCACCTGTTAAACGTGATTTGAGGAGAGTGGTCCAAGTTGAGCCACGAATTTTTATTAATATTCTGCATTTCACAAGTATATACCTGGAAGCGAAGAGCAGTACCCGATAGGCCAATGCCATTGTGGTGGTCGGTGAATGGAGACAGCACAATATTGTTTTCTGGCAGAATATTAGGGCTTATGTCCAGTAGTGGACTTCTAAAGGCTGATGATGATGTTGATAGTAATTAATAAGTACTTTTGTAAACCATTTTAAACACTTAGGGTTTTTTCAACACAATTTGGTACAAGTTTGTTAAATCATGATCCAACAAACTTCATTTGATTGATACTTTCGGATATCAGATTCCTTTTGGAGGGACAAAATATTTTTTTAGACTCAATACCTAGCCTAAAATACTTTTACCTAATTATTTTGTAGAAGTAGAAAGAGCTTGCTCGTCTCGCTTCTTGCAGTATTGTTGTTTCTCTTTCTATTATTTCTTTGTGATAATAGCTCTTTGTAATGTGCATTTTTATTGGTTTGGCGCATTGCCTGTGTTTCTCCTAGAAGGCATTACTACTAGTCGATACTTTCGTGACTGGAACAAAACTGTGATGGATGGCACAAAGAGAGGTAGGTTCAGCAAAAGGTAAAATCGGGCTGTGGGTAATGATGAGTCATTCTTTCGAATTCTTTCTTCTCTCGAACCAGTCTTGTGAAAGGTTTGAAAGTGCGCCTCAAAGTCACCTAAAAAGACAACGTAGGCGAGTCTCCTCTTCAATAGGTACAACATTTTATTTGCTTCCACCTGTTAGAATTGATTTAAAGACCAACCCCAATGTGGCCGGAAGTCGGTGGATTTGCGAGATTTTGACCAAATGGCGCTTCCTTTTATTTTCCATTGACCGTCAATTTAAATGAAAATATTGTGGTGAGATGGCAACTGGTAAGTGATTCATCAAAAACATGTGTATTTATACAATTTATTTATTGCACATTGAATATTATTTTAGCGAATGCAGAAACATATAAATTCTTTATTGTACACAAAATTTCCAACATAGACACATAATATCACGCCTGTTTCCCTTAGGGGTAGGCAGAGACCACGAATTCCATTTGCTACGTCCTGTTACTATTCTCGCTTCATTAAGTCTCATCACTTCCCGTGCAAGCACGTTAGTGTAGGGTACTCTCGTAGATATTTGTATGTATAAGTATGTAGGTACAAATGCGAAATTAACTATAGAATAATTTTCTACCTGCAAACCTTTGAGGGAAGAGAGAGGCATTTAACATAGGTGGATACGTATAACACCTTTTTATGGGTTAATTTTACAACATTATGTTAAATTTTCTCATGGAATTGAAGAACCATTTTAAACAACATAAAACGTTTCTAAACAGGCAATACTATAAAACGTATCTTTAGATGCGGTGTCTGTAAAAACGACAGTAATCGTGAATTTTTACAACCATTCGCTAAAAGCCAACTCATCTAGGTGGACGTAGCCAGGGCTAGCTTCGGGAGGAGAGGGGGCAAGGAAGTATGGAAAAGTTGCGGTGAGCCAAAGACATAAGGACTCCTAATGGGCCGTAAATTAAGTTCAATAACATCTGTAACTCAGTCTAGTGTTACTTGAAATAAAAATAAAATGGTGTACCAGTTGACAAAACTTCCTGTAAAACCAAAATCGCGCTATGGCAACATCAGAATATTATTGTAAGGGAAAATCAACCTTGTTGTTTTATGACGTGCAAATGAACGTCAACATTAGTGTGGTCTGGCTGACAAAAATAAACGTCATTGATTGCTATACTCTGCTTTTATCCTAATAACAAAGAAACGTCATAATCTCCCGCTTGTCAACTTTGTTTACGTTTTTGGATTAAATAAAAACCAAAAAAAAAATTCAGTCACGGTGACAGGGTTTCCGTTTGAAAGAAGTATTCATGTTATGAAGTTTTCTAGATATATCCTAGTAAATATATCATTCATGCACGCACGTCACTTATAAACATGTGATAGGTATGTTAGGCCTGTATAATATGTATTTTCTTCTCTCTTTTTGTCCTTCTCTCTGTCATTAAATTTTTTACTCCTGTATTTTTATGTTGCCAACAAATTATTTTCTTTCTTTCTTTCTTTCAAACATAAATCAAAGCATTTCCAATGGGAGCAGGTACTTTTTGGCTTCACTCTCGACCTCTCCCCCTTAAGGCTTGTTTCAGGGGCAACTCTGCCCCACTCTCCCCCTCAATATGTCCCTGTCTACCTGTTTAATCACACGTTAGGTACATAACCGGGGTCAGAGTGCAGGCTTCACTTTCACCAATCGCATCCATTAGCCGGACATCTGCAATTAACCATAAACATTTTTTTCATTTTAAAATGACAGTAATATAACTAGCAAAGAGGAATGGTAGAAAAAATGGTGCGGAAAGTAAAAGAAAGTTATGTTAGTTAACTCCTAGATTCGTGGTTACAAAAGATCATGATCCTAATAGATTCTTAACTTTATTTCAAGGTGTATTAGGATAAAAAAATAGATTATTCCTTTTTACTTACAAATTCAATGATTACAGAATGGTTTAATATTTACTCAAAAAAGCTAGCAAGTAACTAGACATGAGAAAAACATGAAAAACATGCAAACATTTCTCCCGCAGCGGGAATCGAACCCGCGCCTCTTGCGTCTCAGCCGAGCACTCGCCCGCCTCGCCACATAGGTCGTCATAAAAGTTTAAAGATACGCCCATTGTACTAATAGTTAGTGTTTCGTTTGAGTTTTCATTGTGTTCAAAGGGTTTACCTATCTATCTATATTTCAAACCTATTTTACTATATTCGATAGTGTAAGAAAACTTGAAAACTTATGGTAGATCCACAGATAAATGTCGTGATTCGGTCATCACATCACACACCCATTTATTTAATTCTCTTATAAATCATTATTATGATTTTAAAGCATCATTTATTATCTTGTGAAACAGAACGTTCTAAAATTGACGCCAACTTTTTAAAAAGCTTAACCCTTATGACATCACCGTCTGCGAAGTGGCATATGCCAAACTAAAGTTAGATTTAGCCATATGCGGCATATAACAAAAAACATGCCAGTTAGAAAAACTTCCAAATTCAAAAATAGAATATTCTTTTTCACTTCCAAATTTTAAAATAGAGTTCATTTTTTATGAAAAGTGATAAAAGGGGTAATTCTCGAAGGGTTCTTAACAAAAAGTGGGTGTTTCGGCCAGGTGGGGCAACCGGAGCGTCTTACCGGAAATCTGATGTACAATCTGTGGTGCATGTGTCTACAACCCGTTTTGTGGCGGAAACAGTACCCTCCTTAGTACTTAGTTTAAAAAACAACCCTTCGGTTATATTTTATGACGTTTAACATTGAAGAGCCCTTATTTCGGTCACTTAAAATTTCGGGCACAACGCGAAGGACTACGCTATATAAATTATCTACTATAGATGGTAAAAGGCCTTAGTTAGACATAAGAATAAAAGATTGTCACTCAAAAGTCAGTTTACCCGTCCTGACCTCGAAACCAGCCAAGCCGGAACCAACAACCTTCTAAACTAATACTTACAGCATTTCGTAAGCGAAGAGATTAAATAATTATTTTAATTTTATAAGCTTACATACATATAATCACGCCTGTTTCAGATAGGGGTAGGCAGATATCACGAATCTCCATTTGCTACGATTCTGATGTTTATAAGTTTATAGAGATTAAAATACTGTACGTTTTAACTCCTCTAATTTTTTCTTCAGTTTTATTTCCGAACTTTGCCAGGCGCCCAGGCAACCTTTTTTTCTAGCACAACTTTCACTCCTCTACCACAAAAGTATCTGGGATATGGGTTCAGTCCTGGTCCATGGTCTTCACATCTTATGCCAGGTTCAAATATAATATAACAATAGCAACGTATCTGTCGAAAAGCGCCATACATTTTTTGACAGAAAAACAACGTTGGTTATGAACGATCTACTGATCGTTCATCCTACCGGATGACTGTCCGTTAGTAGAAAATTAAAATCTATTTCATTGAGTTTTTAGTCTCAAAGATGATTCATAATATGAGAAACATTGCCAACTCAAAAGCAACTACCTTGAAATCACAACGGCGCATGCACGCGCACCAGTACAGTTAATCGCAGATTAGTGCGCATGACCTATGCCCCGGTACCATCGCCATCTGTTAGCGGAACGACGCTGGAATGTTGATGCGTTTTTGTTTATACCAATATCAATCAATTTAATAATTATCTAACTGGTATTATTGTTATCAATATCTTTTGATGAATTCTTGTACCTACGGAAAGGAAAGGACTATCTTATGTTGTTAAGCCTTAACCTGTAAAGCACAGTGGCGGTCCGAGGGAGGGGGGGGGGTCACAGGGGACATGACCCCCCCCCCACCCCTCCGCCCCAAAATCGTACACGTCACGTACTGATCTGACACAAATCAGATTTACCTACTCGACATATTCTATTATTAGTGACCCCCTCCAAAATTACAGGCTGCGACCGCGGCTGTTAAAGCACGTACCCATTTTGCGTATAGTTCCTTCAGGATCATTGTGTAACCCCAATGGGTAACCCTGGTGGCAACCCTAATGGCTCATTGGCTACCTTGGACGAATAAACACACGGGACTCGTAACTCAGCCGATCTCGCCTTTTACCCCTCTTGCCACTAACCAAGCCTTTTAGCCTTGGTAAACGAAATTGTCTTCTCAGTGCGACTTGGGTTCTCGAAGACAACAAAACAGAAAAAAATACTGAGTACGCTGTTTTTGTGTTTCATTTCATTTAGCACAGATAATGATTATTTCAATGTTATGGGAAGATCCGAAGAATGGCCGCGATTAGCCACGCTCATACATTCACTTTCTTTAGCGATTCAAATGCATTCTTAAGGGGAAGAATTTGCGTAACGGCTATCTCGCTCGCACATTTGATGTTTTTTTAAGATATACAATTATTAAACGTAGGTACTTATTCAAAATCGGCTTCGGTCATTTTAAGAAGTTAACTTTCCGAAATATTCTGCATAAGTTTCCACATTGATCACTTTTATTCATCATCATCTTCCTGCCCTTATCCCACTCTATGCGGGGTCGGCACAGCATGATCCTCGGATCATGCTGTAAGAGTTTTGGCTAGGGTGTTTCGTTTCATTGATCACTTTTATTATGGCTGCTATAAATGGTACAAACTATAACATATAAAAATTCATCCTGCCCTGAATATTTCAGAATATCAACTTCTCAAAATGACCAAAGTCGATTTTTCACAAGTACGTTCAATGATTTATAATTTTAAAAAACATCAGATGTGCGAGCGAGATAGCTGCAACGCAAATTCTTTCCCTTAAGAGACTTTCTTACCCCATTACAATTTGTTTTATTTTTTATGAATTTGCATACGATACCTTTTTGATTGTTTTAGAAATCATTTATCATTGTTTTGATCGATTTTTGAGAAAGTTATTAATGAGTTATCTTACTTATATTATAAATTTGAAAAGTCTTAGTTTGCTTGAAATTACCGGCGTAAAGCTCAAAACGCAACGATAGCGCGTACTAATTTTACCGGTGCTGCCATCTAGTACGAAAGTTTGTAACGATGTTTGGATGTTTGGATGTTTGTGCCTCAATCACGCCTAAACAGCTGAACGGATCTGAACGAAACTTGGAATATACATAGTACATGTACTGGATTCACATATAGGCTATTTTTTATCCGGGTACCACGCGAGCGAAGCCGCGGGCGGCAGCTAGTATGTCTATAAAGTAACGCTGAACGGTCTTAGTTGTACCATGCACACTACTAATAGTCGTGTCACTTAGTTCTTTCAAACCAGTCTGGTGAAAGGAACTTGACACATGTTTTCGAACTGTTAGGTTCTATGACATGTCGGGTGCCTCATGATTTTGAACAGAAAAACAGAAAATCTATAGGTGACTAGTCTAGAAAATACACGAAAGGAGCCTCTTTAAAGCGCACTTTAATCCTTCACCACTGGTTCGAAAGAACTACGGAATTGAGATTTTAATAAGTTGAAATTGTAGTGTATCATTTAATTCACTTCAAATGTAATCTTATAGGCGTTTTTGCATGCTGGGTTTCCTAGCGAAGTGTGTGAATCTAATTTAGCTATTAAGTTCTCTGTGTACCACACTTCACGCAAATAAATTATTGCATTTCATTTCATTTCATTTCTAGTGACACAACTAGTGTGTATCGTATATTCCTCACGGATATTTGACGGCCTCGGTGACGTGGTGGGCGATTGCTCGGCAGAGACGCAAGAGGTGCGGTTTCGATTCCCGCTGCGGAAGAAATGTTTGCATGTTCTGCAAATATTTCATCCGGGTCTGGGTGTTGTGGTACTATGGTACTGGTAGTTTCTGATACCCATGACACAGGGAATCCTAGTGTGGGGTCAGGACTATGTATGTGACTGTTGGGCGCTATTTATTTATTTATTACTAGCTGTTGCCTGCGACTTCGTACGCGTGCAGTACATTATTTTGTTCTATAATCAATAGTTTTCGCAGCGCACGCCAAAAACTATTTTGGGTTTTCTACCTTGGGTTACAATATTGCAATTTTCTTACGGATCCCTAATTTTTTTGAAAATATATTATAACCTATACTGGTCCCTGATAATGTAGCTTTCTATTGGTGAAAGAATTTTTGAATTCGGTCCAGTAGTTTCGGAGCCTATTCGTTACAAACAAACAAAAAATCTTTCCTCTTTATAATATTAGTATAATTCATTTGTTAGAACATTCTCGATCAGTTGTAACTTGAAATCTTATCATTTCTAGCACGTGCTACTGCAGCTGTCACGGCAGCTCGTAAGGATGTTCTGTTATGTTCCGTGTTCTTTGTTCCGTGTTCTGCGGGAGGAAGTGCATGTTGGCGGCAAGTTGGTGTTCGATTACGGTGAAAGATGTGGATGTTCATAGCTGAAAAATAAAAATAAAATTTAGTAGCCAAAATATTTGAAACCTACTTACGTGTTTCAGTTAAGAATCACACTTTTTGAAGACTATCAATATTATGTTTTTTTTAAACCATATATTTTAATATTGGCCGCGAGTTTAAAGAGCGAAGGTAGACGTCTTTTTAAGTAAGTATTATTTTATTATTTTAGTGTATGTAAGTAATTTATCGCTTTAAAATTTAAGGATAAAATTAAGTTTATAAAACGCCGAATTTTTTTAAGTAGAAAATGTTCGAAGATTATTTTATTATGTCGTATCCACACATCTAACTCAAATAACTGGAATAAAAACTAAATCAGACTTAGAAAAGCACAATCAAAGAGCACGTGTCGCCGACACATGTGCACAAAAAGGCACTTTTACACGTGCACAAAAAGCACTTTTATATCAAAAGGATGAATCGGAAGTGCCTTTTCTATGGACCTTAATACCAGCGTAACTTGAGCTCTATAACAATGTAATTTAGTACAACTTCGTGATATGTTAAAGGAAGAGTAAGGATTAAGTTACGTTGGTTAGTCTTCAGATTCGAATGAAGGTAGATTTGAATGAAAATATTTCCGTTCGAGTTTATTAAAATGTTTAGTAAAAAGTTTATTTTTTTGTTTAGAATGAAGAACAGTAAAGAAGCATCAGGGCGTCTGGTTTAAGCGATGCGCGATCCATGAGCTGGTCCTAAGGGTTCGAATCCGGTCGTGCACCCATGGATTTTTCTGTTCGAAAATTTATGTGCGCTATACCAGTACTCTCAAGTCTCGCTTTCAATTCGCTTGGTCGCGTTACGAACAGCCCCCTTATTCTCGATGACCAAACGAAACTTGACAGCTCGTAACTTATTTGTGACGCGCCGCGACGTGTTTTTGCACTACAAAATTGTCATATAGAATACGATAACACGGTGATTCCACAAACGTGCCCGCGTTACGGTTTGTTTGGTCATACAGAATAAGGGGTTGTAAATGCAACGTAGATTTAAGACGTGTCCAAGTAATCCCAGTTATTTTAAGGAATAAAACATTTTTGACTTTGACTTCTCAAACGGTGAAGATCAAAAGACGGTCCAAAAAACAAAAAAGTTCGAAAACATGTTTCAAGTACACGAAAGGAGACTCTCTGAGACGCATTAAAATCCCTTTCTCCACACTGGTTCGAAAGAACTAGTGCCAGTAGTTTGAGTTTTGTTTTTCGCACTGTTTATTTTTAAAGATAATAAACAAATAATAATAAACATTTATGGACATTTCACACAGCGCCATCTAGCCGTTAGTAACTAGATGCATTCTATATTATTATATATTATATTACTATATTCTATGCATTCTACTAACTAGATGTTAGTAGAATGCATAGTATGTCTAGATGGGCTCCAGGCCAGATGCGTTTTCACAAAGTATGCGCTTACATGCGGGCTCTGGGTCAAATTCCGTTTTTTGCAATTAGCAAAGCATGTGAGTTGTATTTTAAATTGTCAAAAGAAACCTACAGCGTCACTTAAAAAATGAACATATGGAATCCGAAAACTTTTTGAGAGATGTCTGACGACGTGGTTTTGATCCTTGCATTATTTATAATGTCTTATTTCTTCTTGTTGTCTTTATTTATAGAGTTTTTAATGGAATATGTTGTGAAATCGTCGCGATATTGCAACTTCGTCTTAGTGTAGGCAAAACTTGCCTCTTAAAGTTTTATGTTGTCAGATAAAAATGAATATTTATTATAAACATTGTATTTACAAATATAATTTACAAAATAAAAAATAAAACAGTCTGCCTGAATGTATTATTTTGTATAGTGTGTTTTATCTAAGCAAATAAGTCTACTTCGAATAATCTATAATGAATCTAAACAAGAGCAATTTATAAGAAATTAAGCATTGTTTTCCTTATCGATGTTTTTAACGTAACGAAATAATATGAAAATAAATATTTTTTCTGGAACATTTTTTTTAAGTATCAAGACATTAAAGTTTATGTTTCGTGACAGTGACAGCACGACAGGATCCCACATGCTTTGATTTTTTACGAAAAAATCGGAAATATTTTTCGGAAATCCATTAAAAAGCTCGGCTATTAATCATATTGCATCTGCCGCGGGCGATCATTTATTGCTGCTGTCCTAGACGCGTTTTCATTATTTCATTTTGTTTTTAGCGCATTTTGCTTTGTTTTTTAGCAATTGGATAAAGTCTGTTATATGCCGGGAGCGATTTTTATTATAAATAGGTTATCCCAGATTAACCTTTTTATAAAATTTAAAAAAATAATTCATATTAATAACGAATATTTTCCGTAATTTTCTTCTTTGAATTTGACTGTACACTGCCGTCTGAAGATCAAAACTAAATAAAAAATCACAATTTATTTACTTACATTCCTGTTGAATATTGATCGCCCTGTAGGCCAATTGCTTTAAACAACATTTTCAAGAGCACCATAAAAAATTATTTGTTTTAAAAAGATAAGAAGCCAAGTAAATCGACCACTATTGACCTCCTGTCGCATCTAATTTAGGGAAGTACAAGTCAAGTCGAGAGGTCAAGAACTCAAAACCATCAAATAAAAAACCTTAACGGAACGTATAATGGGCATTACGACCTCAGTCTTTATATAGTCGCCAAAAACTATTTACTATTTAAAATTACACGGCGAGCTGCTTGGGACAATTTAGAAACTAAATTGACCAATTTACAGTATTCAAGGACAAAATCTTAATATAAAAACTCTTACGTTACTGTTTGACAAACTGTCAAGCCGATTGGCTGACTGAATGACTGACCGACCGACCATCAATCAACGCATATCCTAAACCTAAGTCCTAGAAGCACGAAACTGGACGGTGTATTATTCTTATAATGTTAAGGAATTAAGGTTTTTGAAGAAGACAAAAGTTGTATGAAAAAAAAAACTCAGCGTGGACAAAGTCGCGGGCTTCTCACTAGTGGGTATAAATAAAGATGTTTCACTTTGAATGAAAAAGTAGACAGGAAATCGATTTGTGAAATAGTCGAGTTAATAGTAGATAAGCGAATTTGTGGTCTGTATTAACGAGATCGGAATATATTTTGTCAAGTTATTGGACATTGATCTGTTCAATACTGGTATTCCAAAGGCAAGGCGATGCCTAACACAACTTTTTTTAACCCTAGAGTTAAACTTACTTACTTACTGTTTAGCTTAGTGATACAATAGTTTGTAAAATTAGTGTTGACATTGAATAACTATTCTAGTACTATCAGCGAAAACCTATAATCGGTTCTTTCTATCATAGTTATTAAGGATATTTATTATAGTTGTTGGTTTTCCGAAAAGAAATAAAGTAAATATTTAGTAAGTATTTTTGTCCTTTTTTTTTGAATATTGTAAGACAAAATAAAACACATTTTTGATAATAAAAGTTTTGGACTTAACTAAGGCTCTTCTACCATTTACTAGATGATTTTATACAGCGAATTGTAGGTAAATTGTACGCAATTCGATTCATATTTGACCGTAAAATGGTCGGAATTTTAGTAAATCGTACGCAATTCAATTCAGCGGCAGATCTGATAAAGTGGCCTTTATAACCCTCCTGGCGTGCAAATGAAGTGGCAAGTGGTTCCGCCACCTACAGTGCAGGTAATGATGATGAGTGAACTCATACGTAGCAATTACACATCGTTACTTGAATGTACGAAAGTTTAAATTTGTATCACTAAAGCATAATTGAATTAAACGTGCATCTCTGCTGGAATGGGAGTAAGGAAAAAAACAGAATGCGTCCAGCTGCTTCTCTCCCCGAGCATGTGGTAAAAATCGACTATGGGATAGCATCCTCCTGATATACATATGGGAGATGGCGATCACCAGTCACCATGGTTCTATATCTAGGTTTTGATCTATATCTCGGGAACCCTACCATATTTTTTAATGATTTTTACTTTGATAGGTAGGTAATAACTATTTCTCTAGTTGTTGAAACCAGTTTCGATAAATTTCGTAGCTTTCTTGTAATTAACAATTATTTGATTTAAATATTTTAAGAGGTCTCACTTCTCTTTCACTTCGAAATCGGTGTAGACGCGATCGTATGGTGACCTCTTAATATAAATACATACAGTACATTTCAATGTGATTTCATTACCTTAACATAATCCTTCAATTTCCACACACTCGTCGGAATCTCAGCAATCGACATGAACAGCTAAATTAGTGCGTGTCTTATTGATAATACACCATATTAAATCTATACATCACTATTCAATCCAGACACCACAGGACTTTACACTCTATTGTCTACAAAATAAGGTGTATATTACCTTGGGTTTGTGGCTTAGTGCTACACATTCATAACGGATTGCAGTGACATTTTTATTATTGCGAATCGTTTCTCACGAGTTTATTCATTTGTGTGGGTTAATTATAAATATGTAACGTTCTTAGGAAAAATAACTTTTGTTCGCGATAATTCTTGTCCTGTTATCAGGTTTATGAATCACTGGGTCAGGAAAGAATCAACTAATTTACTAAAAACTAAAGCACTGATGGCACTGGGTAAGTAGAAGTTCAATAGGTAACATCGTCTTCCAATTCTTAAGTCGAATCCAAAAGTGAAGGATTGGATTTTGCTGTTTTAATTTATGTGCGCTACCAGTGCTCTCAAATGGTGAATGAAAACATTGTGAGTAAACCTGCTTGTCTTAGAACCTTAAAATTTCGAAGACATGTGTGACAAGAACACTGATGGTCTAGTAGTAGTTTTTCCCCGCCTTTCGATCCAAAACAAGTGGGTTCAAATCCGCTTGTGCAACAATGGATTTTCTGTTCGAACAAACTACGTGCGCTACTATACTATCAGTATTCTTAAACGGTGAACGGAACACGTACACGAAAGGAACCTTTGATTCGCACTTTAAATTCTTTCACCACACTGGTTCGAAGGAAAAAATGAAGCCTCTTTATATGTGCATTTTTATCCTTTCAAACACTAGTTCGAAGAAGTGATACAAGTAGATGAATCGATGACTTAGCAACACTGGTGGTCTGGTAGCGGTGTCCCCACCAAAGATCCTAAGGTCATGGGTTCGAAAGGAAAACATCGTGAAGTTACCGGCATGTTGTAGAACCTGTGTTATAATCAAGGTTCGAATACATTGGGTCAAGTGCACAAGAGCTTCTATAAGGCGCACTTATATTATTTTACTGTTTTAGAAAAGCTAGTTACAAGAGAAGTGTAGGCTGTAGTAGTAGTAGATGACTAAGAATTGGAACTTCTTGTTTTAAAAAGTACCTACTGCATGGACCCAGGTTGTCTGAAATAAAGTTTATTATTATTTATTATTGTATTATATAATACAATAGTAAAATTCTTCATATTTTATATTCTACTGAAGAGTAGATTCCAATTTGAAAAGATTGCAATAAAAATACTGATTGGTTCCGATTTATCTAAACAATAAAATTTTATTTACAAAATAAAATGCAGAGAAAGCTTATAAAAAGCTATTATTACGTTACAAATCATAGAATTGATGCAAAAAGAAATTCTAATAAAACATCGAGTTAAAACAAACAGACGAATAAACAAATTCAATGTTTTGTGGATAAGGAAAGCATAAACAATAAATATGCAATGAAAGTTTGAAATGACTTTGGCTTCGGCACGGACTTAGGACTTCAAAAATCAGGATTTGTTTAAAAAAAGATTACATTTGTTTGAAAAGTTGAGGAGTTATAGATTAGCATGGTATGGACATGTCATGCGGAGGGATGAATGTCATGTATGTTTGTGCCTCAATCACGCCTTAACGGCTGAACGGATTTGAATAAAATTTTGAATATACATAGTGTGCTGGAATAATAGGCTACTTTTGGTCCGGATAACACGCGAGCGAAGCCACGAGCGATAGCTAGTTTATTTATAAATTTACTAGCTGTTGCCCGCGACTTCGTACTCGTGTAGTGTGTACATTATTTTGTTCTATAATCAATAGTTTTCGCAGCGCACGCCAAAACTATTTTGGGTTTTCTACCTTGGGTTACAATATTGCAATTTTCTTAAGGATTCCTAATGTTTTTGAAAATATATTATAGCCTATACTGGTCCCTGATAATGTAGCTTTCTTTTGGTGAAAGAATTTTTGAAATCGGTCCAGTAGTTTCGGAGCCTATTCGTTACAAACAAACATAAAAACAAAAAAATCTTTCCTCTTAATAATATTAGTATGATAAACCTGAGTACGTCCATCGCAAGGAGGACATTGGATGAACTAGCGGCAAGTACGATGAACTTTAGCATGGCTCCATGTTATGCTTCTGTGGCAAGTCGAGGCACATTTTTCAGCAATGAAAGAGTAATATGGATAAGATGAAAACCTTTATCTGCAATCCTATCCTACTAATATTATAAATGCGAAAGTTTGTGAGGATTTGTGGATGTGACGATGTATGTTTGTGCCTCAATCACGCCTAAACATCTGAACGGGTTTGAATGAAACTTGGAATATACATAAAACGTGTGCGGAATAACATAATAGGCTACTTTTTATCTGGGTACAACGCGAGCTAAGCCGCGGGCGGCAGCTAGTATGTATATAAAGAGGTAAGTTTTGTTAGCCATCATAATCATCATCATCATCTCCCTGCCCTTACCACATTTACGTGGGGTCGGCACAACATGTATTTTTCTTCCACTACCCTCTATGAGCCGTCATCTCAGTATTCACTCCTTTCTTACTCATGTCATGTTTCACACAATCCAACCATCTTTTCTTTGGTCTACCTCTACTCTCGTATCTACATTTATGTGTCTGATAAAGTATGTGATTTCCAAATCTCGCATTTTGCTATTTGGAAATTTCAATTTTACACCAAGTTAGTCTGTGGGGCATGTCCCCACTATGCCGGCGGAGTCGTCCCGCTTCGAACTCCGACCACTGCCATAAATCTCGTCCTACTTCTATTGTTGGCATCACGATCCAGTAATATGACGCAACTTTTGAAAACTTCAAATTGTCCTTTTGTTTCAAGATTTTTATTAATTTGGCCGAAACCGAGATGTCATCCTATATGTTTTAAAACCAAATATTTAAAAGTAAACTACATAACTGACCACAGAGATAAAGGACAGGGCAGAAACGATTTTTATGTTTTCTTGTTACCTAATTACTCCTTCCGCGCATTTGTCAACATTACGGGAGTGGTCTGATTTAAATGGTTTTCCTGTAGAGCAAAAAGGAGGACAGGCAACTAGGGATCCACATTATTACTTAATGGGAGAGATTTTATCGAGACTCTACAAATTAATATTTAAGAAGTATTTTACAGAAAAGGAGAATCCATGCTCTTTTTCTGTAAAATACTATCTTTCAGAACGAAAATAACTATGACGACAAAAATGTATAAAAGAGTTACAAAGTGAAACAAAGTAAGGTCTTCTCATTACAAAAAAAAAACAATAAAAAGAAAGAGTACCTATCAAGAGAGTATGGTGTACTCACCCTCTACACCTTGGTTGTCTGCAAATCAAATAAAATCAAAACGAAATCGCGACAGGTGGTTAGGGGAGAATGGAGTTTAGCTGTAGGGTGGTTGACGTACCGTTTTATCCGGATTTTTCCTTAACCGGCAAAGCTGTCTGACCTTCTAGTGAAGAACGCAGTAACTATGCTAAACATATTTTGATACGTGAGTGAGAACAGAATGTCGTATTTTGTTAGGCGATTCTGAATATGTATCTAACTATTTTTTGTCAAAAATGCTAGTTACTGCGTTCTTCACTAGGGGGGCAGCTGTAATGATGGGCATGATTTCTGACATCGTTTGTATCTTATCTTACATGTACTACAAGTATCAAAATGAAGCTCCGCTCGCGTAGTACCTACCCGGATTAAAAGTAACCTGTGTATTAATTCCAGGTGTAATTCAAATTTCAGCCAAATCCGTTCAGCCATTATGGAGATTAACTTAGCCAAACATACTAAAAACACACAGTCACACTTTTGCATTTATAACAATAGTAGGATTTACTAATATTATAACAGCGATACTTCTTTGCTTGACTGGGAATAAGGAAAAACAAAATGCGTCCAGCTGCTTCTCCCCCCGAGCATGTCGTAAAAATCGTCTGGGATATCCTCTCCAACATGATCTCCAACAAAGTTTTCCGGCTTTTTCGATTTAACCGTCCTTTTAAAATCACTATCGGCAGATAACATAAAAGATAGGTAGGTATACGACAGACGGACAGATGCGGGTGTGTTTGGATGTAGGTAATAATGTTTGTTCTAAATTGATAGTAAAAGTTATGGATATAACTTGTGGTTTCGTTTCAATTGCTTTTCTAAGGACAAATTGTGTTTTGAATAAGTAGACAGTTTTTATTATTGTTCTGCTGTTTCTAGGTGGACAACTGATGACTGGTGGCTGCTAAGAAGCCATTTTGAATGAACTTAGACTAAAATGGTGCAAATTCATCATCATCATCATAATTGTGTCAAAAATAATAATAAGCAACCAAAATTTTCGGCAATCGGTTTTTTGTTCTTTTTAATAATTACTTGTACCATAATTATGCACAGTTAAAACTTTTTCAGTTTTTCAATGCATAAGAGTACCACTAAAATGGAACATCTCTTTCTTATAGTTACACTGCTTACAAACATTAGTAGGTAAATAAAACCACTAACATATTTAAATCAATTTTGAACCAACTTAAAAAATAAGTTTGAATTTGGAATTTTAAAATTAAATGACTAGCGAAACATTTTCAAGATGGGTAGGTTAATATACAAAAAAACTATCACTAAATAATGTTCTAAGTATTAATTTAAATGGATAATTCTTGTCATGATAATTATATGTTTCGTTTAAAATTAATATTGTGCAGGTAACATAAAAAGGTTGGTTTTGTTTAACAAGTTTAATACCCACAAAGTATACATCATCAACATCATCAGTCTATAACAGTCCACTGGTATATAGGCCTCCTCTAATGAGCACCATTGCGCCCTATTTTCGGCTTGACGCATCCTGTCTCTGTCAGAATCCTTTCGCAAGTCGTCACTCCATCTAACCTGAAGGCGTCCTACATTACTTTTTCCGAATCGCGGTCTCCACTCAAGAACGTTTACCCCAGCGGTTATCGTTTCTTCGGCAGATTTGGCCAGCCCACTGGCACTTCAGTTTGCTGATTCTCTGATCTATATGACTTTGGTTCTCTGTCGGATGGTATCGTTTCCTTAATTCGATCATAACTCTTTCCATTGCTCGCTGAGCGACTTCGAGCTGGTGGACTAGCCGTACTGTGAGTGCCCACGTTTCGGCTCCATATGTCATGACAATACAATACAGTATACAATTTTAATATACATTTTAAGTAGGTATTGAGAATAGACAGGCAGTCAAATATTTTAACAAGTTTTTAAAATTAGATAATCCTCCTCTTCTGAGATAATTCTCTGAGATAATCCTCAATTTACAAAATTGTAAAACCGATATCTCTGAGATAATCCTCAATTTACAAAATTGTAAAACCGTTTGTCACTAGTAATGTAAACAGAGTCATTGTATACTCTGTACTATAGATAAAAAAAACAGATTTATGGTCCCCTTTATCATACATATATACATACTATCACACCCTTGGGGTAGGCAGAGCCACAAGTACCTAATCATAAGATAACTTGCAGCCACTTCTGATTCAAAGTCCCAAGATGGGATCCCCTGACAGGGGATCAGCCCATCGCCCATTTAGGTGGTCTATCCCTTGATCAATCGAAGTTTTATATGCAGAAATTACAAAAAATCTAACAACCTATCGTAGATTCATAAGACTATTTATTATAAATAAGGGGGTTTAGGGAAAATCCCATCGCATGAATTAAGAAATAAAATGCTTATTTACTCTGTTGAGCATCTAAAAATTTGTAACTCTACTTTAAAATGAAATCATTTTAAGATCGTTTTAATAATTCTGTTTTTGTGCAGCGATTTATCATTGCGGCCTGTAATTAGGCGGGCTTAAGGCCAATGTCGCGGGTAGGTCACAACACACATAATTATGTGCAAGATAATTAGAACTGTCACTTGTTTTTATTAGGTGACTAGTGGAACAGCCCGCGACTGTCTTTGACCGAATATTCAAATTCCCGCTACGTCCTGTAGAAGTTAAATTTCGGGTATTCCGGTCTTAGGACCTCTACACCTTAAAAGTGATCAACTCCCAAGTTTCACCCCACACTAGGATTCCCTGTGTCGTGGGTATCAGAAATTACGGGTACCATGGTACCACAATACCCAGACTCGGAAGTAATATTTACAGAACATCCAAACATTTCTTCCGCAGCGGGAATCGAACCCGCGCCTCTAGCTTCTCTGCCGAGCTATCACCCGCCACGCCACCGAGGCCGTCGGTGACGTGGTGTTTAGGGTATCCGATGGAACAATAACTGGAAAGGCCTTTAATGGATGGAGGAAGCACAAAGTATTTTGTACAAGGTATATTGGGAAGCTCAAGCATTGGAAGTAGACCTAGGCTGATGATGATGGTGATGATAACTGTAACTAATTAAGACCTTTGCAATCTGTTCTAGATGATTTATACAGCGTGACAGGAGGTTACTTTTGCCTACAATGTCGGGACGCTCAGTAGTAATGAACTATGAACCTTTCTCAGTCTCGCGAGTGAAGCCACAAGCGTAAGCCAGTCTGACATACCTCAATGTTTACTACCCGTGTTTATTTGTTCGCATCCTAAGATTGTCTTTTTGTTTACAAAATATTGCATTCCAAGATGGCGGACAAAATGGCGGACAAAATGGCGGTGACGTAAGAGTGACGCTGTGTTCTTACAATACCGTTGTTTACAAGATTTACGAAGTGATTTCAATTGTGGAATGCCATTCATAAATAACCGACTGTGAAGCCAGAGGGTTATCGTTTTGCAGTCCGCTAGAGTATGTAAGTACGTCTCGTTACGTGTCTTGTTTTAATTGTAAAAGTATCATCATCAACAATAGCCATACTTACATAGATCATTCTTTTAAGGATAACAGAAACTACGAGTAATCGAACGGGCACCACTTGCGTCAATAATCAATAATCAATTGCCTGTCGCCAACGAAGGCGTCAAAAAAGGTAATGTACCACTACAAAAAAATTTCTACAGACGATAGAAAACCAATCTAAACATACATTTTCAATGACTTTCTGCGTCTACACTGCATAAAACCAAAAAAATTATTGTTTTTACAATGCAACTACCTAGGTACACTTTTGAGACACACTTTAAATCCTTTCACCACACTGGTTCGAAAGAACTGGTGAAACGACTAAAAGTATTGTAAAAGTTGTACCCATTCATCGACTGAATCAGAAAAAAAACAGAAAAAATTATTGAGAACAGAACAGAACAAAAGTCAGGGTTATGAACATGATTTAGAATCCTACCATCCTACTTCCTACTAATATTACGAGTTTAAATGTAATTAAAAATTGAAGATGTGGGGATGTAAGGATGTGACGATGTTTGTGCCTCAATCACGCTTGTCTTAACTAACACGTAAAACGACCGACCGAAAGCGCTCATTGCAAAAAAGATCACTTTACCAGAATTAGTGAAATACGCAAACCGGGTCCTAACAATGATGTGGGAAAGAGTTTTGATATCCTAGCGTAGTGAACTACAGTGATACGTTCACAGAACAGTTATTGTATACTTAATAGATACCGAAAAATGTCGCTATGATTTATCCTACAATACTTACATAATTTTGATATTACTCTTTTTCTTAGTATGACTGTACAAAACAGCTGCAGTATTTGGTGGTGGCCGAAATGTCAGTAAATAAATAAATTAAAATTGAAAGTGTCATTTCGGCCGAATTGGACGAAAAATTTTCGGTCGAAATGTCGCTTTGCCAGTAATCCGATCGGATTTGAATTTGAAACTTGGAATATACATAGTACATGTATTCGAATAACATATAGGCTATGTTTTATCCGGGTACCACGCTAGTGAAGCCGCGGGCGGCAGCTAGTAACATAATATACATAGATTAGATTGCCTACGACGTAAGCAGATGGTAGTAGGTACAAAAAGTTACAACATGACGAATTTATGACAATACAGACTTTGCTGTCTCTCTTTGAATGTGCCTTATCTTTAGATTATCTGGCACGATTTTGTTTCTTGTCTTCTAACTACTGTGATACACGTGTTTTTGGAAACTTTTGTCTGTTCGTGAAATTCACGATCCACGAATTCCGTTTATCGAGCTCCGATCAAAGCTATACAGGGTGTTGTAAAAATAAATGGTAATGTTATAATAAACTTTCTGTCTTAAAAATTTACTAATATCATAAATCTCTAGTTTGTTTGTATATTGGGCTGAACCAGCGCGGAATCGATTTTGTAGAAATTTTCTCTGACATATTACGTTCTTGATAGACATACAGACCAACGGTATCATACAAAAATATGGAGTAGATGATTATGTTTTATTTGTACTTATATGACTCAGAATAAAACAGGCTACTTTTTTTCTGTCTTTTATAATTAAAACTTTTAAGTATTCATTTTAATTAGACCCGTATATTCATTCGGTCTCAAAGTTTAAATTATAAATAAAAATTGAACTTACTTTTTAATTAGGTTCTATTATCTTCACCATTCGCCAAGCCCAGACTAAAGTATCATATTCACTAGGGGATAAAAGTCCCGCGACACGTGTCGCTAGATACGTCAGATGACAAGTACCTATTACAATACAAGATTGCATGCACACCAATCGCCAGAATCGTCGCGTTGAACTTTACCCGACATCTCTAGCGACACATAATCGCGGGACATTTGTCCCCTTTATTCACTAGGCTTAACACGCCTGTAAACCATCCAATGCTCGTCGTTTATGGAATCCTGTACTAATATCTTATTAATCTTATCTCGTCGGCAGCTGGCTGTCATAACAGAAGGTTTGTTCCGAATAAAGGTGTTTACACACAAAAGTCTGACACTATCTGATTGTTCCATCTTTTTATCTGTTTTGAGGCGGCTGTTCAATTTAGCGATGAAAGATGCTTGTGCACAAAAGTTTTGAGTTTTACGTCAAAACTAAGGATTTTTTTCGACAGGTACTAATGTGGTGTCATAAGTCACATTTTTATAGATTTTTTTATGTACAAATATAATGAACGTTATCTAAATAGATTATCATTCAAAACTGTATCAAATTACGTTGCATAATTTTAAATAAAAATGCATAAAAAGAACTAATTTTGTCACCGGTTTACCTTCGTTTTTTAATTAAGAAGAAAATCATAAAAAAATCTAGAGCATCTCGATGATAGGTAGATGTTTATTTATACATAAAAAAGTATTTTTTTTATTATTGCTGTTTTTATCACACTTACCTACTTCTGTACTGGATTGGAAGTAAAAAAAAACATAGAATGCGTCCAGCTGCTTCTCTCCACGAGCATGTCGTAAAAGTCGACTAAGGTATAGTATTCTCCCAAACATGATGGACCATCTACATGGGCGATGGGCTGATCACCTGTCACCATGGCTCACCATATCCATCTTGGGACTTTGAATCAGGAGTGGCTGCAAGTTTTCTTATGAGTTTTCTCTCTGGCCACCCCATTAGAGATACTGGCATGATAATATACATAAAAATATCACACTTTCTGCCACGACTGTACACGGCCTATTATTTCACACCTCTCAACTTACAGTCTTGTCCATCAATAACAGCTTAAAACTTTACAACCCCACATTTTATAACGTAACTATAATGGGACACCCTGTGTAACGGCTTTCATTAATAATATTGTTAGTAAGATAGTTGGATCAAGTTACTATATTTTTATAACATTAGATAAGAATCGTATTGCGAATTGAAAGGTCTCAATCAACACCTACTGTGCGGTAATTAAGCTGTTAGTTTGTGTATGGTTTACTAGACTCCGCCCGCGGCTTCGCTCGTACCAGAATGAAGTAGCCAATAATGTAATTTAGAGTCCCGTAGAGGTTACGTCGTGATTGAGTAGTTCTTTCGAACTAGTATCCTATTCTACTAAAAGTATACCTAAATGCGAAAGTTTGTGTTCGTGTGATGTTCGGTCACTAAATCGATTCTGATTAATTAAGAATGTATATAGTTTAGGTTCTGGAATAACACAAAGACTAATCTAGTTTTATAAAATCAACCCCTGAGGGTGTTAAATAGAATGGTACAGTTTCTATGGAGAATTTTATTCCTTGGTTCGATTCGCTCAAAACTCGGTACAAGTTATCTTTAAAATAAATTAATAAAAACGTGCATTTTTGTTTTCAAGTGAACTTTTTAACGGGTGGTGCGATTGGCTCGAACCTTGGTTAATCTACACTAATATTATAAAGAGGAAAGATTTTTTTGTTTTTTGTTTGTAACGAATAGACTCCGAAACTACTGAACCGATTTAAAAAATTCTTTCGCCATTAGATAGCTACATTATTACAGAATAACATAGGCTATAATTTATTTAAAAAAAAAATTAGGGATCCGTAAGAAAATTGCAATATTGTAACCCAAGGTAGAAATACCTAATGTGCAAGAAGCTGAAGATAGCAACTGGTACCTAAGCAGTGTTTTTGAGCACTAGTGGTCTAGTAAGCATTGTCTTTTGTTTTCAACAAGTAGGTAGGTACTTCGTAAGAAGCCGCAGACGGCAGCTAGTGAGACAAGTGAATGTCCGCTCCAGTCCAGAGCACAGCTAAACGTTCACTTCCTAGCGTTATGGCGGGTGCGTCGAGTAACGACGTGCTTTATGGCCACCCCCCTCCCTCTTCCCAGCCCCCCTCCTACAGGCTCCTCGGAAGACAATGGTGAAGACAATTTTCTGACGGATATAAATGCTGTTGCAGGTGACCGCTGGCAGCGTTGCCGGGCTTTGGTGAGCGAAGAGAGCGCGACATGAAGAAGGCAAGAAATTCTTGGATATGGGCGTGATAAGATAAGATAAAGACTTTATTTGACACCACGACATTACACAGACGAATAAGGTAAATAACAATAAGAAAATGAAGAGGAAAAAAAGCAATAATAGCAGGAAAGTAGGAAGTATAAGATTTTCAATTTAAATTCGATTTATTATAAAAATAACAATTTAGATAAGTACTAAATTAAGATCCTCCATTATCAACTAGACAGGTATCCAACATTAAACAAAATGAAATAAGACTAGTAATGTCAAAGGAGAGAATAAATAAATAAATATTTGTGGACATTTCACACAGCGCCATCTAGACCCAAACTAAGCATAGCTTGTACTAGGGGAAATGGCTGATGTAATACATACAATATTTTTTTTAAATACATACACATAATACATTTAATATTACAACACCCAGACCCGGAAGAAATATTTGCAGAACATACAAACATTTTTCCCGTAGCGGGAATCGAACCCGCGCCTCTTATCTCTCAGCCAAAGTCGAGGTCGTACACTTTCTTGGAGATAAGATCACGTTGCGTAACTTTTTGATCTGAGGATCAGTCGTGAGATTTTCAGACCATCCGTTTGGTGAAAAGAGGCAGTGTGGTGAGAGGAGATGAATAATGTGGTGGTAAGGTCACCGTGGGTCCATCTGGTTGCCACGCGGCGGCGCGTGCGCAACCACGTGGACAACACCGGACCCACTGCTAGGGATGGGAACCAATAACACTTTGGGTAATAATCGTCACTCCAGGATGGGAACCATTATCAAGTTGGGTAATAATCGTCACTCCAGTTTCTAAGTGTCCTCGTAGGTAATTATCGAAAAGGTTTTAGATATGTTTGAAACTTTAGCCAAAACTCTTACAGCACGATCCAAGGAATATGCTGTGCCGACCCCACCATAGAGTGGGATTACGGCAGGAAGATGATGATGAGTGACTGAAAAATCAAGAAAAAAATCCTTTGCTATTGAGAAGCTCTTCACATCACTAGTGTAGCGGAGCGGACAACCTTGGCAAGGCAGCTGCGACCGCCCTCACCTGCCGTACAAGTAAACTGCACAACAATACCTGAAGAGACTTCCTAGTAAAGTGATGGACACCTATTATCATCATCATCATCTTCCTGCCCTTATCCCACTCTATGTAGGGTCGGCAAAGCATGAACCTTGGATCTTACTGTAAGAGTTTTGGCTAAGGTGTTTTATGACCGACCGCCTGCCTGAATTCAACCCTCCTTGGGAATACTTGCTTATTGTATCTCATCATGTTGGAGGATACTATCCCTGATATCATGCTGCCAATTAAAAAGTAAGTTCGTATGGACAACTCTTGGGATGGAGTTTTTAGGCCGCCAAAAGGCCTACGTCATGGTTTAACTTAAGAGCCGGGACCAACAGTTTAACGTACTCTCCGAAGCACGGAAGCGCTCAGCTAATAATGCCACTTGCGGTCATCCGAGAGCGATGAGCATGGTTTTAGTGTAGGTGGGTGCGTGAGCGTGTGTGTTTACTTGCAGGAGCACGGTTTTGTGTGGCTTCACTTTTGTTGTTCGCGGCGCGGCGTCTTTTCTTTTTATTTGGTCTGAGGTTACGGTTCACAATCTTTCGACAGTTTAAAACCTCGCGAGATAAATTATAATCTAACGGTATTTACAATTTTACGGTGACATTATAGAGTTCCTAGTAATGTTATGGACACAGGCTATAGGATCATGCTATCTGTCTATCTAGTCGTGTGACTAGTGCTTTCGAACCAGAGTGGTGAAAGGATTTACATTATAGAAATAGAACTCAATTTAAATATAGAACACTTTTCTTGTTTCAACTTTCTTCCTGTGCATTATTATTCGACAAAATAACTAAATAAGTACCTACCAACTTTATTTGCGGTACCAACTTATATTTTTTGTATGCATATTTTAGACATAATTATTTTAACATAAAGTTTGAAATTCGAATCGAACATTTTTATTACACCTGCCTAAAAGGCAAAATGTTGTGTCAAAAATCTAATGTCCCGAATTAAATCGAATGCACACACACCTTGCCATGCAAAAAGCTAATGTAAAAGACAGGTGATTCGAAACATTATCTTTAAGACGAGATAAGCTGATTCGGACTTTTAATTACAGAAAAATATTCATAAATTATCGTTTTATAAATAACTAGCGGTGTTTTGATACAAACTTCATCTTCCCGAGCTCATTTTCGAGAATTCCTATCTTAGTGCACCCCTACACCAAAAGAAAAAATTACCCAATCCAAGCTTAATACAAAATACAAATAATAATAATAATAAATAACACCCAACAGTCACATACATAGTCCTGATCCCACACTAGGATTCCCTGTGTCGTGGGTATCAGAAACTACGAGTACCATGGTCCACAACACCCAGACCCGGAACAAATATTTACAGATCATGCAAACATTTCTTCCGCAGCGGAAATCGAACCCGCGCCTCTTGCGTCTCTGCCGAGCAATCGCCCGCCACGCCACCGAGGCTGTACACACAGTTTACTGTTACCTCCAAAATTACATGTCAGCCTACTAAGTAGGTTTACAATTGAACAAAAAAAAATAATTGGTGCGCGACAGATTTGAACCCAAGACCTTAGGCTTGGAGACATCACCAGAGCAGGCTTACCTTTAAGAAGATGATAGTGTTTGATTATAGTTCATGAGGTTCTGTTAGTTGGCCGAAATATTTTACACATCACGAGACATTAATTTGGCCAACGTCCATTTATTTGTGTTGAGCCAAATTCCTATTTTTCCGGAAATACTGATAAAATACCACAAAATTTATTTTTACTTCGGTATTTCCGTATTTACAGTAATATTGGAATGTTTACTTTATTTTTTCCGTATTTACAGTAAGATGATTAACCGATTCTAAAAAGTATGATGAGTAATGCAAGGCCATTGTTGTATTATACTACAGTCCGCGGCTTTGCTCGTGTATACTTTACTGTATTACGATAGAAAAATCATGCTCCTTTACAGCGTGAATGAAGGACAACCCAACAAACGTACCACATTGTCTTATAATATTCATAAATATGGCACACACGACTTCGATTTCCTACTACCTTCTGTCAAATGCTGTAAGTACAAAGAGAAGAGAAAATTACTATCTAAACTTTTCAAGTTCCGACAATCTTACATTGAGTCTTCTTCAAGGAACATTTAGAACGTACCCTCCTTCGTAGTTTATTAACTTCTTAACATGAAGAGTTCCGTACCTACTCGTACATCAATTTTTTAATATGACTCTATGTACGGTTAAAAATTTTTTTTTCTTGTATTGGGCCCCCTTTTTTATTTGTTTATTTTATTTATTTTGTACTAGCTGCCGCCCGCAGTTTCTCTCGCATGGTACTTGGATAAAAAATAGCCTATATGTTAATCCAGCACATGTACTATGTATATTGCAAGTTTCATTCAAAAACGTTTAGCCGTTTAGGCGTGATTGAGGCACAAACATCCAAACATCCTCACAAACTTTCGCATTTATAATATAATTAAGATTACTTTTTGTTATAGCGGCAATAGAAATACACATTCTGTGAAAATTTCAACTCAACCTATTACGGTTCATGAGATACAGCCCGCTGACAGACGTACGGACAGGGGAGGCTTAGTAACAGGGTCCCATTGGCACCCTTCCAGTACGGAACCCTATAAACGTAACGTTCCAACTTCCAACGTCCGTGAAAAGATTAACCCTTTACAACTGAACCGGTATAAGGATAAACAAAATCAATCATTTGCACAAAAAACAATTTGGTAGTAAGTAGCTATCATGCACCAGTAGCTCGCAATGCAAAGAAAGGGCCAAGAGGCTTACGTTTTTCTCAAAAAAGTGTTTTTTGTCTGTCATGGACATAGTAAATTATGAAATAGTGTTACATCTTATATGTTAGTAACGTGGGTTTATAAAAAGTTATTAAATGACGCGTGTAGGTATTATGAATTAAAAAAAAAAATGACTTTTCATACAGCGCCATCTAGCCCCAAACTAAGCAGTACTATGGGAACAGGTGGCTAATAGAATACTAATATACTTTTTTTGTAAATACATACTTATCAAGATGGCGTCTACACTCAGTTATTTTTTGTAAAAGTTGTGTCACTGGATCTTTTACTATATCAGAGGGTAGCTGGCAGATGTAAAGGGTTGCAGATGCCCAAAATTAATTAATCTACCGTAACGTCTTGCTGGTATCCTCTTTTTGTATAAGTAAAGTATTGTCTGTCTTTAATTTAAAAGTTGTTATACTTGTCGTACTTATAGGGATATTGCATTTTCCGAATGCGAATGCGAAAAGTATGAAGCAAAGAGTACCGATTTCGGTTTTTAAAACAAATGAGTATTAGTTTTTATTTGATTTTAATTGAAACAGTAAGGCTGCATTTCGATTACAATTTTATATCAATGCGCTTTTGCTATATTTTTGGGGTGAGTCAGGGTTGAATAATATTGTACAAATTTGTGTATTTTTTTAACACTGACCCTTTTTCTGCTATATTACGATTGTTATTGCGGTCTCAGTTACACGGGAAATAATACAATAAGGTATAATATGACTAGAGGTCTGTTTGTAAGTCTTGTTATTGCGAGTATTGTGTGGTTTGGTATGCGGCAGTGTGCACTTATAAGGACGATTTGAAATGTTACATAAATAATTCAGAGAATATACTGTAGGCCTAGTTACTTGCGCAATAAATATTGAATACAAGAATATCATCGATAATGTTCACATTACATGCTTGTAGTGCGCCGAACTATTCTCGCATTCTATGTGTTTTCCTTACTCCCAGTCCAGCAGAGGAGAATCCTCCTATTCTACTACATCCTACTACACAATAAAATATTTGTGCTTCAATCGTGCCGTAACAACTGAACGGATTTGAATGAAACTTGGAATATACATGTACAATGTATGTTCCAAGTTTCATTCAAATCCGTTAGTACATGTGCTAAGATATAGGCTATTTTTATCCGGGTACCACGCGAGCGAAGCCGCGGGCGGCAGCTAGTACAAATATAATTAACAAAATACAAAAGAAACCGTCAGGCTCACCTGATGAATAGATTAAAAGTGTTCAAGGGCTCCTTTGTGCATATGCCACATGTTTCGATATTTCCGCCGGTTTCCTCACAATGTTTTCCTTCACCGATTGAGGACGCGGAAAAAATTTAAAAAAATATTAGCTTGATTGAATAACTACGTACTAAGTACAACATTTTCAATATCAGGTTATGTGACCAGCGTTGAGATGCGCGCGCGCACCTGTATAACGGTCTGTGTTTTGCTCCAGTCGATAATTAAAATAAAAAAATGCACAGAATTCCTGTTTAATTAATCAGTAACAAAGTGATACCACTTAGCCCTCAGAATCAGTGTTTGGAGATAAAGTTTACGTTACGAGCTGGACTGAGAGTAAGGAAAAAACATAGATTGGGTTTCAGCTTATCCTTCCGAACAGGGGGGCTAAAAAGGAAACTTGAGCAATTCTTCTATAGCAATTCATTTTTCGATTTTACCGACTCCTGTATTTTTTATAAAATGGTCTGAATTGTAAGTGAATTACACAATTCGACTCGGCAGCAGATTTATATTTGGCCGTTAAATGGCGGAATTTTGGTACGCATTTCAATTCAGCAGCAGATCGGATAAAGTGGCCTTTTTAACCCTCCAACATGATGGACCATCTTTAAGGGTGATGAGTCAATTACCTGTCACCATACAGTTCACCAAATCCATCTTAAAACGTTGAATCAGGAGTGGCTTGAAGTTATCATGACTACTTGAGGCTCTGCCCCCCCATTAGGACGCCATAAATTTGATAGAAAAACGTCTTTATGGTAAAACGATCCATCGTCCGTTACTAGAATTAGAACAAGGCATAAGTGGTAGTCAGCGGAGAATCCCCGCTATGTTTTGGTAGTAGACATGTGGGCTTTGAGGAAATGCGGGTGATGGCAATTTTATACAAACGTATTCTTTTATTTTTCCCATACAAAGTGATATAAATATGTATATTAAGACCAATCTGACTGTCTGACAGACTCACTGACAATCAACGCTCGAGAGCACTGGTGGCCTATTAGAGCACTGATAGCCTAGTGGTAGCGGCACCGCCTTACGATCCTAAGGGTTCAAATCCGGTTGTGCACCAATGGATTTTTCTGTTCGAAACATTTTTAAGGTTTTTAAATGTCATTTTTTCGTTTTACTTCTTACTCTTTATTGTTTTGTCTTCTTTTGTTATTGATGTATGTGTGCATATGCAGCAAATAAACGAGTGTCTATGTCTATCTGTCAATGGTCAAAATTTTGTAAATGTCAAATGAACTGTCTTGTCATAAATTAATGTCTAAGAAGTATTTATGCGTTATTCTTGTTATCTTTTTACATCCTTTTTCCATTTTGAGATCGTTTTACAGGATAAAAAGTAGCTTATGTCCTTCCCCGGGGTGCAATCTATCTCCTTGCCAAATTTCATCAAAACCTGTTTAGCAGTTTAGGCGTGAAAAGGTAACAGACAGACAGACAGAGTTGCTTTCGCATTCTTACAATTTGCATTTCCAAATATAACTGAACTGCCGTGTTTTAAAAATAAAATAAAGCCTCATTTAAAACCTAGGGCATCTGAACCTAGAATGTGGGTTTGTGGGTACACTAATTTTAATTTAGCCGTATTCTGTATTGATGTTTTACACTACACCTTGTGACCTTGAGATATGAATATACTTTTTGAAAACCAGGTGGTAGCTTCATCATATAAGGAAAAGTAGGTGAAGACGTTTATTTTTATTTTTGTAGCGTTTTTGTTTTTCTTTTCAAGGAGATATCCAAGAAGCTGATGGATGTGACCAATGACCAAAGGGCTGGCGCTTACCTCGGACAAAGGATAAGCATAGCTATCCAACGAAGTAACGTCGCCAGCCTTTTGGGGACCATACCTGCGGTGATCTGAGCTCTGTTTTCTATCTGTAAGCGAACTTAGATAGAAAACTGGCCTGGATAGTTTGTCTATGTAAATAAAATAATAATAATTTTAGCATTCTTACATTTTGAAATCCTGTACGTCAAACAGCGCGTTGTGTCGACGACATCAAAAAACTCGCTAACAAAACCTGGATAAGAGAAGCACTGAGACAGCAATGAGGATATCGACACGAGGAAGAAAATACTAGGATCTTCCAGCTTCGACATTCTGAAGAGTAGTCAAAGAGACGTCCATGATTGCTTGGGGTGGTTAAGTAAATCAAGTGATGCCGGATACGATCACTTATATTATCAGATCGCCCGTATTACCCCCCACTACCCTTTGTTTACAAACATATAATACACAAATTGGTTATAGTTTAGAGTTTTAATATTAAAACAGAGTGTTCCGTAGAAAGTTTTACTTTTTATGATTATTTGTTATTAATTTACTTTATTTATTTCCTGGACACCACCGGAGGGACAATGGCGTCGGGGTCGGCCGAGGAAGCGTTGGCGGGACGAACTCGATGCCTTCGAAAGAGGATGGTGGGAGAAGGCTCAGGATAGGGATGTCTGGAAGTGTTTGGGGGAGACCTTTGCCCAGTAGTGGGACGAAATAGGTTGGAAAAAAAATTACTTTGGCTCGCATTTTGGCTCACGTGTGAGAGAGAAAATTAGGTACTGATTTTAAATCACTTTTCACTTCGACTGTACTAACTAATCATAAAATGCAAAGTGACGATACGAACTATTTCACTGTCATAGACACTCAGGAAAATATGCTAAATAATAAAATTATGCTTCAAATTGGCGACGGTGATAAAATGAAGGCCTCGGTGGCGTGGCGGGCGATTGCTCAGCAGAGACGCAAGAGGCGCGGATTCGATCCCCGCTGCGGAAGAAATGTTTGCATTTTCTGCAAAAAATTCTCTCAGGCTGGGTGTTGTGGTACCATGGTACTCGTAGTTTCTGATACCCACGACACAGGGAATCCTAGTGTGGGGTCAGGACTATGTATGTTATTTAATTAATTAGAGTTGGAGTATTTTTTCAAAATGTCTACTAGCCGTGTCACTAATTATTTCGAACCAATGTAGTAAAAAGATTTTAAGTACGTTTCAAAGGCTCCCGACTACAGTTAGTTAAGTTATTAGCTAACGTTTTTTTTAAATCAATTAATATGGCAGCCAAGGTACTTAAAAATCCGACAAACAAAATAATGTGTAGTCGTATAAACTAATAATCTAGTTTATGTCACGGAACCCCAAAAACATTTGATGGCTATAGGAATGCCCCGCGGCTCTATCTGCGTAAACTTTTTATTACAAATTTCATCTTCAAGCTGCGTCCTCTAGGAAATGAATTTCGAACCCCTCCACACTAAGGGATATACCCTACCTTCCAAGTTTCATGTTTTATATAAGATTCATAAATGTTTGTCACTTAAAAACTTGTAGTGTTGTTTTGTCTCGTAATTTCAAATGCAGGATTGAATCGTGGTACCCATTTCTTGTACGCGTTATTATTATTACAAACAACATAATTTTAAACAAGTAATTAAACGTCAATAATTATTATGTATTATTTAAAGTATACTTTTTTATCATCACTCTATCAATAAGCTTCTCAATTCTGTCAAAAGATGGCAACCCACCAAACGTCAGAATCGTGAAACTAATTATTGGTCAGACTAGGCTGTGCGTTATTTATCAGTCAGACATTCAGTAACGAAAAAGTTTTATATACATTAATGAGTCGCGGTGTGTGGTCTGTGAGTACCCACGTGTCGCTTCCTATCGCTTCCGGAATACGCAAGTTCTTTTTTCAAATTTGGACTGATAAGGTTTCTAAGACTTAACTACCCACTTTACAGAGAAAAATGACAAAGGCCCTTGTTTAAAAATTATTAGAGAATAATATTGATAGGTACTTGGATGTGTAGTTTGACAACATAAATGTACCCGGATAAAAAATAGCTTAAATGTTATTCCAGCACATGTACTATGTATATTCCAAGTTTCATACGAATCTGTTCAGTCGTTTAAGCTTGATTGAGACACAAACATCCTCACAAACTTTCGCATTTATAATATAAGTAGATTTCTGTAAATCGAATTGTTAATAAAAAAGAAATAAAGCAAACAATTAAATTTATCATTGACTGAGTAGAGCACTGACTGCATTCCTGCGTTGTATGGGCTAAATTATATTACTTGTTTACTATTTTTTAAATAACATTGAGACCTTACAATTTTACCAACCTCTACCAATCGAATAAAACTCGTCATAATGGATGCATTTTTTCAAACATCATTTACTTTATCCTACATTTTAAAATGTCTGCGTGCATAATACAGTTCCATAATTATAACTCCCCATCTGTCCTTTCCGACGCCAATCTAAAAATATATTTCACAGCATTCGCGGAAATCACATGCGCCAAGATATCTTTTTTTTCTAAACCGGCAGAATATTCAACTTGTACCCGCATTATTTTTTCTTCACAGCACGCGCTACTTTTTGTCCCTTCTGTGGCCTACAGCTGTCTGGGTAAGCTGTGTGAGTACCTGCCCAAATTCAGAACACGATTTTCACGAACATTTGTACGGGAATCGTGACTCTTGAATTCGGCGTGGTTATGTAATTTGCAACATGATGCTGGCTGGTGGTACCTGCTTTGCATCTGGTGCATTTCTTTTTTTGATTTTTAAATAGAACGCTAATGTTTTGGAAGCGCAGCCGTCTTGTGGTTTCCTTGATTTGGCACACATTTCCTTACTTTTATTTGTTAAGTCACGTAAAAGGCATTTAGATTTTGCGGAGCAGATTCGGAATTGACGAATGAAAGCAGATGTTTGGATCTTAGAAAGTAGAGCTCAAACACAGATATTATTAATTCACCTATAGAAAAAGCTCTGTGATAAAAAATAAAATGATTTGTCTATGGTCCCAATCCAAAGTTGAATATTTGGTTTCACGCATGGCATCCATCTTTCATTCTTTATACATACAAGATGTCCTATTCAAAATAAGAACGTACAAAGCTTTTACCGTTACGCAAGTTCCATAGACATTTTTTTTTTAAATCATCCTGCCACCGCATTGACAATAGATCATAAGACCAGAACGATAAGATCGGTCAACAATCGATTATGGCCAACTCATTGTGGTCGAGATATTGATCGATGTTGAATTGTAGAAGAAATCGATTTATCGAATAAAATCTCGATTTTATTATTGGACATTATTGAGAAGCTTGTAATGTGGTTTGTGATTTTAAACATCTTTGATTTTACAGGTGATTGTTATTACATAATAAATATGATTTGTTTTGTTTGTCTTTTTGCAATATTACTCAAGTACTTAGACATATTGTCACCGTCTTGACACAAACAAGCAAAATCCATAATCATAGTAATCAAATTACCTATTTGATAAATCTATCAAAGTAAAAATCATCTGAAATTATGGTAGGGTTCCCGAGATCTGTGTAAATAGATCAAAACATACGAGAAACATGGATTTATCAAGTTTTTCTCTTATCGTGTTTTCATTTTGAGGAACTAAAAAAATTTTCAAATTTCCCTTTATTTTTGGATTTCTCACATATTATTAGCAAACCAAAGAGTTCTTCATCGATTTACAACAAAATCCGCTATTTCTCACTCTTAATGATACAAACAAAAACACATGATATGGCTAGATTTTCTCTTAACGCCGTATAAGACCATTTACTGCGTTTTGCCTTACTCCATGACTCTAATTGAAGGTGATGTCATAATCATGTCATGGTGGAATATTAGCTGGAATATAATGACTATAAAATATACTTTAGATACCTACTATATTATATAACTGAGTACTGTGTAAGACACAAGAAAATGCTGGTTTAGAATAAGTTGTTTTATATTAAAAATTGTATTTCAAAACGTATTGTATTTTTTCTGTAGGTACTTAATAAACTCCTTTCCCCTCAAAAGTTCTCAAATGACAAATCACAAAGAGAGCTTAGAACTCTTCTGTTTTTAGGATTCCGTACTCGAAGGGTGCCAACGGGACCCTATTACTAAGCCTGCGCTGTCCGTCTGTCACAAGTACAAGAAAGAAGCCCTTGAGGCGCACTTTGAATCTTTTCACCACACTGGTTTGAGTGAACTAGTGACACGACTAGATAGACAACAAATAATAATAAAAATAAAATAACCTTTCACTTTACGCCCCGTTCGAGAAATACTTTTTTATATACGATGGTACGGAACCCTTCGTGTGCGAATTAGACTCGCTCTTGATTGTTTTTTTTCTTTTCTAACGGTAGCGCGTAAATTTGTCCTTTCAAATTGAATAAAGCCAAGGGTGAACCATCACAATCTTAGCTACCTATATCACCTTTGTGATGTAAATTGCTCCGTTATACGCAAATCAGTACGACAGACTACAGTAGTAGGCAGTGAATATTGCACATTGAGCTTTAGAAAGAGACAATGGAGTGGTTTGATTTGGTTAGCGTCAGATGTCTGTTGCTGGACGTAGACCTCCCAGGACGAAAAATTTTGTGTTGCCTGTCTCCGTTTACCACATTACCTTCACAATGTCATCGGTCCATCGGGTGAGGGCCGTCTGTACTCTGTTTAACGATCTCTGTTATCATCTCTATTTTTCATTATAAACAAATATCATGGGAGTGACTAAAAATCATTGTCCGCCATCTTTGGGAGTCCGCCATTACATTCATCACATTACGCCATACATTGCAAATTAAATAAAAGGCTGTATAAATATTTTTTTATTTGTTTCTAAAATGTCACTACGTCCGACAAAGATAACTTATATATCTGTCTCTTTCTAAAACTCAGTGTGCATCGATTTAAGTACTATTTATACCTTCTCATTGGATCCGAAACGCATTGCGCTACTGTCACACGCTTACCAACTTAACCTTACTTTCGCAAAAGTTTTTTTAGCAAATTCAACCTTATCACAACAACATAAGAACTTGATTGTACGACAAATTTTGTGGTTCCAATATAAACTTTATTCTGTTGGGTTAAGGTTGAGTTTAAAATGGTGACTAGTAAAGTAAACTTGGTGGAAGATTAATGGGGTTTTAATAGTGAACTAAAATCGTCCTTGCATTGTCCCATTGTTCGAAGATCGTTTTACCAAAGAGATTGCATTTGAGTTCTGAATACTTATTTGGTATACTGGTATTTGGACGACTTGTTACATTTGGGATGCATTGAAATGTGGTTTGCATATTCGAAGGATATATTAGGATGTAACAGCATTTTGCCTTGTAAATAGATCACGAGGAATGCCTAGAACCTATTTACTTTTCAACGTATTTGGCTCACTTTACACTGAAAAGTTCCTCAAGAGGATTATGAACTTATTGGCTTCGGTAAAAAGGTTTATACGCGCTATTGCCCTCCTTATAAAAGTGCAAGAAATCACTTTAAGCCTTTCACCACACTGGTTAAAATAGCCACTTTTCGTCAAAAACATTGTTCCAATAAAACACGTCAATGAACTTTGCTTAGTTTGTTGGGGCTAGATGATGCTGTGTGAAAAGTCCGCAAATATTTATTTATTTATTTATTAACTTACGTTCAAAATAAGTTATTTCCATGACACAACATTTTATGAAAGAAAATTAAGAGTTCTTTCTTTATATACAACGAAATGAGGCATTACTATGGTTTTATGACATTATGGACGTCAATCAAATCTGTCACCAACTGTCATCTCAATTGATATAATTTCAGACTATCCATACAATCTTGTACTTATTCATACAGTCCATTTTTACTTATTGAAGTATTACATTTTTTTATGTGAAGATTACAGTCTACGGCAGTCCTTTTGGCACATAAAAACTCTGACAAATTTCAATCTCATAGTGACAATGGTCCCCATTGAATTTATTATATTTCAGTTTAGTCTCTAGAAGCCCAAATTCTTTCTCGGCAAATACCTTATTGCCTACAACGACGTGCCACACCAATAGCCGACATTTGCATTCTCTCAAAGATCATTATTTTTTGCAAATACCCATTAAAAAAAATCAGATACCCAACCAGGTAAAGCCTTCAAAACTACACACGTGGTACAAGCTATTCCCACGCTGACTGTTTGCGCAAATCTAAGAAAGTTTTTTTAATAAAAAAAACTCGCAAATATCCCAACACGTGTGGGATGAAAGCCTTGAGATCAGCTGATGCTGTCAGAAACAATCACTGCTATTGTAAGCCCTATTTTTAAGACAAGAAGATCTGAATTCGAATGTGCGATGCGAAGATATCAGCTGATACTTTTATTGCATCTTCAGATTTGATTTTGAACTCTATTTTCTTACAAGTTATGGCTCAAATTGGAGAGGCATGTTTGATAACTATATATCTTGAGATTTGTATGATAAATGTGATGTTACATTTATGTACAAATGCACGTGTGTACATTATAGAATATTTTTTATTTAATATGGAGCACGGAATTTGATTCAATGCAAATATTTTTTTCCATCTTTGAGATTGGAAGTTTATTAATGTCTAGTACCTGAGTACCTACCTATATGAATTTTCCAAGCACAATATTTGTGGTACTACTGTGATTTAGGATAAGAATTGAGGACAGGGTCCAGCAAGGAGAAAGGATTAAAACGCTCATCGCACATACTCAAGGATATTGGAAAGCGACCATTTTGAAATAAAATCCACTTATTTTTCAATTAAATTCAGTTTCTTCGAAATAGTTATTTCAATCTGCAATCGATTAACGTTATTTGCAAATGGAGTTAACGTTACATTTAACAGTCGGGGAAAATTGTAAATCATACGAAACGCGCGACGAATTCGTTAAGAAATATTAATTAGAACGAGTCTTAGTTTTTGTTTGAGGGTTCTTCACATAATCTAGACGACAACCAGCGGGATTGTGTCCGGCAGAGGTGAAAGAGGTGTAGAATCGATTCCTACTGCGTGAGCAATCACTCATAAATTCATTTATTAGTAAAATATACATATAGTAACGCCCGTATCACTAATAGGGTGGGCAAAACCACAAGTAATCATAGGAAAACTTCCAGCCTCTCCTGATTCAAAGTCCCAAGATGGATATGGTGAACCATGGTGACAGGTGATCAGCCTATCGTCTATATAGATGGTACATCATCATGTTGGAGAGGATACTATCCCATTGTCGGTTTTTACGACATGTTCGGGGAGAAGAACATGAATAGTCGAGGTGACTTGACTATCCCCCGAATACTTAAACGCGACTCAGAGTTAAGCACGTCTTAAGTCTCGGTTTTTTGACAGTTTTTGATGAAAATCTGTTAAAAACTCGTCACTTGAGACGTGCTCAACTCTGAGATGCGTTTGAGTATTCGGGGGTAAATCTCGTGTTTTGGGAGTGCCGTCACCGTGTTTTAGCCGTTTTTCTTACGGACCTCTAAAAAACGTCGCGTGCCTATAAATGGATAAACCGATCAGATATTTGTAGTTAAAAATATAACGTTTTCAAAATCGCTGTGAAAAACTGCCGCCTGACACGCCATCTATCGGTAAAGTGCATCTCAATTGATTACTGATTACCGTGCAAATGCAGCTCAGAATATTTCTTGGGTAAAATATCAATAAAAATAATAGGAAGTACAAGTGCATGTCGGTATATCTTGGGCTGTCCAAGCCTTTTGGAGAGTTGGTCCTCTTCCGGCATCGAGATGGGAATACGATAAACATATCCGATTATAAACTAAGGCCTTTTACTATCTATAGTAGATGATTTATACAGAGCGTCAGGAGGCAACTTTTACCTTCACAGACGGGACGCTGTAGTGCCCGAGACGAATTAAGATGGAGTAGGCTTGCCCAGCACCTATTCCATCCTCTCAGCTTAGTCGGCCTTGTCCACAGGAAAGACATAGTCGGTGAAGGAAAACATTGTGAGAAAACCCGCGGCTTAGTCAGCTCCGCACGTATCGACCATGTATTTCCAGTGGACAAGGCCGACTATCGCCTTAGTTAGTTTTTAGGCCACGAATTAAAAATGATTTTGTTATATCAGATTCAGAAGTCGCCGGCAATAGCCAGTCAGCACAATGGAAACCACAGCTAATTACACGATGCGTTTTAGTTCTAGCCATTTGGAGTTTACAGTGACGCAACCCAATTTGAATTAAACCATAAATTCCACACCTGATTGACATACCTGAATATAAATATATAAACTTTGAACGTTACTGACTGGCTGAAATATGCATGACTGAATATTCAACTAACCGATTTTTCTGTTCATAAAATTTATGTGCGCTGTACGCCTGTACCTACTCTCAAACGGTGAAGGAAAACATCGTGAGGAAACCGGTATGTCGTAGAACCTGAAAAGTTTGAAAACATGTGTCAAGTTCCAGAAAGAAGTCACACTTGAGGCGCACTTAAAATCCTTTCACCACACTGGTTCAAAAGAAATAATGCAGACACGTAGATGGAAGGCGTGTTCCAATGATATTTATTATAATATCATTGAATAAAAATCATCTCCCCGAGTATATCGTAAAAGTCGACTAAGATAGTATCCTTTCCAACATGATGGACCAACTATGTATAATATACATAGTTGGTCCATCATCACAGGTGATCAGCCCATTGCCTTATATTATAGGCAATGGGCTGATCACCTGTCACCACGGTTCACCATATCCATCTTGGAATGAAAGGAGTGGCTGCAAGTTTTCTTATGATTGCTTGTAGTTCTGCCTACCCCATTACGGATACGAACGTGATATCATAGAACGTGATAACGTGATAATATCTATGTATGTATGAAAAAATGTCACGCGGTCAAAGTCACAGGCCATTCCAATAGTAGTCGCTAAGATGTGTTTTTTTTTAAATAAGTCATATCGTTAATTGCCTTTTTAATTTTGAACTAATTGAGGAATCTTATTGGAGTGTGATTAGCATGGGAAACAAAAATTAATCATTGATGCGTGGTTCGAAAAATTTGTAAGGTTTGATGAGCGAAGTGGGAAGATAATGTCAACATAATAACGATTATGAACATCATTATGGGAATATTATGTTTCGTGAGATTTATGAATCTGGCCAAATCGACACAGTTGTCTATATTATTAAAAGCAACGATGAACGGTCTTGAACAACCACAACTTCTAATTACTTACTACCGATCAGTCCAGCCATTTGAAAGAGAGAATTGTTATTTTATACATCAGCCAAACTGTCATCAAACAAACCGTCGTATATTTTTCGTTATTACGATGAAATCTCTTTAGTTTTAGGTAAATAAACCTCGCAACATTCGTTTTTACACCTTAATTTAACTATTAGTACTACATAACTTTCATTCTTTCACCACGATGGCTTTAAAAACCGGTCATGTGCGCGTCAAATTCGCACAAGAAGGATTCCGTAGGTACCATCGTACATTTACTTTTTAATATGACTTTTACTCGATGTGCTTTTTAAATAGGTATAGCTCAATACGAACGTTCAAAATTGTTTTCTTGTTTGGGCCATCCTTTTTTGTTTTAATTTAATTTGATTTTTATTGTTAAAGCGGTAATAAAAACACATATTCTGTGAAAATTTCAATTCCCTATCTCATCTACTCCCTACGATTCATGAAATACACCTGCCGATAGACGGATGGACAGCGGAGGCTTAGTAATAGGGTCCCGTTGGCACCCTTCGTGTACGGAACCCTAAAACTGACACGAATAGTAGATAGTCACCAAAAATTTGAAGGAACCTTACTTGGGAATATTGAGCTTATTTCTTTTTTTCTTACATTGTCAAAAACTTACTTAGATTTTACATAAACCTTCAATCACAAAAGCCTTCTACCCGATTTTTTCCATCTTAAGATCATAGCGTCTTATCTAGAAAGAGACGGATATACTAATGTCTTATGTTAGAGAGAGACGCAAATCGGGATCGATTTAACAGCTGCCGTATTCAGGTAGCAAGGTTCTATGGGAACAGATCTATTGATTTTTTTAAACGATTTTTTGAGTGGGAGCCATTAATATTCAGGTTTTTTGAATTTTAAACGGATCGATTGAAATACATCTTACATTTTTATGGCGTTTAACCCCCTGATCGGTTCGCTTCCCGAAGTTATCAAACGTCCAATTAAGATACCCTAACGATGTTATATTTACGGAACTCTAAAAATGGACATGAGAACCAAAACCCGACTACGCAATGCTTATTAAGCTTAATTACGACAATCCTTCATACTAAACATTAGGTGTTAAACACTAAATATAATTCCTTCTTATTTTATTTAGGCGGAAAACTGAATTATTATCATCATAAAGATGACAAATAATATATTTTTAAATATCCATTTCAGTGAAAACAAATTATGTACTTACGTTATTTACCAGCTATGAAAACATTGTGAAAAAACCGGCATACCGCCGAGCATAAATTATTCTAATTAGGACAAAAAATACTCGATTAGTAAAAAAATACATATCGTCACTGGAAAGGCAAAATTACGTAAGCGCCAAAATGGCGCCAAATAGGCATATTGAGTTATTATCCTAAAATAGCAGTCCAAATACAATAATATGAGTTGCTGGACATAGAAAATGAAAAAAGAATGAAATCTTACGTTGACGTCATCAAAATTCGATAATTAGGTAGAAAGTTATGATTAAAAAAACGAAAAAATGAACTTTAAACGGCTTTTTCTCGATTGGCGCTTACGTAAATTTGCCTTTCCAGTGACGATATCAAAACTATGTCAAACTACGCCCCGGCTCAAGATACCTACTTAATATGACAAATGATATAGTTTAACTAATCAATGCAGTTTCACACGATTTCATAGTCAATCGATCATTAATAGACCTTACAAAAGAATCTATAACAAAATGATTTCTGAAGTGATGATTGATGACTGGAAGTAGAAATCAGTCGGAAACAACAGAATTACTTTCTAGATGCAGTCATTAGCCAAAAGAAATTGTTGAAACTATTATCTACTGTTTGTCGTTCAACATCAGCTTTCTACAAGTTTTTCCACCAATATTTTATTTATTTATAGTATTTGTAATACCCAAAGAGGCCTGTACTTCTCTGCTGGACTAGGATTAAAGAAAAAAACATAGAATGCATCCTGTTGCTTCTCTCCCAGAGCATGTCGTAAAAGTCGACTGAAAAATAGCATGCATGATGGACCATTATGGGCGATGAGCTGATCACCTGTCACTCTGGTTCACCATATTCATCTTGGTTGGGACTTTGAATCAGGAGTGGCTGCAAGTTTTCTAATCATTACTTGTAGCTCTGCCTACCCCATTAAGGATACGGGCGTGATAATAATGTCTATAAATGCCAAAGAGGGGTTCCTATTTCAAATTAAAACAAAATATTGTACAAAATTTTGCTAATAATAGGAAAATAAAATTTATTTTTATTTATATCATAGTATTTATATATTTAGTTTGCTATAGTTACAGTGGATAACTGATTAGAGACTATAGTATACAAAAACCGGCCAAGTGCGAGTCGAATTCCCAAACGAAGGGTTCCTTCCGTATACAAAAAAAAAGTGGTACGAGTTAGTGATCGAAAATAATAAAATTTTGTGCGTCTATAACTCGGCCCACGCGGGCCGAGATCATGTGGTACGAGTTGCAGATCGACTCGTACATATACATAAATGTTTCTTGTATGGGGTCCTCTTTTAATTTATTTTATCCATTGCGATAGAAATAGCGGCAATAGAAATAAATACACACTGAACATTTCAACATTTCACCTCTCTACGCTTACGGAACCCTAAAAGGGCAGGTACGAATTCGTGTACTTTGAACAATCTACGAAATCGTGAAAGAGTTAAGTGAGACGGGTCGTCTAATGTCAAAATACCAATTAATACCCAGTTACAACATTCGACTAATGGACGACGAACCGTATTACCGTAGCAACCGCTTTTCGACTTATAAATAAACAACGTTGCTATGGAAATGAACGAACCGTAGTCCGTTAGAATAAGTATATTAATCGGACATAAATATCCATGTGCTAAACGTGATGATTGGAAGTAATCTGGGGCACATAGTGTTTGGACGAGTGGCCAATAAATAGTTCAGCCAAACTGGAGTGAGCGCTTCAGTGCTTCGAAGGGCACGTTAAACCGTCGGTCCCGGCTTTTAAGTCGTTAAGCCATGACGGAGGCCTTTAAGCAGCCTAAAAACTCCGTCACTAGAGTTGGCCATTAGCTCATACGAACATACATACAATTTATGTAAACAAGCCGTAGCGTATTTCGTTACTACGATTAAATCACTTTAGTTTTAGGTAAATAAACCTCGCAACATAAGTTTTTACACCTTAATTTTTAACTATTAGTACTCCTTAAAAGTTTCATAAATATGTGCCTAGGTACCTAACCTACCTAATGAAAAAGTAAGTTTTAGGTTGAGTCAATTTAAACAATAGAAAATCAGTAATAAGTAGGTGTGGGTTGAAAAGGTAACTCTAATTAAATGTTTTGGGCCGAACGCAGCAAAATACCTATAGTAGAAAAATCTTGGGTCGAACGGAGAGAAGCACTCGTTTGGGCAAGTCGGTTTATTCACAATTATTATTGTATCTCCAGCTATAAGTACCTACTTACTTACTTCTATGATATAAATCATACTGGCTGGAACGTCATATTTCTTATCAAGCCATTGTCCGGAAGTTTCAAATTCAAACTTCCTTGGACCAATCAGAGCGGACCATCTGCCACGGCACGGCGCGTGCGCCTTGATGAATCGTCCTTTGGCGCGTTTTCTTATAACATTTTTTTCTAAATCTATTTCTTTGTGAGCTCCTTAGATTTGGCAGATGGCACGTGCTTTTTCGTACATCTGTCTTACCTTAAACCTTTTTTGTACAGATTTTTTCATCCCCGATTTTTTGGGGACGACATGTGTTACTTAGATGCAAATACGGAAAAAAAATGCTTTAATTCGTGCACATGGTGTTTGAAAAAGTATGTCTTTCTGTGCAAGTGCTTTGTGGTATTTCACAGCTGCTCGCACCTTGTGGGACCTTGATGCTGGAAGCCTTAGATTTATTCTTTCCAAACAGATGTCATTTCTATACCTTTAAAAGAGTTTGTCATCGGCAAATGTTAAAAAAATTACGCATAAAACCTTATTGTTTTTCAAGACGATAAAGCGAATACTGTGGATGGACAAGATTGACACAGAACTATTAATGATGGCACAAACACCTATTCCCAGCAGTGGGTAAAATCGGATGATGATGATATTTTATCAAGGCACTATTTTCACACTTGTATTTTTTTTAATCCTGAAAATTTTAGCTATTTTCACATCATCCGGACCGAAGCTTTGACAGTTCTAAAATACGACAAAACGCTTCCAGAAAAGGCTGGTAGTTCCGTGGTCACTGCCGTACCTCTAGATTACATACATACATACATAAAATCACGCCTGTTTCCCATAGGGGTAAGCAGAGATCACGGATCGCCATTTGCTACGATCCTGACATACTTCTTTTGCTTCCTTCACTCTCATTACATTCCTCATGCATGCTCGTCGGTTTAGGGTACTCTTGACCTGGCCCTTTTCCAAAACGTCGCTGATTTGGTCCAGGTACGTGCGCCGAGGTCTTCCCCTTCCAACGGTACCATTCACACTCGCCTCATACACCTGTTTCGTTAATCTTCTTTCATTCATCCTCTCTACATGACCGACCCATCTTAACATACCTTTCTCAATCCTCATCACTACATCTTCTTTCACTCCACATCGCTCTCTTATCACGCTATTTCGCATTCTATCTTTCAAAGTTACCCCACACATACTTCGCAACGCACGCATTTCTACTGCATTCACTCTACTTTGATGTTTCTTCTGCCATACCCAACTTTCACTACCATACATAAGTGTCGGTACTAGTACTCCTCTATGTACAGCCAGTCGTGCCTTTTTAGACACTTTCCGGCTTTCCATAAAGGCGTGTAGTGCCCCATTCACTTTGTTTCCTGCAATCACTCTCCTTTCAACATCCTCCTCATGCTTTCCATCTCTCGTGAACAATGTTCCCAAGTATATGAACTCATTCACTTGTTCCACTCTTTCTCCATTTACCAAAATGTCACACGCTGTCATGCATTCATCTCTTTCAAAAACCATAACTTTCGTCTTATTTACATTCACTTTCATTCCTTTCCTCTCAAAAGCTCTATGCATAATTGTTATCATCTCCTGCAACTCATCTGCCGATGACGCAAGCAAAACCTGGTCATCGGCATAGAGAAGGCATTTGACGAGTAACCCATTCATTCTTAAACCACATTCCTTACCTTTCAAATCTTGCAAACAACTGTCCATGAACAAGTTAAACAGCCATGGTGACGCTACACATCCCTGTCTTACACCCTTTTGGATGCCAAACCATTCAGTGTATGACCCATGTATCCTCACGCAAGCGCTAGAGTTCTCATAGAGAGACTTCAGAGCTCGAATAAGGTTGCCGCTTACACCATACATAGACAATACCGACCAAAGTTCATTCCTCATCACTTTGTCATAGGCCTTTTCCAAATCCACGAATGCGCAATAGACCTTTTGACCCTTGGCCAAAAACTTTTCGGCTATGCTTCGCAAGGAAAAGACCTGATCCGTACATCCCATTCCCTTTCGAAAACCCGCTTGTGCATCCCATATTTTCTCATCGGTTACTTTCATAATTCTTTCAATCAACACTTTCGCATACAGTTTGCCGACAATGCTAAGTAGACTAATGCCCCTGTAGTTTTTGCAGTCCTGATGCGAGCCTTTTCCTTTGTACAGTGGAACTATAACGGCCTTGCACCAATCGCTTGGTACACGACCGTTAACCCAACACATGTAGAAAAGGCGGCATAGCTGACTTGCTACGAGACCATGTCCAGCCTTCAGCATCTCGACTGTTACCTTGTCATATCCCGCTGCTTTTCCAGCTTTCATACTTCTTAATGCATTCACAACTTCATTCATGCTAATACCACTTTCATCAATGTCAACAATTTCATCCATCGTTGAGGTTGGTGCATGTACACCATCCTCTCTTTCAAACTAACTTTCAAAATAATCCTGCCATCTTTTTAAAACACATTCTTCACCTTTCACAATACTTCCATTCTGGTCTCTGATAGAGTTCAGCTCAGAGCTCTGCATTTTTCCTCTGGCTGAACGGATGGATTTCCAGAAGAACCTCTAGATTAATTTGTGCAATAAAGAATAAAGACATTACATAATTATCAAGCTCGCATCCCTAACGGGGTGGGTATAGCCAGAAGTTATCATAAGAAAACTGGCAGTCACTTCTGATCCAAGAGTCCCGGAATGAATACGGTGAACCATGGTGACAGGTGATCTGATCAGCCCATCGCCCATAGGTATAGATGATCCATCATGTTGGAGAGGATACTTTCCTTGGTCGACTTTTACTACATGCTCGGGAGAGACAGCTGGACGCATTCTATGTTTTTTTCTTTACTCCCAGTCCAGCAGAGAAGTTAAACAAGTAAAATACATAATATTTATCTGCTCTTAAGCTGTAGGAGGTTTATGGTCCGAATTATGAATAACAAGTAGGTACAAAGCCTAGATCAGTTTTTATGTATTTCTCTCTGTCGGCCATAATAATATTAATTAAAATTATTCCAATTATTATAAATACAGATGGTGGAACAGAGCTTACGGGGCCATAAAATAAAAGGTCCTAAAGCTGCATGTATTTATATATTAATTAATATATTAATTTTTATAGCTATGAAATCTGATACAGATAAGTACAGTCGCCTTCAATGAGCTCAAACTCAGGAACAATAAAAAAATATTCAGCGTACATAGCTAAAAGTTTTTACTGTCATTAAAGTTTAATTTTGATTTTTCTTTACCCACTTTGAAAATTATACTATATTAGTTTTGAAATATACAGTCTCCTTTACGCTATGGTTATAGGGGGATTCCCCTATAACCTCTATAATAGTGGAGGTAATATCAAGGTTCACACGAAAAAAGCACAAACAATCTATGGAAATCTAAATACTTTCCTGATATTTTGGCTTTTGCTGTGTATTTTCTAACCATTACCTACTATGACATTTAAAAACGTTTGCAATGTATACATTTTACTGTAGACGACTGTACTAGCTTTAGAGTTGCCACACACGAAAAGTAAAGGTGGTCACAATACAGCTGTAGGACCTCACTGAGTATAATAATTTTAAAACTGGTATCTTATAACAAAATTTAAGTCTTTTACATATAATGAGGCATTAGATCGGGGTAAATGGAACGAGAGAAGAGATGCTTTGCCCAGCTGTGGGATCTAGCAGGCTTGATTAGCATACATACAAACATATTATCACGCCCGTATCCTTAACGGGGTGGGCAAAGCAACAAGTAATCATAAGAAAATTTGCAGCCACTCCTGATTCAAAGTCCCAAGATGGATATGAACCATGATGACAGGTGATCAGCCCATCGCCCATTATATATCCTTGTCGATTTTAACGACATGCTCGGGGAGAGAAGCAGTTGGACGCATTCTATGTGTTTTCTTAATTCCCAGTTCAGCAGAGAAGTAAGTCAGCTTCAAACATATGGCGCTGTTATGATTAGTGTCATCCTGGGAGCTGTCAAAAGAAAGTGAAAGAATGTCAACGTCAGTCTATACAAGTATCTATCAATGGTTTGGTCTTTATTTTTATTTGACCAATAAACTTAAGTTCAGATACCTATTATTTAAATTACAATAGCAAATCCATGGACAGAAGCAAGTCCAAAAATAGTTTTTACAGCTGCTGTATCAGGTACTACTGCAGTCGTGTCACTAGTTCTTTTGAACCAGTGTGGTGAAAGGAAACTCCTTTTGTATTTTTCGCGTCGAAAGACGAGATATTTTCCATTAACCCAACATTTTTCTCAAAGAGAATATCAAATCCATATCTCACTGTCTCAATGTCACCCCCCAGAACTAAACCAAGGTCAGATTCCACCTTCCAACCTGAACCGGAAGTGGCGCCATTGTGCAAAAAGCCCCGAATCAGAGCGGAAGCGGAAACGCCTGCAGGATGCGCAACATGCAGGTTCACATGTGGAGGAAGTGCTTTCAAGCTTTTTGTCCTGAGATTTGGATTAATTAGAATGGCATAGAAAACATAATCTATACACAGAACTAAGAAGGTAAATTGTGTAATATAAAAAATAGAAGTGGTTTAATGTTTTCTTCGGAAAAAATGACTTGCTAGAGAAGATACCAATACTCAGCAGTATGTGGGCTGATATGATGATGATGATGATAAATGTTTTCCTTAATTAATTAATTTATTGATGATTTAAGGTACTTACATTGGTTGGTCCTATATTTTAAAATATGTTTTAGTATTCAGGTTAAAACATGACATTATATTTGTACACTAATTTTATATAGATAAATAAATTTACCAATATTTGAGGCACTTATTCTTTTTTATTTTTGGTATTCAGGTGGATACAAAAATATCTTAGTAAACTATTTATATATAACTGAGTAAGGATTAAAATGCCCAGGTATTTAAGTAATTGAATTTTACGAGTTTTATTATAAAAATTGACAAAAGCATAAAATAATAGCTTGACTCGAGACCAAAGTGTCTTCTTTAGTTAACGTTTAAAACCCTAAATAAAATATCCATTAAACAAAAAGCAAACGCATCTTAAGCCAACGCAAATGTCAAAAACATTACCCAGTTATAAAAATAGTGATGTGACAACGTCTAAACTAAAACAAGTATCGATGGCGGGTCGTTTACATTAAATTACAATTTTGTAAATGGAATGTGATCGTCGGTCGGGTACTCAGGCGACTGGGACCGCTTCAAACTGGGCCCGCGGTCCCAGCCGCCTGATTCATTATATTTTCCTCAGGCATCTGGGACCGCTCCTAAATTAATCAAAAAAGTCTATTATTCAATCGATTTCTAGTCCAGTCACCAGTAAAAGTGTTGCAATTAAAAATTAAATGTAATATTTATTTCAGTGTTTGTCAACAGAAATTAAATATTCGGTGTAATAATCATAAAATATATACAATGTATGTAGCATTGTAATTAAAATGTAGCACAATATGTTTGCAACCTTACCTACCTATCTATATTTTGGTACCTACACTGTATAGGTTTATAAATTAGAAGATGTTATGTATTGCAACTTTTACCTTGACGTCAGTGCCATAGTGGTACGTTTTTTAGTTTGTCTGTTGACTGTACAATTTACGTCATGGTATTTCCGGTCCCAGTTGACTGATTCAAACATGCTACGGGACTGCAGTCCCAGTCGCCTGAGGAGTACTCACTCTTCACTCGTTTTTATTACACATAATGTTCCTGCTAACTGTAATACAATCGATTAAACAAGATACTTTTTTGATTATATAACAAGCGGTCCCAGATGCCTGAGGAAATGAAAAAATGAATCAAGCGACTGGGACCTCTGTCCCAGTTTGAAGCGGTCCCAGTCGCCTGAGTAAACAGTACCCCGTCAGTCGTAATGGCGGCCGGTGCGCACGCGCATGCCGTATAAGGGCCAACTTGTCGTAAATATTCGACACCTAATTCTTATCGACTATCGATAATGTCAATTTAAATGCAATGGAGACGGGTGCGTTTTAATATCCAATGTCAAGGACGGGGGTAGTTTATGAAGGCAATCTGCGCCGGCACAGAAGAGATCACTTTTGGAGATAATGGCCGCTGTACTGCAACCTTTTACGTAATTTATCGACTGGAACGAAACTGGTCGCACTCTTCAGCGCTTTGAAACCCGTAAACGAAGTGTATGGAGTATGTTTTGTATGCTAATTGCGTCTATTTGTTCAACCAAGGGTCAATAATAGATCTCCTAGACTTCTTTTAAAGCCTATTATGTCCCAATGCTGGGCAAAGACCTCCCCAAAGCTCCTTTGACCCCGATCCTTTGCGATCTCCTATCATTTTTAGACATTATGATGTTTTTATGTAGTTTTTTTACTTTTTGCTGGACTGGGAGTAAAGAAAACACATAGAATGCGTCCAGCTGCTTCTCTCCCCGAACATGTCGTAAAAGTCGACTAAGGGATAGTATCCTATCCAACATGATGGACTACCTATATGGGCGATGGGCTGATCACCTGTCACCATGGTTCACCATAATCCATCTTGGGACTGAATCGGAAGTGGCTGCAAGTTTTCTTATGTTTGCTTGTGGCTCTGCCCACCCCATTGGGGATGCGGGCTTGATAGTGTGTGTGTGTGTGTTTTTATGTAGTAAGTATGAAACAGTTTTGAAAGGAAGCGAATCTGAAGAACGTGATTAGTATTAGCATAATCTCTAAAGCTCTTCAAATACACTCTCTGTGTTCTGAAGGTGCATATTGAACTAAAATTGATCTGTTTGATGTTTGTTTATGAGGAACAATTTAGACCAATCACAACCAAGATCCGTACGAGATGTTACCATGATTGGTTCCTACATCATTCCAAAATTAAATATTCAAATCATCGTTCCAATTACAAAGAAAACGCAGCGGAAGTACAGGTGATTGTTTTCTTTTTACTTCACCGGTGGCACAACACGACCGAACTAAAAAGTCACAACACAAGATCTAAACATTTCAATTGCGCAGACAAGAAAAATATCCGGTTTACAAGCTTTTTCTACCGACGTCATTGTATTTTGCTACGTGACAATGTTAAGGTCAATTTGTCAGAATGACTGATTTTAAACCATTTAATTTCGAGCTTTTTTACATAAGTAAATTCATTACACGGTCAACTATGCACGCGGTAGGTTAGTTTTTTCAACTATCTTTGTTTTCGTAGAGTCATCTCCACTAAATTACTCGACCAATTTAATTTGGGGAGTAATCGACATGAGCATTCTTTGTTGAGAAAAAACAGGGCATCGCGTTATGATGTCTATAATGATCAATAACCCTTCATCGTTCGTGATGCACCGAACGAAAAAAGACGAGCTACGTCGTGATTCTACCACTTAATAATCGTAGTATACCGAGTATCTCACGACTACTTTAAAAATAAAATACACATAAGAATATTCGAGCGATAGGTCGATTCGAAAAAAGAACGCACTGATTTTTTTTAACGAAAGCTGCGAACGGCCAGCAGGTGTAATCTACAATGAGGATTTGAAAAAAGAGGTTCGAACAGGAGGCCTTTTTCCCACGGCCCTGCTGAGTTACCGTACTTCTACGAGGACATTCAAATTTCGAATAGTTCTTGTTATTTTTTTGAAATGAGGTTCGGATATTAAATAATAGTCCAAGCATACAACCTCTTAAATTCTTTGTACCTGTCATCATACTTTTATTGTTTCTAAAGCATGCGAAATAACAACTTCATAAAAATTTTTGGTTTAAGTAATTTTACTATAGACATTGCTGTTGGCTCGTTGTAGGTAAAAAGTGAACATCGAAGCTAGATACTAAATAAACATGGCCTCAATATAGTGTTATTTAAGTTCGATTCCAGTACGTTGCGTTATTATTGCGCTGCACAAATATTGGTAAATAAAAATGTGGTTTTAAGAGCGTAATTTTAAGGTTAACAGTTGCTGTATGCATTCCGATGTGAGTTTGTAAAGCGACATTTGACCGCGTGTCACACAGTAATGAACCCAAAAGCAACATTTTTAAAGGCTTTAGATTTTCTGTAAGTTTGTTCATTAATGATTTAAAAAAAACATCGGCCCGTATGGTGTTCAGTCAGACTTGCATACTTTGGTGAATATTCTAAGGGATATTCAACACGTATAAGTATTAAAGCCAGAAGAAAAAAAAATTGCTAAGCCACATTGGGTCACTCGCGTGGACTCCTATTATTTTATATTGAGACTATAATATTTTCTGTAATTGTCACTCTCACGAAAACCAATAGAGATGCCAATAGATTTATACATAATGCCACCTTAGCTATCATTTTATTAACCTTAATGAAATATAGCGATTAATACTGAAACAATAGCTTACGAGTTTTATCGCTTGCATTTTGGGTTAAAACTTGCTCCGGCGCTACAGAACCAATAAATAAATAAATAAATATTTGCGGACTTTTCACACAGCACCATCTAGCCCCAAACTAAGCAAAGCTTGTACTATGGGCACCAGATGGCTGATAGAATACTTATATACTTTTTTTTGTAAATACATACTTGTAATACAACACCCAGACCCGGATGAAATATTTGCAGAAAATACAAACATTTCTCCCGTAGCGGGAATCGAACCCGCGCCTCTTGCGTCTCAGCCGAGCACTCGCCCGCCTCGCCATCGAGGTCGTCACCTCACCAATGTATGTGATAGAACAAGACAAGACGACTTTCGTCGACAAGAGACTGACATTTGCCGAGTAAAATGAGAAACAATGTGGATTGTACTGTTAGTGTAAACTGTATCATTGTACTATGCGTGCGCGATGGTTCAAGGTGAAAGCACTTGTACCGTAGAATATGCATTACTTAGTCGGGATTACCAGTTAATAAAAATAAACCTGCCTTGGTAAAAACATACCTATTTTGATGATTGCATAAAGAGTGGGTGTGCCAGCATTTTACTTCTTTAGTCAACACAGGAATTTAGAGAAAAATCTAAATATATGTATAGAACTCTTACATTGTTGACTGACAATCAACGCAGACTAAACCATTAGTCCTAGAAGCATGAAACATAGAAGCTGTATCTATCTTATGGTGTAGGAGTGCACTAAGAAATGAATGCGCAAAACTAGTTTCTTGACAAACTCTAGGAGTTTCAACTCCTAGAGTTTGTTAAGAAACAAGTAAAAAAGTCGCGGGCGTTCTATTAGTCTTACCATGAATACCAACCTCATGCCTCTATGGCGTGGGTACTTTTGAAAAATTATTTCACGATACTGATTCTTCAATCAACAATCAAAATTGTGTTTCTTTAAGTATAATATACTCGTAAATCGTTAATGAAATGTTATTAAATCTTCAAAAAACTTGAGTCTCGAAAAACCAGTAAATCCCTAATCAAGGTTTGTATTGTAAACTGAATTCCAAGCTCAATCTTATCTCTATCCCTAATTATTTTGATTAGGGAGACTACAAATGAGCCACTTATACTTTCTCTTAGAGTCAAGTCAAAACTATCGAGAAACAAATAGTTTTAAAACATGTTATTTTACTGGTGGTCTAGTTGGTAGTGACCCCGCCTTCCGTTCCTAAGGTCGTGGGTTCAAACGCGGTCGTGTACCTACCAATTGATTTTTCTGTGCGAAAAATTTATGTGCGCTATACCAGTACTCTCAAACGGTGAAGGAAAACATCGTGAGGAAACCCGCGGCTTAGTCAGCTCCGCACATATTGACCATGTCTTTCCTGTGAACAAGGCCGACTAAGCTGAGAGGATGGAATAGATGCTGGGCAAGCCTACTCCATCTTAGTTCGTTCCGGGCACTACAGCGTCTCGTTTGTGAAGGCAAAAGTTGCCTCCTGACGCTGTATAAATCATCTACTACAGATGGTAAAAGGCCTTAGTTAATAGTAGTACTTCTTTTAACTAATCGTAATAGGAAAAATGCCTTAAAATATAAACAAGGGTTCAAAATAAGACAATAGATGGTATCAGCTTTTTGTTCATTCGAACATTTGTAATTCTACTTATCTATTTAGCAACAAAGTTGCTGCTAGAAAAACATTTTTTTCATCTTTAAATAAAAAACTTGACTTGTATTCTATTTAAAAAATGTTGATTCTTGTTATCATTGCGAATCGCAGATGTCAAATAATAATAAGAAACTGTAGATGTAGAATTAAAAGAACCATTCAATGTTGTTCATTAGTGATGTCTGATAAACCATTCATAGATCAAAATAGTGCTCATAATATTTTTTTAAACTGTCATAATCGGGATAGGTGTCCGCAAGTGGCATTATGAGTCGAGCTCTTTCTTCCGTGCTTTTCAGAGGGCACGTTAAATTGTCGGTTCCTACATTTAAGTCGGCGCCGCAAGAGGTGGCCACTAGCTCATACGAACTTATTATTCATGTTTTTAACTCAATATCATCCTTGTACATACTGAGTAATGGTAAGACAGTAAATATCGATTCACCCTTTTATTTATCGATGTAATTAATGTAAGTGCATCGGTATGACGAAATATGTGATGCCATCTGCCTGCTCCCGTTACTTCAGGGTCGGACCTTTCACGTTGTGGTCGCTATCGTGTGCCCTTTCATCTTACCTCATCATCCACTAAGGCCTTTTACCATCTATAGTAGATGATTTATACAGCGTCAGGAGGCAACTTTTACCTTCACACACGGGACGCTGTAGTGCCCGGGACGAATTAAGATGGAGTAGGCTTGCCTAGCACCTATTCCATCCTCTCAGCTTAGTCGGCCTTGTCCACAGGAAAGACATGGTCAATACGTACGGAGCTGACTAAGCCGCGGGTTTCTTCACGATGTTTTCCTTCACCGTTTGAGAGTACTGGTACAGCGCACATAAATTTTTCGCACAGAAAAATCCATTGGTACACGACTGGATTTGAACCCACGACCTTAGGATCGGAAGGCGGGGTCACTACCAACTAGACCACCAGTGCTCTCATCCACTAAGATACTTCTGAATAAAGGCTTATTAGGATACTCTCAGTATTGAAAGCACTGGTAGCCGCAGAGGTTACTTTCGATCCTAAGGTCGTATTTTCAACCGGTATTGCACCAATGGATTTTACTATAAAAAATGTATGTGCGCTATACCAGTACTCTTAAACGGTGAAGGAAAACATCGTGAGGAAACCATGTCATAGAAGGTAAAAAGTTCTAAAACATTCAAGTGCACGTAAGGAGCATTTGAGGCATAGGTACTTGTCACGAATAGCAGTAAATGTTCGCTTACGTCTTAAAAAGGGACCTAGAAGTTTGCGTTTCCATAGAAGCTAGTAGGCTAGAGTAAATAGCACCAGCTAATGACCCTTAAACGCGGGGAATAAAAGAGCTACTGACGGCCCGATTGATTAATAGAAAAGTCCAATCCAATCCATTGCATACCGTAATTATTTTTTATTTTTGCATACCGTAAACGTTCAAGTTCGATTGTTTGTTTGTTTACTTGTAATTCAAGCTGGCAAGATAAAAAAATGTCGGCCTTGTGAACCAAGAGGCACAAAAACTACGAAAGAAATTAACTAAAGACTAGGTAGTAAGGTTTTTGTCACCATCGCCCACCCAAAAGAGGAAATTATAAAATAAAATATAAAGTCTGGCAAGACTATGACAAATTATGTTTGTTTGAAATTTAATAATTCGATGTTTAAAAGCATTCTAACTTCAAATGAAAGCTTTTTTTATCTTTTACTATTTGAGAATCATTTACGCTAAGCTCGTATCAAGTTCTGCTAAATAATAAAAATCTGTTTTTTATAGCCCACTGAATAGCACCAAAGATGCATATTTAACTATTATACTCGTAAGCTTTACAAGGTAATTTATTATTGTAACAGTAAAATATTTTATTCGATTTATTCCCACAATACGGCCATTTAGTTTTTAAGATGTCACTCATAGTTGAAACCGCGAAGGTTTTTTTTCCGAAACGTTAGCGGTCATGACCTCATTATGACGTCACGTGACCAGCTCGCGATAGAATGGAACAAAATTATTTATAATTTCCCCTTTCGGATACACTGATAGTCTGAGCCCTTACTCCTAGTCTTTCGTGTTTTTTTTATTGTTAATAGTCTTCCGTTCAAGGGCGCCATTTTTTTACATGGAATATGAATTTGAGTCATACTTTTCTGCTGGACTGGGAGTAAAGAAAAAACATAGAATGCGTCCAGCTGCTTCTCTCCCCGAGCAAGTCGTAAAAGTCGACTAAAGGATAGTATCCTCCAACATGATGAGATACAACAAGCAAGTATTCCCAAGGAGGGTTGACGTCAGGCAGGCGGCGGCCGGTCATAAAACACCTTAGCCAAAACTCTTACAGCATGATCCAAGGATCATGCTGTGCCGACCCCACATAGAGTGGGATATGGGCAGGAAGATGATGATGATTAATTTGAGTCATCTGTTTTTTGTGGCCATGGTCATCTTCGTATTCCACTTGTCACAAAGTTAGAGTTTGTTTAGTGTGTTGTTGAGTGATTTTGGCGGGAAGGCTGCTCGCCTAGTACGGAGTCCACCTGCGCCCGCCACCTGCCGAACATCTGACACAGATGCAGGCTAGTGCTGTGCTGCTGTCGATGTCGATGTCGATATCGATATCGATGATTTGTTCACTAGCTCTTGTATGCGGGTGCGGGATAAACGTGCTCTTGATTCTGTTGTGCATTTTCTTGTATTAAACTTAATTTACTAACTCTAAAGCCCTGATAGGTATCTCGATTTTATAAGAAAAGGTAAGTTTTTTACCTAAATCTAAGTACGATTTTTATTAATGTCAATTAATAAAAATCGTACTTAGATTTAGGTAATTTAGAAAAATGATCAACAATCTTCTCGAGTTAAGATAAACGTTTAATATCTACTAAACCAAAAATTTCCAGTGTTAGTAATAACAATAATAAGAAACATTTATTAACACAAAAATTAAGGTACTAGTGAATAAAGTCTGATTTCTGCGCTAGTTTCATTGGTTTGTGATGGAATACAAAGGCACCTAACGTTTTAACTCTTATTTAAGTAGGTAAACATAGATAAAAAAATAACAATCGGTATGGAATAAACTGTGTTACTGATGGACTGATGAAATACTTAAGAACCTAAAGTTCAATTCTTAGTTCGAAGTGCGAGTCGATTTAATAATAATAATAATAATAATAATAATAATAAATTTCGCACACATACATAAAAAATGTTTCATGTATTTCCTATTTTATTTTATTATTTGTAGTAGCGGCAATATACATACACATTCTGTGTAAATTTCAAGTTTGCCTATTACGGTTTATGAAATACAGCCCTCTGACAGGTGGACGGACGGACGGACGGACAGCGGAGGCTTAGTAATAGGGTCGCGTTGGCACCCCTTGAGTACGAAACCACAAAAAGTTATATCTATAATGCAGTTTGTAGAACTATCGACTCGTCCCCGCCCTAGCGCCGTCTTCACACATCTCTGTGCACTTGATAAATGCGCTTTACGCAGCGCAAGTGCCCTAATTACTACCACCGACGAGCTAAGCGCTGCAGCCGCTGACTTGGCAAACAAACACTATTGATTCATATTTATTTGTCTTTGCAGTCAGAGTTTTAATATTGTAAACAAAATTACAAAATACTACTTTGTCATTTTTTTGAATACTTACACTTGATTTTGGGTATCCTACCATAAATAAAAATATAATAATAATACACAAAAGTCACATAGTCACATGACAGCCGCACACTAGGATTCCCTGTGTCGTTGGTATCAGAAACTACGAGTACCATGGTACCACAACACCCAGACCCGGAAGAAATATTTGCACAAGAAACAAACATTTCTCCCGCAGCTGGAATCGAACCCGGTACTCTACACCATCGTGCCGTTAAAACTAAATAAAATTAGTTCCAATGTTCAAATGACGCTATTAGGTCATCAAAGTTACAAAATAACTATTCCCCGAGATTTAGGCCCCCAGACACCATTGATATAAAGCGCTTGTACCTGCTGAATTGCCAACATGATTAATTTAAAGAATAATGTTACGCGAGAATCGAGCAGTATTGACATAAAGCGCTTCACCTGCTGAATTGCCAACTGATTAATTTAAAGAATAATGGTGAGCTCTGGTAATTGTGTGCAGCTCGGATGGATTCCAATGCTCTTGTACTCACTCGCTTCCTATTTACATTTTTATACAAGAACCGTGACCTTGGAGGGATGGGAGGAGGCTATAGAACGCTGTAGAAACTGAACGAGTAGTAAGCAGAATCTGACTTTCGAAAAAATCTTCGGTACCTACTAGGAGTCGTGTAATAAAAGGGTTTTAAGTGCGCCTCAGAGAGGTTCCTTTCGTGCACTAGACACATGTTTTCGAACATTTTTTTCTACGACATGCCGGTTTCCTCACTTTTTCCTTCACCGTTTGAGAGTACTGATATTTTTTTTTTTCGAACAGTAAAATCACACCCTCACAAACTTTCACATTTATAATATTAGTAGGATTACGAGTTACCTTCATATATGAAATTTTAGGATTTATCTAGATAAATTAAAGAGTATGTGAGTATGAGTATGTGAGTTATACTATATATAGCTGTGTACGGGAAATTCAGTGGCTGGTATTGGAGAGACGTACCTGGGTTCACGGCTGTCTCGAGTCCGGGAGCCTTCCAAGATAGCATCGATATTGTCCGCACTTGTAGAAATCCACAGGGCTGGTGAAAGGGTCTCACAGATCGTGTCGTCTGTTCTGTCCGGGTTGATGTCAGGCGGGCGGCCGGTCATAAAACACCCTAGCCAAAACTCTTACAGCATGATTCTTGGATCCTTGGATCATGCTGTGCCGATCCCACATAGAGTGGGATGAGGGCAGGAAGATGATGATGATGATGATGATATTTATAAAGTCCAAGTGAGTTTATACTACTCTCACAGTCGTTTTAGATGACCAGCTATATTTTTATCCAGCGCGTAGGAATCGATAGCGCATCGTGCATCGTTCGTTATAGGCGATTTAACCTTAGAATTATTTTATACTGTCTATAGTCAGTAATATTACATAATTATGTATTAACACGTTTTATTCATGTATCTAACAGGCAATAATTGAGACCACCGTACAGTTTGCTGGTTCAAAACTCCCAATAAAATGATTGTTAGCACTTATTGATAAATATCCCCTTTTCAGTGCTAGTAATGTTAGTTTTGTTAGATTTCATTCATCATCATCATTTTCATCAGCCTATAGCAGTCCACTGCTGGACATAGGCCTTCCTTAATGAGCGCCATCACGCCCTATCTTCGCCTTGACGCATTCAGTTTCTGCCAGCAGCCTTTCGCAGATCGTCACTCCCCCAAAAGTCTGGTTTCAAATTATAATACCTAAAGTTACCCATCATCATCATCTTCCTGCCCTTATCCCACTCTATGTGGGGTCGGCACAGCATGATCCTTGGATCACGCTGTAAAAGTTTCGGCTAAGGTGTTTTATGACCGGCCGCCTGCCTGACGTCAACCCTTCTTGGGAATATCTAGTTACCCACGGGTTTAAATTTTGATATTTTTATAATTTCAACCTTTTTAAAAGATTGTACCTACGAAACATGGCCATTCAAACATAATTAGTGAATCGAGCTCTGTTTATGGTATGTGTTGATCTAACACAGTTTAACCGAAAGGGAACCAATATTAAAGAGAGGTGACAATATCCGGATAAATCGGACTTTTGAGAGCTTTATCCGGCGAAAATGTGAAAAGTGTCCTGTGTGGTAGGATTTGGATAGTCCACTTTAATGTCAAAAATTATTATGGTTTTCCTAACATTTTAGCTACCTACCGTACCTAATATTTTGGCTCTTTAGTCGACTGGCCCCGGTAAAAACTGGCCCTACGGGGCCGGTTGACGTAAATGCATTTAATTTATTACTTTTCTTAGTCGACTGGCCCCATTACTAATTTGAAAAAAAAAATCTATTGTCTAAATTCAAATCCGTGTACAGATGTGTACAAAACGTACTCAAGATAACCAAAATTGAAACACCATGGTTATAAATATGATACTTATGTTTATTGGGTTCTTTTGCTTTACTTAGAACTAGTCAAAGTCAACAATATATAACAATATAAAATTAAAGTTTTCAAAATTCACAGTCGTTTGATAAATGTTTTATCAGAAGTATTCTAATCAACTAATCAACAACATAAAATTAAAATATTTAAAAATCAGCATTTTGATATATGCTTGCTTACTCAGAACTAATTCTTATAATTAATGTTAGGGGAACAAAGATCTGCACTGACATCCCGCGCTGGAGTGTACTGTGGATTATCCCCCTGCTAACCCTCCCCCAGCCAGCCCAACTCCTTGAAGTAACGCAGAAGGACTTTGGGATGTTGGCACCAGTATCCTCGATGGTGTTGTTGAGGCCGTTGTTGGTGCCGTCGAAGTTGATGATGATGGTGCCTGATATTGCTCGATGACCGTCTGCAGTCCCAAGCTTTGTCTTATTTCGTTTGTTGCGGAACAGTGGAGTGTCACGTGCTCCACAGTTTCATCCTCTTGGAAGCATCCATGACAGAGGCCGCTTTCCGTTGCTCCTATTTTCAGATGGTGGTGATTCAACTCACAGTGTCCTGTGATGATGCCCACCATTATCCGAAGGTCTTCATGTCCCATTTTTCAGTAGAGTTGATGTGAGGCGTTTGTTACTTTTGGGAATCAGTTTTTTAGTGTGATTCAGAACTATTCAAAATCAACAATATACAAAGTAGATTCAAAGACTCACAAAATATATAAGTTATTGGCTTATTTATTTATCTTAAAAACTCACCTTATTCAATCTTTGATATTTTTACAAATATCGTATAATACCTAAGCCAGTTTTACATTTCTTCTCATCACTGCAGTCGCTAAATGTATTTTTTCGGCAAAAAGTCGTAAACTTTATTATAATATCTCATCTCTCTTGTCGCTGAGTATAAAAGTTACAATACAAACATCGTTTACAGCTGCCCAAACATAGGAGACATCTCAATTTAGCCATTGTTGGCGCGTTGACAGTTTCATTTTTTTATTTTCAAACAGGGAAGAACAACGTAGATTTGAAAAAGGAACAGACTTTCAAACATGGTACATAGTAATTTAAAATTAGAATAAAGTTTAGTTTTTATTCCGTGGGTAATATTCCTCAACTGTTATAGTTATAGCGTTCAACGATTTTTAAAACATCTATGTAGGTACATTCTTAGTATAAACAAATATTGCTATTACGATAAGAGACGGCGTCAAGTCGACTTTTCGAAGTCAGTCACAGATATTCCTATCTGATAAAGAGTTGAATTGACTATAGTACGTACTTAGTAAATTCAGTTCTTTTTTCATAAAAATATCTACACATAGGAAATGACGTCACAGATAAAATGATGATTTGAGGTATTGGCCGATTGTGTAGCTTTTGAGTTTTTAAGTATATATTTACCATACAAACTGAGACGCAAGAGGCGCGGGTTCGATTCCCGCTACGGGAGAAATGTTTGTACGTTCTGCAAATATTTGTTTCGGGTCTGGATGTTTTAGTATTATGTATTATAAGTATGTATATTTACAAAAAAAATACATAAGTATTCTATCAGCCATCTAGTGCCCATAGTACAAGCTTTGCTTAGTTTGGGGCTAGATGGCGCTGTGTGAAATGTCAACAAACATTTACTTATTTTTATTTATTTTATAGTGAAAACATAATAATAGAATTACAGACTAAAACCATTTTCCGGTCGAAAAGGTACAAAAGTGCTAAAATCTCAACAAATCCTTCAACAAGCTTCAAAGTTCCAATTAAAATTAATAGTTCTTCGTAATTATATCAGACACGAAATGCCACAGCGTCAGTAGGAGTTAGTTCAAGATGCCACAGATAAGAAACAGTGCGGAATATTATGACAGTGGGAACGAGGGGATTCACACAAAAGGTATTATGAAGCCGTAAAAAGGTACTTTTTAGGGTTCCGTACCCGAAAGGTCCCGAACAGACCCCTCTTTCCCACTGGGCACTCTGGGAAAGTGCCCAGGGCCCCGTGATCGATAGGGGCCCCCTAGTTCCAGCCAGATCACTATGTCCATAGAATGTGATGTGCTCAAAAACATCGATTTTGAAGGAGTGATTAACGATTTGCCCATATCAAATCTAGAAGGGTCCCTCTTCAATAGATTCTTAAGAAACCTGTGAATGCTAAAAGAGTTACTTTTGTGAATTTTATTACATTATCTAGGTATTCATTTAATGTGACTGTCAATAAAAATAAATGTAGAAGCTTGCTTATCTATTTTCTTTGTTTATTTTAACAAAATAGTGTTCTGTCAAAGTCATAGGGGCGCCATTATCCTAATATGTCCAGAGCCTCCAATAGGTTAAAGACGGCCTTGAACGGGACCCTATTACTAAGCCTCCGCTGTCCGTCTATCTGTCAGCGGGCTGTATCTCATGAACCGTAATAGGTAGAGTTGAAATTTTCACAGAATGTGTATTTCTATTGTCACTATAACAACAAATAAAAGGGTGTCTCATGCAAGAAATATTTATGTAAATGTACGATGGTAGGGAACCTTTCGTGTACGAATTTGAATCGCACTTGGCCGGTTTTATTGATGGCTTATTTCGTACCTGGAATTATATCTCTAGTGGAATGCGCCGCGGTTTTGCCCGCGTTAACTTTTTCATACAAATTTCATCTTCCCGCTTTCCCGAGTAAAATTTTGGGAATTCCTGCTCCTGCAAGTAAACATACACGCTCACGCACACACCTACACTAAAACCATGCTCATCGCTCTTAGTACGTCACGAGTCTTAAAAATAGCATTATGCCTTGCTGTGTAGTGAAGACTTGTAAAAACAGCAGCATATCACATAAAAAGTCTCACGGAATCACTTTTCACTTGTAAGTACTTCAAATAACATAGTTTCTTAATTATTATACTATGAATTTTAGGTTACTTGGAACACAAAACCTCAAAACCGACACACAGATAAAAAGGTGGCTTCACTTTTGTTGTTCGCGGCGCGGCGTCTTTTCTTTTTATTTGGTCTGAGATTAATATAAATAAAATATTAATTGCTTTTAACTTTTATGAGTATCAAACAATTAATCCGATTAATATAGCGCAAACATAAAAGAAGTTCTTGTTAATTCAATTTGAAAGTTTTATGGAGGATTTGGGCATGTTTGTTCCCCTGTCATGGTGTCACGGCTGAAATGATTAGAATAAAACTTGGAATGTATGTATGTTCGTATGAGCTAGTGGCCAACTCTAGTGACGGAGTTTCTAGGCCGCCTAAAGGCCTCCGTCATGGCTTAACGACATAAAAGCCGGGACCGACTGTTTAACGTGCCCTCCGAAGCACGGAAGCGCTCAGCTCGTAATGCCACTTGCCATTACGTGGCGTAGCTTGCTCTTGTTCTTGATTCATCATTGAAGTTAAGCAACGTTGTGCGCGGTCACAATTGGGATGGGTGACAAGTTCTCCGTTGCAAGAGTTGGCCACTAGCTCATACAAACTTACTTACATATTATCTATGTTATCAGAAACTGCAAGTTAGTAGGTACTTGCAGTTTCTGAAAGATATGCAAATATTTCTTCCGGGTCTGGGTGTTGTGGTACCAACTATGGTACCACAACACCCAGACCCGGAAGAAATATTTGCAGAACATGCAAACAGTTCTTACCCCAAAACGAACCCTTACCTTCTTACCCCCAAATACTCAAACGCGACTCAGAGTTGAGCACGTCTCAACTCACGGTTTTTTGACAGTTTCTGATGAAAATCTGTCAAAAAAAATCGACATTTGAGACGTGCTCAACTTTGAGATGCGTTTGAGTATTCAAGGGTTAGCCACCGCGCCTCCGAGGTCGCCAAATCACATCCGTTTTGTGACGTCCGCCGTTTGTTAGGTAACGTCTAACAGGTCCGGACATAGATAAAATTAGCAGGCGACTAAGGTGATAATCATATCAATAACAAACATGGCCGGCTACCGAGCCGTGTTTTGCTGAATTACCTGGAATTTTTACACATTTCTCTTTGATATTTGATTTCAGATTTAACTGTCTAATATTAAAAATCTTACGTTGCTTTCTGACTGATTGAGAATTAGCACAAACCATTAGTCCTAGACGCATTAAACTTGGAGGATATACCCCTCATGGTGTAGTGGTGCAATGAGAAAGGAATTCCCGAAATACAACTAGAGGACGTAAAGAAGATTTGTACAAAAAAACTTCAATGCGGACAATTCATGGATCATACAAAACCTCAAAGTTGGATAGAGTGCTATAGTCGTGTCACTAGACCTTCCGAACCTGTGTGGTGAATGGATTAAAGTTCGCCTCGAAGATGTCCCTTTTGTGCACTGAACAGAAAATTTGATTGGTGCACCCTTGCACCAATGTGTCGATGTATGTTTGTGCGTCAATCACGCCGTAACGGCTGAACGGATTTGAATGAAACTTGGAATATACATAGTGTGTATGCTGGACTAACATATAAGCTAATTTTTGTCCGGATATCACGCGAGCGAAGCAACGGGCGAAAGCTAGTTATACATGTGAAAGTTTTGATATTTTTATTTGTGCTTCAACAACTCTCAAATAGCCGAATCGATTTGATTGAACATGATACACTACAAACTTGTATAATTTCAAATTCCGCTGGGTTTTTTTAATAAAACATAACCAAAAAACCATGAGGCAAATGGGATGACCATTCTAGTAACAGGTCGCATTAAGCTAATGATCGCTGGTCGTCAATTGGTTATGGAATGGTCGCATTAAGGAAATTACTGTCATAACATCCTCGGAGGTATTGGGTGTAAAGATATTTATAAAACTTATCACTCATCGTTTTGAATTTTTATATACTTACCTAAGTAAAATACCGCAATTACTTAATTAATTACCGGATTTTGCTCAACAAAATAAATAACACCAGTCACATACATAGTCCTGATCCCACACTAGGATTCCCTGTGTTGTGGGTATCAGAAACTACGAGTACCATGGTACCACAACACCCAGACCCGGAAGAAATATTTACAGATCATGCAAACATTTCTTCCGCAGCAGGAATCGAACCCGCGCCTCTTACGTCTCTGCCGAGCAATCGCCCGCCACGCCACCGAAGCCATCGATGTAGAACTCTGTTATCCTACTAATATTATAAATGCGCAAGTTTGTGAGGATGTGTGGATGTGACGATGTATGTTTGTGTCTCAATCACGCCGTAACGGCAAAATGGATTTGAATGAAACTTGGTATATACATAGTATGTGTGCTGGAATAACATATAGGCTACTTTTTGTCCGGATACCATGCGAGCGCAGCCGCGGGCGACAGCTAGTTAGTTAGTAAAAGGTGTTTATTCAAACGGAAAATTAAATTTTTCTTTGGTTCCTCAAAAGTAAAAACACGAAAAGAGGAAAAAATACTTGAAAAATCCATATTTCGCGTATGTTTTGATCTACTCGTAGATCTCGGAAACCCTACCATATTTTCAGATGATTTTTACTTTTATAAGTAAGTATTTACTGTTTCCTGAATCGGTAAAACCAGTTTTTTATTCATTTTGTTGTTTTGTTGTAAGTAATTACCAATAATTTTTATTTATTTGCCAGGAAAAAAAATATTTTATATCTTTTTTTGAGGGATTGTAATGATATAAATTCTGCTGTTTTACTTAGTAGAAGTTAGTGTCTTCGTTATTAGTCTTACTTAAAAACCCCTCTGCAAATATTCTGTCAAAAGTTGAATAAGAAACGTTTCTGTCACCTGCATGACAACAGTGACAGTGACAGTGACAATTTTAGGTAACGTTTGTGAGTAACCCCGGAATACTCAAACGCTACTCAAAGTTAAGCACGTTTCAACTTACGGTTTTTTGACAGTTTCTGATGAAATTCTGTCAAAAAATCGTCATTTGAGACTTCGGGGGTAATACTGCTAAAGGCAGGACCAGAAATCGAATCAAAGAAATTACCAATTTATTACGATCTACTTCAGACAACTTAATGTTATTATAATTGTGTAACGACAATGAAACACGAGGCTGGCAGTTGACTGATTTATTATTGAAAAGCGCATCCTACCCGCTACAAAGAATAAGCTAATGATCGACTACTCGACACTTCTTCCCCCTTAACTTAATAATAAATCACTAAAAATACATAAACAGAAGTAGTACTTAAATGTAACAAACTAATAAACTAAACAACATCATTGGCCAAATATCATATTGTTTATACATTTTTTTTAAGCGCTCTATTATAGGCCCTCAACGTACGAGCATCCGACGATGGCGGCGGGACCGGGGAGCGCGGCTCAGGCGCCGCCGCCGCCGGCCGCGGACCCGGGTCCACCTCCCCCTCACCGTCGGGTGCATCTACAAACACATCATTATCACTAACCTGATCTTCCGCCTCGCTGTCTTTAGTCACGCCCGCTCGCGAAAGCGAATACCGAGATTTATCGTTTACCGAAACCAACTGGTCCTTATGCCTACGCCACTCCACCCCGTTACCAATACTAACTCTATAAGACACCGGTCCCGTTTGTTTAGTAATTGTGCCCTCAGCCCACTTATTTCCCCTCGCGGAGTAGTCGCGAGCGAGCACGGCGTCCCCAGCAGTGAGGGCGCGGGCCGTGCCGCCCGCAGCGGCCGCCTGGCGCTCCTGCGCCGCTCGCACCACTGCACCCACGTCGGGCCGTAGCGCGTCGAGGCGCGAGCGCAGTCGCCGCCCGAGCAGCGCCTCTGCGGGAGACACTCCCGTTGTGGCGTGTGCACAGTTACGATAACAAAACAAAAACATATTTAGTGCTTGTAACACGTCCTCGCCCGTGTGCACGGCCCTTTTTATTGCCTTTTTTACAGTTTTAACAGCGTTCTCTGCCGCTCCGTTACCTTGCGGCCTATAAGGGGCGGAGCACACGTGTTTAATACAGTTTTTCTTACAATAATGTTTAAACTCTTCGGAAAAGAACGGGGGGCCATTATCTGTAACCAGTTGCGATGGCAAGCCAAATCTCCCGAACACCGTCATCAATACCGTGATAGTGGATTTAGCATCGGTACGACTCATAGGCAATGCTTCGATCCACTTAGAATGTGCATCGACCATAATCAGATAACGTTTGCCTTCATACTCCGCGAAATCTGCATGAACTCGTTGCCATGGAAACAAAGGAAATTCCCAGGGATGTAACTCCGCGCGGGGAGGGGCGTCCCGAACCGCACGGCAAGCCTCACACGAACGACACAGGTTCTCAATATCGCCATCCATATTGGTCCAATACACATAATTACGAGCTAAATTCTTCATTTTATGAACCCCCAAATGGCCCTGATGTAACTCCTGCAAAACACTATTTTTAAGAGAGGTAGGGACCACAATCCGGTATTTATAAATCAAGCAGCCATAATCAACAATTAAATCATGTTTGCGCGCAAAATACGGCTTCTCCTCCTCGCAACCGGCTATCAGCGGCCATCCGAACTTTACATACCCTACTATTTTACATAACACAGGATCTTTCTCAGTCTCCCTACTAATATCCTTAAAATTAACTGGTAAGCTATCTTGTAACAAATTCACATAACTTTGTTGTTCGGAGGGATGACGCTCAAAGGTCAAAGGTAAGCGGGACAGTGCGTCAGCCGGTCCGTTCTGCTTAGAGTTAATAAACTTAATTTTAAAATCATATGCAGCTAATCGTGCCGCCCAACGCTGTAAGCGACTAGCAGCAGTTTGCGGAATACCCACCTTATCCCCAAACAAATAGCTCAATGGTTGATGATCGGTCCTCAGCTCAAAAGTCCTACCAAACAAATATTGGTGATGTCTAGTTATACCATAAAAAATAGCTAATGCTTCCTTATCAAACTGGCTGTAGTTTCGCTCGGCATCGTTGAGCGTGCGCGACACACAGCTGACGGGCCGCTCGCTGCCGTCGGGGAAGCGATGCGCCAGCACCGCGCCCAGCCCGTAGGCGCTGCTGTCCACCGACAGCACGAGCGGCCGCCCCTCATCATAGTGCGCGAGCACTCTGTCACTCAGCAATGCCGACTTTGCCTCCCTAAAAGCCTTGTCACACTCATTGCACCATACCCACTTCGTGCCTTTTTTAAGGAGTTCATGTAAAGGATGCAGTAACATACTTAAATTAGGAATAAATTTACCGTAGTAATTTAACATCCCTAAAAAACTTTTTAATTGCGTTATGTCTTGAGGGACTGGCGCATTAGCTATAGCCTCTATTTTTTTTTTATCCGGATGTAAACCATCGCTATCAATCACGAACCCTAGGTATTTTACACTTTTTTGCAGAAAACTACACTTGCTAAGTTTAACAGTTAAACCCATATCTCGAAGGCGTCCTAGTACTTGCCTTAAGTTACATAAATGTTCAGCCCTAGAGGCTCCGGTTACACAAATGTCATCCAAAAATACGACCGTGCCGGGCACTCCGCGTAGGGTCTCCTCCATCAGTTTCTGAAACTTTTCAGGCACACAAGATAGCCCGAAAGGTGTGCGGCGATATACGAAAGTACCTATGTGTGTGGTAATGGCGGTACAAGGTTGCGAGTCCTCAGTAAGCATAGTCTGCTGATAAGCATGGGTTAAATCAATTTTTGTAAACTCTTGTCCTCCACTTAACGTAGCAAACAATTCTTCAATGCGCGGTAGTGGATATATGTCCCGTTTTAATTTCTGATTAACAGTGACCTTATAGTCCCCACAGAGCCGTATATCGCCGTTCGCCTTAATGACGGGCACGATGGGAGTGCCGTAGTCGGAGTGCTCGACGCGGTAGATGGTGCCCTCCTGCTCGAGCCGCCGCAGCTCGCGCTCCACGCGCTCGCGCAGCGCCAGCGGCACGGGCCGCGCGCGCACGTACACCGGCACATCGTCGCTCAGGCGCAACTGAATTAATTTTTTACATTTACCTAATTTATCTGTAAACACCTCAGGAAATTCAGCGGCTAGACGGCTCACACAGGGGTCATCATTTATTTCATTAAAACTTAACTGAGTAATATTTAAATCACGCAACCAATCCCTACCGAGCAAAGGACAGCCCCCATTCTTAATTACATAAAGCGATAAAATTTTACAAACATCCCCTAATGTAACTTTGACAGTAATGAAACCCAGTGACTCGATCTTGGTACCTGAGTAGCAACGTAACACTAGATTATCCGCCTGAATACTCTTATGAGAAAACATACGTTTATAGAATTCCTCACTAATTGCCGAGATCCGGCTACCCGTGTCCACTTCACACTTGATCACTATACCGTCAATGTCAATTTTAATAAAGTAGGGTTTGTTACCTTGTGACATCAGTTCGATGTTATAAAAGTCCTCGTCCTCTGTATCACTCACGTAATTTTGCCTCGACGATGCACTACTGCGCACTTTACACATCGCCCTCAGGTGGCCCCGTTGACCACATTCATCACAGTTATAATTACTAAACCGACATCTATCCGGCCGATGTGGCTTGCCACACCGCCAGCATCGCTGCTGCGCGGCCGCAGGCGAGCCCTGGCCTCCGCCGCCGCTCGCGCCACCGCCGCCGCCGCTACGAGCCGCCGCGGGGCCCCGCGCGCCGCCCGCGCCGCCGCCACCCCGCCTTGCGCTCGCCTTGTGCAGGCCTTCGCCCGCGCCGCTGCCCGCCGCCGAGGCCGAGGCCGACGCCGCGGCCGTGGTTGCCGCGCTCACCTCCGCATGCCTCTCACCGGCCTCCAACGCCAGAGCCAACTCCACCGCGTCCTTGTATTTTATTGACTTCTCCGAGAAAATACGAGATCTCATGGCTGAGTTTGCGAGTCCCGAAACGAACTGATCCCGCAAATTTTCTTCTAACATCTTTCCAAAATTACAAGTGGTGGCCAAATGTTTCAGATCTTGCAAGTATTCCGACATAGTTTCGCCGGATTTCTGTCTCCGTAATCGAAAAACATGGCGCTCAGCGATTTCAGAACGCTGGGGTTCTAAATGCGTAGATACAAGATCGACCAATGTATCGAAGGTTTTATCTTCAGGAGCCGCCGGCGCACACAAATCACACATCAATGAATATGTAGTTTCACCGACCACAGTTATTAACAAAGGCACTTGCAGTTCAGCTTTGATTTCGTTCAATAAAATGTATTGTTTCACTCGCCGTACGTAAGCCGGCCACTGTTTTAGTTTAGAGTTAATGTCAAACTGTTCTAAACTGCCGATAGGCATTTTGAAAACAAAATACACGCGTATTTGACTGGTTCACGAATATAATTAATTAAATCCCAAACTCGGCGTCAGTGTAACGACAATGAAACACGAGGCTGGCAGTTGACTGATTTATTATTGAAAAGCGCATCCTACCCGCTACAAAGAATAAGCTAATGATCGACTACTCGACAAATTGTAAAATAACTTAAGTTACCAAAAGGTCACAGCGTTTACTGTGATCGAGTGTCGGCGAGATGAGGACGTATTTTTTTATTTTTCAAATTAATACAATAATATGTTGAACAGCACAAACAAAGAGAGGCCTACGCCCAGTAGTGGGCAAAAACGGGCTGTGCCTGTGCATGATGATGAAAACAATAAAAGGTACCTACCATTATAACTATAGTAGAAGATTTATACAGCGTCAGGAGGCAACTTTTACCTTCACAAACGGGACGCTGTAGTGCCCGGGACGAATTAAGATGGAGTAGGCTTGCCCAGCACCTATTCCATCCTCTCAGCTTAGTCGGCCTTGTCCACAGGAAAGACATGGTCAATACGTGCGGAGCTGACTAAGCCGCGGGTTTCCACACGATGTTTTCCTTCACCGTTTGAGAGTACTGGTAGAGCGCACATAAATTTTTCACACAGAAATATCCATTGGCTCACGACCGGATTTGAACCCACGACCTTAGGATCGGAAGGCGGATGTGGACGCATTCTAGACCTACTTTATCACAATAAAAATAATCTTTTTTATTTGTGTTAACAGCACGTTTACGAAACGGTATACTGGACAGATACCTTAACAACTGCTAAGGTCCGGTCCCATGAGTAGGTAACTTAACCTGTCAAAGTTCACAACAGTAAAATTGTGACATGTGACACAAGCTATAATTTCTAAAAAACAACTCAAAAAACCTATCGTAAAGCAACGTAAGATCAAACAATTAAAATTGAAAGCTTAATTTAAAATAAAAATAAAATTGCCCTGCAGTAATTAAGGCACATCCTTGGAGAAATTAAATAAAAACTGCACGACACCCCACCTTAAGAAAGGGGCGTGGCATGTTTCCTGTTATCACTTCCGGTGGCGCCACTGTGTAATTACAGTGTAGATAACGATGTTATCAGTGTTTGAAGAAAGAAATCGGATTTAACTGATTTTGGTCTTTGTGGCTTCTTTGATTTGGTCGAATTAGAACAATGTTTGTATTGAACTTGGTCGAATATTATTTATCAAAATTGTTTGAGTGTTTTATTTAAATGCAATATTATATTTTATTAAAATTAAATTATTTTTTTAGGTAGGTTATCTGAGTGTCACACCTAGTTGTCGAGTACTTGCCTGCCAAGCCAGTGGCGTCGAGGATATATATATATATATATATATTTAGGTAAATGATACACATAAATTAATATAAACTAGTACTTAAAGATAATTAATTTACATAATTACCATCGAACTTCCTATGTTAAGTTTGTTTAATCAGCGATTATGACTCTTTTTACCATTTTATTCACTAAAGTTAGCCTACATTGTAGCTCCTATCTGTATAATGCTCAATTACAACGAATAAAACAATTAAAAATGGTTTTTATAACCTTATATTTAGGGTTCTTATTAGAATTTTAATAATGTTTAGACAAGCTAAATTAGCTCGTATGTGAATGTGTTAAGAATTAACATTTAATAAAAATAATGTGTGATACAGTTATCCCGAGTTGCAATTAAAAATTACATTAAAATATCATTCTCTGTAACTCATTCATACTTAACGAAAAACCTGTTGAGAAAGATGTAACACAGTACTATGGGCTTATTACTAGCGCCATCTAGTATTGAGTGGCTGAACTAAAATGAACCTTATAAAGGAAAAAAATATACTTTAATGGTTTTTTAACACACTAAGTATTTCCAAGGAGGGTTGACGTCAGGCAGGCGGCCGGTCATAAAACACCTTAGCCAAAACTCTTACACCGTGATCCAAGGATCATGCTGTGCCGACCCCACATAGAGTGGGATAAGGGCAGGAAGATGATGATGATGGTTTTTTAACACACTACCTACATTAAAACACTTGCTGCCGCCCGCCGTTTCGCACACGTGGTACCTGGATATAAAGTAGCCTATATGTTATTCCAGCACACACACTATGTACTTATATTCCAAGTTTCATTCAAATCCGTTCAGCCGTTACGGCGTGATTGAGGCACAAACATACAAACATCTCCACAAACTTTCACATTTTATGATATAGTAGCATAGGATTATAAACAAAATACAATAAATAGTATTCAATTAAGTAACTTAGGGTACATTTTTACCTTCCTACGTAAGACTACTAGTCGTGTCATGGGCAATGGGCTGATCACCTGCCACCATGGTTCACTATATTCATCTTGGGACTTTTACTTTAGTCAGCTTCGCACGTATTGACCATTATCTTTCCTGTGGACAAGGCCGACTAAGCTGAGAGGATGGAATAGGTGCTGGACAAGCCTACTCCATCTTAGTGCGTCCCAGACACTACAGCGTCCAGTTTGTGAAGGTAAAAGTTGCCTCCTGACGCTGTATAAATCATATACTATAGACGGTAAAAGGCCTTAGTTTTAGTTGGTTTAAGTTATTCTAGCAGATATGTACTTATCAGTGATATAAAAAAAAATGTATCTACCATAAAAGGGTTAATACTCGTAACTGCATAAGAAAAAACTTATGATCCCAAATTTGAAACGAGATCTCGTAAAATCCAAGCTCATTAACTTTACTACCAACAATGTTTACGGCACCGTTTATACGACGCACGCAATCGAAACGCACTCTCTACGCACGCAATACGCACTCGATACGCTATTGAAACGCAGGTGGGGACATCTGGATTAATATGAAACCAGGTGATACTTCGAGAATCTTATTGCAAAAGTTGGAAGCTCATAAAATAAATATCAAAAAATAGTATTTAAACCCTAAACAGACGAGCATGCATGAGAGTGAATGAAGCGAAAGAAGTATGCCAGGATCTTAGCAAATGGAGATCCGTGATATCTGCCTACCCCTATGGGGGACAGGAGTAATGTATGTAGTACTGTATAATTTTGTCCGGACATGTCCGGAATTTTAGACTTTAGTTCGGACTTAGTTCGGCTTATTGATTTGTCCGGATTTTTTGCCATAGAATAAGAGTAATAAAACTTACATTCGTAATATCAAATAAGTCTTTAATTTTTTTTTTACGTTCTCAGAATATATTTATTAACAGAAATAAAGTTACAACTAATACAAATATAATTTACAAAATACAAAAGAAACTGTCGGGCTATCTAAAGGCCGTTGCAAACGGTCTATAGATAGCTCACCTGATCCAGCTCATCTTTATCCAGTAATCTCTTTTAATCCAGTCTTTAATCTTTGTTTGTTAACTTCTTAATATTTAATACAAGCCTGCGCCCGCGGCTTCGCTAGCGTTGTATCCGGATAAAAATAGCCTATATTGTTAATTCAGTACATATACTATGTACGAGCATATTCCTAGTTTCTGCGTAGGTAGCAAAAAATAGCTTACTTAAATGAAAATGAACTATATTTTCGATTGAAAACCTACAGATAGACTATAGATGGAAAAAAGAAAAAAAATGTTTAATTATTCAAATATACTTACTTTAAACATATCTTCTGTCAGAGGTGAATAATAATTGAATATGAATATGCATACAGACAGGACATAGGACGTTAACGTATATAAAGTCCGCTCTGCCTACCCCTCGTGTAACTTATCATGAAGTTATGCGAACAATAAAAGCATGCATACTAATACACCCCAAACGTAACTTAACGCCAAAATAATAGAATCATGATCTGCCCCTGATTGGAGACCACGTGATTCGGCTAACGGACAACCCTACAAAATATGATCGAGAATAATCGAGAATCAATAGGTTTCTTCTAGGTAAGCGTGCTTCATCTTAGACCACACTGTTACTTAACATCAGGTAGAGTGTGGTCAAATGTAAACCTATCTCAGTTAAAAAAATATATATATATTATTTACCATTTTTGGTGCAAGTTTTTAACCACACAACAAATTACCTATACTGAATATTCATCATTTATATTCAAATTTTTCGAATGTATTGAAAAATCTGGACTGGGAGTAAAGAAAAAAAAATAGAATGCGCCAGCTGCTTCTCTCCCCGAGCATGTCGTAAAAGTCGACTAAGGGATAGTATCCAATAAGCCTGCTGGGCAAGCCTACCCATCCAAAAAATTCCGGACACTACAGAGTAGGCAAAAAAGTTACCTCCTGACTCATAAATCATTCAGTATAGATGGTAAATTCAGCAGTCTTCACACGGCAACATCGTATAGATATCGTGAAGACTGAACTACTCTTTTTCATAAAATGTCTATTAGAAGGTTAATCGAGAGGTCTCGAATGAGGGGCTTGTCCAACGGTTCCTGGACAAATGATTGTTTTGTCGTTATGTCGTAAACTCGACAGACAGGGGTGGGTTTACGAACTACGGTCCGAATATACCCTTTGCAGTTAATTCCTGTGAATGGGGTTGTTAAAGAAGGAAATATTTTTATAACGGAGAGCACTGGTTTAGTGGTAGCTGCCCCGCCTTCCGATCCTATGGACGTGGATTCAAATCCAGTCGTGGATCAAAATTATGTGCGCTATTACCGGTACTCTCAAACGGTGAAGGAAATAATCGTGTGGGAACCATAGAAAGTTCGAAAACAAATGTCAAGTGCACGAAAGGAGCCTCTGAGGCGCACTTTAAATCCTTTCACCACACTTGTTCGAAAGTATTACTGACACGACTAGATGATTTGAACTGGTAATTATTCAAAATTAATTTATTGAATTTATATTTTCAAAATCATCATCATCATGTTCCTGCCCTTATCCCACGTTATGTGGGGTCGGCACAGCATGATCCTTGGATCATGTTGTAAGAGTTTTGGCTAAGGTGTTTTATGACCGGCCGCCTGCCTGACGTCAACCCTCCTTGGGAATACTTGCTTATTGTATCTCATCATGTTAGAGGATACTATCCCTTAGTTGACTTTCACGACATGCTCGGGGAGAGAAGCAGCTGGACGCATTCTATGTTTTTTCTTTACCCCCAGTAGAGCAGAGAAGTATATTATATTATTATTATATTTTCAAAATATCAGACGAAAACTTCCGAAACTTTGTAAATATTGAATTATTTTTTTTACTTGATCTCTCCTATATAAGACCGTCCAAACTCATCCAACATGTAGATTGAATCAAAGATTACATCTTTATTTATGCCATTTCTTTTCGCTTCAAGGGTGACCCCACCAAATTATGAGAAATTATAATTATTAGTTTCGTTAAAATTTTGGCATCAAATGAGCCATTATCACTGCTGTTTCTTTATAATTAGTAAAATTTAAAAAGCATGAGTGAATTCGAACCAACGATCTTATAAGGCGGAGTCACTGCCACTAGGCCCTCGGTGTTCTTCAACATCTAATTCTGCCCTCCTAGTGAAGAACGCAGTAACTATCTCAAACATGTTTTGATACGTGAGCAAGAACAGAATGTTGTATTTTGTTAAGCGATTCCGAATACGTATCTAACTATTTTTTGTCAAAAATGCTAGTTACTGCGTTCTTCACTAGGAGGGCAGAATAGGAAACCATAATGTTTAAGTTACAAAAACATATACAACTTGTATGTGAAGGCCTCGGTGGCGTGGCGGGCGATTGCTCGGCAGAGACGCAAGAGGCGCGGGTTCGATTCCCGCTGTGGAAGAAGTACTTGCATGTTGCGTCTCAGCCGAGCACTCGCCCGCTACGCCACCGAGGTCGTAATAAACAAATGACAATACTAATATTTATCCTACTAATCTAACTTATATTATAAATGCGAAAGTTTGTGAGTTTGTATGTTTGTGCCTCAATCACGCCTAAACGACTGAACGGATTTGATTGAAACTTGGAATATACATTGTACATGTGCTGGATTAACATATAGGCTAATTTTTATCTGGGTACTACGCGAGCGAAGCCTCGGGAGACAGCTAGTATTATAAATGCGAAAGTTTGTGTGGATGTGACGATATATATTTGTGCCTCAATCACGCCGTAACGGCTTAACAGGTTTGAATGAATCTTGGAATATACATAGTATGTGTGCTGGAATAACATATAGGCTACTTTTTATCGGGATACTACGCGAGCGAGGCCGCGGGCGGCAGCTAGTACACAATGGATAAAATAACCAAAGATTTTAATTTTTTAAAGCAGCTACCTAGTTGTGGCGTCCGCGACGGACGTGCCGCCGCCCAGTGCTGCCATTTTAGCGCTTTCGGCGCTAGATCTAGAGCTTTTTTATGAGCCTAGAGCGGATAATCTAGCGCTTTTTGATTTCTACGGTGGCAACACAAATATTTTATCTATGGGATAAAATAAGTAAGTATAATGTAATTTTTTCTGATATGGCTACGCAGTACAGTGCGTTTTACTTATTCAGGGGGAATTCCCTTTTGCTCTCAGATTTTCATTCCGCGAATGCATGCTCTCTGACTGAATGGTCTGTTTTGTACGAGGTTTGTTATGTTAAGGTTATGAGGTTTAATTAAATAAATATGCAGATTTGTGAACAATTCAAGTCTTGGCGTGTCAATCAGTTTTGATAAGTTAGTACTACTTGAGAAGACAAATAGTAAATTTTTCACAATGAACCTTTAAATCTAGCGGGGAATTGTGCGCTTTTTTTTCTTCTCTGCTGGACTGGGAGTAAAGAAAAAACATAGAATGCGTCCAGCTGCTTCTCTCCCTGAGCATGTCGTAAAAGTCGACTAAGGGATAGTATCCTCCAACATGATGAGATACAAGCAAGTATTCCCAAGGAGGGTTGACGTCAGGCAGGCGGCCGGTCATAAAACACCATAGCCAAAACTCTTACAGCATAATCCAAGGATCATGCTGTGCCGACCCCACATAGAGTGGGATCAGGGCAGGGAGATGATGATGAATTGAGCGCTTTTTTGATGCGCTGATTTTATATATTCTAGCGCTTTTTGAATCGCTGTCAGCGCTGAATGGGTATTTTGATCTGGCAGCACTGCCGCCGCCGCCGCCGTCGTGGCCGCCGTGGCAAGGTGCGCTCGTGCTAAGGGCACGTGCCCATTAGCACGCGGCGTGACTCCGCGTTGTCGCTTACAATAACGCGGGCTACACGACCTGGGGCCGGATTTAGGGAGCAGGAAATTCAAATTGTACTATGCATTTATTTAGAAAAAGATACAAACATTTACAAAATACAAAAGAAACAGTAGGGCAAGATACAAAAGTGCTTGTCATTTTATTATGGACAGAATATTTAAATGGTTACCTACATTTAAGTAAAATAAAGTCTCAGTCTCTCTAAAAAAGACAAAACCTTACACAAATAAATCATAAATATGTATTTTGCAGTCAGAATTGAAAGATATGATGTATTGCCTAGTACCTTCATTTATTTTTATATTCTTCTGATATTGAACATAATTTAATAAACATAATTAAATATTTTTATAGCTGGTCCTTTTCTGGCTCAACACATCAGTATTCTCATTCAGCATAGGTATTATATATTTTTTTATAAAATATATTTTTGAGAAAAAAAAACGACAACACCGTTTTGGCAATTTACCGTATTTTTCCTTTCCTGTACCGGTATTATAAAATCTACTTATCTTAGAAGATACACAGTCAGAGGCATTAGGATTCAAATCTAATACTTAGATAGTTTAAAAATCTCAAACAAAAGAACTGAAAAAAATAATTCGAAAAACGAAAAGCTATTCTAGAACATCTCAATCCATCCCTGCATTACATCTACGATGCATTCGCCCAACGGGTGTACTAATAAAAACTTTTTTTTCTACAAATTGGACAACGGACGCAATAGGTGTCAATTCAACCCTTTAAGCATATGTCGTCACTTCCGGTACATTAAACTCTGCGGTACCTACTGTAGGTGATTCCGTTGTAGTATAACTCTGTGGTAATTATCTATAAAAAGAAATAGGTGATAATAACATTGCAATTCGAAAGCCATATGTTTACCAGAAGTTTGTAAGTTATTTTAAAATGGCTGTAGTTTTTGTTACGGTTTTCATGCTCAATTATTTTATAATTCTTATGTGAAGTTTCTCGAATAAAGGTAGGTACTTTGAAATTTTAACACCTTAGCCAAAACTCTTACAGCATGATCCAAGGATCATGCTGTGCCAACCCCACATAGAGTGGGATGAGGGCAGGGAGATGATGATGACTTTGAAATTTTGAAGTATTTTCTATATAAGTAAGAGCATTAGAAAATGTACCTTAGTAAGTTTAAAATTGTAGTCTACAATTATTCTATTATATTCATTTAGATGAATATAGATTTACAATAAATTAATAAGAAAAAGAAATTTAGAAAAAAGGAAAAAAAATCGTAATTCGGTAAGGTTCTGCATTCCCGCGTTTTATGGCAAATACATTCTTTGCGCTAGGAATGAGGAATATCTCATATCGTCGACCGTTACTAGAATATAAAACCAGGCATAAATGCTCAAAAAATCTACAATTGATTAGCTAAATGAACAAAAGCCCTCTCAAGTTAAATGAAATTGTAACTTTTTAATTCAAACTATTCTTCAAGCCATCAATCAATCAAGCCATTTCCTGACATCTGTCAAACGTCAAATCTATACAATACACTTCAGTGCACAAAATGTGCAACACCATATTGCGCTATACAATTTAAGTACACCTTTCGGCCATTCTGACCACAATGTCGCCTACAATACAATGACATAACCATACAGTTGCAAGATACCACTCGTCAATTTTTTTGCCGTTTAGTCTATGAATAGATAATAGATTATTAACATACCATTACATAATATTATTTTTTATATAATTTTATTATTCCGATATTACACCCGAAGTTTCATTTAACAATGATGATAACAATGATTAAACACTGATGTTCTGACGAAGGAGCCTTTGAGGCGCACTTTAAATCATTTCACCACACTGGTCTGAAAGAACAAGCGACATGACAAAAAATATTATATGTATTTATCTATTTAGTAGTACATCCTAACATATTATAAATGTGAAAGTTTATGAGGGTGTTTGTATGTTTGTGCCTCAATCACGCCTAAACGGCTGGACGGATTTGAATGAAACTTGGGATATACATAGTACATGGATTAACATAGGCAATTTTTTATTCCGGGTACCACGCGAGCGAAGCCTCAGGCGGGAGCTTTACTTTATTAGTATATGTATACCTATATTATGTAAGATCATTTTAGGTGTAACTTTAAAGGCTAAGCCATAGCTAGTCCAATAAATAAATAATAGCTTGGAACTTAACAAGCATACATGGCACCTTTTGGTAGTTATTCTTATATATTATATAAATATGACGGGTTACGGGCCCATCTTCGCCATTAATATTTTATGACTCCAGTCCAAGATAAAGAAAATGTTCCAATTAAAAAAATCTCATTCTTTCCCAGACAAAACTAATTACTAGAATAAAGGCCATTACACGCGAGCGAGCATTAGGCTACTAACACACTGTCGTAACGACCTGTCTCGTTACGACCCTAATTATAAGGTAAGGACTCACTGGGCTCACTAGTGTTGTGAATGTAATGTCGATGTTGTGATCATCGATATCGATAAAAAGGCTATGAATAGAAATGAGTGACAATAGGTTGGTCATCAACGACTGTGACACAAATGAGGTGAAAACTGTAGTTATTTATGGCTATTTAGTAATTTTATTGTGAAACCCTACTACTAAACGTTATAGCGTAAATGACTAGCTATGGGCGATGGGCTGATCACCTGTCACCATGGTTCTCCATATCCATGTTGGGACTTCCCTTTCCGTTAGGGATACTGGCGTGATAATATGCAAGTACGTATGTAATGTCTGGCGACCTCGATGGCGTGGCGGGCGAGTGCTCAGCTGAGACGTAAGAGGCGCGGGTTCGATTCCCGGAAGAAATGTTTGCATGTTCTGCAAATATTTCTTCCTTGTCTGGGTGTTGTACTTGGAAGAATGTATTCGTCCAAGGTGTTGTAGTAATATAAGTATGTATTTACAAAAAAAAGTATATAAGCATTCTATCAGCCATCTGGTTCCCATGGTACAAGCTTTGCTTAGTTTGGTGCTAGATGGCGCTGTATCAATCGTACCTAGCTTCTGTCCGCGGCTTTGCTCGCAGGTACCTACCTGGATAAATAGCATCATAATATAACATATGATGCCAGGTCAAGAACTACATATTATAATTCAAGTTTTTCGACGGGGCTATGTGTTTTTCTCGTAGATTTAAGACGTATTTAACCCCAAGATCCAACAAAAAATATTATTTTGAATTATTTGTTAACAATCACACCGCAGCCCTAACCTAAGGGGTAGGTGGAATTAAGAAGCATGGGATCACAAAATTCAGTTTTCCGCCATTATACCTTTTACGGTTCGTTAACCTCGGTTTTACAAGTTAATTAGGTTTTTTACTGCGGCTTCACTATCTAAAGATTGTAGTGAAAGATGTGAAAACTTGATCCTACGAAATTGGAGGGGTGATGTAGGTAACTACTAGGTATATAGGGAGGGGGTGAGAGAGTACTGGTGGTCTAGTTGGTAGTGACCTCGCCTTCCGAGGGTTGTGGGTTCAAATCCGACGGTGTACCAATGGATTTTTCTGTGTGAAAAATTTATGTGCGCTATACCAGTAATCTCAAACGGTGAAGGAAAACATCGTGAGGAAACCCGCGGCTTAGTCAGCTCCGCACGTATTGACCATGTCTTTCCTGTATATAAGGCCGACTAAGCTGAGAGGATGGAATAGGTGCTGGGCAAGCCTACTCCATCTTAATTCGTCCCGGGCACTACAGTGCAGCGTCCCGTTTGTGAAGGTAAAAGTTGCCTCCTGACGCTGTATAAATCATCTACTACAGATGGTAAAAGACCTTAGGTAGGGAGTAGGTAGGGTAGGGGTAAGTAAGTTGGTATGAGTTAGTGACCAACTCTTGAGACGGAGTTTTTAGGCCGCCTAAAGGCCTCCGTCATGGCTTAACGACTTAAAAGCCGGGACCGACAATTTAACGTGCCCTCCGAAGCACGAAAGCGCTCAGCTCGTAATACCACTTGGTGGCATCCCAATTGTGACCGCGCACAACGTTGCTTAACTTCAACGATCAGTCAAGAAAGACTAAGCAAGCTACGCCACGAGCGCTATATAGGTAGTCTATGAAAATGGTAGAAGCCACTAATGTCGCTTTCGAATTACCCAACAGTTACTATATTAATTGAAAAAAACGCGACACAATACAACCTTTGACACGGACCGAAAGGTATTTTTATTCAAATCAAATTCATTTACATATTGATAACCACTAAACAGGTGGCGGAATGGACTACATGTAGCCGGTTTTTATTCCGCGCTAACTTTAGTCAATCAAATCATCATCTTCCTGCCCTTATCCTACTCTATGTGGGGTTTTGGTAAGAGTTTTGGCTAAGGTGTTTTATGACCGGCCGTCTGCCTGACGTCAACCCTCCTTGGGAATACTTGCTTATAGTATCTCATCATGTTGGAGGATATTATCTTTTAGTCGACTTTTACGACATGCTCGGGGAGAGAAGCAGCTGGACGCATTCTATGTTTTTTCTTTACTCCCAGTCCAGCAGAGAAGTTTAAATTAGTCAATCAAATATGTAATCAAAATGAGTTTATTTGCAACTCAGAACTAACAAAGCAGTTACATAGAAAATACAAAAAACATAAACGGTAGAATAAGACGAAGAACAAAAATAAAAAAGCTTATAAAAAGGGGTAGTTCCAAAGTCACAAAAAGGTCCCAACTCAGCATATGCCAGGTTTTCGGCAAGAACAGAGTGCGTAATATTTCATAAAGCTTTTAGGGGTTAACCTAAAACTGAATAAATTATAATGATAATGGTTGATTATTGATTGTAAATCTGCGTTTGAACCCGCGCCTCTTGCGTCTCCGCCGAGCACTCACCCGCCACGCCACCGAGGTCGTCATATTGCGCCAGATTGCGTTTAGCGTTTTTAAACCGGCTGCATATAGTCTTCGCAGAGCTACCTACGTCACGACAGCCATAAGGCACGCGACACACGCGTCACACGACAGTGTGGTCATGCCCTTACATCGTGAGTGCGTGCCCAGCCGATTATTGATATAGAATTGTTTTTAGTTTATTATGAGCGATTAGTATATGTTGTTATAAAGTCAGGTGGATCAAACATGGCGACGGTTTTTAGTGAACGATTCGGTGTCCTTTGATCAGTTCGATTTCGTTAGGGCATCCTTTCAATAACGCATCTTGGTTTCTTAGAAAGTTTTAATATCTAATTATAGATGAAACTAAAAATGTTTTGATTGAAGTTTACAGAAAAATAAGCCAGTGGAACTCTTCGCCACTTTGTTCGCGTTCAGTTTTTACCCGACTGTGAAGATGGAGGGTAATGTGTTTGAAGTGTATGTACCTATGTAAGTTCATTCCTTTGGCTGAAGCTGTAGTCCAAACGGCTGGACGGATTTTGACAAATGAGGTGTTATTGGATTCGTCTGAATGGCGAGTGTCTTACCCCCGAATACTCAAACGCGACTTAGAGTTGAGCACGTCTCAAGTCACGGTTTTTTGACAGTTTTTGATGAAAATCAGTCAAAAACTAGTCACTTGAGATGTGCTCAACTCTGAGATGCGTTTGAGTATTCGGGGGTTAAGCTATATGAAGTGTCAAAAAATTCAACATGGCGACTGTAAGAAGTCATTTTCCATTCATTCCTTTGTCTGCCGCTGTAGTGGCAGGTACTAAAATAGTACAATTTCATCATCATTATCATAATCATGCGTCAGAAAAAATCTATTATGGCAAATGTTCTACGCTACCTAAATTCTATGCAGTCGGGTTTTTTGTTCTTTTAAATACAAATGCCTTGGTAGGTTAAAAAAAAGAAATTCCCTACTAAACTTTTTTTTTACTGTAGGTAGGAATATATTTTATATACCTAGTTAGTACCTACCTACCTACACCTGAGAGCACTGGTGGTTTAGTTGGTAGTGACCCTGCCTTCCGATCCTAAGGTCGTGGGTTCAAATCCTGTCGTGTACCAATGGATTTTTCTGTGCGAAAAATTTATGTGCGCTTTACCAGTACCTACTCTCAAAACGGTGAAGGAAAACATCGTGAGGAAACCCGCGGCTTAGTCCGCTCCGCACGTATTGACCATGTCTTTCCTGTGGACAAGGCCGACTACGCTGAGAGGATGGAATAGGTGCTGGGCAAGCCTACTCCATCTTAATTCGTCCCGGGCACTACAGCGTCCCGTCTGTGAAGGTAAAAGTTGCCTCCTGACGCTGTATAAATCATCTACTATGGATGGTAAAAGGCCTTAGTTAGTTACTTACCTACACCTAATTATCACTCTATAAAGTTACTCCACGCGGAAAACATCAAACAAATTACACCAAGAAAATACAACCCAACTTCACTATTTAGCCACCTATTGTCTACAGAATAAAGCCTATTTTTGATTGCATCTGTTGAATAGATAGAAAGTAGTGTTGTTCTGATTTTGGTGAGATTTCGTCGTAATTAGACTCGGCATCTGTCACGATGACACATAACACGTGTCACTGTCAACATTTCGTTTTATCTGATGGGGGAATGTAATTTTCTAAACCATAATATACAATGGTCCCAGTAACCTACCATTCCATAACCGGAACTTTTAAAGCACTGGTCTAGTAGTAGCGGGCCCGACTTCCGATCTTAAGGTCGTTGGTTCAAATCCATTCGTGCATCAATAGATTTTTCTGTATGAAAAAGTGATGTGCGGTATATTACTTTCAAATTGTGAACGAAAACATCGTAAACTAAAAAGTTGGAAAACATGTAACACGAAAGGAACCTTTGAGGCGCACTTTAATACCTTTCACCGGAATGAACTAGTGACACGAGTAGTATTACATCTAGCTAATACTCATTCATTATTACTAGCAAATCATTATCATCCTGGCAAAAAGTAATACAATGTTCTATCAAAAAACCAACCAAATCGGTAGGTAACCTTATCAAAATATGAACTCCTTTAACCATCTATAGTAGATGATTTATACAGCGTCAGGAGGCAAATTTTTACCTTCGCAAACGGGACGCTGTAATGCCCGGGACGAATTTAGATGGAGTAGGCTTGCCCAGCACCTATTCCATCCTCTCAGCTTAGTCGGCCTTGTCCACAGGAAAGACATGGTCAATACGTACGCAGCTGACTAAGCCGCGGGTTTCCTCACGATGTTTTCCTTCACCGTTTGAGAGTACTGGTATAGCGCACATAAAATTTTCACACAGAAAAATCCATTGGTACACGACCGGATTTGAACCAACGTCCTTAGGATTGGAAGGCGGGGTCACTACCAACTAGACCACCAGTGCTGAGTGCTTTTTTTGATCAAAATATGAAAGAGCAATAAATAGCGCGATCAATTTACGTCACCATGTCTCTAAATAGACCCGAAACTGTTTATTTCTAGCACACCACTAAACTTGAGCCAGATTACTTTATTGCAATCCTAAATCTACACACCAATTATTACCACCATTTTGGATTTACGAGCAATAACTGTTTGTGAGAACAATTTACGGGCAATTAGGGGGTGACATGCAAAAACGTGATGTCATGATGGCCGCCATGTGAACTAGACCTGGTTTTGGTGATGTATTGCGTGTGAAAGTGGAATCATCTGGTGGACTACAAACTTACAAAGAAAAAAAGAAGTTTACGGCCTGGTGAACGAATAAATATGGCGGTGAACACTTTAATAATTAAAGAAAATAAACTTGGCGTGGAGGTATTATGGTCTATCGCCTGCCCGAAAGAAGAAACTAACAATAAATTTATTAAATAAATAATCATATTTATTTTGATTTAAGTATTTATGGCCAAACAAGAAACATTTTAGTCTTTACTAACATTTCGTTTGATACAAACCCATTTCGATTCTGGACATCCCAATAAAGAAAGGTATAATAAATAAATATTTGTGGACATTTGACACAGCGCCATCTAGCACCAAACTAAGCAAAGCTTGTATTATGGGAACCAGATGGCTGATACAATACATAATATACTTTTTTTTACAACATACAAACATTTCTCCCGTAGCGGGGACGACTTAAAAGCCGGGACCGACAATCTAACGTGTCCTCCGAAGCACAGAAGCGCTCAGCTAGTAATGAAACTTGCGGTCCCCCATCCAAATTGTGACCGCACAACGTTGCTTAACTTCAAAGATCAATCAAGAACGTCTAAGCAAGCTACGCCACGCTTCACAGTCAAAGTGAAGTAAAAGCATAAACAAATATTTTTATGAGACAAAATTAGTCACCCTCCAAAATCAACACATTTTTGCCTAATTTGTTCTACTTACGAATGCATTAAAACGAACTAATATCTCAGTAAAAATAAGCAACTGAAGTCACGTGCGCAGCTGCAACTAATGCCAAAACATTAGTTTTACTTAAAAACCGCCGCAGACCAACGAAAAACGCAATTTTTCACACTCAAAAACAAATATTCCGTGGCATCTCTAATCTTCTTTTTACGCGGTTGCACATTTGGAGCTGCGGTCATTATTCATTCTACTATTCTATTTTTGAATTCATATTTCGAAATGGATTTTTTTAAATTTTAGAACTTTAAAATTTTATCAACACGTTGAATGCTGCAATTTTATCATAATCATTATCATCATTTCCCTGCCCTTTCCTCAATTTTTCTTCTATTTATCTCTGCCAGAAATCATCTCAACCCTCTCTCCTTTTTTAGAAATGTCATCTTCACGCCAGATTTTGACATAAGTAAAAACTTTTTTTTATTTGTCAAAACGTTTTATTTATCCCTACTTAAGCAGCTTAAGGAAGCGTGACTACAGCCTGGGAGCTGAGCTATCTATTGTAACTCTGAATAATGTAACGTTGCGACCCTATAAATAATTTCGCGAAATAAATCCACTGAGTGTATAGTAAAGTCATTATGGTAAGAATTGTTCATGGTTGTATTATTTCGCTTATTTCTACCTTAATGTTTACCTCAATTTACCAGAACATCTTTTTATCGAGAATCAATTTTAATATATTATGGAATGCATAGGATTGACAAACATTTTATTATTACAGCTGAAAGGTTGAATTATAATTCAATCATAACAAGATAAAAAAATAACAAAAGCTTTGCAAGTCAATAGTCAGTTCCTATTGACCAAATCAAACATCCAGGTGTGACACAATAATGTTACCTCCTTACTGCTTAACCTATTTGTTATAATATTTCACTAAATAGTTCCTACACTGATTTGATATTAGGCAGAATGCTGTTTTTGGTCGATCATTCGAAGCTGATGGTGTTGTAGGAAGAATTGATATTGTTGTAAAGCTGGAAATAAACTACAGTATTGAAGATTTGGTAGTTTTAACGTAGAAAACTTATATCATGTTATACCCAGGCGTGGTCCGAAGGGGGGGGTCACAGGGGACATGACACCCCCCCCCCCAAATCATATACGTCAAATTGAAAAATCTTCTAATAATTTACAAAATATGAAGAAACAATTATCTGCCCCTAGCCGCGATGCCAATAAAATAGAATGCTTAAATTTGTTTTATAATGTGTGCAATAGAATCCGATTTACTCGACATATTCTATTAATAGTGACCACTCCAAAATTTGAGGCTGCGACCGCGCCTGGTTATACCTACAGGAGAGCTTTGCAATCACCCTGGATACCAATAGCCAACACATGGCGTGTGCAGTGGAATCCGAGATACCATCGGAAGCGTCTTCGACACGAGTCCCTGCGATCGCGTCGTGTTCTCTGCTTCAATGCTGTCCATTCTGCACGTAATTATAATGCTGTATGATCTCTTCAGGTGAATAAACTTAGAATACGTCCAGCTGCTTCTCTCCCCGAGCATGTCGTAAGTCGACTAAGGGATAGTATCCTCTCCAACATGATGAGATACAGTAAGCAAGTGTTCCCAAGGAGGGTTGACGTCAGGCAGGCGGCCGGTCATAAAACACCTTAGCCAAAACTCTTAAGGCATGATCCAAGGATCATGCTGTGCCGACCCCACATATAGTGGGATAAGGCCAGGAAAATGATGATCTCTTCAGGTGAATATCACCTACTATAAGAACAATTACAATCAAGCGATAAGGCCACCCTTTGCCAGCAATTGTTAGGTTGTTTGCAATACCTAAAGTTTTTTCATTTCAATTAATTATAGGGGATAATGGTACTCTATTGCATGCAGAAATAAATCCTTATTTATGGTTTTTTCGCTTGGCAAATAATGACGAAAACACATAACCTTAGTGGTCAAGTTAGAAGAAATACGTTTAGATAAATTGTCTAGAACTTTAGACTTACTTACTCAAGTACTTATGTTTTTGTTGAGAAATAGCAATATTCATAGAATTTTTTATCAAATTTATAAATTGAAATGAAAATAATTCATACGAATTGAATGAAATATCTATTTAGGGAATAAATTCACCTGTCATTTGGAAACATATTGTAGTAATATCCTCTATACTAATGCATTGAAAATGTACAAATTAAGTAATTTATCACTAAAGCTTGTTAGTGTGGTAACTTCCATGTAATTGAAAATTTAATTTTGAATTATATGCATTTCACAAATAAATAAATATTTCATGTGATAATGAAGTGACATGTAAATAATTACATCCACATAGATTGGTATCGCACCGTTTAAAACCCTATCAACTGCCTACGCGATAACAAATTGAGCTCATAAATGACATAAATTAATTTAGAAGTTTAGTTTTATTATGATATTCTTTTTAAATCGAATTAACTTAATTCAACGAAAGATAGTTCTTATAGATAATTATACAAATTATTACATTTGTACACAGATAAAATAAGGCCTTCTACCATCTATTGTAGATGATTTATACAGCGTCATCAGGCAAATTTAACCTCCACAAACGGGACGTTGTAGTGCCCGGGACGAATTAAAATGGAGTAGGCTTGCCCAGCACCTATTCCATCCTCTCAGCTTAGTCGGCCTTGTCCACAGGAAAGACTTGGTCAATACGTGCGGAGCTGACTAAGCCGCGGGTTTCTCATGACGTTTTCCTTCACTGGTAGGATTACTGGTATAGAACACATAATTTTTTCGCACAAAAAAATCCATTGGTACACGACCGGATTTTAACCCACGACCTTAGGATCGGAAGGCGGAGTCACTACCAACTAGACTACCAGTGCTCTTGTACATAGATAACTCATCTTAATACATAGTCATTTACTGGATGGACAAATAAATAAAGCATTTTAACTTTTATTATACTTAAAAGTAGAGAATGCAACAGTCATAAAGTATTTAGTATCGATAAAATCCTGTAACAATTAAATTGCGTGTCCTTCGCCATATGGCGTCAATAGAGGGCGTTACAAACGTGACGTATTCTGAAATGTGCGGATTATCGTTTGAAATGTCATGCGTGTGTGCAACTCGATGACAGCTATGAAGAGAGTCGTCTATTCCTCGAAATAGTGACATGTTTACGGAAAAGACACAAAGACATACATAATACAAGATACAATTTCAGAACATGATCAAATCAATTTGTTTTCATCTCTAAGTTGCCAAAATAAATAATCAGATTAAGATGATGGAAATGTCATGATTAAAATACAGTCCTACTTATATTATAAATGTGAAAGTTTGTGAGGATGTTTGGATGTTCGTGCCTCAATTACGCCTAAATGACTGAACGGATTTGAATGAAACTTGGAATATACATAATACGTGTGCTGGATTACATATATGCAACTTTTCATCTGAATACAATGCTAGCGAAGCTACAGGCGGCAGCTAGTGTAATATAATTTAATTAGGTTCCACCTAATATACCTACCTATAGCTAACTGTGAAAAAAGCTCATGATTAATAGAGATTTATGATTTCATTCGTGACAACCTTTAATTGGCTATTTAATGCTAAATATGTTTTTCACATTATAGTACCTAAGTAATAAAGCTGTTGGTTTTCAATAATAAACAAAAAAGTCTGTATTCAGTTCTGAGGCGTATCGAATGAAGCATGACATTTCGATAATTCGCTAATAAACCAACCCTAAGTACGTGATCAACAACAGACTACACTATCTTAGCAGCAGTTTGCGCAATTCATTGACATTCTATTCAAATACAATAAATTGTTTTATTTTTATCCGATAATAAATCTTTGTATGTATTTCTATCCAATATTAAATTCCGGTGATTTATGCGGCGGCGGCAGATGGTTACTGTTTAGTTATATTTTATTGTTGTTGATAAGCTTCCATAAATTGCGACGAGAATAAAATACATAGATATTATTGTGATTATAAAAATACTTATAGCCACTCCTAATCCAAGAGTGCCAAGATGGATATGGTGAACCACGGTGACAGGTGATCAACCCATCGCCTATATAGATGGTCCATCATGTTGGAGAAGATACTATCCCTTAGTTGACTCTTACGACGTGCTCGGGGTGAAAACCAGCTGGACGCATTCTATGTTTTTTCTTTACTCCTAGTCCAGCAGAGAAGTAAAATAATTTACTTTAAATTCTCCCGCGAAGCCCTACTTAAATGTTTTTAGTCTAGCAGATTTTAGCATCTGTTCCAGAATGCCTTTAAGGAGCCAAAAGTTAAAGCACATTACCAGTAATCGATTCCTCATTCAGCCTCTTCGCCAAACAATGGCAGATTTAATACCATAAAACGCAAGAAAACCAGATCACAATCGCTTTACAATCAAAATTGAAGACACGTCCCACCCCAATCCCATTCATACATATTGATATTCCCACAAAAACGAAACATGTCCAGACTTGTATTAAGAAATTCTCTAATTAAAAATATCGGCCATATTTCAAAAACAAAAGCTCCGCACATGTTCAAAATTCGCGTGACAAAAACACATCGTCCTGTCAGCCGCCATGTTTGATTGCGATGGGTGCGGGCGTTGACCCGCTTGGAATAGGCAACCTTGACCGCGGTGCTCCGCTTACCCGTAAACAATAGCCCTGAACACTGAAGGGTTAATAGCTGAAAACGTTTTTATCGCAGACTTTGAAAGGACGTAAGTATTTGTAATTAATTTCTAAATTGTCGTTTTAATACGTAAGCTATCAATATTATTTTTCATTACAGTTTAGGTAGGTATGTTTTTATTAGCCATTACAGTCCCTCTGCTGGACAAAGATCTATTAAAAATAAAAATGAATCCTTGTTACTTGAAACAGTAGACACAAAATGACCTGATTTACAACCCAACAGTTCTAAAAGACTCCAAAGGAATCAGATGTCACATTGAGATCGCCAAATTGGCAATCTGGGATCGCGGTGGTCCCATGTGGGGATATTCCCACGAGTCCGGGGGGCACCCACCTCCATATGACTCCAAAATGTATGATCCACTTGTTTTTAACAAGTTGATGCCTACTACCAGTTGTTTTTAAAGGTACAATTACACCGAATTCGTTATCGGTCGAAGTATGGTCAGAGGAAAGGCCTTCTCCGAAAGAACTTCAACAGCTGAATATAAAAAAAATTATGTCCGTACAATGTTACGTAAAGATCAAATTATAGAATACACATAATACGTTTGCTGCAATAACATATAGGCTACGTTTTATCCGGGTACTACTCGAGCGAAGCCGTGGGCGGTAGCTAGTAATTCATAATATTATAACACCCAGACCCGGAAGAAATATTTGCAGAACATACAAACATTTCTCCCAAAGCGGGAATCGAACCCGCGCCTCTTGCGTCTCAGCCGAGCACTCGCCCGCCACGCCACCGAGGTCGTATTCCTCTAATGTTGTAAGGGTGCACTAAGAATTCCCGAAATTCAACTTCTAGAGAAGATGAAGTTTGAGAAAAATACTCAGTGAGAACAAAATTCCACTAGTTAACCAATAGACTTGAATTTCAGCACTACTGAGCTACACTATCGATAGTTTCGTAGGAATACGTTTTCCATTTAACTAGGATTATGAATCTCAGAACAGCAATCAACTTTGAATGCCGGAATATCGTACCTACTGTCGTGGTAGAGCAATGAAACTATCAGCGCCATCTAGTATCGAGTAGATGAAACTTTACAAGAAAGAACTGAAAATCCGTGTTTTGTGTCTATTCTTTGACAATACTACTTTTTTTTATTTTAGAGGAATTTTTGCAGTATTTTTATAGTGGTATTTTACCTTTTCAAAATTTAATTAACTTCAATTATTAGTTTATTGAAGTTATATAAATTTTAACAAAAAATAAAATATGATTGGCATTATATTCAGATTATTATTAAAATATATAGACAAGACTACCTAAGCTACTTAAGCACTTATTAAAAAAAAGAAAACTATGCCTGAACTAAAATAGCTGTCTATGGCGAAGCTAGCATAGTCTGCTGTTCTAAGTTTAAATATGGTTTAAATCGTTCGACTAAACCGTTTGGCGCCTTTTCTTATTTGTCTCTTCAGTCTGTAAAAATAAACACTGCTCTTATTTTCGCACAAACGACAGTCTATTTCGATCAAAGAATACAGTAGGTACTTCAGGAACATATATTGTTAAACTGTTACTCGACCAAGGCCTTTAGATTAGAAAATATTATTAATTACACACTTTACGAAACACAGTTTCGCTCCATTTTGATATTTATTGTTCCGAGATTTTGATAGTCTACCATAGAGTATCATAGAGTTTGTATCTCTATCCCTGCTATTGTAACTGCCAACTAGAGATGCCCGTTACGGATAGAAATGTGTTTATCAATAAATCCGTCATAACATTTTTTTTTATTAGCATATCGTGTCCCTCTTTGTGATAGAATCAGATGTCAAAAATAAGAAAAGAGCGAGTGTCGAGATGACTTCTGACAGAAATGTTGAAGAATACATGCTTTGCCGACCCCACATAAAGTCGGAACTGCCGGGAAACGATGATGAGCCTATCTTGTCCCACTGCTAGACAAAGGCCTTATAACATAACAAATCATTAATGTTTATTTTGTACTATTGCACCTATTGGTACCTATGTTGCATTTTTGTCCTTCACGGCAATATTGCATCGTGCGATGTGCCCGCACACGGAATGCATTATGTAAACGCCAGTGGGAAGTCCAGATCTTATCTAAGCTAAAACCGTGTTATTTCTACTATTTTATACTTTAGAGCACTGGTGGTCTAGTTGGTAGTGACCCCGCCTTCCAATCCTAAGGTAGCGGGTTCAAATCCGGTCGCGTACCAATGGATTTTTCTTTGCGAAAAGTCTATGTACGCTATACCAGTACTCTCAAACGGTGAAGGAAAACATCGTGAGGAAACCCGCGGCTTAGTCAACTCCGCACGTATTGACCATATCTTTCCTGTGGACAAGGCCGACTAAGCTGAGAGGATGGAATAGGTGCTGGGCAAGCCTACTCCATCTTAATTCGTCCCGGGCACTACAGCGTCCCGTTTGTGAAGGTAAAAGTTGCCTCCTGACGCTGTATAAATCATCTACTTGATACTTATACTTCAGCCAAACTGGAGATGGGGACAATTTATGTGAACAAACCAAATTTTAACTCACTCGACAGACGAACGGACGGCGGAGACTTAGTAATAGGGTCCCGTTGGCACCCTTCGGGTACGGAACCCTAACAAGCATGTATAGTCACGGAATGAAAAAGTTCGTCACCTTGAGGTCGGTTGTCGCCTGCACTAGTGTAAGAATGAATTATTTTGATTCAGTAAAACATACTATCCTATTATGACTCGATAAATTGTCAAACAACTTTGATGAGCGTCAATTTGAACTTTGTTGTCGAGTAGTTCAAAATAATTTTCTGTGCCTTACCCCCGTATATTCAAACGCATCTCAAAGTTATGACGTGCTCAACTCTGAGTCGCGTTTGAGTATTCTGGGGTTAGATTCATTCAATTTGAAAACTGACGAACCTTTTCTTTCCGCCGCTAAGTATACAAAAAAAGTTTCAGCTTGCGTAAAAACTTATGAAATTAAATAAAAAACCGCTATAAGTATCAAGTTTACCAAAAACTCTACCAATAGCTCCGAGGTAATTGCACTATCACAAACAGAGCCATGGGAACGCCGTGACGTAGTCGCCGTCCGCCGTCCGCCGGCCCGGTGACCCACTAGCGCCAATTTGAACGTTGTGTTATGGTGGCATAACGCAACCTTGCAGCCGGCGTCAACGAAAACATTTTCATCGTAAACACTGTTATCTAGATAGACTTTCGCCACACTTGTACTCAGGCGCGGTCGCAGCCTGAAATTTTGGAGGGGGTCACTAATAATAGAATATGTCGAGTAAATCAGATTTTATTGCACACATTATAAAACAAATGGAAACCTTTTATTTTTATTGGCATCGCGGCTAGGGGCAGAAATTGCTTTTTTTATATTTTGTAAGTTTTTAGAAGATTTTTTCAATTTGACGTGTTCGATTTTGGGGGGGGGGGGTCCTGTCCCCTGTGACCCCAGATTTTTTAAATCGTTTTTTCACTTTGAGGAATCAAAATGTTTTTTATTTTCTTTTTGAATAAAGCCATTTCATAGACTAACAACAGATTTCTACATTGATTTTGGTGATCAAATCCGTTAAGGCACACAATAACACAAAACCAATAAAAGCAAGTGTTGCCAGACTTATTTACTAGACCATTGAGTGCCGACAAACAACCAATAGCCATTGTCGACAACAATGCCGTCTGGGCATTGTGATCTGACCAGTACCGTGCGAAATGCCATACATCATTGATCAATTGATCACATAATCAAGTTGATGGCATAATCGAATTGATCAATGCGGATCGATGTTTGTTTAGTGCTATTGAAATCATGGAATCGAGATTGTATAATGCGATAAAAGCAGTGTTTTTTTATTTAAAAACGATTGACTTTTATATTATACTAGCTGCCCGCCCCGGCTTCACACGGGTGTTATACTAATGAAGAAAATGAGACCAAATTTTCCCTTTACAGTACAGATGTTATTCGTCCAAGGTACAGATAAAACAATGTAAGAAACTGAACATCAAGCTGTCAATTCCGTCAATATTTTTGAAGATCTCCTTACTGTCTTCTGACTTACTCACTTTTTTTATGGAGCTTTCGTACAATTTTCCAAACATGTTTTTCATACAAACCTTGTTCTAACAATTACAATAACAAAAGAATTAGCGAAAAGTGCTATTTTTGCTAAACCTAATAATGATTAGGATTCCGCACCCGAAGGGTGCCAGCCTTTTGCTAAGCCTTTGCTGTCCGTTCGTCCGTCCGTCTGTCAGCGGGCTGTATCTCATGAACCGTAATAGGTAGAGTTGAAATTTTCACAGAGCGTGTATTTCTGTTGCTGCTATAACAATTAACAACAAACAATAAAAATAAAAGAGGGCCCCGTACAATAAACAATAAACATTGATGTAGGTACATATACGACTCGTAGGTACATGACCTTTTTTTTACATTCCGTCATAAATAACAAATGACAGTGTGACGAGACAAGTCGCACCTTCCACCCGTAGGCGCGGTCCAAAGGGGGGGTCACAGGGGACATGACCCCTCCCTCCCAAAATCGTACAAGTCAAATCGAAAAATTTACAAAATATAAAAAAGCATCTGCCAATAAAAATAGAAGGCTTCCATTTGTTTTATAATGTGTGCAATAAAATCTGATTTACTCGACATATTCTATAAGTGACCCCTTCCAAAATTTTTGCCTGCAGTTCCACCGCGGCTTGCATCCTTGAAGCTCTCGATCCCACAAGTGTGTCTACCGACTGTGCTTATTGCCTCACTCCTTGCAACACACCACTGGGACTTGCAAAACACACTTGCGGACGATTTCGAATAGTGTGAACGTATACATAGAAAATAATACTTAATATTATAATAAGTATACGTCTGTTGACTTCGGAAATTTTTTTGGAGTTAATTTTCAAAGAAAGTATACTTAATTCATCTTAATAATTATCTTTACGTCTGTATACAGGACATCGGGTGTGTTTTTGGAGTAAATTTTCTCATATTAAAAGTACTTTTTGAAACACTTTTTTTTAAACTTGTGTTGTCATTTTGGGATAGGAAGAGAGTTCAAATTATTTGTGATGGAGTCCCAAGTGTGTGTGTTAGTGTTGCTGTGTTTCTGTGTATATGGAACCTTGCAGTTGATTCCTTTGCGTAAGTCCCTTGATAATAATGATGATGATGATCTTCTAGAATCTTCGTTTGACGGCGGACCGGGAAACGAAATGTAGGAAGCCTCCAGCTGATGAAAGAAAGAAAAAAAAACACCAACATGATACACCATCTATGTATATGGGCGATGGGCTGATCACCTGTCACCATGGTTCACCATGTCCATCTTTGTACTTTGAATCAGGAGTGGCTGCAAGTTTTCTTATGATTACGTGTTGGCTCTGCCCACCCCTTTATACTGGCGTAATATTATGTATGTGTGGATTCTGAGACTGATGATGATGTTCGTTACTTTCAGCTTCGTTCGTCTTATTTGCAGGAAAGACAGTAAAAAGTAGCGGTGTTCTCCACCATTGTTGTAGAAACGCTGTATTTCCGCGAATTAAGAATATTACCAGCACGGACGGACCCTAACATCAATCAATATCAGTATAATACGACCTACTGATGTCACTCTGAGCAAGCTAAATTCTTATGGGAAATAAATATCTTAACCTAAAGCTACTATGACTAAAATTATCTAGATACCTAAAGTGCTTTCAACTAACGTAACACATCGTTCCCTTATTCCTGAGTAAAGCACTTACCCCCGAATACTCAAACGCATCTCAGAGTTGAGCACTCTCAAGTGACGAGTTTTTAACAGATTTTCATCAAAAACTGTCAAAAAACCGTGACTTGAGACGTGCTCAACTCTGAGTCGCATTCGAGTATTTGGGGGTTAATTACAAATTCTGTAATTCATCCCCCAGCTGATTACATCCACCCCTGTTCCGATCTGAGCGACGAGTGCTTCACGAAGGCCACGCTGGACGCCATCCCGGGGATTGTGAAAGGCATCCCGGAGGCCGGGATCCCGGCCCTGGACCCATTGTACCTGGACAAGAACATAAGCATCGTGCTGCCCGGGAACTTGAAGATGACCTTTCATAATGCGAAGCTGGTTGGACTCAGTTCTTGCATCCCGGATAAGGTTTCGTAAGTCTATTTAACACACTGGAATTGATCATATGGACTTGGAGTAAAGAAAAAATGCGTTCCGCTGCTTCTCTTCCAGAGGATGTCGTAAAAGTCAACTAAGAGATCCTCCCCAAAATGATGGGCCATTTATATAGGCTGATCACCTGTTATCGTGTTTCACCGTCATTTTGGGACTTTGAATCAGGAGTGGCTGCAAGTTTTCTTATTGTGTATGTTGATCATTGATGACTTAGGCGTGGCGGGCGAGTGCCCGGCTAACACGCGAGAGGTGAGGGTTCGATTACCGCGGTACCGCGAAATATTTATTTTGGATCATGGAGGCATGGCACACTCAGTTTTTTTAATATACCTACCTATACAGTCAAGATTTTTATTATTTAAATGTTTTATTACTTAATTATCATTTCAATTGCCTAATAAATTAAAATGTGCAGCTTAATATTTCATTAAATCTCATAACACTTTCGTACGAAAAACCTAGTTTCAACTTATTGCAAGACTGAGTGAATGGCAACTACTCCTTCCCTTCCTCCACACAAGTGTTGAAGGTACTGACTGGTTGTCATTGATACATACTTTGACCTTATAAGGGCAAACATTCAGTTTTAAACATGTTTTTATTTAGTTGTTTAGAGACCTTTTAAAAGTAGAAGGTTTCAAATTATACTTAGTAGGTACTTTCAGTAATTTTAGTCCAAGGTTCGGCTGATGTAGATGCAAGGACCAGAGGTACAAGAAGCGCGGGTTCGATTCCCACAGCTGGAGAAATGTTTGGATGATCTTCAAATATTTCTTCCGGGTCTGGGTGTTGTGGTACCATGGAATTCGTAGTTTCTAATACCCACGATACAAGAAATCCTAGTGTGGGGTCAGAACTACCTATGTTGGTGATCTATTCCTTAGTCGACTTTTACTACATGCTCGGGAAGAGAAGCAGCTGGACGCATTCTATACTTTTTCGTTACCTTGTCTTTGGTTAACAACAAATAATTTAAAACTATATAAATTATCACCATACAAGCTCTATTGCTGTCAATAGGTTAAGTATTTTACTAGCCATATAAAATTGCATAAACATAGTTCATTCACAACTAGCTGAACTCCCACGGTTTCACCCGCGTAACGATTTATTTGCGCAAATATAATGTCAAAGTCAAAATTTCTTCATTCCTTAAAATCACGGAGATCATTTGGACACGTCTTAAATCGACGTTATCTTAAATAACTTTACAGATTGCTTCTCTGCTGGACTGGTAGATAGTAAAAAAACAGAAATGCGTCCAGCTGCTTCTCTCCTAGAGCATGTCGTAAAAGTCGACTTAGGAATAGTATCCTCTCCAAGATAATGGACCATCTAAGTATATAGGCGATGGGCTGATCACCTGCTACCATGGATCACCATATCCATCTTGGGTGGAATTTTGAATCAGCAGTGTCTGCAAGTTATCTTATGATTAATTGTATCTTATGTAAAAAAGTATAAAAGTATTCTATCAGCCATCTGGTTTCCATAGTACAAGCTTTGCTTAGTTTGGAGCTAGATGGCGCTGTGTGAAATGTCCACAGATATTTTTTATTAATTAAATAATGTTTCCAGCTCCCGCCGTGAGATAAGGACGTTCATATTCGACATACACTGCAACTTCACCATCCGAGGAGTGTACAGCCTTCTGGGGAGACTGCTGCTTTTCAACCTGGACACAGAGGGCAGCGCTAAAATCAAAATCTGTAAGCGTGGTTTAAGATAATTTATTCCTCTTAAGAATTTAATATTCACTTACAGAGAAATCTTAATATTATTTTTTTGTATTTTGGTTTCCTTGGGCTAATCGTATCTACAACAATGCAAGAAAAAAGCGACAAAAACGACAAAATAAAATGAAAAAATATGACATGACCCCCCCCCCCCCCCCAATCGTACACGTCAAATTGAAATATCTTCTAAAAATTTACAAAATATAAAAAAGCAATTTTCTTCCCCTAGCCGCGATGCCAATAAAAATAGAAGGCTTCCATTTGTTTTATAATGTTGCACACATTATAAACAAATGGATAAAATTGTGTATTGTGCAATAAAATCTGATTTACTCGACATATTCTATTATTAGTGACCCTCTCCGCGCCTGCCCTCCTCTTCACCGGCTGTTGTCTCGCGGCTACGCTGCCCTCCTATGTCTAAAACATCGCTAAGCCACAGGGGGTCGATTTTGAGTTTTTGATGCCATTCTACTTAGAAAAAAATTCTCTATCGATCTGTTTTAGAATCATTCCTGTAGCGTTTTTAGTTTAGGAAATAGCTCTAGCAAAAACAGCGTTAACTACGATAAAATATATATTTTACACCACTAAAACTACATTAACCATCAATACTTAGCTAAATAGTCACTTGCAGCCATTAACGTTGTCGGCATATACAAAATATTATGTTCATTGCTTGGCTAAAAAAACGTTATTCCATTTTACAAGACTAGATAGTCGTTATGAGACTTTTGCGATTTTTAAGTCATGGTTCAGCTAGCTATTAAACGTCATTGATCTAAGCTAAAAAGACGTTATACAACAATACTACACTATAAACACGTTAAACTTTCTTAGTGTTTTTATAGCGTAGGATTGCGGGCATTTCAATAAACAGTTTACTTTTCTCAAAAACTCTATCCGCCTTTAAGGACTTTGAATGATTAATAAACTTTATGCGAATCATACGCTACAAGAACGCTAAGCCACAAAACTTAGCTAAAACATCGCTACCTGCGCTCACGTTTCACCCCGCACCGCCCGTGTACCAGTGTTACCCAGGCCAGGCCGACGTCCAGTACAAACGCATGCTTAAGCATACGAACGCATACTTACGACCAAGGGAATTGCTGTCGGTAAGTTACTGATTTTTATTTTGCAATGTTATTTTATACCGAGTAAAGATTTTGTGTTCTTTTAAGCCAAGCCAAGATTTAATCATAGCTTTTTTTTTCTTAAAATATTGATGTAAGTAGGTATTTCATGTGTTTATATGCATTTATGGGTTTTTATTCATTCGTCTTTCATTCATACTAATAATATTATAACAAGGAAAGTATGTGAGGATGAAGTAATAGATAATAATAGACTAATAATAATTATAATAATTTTAATGTGTGGAGGTTTGCTACGCTTTAACGTTGAATGGTTTTGGATGGAATTTGGGTTTAATACAAATGCTATCTTTCTTTGCTTATTTTTTTATGTTTTTTAATAGCTTAATAGCTATTTTTAAATATTTGCTTTTTTTACAGAAATTTTAATGAAATCGAAACGAGTGAAAGCGATACTCGCTATGCTACCATATCAGCTAGCAGTATTAGAATCTGCATGTAGATGCTGATAGCATCTACATGCAGACTGCTAGCAACTGTGAGGTTGAAAATTGGCAAAATCTACGATTTCACTGACTTTAAAGACGCCGTCTCCTCAATTAATCATGGGAAAGTGTCAGTACATTTTAATTTAATTTTAGTCTTTTAGGTATGTTTACCTAAAGACTGATTTCGCTGCAAAGTTGGAATTGTGAAATACAAGATAGCCATTACACACATTATAATTCTATAAATATAAGAATATTACAAGGAGGTTTACCTACTTAAAAGACTGATTCAACTGTCATTTTATATTTTGATGTTTTATGGTAAGACTAGCTGTTGCCCGCGACTTCGTACGCGTTAGATTTCAAATCGAGTTTGAAGTCATTCGCATCGCTTGTTAAAAAGTTTCCATACAAACTTTGACCCCCATTTTAGCCCTTATTAAGGGTTGTTTTGAAAAATCCTGAAACATCTGTCCATTTATTTTGCATTAATAGTAACCAAACCGAGTTTGAAACCAACCGCATCGCCCGTTAAAAGTTCCAATACTAATTTTGACCCCCATAACACCCCTTTTTAAAGGTTATTTTGAAAAATCCTGAAATACGTGTCCATTTATTTTGCATTTACAATATCCGAACCAAGTTTCAATAAAATCGCACCACGCTCTAAAAAGTTCCATTCAAACTTTTTTACTCCTTTGGGGGTTAAATTTCGAAAAATCCCGCTTTAGTGGGTGCTTCTGATGGTGCTTCTGCTATAAAAGGAAGCTACCTTCCAAGTTTCAGCTTTTTAACTTATGCAGTTTCGGCTCGGTGATGATGAATCAGTCAGTCAGTCAGGTTAAGCTCTTTTATAGGTATAGATTTATAAAGAATTATTGCTATAAATAATAGCTTTTTAATGTGAAACTCTGTTATTAATTACAAATTACCAGTTACCTACTAAATCTGCAAGGTTAACCTTTACTAGCATTCAAAGAAAATATATTTTGTAATTTTAATACTCACCAAGTGATTTTTTTAAATTGTAATTTAAGAATTAAGGTGCGAGTTGGCAGCGGAAGACATGAGGCAACAGCAGACGATGTGTCGCAGCGAGACTACTGGTTTCTATGTATTTCTATGAAATTCCCTCCGTAGTTAGCGACACGAAGCTAGCGACGCGTTTCATAGAAATACATAGAAACTAGTAGTGTCGCTGCGACACGACCGTCGTCCGCTGCTGCCTTGTGTCGTCCGCTGCCAACTCGTACCTTTATGTGCCTGTGATTCCTCTAATAAAAGATTTGTAATTTTATGTCGTTTCTTTTGTTTTGTTGATAACGTATTATTTTTCGTACCTCTCTTGAATTAGTCAACCCCAAAATACTTAACTAAAACAGCGTTATCGTTAAAGGTTTTAAGCTTAGCGTCCTTTTAGTAGAGTATTTTTTGGACAAAACGCTGTTGAAAACCAACAATACAACGCTATATGTATAAAGCTAGTCTATAATAACATTAAACAACTATAGCGTCATTATAGCTTAGGAAAGATGGCAAAAACTCAAATTAATACTGAACAATAATAACGTTAAATGCGCTTAGCGACTTTTTAGTGTAGGAAAAAGCACATAATTTTATTACATAAAAAAACGGGTCACAATTTAAGTATAAATCCTACGCTAAAATATCGCTAGGGTGTACTTAGCGATATTCTTGTAAAGTATTTAAAAGCAAAATAACTGTACATTCCATAGCTAAAACTCCTAAACACATTTTTCTCCTTTTAAAACTAATTAATTAAAATCGACATATTTGCTATTCTACAGTAAATTAAAAGAGCTATCTATTGATAATTCAAAGATTTTGATACGACTAATAACAGTTAAATGGCATCACTTTAAAAAAACTGCAGCGTTTTTCGCTCATATCTCAAAACTTGGTTTTGTGGCTTAGCGATGTTTTAGATATAGGAGGGCAGTACGATATCTCTAACAGTGCATAATGAATGTCTGATAATAATTTCCAGGGAACCAAAGGATCCGTCTCGAGGTGGTCGAACGAGTCGTACGCAATGAGGCCGGCGAAGGCCACTACAAGATCAACTCATACAAGTACAAGGCAGACTACGGCACAGCCTTGAAGCTAAACCTCACCAACCTCATCAGAGGCAACCCTAGGATCAGTGAGTGATGTTTTTTACAATATTATAAATAATAAATAAATATTTGTGGACATTTCACACAGCGCCATCTAGCCCCAAACTAAGCAAAGCTTGTTCTATGGGAACCAGATGGCTGATAGAGTACTTATATACTTTTTTTGTAAGTACATAAAATATAATAATAATAATGAATATAATATTGCCTAAATACTCCGTCACTAGAGTTGGCCACTAGCTCATACAAACATACATGTAAATACCGGAATAAATATTTGCAGAACATACAAACATTTCTCCCGTAGCGGGGATCGAACCCGCGCCTCTTGCGTCTCTAAGTTACATAAATAAACGATTTTGTATTTTTTTTTTGTAGATGAATGTGTTCCTTTGTATCTGAAACAAAGTACCTACCAACTTTGAATTTATGCCAATATTTGCAGGCGCAAACGTCCTCCAAGTCCTGAACTCAGACGCACAGATGTTCGCGAGCGAGTTCGGCGAGCCGATCCTCGACTACGCTATCGACTACGCCATGAACGTCACCCAGAGGTTCTTCGACGCGTTCACCTACGACCAGATCTCGCATGTGCCGCTCACTGAGGACTTCTTTGAGAAGGAGTGAAAGATAACAATTTTTGTAGGCTTCTAGTAGCGGATCCAGGAGAGCTATGAGGCTGACCCTTTTGTCCAAGGGCTGACACCCCCCCCCCCTCCTACTCACCACCCCCCACCCCCCACCTCCACAAAATCACGGGGATCACTTGGACACTTCTTAAATCTAAGTTGCATTTTGTCTATCTAAATAAATATGTCTAATGTGATGTGAGTCCCTCCAAAAGAAATTTCTGGATTCGATGCTATACCTAGACTTCTGTGTAGATATAGGTAACCTTAGTAGGTGACTGGACTGGTTTTTAAATTATATTTTAGTTGTAAATAATTGTAATTTGGTAGGTATAGGTATGTACTACATACTTATAGTACGAAAAAAACATAGAATGCGTCCAGCTGCTTCTCTCCCCGAGCATGTCGTAAAAGTCTACTAAGGGATAGTATCCTCCAACATGATGGACCATATATGTGGGCGATGGGCTGATCACCTGTCACCATAATTCACCCTTCACCATATCTATATTAGGACTTTGAATCAGGAGTGACTGCAAGTCTTCTAATGACTAGATAGGTACTTGTGGCTCTGCTCACCCCATTAGGGATACGGGCATGATAATATACCTACATAGATAAGATATGTACTATGATTATGTTTTTGTAATTAAAAAACTTTTACAAAATTGTATTTTCATTCATTATACCTACGCATTAAAAAAATTGAGGAAAGCTTGAAAACCAATATTTTGTACCTACAATATACTAGACACAAACGAAAAGTTATTCAAAAATTCAACAAAAACTATTTTATTTTTTTAAACGGGTAGGTAGTCTATTGCTAGTATCATTTTTGACGACATAAAATCAATTCCAATTTTAAAATTCCATTTCTTTTACCGCTGGCTATAACCTAACGTTCGAAATTCGAAAACCAATTCGTTTCTGTCAACTATTCACGATCCGAGTCACGCGAGATCGTCTGAAAACTTTGATTTTCATTTTATTTACTGTGTGGTACCCATTACCGATGATAAACAAACTAATAAAGCGGACACTGAACTTTGAACCTATGGAAATGTAACGAGATTATTACATTGATACTGGCAACACACGCTTTAGGTTTTCATTTTCATTTTTGACATTTTTGGTCACGTTCAAGACACACTGAAAACAATTAAAATTTTGATTCTAGGACAACATAAGGTGTTGGAACTATCGCCCGCCCTAAAGGGAAAATATCAAAAAAATAGGTTTACTTACCTACCAACCTGCTTGCAAAACGGTTGGCATAATGTCGCAAATAATCACATTTATTTTGACCTACGGTAGGTGAAAACGAAGTGATTATTTGCGCAGTGGGTAGGTGATGTTGATTTTTTTTTTATGTAATACACTTAAACGTAAGCATTCGAACTCTTTTCAAAAGCCCGTTAAGCCAAGATAAATGAATTTATTCTTTCAGCTATTTTCAGAGTTTTTGACACTATTTACCTACTACGTTTATTAGATTTGCCCATATATTCGTACTTACCACTGATTGTATTATGGCAAAGGCATGATAATCATATTTTATGAATCCTGGCTTTATAATATGCAGTAAAAATAACCCGGCAGGTCGAGAATGGCCAATTATTTAATAGCCATTAATGTACAGTACACCAGACAAGTGAAATATTCGTGCATGGCCGGACTGACGGAGAAAAAGAGGGTTAATAAATTATCTTTGATTTTTTTAAACAAATAATAGTAACTTATTAAAATACATTTTCTTTGCTCTAGTAAGTAGGTAGTTATTCACTAAAGTGCGTGAAAGCAACTAGACGCATAATTATCTGCTTAATGAATAAAATAGTTAGCACCTTACACATCATAAATACATATTGGACAACATTTAGTTTTTAAGCTACTTAAAAATAATGTATTGGCAAAACTGTTAGGTTATTTGAATAAATGAATAGAACAAAAACTACTTTGGAAAAAATTCATCAACAGTACAAAAGCCATTATCCATTGCAGACTCCATGGATCCGCTGGCATTCAGACTAACGATAATGGAAAATCTATAGCACGAAGCGTCGCGGCTAGTGATACCGCCATGCCATTCGGCCGATGCATGTTTAATGTGGCTTTTTGCCATCGCAACGATGCAACTGCATTTAAATTATCCACTACTTCAAAGAGCTGAGAAAACTCTGAAAATAGAAATGGAAAAACCGTATCCGATAACAGAAATAATTGTTTACCGATTCAAGTTGGTACCCGAAGATAAAGCGAGGTTAGTTTGTCAAGAACACCAATGATGATCCGTTGTCTCTGCCTACCTCTATGGGAAACAGGAGTGATATTATTGTGTCTCGTTTGAATTGGATATAGACATGGCAAGAGGCCCTCATTGCTATAATCATCATCTTCCTGCCCTTATCGCACTCCATGTGGGGTCGGCACAGCATGATCTTTGGATCATGGTGTAAGAGTTTTGGCTAAGGTGTTTTATGACCGGCGCCTGCCTGACGTCAACCCTCCTTGGGAATACTTGTATTATTATTGCCTCATTGCTATAATAACCTCTAAAGCTAAAGCTAAAGCAACCTACGGTAGAGCTACCGATAGAAACCCCCGGTTTAGAAACACATCATAGTATTTTGAAAGTTAATAAATTTATGTAACAGTAGGTACATCTTACTGGGTGACTGTACCCAACTAACCATTTAAATAGTTTCCTCATTTGAACATTAAATGTAGAAATTCTCGTCCCCAAGCAAAAACTGATCATTAGTGAGGATACAAAAAGTGCAGCCGAGGTCGGGGTCACCAATTTATCTTCACTGCGTTTTCGCACCCCATCGCCACCGTAGGAAGTGTCTGTCAATGTGTCCCAAATTAAGTGGCTGCTGGAAAGATATGCTGACAGCTTCAGGAAGTCCTGAACGATTAAACCTACAGTACAGACTTTCTTCTTTATTATTTCAAATAAAAACTATGTTTATTTCTATGTCCAATACACATTTTAAATAATTTTAGGATAAATAAAATAAATAACACCCAACAGTCACATAGATACGTAGTCCTGACCCCACACTAGGATTCCCTGTGTCGTGGGTATCAGAAACTACGAGTACCATGGTACCACAACACCCAGACCCGAAAGAAATATTTGCAGAACATGCAAACATTTCTTCCGCAGCGGGAATTGAACCCGCGCCTCTTGCATCTCTGCCGAGCAATCGCCCGCTACGCCACCGAGGCCGTCAATAGATGTATTGTGTGAATCGATTTGCTATGACACGAAATTTTTACATTGTAATAAACCTAATATACCTACCTATTTACTTTTAGACACCTATTTACTTAACTACAGTACTGTAGTTTCATAAACAGCATAGACTTGAAAGTAAAACACAAAAGTCACATACATAGTCTCGCTTGAATAAGCCGGAGAGAATCTGGGTTATCCGTTCAATTGAGAGACTTCTGAAGATCCTAATTGGTGAAGCCTCATAATAACCCAATTCGAAGAACAAGAGCATCTCGCAGCCTTTGCTAGCCCTTTTTTATATTTTTTAGATAAATAGATAGTTAGGTACCTATACTATTTTTGTTTAGTAAAAAAAGGAAGTTTGTATGAGCTATTAACCAATTCTTTTGATGGAGTTTTTAGGCCGCCTAAAGGCCTCCGTCGTGGACCGACAATTTAACGTGCCCTCCAAAGCACGAAAGCGCTAGCTCTTAATGCCACTTGCGGTCACCCATCCAAATTGTAACCGCGCACAACGTTGCTTAACTTCAACGATCAATCAAGAACGTCTAAGCAAGTGTTTCCGTTTAATTATTATAGTATTTTATTCTTTTACTACGTTTTAGAGATTTATATTTTGTAGTAGGTAAGTACGTATTACGTGAATCATTAAGAAAAACCTCAGTTATTTCGTGACAATGATACATCGTATCTTTTACACGATCTAAAACCGTCTCCCTAAAAAAGGAGAGCATAAATAATTTTTGTCATAACAAAATCGTCACGTAATGAAAAACACGTTTTTCGTCGCGTTATTTTAGAAACGGGCACGTGGGTGATATTCGATACGGTTTTTTACTCGACAGTACCGGTATCAGTTTTTTAGCTGACTGTACCGACGGGTATGGTTGTCTTTTGCGCTAGCGATATGTTATCGTTTATAGCGGATCTCAAAGTTTTAAATTATAATTTATAAATAAGTATATTTAATAGGTCGGTACCTACTCTCCAATTAGGTTAGGCTGGCCATAAAGACGGGTTTGTTTAAAATAGATTCAGAATATGAGGCACTAGGAATAATTTTAGAGTCCTTTTTACGAAAGAAGTCGGAAATCGGCGGTGCAAAACAAATTCATCGATGGTTTATTTACGCACGCGTATTTTTCGTCATTACGATGAAATCACTTTAGTTTTAGGTAAATAAACCTCACAACATTAGTTTTTACACCTTAATTTAACTATTAGTTATATTACTTAAAAGTTCCATAAACATATAAGTACTTACCTAATGAAAAACTAAGTTTTAAGTTAAGTATTGGCGGTTTGTTTACATAAATTGTATCTCCAGTTTGGCTGAAGTATAGGTACCTAGGGGTGGTAAGGGTAAGACCAACGTAAAAGTTTGGGAAACTCAAAAATCTCGAAGAATGTTTTCAAATCCCTACTGACATGTCCTCTAGCTTGTAAAGACATCCGTCATTCGACGCTTCGCGACGATTGAGACACCCCCACGTTTTACCACCCCCAGCCCCGAAACCAACCTAAAAAGATCCCTCTACTCCCAACAAATTGTAAGAATAATTGGCACCAGACAGGCCAGAATAAACTGGTGCGTGTGGTTGGTATTTTAGAGGGTGTAATGTGTCATTTCCGATTTTTAGAGAATTTGAGTTTTTTGGATTCTGAGTGATTTTATGTCGTTTGCTATTAGGGTGGGATGATCTTAAAATAAAGATTTTGAATTTAATATGCTTGATGATGTTGGTTAGAAAGTTATTTTAAGGCCCCCTTAAAAAGAAAGCGAACTTTCCTGTAGGTAAAGAAATTAATTTGAAGTAAATGTCTAAATGGTGGCAAAAAGTGAGCAAAATTGTGCATAGGTATATAAATGTGGGACGTCTGGCAGTGAATGAGATGGCCAGACAATATACTTAGGCCTAGTCAAGATCGTGTAGCACAGAACCGTGTTGGATGGTAGTTACAAGCTAAGGGAGGCCTATGCCCAGCTGTGGGCAACAGGCGTGATCGTACACGTCAATTTGAAAAATCTTCTAAAAATTTACAATATAATAAAAAATCAATTTTCTGCCCCTAGCCGCGATGCCAATAAAAATAGAAGGCTTCCATTTGTTTTATAATGTGTGCAATAAAATTGTGTATTGTGCAATTAAATCTGATTTACCTACTCGACGTAATCTATTATTAGTGACCCCCTCCAAAACTACAGGCTGCGACCGCGCCTGGTGGGCAAAGACAGGCTGTGGATGATGATGATAATAATGTAAAAAAAATTGTTTGTGAAATGCAAATGTTTTTCCACTTACTAATTTAAAAACTCAGGTGTTGACCATGAAACTGTCAAAATATCTCGTGGGACCATGACATGACAATGTACACAAAAAATACAAAACGAGAGACTAATTACAAGTTTGTTTGGTAAGTAATTATGTAATTATGTAATTATTGGAATAACTTAATGACTTCAACCTTGTCCTATTCAAGTAGGCCTAGAACTATCAATATTTACTTTGAAACCGACGAAAAACAAACGATCTTACATAGGTAACCATGATCTATGGTAAAGGGGGTTAAACGGATTCTGTAACTTAGAACAGATAGTTTATAACCTGGAATTATAATTAATACCTACACTATTTTAATCTATTAAAATTATATTTAAAAATCCTCACATCATCCAAAACTTTCGAATTTATAATATTAGCAGGGTTCAGATGTCACCTTAAACATATCCCTGAAATAATAGGTTCGTAGTCGGCATAACATGTTTTCTTCTTCCATACTATATCAGTACCTAGTTACAGCCATTATCTCAGTATTCACTCCTTTCTTACTCATATCATAATTTACGCATTCCATTCCTCTTCTAGATCATTGAGATGTACACCGAAACACCCCTTGCAAAGTAGCAGGCGGTCTGTCATGATGGATGTCAGAATACCCTTGTATCGGCAGTTTGTACCTGTCAGTCATGATGTTCTGTCATGATGGATTAGCACGGGTGCCGACTTGGAAAATCATGCATTGATTTATGCAGTCCTAAAATAGACTCAGAATGTGCTAATAGGAGAGGTATTCCGGATTTTCTGGGCGAAAGAATTCGACTGAATTCAATGGTTCGAAAAGTGTTACACTGGGGTAGTTTGCAACTGTCATTAAAATACAAATAATGGTATGCATGGCGGTAACGCTAACCCTAATCTTGACAGTAATTGGATCATGTATTCTTGCCTGTATCTTCCACGGTTGTTCAACGAACAGGCGTAAATTCAATGTAGATCTATATATATATATATTATTTAAGAGTTAGCTCTTGTCGGTGTAACGATGAAGTTTCCTCCATTTCTCTCTCTCCAACGCGGTCTCTTTTACTTCTTTATACGACATGACAGCGACTTTCTCCTTTATCTGGCTGATATAACTAATCCTTGGTCTTCCTCTTCCTCGCTTTCCTTCTACCTTTCCTTCTATGATCGTCTTTATGAAGCTGTCATGTCGTATAAGATGTCCAAACATTTTCCCTCTTCTATTTTGTATTGTTCTTATTATGGTCCTATCCTCTTCCACTCGTTTTAAGACTTCCTCGTTAGTTATTTTTTCCTTCCAGCTGATCCTCTCCATCCTCCTCCAGCACCACATTTCAAACGCTTCCACTCTCTCTCTGTCCCTCTAAGTCATCGTCCATGTCTCGCATCCATACAAAGCTAGGCTCCACACATAAGTTTTTATAAATTTCTTCTTTACTTTTTTCGCTATTCTGGATGTAAATATATATTTTTTATTGTTAAATGCTTGTTTGGCTATAGCTATTCTAGCCTTAATATCAGGAGTGCATCTTGAATCTGCTGTGATGATACTACCCAAGTACTTGAAGCTGGTTACGTTTTGAATAATATTATTTTCTATTGTTACTGGATGTGACGGTGTTATCAAATTTTTGGAAGTGATTAAAATTTTGGTCTTATTGATGTTAATTTTTAGTGAGAATTCCTTAAAAATGGTGTCCATAACTGTTATTAAATCTTGTAGGTGCTCTTGCGTTTCAGTGACTGCAGCTATATCATCTGCGAATCTAATAAATTTAATTGTGTCCCCGTTGAATTTGACCCCCCTATTCGACACTTCAGATATTTTCTGATGTAGATCTAATGTAGATCTATGTAAGTCGTTTTAAAGTGTTCATTTAAGAATTCTATTGAATAAACTAATTTTCATTTTCTCTCTTGAAATGCTCGTGGCGTAGCTTGTTTAGATAAATATTCAACCTTCCGATGAGTTTCAGTGAACTGAAAGGGACGATCGAGCGATTTGCTCTGACCCCAATTCTCTACCGATGGCTTCAGCTAGGAACCTACTCGGTAACAATAACAATAGGTATTTTTGCCAAAAGTGACATTTATGCATTATTTCGGCCAAAATGATTTGCTTGATCTTTGTCATTCTGACTCTGAAAATTATTTAGCAATTTGCGTAATAGAAAGTAAAACAAGGAGAAAATAAGTAGGTAAGTGGTAGATAAGTTCGAATGAGTTAGTAAGTATGGGTAGTGGCCAACTCTTGTGATGGAGTTTTTAGGCCGACTAAAGACCTCCGTCATGGCTTAACGACTTAAAAGCCGGGGCCGACAATAACGTGCCCTCCGAAGCAGGGAAGCGCTCAGCTCGTAATGCCACTTGCGGTCACCCATCCCAATTGTGACCTCGCACAACGTTGCTGAACTTCAAGAACGTCTAAGCTAACGCCACGAGCGCTTTGATGATTATGACGATGTTAATTAGTAGGTACCTACATAAAATATGGCTGTGGACTGTACCAACAATTAAACGCGGAAGTGCAGGTACCTACCTACCTACGCGCTATCATGTCGGATAGCAGCGGCGTGCGTACGCTCACCGCATCGTAATGCCTACATTTTGCAACTTGCACTTTGCTCTGACATCTTTGAGCGCAGGAATGTCAGGACAACGAACCTATCTAGTATCTAGATCAAGAAGAGCTTATATTTTATTAATAGATAGGTACCTACCTACTAGGTATATGCACTAGTGTTATCTACATTAGGTTATACCTGTAGCTAAAATGTACTAAATTGTTCCAAGGTACCTACTAATATTGCATTGTAACTCTTTCTTTACGCATTGTCATAGATTAACCTACTAGTTAGCTACCTACTTCATTATTCTCATACATGCCGCCTCTTTGGTAGAATAACTAAAACCTCCTCGGCCTTGTTCCAATTTTAAACTGTGAGAAAAAACAAAAGAATGTCAGGAGTTCTTGAAGTCTGAAGAAGATTATGAAAATGGAAAGATGTTTTGATCCATACATGGTGTACCTATAATCAAAGCATGTTACATTCTAATGTCATAAAAGTTTACCTAAATAAATGATTTTTAATTTCTGACTAGAATCGGCGCCAACTGGAGTAGGTACCTAATAATGAAAGGATGTATCTCTGATACAACAAGCGTAACATTACAATGTAGTTATGAAATGACTTCACGTCCCGAGGAGAGTTCTAGTTCGCACGGTGACACGAGATGCTGATCCGAATGTGAGTGAAATTACAACTAGTTAGAGCACGGTCTTGCACACGCGAACCACGTCCAATGTTAGGTAGGTACCTACTGCGTTCCGTTACAGAACATTGGTCTCCAGGAACCATCACGAATAAAAGCCGGTAGGTACCTATGCTAGGTACCCATAAGTCCTTAGGTTTACGATCAGCAATGAAGTTTTTCAAATCACTTTTCTTCTAATTGAAATGCTTTTCTTTACAGTAATGGCCCCAACGCTTCTGTGGCGGCCGGCTAGGTCAGTGTCAGCAAGGTGTCAGCTTACATCATGTACCTTGCTATTGCCACAGATTAAGAAGTACTGCTCAGTATTATTCTTCCAAGGTATTGCCGCTAAACATTATCACAAACCTCATTTGTTTGGTAAAATGATAAAATACTCCTTGGTCTAGTACCGATTCGGAAGTGGAGAAAAAGATAAAAGAGACGGTAGAGAGAGGTTGTAAAATATTTTGAAGAAAACAATACATAATGTAATGTGTTATACTTGTGTTATACATAGGTACTTTGTCATTTTTCCTCTGAAGATGAAGTACTACTACTTACTTAGTAAGCAATGAATATGTTCTCCTATCACCTACCTACACTTCCATTGCAAATTAGTTGACGACCTCGGTGGCGTGGCGGACGTGTGCTCGGCTGGGACGCAAGAGGCGCAGATTTGATTCCCGCTACAAGAGAAATGTTTGTATGTTCTGCAAATATTTATTTTGGGTCGTATTATGTATTAAAAGTATGTGTTTAAAATAAAGTATTTGTATCCGCCATCTGGTGTCCATAGTACAAGCTTTGCTTAGTTTGGGGCTAAATGGTGCTGTGTAAAATGTCCACAAATATTTATTTATTACTAGCTGCCGCCCGCGGCTTCGCTCGCGTGGTATCCGGATAAAAAATAGCTTATATGTTAATCCAGTACATGTACTATGTATATTCCAAGTTTCATTCAAATCCGTTCAGCCGTTTAGGCGTGATTGAGGCACAAACATCCAAACTCACAAACTTTCGCATTTATAATATAAGTAAGATTTATAGTTTTTATATTAATGAAGTTTCGTTACGGATTCTACCTACTCTTTAGTTCGCTCGCAGGCAAACGCCTCCTTATTTTAAGTTTTTGTGGACGCGAGTCTGATTAGAATACTAATACTTGGCAGCTGCTTCCCGTGGGAGTCACGCTAAAATCACTTGTATCTTCAAATCTAATGAAGATTATGTATGCACAGACGTTTGTTCCTTTCCTGACTTTAAAAGTATTAAGATTTTACTAGATCTTTTAACGACTTGACTCTACATAATATTAGTTAGGTACTCAGGATGATGCAAAAAATAAAATCGTGTTGAACTTGACGCATACAGCTCATCGTAATTTCATCTACATTCTCTTAAAGAGGTAGTTTGTTAGTTTGTTTTATGTTTATAGGGGGTAAACTAGAAAACTATCAAACCGATATTTTTTTAATTCTTCGAGACTACACTATCCTATCCTTGAGCTATATAGGCTACATTTTCTTCTAACGACAGCAAAACAGTGCGGGTATAGAAAGACCTAAAAAAACAAAATGTCTTAGAGTGAATAAAACAAAATATCATCGAAATAACATATATTCCATTATAATTTGTTCGTCACCAATGATTCTACTTAAATATCAATGAATACAACATTTTAAAGTATATTATTTACACAAAAACTTAATCATACGGTACTCACGTAAATTAAAAATACTTAAAAACATAATATCACTCTATTGCAAAACTCAAACTAAAATAACTTTATACTAGCTGCCGCTCGCTGCTTCGCTCGCGTGGTACCCGGATAAAAAATTGCCTATAGATTAATCCAGCACATGTACTATGTATAATCCAAGTTTAATTCAAATCCATTCAGCCGTTTAGGCGTGATTGAGGAACAAACATACAAACATCCTCACAAAATTTCACATTTATAAAAACTGAAATAGGCATTAGGCATGTCCAGAGTTACCCTGTTTTACGCAACATGTCAACGCTAACAAAAAGTGGGCGTGACCCAGCTGTTCGATCAAACAAAACCAGGTATCGTTTTCGTCCACAGCTCCTCGAATTCCAAAACATTGTTACGCCAACATGTTTGCGAAAAACGAAACTCTGGGCCCGGTATTATTAAATACAAATTCAAACTATAAATCTTATGATCTACATAATCACATCAAATACATAATCTGATGATGTACATAAATTAAGTTGCCGCCGAATCCAAGCCAAAACATTGATCTACGAATATGGCACGGCATCTGAAACAATAATAAGTAAAATTAATAGATACACCCAACAGTTACCTTTAGTCCTGACCCCACACTAGGATTCCCTGTGTCGTGGGTATCAGAAACTACGAGTACCATGGTACCACAACACTCAGACCCGGAAGAAATAATTGCAGAACATACAAACATTTATTTCGCAGCGAGAATAGAAACAGCTTCTCTTATATCAGAGCTGAGCACTCGCTTATCACGCCATTGGCGATATTACCATTGTAGTCATTGACGATATTATCTGAGTGAATGAATCCAATACATATCTCATCCAAACTAATATTATAAATGCGAAAGTAACTCTGTCTCTCTGTCTGACTGTTACCTTTTCACGCCTAAACTGCTCAACAAATTTTGATGATATTTGGCAAGGAGATTGATTGATTGATTTGATTGAATTTGAATTGATGAAGGCTACATAGCATTTTTTGACACTTTACGTAGCCTATGACACTCTCGACATCCAGACAAATCCAACGACCCCTCATTTTTCAAAATCCGTCCAGCCGTTTGGACTACAGCTTCAGCCAAAGGAATGCACATACATAATAATCCAAGGGTCTGGATGTTGTATTATAAAGTGTAAGTATATATTTACAAATAAAAAGTATATAAGTATTCTATCAGCCATCTGGTGCCTATGGTACAAGCTTTGGGGCTAGATGGCGCTGTGTGAAATGTCCACAAATATTTATTTATTTATACATACACCCCAAACACATTACCCTCCTTCACTGTGGGCTAAAAACTAGATACTACTCATCCTGCCGCCAGCGCCCTCGCTCTATCTGTGAGTGTGACGTACTTCGGCACAGTCGAGTGCAGTTCTCTCATTCCGGCGGCGGGGCTAGGGGCACCAGCAGCGGCTCGCGCGGGCGGCGCGGGCGGCGGGAGGGCGCGGCGCGGGGGGGGCCGCGCGGCCGGCCCCGCCCCCGACGCCCGCGCATCAGCTCCGCCTGCGGGCCTGGGGACTCCAAGGATGTCTCGACCTCTGGAATTGCGCCTGGAAAGGATAAGTTATTAAAACTCCGATAACGATAATCCTTCAATCAAAGGTGAGTAGTGGTTGTGACGTGGACCTGCTTAAGTATTTTTATTGAGGTTGAACTGGCCTAGTTAGTGAATGTTATGGTTGCTCTGACCTAGTGAGTATTGTGATAGACCTAACCTGTAATAAGCATAGTGGTAGAACTGAGATGGTGACTGAGTATGGCGGTAGAACTGACATGGTGACTGAGTATGGTGGTAGAACTGATATGGTTACTGAGTATGGTTGTAGGACTGACCTGGTGACTGGGTAGGATCGGCGGGAGGGTCGGGCGGGCGGCGCGTGATACCGTGTCTGGAGCCACGTGGGCGGCCACGGCGAGACCCGCGCGTGCCTCGCTTCACGCCCCACGCGTTGCTTTGTACGCTCACCGGAGAGAATGCTGTGGACCAACCGTAGTTTTAATTAAACAAGCACATGATAGTAAATTAAATTCATAGAACTAGCCTCCACCCGCGACTTCGCTCGCGTGATACCAGGATCAAAAGTAGCCTATAATGTTCCAATGTATATCATCACATCCTCACAAACTTTCACATTTATAAAATTAGTAGAATGTACATGTCAAACCCTTTCATTTGATATGATTCTATTCCATAATATTATATATTTTTAGTGTTGGTAAACTCGCATTTATTTTCCTCATTCTAATCAGATTATCTTTCACGTATCAATAACACTTACAGTACCTATACAATACATATATTCCCGGTTAGTATATTCAGCTATGTATGTATGATCGTATGAGCAAGTGGCCAACTCTAGTGACGGAGTTTTTAGGCCGCCTAAAGGCCTCTATTATATAGTTTATAATCAGATATACATAAAAACATTGTTTATTTGCGAACAAAATTGGTCTTTTAGTTCTCAAGTCTAACTGATAGCTTAGTTTTAGGTCTGTACAACTAAGCTATCAGTTAGACTGACAGTATGTACTGACAGGTAGAAGCCAGGGGCGCGTCGACGACGATGTTTTCTTCATCATCATCGATCTGCAGCGGACTGACCGGCTCCGATGACTCCCGGGAACGTTTCGGCTCCGGCGTTGACACCCCGGACGCTGGTGCGACCGACTGCTGTTAACATAATAACATACATATAATCACGCCCGTATCACTAATGGAGTGGGCAGAGCCACAAGTACTCATAAGAAAACTTGCGTAGTCCCAAGATGGATATGGTGAACCATGGTGACAGGTGATCCGCCCATCGCCCATATAGATGGTCCATCATGTTGGGGATACTATCCCTTAGTCGAAAGTGTGAATGCGAATGAGAATATGAGTGTGTGTGTGAGAGTAACTTTGATTCAGTGTGAATGTAAGGTGACTGTTACTGATTGAATGAATTTAATACTTACTGGGATAGGCAATCCACATTTCCTCTTGCGCTCTCTTTCTTCGCGTTTCTTTTCTTCTGATTTCTGGCGATCTATTAAAATACAATCATGTTGATTATAGATTTATTTTTAATTCTTTTATGTGTAGGTACACAATTAATTTATATTCTAATCTCACTCTGTATTTCTTTTATTTTGTAACTGTTTCATCCTTGCATGCAGTGTTTATCTTTAATTGGTTGTGCAATTAGTTTAAGTATTTTATTCAATGTAAAATTGTAATAATCGTTGATAAATCATAATAATTAAAATAATAAATTAAATGTTAACATTTGTAGCTCAAGAATCTAACCTGCACCCCTTGCAGCCGCGCACTCGCTAGCCACGCCAATAAGGCATTATAGTCAACTTATCACTATTATTACATTTCTTATTTAAATTAATGTGTATCACTTATGAATAACTTACATTTGAGCTCAATCTCTTCATCATCTAACAGCAACGACACTACTTCTTTTGGTTTTAATGAATCCACCTTGAAGTTGCCACCGCTTATTACCATTCTTTGGATCTGAAAATAGCAAAAAAATGTTTTATTCATATTAGAAATATTTGCTGAATATCCTATTGGATTAATAATTGTATTGTGTCTTTTTTGCATCTGTGAAAATTGAACAACCTGGGTCTTAGGAGGGCTTCTTTTTACGCGAGCGAAGCGTGACAAAAGCTGTTTTTCTCTTTTCTCAAATGAGGCGGTACACGATGACCAGTTAGACTATAGCTAGTTGTGACCTCACTCTTCTCTATGCCTTCATGATGCGTTCCTCGTTTTACGAGCGAAGCGAGCTTCTCGCTGGTGACTGTAACTCGCGAGCGGAGCGAGATGGCAGATAGTTAGTTACCTCGCTTTTCTCCCTTGCGCGCTCCATGATGCGCTCCTCGATGGTGTTTTGGCAGATGAGGCGGTACACGGTGACCTGCTTGGTCTGGCCGAGCCGATGGGCGCGGTCCATCGCCTGCTGGTCCACGGTTGGATTCCAGTCCGAGTCGTAGAAAATCACCTGATACCAACAATTTTTATTACAGCTTGAACACATAGTAAACAAATTGTGTACAACGTGATTTTTTTGCGCAATGATAAAAAGTATACTTACAGTGTCGGCCGCAGTCAGGTTGATGCCAAGTCCACCGGCGCGAGTTGACAGCAGGAACACGAATATATCCGTACGAGCCTACAAAATAACCCCAAAGTAGACATTAACACTCAATTCATAATTTTGACGTCCTTCGTGGTGAGTTCAGCGACTTTTCAACAAGCAAGATGTATAGGTTCGATTCATGCGGCGAGATAAACCTTTGCATATTCTGCAAACATTCAATGTAGATTCTAAAATTGTCCTAAACTGATTTTAAGAGTTGATCTTAACTAAACTGTTTGTTTCGTTCTACATACCTACGTAAACATAAGAAAACTTGCAGCCACTTCTGATTTAGTCCTAATATGAACCATGGTGACAGGCGATCAGCCCATCGTCCATATAGGTGGTCCATGATGTTGGAGAGGATACCATCTCTTAGCTGATTTTTACGACATGCTCGGCGAGAGAAGCAGCTGGACGCATTCTATGTTTTACGGAGTATAATATTATTCTAGGTTAATTAGTTTACCTGAAAATCAGCGACCATATCGCGACGAGCAGATATTTTGCTTGAGCCGTCTAAGCGCATGTATTTGTGTTTCCGATACCACATGTACTCCTGAAATAAGCCTCATGTGAGCGATTGAAAACAATTGATTTCATTATATTTTTAAGAATGTTCCTCATCACAAAGCACTGGGCACCGAGCACCGGTGGTCTAGCGGTAGTGACCTCGCCTTCCGATCCTAAGGTGGGTAACTTGGGTTCAAATCCAGCCGTGCACCAATGGATTTTTTGTTCGGAAAATGTATTTGCACTAGAGAGGAAATAGAACAAAGACTGTTATTACTATTGGCATTAGTGCATGTTATGCGAGAAACTTACTTCCAAGAGGTCGATCATCTTAGTCATCTGGCTGTAGATAAGCACTCTGTGTCCGCGCTCTTTCAGTTTCTTCAGCAACGAGTCCAATACTGTCAGTTTGCCAGCATCGCTCACTAGCTGGTTCTTATCTGAAAATACATCATTCAAAAGGAACTCTTTAAATAAAAGGTCAACCTATCAACCTATCGGTGATGTAGGACGTATCATCGAGAGAGAGTGAGTATCCGTTTTGAATTATCCTACTAATATTATAAACGCGAAAGGTTGTGAGTATAGATGTTAGTTACTCTTTCACGCCTAAACGGCTGAACGGATTTTAATGAAACTTGGAATATACATAGCACATGTGCTGGATTAACTTAAAGGCTATATTTTATGCGGGTACCACGCGAGCGAAGCCGCGGGCGGCAACTAGTCAGTAATAAAATTAGCAATGGGCAGTATACCATGGCATTTTTGAAACCGCAACTTTATCAAATATTGTATTGCAGCAAAATTATATTACAGTTATACCTGGTACTTGTATAAAGGCCCAGCCGAAGGCGGGTCGGGCGCGCTCGACCAGTCGGTCCAGCGTCTGGCAGCCGACTGCGCTTTCGGCGTGTTGGTGCCGGGTCACGTGGTACGCGAACGAACGCGACGACGCGAACGGCGCGCGCGTATGAGCAATCGCCTGCGAATGAGGTATTTATAATTATAAATATCATTTTAACATAGGCTGATCAGCCTAACTGATAAATAATCATATCTACGTGTAAAAACTCTCAGAACCATTGATTTTTACTTTCTTCTTTCCAAATAGATACTTTTCAGAAAAATATCTAAGTCATCTAGGATTAGATGCGTAGAGGAAGTCCTATAGGCCACAGGCTTCCTCGTGCAGGAACTTCTTCGAGAGCAGGATGCAGTCCAAACAGACCTGTACTTGGCTGGAACTGTCATTAAACCACTATTCCAAGAGGATGAAACTGTGGAACACGTGACACTCCACTGTTCCGCAACAAACGAAATAAGACAAAGCTCGGGACTGCGGATAGTCATCGAGCAATGTCAGGCACCATCATCATCAACCTCGACGACACCATCGAGGATACTGAAACACTGCTGCCAACATCCCAAAGACCTCCGGTACTTCAAGGAGTTGGGCTGGCTGGGGGAGGGTTAGCAGGGGGGATAATACACCCCATCGCGGGACGTCAGTGCAGATCTTTGTTCCCCTTACATTAATTAGAATTAGATTAGAAACCACTATTGACTAGTTTACCTTGGGTTGTGCGGCGTAGAGAAAGTGTGGCAGCGACGTGGGCATGAGGTTGTGGACCACAGGCTCCCTCTCCAGATGCGGGAACTCCTCAGCTGGGGGCAGGGTGCTGTCCATCGATATACCTGTGCTTGTGCTTGCCTCAGCTTGCTCCCAGAACTGCTGTGAAATGATCACACTTACATTAGGTATAATTACAAAAGTTTGTGAGGATGTTTTATTTATTTATTATGGTTTATCAAGGGTTATTATAATTTTACATTAAATAAAATACATAAAAAATACTTAAACTAATTGCATAACCAGTTAAAGATAAAAACAGCATGCAAGGATGAAACAAAAGGATAACACAACAACAAAATAAGTGAAATACAGAGTGAGATTAGAATTGTAAATTAATTATGTTCCTACAGATAAAGGATGTTTGTGTCACAATCACGCCTAAACGGCTGAACGGATTTGAATGAACTTGGAATATACATAACTGTGCTGGAATAACATATAGGCTACTTTTGATCGGGGTACAACGCGAGCGAAGCCGCGGGCGGCAGCTAGTTCAAAATACATTTTAAATTTTATTTTCAGGTTTAATGAGAAAGATAGACCTTACAGAAAGATTCTACGATTCTTATTTAAATTTCAAATAATTTGTTATACCATTTTTCATTTTAACATTACTCTTGATTATGTCACTAGTTCTTTCAAACCAGTGGGGTTAAAGGACTTTTACAAGAAAGGTTAGAGGGCTCTTAACACATGTTTAATTTTTAATACAATAATAATCCTACACTATGGGATAAACCTGACTGAAACCAATCATTACCTGGCCACTCATCCTGGCCAAATGCTTGGCTCTCATGATCCTGTGCTCCATCGTCTCCGGCATGTAATGCAAAGTGTGGTCTGCGAACGTGTAGAACGGACCACCTGCAAACATATGACATGGTTAATGGTTATAGCATACCATTGACATAAGTATTAATTGATACCAGTCTTTGGTCAGATGCGGCTGACTGATACGGATGATGGCTTTGCTTTGACCGTTTCAATATGAGACAGTAATAATAATAACACCCAACAGTCACATACATAGTCCTGACCCCACACTAGGATCGCCTGTGTCGTGGGTATCAGAAACTACGAGTACCATGATACCACAACACCCAGACCCGAAAGAAATATTTGCAGAACATACAAACATTCCTTCCGCAGCGGGAATCGAACCTGCGCCTCATGCGTCTCTGCCGAGCAATCGCCCGCCACGCCACCGAAGCCGTCGTTTGATATAAAAACTGATTTTAATTGATTGTATCCAGAGTTATATTTTTCACTACCGTCTGTATCAATTACTTTCCTTTAGTTGATAATCAAATATGAAAGCCTTGCTGCATTAGACTCAAAATAAAACCTACTATGTACTCACCACTGACCCACAAAGGATCCGTAAAGAGTAGATCATTCTACATCAAGCTATCTTCCTTCCTTCTCTTCAACACGTCTCCATCAGGACAGATAAGCAGCATATCTTTCCATCTCGCTCTGTCGTACTGGCCAATACATCCATCCCTCTTTTTACCTTAGTAATTGAATGTACTCACCACTGACCCACAAAGGATCCGTAAAGAGTAGATCATTCCACATCAAGCTATCTTCCTTCCTTCTCTTCAACACGTCTCCATCGGGACAGATAAGCAGCATGTCCTTCCACCTCGCTGTATCGTACTGACGCGAGCAAACATCTTTCCCTCTCCTCTTGCCCTTCACGGAAGAGTGGTGCGGCTTGAACCACCACTCTTGGCGGTGGCGGAGACGGTCGAACTTTTCGAGGGAATCCTCGATGTGTTGTATCCTGAGATAGGTACAATTATTATAAACCTATGGTATTGTGAAAGATAGAGCACTGGTGATATTAGAGCACTGGTGGTCTAGTTGGTAGTGACCCCGCCTTCCGATCCTAAGGTCATAGGTTCAAATCCGGTCGTGTACCAATGGATTTTTCTGTGTGAAAAATTTAAAAATATGGAAAATATCGTGAGGAAACCCGCGGCTTAGTCAGCTCCACACGTATTGACCATGTCTTTCCTGTGGACAAGGCCGACTAAGCTGAGAGGATGGAATAGGTGCTGGACAAGCCTACTCCATCTTAATTCGTCCCGGGCACTACAGCGTCCCGCCTGTGAAGGTAAAATTTGCCTCCTGACGCTGTATAAATCATCTACTATAGATGGTAAAAGGGTAATGTTTTTGGAGTGTATGTATATGGGTATGTATGTGCATTCCTTTGCCCGAAGCTATAGTCCAAACGGCTGGACGGATTTTGACAAGGTATCTTTGGATACGTCTGAATGACGCGAGTGTCATAGGCTATAAAAATGTCTAAAAATCCAAAATGGCGGCTGTAAGTGGCCATTTTCAATTTATTATTTTGGCTGCCTCTGCAGCCGAAAAAGCTGGGCGGATTTTGATAAATGAGGTGTCGTTGGATTCATCTGGATTACGAGTGTCATAGGTACAGCCAATGACACTTTTTTGACACTTTACACAGCAGCCATTTTATAGCTAAAATAGTACAAATTACTATGTATGTATGTATGTAAAATACTCACCCATACAGCCAGCCACAGAGCATAACCCTATAAACATCTACCGGCGAAAGATCCATGAACCTCGCAAATGAGAAGCAACCCCCTTCTTGCACACTGCCATGAACATAGTCCGGGGTAAGTATGGACAGTTTGTTGTACAACAGGTGACGTTTCGAAGGGATGCTGCGTAGCAAGATGCCGTCTTCAGCGATTAACTTCGGGACGTGGTAATCGTCTACGTGCACTGAGAAGGGAGAGCGGACGTCGCGGCGTTCAAAAAGTTCCGGGTGGTTGCAGACCTGGGAAATGTTACATTGATGTAGAACAAAAACATAATTTGTACCGCAGTCTTCTGTATTCATACTTTACAATCTTTTAGCACTACTTCCTCTAATAAACTGTTAGAATAAAATTTTGCTCTTTTTATTCTTTAGCTTAGATCTTAGAAATTATTAATTAAGCTATGTTATATTAAACCAATTATGTAGATCCTTTATATATTAATTAATTTTTGTCTTTTTTAATGTGATTATTTGTTATTTTTATACTTTATTTTGTGCTATGACCGCCTGAAACCCTGGATTACCCAGTTCAGGCTCTCGTGTAATATGTGAAATGGGGTAATAAAAAGTGGAACTGACCTTTCGAAACTGCATAACTAAGTTCATGAGATTGGACGTGAAGTTTTTATCAATGTTGTGTCCAGTCTCCGCGCCGACAGAGTAGTGGAGCAAATCCTCGATTTTGATCTTCTTTTTCAGTGCTAAAAATTTAAAAACCATTTAAAACGAAAATGTTACATTTGTTTTTTAAAAACAAAACTAGGATAGAGTTCCAATCATTAAGGTAGTTGGACTCTATCCTAGTTTCTATAGGAATTTTTCACTATATAATCAATATCATCATCAGCTTTAAAAAGTCCACCTCTGAACAAAAGCCGATAAACTTCAACTGACAACCCGAGATGTTTACAATGTCATCGATCTATCTGAAGGGGCCATACAATAGGGAAAGTAAAGTTTTACAAAAAGTTGCATAATTAAGCGACATGTCGAAATAAAGAACTGTCGAAATTCAGTGAGACACTCGTTAACAAGAGAATGTACCTTTTGTAAAGATTTACTTTCCCTATTATTTTCCCAGTACTCCGTTCGAGAACTGAAACTATCCTATGGTTATATCTATCTGACTAGTTTAATGGCACTTCAACGTTATGTATTTTAAATAGTTTTGAATCTTACCAATATAGAGTAGCTTTTGCCTGATGGTCAGGGGGCAGTGTACCATGATCTCTATCTTATCCGAGAGTTCGTTTTCCACGTCCTTCTTCACTCGACGCAACATGAACGGCTTCAGTATCATATGCAGACGCGATAGATGCTCTGAAATAATACAAATAAAAACATTCTGAATTGAATAACTGAAATGAAATTGGATAAATGAAAAGCTGAATTAAATGATTCATCATATGCAGTGACTGTTTTTTCTTATGTTTACTTGAAACTCTGCCCACCCCATTAGATATACAGGCGTGATAAAATGTATGTATACAACGTGTAACATAATGTCCCTATAAGCCCGAAAGGGGTGTATTCAGACCGAGCACTTGAATACATTGACGTGTGCAAAAGTTCAATACATCATATTTGAAATTCCAATACAATTAAAAACAAATTATTTCATGAGAAATTTGTGACAACCCTATGTGTTTGTTTACCATTTGCGTAGGTAACAAACACACGCGCACCCTCCTATCGCGTCGGACCCACACATACGCAGACAATTGAACGCGCGGCAAGTTTCAAAAAGTACCTAGGTGTAATCACCAAAGTTTTCGTAAGAATTTGCAATTTTTTTAATTCTACGTAGAAATTAAAGTCGAAGATTAAAATCACGATATCTTTCACACATAAAAAAACAACTACCTACCTACATCTACCTAGGTAGTTACCTAAGGACCTAGGTACAGGAAAAGTTAAGTTATACCTTTTCTCCCTTCTTCTTGGTTGGCTCGGAACACGGCTAATTGACATGGTAGGTATTAGGTAGGTATGTAGGTACCTAGGTTGGTATTACTGGTACACATTCACATTCACAATCACAAAATTATTTTTGTCATTTTTTATTAGTAAGCTAGGTACTAATGGGGTACCTACTAGGTAGGGTGATAGGTTAGGTACCTATCATCATACCTACCTATCACTGAATTTTATCACTGTTGACACACACAGTAGGTACTCGGTATCCATCAAAGGGAAGTAGGTACAACACACCACCGAATTCCCGGTCTTCCCTCACTGGTGCGCCGGTGGAAAGATCCCGTCGAGAGAAGACGGTTTACCAATCCCAGAAAATAGCCCGTAAGATGGCAATGGCCGCCCTGGATAACGCTCTCTGTAGAGCTGACGCGCCGCTACTAAGCTATTAATTATTTGGTGCTGCTCCAACACACACACACAACACCATATCATAATACTCACCGTTTGAGTACAAAGCCGACATCGTATCGTTAATTAGTTACGCGAACCGAGAGATTGCTTGTTGCAGTTGTTGCAAGGAACGAATGCTAATTGCGACTGATAAAAACCGATCTGTTTTGCGACCAAAAGTAGGTACCTATTGCCGAAAGCCGAATTTTTAGGGTTCCTTGTCTGGGGTAACCCACTAAATACTGATTGGGAAAAAAAAGGAAAAAAACTTCACCATACATCTACTACTACTACTACTACTACTACTACTACTACTACTACTGTCGTCGTGTCCGTGTCGCTAGCTCTTTTGAACCAGTGTGGTGGAAGGATTAGAGTGCACCTTGAAGGTTCCTTTCGTACACTTTGACACACGTCTATGACATGCCTGGTTTCCTCACGAGGTTTTCCTTCACCGTTTGAGAGCATTGATATTGCACACATAAATTTCGAATCGAAAAATCCATAGATTCGAACTCACGACTTAAGTATGGGAAGGCGGGGTTCATACCAATATGCTACCATGTGCTCCATCCCCATTTGCTACTACCTACTTACATAATAACCTACCAACAATTACGTAGTTCAATCAAGAAAAGTAAAAAACAAATAAACCTACGGAACCAATTTGATTTTATTAAACAAACGCTTGCGGTGCGGTGTCGGTTGACGGTTGCGGATTTTGAATTTAGCAAAGGCACCGACAGCCAATTAGGGCGAGGTGTCATCCCACTAGTTGTTGTTATTGTTTCAATGCAACCAATGACAAATAGGCTGTTCACGATGAAAATGAAGATTAGTAAGACAGATAAGTCACAACCTTTGACTTTAGTGCCCAAGTAGGTAGGTACAAAATTGCATTGAAAAATGCTCCAATGAATATTGGAATAATACATCGTTGGAAAAACTAAAGTGGAATAGGGTCACGGCTTTATCCTCAGGCACGGTAGACCTCTTCTCATACTTCTTGTTACCTACTCAAGATGCTTTTAAGGCCCGAGTAGGTAGGTACAAAATTGAGTAGGTATCACGGCTTTATCCTCAGGCACGGTAGACATCCTCTCATACTCCTTGGCACCCACTGAGGATACCTTTAAGGCCCGAGTAGGTAGATACAAAATTGAGTAGGTAAGGTACCTATCTCCTATACTAGGTACTTAACAAAGAGATCTGAAAGGATGTTTACGGTGCCTAGGGATTTTAGTCGTGATGTGACCTTACATTTTAATTACCAATAAATACCAAGGTACCACTAGGCCTTCAAAAAAAATAGAAATTACTTATTAAGCCACCTCGTTTTTAGGTAAGTAGGTAGGCATTTTACTAATGGTGTCTGTTCTGTTACCTGTTTCATCTAGAGTTCACACTTAAAGGTCAAAAAACAGCTGTAAATAGGGATGCCTCATGTTGTGTCAAGTTACGTATTGGAGCAAAGTTTAAGAGACATTTCATGAATGAAAACCTTTGAAATTTTAAAAGTCGTTGAACAAACGTTGTTCGCAATGACGTATAGAACACCCCCGTTTCGGGCTTATAGGGACATTATGTTACACGTTGTATATGTAAATGTAAACCGTAGATTCTTTGTTTATAAATAATACTAGCGGTTACCCGCGGCTTTGTCTGCATTGTTGCAATCTATCTCCTCGCCAAATTTTATCAGAATCTATTCAGCGGTTTAGGGTTTACCTTCGCATTAATGTTATAAAATATTGTAATAAAATATGATTGCCACCGAGGTGGTCGAATATGATCGGTATAGGATAAGTACCTACTTTGAGATCAGTCTTTTATGCTGAAAACTTTTTAAAATTAATTTGAAGTTCTACATTCTTTATGAAAACCTATTTTTTTCCGTTGTAAATTTACAAAATGTGTTCTCAAAACTCACTCTCATCCATAGTGGTCTTGTTCTCGGCATGGCTCTCGATATCCTTGGAGAACCATTCGTTGAACTCGTCGTGCGAATCGAACAACGTCGGCATTATGAAGTGCAGGAGCGCCCACAGTTCCGCCATGCTGTTTTGTATGGGCGTGCCTGAAACATTGCTCTATGGTACTAAACTGAACCTAAAAGTTAATGGAAATTTATTATTTAAAAAAATGTGCCAAAACAGGTTTGTGCCAATATACCTTTTAAACTTAAAATATTTTTGTTACAAATCTGGCTTAGTGTAATAAATAATTGTGGACATTACAAACAGCTCCATCTAGCCCCAAACTAAGCAAAGCTTGTACTATGAGAACCAGACGGCTGATCATCATCATGATCCTGCCCTTATCTCACTCTATGCGGGGTCGGCACAGCATGTTCCTTGGATCATGCTGTAAGAGTATTGGCTAAGGTGTTTTATAACCAGCCGCCTGCCTGACGTCAACCCTCTTTGGGAATATTTGCTTATTGTAACTCATCATGTTGGAGAGGATACTATCCCTTAGTCGACTTGAAAATAAATACATACTTATCCTACTAATATTATAAATGCAAAAGTTTGTGAGGATGTGACAATATTTGTGCCTTAATGATGCCGTAGCGGCTGAACGGATTTAAATGAAACTTGAAACGTACATAAGTCATAGCATGTGTGCTGGAATAACATATAAACTACTTTTTGATCGGATACCACGAGAGCGAAGCCGAGGGCGAAAGATAGTATCACATAATATTACAACACTCAGATCCGGAAGAAATATTTGCAGAACATACAAAAATTTCACCCGTATCGGGAATCGAAACCGCGCCTCTTGCGTCTCAACCGAGCAGGGTAGCAGGATCACGTTCTTTAATCATCTATCAATAAACCAAAAGTCACAGTGAACAGACAAAGACATTTACACTCACCCGAAAGCAATAGTCTGTTCCTGCAACTAAAACCCAGTAGTTGCTTCCATCGCATGCTATGGGAGCTCTTGATCGCCTGAGCCTCATCCAGGATCATGTACTGCCAGGACACTCTGTTCAAATACTTCATGTCCGAGACTATGATCTGGTAAGAGGTGATGCAGACATGGAAAGCTGCCTGGCGAGTGTGAAGGTCACGTCGTTCCCAGAACTGACGGAGGATCTTGCGTTCGGAAGGACTGCCCCAGTACGGCACCTGGAAAGGAAATTTGTAATCAGTTGGTGTATTTTTATAGTGTCTCAGACCACCGTTCCGTGAACACGACATTACTGTGAAGAATCTTTTCCTACAGACGAGTCAAGATTTGACGTTTATCATTTTGTTTGCATCGATAACTTGTACGAACGTCTACACAAGAAATCGAAACAATCAACCTAATGCCAAAGCAGCTAAATCGGCCCAGCCGTCCTCGAGTTTTAGCGAGACAAACAAACAGCAATTGATTTTTATATAATACATAGATAGATAAATAAACGTGGTGGATACCACCATCATTAAGCTCCAATCTTTCGACCTACCGCATTAAACCAGATGGCGCTACTCACCACTTTAAAGTCAGGCGCGAACCGCTCGACTTCCTGCTGCCAGTTGTGTAGCGTCGAGGCCGGGGACACAACCAGGAAGGGGCCCCACACACCCAGCTTCTCCGCCACATGACAGAGGAACGCTATGCACTGGACCGTCTTGCCAAGGCCCATCTCGTCAGCTAGGATGCCGCTTATACCCTGGAATAAAAATATTGTTAACCATTCCGCAGATATGTCCATCCCACGGCCACTTCAGTATGCTTCCACGCTTGGTCGCGTTATGAGCAGGTGTGTAAATGTAACGTAGATTTAAGACGTGTCCAAGTGATCCCTGTGATTCAAGGAATAAAAAATGTTGACTTTGACTTTGCTATATCTCTGAGCTATGTCCGATGACCTTGGTTCTTTGTCGGATATCATCGTTACGAATCCTTCGCCATTTCTCTACCTAATTGAAACAATGAGCTGACCTGGTCGTACAAATTGGCGAGCCAGTTCATCCCCTTGAGTTGGTATCCCTTGAGCGTGCCGCGGAAGATCTGGGGCTGCTCGTGGTCGCCTGTCCTCTCGGGCTCCATTTCCATGTCCACCTCGCCTTCGATCTCCACCTTTGACACACATAAGATCCATCATTTGATATAAGAAATAGGAATATTGACTAGTCGTTTCTCAATAGCTGCATACTGACTGACCAAGCTCTTAGAGAACTCTCGAGGCAGCCGCGCGCGGCAAATACTCGCTTAGAACTATCTTATTATATATTATAGATTATAATATCTAACACAGATATGAATGTGGAAGGGTATATTGGTAGAGGTAGGCCAAAAGAAGATGGACTAGGTGAAATATGACATGAGTAAGAAAGGAGTGTTGAGATGATGAAAATGGAAGAAAGATACATGTTGTGCCGACCACACATATAGTGGGAAAGGGCAGGGAAATGAGTATAAATAATTATAACCTCTCCCTCGACAGAGCTGTCCCCGACGCCGGCGAGTGAGTCAAATAGTTCTGTGCGCGCGCGCTCCGCACGGAACGCCTCGCGAGCGTTGCGCGACGCCTGTGCCTTCATCGACTCACTGTAACAATCACGGGTTTTATTTACAACTAGCTGACCCCGCGAACATCGCACCGCCTTATAATTATTAATTCAAACTTTTCAAATGTTTCATTAGGTAGTCATTCTGCTATTCGGGGCAACAAATCAAAAATCAGTGGCAGTGGCAAACCACAGGGTTTGCGATGCAATAAGTGGGCGTATAGCTCTATTTGTTCAGTTTGCGACGTTGCCTATCCGCCTCTATTAGTTCTATGTACGTATTCACCTGTCATACATGTCTATGGCAGCAAGTCTAGGGTCGACGTCTTCGTCTAGCTGAATAAGGATGCAATCGGTGCCGCCGCCACCATTGCCCTGTGCCTTGCGCTGCTTATAGTGCGCGTATAGCTCTATTTGTTCAGTTTGCGACGTTGCCTATCCGCCTCCGTTAGTTCTATGTACGTACTCACCTATCATACATGTCTATGGCAGCAAGTCTAGGGTCGACGTCTTCGTCCAGCTGCCTGAGGATGCGGTCGGCGCCGCCGTCGCCGTCGCCCTGCGCCTTGCGCTGCATGAAGTGCGCGTATAGCTCAGTTTGTGTGATGAGAAAGTTCAATTTGCGACGTTGCCGCTTCGCTTCCATCAGTTCTACGTCCATCTGTCAAAATAATGTTGAAAGTCTCATGAAATGTTGAAACGGGGTGTGAACGAGATGCGTCAGTCGCATGCAAAAACATGATTATAAGGGATCTCTTTCCAAAAAAATAGCCAGGCGTGGTTTCTCACCTGTATCTTCCACGCTTGGTCGCGTTACGAACAGGTGTAAATGCAACGTAGATTTAATACGTCTCAAAACGATTCTCGTGATTTTAAGGAATAAAGAAATTTCAAATTTGACTTTGTTTGCCAGTATGACTATTGGTAGGTAGGTAAGACCACGGGTGTGAATCTTTTGTGCTCGAAAACGGAAAGTTCCCAATTCGGTTGCATGTTATATACATACATACATTCTATTCAAAAAAGAATAAATTCACACTCCTCACCTTCCTCTGTTCCTCAGCCTCCTTCTCCATGCGTCGCCTTGCGTCTTTCTCGGCGCGGTCGTATCTCTTCCAGTACGTCTGCATCTCGCGACTCAGTCGCTTGCATCGCCAGACCGTCTCCTTCATGTTCTTTTGGGACTGACAAACAAAATCGTCTATTGGCAACATGTTACAAAACAAGCTATTCAATTAAAAATTTAAATAGCCCTGACCACATCACAAATCAATTGGACCTGTGAATGGAAGGATCCTTTTGTCAAGTAGGAATAGAGCTGATGATCTTCAACAGATCTTCACAAACTATAGCTAAGAACAGTCTCAATCACATTAGCTTTCAAACTGACAAAAACCTCATCCAAATTTGTCCATTCGTTTGGGAGCTACGATGTCATAGACAGACACACAGATGCGTACTTCAAACTTATAACACCCCTCTTTTTCGTCAGTTTTCGGTTAAAAATAGTTTGGCTCAGATACATACCTATTCTAGTGTGATGTCAGGACTGTTGGGTGTTATTTATTTATTACTAATTATTTTTACTAACCAAAATTGCAATTTCAAGGCTTCTAAACTGTCAAATAAGAGAACTCACCTGACTAGCGACGTTCCTCCAATGCTTAGCACAAGCCGTGCTCAGTCTCTTGCTCTGCAGTATCGACTCTTTGTGCGCATTGGCGCGCGCCCTCTGCACCTTGCCGAGGTCCTTCTTAACAACCAGCTGCCAGTGGCGACGTCGCAACGCCGTGAGGGCTTCGGGCGTGTTCTGTTCCGATAATCTTTTACGACCCCTAGAATGAGGAAAGTTTGTATGAGCTTGTGTCTAAACGTTTAAGGTTTATTGTAAACAGTAGGTATTGATTAAGATCATAACCGTTGGGAGGGGGCGCTGTTAGTTAACTAAGGCAGTTTGTAATGTTGTATTATATTTATCAAATAAATTATGTTTATGTTATGTTATGCCTCCGTCATGGCTTAACGACTTAAAAGCCGGGACCGACAATTTAACGTGCCCTACGAAGCACTGAAGCGCTCATCTCGTAATGCCACCTGCGGTCACCCATCTACACAACCGCGCACAACGTTGCTTGACTTCAACGATCAATCAAGAATGCCTAAGCAAGCTACGCCACGAGGGCTTCACCCCTAGAATAAGCAAGCAAATTTTAACTGACTTTATAGCTCAGTTGATCAGCTCTGCTTTCTGCATTGTATGTTGTGAGGACAAACATTTGTCTTTTTTTATAATTAGTGTACCTACTTATAATATTAATTAATTGTACTCTAATAATATTACAATCTAGCCAAGTAGGTCAATTAGTAATTTGACTTTGTCCTAGTTTTGTAAAGTAAATTATAACTAAAAATGTGTCCAATAGCACTTTTATTACTGTCTCTATTATTAAGGGGAAGACACTTTATTCTTGTGTTCTTATATTATGTAATATTCACTAACATTTTTTTTATATTTTGCACTATATTTACTCGAACGGTTGATTTCGTTTGAGTCGTCTCACTGTGTTATCGAGGAGCTAGATTGCCTCATCATTCACATAACGATAAAGTCTTTTTTCGTCAAGTTCTGGGTATTTCTTTAATAACTTTAAATATTTGTAATGTTATGATATAAGGATGTATTTACAAAAAATCAGCCATCTTTCTGTTGTTAGTAGTAGCTTGACTTAGTTTGAAGTTAGATGGCGCTGGTCAAGACTCGCACTAAACTGAAGGCAAAAGCGGTATGAGGAAGCTTATATTCGAAAGCGTACTTACCTAACCCCAGGCTGTTTCTCTGGTTTCTCAGCTGACATTGGATTGAAGTATGGGAAGTTATCATCATCTTCGACTTTTATAGTTCGTAGTTGTTCTTCCCAGTCTAACAGACCATCTTGCATCTGTTGAATAAATTTGAAATTCATTATAGGAAATTATTAAAACACTTAGATCTTAATCGCTCACTAGATGGCGGTGTGAGAACACCGAAAGGACCGAACAGCCAAGGAACTGATTACCAGAAAAAAAATTCTGATCATGCATAACTAGTTTATTCAACATTCATTTTCCATCTTGGTTTCGTTCGGTTATTCTGGTGTTATCCTACCGCCAACTAGGAAGAATTTTCCTTTTTGATTTTTTCACGCCCATCTTCCATCTATAACCTTTACTCTATCTAAGAAATATCTTCATTGAATATAGTTTCAGTGGTGTTTTTCACACGTTGGCTGCGAACATTTTTTCTTATAAACTAATTCGCTGCTTATCTCCACACAAACCTTGTGTGAGCCGCACGGCGGCCACAACCCGAAAAATGTCTATGCACGCGAGCGGCACCACACGCCCAGCGTGTTAAAAATTCCGAGAAAAATTCCTAAGTCTGCAGTAGACTTAGATCAATAATTATTTGTCAAGAGTGGAGTTAATTCGCATTTAAATGTGGCGAAAAAATATCCTCGCCACTTTCAATAGATGACGCCACATTTCGTTATTAGAGACGCCATCTAGTGTAATTTTAAGGCATATTTCCAAGGGAAAATTATACACTTACAGTATCCATAGTGCTGGTACTAGGTCCCTCTTTAGCGCGACCTCGTCTTGGCTTATACGTCCCCCTAGTTTTCCTTTCCGTCCTACCCCTTCCCCTCTCGGAGGGTGGGCGGCCCCTGCGCCCCCTCGCGGCGGGGGGCGGGGGCTTGACGTATCGTGCAGGAGGCACGTAACGGTCCACCGTGGACAGCAAACCAGAACTGTAGTACATGTAGTTCGGTTTCTGGAACAAAGATAAGGATATGGGTTTTGTGAAAATAGTTTGATGAAATAGCCGTTAGACATAAAAATGTAAAAACTTAGTACTATGGAAACCAGATTATTTTGATTAAGAAATATTTGCAAATCGTGCAAACATTTCTCCCGCAGCGGGAGAACTCTCACTAGCCCGCTATGCCACCGAGGTCGTCGTTTGGAAACAATATATATTTTTTTGTGGTTTTTTAAAATAACCCTTAAAAAGGGGTAAAATGTGGTGTCAGATTTGTATGGGTACTTTTTAACGAGCGATGCGATTAACTTGAAACGACTCGAAATCGATTTGGATACTTGAAATAAAAAAAAATGGAAAAAATAATGGGTAAACAATGTTTAGTATTTATTGCTAAAAACATATTCCAAAAGGTTTTATAAAAATCCGTTCAGTGGACCCGGGTATCGAGGTTGAAACCTTATGGCGCTCCACTAAAAGGGCAAATAAAAATCCGTATATTTTGCAAAAAAAATAGTCTTTTAAATTTTTAACCAAACAGTCAATGAATTTATAACTCATTCGCGTGGTACCCGGATCCAGTACATGTACTATGTTTTTTCACTGTTTAAACCTTCCCTGGACTACAACAAACATTTCAAAACCAAAATCAGCTAAATCGGCCCAGCCATTCTCGAGTTTTAGCGAGACAAACGAACAGCAATTGATTTTTCTATATATAGATTAGTCATCAAGTTGTCGTGCAAAGAGCCGTAATTATATACTTTGGTTAAACCATTAAAAATAGTACATATCCTTTTTAACACAAAGGATCTTCTTTATTTTAGAATCATAGATTACCAAGCACTCCTTTTACAATATTTCATTCTAGTCCACTAATTACTTATCATTCATGACCACATTAAATTCACAATTTGATAAAATTTTACATTTTCGGTATTACATTACAAGTCTTCAATGACTACCTACACAACCTATGACCTATTGACAGCCATTTTCTATTTATGAATTAGGGTTGCCACTTCATAAACAAAATATTCATATTTTGTAAGTACCTATAAACCATAAATTCATTTAGATTTGTTAGTCCCTTTCTTAGTACCTACATTTTGAAAATCATCTTTCTTTAGCTATTTATGGCTTAACAATAACAGACTCATGCAGGTCCTACTTTAGACAATTTAATATTCTAACTCTGACTAGCATTTCATCATCTTCCCGCCCTTATCCCACTCTATGTGGGATCGGCGCAGTAAGAGTTTTGGCTAAGGTGTTTTATGACCGGCCGCCTGCCTGACGTCAACCCTCCTTAGGAATACCTAGATACCTATTTTATATCCTAGATATAAGTTTATTTGTATTCATACACCTGTAATGGTAGGTATTGGAAGAGCAATATAATCTTTAAGAACAATTTATGTAACCCGATACTTTTATGAATTATTATAATTACTAATCGAATCAGAAACCGAAAACTTATGATAATTATTTAAAAGGACAGTTTTATATCCTTTTCCCCAACAAGCATTGTTTTTTTTTATTAATTTATTTATTACCACCTATTTATCGTCATTATCTCCTTCCCCATACCTTACGGGGACCTTACCTCACATTTTTTTATCTTTCACTAGAGGAGGGCCCTATAGTATTGGTTCCTAATTACATCCTCCAGCCAATGAGAAGCTTGTGTATTCTTTTACACTCTTCATACGCATGCATTTCTGTATCTTTTACTCTTCTTTTTCAACATTTATATGCTCTCCTTTTTTTAATAAAATACGATATCTCTTCTATAAGAAATAATAATACTATCCATTTCAAAAGTGCAAAGTGAGTGCTCTCTTTCTAAAAAGATTAATATGAACTGGTTCTAATAATAACCCAGTCAAGTGAACTTTTTTCTACTCTTATTTAAACCACAATTTCATATATCCCATTTGAATTTTACTTGGCCAAGACTTACCTACGTAGAAACCTAAAAATTCCAGATTTGCATGATCATTTTGAGATACTTACCATTTCATTTTAGATCCTGCACCTTAATATATACTTACTTAGACTGCAGAGTTCTTTAGACATTTTTCTCTAATCCTATTCCCATCAAGCAACTAGGTACTTTACTGTTATAAATGCGATTCTGTTTTTCTTGGTTTGTCATCCTTTCACACAGCAACAGATCAACGGATCAACGTGATTTTAGTGAGATGGGCTACTTTTTTTCTAGTAACCAAGCAAGCAAAGAAGCAGGCGGCAGCTGGTCTTACCATCTATTCCGCATACAGAATAATTTATTTATACAGGACGTTTCTGTGCAACGATTACAATACATTCGGAAGGAGTCTACCCCGCTTAACAAAAAACAATATCTGACCCATAAACTATCTCTAGGCAAAATATCACGTAGATCAGTAGCTCCGATAATGCGTGGAAGAAGGATAAATCAACAAAAAGTAAGGATTGGGATTCAAGCAGCATCGTAGTGACGTAGCGGCGTAGCAGCGTAGAGGTACGTAGAGCCAGTACGGTCAATGTTGAAAAACAGTTTCTTTCGAAATTATAAGAAAAAATTGAGATAATGGATCAAGTCATTCCCATCAAGTCTGTAGCTCAGAGATAATATCAGACGATCAAGTCATTATATTACATTCGTCTGCAGTCGTCCCCCTAGGTCAGTTATACTGAAATGTCACCTTTATCATGTGTATCTAGTAACTAGCTTCTTCTAACTACAGAAATCCTGTAGTTTATTGGTCAGGCATTATTGCTTTAAAATAGCAACATTACTTGTTAAAAAAATGTAAAAATAGAAAATAGATATTTTCTAGGTTATGTACTATTTTTTAGATTATTATTGTTGCTATGGCAATCTACCTACGGTATACGGATGTTCGTTAGCATATAATGATTTATTCATTTTCGAGGACAAGGCAAAAGGAGAAATAAAATTAAAATCGTGAATGTACATTTTATCAATGAAATAGAAACACTACGTTATAATTTTTTCTTTACATTACATAAATAGAGTTCGTATGTATTTAGTTAAAATATTTTTGTCACAATAATACCACTAAAATTAACAGATCTAGCTTGCAAACCAGGAAAAGGTCATCTAGACTACACAGGGTGTAAAAGGATGTATCCTGAATACTGAAAGTACAGATACAGCTACCTGAATATTGCATAGAATAGTTTTTGGCTAAGGATTCATTCACACCAGTACGTCGAAAAAGCGGTTCATAGCGGAGGACTCGGGTCCTGGTCCGCAAACAGATGATTATTTCGCTTTACATGCACTTTTTCATATAATTTTGCGAATGTTTTCAGATTTATAACCAGGCAGTTAAGTTTATTCAACCTCGATGTATTCAGAGAATCATGGTTTGAATGCACGTTTCAGTATTCGGGAGTTGTTTTTTACACCCAATATAAATACAAAAGCAATTACAAATACACTTGATCATAAATTTACTGCAATTTTTGTCTAAAACTAAGAACTAACAGCCTAAAAACTAGTAATTTTGACGTTCCCAGATCTTATTGTAAGGAAAGAAACTGTACTTACAAATGATTTAGAACATCAAAATTTTACATGAATAATGGAAGCTTAGATGGTACGAGTAGTAACAGCCTGCTTCTAAAAATAATAAATAAAATAAAATGTGTTTAATTGAGATCAATGATCCATAGCTTCTGTGCTGTAGGATGTGTTCTCGATTCTCACCTAGGACGACATTCACGTAATGAGCATGGATGTTTGTTTCTATGATTATTAAATACCTAATACTTTAATTAAATAATTTATACAAAAGAAATGTTTAGGTATTCTATCATTCTATATATCGACGGCAGAAACCGGAAATGTCGTATCTCAAAAAATGGCTTATATGACTTAAAACTTGATTGTTGATAAGCAAAAAAAAGTCGCGTCGAATGGTCTGTCTCGTCTTTTTACGATGAAAAATTGTATGATACGCCCTTGATTTTTTCCTAGTTTGTTACTGTTCACACGTCTAATTGCTGTAAATAAAGGTTTTTTGGCTCTGGTGTAAAATTGAATATTTTGAGATATGACATTTCCGCTTTCTTCCGTCGATATATTCATCCATCTATGTAATTTCCATAGTACATGCTTTGCTTATTTGAGGCTAGATGGCGCGTATGAAATGCCTAGTATTTATTAATATCTACAATGCAATAAAAAATGCTTTTAAGATTATACAGCGATTATAAAAATAGACGACATTTTATCCTCATTCCATTAAACGAAGGCCTCTGAAACTAAGTACAGACCAAGCGAACGAAAGCAGGATAAGAGTTTCGTCCTGTTCTGATTCGAAACGTTTGTGAAAGTAAGCTAACCTCAACACCATCGAGGGTCACTGCTGCAAAGTGCTGCCTGGAAGGATAATGCTCAATAAACCCCGACGCGCGACGTCATAGCCCCGTCATAGCCCGTCATTATCCCCCGACCATCAATTACAATTTAAATTGGAAGGGAAGCGAACATCGGCGTGCATATGTTCGATTCGTACTCGCTATGCTTCCCTCACTTCAGTACGCTTGGTCTGTACTCAGCTTCGGGCAAACATTATATTATGAGTCTTTACAACATAATTTACATGGTTCAAGACCTAAAACTAGTCCTCTAGATTTAAACAAAGAATCAATAAATTGAATAAAACAACGGATGAAATAATGACAGAGTTCGCTATGCAATTCTAGGTTGCAACGGCTTATGGGCTAGGCGCATTGTGCGTTGCTCGCTGTTCGTAAGCCTACGTCTAAGCAAATAAACTAGATGTCTAAGTAAAATGATATTTACATAATAAAATCTAAGTCCTAACATAAGCAAATAAACTAGAAGTCTAAGTAAAAATTATATTTACAGAATAAAATCTAAGTCCTTACCATTTAAAACAAAAGTTTTTTTCTAATTTCGGGACCATAAATCTTCTCACACAACCATCAATATTTCGATACCATTTTAGAGGGATATAACCTAATTTTAACAAGGACGGAGCACAATCGAGAATCAAAATCTCCATTTGCTCCACCTCTTATGAAATACGTAGAAGAATCGAGGTCACTGAGGAGTAGGGCCTCAGCATCAAAAGCTTTTATCTTCTGGGTTCCTATGCTTAGACAAATTCATGGTCAAAAAGTGACAAATCTGTGTGAAACGTAGTGAGTTAAGAAAGTCATTATGAAACACAGGTATCTTCTATAGGCCTGTTCTCCTGGGCGTCGGTGATAGCGAGGACGGCTCAGATGTAGAAGTCCATCCCAAGAACACCAGCTGCTGAGCGGCATAAATGTTTTTCAGATCTACTGCTCCAATTTCATAGCTTTCACCTTGTCTACCAGCACATCGCTCTCATCTTGCACGTCCATTTCATTCTCATCATTATTGTTGTTATCTACGGCCATTTCTTCAGCGACCATCTTGACAGGCTGTGGTGGCTTGTATGTCACGGTGGAGATGCGCTTTCGTCTAGCTATGTTAATATTGGCGTGGCGCCAAACTAGCGCGCAACTCTTCTTGAAGCACTGCTCAAATTACAGACACATATGTTTACGCAAAAGAGTATGTATGTTTCGCGATGTAACGCGAATAAACAACAGAAAACTAAATCCGCAAAAAAAAATTATAATAAAAGCGTAAAATAAATGAAGAAACCAAGGCTCGAAAATATTTAAGTAATTTAAAATGTTCTTACCACTTTCTTCATCTGGAATCGCTTGATGTACTTCAACTCGAGCCGGCGATGTTTGAGCATGATTTTGATGCGGCGATCTTTACCCTCAGGTGTAGTGTCGTCTTCCGATGACTCTGAGGAGTTCAGAAGCACGTCCCTAAGCCACTCTCGATCTTTGCCCACGTTTGAGAAGTTGTAGAAGCGAGCTCTGTCCTTTCTGCGTTCTGCCAACAAGAGATAATATTAGGATCTCGCTGTGAGTGTTCCGAGATTTAAACGGTTGAATTTATTTAAAGCCAAGCTCTCACATGTTGATTTTTCTTTTTGGCGAAGAAAAATAATTATTCAAAGAAATATTGTCAAATATCGCGCGAGCTTTATCTAATAATTTCGCTGTCTTCTGTTTTGATTGATGTTTACCCGACACGAAACGCTTAAAGTCGCGTAACTTAGGTCAGGAAGGTGTTGCAAAAGAGGGTCGAATTAAACTTGAACTTGACACCTACAAGGCGAGTCACACGCCAGCTTTTAGAGGGTCCAGTAACCTAAAAGAAACCTATGGCTAGATTAAGTACAAAAAATATTTCAGTGAGATAACTTTGATGTGTCGAAAAAACCGACACACCTTGGCCACATCTACGTAATGCCGTACTAAACGCGTTAAGATGCAGGCGGAGATGTAGTAAAACAGAACGGTTTTTTTAAACGAAACAGAGATATATAGCGAGATTGAGTCACAACACAATAATCTACAGTAGTACCACAAATATTGTGCACCTCGGCAATTTTCGTCTAGCTTCTGAAATACGAACTAACGCGATGATAATATGTAAAAAAGTAACTTCATATGAGATAGCGGCCAACTCTTGTAATGGAGTTTTTAGGCGGAATATGTAGAGATGTTACAATAATTATGTAGATACTTATTTTTTTTAACAGGTTGGTTCAGTTATTATTTTAATACTATGAGTTGCATAACCGGACAAATTCGGTTTTTCTACAAAGCACGAAGTTTGCAGAAGCGAACAATAGTTGTGGTACTACTGTAATAAATAAGTCACAATCATGTAAAAAAGTACTAGCAATTCAATTTATTAAACTTTAGAGTACAGACAGTTGTTTGGCTGATATTAGTAAATCAGACGGTGGCCGAAAGAAAACAACAAAACATACGTATAAGTCTTACGTAAACACAGTGTACAAAGAAATTTGCCCGATGGATCTAATTCAAGAAATAAATTTAAAGTGAACTGAGACTCAAAACATGTTTTGTCATTTTAAATTGAAGACTTCAAAAGTAAATAAGCTCGAGTCTCAAGTTAATAACAAAGTAAATAACAGTTAAACCTCGGAAACACAATAAAATAAATTTACAAAAAAATACTGTGCATTTTAAATTCCCCTTTAAATTACAAAATCTAAATAGGCATACGTCTATTCAAATTCCGTTCTAGTAGAATAACTAACTCGAAACTCTGAGCGGTAAACAAAGACGCCACCGTTAGCAAGGAAATCATAAAGTATTTCAAAGTAAATCTTAAAGAACCCCAACAAATACGAAAAGTAGAGCGTCAATTTGAAAATTAATGGTAAAACATAATTCATTTCATTATAATACACTGAGCTAAGATGAGGTAACTGATAATATTTCTTATTTATCAGGTGATGCGATGCACTTCCGTGTCTGATGCGTGTCGAAATAGCACTGACAAAAATTTATAGCTCGCCCGGGGAATATTGATTTTGCATGGCACTTTAATTGAGTCTAGATGTAGGCGTAGGCTGCTCATGCAATATGGCGCTGGGGAGGCTACCCCCATCAGGATCCCGCCCACTCATGAACTACGGAGTATTCTGAAGTAGTGTACCTGCTCTAAACATCGCACTTTTAACTGTAATTTTCGTGTTTTAAGTTAGCTATACAAAACTGAACTTTTATGACCAAATTGGACGATGATTGAACGATGGCATAGATAAGAAAGAAGAGAATATTGCGATGACGGTGATAAGGGAATTTGTATATAATTTTATTGTATGACCTATAAGTGGGATAAGGGCAGAAAGATGATGATGGCAATGTTGATAAACCTTAGTCACGCATATGAAGAGAAGACAATACTATTTTTTTGGAGATACTAAAACATATTTTTTGTCAAACATAGAAATCCCAGAATTTATTTATTTGGACGCGACAAAACTGAACGCTGGTTTTCAAATAACCAGCTCCCATTTAATTATTACTTTAACCAAAAACAAGGGTGAAGGGTGGTCAGTTGCATAGCAACCATTTTGAAACGGGGAGATCTAGAGTGCTTACGCTCTAAACATACAGGTAGCCTTAGTATACTAAATGTTAAAGGCCAACAACTCATATTTCAAAGAGTTGCACTGATTCGGACATTCTATCATGACTAGGGCTGCCAAAAACTTTGTAATAAAGGTATGTGCTGTATTTTCCAATTTTATCTCTATGTATGTTCGTATGAGCTAGTGGCCAACTCTAGTGACGGAGTTTTTAGGCCGCCTTAAGGCCTCCGTCATGGCTTGACTTAAAAGCCGGGACCGACTGTTTAACGTGCCCTCCGAAGCACGAAAGAGCTCAGCTCGTAATGCCACTTGCGGTCACCCATCCCAATTTGTGACCGCGCATATCGTTGGTTAACTTTAACGATCAATCAAGAACGCCTAAGCAAGCTACGCCACGAGCGCTTCATTTTATCTCTGATACCTGTGATCGTTAAAATGAAACAATAAGACTATATTTAGCATGAATCTGACCTGAAAAAAGGGCCAATATTGTATGATTATCATCATCATCCACAGCCTGTTTTCACCACTGCTGGGCATAGGCCTCCCTTCGCTTGTGCCATCCAATACGGTCCTGTGCTAATCTGATCCACTTACGTACGGCCCACAATCTTGTCTACATCGTCTGCCCATCTCGCGCCCAAATCATCATGATCATCGTGCTGGTAATTTGTTTAAACAAAAATTCGCGTAATAATAATTTGAAAATGACGACATCGGTTGGTCATTTGTCAAGTCATATAATATCACATCAAATATCTTCTTATATTATAAGAATGTTTGTCCTGACTGACTGACTGACTGACTGACTGACAGACAGACAACACACAGCCTAAACCGCTGGACGTAGAGACTTGAAATTTTCAGTGTAGGTAAACCTTGGCACGTAGGGGTGTACTAAGAAGGGATTTTTCAAAATTCAACCTCTAAAGGGGTGAAAAGGGATGAAAACCTGGAATCAATTTTTGGTCTAAAACTGCACATAACCTATATTAAATTAAAGAGCCGATTTTTCTCATTTAGTTGATGTCATAATTACCTGTAAATTCTTTATTTTTGGCATGTTTTTCATGAAAAATAGAATACTTTTATTTTGACATATGACAGCGATGATACCAAAGATTAGTAATAGATGATACAAAACATATGGAAAAGGAACTGTCAATGTCAAAGTACCTGTGAAAGGAAGCATAAATTATTACTGGTTAAGTTTCCAACTCAGGTCTCCAATCTTGATTATTCATGGAGTTCTGACTTAATTCTACGTCTGAAAACTAAATGTCGCTGCTAATTCTGATCAAATGACGCGCTATCGTTGCGTTTTGAAAAGTTTACCTTAACTCTCAAAATTTTTACTAAATTCACCGAAATTTCTTAATTTTTAGATTTAGGTATGTTTATTACTCTTTCAGGCAAAAACTACGGAATATACTTACATACCCTATTATTCATATTCGTTCGCAAAAGTTAGCCATTGCTTAAAGTTAGCCCTGTCACTGTTTGTCATTATGAAATGGTAACAGAAGACAATACTTTAGTCATCTTACTTTTTATCTGGGTACCGCGTGAGCGAAGCCGCGGGCGGCTGCTAGTATAATATATTTCATCAAAGTCAAACATTGAATCTTATCATCATAAAATAATATATTTTTTTCTAGCAAAGAGAGATTAATCAGCTAAAGACACTTCTGTTCACTTCTGAAACAGAAAGACAACTTCTGAAGAACAGGAAACGACGGATCACGAAACATGACCTGATGTTTCGTGATCCGTCGTTTCCTGTTCTAGCTTCGCTAAACATCCTCTATCAACAGATAAACATGGCATCTAGCTTGCAAGTGGGGTGGTAGATGGGGAGAGTGGGCTGGCAACGAGATCAACAGTTGCCCCTGCCCAGTCCACCCTCATCGCCCCCTTTTATCGAATTTTATTTACGTTATTTATAGAACCTGAAACATATTTGTAGTAGACATATGTATGAAGTGGAATCGTGAACGGACACTGGTTTAGGTTCAAAGTATTGAAACAAAACTTAATCATCATCTTCCTTCCCTTATCCCACTCTATGTGGGGTCGGCACAGCATGATCCTTAATGAAACAAAACTTAATGCTTTTTTTTCATATTACTACTGCTAACCTAAATAACGCACTGCGCAACGGGTAGCAATGAATTTAATGAAATTTGAATAAGCGTAAATAATTTTTAGGAAAACCATAAAATAAAAAGCGAACGAAGCCGCAGGCGAAAGTTGTTGCTATTGTAAATTGAAAAGTGTGTTCGTTGGTTTGTCTTTATTCACATAGCAACGGAGCAACGGATCGACATGATTTTTTTCGAGGAGATAGTATACGGGCCGAGGAAATTTCTCATTTTGTATCCGGGTACCACGCGAGCAAATTCGCCTAATTTACTGATTCGAATTTACTTGTTTTCTATTGAGTAAATTACGATCTATTTGAGATTATAGGGTCACATCTTTAGCCATAGGAATACCGAGGTAGTCTTTCCACAAGAACTTTATTTATTTGTAAAACTCCTTACAATTTCATGTCTATGTTTAGTCAAAAAAGTCAACTTTGTCACATTAATTCTGAGGCCTTTTACCATCTAACATCTTTTCCATCCCCTCAGCTTAGTGTCCACAGGAAAGACATGGTCAATACGTTTGGAGCTGACTAAGCCGCGGGTTTCCTCACGATGTTTTCCTTTACCGTTTGCAAGAATTGGTATAGCGCACATAAATTTTTCGCACAGAAAAATCCATTGGAAGAAAACTCTTTGTCCCTACAAAGAGTTTTCTTCCAATGGATTTAAGCTCGCCTTTGTACATGTCCTTACTTTATGTCTGTGTTTTCTGTGTTTTATATTATGTACAATAAAGAATAAAAGAATTAGTACATGACCGGATTTGAACCCACGTCCTTAGGATCGGAAGGCGGGGTCACTACCAACTAGACCACCAGTGCTCTCACTAAACATCACATTAATAAAAGTAGGTAATTCATAAGCCTCAACGAATTGATTTCTGAGAGCTTTGTACACCACACCTACGCATGTAGTCTAAATAGAAATCAGTGCGCACCAGCTCCCTGGTAGCCTAGCAACACCTGATTCCATTGTCTGGGATTTCCTTTGAAATTTTACCTTATACCCTTGTACAAATAAACAACCCTTATAAGTACCTGACGAGAACTTTATAAGTACAAAATGGACGATTCTCGTCAGGTAATCAGCGACAAAGAAAAACAAAATATTTGTGGACATTTCACACAGCGTCATCTAGCCCCAAACTAAACAAAGCTTATAGATAGATAGATATATTTATTTCATTGATTTTTAACAAACATTGGTTAGGAGTGTTTGTAAGCCTATGTTAGGTTTGTCTAAACACTATGTTCTCGTTTACAAAATTATTAATAAAAAGTTCGAGTAAAAAACACTTGTACTTAACCATCTTGTACTATGGGTACAAGATGGCGGATAGAATACTTATATACTTTTTTTTGTAAATACATACTTATAATAAATAATACCACAACACCCAGAGCCGGAAGAAATATTTGCAGAACATACAAACATTTCTCCCGTAGCGGGAATCGAACCAGCACCTCTTGCGTCTCAGCCGAGCACTCGCCCACCACGCCACCGAGGTCGTCTAAGAGCATATTAAGTAATGAACGATTTCGAGATGCACTGTTAGTCTAGCTACACCTGATTCCATTGCCCGGGATTTGTTTTGAAGATTGACCTGAGGAGAATCAATACTGGACGTTAAAACAGCGCTACAGAGAGCACATTTTGCAATGAACTGGTAGCCTAGCAACGCCTGATTCCATCTGGTATTTGCTTTGAAGTTTAACCTGACGAGAATCCATATTCGACGTTAAAACAGCGACAAAGAGCACATTTTGCAGTGATTGATTTCGAGATGCACGGGTGGATTCGGTTTCCCCCGTTTCCCCCTAACGCACGCTACTGATAACATGTTTTATTTGTACAGGTAATACAGTAGCGGGTCCAGGATTCTGGTTTGGGAGGGGCTGAGGGTAGGTTTTATCAAGGTAAACACTATAATACATTTTAAAAACTACTCTTCCCTAGCATGTCGTAAAAGTCGGCTAAGGGAATTGAATCAGGAGTGGCTGCAAGTTTTCTTATGGTTACTTGTGGATCTGCCCACCCCGTTAGGGATACGGGCGTGATAATATGTATGTATGTTCATTGAAGTTTGTTTTCTTTTGAAAAGAAAACAGACTTGAATGAAAACTAAGTTAAAACTCTTTGATGCCATCCTAACAGGTATGTACTTGGTGTTTCTTCTATGCACGAGGTCAAGTCATTATTGATTTATCAGAATGTCAGTGGCCATCGATACTCTTTCGAGTATAAAATTCAAGACCATAAAAAATTTCAACCGCTAGTTTTTCACCCTAAAGCCTCAGTCACACGTAACGATTTAGTTACTATTTTCTGATTGCATTACTAGCAGCTATAAATCGCCACTACCGTGTGACCGCTGTCAACTACATGCAGCTTTTGCAGCTCAAAACCTCATTCAATTGGTGCCGTGTAGTCGAAATGTCTTTAGTCGTTTCGCAACATTGACGTGTTGAAGGCACGGCTACTCGCGCTAATTTTAGCAACTCTCCCGATCGATTTATCGTTCAGCTATTTTTATACGCGTGATCGCCTTCTGTCTGATATAAGGGATCCTCATGACATGTCTTTTCATGACATGTTCATTGTATTGTATTATTTCGGTAACCTTAGTTCTGACGAATAAATTCGTTCCGGATTCGATCTCTAATAGAAACTCCAAGCATAGCTCTCCCCATAACTCCCTGAGCGATCTAGAACTGGTGGACAAGTTGCACTGTGAGTGGCCACGATTCGACTCCGTACGTCATTACAGAAAGGATGCACTGATTAAAAATACTTTCGTTTTAAGACTAATCACGATATCTGTTGAATATTATTATATTATTTAAATAATCTACACTAATATTATAAAGAAAGTTTTTTTGTTTTTTTTTTTTGTTTGTAACGAATAGGCTCCGAAACTACTGGACCGATTTCAAAAATTCTTTCACCAATAGAAAGCTACATTATCAGGCTCTAGTATAGGATATAATAAATTTTCAAAAAAATTAGGGATCCGTAAGAAAATTGCAATATTGTAACCCAAGGTAGAAAACCCAAAATAGTTTTTGGCGTGCGCTGCGAAAACTATTGATTATAGAACAAAATAATGTACTAAAAGTTTATAGGTCTTATTAATGTCTACAAAAAAGTCCGCGGGACAACATATCCATCTATTATAAACTTTAAGCATAATAGACTGCATGTTTCTTGATGGAACTGTATAAAACTATGCAAAATGCTGAGCAGAAATAAATATTAATCTGTTAAATTGATAATAACTTCTTCATAAATAAATCAATTGTTATAATAGCCCCTCCAGACTCACGGCGAGAAGTTTCGCCGTGACTTCGCGAAGAACAAACAACAAAAGAACAAAAATTATCTACACTCTCAATTTTCGCACTCGTGATCTGTTTCTTATCCGGTATGGACGACGATATTCAAACTGCAGCCGGGTTCGACCGTAGTAATAAAATAGGCTCAGATTGAAAGAATTCGATAAATTTCAACTCTAATTCACTATTCCAAGCAAAATATCAAACACAATATGAACGTCTACTCTCTGCCGATCACTAATCTGCACAGATACAAAACGTGGGTGTAGGAGTCTTTTCTCTTCCCGCCCGAGATATCCCTCGGGCAAAAAAAACCGACATCGAACGGAAAACAGGCTAGCGCGAGAACGAGACGGCGAAAAACCTATCACATTCACGCTTCTCGGGTGTTCTCGGGGGTTCTCGCCGTGAGTCTGGAGGCGACTTACCCCCGAATAATCAAACGCGACTCAGAGTTGAGCACGTATCAAATCACAGTTTTTTGACAGTTTTTGATGAAAATCTGTCAAAACTCGTCACTTGAGACGTGCTCAACTCTGAGATGCGTTTGAATATTCGGGGGTTTAGGAATTAAAATCGGTAACACTTTTGGACATCACAAAAACGTCTGTCAACTCACTGTCAAAAGTAAATTAAATGGTTGGATGAAGTACAGGTAGTAAGTAGGTATAAGTAGCTTGGTTTATCAACGATTCCTAGGCCAAAGACCAGTTTGAGGTAGGACGAACCTGAAAAGATCATAATAAGATGTGCTGTGTGTGCTTTTACTAGAATCTCTTTAAAAACGTGCAGAAAGACAAAACCATAATTTGTGCTTGCTGAACATAGTATAAATGATCATAGAATTAAAACTTGAATATTGACATCATGCTGACTAAGCTTTATAACTTGGGATAAGTCGGTGCAGTAGGGGAGGTACAGTAGAATTCTCTTATTACGACTTCGTTTAAACAGCTAACCGTTTTTAGCCACGGAAATGCTAACACAAGTTAGATTTTATACAGACACTATAAAACATATCCTTTTAGTATGACTCCGGTTGAGGCGACCAACTGCTTGGAACAATCTATTTGTTAATAATTGCAGACTCAATTGCAGAAAAAGGTGCTATATTACAATGCTTAGAAGCTGATGAATTAAATATAACCCTAATATGAATACATAAGTATGTATGTAATAATAAAACCGCTTAAATTATCCGGTTGTTTTGTATGTCGTCCGGTTAGTAAGTCGAAATGTTGCAGGTCCCTTGAAGTTTGTTATATCCGGATTCTACTGTACTTCCATATCATTTTAGTTTCATTTGAATCTGTTCAACCATTATAGTGTGATTAATGCACCTAGAGATCCTAGAGAAACCTAATTTTTTATATCAGTAGGATTAGGCTAGGAAAAGAAAGATGTAATCAAATAGTTTTTAAACTAGCTACAATTAAAAAAAGTATTTTTCAAAGAACTTATCTTACCAGGGGAATAATGCTCTATACACCCGTGGGTGGTGAGCGATGTGGAGTGAAAGAAGATGTAGTGATGAGGATTGAGAAAGGTATGTTAAGATGGTTCGGTCATGTAGAGAGGACGAATGAAAGTAGTGTATGAGGCGAGTGTGAATGGTACGGTTGGAAGGGGAAAACTCGGCGCACGTACCTGGATCAAATCAGCGACGTTTTGGAAAAGGGCCAGGTCATACCCTAAACGGACGAGCATGCATGAGGAATGTAATGAGAGTGAATGAAGCGAAAGTAGTATGTCGGGATCGTAGCAAATGGCGATCCGTGATCTCTGCCTACCCCTACGGGAAACAGGCGTGATTTTAAGTATGTATGTACCCCACAGTGGGATCTTAGTGCAGATCTTGTCCTTTACTATTAATTAGAATTAGAAGAACTTACCTTCTTTTGTCATCATCACCCCATTGACGAGCCGAGCGCCTTTAGACTTCTTTACTTTTGGAACAGAATCATCATCAGAATCAGAGGAATCATCACTGTCGCTTGAAGATGACTTCATGACCCGTTCCATTTCAGCCAGGAAAGGTCTTAGATCTGTTGCCCGCTCCACTTGTTGGAGATACAGTGATTTTGCAACCTCATCTGGCTTCAGAGGAGGTCTACTCGCCATGTTCTCACACATTCTGTCGACTTCTGTAAGCAAATGCTTATTTGTATCTGATGATCACCACTGCCAATCAAATACTTATTTTACCGGGCAATTGAGAATGCTAAAGGTATGATGTTGGAAAAAGTTACATGGCGACGTTGATAGACTAATCATGAACTACAGAAAATATTCGGCTATTATTCAATTTGCTATTCGTGTAAACATTGGATTTTGAACTTACTAAATTCACACTCACTTCCATTCAGCACACCAACCACTCAACAAAAGTGTTATAGCCACAAAATGGCGCACTAACTAGAATATTTCACAAATCGCTGTCAGTCAGTAAATGCTGCGGCGAAACTATCCAACATGTACGATACCGATAGAACAAATTCAAAACAAATACCCGCCATGTTTTGTTGACTGTCAGAGAGAAATTAGAGAAGACTAGGGATGTGTGAAATCAGTGAAATATCGTTATCAGTGTCTAATATATTTCAAAATCGATATATTTCTAAAGTTCACAAACGAATCGACGAACGAATAAATAAACAAAATATTTACAATACATCAACAGTTAATAATGGGATTCGATCATTCATACTTCTAAGCCTTATGATTTAGGCTACCTACGCGTTGATTGGCATGCAGTCAGTAACGAAGTATACATGGTAGATAGAAATCGATATTTCGCGGCCGTTACATACTTCATGATCCGTTTGTCCATTATCGCCCATCCCAAGGCAAAAACAAAATAGTTTGGAAAAATGGAAGAACAAAGGTCGCTATGGATAACTGTAATAGACTATTTAATGAGGAACATTAAAATAAACTAAACTCAGTATATACTCGGAGGTAGCTTACCATTGTTCCGAGCTAACTATAAGTCAGTGTTTTCAAACAACATAGTGCGAAATCGGTAGAGCCGTCTACTAAAATCGGTATATTTGTACCCAAAAGTAAATGATAAAAAAAATACAATATTCAATCAAATTCGTTTATTAATAGACAAGTAATTGACTCAGTAGACAGCCTATTTCGCTGTTTTGTTTTCATTTGGATTAATAGAGAGTTTTACCTTATCCGGAAGCCATCTTGAGTAGAAGCTTCCATCTTTATTCGCGTTTTGCGCCCTAGTTACTTCCTTTCGGTTTATGACTGCCTCTGTCTGTGTGCGTTTCCGTGTCGTTTGTGTGAGGCAGCCCACGTGATCGCTTTGTTGAACGGTTATAGCGTAGTCTTTCGCTGAGTGCGCGCGACCTAGCATTGGTTATCGGTGATTTTATAACGATACCTGGATATAAAATTTCCTTCTGGTTAAGTGAAAATGGATAATAGTGACGGCAATAGTTCGAGATAGAGGAGAAGAAGACTGCCATCATCATCATCGTCGGATACGTCAGGGGATTCCAGCCCTGTCCTACCAAGGAAGCGCAGTAGGCGACAAGTAAGGGACGAAGAAATAAATATGTTAACGCAACAGGTATCGTACTCAGCTGGCATATTATATTCAAACATAAGGCGATAACAACTTTCAAGCGCCGAGGTTTTCCCAAACGCCAGACCAAGTAGTCTGTCCCATCGTTAACAAATAACAGCATTTCAGTCCCTGTAAACACATCAACCGCGGTTTCTGTGGAAAACAACAGTCTCCTAGGTGAAATTGTTCTGAATCTACCCAACAGTAGTGAACCTCATATGAAGTAGCAATTGTCTGACCTGTCCACTACCCCTAAAAAGCCAGTTTTTCCGGCGTCTGATGAAAATCGTGTCAAATGTCTGGCAGAATTGCAACGTTTTCAGAGTATGGAATGGAACCTAGTGCGTTTTTACGACACACAGAAAAAATATGCGACTACCCCCGGGTTTGTAGAACTTAAAGCTAATGACGAACTTCGCCGATTTGAACCTTCTGGTGGTGAGGACCACAGGTTAAATTTAGTCGAGCTTTTATATGCTGCCCTATCCAACGCAATGCTACTGCAAAAGGATGAGTTTAGAGCCACATTACAAAGTTTGGTGGACTGGTCTGTTCAAAATTAATCTGTAGGTACTCACTCCTGCCCTACTTTGCAAAAAAGCTCAAGGCCAATAATAATAATATTTGTGGACATTTCACACAGCGCCATGTAGCCCAATATGCAAAGCTTGTACTATGGAAACCAGATGGCTGATAGAATACTTACCTATTATACTTTTTTTTTAATATGCAAAAATGTGCGTTCAACGTTGGTGGATGTATGGGGCAGGGATAAAATATTAAAGACTTTGATTATATACAGGTATATAATTAAAATGAAGGTAGATATCAAAGGATACATTTTAGTGTCATCGCCACGCTTTATTAGACTTACTTCATCCTAAAATAGTTCTACATCATCAGGAAATGTTTTGTTTTTTTTTTCAAAATTTCTAAAATCGGCTGAAATTGTGGAAAAATCGTTGCATTCGGTAAGACAGAATCGATATCGGTATAAATACCAAAAAATCGGTAGGTTCGACAACACTAATACGAGTAGTTTATAGTTTCTGGAACACCTCTAAGAGCCATCCATAGAGAGCAAACGATCATCAGATTGGTCCGATGGTCCGATAGATTTTCGGTTTACTGTCAGTATGATCCCACATACATACATCACATCCTTCCTAGCAGCGCCATCTAGGATGTCATAAGGAATGAAAGCGGTAATTTCAAAACTGCATATCAACTTTCAGCAATTCAACACAACCTAATGAAACATTTTTTAAGTTATGCTTATAAAATGTTCCATGTTGTGTTCATTGACAAACTGTTTTCTCAGACCACCTTGCTGCCATTTTGCTTAATTTTTTGCTATATAGCAAAAAGTCCTGTTGCCGATCACATAAACAACTGTACTTTTGACTGTTTACACTACGACAATTAATGGCTAGCGGGGGGATGAACGCGCGAGAGGTACACTTGCCACAATAAATAAAAAGCGATTCTATTTGACTTGCGGAACCGAAACGTGGACACTCACAGTGCGGCTAGTCCACCATTTCAAATCAAAGTCGATCAGCGAACTATGGAAAGAGCTCTATGCTCGGAGTTTCTCTGAAGGATAGGATCCGTAATGATGTTATCCGACAGAGAACCAAAGTCACCGACATAGCTCAGAGAATTAGCAAACTGAAGTGGCAGTGGGCTGGTCATTTCTGCCGAAGAACCGACAACCGCTGGGGTAAACGAGTTCTTGAGTGGAGACCGCGACTCGGCAAACGTAGTGTAGGACGCCCTCCGGCTAGGTGGAGTGACGATCTGTGAAAGGCTGCTGGCAGAAACTGGATGCGTCAAGCCAAAGATAGGGCGCGATGGCGCTCATTAGGAGAGGCCTATGTCCAGCAGTGAACTGCTATAGGCTGATGATGATGATGATACTATTTGAGGCAAGTTGCAAGCTGTTAACCCGCTACTGTCCGATCGGTTTACAACACTGTACTCGCTACTGTCCACTGTCCTTGACCAAATATAACAGTTGATCCACAATTGTGGACTCCGACACATTGGGACCTTTATCATGAGGACCTTTCATTGTATTTTGTCTCTTCTCTTGAAAACTTACCTTCCTATTGCAGAGCTAAGCAGTAGGTATTTAAAAATGTAATATACGGTGAACCAGCGTTGTTAGGTAGGTATGTAGTTCAATTATAGTAGAGAAAATAAAATAAAACAGTTTTTTTATAGAATCAGTGTTCTTTATACACAGCATTATCCTAAACCTTACATCCAACGCGCCGAATATACTTAAAATATAATACGAATCTGACTCTCTCTAAACTATAGATATCTGTTTCAATAAAAATTTCTATCTGTGAAGTAAAGTATTAGTTATTTCCCATTAAAAATGTTACACTAGGTACTTATACACAGGAGTGCCTCTTGTCCTATAAAAAACTGGAATTCCGCTTAATTATCTATAATTATTAATCATTACATTATGTAATACAATTACTTATTGATCTGGCATGCTAGAACACCACCAATTTAGATCGATTTCAAGTAGTTCACCCGCTACCTTCAGTGAGTGAAGTAGTGGAAATCTTTCTCAACAATTACGAGGTAATCGTACGAGGTGATTCCTTCAAGTCACGCATATTTACAATAATTTTGTAACAAATTGAAGGTACTTGATGGCAATTTAAAAAAATTCATTACAGTAATAAATCTTATAAAGCAATGAGATAAAACAATTTGTGAATGATATAACTATACCATCATAATCTGTACATACAAAAACAGTCCCGCACAGAATTATACTTACATCTAAAAATTGCAACAATAAAACTATGTAATAAAAGTAATCTAGATAAAACTATATATTTAAATGTTCGCGAGTCCATTGCGCTGACCGATATACAGAGTAGAAAAATATACATTGTTACAGGATCACAACTAATATTGGGGAAGCGCCAGGCACCGCTCAGCTGACTCACGGCTGCTGGTTCAATCTACAACAAAATAACTTTACTATTACATCTAACATATTGTTATCTATCTGTCTGTCTTATCAAACATTTTCGTTGTATTGCAGACTGTGGCGTTTCCATTATGGAATATGGGCAGTGAGTTGCTGTACTAGTTGCTGCAGAGCCCCCTTGTCAGCTAGGGCCGTAAAACATATCTAAGAACCTTCCCTGAAATTACACCAATAAAATGCAAAAAACCGCATCGAAATCGGTTTAGTAGTTAGTAGTAGTTTAGGACAAACGCGTATCTTCTCAGTTCCGCCGTGGGTAAAAATAGAACGTTACGTGTTAGCACAACACGTGTCATGTGAACATACCAGAGAGACAGAGGCCTTTAGGCGGCCTAAAAACTCCGTCACTAGAGTTGGCCACTAGCTCCTACGAACATACATAGAGGTCAGCGCGCAAGATCCATAGCGCGATCTGTAGCAGGCTCGTTAGTGGTTACCTTAGCTGGTGAGGAGCGCGATATTGATCTCCTTGACCATCTTGACGCGGTGCAGCATCTTGGCGAGCGCGGCGCGCGACAGCGGCTGGGTGGAGTACCACACGGGCGAGTCTGGCACGCACGACCGCTCCGGCTGCAGGTAGAACACGTCGTTGCGCGTGCGCACTGATTCCGGGCTGCAACAAACAACGTTGTAGGAAGCATCCAAAGTGCCTCTCACCAAGTGGATGCAGCGCTCCGAACGCGCTTTTTGAAAATTCATTTAAATAAGAATCGCGCGACAGCAGCGCTTCATACGCGCATCAATCAAACATTGATGAAAATAATGACCAATTAATTCATAAACAAAACTACCTCTACAAGCCCTTTGGTAAAAAATCCTATTAATATTATAAATGCGAAAGTTTGTGACGATGTTTGTGCCACAATCACGCCGTATCGGCTGAACGGATTTAAATGAAACTTGGAACATACATAATATGTGTGCAGGAATAACATATAGGCTATTCTTTATCTTTGTACCATGCGAGCGAAGCGGCGGGTGGAAGCTAGTTTTTCATTTAAACATTTAATTAAATACCTTGCCGTAAATTTGCCATTGTGAAACTGAATTTTACGACAACAATATTACGATTCTTGTACCCAGCGAAAGACGCGCTAAAGTGACTATAATAGTTGAAAGGTGCCGTAATTATCATCATTTTGATAATAAACTCGTAGCCTCAACTGTTTCTGGATTCTGAATCAGTAATTAGGGTTTTCACAAATCTAAACAAATAAACGAACTAGTAAAGAATGAACCTACCATTTTGAAATGTAAAATTCGTAAAGTTTCACAGGACACCGTAATGGATTTTCTTCATTCTCTTGTTGCTCATATACTTTCTTTTTTCTTGAATTTGCTTCTGCAAAATAAATACAAATTGAAAACTTTACATCAACAGTCCATCTATTTAGCTTGTGTACATCAACTGCTGGATATAAGCCTCTTTTACTTTACTTCATACTTCATGTAAGTTTTACTAATGCTATTGAAATATGCCATTCAGAGTCATCTTTTGACTATTTTGAAGTCACCAAGGAGTAATTACTTAAAAATTACCTGTGCCATTTAAAAATATCCCTGAAAGGTTTTCTCATTGAATAAAAACAACCACAATGAGAAATTAAGTGAGTTAGTGGAGAAAGATTAGATTGCATCTCAAAGAGGCTTCAATTTGTGCACTTGACTCATGGCAAGTGTTGAAGACGAAAGATGTTTCTTCAAACTCTTAAGGTTTTAGTAAGGGTGTCATTGATTGAAAGGGCTTACCGAGCGCAGATTGTGGCGGGTAGAACCTTAGCAGGACATTCCTTGAGCCGGGTATCTTGGCCTGGCCCGGCTGGTTAGGGTTCCTCTTCCAATGCTTCATTATGTGAGAGAAGGATAGCTGCATGTGCTCTTCAACTGTCTGAAACGCAATATTTAGTATGAATTCATTGACACATAACTTTTACTAGAATTATAAAAAGTAAACTGAAAACTAAGGCCTTTTACCATCCATAGTAGATGATTTATACAGCGTCAGGAGGCAACTTTTACCTTCACAAACGGGACGCTGTAGTGCCCGGGACGAATTAAGATGGAGTAAGCTTACCCAGCACCTATTCCAACCTCTCACAGGAACGACATGGTCAATAATGCGGAGCTGACTAAGCCGCGGGTTTCCTCACGATGTTTTCCTTCACCTTTTGAGAGTACCTACCTACTGGTATAGCGCACATAAATTTTTAGCACAGAAAAATCCATTGGTACACGACCAGATTTGAACCCACTTACTTAAGATCGGAAGACGGGGTCACTACCAACTAGACCACCAGTGCCAGTATAAAAAGTACTCTTAGTTTGTAGATAATCCATGACCTCAGTCTACCCCTTCCGAAAAAGCTAGCCTCCACTAAGTTCAGTCAGAAACAGTGGTGCCACCAACTATAGAATCTGAGAACTAACTTTAGAATATACCTCATTCAGTTAAATAAATTATCTCACAAAATCTAATCTAGCTACCATTGCTACAACCCTGTTCTTTCTCTGATTTCTTCATGCATGCTCATGGGTTTGGGGTAGCCTTGACCCAGATTTTTACCAAAACATCGGCGATTTGGCGCAGGTACATAATCATGCCCAGGTCTTACTTTTCTGGCGACATCATACACACTCTCCTCATACACCAGTTTGAAATGCAAACTGGAGAGAACTGGTGGTCTAGAGATACCCCGCCTTGAGAGCACTAGTGGTCTGGAGGTAGAGATCCCGCCTTCCAATACTAAGATCGCGGCTTCAAATCCAGTCATGCACCAATAGATTTTTCTGTTCGTAAAATTTATATGCGCCTCTCAAATGGTGAAAGAAAACATCGTGAGGAAACCGGCATGTCGACAACCTAAAATGTTCGAAAACATGTGTCAAGTGCACGAAAGCAGCCTTTGAGGAGCAGTTTAAATCCTTTCACCACACTGGTTAAAAGGTACTAGTGACACGACTAGAATGCAATACTCACAACTAAGTTAAAGTGCTTAGTGTTGAAGAACATGAGGGTAGACAGAAGCACGTGCGGCGAATGCGCGCCCAGCTGTTTACTTTCCCACAGGTGTTCCTCTTCTACTCTCGTTACTATGTACTCTGTAATACAATCAGAATAATTTCAGAATCGGAATTTAAATTGTATAAAACTCTTTTTATACAATAATTGTACTGTATTGTAGTATTATGTATTACTAGCTGCCGCCCGCGGCTTCGCTCGCTTGGTACCCGGATAAAAAATAGCCTATATGTTAATCCAGTACATGTACTATGTATATTCCAAGTTTCATTCAAATCCGTTCAGCCGTTTAGGCGTGATTGAGGCACAAACATCCAAACTCACAAACTTTCGCATTTTAATATAAGTAGGTATTTACAAAAAAAAAGTATATTATGTATTCTATCAGCCATCTGGTTCCCATAATACAAGCTTTGCTTATTTTGGGGCTAGATGATGGTGCTGTGTAATATGTCCTCAAATATGTTTTTATTTATTTTATAAAATTAATTATAAATAAATAAATAACAGTCACATACATAGTTCTGACTCCACACTAGGATTCCCTGTGTCGTGGGTATCAGAAACTACGAGTACCATGGTACCACAACACCCAGACCCGGAAGAAATATTTGCAGAACATGCAGCGGGAATCGAACCCGCGCCTCTTGCGTCTCTGCCGAGCAATCGCCCGCCACGCCACCGAGGCCGTCGTGAAATTAATTTTTAGTTACTTACTGACAATGAACAGACAGTCCAAACCAAAAATCCTTGAAGTATGAAACTTGGAGGGTGTATTCCTTTTATATAAGGATGCAAGGAAGTTATTCCCTAAATTTAACTCCTAGAGGACGCAGCTAAGGATGAAGTTTGTATGAAAAAAAACTAGCTGTCGGTATCCGGACAAAAAGTAGCCTATATGTTACACCAGTACATGTACTATGTATATTCCAAGTTTCATTAAAATCCGTTCAGCCGTTACGGCGTGATTGAGGCACAAACATACATCGTCACATCCTCACAAACTTTCGCATTTATAATATTAGTAGGATAGGATACCTCAACCCTGACAATGGACCAATTACACTGCTTTTTTTGACAAACCTCTTGTTTAAAAAGGCAGGTATAATCATGTCTACATTTTGTAAAGTAGTTTAGTATTCCTTGAGTGACAGGTTGACATGCAAAAAACATAGTGGAAGTTTTTTTTATCAATAATAGGATCAAAAACTTACGTGAATCGTTATATAAAACAGAGAACTTCCTAGCGACCTCGTCCAAACAATCCGTGAATTTCTCGTAGTAGGGGTCCGTAAATATATTGTCTATCCTGCCATTCTCGAACAGATATTGCTGTATACCTGGAATCAAACAATATCACATATTTATAGAACTAACGCCTACTATACTGCCCCCTAGTGAAGAACGCAGTAAATAGTATTTTTAACAAAAAATAGTTAAATACATATTCGGAATCGCCTAACAAAATACAACATTCTGTTCTCACTCACGTATCAAAATATGTTTAGCATAGTTACTGCGTTCTTCACTAGGAGGTCAGTATAATACTCAGTTCCAAGTACATACATTTTGACAAGTAATGCATTGCTTTTTTTCTGCTGGGACAGTGAAGGTCTGGTTATTGAATTGCTTCTCTCCCCGAGCATGTCGTAAAAGGTGACCAGGGGATAGTATCTTCTCCAAAATGATGGACCACCTATATGGGCGATGGGCTGATCACCTGTCACATGGTTCACCATATCCATCTTAGGAGTTTAAATCAGAAGTGGTTGCAAGTTTTCTTATGTAACTAGTGGCTCTGCCCACCTTAGGGATACGGTGTGATAATATGTATCTAATTCTAATTTCTAATTCTAATGTTAAGGGAACAAAGATCTGCACTGACGTCCCGCGATGGGGTGTATTGTGCATTATTATGTATGTATGTATGTACTTACCTAAAACCAAATAATAAATAGTGTCGGGTGCGTACTCGCTGCCGTTGGGTTTCCGCACCTCCTTCACGAACAGACAGAGAGAGTAGTTCAGCTCGTCCGCAGTCAGCTGCAGTATCTCAGACTTGAACGGTTTCCGCCGAATCGAACTCTTCTCTATCTCGGCGTTTTTCGTCATCACCCATTGCTTCCACGCGTTCACGCCGAATGTATACTGTGGAATATACATTTGTTTTTAGGCTCAATATAGGTATAAAGAATTTTTATTCTCATAAAGACTAGGTCACTTACATGAGAAAAGTATATCTAGGTACAAGTAGGTAGTTCGTTGACAGGTAGCATTGATTACCTATCTATTTGTAGGTACAAGTAAGTAATTACCCATTCAATGCATTTAGAGGCAATTCTCAGAGATGTAATGCATTAGTTTTGTTTTAAATGCATTGAATGAGTATTGATAAATCCTTCTAATATCCTACTAATATTATAAACGCGAAAGTTTGTGAGATGGATGTATGGATGTTTGTTAGTCTTTCACGCCTAAACGGCTGAACGGATTTTAATGAAAATTGGAACATACATAGTACATGTGCTGGATTAACATATAGGCTATTTTTTATCCGGGTACCACGCGAGCGAAGCCGCGGGCGGCAGCTAGTAAATCTATATAGATATCTTTATTTCAAGATCTATCGTATAGTCTATTATTTTCTGGTGATACACGCACGGAGTTAAAATACTTCTAAAATAAGGTGTTCAAAATTGGTCCCTTACTGGTATTCCGAAGTTCAAATTCGAGGTTTGTCAGAGGGAGATGGAGCGGAAGCTAACCGACCAAATAAAAAATACCATAATTCGAGGGATGAATGTCATGTGATGTCTTTTAGACCGGCTGGAAGCCCTGGTAGCCACGCGTTGGGGCGCCGCGCGCCGCGACACTATTTCACACACCTTGAGACACATGTTAGCGTCGGGTTTCTCCGCGGGTTCTCTCGGCGGCTCGGGCTGCGGCGGCGGAGGCTCCGGACGACGTCTTTTAGACCGGCTGGAAGCCCTGGTAGCCACGGGTTGGGGCGCCGCGGCGCGTTTTCTCGGCGCGGCGGCTGAGGACGCGCGGAGGGCGGCCACGGCGCGCTGCTGTTCCAACACCATCATATGGTGGTGATGCATGCCCTCGCCGTCCAAACCTGGTCATAAAGTTGGGTTAGATCCTGATCACACAAGTTTTACGTCTCTATTAAACAACACCGTAGCACAGTTTACTAGAAGCATTTGGGACGTCGCTTCATGATGTAGCTCGACGGATCTTGTCGGCAAAGCATTGCTCAAAAAATTTTCGTGCAACAGGTATATATTGTGATTTTTGAGTAACAAGGGCCACAGCAAGGTCCGCAGCACATTTTTCAGTATTCTATGAATTCGATTGTGGAGGAAATACATAGAAATATTTTTTAATATTTTTTTACAAGTAACGTTAAAGAGATATAGTTTAAATTCGTTTGGGTCAGGTAACCACCCAACATTCTGAACTTCCCTGTCAGCATTTCCCTTCTAAACTAGAGAGAAGGTTCTCTTGAAGATATCGATGTGAACGGTAACCGTCAATTGCAAGAAGATTTATAACTTAAGTATGGATAAGACCGCCCACCTGTGTCGTAAGGAAATTGATAAAATAATATCAGAACTAGGCAAAATATTTGAACAAAACTTGCCCGAAACGGGAAACTTAGAGACTTTTTTCCAGTTCAAATGATAGATTAATCCACTGTCGTGAAAGATGTACATAACCAACATTTAGCTAAACGAAAACGTTCCAAAACCATTCTAAAACCTACATTGCTATAATCCGTGCGAGTTAAATGCGCACTTCGCCGAAATGCGACCCCTCTCCCGCTTCCCCGCGCTCGTCTCGCACATTCACTACCGATAGCATCTTTATTAACGTGACGTCATTCATAGCACGAGGTGCACAGTTGAGACGCGCGGTTTATAGGTGTGTACAGTGCGAGTCTCACCAGGCATGCCAGGATGCGAGCTGGGCGTGATGGTGTTAGCTGTCATGGCAGATTCCAAATCCACGGGCTGGTCTTCATACTCTGTGGCCATCTTCAGCGCCATCTGGAGCATGTCCTCGCCGAACGCGTTGTTGCCGTCTATGCCGGCCACGGGACTGAAGCCTTCCTCCGCTGGGAAATTCGATAGTTATAGTTATCACTCTTATTCATTACAAAAAAGTATAATTTATCAATGATTTAACATTTTTATAGTAAATCCAATCAACAAATTCCACTTTTCGTCATTGACAGATATGTTTTAATGCAATTGGATTAAGATTTAATTTAATTGGACATTATGATCCTTTCAGATACTTGGTCCATATTGGTGATGTTTTGGAAAAAGGCCATGTTAATCATACATTAAACCGACGAAGGTACAATGAAGAATGTGATGAGAGATAATAAATCGAAGTTTGTTAAAGCCGTAGCAAATTAATACGCGTGATCTCTGCCTGCCCCTATGGTAAACAGGCGTTTTTATGTATGACAATATGAATAAACAAGTAGAATGCAAATGATAAAAACTAAACAAAAGCCAGTTTTACAAAACGAATTCAGAATAAACTCACCATTATCATCATCAGTATCTGAATCGCTCTGATCCTTCTTCTTATCTCCCGCCACCATCTCCGCCATCATGAGCAGCTCAGCTTCGAAGGGATCCGTCGGCATCTTGTCATGGATCTTGTTTATCTCCTTCATAATCCCCTTAGCGGAGTTCCTCGTCGTGGGGATGAAGACTGGCGTGGGGATCGGGATGGGGATAGGGACGGGCACGGGAAAGGGGAGGGACCACATAGCGCACGGCACCGGGACGTATATCGGGACCGGCACGGGGATAAGTACTCTTCGCTCTAAGCTGGGATCTGTCTGGCACTCTTTTGTACAAGGATGCGGGCGGCAGGAAACCCCCTTAGAAACCATCATCGGTTTCGACATCGTGCCTTTGTTGGCCACTTCATTTGGGGGTAGAGTTTTGACGATGACGTGGTTGTAGATTTTGGGGGGCGGTGGGGGAGGAGGGGTGGGGGGTTTTGGAGGAGGAGGGGGAGTTTTAGGTGCCGCGGGGGGCTCGGGTTCGGGAGGCGGGGCGGGTTGCGCCAGCTGCGTGAGTTGGCTGAGCTGGCTGAGTTGCGTGAGGCGTTTGGACTTGCCGCGGGTGGAGGTAGGCATAAGCGGGGGAGGGGTGGCGAGGGACTGGATGTTGGAGATGATCGGCATTCCCGCGGGCATGCCGGATGTACGCTGGCTGGATTTCGGTTGGACGCTCGCTGGAAGTATAATAAAAAAGAAATAATTACAATCAGCATCTCTAAACGCCTTCGCTTTGAGCGCCCAATATGAGGAAAGTAAGTAGATAGTACATACATATTTCACGCCTGTATCCTTAATGGGGTGAGCAGAGCCACAGATGATCATAAGAAAACTTACTAGCACTCATGGTTCAAAGTCCTAAGATTGGTGAACCATGGTGACGGGTGATCAATCCATCGCCCATATAGATAATCTATCATGTTGGGGAGGATACTATCCCTTAGTCGACTTTTACGAGATGCTCGGGGAGAGATGCAGCTGGACGCATTCTATGATCTTTCTTTATTGTTCAGCAAAGTAATTATTAAGATTAGTGGTGATGAAATTACCATTGTTCTTAGCGGTGGCGGCCGGATAAGTTCTGCGTGGCGCGCCGGTGGGCACGGCCTTTTGTTGGTCTAACGCCTCGCCTGGCATCAACGGAGGGTGCTTTGAGTATTGGCCCTGCAATTAGACAGGTTTACAATGTTCAGAAAGTGTTCAGAGCTAAAATGATTACAAGTTTGGAAGTATTCAGACTACCAACTCACTTTTTGCGCATTCATAAGTACTCACTAAGAAATCGCTTCACAATCATGTTGATAAAGCAAGTTGGAGCATGATTCAATCCCTTATGTTTATTTTTATTGACAAAACAAGTTATTTATGAAGGGTTTATCTTCATAGCACAATAGTAATAACAAGGCAAGTTATACTGCACATAATAATTGACTTACTTGGAATGACATAACGCATTGGTACGTGCAGAAGTTTCGTACAGTTGCGTCCGACATCGTCAAATGATATTGCGCTAACGATGTCCTCTTACACATATCACATTTTGTTCTGAAAATGAATACAATTTTATGTGAATTTTGCAAATAATTGTACATAAATACAATAAAAAGATAACGATATTTAATGAAATTGCAATATACATAGTGAGGTTCTAAACTTGGATGTGATTAGCATAATAGGCTGCTATATCATTTTTATTTGTTGCCACGAGACCGCAGTCGCAAAAAAAACCAAAACAGTCTAATTAGGAACTGTAAAATCAAGACAAAACTTATCATGTTGTGCCGACTACACATAAAGTGGGACAAGGGCAGGGAAATGATGATGACTTCGTCTTCCCTAGTTTTTATAAGATAGACCGACAGTGTATAGCAAAGATAACTTACTTTCTAGAAGACACAGCATTCACAGACACCTGGTAGAGATTCAGACAATTGAGCGAGCACATCATCACAGCTTGTCCATTGGCCTGCACCCGCCGTATCATGTCAAAGTTGTATTTTTTCACCTTGCACCAGTTACAAGGCACGATATGTCGCGTATTGCTTATGTAGACGTTCATACAAGATTTTGAGCAGAAGCAATGGGGATTAGAGTCATCGTAGATCGTAAAGCTCTTTGAAGTTTTGCGCTCGAAGTATTTTTTGCACCATTTGCATTGGTCTGTGGATAGATAAGCTTAGTAAAATCGGAATAACAAAACGAGTATTGGTTACATGTATCCAATTCAGTGTTATTAAATAAATAAATTATAAGGATTATAATAATTATTATTTATAATGACCGAATTTTGTTGCGTAAGTGACAAAAAGTAAATAAAAAGGTTAGGTACTAAATAATCATGGGCTTTGAGGTTTTACTTAAATGAACCTATAATTTTGCTAATTACCTGGGAAGATGTTATTGACAAACTTGAAGGCAGCAAAGCACGGATCGGAGCACAATCTCTGTGATGCCGTTTCTGTCACCTCCATTTCGATAGTTGTAGCTTTTTCCAAAGAACACACAGCACATTTTGCCCACACCGGCTGAGGAGTGGGGTTCTTACTCATCTGATCAAACTTCTCCATACAAGCCTGCGCGCAGAAGTCTTTAAACTGCCCTTTATCACCTACAGGAGCTAGGAAACCTTGCGTACCGGCCGATATATCCCTCTGACAGTAGCAACATATCTTCAAACCCTTTTTAAACTCCTCCAAACACCCTGAATTACAAAACTGCCGAATATCATACCCAAACCGCACGCAATACTTTCCTAGACTCGTGTGTTGAACGAGATTTTTGCAGTTGGCGCATCGGGAGCCGATTTTATTCTGAAACCTTCCTAAACATATTTCATCACAGAAATCCATGGTCTCCCAAGTCAGCACTTTTTCATCTATGGACAAGATCAGGGTACATTGACTACATCTTCTTAGGAAGGAGCGTTCTCGTTCCTCCCTCGCAGCTTGTACCATAGCGGGAGTTTTCGCCTGTATTTTGTAACCCTCGTCTAAGTATTTATCTGTCGCGTTGCTTATGACTTTTAGCTTTAGCATTGGGGTTTTTGGGATTGGAGGTGCCTTTTTCATCCTCAGCTTCTTTATAAAGTACCGTCCATTCTCTCTGCCATTCAATACCTTTATACATGCCTGTGCACACAAATAATGTTGCTGTCCGTATCTGACCACTGAGTATCCACAAGGTTTCTCTTCTTCACATATTAGACAAACGCCAGCTTTCGGGGTTATTTGGTCGATGGTTACGCGGATTCGTTTGAATGCATACTTGTCTTTCTCATCGGCCATCATGCCTTCGAGACAGTTGAGGGAGCAGTAGTAAGTATCTTCGCCGTCGAAATTGTAGTAGAAGTAGCACATTTTGTTTTCTTCGCACTCTGAGCAGAGGAGGTTTTTGGGTGCTATTTCTTCGATTAGGTACTTTTTGCGAGTGACGGTGAATTTCCCGGGGAATTCAGCCTGGTAGGCCTTGATGCAGGGTTCATTGCAGACGTATAGCGTTTCTCCGTCCTTCGTAAAGCGGAAGGAGCAGGGTTGTTCGATCTCGCACTGGACGCAGGGTCCGTCGATGGGAGACACCTCCTGGATGACCCCTGGTACAGACTCTTCGTCAATTTCCACTGGCTCCTCATGATCGTTTTCGCTTTCACCTGTAAAATTCATTATTGATTAACACTCAATATAAAACTATCTATACAAGCTTGTTTAAACACAAATTCCTTTCTAAATTATTACGAGTTTTAAACTTAGTGTTAAGACTGGCAAGTTTTTAATTTAATTACGCTTTTTTACTGTCTAGTCTATAGATTAAAATCGTAATGATGATTGTATGAAAAAAAAAAACGAAGCCGGCTGCAGCTATCTTTGGTGTAATAAGAGGATAAAGATACTTGAGGTCTTGGATAAAAAATTCAACATAATAACAATAAAAAAATGGTTCAGATAAACCAATGACAAGTCTTACCGGCGCCATTCTCCTGCGACGTGCCATCGACGGCGGCCGGTGACTCGACGTGCGCGACTTCATTGGCCTCGTCTCGGGATACATCTGTATCCATCGCTACATTCTCTTCCTTGGGAATTGTTGTTGCTGCAGCTGAAATAGAATTTTGCTATTAAAAGAATTATGCATGTCAGGACCGCAGTATATAGAGATCCGTGGTCACTGCTTACCCCTATAGGAAACAGGTGTGATACATGTATGAAAAAAAATTACCAATTCTCTTCCATATAGAAAACTGGTCAAGTGCGACTCGAATTCGTAAACCCAGGGTTCCGTACATTGTTCATGTACTTTTTAATATGACTTTTATCCTATGTGCTTTGACCACAAAAAATGTTTATTGTATGGGGTCCCCTCTTATTTTTTTATTTTGATTATTTTGACAAACAGACAGTGGAGGCTTAGTAATAGGGTCCCATTGGCAACCTTCAGGCTAAAAATGGACTTTTCATTACTACTACTAGACAAAAAAACACGATTAAAGACAGTTCTGGCAGCCTCACTAAAAAATATAATTTCAAGAACTACTTTCCGCCCGTGTCTTCACTCGCCACCTAGATAAAAAATATCACCTCCGGTCAATAAACCATCTCACTCTATGCAATAGGATCATGTTGATCTGTTCACTTTTTTATTTGTAATAGATCAGTACCTTCTTCTGCCTGTTTTCTCTTCTCAGCCAAAACCTTGGCAGCCTCAGCTTTATCCGCCTCTGAGATCTCACGTTCTGTATCTGGTAGCAAGCACACTTCCTCATCAGCCCCTGGCTCATCCAATTCTTCCGTGACATTACTGTCTTCTGCCGGGGTATCTTCTGTGAATGAAAATCTCATTTGATTATGCTATATATGTAGATAATTGGTGGACTTTGAAGATTGGCAGGAGTTAGCACAGGAAATAGATGCGTGGAAAGAGAGGGGGAGGCCTTTGGCCAGAAGTGGGACAGAATAGGCTAGTAAAACAGAAATACTTAGATAAATAAAATTACTTAGATAAACACACAACAGTCACATGACCTTAGGATACAAGATTCCACATAATTGTGACTTTCTGTACCAGAGGGGCCAAAAACAAAGCAAGATCAAGCAATGTTCTGCCGCGGTAATCGCACATGCACTTCTGGCCAATGGAACAAGATCTTATTAGAAATTGTTCGCCAATTTAAAATATATTTTACCTGTATTGTCATTATGCGGTATATCATTATCAACATTGTCAATGCCATCATCATCATCATCCAAATTCAGTGTTTCAGTACTTTGTGTACTTGTTTCCGTTGTGACTGCCATTGTGTCTTTGAGTAGAGCATCAAAAGGATCTAGTGCCTGAAAAAGATTTTTTTATATGAACTTTGATGGCAATTTTGCACGTTTAAGGTGATTATTATTAAACAAATAGTGGTCCAAACAGTGACATGCAAAGGACCGAAGTGGCGAGCACGAAATGACCCCTCTACACTATTCAGCTTACTTCTATCACATAATAACTAATAGCATCTTCGGTGTAGTTGTCAGTGTTTTTTTTTCTATGTCCCTCAAGAAGCTTTACTCTAGATTTTCTATATTATAATTCATAGAGAAATAAATTAAGTTGATTCGGAGTTGGCTGTTCTGATTCGCAATTCCTATACCTAAGTTCCAAGTACAGCAGAGACATACAAAGAAGAAGTAGAGAACTTAAATGCACTTAAAAAATAGTTTCTAGGAGTTGCTATAACCTAATTAGAACACTTTCATAACAATTTACGAAGTACTGTTTTTTATACGCAGTCAAATTATAGGCCATCTTTTTTCTAAGCATGGCAAATTCTGCAAACCAATTACTCATTCATTAATTCAAGATTGTGTTTTTAAAATATGATTTTGTAATTATTATACTTCAAAATACGAATTATTCACATTATGAACTGTTGACATATTTAATTATCACACCCATATCCCTATATGGGATGGGCAGAGAAACAAGTAACAGTCGCTCCTGATTCAAAGTCCCAAGATAGATATCTTAAGATGAAATAGGATATAGGCATAAAAATTATTATTCACTAGCTGCCGCCCGCGACTTCGCTCGCTTGGTACCCGGATAAAAATAGCCTATATGTTAATCCAGTACATGTACTATATATATTCCAAGTTTCATTCAAATCCGTTCAGCCGTTTAGGCGTGATTGAGGCACAAACATCCAAACTCACAAACTTTCGCATTTATAATATAAGTAAGATTTCTGTTTATAATACTGTGAATGATAATTGACAAGGGAGAAGATACTTTTGGGTGTTATCTTTTTATCTTTTCTTTTATGTGTTAACATTATAAAAAAAAAACAATCTGTCCAGCTGCTTCTCTCCCCGAGCATGTCGTAAAAGTCGACTAAGGGATAGTATCCTCTTCAACACAATGAGATACAATTAGTAAGTATTCTCAAGGCGGGTTGACGTCAGGCAGGTGGCCGGTCATAAAACACCTTAGCCAAAACTCTTACAGCATGATCCAATAATCATGCTGTGCCGACCCCACATAGAGTGGGATGGGGGCAGGAAGATGATGATTATCATTATTTTATGATTAGCCATGTCAATACAACCCTTTGAGAATTGCCTTTTCCTTTACTTATATCTTTAACATATGTTATGTGCATATTATAAACAGGCGTAACCTCAACATGGATTTAAAATGATCCTAGTTATTTCAAGTAGTAAAACATTTGTGTTTAGTAATTTTAAGAAAGTACCTGTGAATGATCCTCATGTGATTCCTCCATAGAAATATTTGGTGCCGATTCAAAGTTAGGTTTCTTAACTTCATCATCTTTCTCCAGTTCAACTGTCTTTTCACTGCTTTCCTGAGTATCTTGACTGGAAGACTCTTGACTATTCTGATCTGCAGATTCACCTTTTAACTTATCATCTATGTTTGATTTATCATCTAGAAATAGAGAACAATGTCACTGCAATGATGTTAGTGGACAAAAGTATGTCATTTGTATGGACAGTATAGTCTTTCTATAATGTTCTACTACAAGCAGAGTTGTGACCCCAAACATAATTAAATAGAAAAAAATTGTCAATCTTGTTGAATATGAAGAGCAAGTTACACATAAGTAGTTGACGACCTCGGTAGCATGGCGGGCGAGTGCTTGACTAAGACGGAAGAGGCGCGGGTTCGATTCCCACTGCGGGCGAAATGTTTGCATGATCTGCAAATATTTCTTCCGGGTCTGGGTATTTCAATACTATGTATTATATAAGTATGTATTAACAAAAAGAAAGTATATAAGTATTGTATCAGCCATCTGGTTCCCATAGTACAAGCTTATGCACATACACCCCATCGCGGGACATCAGTGCAGATCTTTGTTCCCCTAACATTAATTAGAATTAGTACAAGCTTTGCTTAGTTTGGGGCTAGATGGCGCTGTGTGAAATGTCCACAAATATTTACTTATTATTTAATTTATTTATGTATAGTAACCAATAAAGTATTTACTGTGTTTCTGACTCACTTCTATGTAAACCACTTACTAGTTTTGTTCTCTTGACTATCAATTTCCATAGTACTGTCTTTCTTATCAACACTATCACTGTCCTCCACACTCATATCATTGTCCACGTGATTCTGCAGGCCACTGGCACAGGGTTTACTGTCAGCATTGTCACCAGATGCCAGGGTCTCCACGGTCTCGCCCTCGTCTCGACTCTGATCCTCTGAAACGCCGTCTTTCTCGTCCATTTTCCCAATTGGAAACTTCACCTCTATTTACATCTGAAATTTCACTTTTGTAAATAAACATTTGAGATATCTAAATCTGTTTTAGACTGCGGTTCACCCGGCGCTATAACTTTTAGGTTATGATACTGCAGAATCCAAGCTATGCAGTAAATTGAATATTAAACATTATATGTCCACGATTGCAGCAAGCATAATTACATATTAGCTATGATATTTTCTTGATATTACCATTGCTTTTTATAGAATTCCAATCTAATTGCTTGTGACGCCAAAGTTTATGGCAATGCAAGCAAGCAAGCAAGCCACATATCCCGCGCTAATTTTGATTTTACTTTTTTAAAGGTTCGGCTTGTGTTTACTCTATTTTTATTGATTTCCTGAGAGAAAGGAAATTGTTTTTTAAAAGCAGATATTTAAATCTTCTGTAGTGGGTGTATTTTTCTTGAATATTTTGTCAGTCAGGGTTTCTTTGTAAGCAGTAAATAGGTATCGAATTTGACACTTTACTTTACCATCAGGTTACATCGTCAAATACTTACACGAAACATTTATTATATTGTGATACACTTGAGATTTCAATAATTAACGACACAAAACTAAAAAAGCAATCTATTTTCTTTCACTTACAAGTACAAATCAATTGGAAGCACAACAAACGACCACCATTTTGGAATCAACTTCACTGCCAAACAACTGTACCTACTGTTACTACCTATCTCTATCTACTGTGCTGCGATTAAATTAAAATACGAATTTAGATAATAGAAAGAATTGTATTAAGCTTGTAAATATATATTGACTTTTTAATATTTCATTTTAACTTATAAATGAAATTTATCTTTAACCATTTCAAATATTTAGTAAAAAAGTTTTAAAACTGACAGGAAAGAAGTAAATCTATGGTATTGGTGTTATTATGTTGGACAAGCTAAAAAAATGACACCCGCCTTGCCCTCGCCTACAAGAGTTAAGAAGGATCTTAACTCTAAGAAAGCGCTCGTGCGTGACGTAACTTGCTTAGACGTTCTTGACGTTCGTTGAAGTGGATGGGTGACCGCAAGTGGCATTACGAGCTGAGCGATTCCATGCTTTTCGGAGGGCACTTTAAATTGTCAGCCCCGGCTTTGAAGTCGGATGTCGGAGGCCTTTAAGCGGCCTAAAAGTAAAAACTTCGTTAGAAGAGTTGGTCACTGGCTCATACGAATCCCCCTGGTTTATAAGAAACTCTGAATTGCATGACATCCAAGATCAACGTAGTAGAAGAGATTAAAACTTTTGCTCAAGCTTATCAAAATAAGTTACAACATCATCATCATCTTCCTGCCTTTATCCCACTGTCTGTGTGCCGCATGATCCTGTAAGAGTTTTGGCTAAGGTGTTTTAAGACCGGTCGCCTGCCTGACGTCAACTCTCACCTTTCCGGGTTGACAACCGGCCGCGCCGCGCGCCAGCGCCACCACCGTGCCGAGTGCCGGTAACACTCAACACTGTCTGTACTTACCTCCGCTAGGAGTAAAGGCAATTTTACATTGAGTCAGTAACTGACGTCAATCCACTGCCGAGTCAGTGCTGCCCTGGCATTGCCATCGTGTAAATTTATTTCAAGTCAGTACAGTACTGTCGCGTCAGTACTGATTTCAATATTTTTGGCGCCAGTCCGCTCCCCCCCCTGCCACCCGCGCCAGCGCAACTGACGCCGTGTATGTAAATGCCAAAGTCGCTGCCGCACCGCATCACAAAATGACGTGAAAACTGAGCGACACGGAAAACTTAAAGCCTATTCAACTATACCGCGTTAATGAATGCCTGTAGGATAACAAATCACAAAATTGTAGAAATAAAGAAATGCGTGCATCAGCATTACAGAATATTGCACGAGAATTAATTTAGAAGGGTTTGGCCCAACAGAAGTCAAAAATAAAATTAAAAACTTGAGGGCAACTTACTGCTTGGAATTGGATAAAATAAAAAAAGTCCTCAAAATCAGGCGCCAACTCATTTTTGATTCAAATCAACTTTGATTTTTTGCTGTTTTCGAGAATTCATTCTTCCGCACTGACTTTACGAACGTGTGTGAACAAAAAAATGTCCTCGACTACTGACGAAATATTATGTATGTTCGTATGAGCTAGTGGCCAACTTGTCGGAGTTTTTAGGCCACCTAAAGGCCTCCGTCGTGGCTTAACGACTTAAAAGCCAGGACCGACTGTTTGACGTGCCCTCCGAAGCACGGAAGCGCTTGGCTCGTAATGCCACTTGCGGTCACCTATTCCAATTTGTGGACCGCGCATACCGTTGCTTAACTCCAACGATCAATCCAATCAAGAACGCCTAAGCAAGCTACGCCACGAGCGCTTCGACGACGACGAAATACTGACTGCGTGTAAATAGTATGAGTCAGTTTTCGGCGCCAGCACCTGACGATAGCTACTGACCCTGTGTAAATCTGCCATTATAGTGTTCTGTCGTACTTACCGTACATAATGAGTGTTGTTTTGTTCCGTGTTGTTTACATCTTTTACCTAATGAAAAATCCTCGAAATCATAAGCTCATGCATGACTGATCTTTAAATTTTCGGGATGGTGTAATAATCATTTAGCTTCGGTACATACTTCAATAAAAATAGTGCTATGTTGTGAACAAAATAAAATCATCCAAATAATAAAGTTGTAAACACGACAACTAGTCTTGAACGCCATTAAAACGTACCTATCGACAAGTTCACTTTGGTTGGTGCCGATAATTTTATGCCTCTCTTGGAAGTATCTATATCTATGTGACCTATTTCAAAGAAAATGAAATAATTAAAAAGTACTGCTTTCAATTTTGGCGGGAGGTCTGGCATGTTAAGTGTCGGCCGCGCCGTCATCGAATGGCGAGATCTGTCACCTGTCGCCCCTCGCTCGACGCCCGTTATTCGTTCATGTTTCAGGAGGTAATAAAATTAGCAGTGCAATAGTAAAATCGGCGGTGTGCAATCGATGTGGACGTTCGACGATGCGTCGCGACTAGGTTCGGATATGGATAGGCGAGCGTGCCCGAGCAGCCCAAGTTACGGAGTCGGTTTCGAGGCGTGTGATCCGCTGGGTTCGTTGGAGTGGTCGCGAGGGCCGGCGCGCATCCTGCGCCGCCGCTGCCGCAGCGAGGGGGTCGACCGCTCGCCGTACGACGATGCGAGGGAGCCTCGCTCCGCAGACGCCGCACGAGAGCGCCAGCGCCCGCAGCCCAACAAGAGCCACTTCACCTTAAACAGCGCCGAGTGCCAGCCGCGCTTCCGCCACGAGTGCTTGCTGCCCGCCGCCGAGAACGGCGACTACGTCATGTCGCGCGACCACGACAGATACCAAGGGTCAGTCAGCTCCACTACCTTACCTTACTTTACCGTACTACCTTACATCTCCATACCCATACTCCATGCCTTCCTCTATGTTAATTTGAAATTGAACAACTCAGTCCTATTACTTGACAAAGATTACAACAATATTGAGTGTGAGAAAGAATGACCTTGCTCCTAATCCTAATATTGAATTATCTGCATCCATGTTGTCTCATAAATTGAATCACTATCTTTCACCAGCTACCAGCCAGGAAGATCAAAATTGTACAGATCAAGTCCTACCAGACCGCTTCTAGTAACCACACTATCAAACACAAAAGTTGATGACAGCCGTTTACCAAAAGTAGAGGAATTACTTGAAAAGGTTGATCATGAAATGATGGAAGTTCCAATTACAAAGCAGCCGTTGAAATCAATACTCAATAATACAATACCAAAGTCACCGCCTCCAGGTATACTTAAGAAACCTAAGAGCAAGTTGTATCAGGACTCCAAGGTCAATTCGGAAGGGCGTCGCAGGCAGAGGGCATCCAGCGAGTCTGATAACTTCTATTGCAACTTTCATATTGGATCTCCTATCCCTGGATATGACACGTAAGTTTATTTATTTGTGTTGAAAGATCCATATTTACACACTCATGATATACTTAAATTATGGGTTGTGCTTATTGAAACATTTATTTCAAAAATACATTACAGTACTGATTATCTAGACACTTTCTTATTTCTTGAAATGGTTAAAAAATAGGCCAAAAAGATAACTGATAATTTACTTGTACACCAAGATGGCAACATTTTTTTTGAATATCAAATTATTCTGATAAGTAGGTACTTATTGTCTGATAATAATTTGCATGTTTACATTAGGTGCATATTTATAGGTTAGCCCACATGCCCAAAGGTTAATAACACATGTTTTTCTTTGTCATCTTATCCATATCAGATTGATTATGTAATTTTTTTATCTTTTTATCTAAAATCTAGATGGTTTGGTTTTGTTAAAATTTTGAAGTGAAATGTACTGAAGTAAAAACAATTTAATTTTAAGTGCTTTATTAGTGATAATACAAAATTATGAGTGTGTCTGTGATATAATGATAATTCATCATCTCCCTGCCCTGAACCCAATCTATGTGGGGTGGACACAACAATGAATAGATAGTAATTTATTTGAATGTAACATAAATTCCATTTATTTATAAACTTTTGTATCTCTGACATTAGTTCTTGTGCATAATAGTGTCTTTGGGAGGGTTTGATTTTGGAGACAAATGTTGGCATGATCTGCAAATATTTATACCAGGGTTTTAGTGCTGTGGTTACTCATAGTTTCTGATACTTATGATACAGGCAATCTTTGTGTGGGGTTGGAACTAACTCAGGTGTTATGTATATTATCTACCACTACCTTTTGCCCGCGGCTTCACTTGTGTGTCACCAGGATAAAAATAGCCTATATGTTAATCCAGTACATTTACTATGTATATTCCAAGTTTCATTAAAATATGTTCAGTCATTTAGGCGTGATTGAGGTATAAACAAACATACATCCTCACAAACTTTTGTGTTTATAATAAAAGTAAGATTCATTACGATTTCCAAGAACATCAGGGGCTTCATGCTCTGTTTAATTCGTTAATTGAATTTTGGATATAGTTAATCCATATGAACTTGGAACTCCATTTTCTATTAAACAGGTCATTCGAAAAAGTTGAATCAATTTTTAAATTGTATTTACTTTTCATTCACTGATAAGGTCAATGATCTAGGAGAAATGAGTTCCTGATGTTAATAAAAAATCTCTGTTATCAAGAATTCAAGGTTTTAGAAAGTCTCTTAGAATGAAAAAAAAAAAAGAATATTGAGTATGATCTTTTAGTTCAGTTAATCTGAGAGTAATCTATGACTGGGACTTACTTTTCTGAAATACCACTATTATGCGAATTTTGTAAGAAAAATTTGGCAAAATGAAGGTTTTCCTGTTCTAAAGATACCATGAGGTGGTCAAAATAATAAAATACCAGTGGAACACCCCGTGACGTTGTCTGCGCTGAGATTTTTCATACAAACTTAATTTTCTTGTTGCATTCTCTCTGAGAGTTATTTCGAGAATACAGTTCTTTCTATTTTCAAAGTTGCAGCTCAAAAAAATAATATGTATACGCTTGTTCCAGCCGCCTCTCCTACCTGGCAAACAACACTAAGCGCGTCAAAGACAACTCAGGCACGGGTTATTCTTATGGTTCTGCCATCGCTAGCCTGAGCAACACGCGATGCAAGAGCCCCACCTACAAGACGCGGTGTGCCTGCAAAGACCAGGTCATAGTCACCGATGATTCCATGCATGTTCTACGGACTTCCGCAATCAATAGCGATACAACTGATGAGCATGATGTGGTGAGTTTTTTTTCCTAAGAGAATAACAGAGATTCCATTAAATAAGTTAGTTCAACTATGAATAAACTATGAATGTGGTGTTATCTTTTATTATGCGGATTTATTCCTATTGTTCCTACTTGTCTCAGTCTAGATGATGGCGGGGACAACGGGTTTGTGGATAATTCTTATAAGTTTATTTTCCGCAAATTATTCCTTCCTAGAGTGTTAGGTTCATACCGAAACCGCTGGTACTATTATCTATTCTGTGCCGAAACCACCGAAGGAAACAAAGACAGAAAATGAATAATGCATGAACTATAAGCTCTTAATAAAAATGTATTATTTCTCTATTAACACAATTATGCAAAATATCAGGAGTGGCTGCATGTTTTCTTATGATTACTTGTGGTTCAGTACACCCCATTAGGGAAAATGTGCTTGACAATAGGTAGGTATGTATGTCTTCCTTAGACAACGAACCTCAATTACTCTGTAGAACTTTTCCTGAACAAAATTACGAGTTGTTACAAACGTTCTGCTTTCCATGCCACCCATTTAATGTGCCATCTTTACAAAGTTGAAAGAAAATTGCCATGTTAATGTCAGAATTGCGTGTTCTTACTGCTGTTAAAATAGGACTGAATCACCAAACTTTAATATAAACCTCCCAGAATAGAAACAAAAAGTTTAAAATAGCATTTCTAGAACGAAATGTAAGCAATGCGACGTTTTACCTGCATTGAATCATGATTATGATCTGCTTAGAATACCGCGGCATTACGTAGGTCAGGTGACTGTACTATCTGAAATAGTCGATGAAACTACCTACCCGGTAATGCGTCAAATCTTAAAATCCGATGAAAGATTAACCAACAGTCACTAAGGTAACATTAATCCTTCGTCAATCTAAAGAAACCATATCGGGAAGCCTGATTTCGTACTTGTGTGTCATCGTGTCATCATAATTTGGTTGTGTAATAATAACTTTTGGTTAAATAAATCAGTTCATAATCTGTTGTAGGGAAAAGTTTGACGCGTCATCAAAGGGCCGCCCCCCCAATCGTAAATACGAAATAAAAAAAATATTTTGTGCCAAAAAGTCAAGGATACTAAAATAGGTCAGATGTGAAAGAAATAAATCGTGGAAAGTTGAAAACACAAAGTCAAAATGATCTTTATTGTATGAGCACAAGGGTCGTTTTGAAACGTCTCACAATCTAGGGAAATTTACGACTTTTCAATGTGCTTTATGAATGAGACGTGGCTGTAAATTTTTTAATAGCTTTATCGTGGTTTTAATTCATAACTAAGTACCTGCTGTACTGCTGTATATAGGCATACCTTTTGGGTGTGCGATTCTCAACGGTTAATTATACCAGATATCTACCTGAGCTAAATCAAAAACTGACAATATCTGTGTATGTCAAGCTTCCGTACTATGAGCTCTGTAAACGGTGTGACGACAGAAGTATAAACTAAAGAGAGACTTAGTTGCTACTGTTCGCCAGCGGCTTCGCTCGCGTTTTCCCGGATAAAAAGTGCATGTAGCACATTTAATACAATCATGAAAATGTAGGCTACATGCTATTGCCAAGTCTTTTGAGCATGCAAAATTAACAAACCAGCATCCAAATTCAGGAATTATGATTTTTCGATCTGCTATGATAGTTTTGCAAAGCCTTTACCCGAAAAGTTTTTATCTTTGTCTCTACCAATGGATTTTTCTGTTCGAAAAAATTATGTGCGATATGCTAGTACTCTCAAACGGTGAAGGAAAATCTATTGAGGAAACCAGCTTGTCATAGAACCTAAGGCACTGGTGGTGTAGTGGTAGCGGCGCCGCCTTTCCGAAGGGTTCAAATCCAGTCGTGCACCAATGGGTTTTTCTGTTGGATAAAATTATGTGCGCTATACCAGTACTCTCAAACAGTGAAGTAAAGTAAAAAGTAAGTAAGTTCGTATGAGCTAGTGGCCAGCTCTTGTGACGTGAAGGAAAGTGAAGGAAAACATCGTGAAGAAATCGGCATGTTGTAGAACCGTTGCAGAAATTGATGTTGAAAGTTCGAAAACATGTGTCGAATGCACGAATGGAACTTATAAAAATTGGTAAATATGTGTCTTGTCAAATGCATGAAAGGAACCTGTTGAGGCGTAATTTGATTGTTTCACCACACTGGTTCGAAAGAAGTGACATGAATCATCATCATCATCATCTGCCTGCCCTTATCCCACTCTATGTGGGGTCGGCACAGTTTTGGCTAAGGTGTTTTATGACCGGCCGCCTGCCTGACGTCAACCCTCCTTGGGAATACATGCTTATTGTATCTCATCATGTTGGAGGATACTATCCCTAAATCAACTTTTACGACATGCTCGGGGAGAGAAGCAGCTGGACGCATTCTATGTTTTTTCTTTACTCCCAGTCCAGCAGAGAAGTTAGTCCACGAATAGTCGTACCTATTCGAGTGCAGCCGTGTATCTTAGCCGTGGAATTCTTAGCTATGGGTAGGTAGGTACTTAGCAACATAATTTTCGCTAGACATGTGTTTTCTCTCATTTGGGCTGCGCGAGCCGCGTTTCACGGCCGTCCGCGACACTGTGTTTACACTTGTGAATTCTCCTCGATGCTCCGTGGTGGAAGTTTTTTATAACTATTTTAGAATTCGGCGACGATGTTTTGTTATGTTATGCAAGATGTCATCATTTGTTTGATTCCATGGCACCGGGTGTTTTAAACAAGTTAGAATTCAAGATTTTTTTTGTTTTGTCGTGGTTGGATAATTTTACAAAATGCGTCTTATAAAAAAGTTTGTGAGAAACCTCTGCAAATCTGTAAGTACTTCGGCTTTATATAATTGGTTCATATGGATAATTAATGGATCGCATTAGTTATGCCTCATTTCCATGTATTTATTCATGACTTCTCCTAACCTATATTTTGTATCCTTGGAGGATTTTGGCACAAAATGCGTTTGTATTTGTTAATAATCGTAACGGTCATGCCTTCGTAAATCAATTTTCACGACTTTAAGAATTAAGATAACTTCGACAATTTTATTATTCTCTGACTAAAATTTAGTTTATTTCTAAGCCTTCGCTGTCCGTCCTTCCGTCCTTCCGTCCGTCCGTCCGTCTGTCCGACTGTCAGCGGGCTGTCTCTCATGAACCGTAATAGGTAGAACAATGAAATTTTCATAGAGTGTGTATTTCTATTGCATTGCCGCTAAAACGACAAATAAAATAAAATGGGGGGCAACAATAAACGTTTATGTACATGTACGTTGGTACGGAACCCTTCGTGTGCTAATTCGACTCGCACTTGACTGGTTTTTGTATTTACTATTTACATCACAACATGATGATGATGACCATCTTACCCTACTACAAAAATCATAAAGGATTGAGACCTGGACTTTCAAAGCAGAATTCGCTGTCTATTGAAGCAGGTTTTAGTTTATTAAATTTAGTGTAAATAGGTGCTACACTACAGGATGAAATTGTAAACAGTCGACAAATTAATATGGATAGTTCAGGTGTTTTTTTTTCAATTTAAATAATTCCGATATAAAACGAACTTATAACGGATACCTACTGAACCATCCTTATCAATTTGTCGACTGTTTACGATTTCACCTGTATGAACATAACTTCTTTAAATTTATTAGCTCTAACTTTTAGCTTTAGCTCGGCTCTTAAATCGATAAGTCATGACGGAGGCCTTCAGGCGGCCTAAAAACTCCGTCACAAGAGTTGGCTACTAGCTCATACGAACTTACTTACTTTTTTAGCTCATATTCAGAAGCAAACGGAAACTCGTGGATCTCATATTGTTTGTTTCTATTAAATTAACCTATCAACGGATTAACATATCAGCGGATTTTTTATTGTTACTGGTTCCATCTTACACGAACCCGTCTTAATTGTCTGTATAATTCTGTTCGGGTATTTGATTGTCGCATCGGAACACTACGATTTGGCATAGTTCCATAGATCTAAATGAAAATGTCAATACTGCATTATCGGCCTATCACTGTTACGTGCGCGACCTATCGGTACTAATAATTTAATTTGCTCATTAGAATACGTTCATTTTATTGTGAAAAAAAAGTAATCTAGTCAGGTGTGTTGTCTACTGAACCGGGAAATTTAAGCGTGGTTCCATGTGTGTGCAAAGCTCATTGCATCGTGTTGCTTTTAGCTTTAGTGGACAGTGCTCTTTAGAGAAATTTGACCCGAAGAGGCCGCCCTTGACATATTTGTGCGGTTATATTTGATGGTACACTACCGTCTTCAAGGTGCAAAAATTACAATAGAACTTAAAAACTGTGTATTTCTATGATGGGTTTCCGAGACATCACCACATCGCACCGGTAAATACCCATTGTAATTACTTGACCTATATTCTAAAACCGTGTTCTGATTCATAAAATATGTTTATTTTTAAGCATTCCGGTGGAATGCATGAGTGGTTTGCCCTCCTGACAGATATTCGAGGCATAATAGAATTAGAGGTATTTTCGAATTCAGTTTGATCGCGGTTTTCGGGCGAGACTTGCGACCACGTTTTTTCGCACGACACCACGTTTTTCGAGTTACAAGTTCAACAGACGGAAAGTGCGTGAATGGATTTTTCATTGACATGCCATGCTTTTTATTGAGTTGAGACATACATTGATGGAGCTATAAAAACTTACCTATTTCGAGAATTGCACTGTAATAGAGGTATAAACTAATAAATTGATAATATACTTTCTTTGTCACATTAATATGTATTTATTTCGTTTTTACTAAGAAAGCTTAAGCTATGATATGATAGTACAGTAGTATCAAGGAAAGCATCGTGATGAAACTGGCATGTCGGAGAACTTAAAGAGTTCGAAAACATGCGTCAAGTGCACGGAAGGAGCCTTTGAGGCGCACTTTAAATCCTTTCACCACACTGGTATGAATAAACTAGTGACACGAAGTATTACAGCTTAGTAGGATGTGCAGTTTTTGATGATGATCTCTAATGATCTCTCTTATCCACAGCCTCGTCAAGATACGCCCAATCCCACTTGTCCAGCTGTGAGCCCGGCGCTGCCTGTCAGCTCGGTCACAGCTGTGCCCCCCAAGAAACCTGCCAAAACAACCAAGAAGAAGACGAAGACCAAGGTCAAAGTCACCAAGATGAAGTCGACGAGCAAAATCGAGTGTAACGTCCTTGAGGAAGGTGAAGAGTAAGTATTCTACTAAGCCATGACTGAGGCCTTTGAGCGGCCTAAAAACTTCGTCACAAGAGATGGCCACTAGCTCATACGAACTTACTTACTTTTTAGTATTCTACTAGAAGCTATCGCCAACGCCTTCGCTCCTTGTACCCGGATAAAAAGTACCTAGCTTATGTTATTCCATTGATTAATGTGGCAATCTTGGTAGCAAGTGAAGCCGCGGGTGAAACTACAGTCTATCTTTTTTCCTCTAGTTTCAGTCATTATTCTGACGTTTACGGCCTCGGTGGCGTGGCGGGCGATTGCTCGGCAGAGACGCAAGAGGCGCGGGTTCGATTCCCGCTGCGGAGAAAATGTTTGCATGATCTGTAAATAATTCTTCCGGGCCTGGGTATTGTGGTACCATGGTACTCGTAGTTTCTGATACCCACGACACAGGTAATCCTAGTGTGGGGTCAGGTCTATGTATGTGACTATTGGGTGTTATTATTATTATTTATTACGTTGCACCAAGTGGTGTGTGCCTGACTGCCGTACTAAACGCAAAGTCAAAAAAACCAGTTTTGATGACTTAGTTTTTGTCCTTCACTTTCTTACAAAAGAGCGAATTTAACAATTCATGCAGAGCCATTAATGTGGAGGAAATATTCAGTATATTGTGCTAAAACTGCGATGAAGTAAAAAACTCAACTCTGTTATCTTGATATAATTTATCTCGTAATTTACCAACTTAGACAACGTAAATATGGTCTTTGGTAAAATTTGTACGGTTTTTTTATGATCCTGAGTGATAAAATTATATATCTCTTCTATCTATATATCTTCTGATTAGCTTCTGAATTTACTTTCCTGAATACAATTTTATTTTCTACTTGGTGGGCGTTATCGCCATTGAAATAAATTGGATTAACATATATTCTCAGTCTAAGAAACCCCGCTGTTACTAGCTGTAACAAGTGGGTATGTATTTTATTTCACCATGTAGTTATTTTATCACAGGTTCAATTAATTTCGTTTTCGACAGCGTCCAGTACCAAAGCAGCCTTTAATGTTAATCCAAGTCATAAAGTATGTGTGTTCCAAGTTACATTATAAGTAATTAATTCAGCCGCTATGGTGATAAGTGTAAGCAAACACACACACACACACACACACACACACACACACACACACACACACACACACACACACACACACACACACACACAAACACACTCACACACACACTCACTCAGTCACTCACTCACTCACTCACTCACTCACTCACTCACTCACTCACTCAACCATTTCTGTTTTCAGTGCCCACAGCAGATCACCGTCACCGGACACACTGACAGACCCGTGGCAGATGGAGACAGACCTCGTCATGCCAATAGTAGCGGACCTGACTGAGAAGCCGCCTAAAGAGGAGCTTGATCACCACACAGTGGCCAAGCTCAGTACCAAGCTAAATGGAACTGCTGTCACCACGAAGAAACCCTCGAAAGGTGAGGAGGAATGAGTGGAAATGCACGAGGAACCCACAATACAAACACAAAATATTTATTTCTCAAAAACCTGTAACTACAAACATAGTGATGCACTTCCCGTGTTAATTTTCACGTTGGGTTCATATTTCAGTTAGGTTAAGTTTCACACCAATACTTAACAAAATAATCAAAATTAATTGTTTTCATCTGTTGGTAAATCTAGATTAGCAAACAAGTATTTATTTAAAAGAACAATAATCCCGACTATATAGAATTTTAATTACATCTGCTATAATAGTATTTTTTTAAACTCTTGTTATCTAGGGGAATCCAACGACACCTCATTTCTCAAAATCCTTTCAGTCGTTTGGACTACAGCTTAAGCCAAAGGATTGCACATTCACCTTGAAAACATCACCTTCCTTCTTCGCAGTCGAGTAAAAAATACTCTTTGTTGAAAATATTATCTGTTTTTCTTTGCAATTATACTCATTCCATCATAGGTAAGCGCTCGCGCACGTAGCTTGCTTAGACGTTCTTGATTAATCGTTGGTGTTAAGCAAGGTGCGCGGTCACAGTTTGGATGGGTGACCGCAATTACGAGCTGAACGCTTCCGTGCTTCGGAGGGCACGTTAAGTTGTCGGTCCCGGCTTTTAAGTCGTTGAGCCATGACGGAGGCCTTTAGGCGGCCTAAAAACTCAGTCACAAGGGTTGGCCACCAGCTCATATTTTACTTACTTTTATCATAGGTAAAACTTGTAACTATTTTGCAGAAAAGCTTAACAAGGATCAACTATTTCTGACCGCTTTGCATACCACGAACCCCTTCAAAACGCTGCCGACACGCAAAGGTTTAAAATTTAACCTAATTTATTCTATTGCTCATTTTAATGTATATTCGAAATCCTTTATCTATCCCATAAATTGAGTTTCGATGTTTCGTGTCTGAATAGTTGCATTTTATATGTTCGAACATCACAATACCAAAGGGTAAAAATTGCATGGTTATTTTCAGAGTAATAATAGCTAGCTTTATGTTATTTACGAGTGTATGAACTTCTGAATCTGAAAAAGCTTCATGTCATATGTGTCAAACCTATTCTCCTAATTCTATTGAGCCTCTTCGAGGCGCACCTAAATTTTTACACAACACTGGTTCGGAAGAAGTGACTTGAGCTTCAAATAAATGTACAAAAGCTTACTGACAGCGACATTAGAAAAAATGCAGACATATTCTGTTGTACATATACTAGACTAGATTAAATATTTTTTATTTTATTTCGGACTATATAGATCCATAATTTTGTTAGTGTTTAGTGTCTACACCTGCCCTTTTAAAGCGTGTTTATTTCAAACGCTTAGCACACTAAAACAATACACCGATGATGGTATTATCTATAATGGATTGTGGTCTGAATCATATTACTTCTGTTGTGTATTTTAGCACATCAATGGCAAATTCTTTTCAAACAATGTCAACAGATTTAGTCATTAATCCAAACAAAGTTAGTATGTATCATGTATCTAATTATATAAAAATCTATGTTACTGACTCCCTGACTAACAATCAATGCATAGCTTAAACCATGAGTCTTAGGACCATGAAACTTGGAGGTTGTATTCCTTTTTCCTCTTATGGTGTAGGGGTTACTATGAAAGGAGTTCCCGATATCTGACTTGCTAGAGGACGTAGCGGGAAGATAAAGTTTGTGTAAAAAATTTCAACGCGAACTACGAGTAAGTATCGGCCGTTCGACTAGCATACCAATTTACTGTAAGAGTATGAACTAACGAAATCCTCAACTTCCGGGACCTTCAGCCTTCGTCTCTTTTATTACTCTGAAAATGCAACCTTGTCATAATAATGTTTACACTTATTTGCATTGAAAGCAGTCGATGGCTTTCAAAATCGCAGCACGAAATGGTTGTAACTATTCAGATTTGAATGACGGTTCATTTAGTTTGATGTTCAGAGGCACGCGAGCCGTTTTGTTTGTAAACATTTTTATTTTGACTCGATTTTATGGAGTTCGTAGTTTACGATGCTTCATATCTTTAGATCTGTAGTAGAATTTTAAACTCTTGTTATTATTCTTGTATTCTTTGTCTACTTGCTCATCATAAATAGTTTGTCTGTAAAAGTACTCTGCATAAATTTTTATCTAATTTGTAGTAATTTGTAGTTTGACCTAGTTTGACTACTTCGATTCTCGCTTGGGCGCTGTTCTTAAATACTGATCGTGACACTCCATAGCTCTTTGACAGGGCTCGCAAGAAGTGGCGAGAAATATTCCTTATAAAAAAAGAAGAAAAAAGTAGCACATACAGATTTATCAAAAGTATATTAACTAGCTTCCGCCTACTCGTAATGCACTCAAATAAATTTCACTTGGTTATAAAAAAACTATTTTCCAGGTCACGAACCTATATTCCAAGTTTGATTAAATCTTCCCAGTCGGTACGCTGTGATTGAGGCCCATACATCTTCACTATAGTAGGATTTTCCTATAGTCTAAAAGAAAGAAATCTATTTATCAAACTCTTCACATTCCAGAGTCCCCCATCAGTATACCGGAGTCGGTCGCCAACTGCCTCCGCCCCTCCCTCTTCCCCCGCGTGCCCCCTTACCTCAAGTTCGTGGCTCACGACGAGACCACTCCCATGAAGATACCAGCACCAATACAGAAGCATCTCAAATGGAAGCTGACCACAATAACGCCTATCGTAGTCCAGAAGACGCTGACCAATTCAGGGTTTAGACTGGTGAAGAGCGAGTGTGATACAGCGGAGTGCCCGCAGGAAGGTTTGTGTGACAAATCCGTTTATGCATGTCATTTCCCTAACCTTATCCTACTTATTTGATCTATATTTTTGACCTGTGTAGCGTGGCGGGCGAGTGCTCGGCTGAGACGCAAGAGGCGCGGGTTCGATTCCCGCTGCGGAAGAAATGTTTGCATGCTTTGTGTTGTAATATTATGTATAAGAAGTATTTACAAAAAAAAGTATTCTATCAGCCCATTCATACATCTATTCATTGGTTCACATAGTACAAGCTTTGCTTAGTTTGGGGCTCTGATAACGCTGTGTGAATTGTGAAATGTCCACAAAATATATTTATTCATTTATTTCACTGTAGTACATTATTTTGATCTATCTCGTAGGGTTCAGCCAGCGTTTGCAACGTAGGCGCAAAAATGTGTTTATTTACGACATCACATTAGAAACCTCTAAAATTATCAGTGTTTCTCTACTATATTATGCATGTATTATACATATAAACCATCCTCTTGAATCATTCTACTAAAAAAACCGCATCAAAAACCGTTGCGTAATTTTAAAGATCTAATAGGGACAGACAGCGGGAAGCGACTTTGTTTTATACTATGTAGTGATGATAACATTCTTATTCCAGAAACAGTGGAATGGATTGGCATATGGGGGAAGCACATGAAGTCACTCATGTTCCGTGCCATAAAAGACGGTCAGAAGATGAACCACTTTCCCGGCACGTTTCAAATCGGCCGCAAGGACCGTCTTTGGCGCAACCTTCAGAAACTGGCCGGGAAGTACGGAGTCGACGAGTTCGGCATCATGCCGAAGACTTACGTCCTGCCGCACGATCTGAAGCTGCTGAAGCACGACTGGCAGAAGTACGCAGCTAATAACGAGAAGTGGATCATTAAACCGGTTAGTTGCAGTAGTGGAAGTGGACCTAGTCGGTAGCTAGGCCTTTTTTACCATCCATAACCTCTTATTGGAGCTTGTATTGAGGCATTATAAGAGGGAGAAATGAATACTTTCCCCTGGAACTAAAAAAAACTAAGGCCTTATACCATGTATACTAGATGATTTATATAGCGTCAGGAGGCAACTTTTACCTTCACAAACGGGACGCTGTAGTTCCCGGGACGAAGGCCTTGTCCACAGGATAGACATGGTCAATACGTGTGGAGCTGACTAAGCCGCGGGTTTCCTCACGATGTTTTCTTTCACCGTTTGAGAGTACTGGTATAGCGCACATAAATTTTTCGCACAGAAATATCCATTGGTACACGACTGGGTTTGAACCCACGACCTTAGGTTCGGAAGGCGGGGTCACTACCAACTAGACCACCAGTGCTCTACCTAGTCGGTAGCCAGTCAGTGAATTAGTTTATTATTGAAACTGTCCAATATGTCGACTTCATGGCCATTGTGCTCGGCTGAGACGCAAGAGGCGCGGGTTCGATTTCCGCTACGGCAGAAATGTTTGTATGCTCTGCTGCAAATATTTCTTCCGGGTCTGGGTATTGTAGTATTATGTAATATAAGTATGTATTTACAAAAAAAAGTATATAAGTATGCTATCAGCCATCTTGTTCCCATAGTACAAGCTTTGCTTAGTATGAGGCTAGATGGCGCTGTGTGAAATGTCCACAAAAAAAATGTTTTATGCAAATGTTGCTTCCAGCCCGCCTCAGCCCGTGGCACCGGCATCAAAGTAGTCTCCCGCTGGACCCAGATCCCTAAGAAGCGGCCCGTGGTGGTCCAGCGCTACGTGTCGAAGCCCTACCTCATCAACGGGAACAAGTTCGATCTAAGACTCTACGTGCTCGTCACATCCGTCCACCCGCTCAGGATATATCTCTACAAAGACGGGCTAGCGAGGTTTGCTTCAGGTTAGTACACAAAAAATTCACTCTGTAACTTGTCAATTTAATAATCAACTTGTCTTGTATATAATAAATAATAAATAAATAAATAACACCCAACAGTCACATACATAGTCCTGACCCCACACTAGGATTCCCTGTGTCGTGGGTATCAGGGTATCAGAAACTACGAGTACCATGGTACCACAACATGGTACCAGACCCGGAAGAAATATTTACAGATCATGCAAACATTTCTTCCGCAGCGGGAATCGAACCCGCGCCTCTTGCGTCTCTGCCGAGCAATCGCCCGCCACGCCACCGAGGCCGTCGATAGGCCGATTTATATTTTAAACTAGCTTTCGGCCATGGTATCTGGACAAAAAGTGGCCTATACTTTATTCCAACACACGTATTATGTATATATAGGATCAGGGGCCCTAGCACAGGGAATCCTAGTGTGGGGTCAGGACTATGTATGTGACTGTTGGGTGTTATTTATTTATTATTTATTTAAATGACCATTGTTCCAGTGAAGTACAACGACGAGCTGACGTCCCTGAACGACCGATACATGCATCTCACCAACTACTCCATCAACCGCCTCTCCAAGAACTACACGCCCAACGAGGACTTTGCCTCATGCGAGGGACACAAATGGTAACACTTTACTAACCTTCACTTTAATAACCTTGGGCCGTTTTCACGATGACCAAACAAAACGTAACGCGGGCACGTTTGTGGAATCACCGTGTTATCGTGAAGCGCGTTGTTGAAGTCAAGCAACGTTGTGCGCGGTCACAATTGGGATGGTGGGACCGCAAAAGGCATTACGAGCTGAGCGCTTCCGCGCTTCGGAGGGCACGTTAAATTGTCGGTCCCGGCTTTTAAGTCGTTATGCCGTAACAGAGGCCTTTAGGCGGCCTAAAATCTCCGCCGCAAGAGTTGGCCACTAGCTCATACGAACTACCGCGTTATCGTATTCTATATGTTAATTTTGTTGCAAAAACGCGACGCGTCGCGTCACAAACAAGTTACCAGCTGTCAAGTTTCGTTTGGTCTTAGAGAATAAGGGGCCCTCAGCTTCCGCGGCGTTTCGACAGCTACTGCACGCTCACGCAGAAGTTGAACGCGGAACGCATGTTGGCGTGACCTCCTTCTGTCTGATAGATCCCTAATGTAGAATCACTTTTATTTTCAGGACACTACAAACCCTATTCCAATACCTGAAGTCTGAGAAATGCGTGGACGTGGAAAACCTATGGGACTCTATAAAGGACCTGGTCGTGAAGACCATCATCTCAGGAGAGGCCAGCATCAGTTCCCTGACGAAGGCCAACATCACGTCGCGGTACAACTGCTATGAGCTGTTCGGGATCGACGTGTTGCTTGATGAGGATCTCAAGCCTTGGCTTTTGGAAGTTAGTTGTTTTTATTTTAAACCCCAAAGTTTGTTTATTCGTTGTAATTATACTAATATTGTGCCTCAATCACGCCGTAAGGGCTAGGCCGATTTGGATGAAACATAAACTTACTCCTTAGTAGAACTTCATGGGCGATGGGCTGATCAACTGTCACCATGGTTCACCATCTATCTTGGGACTTTCAATCAGGAGTGGCTGAAAGTTTTCTTATGATTACTTGTGGCTCTGCCTGCCCTGTTAGGGACATGGGCGTGATAATATGTATGTATATAAGTATTTTACATGTATATATTATTCAGGTGAACATATCGCCGAGTCTGCACAGCGCGTCGCCGCTGGACCGGCATGTCAAAGGGCCGCTGGTGTCCACTGTACTCAACATCGCGCAGTTCCAAGTGCCCATCAAAACTAACCTAGAAATGCTGGCCAAGGACAAACCCAATAAACTGGTAAATTGTTCTCTCAAGCCTGTGTTGTGGATCAAATTGATAGTCAAATTTAAAGTAGTTTTTTATTCAGAGAAATCTAGGATCATTTTGTGATCAAGCAGGGAAGATAACATGTTTTTGCAGGATTCGTACCCACGACCTTGGTCACCACTAGACCATCACAAATTAAAATAAATAAATATTTGTAGGCTTTTCACACAGCGCCATCTAGCCGCAAACTAAGCAAAGCTTGTAGATGGCTGATAAGATACTGATATACTTTTTTATCATGCAAACATTTCTCCTGCAGCGGGAATCGAACCCGCACCTCTTGCGTCTCAGCCGAGCACTCGCCCGTCTCGCCATCGAGGTCGCAAAAATAATAGTTGTCTTAGAATTTGAAGGGTAGTTTACACAGGTAAATTGTTATTGCAGGCGGGACTACCGTACGATAGCAGATTATACACAGTGTACCTGTCAAAAGAAGAAAGGGATAAGCATATTATATACACGAATATGGAAGAGAGAGATATGGTGAGACTAAAATATCCTATTCTTTATAATTTATATGCAAAAGTTAAGGTTTTAAAGTAGGTGATTGTGTACTTATGCTTGTTTTTTCTCATCTTCGTAACGACTAAAACTTGGAAAATATATAGATCAAATATTGTATGACCTATCTACATACAAACATACATACTCCCAGTCCAGCAGAGTAATCTTACTTTCTTACTTATATTATAAATGCGAAAGTTTGTGAGGATGTTTGTGCCTTAATCACGCCTAAACGGCTGAACGGATTCGAATGAAACTTGGAAAATACATAGTACATGTACTGGATTAACATATACGCTATTTTTTATCCGGGTAACACGCGAGCGAAGCCGCGGGCAGCAGCTAGTTATACATACAGTTATTATACAATTTCAGTACCTCCGCGACATTCTGTCAACGTTGACGCCGGACGACGTTCGCCATTTACTCCAGGCCGAGGACGAGCTGACGCAAGCCGGAGATATGGAGAGGGTGTTCCCGGACGCGTCGTCTCACAAGTACCTGCCTTACCTCGCGGGGCCGCGTTACTACAACCGCCTCTTCGACGCCTGGGAGACGCGCTACTCACACAACCGCTCATCAGGTCACTCTAACATCTCAAAAAACACAACCGCCTTTCAGATCACTTTAATATTGCCTTTTTAGGGTTCCATATCTGAAGGGTGCCAACGGGATCATATTACTAAGCCTCCGCTGTCCGTCTGTCAGCGGGCTGTATCTCATGAACGGTAGTAGTTGAAATTTGTGTATTATGATTTGTTACAAAACGATCCTCTGCCGAAGCTTGAAAGCTGTAACAAAGACGAAATCGCTTCGAAACGACGATATTTGTCTATGGGCTCAAGGCTTTATTTGTTAAGAGTTACACTTTGCTCCATAAAAAAATAATGTCTTGAATCACCCTCTGCTTTATAAAAAAATTATATACCATATGCAAGACTTTATAGGCCAATTTCACTGTTCAGAACGCTTCTTACGAAAGTTTTCGTACATTTCGACGTCTCTCGAGTTAAATGAGCGTTTAGAGCTAAATGCCCATTACTGGTGTAATCGTCCCTATGTCTACTTTATATGAAGCTGACCGTTGGGCTATTAATTCTCCAGTCACACTTTTACTTTCTAAATGCCATCTCTATTAAAACTTTCTTTTTTAATATTAAATGGGCTCTCGCTTGACCTCAATCTGAGCCGAATGAGCTCAAAGGAGGTTTACGATGTAACAAGATCGCCCAGAAGCAACCACTTGAGATTTGCGAGACTGCGTCCAATATCTAAAGGTCGCCATCAATTGCAGGCATCGAGCTGCTCCGGAACCTGTGCGACATCGGCTACCATCTGGAGGTGCCGCCGGTCCCGCTAAAGGTAACTGTCGACTCGGGCGCGCCCCGCGCCTGGCACGCGCTCATCGCTTGTATCTCCCTCCTACTCACGCTGCTGCAGCTCTGGTGATGGCCGCTCGCGATCTTTACCGGTACATACAAAATTTGAAAGTTCAAATGGGTAAAGTTGGTCTTAAACTAAAAGTAGTTTATAGTTATCTGGGGTACTAAGAAAATTCTTTCCCACCATTTTCGTGGGGAGGGTTTATGAGTGGGTTTACCAGGACACTCCATCTTAATTCGTCCCGGGCACTACAGCGTCTGTGAAGGTAAACTTGCCTCCTGACGCTGTATAAATCATTACTATAGATGGTAAAAGACCTTAGGTAGTTTTACCAGTACATAGAAAAGTTTTTAGCCATCTAGGGATTAGGAGAACAAAAGTACAAAAGGGGCAGGAGTAAATCTTTCTTTTACTATTGTTTGGGTGGTAAAATTATCTTTGGTGGCAGTAACTACCCTAATATTGCTCGGAGGGTAGGCGCTAAAACTAGAATTGAAAGTTAAAAGCGCGGTCTCGTGTTAATTTTAACATTAATTTTAACCACTCTTTTTTTATTACCACCGTAGCAATTTAGATAGATACCTAGGTACAATTATAATCCCGGTAAAGATTGCAAGCATTTGTAAACATATATTATGGTTTATGTTTGTCCCTCATTTATGTATTTATTTATACATTTTATTTATTATTTTGGTACACGTTTCTACAACTACTAATATTTAGGATAAGTAGGTATTGTCTATATTGGACAGAAATACAAAATAATATTAAGTAAAGTTTTCTACTAAAATAGAATAGATCAACAGCATTATCCGTAACCACAACTTGGGATAAAATATTTTATCCATGGATTAGGGGATAGAATGAAATGGTGTTGTCAATTTCAGGCCAGATCCGGAATTAGTATGGTGAGACCCTTTTTCCGTTTTTCCAGCATGATCTTTAGTGATTTCAAACATTCTGTCTTCAGGAGTTCTCGAACATTCTCATTGAATGAACTATATCTTCATTCACTATCAATGATCTCCATAATTTTACTATTTTACTATCTTTGAAATCTTGCAATATTTTGAAAATCTTTCATTATTACGCGAAAAAAAATAGTCTATGAAATTGTTAAACGGCTGAATTTCTTTTCAGTACACAGACGTGTCGATTCCAAAATATCTATTTATGTTGGTTAGTGCTTGATTTATATAATTATCAAGTAGCATGGTCATTTCTAGGTGTCAGGCCACATTTTAGTTGTATTATTAAAATATGCGATTGGTCCACCAGGGCAAAGTGACTAGCGCTCTCAGGAAAGCGTATTTGGGTTGTAAGAACGTCGCTTACAGTAAGTTTGTAGTGAGGAAAAGGAGGAGAATTAGAATTGCTACGGTACAACGGACCCGATAGACGTAACTTTGTGAAGATTTTAACGTAGACTAGAGAACTTTATAGACTGTTGGTGCTAGGTTGTGTTGTGCAAGATATAGCTAGATTTGTGGGACATATCTCACGAATGGATTAAAATGTTACTAAAACCTTTTTATTTCAGTGTAAATATCTCAATTATAGGATGGTGTATAAGTATACAAATAATAAAATGTTGATCTAGATGTTTATAAATGAATAGACGTCAAATAACCGCATGAGTCCGATGGAATAATAGAAATATTTTTGTATTAATCACTGCCGTAAAACTTTACAGGGTAGATGATGTTGATAACTTTTTAAAACCTGATGTAGTTTTATTGATATTTTAGACGTTTTTACAATGTTATGTATTTTGCTATATGTGTATTGTACTGAAAGCTAGATTACTAATAAAAGTATTTGAATTTTATTATATAGGTGCTACATACAAGGTTTAAGACAGGTATTTCGTAATGTATATTGTGTATTATAGCTAATATATTTTAGATAATATTGTAAAATAATCGTAGTATGGTCCTATTTACTTAGGACTATATGTAGAGTCAAACTCCCTGTAAATATTTGTAAAAAAAGCTAGAAATAGGTATGTAAATTGTTCAATCTAGTCGTTTTTATATTTATTTTATGTATTATTTATTATCAATATTACGTACTTAACTCTGGATTTCATTAACATTATTAACACGTCGCATGCCAAACAAACTTAAATCTTTCTAAAAGGTATATCATGGTTTAACACGCAAAATGCTTCAGCTTACCCTATCACTAGAATTCTCTTCACCCTAATTAAGGTAGACTTTCGAAGCAGGCGTCACGCCGCTACTACGTCAACTACGTCAACTACGTCATCTACGTCATCTACGTCATCTACGTCATCTGTACTATCATTGACACTACGATCGATAGAACTACGCTCGTAGTAGCTCTGTTCCGGAGCCAACCCCGCTTGCTTCGGTACGAATACACCTAAACCGTCATCGGTCGAATTATACTCGGACATAGTCGGCCGATTAAAACACGTATGCTAAAAAAAGAGTGTATATGTCAATACCGTTCAATTGTAAATACCGTTAGATTATAATCTTGCGTGATTGTGAACTGTCGAACATCTGCTTAGATCGAAATTAGTAGGCTAACCCCCGAATACTCAAACGCGACTCAGAGTTGAGCACGTCTCAACTCACGGTTTTTTGACAGTTTCTGATGAAAATCTGACAAAAAAGAATATCGTTATTTGAGACGTGCTCAACTCTGAGATGCGTTTGAGTATTCGGAGATAAGTTAGTTAATGAAAAATTATGCGCGAGGCGAGTGAGCAGAGCGAGCGTGCCCCCGAAGCGCCAGAAATTTAAAGCAGTTAAATGGAAAGCAGTATGTTACGGTTCACAATCTTTCGACAGTTTACAATCTCGCGAGACAGATTATAATCTAACGGTATTTACAATTTTACGGTGACATGTACTCTATATAGGGGTTAATAACATATTTCAAATGGAAATTTAATTATTTGCGTTCCACTATCACAGGGTAATTAAAATGTAATAAAAATTCAAGATAAAAAAAATCCATCCACATTTGATCGGCCGAATTCGGTCGACGACGTCCGATCATACTTCGGCCGATGAGGGATTTGGTGTAATCGTACCGTGCCTTTCTAAGTATTAACCTATCAACGCTGAGTCATCGTCCATATAACTTTAAGATCGCATGACACTTGTCCGTTAACCGTTAACCCGACGCACCGGCACCGCTCGCTATCGTGCTACATTCTGAATCCATTCTTGAAATCTTAAGAAATACTCGAATGAAACTATTCTACTTAGTACTCTTATTACCACATAATTATACGAATCATTATAACACGCAAAATGTATCCAAATTATTCTGGTACTCCACACATGAAATTATTATTTGATGTAATTATAATTATGAGATATAAAATCATAATATTCAACAAAAAAAAATCAACCATATAAATTGTTCTTAGTATTATGAAATAGCTTAAATAGAGTTAGAAACAGAATAGCGGCATTCTATATCTATTAGACAGTGGACTGATCATTATTGTCTAAAGTCGGTATTTGTTTTTGAGAATTTTATAATTAGTAAATTACTTTGTGGTTTTTGTGCATTACTTACTTTCGGTATCATGGGTGAACATTAATTTATTACTAATCTTAATAGGGGGCAATAACATATTTTCTTTTCACTATAACAGGGTTAAAAATAACCATAGAAATTAGTACTATATTCATCTAAAAACACTACTCTCCATTATGCTCATGGCTTTGGCAAAATAATCTATAGGTAGTCTTAGAAATAGTAAAATTGTGCTATGTAATGTATTTCGGAAATATATTCAAATGTTGAAGTTTCATTTCAAAGTATTTTCTTGATACCATCAGCACATAATTTAAGATACGTGTGCAATGTGTTCACTGTCTTATAATTTTTTTTATACATATTAGAAATAGACAAAATATAACATAATACTAGAGAGGATATTCAATGTAGACGGTAGATGTGAAATCATTACATATTTTGCCAGTCTTTGTGGTAGTCAGTTTTTCATTTTTAGTCAAATATCACAAACAATTCGACAATCATACCAAGTTGGGTATAGTTGAGATTGATGTAAGTAATCATTCTCTTAATACTACTTACAGCACTACAAACACAACAAAATATACTCTGTCAAATGTTTTGTTGAGACTGTCCATTTGAGCCTTTTAATATCAATACAGATTTCTAAAGCGTACGTGTTGTTCCATGGTGAGTGCTGTAAGTACTACCAGTAGGTACATAACATATTAGTCCACCCTAGAGTCCTAGTAGACAGTGAACACAGCAGGTTGCACGACACGAGCGTGTGAGTAACGGTGCCTCCCCCCTCCCGGTCCCCGCGGCAAGCCGCACCCCCGCGGCCGCCGCTCACGCCGCCGCTGCTTGCAGAATGACGTGGACGCGCCCTCGCCGCCGCTGTCCACGCGCGTGTCCGCGCCCTCGCTGGCGTCGCTCGAGACGCCCTCGCCCTCGGCAGTGACGACGACGCCCTCGCTGCCCTCGGCGACCCCCGCGCCCGTAGGCGACGTGGGGGCGCGCGCCTAGCGCTGCGCCTGCCGCTGCCACTGCAAGGACACCATTCTGGTGTTCTACCGGTGATGCGCGGAGCGGAAATGTGAGATTCTGTGAAATGTTGTGAAATTTTCGTGTTGGTACTTGGATGCGCTAACTGACAAATTTGCAGTATTAGATCTGAAGAAATGGACTGCTTTTCATCAGTTGGACGAAAGTAACATTAAGGAATAAGGCTCGCTTTGCTCGCTCGACGTCCAGTGAGCGAAGCGAGCCGCTAGTAATAATGTGTTTATTCAGTGTCTTATGCGCACTTCAAAAGTTTCATTAAAATTGTGAGCTAGTGATGTGAACACCCGTGATGAGTGACAAATGGACATTGTGACAGTGTTGGGAGTAAAGACGGTTTGACTGTGAAATTAGTACAGTGAAGAGCTTATTCCGTAAGACATAATACTAGGTCTGCAGCATGACGGTTGGTGGTAGGATTTATCGGTAATCTTACTTTCTCCTCCCCTGTACGAGGAATAGTTATAAAAATTGTAAAGTATATTAATTAGTAACTTGATTGCTTAAAATTCAATATTTGAAGAGGCTTTATGGTTTATGTAACTAAATCTATAAATAAGGCTAAAGTCTAAAGCAATCGAGATATTTTCTTGGCTCAATATTGTAACGCATTCCTGATCATGACCATGTTTGTTTCAAATTAATTGTAAAAAATAAAAATAGAAAAATTTCGTGTAAGAATCATCAAGCTGTTTCGAGGTATTCTTACGAAACAGCTTAAATGTTAAATCTTTTCAATAATGTTATAGTATTACAAATCCATTTCATTTAAATCATAATGTGAATTAAGTTTATCAGAAGTGTTCTATATGATAGCAACAAGGAATCCTTATGACTAGTGGACATAACTCTCACGTTTTATGTGTTAGCCTAAGAACCATAAAATAAGTGAGCATTTTGAGAATATTAATTTGTGATATTCATGAAGACATGAATCTCAGTAGTTATCGATTTAAAAAAAAATGCTGTAATTATTGTTATTATAAATATAATAATAATAATAAATAACACCCAACAGTCACATACATAGTCCTGACCCCAAACTAGGATCCCCTGTGTCGTGGGTATCAGAAACTACGAGTACCATGGTACCACAACACCCAGACTCGGAAGAAATATTTACAGATCATGCAAACATTTCTTCCGCAGCGGGAATCGAACCCGCGCCTCTTGCGTCTCTGTCGAGCAATCGCCCGCCACGCCACCGAGGCCGTTATATTTAACATTATCTGTTTTATCAATACTCATACCTGAACTTAGTTTGAAACAATATCGTAAGTACTAAATCATTTGTAGGACAATTTATGAAATATTTTTCAGAAAATAACTTAATCATGCACTTTGAAGAAACGCTAAGTAAATAGTCTCTGTGAAGAGTTTTCGATCAAATAATATTTATTATCTAGGAAATACAGTAATACATAGATTTTAAAATAAATATTTAATGTTCTTTATTACGTAATTCTTTAACTTCATCGTGATCTCTACTTTTATTCTTGTCACAGTGTAATTTCAACTTTGATTCATACTTTACAATATTTAATCTAGAGAAGTAGCTTGATGGAACTATTTTAGATAATTCTTCTATTTCTAGTTTGTGTTTTCTTTAATATTCAATTCTGATGATAATCGAAGTAATACATTTTTCTACACATTTATTTGTTTGTTCAAAACACTATTTGTCTTTAAAAAGATCCCTGCTTGTTTTACGCTACTTCACCTGAAAGATTTTCTATGAAATACGACAGATTGTATATAAATAATTTCATGAAGTAATCATTGATAATAAAAATCTATTGCTTCATGAAATTTTGACGAGTTTAAAACCAATGTGTTGGCTAGCTTAGGTATAGATCTACTAGACGTTCTTAAGAAAAGGTGATTCCAAAATTGCCATGTGTGTTCATATATACCTAGAGTTGCTAGTTAGGGTCGGGGTCCACTGTAGCACGACATGCCAACTATTGTTTCTGAGTGAACGATGTATCTGAAGAAACAAGTGAATATTATGAAACTTTTGAGTAGGTAATCGAATACTCGTTCACTTGTCAAGGTGAAGTAATTTGTTCAGGATGAAGTATTTCGCAGGTCGGTGCTTTGGTGCGCTCCGGCCTCTAGTTTTAAAGCTCGTGTCTTCGACTCGTGTTCAAGTATAAATCTCGATGTAAATAGTCTTTAAAAAAATAATTCTGTAGTGAACCTATAAAATGTGCTGATTATAAAAATTTCATGTCCTTTTTTGGTGAAATATGTTATATTTAGAAAATCTACATAAAATGATATTACAAATTGTACATTATTTTTCAGTGTAACGAAATAAACGGTTAACACGTCTTATTTTTGTATTGATATTCCCTTTGATATTGGCAAAACAGTTTTAATTGTATGATTTTTAAACAATATAGTCTTGTTTCAGTTGCATATTTTTTTAATTTATTATTTTGAATTGCATTTTTACTGTTTCCTTGGTTTTTATTTCGCCACGCTAAAATTAATGTGGGCAGGCGAATATAAGTACTTATTAAATCTGAAACACATGAGCAGCAATTAACGTAGTGATTATCAATTCTGTGATCACTGTCATATATTTTAAAATATAATTTAAAAAGTTTCTCTGCACTATGTGCGCGAGCGTTGAAGTCACAAACGTATTTGAAGCTTGTCTACACGGGTTTAGTTTTAATGCGATGTGTATTTGTGTACAAAAAGTTGGAGATGCCGGGGATCGAACCCGGGGCCTTTCACATGCAAAGCGAACGCTCTACCACTGAGCTACATCCCCACATGAATTCAATGTTGAAATTATTATTTGGCCGAATCAATCGTTCATTTTATGTTCAGATAGATTTATAACGTGAAATTAGAAAATATCCATTACCGCAGAATTACAAAACGCAATATAATTGCAATTCTCGTAAAAAAATCAAGACTTAGATTTTATCTAACTACAGAAACGTACTGTTTGCAAATTAAACTGTCACTTTACATTTTATAGTAATTCTGGTCCGCATGTAACTGAGATCGTTTATCTTAACGTGCAATGTAAATTCTGTGACTACATTCTGGCATTTGTAATGAATGTATTGAATTGCAAAGTTTAACCTCAGAGTTAAGACTCACCTACCACACGACCCGTGGGTATGAACCTCTGATACGAACCACCTGTTGAAACCGCTTATCAGTCATTTTTATTTTGTTAGAAAAATGCAGCACAAATAACGACTACTTAGTATAATTATAAATTCGCAATTTCCATTAAATAGGTACTGTCGAATCGATGTGTAGATAGCTTAGGACCCATTTTTACCCGACTGCGAAGGTGTGTAATGTGTTTGGGGTGTAGGTTAGGTACCTACCTATGTATGTAGGCTGAAGCTGTTGTCCACGGCTTGACGGATTTTGACAAATGAGGTGTCGTTGGATTTGTCTGGACGACGTAAGTGTTATCATAGGCTATATAAGGTGTCAAAAAACTAATATGGCGGCTTTAAGAATCCCTAAGAATCCATTTTCAATTTATTATTTAGGCTGCCTCTGTAGCTGAAACGGTCAATTTAGATCTTGTTCGTCTAGATAACAATTGTCATAGGTAGTCTATGACACTAAAGTGTAAAAAATCCATGATGGCAGCTTTAAGGAGCCATTTCCAATTAACTTAATGGTAGATACGTATCTAAAAACGTAGATTAGGTCATCATCATGTGTCACAAAATCAAAAATGCCAGACCTACTATGCTACCTAAATTCTACGTCGGGTTTTTGTTATTTTAAATAAATACCTAGGTACCTAGTTGTTTAGTCTGTCCTTTTTTGCTGTTGCAAACTTAGGTTTATTTAAAAAAAATACATAACTAGCATAATTTATATATCTAACATGATTTGTCTACACTTGAGATATCTGAGTAGGTAGAGGAGTTCTAGGAATTCTATTTGCACCCAATAGCTTGGTTTACCACTCCAAGGTCAGTTCAGTTTTTGTGTTTAAATTAGCCTCGCCTGTAGGCGTTGGTCAATAAAGATATGCTTTGTTGAGTTTGTAAGAAACAATACACCATGTTTGGTGTTTATCTCTTCTGTTTTGTGCCAACTAGGGTTTCTATTATAATGGATTAATATTGGTGGACATTTAACACAGACAGCGCCATCTAGCTGCAAACTAAGCGAAGCTTGTGCTATGATAATCAGATGGCTAATAGAATACTTTTATAGAGATACTTTTTTTTTGTAAATACATAATTACAACACCCATACCCGAAAGAAATGTTTGCAGAACATACACACATTTCTCCCGCTGCAGGAATCTAACCCTTGCCTCTCAGCCGAACACTCTCCCACCAAGCCACCGAGGTCGGGAAATAAAATAAAATAAATTAATACTACACGTGCCATTACAGTTATTGTCGATGAAAAATCGCAGGTAGGTAGCTGCAGCCTTCAAATGAATATTTCATTTACTGCAAAAAGTATTCGCGATTCACAATGTAGATATTGCCGTAAAGAGTGCGAGTTCTTGTCTGTATGTTTTAATTTATAATGCCGTAGGGGGCGCGAGTAGAGGAAGTGCATGATTAACGTAGGGATTATGATAATCGCACCTTGATGGTAAGGAGATAATTTTCCAAAAAAATAGACAAGCGTTGTTTCTTATCGTATCTTCCACGCTTAGTCGCGTTACGAACGTAGATTTAAGACGTCAAATTAATGATCCCCGTGATTAAAAAATAATTTTTTTTTTACTTTGCATTTGACTTTGTACGGCTGGCCGGGTTCGTACTCTTAGAAATTCATGTAGGTAAGTGAGTGGACTTGTTCTTTCTACCTAGATGGTAAATTATTTCAGTGATAATATAAAAATAGGCTGGCAAAATCAAAAGTACGCCTTTCAAAGTATTAGAAGAAATCTGCTCACGTGACTATAGGCATACTGTGCAGTGAAATAAAATACTGTTTTTAACACATTTTAATTTTATTGTACTTACCTACTAATACAACAAGAGTTTCATCTCTACAATAGGTAGTACAAGATAACAAATAGAAAACCTCACAATAAGGAAATAGAGTTGATTAATAGGTCTGACACATAGCACACTCATTAAAAAGACAAGATCATAAAAGACTAGCGTAAAGCTTTCGATAAATAGATTCGATTTAAAATACAACATCAAAAACAGCCTACAAGTTAAACCTAGCGTAATAAACTACCTCCATCTATCACATAGTTCGATCCCGTGATACTCTTCGACTTATCACTAGCCAGGAACCCTATCAAAGCAGCTACATCCTCGCCTTCCACTGGTTTCTTCAAGGGCATGTTCCCGACCACGTTCTGGGCGAAATGGACCAACTGCTCATCGTTTAGTCCTATATCTTTCAACAAGTTAGTTTTCACAAAGCCGGGGTTCACGGAATTTACTCTAACGCCATCTGTTGCCAACTCCAACGCAACGCATTTTGTGAACTGATCCAAGGCAGCTTTCGACGTGTTGTAGGCCAATGCCATGGTACTCGGCTTGGAACTTGCTATGCACGAAACATTTACGATTGCACCTTTGCTTTTTATCAGATGAGGGACTGCAAGCATCGTGATCTGATAAACAGCTCTCATGTTTGTGGTCATGACTTTGTCGTATGCATCCATGGTAGAGTTTTTGATTCCTCCCATCGCGATGATCCCGGCATTGTTTATCAGCACGTCGAGAGTCCCGAAGTGCTCGACAGATTCGTTGACGATTCGTTCTACGTCTACATCGTTCGTGACATCCGCGGTGATCACTATAGGTTTTATTCCCTTAGCTTTTTCGCAATACAACGCGATCCTCTTCAGATTCTTCTCGTTTCTTCCCACTAGGACCAATTTCGCCGATAAATTTGATAAAAATATGGCAGTAGCTGCGCCGATACCCGAACTGGCACCAGTAATAAGCACCACTTTCTCGGTAAAATCCATTTTTGTTTTGTCAAGTGATGCGCGGGGCACTAACAAAACAGCTGTTTGCTCAGATAACGCGCTTGCGTTAACTAAAGAAGGCCCGGAGCGGAAATCGCGGGTGGAACTCAATGTTGCCGACTAATAAACGAAGATTCTTCTAAAATATAATTTAGTAAGGTATGCTTGTTTTATTCATATAACAACTTAAAATTTTAGCGTACCTAGGTTTTTGACAAAATATTATTCTTTTTTATAAAAAAATAACTTTCAGTCTTTGTACTGGTTAGTTAGTACAGTAAACGTTTTGATAATACCACAAGAATCCACTGACAGACCTACTTACGCCTTGCGTAGCATCAATAATAAAACTACTTAGTAATTTTATGCTTCATTAATAACAAAACTAGTAAGTGTTTTATTAGACGGCGAGACGTAGTAGGTAGGTACATCTCACCATGCGTAGAACAAAACAACGTACCTACAGCTACAGAGCTACGTCCGTCACCACCCTGCGTAGCATCTATGTTCGTCTGTTACTTCCATAAAAATGCTTTAAACTTACTTTTTACTCAATGATTTTCATAGGTTGTAATAAAAAAAAGTCCGAGGTATTTTTACCAAGGCGCAGAATTTGTAGTAATTTCTTCCACTGTAGTAGCGGCCGCGAGTTGGCCACACCAAGCTCGACGCAATGGTCAGCACACGCACGTGATTTTGTTCAGCGTCACATCCAGACATCAAAATACCTTTCATGTACCTAGCTTTTTTGTCCAATGCGTAGTTATAAAATCTTTGTATAACGATAGTACCACTTGATATCGCATATTTGATACTACCTGTCTGTTATTATTTTTCGTTTGAACCCGAATATACCTGATATTTTATAATGATCCTAAATTCTAGTTGATTGAGGTAGGTAGGTACCCAGCAAGTACGTATATTAAGTACTTACCTTGCTCCAGTACTTTATAAAGTCACTTTACATTATTACCATTAGTATAATTTAATTACCTACCTAATTCGTACCTAACCATTAAGTAAATCTAAGACTCATGCAGCATCTACTTTACAAACCTTAGTGGTTTTCGTGGTGCTGTTATAAAAAAATATAACTATGTGCCTTTCTGCTGAATAGATTTTTTGTATTCACGACGGAACGGAGAAGGTGCGTTTGGCCTAAGAGATTATATGTTTATTTGTATGTTTACCTATTTATGTGTGTATTCGTCTGTTACCATTTTCCTCAAAAACTACTGAACCAATTTCGATGCTGTTTTTTTTGCATTCCTTAGGTATGTTAGTTTCATTTTAGATATGTTGTAGATTTAATTTAATTAACTTTAATTTTTAATTTAATTAACTATGATTTTTATATCGGCGTGAATTAAAAACAAAAAGTTTGTTACTTACTATGTTTCATTTTTAAATTCAACAGGAAGTTCCAGATTTAAATATAATATTTTTCATTGAAATACCTACCTACATACTGATTTCAAAAAGAGTATAAAATACTTGCTCACACAACAAGGAGTTTACTATGTTTATTATAATATTTTACTATCAATGTCTAACAATATCAAGGATTGTGATCTAGAAGGCATTTTTTTATACTACGAGTAGATTTGTTACTGTTTTACTTACTATTTATTGTAATAGGTCGCGCCACGTAGGTAAGATGAAAATGAAATAGTTTTGAAAAATAAAAAATGTTTACCTACCTATTATATATAAACACTTTCATTTTATTTTCTACATAGGATAGAGTGGGAAAGTTGTCTTGTCCTGCTCATTTCCAGACTGGTTTGATTATGAATTATCAGCCATGTGGAGATTCCAGTTATGAAACACATTGATATCAATAAATCATCCGATAGGCATCCGTTTCTGGGCCAACCCATTCGTCTTAGAACCGCATTTACATATAAAACATTCCAATATATCAATTCGGCTGAATGCAATTTGTGAATGTTGTCCATAAATAACTATTTCCTTGACATATGGCGACCCTTCGATTCTACTCGAAGCTGGCAACACCGCGGTCTGTTTTCCCGCCAGTGTTTGACAGATGCGTTCTGAATTCGAAAATGCGTAAGGATTTTCGGGCGCCGCTCAAATCAACTGTGAAATTCAATTGCGGGACCATAAATTCTGCCGGTTTGAAAAATGTTAGAGTTCTCTCTTTTATTGTCGCGGTACGGTCATGTTGCGGACCATAAATATATTCTAACGGGACATGAAAATTTAAGTTGATTTGTAGCTGTATTTCATGACGTTAGTTGGTTTGTTTCGTTTGTTTGTTTCGAGAAGGTTAACAAGTCTTTAAAAATATATGGTAGGACTAATGTCTAATAAAAAGTCAAAGTCATGCATGGATTGACATAGTAGGTAAATCCACCTAATTCAATTTTATTCTGTAAGTATAACCGAATCTCACCCTGTGGGTAGCAATTCTGAAATCACAACGATAAGTTTCGATTTCGATCGAGACGACATCGATACATTCTCGCGTAGGAACCTTCTTACATGAAACATTCAGGTTTAGTGCGAGGCATGGTGCTATTAGCACGATGTATGGCGCTACTCGACTGATCTATCGCCTAATATCGCGATTGCACGAGATTTTTTGTAGGTAACATTGGCAAGAATTCTTGTTTTTATCGTGATAAAAACAAGCTTAGGTAAACTTCACTACAGTTGTTTATATCTCTGTTTAAAATTATCCGCCTTCTGTTTTTGGATTTGAACTTTTTCAGTCGGTAAATCCGGAAAATGTACCTAAGTACCTAAGTAAGACCTTTTTTGACTGTACTGAATCGCATCATTATCAATTAGATAGACAAATTATATCGGCCAAGTTGATGAAGAAAAAAATATAAATTTAAAAATTAGTCATCTTATCTGAACCAATACTTATATAATAAATAATAATAAAAGTTCTTTATTCAGACATCCAGGGCCCACAAAGTGTTAGTAAGACTTAAGTTTATGGGTTAGTACTTAATAACTAAAACAGATTTCGTCCTCTGGGAAAGCTTCCACACCAGAGGACACGTATAATTGCTTGCAATTACTTTTAGGATGCTGTTGCTGCTCGCGCGCACTCTGCTCAGTAGAGAGGCTGTCTTTTTCCGCCAGATGGCGTCAAATGCATCAGTGCGCGCATCGGCGAACATGCCTGACGCACTACAGAAGCGCGGGAGTCGCAACAGCGTCCTAAAAGCATTATTGAATTGGATCCGCAGAGCATTGTAAGCCTTTTGAGTATGCTGAAACCACAGACTCGCGGAGTACATGGACTTATGTAGGTAGGTACCTAGGTAGTTACTTATTTACCAAAATCGTTAAGCTTTAACTAATTACCAAAGCTTATTCTCATGGGTCGTCTACTAATAAAACGAACCTAATTTCTAATTTCCAATCAAAATTCAGCAGCCATTGATAGGTTGTAAAACAAGTTACATTTGCGGGTAGATTGACAATGCGGCAGTAAAACCACAATAAATGAATGCTACGCCACGGCAAACTGCGAAATAAGTGCAGGGACGAAACGGCCGGAATTAGCAATAAAAACTTTTTTACAATCGACTGACATACCGTTGGGGTAGTGTAGGCAGGAATAGCCTTTTATAGGGATGGGATGTTGATAAACTTATTGAAACCATCGATTGATAAACATTCTTTAAAACAAGTATTTATTCAAAAGAACAAAAAACCTGACTGGCGTAGAATTAAGATAGCATAGTTCAGCTGCCATATTAGATTTTTTGATACACTACGATGATGATAATGAATTTGCACCATTTTAGTTTAAGTTTATTCAAAACGGCGTCACCTAATTTCGATCATTTTCGATTTTTTGCTACTTTATGTAGGTATGACACTCTCGTCATCAACACAGTTGTAGGTACACAAAACGAATTCACCTACTGTTTTAGTTAAGTTATACAATTATTTTTCTTAAATTAAACCCTACACCACTAATAAAATGAAAATGCTTTGTATACAAAAATATAGTTTATATAAAAAATACTCTATCCCTAAGCAATTTTTTTTTCTGGGTTTAAACAAACTAAAAGTAATCGATGTTTATATTTTGAAATGTTCGTTTAAAAACCTAGTGCCTATTTCCCCATTTTTTATCGGTTTGTGCCTAATAAAATTATCTCATTATCTATACCAATACTCTCAAATGGTTAAGAAAAACATCGTGAAGAAACCGACATGTCTTAGAACCTAAAAAGTCCGAAAACGAAAGTACCTACACGAAACTTTCAACAACATTTTAATCTTTTTATCGATTTGAAATAACTAGTGACACGAGTAGTAGATTTTTATCGATAAGTAAGTAAGTTTCAGTTTGTTTTCGCATCTCTACTCCCGCGCTATATTTCTTGGCCGCACTTCATTTGCATTTCTTTATTGGATCGCGGGAAATTGAGAAAAATTCGCGCCATTTTAATTACAAGCTGTTTGATATTTACATTTAATTTGTTACTCCCTTGGAAGTTGCGCAACCTTTGAATCACGTTGGAGGCGAATTTTAATGTCGAGAAACATAAATCTACAATTTGACAAACATAAAAAAATTGACAACGTAAATAAATATTTGCAGAACGTACAAACATTTTTTCCGTTACGGGAATCGAACCCGCACCTCTTACGTCTCAGCCGAGTACTGCCATGCCACCGAGGTCGTCAAAATGGATGATGTTAGCACATGTGGATGATGAGGATGGAAAAATTTTTAGCAGCACCCAATCCATCAGAATTAAGCGAAGTTATTAAACTATATTAAAACCAAATTAAAGGTCTATGGTACTAAATCATGTCGGTGTCAGGGGGCACCCTGGTCTCCCCTGGGGTCGTTGACATTCCGGGACCGCCATAAAAATATCTTCGCGTAGTTATTATGGGGACTTAACTCTTAACCCTATTGGACCATCTTAAGTGCAATATGAATGTTTGCCTACAAAATGATGGTGAGTACCTAGGTACATAATACATACCATACGATATTTCTTACTTTCTTTCATCTAGTAGTTTTGTTACCGTGTTTGTAGTAGGTAGGTTCCTACCTATGTACTTACAAACTTACTACTTTAAGCAGACAAATAGATAAAAAAACGGTCAAGCGCGAGTCGAATTTGTACAGGAAAGGTTCCGTACCATCGTATGTACATAAATGTTTCCTGTATTGAGCCTCCCTTTATTGTATTTGTATTATTTGCTGTTATAGTATAATATAAATACAGACTGAAAATTTCAACTCTCTACAGTTTATGAGATGCAGCCCGCTGACAGACGGACGGACGGATAGCGGTGGCTTAGTAATAGAGTCCCATTGGCACCCTTCAGGTACGGAACCCTGAAAAAGAAAACCTACAGATGGTGGCATGAATGTTGAGTGTTCGACAGAGGGAGAATCAGATGTTAACGTAGCGCTCAAGATTCATGCCTGTACCAACCATCTCAGAATAAATCTTTCGGACCTGAAAAAAACTACATTAGATTGTGGTAATTATAATTTATAATAGGTTTGGTATTATACAAATAATACACCATCTATAAACGAAAAGAAAAAAACACCGAAGTAAATCAAATAAGTACCTAATTCAACTTAGCTAACTTATTTCAAATCTACCTTCACGTAAATAAATAACAATAATAAATTATTCATTTCAGACAACAGAGAATAAAACAGAGAATAAAATAAAGCCTAAATACGTTTCATAACACAATGTGGAAAGTTCCATCATCCAGTAAGTTTTTCATTACTAATCACCCCCCCCCCCACCCCCCATCCCCGACACCCCGGCATCCCCTGAAGGAGGCTTTCATGCCGGTCACGTAGATTGTACGTGAGAGACGAAGGTATTACAGCAGAGATGTGACAAAACGTAATTACGGATACGGAAGTTACGGAATTTGAGGAGTGCGTTTTATCAAACACGAAAAGACGACATCGATGGCGTAGCGGGCGAGAGCTCGGCTGAGACGCAAGAGGTGCGGGTTCGATTCTCGCTACGGGAGAAATGTTTGTATGTTCTGCAAATATTTCTTCCGGGTCTGGGTGTTGTAATAGTATGTACCATAATTATACAGGGCGTAACAGTATAGGCAAGTCTGTAACTATAAGACATACAAAGATCTGTTCTTAGGAACCATGGTCATCGATTTTAGTGACAAGAAAAACTGCATACATAGATTTAAAAAAAAAATCTACTCAGTTCAGGGAATCGAACCCGGTCGTATTGAAAAATAAAACTTACATTAAGTATTTCTATTTGGATATCGATTGCGTAGGTCATAAGCAGTACCTAAATGTTACTATGAAACATGATATCTAAAATGAATAAAATGCATTGTATATCATATTCTTTAATTTAATTAAGTAGATATTCGAAATGACAACCATTTTTTTTTAATGCAGTATTCGTTCGATTAGGTACATAAAATTGTCTCTATGATTGCATGTAGCTCTTCACTTGTGTGTTACAACACCATTGAAGACCTAAAAGCAGCCATAGAGTCAATTCTAACGCAAATTCACCACCTAAAGATACAAAACGCGATAGTAAAATCGTTACATAAACGAGTTGACCACTAGTACCTAATCGCTTCCTTGATGAATTGAATTACAACCTTTTCTCCTTCTCGCATTCTATTTTGAGGCACAGGTCGAATCAATCATCAATCAAGAACATTCGGATACGGATACGGAAACTGTCACATCACTACAAAGGCGTAACTACATGTAGATACGTAGGTATCCACGGAAATGTTTTCAGTGTGATGGAAAAATACGTTTTCAACTTTATTCCGCTTATTGTATTTTGGAGGCATTATGAGCATTCCAATAATTTTGTAAGATATTTTCAATAAGTATGCACCTGTTTTTTATTTCTCTGTTAATTTAAAAAGAAATAATTTTCGCAAGACGATATCTTTGCGTTGTAGGTACTCAGGTGAATCAAATCCTTTTTCCCAGCGACGTTGCTTTTGTGCAGGTGTTGCCAGTTCTAAACCGACACTACTTGAGTGCTTATGGCAACATTGCGAGGAGTAGGTTAGGTACTACTAATTATACATAATATTTATTTTATTTGAACAATAAATTACAGATGTTGCAGATGTCCGTGGGCGACGGTAATCACTTACCATCAGGTGAGCCACTTACTTGTTTTTTTCCATAAATAAAAAGAGTTACAAACTCTATGATAGACTATAAAAATGGAGCCAACGTTTTGTTTCGTAAAATATGTAATTAATATACAGTAGTACCACATATATCGCTGTATAAATCATCTACTATAAAATGGTAAAAGACTGTACTTATTTTAAAATTTAAAAGTCTTGAATATAAGTCTAACCCCTAATACTCAAACGCTTCTCAGAGTTGAGCACGTCTCAAGTGACGAGTTTTTGGCAGATTTTCATCAATAAATGACAAAAAAACGTGACTTGAGACGTGCTCAACTCTGAGTCGGGATTGAGTATTCGGGGGCACAGTATTTAAAATGTAGTTTAAGGGATCCATGTTTCGTCATTACATCTTAGAACGAGTCTGAATAATGCCCTTCCCTGAAACATACTCTTCTCTTCATGCAGGTCACGCGCGCACGTACCATCCCCCTGTATACCTAGCACTGTAACACCCTGTAGATCAATACTAAGTACTGGGCGAGGCGCGCTGTGAGTCAGCTGGCAACTCATCTCATCATGGATGGGTGACCGGTATGACCGTTAGTAAGAAGAAACTGGGTAATTAATTTTGGTATTCAAACGCTACTTGCTACTGGATATTTGTTGGCTGGTAGAAAATGCTTAGGAATTTAAGCCTTCTTAAAAAATTAACACTATATATTATAACTTATGACATGACAATCTCATTACCCAAATAGTTCTAACTACACCTCATTTGTCAAAATCCGTCCAATCGTTTAGGCTACAGCCTCAGTAAAAAAAAAACGCAATACATACATACACCTCTAAAACATTTCCCTCCTTCGCAATCGGGTAAAAAATATCACCAAAGGCGAAATGCCAAAGCGCTGGTCTTCTGTGGTCGCACGGTGATGATGATGATGGTATATGTTTGTAACAGAATATAATGACGTACCTAAGTAAGTATATACCTAGAAATTTCTTAGGTCATATCACCATCGAACCTTGGAATTGAGAAAATCTAGCAATTTATATTCGCAGAAGCCACCCTTCGAGTGCAGACAGAGCAATCGTCACGTTCCGGACCGGTCACGTCCCGGACCGGTCACGTCGCCGGATCGTCACGTCACCGGATCGAACACGGGTCGAACAGACACACGGACGTGCATGCCAGGTGTTAATTGATTTAGGGGCATTGTTTTTGGACATGTACTTATCACTATCTATTTATTTTCTAACTTATTAATTGACGACTATTAACTTATATAAAGTCTACTCCATCTCAATTCGTCCCGACCACTACAGCAGCGTCCCGTTTGTGAAGGTAAAAGTTGCCTCCTGACGCTGTATAAATCATCTTACTTTAATATTATAAATGCGAAAGTTTGTGAGTTTGGATGTTTGTGCCTCAATCACGCCTAAACGGCTGAACGGATTTGAATGAAACTTGGAATATACATAGAACGTGTGCTAGATTAACATTAGGCTATTTTTTATCCGGGTACCATGCGAGCGAAGCCGTGGGCGGCAGCTAGACTACTATAAATGGTAAAAGTCTTAGTCTAGTCTATTAATTGACGAGAAGAATTTTACAGTCACCGATGAAAATAGCTCGTTTGATTCCTGAATCTCCTGAAAAATAGCAAACCTAAAAACGAAAAACCAAACACTCTCAATTCCAATAGTTTGAAATCAAATGTGATTTCAAATTTTGAGTTTTTTTTTCCAATGATGTAACCGCCGTCCTTGTCTTTTAAAGTTTTGTCCTGTCCATCCGAAGGTTGCCTGGAAGAGATCGCTTTTAGCGATAAGGCCGCCTATTGTATGACGCATATTTATATACCTATTTTGTTTAAATTAAGTATTTCATTTTTTATGTTTTCTTGTGTTTTACAATAAAGATTATATTGTATTGTGATTATTTTAAAGGCAAACACAAGATACTAAGCATCTTAAAGTTAAAACTCCATGATTACCACGCACTATCCAGCTACCACTCAAGTGGGAGGGGGTGGTAATGACATAAAAAATAGCCCCCCACCTGAGGACGCAGCCCGCATAGTAATGCGGGGGTTACGAGGGTAGGTGCGAGTTCAATTCTACAATTAGGTGCCGTGACGCGGGATTACAGATCGAACGAATTTAAAAGCTTTTGTAACTTGTTATTTTTACGTAATAATAGGCCGTGCGTCAAACTTATGACATTGGCATAGGTACGTAATGTTTTGTTATGCTTCTGATTTATCCATCTGATCAAAGTCCGGTCCCTAAATTCAATGAACAGACGATGAATCGTTTAGAATAGAATATTGATATCTGTCAAAAACTAAAGCCTTTTACCATCTATTAGATTATTTATGCAGCGTCAGGAGGCAACTTTTACCTTCACAAATGAGACGCTGTAGTGCCCGGGACGAATTAAGATGGAGTAGGTTTGGTGAAGATCTTAAAAATAAAAAATCTTTCAAGTGCGAGTTGAATTCGCACACGAAGGATTCCGTACCATCCGGAAGGCGGGGACCGTTACCACTACACCAGTGAATGAGAATAGTTTTATTTATTTTAAATTTCTGTTCAGTTTTTTATCATACAACCAGTTACTTGTTTGTTCGTTCAGTGTTTGCGATCGATCTCTTTGTTGATTGGAACATTTACAAACAATATCCACATTCCGTTTAAAACACTTTTAGACCATAGGGACGAAAAGTTTTTTGGAGCTACTATGGTCCCTGTTTACGAAGAATCAACCAGCTCTTTTTGAACAGACGTGATTCGTGATAAAAAACATTTTCTCATTGGTTTCGAAACTGATATAAAATTGAAATAAGAAGAAACATCAGAAACAGATTGTTTTTGACCAGAGGGTGTTGTCCGGTTTTTTGGGGGGTTGTTATTAAAAAGAGACGTTGTAAGTGGGATAAGATGGCGGAGGAGTGACATGTGTGGACATCACAGTATGGCTGTGACACTAGCGGGGTAATTTTAGATGGGTGACCTCTAGTGAGAAAGCTGTTTGATGATGTCTATCACGACTATACTTCTTATTAATATTACTTTTAGTTTCGAAAGAACTTTAAGAAGTTAGGATCCTGGCTGAAATATGGGATGGTTTCTCAAAACGCAACGATAGCGCGTCTATTAGGTACTTTTTGATGGGTGACCACTGGTAAGAGAGCTTTTTGAGGATTTCAGAATCGTCATGGGCACTACATCCGTTAGTTTTCACCCAGAGTGCTTTCTGACGCTGTATAATGCCCGATTCCTGTATTCAACTAACGGACCACGAGAACGTTATTTTTTGACAAAAAAAATTGCAGATGACCTACTTAATTAACGTCTGTCGTCCGTTAGTTGAATACGGGAACCAGGCATAAATATTTTATACTAGCTGCCGCCCGCGGCTTCACTTGCGTGGTATATAAAAAAAATCCTATATGTTAATCCAGCACACGTACTATGTATATTCAAAGTTTCATTCAAATCCGTTCAGCCGTTTTTGCGTGACAGAGTAACAAACATCTGCAAACACATACGAACTTTCGCGTTTATAATATTACTAGCTGCCGCCCGCGGCTTCGCTCGCGTGGTACCCGGATAAAAATAGCCTATATGTTAATCCAGTACATATAGGTACTATGTATATTCCAAGTTTCGTTCAGATCCGTTCAGCTGTTTAGGCGTGATTGAGGCACAAACATCCAAACATCGTTACAAACTTTCGCACTAGATGGCAGCACAGGTAAAGTTGGCACGCGCTATCGTTGCGTTTTGAGCTTTACGCCGGTAATTTCAAGCAAACTAAGACTTTTCAATTTTATAATATAAGTAAGATTAAGGATAGTATAGTATAGTATTTATAGTAGGTAAGTAAAAAGGCCTTTGTTTTTTGTAGCTCGCTCATTCTGTAGCCCCTTGTAATGGCTACCTCTGAGGGAGGTAATGGTTTGAATTCCCGACTTATGCCCATTCCATTTGACATTGTCCATCGTAAATCACACTAATCCACTCTATGATGAATAACCTCTTATTGAAGCTTGTATTGAGGCATTATAAGAGGGAAGAAATGAATACTTTCTCTTGGAACTAAAAAAAACTAAGCCTTATACCATCTATTTATCTATTATATCTGTCTATTTATTTATTATTTGACGGCCTCGGTGGCGTGGCGGGCGATTGCTCGGCAGAGACGCAAGGGGCGCGGATTCGATTCCCGCTGCGGAAGAAATGTTTGTATTTTCTGCAAATATTTCTTGCGGGTCTGGGTGTTGTGGTACCATGGTACTCGTAGTTTCTGATACCCACGACACAGGGAATCCTAGTGTGGGGTCAGAACTATGTATGTGACTGTTGGCTGTTATTTATTATTATTAATATTATTGGGTATGTGTTTCAGGATTTTTTAAAACAACCCTTAAAAAAGGGTGAATTGGGTTGCCAAAATTTGTATTGGAACTTTTCAAAGGGCAGGCGGTGCGATACTTATAAAAGTAATCTAACGCATACGAAGTCGCGGACAAAAGCTAGTCATTAATATTTAGGAGATTATTGCCTACTAGCTGTTGCCTTCGACTTCATCTGTATTTAATTTTTTGAGACAAAAGATAGCGTTGTTCTTTCCCCAGGATGAAAACTATCTTTGCCAAACTATCAAAATCTGTGCAGTGGTTTAAGCGTGAAAAGGTAATAAAGGGACAAATATACTTTCGCATTTTTGATAGTAAGGATTGGATACGTCAACAATATTTGCAGTTCATAAAACCAACTTCCAAAGCTTTTCTAAAGAATTTACCAAATCTTTCTTCATGGACAATATAAATAACGTCAGACAATAAGACGAACAATTGGCATCTTCGTCAGTGGCTAAATAAGTTTCTGCTTACTTGTTCATCATCACTCAGTTTTTCTATCCTACATCTTCACCACATCAAATTAAACCTTACCCCACTTCAAAATAAAGCTCATTTTCCAAAAGCCATAATATCTTCAGAATATAAGCTTTTCATCAGTCAATAGTAACCCTTATTGTGGTGGTTTAAGGTTGGTTTTGGGTTGTGGTAGTGGACATCAAAGGCCGTGGAGACAAGTGGAAGAACTGCTTCTTACCTTTAGTTCCGACTCACTTATTTTGTCCATAATAAGACAATGCGACAAGGCGCGCCTTTGACTTCGTTTGTAGCTAATCACTTTACAAGCATCATTTTAACTAACTGTACTACAGCGATTATTGGATCTTTCGAACTTGTGGTGAGAGGATCAAAGTCGTCTTTCGTGCACTTGGGAATATAAATAAATAACACCCAACAGTCACATACATAGATAGCTCTGACCCCACACTAGAATTCCCTGCGTCGTGGGTATCAGAAACTACGAGTACCATGGTACCACAATACTCAGACCCGGAAGAATTATTTGCAGAACATGCAAACATTTCTTCCGCAGCGGGAATCGAACCCGCGCTTCTTACGTCTCGGCCGAGCCGCCACCGAGGTTGTCAAAAATATATATTCAAAGTTTGAATTTCAAACTTTTCCTGTTCTGACGTGTTGTGACGTGTTTTTCTCACGCTGAGAACTTAGTATATGGTGCACGACCGGATTCAAACCTACGTTCTTGGGATCGCCTGTAGGTCATCAGTGCTCCTTAACTCTCCTTAGATAAGGGTCAAACAACACCACCTGCTGCTGAAACAGCAGACACAATGCTCAGTCGGAACCAATTTGCTGTAGCACACATCACTACATAGTATACCTAAACAAAGTCGCTTCCCCCTGTCTGTCCCTATGTATGCTTAGATCTTTGAAACTACGCAACGGATTTTGATGCAGTTTTTTTAGTAAATAGAGTGATTCAAGAGAAAGGTTTATATGTATAATACATGCATAATATAAGAGAAACACTGATAATTTTAGAGGTTTCTAATGATGATGTCTTAAATAAACACATTTTTTTGTGCGTACATTGCAAACGCTGGCTGAACCCTACGAGATAGATCAAAATAATGTACTACAGTATTGTACACCTTAAAAAGGTCTACAAAAAAGTCCACGATGGTATATGTCTATCCCCGTGCGAAGCCGGGGCGGGTCGCTAGTCATTATTAAGTTCCATACAATAAAGTAGTGTGGGTAATTTGATTTGAATAATATTTTTATACTAACAAACATAATATCACACCCGAATCCTTAATGGGCTGGGCAGAGCCACAAGTTATAAGAAAACTTACAGTCATTCCTGATTCAAAGTCCCATATTTTTTATTCTTAGTATTTAATGTTTAATGACTTTTTTTTCATGTTTTTCAATTGCATAACTTTTTTTTATTTACATTCTTAAATTCTATCTTATGTGTGGTATTTAAAGTTATGTCTATGTCTATTTGGCATAAGACTCTTAAGTAAGGTGCTATAGAAAATCGTTCTAAATCAATAACACAAACGCATTTATGGCAACACCATAAAACAAAGGTTTATGTCATATCGTCGCTTCCCGACGCACGAACGTGTTGGGACAATAAATTGTAAATAAATGATCTAGAATCACAGACTCTACAGCGACAACACCGCTTAGAGTGCCGTTCCACCCTATGTAACGCGTGTATTGTAATGGCGTGGTAACACCTTAGCCAAAACTCTTACACCATGATCCAAGGATCATGCTGTGCCGACCCCACATAGAGTGGGATAAGGGCAGTAAGATGATGATGATTGTAATGGCGTGGCAGGGGAGTGCTCGGCTGAGACGCAAGAGGCGCGGGTTCGATTGCCGCTGCGGGAGAAATGTTTGTATGTTCTGCAAATATTTCTTCCGGGTGTTGTTATGTATTTAAAAAAAATATGCAAGTATCCTATCAGCCATCTGGCGCCCATAGTACAAGCTTTGCTTAGTTTGGGGCTAGATGGCGCTGTGCGATATGTCCTCTAATATTTATTTATTTATCATCATCAACAGCCCGTCTGCACTGCACTCATGCTGGGTATACTATACACCTCTTTATTACGCTATTCTCTCAGGCCCTTCGCTAGTCTTATTCACTGATATCTATCTCCGTTTACGAAAATTTCATCCTGTCCGTAATAATATTATAAACGCGAAAGTCTACAAATATTTAGTTAATTAAGTGTAATTGTGATTTAATGTGACTGTAATTCAGTTGAGAAATTCTTGGAAGATGGTAACATACAAGGATAGAATAACAAATCGAAATATTGTATTATACCTAATTTAATTACATACCATGAACTTTATAAGAGATTGCGAAAAAAATTGATAGTGTTTTCTTTGATTTAAACTTACAAACTTACTCACTCGTTAAAACATTACTAACTTAATTTAATTGATGAAAAATAGTAGTCAGTAGTTTACTTACGTAGTTTTTTTTACATAGGTACCTACTATTGGTAATTAGGAAGAACCTATATACGCCCGAGCAAATGCACACGAATTTAAAGCGAGCCAGTAAATTATTTCATCGTTACAAACAGCTATTATCTGAGGACTGTTAAAATATGTAGATTTTCTAGCTATACTGTTTCACTTCTGGTCAAAGGTCTCTTCTCTCTCCTTCTTCAGAACTAGCCTGTCCTGTGCCAAGTCTGCCAAATCCTTCAAAGTCAGCCAAGTCATCAAACGGCGCCACAGGTCGCTAAACGTTACAAATCGAATGCTCGCGCCCACAAGACCCGGCCTTAAGCCAACTGCATTTTATCCTCTCAATCTCAAAGATAAGATGGTTTAAATCAAACCTGCGCACTTTTTCATACTCTATTCTTATTCATTAAAGCTTTAAATAAAGGGGAAAAAGGCTCGCGAGTGGGGGGTTGACATAAACAGTCTCCGCAAAAAGCCGCATTCCTAACTTTAACATAAAGATGGTAAAAACTGAGCTTCACATGGACTTGCCTTTTCATTTTATCATTGTCGAATCCAGATCAAAACCGTACTAGTAAATCTGCAATAGCTCTAAGCCAGCTTTTTATTATATTATTTACCTACTTATGCCCGGTTTCTATTCGGTAATAGGTATTCTGTGCTACGGACGGATCGTTTTCTCGTACATAGTTATGTAGATTTTGTATCAATAAGTTTGTAACTTAACAATCTTTACAGTTTTTAAACAAGACAGAACACGTTTCAGATTTTATCGGAATAAACCGGTCAAGTGCGAGTCGACTTCGCACACGAAGGGTTCCGTACCATCGCACAAGTAAATTTTTTGTTTCATTTTATTATTTGTTGTTAAGGCGGCAACAGAAACACTATGAAAATTTCAAGTCTACCTATTACGGTTCATCAGCGCCCGCTGACAGACGGACCGACGGACAGCGGTGGCTTGGTAATAGGTTCCTGTTGTCACTCTTCGGGTACGGAACCCTAAAAAACAAACAATGAGTGGTCGTCATACTCGTTCAAGCGGTGAGATTTCAGTTACCTACACTCATTTATGCGAGCAGTAGGCGATCAGTGAAAAATCATTGTAGGCATTTTTATGAAGCCCTAATCGATGTGTAGCGGTATTTACTTATATAAAAAATGTGCTAAGACCGTTCATGTGACCATTTGACATTTACGACAATACCTTTCACCATAAAAAAAAACGATTCGAACAATTCGATTCTTACCGAAACAAAACAACCCGGCTTTTGTCAAAGCATGAGGATCGCGAGCAAAAAGTATTAATGCAATTATTTCAGTCAAACAGTAATTTCGTGTCATTGTTCTTGAGAAATACCAATTATATACAATTACTTGTATATGACATTGTGTCGTGTTCATTCCTTGATCGATACAGAATCGATTGTGGATCATTCGAATAGTCGGCGAGTCGATACATCGGTGTCTTTGATGGCAAAAAGTGTAACAATAAGAAATTATGTCCGTTGGTTGGATATTGTGGATGCCGCGGCCATTTGACGTAGGTGCGATGCGGAATGATGTGTTTAGGGCCTTGACCGTCAGCTTAAAGAAATGTTTTGATATTGAGATACAAAAATTAACGATAGACTAGGCAGTAAGGTCTTTATCACTTTCGCCTACCTGAAAGGGAAAACTATGAACAATTAAAGTGTCAAACGTAAATAATAATAAAAAATACATATTCATTAATTTATTGCTGTTTATTTTATTGCTGGACTGGGAGTAAAGAAAAAGCATAGAATGCGTCCAGCTGCTTCTCTCCCCGAGAATGTCGTAAGGGATAGTATCCTCTCCAACTTGATGGTCCATCTATATGGGCTGATCCTGTCACCATGGTTCAACATAATCCATCTTAGGACTTTAAATAAATAAAATAAATAAATAAATGGTTATACAAATCGAAACTGCAGAAGTTGGTCAAATTTAATAAAATGTTTTTATACTATGCTGTCCTCCTAGTGAAGAACGCAGTAACTATATCAAACATATTTTGATACGTGAGTGAGAACAGAATGTTGTATTTTGTTAGGCGATTCCGAATATGTATTTAACTATTTTTTGTCAAAAATGCTAGTTACTGCGTTCTTCATTATGAGGGCAGTATGACAGTATGGGGAAATCGGAGGCCATAGGAAGTGCAGGAAAACTTTCTAAGGAACCATGAGGTCTGTGAAAACAATTTTAGCATGTAATTTGTTTTGGTCAAGCGTTGCCCATAAAAACCATTAATTTGTTGACTCTACTTAAATATTTCTTTTAGTGCCAGAAAAAAATATTTTGACAACATCACCAATTTTCAAGGCCAACTCATCATAGCCAAAAAACTTACCTACTGTGCTTAAATTATTTCACAAAAAAAGAGTAAAATGGTTCCTAAAACACTTTTCCTTTATCTCTGTCCCAGTTAAAAACAAAACACTATAATATCGCCAATCCTATATAGTAGTATCTAGGTCTTAGTAGGTGTATAAATATGACAGCTGATATCCGTAACTCTCTCCTTTGTAAATGTCAATTTAGTAGAAAATGATGTTGTAAATGAAAATGTACTAATTTGTCTTTATGTCACAAAGTTTCCGACGAGTCAGGTGGACACCCCTATATATGGCTACACATTGTTTAGCATACTACTCAAATGTACTTAGTAATTTGAATAATTTTATAATCTATGGCTTTATATCGTTTTAACTTGTAGCAGCAAATGTTTGTGAAGTTATTTTGTTGATGACTGCATTTTTCTATGAAATGTCGATGACTTTTTAGTTTGAAGCCAAAAATTTCAGTACTTACCCTCCCGACGAAAAAGAGGGGTATAAAAACATTTTTAACTCGGTTTTCAGCATTTTTTTTAGAAAATACTGCAGAATTGATACTTGTCCCTCCTTTTATAAGACCTGTTAAAAAAGGTTGATTCATTAATACCTACCTTTTATACCTAGGCTATTTACCATACCTAATCTACTCTGCTGTCAATCTCAAAATATTTAGGTTTACTTACCTTTCTAAGTAAAACTAGTAATAGGTTTGCCACAAAGTAAGTTATTATTTGTCTTCATTCAATATAATAAACTTGGTCTTATAATTTACTATCAAAAAAGCTAATCGTCTGATCGGCAGTTACCGGCCATCCCGCCAGAGGGCGACATCGTACGTAATTACAAATAATTACTGCAACTAATTATAAATAACGTAATTAATGTACAGCTATTATGTGGGTGATTCGCAATCAGATATATTATAAAACAAAGCCCTCGCCGCGTCTGTCTGTATGAACGCGATAAACTCAAATAATGCCAAATGGATTTCAATAACGTTTTCACCAATACACGGAGTGATTCATCAGGGAGGTACAGGTGTATAATTAATTGAGTTTTTTTTGTAAATTATGCTGAATTATGACGATTATACCCAGTAGTTAATTATACAAGGGTTTGTTTGGCCACGCTATTTTGCGCGGAAAAACTCCGTAACGTACCTAATATCTTTAAAATAAATGACTTTTTTGTAACAGCAACTGACAGTAAGTACTTATTGCTACCTGTGCGAAGCCGGGGCGGTTCGCTAGTTATTGGTAATGTATTGCTATTATGTGGGTGATTCGCCATCAGATAGGTTTTATTGATGCCCAATTAAAGTGACTTCAATGGACTGAAAGTTGAATGACTTAGGTATTATGTCAAACTAGCTTCTAACCGTTGCTTTGCTTGTATAGCCCCCAAGGAAATTATTTATTTATTGGAGTTAACACGTTAATTGAATGGTGGAAGAGATGGGAATCCATGAATGTGGGTCGCCCTGGGAGGATGGACAAGACTAGCGTAGAACTGTGACCGGCACAAACTAAGGGATGATGATGATGATTTATTCGATGACCTCTGTGGCGTGGTGGGCGAGTGCTCGGCTGAGACGCAAGAGGCGCGGGTTCGATCTCCGCTACGGGAGAAATGTTTGTATGTTCTGCAAATATTTCTTCCGGGTCTGGGTGTTGTATGTATTATAAGTATGTATTTACAAAAAAAAAGTATATAAGTATTCTATCAGCCATCTGGTTCCCATAGTACAAGCTTTGCTTAGTTTGGGGCTAGATGGCGCTGTGTGAAATGTCCACAAATATTTATATTTATTCGTCTTTCATGTCAATAGCTTGACCTTTAGTTTGATTCAATATTTGACAAGTCTCTAGTCTCCTCCTAGCTGTTCAGATCATTAGTCGTTCAGATCTATTATTCTCAATTAAAAGAAGGGACCGTCTATCTATATCTTGGTTTAAATATTGTATTTTTGGCTACTGAATAAACAATTTATTATTATGAATACTCGTACTCGTAATTGAGCACTGGTGGTCTAGTTGGTAGTGACCCCGCCTTCCGATCCTAAGGTCGTGGGCTCAAACCCGGTCGTGTACCAATGGATTTTTCTGTGCGAAAAATTTATGCGCGTTATACCAGTACTCTCAAACGGTGAAGGAAAACATCGTGAGGAAACCCGCGGCTTAGTCAGCTCCGCACGTATTGACCATGTGTTTCATGCGGACAAGGTCGATTAAGCTGAGAGGATGGAATAGGTGCTGGGCAAGCCTACTTCATCTTAATTCGTCCCGGGCACTACAGCGTTTCGTCTGTGAAGGTAAAAGTTGCCTCCTGACGCTGTATAAATCATCTACTATAGATGGTAAAAGGCCTTAGTATTAATAGTATTTTTGGCTACTGAATAAACAATTTATTATTATGAATTATCATGTATATTCTAAGTAAAATACAAGTTGATTCAGCTCTATGATGTGATTGACCCACAAACATCCAAACATGCTTACAAATGGACCGATGACATTCTATATGCCGTGGGTGGTCGGTGGATGGATGAAGTGCATTGGGGCCTTTCACGATGATCACGTATAGGTGAGTATGAAATAAAGAAGATAATTTACCAGGTACCTAAATATCGTTAGAATAACTTATAAAAATCACAAGCATCATTTAGAATCGCAATAAAATCTACATGCAGTGAGTCGGTGCACAATAGAACGCCATCTCGCGGCGCGCGGCGAAAAACTCGCGTCGCCAGCAACTATCGATACGACATTGACGGATTCGGCAGGGAGACTAGGGCTGTCAACGGTGGCAAATCTGACAAATTCGTATGGACAAAATACCGGATCGAACTTTGTAAGCTATTTTTTTCTTTTTCAATCATACTAAGTAATATTATAGAGGAAAGATTTTTTGTTTTTTAGTTTGTTTGTAACGAATAGGCTCCGAAACTACTGGACCGATTTCAAAAATTCTTTCACCAATCGAAAGCTACATTATCAGGGACCAGTATAGGCTATAATATATTTTCAAAAAAAATAGGGATCCATAAGAAAATTGCAATATTGTAATCCAAGGTAGAAAACCCAAAATAATTTTTGGCGTGCGCTGCGAAAACTATTGATTATAGAACAAAATAATGTACTACATGCGTACGAAGTCGCGGGCAACAGCTTGCTATTCATATTTTAATTTATGTGTATTTATTTATTACCGCTCGCAGCTTCGCTCGTTCGGTACCCGGATAAAGAATAGCCTATATATTACTCCAGTACATGTACTATGTATATTCCAAGTTTCATTCGTTCAGCCGTTTAGGCATGAAAGAGTAACAAACATTCATACATCCATAATTACAAACTTCCGCGTTTATAATATTAGTAGTATTCAAATTGTATTAACATAATTTAATTTTGACATTGTACAATTAATAAATTGCATGCCTTTAAACTAGGCAAAGTACATGAAACAAAATGTAAGCGTATGCTCCTCGGCAATTAATGTCTAATTCGTTAATTTTCGTTTTAGGAACTAATATAGAGACGTTACAATAATTATTTAGATACTTATTATATTCTAATTTATTACTGTATTTCAGAGATCTCCCGGCTTCGACTATCTATAGAGGAAATGAAATGAAAAAATGTTTATTACTACATATACTTACACAGAAAAAAAAACAAAAGATACAATATGCAAATCAAAATATGTAGGTAAATAGGTACATTATTTGGCATGGTAAGTTTTTTCATTTTTTTCATACTGAAATTATCTCTCGGTTCCCCCACACTAGGCAGAAAGAAGCCAGTATCGTGGCGACCAGGGAACGATTACCCAAATGGCTTTAACAGCCTTACTTGACAAAATGAAAACAGAAGAAAAATTTAAATAAAATAAAAAAAAAGCAAATTAACATCAAAGTTTACACGAATTAATTAAAATGTGACAAAGAAAAACTACATTGTTGCAGATTGGCGTCCAACTCAGCATTAGTTGTTTTATGTCAGTCAACGCTGATCTTCCGTTGAAACGGTTAATTATTTTTGTGTGTCAACCCTACCATAATATACATGGTAGAGACGCCGCCATGACATGTTTACGGGCCAATTATTTGTATGGATTCCGTCGCAGTAATGATTTCTTGCGTCCGTCCGTCCGTCTGTCCGGTTCATATTCCTTTTTATTGTGAATTTTGATTTTACGCGACGCAACCCGGTCGATTTATCTTCGATTTGTGAATCGTAAGATCGCTAGCTTGCTCTCTACGGCTTTGCTTGTATACCTCACCTTGTGGGTGGATATATCATCCTAAAATTGTAAATACCGTTTGATTACGACGGCCTCGGTGGCGTGGCGGGCGATTGCTCGGCGGAGACGCAAGAGGCGCGGGTTCGATTCCCGCTGCGGAGAAATGTTTGCATGTTCTGCAAATATTTCTTCCTGGTCTGGGTGTTGTGGTACCATGGTGCTCGTAGTTTCTGATACGACACAGGGAATCCTAGTGTGGGGTCAGGACTATGTATGTGACTGTTGGGTGTTATTTATTTATTATAATCTGCCTCGCGAGATTGTAAACTGACGAAAGATTGTGAACCGTAACATACTGCTTACAATTTAACTGCTTTAATTTTCTGGCGCTTCGGGGGCACGCTCGCTCTGCTCGCTCGCCTACTATAAAAACTCAATGTTTTGTGACACTAAGCTAAAAATGAAAATTTTATAAGGGTAGGAAGATGATGATGGTATTTTATGGTACCCAGCTCCTATACCATCGTCTGAGCTTAGTCGCACATGTCATGCGTGAGGAGCTGTCTGAATAAGCCGTGGGTTTCCTCATGATGTTTCCTTTCATAGCTTTAAACTGGTATTTGTGTGCTAAGCGTGGTTTCTTGCCTGTACCTACACGCTTGATCGCGTTATGAAAAGGCGTAAATTTAAGGTTTAACGTGATTAGCGATTTAACTAAAAAAAAATGATTTGTTTTGTTTGAGCGCATATAATCTTTTCACAAACAAACATACAAATCGCCACATTTGTAAAGTACGTTCTGCCTTTAAAATGGTCATTTATGAATATTTTCAAGTAAGCTGTTCCAATTTCGGGTTTGATTTGCCTGTGATTGATTGATTTATTGGATAACGGATGGTTATTTAGGTACCTACGAGTACTTAACCTCGGGTTATTCGTGACCAACTTCGGGTCTCGGCCGAAGTTGGTTACGAATGTTATTAGTGGCGTTTCTGTATTACGAGTAGGTAGCTCTGACGTTGAGCAGATGGCTAAAGGTATAAATCCTACTAATATTATAAATGCAGAAGTTTGTGAGGATGTGACGATGTTTGTGCCTCAATCACGCCCCGTAACGACTGAACGGATTTGAATGAAACTTGGAACATATGTGTGCTGGGATAGCATATAGGCTACTTTTTGTCCGGGTACTACGCGAGCAACAGCTAGTCCTACTAATATTATAAATGCGAAAATCATTTTTCGAACCAGTGTGGTGAAAGGTTAAGGTTTCACCTTAAAGAGGGCCCTATCGTGCACTACTAACAAGATGAGTACTTATTCAAAATTCACATTTTGTCAATTTCTTACGACCTTATTATTTGTTCAGCTGCTGCTGCTCTCATACGTGGTACTATTAAATTATCTTTTTTCTGTACGAATTTATAGTTTACTTCAATAGAGCTGCCTATTTTTGTCACACGAAGCATAAGGGGATGTAGCTCAGTGGTAGAGCGTTCGCTTTGCATGTGAAAGGCCCCGGGTTCGATCCCCGGCATCTCCAACTTTTTGTGCATCCGCATTACATCGTAAAAAATATTTGTTGTATAGGACCCTTCTTTTCATTTATTTTATTATTTTTTATTATTTGTTATAGCGGCAATAGAAATATATAAAACAATTTTCTACCCGTTACGTTTGATGAGATACAGCCCGCTGACCGACGAAAGGACGGACAGCGAAGGCTTAGTATAATAGGGTCCCGTTGGCACACTTCGGGTACCCTTAAACAAAATAAAATTAGAAACTTAAAAAATTGGTGTTGGTATACTCATCATCTTAAAACTTTCATAATAAAATTGTAAACTTGAATGTATTTTAAAGTATTCTATATAGTTGTGAGCATTGGTGATGTAGTTGGTAGTGACCCCGCCTTCCGATCCTAAGATCGTAGGTTCAAATCCAGTCGTGTACAAATGGATTTTTCTATGCGAAAAATTTATTTGCGCTATACCAGTACTCTCAAACGGTGAAGGAAAACATCAGGAGGAAACCCGCGGCTTAGTCAGCTCCGCACGTATTGACTATGTCTTTCCAGTGGACAAAGCCGACTAAGCTGAGAGGATGGAATCGGTGCTGGGCAAGCCTACTCCATCTTAACTCGTCCCGGGCACTACATCGTCCCGTTAGTGAAGGTAAAAGTTGCCTCCTGACGCTGCATAAATCATCTACAAGTAGTAAAAGGCCTTATTATTACAGTTGTTTCATGATTCACCCTTAACAGAGGAGCTCGTTCCAAGATGTTCGATTCGGCTCGGTCGATACTACGTGACCGGGGTGCCAACGGGCCCTGCCCTAAAAGAACTAAGTTCGTATGAGCTAGTGGCCAACTCTTGTGACGGAGTTTTTAGGCCGCCTAAAGGCCTCCGTCATGGCTTAACGACTTAAGAGCCGGGACCGACAATTTAACGTGCTCGAAGCACGGAAGCGCTCAGCTCGTAATACCACTTGCGGTCACCCATCCCAATTGTGACCGCGCACAACGTTGGTTAACTTCAGCGAGCGCTTCATAATCTACTGGCTTTGTCTCGGGCATTATGCAGATCAGTCGTCTCTGACCATCATATGGACGACTTCGATGGCGTAGCAGTGCCTGTGCTCGACAGATATGCTGGTACAATTCCCGCTGCGTCGACCTCGTTGGCGTGGCGGGTGAGCGCTCGGCTGAGACGCAAGAGGCGCGGGTTCGATCGGTACAAATTTTTGCATACTCTGCAAATATTTCGGGTATTTTAGGTCTGGGTGTTGTCGCGAAAGCGAAGAGTTTCACAAAGGTTGTCGGGTTCACTCGGGTTAGATCGGGTCGTTATCAGTAGGCGAGCGCGCACAGGCGGCTCGCCGCGCCGGCCGGTCTAACATTCTGTTACGAGACGACAAGCGAGGCACATCGGTGAGTGATTTTGACTTACACAGTGCAAGCAAATCCAGATAAGTTGTCACCGATGTTATGTACCCATGTATGAGCTAGGGTACCTACTTACCAGAAGTGTTAACCGATGCGTCGGTCTGTTGCGAACAGATAGATCAGTAATCAGAGAGCGAGGCTCGGGGTGGCTATAGGGGAGGTTGGAGGCCACACGGGGATAAGCCCCCATAATACTTACGTTAAGTCAAGTAATGCTGATGGAACAGCCATCACCTTTAAGATGCTGATGGAACAGCCATCACCTTAAGATCCTGATGGAACAGCCATCACCTTGAATAAAATCCTGATGGAACAGCCATCACCTCAAGTAAGATCCTGATGGAACAGCCATCAAGCCAGGTGGAACAGCCACCAAGTAAACGCATAACCCGTTAACATAGATTTGCAAAAGTACATCAACACAGTATATTCGTCATAACAAGTTTTTTTTTTGTACTTGACGACATGGTGGAGATGCAGGGATATCTCTTTTATGCAATCTAAAAATAGATTGTTTACTCTGGTTATCATAAAAGAATTGCGGGTAGTTGTGTTTTGCATTTGCTTCGTACGACGTAAAGAATAATTGCGTATAAAAATAACAAAGGAATTCGAATAATCATTTGAATGTAATATTGTGTAAAATGTACGTAGGTATATTTTAAATTAGTAGGTTTAGTCATACACTTCACGAAAGTTTATCGGCTGCGGTCACGAGCAGATATTCATTTAAAAATGAAATCGTTTTCGTTTTACATCTTCCTTGGGGGGAATGTCGCGAAAGCGAAGAGTTTCACAAAGGTTGTCGGGTTCACTCGGGTTAGATCGGGTCGTTATCAGTAGGCGAGCGCGCACAGGCGGCTCGCCGCGCCGGCCGGTCATAACAAGTTTTTTTTTTGTACTTGACGACAGGTGTTGTAATATTATGTATTTTAATTTAAGTATGTATTTATAAAAAAAGGTATATAGGTAGGTATTCTATCAGCCATCTGGTGCCCATAGTACAAAGCTTTGCTTAGTTTGGGGCTAGATAGTAGTGTTGAGTAGGACACGGTTTCAAAATGAGTTTGTATGAGGCCCTCATTCTATTTCGTGAGGTGGGACAATGTCATGCTTCAAATGTCATGTCACATACTGTAAAATGTCATGTTGCGAGCTCGTGCGAGGTAGTGAGGTATTATTGTTAGCAACTTCCCCACCAGGAGGCAAACAACAAAGCGACCGCCTATAAATAGCGGGCCGAATCGAGGCTTGCGGTCACTTCGCTCGTGGTGCTCGACAGTGCAACATCTCATGGACAGTAGAGTTTTATTGTTTTTGTGTAATTTCGGTGTGAAGGACGCGTGAGTCATATTGTGTTTTGGTTATGTCATTTTCATGTGTAATCTAGATCATTTTCAATGTGTGTGGTCCAATCTGATTGTAGTAGTTTTGTTTAATTTTGATTAAATTGATTGTTAATGTTTAGATAAGTCTGTGGTTTATTTTTTTAATGAATCAGATCCTTTTTACCTAAAATCAGAAGTGAGGGATAATAAAATCCATAAAGCTCACGAATTTCGAGTAAACAGATTGGAACTACCCACACATTGAAAAGATAGCCAGATTCTGTGCATTTTGTTGTTTTATTCTCTCAGTTGCATTCTCTTTGTTGTTCTTGTTTACGTAACCTTGGTAAATTCTCAGCATGCCTAGAAATAAAGACCGTGGTAGAACGAAACATCGTACACAAGGTGACTCACGTGTCCGAACACGACGCCGTTCTCGGTATCGGTTTCGTAGTAGAACTCTGTCATCCATGCGATAACTTTCGCGCTGTAAGTTACGGTCTCTGTCACCTAGTGTCTTTTATGGTCGAGCACCACGTCGGAGCAGAACAATGACGCGCAGTAGGTTCCGTGTCCGATCACGAAGCGTCTCCCGCTGTCAATCTACCCAAAGACGTTCTTTTGTCAGGGTGCGTCACCGTTTGCGGACTTTGTCGCGCAAAAGGGGTAGTTCGCGCCGTAGTCTATTTCGATCCCGATCTGGAAGTTCATTAGTAGGTCGAATGCCACGACGCAATTATGGGGGTAGGGTTCGTTCTCTGTACTAATCTCGATCACGCTCATCAAGCGTCGATCGCCGTTGCTATCGCTGGTCTCGTTCTCGTAAGTCATATGATGGTCAAATATCTTGGCAGGGTTTGTGAGTCAGGGTCAGGTAAAGCCGAGCCCACGAAAGGTCGAAACTTTGATGTATACCTCTCCACTTAACAGAGTAAAACAGGTACCGAAGGGACGACGCCTGTTATTCGCGCGTTTTGACGTCGCTGCTCGGAACACAAGGCCGAATCGTGAGGGTCTACGTGAGATCACGCGGAGCAGAGCTCGACGGCTGTGAAGGATAACCAGGCCATATAAGATGAGTATTCAAATAGAGAAAGACTCTCACCTCGTCAATTTGTTTACGTAATAAAGTGTTCTCAGTCCACAGAGAAGCTGGACTCTGCGGTCGTTACGAGCTGAAGCTGTTGAGCGGAGGCTACGGGAGAACGACTCTGGCTGCCGTGCAGTACATGGTACCGTGGCGAGGCGAGTGGTGCTCGGAGACGTGTGCCGCGTTCTTCGATAGCGAGTACCACACCTCTTATAAGACCAAAACGTCATTTATGGCTTTGCCGGTTGTTATCCTTTCCCATAGTTAGATTAACCAACCAACCCCTTAGTGTTTTTCGTAGTAGGTAGGTATAGTCCCCCCTAGGATAGTAGATATGAAAAAGTCCCCCCTCTTGTAAGTGGATAACAGACGACATTGCTATATATGTCAGGTCGAATAAGGTGGTTGGCTGGTGTTGGATAGTTACCAAGGGTGGTGACTGGGCGATTACTAAAGGTGGTAACGCGCACAGGTTAATGCACAGAGAGTGTGTTAACCTGAGGGAGATGCTTGGTGCGTCTGGCGTCAGAAGTGCCGAAGACAGAAGCCGGCGCGGCTGCTGCTGAAGACGGTGCAGTAGGCGACGTCCAGAGATACGACTGCTTGAGTAAAAGGGCCCTATTTTCATTATTTTGAGACGTCTCTGAGGTGAAGTCTGTAAGATTGAGTTTGAAATTTATGAATGTTGTGCGATGTATGAATTAAGTGAAAGAGATATTATGAACGGAGGATGAAAAATTAGGTGGCGGTTTTAAAGATACTGAGCGCCTATTTAAATATATGTTGTTCTTTCACAGATGAGGGATCAAGTGTTCTGCGATCCATGCCTCTGTTAGTTGCAGACCCTGAAGCCGGACCCTCGACAGCAGCTGGCGCTGGTCTCTGTAGATCGTCACCGTACGACCGGGCCGAGGACGACCCTTCGTCAGGAGAGGCCGTGTTAGCAACTTTGATGTATGTATACCTCTCCACTTAACAGAGTTAAACAGGTACCGAAGGGACGACGCCTGTTATTCGCGCGTTTTGACGTCGCTGCTCGGAACACAAGGCCGAATCGTGAGGGTCTACGTGAGATCACGCGGAGCAGAGCTCGACGGCTGTGAAGGATAACCAGGCCATATAAGATGAGTATTCAAATAGAGAAAGACTCTCACCTCGTCAATTTGTTTACGTAATAAAGTGTTCTCAGTCCACAGAGAAGCTGGACTCTGCGGTCGTTACGAGCTGAAGCTGTTGAGCGGAGGCTACGGGAGAACGACTCTGGCTGCCGTGCAGTACATGGTACCGTGGCGAGGCGAGTGGTGCTCGGAGACGTGTGCCGCGTTCTTCGATAGCGAGTACCACACCTCTTATAAGACCAAAACGTCATTTATGGCTTTGCCGGTTGTTATCCTTTCCCATAGTTAGATTAACCAACCAACCCCTTAGTGTTTTTCGTAGTAGGTAGGTATAGTCCCCCCTAGGATAGTAGATATGAAAAAGTCCCCCCTCTTGTAAGTGGATAACAGACGACATTGCTATATATGTCAGGTCGAATAAGGTGGTTGGCTGGTGTTGGATAGTTACCAAGGGTGGTGACTGGGCGATTACTAAAGGTGGTAACGCGCACAGGTTAATGCACAGAGAGTGTGTTAACCTGAGGGAGATGCTTGGTGCGTCTGGCGTCAGAAGTGCCGAAGACAGAAGCCGGCGCGGCTGCTGCTGAAGACGGTGCAGTAGGCGACGGACGTCCAGAGATACGACTGCTTGAGTAAAAGGGCCCTATTTTCATTATTTTGAGACGTCTCTGAGATGAAGTCTGTAAGATTGAGTTTGAAATTTATGAATGTTGTGCGATGTATGAATTAAGTGAAAGAGATATTATGAACGGAGGATGAAAAATTAGGTGGCGGTTTTAAAGATACTGAGCGCCTATTTAAATATGTGTTGTTCTTTCACAGATGAGGGATCAAGTGTTCTGCGATCCATGCCTCTGTTAGTTGCAGACCCTGAAGCCGGACCCTCGACAGCAGCTGGCGCTGGTCTCTGTAGATCGACACCGTACGACCGGGCCGAGGACGACCCTTCGTCAGGAGAGGCCGTGTTAGCAACTTTGATGTATGTATACCTCTCCACTTAACAGAGTTAAACAGGTACCGAAGGGACGACGCCTGTTATTCGCGCGTTTTGACGTCGCTGCTCGGAACACAAGGCCGAATCGTGAGGGTCTACGTGAGATCACGCGGAGCAGAGCTCGACGGCTGTGAAGGATAACCAGGCCATATAAGATGAGTATTCAAATAGAGAAAGACTCTCACCTCGTCAATTTGTTTACGTAATAAAGTGTTCTCAGTCCACAGAGAAGCTGGACTCTGCGGTCGTTACGAGCTGAAGCTGTTGAGCGGAGGCTACGGGAGAACGACTCTGGCTGCCGTGCAGTACATGGTACCGTGGCGAGGCGAGTGGTGCTCGGAGACGTGTGCCGCGTTCTTCGATAGCGAGTACCACACCTCTTATAAGACCAAAACGTCATTTATGGCTTTGCCGGTTGTTATCCTTTCCCATAGTTAGATTAACCAACCAACCCCTTAGTGTTTTTCGTAGTAGGTAGGTATAGTCCCCCCTAGGATAGTAGATATGAAAAAGTCCCCCCTCTTGTAAGTGGATAACAGACGACATTGCTATATATGTCAGGTCGAATAAGGTGGTTGGCTGGTGTTGGATAGTTACCAAGGGTGGTGACTGGGCGATTACTAAAGGTGGTAACGCGCACAGGTTAATGCACAGAGAGTGTGTTAACCTGAGGGAGATGCTTGGTGCGTCTGGCGTCAGAAGTGCCGAAGACAGAAGCCGGCGCGGCTGCTGCTGAAGACGGTGCAGTAGGCGACGGACGTCCAGAGATACGACTGCTTGAGTAAAAGGGCCCTATTTTCATTATTTTGAGACGTCTCTGAGGTGAAGTCTGTAAGATTGAGTTTGAAATTTATGAATGTTGTGCGATGTATGAATTAAGTGAAAGAGATATTATGAACGGAGGATGAAAAATTAGGTGGCGGTTTTAAAGATACTGAGCGCCTATTTAAATATGTGTTGTTCTTTCACAGATGAGGGAACAAGTGTTCTGCGATCCATGCCTCTGTTAGTTGCAGACCCTGAAGCCGGACCCTCGACAGCAGCTGGCGCTGGTCTCTGTAGATCGACACCGTACGACCGGGCCGAGGACGACTCTTCGTCAGGAGAGGCCGTGTTAGCAACTTTGATGTATGTATACCTCTCCACTTAACAGAGTTAAACAGGTACCGAAGGGACGACGCCTGTTATTCGCGCGTTTTGACGTCGCTGCTCGGAACACAAGGCCGAATCGTGAGGGTCTACGTGAGATCACGCGGAGCAGAGCTCGACGGCTGTGAAGGATAACCAGGCCATATAAGATGAGTATTCAAATAGAGAAAGACTCTCACCTCGTCAATTTGTTTACGTAATAAAGTGTTCTCAGTCCACAGAGAAGCTGGACTCTGCGGTCGTTACGAGCTGAAGCTGTTGAGCGGAGGCTACGGGAGAACGACTCTGGCTGCCGTGCAGTACATGGTACCGTGGCGAGGCGAGTGGTGCTCGGAGACGTGTGCCGCGTTCTTCGATAGCGAGTACCACACCTCTTATAAGACCAAAACGTCATTTATGGCTTTGCCGGTTGTTATCCTTTCCCATAGTTAGATTAACCAACCAACCCCTTAGTGTTTTTCGTAGTAGGTAGGTATAGTCCCCCCTAGGATAGTAGATATGAAAAAGTCCCCCCTCTTGTAAGTGGATAACAGACGACATTGCTATATATGTCAGGTCGAATAAGGTGGTTGGCTGGTGTTGGATAGTTACCAAGGGTGGTGACTGGGCGATTACTAAAGGTGGTAACGCGCACAGGTTAATGCACAGAGAGTGTGTTAACCTGAGGAAGATGCTTGGTGCGTCTGGCGTCAGAAGTGCCGAAGACAGAAGCCGGCGCGGCTGCTGCTGAAGACGGTGCAGTAGGCGACGGACATCCAGAGATACGACTGCTTGAGTAAAAGGGCCCTATTTTCATTATTTTGAGACGTCTCTGAGGTGAAGTCTGTAAGATTGAGTTTGAAATTTATGAATGTTGTGCGATGTATGAATTAAGTGAAAGAGATATTATGAACGGAGGATGAAAAATTAGGTGGCGGTTTTAAAGATACTGAGCGCCTATTTAAATATGTGTTGTTCTTTCACAGATGAGGGATCAAGTGTTCTGCGATCCATGCCTCTGTTAGTTGCAGACCCTGAAGCCGGACCCTCGACAGCAGCTGGCGCTGGTCTCTGTAGATCGACACCGTACGACCGGGCCGAGGACGACCCTTCGTCAGGAGAGGCCGTGTTAGCAACTTTGATGTATGTATACCTCTCCACTTAACAGAGTTAAACAGGTACCGAAGGGACGACGCCTGTTATTCGCGCGTTTTGACGTCGCTGCTCGGAACACAAGGCCGAATCGTGAGGGTCTACGTGAGATCACGCGGAGCAGAGCTCGACGGCTGTGAAGGATAACCAGGCCATATAAGATGAGTATTCAAATAGAGAAAGACTCTCACCTCGTCAATTTGTTTACGTAATAAAGTGTTCTCAGTCCACAGAGAAGCTGGACTCTGCGGTCGTTACGAGCTGAAGCTGTTGAGCGGAGGCTACGGGAGAACGACTCTGGCTGCCGTGCAGTACATGGTACCGTGGCGAGGCGAGTGGTGCTCGGAGACGTGTGCCGCGTTCTTCGATAGCGAGTACCACACCTCTTATAAGACCAAAACGTCATTTATGGCTTTGCCGGTTGTTATCCTTTCCCATAGTTAGATTAACCAACCAACCCCTTAGTGTTTTTCGTAGTAGGTAGGTATAGTCCCCCCTAGGATAGTAGATATGAAAAAGTCCCCCCTCTTGTAAGTGGATAACAGACGACATTGCTATATATGTCAGGTCGAATAAGGTGGTTGGCTGGTGTTGGATAGTTACCAAGGGTGGTGACTGGGCGATTACTAAAGGTGGTAACGCGCACAGGTTAATGCACAGAGAGTGTGTTAACCTGAGGAAGATGCTTGGTGCGTCTGGCGTCAGAAGTGCCGAAGACAGAAGCCGGCGCGGCTGCTGCTGAAGACGGTGCAGTAGGCGACGGACATCCAGAGATACGACTGCTTGAGTAAAAGGGCCCTATTTTCATTATTTTGAGACGTCTCTGAGGTGAAGTCTGTAAGATTGAGTTTGAAATTTATGAATGTTGTGCGATGTATGAATTAAGTGAAAGAGATATTATGAACGGAGGATGAAAAATTAGGTGGCGGTTTTAAAGATACTGAGCGCCTATTTAAATATGTGTTGTTCTTTCACAGATGAGGGATCAAGTGTTCTGCGATCCATGCCTCTGTTAGTTGCAGACCCTGAAGCCGGACCCTCGACAGCAGCTGGCGCTGGTCTCTGTAGATCGACACCGTACGACCGGGCCGAGGACGACCCTTCGTCAGGAGAGGCCGTGTTAGCAACTTTGATGTATGTATACCTCTCCACTTAACAGAGTTAAACAGGTACCGAAGGGACGACGCCTGTTATTCGCGCGTTTTGACGTCGCTGCTCGGAACACAAGGCCGAATCGTGAGGGTCTACGTGAGATCACGCGGAGCAGAGCTCGACGGCTGTGAAGGATAACCAGGCCATATAAGATGAGTATTCAAATAGAGAAAGACTCTCACCTCGTCAATTTGTTTACGTAATAAAGTGTTCTCAGTCCACAGAGAAGCTGGACTCTGCGGTCGTTACGAGCTGAAGCTGTTGAGCGGAGGCTACGGGAGAACGACTCTGGCTGCCGTGCAGTACATGGTACCGTGGCGAGGCGAGTGGTGCTCGGAGACGTGTGCCGCGTTCTTCGATAGCGAGTACCACACCTCTTATAAGACCAAAACGTCATTTATGGCTTTGCCGGTTGTTATCCTTTCCCATAGTTAGATTAACCAACCAACCCCTTAGTGTTTTTCGTAGTAGGTAGGTATAGTCCCCCCTAGGATAGTAGATATGAAAAAGACCCCCTCTTGTAAGTGGATAACAGACGACATTGCTATATATGTCAGGTCGAATAAGGTGGTTGGCTGGTGTTGGATAGTTACCAAGGGTGGTGACTGGGCGATTACTAAAGGTGGTAACGCGCACAGGTTAATGCACAGAGAGTGTGTTAACCTGAGGGAGATGCTTGGTGCGTCTGGCGTCAGAAGTGCCGAAGACAGAAGCCGGCGCGGCTGCTGCTGAAGACGGTGCAGTAGGCGACAGACGTCCAGAGATACGACTGCTTGAGTAAAAGGGCCCTATTTTCATTATTTTGAGACGTCTCTGAGATGAAGTCTGTAAGATTGAGTTTGAAATTTATGAATGTTGTGCGATGTATGAATTAAGTGAAAGAGATATTATGAACGGAGGATGAAAAATTAGGTGGCGGTTTTAAAGATACTGAGCGCCTATTTAAATATGTGTTTTTCTTTCACAGATGAGGGATCAAGTGTTCTGCGATCCATGCCTCTGTTAGTTGCAGACCCTGAAGCCGGACCCTCGACAGCAGCTGGCGCTGGTCTCTGTAGATCGACACCGTACGACCGGGCCGAGGACGACCCTTCGTCAGGAGAGGCCGTGTTAGCAACTTTGATGTATGTATACCTCTCCACTTAACAGAGTTAAACAGGTACCGAAGGGACGACGCCTGTTATTCGCGCGTTTTGACGTCGCTGCTCGGAACACAAGGCCGAATCGTGAGGGTCTACGTGAGATCACGCGGAGCAGAGCTCGACGGCTGTGAAGGATAACCAGGCCATATAAGATGAGTATTCAAATAGAGAAAGACTCTCACCTCGTCAATTTGTTTACGTAATAAAGTGTTCTCAGTCCACAGAGAAGCTGGACTCTGCGGTCGTTACGAGCTGAAGCTGTTGAGCGGAGGCTACGGGAGAACGACTCTGGCTGCCGTGCAGTACATGGTACCGTGGCGAGGCGAGTGGTGCTCGGAGACGTGTGCCGCGTTCTTCGATAGCGAGTACCACACCTCTTATAAGACCAAAACGTCATTTATGGCTTTGCCGGTTGTTATCCTTTCCCATAGTTAGATTAACCAACCAACCCCTTAGTGTTTTTCGTAGTAGGTAGGTATAGTCCCCCCTAGGATAGTAGATATGAAAAAGTCCCCCCTCTTGTAAGTGGATAACAGACGACATTGCTATATATGTCAGGTCGAATAAGGTGGTTGGCTGGTGTTGGATAGTTACCAAGGGTGGTGACTGGGCGATTACTAAAGGTGGTAACGCGCACAGGTTAATGCACAGAGAGTGTGTTAACCTGAGGGAGATGCTTGGTGCGTCTGGCGTCAGAAGTGCCGAAGACAGAAGCCGGCGCGGCTGCTGCTGAAGACGGTGCAGTAGGCGACGGACGTCCAGAGATACGACTGCTTGAGTAAAAGGGCCCTATTTTCATTATTTTGAGACGTCTCTGAGATGAAGTCTGTAAGATTGAGTTTGAAATTTATGAATGTTGTGCGATGTATGAATTAAGTGAAAGAGATATTATGAACGGAGGATGAAAAATTAGGTGGCGGTTTTAAAGATACTGAGCGCCTATTTAAATATGTGTTGTTCTTTCACAGATGAGGGATCAAGTGTTCTGCGATCCATGCCTCTGTTAGTTGCAGACCCTGAAGCCGGACCCTCGACAGCAGCTGGCGCTGGTCTCTGTAGATCGACACCGTACGACCGGGCCGAGGACGACCCTTCGTCAGGAGAGGCCGTGTTAGCAACTTTGATGTATGTATACCTCTCCACTTAACAGAGTTAAACAGGTACCGAAGGGACGACGCCTGTTATTCGCGCGTTTTGACGTCGCTGCTCGGAACACAAGGCCGAATCGTGAGGGTCTACGTGAGATCACGCGGAGCAGAGCTCGACGGCTGTGAAGGATAACCAGGCCATATAAGATGAGTATTCAAATAGAGAAAGACTCTCACCTCGTCAATTTGTTTACGTAATAAAGTGTTCTCAGTCCACAGAGAAGCTGGACTCTGCGGTCGTTACGAGCTGAAGCTGTTGAGCGGAGGCTACGGGAGAACGACTCTGGCTGCCGTGCAGTACATGGTACCGTGGCGAGGCGAGTGGTGCTCGGAGACGTGTGCCGCGTTCTTCGATAGCGAGTACCACACCTCTTATAAGACCAAAACGTCATTTATGGCTTTGCCGGTTGTTATCCTTTCCCATAGTTAGATTAACCAACCAACCCCTTAGTGTTTTTCGTAGTAGGTAGGTATAGTCCCCCCTAGGATAGTAGATATGAAAAAGTCCCCCCTCTTGTAAGTGGATAACAGACGACATTGCTATATATGTCAGGTCGAATAAGGTGGTTGGCTGGTGTTGGATAGTTACCAAGGGTGGTGACTGGGCGATTACTAAAGGTGGTAACGCGCACAGGTTAATGCACAGAGAGTGTGTTAACCTGAGGGAGATGCTTGGTGCGTCTGGCGTCAGAAGTGCCGAAGACAGAAGCCGGCGCGGCTGCTGCTGAAGACGGTGCAGTAGGCGACGGACGTCCAGAGATACGACTGCTTGAGTAAAAGGGCCCTATTTTCATTATTTTGAGACGTCTCTGAGATGAAGTCTGTAAGATTGAGTTTGAAATTTATGAATGTTGTGCGATGTATGAATTAAGTGAAAGAGATATTATGAACGGAGGATGAAAAATTAGGTGGCGGTTTTAAAGATACTGAGCGCCTATTTAAATATGTGTTGTTCTTTCACAGATGAGGGATCAAGTGTTCTGCGATCCATGCCTCTGTTAGTTGCAGACCCTGAAGCCGGACCCTCGACAGCAGCTGGCGCTGGTCTCTGTAGATCGACACCGTACGACCGGGCCGAGGACGACCCTTCGTCAGGAGAGGCCGTGTTAGCAACTTTGATGTATGTATACCTCTCCACTTAACAGAGTTAAACAGGTACCGAAGGGACGACGCCTGTTATTCGCGCGTTTTGACGTCGCTGCTCGGAACACAAGGCCGAATCGTGAGGGTCTACGTGAGATCACGCGGAGCAGAGCTCGACGGCTGTGAAGGATAACCAGGCCATATAAGATGAGTATTCAAATAGAGAAAGACTCTCACCTCGTCAATTTGTTTACGTAATAAAGTGTTCTCAGTCCACAGAGAAGCTGGACTCTGCGGTCGTTACGAGCTGAAGCTGTTGAGCGGAGGCTACGGGAGAACGACTCTGGCTGCCGTGCAGTACATGGTACCGTGGCGAGGCGAGTGGTGCTCGGAGACGTGTGCCGCGTTCTTCGATAGCGAGTACCACACCTCTTATAAGACCAAAACGTCATTTATGGCTTTGCCGGTTGTTATCCTTTCCCATAGTTAGATTAACCAACCAACCCCTTAGTGTTTTTCGTAGTAGGTAGGTATAGTCCCCCCTAGGATAGTAGATATGAAAAAGTCCCCCCTCTTGTAAGTGGATAACAGACGACATTGCTATATATGTCAGGTCGAATAAGGTGGTTGGCTGGTGTTGGATAGTTACCAAGGGTGGTGACTGGGCGATTACTAAAGGTGGTAACGCGCACAGGTTAATGCACAGAGAGTGTGTTAACCTGAGGGAGATGCTTGGTGCGTCTGGCGTCAGAAGTGCCGAAGACAGAAGCCGGCGCGGCTGCTGCTGAAGACGGTGCAGTAGGCGACGGACGTCCAGAGATACGACTGCTTGAGTAAAAGGGCCCTATTTTCATTATTTTGAGACGTCTCTGAGGTGAAGTCTGTAAGATTGAGTTTGAAATTTATGAATGTTGTGCGATGTATGAATTAAGTGAAAGAGATATTATGAACGGAGGATGAAAAATTAGGTGGCGGTTTTAAAGATACTGAGCGCCTATTTAAATATGTGTTGTTCTTTCACAGATGAGGGATCAAGTGTTCTGCGATCCATGCCTCTGTTAGTTGCAGACCCTGAAGCCGGACCCTCGACAGCAGCTGGCGCTGGTCTCTGTAGATCGACACCGTACGACCGGGCCGAGGACGACCCTTCGTCAGGAGAGGCCGTGTTAGCAACTTTGATGTATGTATACCTCTCCACTTAACAGAGTTAAACAGGTACCGAAGGGACGACGCCTGTTATTCGCGCGTTTTGACGTCGCTGCTCGGAACACAAGGCCGAATCGTGAGGGTCTACGTGAGATCACGCGGAGCAGAGCTCGACGGCTGTGAAGGATAACCAGGCCATATAAGATGAGTATTCAAATAGAGAAAGACTCTCACCTCGTCAATTTGTTTACGTAATAAAGTGTTCTCAGTCCACAGAGAAGCTGGACTCTGCGGTCGTTACGAGCTGAAGCTGTTGAGCGGAGGCTACGGGAGAACGACTCTGGCTGCCGTGCAGTACATGGTACCGTGGCGAGGCGAGTGGTGCTCGGAGACGTGTGCCGCGTTCTTCGATAGCGAGTACCACACCTCTTATAAGACCAAAACGTCATTTATGGCTTTGCCGGTTGTTATCCTTTCCCATAGTTAGATTAACCAACCAACCCCTTAGTGTTTTTCGTAGTAGGTAGGTATAGTCCCCCCTAGGATAGTAGATATGAAAAAGTCCCCCCTCTTGTAAGTGGATAACAGACGACATTGCTATATATGTCAGGTCGAATAAGGTGGTTGGCTGGTGTTGGATAGTTACCAAGGGTGGTGACTGGGCGATTACTAAAGGTGGTAATGCGCACAGGTTAATGCACAGAGAGTGTGTTAACCTGAGGGAGATGCTTGGTGCGTCTGGCGTCAGAAGTGCCGAAGACAGAAGCCGGCGCGGCTGCTGCTGAAGACGGTGCAGTAGGCGACGTCCAGAGATACGACTGCTTGAGTAAAAGGGCCCTATTTTCATTATTTTGAGACGTCTCTGAGGTGAAGTCTGTAAGATTGAGTTTGAAATTTATGAATGTTGTGCGATGTATGAATTAAGTGAAAGAGATATTATGAACGGAGGATGAAAAATTAGGTGGCGGTTTTAAAGATACTGAGCGCCTATTTAAATATGTGTTGTTCTTTCACAGATGAGGGATCAAGTGTTCTGCGATCCATGCCTCTGTTAGTTGCAGACCCTGAAGCCGGACCCTCGACAGCAGCTGGCGCTGGTCTCTGTAGATCGACACCGTACGACCGGGCCGAGGACGACCCTTCGTCAGGAGAGGCCGTGTTAGCAACTTCCCCACCAGGAGGCAAACAACAAGGCGACCGCCTATAAATAGCGGGCCGAATCGAGGCTTGCGGTCACTTCGCTCGTGGTGCTCGACAGTGCAACATCTCATGGACAGTAGAGTTTTATTGTTTTTGTGTAATTTCGGTGTGAAGGACGCGTGAGTCATATTGTGTTTTGGTTATGTCATTTTCATGTGTAATCTAGATCATTTTCAATGTGTGTGGTCCAATCTGATTGTAGTAGTTTTGTTTAATTTTGATTAAATTGATTGTTAATGTTTAGATAAGCCTGTGGTTTATTTTTTTTAATGAATCAGATCCTTTTTACCTAAAATTATTATTTCGCTCGTTCAATCTACTCATTTGTCATGTCATGTCACAAGAGAAGAGGTATGAGGTGTCTTGATGAGTGTCATGTTTTCATTTTGTCACTAAAAGTGGGGCGTTTTACTTGATGAGTAAGTATAATTCTTTTTACTATTATTGTTTGTACCTATGATAGATTAGGTTAGATGACAAGCAATGTAGGTAGGTATGTCTTGGTCAGTTAAGTAGGTTAGGTAGATATAATTTTAATGTTTTACATTAGATACCTACTTATCCTACCTATTAGTTTAGGAGTATAGTACCTATTATATTATCTGTGGTTCAGGTATGTAGTGTTTAGTAAGTACCTAAAATAATACTTAATAATAATGCTGGTCATCTTCTAGCCCCAAAGTAAGTAGAGCTTGTGTTATATGAACGATAACTGATTGATATTGAGGTAATCAAGTAGTAAAATGGGTACCTAGGTAGATAGGTAGGTACCTACCTAGATAATTTTGATGTTTTGTATGTAGTGATGGGTAGGTAGGTATTAGTAGATTATTTGGGTACCTACCTGGGCAAGGGGTAAGTAGGTACCTACCTCGATACCTAATTGCAATGTTTTTTACCTACCTATTAGTTCAGTAGGTACTTACCTAAGTATCTAGTAGGATTAGGTTAGGATGAGTAGGTAGGTAGATAAATTAGGTAGTAGGTACTATCGACAAAAATTGTAAAAACTATGTACTTAGTTGGTAATTCGAAAACTATCAAGTGCACGAAAGGAGCATTTTTGAGGCGCACTTATACTATAAGTCCTTTCATCACACTGGTTTAAAAGAAATATTGACACGATAAGAAAAAGAAGAACAAACATATTATATTACTTACCTACATAAATGTACTTACTTAATGTACTCGTACCTACCTACAATGTGAAATCTATCTACTTCATATTTACAGATATAAACAAAAGTTTTGACACTTTTTCACCACTGAGACGGTTACAAAACTAATTTTGTTGTAGGTTTCTATCAATCAACTTCAAGCAATTCATTCAATTTTTAGCTACGTCAATTACCTACTTACGTCATACGCCACTGTGATGTCATTTCAACGTACGATCTGTCATTCGATCACGCAATACATCAGCTCACTCACTCCTCACTCGCTCGAATGAAACATTTGTATTTCCCTCGTTCGTCCCGCTCGCGCTCGCACGTGACGTCGTTTGGTGAGTGTGACACGAATTGTGAGGTGGTACAACGATTGAAAATGAGGTCCATGACATTTCTGAGCGAATGTATGGGACAAACGAGGTGCCTCACGTATGTCCTACTCAACACTACTAGATAGCGCTGTGTGAAATGTACAAAAATATTTATTTATTAATGAAGTTAAAATAAGGAAACTTTATGGAGTATCCGAGAAATAGATGGAGTAGCCGAGTCAGACGTTAAGTCACGTACTTGTATTGATCGCGGGCCGTCTGTATGAAGTCCTTAAGAGCTGTGGTGGATTAGTGGAAGGTACACTAACTTTGGATATAAAGGTCGTGGGTTAAAATCCCGGTAGAGCACAAATGGTAGAGAATGTAGAGCTGTTTCAAAAACAAGGGACGTTTGCAAAGAAAACGTTTTGCGAATGGGACGTTATGCGCCCGAACCTCAATAAGTAATACGTTTTAAAAATTAAAAAGAAAATAGACTTCAATGAAAAATAAGTTAAAACTCCTTGGTGCCATCTTTATAGAAACTAACAGGTAGATAATGTCAAGATGTCACTGGCCATCGGCACTCTTTCGAATAAAAAAAAGATAAATTTCCTTGTACCTAATATCTTATTCCAAGACAGACGCCCCGTGACTTTGTTCGCTTTGTGTTTTTTATATAAACTTTATCTTCCCGCTGGCTGCGTTCCCCAGGAGTTGAATTTCGGGGATTCCTTTCTTAGTGCATCACTACGTCATGAGAGAAATATAATATTCTCAAAGTTTCATGCTTTGAGGACGGTAATGTTGATTATCAGTCAATCAGTCAGTCAGAAACGTAGTCTTGTATATTTAGATGATACGCAACCTTGAAAGTTCCCATGACTTATGTCATTATTACCATAATTACCATAATAAATTGAGCGAAAATAAGTAGGTACGTTGTCATTTTAAAGTTTAATTTCAGCACATTTAAATATTACTTGAAGAATGGAAATCCTTCCGACATAAAATTAAAATGGGACCACCTCGGGACCATTCTCTATACACTAGTGAAAGAATCATCAAAATCGGTTAGCCATTGGCGGAGATATCGGTGAATATACAAAAAAATATAATCGAACTAAGAATATCCTCCTTTTCTTGAAATCGTTTAAAAAAACCGTGTCAGATAAGCTTTTGGCAGCACTAAAAGTTGAGTCTAAGAATTGAAAAACTACGTTACAAATTCTCCTACCCCTTATTTAGGGTTATTTCGTTGTAATTCCCGTCTATTTTTACCCACTTACCTCGTACTCCAAACATCCCCGGGAAACCTTAAGGCCTGCTGTTTCATCGATTGGTGGACATGGACTGAATACCTAATGATTTCTTCACTCATTTTGAACTTTATTCCATCGAAATAAGGATGTTGTAAAGGGCTTGAAGGCCGCTCAAGGACAGTTGGTGAAATATGTTTTGGAATTTGTGGTGTATTTCGGTTTTTGCTTACTTTCTTGGTCATTAAAAGAATATAGATATTTTTCTACAAAATTTAAAAAGTAAAAAGGGTTTTCACCCCGTTTCACCCCATTTAGGGGTTGAATTTCGAAAAATTCCGGCTTAGTGGGTAGTGTTGCTATAAATAAAAACTATCTTCCTTTTAGCTTTCCAGTTTTTCTAGCTTCAGTAGTCTGGTCTGTGCGTTGATGCCTGTATGCAGAAAAATGTATAGATATTTATTGTTCTATTCATTGTATATATGTTTGGATAAGGTATTACATAATTTATTGTCAACAAAAGAGTTTTATAAAAATCTCCTCCATAACCTATCCCTGATCTCATCTTAAGATAAAAATATAAATTGTGTATAAAAATCGTAAACAAATATAAAAATCATGAGATCGGTCAATACAAAGTATCAATTATCTCCGTAGCAGGCTCTACGGCGTAGCACCGTAGCACAATAAACTAGAAAATTCTATCATAAACTAATTTTATCTGTGACCCAGAAACACGCCTACCCGCCAATGCAAAACGCGCACGCCTTCTGACGCGCCGTCGGCCAATCAGAGTGCGGCGTTCCAAATTTAAATCGTCGCCGTAGAATTATAGCTGTTCCTGTCACACTTGTGAATACGGACGATTAATGTATTGTTTTGTTTTAATGGAATTGTGCTGTTTGTGAATTGGGGTGAGGCTTTTCGGGATTTTTCAGTGTTATCTTAATAGCATTCATTGTATTTTCATTTAAGACTGGAAAGCTCAGTTGGTACAATTTAGTCTATGTTTTATGTAATTAAAGTAATTTTAAATTTACTAAAGGTAATGAACCTATGCTTATGTTTTATAGAGACAGCAACACATCCACTTTCAATGAATTCCAAATTACATATTTTTTTCTTTACATATTTACCTAAGTTTTCGATTAGAACTTTCATCACACTAATTTACAAGGTCATTGACCCTTGACCAAGTAATTTATGATTTCATTATCGTCAGTGCGTAACGTAAATCTTGCTTTAACCATAAGATGACAATATTTGCATGATATTTCTGCCATAAAGGGGAAGCCTTCATTAACCAATATATCATACTTACCGCCTTTTTTCACTAAAACACCCAAATAACATAGACCCCAGAAGTTATAACAATAGTACGAACAAATGTTAGAGATGAGGGGCCAAGTTATATTGGTAGTTAACCCTTCATTGGTGTGGGTTTTTGGTAAGACGATAGTTGTATGCAGTGTCAGGAAGGGTATTATGAATAACTTTATTTTGTTTTGGTGTCAAAATATAAAAGTGTTTTTTTTTCTTTCTCAAAAATACTTGTTTTTTCTATTTATTAGGACTTATTAGTTTTTTTTTATATTAGTTTGTAAAAAAAACATTTTATAAGGAATTATTTCGCAAGTTTGAATACCGCTAACCCCACTGAGTTTTAAATTTGTGAATCAAAGTATGTTCTCGCAGGTTTGATTCCCGTTAACTGTCCTAGTGAGCCACAGCGAATATCATACAAAATGTCATGGAAACTTTCGGCAGTAATGTGCAAAAATGTACTTAAGGTACTTATCAAATTACAGGCACAAAGTGCAGAAACACCGTTAGACATTAGTCGCACCTGCGTCACTACTCTACAATTATTTTAATAATATCCAGCATAACCTGACCTTTTTCCATACATCCAAATCCCCTCAGCTCTCTTAAATTGGTTCAAGCCAGCGAGCGGCGGGAGACCACGCTACTCTGGTCGTGGAACCTTATGGGGTTTGACAGTTAGAAACGTCAAAAGGTTGGTGACAGGTCGCAGGTTGCAATTTATTCGTGAGAAAATTTGAAATTCACTTATTATGTTACGGTTTTTTGGTAATTTCGAGTTTGTTAACGAGCTCAAAAAGTATCTTATTACTTTAGTTGTTAGACTTGCAGTTATTACATATATTACGCAGATGTCTTTCATTTTAATGAGTGTATGAGCAATTGCCAAAAGAAAAAGTTTTTCAACCTGTCACACGACAATAACATTTTATTAGTTCTAAAAACGTTTACGTATTGTCATAGAGGTATAATATTTCGCTACGATTTTTTGTAATGTAATTACATTTTATTAGTGCTAAGAACGGTTACGTACGACATTATGTCGTAATTATAATATATTGTGCTACGATTTTGTTTATGTGATTAAAAGATTTCAACGAGCCACTGATAATTTTCCTTGTAGTATGAAAACACATTTGACACAATTAACTCAAAAGATACTTAAATCTACCTGTTAAAACATTACCCTCCTTTTCGAAAAACAAGAGTTAAAAATAAATCTTATTTAGTTGCGTTTGTGCAAAAATCTTTAACCAACACGCTATTAAAAATGTAAAGCATAACAATTTGCTAATTATGAATCATCTACTGAGCAGTCTTTGTAATTTAAATAAAATTATGTGCATAGTATCTAGGTACCTACTTAACATTGTTTTTAAATAATTTTCTGTAAATTTCAGCGAAACGAGCACTCTATTCCATTAGCAGGGCGACCTACAGATTCGCTAAAAAAGATTTAACTGTAATTAGGGCACACGCCTTCGCGACGTGACGATCCCAAACGTCACGTAAGCTAAACCAAATTATACGTCACACAGAATACGCACAGTGTTCACGCAAACTTCACTGACGTAACGCAACTCTGTGTGAGCTGTGACACGCGTGCGATCGATTTTGAAACTTATAGATTGTGTTTTAGAGCACAAAATTCGTTTGTCAATGTTGGACGGTTATTGTCGGTATCATGATTATATTGAGTCTTTGTAAACGAATTTGGATGTTATTTATGCAAATACTATTTCACGTTGACAGGTGTCAAATAATGGTATGTACCGCTTCCTTCATCGTCGAACTCTAGTGTCTTGGAGGCCAGCATATTATTTGACAACGTCCGTGTTGATGTTTACTGTAGGCCAAATAGATGTAATAAAAAGTGAGTAATGTGTCCTTAATTAGTTAATTTTACACGAATATCTAGTAAAATGCCCCGCGACTGTCCACATTAACTTTTTCCATTTACGAGTAAACTTCATCTTCCCGCTGCGTCCAGGAAATGAATTTCGGGAATTTTGTTCTTACACCCTTACACCATAAGAGGAATATACCCTCAAGTTTCAAGCTTTAGGTTACTCAAGTGTGATATTGATAGTATATTAGAATAAAATATTTTTATTTTATTAGAATAAGTTAAGTTAAAAGATATGCCTATAGAAAAGGATATTGGTAAAGGGTGGTGTAGAAGTGACACAGACAGGCTTGTGACGTAACGGCATGGCAGTGCGGCCGCGCGCGCCACGCCACGACCCAGCCGGCAGCCTGTTTCGTATGCCTGTCGCGGCCGGTTGGCGCACACATCCAGCCATCCTCAATGACCGCTGGACCGAGAGACTCAGCACACGTGTACGGACCTTTTACCGAAAACCATGTAAATAACACGCGGGTTTGACAGGTGACGTTTCGCGCGCAGTGATTTTCGGTTTTTTTCTCACGTGGCGGTGACCAGGTTGGGTCCGGCTGACTGAAGGGTTAATGTTTGTTTGTGTTTGAGTGACTTTTAGTGAAGTGTTAGTGACTTAATAAATTGAATAAAAAATCCCAATAGGATTCATACTAGCTTTAATAACTAACTATCTTTCTAATGTTCACAAAAATAATTTGCCTCTAAAAGTTGAATTGCCTTTTTTGTATGTAAAATATCCATATTATAATATATTTTGAAGTATAGCTTCAAATCTCTGTATTTACTTTAGCCGAGGTCTTGACAAACTGACATTCAACAAGCGTGATCAAGGTTAAATCTAATTCCATATTAATTGTTTGTTCAACCACAAGTTTCACACCTTTAAAAAATAAACATACATTTTTCACATTTCTGAAACAAACATTACAAATCCATAAACGCCATCAGTGTCAAAAAGTCGTGGTAAAGTCTTGCGCATCTCGGCCAACACACATGTTATTACTAAACAAATATAAAAACCTGTAATCCCTTGAGGTTAACAAAACATTAGCGCAATAAATACTTAATGTTTGAGTAAATAACGTATCGGTTTTACTAATAGGTGCCGATTTGACAGAAAACAATCGCCCTGCGCCCGCGCAGACTACTTCAACCTCTTTGTGTGCGTAGTATCCAATATCGGAATTTTTTAAGTGGTTAAGTTAGACCTCTCAATATTTCCCAGTAGTTATTAACGATTGCAAAATGAAATGTTTGGTTTACATTCTCTTCTAGTTAAGTATCTGATATGTACGTTAATTAAGAGCGTTTAAATCGGAATTCTCTCTTATCTATAATAAAGTTTTCTCATTTCAAAGAGAAACAAAACACAGACATGACTTTTTGCACATTTAAAACTACTTAGTGGTTATGATCCAAATATTTGTTCCCGATCAATATGTACCTATCTAATATACTTGTTTTGCTATGTTGACTTTTTTAAGTATAAAAATTTCCGGCTCTTTGTGCCTGTCTTAATTTGAGAGTACCTACCTATTTATTTATTTGACATAATGACATTAAAAAAAAACAGATGATGCATTTAGTACAAACGTCTAAAATGATGGTCGTGATAGATAAAGCAATATTTAAGTATTTTTGTCGTGCTTCTGAGTATTTTCAACAAAGTCAGTTCAATAAAGTTTCCAGTTTAAAATAACTCAAGTAGGTATATAGCAGGTACCTACGTGCTGAATAGTTTTCATCAGCAAATAGATTCCGCGCTAGTCCGAATCGCCCGTTATGGAAATATTTATCTTCAAACTATTAATTGGATTTGCGTGTAGGCTTTCATTGTTTTCTGTTCGATCATCTATTTTCTATCTGTTTTACCCATTTCGGTATGGTCTTGTTTGTGTTTATTTAGTTAACGGACACTGACAAAGCACACCAAAACTACTATGCTAATTTGATAAACCTTGGATATCTCAATGCTAGGCATATTTGCTTGAAGCGCCAACGAGAAATGACTTATGGACTTCTGAAGTTGAATAGTGTCAAGTTTGACACAAAAAATGACAACATTTTGACACCACGTCAGCTGTTAAAAGGGTTAAAATCAATAAACAATTAAAATGGAATTCAAATGATATCAAACCAGTGCTCAAGAATTTAAAAATGGAACATAACGAAAACTCACAAAATATAAAGTGAAACTGCAATCTTTTTTGAAAATGGAACACAATTAGAAACTTACCGGCCAGTGTTTCGAAAATGGAACTCTGACTTTCCAGCCAGTGTTGCTGATTTTTAAATTAGGAATGTTATTGGAAAGTGTCAGTGCTACTAGTTTTTAAACTAGGAATGTCATTGTGAGGTGTCATGGAGCCCGGGTTCACGGCGTCGCCCTGGGCCGCCATGCTGGGGCACGGCATGCATGGTATGATGCAGCATGAATACTCACATGCCCATGCATCCATGCCTATGGATCTGCATGTACCGCAGCCGTTTCCTTACTACCGGTGAGTTGCTTCAATAGGTATTGAAAAAGAATTTATTTTTAATTTACCTTAATCAGGTAAATATTTATAACAACACAAAATAGGGACTGCTTCTCTCCTCGAGCATGACATAAAAGTCGAATAATGGATAGTATTCTATCCAATATGATGGAGAGGATACTAATACCATATTCATCTTGGGTGAGCTTTATGATTACTGATGGCTCTGCCTACCCCAAAAATGTACAGAATAAAGAATTGTGTTGCACTGTAAAATAAATAGAATTTGTAAACCCAAGGCTTTTCGTTAGAAGAGTTTAGTTAGAGAAATGGAGTGCTCCTATTATAGCGACAATGATTTTTGTTCATAGACGAATTAGAATGCATCAAACGCCCTGTATTCATGGTAAACAAAATTGTAGAACAACTCATCAACAGTTGATCCACTAAGTATGTTGATCAACTATTAATGAGTTGCTGGAAACACTGTTTAAATCAATAATTTCATTTCGTGATCAACTCTGCAACCCGCAGTGTTGCCAGCAACTCAGCAACATATTGCCGCAACTCTGTTGCGAAACAAATGTGTACCATAAATACGGGACTTTAGAGATTTGAAAAAAGAAATAACTATACAATACCATCTCTCTTTACCCATACATTTTCTCCGATTGGCCGGCATAATCGCTACACGCTAATTAAACCTTAATTAACAATTATAACACCATCCAATCAGCATAGGCATACGGTATGTCGTAAGGGTGAGTTTCGCGTGTACATTTTCTCGTTAAAAAGTGGATGCATCAGATATGGGTAGTTATTAGGACGGGATGCCTTCGGCTTGCGTTTTTACTTCGAATGTACTTAACTTACGTACCATAGCGCACTGTTGTATGTACATCTATTTGGTTGGCTAATCAGTGAGTCCAAGTATTTTTGTGAAGGTTTATCCAAAATAAAAGTATTCTATAAATTTGGTAGACATATTTATTTTCAAAGTTGACTGTAATTAAGCTTTTACCCCGTAAATGATTAAAATAAATAAATATTTGTGGACATTTCACACAGCACCATCTAGCCCCAAACTAAGCAAAGCTTGTAGGTACTATGGGAACCAGATGGCTGATAGAATAGGTACTTATATACATTTTTTTTTGTAAATACATACTCGTACTTAAATACATTGTATCACAATACCCAGACCCGGAAGAAATATTTGCAGAACATGTAAACATTTCTCTCGCAGCGGGAATCGAACACGCGCCTCTTGCGTCTCAGCCGAACATTCTCCCGCCACGCGATCGAGGTCGTCAATAATAATAATAATTCAGAAATACAACATTTAGAAGTCATAAAAATCACCACTACATTTTGCCATAGATTCAGCCATAGACTCTTCAGAGAACCTATTTTATGAAACTTGAAATCATTTCAAAGAATTCTCCTACACACAATTTATATTACAAAATAGAAAAATATCATCTCACATCCGATACCGAGAAATCGATACGAATATCGATTCGAATCGAATCACTGTCATTGCTGTCGTCCGTCGCCGCTAATGTCGTGCGCACTATAATCTGAGCATGCGCAGACCTAAATTAAAAAAATTACAATCCAATATGGCCGCCAACCTTATCATTTTGCGGTGAATGGTGACCATTGCGTATCATTTGGAGAGACCCTAATTATATGCTTGATAGTCTGTTTCCGATCTCCTTTTGTCCTTTTGGGATTAATATTGATATCATTGAATGTTCTTTAAATAATTTTTATTTTATTAAACTTTGTGAGACATTTCACGAATAACAATTAGGTAGATACTTAGTTCACTTTGAAAATGGTTTTACATTTTCATAATTGCACGCAAAAGCCACGTCTGTTAATTTAGTTTTACAGAAAACCATTAGTTATGTATGCGTGTAAAGTAGGTCTAATCTAATCAATTTGTGTTAATTTAATTCACACTGGCAAGTCATAAAGTCTAATTAAGAAACAATCGTAAATAAAAAATAAACGAATTAATTTATCTAAATTCGAAATTTGAATTTCAAAAAGTTTTCTTCGTGCAAACTCTGTATTTGGGTGTGTTGCGTTTGGGACCGCTTTATTATGGCTGGTGTCGATTGGACCGAGGGCTCGACTTGCGTTTTGTTGACTCCTTTCCTTTTATCATAAATAATGAATGATGGACGCTGACGGAATAATCCTTACGATTTTAGCAAACTGAATAAATTGTGATGCAGGTATTTCATTTTGTGATAATGTGAATTTGGACAAATTAAGTGAATTTTGGGGGTTTGTTAAGGCCTTATCTGTGTAAACGAGCCATGTTGCCTGTTCACAAGATCCTTATTGTCTCATACATGGGTCTCGAAATGCACATTGAGCTTTTTCATACGCATGACTTTGTGAACAAATTACTTCTCAGTTTCTTAATGAGAAGTCAGTGACCTGGTAGTATGGCCTTGGACAATGATTATGGCTTTATGACTGGTGAAAGAACCAGTAGATATGTTCATATATATGTTAGGCTGATCAAACAAGCCTACGTTTTTTATGAAGATAAGTTTCTAAGAAACGATTACAAAAATATGCATAATTACGCAAGAAAATGGTCATTTTCACTTTTTCCCATTCCTATTAGGATATAATTTCCCGTCCGAGGTAATTTCCACGGGATGCAACAACTACAACTACCTTAAATGGGCTTCAAAAGAGTCACAGCCGTCATAAATCGATGGCCGATTGATAAAAACAGCGCAATTGCCCTTTTAATTCCCCACCGAGCACGGATCGTAAAATACGTCACAATTAGTCAGGAAAAGACTTTATTTACGGTAACGTTGGAACAGTTTTGTTTTGAAGAGGTAGTAAGCGGGAGGTAAGTGGAGCGGACTTCTTTTTTTTAACGTGGTTTGGTATAAGAAATTCACTTATTCTACCAGGTATAAAAATTAAGGCTAGATACACTATAGAACTTTAAATCGTGTAAATTAAGTTAAATTGGCTTTCCTGAGCAATCTTCGTATCGCTTCTACGATTCACAAGCAATCTTTAGACAAGACAGAATTACAGCTCATATAGAACTTACAGCTGGTACTTTACATAAAAAAACACTACCTTCTTTAGCAGGTAAAAATAATTGAATCCTTTGACATAATGTTAGCGAATGCACGTAAGGTTAGTCGTAAAATTGTCTTGCTTTATCAGTGCAGAGAACACTGGTGGTCTAGAGTGGCCTTTGGATTCTAAGATCGTGGGTTTAAATCCCGTCGTGCAATAATTTAGATTTTTTAATCAAATTGTACTCTCAAACTATGATGGAAAACATTGTGAGGAAAGCGGCAAGTCGTAGAACTTTAAAAGTTCGAAAATATGTAAACTAGTGACAACGACTAGATAGAAATAGACGGGCGTTCGGATCCTCTGCCATAATCTTTGCAAATCATTATCATCATAATTTTCCTGCCTTATCCCGCTAGGTGGGGTCGGCACAACATGTTTTCCTCTTCACTCTTCTCCTATCACTCGTCATCTCAGTACTCACTCCTTTCACACGCATGTCCTCTTTCACAGAATCCCTCCATCTTTTCTTTGGCCTTCCTCTAGCAGGGTATCCATCCATATTCATGACTCGCCTTGTAACATGACTTTTTTCCTTGCCAATATACGTAGGCTAAGCCGTTTTATTCAGTTAGGAATTTTCATGCACACATTCACTGCACTCATGAACAGTGCAGTGAACCAGCCGTTTGTGTTTGAACTGTGTTGCAAGAGAAGACTTGGTGAAATTAATTTCTATGGAGCAATTATATTGACGGTAGAATGTGGAGGTCATTTTATTTTCTGTGAATAGTTGTGGGTTGGGTTGAGAACTGATCTAGATGGTACCCGGCATTTATCTATTAGCAGATTGTAGGAAAACATCGTGAGGAAAGCGGCATGTTGTAGGTACATCCTAGATTGAAATAAATAAATATTTGACACAGCGCCATCTAGCCCCAAACTAAGCAAAGCTTGTACTATGGGAACCAGATGGCTGATAGAATACCTTATATTATTTTTTCTTATAAATACATTCTTGTAATATTACAACACCCGGACCCGTAAGAAATATTTGCAGAATATACAAACATTTCTCCCGTAGCGGGAATTGAACCCGCATCTCTTGCGTCTCAGCTGAGCTCTCGCCTGCTACGCCACCAAAGTCGTATGTACATATACTATACAACAAGACAAGTATACACTTACTTATACATGACTATAAATAAAAATAGCCTTTATTCTATTACATTTTTAATTCAGAATTCATAGTAAAGTACCTAACAAAATTATACTTATACATAACTATACTCAGACATATTAATCTTCCATCTGACGGCCTCGGTGGCGTGGCGGGCGATTGCTCGGCGGAGACGCAAGAGGCGCGGGTTCGATTCTCGCTGCGGAAGAAATGTTTGCATGTTCTGCAAATATTTCTTCCGGGTCTGGGTGTTGTGGTGCCATGGTACTCGTAGTTTCTGATACCCACGACACAGGGAATCCTAGTGTGGGGTCAGGACTATGTATGTGACTGTTGGGTGTTATTTATTTATTATTTACTAGCTGCTGCCCGCGGCTTCGCTCGCGTTGTACCTGGATAAAAATAGCCTATATGTTAATCCAGTACATGTACTATGTATATTCCAAGTTTCATTCAAATCCGTCCAGCCGTTTAGGCGTGATTGAGGCACAAACATCCAAACATCCAAACTCACAAACTTTCGCATTTATAATATAATATTTATATATATCATCACTTGTCATCTCAGTACTCACTTTTACTACAAATATGTTCATTACAAGTTTGTCCTGGGTAGGAATCGAACCTAAAGACAGCGCAGAAGGTAGCTACTACCAACTGTATGAGGCCAATCGGCTAGTGCCAACAATGCCCGGTTTTTGCTCAAAAGATAAAAGTAAATCAAGTATGCCGTCAACTAGTCAGGATTTATCGACGCGCCTAGAATCTGTCCATCAATCAGTGAGGTATATTTCTCTATTGTGTGGACTGGCGCTTGACTTGTTCTTTCTTGGTCTCTTTACTTATCTATACCTATAAAAGAGCTTAACCCGACTGACTGACTGACTCATCATCGCCAAGCCGAAACCGTTGAAGCTAGAAAGCTGAAATTTGGAAGGTAACTTCCTTTTATTGCAAAAGCACCCACTAAGGCGGGATTTTTATAAATTCAACCCCTAGCGGTGTGAAAAGGGTTGAAAACGTTTGTATGGAACTTATTATCGCGTGATGCGATTTGCTTGAAACTCAGTTTGGATAAATGCAAAATGAATTAGTACGTGTTTCAGGATTTTTCCAAACAGCCCTTAAAAAGAGTAGTCAGTTGATCTAATCGCGATACACTAGTACGCATGTCCATATACGCTGGTCTGTAAATAACACACAATAGAGTGATAACTTCGCTCCTGACGCGGCTATAAATATAAATCCTAGTAGATTCTAAGATGCGATGAAGAGCGGCGAGATGTGAGCAATCTAGAAAATAACTGTCAAAATCAAAAAATAGAACTCAAGGCGAATGTACATAATAATATAATAATAATAATAATAACACCCAACAGTCACGTACATAGTTCTGACCCCACACTAGGATTCCCTGTGTCGTGGGTATCAGAAACTACGAGTACCATGGTACCACAACACCCAGACCCGGAAGAAATATTTGCAGAACATGCAAACATTTCTTCCGCAGCGGGAATCGAAACCGCGCCTCTTGCGTCTCTGCCAAGCAATCGCTCGCCACGCCATCAAGGCCGTCCTACCTTGTAATATGTATGTACAATATGTATGTACAATATGTATGTACCTACTAGCCTATACAGCACATGTAGGTAGATACTCTAGCTACTATGTACATTTCAAGTTTTATTCAATTCCGTTCAGTCGTTTACGCGTGATTGATGCACAAACATACAAACATCCTCACAAACTTTCACATATCTTACTTATATTATAAATTTGAAAAGTCTTAGATTGCTTGAAATTACCGGCGTTAAGCTCAAAACGCAACGATAGCGCGTACTAATTTTACCGGTGCTGCCATCTAGTACGAAAGTTTGTAACGATGTTTGGATGTTTGGATGTTTGTGCCTCAATCACGCCTAAACAGCTGAACGGATCTGAACGAAACTCGGAATATACATAAAACATGTACTGGATTAACATATAGGCTATTTTTTATCCGGGTACCACGCGAGCGAAGCCGCGGGCGGCAGCTAGTATAATATACTTACCCCCGAATACTCAACACTCTCGAAAGCTGTAGTAAGATCACAAACAGTTTTAAAGTTAGACTCTATTTACTTAACGACCTCGGTGGCGTTGCGGGCGAGTGCTCGGCTGAGACGCAAGAGGTGCGGTTTCGATTCCCGCTACGGGAGAAATTGTATGTTCTGCAAATATTTCTTCCGGGTTTGGGTGTTTAAGTATTATGGATTATAAAGTATGTGTTTACAAAAAAGTTATTTAAGTATTGGTGCCCATAGTACAAGCTTTGCTTAGTTTGGGGCTAGATGGCGCTGTGTCAAATGTCCACAAATATTTATTATTATAGTCACAAAAGCCAGTGCTTACCTAAGTACTAGAACTCACAAACGGCGATAGATACATAATCATAGAAGTTCTTCATCAACAAGAGTCCTCGTTATAACAAGATTGCGCGGTCGCCGCTGTTGACTCTGCGGTCTGCCTACCCCTCATTCTAGCCGTGATTATTTCCTTGTCAAACTGCGCCTAATTGTTGGGTACGATTGTTTCATCATACGATTACTCCCGGTGGGAAGAGTTTTTGAAGTTTTGATATTAAGAGGTCATCCGAACGCGTCTAGACCGATTTCAAATCGAATTGAAAGAAATAGCGCTACGGATTTCAAGCGTTTATTAAAAATAGAGTAGGTATACAAAATATTGAAATCAAATAAACCGCCAAAACATATAAATAGTAATTATAAAAAAATATATATATATATATATAGTATCCTCCAACATGATGAGATACAATAAGCAAGTATTCCCAAGGAGGGGTTGACGTCAGGCAGGCGGCCGGTCATAAAACACCTTAGCCAAAACTCTTACACCATGATCCAAAAAAGATCATGCTGTGCCGACCCCACATAGAGTGGGATAAGGGCAGGAAGATGATGATGATGAGTAATTATAAAAAAACTACAAATTGAATCAAAAAGTTGGTTTCATTCAACAACTAAAGAAATAGTTATTACCTACCTATCAAAGTAAAAATCATCTGAAAATGTGCTAGGGTTCGTGAGATCTAGATTGAAATATGGATTTTTCAAGATTCTGTTATTGTGTTTTCACTTTGATGAACCCAACAAAAAATGATAATATTTCATTTTCTTTTTTAATAAACACATTTTATAAACTTAAACAGAGTTCTACACAAAATCCGCTATTGCATATTTTTAATGCTCGTTTCCAATATTTACTAACGGACGACGTCTCGTTCGAAAGCATTCGGCTAGTTCGATGCTTTCCAACGAGACGTGGTCCGTTTTGATATTCATCGTAATAAGTAATTGTTGTAATGCGATCTTAAATTCAATGGATCTCAATGAAGAAGACGTTCCAACTAAACGCACATTTTTAATTAGGTACTGCTTCTGTTCGACAACCACGCTGAACACACGACGATCAAGTTAGCCTACAGAAATGGACCATTTTGTGACATTTTATAGCTTTTTATCAATTGTGACTTTCAAGAATTGATAACCCTGAACTAGGAATATGGCTGTATGGTGGCTGTAAGCATGATCTTTGGATCATGGTGTAAGAGTTTTGGCTAAGGTGTTTTATGACCGGCCGCCTGCCTGACGTCAACCTTCCTTAGGAATACTTGCTTGTTATATCTCATCATGTTGGAGGATACTATCCCTTAGTAGTTATGAATTATTATAAATACACAAGATATTTAGTAATATTATAAATCCGAAAGTTTGTGGGTCATTCACGCCGTAACGGCGGAAGCAATTTTGCTGAAACTTGTAACAGATATAGATAATGACCTGGAAATAGCGCATAGGTTATTTTTCATCCAGGTACAGGAGCGAAGCCGCGGGCAAAAGTAGTCCTTACTAATATTATAAACGCGAAAGTTTGTATGTATGGATGTTTGTTACTCTTTCACGCAAAAACTACTGAATGGATTTTAATAAAACTTGGAATATACATAGTACATGTGCTGGATTAACATATAGGCTATTTTTTATCCGGGCACCACGCGAGCGAAGCCGCGGGCGGCAGTTAGTAAATTACAATATGCACCTCAGCATTTCTTTTAAGTTTTTTCGCAAGTTGAATTCTTAAGCTAATTTATGCAAGGCTTTCTAGCACTTAATTGTCAATTTTCTGCATAGCACCAAGTTGACTATTTGCATACTTGTTTGAAATATAAATTATCAGCTCATAATTACTTCACGGCAGCTACACAGGAATTTACTTTCCTTCGGGCACAGTAGTGGGCGAAACAGTATATATGCAACAGATCATATTTTGTAGTTTTGTTGGTCTGAGTTGATACTTACCTACAGCTAAGTATTTACAAAATACAAAAACTATGATTACTTGTGGCTCTGTCCACCCCATTAGAGATACGGGGGTGATAATATGTATGTATGTACAAAAGAAACAGTCGGTCTATCTAAAGAATCGTCGGTGTTTTGTGGATGGAGACACAAATCGTTCGACATGAAAGTATACGTTCGACATAAGGGAGGACTATGATGCCCAATTGTCCAGCCGTGGACTTGTATGGGCTCACGATGATGATAACGAGGGCTATTATAGTAGGTTGCGTAACGAACAGCTGTTAATCCTATCCTACTATATTATAAATGTGAAAGTTTGTGAGTATATTTGTATGTTTGTGCCTCAATCAAGCCTAAAAGGCTGTATGGATTTGAATAAAACTTGGAATATACATACCTACTACATGTGCTGGATTAATATATAGGCTATTTTTTATCCGGGTACCACGCGAGCGAAGCCGCGGGTGGTAGCTAGTTCAACATAAATTTTAAATTTCATAATAATCCTTATGATTTATTGAATATGAGAGTGTATTGGACAGGCCTTTTCCCAGCTGTGGGACACAGAGGGCTCATAATAATAATAAGGTGTTATGATCTTGTTTTTTTAAGGCTCTTTTATGTGGAAACCGTTTTGTGTGTAATCTTTTCTTTGGTCTACCTCTACCCACATATCCATCTACATTCATTTCTAACACTTTTCATGAAATTGATCTTTAATATAATTTTGTACAAATATTTACCAGTTTCATAGTTACCTACTGAGTAGAATTAACATATCGGAGTGTTTATACTGATTGTGAAGCTTACTGTGGCATGGGGGAGAAAAAAGCGAATAAAAGAAATGTGCCAAAAGGGATGCAGGGCAATTGAACAAATGAAAGGGCAGGCTAGGGAAATATTTAGGAGCAGGAGTGGTGTGGAGTCGTTTTTATAGTTTTTCAATGCTTCATGTTATCTAAGAATCTTTTCATCATATCATCCAAATATAAAGTCAAGAAGGTGACAAATAAAGAGAGAGGTGAAATAATCTGTGTGTATTTTGTAGTGGCCAACTGATTATCATGTGTTTCTTTAGTAAGAGAGCACTGGTGGTCTAGTTGGTAGTGACCCCGCCTTCCGATCCTAAGGTGGTGGGATCAAATCCCGTCGTGTACCAATGGATTTTTCTGTGCGAAAAGTTTATGTGCGCTATACCAGTACTCTCAAACGGTGAAGGAAAACATCGTGAGGAAACCCGCGGCTTAGTCAGCTCCTGATATAGGTGCTGGGCAAGCCTACTCCATCTTAATTCGTCTCGGGCACTACAGCGTCCCGTTTGTGAAGGTAAAAGTTGCCTCCTGACGCTGTATTAATCATCTACTAGGCCTTTAGTAAGTGGGTCACACTATTTCGGTAATGTAAGGCCACTGCACAGTTTCCTCTGCCCGACTGCAGTGAGAGCAAATGGAGTGTAAGAATTAAAAGGAGCGTCTGACGCCGGCTTTATTAGCCGTCTCATTATTACGCGACTAAATGTTGCAATTTACGCGTTTACAGGGTAACACGTGGAAGTCAATTGGCCTTATAGCTTAGTAGAATTTTGTGCTGTTGTGGGTTCGATTCCTACCAACAAACAATTATGTACTTACCGAACTTATTGTTTGTTGACCGCAAGTGGCAATACTAGCTGAGCGCTTCCGTGCTTCGGAGGGCACTTTAAATTGTCGGTCCCGGCTTTTAAGTCGTTAAGCTACGACGGAGGCCTTTAGGCGGCCTAAAAATTCCGTCACTAGAGTTGGCCACTATACGAACTTACTTATTGGTGTGTACAAGAAAAAACTTTTTATTCGAGTACAAAGCCGCCAGCAGTTTTAAGCTTACAAAAAAAGCGTTACGCAATGAATGCTCGTTTCCAATATATAACTGATGGACGACGGATCGTTTATAATAACCATAGTAACATCGTTTTTCTGTCAAAAAATGTGCCATACATTTTTCGACAAATAAAAATTTACCCGGCATAAATATGTTGCTTTATAACTTTTTATCGTACAAGTTATCGTTTGACGTAGAATCTAATGAACAATATTGATTAGAAAAAATTGAAATTGTCTCTTAGGTCTATCCAGCCAAGTGCGAGTCACACTCACCCACCGAGGGTTCCGTTCGTGATCTCAAAATAACCACGTTTATTCGTAATCGATGTCTCCCATTACACGAACAAGCTTACAGCGACAAAAGTCACACTTTATTCATTATTTTACCCTATTTGTTTTATTGAATAAATAATTGTTCACTTGTTCCTGTCCTCGAATGATGGAGAGGCTTCGCTGCGAACAAACCGTGGAACAGCAGGGGTCTGGACCAGCTCATAGGTCACTTTTAATTTAATACATTATGTATCCCTAACGAGATGGGCAGAACCACAAGTAATCATAAGAAAACTTGCAGCCACTCCTGATTCAAAGTCCCAAGATGGATATAATAACAATAATAAATATTTGTGGACATTTGACACAGCGCCATCTAGCCCCAAAATAAGCAAAGCTTGTACTATGAGCACCAATACTTAAATAACTTTTTTGTAAACATATACTTTATAATCCATAATACTTAAACACCCAGACCCGGAAGAAATATTTGCAGAACATACAATTTCTCCCGTAGCGGGAATCGAACCCACGCCTCTTGCGTCTCAGCCGAGCACTCGCCCGCCTCGCCACAGAGGTCGTCAATAGAGTCAATAGAGGATATGATGAACTATGGTGACAGGTGATCAGCACATCTCTCATATAATGGGTCTATCATGTTGGAGAGGATACTAATTCCTTAGTCGACTTTTATGCTTAGACGAATAAACACCATTCGTTCAAGCTTTTACGACATGCTTGGGGAGAGAAGCAGCTGGACACATTCTATGTTTCTTCTTAACTCCCAGTCTAGCAGAGAAGTAGTTGTAAAACTTTGATAGTCTGGGTGTTGTAGTATTATGTATTATAAGTATGTGTTTATAAAAAAAGTACATAAGTATTCTATCAGCCATCTGGTTTCTATAAGTAAGTACAAGCTTTGCTTAGTTTGGGGCTGGCTGGCGCTATGTGAAATGTCTACAAAATATTTATTTTATTTATTTTTCATCCTGGTAACATGCGAGCGAATCCGCGGGCGGCAGCTAGTAATTTGTAATTTCTATTGGTGTACCTATTTTATTTCCCTCCTTAGAATTTCGGTATACGCTTTTTGCGTCTTTACTTTATTTTAGGTAGGTGGGTAATTAATTATATCGTCTTGTAACAAAATAAAAGGTGTAAATAAATCGTTTTGGTAGTCACTAATAAAGATAAAACAAGTGCAGTCATTGTTTAAAAATAAACAAACAATAAATAAAAATCCTTGTGATAGCGGTTCATTCACAAATTATTCAAAATTACTCGAAAAACAAAACGCGTGCTTTGATTAATAGCCGCCATCTTTCTTTTAGCTTCTTTATAATCCGACAAAATTAAAAATCCTTTGAAAAATCAGTTCAATGCAAAAATCGACTTTATTCTAATGGAATAAGGCTGCTGTGCATGGCAACTTAATATTGTTGGATGTGAAAATGAAGTGTATACGATTCAAAAGCATAAAATCGTATATTTTAATAAAGCCATCAATGAGAAATGGCCATAAATTGCGCGGTAGTAAGGATCATTTCGCTCTGATGTATTGATTTAGAGGTTATGTTTTGTAAGAGACAAATCCTGTTCGTGGCAAAGTAAAAAAGACGGGTTTTTTCCATTTTAAATAAACCAGGTAAAAAAGCAAACTTTGAATCAGTAATAGTGAGTATAGAGCAAATTATTTAATTAACTCAAGACTTTGAATAAGGAGTGGCTTTTTTCTTATGATTACTTGTGGCTCTGGCCACCCCGTTAGGGATACGGGCGTGATAATTATGTATGTGAAAATATTTATCACTTTAACACGTATGTATGTATTTAATTAACTTACTGAATAGTTTTTCGATCACGGAAAAGTAAATGGGTTTTCTATTTTATCCTATAGTGTTGAAATATTTACTCCACAGAATAAAAAAAACCGAGTTGCGTGATTAACTCAATGGGGATATAGTACATAAAGTTTTACAAAAAGGTACATTCTTTGACTACCTCAGTAGCGTGGCGGGCGAGTGTCCGGCTGAGACGCAAGAGTCGGGTTTGATTCTCGCTGCAGAAGAAATGACAACAGAATCATAAGTGTTTTAATTTCATTTTTATTTGAAAATTACTAGAAAGCCGGATATTTTTTTCTAAAAGTCGGATTTAATCTTAACCCTACGCCCGTCAGTCGAAACGAGGTAAATACGTTACGTTCGGTTTCACGCTGCGAATGTCGCAAGGAATTGAGTTACTTTTGTTTATTTATTTATTCTGTCATTGTTTCATGGATTTGAAATCTCACTTGACTCTTGAATAATTTGTTAAATGACATAATAAACTGCATGCATTAATTAGAATTGATTGTATATTTTTTTTTAATAATAATTTTACATACATACATACATATTATCACGCCCGTATCCCTAATGGAGTGGGAAGAGCCAACTTGCAGCCACTTTTGATTTAGTCCTAAGACGGATATGGTGAACCATAGTGACAGGTAATTAGCCCATCGCCCATATAGGTGGTCCATCATGTTGGAGAGGATACTATCCCTTAGTCGACTTTTACGACATGCTCGGGGAGAGAAGCAGCTGGACGCATTCTATGCTTTTCTTTCCAGCAGAGAAGTAATTTTATTAATTTTAATTTTTCCTTATTTAATAATAATCTGTCATATTACTGTATTACTGGTGTGTAATTATTCGTTATATTAGTTATAATAAGCAATAGTAAATCCGATGTTTCTTAGTACCTATGTATTTAATCTCCAGTTCCAATATTCTACTAACGGAAGACGGATCGTTCATTGACATAGCAACGTGGTTATCTATCAAAAACGTTTTTAGACAGAAAACCCTCGTTATATAGTAACTGAACGATAATATTAAAATCGGGCATTAGTCAATCATGAATAGCTTGTAACAATTCGAAATGCTTGGAATTGAGTAAAAATAAATCTTCGGCTAGGTTAACTTTCGAATGCCACAAATAAACAAAACTCAATTTAAATTAAGAAGCAATAATCTAATCTGGAACAAGAGGACGAAAAGGCCACTTACGGCCCGCGCGAAAGGGTTAATTACCATACCAATCTGAAACGCATAAAGTTAAGATTGTACTAATTAAACATACCGACTTGTTGGATTCTATATCTTTCAAATAAATAAGGGATCTGATACTAAATAGCTTGATTATTCAAGTGTTACTGCCATTTTACACAAAAGAAAAACAAATTGGAGTTCTTTCAGTTTATGCGGAGCGGACTGCTGCGGGGCGCGGGGTGTGTGTCATACTGCGCACGGACAGTTGTTTTTAGGGTTACTTAAAGCAACGTTGTACGCGGTCACGATTGGGATGGGTGACCGCAAATGGCATTACGAGCTGAGCCCTTCCGTGCCATGGCCAACTCTTATGACTGAGTTTTTACCCCGCTTAAAGGCCTCCGCCATGGCTCAACGACTTAAACTATTTAACGTGCCCTCCTAAGAACGGAAGCGCTCAGCTCGTAATGCCACTTGCGGTCACCCATCCCAATTGTGGCCGCGCACAACGTTGATTAACTTCAACGATCGATCAAGAACGTCTAAGCAAGCTATGTCACGAGCTTAATTTAATTGAAAAAGCTCACTCGTAAAGTTCTAAATTCTCGATCTCAAATTGAAATAAAAACTGGCAATAGACAATTTTCCCAGGCTAGATTTCAAACTTGGAACATCGATCTTCTGACCGACAAATTCGCAATTTAAAAATGTAATCTGTCATCAAAATGAATGGAATCACCCATGATTGTACAATTTCGCCACCCGCAGCCAATCAAACGATGCGATGAGATCAGATGTGAGGGCGGAGTCGGACAGTGAGCGGGCTCACAGGCTTAGCGATTTATACCCGGTGTAAATATTCTACTAACGGACGACGGATAGTTCATTACTTTTAGTAAACAATGTTTCATGTGTACGAAAGCCATTGAAAATACTTTAATTCTTTTCAATACACTGGTTTGAATAGAAAAAAAATTACCAAAGCAACGTTGTTAGCTCTCGAAAAGCGCCATACATTTTTTGACATAAACATGTCTGTTGGCTTGGTAATGAACGCATAGTAAAACATTGGAATCGAGCATTAGTACTTTTTGGGACCAATTATATTCTCTGCTCTTTTTTTCTTTCTTATTATGGTAATCGTAGTGGTTATTAAAATTAATTAATAAAACTCTACGAGAATCCATATTTTGTTAGTTCATAAACGCCTATAATTAAATTATAGTAGAACTAAATATGGATATTATTATAATTATAAAAAATAAACATAAAAGTGCTGGCGCATAGCTTTGAAACTTAATGTAGCTGTAAATATTTTTTTTTTTACAAAAAATACAATAGTACAATGTAGGTACCTACTTTTGTACATGACTTTTTTAATGTTTTGTTTGTAATTGTTTCGTGTACAATAAAGAATTTCAGAATAGTTTTGACCAGCGAAAGAAAAATATGTCTTGTCAAATTATTTTCAGTCCTCCAGCCGCTTGCACTAGCGCCCCACCCTTCCACAACACACCGCCCTGTAATTCCAATACTTACGAGCATTACATCCAGGATCCACTATTATAATGTATTAAGGAATATTATTTTATGGCTACGGCCCCGCGCGTTATGGGACGCTAAAAATACCTCGTGTGTAAGCACCTTTATGGCTTATTGTGATATCACATCTGTGATGGTTCTTGAAACCGTTTGATAGCGTTATAAGCGTACTAAAGTAGCCTCTTTGAGGAGCACTTTTATCCTTCCTTTACATTTAGTTCAAAATAACCAATGACTGTAGTACCTTTAGTGCTTTAGAAACAGTGTGGTAAAAGGTTTAAAGTGCGCCTCAAAGGCTTCTCTCATGCACTAGACGCATGTTTTCGAACATGCCGGTTTCCTCATGATGTTTTCCTTTAACGTTTCAGAGAAAATATTTTTTTTACACAGAAAAATCCATTGGTGCACGACCGGATTAGAACCCACGTCCTTAGGCTCGAAAGGCGGGGTCACTTCCACTAGATCACCAGCGCTCTGTTATATGTTGTTTAAATCTTATCTTACTAATTATTATAAATGTGAAAATTTTTGAGGATGTGACGATGTTTGTACCTCAACAATTGAAACTTGAAATATAAATAGTACGTGTGCTGGAATAAGATATAGGCTACTTTTTATGCGAGCGAAGCCGTGGGAGCGAGCTAGTAATAGTAATTATTTGAGTTTAATTGTATAAACATCTTACTTATATTATAAATGCGAAAGTTTGTTTGTGCCTCAATCACGCCTAAACGGCTGAACGGATTTGAATGAAACTTGGAATATACATAGTATATGTACTGGATTAACATATAGGCTATTTTTTATCCGGGTACCAAGCGAGCGAAGCCGCGGGCGGCAGCTAGTACTTAATAAATTATGAATTGATGGTAAATATTTCTTCCGGGTCTGGGTGTTATGGTACCATAGTACTGTTTCTGATACCTATAACACAAGGTATCCTAGTGTGGGGTTAGACCTATGTATGTGACTGTTCGTTGGTATCATTATAAATAAATAAATATTTGTGGACATATCACACAGCGTCATCTAGCCCCAAACTAAACAAAGCTTTTTTTATTACATATCACAACACCTAGACCCGGAAGAAATGCAGAACATAAAACATTTCTTCCGTAGCGGGAATCGAACCCGCTCTTGCGTCTCAGCCGAGCACTGCCACGCCACCGAGGTCGTCAATATGAGTTTTACCATGAAGTTACATTCCCTTAGACTCAGTACTTTGCGTAAAATCCGATAAATCCCTCTCGAATCAACACTCCGACTCAAATAATTATTTTAATAATGACACGTACAATGAAACGAGCTGGTTTGGTCACGACTCGGGTAATAAGTTAGGTATAACGGTGCAAATATTACTATTTCTCAGTATTTATCTCAGACCAAATAAAAAGAAAAGACGCCGCGCCGCGAACAACAAAAGTGAAGCCATACAAAACCGTGCTCCTGCAAGTAAACACACGAATAAAAAGAAAAGACGCCGCGCCGCGAACAACAAAAGTGAAGCCATACAAAACCGTGCTCCTGCAAGTAAACACATGAATAAAAAGAAAAGACGCCGCGCCGCGAACAACAAAAGTGAAGCCACGAAAAACCGTGCTCCTGCAAGTAAACACACACGCTCACGCACACACCTACACTAAAACCCATGCTCATCGCTCTAAGTACGTCACGAGTCTTAAAATAGAATTGTGCCTTCCTGTGTAGCGAAAACTTTTAAAAACAGCAGCAAATTACATAAAAAGTCTCACGGAATCACTTTTCACTTGTAATTACTTCAAATAACATCGTTTCTTAATTATTATAATAAAAAGTTTAGGTTACTCGGATCACAAAACCTCAAAACTTTCAGTACACACATAGATAAAAAGGTGGCTTCGCTTTTGTTGTTCGCGGCGCGGCGTCTTATCTTTTTATTTGGTCTGAGGTATTTATATGAATATAGCTCTAGAATAATGTCTAGAGTTATTAGTTAGGTTTAAACTTAACTAAAAGAGCAAAGTTTTACAAAAAAAAAATCAAGGCCTTTTACTATCTATTAGTAGATGAGTTACACAGCGTCAGGAGGAAACTTTTTCCTTCACAAACGGGACGCTATAGTGCCCGGAACGAAGTAAGATGGAGTAGTCTTGCCCAGCACCTATTCCATCCTCTGGCAGAGATCGCTTTTAGCGATAAGGCCGCCCATTGTTATTACCATTATTTGGTACCAGTATTTAATGTTGTGTGGTAAACAATAAAGTGGTATCTATCTATCTATGACGTACTGTGACATATTATCTGTTATTATACAATCTGAAGAAAGTTTCTAAAATAAACGATTTCTATTATTTTTACTTTTTTTATTTATTTACTTGTACATTTTGTGTTTAATTAACCCTTTGCTACATCATTGAGTTTCAATGACACGAAGACACGCTAAGATTTCAAATGTAGGTACAATCGTGCAAACAATACCAAAGTTACAAAGTATCTAGTACAATCGCGCACAGCGCGCTACAGGTGTGAAAGGTTACGCTGCGCGCAGGCATTATGTGGATTATATCGACTGTGATTTTACACAGCGAACGCGTAAACTTATTATACTTTCGATTTGTGTGGATACTACTTATATATTACAAAAAGGTCCACCAACAGCTTACATATTTTTTTTAAATAAACAGTTACATATATAGTTCTGAGCCCACACTAGGATTCCCTGTGTCGTGGGTACAGAAACAACGAGTATCATGGTACCACAGCACCCAGACCCGGAAGAAATATTTACAGATCATGCAAACATTTCTTCCGCAGCGGGAATCGAACCCGCGCCTCTTGTGTCTCAGCCGAGAAATCGCCCGCCATGCCGCCGAGGCCGTCTCTCATATATTACAAAGGTCACATATATTTTTTTTACAAAATACTATATTGCCATGTGATTTCCATCTGTCCCCCATTAGTTGGTGAGTTACTTTAATTTATGAACTAAAAATTTGTCTACATACCTACCAACTTCCATAAAATGTATCAGACAGATAGGACATTTACTTATCAATAAAGCTGTTAAAACGTAAGACACTACTGGTAGTATAACTTGGTGGTAGTGACGTGGATAATAAATCTTCTTTAAGGCAATCGCAGGCACTCGCAAACGCTTGAAGCTGAAATTAATGATGTAAAAAAAGAAACCGTTTGTAAGATTGCATCTTTTTTAAGTTTTACACTGTATTTTAATAGCATTATCCACATTACTATCTTCCGAAGCCCACTAGAGCGTATCCACACAATCCTTCCTCCACTGAAGCGTATAATCTACTACAGTTATTGTTTTTTCTGATGCTAATAAGCGGCCATTGATAGAAAATTATTGATTACTAGTGTTGATGTGGATAGAATTATTTTAGTTATAGCTCGATGTGAAAAATGGACGTGATTTGATGCTATGTTGCGAAACTTTGATGGCTTTATTTTTGAAAGTTTAAATGTCAATTTACACCTTCAAATAAAGTCATCGTCTATGGAAGATTGTGTTACGCAATTGTTAGGCCAAAAAGGTTAAATGCCAAGACTATCTGAAATTACTGTTGAATATGACGACTGATTTAAATTGACGAATGATAAGGCAGTAAAGTGTTTTTCATCATCACCTTCCCAAAAATGAAAATTTATAACAAAAACAACCTACTACATACCTCAGTGGATAAGGGTTAAAAAAAAGCTTTTATCTTAGTTCGAACTTTGAAAATTTATACATGGAACATACAGCTTTCGACTTTATTCGAACTTTGAAAATACAAATAATACAACTCTTTTTTTTATTAAACTGGCTAATTGAAAAAAAAGCTTCTGTCTTTGAAACTTACAATTCAACCGTGGAATAAACAACTTTAGTCTTTGTTCGAACTTTGAAAATTCAAATATGGAACTCTGTAGAATGTGAGTGCGTCAATTAAAAACAAATAACGAACTAGGGCGTGAGAATGGGCTCGTAACTCGTATTACTTTCTGTTATTATTTACCTTCCTGCATACTTACATCTATCTAAATATATAAAATTCTTTCGTTACTAACTGATTGGCTGACAATAGACACACAGCCTAAACCATAAGTCTTAGAAGCATGAAACTTGGAGTGGATTACTCTTATGGTGTAGGGGTGGACTAAGAAAGGGATATCCTGAAATTCAACTCTTAGAGGACCCCAAGAAAAAGACAAAGTCTGTATGAAAAAAACTCAACGCGAACGATCGTGTGCATTCCACGAGATATTTACAAAATATTCATCAATTTTTCTATTTAAGATTTGTTAATCTTTAAGATATTTAGGATTTAACTAGTTAGGTAGGTTAATAACTAAAATGTTTATGTTGGTACTTTCCTATTTAATTACAATTAAATAAAGAAAACATCAATATCTATTAAGATGTACCTACTAGTAGAAAATCCCGCAGGATTTTTTTTTTAGTGCATCGTAAGAGATGTATCCAAACAAAAAAATAGTAATAATGTATATGTTCTTTTTCCAAGCCAACTAAAGCCTCGTGCATCTATCAAGTTAAACAAACACTCATTAGCGTAGTCATTGTATATATTACACGACTACAGGGAAAGGCAATTAGTCGCCTGCAGTCGGGATAAGATAACTAAGATAACAAGATAACTGAGATAACTGCAAATACTGAAGTTACTTGACACCTATTGTGCAATAAAATATGCTTTAAATAAGCTATGCTCCTTGTGTAGAGATAAAGATAAAGCTTTATTTTAGTAGTTTATGTTTAGTTTATTTCAGAATTCATTTATTTGAGAGCACTGGTTGTCTAGTGGTAGCAGTCCCGCCTTCCGATCTTAGGTCGTGGGTTCTTTTCCGGTCGTGCAAATGGATTTTTCTGTTAAAAGGAATTATATAGGTACGCTATACCAGTACTCTCGAACGGTGAAGGAATATATGTAGAACCTAAAATGTACAAAAATATCTGTCAGGTGCACGAAAGGAGGTTTTGAGGCGCACCTTAAATCCTTTCACCACACTGGTTCGAAATTACTTTTGACATGACTACTAAGTGGGCACATGACTAAACTAATTACGAACAAAACACCCATAATTTCTGTAATAACGGATTGTTTTATTAATTTAACAAGGTGTCCCTATACAGGGCTAGTGTGGATGTGCTTTATAGTAATTTTATGCAATATGGCGTCTGCAATATGGCGGGAACGAACGTGGCGCGAATCCGAACCATTTAAATTTAGAACATGCGGTGTTTGTCTATTTCTGGTTATTGGTGTTTGCGAGTTATGAGTTCTAGAAAATGTACTTTTTAGAATAAAAGTATTTGTCTATGTCTGCTTATTGTTTGGCGTAATGAGTTCTAAATTTGAATTGTGTACTTAAAAAAAAACGTGTATATGCCAATGTCTGGTTATTGGTAATTGGAGTTATGAGTTCTAAATTGAATGCGTGCTTTTTTAAAACAACTCAGCAAAAATCAAGGTTTTTCATTTTTTGCGACCTAAGGTCTCACAACTAGGACAAGTATTTTATTTTCGGCATAACTCTCACTTTAATTCTATTTTTGTTAAACGTCTGTTAAATGTCCAAATATAGCAATAAGTACATTGAAGCTTTTGACAGATTTCCAGGCTTTAAATAAGTTAACTAAACTAGGTAACCTACTCCACTCCACTTCGTAAAGTATGCCCCAACTAAAATAGTTTGCCATACAAACAAAACCACATAATAAACAAAACTTAGCTCAACCATTTTCAGAATAATGAATTATGATAATCCACTCACAAAAAGCCCCACAAATACTCTCAAATCGCACAAGATTTTCATAAGTTTCGCATCGACAATATCTCTCTACACCCTATAGAGGAATTTTAATAAAACACCTTACTGTCGTAAATTCAAATGAAATATGTCGAACAATATGTCGGTAGAATAGATGGAGCGATCTTTGCTCGATTTTTTCTTTTTTTCACAGCCTTATTACATGTTGAAGCGCTTAACTTTTCATAAAGAACGCATTGTGCGCTACGAAATGAAAATGTTTGATGAGAAATCTTTGTAAAAAGGTATTTCGAAAGTCTTCAGATAGATTTTATTACTTCTATACTGACTCTTTAACGGCTGCACAGCATTTGAATGGTTAAAATCGTGAATTACAGCCAGTAGATTGAATTTCGAACGTTCGAAAAATCTTTTGAATTTAGAACATATTCAAACTTGGAAGGTGTTCTAGCACGTGTTCGCAAGCGATAAAACGTAATCGAAAACAGTTTAGGAATCGCGATGTGCAATTGTCAACATCCGCGCCTCCATTTTGCATTTTATAACAGTGTTATAACATTTCCGTTTTGTGCGCTTTCCAACATGGTAATGAGGCTATCAATTTTTATGGTGACGCGTCAAATTTTGTTTTACTCTTTTTAGATTTATATCAGTTTACAGATACTTTGTCGAACCATGTCTTCTAAAGACTAAAAGGTGTCAAAATAATTATCTTATTGCCTATTTTTTATAGTCCATATTCTTTCTTGGCGACCTCAGTTGCGTGGCGGGCGAGCGCTCGGCTGAGACGCAAGAGGCGCGAGTTCGATTCTCGCTACGGGAAAAATGTTTGCATGTTCTGCAAATATTTCTTCCGGGTCCCGGTGTTGTATGTATTTCCAAATATATATAAGTATTCTATCAGCCATCTGTGTTCCCATAGTACAAGCTTTGCTTAGTTTGGGGCTAGATGGCGCTGTGTGAAATGTTCACAAATATTTATTTATTTATTACTTTTACTCCAACAGAGTTTATGTCAGTTGATCTACGGGAATTAGCAGAATTGTGACGAAATGTCATAGTAGCTTGAAAAAAGAAGTGAAGTGTCAAATTTTTTGTGAACTCGTGACTCTAGTCTTGTTCTAAGCCGGCATTCAAAGGTTAATGACAGTTAACCCTTGCACTGCACGTCGCAAACTTAAGGCTATTGAACGCACATGGCGTCCTTGTTTGACGCTCGCTACTCATGTGAATATTCAACCGAGCATTATGTCAAAATGACAATTTATCTATTACTGGTACATTCGCAGTAGTACCATTGATGGAACTATCGGGAATATTTTTTCGCTCTAGTACCATTATCAGATGAAATTCGAATCAAAAATAAAAATAAAAAAAATTATTTACTTTACAGAATTGGGTATGTTTCGAGCTACGTGAGTTGAACTTACAGGAAAAAGTTGGAACGTATGGAAACCATGCAACCAGGAGCCTTTGAGGCGCACTTTAAATCCTTTCACCACACTGGTTGGAAAGAACTAATGGCACGACTAAGTAGTAATAGTATCTATTTTCAATTAACGAATAAAATAAAAGAAGACCACAAACTGTTTTCTGTTGTTAACTGTAGTATTATACAAAACTTCTAATATATTTTTAATCGAAGAATATATTTACAACTATAATAGCAAAGAAAAACTGTAGCGAAATAATTTTATTACTAAACTCAAATGATGATTTTCAATAATTTACTTAAATATACCTGAAATGGGAAACTTGGGAATACTACGAAAATATAGGCGTAATCGATCCCGTTCATAACATTTAACTAATTTTCGTGTATCCTTTCAGTTAAATAATGTACAATTGATAAATAAGAGCCTGTTATAAAGTACGCAAAAGAGCCAGTATGTTTTGATAAAAATATTTTTCCTTTATTAAACTTGAACTTTGTGTACCTATCCAATCTCAACTTGCTAAGTTAAAAAAGCTGCGGGCGCCGTTCCGTTCCTACATCGGAAGACTCGCGCGTCGCATACAAATGCGGACTTATCTCGTAATTTGTCGGAGTGCCCGAATCTGCGTGCAAAGGAACGCAGTTCTTATTTTAAAAAAAATTGATGTGTTTAGATTTTTGTCCTTTCGCACGTCCGTTAGTTATTTTATTTATTAGGTTTAATGAATGCCTCTGGTCGGACACACTGGTGGTCTGGTGGTAGTGACCCCCTTCCGATCCTAAGGTCGTGGGTTGAAAACCGGTCGTGTACCAATGGATTTTTCTGTGCGAAAAATATACGTGCTATACCAGTACTCTCAAACGGTGAAGGAAAACATCGTGAGGAAACCCGGGGCAGTCAGCTCCGCACGTATTGACCATGTCTTTCCTGTGGATAAGGCCGACTAAGCTGAGAGGATGGAATAAGTGCTGGGCAAGCCTACTCCATCTTAATTCGTCCCGGGTACTACAGCGTCCCGTTTGTGAAGGTAAAAGTTGCCTCCTGACGCTGTAACACAAGAGTTGGCCACTAGCTCACACGAACTTACTAGTAGAATAGGTATATCCGGGCATATTGTACAAGAATGTACCTATCTAGTGCAAACAGATGAACAAACATGCAATCGTGAATATTTATAGATACTTTAGTTCGCCATTTCTCCACAAATTACATAGAGACAAAGGATACAAACAAACTATTGTCTATAACCTGCTCTACATTGTCTATGCTTTTCAGTCTATATTATTGTATTGTCTATACTCTTCATATTGTATTGTCTGGTCCATGGAGTCATTTCTCCTGTACTTAGCTAGTCACGTATTCAACTTAATGCAAGTTATTTTCAAGTTAGCCTTCGTACAGTCAGCATCGTAAATTGATGACTTTTCCGACTCTTCAAATGGTTTCAAAATTTCTCAGCGTAGCTTGATTGCGTAGACGTTTTTGATTGATCGTTGAAGTTAAGCAACGTTTAAATTAAGCGCGGTGACAATATGGATGGGTGACCGCAAGTGGCATTACGAGCTGAGCGCTTCCGTGCTTCGGAGGGCATGTTCAATTGTCGGTCCCGGCTTTTAAGTCGTTAAGCCATGACGGAGGCCTTTAGGCGGCCTAAAAACTCCGTCACAAGAGTTGGCCACTAGCTCATACGAACTTACTTATTACCTTATATATTACCAAGCGATTCTGAACCATTATTTTTATTTTATGCACACAATGTCATGCTTTGTCGTCATTGGCATGATTTGATTAAAAGGTTTCATAAATAACATGAAAACTTTTTGTAAAGTTAAGAGTCGTAAAGATTTTTGAAAGAACTTGTTTCGTCATTATTGTCCTTTATTGTCTTGTCGTTTTATTTTGACGATTTTTTATTTATTTCAGGTATCGAGACGATGCCCTGTGCTGGTCAGACAGGTAAAACAGATTTATGTTGATAGAAAGATTATAAAATTGACTCATAATAATGTACTTACGTTTTTTTCATTTTATTATACCTAACATAAACCCGAAGTTCATAAATGAAATAAATATTTGAGGACATAATGTAAATAATAATACTTAACTTATTATAATTTGTTTTTGGTACCCCAGAATTCTCAAACGCGACTCAGAGTTGAGCACGTCTCAATTCACGGCTTTTTGACAGTTTCTGATGAAAATCTGTCAAAAAAAAAACGTCATTTGAGACGTGCTCAACTTTGAGATACGATTGAGTATGGGGGGGTAAGTTGGCTAAACAAACTGTATTTTACTCATTTGGGGAAGGACTTACTTCCTGTAACACAGTGAAAACTAACATAGGAAGAAGTGCATCACTAAGTTTGTAGGCATAAGTTTTTGTGAAATAAAATATTTGTATTTGTATTTTTATACATACTGGTTTTTTTTTGGACTGAGACTAGTAGTAGGTATATTAAACGACCTAGTCAGATTTACATTAAACAAAATAAAAAAGCGCTCTAAAGAAAACCCACGAACTATTAAATCAACAAATAGCTAGTTTAGTAGAAGCCGTTTTATGCAAATATTGTGGATCGAGGATTAGTTAGAGACTCAAGGATTGTTGAGGTCAATATTTAGATTGCGTCGACCGCCAAGATTAAAATATCAGGGCATTGGTCACTCGTTTGTTTAAGACCTTCACTTTGCATGTTTTAGCGAAATGGTAATATTATATCAGACTAGCTGCCGCCCGCGGCTTCGCTCGCGTGGTACCAGTATAGAAAAATAGCCTATTGTTAATCCAGTACATGTACTGTGTATATTCCAAGTTTCATTCAAATCCGTTCAGCCGTTTAGGCATGAAAGAGTAACAAACATCCATACATACAAACTTTCGCGTTTATCATATTAGTAGGATATTATAAGTACATTGTTGTTTAGAGTTCCGTACCCGAAGGGTATAAATGGAACCCTATTACTAAGCCTCCGCTGTTTTTTCGTCCGTCCGTCTGTCAGCGGACTGTATCTCATGAACAGTAATAGGTAGAGATGATTTTTTTACAGAGTGTGTATTTCTATTGCCGCTATAACAACAAATAATAAAAATAAAAGAGGGCCCTATACAAGAAACATTTATGTACAATGGTACCCTTCGTCTGCGAATTCAACTCTCACTTGACCGGTTTTTATTATTTAAGTGGAACATCTTCAGCTAGGGATAATATAAAAAGGGAGAAAAAGTTTGAACACGGAATAAGTAGGTAGGTAAGAAAAAAAAATTTGGTCCCCTGTGACCACAACCCCCCCCCCCCCCCCCCCCTTTGGACCGCGCCTGGTCACCCATCAGTAACATACATAGTTCTAAAACTATTGTATGTTACTGATTGTATTCAAATATGCAATGGAACTTTAGTAAGAAAACTGTTTGTAAACTCTTGAGATTTAATTGGATATCGACATCGGTGATGGAGGCGCGGTCGGGGATGGCCTTTACGGCTTAGATAACAATGCGATCCGCTAGGGCTGCCATTTATTCATAATAATAATATTGGCAATCTTACTTCTTACTTATATTATAAAATTGAAAAGTCTTAGTTTGCTTGAAATTACCGGCGTAAAGCTCAAAACGCAACGATAGCGCGTACTAACTTTACCTGTGCTGCCATCTAGTACGAAAGTTTGTGACGATGTTTGGATGTTTGTGCCTCAATCACGCCTAAACAGCTGAACGGATCTGAACGAAACTTGGAATATACATAGTACATGTACTGGATTAACATATAGGCTATTTTTTATCCGGGTACCACGCGAGCGAAGCTGCGGGCGGCAGCTAGTTTATTTATATAATAATAATGGTTCACCATATCCATCCTGGGATTTCAATCAGGAGTGGCTGCAAGTATTTTATGATTACTTGTGGCTTTGCCCATCCCTTTGAGGATACGGGCGTGATAATTATGTAAGTTATGTATGTCTCAGTTTTGATTAAACTGAAACTGTCTTCTGAGTTACTTAAATCTACATACGTATTCGTACTCTAGTCTTCTCGATACAGGCTCAGGCTAGTGAGAAAACTGAAAGATAATTCTCTTACTTTAGTATAAGCTTGTCAGCGAAAGCAAAAAACATCGGAACTTGACTGTATACTGTTTACCATTAACATATGTATATTTGCTTTTGTTGTAATAAATATTTTAAGCCTTACTAATATTATAAACGCGAACACCTCATAAGAGTTGGTGAATACCTCATACGAACTTACTTACTTAGCTTTTCAATTTTCGTAAAATTGCATACGAATGAAAATTATCATTAATTTTAGCTCGCTTGGCTAAAGTAGCAAGTTATATAAACTTAATTTTTTTTTAAGATAAAACACATTTTAACCCTTTTTTTTACTGAAATAGGTCGAAGAACGCAGTAACTATCTCAAACATGTTTTGATACGCGAGTGAGAACCGAATGTTGTATTTTGTTAGCTGATTCCAAATTATGTATCTAACATATTTTTGTCAAAAATGCTAGTTACTGCGTTCTTCACTAGGAGGGCAGTATTAAAAGGTTGATAATGTTTTGCGCAACCTTAAGTGGTTTTGGTCAGATTGACCACTGGGGTGAGGACACAAGTTATGTATCGCGCGGTTAACCCTTCTATTACCTACGGGGTCTGACCGACCACGCGGACGTGATTCAACTTTGATTGTTGTTTAATTGTTTTTATGGCAGTTGCTTCTGTCAAAATCGAGAGTGTTTTGTTTCTACGGCACTAAATAGAGGAGATAGATAGATAGATAAACTCTTTATGTACCAGCTGCCGCCCGAGGCTTCGCTCGCGTGGTATCCGGATAAAAAATAGCTTATATGTTAATCCAGTACATGTACCATGTATATTCCAAGTTTCATTCAAATCCGTTCAGCCGTTTAGGCGTGGTTGAGGCACAAACATCCAAACTCACAAACTTTCGCATTTATAATATAAGTAAGATAACAATAAAAACGAAAACAAGAAAAATCAAAAAAACTTAGGTACTAAAAAAACAAAAACAGATAATACATAAACGGCGGTCTTATCGCTGAGAGCGATTTCTGAAAAGGAGGAGCAAGAGTGAAAGAAGAAGAGTTTCTGTCCCTGCTGTAAGAGGCAACGGGCTCATAATAACTAAAGCCTTTTACCGTCTATAGTAGATGATTTATACAGCGTCAGGAGGCAACTTTTAAACTTTACAAATGGGACGCTGTAGTGCCCGGGACGAATTAAGATGGAGTAAGCTTGCCCAGCACCTAGTTCATTCTCTCAGCTTAGTCGGCCTTGTCCACAGGAAAGACATGGTCAAAACGTGCGGAGCTGACTAAGCCGCGGGTTTCCTCACGATGTTTTCCTTCACCGTTTGAGAGTATGTAGAAGTATTTTGTGGCAATTATTAACTACCTAGCCTTTTGATCCAATCCAATAATTACGTTACAATTTTTATTAAAAATTAATTCTCTATCTTTACCGCATAAACACACCTTATCAAGAAAATAATAAAAAAATGCAGGATGCTAGGAAATCTTCGTTTAAAGTCATGCTCATAAACATATACTTTTAGAGGCCTGCTAATGTGCCATCAGATAATTATTGTTGTATGGAAATTATCATACATGATAATATGTCTTTATTTTAAACTAGCGACCCTCCCCGCTTCGCACGGGGATAGACATATACCATAGTGGACTTGATCTATAGAATGATATTCCTACATATGGATATCCTTCCTTCCTTCCTTCTTTGGTAAAAGAATTTTTGAAATTGGTCTTTAAGACTTAGGTTTAGCGTTGATTGTCAGTCATGTCAGTTCTAAAACTTTACTAACGGACAACGGATCGTTGGATCCATTGGAGCGTTGGTATTTGTCGAAAGGTGACTTGAGCATCAGTCAGTCAGACCTTCAGTGACGTAAGAGTTTTATATTCAAACGAGGTTTTATGGTGAGCTTAGAGCGTTTTACCTAGAGATCACAGGACACCTGTCATTGTGACAGCTACAAATGTCAAACGTAATGGTACGCTTCTGTCATGATAGCGGGTTCTGAACCAATCAAATAACCGTTAATGTTACATCGTAAACTATGGGTTAGCAATTATGTAGGGTTGAGACTTGCATCGAGCTCCGACGATGTTTTTATTATTATGTATGATTTCATCTCAAAAACATTGAAACTGTGCGTTTTTCTTCTTAGTTTTTATTAGCGACTAGCTGCCGCCCACGGCTTCGCTCGCGTGGTGCCCGGATAAAAAATTGTTTATATGTGAATCCAGCTCATGTACTATGTATATTCTAAGTTTCATTCAAATCCATTCAGTAGTTTTTGCGTGAAAGAGTATCAAACATCCATACATCCATACGTACAAACTTTCGCGTTTATAATATTAGCAAGGATTGTTGCAATATAATCTTTGTAAATAACTTTTTGCAAGAAGGTTATTAAAATGACCACGAAAAAATACATATCATCATCATCTTCCTGCCCTTATCCCACTCTATGTGGGGTCGGCACAGCACGATCCAAGGATCATGCTGCAAGAGTTTTGGCTAAGGTGTTTTATGGCCGGCCGCCTGCCTGACGTCAACCCTCCTTGGGAATACTTGCTTATTGTATCTCATCATGTTGGAGGATACTATCCCTTAGTCGACTTTTACGACATGCTCGGGGAGAGAAGCAGCTGGACGCATTCTATGTTTTTTTTACTTCCAGTCCAGCAGAGAAGTAAAAAAACACATAAAAATACATAATTATCACTTTAAAAATAAACAAAGTTTAATTTACCTTTCCAAAAAAAAAGTTGTTTGAACAGTGTCGAGTCACTATTCAATTTTATCGATATCGAGTTACAACATGAACCCTACACTGTATTTATCAAAATCATGCATTATACGAAAAGCCCGCGAACCGAACCTGCGAATCGTTTTTTTATTTTTAAATTAACAGAGTGCATACGCAGGCAGTACTTAAGTTAAACGAGTCAAACGGCCGGCAATTTGCGGAGCTCTGAGTAAGCTATAAATCAAGGTAAATTATTTTTTCATTACGCTTTGAATCTCAGGGTTAATATTCTAACAGTGGCGACGGGTAGGCAACATTTTAAAAATTAAGAGTTCAACAACCCGACCACAGAAGAAAAAAACAGCATAAATGACATTTGACATACTCAATTACTCATAATACATAATACAACACCCAGACCCGGAAAAAATATTTGCAGAACATACAAACATATCTCCTGTAGTGGGAATCAAACCCGCACCTCTTGCGTCTAAGTCGAACAATCGCCCGCCACGCCACCGAGACCGTCAATAGATGGTATAAGATATTAGTTTAATATCTATAGTCGGACACCTTACCCCCGAATACTCAAACGCGACTCAGAGTTGAGCACGTCTCAAGTGACGAGTTTTTGACAGATTTTCATCAAAAACTGTCAAAAAACCGTGACTTGAGACGTGATCAACTCTGAGTCGCTTTTGAGTATTCAAGGGTTACTCTCGTCTTACGTTCATACATTGAAACCAGCAGTACCACGGGCGTAGCCAGGTTTTAGTATCGGAGGGGGGGGGGGGGGGGCAAGAAAATAAAACGACTAAAAGTACATAAAATAACCCTTAAAAAGAAAAATATTAAAGACTAGCTGTTGCCCGCGACATCAATGAGATATGCCGCACGCCTGTTCTTATTTTAATTCTATGAATGATAATATCTGAACTTTTCGGGGGTTTGAACCCCCAAAACCCTCCCCCTGGCTACGCCCGTGGCTAGTACTATGTTCACTTGTTCATAAGTAATATGAACAAGTGTGAGTAGACAAGAACATGTTATTGTGTTTTATATGTAAGCGTAGTTATAAGTGTTATCGCCTACTGCTAGTAAATGATACTTTGTATTAGGTTTTGAGAAGCGCATTCTGTGGAGAGTGTGTGATAATGATACAGAATAGGCAAATAAAATAAATAAAGAAATATTTGCGGACATATCACACAGCACCATCTAGCCCCAAACTAAGCAAAGCTTGTACCATTTGGGCACCAGATGGCTGATAGAATACTTATATACTTATTTTGTAATACATACTTATAATACATATTACAACACCCAGACCCGGAAGAAATATTTGCAGAACATACAAACATTTCTCCCGTAGCGGGAATCGAACCCGCGCCTCTTGCGCTTCAGCTGAGCACTCGCCCGCCTCGCCACCGAGGTCGTCAAATGATGATTTTAAATAAGTAAGTCATCATCATTATCTTCTTGCCCTTATCCCACTCTATGTGGGCAGTTTTTTTTTCATTCATCACACCAGAATATCTTGAAAATCCTGACTTTGAACGTTTTTTATTATTTCTCAACATTTTTATTTAATTAGCGTCAGAAAAAAGTAGAATGGAAATAATGGCACACACACACTAACACACTCACAAGCAAATCACATTTATATAAAAAGGATAATAATAGATATGACCAATGACCAAAGGGCTGGCGCTTACCTCGGACAAAGGATAAGTGTAGCTATCCAACGGGGTAACATCGCCAGCCTTTTGGGGACCTTACCTGCGGTCGGTGATCTGAGCTCTGTTTTCTATCTGTAGGCGAACTCAGATAAAAAACTGAGCTCATTTTTATTTCCTATTATTTCTATACTGATTACCTTAAAGTTTTTAATGTTATTATAGTTTGTCTTTGTAAATATGAAATTAAAAAGGTAACCAGAGTTCTAAATGTTCGTAGCTCTACACAAAGTCCTTATTACGGCGAGATCTCAGAAAGTTATCAGATGAAATTAACCGCTCGCATTGAGTCCATACACGGTGGCTCTTATTATCTTACTTATATTATAAATTTGAAAAGTCTTAGTTTGCTTGAAATTACCGGCGTAAAGCTCAAAACGCAACGATAGCGCGTACTAATTTTACCGGTGCTGCCATCTAGTACGAAAGTTTGTAACGATGTTTGGATGTTTGGATGTTTGTGCCTCAATCACGCCTAAACAGCTGAACGGATCTGAACGAAACTCGGAATATACATAGTACATGTACTGGATTAACATATAGGCTATTTTTTATCCGGGTACCACGCGAGCGAAGCCGCGGGCGGCAGCTAGTTAGTCATAATTACTGTTTATTATCAATAATAAGGCACTATTATTAGTATTATTATTTATCAATACTCAAACTAAACTATAATATATTTTTATATATTTTAATAGTAGAAAAATGTATAAATTCAGAATTAACAAAACATTTTTTTTCAGTTATATTTTGTAACCTTCCTATAGGTACCTAATTGGACCTTAACACATTAGGTACCCTTTTGTATAATTCTACTAATAATCCTACTATATTATAAATGTGAAAGTTTGTGAGTTTGGATGTTTGTGCCTCAATCACGCCTAAACGGCTGAACGGATTTGAATGAAACTTGGAATATACATAGTACATGTGCTGGATTAACATATAGGCTATTATTTGTTCGGGTACCACGCGAGCGAAGCCGCGGGTGGCATCTAGTATGTGTATATTTTCTTCCCATCTCTATCCAAAATGGCTAAACACATTTGAAGACTTTATAGCAAAAACATCATTGTAATTTTTTGGATGAAATGAATTAGCCACGCCATCTTGCGGATGACATTACGAGCTTCAATCTGGCATTTGACAATTCCTATATAACAATCTCAATCAAGATATATTTAATAGAAAGTTTGTTTGAGTTCTATTTCCATCAAAAATTACCCAAGACATTAGACGTTGTTAATTATATTTATTTATAAAAAAATTACATCTTTCTCTAAGCTAAAACTTTAGAAAAAATGATGCAACGTGATCGTAAATGGTTTAGCCGTAAACATCACATTTAAATTGACACCTAGACACCTGTGTCTGAAGTTATTGTGTTATTTATATATTTTATGGAGTTCCAATGAATATACTAACACATTTTGAACTTAACATGGACACGTAATTTCTTCATTTAATATACATAGGTAGATACTATTAATATGACGTAAATTGTTACAAAGTTTTGTAGTTGTTACACTTGCATGTCCCCATTAATTATGATTGATCTATAATTTTGTAATTAATATCGCCATGTCGGGAAACCACGGTTTTTATCAAGTTTTATAACCTTTATTAGCGAATAATCGATTCAAGTATCGATATCTTTTAATCGCCGAATTAAACACTACAGTTTTTTCGCGGCATCCGTAACCAGTGTAACATGAGCTTCGATATATTGACGTTTGAAGTGTCGCGAAGGTCAGGTTAGACTGGCGTTTGTTGACAGGTGGTGAATGTTGCCAGTATTTTTTTGACGAACAATTGTTCGGTTTTAATTGCAACTAGAATCTGTTGTCATAATATTTTTGAATAGCAACACAAGGTATTTGCATTTAATGTGTTGTAAATTGCCTTAAAAAAAGTAGTTCATATTGACGTGCTTAGAAAAAACTTTACGTGTTCAAGTGTCTGTTTGTATTATTTATGAGGGCAATTAATCATTAAAATTATTGTCTATAATGGCACTTAACAGACAAGTCCTACAATAGTCCTATTATAACGAGACATACAATATAACTACCTAATCATTTGACAGAAAATAAATTGACACTAAAAAGTCGTGACATAATGCATGACAGTGTTTACATATTTAGGGTTCCTTACCCGAATGGTGCCAATAGGTCCCTATTACTAACCCTAAGCTGTCCGTCCGTCTGTCAGCGGGCTGTATCTCATAAACCGTAATAAATAGGTAGAAAGTTGAAATTTGAACAGAGTGTCTCTCTGCCGCTCTCTATTGCCGCTACAAAAACAAATAATATAATTAACTAAAAAGCTGACCATTTAAAAATTACATAGAGTAAAAGTCATATTAGAAGTAAATGTACGATGGTATGGAACCCTTCGTATGTGAAATTGACTCGCACTTGACCGGTTTTTATTAATTTTTGTACATACATAATAATTATGATGGCTCATTCGCATAGGGGTAGGCAGAGACGGATCTAAAATTGCCATGATCCTGACATCCTCTCTCCCATAACTTTTTTGTATGATAAAAAAACACGCGAACGAAAGTGATCCAAATCATAAAATAATAGCAAAATTATGTAAATACACAATAAAAACAAACCAGGTAAATCGCTTGTAATTTTTAGTTCATAAAATTAAAAATTATAATTCAACACTCAAGCAACTTGTATGTCTATAAAAAGCACACTTATAAAGCTATTTATAAACAGTAGCTATACCTAATCATGTAAACGAAGCCATAAAAAATATTAAGTTTATTTTTGCACAACTACCTGTGAAGAAAAATTACCTATCAAAATAAACGTCCATGTTTCAGTTATAAGCATAAATCAAAACACATTCACGCTAGCAATCACTATCTCGATGGTATAATCAAACGTGAGAGAGAGACAGCAATACAAAACAGCTGGTGTGCGAGAGAGATAGCACGACCGCCATTTTGATTTACCGTATTGCTACAGGTGACGCTATCTGTCTTGTAAGGAACATATTTGACGCTTTTTTTTTTGAAAAATGCGGGTACTTTGCATACTGTGCGTTAAAGTATGTTAATTAATTAAATGACGGGCTGTATGGTAATGAGGTTTTTATTGCTGGTGAATGCTTGATCACTAGATAGATCCTTCATTCACTACAATTGTAGAGCTGAGTTTTGTAGAGTAGGTATGTGATTATGTAAGCTTGTTGCAATCAATTTCAATCAGTTTTCATTTGTAACTGTCAAACATGACGTCTATTTATAAAGAAACTAGCTTTCGCCCGCGGCTTTGCTCGTGTGGTATCCGGACAAAAAATAGCCTATATGTTATTCCAGCACACATACTATGTATATTCCAAATTTCATTCAAATCCGGTCAGCCGTTACTGCGTGATTGAGGCACAAACATACATCCACACATCCTCACAAACTTTCGCATTTATAATATTAGTAGGATGTCGTCAAGATTGACAAACGAATAAAAATAAGGATCCAATATCATCACGACGCTGCTAATTTAGTAAGTATATGTGGTAATAATAATATTTCTATAGGATAAATAAGCACTTGAGGAATAAAAAATAATTCTTGATCAAAACAGATGTTCCAGAATCGTGAGTGCCAATTTTGTTCCGATAATAACACATTTATACATCCATCTCTTTCATCCTAACTCATTATACATTGCATCTCTGTCGCACATTCCATCGATCTTGACGTTTTTCTTTAGAGCCAATAATTTCGTGTAATATTGGTTTAGTGCATTTATTCATTCATGAAAAAGTTCTTTTTTGTTTTTGTCTTATATTTTGAGTAAAGTAACGTTTGGCAACTCTAGATGTATTCTTATTGAATTTAATATTCTCAAATGACAATATGTAAGAAGGGAATAAAAGTGGGATAAGGTTAGAAAGATGATGATGATTTTTTTACTTTACTTTAAAGCTGCGTTTCATAGAGCTGATTCAATTCGACGACCTCTGTGGTGTGGCGGGCTAGTGCTCGGCTTAGACGCAAGAGGCGCGGCTTCAAATGTTTGCATGTTCCGCCAATATTTTTTCCTGGTCTGGGTGTTGTAAAACTATGTATGTATTTACAAAAAAAAGTATATAAGTATTCTATCAGCCATCTGGTTCCCATAGTACAAGCTTTGCTTAGTTTAGGACTAGATGGCGCTGTGTGATATGTCCTCAAATATTTAATTCAACATGTATCGTTTTTACAGGAAATGCTCACACATTTTAGTGAACGCATGCCTTTCAAGACCATGCTTCTTATCACTTTCTTATCAACTCCAAATACCATGTTATCTTAATGTGTTATCAGTCCTTCCATATTCATACCCGGGACGATGTATCACGATGGCAGATAGGTGCCGATGGCTGATATCATTCCTGTGACGCAAAGACTACCTAACGATCGATGTATGCGATCCGTGGTTGTGGATCGAGCGGCAATAAAGTAGGGATGGGACTTGGACGGTCTTGTAGTTGGTCTTTTGGTTGGTTTAACATTAAATAACACATTAAAAAAATTGTAAGGGTTAAAATTATGATAGTCATAAATAATTTGCGATGGACTGAGTACCTGTCACCATGGTTCACCATATCCATCTTAGGACTAAATCAGAAGTGGCTGCAAGTTTTCTTATGTTTGTATGTATGTATAAAAATAATGTGCAATACGAGAATACAAGCTCATTCATTAATGAATTTTTTAATGATAAGGTGTATTGAGAAGAAATAAAGTACCTACTTTGGTTTTCTTTGGAAGTTCAAAAGTATTTTTTTTCACCAAGTAAAAAAATAAATTATTATTATACTTCTCTGCTGGACTGGGAGTAAAGAAAACAATAGAACGCGTCCAGCTGATTATCTTCCCGACCATATCGTAAAAGTCAACTAGGGATAATGTCCTCCCCAACATGATGGGCCTGATCACCTGTCACCATGTTCCACCTTATCCATCTTGGGACTTTGAATCAGAGCTGTAAGTTTTCTTATGATATCTTGTGGCTCTGCCCACCCCATGTTTCTATATGGCTCCTAATGGATGATATCGGCTAATGATGAAAATAAAATCTGACTGTTACAATCAAGACAGGATCATTATATTCCCTTCACTAAACTGACAAAAATCAGGGTCTGCCTTCAAATGCGTACAAAAACTATTGCACTAACATACGGCCAAGTATCGAAGCCGCGCCGAGAATTCGATGCCGGCCAAAAACTCAGAATGCAACAATGGTCTACTAACAATTCATTTCGTTATTTATGTTAAAAGGTATTTTTATCTTAAACAGTGTCAAGGAGGATCTTTGAGTTCTTTTGTTTATGGTTTGTGTGAACTGTTGTAATTAATTGATACAATGCGTCACTTACCCCCGAATACTCAAACGCGACTCAGAGTTGAGCACGTCTCAATTCACGGTTTTTTGACAGTTTCTGATGAAAATCTGTCAAAAATCGTCATTTGAGACGTGTTCAACTTTGAGATGCGTTTGAGTATTCGGGGGTTAGTTCTAGAATCAAATCAAATAATAATAAAAATAAGTATTTATGGACATTTGACAAAGCGCCATTTAGCCCCAAACTAAGCAAAGCTTGTACTATGGTCACTAAATGGCTGATAGAATACTTATATGCTTTCTTTTTTGTAAATACATATTTATAATACATAATACTACAACACCCAGACCCAGAGATTTTTAATATAAGTAGGATGAAGAGGTCAGTCTCTTCTAATAATAAGACTAACCTCCTTATACTACTGATATTAAATGGATTAAATCTTCATCCTACTGATAATTTGAAATCCAAAAGTTTGTGAAGATCACAAAATTATAAATCATTTAAAACACAACTTACCTGCGAATAGGTAATTTTCTAATCTGAACAGTTTTTAATTGATTTGTTTCTTTGACAGATAATTTTTAACCTATAATCACCCGAGCTTTGTCAGAACAAAAAGGCGGGCGCAACCGCAGGAAAAGCTACTCGCAGACATATTTCCAAGTACTTTCAACGTTTACCGATACGAAGAAACCAATCAATATCGATCGAATAAGCCATTTCATTTTTTTTTGCAGTAATAGTCCCTACAGCAATGTACTATGTCAACTCTATTTTGTTACACATAAGGTTCAATATCGCAGTGTCGCGGCGAGCCCAGCGGTGGGCATAAAGCATGTTATCCAGTAATTATCTAGATAATTCGATACGGTGACAATTTTCCACCATTGTCCGAGACAGACCGGTCCTGGTATATATAGATAATGTTTTTGTTCGGACATAGATGTCTGTGAAATTGACAGCTCGGCTTTGACGTTTTTGTAAAGTATAGTTGAAACTGTCAGTTGCGTTACACCTGACCTCTTGTCTGCATTTTATGGGTTAAATTAAAATAATGTTAATAAACCTTCCACTGACAAAATGATGACAAGGAAGAATTCTTGGTCTAACATTTGGGCAGTTTACGCTTCTACTTCTTCTGGCCTAATCCTACACATATTTACAAACTTTTTCGAGGTTTTACAAAAAGCCGGTTTGTTTTCACGATGTTTTCCTTCACCGTTTGAGAGTACTGGTATAACGCACATACATTTTTCGAACAGAAACCACCGACACCTTTGTCAAAATCCGTCCAGCCGTTTGGGCTACAGAGGCAGCCAAAATAATAAATTGAAAATAGCTTCTTACAGCCGCCATGTTGGATTTTTTGCCACTTCATATAGCCTATGACACTCTCGTTGTCCAGACAAATCCAACGACACCTTATTTGTCAAAATCCGTCCAGCCATTCTACAGCTTCTGCCAAAGGAATGCACATACACACATACCCACATACATACATAGACCCCAAATACATTAACCTCCTTCTTCGCAGTTGGGTAAAAAGGTACCACTCAGCTTTATGCCACGGCAGTGCAGTAGCTGGTGTAGCGCTGGTTTTATCATTACATCACTAGATATGTAATATGAGTACCTCTTATTCATATACGATATTCATATTCATTTGACGACCTCGGTGGCGTAGCGGGCGAGAGCTCGGCTGAGACGCAAGAGGCGCAGGTTCGATCCCCGCTACAGGATAAATGTTTGTACGTTCTGCAAATATTTCTTCCAGGTGTTGTAAGTACTATCTTACTTATAATTATAAATGCGAAAGTTTGTGAGGATGTTTGGATGTTTGAATGTTTGGATGTTTGTGCCTCAATCACGCCTAAACGGCTGAACGGATTTAAATGAAACTGGGAATATATATATGGTATATGTACTGGATCAACATCTAGGCTATTTTTTATTCGGGTACCAGGCGAGCGAAGCCGCGGGCGGCAGCTAGTGTATAAGTATGTATTTACAAAAAAAAGTATATAAGTATTCTATCAGCCATCTGATTTCCATAGTACAAGCTTTGCTTAGTTTTGGGCTAGATGGCGCTGTGTGAAATGTCTACAAATATTTATTTATTTATTTTTATTTAGATAAGTTTGCTGAAATAGAAGCACCTGTCGCTTCAACCTGTAGATTTATACCCGACCAAAACGATATAAATTAGGGTTCATGTATAATAGAGTAAGCAAATGTCCGTCCGTCCGTCCGTCCACATTGTCTATCCACGATAACAAACCCAACTATTTAAAATTAAATGTATAGGACATTGTTTGGTACAGCGTAGGAGCTGTTTTAAGTGTGTTGGCTATCATTTTACTGTGACACTAGTACTGATTCTATGCAATTTAAAAGCTTAAAGGTGACGGTAGATAAAAGTGGTTTTACATGTTATATTCTTACTATCTGCCGCACACGGCTTCACTCAAGTGGTGTCTGGGTAATAAGTAGCCTATAATGTTATTCCATCACACGAACTAAATATATTCCAAGTTTCATTAAAACCCGTTTAGCCACGGCATGATTGAAGCACAGACATACAAACATCTTAACATCCTTACAAACGCATTAAGAATAAGAAAGATTATAGCAATTTGCTTTTGATGTGTCTAATTCTCATAATATTTACACATTTAACTCATACAATAAACAGTACAATATTCTTAAAATGTAGCCATAAAACCAACCATGCTTTTACGTCAAAAACAAATAAATGTTGTATCACCTCTATGTAGATCCACCTGTGCCTGTGCACCAGTCAATCTTCGGAGCTCGCTCAATGCAAATATTCACCATTGTTGGGCTAACGACGATGTTGCATCATTATTGGCCAAATGGATAGGTACTGGACTTATTTCCATAGAAAACAGTGGGTTACTCGAGTGGATGTATACCATTTTTAATGTCAAAATAGTTTTAAGATCATCTGTAGTCCAAGATATGGTCAAAAGGCATACTCTTCTAAGTTCATCCATCCAAGATATGATGACGATTTTCTATGACGTTTTGTTGAAAGCTATGTTTGTTTCTGTACAATACATCTACGAGTTGCATTTTTAATTACGAAAACCGTCAGAAAATCTTTGGCGTTACAAGTTCAAATCAATAATATTTATACGAATACTGTGTGGTTAATCTTTTTCCAGATTCAAATTCAAACTATCCCAATGAAGAAGCAAACAACATATCTACATGAAAAAGCAAAACTAAGTCCTGCTAAAAGTTTGCTTGTTAAATTGTTTTCCTTTTTTTTTTGTGCTCAGTGACGGACCGGCCATGAAAAGGGGCGCAGCGGAAAAAATAAAATTTACACGAAGATACTTAGCGTGCACAAAGTCCACAGGTTATATACAAATGGTGGTAATATCCCCTCTATATAATCCCGGGTGGTTACAACAGCTCTATAGAATCCACCTGCCAGTCCAGCGATGCAAATCCCGCCATTGTTGGCTAACGACGCCCGATCATTACTGCGCGGTCAGTCGACATTTTGCATTTTCCAAAAATGTAATGGAATTGTTTATTTGGTGGTCACTAAAATCAGGCTGGCCCCTCCGGCTAGGAGTGACTATTTGCGAAAGGCTGGAGACGAATGCGTCGAGTCGAAGGTAGGGCGCTTTGGTGCTCATTGGAAGGCCTATGTCTAGCAGAAGACTGGTATAGGTAATGAAAATATCAGCGTAGTATCAGTATGTATCACAGGTCCTGTGGAAACATTAACCCAAACTAAGGCCTTTTACCATCTATAGTAGATGATTTATACAGCGTCAGGAAGCAAGTTTTACCTTCACAAACGGGACGCTGTAGTGCCCGGGACGAATTAAAATGGAGACTTGCCCAGCACCTATTCCATTCTCTCAGCTTAGTCGGCCTAGTCCACAGGTCAATACCTACGTGCTGACTAAGCCGCAGGTTTCCTCACGATGTTTTCCTTCACCATTTGAGAGAACTGGTATGAGAATGGAATAGGTGTAGGGCAAGCCTACTCCATCTTAATTCGTCCCGGGCACTACAGCGTCCCGTCTGTGAAGGTGAAAAGTTGCCTCCTGACGCTATATAAATCGTCTACTATAGATGGTAGGCTTTAGTTTTTTTGAGCGGTTTTTTAAACTCTCGCAATCATATAACTTCTTCGACATGCCGATGTTCTCACGGTCTTCCTTTACCGTTATGAGTACAAAAATTCGATACTCTGTAGTATAGTCAAGTAACGTTAGCCTGTAAATAGTTTTATTTTAATACTACTAATTCCGAGAATATACTTTAGCAGACACACTCTAAAAGTTGACACAGTCAACTCATAACATAACTGTTAGGTAATTTTAAACTCAACGCTAAAATTAATCACCAAAAAACCACTAAAGACCTAAATAGACTTAAATAGTCCGACTGTTTCTTTTGTATTTTGTAAATTATATTTGTATTAGTTAAAAAATAAAAATGTAAATATTTGTGGACATTTCACACAGCGCCATCTAGCCCCAAACTAAGCAAAGCTTGTACTGGGACACCAGATGACTGATAGAATGCTTATATACTTTTTTTTGTAAATATATATTACTACAACACCCAGACCCGGAAGAAATATTTGCAGAACATACAAACATTTCTCCCGTAGCGAATCGAACCCGCGCCTCTTGCGTCTCAGCCGAGCATTCGCCTGCCACACCATCGAGGTCGTCGAGTTGTAAGTATCTTTCTGCTAATAAAGGTAATTATTTACTAACAAACTAATAAATATATAACTTACGTGTACTTATCTTCCAGTATTCCTCTTATGGTGTATGAATTTCGGAATTCCTTAAAGCACCCCTTAAGGGATTCCCGAAATCAACCCCTAGAGAAAACAAATTTATTTTTATTACTAAGTTGTTATATAATATTTAACTGACCATTGAGATAAAATATATTGACATCTTGTTTTGAAATTAAAATTTGAAACGCCTAGAGGATGCAGGCTTGTCATTATGTATTGTAAAAAATAAGATACCCTTTTTATCATTCGTTGTTATAGCGGCAATAGAAATACACACTGTGAAAATTTCAACTCTCTACCAATTCAGGTTCATAAGGTACAGTCCGCTGACAGACGGACGGACGGACGGACAGAGGCTTAGTAATAAGTATTCGGATACGAAACCCTAAAAAGTTATACCTAAATACGTCTCAGTAATGCTGGGTCGTCGACCCCGTCTGACTCAGCTGGACAAAGCCATACACATGTAAATTACACGTAGACTGCAATTACTAAATATTATATATGCGAAAGTTTCCGAGTTTGTGAGGATGTTTGTGGACCAAGCATGTCGTAAAAGTCGACAAAGGAATACCTAGTATCCTCTCCAACTTGATGGACCTGTATGGGCGATAGGCTGATCACCTGTCACCGTGGTTCACCATATCCGTCTTGGGAGTCTTGGATCAGAAGCGGCTGCGAGTTTTCTTATGATTACTTGTGTCTCTGCCCACCCCATTAGGGATACGGGCGTGAAATTGAAAAGAAAAAAACAATAGAAATTTACCATTTTGGCTGATTTTTTATCACTCGGTGACTTTCAAGAAATTATACCTCAGACGACCTGTTTAGACCGGTTAGATTTTAGATATAGATGTCCTTAGTTTTGTGATTAAAGGGTATGGAAGGTAGCGGGGAATCAGTCACAATTTAAGTAAAATACGAAAACACATCCACTGGCTGATCCATTGCACGTCTGCCCTTGCTACTCTGTAGCGTTGGCAAATCTAAACTTTTACTTCACAAATACAGTCCTCATCATCATTTGCAACCCGACTTTACTGCTGGTACGCCTCCCTTTGTGCTCGCTGTTATCCAGGGTCCGTTGCTAGTCAATGATCCAGTTTCAGGTCACCTGGTCCACTTTTTTTTTATTGACCTTAATAAAAAGAGAGAGATTCTCAAGTTCAATTTGACAGATTTTTAGATAATGTCTTAAAAGACGATTTATAAAGCGTCAGGAGGCAATTTTTGAATACACTAACGGGATGCTGTGAAGTATCCAGACGACTTTAGATGGAGAAGGCTTGCCCAGCACCTATCCTATACCATCCTCTCAGCTTAGTCGGCCTTGTCCACAGGAAAGACATGGCCAATACGTGCGGAACTGATTAAGCCGTGCGGGTTCTATCACGATGTTTTCCTTCACAGTTTGAGAGCAAATAGCGCACATACATTTTTTTAAATGAACCGACGAATGACAACCGGTTTGAACCCGCACCCTTAGGATCAGAAGAAGGGGGTGCTACCACTAGACCACCAGTGCTCTCAGTGCTTTTTAATAAATACCTATAATAACAGCTGATTATTTATTTTGATGATTCTTTCACCGATGTAGGTAAGAAGTTCCATAATAGGTATACATTCTAATTCTGAAGGATAAATACTTTCACGTATTTGAAATTAGTCAAAATCTCTAGAAAGCAAGACTCGCCGACATTTCTTACGGACGATTATACTTTTGTTTCTAATTCGAAAGGGTTTTGGCAGGTGATCAATGACATTTTCAAACGTTCAATGTTACGTGACTTTCATCGACAGATCTTTTTTCCTTTCCTATTTTTGTGTCTGCTGATAGGCAAAGGGTAGGCAGAGACCCAAAACGCCGAAATCTGTTGAAGGGTTAGTCAGAAAATCCTGCAGTGCAGACCGTACGAGGAGTAATAAGACTGTAAAAATGTGCATACAATGCGCATTTGAAATGCAAAGCGCCATTCAAACTGACGCCACTTGATGTTTGATGCGAGACTCTTATTTACCTAAAGTACAGGGCGATGCATTCGCAAAGGTTTATTTAACAAACACCCTGTGTCTTAAAACATTGAAAGTTATTTTGGAATAAATGAGCGACTTTATATAAAGTATAATTTAAATGTACAAAAAAGACAAACTAAATCACATTAAAAACTTTAAGGTATAGTTTTTTCCAGTTTAATAAATACATATTTTTGATATAAATAATAAAGTTAGATATTTATGTATATTTCAGGAATGAGGATAGGTGTATATTGAAGTAATATAGAAAGACATTTCAGGACTCAGGACATTATGATTTCGCACTGAAAATTACTTTTTACAAAACTTAATATATACTGTAGCTACTGGTGAAAACGTTTTCAAAATCGGTTCAGTCGTTTCTGAGAATAAAACTAGCAAACATACAAACAAAAGTTCAACTTAACTCGTCTTTCCCCAGGTAAACATCATAAAGGTAATTTGAAACAGTAACTTAAGTGGCAAGTTAATTCTCAAGTCAACAGCGCGCGCGTTAAAAACTCTTAACTTAAACTTACAAGTTACTTAGCTGTAACTTGAAGCTTTGATCTCTGTTTTGTTGCGACCGCTGTTTGACAGCTGTAGTACACTATTAAGCTAGTCATTGTTCAGTTCTTTCGAACCAGTGTGGTGATGGTGATTTCCAAATTTATTTTAAATTTGCTGTACGGCTTCTTTGTGTCGGAATAACTATGATCAAGCACGCAAAGATACAAACATCTACAAACCCTACAAACAAACAAACATCCTTCTATATTATAAATGTGAAAGTTTGTGAGGATGTTTGTATGTTTGTGCCTCAATAACGCCTAAATGGCTAAACGGATTTGAATGAAACTTGGACTATAAATTATATAAGTATTATATCAGCCATCTGAGTTTAATAGTACAAGCTTTGCTTAGTTTGGGGCTAGATGGCGCTGTGTGAAATGTCTACAAATATTCATATACATATTTTTTAATAAAAACTTCTATGGAATACAAAATTACTCTAGTAAGAAAGAAAGAAAGAAATAACATTTATTTGGCACACACAAAAACATATTACAAACGGAAAAGGGACAAAAAAAGAGGTACAAAAAGAGCAAGAGAAGACACAAACGACAAAAGTACCTATTATATTAAAACTAGAACTAATACATAGTCTGATACACTAAGCACTTGATCCAAATGATGACCAGCAATGGAAATCCATTGCTCGTTTTTGCTCACTGGGTCAAAAACATCCTTAGTTTGTGGTAGGTAATAATGACGGTAACCTTTTGTTAGGCAAGCAAAGCTTAACTTGGGCGTCGCTTGTCGTAACTTAGACCGTACTTGGTTAATTGATGTTTGGATTGTTGAATGTTGGGTTATGTTCTTGAGGAGGAAAGGATTTTTGACACAAACGTTTCTTTTAGTTTTCTCTTTGAACGATTGCGTGAATGCCCGGTTTTTATAATAACTAAATGATGACGCGCTTAGGGGTTGATTTTCAAAAATCAGATTAGCCTATGTTATTTCAGAAACTTAACTATTTTGAATTCGAATAGGTAGGTATAAAAAAATATCGACTTCTCACTTTTTTGATGCCTATTTGAATTCTAAATATTTTAGGTAATCTAATTTTCGAAAATCAATCCCGAAGGGGGTTAAGCAAGGTGGTACAGTTTCTATGGAAAATTTAAACTATGGATACTTTAAATACAAAATTAATGTACTTTAAATAACGTCTTAAAATGGGGTGTTAACACAACGTAAGCGAAGTCATATTTTTTATTATCGAAGGAAAAAGAAAGTTTTATGAAATACTAGCTGTCGCCCGCGGCTTCGCTCGCGTGTTACCCGGATAAAAAGTAGCCTTTATGTTATTCCAGCACACATGCTATGTATATTCCAAGTTTCATCTAAATCCGTTCAGCCATTTAGGCGTGATTGAGGCACAAATACACATCCTCACAAACTTTCGCATTTATAATATAAGTAAGATCTTGTACTTAGGTTGCCTTTCCTCTAAACAGTAGTTAGTCGTACTTTAACCGCTGGTTAAATCGGTGAATATAACCCCAAAATCTCAAAGATACCGCCTTCCCACAAAACCCTGTATTTCCACCGAAATCTTAACTTCCTTTACAAGCATTAAACGAGTTAAGTGCATGTAACTTTATCCCTGCAATGGTTATACTTTGAAGTTTAACCGCTAATCTTCCTGTTGTTTTGGATTTTAAACTTTGGTGTAATTTTATTCGTTTAAACGTGACTTGTAAGTTTGCTTGTTTGCAAATATATAGCAGAAAATCTTGTCAAAAATAATTGTTCTATGACGATCATGTACTAAATTTTAAAACACAGCGACGACCTCGGTGGAGTGGCGGACAACTGTGAGACTAAAGAGGCGCGGGTTCGATTCAATATCACAAAAAAATATATACTAGCTGCGTGGTACCCGGATAAAAAATAGCCTATAAGTTAATTCAGCACATATACTATGTTTATTCCAAGTTTCATTCAAATCTGTTCAGTAGTTTAGGCGTGATTGAGGCACACACATACAAACATCCTCACTTTAATATTTATAATTATAGTTGGAAGTAGAATCCTCAAGATTTCACCATTCCTTTTTCCACTTTAGAAATTCAAACAAAAGACAGGAAAGGTAATTTATATAAGTAGGTACCTACCTACTTGCATAACTAGTCACCACAAAACAAACCATAATAATCTCAACATTTTCATCATTTCTTTTCCACATTCGAAATACAAATAGAAGCCAGAAGTAAAACAACAGTGCTTCACTAGTCATCACAAAAAAAACATATTAAACATTTTCATCATTTCGTTCGAAATTCAAACAGAAGTCAGATGTAATACGGATAATACAGATGCATCCCAAAAAAACATGTATTCTCAACATTTTCATCATTCCTTTTTCCACATTCGAAATTCAAACAGAAGTCAGGGGTAATGCAACAGTAATACGGCAGCGGTTTACTATCGCCGTGGGATAGTCGTAAACCTGGGGTGAGCTAATGAGGATTTACGGGAAGAATGAGCCAGGGAGCACCAACTGGGAGAGCAATTTTAATAGGACACCTGCAATGCTGAGATACTGTTTGTTTCCTAGCCACAATGATTACCTAGATACCATACTAAATTCTACTATTAGTCGTGTCACTAGTTTTTTCGAACCAGTGTGGTGGAAGGATTTTAAAGTGCGCCTCAAAGGCTTTTTGTGCACTTGATACATGTTTTCGATTTTTTATACTAAATGTTATTATTAGAGTATCTATTAGTTTGTTGTCAATAACTTTATTAGATTTTATTTACTATTTATTGCTTTTATATTATTGAGAACACTGGTGGTCTAGCACTAGTGATCTTTGGATCCTATAGTCTAGAGTTCAAATCCAGTCGTCTAGCTTAATTTATTTAAATTATTTAATAAAATTACTTTATTAAAATTACCTAGTTTTTGGTTCTGGTTTAATAAAACGGGTTTTTATCGCGTAAAATACAAACTAAATTATTAGATCTGATAGCGAGAATTGAAAAACCATCATTCTGGGTTTTTTCCCTACTTTATCAGAAGTCATCTCAACACTCAATGTTTTAAAAGACTAGCTGAAAAAATGTTGTTCACCCCACAGCTTACATTGCACTAAGTACAAAGGTACAGTCGATGATCCTGCGACACTCGACCTGTGTTTTATTTTTTACCTCGCGGTTTATTGTTCAGGGGTGACGAATGTGGGCTCAAACAATACCGAAGTACGGGAGTAAAATGTTTACAAGCCCCTGCCAAGAGTAATTTTCGTGTCAGTTGGAAAGTGACGTTCGGAATTTGAAATCGTATTGTTTATTCTTAATTTGAAAGTATGAAGCAGGAGCGCGTCACTTTTTTCACTGTGGCTAAGACATTGTGCACAAAGATAACACACTTTATTTTAATTTGCACACTTACGTTGTTTGCAATAAAACCGGTCAAGTGCGAGTCGAATTCGAACACAAGGAACCCTTCGTACCATCGTACATGTAGGTACATAAAATATTCTTGTATGCCAGCTATTATAGGTGGCAGCACGTTGCCTATAAAAATGAAAATAGTCTGTCCTACCTACTACGGTCATATAACATTTAGACTGATATTACTTGTAGCTCTGCCCACCTCATTATAAATAGGATACGTGATAGTAAGTATGTATGTATGTAGATTAAGAGCACTGGTGGTTAAAAGTCGTGGGTTAAAATCCGGTCGTGTACCAAACTGTGAAGGAAAACATCGTGAGACCCGCGGCTTAGTCAGCTTTGCACGTATTGACCATGTCTTTCCTGTGGACTCCGACTAAGCTGAGAGGATGGAATAGGTGCTGGGCAATCCTACTCCATCCTAATTCGTCCCGGGCACTACAGCGTCCGTTTGTGACGCTGTATAAATGATCTACTATATATATTGTAGTATAAATATTGCTGTATAAATGATCTACTATAGTATTGTACTTTGTACTATATATAAATGCGAAAGTTTGTGAGTTTAGATGTTTGGATGTTTGTGCCTCAATCACGCCTAAACGGCTGAACGGATTTGAATGAAACTTGGAATATATATAGTACATGTACTAGATTAACATATAGTCTATTTTTTTCCGGATACCACGCGAGCGAAGTCGCGGGCGGCAGCTAGTGATCTACTATAGATGGTAAAAGGCCTTAGTATGTAGATTATGAAATGTTCTCTGAAGTTCGTTCTACGCTCTCGTTACTGTCTTGCAAGTCGATTGGCATCGCGCCGGCGGCCGCGCAGATATTTGCTCAGATAATACTGCGGTAAAAAATTATAAATTCATTCTCGAGCAATCAATTTGCATACCCGCTTATACAGGTGATTAGTTGGGCATTTGGTGCAGTCGCTGGCAAAAGGGTTAAGAGGGAAGTGAACGACGGACCGCCATTTTTGTTTTTAAAGGAGTTTAAAAAAGGAATCCAAGACTCCATCTTAAGAGTTTTCCTATGATTACTTGTGGTTCTGCCCACCTCGTTAGGGATACGGGCGTGATAATATTATGTATGTATATAAAAGAAGAAAGTGTAACATGGTACCCCATTTTTGTTCCTTAGATATTTAAGCGCGTTTTTACATATTTTAATAGGTAAGGCATTATGAAAATACTGTGTATGTATAATTGGCTTGTGTGTCAGAATACAACCCTATTTTAAAACTATTTATATAATACAGTAAGTACGTTCGTATGAGCTAGTGGCCAACTTTTGTGACGGAGTTTTTAGGCCGACTAAAGGCTTCCGTCATGACTTAACGACTTAAAAGCCCGGACTGACAATTTAACGTTCCCTCCGAAGCACGGAGGCGCTCAGCTCGTAATTCCACTTGTGGTCACCCATCCAAATTGTGACCGCGCACAACGATGCTTAACTTCAACGATCAATCAAGAACGTCTGAGCAAGCCACGAGCGCTTCATATTAGATCATCTATGTAACAGTAAAGTCAAAGTCAAAGTCAAAAATTTTTATTCCATAAAATCACTGGGATCACTTGGACACGTCTTAAATCTACGTTGCATTTACACCTGTTCGTAACGCGACCAGGCGTGGAAGATACAGGCAAGAAACCACGCTTGGCTATTTTTTTGGAAAATGATCCCTTTACAATCATGTTATAAAAGGAGTTGGAGCATTCAGTCCCAAGCATTTTTATCTTCTATATAATCGGATATTTTATAGTAAGCTTTTTTATACAACTTTTGTTTTATTAGTGTTTTGAATTTATTAACTGACAAATTTGTCATCTCGCTTGGGACTTTGTTATAGAAGCGTACACATTGCCCTTTAAATGATTTATTAACTTTACCTAGCCTAATCGTGGGTACAGCAAGTTTATCCTTATTTCTAGTATTAACACTATGATTATCACTATTTTTCTTAAACTTACTAACATTTTTATGTACGTACATCAAGTTTTCGTAAATATATTGACAAGGAACAGTCATAATGTTTATTTCTTTAAATTTATTACGTAATGACTCCCTAGGACCCAGGTTATAAACTGCTCGAACAGCCCTCCTCTGCAACACAAATACGGTGTTTATATCTGCAGCACTCCCCCACAACAAAATGCCATATGCCATGATGCTATGGAAGTAGCTGAAGTAAACTAGTCTAGCTGTATCTACGTCTTATAGATGATGTTTTGACATAGTAGATGTTTGTAAGCTGCTTTAAAATTATGAGAGTTTTGTTGAACACTTTAGTCGGTGACAGTACAATCTCCCATAGATAATGTTGTACATGTTTTATTTCAGAATTGCATAATTTTCTCCGATATTTACCAATAAATGTTATGTCCCCATTAATTCTATCAATAAATAATCTTACCTCCGAATACTCAAACGCATCTCAAAATTGAGCACGTTTCAAATGACGATTTCTTGACAGATTTTCATCAGAAACTGTCAAAAAACCGTGAGTTGAGATGAGCTCAACTCTGAGTCGCGTTTGAGTATTCGGGGGTTAATATAGTAGCTAAAAGTTTTTGTGTTATTATATTTTTTATAAAGACAAACTATAATAACATTAAAAACTTTAAGGTAGGTAATCAGTATAGAAATAATAAGAAATAAAAATGAGCTCAGTTTTTTATCTGAGTTCGCCTACAGATAGAAAACAGAGTTCAGATCACCGACCGCAGGTAAGGTCCCCAAAAGGCTGGCGACGTTACCCCGTTGGATAGCTATACTTATCCTTTGTCCGAGGTAAGCGCCAGCCCTTTGGTCATTGGTCATATCTATTAGCTTCTCTTCTTTTTTATTACTTAAGTTCCGTAAAATTTGAAATAAAAACATAATCTTTAAGTAAATGTAATCTAGAAAAAAAGAATTGAAAAAACCTGGATTTTTGGCCTATTTATTTTTACGGTTGAATTGCAGTTTAAAAACCGGCCAAGTGTGAGTTTACTTCTCACACGAAGGGTTCCTTACGACCATACATTTACGTAAATGCTTTTTGTATGGGGCCTAACATTTTATTTTGTGAAAATTTAAACTCTACCTATTACGGTTTATGAGATACAGCCCGCTGACAGACGGACGGAAGGACGGACAGCGTTGGTTTAGTAATAGGGTCCCATTGGCACTCTTCTGGTACGGAACCCTAAAAACTGAACTAAAAAAACCCTAAAATTATAAATATTTACAATAATTAGGAAGGTGCTTATCTCACTAAAATTGTATCTAAATGTGTCAAGATTTCAAACTTTCGTCTATAAAAAACATTGTTTATTGCCATAAAATATGCAGTGTTGCCCTAAAGAAAAAGATATTCACTGCACACTATGCGTAAGTTACTTACAATAATTTGCGTATAAATAATTGAGCAACACGCATGTCCCCAAACATTATATTTATTATTCAGCCAATGTTGCCAGTGTTGTGTCATATTATGGCGCATATTGCGAAAATATTCGCTCTCTGTGACGGGAATTCTTTTGTTTGTAACTGAAAATTATTGGTTTTGTTATTGTGGTACCCTTTCGGTCTGTCAGGTTGGCAAGGATTTTTATCTTCGAGGTTTTCGCAAAGGTCGCATTGTTGTAATTTATGGGCCGTACGAGGATCTCGGAAAAGGTTGGTCACCTCTGGTTTTAGAAAATTACCTACAAATCAACAATAATAAATAAATAAATATTTGTGGACATTTCACACAGCGCCATCTAGCCCCAAACTAAGCAAAGCTTGTACCATGGGCACCAGATGGCTGATAGAATACTTATATACTTTTTTTGTAAACACATACTTATAATACATATTACAACACCCAGACCCGGAAGAAATATTTGCAGAACATACAAAATTTCTCCCGTAGCGGGAATCGAACCCGCGCCTCTTGCGTCTCAGCCGAGCACTCTCCCACCTCGTTAATGTGTCAATATAAACAGAAAATATAAGCATGGTACATACATATACAATTTACTACTTATTATGTTTACTTATGTAAACCCTACCTAAAAAGGGACCTAGATGATTATTTTTTGCCTAAACTTTAATAAAAACTAAAATATTTATTTGCATAATCAAGCCCGTATCCCTAATGGGGTGGGCAGAGCCACAAGTAATCATAAGAAAACTTGCTGCTACTCCTGATTCAAGGATATGGTGAACCAAGATGACAGGTGATCAGCCCATCGACCATATAGATGGTCCATCATTATTGGAGGATACAATCCCTTAGTCGACTTTTACGATAACTGCAGCTGGACGCATTCTATATTATTTCTTTGATCCCACTCTAGCAGAGAAGATGATTACATAGAATAGAAGACGCAAAATGCTGTTCAAAAAGTTTTCGACCGTACAATTAATAAGTACTTAACGATGTACCTCTATTTTACCCAAAAACCGGTAACATCCGAGCAAGTTCAAAAGCCAAAGTCGTTCGATGCATTCTGCCACAACTAGAATCGAATTAATGAATGAACGCCCCGTGACTTTGTTCGCTCTGAGATTTTTTTCATAAATAAATATTTATGGAAATTTCACACAGCGCCATCTAGCCCCAAACTAAGCAAAGCTTGTACTATGGGAACCAGATGGCTGATAGAATACTTAAATACTTTTTTTTTCTAAATACATACTTTTAACATAGTATTGAAATACCCAGACCCGGAAGAAATATTTGCAGAACATGCAAACATTTCTCCGCAACGGAAATCAAACCCGCGCCTCTTGTGTCTCAGTCGGTTATCAAATTCATCTTCCCGCTGCGTTCTCAAGGAGTTTAATTTCGGGAATTCATTTTTTAGTGTCTACCCTCACCCCTTCACCAAAGCGCTCGTGGCGTAGGTTTCTTGTACGTTCTTGATTAATCGTTGAAGCGCAACGTTGTGCGCGGTCACGATTTGGATGGGTGACCGCAAGTGGCATTACGAGCTGAGCGCTTCCGTGCTTTGGAAGGCACGTTAAATTGTCAGTCCCGGCTTTTAAGCTTTGACGTAGGCCTTTAGGCGGCCTAAAAACTCCGTCACAAGAGTTGGCCACTAGCTCATACGAACTTAGGTACTTTACTTACCCCTACACTGTAAGAGGAAATACCTCAAAGATTCATGCTTCTAGGAATTGGTTTAGGCTGTACATTGATAATATTATTGACGACCATATTTGGTGTCGGCGACCTTATTTTATGTGTCAATTCTACTGTAAAACATACTTTACTTGGTAGGTATTTTTATACAGTCAGTCAGTCACGAAAGTATTATATATACCTATTAGAAGAAGATCCCTGTTCCTCACTCACACATACGCAACACGTATTGTATTACATTGTATATGTGTTAGTGGGTCCATTGCAAGGGTGACTTGAGTTAGGAATTTTCCGAGGGTGCCTGACACTATCACGTGACGCGCCGCGAAGAACGCAGGCCTATGCGTTCGGTTTATTTCGAATCATGAAAAGTTTTCCGCGCGCAGAGTTTGAATTTGGAATCGGAGAATAGACAATGTAGATTTGAAATTTCATCATCTACGCTCAAGTTGAAAAAAAGAAACTTTTTGTCGATCTGAAGTTTTTTCTTTCATTAAAACAGTTGCCAGCTCTAAGATTTTACAGTTTCATTTTATTTTTATTACGTTTTAGTTTAAACTTTTGTCGATTTAAAGGTTTTTTTTAAATGCAGTTGCCAGCATGTAGGTGTTATTTTATACCAAGTTGCAGTTTCAAAAACAATATTTTCAGAACATAGCTCTAAAAATAATGTAAATCATTATGCCTACTCATTGACGTTTTAGTGTTGTTATTTCTTACGCATTTTGGGACCTACTGTGACACCATTAAAAAAAAAACCAGCATTAAATCGTACACTATCAGTGTACCATTTAATTTTGGTACTTGATGATAGTTTTAGGTAGGAACAGTATAAATAAAGTTTAACATAATAGCCTATTTTGTTTTGTATCACGATTTTATAGAACGTCTTGATTAGGCCGGAAAATTTATATTCCAGCTTAATTTGTAACTGGCCTGTAAAAGTCAAACTTTCTTATTCATATTAATCCAGTAAGGTTCTTGGATTTATTTTGTCAATAGTGATTAATTAAATCTTATAAAAATGTAAAGTGATGGGTGAACGACTGATCGATTGTTCTCATCGATTGCCGTGTCCTTATTCGATTAGGTATTTCTCGTTTTTCGGAATTTATCGAGACTTTTCGTGGAATCGGAAACGATGTGGGAGTTCTCATGTGTTTTTATTCGGAAATTCAACGGCCTTTGATTAATGGAGACATGACTTTCGCATTGATGATCATTTAGAATTTGTGTTTTTTATATTGTTTGTTTTATTAGTATTACCTAATTGATTTTACTTCAAAAATGGAAAAATAGTACCTACCTACTTACATGAAACTAAATGAATTAACCCTGTGATTCTGATTGTGATTGTTCGAAGTTAACTAAAAAAGAAAATTAACTTTGAGGATAACTATTTATTTGTAGGTTATAAAAAATATATCTACTATTCTCACCATCTATATAATTTATACAGCGCCAGGAGGCCACATTTTGCCTACTTTAACGGGACATATGAAAGTTATCCTAGAACTGTCTGAGTGATTGATAGTAGATCGATAAAATATTTTATTCTTGGGAATATCTCTTACAGTCTGAGTGATTGGTAAAATTTATACCAAAGTAAATACTTACTTTTTCATTCTAACTAACTAGCTTTTTTTTTAGTTAGCAATACCTTAGAATTACTTAATGTGTTTTTTGTATATTTGCAAATTATTTTTGTATTAGTTGTAACTTAATAAAAATGCATACTAATTTCAAAAATCTTAACATCCAAACGTTAACACTTTTCAACTAGCGGCATTTATTCAAATGTTCTATTTACAAAAACCGTCGGTAGCTTGGCTTGACGAATGCGGAGTTTGAACTCGCCCGCCGACGGAAACAATCGAATCGAATCGGAATCGAATCGAAAGTAAATCGTAACGATTACTAGATAGGCGGCTTGTTTGTGATTAATGTGATGGTGATCTTAATTTTTTTTGTATACTGACAGGTTTTGTAAGAACTTTGGCGGAAAGCAAAAAAACTTTATATCTAGATTGAGTTGTATTGTTTCTGGATTCCTTACTAGGTAGGGTAGACTGGGTACGGTTGTGCCAATTTTCATTTGATCGCCCATAATTTCGTAAGTATTGCAGTTAGCTGGAAGCAAGGTGTGTTCTATAGTGGAATGGACCTTTATCTACGCATAAATACTTCAATTTTGGCTATAAGTGCAAAGGGTAACTTATAGGAGCCCTTTGAAAATAAAATAAAAAATGTCACAATCGTCCCCACCCCAAGGACGGTTGTGACAGTGCCTGGGGTCGAAAGTGACAGGTTCAAAAATACACATAAAATGGTCTTTAATCAGCTTTATTGAACGTATTATATTATGTCATACAATAAATGTCATACAAAATACAAAAAACGGCTGCATCACGTTTACGAATGTATCGAAGCCAAGACATCCGAATAACGTTGTGTGTTTCCGCAGCTGACCGTATAGACGTCCCGCTTTTCACTGCTTGATATGCGTTTTGATACTGTTGCAAGTGACACTGACCTCTTTCCGTCGCCCTTAAACGTTGCCGGAGCATCTAAAAGAAAAAAAAAATTTTACTTATATCACAACTGTGCCCAGAAAATATGGCACAACCGTACCCATTGCATACATTTTTAAAAAAACAATTGCCATGACTACACCGGATAAATTACGTTCAAAGTAATCACTGCTATTTAACCACTAATGTTTATGTTTTTACGAGAAAAAACACTTATCACTCTATCTGTATACATAAAACAACAATCACACAAAGAAATCGATCAAAAAAACTTACTTTTCATCGAAAAATCATAATGTGGTACTCTGCAAGCCGCTACGTCGCGCGCCGGCTGACACAATAGTGTGAAACACGTGCGGACAGGCACGCCGCTCATCTCGTCCCTTGCATCCGCCCCCGTATTCCTTATAGTTTCGCCAATACGACGACTGTCACAACCGTACCCTGGCACAATCGTACCCAGTCTACCCTACAGTGATTATGTAAAAGTAAATGGATAAAAATATTATCATACCTTTATATAGTGTGGTGAAAGGATTCAAAGTGCGCCTCAAAGAATCCTTTTGTGCCCTTGACACATGTTTTCGAACTCTCTATTGTTTATGACATACCGTTTTCCTGATGATTTTTCCTTCACCATTTTGATAGTACTGGTATAGGGTATCTACATAATTTTTTCGAACAGAAAAACCCATTTGTGCACGACTGGATTTGAACCTTAGGATCAGAAGGCGGGGCCACTACCACTAGACCATCAATGCTCATGGGGGGGATCACAGGGGACATGACCCCCCGTACACGTCAAATTAAAAAATATTCTAAAAATTTACAAAATATAAAAAAGCAATTTTCTGCCCTAGCCGCGATGCCAATAAAAATAGAAGGCTTTCATTTGTTTTATAATGTGTGCAATAAAATTTTGTATTGTGCAGTAAAATCTGATTTACTCGACATTATTAGTGACCCCCTCCAAAAATTCAGGCTGCGACCGCGTTTGAGTGAGTGTTCTATGATGAGAAAGACAAGTCAGTAAAATATAATCGAACAAAAAAAATGTGACCCAGTTACGCCTAAAAGCTTCAAAAAAAAAACTCCAATTCCGTATCTCTGCATGTCGGCGTTCGCAGCGGGCGCTAACGACATCTGTTGGCCGCTAAGTGGAACTATTGTGCAATTCGCTTCGGCTGCGTTCGGAACCCGTCGGCTTTTGTCAACCAACCCGCGTTTAGTAACGGTGTGGTATATTTTAAATTTGGAATGTGCTTTTTGTCGGCTGGTTAGTATTGTCCGTGTGATTGTTGACGTCAAAATTACTTTTTCTAGTATTTATTTCTTCTTCAACTTGTTTTCAAGAGTTGAACATTCGAGTCATCTATCTACATATCTAAAACAGCTGTTTTTTTAAGCTAGGAATATTGAGTTCTATGTTAAATACACATCATCATCATCATCATCATCGTCCTGCCCTTATCCCACTCTATGTTAAATACACATACAAATTGTAATCCAGGTATTTTTGTCTAGATCGTAGGTCTCTCTTCGTGAGTAGGTACATTAGGACAAAATGGCTTATTTAAGTTTATTTTGAAAGGTTACAATAGGTAGAAGGAAAGTTCGAATAGATTTTGAAGTTATATTTACTTAAGTATGGTATGCAACACGCATTTAAATAAAAGCATAATTATATAAAACAAATCACAATCATGCCTTTTTCCGATCTAGATTTAAACAAAAAAATATATATTTGAGTCTAAGTACAAAACTGTTCCAAGTGGAATTCTAAGTGAAAATGTACGCTATGCCGATGATGGGTTATTGCAGTCCATACCTAGGGCCCTCGCCATACGGACCTGCTCTTCCAGACTCATACTGGATGTAAGTATTTTAAGATAAAAAAAGGCCTTTTACCATATAGTAGATGATTTATACAGCGTCGGGAGGCAACTTTTACCTTTACAAACGGGACGCTGTAGTGCCCGGGACGAATTAAGATGGAGTAGGCTTGCCCAGCACCTATTCCATCCTCTCAGCTTAGTCGGCCTTGTTAGGAAAGACATGGTCAATACGTGCGGAGCTGACTAAGCCACGGGTTTCCTCACCATGTTTTCTTTCATCGTTTGAGAGTACTGGTATTAGCACATAATTTTTTCGCACAGAAACATCCATTGGTGAACGACAGGGTTTAAAACCCACGACCTTATATTCCGAGTTTCATTCAAATCTGTTTAGCCGCTAAGCCTTTGCCGTATTATAGTACCTATAATATCTTCACAAACTTTACAATTTATTATATTAGTAGGTAGTACCTTAAAAAGCCTTGTCGTAATTTGGAAACACGACAAATACGCAATTTAAACATTATAAATTTCCAGGTAAAGTATCAGCATAGTTATGGAAGATTGGCATTGAAAATAAGTTTTTATTGTTGCAGAAAACCATCAGTAGATGGCGTCGGAAACGCAGCGTCTGTCAATAGTCGGTGAGTATTCAAAAATGTCAAAAATATTATTGTTAATTTAAAAAGTTAATATTGAAAAAATCTCTCGATTTAACATTTCATTCAAATCTATTTATTTTATACCAAAACACTATTTTGTTCGATTAGCATGAAGTTAATAAAATATTAGTCTAGATGCAAATTCCTAACTCAATTTTGGCAGGGCTTTGACACCGCCCAAAGCGTGTTAGCCGTGTTATCCCAAAACAATCTGCATCCGAGATCGCTCCCGAATCGATTCCAATCGAGTTTTAAAAATAACCTCAAAATCCGATAATCCCCTCCCTAAAAATTGTAATTTTCTCTCGTCTGTTCTCACGGACACAATGTGTTCCAAAAAGGCTTGATATTAAAAAGAAAAAGACAACATCCAATCACAATTACGTACGCGAACGTGTAATTTTGAATCGTATGTTCGATTCGATTTATAATAGGACGAATTGGGTAAAAAAAACTATTGTCTAAGGTATGGTAAATTCGTTTATCTGAAAAATGATCATAGTAATTTTAATGAATAGGTGAAATACTTTAATCTTTTGACTGACTATCTAATACACGTGACTAAATAATAAACATAAATAATAATAATATCTTAACATCAGCATTCAGTATTTTTATACATACATATTATCACAGGGGTGGGCAGATCCACAAGTAATCATAAGAAAAGTTGCAGCTATTCTTTATCCAAATGATGGATGGATATGGTGAACCATGGTGACAGGTGATCAGCCCATCACCTATAGGTATGGATGGTCTATCATGTTGGAGAGTAAATAGTATTTTAATAATAAAGCAAAAATAAAATAAACATAACATTACATAAGCTATAAAAAAATTGTTTTGTTTATTAATTTGCAAACGTTTTAATAATTACACAGGAAATTTTGTAACTTGTTTAAACGACTTACTTGGTATGCGTACAGCGTTCGCCTGGCTTAAGACACAGAACGAAAATAATGAAAAAGCACTGCTCCCTAAGCCCGTACAAATTAGATCTGTCCATCCACACTCGTATGGTCAGTGTGACCATGCCCTTTGTTTGACTAAGTATTTAAATTATGTTCGAAAACAAATAAAAACAATCGAATTGAAGTCGTCACTGGAAAAAGGGAAGAAACATCACTCTTTTAAACTCGTGGTTTCGAAAATACCGTTTTCGTGCTTAAGTGATTTTCCTTTTCCTGTGACGATATATTTTTTCGGAATACGACGTGTAGCGGTCAATAAGCAAGTATTTTATTATTTTAAGATTTAGAAGTTGACAGTTTGTGGACATCAGACGACGTCAGCTCACAACTGACATAGAAACCTCTTCCGATCTTAAAGTCGTGGATTCAATCCCGGTTGTACAATGGATTTTTTTGTTTAAAAAATGTATTTGCGTATAAGATGACATGCAGTAACAACCCTAGCCTTGAATATCTTGAAAAAAAAAACTGTTCGAATTTTAAAAATGAATGCTTATTAATTTAGCTCGCAAAAACATCTTCCCATCGGCTACCATAGATAAATCTCGAAAACAATGCGAGTAATTAGGGTTGCCTACTACGGGACAATAATCGATACATCGCATCGAATATCGATTCCTTATTCGATGTTCCTGTTTTATTGTTATTGTTTTAATCAATTCTTATTTGCATATCGTTTGTTATGAAGGGGATGGAAATAGGTATGGCGGATGTAAGAAATGGAATGGAATTTTATCCGAGACATTACTCTTTAATGATAGGAAGTGCTTAACGAGATCAATTTAGTGAAATATTTATGATTATAAGTAACTTTTTAGTATCTTTTATTGTAACTATTTGAATCTGCCTAGTCATAAAAAAATCAAAGCAAGAATGATATACCTAATGAAAATTCGTAGTAAAATATTATATCTATCTAGTCCTGACACTAGTTCTTCCAAACCAGCGTGATGAAAGGATTTAAAGGCGCCATAAACGCTCCTTTCGTACACTTGATACACATATTCCTTCATCATTTAAGAGTACATAGAGAAACTGGTAACAGAAAATCCATTTGTAAACGACTGGATTTGAACCCACGATCTTAGGTTTGGAAGGGTCACTACCACTAGACCACTAGTGCTGTCCGTAGTAAAATAATAATGAGCTATCGTAAACGTCTTGGTTGGTACCTAACTGGATAAAAATAAGCCTTTATGCTTTTCCAGATCATAATTTATATCTACTCCAAGTTGCATCTTAATCTGTCAAGCCGACTATTGAGTTATAAACACACAAACTTTCGGATTATAATATTACATAGGTAGAATGTTTGGTATTCAAAACATTTTTCAATATCTGCTATCCATAGCAAGAACTACATAACTTTGAGAAAACTAATTTTGCCACACTATCAGTCCAGGTAATTTTTCATGGGGAATCGCCGTAAACCCGGAAAACTTCCTGTAACTAGTACCCAGGTCACGTGCCCTGGAGTGCGAGCGAGAGGGAAGACACTGTCCCAGACGATGATATAGGATAGAAAGAGATAGAAGAGCTTCAAGATGGATAGTGTCTGTGTTTATTATGTGTAGTGGTTTGGATTTTATAGATGGTTTTGCTTTCAAATGTTAAAGCTTAAGCCAGTTTTTATAATACGCAATCTTTTATAGCTTAATAGAGTCAGTTGCGTCGTTTTGAAAACTAAATACAGTCATATTATAAATGTGAAGCGATCGTGGAGTAGCTTGCTTAGACGTCTTGATTGGTCGTTGAAGTTAAGCAACGTTGTGCGCGGTCACAATTTGAATGGGTGACCGCAAGTGGCATTGCGAGCTGAGCGCTTCCATGTTTCGGGGGGCACGTTAAATTGCCGGTCCCGGCTTTTAAGTTGTTAAGCCATGACGGAGGCCTTTAGGCAGCCTAAAAACTCCGTCACTAGAGTTGGCCACCAGCTCATACGAACTTACTTATTATAAATGTGAAATGTGATGTGTTGTTCCTTCGCAACTGTGTGACAACTGGACGAATTTGGATTATATATCGCTCGTTTAAAATTAAAGAGAATTAACTCAAAAATCGTGAATTTCGAGTTACAAGATTAAAACGCACTAACTACGCGGAAAGAATAGGTTGCTTTCGACAGCGGCTTCAATATGAACCCGTGATGCGAAACAGAAGACTACCCGTCTCTTTTCTATTAACTGCGGGGACAAGTTGATTCTGGTAAAGTGACATCAATCAGTGATGTGCCGGGCGGTGACAAGTTTAAGTTTGAACGAAAATCAAATGCTTTCCTTTATTAGACAAGGTAAGTGTATTTTATGACTGACTTTCATTAGTAAAGAGACATATTTTCGACTTACTTCACTTTAAATTAAAAATTGACTAAATAACATGATCACTATTAGATTTTATTTCGTTTTATTGTTAAAAACTGTAACAGCCCCCCAGTAATAAATTGACTTATTTCGATGTTCTTTTAAATAATCATACGCATTTTTGGTGCATTCTAATATAAATCTATTTATCGTTGAATTCAAAAGAATATCTTGGTTATAATTGTTTTTTGTTGCTCTTTAGTACTGAAGTGGCAGTTGATCGAACTTAAATTTTAAAAGTTGCTTCTATTTAAAATTATTTAGACAATCGTTTTCAAAAATGTCTTGGAGGAGTCGAAGAATTCTGGGGCTGGTCAGTGAAGATTCTACGTCACACAACCAGAACATGGAAGTGGATTCACGTGAAAATGAATCTTTCTGAATTAATACTAACTTGGAGGTAAATATTAGTTCATTTTAGAAAACAAAATAATACAATTATGGTTACGATACTATCTATCTATCTAGTCATGTCACCTTCTTTCAAACCAGTGTGATGAAAGGATTTAAAGTGCACCTCAAAGGCTCCTTTGTGATGCTTTTGATATATGTGGCAATAGTAATATTATTGGTTTTCATATTATTATTGAGTGTTGATGAATTATTAATTTTTCTACTTCCAGTTATCAAAAAACTTCTACGATCATGAAGATGTTGAAAACATTATCTCCATGTGAGACTAGCTCACAAAAAAATGAGACTAATTTAAAAGATTTAGAAGATTATCTTATCCATTCTCGTCACTCCACACATCCATCTTAACATTCTCATCTCCGTTGCATGTAGTCTTCTTTCATCCGTCCCTTTGGTTGCCCAACATTTTGATCTATACATTACGACAGGTCTTACGATTGATTTGTAAATTTTCCCCTTAATTTTAAGGGGCATTCTTGGATCGCAAGTTGTCCCAGTGACCTGCCGCCATTTCATCCATCCCGCATTTTATTCTATTTTTCACATCCCGGTCTATATTGCCGTCGTTCTGGATCAATGAGCCGAGGTACCGAAAGTCGGAGCAGACTGGAAGGGATACACCATCTAAGGCAATGGGTGAGAAACTGGATGGACCACCGAAGTCGCAGAACAGGTGCTCGGTTTTTGTTCTGCTGATCAGCAGAACAAAAACCGAGCACCTGTTCTGTCCGTGTCAGTCCGACACTCTCCAGTTTCTCTTGTCATTTTTCCAGTCTACCCTGGACCTCAAGCGCATTATCTCCGATAAGAACAATGTCGTCGGCGAACAGCATGCACCAGGGTGCCTCCTCCTGAATGTCTGATGTCAATGCATCCATTACCAGGAGGAACAAATAAGGGCTCAAAGCCGATCCCCGGTGCAAGCCTACAGCCACATTGAACTTATCGGTAACACTCCGATAGTTGTATCAAAAAATTAAGATATTATAGAGAACACCCCAGAGTCTGACCATCAAAGTATGGCAAAAGCCCGAAGACGTGCTGTTGTCAATCCTTAAATAGTTACCTCTTCTTTATACACCGATGAAAGCGATATTGATGACGATGTTGAAGATCCAACATTTAACTTCGAAGACAAGTTTGCTAACGCTGGTAGCCATAAAAGAACTAACTTTGTCAAGCACAGAGACTTCAAGCTCTGACTCTGATATTGAGATGCAATAAAGAGGCCGCAAGAGAGTTCGTGATCCCAAAAACTGGAAACAAATCAAGGTTAGACGATTGAGAAATTTAGGGAAATCGTATGTATCCATGTCGAAGACTCGCAAAGATATGGCAGCCTGCTGCCTTCAAATACCGTGTACTAAACAATGTCGACTGAAATGCTCAGAAAAGATCAATAACAACGATTGATAAAAATTGTTTCATGAATTTTGGCAATTAGTAGATTTAGATAAACAAAGAGCTTTTATCGATTCATGTATAGTCGACGTCCAACTAAAATATAGATACACGAATGCAGAAAACCCCCAGCGTCCTAACAAAGCCTATTACTTCACTGTGGACGATCAGAAAATAAGAGTGTGCAAAATGTATTTAAAAAAAACTCTGGATATATCTGATAAAATGATTTATGATACGATACAGACGAAAAGAAATGAATTTGGTTGAAGACATGCGAGGAAAACATGGAAAACATAAAAAACTTAGTCCACAATTACTTAAGGATTTAAGAAAGCATATTTTATAGATTCGATTCTGGGAATCGAATCTACGTGAGAGCTACTAGTTGTAGACAATAATATAGATGTTGAAAAAACCAACACTTACAACTATGTAACAAGAAAAAAGACCTGAAAGACCTCATCAGGAAGGGATTGATTCCTTCGTATTACCTACGCTAATTTTTACAATTCTATAATTTAACTATAACTAAGTGGTTTCTCATTTATTGTTGAATATTATTGTTTTGAGGTTTCTGCTTGTTTTGGTACTGAAGTTACATTTAAGTTATATTATTATTGATCTCACTTTACGAAAGCTGTATGAAAAATTATATTAGCTCTTATATAATTATATTATTTCATCGCTGGATTGGGAGTAAAGAAAAAACATAGAATGCGTCCAGCTGCTTCTCTCCCCGAGCATGTCGTAAAAGTCGACTAAGGGATAGTATCCTCTCCAACATGATGAGATACCATAAGCAAGTATTTCCAAGGAGGGTTGACGTCAGGCAGGCGGCCGGTCATAAAACACCTTAGCCAAAACTCTTACAGCATGATCCAAGTATCATGCTGTGCCGATCTCGCATAGAGTGATAGGGGCAGAAAAATGATGATGATGATATAGATTATTTTGTTAATTATGATTAAGAATGACCTAGTTAACTTTAATAATGTTTAACTGTGATCACAATTATCTTTAAAAGAAATGTACCTATTACTTATAAATAAACACAATTAGACTGAAATAAGCATTAAGTACATTAATTTCTACTTATTTAAACTTTTTGAAATGAATCTGTCTATAAAACAGTTATTTTTTTAGTTATGTTTATTGTATTCCACATTTTTTATAATAAATTGTGCTGATTGCTGATTACCTGTTTCGTTTCATTAACAAATAAATCCTTCAATCTCAAATGAGTTTTATAAAAAAAGCGAAACATTAAAATATACTGGGGTTAAGTTGCATTTATTTTTCATAAAAAAAGATGTATTTCATTTTAAACCTAATTGTTAAAATATTTATTTAAATTAAAGTGCATTATTTCATTTTGTGTCAGATGTAAATTGGCAAGGGAAAATAATTTTTAATAATAAAACGAAATAAGTTAGGATTTTTTGTTTTGAGGTCATGTATAAAAATTACTGTGTATAATATCAATATTTTTACTATGTTATATTAAAGATAAATCTATTAGCTATGGTATAAATTCATTACATTACATAAAATATTTGTATTTTTTTGTATAATACATAAATTATAAGAGGTCACGAACCCGAAAAACTTCAAATGCGAATTGCCAAAAATCATGTTTTTTGAGTTAATTCTGTTTATTTTTAAGCGTGCGATATGTAGTTAGTTAATCTGGAATAGCACAGGTTTATTTTTATCCAGTTACAGCGAGAGTTAAGTCGAGGGAAAATAAAAATAAATAAATACTTGTGGACATTTCACACAGCGCCACTAGCCTTAAACTGAGCAAAGCTTGTACTATGAACATCAGGATGGCTGATAGAATTACTTATAATTTTTGTAAACGCGGTCGTCGGTTTGATAGTCGTTGATCGTTGACCGTCGGTCTAGTAAAGATCAAATAATGCGATAGGTAGTTTTTATTGAAAATCGAGAATATTCAGAGCTGTAAAGTCCTTAAAATTTAACTCCGGATACCTAATAAACGTGTTACAAGATAAACAAACGAATAACTAATATGACGTCTTTGAAAAACTTCAAAATCTTGACTTATCACTTTACTCCATTGTGCTCCCGTACGGGCAGACAAATAAATAAATACCAATGAAAAGATTTGAAAAATACCAGACCATTTCTATGCGATTTGCATACGAATACCTTTTGTCCATTCACTTTCGTTCTTTTGAAAGCTTTCTATGCACAGATAAGTTAATAGTTTCATTGTGGATAGGTATCCCACTCCTTCGTCATTACGATGAAATCATTTTAGTTTTAGGTAAATAAACCTCGCAACATAAGTTTTCACACCTTAATTTAAACTATTAGTACTTACTACTTCAAAGTTTCATAAACAACGATACACAACTTAAGTACCAACCTACCTACCTAGTTCCTAATAGGTAACTTCTTGTTTTACCTATCCTTACTATTGTTAGTTGTAAACTGAAATAGCGATAACACAAACCTTAGTGGTTTTTAGTTGCTAAGGACCTAATTACTGTTAATTTTGTTTCTTGTAAATCGTTAATAAATAAAAAAAAATGTAAGAAAAAGTAAGTTTTAGCTTTGTTTACTTAAATTGTATCTCCAGTTTGGCTAGAGTAATATAAGATACTAAGGCCTTTTACCATCTATAGCAGATAATTTATACAGCGTCAGGAGGCAACTTTTACCTTCATAGACGGGACGCTGTAGTGCCCGGGACGAATTAAGATGGAGTAGGCTTGCCCAGCACCTATTCCATCCTCTCAGCTTAGTCGGCCTTGTCCACAGGAAAGACATGGTCAATACGTGCGGAGCTAAGCCGCGGGTTTCCTCACGATGTTTTCCTTCACCGTTTGAGAGTACTGGTATAGCGCACATAAATTTTTCGCACTGAAAAATCCATTGGTACACGACAGGATTTGAACCCACGACCTTAGGACCGGAAGGTGGGGTCACTTCACTACCAAGTAGACCAACAGTGCTCTCAGAAGTATAGATAGGTAAGCTAATATTTGAACACGTTTGACATAAAAGGTTTTAACGTAAGGTAATAAGGTTCATTTTCCTTTAACGTCAGATCTTATAACCCGACTAGTGAACTAGGAGGTTGTGTTGTGACGCGGCGTCACAGACATACCTATGTACAAACGCCTTTTGTTTCAGCGTGATGAATTTGTTGTAGGAACATTGAACAGGTGCACAACGCTGGTAAATACATTCATGTCAGCTAACGGACATCAATTAGGATGAGACAGAGACGTCTGGAGGGTAGTCAGAGGCGAATCTCTTGTCTTTTTTTGGCAACTATGACATTTTGTCACAATTCTACCAATGTCCGTTGATGGAGTATAAATAAAACTGGTCAATTGAGAGTTTAATTAGCATACGAAGGTTCCGTACCATAGTACTTTTTGACGACCTCGATGGGCGTGGCGGGCGAGTCGGCTAAGAGGCAAGAGGCGCGGGTTCGATTCCCGCTACAGGAGAAATGTTTGTATGCTCTGCAAATATTTCTTCCAGGTCTGGGTGTTGTAGTATTATGTAGTATGAATTAACACACCTAAACCTAATAGAGGATAAAAAAAATCATTTTTTTTCGTATTTTTTATCTCCTTTAAAAACAGAAAATTTAAAACTATGTATAATAATACTAGCTGCCTCCCGCGGCTTCGCTCGCGTGGTACCCGGATGAAAAATAGCCTATATGTTAATCCAGCACATGTACTATGTATATTCCAAGTTTCATTCAAATCCGTCCGGCCGTTTAGGTGTGATTGAGGCACAAACATCCAAACATCCTCACAAACTCTCGAATTTATATATAAGTAAGATATATAAGTAAGATATATAAGTAAGATATATAAGTAAGATATATAAGTAAGATATATAAGTAAGATTAAATAACTACTAGGTATAATATAAGAAATGAAAATTAACTCTAGTTTTCTGAGTTCACCTTCAGTAAGACAACAAAGTTAATTTATTTTTACTGTGTAAATAAAGGTAGGTTCATACTTGAGTTGAGAAGATTTATTAAGTCAATTATAACACCGTTTGACCCCCGACGACTTCTTTTAATTTGAACGGCTACTAGATCAAAGAGAGTGTAATGTGGACATTACTTGGTTGCAAATAAAAAGATAAAATAGAACTACGATAAAATAAAATTGATGTTTTTAAGATATTGAAATAAAAACACAATACGTAATTTTTTTATCTGTAAGAATATTTTATGATATTTTTTTCTATTCAATTATTTCAGAATATAAATAACAATGAAATAGAACTCGACACAATATTAGATACAAAAGGTAAAGGCCTTGCTATTCTATATTTTTTATTGTTTAAATAACTTTTCGTAAATGAAGGTTTTAGTATGCAATATCATCGCTAGTATATTGTTGATTCGATGTTTTTTTGCGTCAACATAAAAAATCGTAGCTTTAAAATAAATCTACGACAAAACCATGAAATAAAAATAAAAATATCTACTATACTACATTTAAAATTTGTACAGTAGTACAACAAATATTGTGCACCTCGGCAATTTTCGTCTAACGTTTTTGTGTTTAATTTTCGTTCTGAAATACTTTATTATTTTGAAAGGGTTGATTTAATTATTATTAGTGGCATATTCGGAGAAATTGGGTTTTTATACAAACCACGAAGTTTGCCGAGGCGCATTTGTGGTACTACTGTACCTATTACAGAGTCCAGAAGTCCCTTAAGTCTTATCCACATTATTCTCTTAGAATAATTAAAATGAATTCGTATTGGGTGTATAATTTGTTTTTTTTTTCTGTAACTTTTAATTTGTCGGCGCCAAGTGTTTTGCATAAATTCTTTGTTTCTTAAGAAATGTCAAAAAAGCCCAATTAGTGGGGATAATTTATTACCCCCGAATAAGGAAAAGGGGGTTTTTGTAGAGCTGAAGTGGTGGAATTCTGGAATTGTAAGTCTTGTATTGACAGGTGTTTGAACATGTTTTGAATTGAGGACATGTTTTTCTTAAGTAATTGCAGGCATGCGAATCGAATAATTTTAAAGATAAATTCACGAATACCTATACCTTGTTTATAATAAGTAAAAGAATATTCAAGTTTCTTACGAATAAAAATTATTAAATTTTCTATTAGGACACCTACCTTATAGTTTATTTTTATTTATGAAAACATTTTTGCTTTTCATAAGCCATAGAAATGAAACAAACTGAAATAAATAAGTCAATTAGGATTACATTTTTTTTAAATAAGAAATAACTATTTACGCAACAAACCAAAAGTGCGTAACGCAATATTTCCACCTATAAAACTTCCCATAGAACTACAAAGGAAACTTACATCGATACATTTCATAATATCATAATCTTACACAGAAATGCTTTTACATTTCACCGTCGACATGCACCCTTAAAATGTTACAAAACTGCCAATCCAAACTCAACTCTATTTCCAAGAACTTTAGAAACAAAATCGTAAATTTCGAACAATACAAAAATGAACACTTCAGTTTCGAATTTTGAACTACGGGTTCAAGGCATAAGGTCGGAAATGCAATATGCAATTTTTCAGGGCAAATGAAGCAGTGTCCCTTCGGCTATTAGTCCGGGATTAGCGAACTGATCCCGGGATCGGATGACCAACGTCATTTTATTAAAACGGGATTTGGTCACTTGTTACACTAATTCATATTTCTATTGTTTGTGGTTGTGTTGTATTTATTATTTGAATTTAGATTAAATTGCTTCATTTAAGCCTTCATTTAATTTGTACATAAAAACTTTCTTTATATTACACTGTAATTTATTTATTTTTATTTTACTAATAAGTATAAACAAACAGAACTTAATTTTTCACAAAAAATAACTGTATCTCTAAAGTTTTTGTAAAGTTGTAGACAGACCAAACCGTCTCAAATCAGCCGCTTGTCATCGTCTCGTCCGATTCTAATTCCCTTATAAATATTCATGGTTCTATTATAGACGCCATATTGTGATACTTTGATTAAGTGTCTCCAACCCTCTTCTGATTAATGGTGCTCGTTGACTTGAGAGGCGGTGTCTTTTGACAAGGTTTGAATGTCAACTTCTCGTAAGACTTACTTTTCATGTTATTTCAAACTTGTTTTTTATTTCGTACTTCTCTGCTGGAATGGAAGAAAAGAAAAAACATAGAACGAGTCCAGCTGCTTCTCTCCCTGAGCATGTTGTAAAAGTCGACTAAGGGATAGTATCCTCTTATGATGAACCATCTATGCGGGCAATGGCCTTTTCACCTGTCACCATGATTCACCATATCCGGTAGCGCTCGTGGCGTAGCTTGCGTTCTTGATTGATCGTTGAAGTTAAGCAACGTTGTGCGTGGTCACAATTTGGATAGGTGACCGCAAGTGGCATTGCGCGCTGAGAGCTTCCGTGCTTCGAAGGACACGTTAAATTGTCAGTCCCGGCGTTTAAGTTGTTAAGCCATGACGGAGGCTTTTGGGCGGCCTAAAAACTCCGTCACAAGAGTTGGCCACTAGCTCATACGAACTTACTTACTTTTACCATATCCATCTCAGGACTTTAAATCAAGAGTAGCTGCAATACTCACCCCATTATGGATACGAGCGTGATACGTTATTTTCATGTAGGTATGTTATTTTTAGCTTAACCATACAATAAATTAAGAATATTCACAAATCTTCATTAAAAGCGGCCAATAACACATTTCAACGACATTAACATCTGTTTTTCGGCGCTAATTTGAAGTTCAATCTGAATAAGGTATGCAAATGACGCTCCTTTTCTCACCTCGACTCTTTTAAGTTAAATAAATTGGCAGTCATGCTGTTTTATGATCGAAAAACACACTGTCAGTAATTAGTAAACGTCATTTACGTAAACCACGAATACATATACATTATTATCACGCCTGTATACCTAATACTAAAATAATATAACACCCATCAGTCACATACATAGTCCTGACCCCACACTAGGATTCCCTGTGTCGTGGGTATCAGAAACTACGAGTACCATGGTACCGCAACACCCAGACCCGGAAGAAATATTTGCAGAACATGCAAACATTTCTTCCGCAGCGGGAATCAAACCCGCGCCTCTTGCGTCCCTGCCAAGCAATGATGGAGTCAATAATTAAGAGGGCAGAGCCGCAAGAAAACTTGCAGCCACCCCTGAAAGTCCAAACATGGATATGGTGAACCATGGTGACAGGTGATCAAACCATTGCTTGCAACTTTTATAACTTGCTTGGGGAGGCTATGTTTTTTCTTTACTCTCAGTTCAGCAGAGAAGTAAATAATACCCTTTATTAAAGGGGAGTTCTGTTTGATATTAATTAACTAGATTCGGTAAGAAGTGTTATTAATAATTCTGTCGGTAGTCGTGTCGCCTGTCATCGGTAATAGCAGCCGTTAGTCTCGGTGTGCACCAGCCTTAATTTGCATCGTTTAGCGAATTAATTTTTGTTTGTTATGCATTGCTTTTGTTAATATTAAATATTTGTTTTGCATTTTTAAACTGTTATATTTGATGGCCTCGTGATCATTTGATATTTTTTACTATTAATCTAATGATACCTTTTAAAAAATAAATGGAATATAATATTTTTACAAAATTATTTTGTATAAATTGAATAATTCAAAAAATTAAAATATGATTACTTACAAAAGACTGTATCTAACTCTTCTTAGTTTATACTTTCATAATAAGCATGTAGGTACTTTTGCAAAGAATGACAGCTAATACATCCCTCCTAATATTATTCATGTAAACAAATTGGAAAATGCTAATACAAACTAGGAATTTGTATTAAGACATCAAACTTCGATAATCAAAGTGAAACTCCCAGCTGTATTCCGAGACGGGAAATCTTGTATGTTGCATATCGGAATTAAGAAATACAGATATGCGTATGTATTTATTTTAAAACTTACTGTTTTTTTTGTATTTTGTTAATTATACTTGTCAATATTTGTATTAGTTATAACTTTACGTTGGTGATCTAATTAAATAAAATAAATATAAATTAAAAAAACCGTTGTGTGTTTACGTTTATAAATTTTAATAAAGCTTGAAAATGATAGTGGTCCTTGTCACCTTGATATGATACTACGGAATAGTTTAATTTTTGTCCTATAAAGTTTATATAAAAAAATGCGATAGATGGTTTTCTAATTCACTAATTAAAGAATAAAAATGGACACGGACACTTTTGTCTTGTACTTAAAAGTGCCTTTTTTTATTACTGACTTAATTTGTTGTTGTCTACGTTTCTTTTCGGTTCACTAATGTATCGGAGGCAGCTCTCTGATTTCGTTACTCTTTGAAATCTTCATCCTACGGATTTACTTAACATATGTACTGAGGGCGGGGGTCGGCTATGCGGCTATAAATAATAATTCCGCACCAGACGGCGAGATAAATCGACGTATGCTAATATGTTGCCAAATTATTTATTGAAGGGCGCCTTATCGATGGATAGACTCGTGAAGCGAAATTGGCTAAGATTTTGGATTACTTTTAGAAGACTACATTTTAAGAAAATTTAGTTTTTGTTGTTACACAAAAAATAGAATTTTTTTAGTTTTAAAATCAATTACTTTCGCCATTTTTAGAACACAGACATTTTTAACTATAACAATTAAAAAAAAGTGTCCAATAAATTCACAAGCGCATATACGTCATTATGCAGCTAGCGAGTACTAGGACTACTAGGTATCTGTCGCCTTATGACATTTGCTTAGCAAATCACAACTTTAAATTATGTCACGTTTCACAAAAGTGCGCAGTAAACTCGCAAGCGCACCTACGTCATTATACATCTAGCGTGAGCAATGTCTCCCGTCGGCTGATAAAGTGGCTTCCCAAATCCGATACACCTGTTTTATTGGAGTTATTTGTATCTTTGTTTCTTTGGTGCACTTGACAAAATAAATCTTTTCAGTTTTTACATATCTCAGAACACACAACAGTTTATTATTCAAAATACAGTAGTTTGCTAGAAAATACAAGCTGATTTGATTTGAGATCAAAACAAATGCTTACAAAAAGAAATACCGTTACCTACTAGTCTAGTCGTGTCATTAGTTCTTTCTTTCGGTGGTGAAAGTGCGCCTCAAAGGCTCCTTTCGTGCACATAAAACTCCTTAAGTCTTGGTAAAAGTTCTCATAACTCTTCGTAAGCGGAGTTAAACGGAGCGTTCCTTACGGGCCGTTTGAGTTGTGAACACTTTTAATCAAACTGCATATTTGCATACCACCTTATTCCGACGCATTTAACTTATAGTTGGGGGTAAGTGGGTTTTTAGTTTGCAAGTGTTCCGAGCGATAGGTATATATGTAAAGAACATCTTTATTAACAGAAAGAAACTTACAACTATTACAAATATAATTTACAAAATACAAAAGAAACAGTCGGGCTATCTAAAGGCCGTTGCAAACGGTCTGTAGATAGCTCACCTGATCCAGCTCATGTATGTGTGTGTGTTGATTCGTATGAGCTAGTGGCCAACTCTAGTGACGGAGTTTTTACGCCGCCTAAAGGCCTCCGTCATGGCTTAACGACTTAAAAGCCGGGACCGATTGTTTAACGTGCCTTCCGAAGCACGGAAGCGCTCAGCTCGTAATACCACTTGCGGTCACCTATCCCAATTTGTGACCGCGCATATAGTTGCTTAACTTTTACGATCAATCGTGAACGCCTAAGCAAGCTATGCCATGAGCGCATCATGTATTTATTACAATCAGTTTCTATCAGTTGGAAGACATGCCAATTGAGGCTTTTATATCCTTCCACCACAAAAAAAACAGTATCTATCTAATCTTGCCACTATTTCTTATGAACCAGTGTGGTGAAAGGATTTATAGTGAGCCTCAAAGGCTCTTTTCATGCGCTTGACACACATTTTCGAACTTTTTAGGTTCTACAATATGCCGGTTTCCTCACGTCGTTTGAGAGTACTGGTAGCGCACGTAAATTTTTCGAACAGAAAAATCCGGATTCGAACCCACGACCTTAGCATCGGGAGGCGGAGTCACTACTGTCTAGTACATTATAAACGTGTTATTTTTGGAACTTCGTGTATTAAAAAACTTCTCGGTACAAAAAACTAAGCAATTTTTTTTCTATTATCTCAATCAATTTATCTAAAAATATTCGGTCGAAGAAATACCTTGACATTATAATAGAACAAATTCTTACATTATTTCAGTTTGAATTAAAGGTTACCGTAGGTTCATTTGTGCCTTTGTATTGCCTCACATGATTCATAGAGACCGGTTAAGGGCAGGCTATTGCTATCGATTCCGTGGTAAATCCATTTTTATATAGTTTGTCAGGTTTGCGACAACCTTTTTATCTCAATTTCAATGAATTTTATTATACACAGTTACAAAGACAAACTACAATAACATTAAAAACTTTAAGGTAATCGGTACAATAATAAGAAATAAAAATGAGCTCAGTTTTCTATCTAAGTTCGCCTACAGATAGAAAACAGAGCTCAGATCACCGACCGCAGGTAAGGTCCCCAAAAGGCTGGCGACGTTACCTCGTTTGATCAATTTTAGGAACAGTCAAAAACGCTGTTCTCTTGAGTTTAGTTTGAGTTATATTTTTCACTAGAGTTGGCCACTAGCTCATACGAACATACGTACTTACATAGTTATATTTTACGCCCCCATGGAGTTTTTTATATTTGTGGACATTTCACACAGCGCCATCTAGCCTCAAACTAAGCACAGCATGTATGGACACCAGATAGCTGATAGAATACTTATGTACTTTTTTTTGTAAACACATACTTATAATACATTATTACAACACCCAGATCCGAAGAAATATTTGCAGAACATACAAACATTTCTCCCGTAGCGGGAATCGAACGTCGTTTAATCTTACTTATAATATAAATGCGAAAGTTTGTGAAGATGTTTGGATGTTTGAATGTTTGTGCCTCAATCAACGGATTTGAATGAAACTTGGAAAATACATAGTACATGTACTGGATTAACATATAGGCAATTTTTTATCCGGGTACCACGCGAGCGAAGCCGCGGGCGGCAGCTAGTATAAAAGGATAATATTGCATTAAGTTGACATTACGCAGGAATACATTAAAATTAATTTTATTGACCAGTTTGATTACTTATTTCCGATAAAATAATTATCTATGGCTCAAATATTGGATTCTTAACATAACTGCTATGTCGTGCATGATATAGGAATAAAATAAATCGCAAAAATTATAAAAAAAATATTATAAAACAGTGGCTAGCGAGGCTGAGACCCAAGAACTGGGCGTTCGAATCCTGCTGCGGGGAAATGTTTCCATATTCTAAAAATATTTCTTGTAATAACTTTTGTATGTGTTATTTAGATGGAGGTATATGTGTTTTGACTACATTACTCTTTTTAAATGTATTTCTGCCAACATAATATGACGGTCATCATTTTCTTGAAACCAAAACATAAGCTGTGCAATAATATTTGAAGAGGTGTTTTGCATTACAAATAAATAATATATTTTATTACATAATTAAAATCACTTGGAATATACCACCGATTTCACTTTTACTGCTGGAATCACATTGCATTTCGAAGGGTCCTAATAACCAGTATGTAAGTACTTAACAGGCAATGATTACACTCTTAAGTCAGATCATAATTTTAAAATGTCACCTTATATCGCAGTCGAGTGAAGAGGAGTCCAATAGTTGGAAATTTTAATTCAAATAAAAGCATTGGGTTACTTACTATACAAAAAGACTCATAAAAAAACGTTTGAACAGTAGGTATTCTTTCACGGCAATATCACACAGAGAGAAAGTACCTTACATACACAATATAATATAGAGTATTTTACTGAAAAAAAGACTTCATTTTGATTTTAAAACAATTCAAACATTTTTATATAATAGCCAGTCTGAACCGGGAATGAAACCCGCCTTAAATGTAAAGAAACTAAGTATTTTACCACTCTAATCGAAAGGCTCAATCATAAAGTTTTTTTTAATTCTAAATAACATACATACATAATTATCACGACCGTATCCCGAATAAGGCGGGAAGAACAACAATCATAAGAAAACTTTAATCATAAGAAAACTTTAATCATAAGAAAACTCGCAACCACTCCTGATTCAAAGTCCCAAGTTGGATATGGTGAACCATGGTGACAGGTGATCAGCCCATCGCTCATATAGATAGTCCATTATATTGGTCCATCATCAAGTGTGACTCAGAGAGACTTCTTTCGTTCACTCGACATTTTCGAACTTTTGGTTTCCTCATGATGTTTTCCGTCAATGTTTAAGACACGCACACGTTTTTTCGAATAGAAAAATCCATTGGTGCACGACCGGATCTGAACCCACAACCTTTGGATTACTACCACTAGACGCCCAGTGCTCTCTATACCCTGTCTCCGTTTATAATACAAATATTATGGCGTGTGTAAAGATTCGCCTTAACAATGAATGATGGTACCTATATTACGTGTTGGCGCAGAACATCAAATATATATTGTTATAAGCACTATTTTAAGTCAAAGTTCATTATTATTGTATGAATCTAATCGTACCTACATATCATTGAATATCCAGGTATTAGATAAGTAGGTACAAGTACATCATTCTGACAATGTGTTGGCAATGTGTTTGCATTCTAATATTGTTTTATAAGCTGTTTTTTATTGGTGAAAACCTTTAATTGGCTTTCTGCTTTCATTATGTTATCTATAAGTTATTTTTTGCTGTTGGTTTTCCTATAAATAAATAGATAAATAAATTCTAAATTGCGCAAAAAATTAAGACAAATCATTATTTTAAGTGACATCTGAAGTTATTAAACGGTTTTATTTAACTTGCCCTGTTTGTTTTTTGAATGTCCAAAAATGTTCAAATTTAGTAACTGAAATTTTATCCCATTCCTGTTGACAGATTGATCTGATAGTTGGTTCCGTACTATGTACAAAAATATTTCTTGTATGGGGGTCACATTTATTTTATTATTTGTTGTTATAGCGACACACACTGTGAAAATTTCAACTCTCTACCTATTACAGTTCATGAGATACAGCCCGCTGACAGACGGATGGACGGACAGCGGAGGCTTACTAATAGGGTCCCGTTGACACCCTTCGGGTACGAAACCCTAAAAATTACGTTTTTATTTATTTATTTACAGAAATAGTTATAACACCATTACAGACTTATTTCCAAGGCGATGTAATACATACACAATACATATTTTTAACAAAAGAACAAACAGTTTTTTTTATAAAAACTATATGAGCCATTTCCATGGACTTTCGGCAGGCTATGGCAAAAATAACTAAGGCCTTTTACCATCTATAGTAGATGATTTATACAGCGTCAGGAGACAACTTTTACCTTCACTAACGGGACGCTGTAGTGCCCGGGACGAATTAAGATGGAGTAGGCTTGCCCAGCTGCTAAAATACAGCACAGAAAAATACATTGGTTCACGACCGGGTTCGAACCCCACGACCAACATTATTATCAGAGAGAACGATATAGATAGATACATAGATCTCACTTGGTTTACGTCATTTTAGAAACTTTTCCACACCATTCGCTCCTAACCATCTCCACAAAACTCTCAAGAGTCTCAAAGTGGGAAGTTGTTAAGAAAAGCCCCGGGCCATCATTAACCATCATTAAAAGCATCATTAAAGCTAGAAATATCATTAACCGGGTCAGAATGTCGTTAAGGCGGCCGTAAAGTGCCCCGCTAACGACTGCACGTTGGGGATTTTTCGAATGTGACCTCCGTTTTGGGGATTTTCTTCCGAGTCCTGGGGACTTTTTATATGCACTAGATGGTGGTATTAAATCTGTCCAGTTTCTGAATCGTGCTGACGAAAACATACGGCTGAATCGCCTCTGCCTCTGAGCACTTGGTGGACTAGTGGTAGTGACGCCGGTCCTGGGTTCGATTGATAAAAAATTCGTAAATTCACACTAGTGACGCCACAGTCCGAATCTTGTTTAAATAAACGTTCTTTTTTCAAACTTGGAATCCCATTTGACTTGGAATTTTCATGGCAAATGAAAGCACAAAGCACAATAAAAGGTATAAATGGAAAACGGAAGGTATTTTCTAACACCCTTTCAATAGAGACTGACAATGCAGTACCTGCTATTACTTATTCTATGGCATTTCTTTACTGAACCTTATGAGGAACATCACACACGATTATCGACCTTAAAATCTAAACCATACAGTTTACATTGTAATATCATACTTTGTAAAAACGGGGATAGGAAAAACAGCTTTAAAAAAATAGGGATTGGGTTGTATTTTGAATGAGATAGCGAAAGCTTTTGTAGTTGTTTAGTGATGTGCATGGAATGAAAAGACGCGTTTTCGATTGTATCGAGATATCGATCATCGTATTGTTTGCAATCACAGATCAGTTGGAAATGTAGCTTAAAAAGATAGAGCACAAAAAAAACTTTAATGTGTAATTTTGTGAAATCGATTTTTAACTCAAAAGATTTCAACGCGCTTACTGTAGGTAAATACTTCAAATTTAATTGATTTGTCTTTTTCTTATCATTGCAAAATGTGTACTGTTTTGGCAATTTTATCTAGTTAAGCTCAATTACCCGAGAGTTAGGTCCTTGTTGGGCACAAAGTAACAACAATAATAAGGTTGATTTTCCCTTGCAATCATATTCTGACAGTCACAATGTACCTTATCGCTATTTTGGTTACACAGGAAGCTCTGTCAAAACTGTCCTTTCTTGGCCTACCGTACATTTCTTACAACAAATAAATATTTGTGGACATTTGACACAGCGCCATCTAGCGCCAAATTAAGCAAAACTTGTACTATTGGCACCAGATGGCTGATAGAATACTTATATACTTTTTTTGTAATACATACTTATAATACTGCAACACCCAGACACGGAAGAAATATTTGCAGAACATACAAACATTTCTCATCGAACCCGCACCTTTTGCGTCTCAGCCGAGCACTCGCCCGCCACGCCACCGAGATAATACTAATAATCACTTCACATGTTTTGATATTTCATATTCACCAACATTTACAAATGCATGAGGTCCACACCAAAGTCTCATAAATTTCAACGTATTTTATTTTTGACGACCTCGATGGCGTGGCGGGCGAGTGCTCGACTGAGATGCAAGAGGTGCGGGTTCGATTCCCGCTACGGGAGAAATGTGTATAATGTGTGTATTCTGCAAATATTTCTTCCGGGTACTAGTTATTATGTATTTGTAAAAATAAAAAAAATGTATTTGTAAGTATGTATTTACAAAAAACAGTAATATAAGTATTCTATCAGCCATCTAGTTCCCATAGTACAAGCTTTGCTTAGTTTGGGGCTAGATGGCGCTGTGTGAAATTTCCACAAATATTTATTTATTATTTACAAATGCATGAGATCTACACCAAAGTCTTAAGAAACTTCAACGTATTTTATGTTTTACCTTGCCCAGTATTCAGGGTGGGTCAGCCACCATCACCACAGATCAAAACAAACCCCATAAAGAGCATTCCCATATATTATTTATCAATTGTATAAATTATTGAAGTGGGCTTTATACCGACTGACCCGGGGGTCATTTTACGACCAATATATTGCAGCATAGCACTAGCTGCTGTAACAGGTTTTGCTTGATAGCTTATTTTTAGAGAGCCAGCTTATTTACTGATTTTTCTTTAAAAATACAGAATTTTAGTATTTTTGTTTCATTTTTCGTGTCACTAGTTATTCCTCAACTAGCGTGGTGAAGGAAAAATGTACGCCTTACTGGGGCTTCTTTCGTGCATTTGAGCGTTGGTGGTCTAGTTGGTAGTGACCCCGCCTTCCGATCCTAAGGTCGTGGGTTCAAATCCGGTCGTGTACCAATCGATTTTACTGTGCGAAAAATTTAACTATACCAATACTCTCAAACGATAAAGGAAAACATCGTGAGGAAAACCTCGTTAGTTAGCTTCGCACGTATTGACCATGTCTTTCCTGTGGACAAGGCCGACTAAGCTGAGAGGATGGAATAGCTGCTAGGCAAGCCTACTCCATCTCAATTCGTACCGGGCTCTACCGCGTCCCGTTTGTGAAGGTAAAAGTTGCCTCCTGACGCTGTATAAATCATCAACTTTAGGTTGGTAAAAGGCCTTAGTTTTTTTCTTGCATTTGACTCATAGGTACTCCAACTTTTTAAAGTTCCACGACAAGTTGGTTTCTTCTCATTATTTTCTTTCACCGTTTGAGAGTACCTACAGGATTATCGCACATGATTTTTTCGAACAGGAATATCGTAGTAAAAATAGTAGGTAACTATACATGCTCGGTAGGTAGTTATGTGAGTTTGTGATCCAAGCGGCAATGTCAAAAAGACCATAAATAACATTACAACGTATGGGACTGCATTGTTCTGAGTCGAGACTTCGAGTTACCTATACTATCTCTATCCTAGAATACATCTAGATTTATTGATAAAGGTTCCTAGTTCATAATTGACTGTTTACTACGAAATAAATAAATAACACCCAACAGTCACATACATAGTCCTGACCCCACACTAGGATTCCCTGTGTCGTTGGTATCAGAAACTACGAGTACCATGGTACCACAACACCCAGACCCGGAAGAAATATTTGCAGAACATGCAAACATTTCTTGCGCAGCGGGAATCGAAGCCGCGCCTCTTGCGTCTCTGCCGAGCAATCGCCCGCCACGCCACCAAGGCCGTCAGTGGCGTGGCGGGCCTATGTAATATGTCCTTTCACCAAATGAAATCCTTATCCTCAATATTATTGTATTTTAAGTAAAATCGGTGACTTTTTCACTACATTACATTGTAAGTGCTCGTATTTTGACGAAGAAAAGTAAGAGAAATTGCTTGACTTTCGCTTATGTATTAGTTGTTAGGTAGGATACAATAAGAAAATTTTAGATTTTTTACGAAATTTAGGAAAAGGAATAAGTACAATAATACCACGAATTGAATTGAATTGAATTGAATTGAACTACTCTACAACAGCTACAACACATCGATAGCCAGTCACTAACTTAATATGGTGATCCAGGAGATATTACCCTGGTCATTAACGTATCATGCAATGACCAAGAAGCGCCATATGAACCACAGGGTCAGATAACATCTCCTTATTCAGCATCGATTCCGCAAAATTGAAAGTAAGCCTCGCCAACGACCCTGTGCCCCCGGGGAGTATCCTAATCCTAAAAATAGTAAATTCTTAGTCAATTGCTTTCGATACGCTGTGCCTTAAGACATAACCTTTTTTTTACTGCTCACCTATTTGCAATATCATTTGAAATGTACCTATTGAATCTTACTTCTTACTTATATTTTGAATGCGAAAGTTTGTAAGTTTGGATGTTTGTGCCTCAATCACGCCTAAACGGCTGAACGGATTTAATTGAAACTTGGAATATACATACTACATGTGCTGGATTAACATATAGGCTATTTTTTCATCTGGATACCACAGGAGCGAGGCCTTTAGGCGGCCTAGAAACTCCGTCACAAGAGTTGGCCACTAGCTCACGAACTTACTAACTTTTACCAAATAAATCTTCGAACCCCGCTTAAACGCCTCACTTGCACCAACCCCTTAACCTATTGTCTTAACCTTCTTAACCCACAAGCGGTTCTAAATGCATCAGATAGGCCCTTGACTGTTATGTCTCGTAAACTGACCATAGTGTCCCAATGTGCCATCCTCTGAACATCCGACATTAGACATTAAATGGAAAACAATGTTTATGTTACAGTTTTGGGGTAGTTTCGACGTTTCGTATTGTAATTTTATCGACTGATATCGCTTGATGGGATTTTCTTGAGCTGTGGGCTGTTTGGGAAAGGTGTATTATTTTTATTGCACGTTATTTTAAACAGACAGTGAAGGTAAACATCGTGAGGAAGCCCGCGGTTTAATCAGCTCCGCACGTATTACCGTGTCTTTTCTGTGGATAAGGCCGACTAAGCTGAGAAGATATTACAGGTGCTGGGCAAGCCTACTCCATCTAAAAAATAGTCCCGGGCACTACAGCGTCCCGTAATTCCATGAGGACATAAAGAAGGCAAAGCAAGCTTTTGTCATGACTTTCCTTTATTACCACGGTACTATTATTCGATGGATCGTTAATTGCCATAACATCGTTGTTATCTGTTGTAAAACGCCATACATTTATTTAAAGAACAGAATATCGGAACCGCTCATAACTCAAATAGGTTCTGAGATATGAGCGGTACTGCATCTATCAATGAAAATATGCGAATTAAAAACTCTAAATCAGACCAATACAGTAAATTCCTGAGCAAACATAAAATACATTGAAATATTGTGAAGTATTACAATAACATGACCATTGGGTGCTGATTGACAGCTCCTGCGGCGCTGCAGGCCATAAACACTTTTTGCCATTTACCATTTAAAGAGAGTAAATATTACGGTTCTTGGGTATGAACATTTTTCTGTAGTATGAACTTACGAAGTGTCTGTTCAATGTCTTTCCTTTCCGTAGCGGTTACAGATCCTATCATTTGTGATGTGTATAGTGATAGCTTGCTTAAGTTAGCTTAGTATAGCAAGCGATAGCTTGCTTTTATTACTCCCCAGTATTTAGCATTAATAAATATAATGTTATAGTCAATTTACAGCGATATTGTAGAGCTTTTCAAAAATACCTCTGCTATTTTTTTGTCCTACACCTGGAATCGATCCTGAGTCTGTCACATCGTATCCGTCCACAAATCTTTTAGCGGCACTATTTTCTTATAAGTTTTCGATTATTTTACTTCTACACTATTTTAATGAAACTGCTAAAACGTGATACAAATAAGTACAGACGTAGATACATATATAAGATCACGTTTTATTTTCCAAAGGTGTAGGCAGAGATCACGGATCTCCATTTACTATAGGATCCTGACATACTTCTTTCGCTTCATTCTCTCATCACATTATCCATGCATGCTCATTGGTTTAGGGTACTCTTGACCCCGTACCATTTTGAGGTAGAAAGGTATAATGATATTCTCCAAAGCATATCACTTACTTTATTAAATAGACGTTCTTGATTGATCGTTGAAGTTAGGCAACGTTGTGCGCAATCACAATTAGGATGGGCTACCAGAAGTGGTATTACGGCCTTTAGGTGGCCTAAAAACTCCGTCATAGGAATTAGCCAATAGCCCATACGAACTTACTTTTGTTTACTTACTTTATGATCGATTATTTTTGGCACAAATTAAACATTTAATACACTTTACAATATAAGAAAGTTATTCGGTTGTTTCGTAGGGTCAAGCGGGATAGGGTGAGCGCTCCAGCATTTTGTTTGATAGAACAGCGTAGGGTCAGTCGATAGTCGAATTATGTAAAGTGCCCGGTCATTAGGTACGGTACATCTGGACGATGGCTCTATCTGACGACACGTCTTGATACTTTAAGATTCACAACACAATGCTGTTTATTCTTTATTAAAAAGAAAGAAAGAAAAATTAGTATATGGTATAGTAATATATACAAAAGTTGTATGATTTGATTACACATTTATAAACTACTAGCTGCCGCCCGCGGCTTCGCTCGCGTAGTACCTGGATAAAAAATAGCCTATATGTTAATCCAGCACATGTGCTATGTATGTAAGTTTCATTAAAATCCATTTAGTAGTTTTTGCGTGAAAAAGTAACAAACATCCACACATACAAACTTCGCGTTTATAATAATTAGTAGGATAATTAACAATAAAAAAAGTATAAAAGTATTCTATCAGCCATCTGGTATTATACTGGTATTATTTGACGGCCTCGGTGGCGTGGTGGGCGATTGCTCGGCAGAGACTCAAGAGGCGCGGGTTCGATTCCCGCTGCGGGAGAAATGTTTGCATATTCTGTAAATATTTCTTCCGGGTCTGGGTGTTGTGGTACCATGGTACTCGTAGTTTCTGATACCCACGACACAGGGAATCCTAGTGTGGGGTCAGGACTATGTATGTGACTGTTGGGTGTTATTTATTTATTTATTTATTTATATAGTACAAGCTTTGCTTAGATTGGGGCTTGATGGCGCTGTTGTCCACAAATATATATTTTATTTATTATTGAACCTACTTATCAACATATTGTGTTTTGCTATTTGATATATCGACTGAGACGCAAGAGGCGCAGGTTTGATTCCCGTTCGATAACACAACGTTACCATGGTGTTTGAGAAGAGACATTTTATTTTGTACTAGCAGCCCGCCTCGACTTCGCACGAGTATTAAACAAATTAGGATTTTTTTAGGTAATTTTTTTACACCGCGGGTTACATTATTGGAGTTTTAGTAAACATCCCTAATTTCTTGCAAATTAATTATAGCCTATGTTATTCCGTAATAATGTAGCTATCTACTGGTGAAATAAATTTTTAAATCGATTCAGTAGTTTCGGAGCCAATTCGTTACAAACAAAAAAATCTTTCCTCTTTATAATATTAGTGTAAAAAAGGGTTTTAGTCACTCAATTACTATAACAATACAATACAGTATATCTTTATTGTAAAAACACAAATCGTAGAAATAAAAAAATAAAGTAAATTAACCCCCGGATACTCAATCGCGACTCAAAGTTGAGCACGTCTCAAGTCACGGTTTTTTGACAGTTTTTGATGAAAATCTGTCAAAAACTCGTTACTTGAGACGTGCTCAACTCTGAGATGCGTTTGAGTATTCAGGGGTAAAACTTCTTTTAGCGGTCGCTAAACGTCAAGTATCAAAACCGCTCAACCCCGCAGTAGACAGTAGGTAGGAGAAATAGGAACCGCATGCTGGTTACGGTCAGTGGGGTAGTTTTATTAAGAATTACAATTATTTATTTACCACCCCCATATCTGTATGGTAATGTTCGTTTGGTTAGGGATGGTTTATAGTGCGGTCTGTTATTGGTATCTTTATTTAAGGAGGTAACCTTCGTGTTACCTTACGTATTGTTTTCTGAATCAACAATTTAAAAAGTACACTTATAGGTACTTACTATAAATCTGGAATTTTGTTGGCATTTGAGTGTTTTTGGCTCAACGGCTGAAAGAATTTGGATGAAATTTTCGAACTATAGAGTACCTGAAATATCAGCAGGTAAGCCATTTGATAATCAACCTTCATCATTATTATTTATCATAATTATTTAATAGCTAAGATATTGCAATTCTCTATCTTACCTAATAAATAATAATTTACCTGCTAATCTACATCTTCTCTGCTGGACTGGGAGTAAAGAAAAAATATAGAATGCGTCCAGCTGCTTCTCTCCCCGAGCATGTCGTAAAAGTTGACTAAGGGAGAGTATCTTCTCCAACATGATGAGATACAATAAGCAAGTATTCCCAAAGAGGGTTGACGTCAGGCAGGCGGCCGGTCTTAAAACACCTTAGCCAAAACTCTTACAGCATGATCCAAGGAACATGCTGTGCCGACCCCACATAGCGTGGGATAAGGGTAGGAAGATGATGGTGACCTGCTAATCTGCCATTTTATGATGGGTTTTATTGTATCTATATTTCATACACGCGCACAACAATTTTGACAATAAGGCCAATCAAAAATACTTAGATCAAAAAAGTATGGCGAACACTGGTTTAGAGGCTATCAATATACCAGCATAACATACTTTCATAAAAATCAACACAATGGTTAATCTGTGCGTGAAATAATCATAGGTAAGTAGTCGATGCAATGAGCAATTTAGTAAACAGTGCGAAAATTTTCAAATTTCCCAAAGCAACTACTCAAAGCGACTTATCAAAGTAAATATCCGCGAGACGAGCCGATATTATGCAGATCCTATTATTATTCATACTGTTTTTGCTAAGGGCGGGAAATGAACAGCCCTAATCTTACAACCAGTCGTTTTTCTGCCACTAATCTGAGACATGTCATTCGATTTTCAACTTTATGCTTACGCGATAGAGCTCACGTAAAACGGAGCTTTTGATTACCAACATGGCTTACCAAGACTGCAAACTTTTCAGTTCCTGGTGATCAAAACCTTAACATTCTATTTTGAACCTTATAACTTGAGCGATAAAGTCTATGTAGGGCATTGTCATTTGTTCCCAATATGGCGGGTAACTTTGTTCTAACTCTCCCGCTACTAGATGGCGCTAGCGGCTATGCAAATTCGATAATCTAATCTTATGAAAAATTGGTTTCGCGAAAATCTGATTGGCAAAACATCTGTAAGTTATTCCGAGGTTATTATAATAATGTTCAGATGGGTGTCTTATTATTTCTTAATGTTTGTTTGATGTGTGGGGATTTTGTGTTTTTCGGGAAATGACGCGGAAAAATTAATTTCTTCGCTTCGTTGGAGAAAATTGATATATGATTATGATGAAAGCTTAATGTATCTAGACAACATTATAAAAAATAATGATATTCATAGAATCACAAACAGTTGTTTTTTGTTTAAAATAAAGTGCACCACGTTAAAATAATAAGTAGGTAGGTACCTACAAAGTTATATAAAACTTTTTCATAAAGATTTAAAAAAAAAATCTACTCTCTTTTTGCTGCGTCCTTCAGAATTGAATTGAATTTCGGGAATTCTTAGAAATATAATCTCCAAGTTTTATGCTTCTAAAACTTATAGTTTGTTGTCTATGCGTTAATTGTCGGTCTGTCAGTCAGTAATTTAAGAGTTTTATGCCTATATTTTGATAACTTTGGCTACATATTAAAGATGAAGAGATAGAAACTCGAATAGGATTCCCATTTGAATTTCTAGTCTGCAGTAACAATCAGAGTCGATTGATTAATGTATCTAATATCTTGCATTTGGATTAATTCGATTAATATAATTTACAACGCATTGGGCTCGCATTCGACCGCAAAGGTCGGGGTTCGAAGCTCGAGGTCATGGGAAGGGAATGGAGAACCTACCCAATAGTTAAGTCCTATAATACTAGCTTAAACAGCTAGTAATCTACTCGTATCACATCGATTTGAAAGGTTCTGTACTTATTAGAATTTATTTAGGTATAAATAAATGTAAATTATTATTAGGACCCTATTCGCTTGTAACTTAGACCCTCCATTTTATTTTGTACATGTAAAAGTATTTAGGGTTGATTACCATACTCACCATGTTAAAAAACTACTTTAATAGGTCACTGAGTAGAAAATCACAAGAAACTAAAAAAATACCATTACCAAGGGCTCTAGATCGGCACTAACGCCATCTGTTGACGCAGTAGTGTACTGCACATGTGGAAATAGTTCTACAACGCGTGGCTAGGTGGCGTTAGCAGTCGAACAATATAAATAAACACCATTGGTAGAATTTTTCTCTAATGTTATTGTGTATGAGAATATTTGTATTAATTTTTAAAATAACTTGTTTCAGATACTATCCTCAAGAGAACTGGTAATATTTACTTTACAATTACTTATTTAGTATCTATCACTACTTATTTAAGAACTTTAAAATTACCTTCTACTTCTTATTGGGTACATGTAGTAGGTACCTAATAAATTATAGACAAGTACTAATCAGAAAAATCACAAGAAAACAAAGCCATCGGATAATAGATAAATTAAATTATAGAAAACTAACTTTACCAACTTTAAACTTTGATTTGTTTTTATGTGCAAATCCTGAACAACGGAAATACGGAATTACACAAAAAATCTACACCAAGAAAATGCAAAAGCTAATTTCTTTAATCGTCTCAATAACAAAAAGCTTCGTGGTCCGTTTGGCGTTAACCCTTCCGTGCCTAATTAGGAATACCTTAGGAATTAAAACTGCATCTTGAGGGTTGAAATTTTAAATTGGGCCTTGCCTATTTTATTTGATGATCTGTACTTATGAAGCGTGTAATGTTGGATGCTAATTTTAACTTTATTGGAGTTTAACCTAAAGAAAATTAAACTAGGTAATGAATCCAAATAACTAATAGTAATAAATAAATAAATAACACCCAACAGTCACATAATAATAATGAAATAAATTATAAATATTAGTGGAGATTTCACACAGCGCCATCTAACCCTAAACTAAGCAAACCCTGCACTAAGGGCACCAAATGGCTGATATAATACTTAAATACTTTTTTAAATAGGTACATAGATAGTACCTACTACAATACCCAGACCCGGACGAAATATATGCAGAACATACAAACATTTGTCCCGTAGCGGGAATCGAACCCACGCCTCTTGCATCTCAGCCGAGCAATCGCCCGCCACGTCACAGAGGTCGTCAAAGTACCTACGTCAGGACTGTAGCAAATGGAAATCCGCGATCTCTGCCTACTCCCATGGGAATCAGGCGTGTGTTTTATATCTGTGTATAATAACTCAAACAAAATGAAATAAAAACTAGTCAAGTGCGAGTCAAATTCGCACACGAAGGGTTTCGTATCATTAACAAATGTTTCTTATATGAACTCTGCTATTTTGGCAAAGAACAATCCGTCCATAAGTAGAATATAGGACACAGTAAGATCAGTCGATTTTTTTGTATTGGCGATTCGCTCTCGCTGTGAGAACGTCCAAACTAGTGCTAGTACAATGAGACAATTCCATGCATTTGTGAGTCAAATACGACCCCTGGAGTATCGACAGGGTTAATAGTAGTGACAGACAGACAGACGAATTGCAATTGATGGTTATAGAAGGGGAATAAGCAAGTTCTATTTGTCTGTGTACTTATTCTAAGCTTGGGCGGGTTAGTGGAAGCTTATGGAAGTCGTGGATTCAAATCTTGTATCCGGAATGTATCAAACTTGTATCAATTCGTAAAAATATCGTAACAATTCTTGAAACAGTAAAATAACCTTCTTTCTTGTGTCTAATGTCTTGTTCCTATATTCAACTGATGGATGTCTGTAGGTTAATAATTGGGACTATAAGCTCTTTTGCAGACATCCGTTAGTACTACTAAGTACTACTAGTCATGTCACTAGTTCTTTCGTGAAAGGATTTAAAGTGCTCCTCAAAGGCTCCTTTCGTGCACTTGACAAATGTTTTAAACTAATTAGGTTCTACGACATGCCGGTTTGAGAGTACCCTACTGCTGGTTGAGCGCACATAAATTTTTTGAACAGAAAAATCCATTGGTGCACGGCTGGATTTGAACCCACGACCTTAGGATCCACCACTAGACCACCAGTGCTCTCCGTTAGTTCTGTTAGTTGAATATTCAAACTGTGTCCAAATATAACATAGGTACCTAATTACAAATAATACCTAGACAAAAACAAGTAAGTACTTGCGTTGGGAAAAACGTAAGTACCTAGGTACTCTTATATGTCTTGTTTCGAATAGATTAGCATAGTTGAAATAGATATATCACCAGAATGGATAATATTAGTATTCAACACAAAAGCACGATTAAGTCAAACTTTAAATAAAACTTGAAAGTTTTCCCACTTTTTGACAACCCTAATCCACTTGCGAAACAAAGATCATCTCGCTGCGGCGAAACTTCAAAGAGATGTAGGGCTGTCAGCAGCTTAAATACTGACCGGTTATAATAGAATACTCTTCTATATAAACTCTTCTCTGCTGGACTGGAAGTAAAGAAATAACATAGAATGCGTCCAGCTGCTTCTCTCCCCGAGCATGCCGTAAAAGTCGACTAAGGGATAGTATCCTCCAACATGATGAGATACAATAAGCAAGTATTCCCAAGGAGGGTTGACGTCAGGCAGGCGGCCGGTCATAAAACACCTTAGCCAAAACTTCCACATCGAGTGGGATAGGGCAGGAATATGATGACTCTTCTATATAAAAAATACTTACGTATTTAAGTAAAACAGAAATATAGGTAAGCACATACTTATAATACTACAACACCCAGTCTCGGAAGAAATGTTTTCAGAACATACAAACATTTCTTCCGTAGCGGGAATCGAACCCGTACCTCTTGCGTCTCAGCCAAGCACGCGCCCGTCACGTCATCGGAAACAAAGTCGTTAACACTGACATGTCGTAGAACCTACAGAGTTCGTAAACGTGTTACGAAAGCAGCTATTGAGGCGTTCTTTGAATCCTTTCACCACACTGGTTGGAAAGAAAATAGCCGCAGTAACGGGTCGGTTGGCAACCCTAAGCTAGGGCCGTCACGGCGACCTCACTTTAACACTTATTTAAGCTTTTTTTTAGAACGATGTTTTTTACGATTAAGACCTTGATGTCTGCAGGTAGGTACTTAGTTTTGTAAGTACGTAGATAGTTTTATTGTGGGAAAGTTTTGATAAGAGTGTCATGAATGGAAAATTATTTTATTTTTACCGACTTTCAAATAAGAAGGTATACAATACACGTTCACGTTGTTATAATAAATGTTATTTTGCTTAGTAGTTTTTTTGGTACTTATCTTCCTCATATTTTTCATTTTATGTTTTCATGTTATATTATGCTCATGAAAATGCTTTTTATCTATCAAATACTTTAATTTAGTCAAAAAAAAGTCAATAATCTAAAAAGCATTTACTCAGGTGAACTTTTACCTAGGTTTTGCTACCAGTCGGACCACTGAATCAAATTAAGTCTTTGAATATTGCATCAAAGAAATTGAATTAATTTGATTCTGCCGACTAAGTAGGCTTGACACCTGGGTAAAAGTTCACGCAGTTAGATTGATCGAACAATGTCGTCGGACCACGTGACCCAAGTATTGTTTCTTTCTCCTCCAACAATGTTGTGAAATCGAAGCAGCGAACCTAAGACCGTCTCTCAAACCACTACGCTTGAACATTTTCACCTGCTTCAATTAAGTAATATACAAAGCCTCAAGACGATAATATAAATTGTCTATTTATATGTTAATAAGGCGGTTTTCATGCTAGGCATGACTTCTAGAAGATAGGTAAGTCAAGTATCTCCTCTTAGTTATTTTGGGTAAGTCCCACTTGCACTTAAATATGGATTTTAACAAGAGTTTAGGTCCTACAGTTAGAATTTGTCTTTCGGAAATGGAAGCTAAATTAATAAAAAAAAAAATTAGCTTGCTTAGAAGTTCTTGATTGATCGTTGAAGCAACGTTGTGCGCGATCATAATTGGGATGTGTGACCGCAAGTGGCAATACTAGCTGAGCGCTTCCGTGCTTCGGAGGGCACGTTAAATTGTCGGCCCCGGCTTTTAAGTCGTTAAGTCATGACGGAGGCAATTAGGCGGCCTAAAAACTCCGTCACAAGAGTTGGCCATTAGCTCATACGAACTTACTTTAATTAAATTTTTAAAATATAGTCATATTTACCTACCAATCAATATCCGGCTCCTCCATATAAACAGTGGTAGCTCTAAAATTCAACTTTTTAAAAGAAAGTTCAACTGACCGTATTTGACATTTCGATTACAATTACTCAATCTTTATATTATTTTTCATTACAAGGATACTACTTCTTATTTATCTGTAAAATAAGAACACAAAAAGGATTTCCTTTACGAACTGTGATAAATCGCAAGTTATAAGTCCATTTTTATCATCAATTTATACAGTAGCTAGGGAGCGACATCATTAGTTTAGATTTTGAAACGACAGCTTTGAAAAAATAATGTGGAGCTCTGAGATGTCGATTGAGACCCTAAAATATCAGGGGTAGGCGTTTTATAATACCTACCGATTTTGATCCAAACTTATTTATTCCATATTATCGTGTTATTTGCTGAGTTTTAGACAAGGGTAGGGTATCATAGACTTAGATAGATCACAATAGATAGTAGCTTAGAAGATTTTTTTTGAAAGGTCCAAAATTATTTAAATCTAGTTAGACCATGTTTCAAACACACATATTTTAAGTAAATCCCCTAGAAACGCACACGCTTCGTGTAACTTGAAATTTCAGTTTTGCTGTTTTCAAAAAAACGGAAGATTTTGGAGAAGGTTCTCCAAAAGCCGAATTAGTTATTAATTAAACAGTTTTAAATCATAAAATATGACGTCAAATTTCATCTTATCATTGAATAAAATGTAAATATGTTAGATTTGGTAAAATTTGTTAGTTAAAAATTAGTTTAAAACTTTCAATCTGTGGCTATTGAACCGTTATAAGCGGTTGCAATAAATAAGGTCGAGTGCAGGCAGGTGCGTAATTCGCGAACTCTCCGGGGACAATGAGTATACGCCCTTGGAACATAAAGAAAAAAGGATTGCTTGTTTTATTATTTTTATTACTTCAGTGAATCTTTTCGTAACGTTTTTAAGGCACGTTTTCATCTACGGGAGCTTTTTTTTAAACTCCTTTTTTAAACTTTTTATTAAGGAAATAATATACCTACCTTTATGTCATAGTAAATAAATATACACTATTATTTGATGTCTTTCAAAAACAACACTACAATGACCATAGTACATACTGTAGTACTTAGCACAATGTTGAGAGGCAAACCTTTTTTTTACGTCAGATACATAAATTTAGACAAATTGTTTATACATGTTTTATATTGTGGATTTTTTATCACTTACAATTTTCTTCATTTATATGTATGAGTAATATAATTTACTAAGGACGAATGTCTACAGCGTAAGGCACTACAGCGTCCCGTTAGTGTAGGCAAAAGTTGCCTCTTGAAACTGTAAAGTCATCTAGTATAGATAGTAAAACGCCTTAGTTTTATTTTTAAGAATTTACGAGAACGTTGTTTAAATTTTTTTATAATATCTTATTACTTTCGCCTTTATGAGACAAAGAGTAAGGTACATTATTTTGATCACCCTGTACAGCACCCTCCTACGTACTGAAATATGTTCGACTAAGCACCTTGCCCAAAATATAAAAAACCTTGTAACCCGTGTAATGACAATTTAAAACTCCCTCAAAATTCGTCGTTCTGGACCATTTGCTGTAGGACCGTATTGTGTTAAGCTAACCATTTTATTTTGACCCCTTCAAATTCTTAACTAAAAACTTCGAACAATTTTGCTTCGTAACTTTTGCTTGTTTGAAGGACCCGGAAAAATGGGGGGTCTTCATAAAGTGGTCGACATCTTTACGTCTGTCTCTTATTGTCTATGGGAAAGACAAGAGTTTTTATTATCTGTAGGGGCGTTTTAAAATGAGCACCCCTTAAGTGTTGTAACTTTTTACCGTCTGTGATGGGGTTGTAATTCCATGTTGTATTAGCCAGTTTATTTCGACAATTTGTTTTGTTCATCTGTTTTGCTATTGTGATCAGCATACTTCTTAAATTTTATATTTTACGCCTGTGGTTTGAATTGCTTAGTATCCGATATTAAATTCTCATTAGTTCACAAATGGTAGTTGGAGTACAAACGTACAAAAATCCTCACAAACTTTCATCTTACTTATATTATAAAATTGAAGGTCTTAGTTTGCTTGAAATTACCGGCGTAAAGCTCAAAACGCAACGATAGCGCGTACTAATTTTACCTGTGCTGCCATCTAGTACGAAAGTTTGTGACGATGTTTGGATGTTTGTGCCTCAATCACGCCTAAACAGCTGAACGGATCTGAACGAAACTTGGAATATACATTGTACATGTACTGGATTAATATATAGGCTATTTTTTATCCGAGTACCACGTGAGCGAAGCCGCGGGCGGCAGCTAGTATTTATATATTAGTAAGATTATACAAATAACATAGGAAATCTAAAATTAAACTTCCACAATAATGAGCACCTGTAACTAATACAGAATTGTCAATGACTTTACAAAATGGAATTTAATAGTAACATACGGTGACAAGTATGACATCAATCAAATTAGTTATTCCAGTCAGGAATCGAACTCACTGCCGCTTCCCGTCAACCCGACGGTTTGACATTAACCATTAGTAATCTGTGTACGAAGTTTTATTATATTTTAATATTATGATAATAACAAAAAATACTTAATCTTAAGTTAACTTTTTATTATTACTTTTTGTTAGTACCTAACGTGTTCTTAGAAGTAAATTATATTGTTTTTAAACCAATGTTATCTACTCATATTATAAGTAATCTCTAAAACATATCTTGTCAAAAGAAATAAAAACATGTAGCAAACGAATCGGTTAGCTATTACCAATCGCCCCCAACCCCAATATCATTAATATTAACCCGTATCATCCCCGCATATCACATAAATAAACATTAAAAAAAAACCAAAGAAAAGCTGTTAAAGTATTCATTCCGATGGGGTAGTACTTCGCACCTCAGCTACTTAGTGGCACCGCAAAGATTCTTTTTTCTTGAATAATTTTTACATATTTCATCTGTAAATTTATTTGTCTATGGAAGATTACAAGTATGGTAATTCCTCGATCCTCTGAGGAGTTGTTCTTGTTGTTTTTCCTTATTCACTGTAAAACGTCTATATTTCACCACACTGGTTCGAAATAACTAATGACAGTAGATTGTCAAGCTTTACCTCTATGCAATTGAACTTATCCACGGTCTTCAGATCTCTACAATCTTCTTTCAAACCAGTGTGTAGAAAGGATTTAAAGTGCGCCTCAATGGCTTCTTTCGTGTATTTGACACATGTTTTCGAACTTTTTAGATTTTATGACATGTCGGTTTCCTCGCGATGTTTTCCTTCACCGTTTGAGAGTACTGGTATGGCGCATATTTTTTTCGAATAGAAAAAGGAAGGCTACCACTAGGCTACCAGTGCTCTCTCAGCTTACCAATTGTATTTTGATAGTGTAAGTTTAGTCTAGCCAGTCACGAAAATTTAAAACATCACCACATTCAAGTGTTAACCTGCATTGAAAATGCATTTATCTTCTTTTCAGAGAACATTTACGAAGTTAGTCCCCAATTTTACTGGTCAATATCATAACCCCTTTAAGTTGTTTACTAAATATTATGGGAAAATATTCATGGTTTATAACACAAATCTCTGTCCATCAGACCGTGTGACGTCATATCACTGAGATCTGACATGACAAATGATCACTCTATACCACAACCAAATAGTCCTGATCTCCATTCCTGTCCACCGTGACCACGAACTAGAGGAACCAGTTCCATGGCAGGGATCAGGAAATAATGGTTCAGATAAATCCGTCTTAAAACAAGGGACTTTTGATAAACGCTCTCATTCAGTGAGTTTACACCCAATCTTCTTCAAGTTTTTATACAATAAATAATCGCTATAAACAAATAAATAGTCGTTTTACTTCTCTGCTGGACTGGAAGTAAAGAAAACGCATAGAATGCGTCCAGCTGCTTCTCTTCCCGAGCGTGTCGTAAAAGTCGACTAAGGGATAGACCTCTCCAAAATGATGGACCATCTATATGGGCGATGGCCTGATCACCTGTCATCATGGTTCACCATATCCATCTTGGGACTTTAAATCAGAAGTGGCTGCAAGTTTTCCTATGATTATTTGTGGTTCTGCCCGCCCCGTTAAGGATACGGGCGTGATAAGTGTATGTATGAAAACAATCGCATGTGTTATATTGCCTGGAAAGTATGTGCTTTGTTTGTTATAAATAATAATTGAAATATCCTATATTTTGTGTGTCTGAAGTTTCGTCAGTTTGCAATAAAAATGTAAAGATAACTGTCTGCATTCATTTAGATAGTAGTTTTAGTGAGAAATGCTCGCGTCCTGTATGCGCTGTTGGAATATTTTATATGCAATAATAAAATAAATAGAGTGATTAATACGCGCATCATGAATCGCTACTGCCAACTGTCCTCCTACTCAGTATGGCCAGCGTGTTCTATTTCTGAAATGTGCAGTAACGGTTCTATACGTGATCGTGTTACAATTCGAATTTAAAGTTCGGAGAAATTTGACCGCCTTCTCAGCCAATAGAAACACGATACACTGAATTTGCATCGTTTCTCTTTTCAAAATATTTAAATTGAAAAATTTGACTCAATTTCACCCTATTTCGCGGTTAGCGCACTTCAGTCTGTCGTGTTGCTGGGTGACGCAGCGTAGACGCAAGTCTCGCTTTTAGTACACTCGAACCGAACTAGATGGCGCCACGAGAAAAATTAGAACGCGCTATCGTTGCGTTTTGGCGATCGCAAGGCGTCTTCTTCGAACTTTACTTCGAGTTAACTTTGCGCAGAGGCAATATCGTAACCAATGAGGTTTATCCGAGGTGCGATTATTGCTAGTTGAAAACTTTACCAATACCCCGCCATGTGGACGTGAAATACCGTCCGCTACGGCAATTTTTGTACGACCGTTAAGGTCTAATAAATTTGAACATATAAAAAATGGCAAATTACTTCTCTGCTGGACTGAAAGTAAAGAATGCGTCCAGCTGCTTCTCTTCCCGAGCATGTCGTAAAAGTCGACTAAGGGATTGGGATAGACCTCTCCAAAATGATGGACCATCTATTATGGGCGATGAGCTGATCACCTGTCACCATGGTTCACCATATCCATCTTAGGACTATAAATCAGAAGTGGCTGCAAGTTTTCTTATGTTTACTTGTGACTCTGCCCACCCCATTAGGGATACGAGCGTGATAAAATGTATGTAAAAACAATGTAGCAGGACATACTGACAAAAATATGTAATTTTCAGCGAATAAAAAGATGACACTCAAAATTAACAACTGTCCCCTGGCAAAAAGCCAAAGCATCGTATTTTCCATAGTAATGGGGCAAGTGAATCGCCGTGATGATCGCTAATCGACAATCTGCCGCCCGATTGTGCATAAATGGATGCGAAAAATGTAATACTCTTTTCAACGTTGGGTGAAATTTGGTTTTCATGTTTAATATTGAACTTTTGTACAAAAAAGCTTTTGTTTATTATTAACACTTATTATCTACATATTACATTGGTTTGGGATCTCTCTTTTTAAGTCTTATGACCTGTATTAGGAGAGTCCCCCCTTTTCTGTGGTTCAATTTAAATTAGAACACTTGTATGAACCCAATACCTAGATGATACATGCTAAAAGTAGGAATTAATTATGTACCAACACATATAAATTCCGAAAATTTAAGTTTAATTCATCAAGCTATTTATTATTTCGTTGGATATTATAATTAATGATGAGATAATTATTTATATAATATGTAAGGTTATATATAAAGTGTATGAAAGTGAAAGTAGATATTGTATATACCTGCCTCATGTCTTGCAATGTCGTACTTCCAAAACAGAATTTTTGTACTTAGGGCTCTTTGCTTCCAAACGGCAGGTCGAATGAAAAACGATGTAGTGAAAATTAAGTTCCGCTGTGAAAAATGGTACGCGCTCGTGGACATCGTTTAAGGGACAATAAACAGAATAAGGGTTCGTGAAACGTTTTAACTTTCATAAAAAATCGAGATTAAACTATGATTTTAAAATATATTTTTTTTCATATGCTGAAGTATTCAGTATGTTATTATCGTACCATTATAAATGTGATGTGAGGATGTTTGTATGTTTGTGACTCAATCACGCCTAAACGGCTGAACGGATTCGAATGTAATTAGGAATATACATAGTGCATGTGCTAGATTAACATGTAGGCTATTTTTTATCCAGGTACCACGCGAGCGAAGCCACGGGCGGCAGCTAGTAAAAACATATTTGAATATTTTTTATAGATAAATGGTACGTTAGTATAACAGCTATTTATTAATAATGAAAAATAAACTGGTATAATAAAAAACCCTCAATATTATACATAGTTAATTCTTTAACTTTACCTTTCTTAACAAACTTCAAAAAGAAGGAAATTCACAATTCGACTGTATTTTTTTAACAAAATATCATAAAGTTATGACATAGCGCCACACCTGAAGATAAATCAGACATTTAACGCGCTTCTATTGTTGCACTATCAATAAACTAAAATTTAACCTTTTTTGCTCAAGCCGTGCTTTCAGGTAAGCAATTCTACACTTTAGATGGTATCTCAAAGCAATTTGCAGTAATATATGGCTTAATCCAAGCAGATGCGGGAAAAATACTGCTTTATGGCATAAAAATCAAGTATTTTAGCCATAAATCATAAATGTTATGGGCTATTTCTCTTAATGTATAGCAATTTGTAGAAATTTTATCGTTTTGTGATTAATTCCCTTTGTTTTGACTTGTGATGTGAGAAACAATAAAACAAAATTTATAGGGTTTCAAATTTTTATTGTTTTTTGGCATATCACATTTTGGTGACGAATAGCGATATACAATGCAATCATAGCATTGAACCTTTTAAAATTGTAGTCTTATGTTGTTATGTTATTTTGTTGTAAGTAACTTAAAAGGTAACAAACACCAAGTACTTTTTTACATTCTGTATTCAGTTTTTTTGTCAAAATTATAAATTTAAAAGTCATCTTAGTTCCATCAACGATATTAAAATTGACTTTTATGATGCTGAACAAAAACAGTCGCTCAAACAAATAAATTTAAAATACCAACAACACGCGATTAAGCTATAAAGCGCTACTGTTTTTTAACACATCCCTTTCTCGGAACATATAAACATTCAAAACCACCCTTAAAACTACAACGATTTGTTTATATCGCATTAACGAGAAAACACATCTTTAATAAAGTAATAAAAACCCGAAAAAGGATGAGCTGGGTATAATTTTGCTATTAATATTCAATTTTTACCCTCAAACTTTGCTACTTCAAAGAAAAATCTGAGATGGAAATCTATGAGGTATCTACTTACTTAATTTCCGAGTAGGTCGGCGTTTGAAGGGGTAGTGCGAGAAATGAGGGAGTGTGCGTGATGTTTCTGTGTGAGTGGTGTAATTACGCACGTGTCCTTTCAATGCATTGTTGCTTTTTAACTTCTTTTTATTTCACACTAGCTGCCGCCCGCGGCTTCGCTCGCGTGGTATCCGAATAAAAAATAGCCTGTATGTTAATCCAGTACATGTACTATGTATATTCCAAGTTTCATTTAAATCCGTTCAGCCGTTTAGGCGTGATTGAAGCACAAACATCCAAATATCCAAACTCACAAACTTTCTCATATATACATAATACTAGATGGCAGCACAGGTAAAGTTAGCACGCGCTATCGTTGCGTTTTGAACTTTACGCCGGTTATTTAAAGCAAACTAAAGCTTTTCAATTTTATAATATAAGTAAGAAGTAAGAAGTAAGATTTAGTGCTAGTAACTTCGATACTGTCAGACCGTTAACCTATTGTTTATTGCTAAGTCTCCGCTGTTTGTATGTCCATCTGTCCGTCCGTCTGTCAGCGGGCTGTATGAAATTTTGACAGTGTTTTGCCGCTATAAAAACAAATAAAAAAAATGGAGCTCCATACAAAAAACATTTTTGTACATGTGCGATGGTACGGAACCCTTCGTATGCGAATTCGACTCGCACTTGACCGTTTTTTTAATATTTAAGCAATCGTCTTACATAAGTTATGTAGGCGAATCAAGACATTATTTTAGGTATTTTGTGTAGGTTCTAAAATGTAAAGATGTAGATAGTCCTTTCATAATAGAGTGTAGGTGTCTTCATAGCGGACGCGTAGGTATTGAATGGGGCATTTAATTTAATCTAAAATGTTTCCATCTTAATTAGAGCAATCCTAATATTACAACACAAAAGATTGTAAGGATGTCAGTATGTTGTTAACTCAATCACACCGTAACGACTGAATGGATTTGAATGAAATTTCCTACAAAAAATATTCATGCTTTTTCGTCGTATCCTACGAATAAGGGCACAAACGCCATTGGGCCTTTTTATTTTTATTGCATTTTTGGAATCTACACTATCATTTACATCTAATCAGTTCGAAAAAAGTTCAAAAATAAATTTATTTCAATAAGTTATTAAAGTTTTAAACTTGGGGCACAATTACATTGCTGAGTTTTGCCCGGCGAATAAGGTTCCAAACGCCACTGGTAGCTGTGTTCCACGCGCGAAATGAGTGATAAACGCAACTGTGGCTTTGTTCGTCGGAGATTACCGCGAAATGCGGACATGCGTGTGCTGCGTATTATTGTGAATATACAAGTGGCATTTTTATCAAACCTAATCGGAAATAAACTAGATTTTTTAAGTTTTCTAGTGTAACTTTCTTCATTTGCCTATCGATTTATTACTACAAAATATAAGTACAGGCTGTAAAAAGACTACTCCCGACAACATTGGAGGGTGAAAGTACTCATCAATCTAAACAACTTTTCATGGAATCAAACCTTTGATCGCGCTGTTCCATACGTCATGTTGACTTAGTAGGTCATCATCAGCCTATAGCAGTCCACTGCTGGACATAGGCCTCCCCTAATGAGCGCCATATTTTTGTGCCTTATCATTGGGGGGTTAATGCCCATAATCCCCACGCTGGGCATGCGGGTTGGGGATCGCAGAAGCACAGCTTCTCGCATCGCCAACGCTGCTGCCCGTCGACGGCCCGGGAATTTAACTGTGCCTTAAGAGCTGCACTATACCGCAATCAGCCGTTCGCCAGAGCCTCGCTTGTGATTTAGCAGGGTGTACCACGGGCAGGTGAGGTTGGCTTGGGTCCTTAAGATGTGAGTCAGAACCCCATACACCCCAGTCCAAAGTCTGCTTGATAGCAGCAACTGACGCTGAAATTGAAAATCCATCACAAGCTCCATGGTTAGAAGTTCAATATCTATCAGTGTATTATCATCATCTCATCATCTACCTGCCCTTATCCCACTTATGTGGGGTCGGCACAACAGTTGTTTTTCTTCCACTCCGCTCTATCAGCCGTCATCTCAGTATTCCCTCCTTTCTTACTTATGTCATCTTTCACGCAATCCATCCATCTCTTTTTCGGTCTACCTCTACCCTTGTATCCATCCACATTTATATTTATCACTCTTCTTGACAGATGATATTCATGCCTCCTCATGACATGCCCATACAATGCTAACCTATTACTCCTCAACTTCTCTGTTACAGGCGCTACATTCAAACTTCCTCTGATATACTTATTCCTTATCTTATCCATTCTCGTCACTCCACACATCCATGTCAACATTATCATTTTTGTTGCATGCAATCTTCCTTCATCCATCCCTTTAGTTGCCCAACACTCCGATCCATACAATACGACAGGTCTCACGACTGATTTGTAAATTTTCCCCTTAATTTTAAGGGGCATTCTGGGGTCGCTAGTTGTCCCCGTGACCTTTTGCCATTTTACCCATCCCGCATTATTCTATTTCTCATAATCCCGGTCTATATCGCCGTCGTTCTGGATTTATGAGCAGAGGTATCGGAAGTCGAAGCAGACTGGAAGGGATACTCCATTTAAGGCAATAGGGGAGAAACTGGATGGACCACCGGAATCGCAGCACAGGTGCTCAGTTTTTGTTCTGCTGATTTTCAGTCCGACACTCTCCCAGTCTCTCTTGCCAATTTTCCAGTCTACCCTGGACCTCAAGCGCAATGTCGTCGGCTAACAGTATGAACCAGGGTGCTTCCTCCTGTATGTCTGACGACAACGCATCTATCACCAGGAGAAACAAATAAGGGCTTAAAGCCGATCCCTGGTGCAAGCCTACAGCCACATTGAACTTATCGGTAACTCCAGCTTTGGACCGGACACGTGTGTTTGCTCTATCATACATAACACGTACAAGTTGCACGTACTTCTCAGGCATTCCCTTCTCTTTCATAGTCCACCACAGAACCTCGCGAGGCACCCTGTCATATGCCTTCTCTAGGTAAATGAACACCATATGCAAATTTTTATGTGCACCTCTATATTTCTCACTAAGTTAGCGAAGAGCAAATATGGCGTTCATTGTTCGCGTCCAGGCATAAACCCGAATTGGCTCTGTGATACTTCACTCTCTTCTGTCATTCTTCTCGCTATTACCCTCTCCCAAACTTTCATACTGTGTGACATAAACACAGTTCTGTACATCACCCTTGTTTTTGAAAATGGGCCACAAGTGAACTGTTGCACCATTCTTCCGGGATCGCCTTCTCCTGTAACAACTTGTTGAAGAATAAAGCTAGCCACCACCATGCATCCACTTTCAAAAACTTCCATACTTCAGCTGGTATGTCGTCTGACCCTACAGCTTTCCCATTCCTCATACCTTACACCGCTATTTTAACCTCATCTGTTTCACCACAGCCATGTTTGCTGGTGTTCTAGGTAAAACACCATTCCAATCATTCTCCTCATTCATCAGCTTTTCAAAATATCCCTTCCAACCTGTTTTTACTTCCTCATCATTCGTCAAAACCTTTCCTTTCTCATCTTTTATGCATTTATATATATAATGTCCAAGTGATCCCAGTGATTTTAAGGAATAAAAAGTTTTAACTTTGACTTTGACTTTGAATGTCCCTTGCAGTCTTTTCTCTCGCTTTCGCTAGTTTGTAGAGTTCTTTCTGTCCGTCAGGGCTTTCCAGAGACTGGTACAGTTTTTCCTGTACTTTGGCCCTTGCTGCTCTTTTAGCATTTTTCTTACACTCAACATACATCTTCCTCTTGATCTCTTTAATTTCATCATTCATAGTTTCAACATTTTTCCATTCCTTAAAAACTACTCGGAGGATATAATTATCTAAGGCAGTAGTCAGAAGCACGTCCAAACATAACATTTGGTACATGCCCACATTTTGCAGAAGTATTCCATATGTGACAGGTTGCAAGCCCATATAACCGCTGCTAAAATTTATAATTTTGAACATGACGATAATCTTGAAAGACCATAAAAAATAATTAACTGTCATCAAATCGTCCTTCATGCTCCTCTCATCACCTTCTACTTATGACTCCTTTACTGTTAATGCGGTTCGTTTGTCGAACTCTATTCCAATGCAAATACGCCAAGCCTCGTCCATGGGAATCTTCAAGTCTAAAGTATATCACCATTATCTTGCTCTGCAGAACAGTCATCAAAATTGAGCACCTGTAGGTATTTTTGTAGAATGTTTTATAATTACGTAGATATTATTTGTATTTATTTATGTATAATAATTATTTTTCTTGTAACTTTTCTACAGAGCACTAACTCCGTTTTTTCTCCAAACTACACAAAGGTTAGCTGGAAGAAAATGCTAATTAGCATTAAGTTCGCCTGTGTACATGTTTATCTTGTGCAATAAAGAATTTTCTATCTATCTATCTATCAGCACCCCGCCAACTCCGGGCGAACAAGGGCACCAAGGCGTTTAGGTTAGCGTCGACAACCAAAATCTCCGTGGAAAAAGGTTACTAAGGCGCTTAGAACCAAGCCAACAAGAAAATAATACACGGAACAAGGTCCTAAGCGACAAAAGTGAGGTAAAACGTAGTGTTATATTAAAAAAAAATACTCGGAATGGTAAATCGAACGTTATGAAAACAAATAAAAAAATAATTTCATTAAAAAGTTTAAAACTCATCGAAATAATAAGAAAAAACCGCCTCCTGTAAAGTTAGTGTTTTGCAATTGTGCCCTTATTCGTAGGATACGACGTTTTATACACCTTATTACTTCTACTATTAGTCCTGTCACTAGTTCTTTCGAACCAGTGTGGTAAAAGGATTATTATTTTTTATTTAGGCCGCCTAAAGGCCTCCGTCATGGCTTGACGACTTAAAAGCCGAGACCGAAAATTTAACGTGCCCTCCGAAGCACGGAAGCGCTCAGCTCGTAATACCACATGCGGTCACCCATCCAAATTGTGACCACGCACAACGTTGCATATCTTTAACGATCAATAACGAGCGTCTGAGTAAGCTACGCCACGAGCGCTTCAACACTTTACTTGGAGTCTACGTAATCGTAAACCTGCGACAAAAACCTCCTATTCCAAAAACCGCAGGTAACACACTTGTTGTGACAGTTGATCATGAGATATCATAACACGCGTAGATTTACAGCGTCGTAAAATGCGGCGCCCGCGCACCACAATGGCTTGTTGACAAAATGGGCACCTATTCAGCCTTTGTTAGTGACTAGGATATTGTGGACAACCTTATACCTTATTTTTTAATCTTACTTCCTTACTAAATCTTACTTCTTACTTATATTATAAAATTGAATAAATTTAGTTTGCTTGATATTACCGGCGTAAAGCTCAAAACGCAACGATAGCGCGTGCTAACTTTACCTGTACTGCCATCTAGTATTATAAACGCGAAAGTTTGTATGTATGGATGGTCGTTACTGTTTCACGCAAAAACTTCTGAATGGATTTTAATTAAACTTGGAATATGCATAAAATGTGTGCTGGAATAACATAAAGGCTACTTTTGATCTGGGTACCACGCGAGCGATGCCGCAGATGGCAGCTAGTCATTTAATAAAACATGCCTGTTCTTGACACTAATAAAAGGCTACTATTTCTTCGTATTTTTCATTCAAGGAAATTATTATTTGAGAAAGTTTCTAATTAAAATTTAAACAATTATTTTCTTGGCAGTTTGGTTTGATACCTATCAATGATAAAGTATTTTTGGATACTTAATTTTTGACAGATATTGTTAGAAGATAACTATGGTTTAGGTATTGCTTGGCCGTGACTAAAAACCACTTAAATTAACTTTCAATGATCAGTGTCGATTACAGTAGCTAATCCATTCCATGCTATTCTTTCTCCATCCTACCACACCATTGAACAAACTTAGTAAATCTTAACCATTTATCTACCTTCATGGTTGAAGCTCAAAACAAACGGAGTTATTGATAAAAACTCACAATTTTGGACCTTTGCCTATGAGAACGGTAGCCGATTGTGATAATTGCTTTTGATAGTAGGTATATTATTCAGAATTGGTTTTAGGAATTTTCATTTTTGGAGTTATGTGACTCTGCTAACGGGATGATAATATAAAAAATACCTAAATAATATAAAAAATAGGTACGTACTATTTTTTTTTCTTCTTTTAAACAAACTGACTTAAATATCTGACTATAAATTTAAACATCATCTCTGTTTTATGACCGTCTGCCTGACGTCAACCCTCCTTGGGAATACTTGCTTATGTATCTCATCATGTTGGAGGATACTATCCCTTAGTCGACTTTTACGACATGCTCGGGGAGAGAAGCAGCTGGACTCATTCTATGTTTTTTCTTAACTCCCAGTCCAGCAGAGAAGTTGTACATAAATATTTGTGGACATTTGACACAGCGCCATCTAGCCCCATACTAAGCAAAGCTTGTATTATGGGAACACAGATGGCTGATAGAATACTTATATACGACCTTTGTGGCGAGGCGGGCGAGTGCTCGGCTGAGACGCAAGAGGCGCGGGTTCGATTCCCGCTGCGGGAGAAATGTTTGCATGCTCTGCAAATACTTCTTCCGGGTCTGGGTGTTGTAGTATTATGTATTTACAAAAAAAAGTATTTTATGTATTCTATCAGCCATCTGGTTCCCATAATACAAGCTTTGCTTAGTTTGGGGCTCGATGGTGCTGTGTGATATGATATGTCCTCAAATATTTATTTATTATTATACTTTATAAGTTAAAATACACAATTAAAAACAAATGTCAGTGCAAAACTCAAAAATGGCGAGAAAATTAAAAGTGCCGTGATAAACGAGTCTCAGCAATGATTAATGCGCGAAGAAATTAATATAAACTGCGATAATGGTTTATCTCACTCTTATTATTTATGGCTGAAAGGAACGACAAAACCTAGGTACTTTCTTTAAAATAAATATATTTTGTACTTTGACTTAATTTTGTAAAATATTATCAAGATTAGAATTGATAAAATAATACGGTAAATAATATGCCTTGTTGACAATTGGGGTAGTATTTGCAAAAATAAGAGATAAAGATAAGAGAGCGATGTGGAGTGAAAGATGTAGTGATGAGGATTGAGAAAGGTATGTTAAGATGGTTCGGTCATGTAGAGAGGATGTATGAAAGAAGATTAACGAAGCAGGTGTATGAGGCGAGTGTGAATGGTACCGTTGGAAGGGGAAGACCTCGGCGCACGTACCTGGACCAAATCAGCGACGTTTTAGAAAAGGGCCAGGTCAAGAGTACCCTAAACCGACGAGCATGCATGAGGAATGTAATGAGAGTGAATGAAGCGAAAGAAGTATGTCGGGATCGTAGCAAATGGCGATCCGTGAACTCTGCCTACCCCAACGGGAAACAGGCATTTTATGTACCTATGTATGTATGTATTTGCAAAAAAACTTCTGACAGAAATGTTTTCATAATTAACTTTTTTTAAAGTCAAAATAACTGAAGCTAATTTGCAATTCAGGGGATTTTTCACAGGTTTTACTGTATTTGTTTATTATTTTTCTGAAAAAAATATTACACCTGAATAAAACAATAGACTCTATGTGGAACAGTATTCACGTGACGCGACCTATCTAAAAGGGGTAGTCAGAACCAAAATAATTAACTTCCAACTTCCAAGTATCTAACTCGTAATACTCCCAAACATCACGTCTTCTCACCTCACGTACACCAATCATCTCGACTGCCTGTGACCATACACCCGTCTCTTTCTAACCAATCACCCGCTGTATGTCCTCTCTCGCTCTAACTCCTTCGGGAAATCTGAATGCTTTGACAGTACGCTGATGGATTTTCTTTGATCTCGCGCTTTGGGAAAACGAAAGGGTTATGAAAAACTTACACACCTACTATTTTTTATATATATATTTTATTTAATGTACCTACGACGTTATAGCCTATAATAAATTATTATAGTAGGTAGTGACTTATGTAAGATTTTGGATAGTGAATTTGATTTAAATAGTTGGGGGAAGGGGGGGATGAGTTCAAAAGTTGCTACATGATTTTTGCTAAATATTACGTGATTAATAGACGACCCCTCAACAGCTGAACCGATTTGAATATAACTTGGAAAATCAATGAGCTACTTTTTACCTGGGTACCAAAAGCGCGAGCAAAAGCTAGTACTATACAACTTTTCGAGACCTATTAATGATTTAGAAGGGACAGTGTGGTGAAAGGCGCATCTCCATAAAGACTACAAACAATATTACATATTATCACGCCCGTATCCCTAATGGGGTGGGCAAAGCCACAAGTAATCATAAGGAAAATGCAGCCACTCTTGATTCAAAGTCCCAAGATGGATATAGTGAACCATGGTGACAGGTGATCAGCCCATATAGATGGTCCATCATGTTGGAGGATACTATCCCTTAGTCGATTACGACATGCTCGGGGAGAGAAGCAGCTGGACGCATTCTACGCTTTTTCTTTACTCCCAGTCCAGCAGAGAAGTACAATGGCTAAAAAGGCAACTGATCACATGAATGAGTATCAAATTAACTCATCCATTCACATAGAAACATTGCATCAGGCGTCCACAGCGCAAGTACTACGCGGACACCACAGATAAATACATAGTTACTATGACCCCCCGCCACAGAGTAAGTAGTAGTTACTATCACCAAACCACAGGTGATTTAACAGTTTGTACGCACGGAACTCCGTTAGCACGCACGAGTGGAGCTCCGTGATAGAATCCGATACAGCTGTTTCTTTCTAACTCAAGGGAAAGTGCCTCGAGGGAGTGAGACGCCAGATCTTCGATCTTGGTGACAGAGGAATACAAAAATAGGCACGTTCGATGAAAAAACACCTTTTCTATAACAAGAGGTCTTGATTTGGAACTGCAATAATCAACATCACGCTATTGAAGACCACAGCTAGTCATAGACTTCTCCAATATACTTCCAGGGTGTAACATTTTGTGCTGCCTCCACCCATTGACCGCCTTTACAATGTCATCGGTCCATCGAGTGGGGGGCCGTCCTACACCTCGTTTCACAGTCCGTAGCCGCCATTCGAGAATATATACTTCCCAACGGTTATCTGTTCTTCAAGCCTATATGTAGGTATGAATTTTCCATTGCCACTTCAACTTTCTTAGACGCTCAGTCCAATTAAATTGTTTGTAAGAATTAATCAAAGATGATTTGGTAAAAAAACCAAATCGATTTAGTGAAATGTTTTCCGCTTACATCCTTAACCCTAAAATTCCGACGGTGGGTGCAAAAGACCACGTACGCCAATTTTTCTGGTCAAATGCACTTGATACCCGCTGGCCTCCGTCGCCAGCCATCAGCGATCTATCAACGATGGGCGCGCGCTGAATTCCAAATTCAAAATCACCAATCACAGTCCCCATTTCAAATGGACTTAAAGTATCAACGTTCGTATATTGAAATTCGAACGAATGAGTTTTGCTTTACAGACTTATTTCGCTTTTTCTAACATAAGTTCCCTTTTCATAGGAAATTGAGCTCAATATTCTGAGCTGTTGAGTTGAAATTGGTGTGTAGTTCTTGAAAAATATCAACTATTTATAACAATTCCGCTTATTGTTAAATGGTAAATAAATGGAATTGTTTTTAAGAATATAAAACTATTTCCTGCTAAAGTCTTTCATCCATTGTTCGAATCGGTTTCTTTCTGTGGCGATGATGTGATGTTAATGCTTTCAAGCGAAAAGTTTCATACACGGATATATAAATTGTATTTAATGTATTTAATCTTTCGCTAAACACAAATTATCTTGCCCCAAGAATTGCTAGTTAATTTTCAACTTTACACAAAATGATACTTCTTGCGCTCTTATATTCAACTTTATAATCATAACCTCTTAATCAAAATTGCAAGTATAAAATCATAAATTTTCTAAACAACCCTTCACTGCAGGTGGGTAAAAATAATTTATTCAGATAAATCTTGGGAGTTTTCACTCCTGCCCGGTCTAACGGGCCCCTGGGCGTCGTTGCGCATTCTTTTAATGCTACAAGGAGTTTTTGTCGCGATTTTAATGAAAATGCTAATATTAAGTGGGTGGAAATGCTTTTGATTTGTTATTTCGTAAGTGGGAAATTTTTCATCTTAATCTTGTTGATTTTTTATCATCTCCAAACGCCCTCGCTCGTTTACTGCGAACACGTTTTCATATTTTTCATTATAAATGTTATCTTAGGGAAAATCTCTATTAAATGGAGTAAAATCATTTGATTGTCATACATCACATGCATCTTGGCACGTAGTATAAGACACTAAGGGTCAATGCCCTTATATCAAATTATACTATTAGTTCTAATTATTATTAGAATAGATAGTCTGTGTGGGTCCAGTCACGTACGTTGACTCCAATGCTGTCTGTACCTAGACCTACCAAACGTAGCTTCTACCTATCTAAGTGGGTTAAACGAAATGCGTCTTTAACGGCCCTACATAACCGAATGTGAAGATTTCCTGTTTCATAATTCATTAAATTATAAATAAAAATAGGCAAGACAAAACTTTGCTTTACCTTTTTCATTGAGGTAGTGCAGTTATTTTTTTTCTCTCTTTTATCCTCTCTATTTGAAAACTCAAATGAAGTCAACAGACTTACAAAAATATGGTCAACTCTATGAGATTAGCATAGCTATTTTTTTTAAACGTTATTATTAATTATTAATAAATAAAATTGCTTTAATATAGAACCCCTAAATGGGTCTAGTCTAGATATAAGAAATAAACCCAGCTGATCTGTGAACGTGATACGACGCATGTAATCAAAATATGCAAAGTAATTAAAATTCTATCAACTGGGGCTTACTCGTACTAATGAATCAAATCTATTAACATACCGGTATTTTTTGAGTTTACATAAATAAACCTTTGTTTATAGAAAGGAACTTACAACTGATACAATTATTTACAAAATACAAAATAAACGGTCAGGCTAACTAAAGATCGTTGCAAACGGTCTATAGATAGCTCACCTGATCCAGATCATCAGAAGGCGGAAGCGTGCCCAAGACGCTGGCCGCATTGCCACGCTGAATGGCAATATTGATCCGTTGAACCAGGAATATCATCGCTTCGACCATACGAATAATAATTAAATCTAAGATTAGAAAATTTAAAATTGGGAGCAATAACGAGTGTATTTTTATTCTGAAAATTAAGTGTTATTTTACCTTTTTGAGTTTACATAAATTCCATTTTGTCGTTCAAATTGGAAGAATCGAGTGATTTCCAATTTTATAAGTAGAAAAATATATTTTTATTTTTTCAATCTAATCATTCGAATGAATTAATTTAAAGTCTGAATCGTAATGCAAAAGTCATGTTTAAAAGAAAATAAGTTATTTTTTATTTTGAGTCACCCACAAGATTGCCCTTTAAGCGAATGAGGGGTGGGCTGTAGAGCTACGAATTAAATAGAGATGTTATTTTATTAAAAGTTGCTAATGGCAACTATTTTTAATAGTATTGAACTCCTGGTTATCAAACCATGCATAGCTTTCATTCATCATCTATTTTATCTTGGTTTTGTTTTGTATTATGCATAAAGTGCACTTGTTCATCACAAGTATGACTTAGAAGAAGATATTGTAAACAATGTAGGTCATCAAATCATGCATAGCTAGTTAATTCATCGTCATTTTTGTCTTGGTTTTATTTCATTGTTCCGGTATATTTCTGAGTGTCTGGGAAGACTTACGGAAATCAAGCTTTTCTTAAGAATGTTCCTACTATCATCGAAATTTTTAAATTCATTAGGTACCTACACGAATCTATCGCGATAAACTCTAAAACAAATTTATTCATTTTACTATATAGTTATAATTATTATTAAAACAAATTTATTCATTTTACTATATAGTTATAATTATTATTAAATGTACCTATAGTTATTATTGATTGAACATAGAATTCTTAGACCAGAGTAAAATCAATAGAATTTAACTATAATCAAGATTAGTGTTTTTTTTCCACCATAGTCAGTTCTACATATTCCTAATCCTACATCAGAGTTATAGAAGCGTGCATTTGTGGGTAGCTCGCATTTTTGCCGGCTGTCAACACGTCATTGACATACACTTTTTTACTTTGACAACTGTCAAATAGCTGTAAAATTGTAAAAAGTATTGTAATCAATCGAAGATTTGCCGAGGAAAGATTTTAGACTTGTTTATATTTGTTCCGTAAATATGAAATAAATAATAAAATAAATAATTAAGTATGAGGTAGTGGCCAACTCTTGTGACGGAGTTTTTAGGCCACCTGAAGGCCTCCGTCATGGCTTAACGACTTAAAAGCCGGGACAATTTAACGTGCCTTCCGAAGCACGGAAGTGCTCAGCTCGTAATGCCACTTGCGGTCACCCATCCAAATTGTGACCACGCACAGCGTTGCTTCAACGATCTATCAAGAACGTCTAAGCAAGCTAAGCAACGAGAAAATACTAATAGAAATATGTACTTATTTTACCTAAACATTTACGGATTTGTGTGAACATTTTGATGATTGTTTACTTTCTAAAAGTAAAATAAAATAAAAACTCTTAAAATAAACCTAACAGGCGTAAAATGTCCTCAGAAAAAGTATTGAAAGAAAGAGAAATTGTATGCAAATCGTTCTCAAAATGAATGGCACTATGCAACACTATGCCAAAAATAATAAATTTGCTACTAAAAACCATCAAACAAAGTATAAGCCACTTTTATTGCTCTGAATATCTAAATCTTGGGTTATTCTATATTATAGCAAAATATTTGTCATTTGTTAGTATAATCATAAAGTATGGTAATAATCTCTAATCCCACCACAAATGCATACCATCTTCGTTCATAACAATAAAATTCATTTATACATTTATTCTAGCATTAACATAAATAAAATCTTTAAGTTATTTATTGTTCAAACATTGTAACGTTTCAAGATTTCTGCGTTTTCAGGATCATATCTGTTTTTCACGCTAAAATTATACATTGAATGTTTATTTTTTGTATCATAAATATGAAAATACGTCAGTACTAATTACTATTTGTGTCACTGGTTATCTCGAACCAGTGCGTTGAACAAAGTGTGTAAATATATAAGTAGTTTAATGGTCCTCATCGCGTCAAAAGAGTGAACATACTCACCGACAGCATGAAATATCTATTACTAGCTGCCGCCCGCGGTTTCGCTCGCGTGGTACCCGGATAAAAAACAACCTATATTTTAATCCAGCACATGTACTATGTATATTCCAAGTTTCATTCAAATCCGTTCAACCGTTTAGCCGTGATTGAGGCACAACTATACAAACATCCTCACAAACTTTCACATTTATAATATAGTAGGATTTTATTTTCTTGATTGTCATTGCATAACACCATCCGAAGGTGTCGACTAACTCTAACACGGCCAATTGAAAAATTACCTCGAGTTATTAGGTTTCGGAGCGTTTCGAAAAAATCCACTTGCTCCCTTATTATTGGGTGTGCAGAAAAAAAAGAAAAATGCAGTTACGGACACAGTGCGTAATGAGAACAGCTGAACTAATTCTGAAAATACATGTGTTTTTTTAAATCATACGTGTATCTTTATCGTTCGTATAAGATATTTGATTACAATTTAAAAAAAATGTGAAAATTTAATTGTGCCTCCCTGAAATTTTCTTTTCCTAGAACAACATAAAATATATCGTTCTAAGGGTCTAAGTACTAAACTGCAATGCGATGTTTTAACCCTAAACTATCAATGTAATAATAAATACGTTTTCCGTATTTGAAAAATATCAATAAATTTACATAAATATAAATATACGGCCTCGGTGGCGTGGCGGGCGATTGCTCGGCAGACTCAAGAGAAATGAGCAAAGAAATGTTTGCATGTTTTGCAAATATTTCTTGCGGGTCTGAGTGTTGTGGTGCCATGGTACTCGTAGTTTCTGATACCCACGACACAGCGAATCCTAGTGTGGGGGCAGGACTATGTACGTGACTGTTGGGTGTTATTTTTTTATATAAAATAATAATTAATAAAAAGTCGACAAGTTGAGTTGTGTTTCACGCTTGGGTATTGTTTTAAAATGAAGCTTTAGTTTTATATTGCAATGACTCAGTTATTAACGTCTAGCCTGTGCCAGAGTCGACGGAGCGAGAAAAATGCTAAAGAAGGGGAGGTGTTAATGTAATCTACTTTAAAGTGGCAGCCGGCAATTTGAGAGAATTAGTTAAAATGTATTCTGTTATGTTTCGCATTTAACCTTTCGGACATTTGATTCGCTGACACTTGAATGGCAGAGGTAAATAAGCTGTTTGAAGCGCTCATGGCGTAGCTTGCTTAAACGTTCTTGATTGATCGTTGAATCGGGATGGGTGACCACAAGTGGCATTACGAGCTGAGCGCTTTCGTGCTTTGAAGGGCACGTTAAATTGTCGGTCCTGGCTTTTAAGTCGTTAAGCGGTAACGGAGGCCTTTAGGCGGTCTAATAACTCCGTCACAAGGATTGGCCACTAGCTCAACAAACTTACTTTTTTATAAGCTGTTTGGGTTTTTGCTACGCAATTTTTGTAAATTATCAAATATGCTGTAAAATAGATTTTTTTCTTCATCTTCTTCTAAAGTTACTACCGTTAAAAACTATGATATTCGAATAGCGACCAGGAATCGAAAAAGGTTGGATGCCCCCCACCCGATGCACCGATGACGTAGTTGTTTAGTTTAATCAGTTAAGTAAAGCCACGTGCATAAAGAAACTGAGTCGTAAAATCGGTTAATTAACTGTTTGCAATAAAATTAAAATAGACTTTGATTTAAGAAATGGCGAACGTTACAAAACGTGTACTGCGAGATATTAAGTTTTTTTAAGACGATATCCGTATTCCGTACGAAAACTTTAGGGATCGTCCATTAATCACGTGAGGCCCATCAAAAGGGGGGAGGGAAGGGGTTCGGAAGACCCCCCCTCAAAATACACGTTATTTGGAGGGGGTTAGTCTAAAACCTCGACACATATCACCAGGGAAAAAAATCGAAGACCTCCCCTTATTAATAAGAAACTAGAACCCACAATTCGAGTCTACAGACTAGATAAATTCAAACAGGCGTAAATCAAACTGATCCTGACATTACTTAACATTGTAAGTATTTTTTATTTCACAATAATTAATGCAATTTTTGACGGCCTCGGTGGCGTGGCGGGCGATTGTTCGGCGGAGACACAAGAGGCGCGGGCTCGATTCCCGCTGCGGAAAAAATGTTTGCATATTCTGTAAATATTTCTTCCGGGTCTGGGTGTTGTGGTACCATGGTACTCGACGTTTCTGATACCCACGACACAGGGAATCCTAGTGTGGGGTCAGGACTATGTATGTGACTGTTGGGTGTTATTTATTATTATTTTAATTTTTGACAGTAAAGACATTTATTTTGTATTATTACGGCTGCCAAATGACGGTGCCAGATTTTCACAAAACCAATCCTAAAGTGATTCCAATGTTAATATATCATTGAACAAAAGGAAATTACGGTTGACATTGTCAAGTAAGGTCTTACTTGCGTTGTAAATTAAACAATTTATTTGTTTCCTACCTCCTTAAACGTTTAAGGTATTTTCCATAATGTTAGTATTACATATATACATAAAAACACGCCTGTCTCCCATAGGAGTAGGCAGAGATCACGGATCGCCATACGATGCTACGATCCTGACATACTTCTTTCGCTTCATTCACTCTCATTACATTCCTCATGCATGCTCGTCAGTTTAGGGTACTCTTGACCTGGCCCTTTTCCAAAACTACGACGATTTGGTCCAGGTACGTGCGCCGAGGTCTTCCCCTTCCAATGGTACCATTCACACTCGCCTCATACACCTGTTTCGTTAATCTTCTTTCATTCATCCTCTCTACATGACCGAACCATCTTAACATAACTTTTTTTGTAGTTTATGTAGGTAGTTATTGAAGAAAATAGGTATAAGCAAGCATTATTTTATAGAAATTCAATTAATATATCAAAAATTTAGAACAGTAAGGCCGTTATCTTAAATTTAGATCACCGATTTCCTAGACCATACATAATATCATCTCTGTTTCCCATAGGGGTAGCCAGAGACCGATTCAAATACAAAAGCTATGTCACAGTTTCAAATATAAACTGATAGCAACAAAATTACATTATCACCCTTCTGGTTTTCTTCATCGTTTGAGTAAGGAATAAAGGAGAGTGTACAAAAATGTACAGTTTCCGTCTAAGGCTCGGCGCGCACCGTAGATCAATCAGCAACCCCCCGCTAACTAAGCATGGCCGCACGCCGTCAGAATAACTGATGTACAACTCATATTGCTATATCGTGTTGATAACGCAATAAGTTGCTTGATGAGATGAGGTGTAAGCTTAGCTAGGTCTTACGTTGTTCCTTAATTATGATGTTACTAGTGGAACTCCTGCGGTTTCACTCCCATAGAGTACAACAGCCTTGATACCCCGTTGCAATTCTTTGGAAAACCTCTAAATTCGTTATCGTTTTGTATTGAATGAATCCAAATCAAATTTCAAGAAAATCGGACCACCCGTTAAAAACATTACAACACCCAGACCCGAAAAAAATATTTGCAGAACATACATTTCTCCCGTACCGGGAATCGAACCCGCGCCCCTTGCGTCTCAGCCGAGAACTCTCCCGAGGAGTCACCGATAGGTTTATCATAAAAACTTTGTAAAACAATTTCAAATCAAGTTCAAAAATCATCCCTCAACCAGCCCCCAAAGATAATCTCGCTAAACAGAAAGGGTTAAACGCCGTATCAGTCCGTCTAAATCTTAACCCTTCGAGGGTGGTTTTATTAATTTATTTACAAGTATATCAGCGTTATTATACAAATTCCGTTGTAATTGCCCATATGTAATGTTTAGTGGCAGTTTCGATGTTATCTATGCTTTAGCGTTCCTGATTCTTGGAGGATTTTTAGGATACGGCACTAAAATGGCTCTATTTATATGCAAATACCTTAATTTACGGAAATAAACTTACAACTAATACAAGTGTTCACAAAAACAATTTTATTTACAAAATAACGAAAGAAACAGTAAAATAAATAACACCCAACAGATTATGCAAACATTTCTTCCGCAGCGGGAATCGAACCCGCGCCTCTTGCGTTTCTGCCGAGCAATCGCCCGCCACGCCACCGAGGCCGTCATTAAATAATAATAAATAATCGTTGCAATATACAGATTGACAGTTTTCAAATCTATCCAGAAAGGTGTCATCAAGTTTTTACTTACCCTACGCAAGTGAAACTACGCGAGATAACTAAATAGTATAAAATCATTTTCCAAGAATAAAGCAATTTCAATAATTGTTTTCTAAAGTTCACCATAAATCAATATTAGGACTTTAAATCAGAAGTGGTTGCAAGTTTTCTTATGTTTACTTGTGGCTCTGCCCATCCCATTGGCGATACGGGCGTGATAATGTTTTATAAAGGAAGGAAAAAAAATAAATAAAAATGTATTCGAATTATTTATTTCATGCAAAAAATATAAAAATCTTTAATATGTATAACTCTACAAATACGAATAACAGCGGCTTTCAACTTCTTAAATGATGTTGATGACCCAGTGTAGCAGAAATAATTAAAACCAACATTTTTACTCAAAGCGGGAACAATTAGAATTAGAATATCTTAATTCATATCAAAGTATCAGGGTTGCCATCTTAATGTGTGTGTACCCTAATTCTGGGGTAAGTGGGGTAAAGATAGCCCCCGTGCGAGTTGGATATGTTTATTCGTACTTAAGTGAATGATATGGCAAGGTTTATGTTGTTACTTGGAAGATAACATGTTCCGGAGAAAATCGATTATATTCCTTACATATTAAAATAGGTGCTTGTTATTAAAACAAGAAAAAAGTCCTAAGCTCTTCAATTGTTGCATGCGAGATAATGCACGATTCTTATATTCAATGAACGGACATTCTTCGTTCATTACCATAGTAAAGTTGTTATCAGTCGAAAAGCGTATGTTTTATGACAGAATTTTATATTTTTTGACAGAAAAATATTGCTATCGTAACCTATCATCCGTTGTTTGATAGTAAAATAAAGGAATCGGACATAAAACATCCGACAACCGTCGAACAAAAGTAGCTCTATTCAAACATAACATAATTCATATTTAACATATTTGGTTTAAGCAAACATCCAATAACACATTTCAGAAGCCATAGTGGTGTCATGGCCAAAGCTTTAAAATCGTTTTAATGTGCTAAACGTATTTTTTACTTCTCTGCTAGACTGGGAGTAAAGAAAAAGCATAGAATTCGTCTAGCTGCTTCTCTCCTCGAGAACGACGTAAAAGTCGACTAAGGGATAGTATTCTCTCCAAAATGATGGACCAATCTATATGGGCGATGGGCTGATCACCTGTCACCATGGTCCACCGTATCCATCTTAGGACTAAATCAGAAGTGGCTGCAAGTTTTCTTATGATTACTTGTGGCTCTGCCCACCCCATTAGGTATACTGGCATGATAATATGTATGTATGTACTATACTATAAAGTAAGATGAACTTCGGGGTATCGTCCCTCGAAGTGGGGCAGACGATCGATTCTAGTTAATATTCTCCATTTGACGCGGGCTACATCTAGTTGTACATCTGGGGAACGCAGACTGTTTACATTGTACAACTAGTAGTACTACTTACTACCTGATCTGGAAGTAGCATATGCTGAGATAGTGTGGTCGCGTTCCGTGCGCCGATATCTTTGGGTAAACAAGCTAGTTGGTCGCGATTCGGGTGTGTTACAAAATGACGAAAAGTAGGTATTCTTGGTTGGTAGCGGTTCGAGCGCTCATCATATTTTCATTGTTTTGAATAGAATGACAATAGAGTTACAAAACTGTTAGACATGTCAGTCCAAAATTAAAAAAAACAGTAAGTCTACACAAAAATAAAAACAGACTGGACTCAGAAGCTCAGCCGGTTCGCTTTCCGGTAATCGATACAGCTTCAACTGTATAATCGATTGTTGGAATCGAGTTCGATGAACTATTTGTAGTTGTTGCTAAAACACGGTTATAACAGAAGACGTGGCATGGAAGCGGCACAAAGAAATAAATAAAATACTAAGAGAATGTTCTTAACTTTATTAACATAAAGAAACTTACAACTAATACAAATATAATTTACAAAATACAAAAGAAACAGTCGGGCTATCTAAAAGCCGTTGCAAACGGTCTATAGATAGCTCACCTGATCCGGCTCATCAGACGGTGGAAGCGTGCCCAAGACGCTGGCCGCATTGAATAAATAAAATACTTAAATAAATATTTGTGGAGATTTTTTCACTGCTGAACTGGGAGTAAAGAAAAAACATAGAATGCGTCCAGCTGCTTCTCTCCCCGAGCATGACGTAAAAGTCGACTAAGGAATGATGGACCATCTATAAGGGCGATGGGCTGATAACCTGTCACCATGGTTCATCTTGGGACTTTTAATCCGAAGTGTCTGCAAGTTTTGTTATGACTATGACTTCTTGTGGCTTTGACTTAGACATGGACAAAAGTTTATTCGCTCTGCCCACCCCCTTGGGGATACGGACATGATGATATGTATGTATATGTATGTGTAGCTCTATGACGGTTTCAAATACGAACCGATTGAAATTGATTACAGCAAAGTTTTCAACAAAAGATTGCAACGTCACCACTCCCAAATCCCAGCTTCTTGCCGAGCTAATGACCGAATTTCAAAGACCATTGAACTGTAGTTATTGTGCAATTGCTGTAAGCCAATGTCAGATCTAATTGACAGGTTCAAGCACCTGTTAGTCAGAAAAAATGAAAATCACGAATTATCCAATAAGTTTTGAGGGCCTTGATCGTTGCTAGTGTCTAAGGTACGAGCTTTGTGATTGAAGTTTAGCGATAAAGAATTCAAATGAATACCTACATAACTTGGCAAAGCGGAATAGAACACCAGGTAGACCATATATATATATGTATGTTTGTGCCTCAATCACGCCTAAACGGCTGAACGGATTTGAATGAAACTTGGAATATACCTAAAACGTGGGCTGGAATAACGTATAGGCTAGTTTTTATCCGGGTACAACTACAGAAACAGCCAAAATAATAAATTGAAAATGTCTTCTTACAGACGCCATGTTGGATTTATTGACATTTCATATAGCCTATTATACTGTCGTCATCCAGACGACACCTCATTTGTCAAAATCTGTATTACCGTTTGGACTACAGCTTCAGCCAAGGAATGCACATACATACACACCCCAAGCATAATTACCCTCCTTCTTCGCAAGAAGGTTTTATTTTCGTTCGGAACAACAGATTTGTCAGCAATGTCATGTTGTTCCCCGCTCCGCTACCGCTACCGCTGCCGCTTATGCACTCTCCCCGCACCCCGCGTACCAACGCGTCGTCCTCTCGTGACCGTGTCCAGCAACCGATCTCTATATTGATTATCGCCACATTTTACCCAACTTCACACTTACCGTAATACCAAAACAATAAATAAACAATAGACTGTTTGCGACTCTACTCAGTCCGCATAGAGACCATTTTGCAATGGCAGCTTCACCATAACGAATTTTGTACTGTAATTGGTGGTGACAAAGGTGATTTTGCAGTGGCAGGAAGCGAAAACTTTATAGGGTTTGATACACTTGCTTCATAGTACCTAAGGATGCCTTGTCTGGACGAAAAGTCAGAAAATTTTAGAATAAATTAGCTTTTAAGGACATGCTGGTTTCCTCACGATGTTTTCTTCACCGTTTGGAAGAAGTGTTAAAGCGTCCATAAATTTCGAACATAAAAATTGGTGCATTGGACCGTATTTGAACCCACGATCGGCAAGCGAAGCTACCACTGGACCAGTGCTCTCTAGTAAGTATCAAAACATACTGTGCCTAATTTGCTAATTGCCTCGAAAACAATTACAGCGCAAATTATCGTCTTGATCCTTGCACCCTAAAATTCGCAAAATACTACCAACATATTAAATCACCCGAATGATACTGCCAACGTGAGCACAATAGCACCGGTCACCGGAAGCCACAACAGTCCACTTCCGGTTCGCGGTCTATGGCAGGCGTTAGAGCATTGACACAATACTAGTCATTTTCTAATCAATTGAGTAGGATTTGTGATTTGCGGTGATTCTGTCCATAGGTTTGATAGTAATACTGCTGTGGTTTAGCCGGAAGTTCGGACAAAAGGAGAAATATCTGTTAATTTTGTTTGCTGTGAGAAAGTAACATTTAAAATCGGGAAATCAAGCAGTATTTGGATACCATTAGGTGTGAAGAATACGTTGACTCTTATTTTGGCAAGAAGATATGAAGATAATTGTCCGGCATTTACTTGGACCTACTTGGACGTTCAAAGTCAGTGTCGTGGATATGTCCTTAAACTAAGGCCTTTTACCATCTATAGTAGATGATTTATACAGTGTCAGGAGGCAACTTTTACCTTCACAAACAGGACGCTGTAGTGACCGGGACGAATTAAGATGGAGTAGGCTTGCCCAGCACCATCCTCTCAGCTTAGTCGGCCTTGTCCACAGGAAAGATACGGTCAATACGTGCGGACTAAGCCGCGGGTTTCCTCACGATGTTTTTTTTCACCGTTTGAGAGTACTGGTATAGCGCACATAAATTTTTCACACAGAAAAATCCATTGGACAGGATTTGAACCGCCGACCTTAGGATCGGAAGGCGGGGTCACTACCAACTAGACCACCAGTGCTCTTCTTCCGTTAGGGATACGGGCGTGATAATATGTATGTAAATTGAGAACCATCTTTTTGAAGTTGGTACAAGGAACTGTCAACAACGAAAACAGCTGATCGTAGCCTGGGCGGCCATTACAGGGGCAGGGCGGCATACTAACTGCTGGGACGTGATCGAACTTGAACTCCACGTATTGATTGTTGTGAATTTACTGTACCTTCTTGGTCACCCGGGTCGATGACCTAGGCGAAGAAAAATACCTACTGCAATTGACAAGAACGGTCGACGACCTTAAAGATTTTTCAACTTCTCTTTATGGGGCCTTCAAAGTCAGGAAACTACTTTTTTGATTTGCCCATTTTGCTTGCCATAATTCATGATGGCAAGCCTTCTATCTCTACAATTCATGTAAATGACGGCCTCGGTGGCGTGGCGGGCGAAACGCATGAGGCGCGGGTTCGATTCCCGCTGCGGAAGAAATGTTTTCATGATCTGTAAATATTTCTTCCGGGTCTGGGTGTTGTGGTACCATGGTACTCGTAGTTTCTAATACCCACGATACAGGGAATCCTAGTGCGGGGTCAGGACTATGTATGTGACTGTTGGGTGTTATTATTAGGTATAACATATTTAAATGAACATCTTAGGCCAACTGACAGGCGCAATTCACGGACATCCTATCAGATTTTTCTTACTCAAGAACTGAATTTCCCTTTGTGTTATTGCCTGCATCACCCTGCCTAGTGAAGAGATCTAGCTAAAGAATACTCATCAAAATCTTATGATCGAGGAAGAAACTAGCGTGGTGAAAGGACTGAAGAGTGCTCGACACATGTATTTTCGCCACTAAAAGTACCTACCTACTACCTCTTTCTGTAAACAGACGTCAAAGTACGTCACGCGATCGCCTGTTGTTTTTTTTTATTGAACGGATTAGTTGATGGACTCTTAACAGGGGATTCCAGCATGTAGGTAAAATAGGTCAAATTTTCGTGGTTGTGTTGATACTGACTTGTGATTTGATGGTCCCTTCAAGGTCATGGGTACCCCCTGGCGGTAATATACTTGAGGAGTACTACTGTCAAATACGGTTTTGGTACTTTTGATTATGACTCGTCGGAAGCAAGAAATGCCTATTGCTTAACCGCAGATTACCCAGCTAGTAGGTATAGGACGCAGGAACCCGTTCGCCATCAATCGATAGCTAAAGGCGAGGCGCCCCGCCCATGCCGACGCCGCGTGCGTTCATTCACCGGTAGTGTTAATATTCAACGATGAACTAACACGCAATGTTAACCCATTAACAGTCCCCGATGTAGTAATTAAAAAGCATCACGCTGATCCGGATCGGAACCGCAGCACGCAGCATCTCGCCACTGGCGCACACCCAACCTACAACTTACTTATTATATTCCATGAGCGCCGGCTATAAACGTATTCCTGAACATATCACGTAGTCGACTACTAGCAATTTCAACCAATCAGGGTGCGACAATTCAACTTAATAGCTTAGGCCACGCCCTATCACGTAACCGCCTATTACGGCCCGTGTAACGACGCAGGCTTTTAACTTCGCGATGACGTCCGATCGATCCGCGTCCTTTTCGCGTGCATAGCTCCGTCCTTGTCTAATAGCCGAGCTGGTGGAGCACCGCGGCGTCTAGCCTGGTGTGATAGAGTCGCGTTTGCCGCGCGTGCCTGCGCTCAGTTGCACGTCCGAGGTCGTAGGAGGGGGACGCATGCAACTGTTTTCGATAATCGGCCGCGCGTTCCGTACGTGAAAATCGGACAGTACCCCGCCGGTCACGTCCGCGTAAAAACGGATATATGCCCGGAATATTTATTAAGTGGGTGGCTGTGCGTGACTTTTCCCCTGTGAATAGCTAGCCCCGTAAATGATCGGCCACGAAAATAGAACAGGCGCTTGTTTGATAACTGAGGAGCTGTGCCCGGAATAGCAGGACCTCCCTGAACATTCCCGGGACTTGCGAACATTTCGGGACTCACAGCTGAAAGCTAACCAACGTAATATGGGACAGTAACAGTTGAAAGGACAATAAACTGCGGCCAACAAACTTTGATCCTTGAAATGAAAATGACGTGTGACACGGTGCGGGTTGCGCGCGGAGCTGTCAAGTCGGACTAGTTTTAGTAAAGTACTGAAGTGCAAGTGATAATGTTGCCGTACCAAGCGGTGGCAGCAATGGACTACGCGGTGGCGTCCGCAGGGTTCCACCACCACCAGCGGCCCGGGGGGCTGCCCGGGGTGATGGGCCTGCCGGGGCCCGGGTCTGGCCTGAACCCCGGCCTGAACCCGGCCTTCACGCATTCCTGGTTCGTACAGACAAGCCCGGATATCTGTCGGCAGCAACAAGCATCCAACCAATCGCATCTTGAACCTGGGCACGTTTCATTTTTTATATTTTTTTAATTTTAAGTTATTTTTTTTTTCAATTTGATTTGACAGCTCGACTTTTCAAGTCAAGCTGTCAAATCTGTTTTATTAATCCTCTCGATTGCGTTAATTTTAGTTGCTTTTTTAAAGTGCTTTTTAACAAGTGCTTTACCTAGTTGAACGTTGTATAAGTGTTACTTAATCTTAATTTGAGAGTTGACATTGAAATATCTGGCTGTTTTATAAACTGTTGCGTGTTTTATTGCGGTATGAAAATAAAGAATAAACATGATAATAAAAATTTAAATGTCCACGCTTTGAAGCGAAATTACTGTCGAACATTTCCTGATTACTATCTTTGCGTCATTGTTATACTGGTTTGTTAGATATTTTGACATGTGCCGTCAACAGCCTTAGCTAAGATGCTTACAGGAAGTAATAATCTTTTATTGCATAATCCCACACCATCTTTCGACCTAAAACAAAAAAATTGCCACAAAATTTTGATACTTTTTCTACTACGAATCTGGAGTAACTCAGAAATAAGAACAATAATCTGAAAATCTTTTAAATAAGCAAGTAAAATGGTATTTTGCTAAGTTTGAGAATATCTTATGTCAGCGTGGACAGGACAAGCTGCCTAACCAATTAAGATTTTTATCGAGTCATGACGCGGGGCCTTTAAAGAGATGAAAATATAAAAAGAATATAACTTAAATAACTTAGTATTTGTATAAGTTACCATGATATTAGACATATTATTATCTCTGGATGATATTATAATACTTTTGTAGCAATAAATAAAAAAAGTCACTTAATTATTTATATCTACTTATTTAAAATTAAAAAAACTCACAACTACTGCACTGTAAAAACAATATGATAATCCAAACACTGTCCTACTTTAGTTATACTTACCGATTCCAACTAGATACTTAGTTATTGATAGTACATTACTTATCCATTCTCAATGCCACCAAAACCGTACTCTCTAAAACGGAATTATTTTATGTCTCATCTTTAAACAGTTGAACAAGTCCATGTTACATAATGTTATGTTATTCTAAGTAAAAAAGGTTAACATAATGAGGTTTCATAGTTCTACTTCTGTCGTTCAGTCAAAAGCTAATTGGTTATTTGTTTACGAATTTGATGCTAATTTGCGGTGTTCCCACGACAATTTTCTCGTTTATGTCGTATGTCCTAATTGGAACTTTGCTGATAAGAACTTTTACTTGTAAGAAAATTGGGTTCTTGTGAAATCTTATGACAGCTCCTTTTATGATCTGTTACGTAAAATTATTTGGAAAAATTTAAATTATTATTTCTAAATTTAATAAAAAGAACTGCTACAGATTCAATAAAGACGAACCACATTTAAAAGCAAACAGTTTTTTTAATCTTTGACTCTACCAAGTATTAAAACGAACATCCCGCACTACAAAACTCAAAGTCTGATTATAAAACAAAGCAAGTTTTAATCTGTAAGTCCGGTTTCATTGACGGCCACATTACCGGTGGTCAGTGGTAAGTGGTAACAAGCCAAATTGTACAACCAACGGACCTTGAGAGGTGAACGTAACTATCTGGTACACGCTTTTGTTACCAAATAAAATGAATTATTTAGGTAGAATATATTTAAACTTTGTACTTAAAAAGTGAAATTATATTTTCAATAATAGTGTATGTAATAATTTGTATTTATGTGTACTTACAGTTAATACTTCAAAACTTAAAAGATCTTTAATTAAATCAATAAAAAACTCGTTAAATCGATTCGGTAGCTTTTGATAGATGCTTTTTTTCTGATAGGTTTAGATACAATAAAAACAGATGATTTCAATAAATTAACAAAACTATGAAGTAGATAGAAAGGTTTTTGAGTAGTCTGTAGGTATTTTTAAATAAAACTGTCATTTGTACAATTTTTTAATGGATTTTATTTCTTTTTGGAACAGTGGCGAACTGGCAGACGGCCCATTCGAAGGGTAAGCGGTTCAATTATTTTACTTTTTGTTGTTCTAAAAACGCACAAACATCAGACTAACAAAACAAGAACTGACTGTAACGCTCAGCCTAAACCGTAAGTCCTAATTAAGTTTAGCATGATTGGAGACATGGTTTAAGGGGCCTAAGAAATGCTTGTGCATCAACCCCTAGTTTATTCCGGGTATACATTTGTGGGTTAAATTGTTAAAAGAATACACCATTTGAAGAGTGTATCATCATCATCTTCCTACCCTTATCCCACTCTATGTGGGGTCGGCACAGCATAATCCAAGGATCATGCTGTAAGAGTTTTGGCTAAGGTGTTTTATGACCGGCCGCCTGCCTGACGTCAACCCTCCTTGGGAATACTTGCTTATTGTATCTCATCATGTTGGAGGATACTATCCCTTAGTCGACATTTGAAGAGTGTATCTAGAACTAAAATGCAAATGCAGTTGCGATTGTACCACTAGTCAATTTAGACATGAACCTGATGAGTCTAATTTATTTATTGCAGTACAAAATGATTGTTATTTAAAAAGGTTCAAAAGTGGTGTGAAAACTGTCAAAGTATACTTCGAGACAAAAAATGAGGCTTGACTTGATGCGAAGAGAAGAATCCTTTCACACCTAATCAAAACTTCGAAAAGGTACAAAAAATCAAAGTTTGAAAACAAAAACGCGCATCCGCATTGAAAATATGTTGATTGAAAAATAAAGAGTGGAACTAAATGATGTAACACGCTTGTATGAAAGCTGTTTCATATTAGGTGCAACTGTTGGGATTGAAAAAGCGTTAAAAATTAGTTAAAAAAGAATCTTCATGATTAGACCTTAAGATTAAAATATTTCAGAAAAAAATCTACCTTTTTTCCACAATTATTGTTCAGTTTTTCGAAAAATGTGTTAATAATTTATAAAATGTGCATATGACCTTTTTCCACAATTATTGTTCAAAATTTTGAAAATGTATTAATAAAGTATTAAATGAGAATTCCTGGCTAAAATATCAAATTGGCTTAAAAGTAATCAAAATTCCAATCAACAATCCTATAACTATGTCTCAAAAAAATCATATACCAATCATCATGGGCCCCTTTTGTATAACTTAAATCCCCTATTTGCTGTCATTATCGTAATAAAACTAATTCTCTGCACCTGATCACGTAAAAACTTACTGTTTCATTCAATCGCGGCAAAAATAAAGAAACCACGAAAGGCTCACCTGCACCTACAAACGAGTGGTTATTTTAACTGTAGGATGTAACGATGCGAGGATGCCTCACACCGTAACGGATGAACAGATTTGAATGAAACTTGGAATATATATAGTATGTGTGCTGGAATAACACATAGGCCACTTTCTAGCATGTATTTACTAAAAAAGTATATAAGTATTCTACCTGGTGTCCATAGTACAAGCTTTGCTTAGTTTGGGGCTAGATGGCGCAGTGTGAAATGTCCACAAATCATTTTGTTTTCGGATATAACGCGAGCGAAGCCGCGGGCAAAAGCTAGTACTTACTTGATAAAGTAACAAAATACTGGTAGGTATAACATTCATCATGTTAATTGATTCAGGCGTGACTTTGCGGAATTCTATTTAAAGATAAATAGAAGTAAAATGTCTAGTCTTACTGATCCGCTAAATCTTTATAAAAAGCATAAGCAAAGTGCAGACAATTGCAAGTGCGATAAAAAGCGACCGGGCAGCCCGCTTCAAGCGAAGACATAGGCGGAAGCTAGTATCAGATAAACTGTTCAACTGTCTTTTTTTGGTAAAGATTACGTTAAACTGAACAATACGTAAAATATACGTATAATACGTAAGTACCTTTACAAAGGTCATTTGCAAGTATCAAGATTTTATTATGCGTAATTTATATTTTTCTTGCAAGAGCTATTTTTGTAGAGTTGGTAAATGATTATGATAAGCTGGTACCAAAATATTTTCACAATTTATTTTGAAGTGTGTTTTATTAATTAGTAGGTGCTTAGTATTTTCCCACTTTATGTGGGGCCGGAACACTTGTACACTTCTTCCATTTCCCTCTGTCAGAAGTCATCTCAACACCCACTCCCACTCTTACTCACTTATCTTTCACACCCATCCATATTTTATTTGGCCGAAATCCATTCACATTCATGTCTAACACTCTTTTCAACTTTTTTTCAACAAGTACTTACTTAGCAGGTCAACGAATAGATAGTTTTTAACTCCGAACAGTAGTTTGTTGTTTGCTTATTAAAAAAACTAAATATTGTACTTAGGTAGTTCCATTATAAGCTCAATGATGTCGTAAAAATGAATTAAACAAAATTAAAAATAGTCAAATAGTTGTGGACGAATCTAAGTCGGTCCTTTGAGTGTATGAATCTATTACAAATTGTCTTGTTGTTTTTGTATGAAATACAGGGTGTTTCTTTTTGACTAAATCTAAAACTTTTTTGAAGCGACAAGAGAAATAATAAAATGAGACATAATATTAATCTGAAACTGAAACTGTAGCTTAGAACCCAGGTATAGTGTACCTTTATATCAGTGAAGGAATTTTCAGAACACTAACTATACTGCTGGACTGGGAGTAAAGAAACAACATAGAATGCGTCCAGCTGATTCTCTCCCCGAGCATGTCGTAAAAGTCAACTAAGAGATAATATTAGTACTTATATATCCTCTTCAACATGATGGATCAATATGGGCGATGGGCTGATCACCTGTCACCATGGTTCACCATATCTATCTTGGGACTTTGAATCAGGAGTGGCTGCAAGTTTTCTTATGATGATTTGAAGTTCTGCCCATCTAATTAGAGATTCAGGTGTGATAATATGTATGTATGTACTTTTCTTCTCTAAACAGTATAAAACAGAGCATAAGTAGAGTTCAAACCCGTTCATCGTCATATCCTTAAAAACTTACCGATCTATTATATTTGTAGTATAAATACACTCATTTTTATTATTGAATCAAATCCTTGAGACACTTATAATGCCTCAATGCATTTCGACACATTATTACCAAATAGATAGACATAGACATAGATAGTTACCGTAGATAGACATCTATTTATATTTCAGCCAAACTGGAGATACAATTGATGTAAACAAACAGTCGTACTTAACCTAAAACTTCCTTTTTTATTACATGCTTATGGGATTTTTAAGTAGTTAAATTAAAGTGTAAAAAGTTATGTTGCGAGAATTATTTGGCTAAAACTTAAGTGATTTTCATCGTAATAACGAAAAATACGCGAAGTTTTGTTTAAATTGTATCTTCAGTTGGCTGAAGTCACTATTTATTTCGAACCAGTGTGGTGAAAGGATTTAAAGTGCACTTCAAAGGCTCCTTTTGCACAGTATTATTATTACCAGTTATAAGAACACAAGAACAAAGTGTCTTCCCCTTAATAGAGACAGTAAAAAAAGTGCTATTGGACACATTCTTAGATATAATTTACTTTATAAAACTAGGTCAGAGTTAAATTACTAATTGGCCTACTTGGCTAGATTATAATAGAGTACACTGAATTAATATTTTTAGTACACTAATTATTAAAAAACAACCAGTTATAATGATGAAATTGCCCACTTTTTATTTTTAAGCCCACTCACTCCATATATTATTTTAACTTTATAGCTCTTATAGCTCCTATGCTGATTAAACTAGAACATAATTTCTTGAACAAATACGAAAGAGAACTAACCCCCACAACACAGGATATACTCTATCTCATATCTGTGTTCATCATCGCATCATCTATTCATTTTCATTATTATACTCCTTCGCAATAGTGAGCATGTAAACTAGTAAGTCATAATTTGTTAATGTCATACCTATATTCTTGTGGGAAAATAAATGATAATTATGGTGTATAGATGTTGATTCGTAGCAGAACACACTGTATACAGAAGCCAGCCTCAATCAGTGGAGTGCTGATTCACTCCGATTAGTCTTGCCCTCGGGTCGACGCTTCTTTTTACAGACAGACGGCCAACGGATTGTGAAAGAGATCTCATGTAATATTCCTTAATAAGTCTTGTTGTTCGTTACTTCTCTGCTGGACTGGGAGTAAAGAAATAACATAGAATGCGCCCAGCTGCTTCTCTTCCCAAGCATGTCGTAAAAGTCGACTAAGACTTATAGTAGTATAATCGTATCCTATATATATCCTCCAGGATAGTATCCTCCAACATGATGAGATACAATAAGCAAGTATTCCCAAGGAGGGTTGACGTCAGGCAGGCGGCCGGTCATAAAACACCTTAGCCAAAACTCTTACAGCATGATCCAAGGTTGATGCTGTGCCGACCCCACATAGAGTGGGATAGGGGCAGGAAGATGATTATGATGATGAAGTATTTTTGTTCGTTAAGGTATAAATTCGATACTAAAAGTAAGGGACGTTCTGTTCAAACTGTCTCAAATCGAGGGGCATTTTCAATTTGTCCTATTATAGTCCTAATGGACATTTAGGCCAGCTCGGGATATGTTTTACTAATTATTATTAATATTATTATTTTTCATTGAGTTAAATGCCTACACGTCTGAAGTGATCTTTATCTTGATGGTTATCGTATAAAAAAATAAGAATTTAATACAAATAGAGTTACATAAACAACTGTTTAAAATAGGTACTATATAGTCGTGTCACTAGTTCCTTCGAACAAGTGTGGTGAAAGGGTTAGTGCATCTGAAAGGCTCCTTTTTCGTGTTTTTGACGAACTTTTTAGGTTCTAGTTTACGATTACGGATTGTCGGCCTCGATGGCGTGGCGAGCGATTGACGCGGGTTCGATTCCCGCGGGCCTTGGTGTTGTGGTACCATGGTACTCGTAGTTTCTGATACCCACGACACAGGGAATCCTAGTGTGGGGTCAGGACTATGTATGTGACTGTTGGCTGTTATTTATTTATTATAAATCTTACCTATAGCCCCCATTAGACACCACACTGTTTAACCATTTCGTAATGCATTTCACCTTTCCAAACCGTTCACCTTCCCGGCTCGAAAACAAAACATCAATAAAAATATCGACCGCAGACACAAATCGATCTGTGTTTTTTGAAAAATCGATTTTTAACATCAATCCAGACATAATGTCGGATAATGGCCCGTAATACACCGGACGCAACCAACGGATTCATTTCTATTATGGTTTTATGGTGACGAAAGGATTTTAATGTGTTTTTTTTATATTTAACTGGCCTGTGTTTGTTCGTTTGTAATTTGACTGTTTGAGGTCATTGGTGGTATAGATAATGGTGGTAGTTCAAATTCTGTCGTCCACTAATGGGGTTTTCTGTTCCAAAAAATTATATGCACTATAACAGTAGAGCTATCAAAATTGAAAAGTTGTAGAACCTAAAAAGTTCCGTGTCAACAGCATTTGAAGTGCATTTTAAATCCTATCTCCACACTGGTTTGGAAGGACTAGTAATAAAAGAGCCAGGGGCACAAGGTGACAGATGAACCGTGTGATCCGAATTCCATGAACATACCGACTCAAGATCGATCACTCTCGGTAACTCTCAATAATCCCTGCATTCTGCCTCAGATTAGAGAACACTCGATTCGGTTACTATCATCATCATCAGCATCAACATATTTATATAAAAGTCAAGTTAAAAAGTATAAGCCTATAAAAATAAGTTAGTATGAGCCAGTGGGCAACTCTTGTGACGGAGTTTTTAGACCGCCTAAAGGCCGCCTCCGTCATGGCTTAACGACTTAAAAGCCAGGACTGACAATTTAACGTGCCTTCCGAAGGGCAGAAGCGCTCAGCTTGTAATACCACTTGCGGTCACCCATCCAAATTGTGATTTCACAGAGAGAATAAAATTTTGATTAGAATAGAACTCTGTCCTCTAAATATATCAGCCGAATTGTCCGATCCCGAATCAGGTAGAACTGGTCTCGACTCTCGATTAAGCGGACAAGTGTGCCGAAAATGATCCATTACATCCCCTTTCCCTGATCCTCGCGTTTTGCACCCCTTCTATAAGCCTTCTTATAGGGTTGACTTGCCACCAGCGGCACCATTGATTAGGTATTGAAGGACTCTGTGAGGTTGATTAAGTTACTTTGACATCAGGGAGGTAGCCAAGCCACTGATATGTAACATGGAGTTGGATATTTGAAGAAAAACTCCATGGTTCCTTATAATAAAATTAATGAAACAAGTATATGAGGCGAGAGTAAATGGTACCATTGGAAGGGAAAGATCTCGGCGTACGTACCTGGACCAAATTGGCGACGTTTTGGAAAAGGGCCAGGTCAAGAGTACCTACTCTAAACCGACGAGCATGCATGAGGAATGTAATGAGAGTGAATAAAGCGAAAGAAGTATGTCAGGATCGTAACAAATGAAAATCCATGATCTCTGCATACCCCTATGGGAAACAGGAGTGAGTGAGTCTAGTGAGGCTCGAAAAGGCGTCTTCAAAAACTTATAAAAATAGTCCTTCATTTATAAACGCTTGCAAAGCGAATTGCGAAGGAATATAATCTTTGGTGATTTTGAATATCTCAGGCACCTAGGGCAAACGTATGATCAATTTTTTTTTAAGATTAGTCTTGGCCCAATAAAATTTTCAAGTTAAGAGTTTTAATAAACTAAAATTTTTAATTAGCTGATGTACTGAACAACGAACAAAATTTTTGACAATATTTTCTACAAATAATCAAAAATTCCGACAAAAATAAAAGGCAATCACACAGTGAGTCGAAACAGAGAATAGCTAGACAAAAATACGAGGAGCCCGGGGCGCAATCAGCCGTCCCTTAGTCGATTATTGCAAATAACTATTATTTCCTATTCGCCTTTCAATTGCTGCCGAATGCAGTCTTTGTATTGCTAATTCTGTCTGTAGTTTGGGAACTGCAATTTTCTTCAATGGCTCGATTTAGGTAGGATTATGGTGATTTTTACATTTAGCGTTCAAAATAATACTTAGAGTTCATAGTGTGTTATTGTATTTATCGGTACAGTTTATACTAATAATCTTAATTACTTACATTTGATTTAAATAAAAACGTTGGCATTTTGAACTAAAAGAAGTTAAATTTATGCAAATAAAATTAAGCAACAATATTAAAGCTTTGTACATGGATTACCTATATCTTTATAATGTTTTAAACAGATAGATATAGCAGAGCTTATTCAGCAAAACCTAAAAAAATCTGGAATTTTTCGAAGACGCGTTCACACACACGTTCCTCATCTCTCAATCAAATAGAGCGCATTTTTCAAGCAGAACAAGCCATGATAAACACAAACATTTGTCCAATATTTCCATAAACCTCACATGGGGCCGGCAAATCCCTAAATCACCAATTTATTCATCAGAAATCCGTTCTCCAAATCCCTATGATTTTTTTCCCAGTTTCACAGCAATTTTGGCCACGATTTGCTAACTGACAGTTGACTATTAGTCATATGCGAATCGACGCGCCTAGTTATTGGTCATTTTTTCCTGGATAAAGATGAGGGCACCACTGTGCGGGGCGATACCATCTATTGCGCTATTTTTCTTTGTCTAATAATGCTGGGTAATGTTATGTTTAGGGAGAAATATAGTTGTATGAATTTGGAGTGACAGGAATATTGGCTTACTTACAAATTGAGCATAACCTACCTTCATTTCACGATAGCGGCACTATAATAAGACTATTTAAGAGTCTTGTCTTTTCTATTAATATTTCGTGATGTCATTTTAGGTGTTTGATATGACAGCGCTTGCATTTCATTTGCATTTACAACATTATTTTCAAATCGTTATGGCTAATTTGACAGATGACACCTGTCACAACATTAGCCAATAAATTCACAACCGCCGGTCCACTGTGCATTCAATCAACACCTGCATCAGTATTCCTCATGCGTAAAGGAAAATTGGTTATGGCGTGATTATTAAAGGTTGCCTAAAGAGCGCAATTCGGACAGTGTACAAATCGTCCGTCCCTATGGGACCGAGGGTTCCGCTTTATTTATTTTTGTCCAGGAATTCAAGTCTCCGCCATTGTGCATTGGGAGTTGGGAAAAGTTTTCTGTTCAAAAGAATATCAATGTGCTTTTATTATGTGAGGACTTTTAGAACTTTTGACACTAAACTATAGAACTCAGGAGTTGCACGTTTATGGGGCGCGGGCCGAATGAACTGTAGAAACGAGTGGCAATAAAGAATTTGACATCAAAAAATCTTCAAAAAATTCACCCCTCCGCTTCTGTAAATATTGCGGGTGTAGCCTGACTTAAATGATTTACCTACCCATAAAAATAACACTTGAAATCTTTATTTTCTTCTCAAATACTAGGTACACTTTAGTCTAAAAGAAATAATTCTATATTCAAGGCCTAAAACTAATAAAATCAACAAAGAACGTAAAGTTCATCTTTCAACAAAAAGATTTACCTCATGAACATCTCAAAGTCACAGCTTAATGCCATTATTTCCTTCAAAAAGGGTTCAATGCACAGTGCACCGAATAGCCAAGTAGCCTTTAACTCCATTTAAAAAATACTTGTCACCTACTCTAATAGCTTACGACCCCTCCGTGCGATTTTAACCCTTATTAAAAGGGGATAGAGTGCAAGGTAGAGTTTTGTAGAAATTCGCCGAGTCATATTAGTCTCATCTTGTCTGAACTGCCCTCGTGATTATTTCTGTAATGGGATGAAGGTGTTTTGGTACTTGCTATTTTTTTACAACCTCATTGAGATTAGTATTTTTGAAGGTGTTTTGGTACTTGCGATTAGTTTATTTTTACTATCTAATTGGTATTTATTTTTTTCTCAAATTTAAAAGTCGATTCTGCTGTAATTTTTCTTGAATGAATTTACCTGCAACTTGAACTATTTAGACTTTATGAATCAATTTTGCAAGTGCTTTATTTATTTGACGATTATCTGTTATCACATTATTTAGGTTCTTGTTAACTTGTAACATTTAATAATAAATAAATAACACCCAACAGTCACATACATAGTCCTGACCCCACACTAGGATGCCCTGTGTCGTGGGTATCAGAAACTACGAGTACCATGGTACCACAACACCCAGACCCGGAAGAAATATTTACAGATCATGCAAACATTTCTTCCGCAGCGGGAATTGAACCCGCGCCTCTTGCGTCTCTGCCGAGCAATCGCCCGCCACGCCACCGAGGCCGTCAAATTAAAAACTGTTTACGACATTAATCAGAAATTTTCATTTTATTTAATAACTTCCTAATAGCACATATGTATCAAAACCAGCTGATCATGTTACAAAGCACCTTTGACACGAGATCAGCGTGACCCTGCTTGGACACGCTGTGCTTTTCTTAGCTCACTTCTGTAGTAAAAGACTTTTTGTACTAAAAAATACTTTCTGTTACTCGTATCACATGTTTTGTGGCGGTTTTTCAACCGCTTAGTCGTTTTTTGTTGAAGAAAAAACGCTATTACTAAAATCAAGAATGATTTTGATAGAATTGCCTTCCTCCTGCGGCATTATGGGTGGAATATCAGGATAAAAAGTAGCTTAAATGTTATTTTAGGCCAAGTTCTAGGTATACAGGTGGATTTTTGAGAAGGGACAATAAGGACACCTTTTTGAGATATTCTGAACAGCATTCATAGATTTTGAAAAAAATGTACAGACAACGAAATGCGAAAATACCAAAATTTTGATTTTTTTGTTAATCGATTCCATTTTGTGTCGGGATCAAAAGACTATGGGGTCAACTGAGGTTTTAGTACTAGAAAAGTTAGAAATCGCCATAAACTTTTAATGGGCAAAGGAGCGTTCACGCAGGGTGCTGTATACAAAATGAGGGTTGCATAGAGAGTCATGAGCTTCGCACATCTGGAGAAGAACCAAGGTCAAAAATGTCGTGAATACAGGATACCTAGAAAGATAAACATAAAGAACATCCTACTTAACTTACGTCACTATTTACCCGACTATAAGTATTTTGTGCTTATTCAGAACATCTGTCTTGCTTAAGATAAATCATGGAAACCTCCAAAGTTTTGATGAAATTAACTCATATCAAATCATCAAAAACGAGAAGAGGAGAAGACATTTGTAAACTCATTTAGTATATCTCTAAAAACTACCCATCGAGATGCAATCGAGTAAGTTTCATACTTTTTCACTGGCATTTCCACAAAGTAGAGCATTTATTTGAATGTTACTGACCGTAAAGACCCCTGGGAGTAGCCGGTTGACTAAACTCTAAGGGACCCACAAGATCCAAGGGTCCAAGGGGTCCGGGGGGTCCAGGGAGTCTTTTAAAGAAACTCGCGCCCCTCCGGGTGTGAATATCTTTGAGAATCAACTCTTTGAGCATTTACGTGACCCAGACATGTTAGCATTAGTTCGGACTGGAGGTGAGAGTTCATTGGAAATTTATATATCTAAAATTCTTATGTCACCGACTGACTGACAATCAATGCACAGCCAAAACCATCCGAGAAGCCTGAAACTTGCAGGGCACATTCCTCTTATGGTTTAGAGGTGCACTAAGAAAAAAAAATCCTGAAATTCCGCTCCTGGAAAATGCAGTGAGAAGTTGAAGTTTTTGTAAGAAAATAACTCAACGAGAAAAAAGTCGCGAAGTGACTAATACAGATATGATATATTTTGAAAACATTACAAACAAGTACGGTACCATAAAATATTTTTTTCCCCACCCACGACGATCAAGAATTGATTATCTACAACATATCTAGAAACCTTATTTAAAATGAAACTAACATAATACAAAAAGCTGCATCGAAATCGACTCAGTAAGTAGTTATTGAGTTTCCGAAATGCAAAAAACTATGCTAGTTGCTGCAACGTCCCCTGGTGGGCTATGCCCGTAAAACATATCTAAGAACTGAAATGACACCAATAAAATGCAGAAATCCGCATCGAAATCGGTTCAGTAGTTTTTGAGGAAAATGGTAACAGACAAACACACAAATAAATAAACATACAACCTCTTAGGTCAAACACATATAATATACCTTCTCCGTTCCGTCGTGGGTAAAAAGCATAAAAAAAAAATGAAATTTGCTTCAAAAATGCATGCAATTGCATACTCTCGTTCATACATAATCCCAATGGGGTGGGCAGAGCCACACGTAATCAGAAAACTTGCAGCCACTCCTGATTTAAAGTCCCAAGATGGATATGGTGAACCATATAGTGACAGGTGATCAGCTTATCGCCTGTATAGATGGCCCATCATGTTGAGAGGATACTATCACTTAGTCGACTTTTACGACATGTAGAGATGCTGGACGCATTCTATGTTTTTTCCTCACTCCCGGTCCAGCAGAGAAATATGCATAAATACGTCTGAGAACAGGTGAATATTTAGCAAGTAGATGTATCATATTTGAACAATTACATAATATATCCTTTATTAGCGACACTAAAGGCTCTAATGATGCTCTACGAAGGGAATGAAATGAATACAATGGAGGGGTGACTCCATTCAATATTTGACATCGGAAATGAAAATGTCATCCGCTTATTACGGCTAGTATTATTGATATTGTATGTGTGATATTAGATTGAGATGTAGGCGATAGATTAAATAGGATAATTTAGATATCTCCTTCGATATAAAATTACTCGCAGCTCTGAAAGTTAATATTGAAACTGCATTGAAAATATAAACTCTTTATTCAGGTATTTATTTATTTTTATTACACAAAAAAAGTTTGCCAACATATCTATCTTAACTTATAATGATCTTATGTTACAAAGCCGGGTTGTTTTAAGTAGGTAGTAGTCGGTAGGAAGGTAGGTCAAAAGAACTAGTGTGGTGATGAGAAAACTTACCGACGCGGGTCGGTTAAACTTTTAAATTATATTAAAAGTAAAAATGCATATTAAGCTTGGGACAAAATGCGGTTACAAAACAACAATAAAGAGTCTTTACGAACTTTATTTTTAAGTACCAACCTACTTCTTGAAAGGTAGGTACTTATAAAAATATTATTATCCCCTTTGAAAGCAAAATCATTTAGTAACCACTTGAGGTCGACAATGCAATGTGTCATATTTGATACACAGTAGGGGGCTTCTTAAAATCTGAAGCAGGGTTAATATTTATGATGATTTCAAAGTTTTAAGCTGAGGGTTTTTGAATGTTTTGTCACACGGTGTCTTACGAACACTGTTTCTTGGTGAAAATTATTAAGATATCTATGAGGTACCTATTTGATTTTATTATTATTATAAAACATTCTGGTGCTCATTTCAACGTGTAGACACGGGGTAGGCAGGTGATATTGTTAATTTATGATGGTAATTCGAAAATAAAATGAAACAATTTTTAGTCATTCCTACTTAATGTTCCAAAGAACATCAAAGAAAGAAATGATAAGCATCCGAAAACAAAATGAATGAATTAGTCAAAAACTACTGAAGCTTAGATTTAATTCAACCAGATTAATCCCTTATTACACTGACAAACGATGCAAACAACAATGAATTTACACCTCATAAACCCAAACACAATCAGGAAGTTCCCTGTACCACAGAATCAGCACCAGTTTGTCAAGAATAAGCACGGAATAAAGAAACAGATAGTAAACAAGAAACCGTTAGTTCAATCGAAGGTAACCGCAGAATGTTTGAACCTGTGGCTGTATAAAATACGAATTCCCAAGAGAATGAAACTATTGGTAATAAAAAGGGTGAAAATACCAAATCGATACCAGACCAAGGGGATTAAGATTTGAAACCCTTAGTTCATGGGTTAATCATGGGTGAGGTGTGATCTTTTGCTGACAATGTGACATCGGCACAAAAGGTTGTTGTGGCTTAATCTTTGGGGTATGGGATCAAATTGATGTGCAGTGAGATGTGAGTGATAATGAGCTGCTAGAGAAATACAGGTACCAACCGTTTTGAAATATTTATTAGTTTGTAGATCTTCAAAATCATGAAACCTCCAACTATTTCACTAAGTAGTAGTTCCTTTAGTTTACGTAATAGATTTGATGGCAATTCTTTATTGTTTGCATTTGATAATTTTGCCAAAATCACATTAATATTATAAATGAGAATGTTTATGTGTGTTTTTTCCTCATCTCCATAAAACGGCTACTGGATTTGGCAAAAACTTACAATACATATAATTTATTTATTTTATTGCTAGTAGGAAATTATGATGAATATGAAAAAATATGACGTGGAATAATATACAGGCTTTTTATTTTGGTAGTTAGGTACTATTCGAGTAAAACCTCTGAATAAAGTGAATAATTCATATACCCAACAATCAAACATCGTCCAATTAGTAGCTTACCAATTTAGCTTTGTCTAATCAAATCCATCAGCACTCGAGTCCTGTCTTTGTCCCTCTTCCCCAGGGACGTCTAATTTTCCTATCCCGGGCACAACTCAATTTGCCCGGAACACATTAACGATAACGCGACACGGTCGCGCACTAGGCGCGTTTTTACGAGTTCACTCGGGTTCGATTCCTACTAGTCTACGGGTTTCTACTATTTCAATTTGCAAGGAATTTCTTTTTATACGACCTAGAGTATCGAATTCTGTGTTGTAATCCTTGAGTTTAAGGTTTATTTTTGCTTGCTATGCTTTGGGATATACGTCCTTTTGGGTGCGATAGTAACCAATCATCGCTGACCGCTGTTGAAAGGTTCAACAATTCAAACTTAGACTTTATTTATACGAGTTCTGGGAGTATTTTCGAGTGGGATGGAAGAGGGGTAGTTTAGAGGGTCAAGGCGTTAGTGCAGTATTGCGGGTTCGATTCCCAGGTGTGCAGGGTGTCGGGACGCGTAGGACACTTAAGACGGCCACTTCTAAAATGAAGGGAGGTTCGTCATAAAAATTGGACAGGACAAGAAGATATAGAGACGATCTTTTGTCAGTGTATTTTTTCAGTGCAATAGATGTTAAAGTAAAACTTTCGAAAATATTTTTTTTAAGTATGATTAAACTTCTCTGCTGGACTGGGAGTAGAGAAAAAACTTAGAATGCGTCCAGCGGCTTCTCTCCCCGAGCATGTCGTAAAAGTCGATTAAGGGATAGTATCCTCCGACATGATGAGATAGGTACAATAAGCAAGTATTCCCAAGGAGGGTTGACGTCAGGCAGGCGGCCGGTCATAAAACACCTTAGTCAAAACTTACAGCATGATCCAATGATCATATTGTGCCGACCCCACATAGAGTGGGATAGGGGCAGGAAGATGACGAAAATTTGAAAGGGACCTTTTTTTGCCACATTGATAATTTTTTTGATAGTTGTTGAATAGTCCCATTCAGAACCTATCAATATCAGTAGGTATCGTCAGAAAATCGTAAGGAACGCAATAGAAAATGTACTAAAAATGTTTTTTACAAAATAGCTTGCTATAGGTATTACCGCATTCTATTTTGAAAAGCACCCCGTTAAAAACTAGTACTATTGAAAACTGAAATAAAATTACCTAAGCTTCATTCAAAAATTCCAGATAATGTTAAGAAAATTGCAGAAATTCGAATGAAAACAGAATAAGCTCGGGGTTGTGAGAATACCTAATGGTTTTTATGACACTCGCCCTGTTAGCTTTCAGAACCAAATGGATAACTACCCTTTTGTATTCTGTGTAATGTATACTATGTATGTTTTTTATAGTTTTACTACTAGGTATGCATAACAAAACGACATTTTGTTCCAAACTAGTAAAAAACAAGACGAATTTTTCAATAAAGAGCAGATTGAATCAAAAAATTTAAAGTACTTTTAAGAGTTTATAGCATAAGTAGATATGAAAACCAAGAATAAGAAACTAAAGAATAGACATACCTTCTATGTAAATACTGGAAAATACTTAATAATTCTGTTTAAATGTTCCTTTTTAAGTATTTTTTTTTATTTAACTCAATTAAATTTTATCTTTATCATTTAATTATGATGTAATAGGTAACCATTGTTTTAGGGTTCCGTATTTGCATTTCGCTCTCTCATAATACAGGCTAGCCCTAGTGCACCTAGTTGGGTCCAATGGTAAACCATGTATTAACTTTTATTTAAATTTGGTAAATAAACATATTTGTATTTGTAATTCGATTATTTTTATCTTTCCTTTATGTCTTAGATAACAAATCTAAGCGGTCAAGTTAACCAGGGGAGCTCAACCCCAACTTAAAACTTAAACTTATTTAAACAATGTACCCTGACTGACCAACCCTTACATTAAATCAAGTTACTGTTTTATATTTTCGCAATTTAAGGGCGTTTATCGTAAAATCAAATCTTTAGAAAGGGTTTTGGACTTTCTTTATATTTTAAATGTTATTAGGCCCGTGGGGGTAGTAATGTTTGATAAGAGTTTGTAGTCATTGTACAGCCAATTTATGGGCTTTTCAAGGACCTTTATATTTAGCAATTTAAGTAGAGATTAATAAAAGATTAGATGCTGGGAAAGCCTACTCCATCTTAATTCGTCCCGGACAATACATCGTCCCGTTTGTGAAGGTAAAAGTTGCCTCCTGACGCTGTATAAATCATCTACTATAGATAGTAAAAGGCCTTAGTGTAATGTAATAAAATATTGATAGGTAGGTACCTTGGCCTGCTCCCAGTATTTCCAAAATTATAAAAAAACTAACATACTTTTCCACAAACTCGTAAGCATACTAATTGATGTCTCTATATAATAAGCAGTGGGACAGCATAGGCTAAAAATAAAAACACATAAATACTAAGTTTAGATCTGAACGGTTCTAAAAAAATACAGTTTTACTCCACACTTATCAGCTGTGTCGTGGATATAAAAAAATCAGTCAAGTTAGAGTCGAATTCGCACACGAAGGGTTCACATAAATGTTTCTTCTATTGTTCCTTTTATTATTTGTTGTTATAGCAGCCATAAATACACACTCTGAAAATGAAAGTAAAAATTTCAACTCTCTATCTTACGGTTCATGAGATACAGCCCGCTGATAGACGGACAGACGGACGGACGGACTGACAACCGAGGCTTAGTAAAAGGGTTCTGTTGACGAAACGAAATAAACTCATTGCTTTAGTATGAGTAGATGACCTTAAACTTTTATTTTCTGCATTTTGAAACCTTAAGGAGCTGTAAAGGCGTCCGTTTGGAATGGCCTTACTCAGGTGACAATAAACTGGGTCCGGGCAAGGACAAGTAATCGGGAGAGGTCGTAAAACGGGTCATCTTGGGATCGCTTACCGTGCGACGGTTTAGCACCCCTGTAAAGTTTCCGCTGATGTGGATCCAGCTTAATGATGATGGTGTTTCGATAGGGAATGTAGCTGTGGGTTAAATAATTGAAAATATCTTACTACGTTAGTACTGAGTTTTAAAATTAATTTTAAAATATAACGTAAAGTCTTTCTTACTTCTATACAAAACGTTAGAAAGTACATTCAAATCGTTTAAACCATAATGAAGATACAGATAAATAATCTAAACAAGGTTCCAATTCAATCAGTTAAGATTCTGTTTTTTTTTTTTTTAATAATTTACTTGTTACTGAACTACCTACTACGTATTTATTTATCTACTATGGAAGCGAAGTCGCGTTTGGAAGTTAAATGAAAACATCTTCTTTATGCAATTTCACCGGAGTCTTATATGATTAGAATAAGTAGGTAGTACTTTATGAAGGAACATAAACAATTTGTCCTCTACAGAGCATTTTATCGTCAGCCGCGGACGATATTTGATGCAAATGCCATTTAGCCGGCATAAGGCGAGGCTCATTAGCTGTGGGTGTGGCGTGGGAGTGGCCAGTGCACACCTACCTTAAGGATGAAAATAACATTTTAGTAAACGTTTTTCGTTGTAAAATGTTTTATGGATTTTTTGAGGCGATTTTTATCGCTGTTGTGAATCGTCGGTTGTTAAGAGTAAGTTGTATGCTTGAGTGATGCGAGTGAGTCATGCGGGCCCTGAATTGGGAATCCCTGGGTTAACGCTAAGCATAGATTTATTCATCAAAATCTCGAAAAATCTGTTTGAGATTCGATTCAGTCTTCAGGTTAGGAAGTTTTGAATATGGCTAATACAGAAAAATCAACGCTTTGAACTAAAACAACCAGCAAAACATTAGAGAAAAAATCTAAAATCTCAATTATAAATAGGTACAGTCACCTGCACTAAGTAATATACACTACATAATTTTTAAAATGGTCTAAATTAACTTCAATATTATGGCCATCAACTCATACTCAAACCGTTTCAAAGCCGGTTACACAAACGCTAAGTTTCTAAACTGGTGTTCTAGACGTGGACCGATTCGGAAAGCCGTTTTGGGGTTTTCGAGAGGGTTTTTTAAAGGTGTTGGTAGAAAAACTCATTACATATGTTACAGTTTTGATTAGAAACCTATTTTACGGGGTAACCCCTTAAAAACCCATTCATTTTGGTTACCCATTAATACGGTTTTCTATAGTATTGAGTTTTGCTGTTATTCAAAAAACCCTCTCCTTGTGGGTTACCCTTTCGACTGCTGAAGCTGAAACACACACTAAAACTTCTAGAACTGTAACTATAACTGTAACAGTTTTCATACAATTTAAACTCAGCGTAACCAAACGCCACAAATTGCACTTAACATTTGCACCTCTTCTTTTCTAACCTCTTCTCTCCCCCCCACAGCATCCTCGAGCTCCGGAAAGAGAAGAGCAGAGACGCGGCACGCTCGCGACGAGGCAAGGAGAACTACGAGTTTTACGAGCTGGCCAAGATGCTGCCCCTCCCCGCTGCCATCACCAGCCAGCTGGACAAGGCCTCCATCATCAGACTGACCATCAGCTACCTGAAGCTGCGCGACTTCTCAGGGCATGGTGACCCCCCATGGAGCCGTGACGCGCCCCCGTCAAGTAAGACTTTGAAAGGTGACGTGCGTCTTTCAATTTATACTCTTTATAGAATAGAATTTGAAGTAACTATCTTCTCTGCTGGGCTGGGAGTAAAAAAAAACAGAATGCGTCCAGCTGCTTCTCTCCCCGAGCATATCATAAAAGTCGACTAAGGGATAGTATCCTCCATGATGGACTATCTATGTCCACGATGGGCTGATCACCTGTCACTATGGTTCACCATATCTATCTTGGGACTTTGAGTCAGGAGTGGCTGCAAGTTTTCTTATGATTGCTTGTGGCTCTGCCCACCTTATTAGGGATATGGGCGTTATAATATGTAGGTATGTATGAAAAATTTCGGCAACTATTTTACGCTTATTTTATAAGGTACACTTGAATCACCCTGTAGAAGTACCTAGGTATGCAAAGTGTCCGCTTGTCGGTTTAAAATAACTGAGGAGGGTTGGTAAATCAGATTTGGCTTCGTCAAGTCATTGTGAACGCTAACCATGTTACCGCGCCCCTGTACAGCCAGTAGAGCATTTGTTCTACTATTAGTTTAGTGAAAAACCTGTTATTTTTAGCTAGACACGTAAATTATGCAGAAAATAAATTTGGAAAACAAAATGGATTTTTTTACGAAAAATATTATTCATTCAAGTTTCAAATCTATAATACTGCGGGTAAATTATGTAGAGGCGGAAAACATTTTTATTATCTGACTACTCTTACTAAATAAATACTTGTTCACATATATTGTGCCTGAAAATCTTATTAGGTTTGAATACACTCAACTGTACCTACTCTTTCTAAAAACCACAACAATCAAAACTACGGGCCTTTCTGAAAAGCCTTGTGGTCCGAATAACAATTTTCGTAGACCAAAAACAGACTATTTTGTATAAATCACATAACATTATCAAGCAAGGCGTGCACGCAAATAAATACGCCTTGGGGACACTGACTCACCACAATACCTCAAAATAAATAAATATTGGGTAAGTAGGCATATTCGGGAAAAGCTAAGGTTTGTTTTACTGAGTCAACATCACACATGTGCCTGATTGTGTTTGAAGTGTTATATGCGTTTTTTATTTATTTTTAGGGTAGGTTCGGATGGTAAATTGGGGTTTCTGAGATGCCATGATTTTTTTTATTTTCCTTATTAGGTATCCGAGGTTATTTTAAAAGGTGCCTATGCCTTTATTTTTTAATTGTGCTTGTATTATTATATATAAATGTATATAATTCACATTACAGTTACTTAAAGACTAGGTAGTCTTGACCAATACAGACTACACTTTATGATTTGAATAAAAAACACAGCTGTACTTGTATACCTAACTAGCAGCCGCCCGCGGCTTCGCTCACGCGGTACCCAGATAAAAAGTACCCTATGTCCCATTCCAGCACACGTAGATACCTACTATCCTCATTATTCATTATAATATAGTGTACGCTAAACGATGGTTAAAGTATTGCCATCTCTTACCATTTCATGATGACAAACAGTGACAGGGCTAACTTTACAGGGCTAGGATTTGATCAGAATTAGCAGCGACATCTAGTTATCAGACGTAGAATTACGTCAGAACTCCATGAATAATCAAGATTGGAAACTTATTAGACCAGTAATAATTTATGCTTCCTTTCACAGGTAATTTGACATTGACAGTTCCGTTTCCATATGTTTTGTATCATCTATTACTAATCTGCGGTATCATCGCTGTCATATGTCAAAATAAAAGTATTCTATTTTTCATGAAAAACATGCCAAAAATAAAGAATTTACAGGTAATTATGACATCAAATAAATGAGAAAAATTGGCTCTTTAATTTGATATAGGTTATGTGCAGTTTTAGACCAAAAATTGATTCCAGGTTTTCATCCCTTTTCACCCCTTTAGAGGTTGAGTTTTGAAAAATCCCTTCTTAGTACACCCCTATGTACCAAGGTTTACCTACACTGAAAATTTCAAGTCCCTACGTCCAGCGGTTTAGGCTGTGCGTTGTCTGTCAGTCAGTCAGTCAGTCAATCAGTCAGTCAGTCAGTCAGTCAGTCAGTCAGTCAGTCAGGACAAAGATTCTTATAATATAAGATAATAAACTACGCGCGTAAGGAACCATAAATAATTCCTGATCCATTCAAATTACTCCTATTTTTCTGCATCCCCCGAACAGACACCTTGACAAAGAGCTTTTTTAACTCACATACTGTGCTTAAATTCGTAACAAGTGTACCAATAAACCGCCCCTACAAATCCAATTTTGGTCCCTAATGCCTCTAATGCAACCACGGGGCGAATCACTACGTATGCCACTGTCATTTTAACTCAATTTTCAAACAGGCTTCCAACTCACCTCCACACGCATTCAAATAAAAATATTCGACAATAAAACATAGCGTTTAGGGTGTCACAATTGTCTCACAAAATGTTTTTGGGGAACATAATTTTGATTTTCGAATATAGTCGCGTAGGCAATAAAGATTTAGTGGGAAACTTAGGAAAATGTACTGCGATATATTGTGAAATTGGCATTTTGAGTTTGCGACGGGTGCATGACTTGAATTTAAAACGTTTCTCTTCCTACATAATCGAATAATGTGAAGTAGGATGCTTCAAAGCTCCATTCCATTTTTAAATGTAAATATTTAGGTTATTGACCTTGGCTAAAAAAAAGAAACGAGATCACCTGTCAGCAAACAAATTGTAAAAGACACTGGCCATTAAAAAACTAATTAATGCCCTAGGGCGGCCCCACAGTGTAACAATACACCACCGAATTTGGCCAAAATTTTTAATCTAATCAATTAACAATCAGTGCAAGCGATACACCGCTTGTTAGCGCTGCTTATTTGGCGAACGTGACTGGGTTATTCAAAGTATTCAAAGCGTGGGGTTCGTTTGATGATTTTGTCTGGCTGGTTTAATTGGTGTTGCCAGTGTGCGTTCTGTCAAATTAGTTACCTTCTGTTTGTCATCGTTTGCCAACTTTGATATTGCGATTCATTTAATATTTGGAGCGTGATCGATTTTCGAATTAGCTTTCGCTGTTTTCAATTAGTAAGGTTCATTGGCTAAACAAATTAAACTGAGATGATGCAAACTTCCATTTTTTTCGAAAGCTTCCATTTATTGCATAGTATTTATATTCCATCGCAATCATAACTAAATTAGGTCTTTCGGTGTTTAAGATGAAAATAGTATTCAAATATTTAAATAGAACCATAATAATTAATGTGGTGGCATTAGTTACTAAAGTTTTTCTTATTTCAAAACTAATTTTAATATTATTTACTTAATACTTTACTCAGTAAAATATTTATAAATCGCACCTCAATTGCCAGCACGCATACAATCTAGTGAATGTCCACTGAGATGTCAAATTAGTGACGTTAAAGTACCGTGTAATGGGGGAATAATTAAATGATACTAATCTACAACTGACTGACAGGTTGATAAATGGAGTGAAATCAGCGGTGCTAATTTGCAGTTTATGAGGTGTAAAATTAATGTTTGGCACTCAGTGATACTGCACTTTTTGTTTGGTTATTTTTATTTTTATAATTATTTTTTATGTCCAAAGTTGTTCGATTTCGAACCACTGTTTCCGTAGCCTTTGTAAGTTATGTTATATATTTTTAGAAACAAATAATGATGATGTTAAATAAAAAGAATAGTACGAATACAAGTTACTAAAAAGAACTCATTTTTGAAAGAAAAGACATATTATTCTCCCAAACAGAAAATCAGTAAAATACACCAAAAATGGTCAAAAACTTCAGAAAATATCGCGTAACCCACAATCGGCCATGGGTCCAAAATGCCCTTCAAACTTGTTCATAATTTATCGGAACTCCGAAAAGTTCCGAAACCAAAACTGAGAATAAACACAAGTAAATTGACAACAAGTTCCGGACATCCAATATATCGCGTTAACCCGCGCGCGCTCGTCGGTCCAACGTGCCCTTTATTTATTGTTATTTTTCTATTTCGTCGGCAGATGTGCTCTATGATTTACGGGTCTCCGTATTAGGAACGTGAATTATAACTGTTTTCTTCTTGGTCAGGAAACATTTAGCTGGGTATGGATAGTTAGTTTTTAAAATATCAGGGCGTAAAGCTGTAATACTAAATAGTTTATTGAGCATAAAGTTTTGGTTGGTTTGAAGTTTTAGTATAGCCGATTATACCTAGGTAGGTTCAAACCCATATACCTACATTCAACATGGTGAGGCTGTCGCTAGAGAGAAGAGCGGAAACAAGCCCGACCATTTTTATTTAAATGAATTTAGTTGAATTCTATTAACATTTAAAATAAAATAAATAAGACCTCTTTTTAAGATTTTTGCATAAGTTTTAACACGTCCGGTAGCCGCGGAATCTTGCTCCCTACTGCCATAAATCACGCGTGCTGCCGCCAAACGGCAATATGTGGAAACATGTGTTTACGTAGGAGTTAATTTGTCGAATTTATCTGCTTGTCTCGGGCGGGATTGAGAAATATTGCGATTCTTGAGTTATGTTCACTTGGTTTGCTTGTTTACTGGGAAATGTATACCTACCTGCAACAAACACTAGTGTGCAAATAGTGTTTTTTTTAATATCAGTTGAATAGAAAAAAATATTGTTGTTTCACATATTATGATCTTTTGCATTTCTCTCTCTATGTGCGTTCTCTATATCTAGTTGTGTCTTTCGAACCTGTGTGATGAAAGAATTTAAAGTGCATCTCAAAGCCTTACGATGTTTTCCTTCACCGTTTGAGAGTACTGGTATAGTGCTCTTACATTTTTCGAACAGAAAAACACATTCGTGCACGACTGGATTTGAACCCACGAACTTATGATCGGAAGGCGAAGCCGCTACCACTAGACCACCAGTGCCTCAAATGCGTTAATCTCTGTGTGTGTTGATTTCTTACTGCAGAGGGTCGTGACCTCCCATCATGATTATCTGCATTTCTAAGACATTAAAATCATAAGACTAACTTTTAAATCTATATAAGTAGCAACTCATAAGTTCTTACACTTTCCTTACCTTACAATTCTTCCTTTAATACTGCGGAATTCCCGCAATAAGCTAACCCTTCTAATCCGGGCTATAATGAAGCGGGATAACGGAGGGTATTATGTACCCACTTTCTTTGCTGCTCGGGAAACCGAGCTGTGAATAAAGTTCTTTCATTCATTACACACTTAATGGAGATAAAACGTTTATGAATACCACAACGTTTTTAAAATGCAATTAATTGGAAAGTAGTTTGAAAAAAAATATATATTGTATACAGACTATACTATTTTCCAAAAACTTCGGGCCCATAACATTTGCCCAAAAGAAACGCGTTCGCAGAACTACCTACGCAGCGATTGTATTACATTGCTTATTTTCAATCCGTCCGTACCATTTTTGTCCGGTCGAATCCGCCGGTGCATCACAATAATCGCCCTATGCGATTCTATATTGACACTACGTGTCCGGAATGTCGGATCATTTTCCGGGATTTCGTATTTTTATTCGCTATCGATTTTCGGACGGTCCTTTCGACCCCACCCGCGATTGAAGGGTTGGTCGGCCGTGTAATTGGTCAGTTACAATTCATTATTCCGTTTCATCGTGATTTTCACCGTTTTTGGAAAATAATGATGTCAATTTTGTGAGCTCTATTTACCCTTTGTGTAAAATTTTACCTAATATCGGCATCTACGCATACTTCAAACTATTCTATACAATTTATGTAACACATTAGTTTTAGGTAAATAAACATCGCAATATAAGTTTTCACACCTTAATTTAACTTATAGTACCTACCTACTACTTAAAAGTTTCATAAACATGTAATGAAAAAGTAAATTTTAGGTTAAATATGAGCGGTTTGTTTACATAGATTGTATCTCCAGTTTGGCTGAAGTATAGGTCTGACTTAGGAACTTACACATCAAATAAATTCTACGAAAATATAGACGAAATTATTTTTCACTTACACAATATCTTCTATAAGTTGACAATGGTTTTTTCTACGATACGGGACAAGTTTTCCCTTTTCACTTTTAGGCCTTTACTAAACCGCCAAAAGGGGCATATTTAAACAGTACAGTTTAAGGCTACAGAGGGCGGTAATTCTTCATTAGGCGCCCGGTTCCGGTCAAGTGGCGACCTCTGGGGATGCCAATCAACGACTGTTATTCTTTGGGGGAAAAGTTTTCTCAAGTTTTAGATGAAAGAAAGAAATTCCCTAAAATGAAGCTTTTTGCTCGTCTGTTTTTTTCAGTCACTCGAATCTGTTCGCTTGTAAATTATTTTGTGCAGAGTTTTGTCGGTCCAGTTATTAAGCACAAATACCTAGAGAAAAAAATACGGCCAGAAAAACTTTTAAAAATCTCTGTTTTGCATATGTTTTGATCCAGATCTCTGGAACTCTATCATATTTTTAGATAATTTTTACTTTGATAGGTAGTTAGTAACTATTTATTTAGTTATTGAAACCAGTTTTTTATTCATTTTGTAGTTTTTTGTAAATACCAATTATTTGATTTGGCGGATCATTCGATTTCAATATTTGCGCGGTCTCACTTCGACTTTCTTTTAAACACCCGATATCCGTAGCGCTATCTTCTTCAATTCGATTCGAAATCGGTCTAGACGCGATCGTATGGTGGCCTCTTAAGGCTCAACGATGATGCTGATTTGTCTATAAAAGGGAAAAAAAATCTCCTTCTTCTCGTCTTACGACTGATGATGTTACTTGTCCGGTGCCTTCATCTAAACACTATCGCCCCTCTATTAGACGAGTTTTATTTAATTTCGTCTTGTGAAAACAGCATCCCTCTACAAATGTTAGCTCTGGCACCGACATGTCGAAATGGACAAATACGAGCAAATTATTGCTTTCTCGATATAAATACGGAATTTGGGACTTAGATTGGGGATACCGTTACACTGTGCTGTAACTGTGCTTCACCGGTGACACACTTCTTTGTTTTTAATTCATGCACGTAAGTAATTAATTATCTGTTTCAGGGTATTGTTATTTAGTCTACTCTATTCATAAAATGTTAAGTAGATAGAGAATAATCAGATCAATTAACAGATCTGAAAATAATAAGAATTTCGAAATGAAATAAAACATGACGTAGGTAATCTCGGGCAATAAGATACACACACACACACATTTCATAACTTTTAAAATGCCACAGCATTACAATACAGCGAAAACTCAAAAATAATGAAATTTTTGATGGAGACACATTTTTTGAGCTTTGGCCTTAAACAGCTAAATAACAGCCATATTTTTGTATTCCAAGTAAAATAAAAATACTTAACTACTTAGAAAATGCATTTAAACAAAATTGTTTCATAATTTGGTGGTTAAGTAATGATTTATCCTGAAAGTTTTTTTTTAATTTGATTTATTCTGTTATATTCATTTATGGTGGCCATGAGACGCTCAACGGCCAAGAGGCAGATCCGCCCGATGGTCGAATGACATCGTGAACGTAGATGGAAATCAGTGTATAAGATTCGCGAGGGATCGGAGAGAACGGCGTAATAAAGAGGAGGTCTATTTGCCTAGTAGTGGACGGAGACGGGCTGAAATAATGATGATGATGATTTACACGGCTTTAATATGACTGCGGCCAGATGCTCTACTGTAATCGCCTAAAAAAAAACAAAGAAAAGTCGCTCATAGTTTCATTTCCATATTCGTTTCGGTGTAACGTACGGCCAGGCGTAGTTCGTGTCAAATCGATCGCCTGGTGGTTTGAGTGGTTCGTTTAGTGGTCACTTTTGGGGTGCTTTATTAAATTTGCACATCAGTTTAAAGGGGCGGTAATGAATGTATTCTTTTGCTTCTTGGACAAAAGAATTTACAGCTACTTGGTATCTTGTGGAACTTTTGGAGTAAATCGATATAACAACTTCTAAAACTAGCGTGGTGAAAGGAAAGTGCGCCTCAAAAGCTTCTTTCGGGCACTTGACGCATGTTTTCGCACCTTAAAGTTCAACACGCTAGTTTTCTAGCGTACTGGTTTAGCGTACTAGTTTATGAGTACTGGTGCCTTTCGTGATACTGCAAACCTAGCTTTTTGCTATCCTGCGGAAAATCATATGGCAACTGTCAACGCGACAATTTCGCCGATAATGTAGCCGCAGAGTTAATATCTTCATCTCTTTCAACGCCATTATGTTGGTAGACTTCATTAAGTTCAGCTAAGACCAATTACAGCGATATCAGGGATGCCAACATTACCGAAATGAGAAAATTATACGGAGTCTTAGCCGCCTTAATAAAAATTTGTTGGGGCTGATGGAGGAATAAATGGGACTTTGCTATGGGAGATCTATTACTTTGGGAGACGAACTTAGGAGATTTCATTGTTCTGAAATTAAAGTTTTTTTTTCTACAAAATCTTTAATTTGTCATCACCTGTTTGTACCCACTGTTGCGTATAGGCTAACTAAATATGCGTAAGATTTAACAGCTTCCATCTGATCTTTACAATGTCATCGGTCCATCAGGTGGGGGCCTGTTCGTTTCAGACTGTAATGATGATGATGCTATTATATTATATAATTATTCTGTCACCATGGTTCACTATATCCATCTTGGGACTTTGAATCTGGAGTGCCTGCAAGTTTTCTTATGATTACTTGTGGATCTGCCCATCCCATAGGGATACGGCCATGATAATATGTATGTACGTATGTATAATTAGTTTGCAGTGTCTGTTTGGCATTATCAAATAGTGATAGATAACAGTACTTTTTTACCCGACTGCAAGGGGTAATATGTTTGGGGTGTATGTATGTATGGGCATTTCTTTAGTTGAAGCTGTAGTCCAAACGGCTGAACAGATTTTGACTAATGAAGAGTCGTTGGATACCGTACCTACATTTTAGTAATTCATCATCATCATCATCATATGTCAAAATACCTACTATGCTACTTAAATTCTAGGCAGTCTGGTTTTTTGTTGTTTTAAATAAATACTTATTAAATAAATACGACGGCCTCGGTGGCGTGGCGGGCGATTGCTCGGCAGAGACGCAAGAGGCGCTTGTTCGATTCCCGCTGCGGAAGAAATGTTTGCATGATCTGTAAATATTTCTTCCGGGTCTGGGTGTTGTGGTACCATGGTACTCGTAGTTTCTGATACCCACGACACAGGGAATCCTAGTGTGGGGTCAGGACTATGTTTATGACTGTTGGGTGTTATTTATTATTATAACTAATTTGCAAGAACCTCAACGGAAGGTCAAGGCACGATAGTTGACAAAGAGACAACTTCACATGGCGATTCGGTTAAGCCATATTTAACAACGAGATCAGATAGTCCCGCCGCGTGCTTTATTACGATTTAATTCAACAAAACAGAGAGAAAACCTGCTTTGATATGCCGACTTGCATGCTCCTTGGGGTGTGCATGAGTTGTGGCACACTGGAGGATATAATCGAAATGGTGAATGGAGACTGTCGGCCCTAATTTTGATAGAACTCTTTTTGATGAATATTAGACACGATTCACATTAGATAATTATCGCTGATTTGAAAATCTGTTGAAATGCCTACTTTGCAGTATTTTTTGTACATATTTGTAATAGATAAATATCTATAGTGATAAAATTATATCTATTCCCCGAGTTTACCCCCTGGATCTCTAGGCGCAAAAAATCCTTGACGAAGCCTAATTATCACGTCAGAGATAGAGAAAGAACATTATTGGTACTCTTTTAAAATAGTGTTTGCATGCTTCTATTCTGGTCTGGGCTGGTCATATCTGCCGAAGAACCGACAACCGTTGGGGTAAATGAGTTCTTGAGTGGAGACCGCGACTCGGCAAACGTAGTGTAGGACGCCCTCCGGCTAGGTGGAGTGACGATCTGTGAAAGGCTGCTGGCAGAAACTGGATGCCTCAAGGCGAAGATAGGGCGCGATGGCGCTCATTAGGGGAGGCCTATGTCCAGCAGTGGACTGCTGTAGGCTGATGATGATGATGATGCTTCTATTGCAATTGGTTCTAGTCGATTGTTTACTACTTGGTTGCATTACGATCAGGCGTATAACGATTTAAAAATATTAAAACAAAGGAAAATTATTTTGATTATTTTTTATATTGAAAATCGTCGTGAAAATAAAAAAGGTACACGATTAAGCCCCGTTAAAAACTTTAAATAAAACAGAATTCGAAAATCGGCAACTGACTATGCTTTGTCGACTAATGCAGTCTCATATAGTACGTGACGAATGGGGTCAGTACTCGCCGTGGATAAAGTCATAGTACAAACTGTTTTGTACTATTTTGAAGCGACTTCGCGATCAGATGATACCACAATATTACTTTTTATTATTCTCTATGCACTTTTTAATATAGTTTAAACGCGTAAGTTTTGTAACTCGTCTTTGTGTTTCAAACTTTTCACCACACTAGTTTCTTTCACCGACTTATAAGCTCAGTTGTGAATTTTATTAGATGCTGAGTCTTAATGACTTTCAAGCTTTTATTATCCACCGATATTATAAGGCGAAACTTTTGATATTTGTATGTTTATGGTATCATGTTTTAGTGGCCAAATCGTTTTATGAAACAAGACATAGTAGGTATGTATTGGAATGACAATAAATATATACAGGGTGTTCAAAAAATTGTGCCAAGCGGAAGTCCAGATATAGAGCACACTTTGGAGTCATCTAAAAAATCATGAATCATCTAAAAAATTTAAAATCCTTAAAAAAAAAGTTTGGTATGTTAACTAACTGTGTCTGCAAGGCATACTATTATTCGTCTATTGGCTAAGCCAAAGTTTGATAAAAAAAACATTGATAACTACGAAAAATCACGAAATATACATAGGGGTGATTCAGGTACCCCAAGGGGTGCTCTATTTCTAGACTACCGCTTGATACAACTTTTTGGGACCACCTGTATATGGCTGGACATTTTACGCAGCACCATTCAGGCTACTACTTAGATTACTTTGTACCTTCTTTGTGTGGTAGACACGACCAAAGCCATGCTCGTCTACTTTGACACTGCGGCTAAGTTATCGGGTTTATTGTCATAGTTTAGAGAGCACTGGTGGTTTAGTTGGTAAGGACCCCGCCTTCCGATCCTAAGGTCGTGATCCTAAGTGGGTTCAAATTCGGTCGTGTACCAATGGATATTTTTGTGCGAAAAATGTATGTGCGCTATACCAGTACTCTTAAACGGTGAAGAAAAACGTCGTGACGAAACCTGCGGCTTAGTTAGCTCCGCACGTTTTGATCATGTCTTTTCTGTGGACAAGGCCGACTAAGCTGAGAGGATGGAATAGGTGCTGGGCAAGCCTACTCCATTTTAATTCGTCCCGGGCACTACAACGTCCCATTTGTTGAGGTAAATTTGCCTCCTGACGCTGTATAAATCATCTACTATTGATGGTTAAGGACTTTAGGTTTTTTCTTGTCTAAGAACGCCGGTTAGGTAGATATTGTAGCTGAAAGGTGAACGACATCTAATTGCAATTTATTTACTACTAGGTACTCTATTGTCACTTGTTTTTAAGTACGAATAGCAAAGATATAACCAGTGACTTGAAGACAAGTGAATAGTTTCTGTATATATAGTCGTGTTCGTCTGTCTGTCCGCGCCGCTCACGACCAGCGTCAGTCACGATCGTGTTCTTGACTTGTACTCAGCTCTGTCGTCACTTTCTTCCTAGTACGATCTATATACAGACTGCCTGCAAGTGTAATTGAGACCCTCACACTAATTTCTTTCAAATTTAAATTGAAACACTGGCTCATAAGCAACAGCTTCTACAGTTTCGATGAGTTTATTGACAAAACGGAATAGATTACTATCTAGTCAATATATTTTTTATTTTTTATTTGGTATCGTACAATACAAATGCATTAAAATCTATCTTAATTTGATTTGACATTTGTAAGTATTATTATTTTTGTGACTTTTATAAATTTATTTCTATTAACTTGTGACGTGTGTACCCTTACGAAATAAATTATTATGATTATGATTATATATAATTCTTATGTTACTGACTAACTGACGATTCAACGCACGGCACTAAAAGAACATCTAAAGGTTTTTTCTGCTCGAAAATATACAGTTCTATACCAGTACGCTCAAACGGGGATGGAAATTATCGTGAGGAAACCGGCATGTCGTAAAACCTGAAAACTTAGACATGTGTCAAGTCTATGAAAGAAGCCTTTGAGTCTCGATTTCATCACGATGTTTTCCTTCACGGTTTGAGAGTACTGGTATAGCGCACATAAATTTATCGAGCAGGTAAATACATTGGTGCACGACTGGATTCGAAGCCGCGGCCTTAGAAATGGAAGGCGGGGTCATTACCACTAGACCACCAGTGCTCACAACGATTAGGTACTAGTAGTACCTACTTGGTACTAGAATAGTGAAACTTGGAGGGTATCATTACTTTATGACGTGGGGGTGCATAAAGGTATTTAGTGGTAGAAAGGTATTTTGAAAATTCATAATTGTGTGTCCGAAATCAGGGTGGCGGTAATAAGGCTTCCATTAAAAAAAAGTTCAAATTTCGGTTGAAAACATTTTGTAATTCGCATAGTCATCAAATATTGCTGGTCAAGGATCATCAAGCGTCAAGGTTCAAGAGCTTCCTTATTTATTAAAACAGTTTCGAAATAAAGCTGTTTACCTACGTTTTGAAGTTTAAGGATTAAACAAAGAACAAGCATAATAACAGAGAAACAGCAAGTAACCTGACACCGGTAGATAGGATCGTGACCCGGCGGCGTTCAACGTGGTAGACGGTAGCTCTTCAAGTTAGTTATGTTGTCCCGAGCTACCGGCCAGCCTACCTCACATAAATACACGGGAAGTTCACAGCTGAGAGGATGATATAGGTGCTGGGCAAGCCTACTCCATCTATAAAAAAAAATAACACCCAACAGTCACAAACATTCAAAGATTCCCTGTGTGGGTATCAGAAACTACGAGTACCATGGTACCACAACACCCAGACCCGGAAGAAATATTTACAAATCATGCAAACATTTCTTCCACAGCGGGAATCGAACCCGCGTCTCTTGCGTCTCTGTCGAGGAATCGCCCGCCACGCCACCGAGGCCGTCTATACTTCACTATACTTCAGCCAAACTGAAGATACAATTTATGTTAACAAGCTGTCGCGTATTTTTCGTTATTATGATGAAATCACTTTAGTTTTAGGTTAAATAAATAAACTCAGACTTAATAAAAGAAAAGACGGCGCGCAGCGAACAACAAAAGTTAAGCCACCTTTTTATCTGGGTATGTGTGTGTGTGTGTGTGTGTGTCGGTTTTGAGGTTTTGTGTTCTAAGTAACATAAAATTTATAGTACCTATAATTAATTAAGAAACGATGGTATTTGAAGTACTTACAAGTGAAAAGTGATTCCGTGAGACTTTTTATGTGATTTGCTGCTGTTTTTACAAGTTTTCACTACACAGGAAGGCATAATTCTATTTTTAAATTTTAAGTTTACTAGACGACGACTCGAGAGCGATGAGCATGGTTTTAGTGTAGGTGTGTGCGTGAGCGTGTATGTTTACTTGCAGGAGCACGATTTTGTGTGGCTTCACTTTGTTGTTTTTGTCTTTTCTTTTATTTGGTCTGAGTAAATAAACCTCACAATATAAGTTTTTATTTTTTAGCACCTTAATTTAACTATTAGTACTACATAAAAGTTTCATAAACATGTACCTAATGAAAAAGTAAGTTTTAGGTTAAGTACTGACGCTTTGTTTACATAAATTGTATCTCCAGTTTGGTTGAAACGTATTAATTCGTCCTGGGCACAACACACTGCACAACGTTGCTTTCGTTGTTGTTGCGGTGCACGACCGGATTTGAACCCACGACCTTAGGATCGGAAAGCGATACTACCACTAGACCACCGGTGCTCTTAAATGCTTGCGACTTTAATGTTGATGTTTAGATGATGTAGCTCAATCAAGGCTGAACGAATTTGAATGAATCTTGGAAAACTAGAGATAGGTATTAATTGGCCACATTTTATTCTGGGACAAGCAAAACCGCGGGAGGAAACTAGTAGCCTCATATTTTATCAAAATCAATCAAGCGTTAAGACTACAGGCGCTAACAAAAGAATATAAATGAACCTGAAAAATAATACCTTCCTCAAGGTGACTAGATTAAGATATACAAGGTACCTATACCTACCTAACACCTTATTGTGTCATTGTTACCCGACAAGCAAAAAGGAGGGTTCATTTGTTCCCTCATAACTTCCAAACTACTGATCATAATTTGACAATTAAGGTATCGTTGAAAGCTGGAAGCGTTTCGATCGTCCCCTGGTTATAGGCTATGTGACGTCACATTAATCTGAATATGGCGCCCTCTAAAGGACATACATGAACTAAAAAAGACATTCCATTTTAGATACATACATACTTCTTCCAAGATACATACATAATATCACGCCCGTATGGGGTGGGCAGAGCCACAAGTCATAAGAAAACTTGCAGCCACTCCTGATTCAAAATCCCAAGATGGATATGAACCATGGTGACAGGTCAGCCCATCGCCCATATAGATGGTCCATCATGTTGGAGAATAAATCTGCCCTCCTATATCTAAAACATCGCTAAGCCACAAAACCAAGTTTTGAGATATGAGCAAAAAACGCGGTAGTATAAATATATATTTTATCGTAGATAGCGCTGTTTTTGCTAGAGCTATTTCCTGAACTAAAAACGCTAGAAGAATGATTCTAAAACAGATCGATAGAGAATTTTTTTCTAAGTAGAATGGCATCAAAAACTCAAAATCGACCCCCTGTGGCTTAGCGGTGTTTTAGATATAGGAGGGCAGAAATATAAGTTAAACTAAAAAGTTTAGATGCATAAGCTAAATAAATTGTACTTAAGTTAAAAAACTAAAACCTACCGGTAATGATAAATTACGCTCTAAAGAAAGGTATGAAACAAGAAAATATTCTCATCTGAAAATGTTATGTAGTCAGAGGATGTCCGTGGTCAGCCACCCATCCAAACAAAACAATAGGTAGTAAGCGATCACAAGCTTTAGAGAGATATGACCAACGCCATCCTCTGATTATTATCACAAATTACATATCGTCACTGTAAAGGCAAAATTACGTAAGCGCCAAAATAGGCATATTGAGTTATTATCCTAAAATAGCAGTCCAAATACAATAATATAAATTGCTGGTCATAGAAAATGAAAAAAGAATGAAATCTTACGTTGACTTCATCAAAATTCGATAATTAGGTAAAAAGTTATGATTAAAAAACGAAAAAAAATGAACTTTAAACGGCTTTTTCTCGATTGGCGCTAACGTTTCCTTTCCAGTGACGATATTATATCGTACTTCCTACTAATCCTACTAATAAACGCGAAAGTTTGTAAGTATGGATGTATGGATGTTTGTTACTCTTTCACGCCTAAACGGCTAAACGGATTAGGATGAAACTTGGAATATACATAGTACATAATACATTTTCGTAATATGTAGTGTACCAGACTCATGGTTTTACTCGTATTTTTCTGTATTTTTGTTAAATATTTCTTGTTCGTTTTCTTTTACTTTTAATTTGTTACCTTTTACTTTCCTGTTCTGTGTTGTGTCTGTCAAATAAAATCATTTCTTTCTTTCTTTCTTACATGTGCCGGATTAACATATAGGCTTTTTTATCCGGGTACCACTCGAGCGAAGCCGCGGGCGGCAGCTAGCTTGAAATATGATTTCTATTGTTACAGGAGGGCAAAGCAGAAGAACACCAGCTGGTCTCGCCATGGAGCTGTTCGAGCAGCATCAAGGCACACATATACTCCAGGTAAACTAGACCTTTTCACCTCTGATAATAGGGACTATTTGAGAGCATCATCTTCCTGCCCTCATCCCACTCTATGTGGGGTCGGAGTTTTGGCTAAGGTGTTTTATGACCGGCCGCCTGCCTGACGTCAACCCTCCTTGGGAATACTTGCTTATTGTATCTCATCATGTTGGAGGACTATTTGAGAGCACTGGTGGTATAGTTGGAGTACCATGCCTTTCGATCCTAAGGTCGTGGGCTCAAATCATGGGTTTTACACCAATGGATTTTTCTGTACGAGTACTCTCAAACGGTGAAGGAAAACATCGTGTGGAAACTGAACTGCCGTAAAACGGTAGAAAGTTCGAAAACACGTGTCAAGTGCACGAAGGGAGCTTTTGAGGCGAACTTTAATCCTTTCACCACACTGGTTCGAAAGAACAAGACATTTTTATATAGGAGATACATTTATTAACAGAAAGAATGTTTAATTTTTAATGCCAAATAAAATTGTAGCTATAGCTACTGCATTGGAAATCACTTCGTTCTAACGAGTCGATCTTATGACTCACGGGGCATGCTAACTAAACTGACTAATGATACGAAGCATGAAGAAACGAATCAGTTTTACTTTCGTCACCACACAAACTTGAACATTGCGAGTTGACCGACTTAACGGGCACACAAAGCACACAATAAAGGTACCTATCTATATTACGAAATTGTAATTTAATATTTCGTAGTTTTCAATAAATTTCAAAACTAATTTACAGACACACGTTTTCTGGGACAGTAGGGTTGAGAAAAAAATCGATTATAATCTGTTGTGTAGTAAATAATCGTTTTGCAATCGATTCTGTGTCGTTATAATGTGGGTACTGCGGTTTTCTATTCTGAGGTTGGGTACGTGATTCCTCGGTTCTATTTATTTTTTGTAGGAATGCAGGTTTTGCGGGACTTTGTGTACTTTGTGAATTGTACGTGCATCTGTTGCGACATAGACTAATAATTATATTGACCTCATAACACAGCTGAAGGATTTATTTGGGATCAAATTAAATAAACACAGTAACACAGTATAATAGAATTGACGACCTCGGTGGCTTTGCGGGCGAGTGCTCGGCTTAGACGCAAGAGGTTCGATTCCCGCTACGGTAGAAATGTTTAAAATGTTCCGGGTCTGGGTGTTGTAATATTATGTACCTATTATAAGTATGTGTTTACAAAAAAAAGTATACAAGTATTCTATCAGCCATCTGGTGTCCATAGTATAAGCTTTGCTTAGTTTGGGGCTAGATGGCGCTGTGTGAAATGTCAACTATTAAAAAAAATATTTAAATAACATGACCAACTTTCTAAAATAAGCTTAAGATTAAATTCATTATCAGTATCACCCACAGCCCGTTTTTGCCCACAGCTGGGCGTGGGCTTCCCTTTGCCTTTGCCATTCAACACGGTCTCGTGCTATCCTTATCCATCTACGGCCCAAGATCTTATTAGATACTAGCTTCCGCTCGCGGCTTCGCTCGCATGATACCAGGGTACAAAGTAGCTTATATGTTATTCCAGCACACATACTATGTATGCTCCAAGTTTTCAAATCCGTTCAGCCGTTACGGCGTGATTGAGGCACAAACATCGTCACATCCTCACAAACTTCCGCATTTATAATATTAGTAGGAAGTAGGATAGTATATTTATACACATTAGACAGCGCACGTTCATTCATATATTATTCATGTATTTATTAAGTATTATAACATAAGGTTAGGTCTGTATATGTATTTTCTTCTCTCATTTGCCCTAAGCTCTGACTTTTAATTTTTCATTTCTGTATTTTTTATGTGTATGTTGCCTTATTGTATGATACAATAAGCAAGTATTCTCAAGGAGGGTTGACGTCAGGCAGGCGGCCGGTCATAAAACACCTTAGCCAAAACTCTTACAGCATGATCCAAGGATCATACTGAGCCGACCCCACATAGAGTGGGATAAGGGCAGGAAGATGATGATGATGATGATGTTGCCAATAAACTATTTTCTTTCTTTCTTTGTTTGTTTCTATTCAGTGTACAAAATGACTCAGTCTTCATTGATGATTAAAACGAGTTCATTTCTCCAAACTAGAAACACGTCTGCAATAAAACAGAGAGTGGTATCAACTTATATTTTTGAATATCATCGTGGAACGTTTAAACGCAGATTTGACAGAAAAAACTTTTATCGAGATGAACTTATTTTGTCAACCGTGCATCTCATTAAAGTTTGAGATGAGGTTTCAGAATTAGAGATTAGGTACTGGAAGAGCTTAAATTAGCTCAACAATCAACTTTTACCTTCATAAACGGGACGCTGTAGTACCCAGGACGAATTAAGATAGAGTAGGCTTGCCCAGCACCTATTCCATACTCTTAGTCGGTCTTGTTCACAGGAAGTGAGTTCAGAAAAATCCATTGGTACACGACCGGATTTGAACCCACAACTTTAAGATCGGAAGGCGGGGCTTTGTTAGGATTATGAGCCACTTTCATTAGAGTTAAAAATGAGGATGACTGAATTGTATTATAAATGAAACTCAGCTACACAAATAGCTTAAAGAGGCTGAGAGAGAAAAGCTTACAAATCCCTGTATGTATACAAACATACTTTTGAAAAACCAAGACATCATCATTATCTTCCAGTCTCATCAAACGCTTGAATATCTAACGAACAAGAAAGTATCCAACTACCCACAATTAAAATTCAAAGACCCTTCCAGCACCTCCAAAGAGCCATGTAAATGTTTGGCCCGTGTTGATAGTTTTTCATCAATTTCATCATCAGTTGTTTACGTTTTTTGTTATTATAAAACTGTTCGATATCTTTCTATTAGTTCCACGTTAGGTTGTATGAATGGGCTTATTATGAGGTGGGAAGAAATTGTTCGATGTTACATTTTTGAAGAGCTCTTAAAAGTTTCAGATTGGGAATATGACTGTGATTACGAAATCCTAGGTACAACTATCTTATAAATGTGAAAGTTTGTGAGGATGTTTGTACCTGAATCCCGCCTAAACGGCTGAACGGATTTGAACGAAACTTGGAATATACATAGTACATGTGCTGTGTGTATATAGGCTATTTTTTATCAGAGTACCACGCGAGCGAAGCCGCGGGCGGCAGCTAGTAATAGATATAAAATATAGCCTCACTCAGTAGGTCACCTACAGCATATAGTGCACGAAAGGACCCTTTGAGGAGTACTTTATTCCTTTCATCACACTGGTTTGAAGACCTTTACATGTTTAGAAACCAGTAAATTATGGGCAATCTATTTAATCTTGTAAACCGCTGATGATTGCTACCTAATTGTCTATTTTGAAAGCTTTCATTGTCGTACTGTCTATTGTTATATCTACTGTCTGTCTTATCTACTATTCGTGTCACTAGTTCTTTCGAACCAGTGTGGTGAAAGGACTTAAAGTGCGCCTCAAAAGCTCCTAAAAAGAAATTTTTAGGTGCCGACATGCCAGTTTTCTGTGTTTTCCTTGACCGTTGAGAGATACTGGTACCTATAGCGCATATAATTTTCTCGAACAGAAAAATCTATTAGTGCACGACCGGATTTGAATCAACGACCTTAGGATGGGAGGCGGGACCTCTACCACTAGAGCACCAGTGCTCTTATACTCTTAATTGAATTGACCTTTAGTTGAACATATTGGAGTATACGATAAGATGACAATTATATGCTAGAATAGTTTTAGATGATTTATACAGCGTCAGGAGGCAACTTTTGCCTACACTAACGGGACGCTGTAGTGCTGGGGCGACTTTAGATGGAGTTAGCTTACCCAGCACCTACCTATACAATTATCTACCACGACACAAATTATCAATAAGGTGTGGTACAGCTGTATTTTCTTTTGTTTCAGTCGTTAGACGGGTTCGCGCTATCCGTGGCTGCTGACGGGAGGTTTCTGTACATATCTGAAACTGTTTCTATATATTTAGGGTTATCACAAGTAAGTACATCTAAATACATACCTATCGACGGAAGAAAGCGATTGTGTCGTATCTCAAAATATTCAATATTACACCAGAGCCAAAAAACCTTTATTTACAGCAATTAGTCGTGTGAACAGTAAAAAAACTAGGAAAAAATCAAGAGCGTATCATAAAATTTTTCATCGTAGAAAGACGAGACATAGACCATTCGACGCGGCTTTTTTGCTCATCAACAATCAAGTTTTAAGTCATTTAGGCCATTTTTTGAGATACGACATTTCCGCTTTCTGCCGTCGATATGTAAATGAGTAAATGAGTCCTAGGAGCGTGAAACATGGAGGGTACATTCCAATTCGATGACCTCGGCGGCGTGGCGGGCGAGTGCTCGGCTGAGACGCAAGAGGCGCGGGTTCAATTCCCGCTGCGGGAGAAATGTTTGTATGTTCTGCAAATGTTTCTTCCGAGTCTGTGTGTTGTAGTACCTAACCTAGTATTCGTACCTATGTATTTACAAAAAAGTATATAAATATTCTATCAGCCATCTGGTGCCCCTAGTACAAACTTTGCTTAGTTTGGGGCTAGATGGCGCTGTGTGAAAGTCTACAAATATTTATTTTTTATTTATTAATTACGGTGAAGGGGTAGGTATACTAAGGAATTCCCGAAATTTAGCTCCAAGAGGACGCAGAGGGAAGATTAAGTTTGTACAAAAAACTTAACGCAGACAATGCAGCGGGGCATTCCACCAGTCTTCTTAATACATACATATTATTATCACGCCCGTATCCCTAACAGAGTGGGCAGAGCCACAAGTTATCATAAGAAAACTTGCAGCCACTCCTTAGTCTCTTAATCTCCTTAGTCGACTTTTACAACATGCTCGGGGAGAGAAGCAGCTGGACGTATTCTGTTTTTTCTTTACTCCCAGTCCAGCAGAGAGAGAAGGAAGTCTTCTTAAAAAAACTGGATAATTTTCATCCTTTATTCAATAAGCTTTAAAACACCATAGAAAAGAACGACAACACAGCCTTAAAGGTACAGTCAGAAGATAAAATCTGAAAATTCGTCGGCAAGACATCCGGTGGTAAATGCATTTGATATCAGATAAATCGTACACGTGTTACGTTATGACGAGTACGTGGGTCTATTTTTTTGGGCCGATCTTTGAGGGTCTATGATTCTGTGAAGACTTTTTTGTCGCTTTTGGGAAAAGCAGCTTTGTTAAACTTTACATCTTCAGATCGTAAACTTTTCAAAGGGCGTTTTAAATACTTGCTAGTCAAATTAGATGGAGAAACTGCAAATTTTTATCTGAAGCCTACAAATGACAAAGGGAAAAACGAAACGAGTAATGCGTATGCTAATACGGAAAGTAATAAAGTGTTTGGCGCCAGAGAAATGAAATTCTCACTGAGTAACGACACATTTTAACAGACGTGTACAAATACAAAAAAAGACTACGAAATATATAAAATTAAATAAAGTTACAAAATTAAAAGAATCCAAAAACAGGGAAATTCGAGCCAACATGGCTTCGGGGGTGGTGCGAGCGAGATGGAGGTACAGGGGGAAAGGGACGATGCGATATGCCGGTCACGTCCCGGGCAAGGCAGGCGCGTGCTCCTCATTCTAATGTTGATGCGAACCTTACCACACACACACCCCCAAAACACGCACACTTATAATGTCACGACACCTTTCACACAAATACGGTGCAGGATAGGGTTGTCCGACTCAAATGACTACAAACATTGTGATGAAGAAGCTTGGCTTTGAAGTCTCTTCATCGACATTACGCTGCAAGCTTTGAGAACCATCAATGTTCTAATTTTACGATATCTATTTACTTCTAAACTATTGTCAAAGTGTAATACTCATAACAAAGAAAGAGAATGAATGAAGTTAACTTAACCTTCTTAAGACCCAAAAGTTCAACTTAAACATAAATCTGACAACCCTAGCTCCAACGCCATACATCACATATGTGTGTGTAGAAATAAAACGTATAAACTTCCTGGTAAATAAGCGTATACTTTCTCACACGATAGACGGTTTCGGGTATATTAAATTCTGTTTTTTTTTTCTCGGATAAAGACTGATGATAGCGTCGACTATAGGAAACCATGTTTTCTTCAGAGGTAAGGGAAAACAGGCGCTTTTTGTTTACTCTTACAATTGTTTATTGTTTGACTAAAACCACTGTAATGAACATCTTTTTTGTAAGGTGTTCATTGGTAACGTTGGCTTTGTTGAAAACTTCTACGCAGTCTATCGTAACCAAGTTATCAGCTTTTACCTACCCTATCAGACCAAAATAGGAGCAATAGTTTCTTAAGCTAGTCTTATTCGATAATTCAACTTGGAATCTACAAAATATTCGTTAGAGTTCTACAATTTATAAATGAATCAAAATTTTTTGGCAGTTGGGTTTAGGTTATAAGCTGGTGGATGCACCAATGTGATTGCCAAAGCGGTTTGTCCAATCGGCGAATACCCATAAAATCCTAAGGTATTTTCCGAGAATCGACCACCATATCGTCACCATTGTTTTATAGAATTCATATGCAGGAGCTCACTACGGATACACGACTCCTGAATGTGTAATAGGATCCCACAATTATATTTGATAAATTCATTTTTGATTTGCATATTGTGAAAGTCTATCGATCTCAAATGAATGAAATGATTCATATTTGTTTGCCAAACACTTGTCACGTTTATTTCCGTCTACATGATCTATGACTTGTTTCGTTTCTTTCTCACTTATTGTCTATCTGTGGCTATTAGGTCGTTTTTACAAAACGAAGAAAGGTAAATTACCTATTACTGCTTAGGTACATTATTACCATGAAATTTCTCCTATCTCAGATTTAACGGATGTCTCTAGTTGAGTTTCTTCTTTTAAAGTTCATGGACCAGCAATTACATTAATTGTCTCCATGTTATCATCCTTGCATTCACTACATCATCTTCCTTATCATTTTCATTATAATTGTCACCAGTTCATACATAGTTGTAACGAGATGTGGTCTATGGCCGCATTGGCCACCTGCTGCGATGCGTGATAACACTTGGTTCATTCATAAAGCTGGTACGTGACCATTCAAGCCTTCAACTGGTTTGGCTTCTTCAACTTTTGTTTATGTTTGTAATTAGGTTCGGCGAATATGGGAGTGGATGAGGCGTAGGTTTCATTATCTTCGCGTGTTCTTAACTCGTCAAAGAAAGAAAAAGTTTTTAGGTATTATATAAAAAATTGGCACACATCGCGTTTTCCCGGTCATTCGTGGTTTTAACATGAGAACCTCTATTCATAAATGTAACATAACATAACATTCTTTTTCTACCAGTAAATGCCGTTCACGAAATTAACTACTTGGAAGACATTGACTTCATTTCATCAACCATATTTTATTTTCATGAAATCTATTCTTTCACAGGTAGAAATGACAGGTAGCAGTATATTCGACTACATCCACCAACAAGACCACGCCGAGATAGCTGAACACCTTGGCCTCTCCTTAGCGGGAAGAGGGGGTGCGGGATTGAACAGTCCAGCGTCAGGGAGTGAAGAGGGAAGCCAGCATGGGACGAATAACCCTGATGGTAAGTTTGAAGCCGATATATTAAAAGGTATATAATGTCATTTATAAAAGATGTAGGCATCTAGGCATGCAAAATATAACAAAATAATTATGATAAAAACAAGTTACAAGATTGCACAAAAAACAGTCACCAAAACATTGAAGAAGACATTTTCTACCGTTACTCATTCTGTAAATAGGTGTCATGTCTCTAAAGACTCACAATAAGGTAAAATTGACAACAATGAAGTTAAGGCAAAAACTCTCGGAAAAAAATGTATACAGAATTCAATTAAACTTTATACTCGAGGGCGTTGCACTTTCGACCAGCGACAATACTGAAATCTTCGAATCACTCAATTTGACAATAAGTTGTATTAAATTGAAATTAGATTATGGAATCTTCGCGGTGCGTTTGAGCTCCATGGAACAGTCAATGGGAAGTCAGTGGGCATCTTTATGCCATAAATTAATATTTCGATTCTATGGGAACCGCCTTCAAAGGTTCTTAATTCAAGCGTCACTGTGCATCTAATGCTGCAACCTTCAAAATCCTATTACATTCATAAATATAAGTTCCACTTCTCAATTAAACGACTAAATTAGCAAAAAAGTTGTTGGTACAATAATTTTTAGTATCGAATAGACTATTGCCCGCTTCAGTGAGTTTGATGTTTTTACTATTGTTGTGGTTATCTCGATGTGAGACAAAAAAAACGTGATCTGAATGCTTATTACCTATAAGATTCTATAAGTAAGGAGGTTGGAATGCAATTTGAATTTGATGATTCGGTTTTTTACCTAATTTAAAATTCAGGGTAAGAAGTCACACAGAACGTATACCTACCAGGAACTTGAGTTAATACAGTATATCTAAACCTCAGTAAAGACTATCGGAATAGATAAAACAAGAAGGTATCTCTTTCGAATCTTAAGTAATAATAAATTATTCCACTCCATAAAGCAGACTTCATTACACGTCCAATCAAACCATGACGGGACATACACTCGACCCAATTTTTTTCCCAACCTAACGGATAAACTCCAATTTCAATTTAGCCTACATTTAAGGGCTAGAATCAATTTCAATTTACTTTCCGATACAAAGAAATGTTGTAAAAAATCTATCAGGATCGTACTTGTCAGAGTTGCATTGTTGGGTGACGGGCGTGGTGAAGCGGACTCAGAAAACAGAGGGCGTGGATAAACTGCCACATTGTCAACTGATGACCATAGAGCTGTGGTTGGAAATTCGTGTGATGGTGATAGGAGATTGATAGGTGCAAGCGGTTCTTAAGTTAATTGCAGTTTCCTTAGTACTTGACTGGCGAACCGCCCCGGCTTTGTACGGATGCAATATACGAATTTGGTGTCGGCGAGAGTTTATTTTAATGTGCATAATAACACATATCCCTTCCGAAGAAATTATCTAAGTGATAGTGAAAGCCGCATTTAATACGAGTACCTAGTTTAGATGAACTAAGCACACAAACAAACCCATGTGGACAGCGACTTTTTTATGGAGATAAAGGTAAAGTCACAGAAATATCGAAACTGATGAGATGTTTAAGGTTGAGACATGTAAATGTAATAATAATCCTAAGGAAACTAGAGGCTTCGCTTGACAATAAAGACGTCAAGGTTACTGGAATAGTTGTTCACTGACTCAATCTTGTTACGTATTTGGTACAAAGGTGATTCAAATCTAGGCGCACATTGTCCACTTGGATTGCCAAAGATGTATATTGTAATAATAGAGAAATACATACTTATAAAGAACTTTATTTTCGTCTTTTTATGATCGGGAGCTACTTAGAACTAAAATCACGTAAATATCACCTAAAGTAAAGGACTTTTTACACTGTAATAAAATTGTAACGAATAAAATACTCAGACGTCTTCAAACTTTTAGAACCACAATCCAAAAATGTAAGAAAATCAAGACGAAATCAATTAAGCCACGGTATCTATCCGATCCCAACGGTCCTCCGTGAATCTTTTAATTAGCTACTCGCTTTCCCAATCACTTCTATCGCCCTTAGCACAGGGATTGCTTTCTTTGTTGAGCTAAATTGAGATCTTTACGTTCTATCATTGTTATTGAAAACATCATTAACATTTTTTATTACTTCCCCCATTTATGTCTCTGTATAAAGTTTTATTTCCCCGATGTTATCTTCAACATAACAATGTTGGTCATTCATGTAGCAGCTATCAGAATGTAAATCTTTGTCGACAGTATCATCGTCAATGACCCTAGCTGCTAGTGGATCGTTGTACCGAGGTATGGACCGAGCTTTCTGCGTGAGGATGAAGAGTACGCTGACGAAACGAGGGTGTCACTTCAAGTCTTCGGGATATCGGGTAAGGATATCAGCATTACCTAAAGCTTAACAAAATACAAGAAATGATCTGCAGCTATGTTTTAGAGGTTTTTAAAGTAAACCATTTTTATAGGGTAAGTCGTTTCAAAATTCAATTCACTGATTTAAAAACGTTATCAGAAAATGTTGGACTTCCGAGTAAGATTTCTCATTCATTTGGCTCTTTGCGGAACGTCTTATCGAATGATTTATTCACTTCCAACTCATTAGTAACCGAGGCGTATGAAAATTTATGGTCATTTTTATTCTTATCTAGTAAACTACGAGCCAAATAACTTTGCGGGTGTGAATAGAGACACTGAAAATAATAAAAATTACATCTCTGGATAAAGATTTAGAGAGCATTATCGTGGAGCCACAACCGCAAAATTACTTGACGCGTTAAGACCTATTTGGAATGAGAAAATAGACGCTGAATTTTCATTTTTAATCTAGGTCGGAAGAGGCGAGGGTGAAACAGCAAGATATGCGGAGGGTGGTAGCTGGCGGGTGGGTATCTTATAGCGAGATGGTTACTTTGTTATTATAATTATAGGAAAACCTATAGAAATTATGTGACAATAATCATTTTACTGTAGGATGCCGTATACCAAACAACATTACTATGCTCCTCAAGACGTTTAGTTTTTGTCATGTATACGGGAGTATAAATACATAATATATAAAAACATATTGTTTCGATTTCTTTGTCTTTAGCATTGGATATGGTTTCCGTCTCTATTTTTTCAATTTGTCAACTGAGTTGTAGCGCAGCTATATTTCTACTTTCACTGTAATAAATGGTGTCGCGAAACCACTTTATCCGCCGTAGATCGCAAATATTATTGGTTAGAATTATTGTTCAAGGGGTGCCTCAAGGCATGGTTATATGGGCCCATAATTTTTGCCTTAACTCGGTGTTAGGTCATAAAATGTGATTATATCTCAAGCGACTCGCGAATACCGACTAGGTAGGTACGTAAAATTGTCCGTAGATTGTTTTCGGGGCGTAAATTTTGGCTTTTATTTCATAACCAATTTGCGGACATTTCCTTTATTTACAGTCTGTTTCTTTATACTTTCATGAATACCCGTTTTATTCCTTTTATAGGATGTCACAGGGTTGTTTTGTGAGTTACGTTCTATAATTTGATATCTGTGATCTAAATGGCATGCAACTTAAAGGTTTCGATAAAGCAATTAGTATAGATCGTTTATTATGGGAGACGCCAGAGGCAGAGGTTTTATTGGCGAAATTGCAAATTAGTTAATCCTTGATCTTATTCGCTTAGCAGGTAATGTATGGAGTACGTGGTTCCTGAAACGCAAATAACTTTGCAGATTATGCGAAGTTTATTGTTGTATGAAACTCGTATCTTGTTTGTGAAACTGGGAATGAATTTGTGAAGTTTTGATGAGGTTCTTTATGATGTCTATTTGAGATGCTATTGTACTTTTGAGTTGCTTTAGAAACTGTACGGTGCAACTTTGATTACCTTCACTTTTATGAACATTTGAAACCACTATTAATATCAAAACATCATAAGACCATAATAAACAAGCCCAGAATAAACAGGGATAGAATTTATTTTTACTTTATTTCATTCCATTAATGCTTACGTAAATAAGCTTATCATCTGCCAAGTCTAAACTGCTTTCTCCATCTTTCCAGGTGGTTCTGATGCTGTGTCGACTACGGCCGCAGTACTCCTTCTCTCACAGTCGGAAGTCGCCTACGGTGCTGCTGGGGATGGTAGCCTTGGCCATCGCGTTACCACCCCCCTCGGTCCACGAGATCAGACTTGAGTCCGATATGTTTGTGACGCGGATCAACTTTGATTTTACGATAGCGCATTGCGAGCCCAGGTATTTAGTGTTTCTATTACGCTTTCTACTTTATCTACTGATTTACTCGTAATTTGATTAAAATGCGCCCAAAACATTATATTTTCAAGCACTTGAGACATTTCAAGGTTTTCTCACTATTTTTTCCTTCTCCGTTAGAGAACACTATTATAGCGCAATGATTATCTTCGAATAGAAAGTCATTAGTGCATGACCGGATTCGAACCCTCGAACTTAGGATCGGAAGGTTCACTTCCAGTAGCGTTTGATACTACGAGTAATACACACGAATTAACTATGTCTTGCTTGCTCTATACTTACGCTTGACTTGATGAAGAGTAACATTTGAAATAATTTCTCAGCAGGGTATCGGAACTGCTAGGGTACACGGCGGAGGAGCTAACGGGGAAAAATCTGTACGCTCTCTGCCACGGCGAGGACGCCAACAAACTTAGGAAATGCCATGTAGATTGTAAGTATTCTACCAACAATTAACTGAACCTATCAGATCAGGTAAACATGACTGGAAAGGGATAATTTTCGTAAATAAAAATAGGCAAGCGCGGTTCTTAACTGTATCTTTCACGTTTGGTCGCGTTACGAACTGGCGTAAATTTAGGCAATATAGATTTAAGACTTTTCTAAATTATCCTAGTGATTTCTAAGAATCACGAGTTACTACCGAATTTTTTTTTTCTTAGTAGAAGAAACTCATTCATTTAACACACACATAGGAGGTACCTACCACATTATCTACACTACATGAATACGACAAAAATAACAATGATGATTAAAATAGCTCAGAAACAAAAGACAAGGAAAAATAACATAAGGAAAGAGCAATCAAAGGTTCTTCAAGCCAGATGACCATCTTGCAACATCTTGATGTCATTACTGACTAGGTATAGTAAACATTTTTTGTGTCCTCTCCTTCATCAAAAAGATTTCAATCATTGTTACAAAAAGTACGGCAAGAAACTATGTCAAAAAGCCTTTATGATTCTACGTAAAAGCTAGCATAAACTTTCAAAGTAATGGGCTTGTAACACATGGTTTTCCCAAAGCTAATCAATCACATCATCAAGAGAAAGCTCTGTTGTCTAAATTGGCTGATTATTCCAATCGCCGGATCATTTCAATACATGCAGTCTTCTGCGAAATCCGATTTCACTTCGCATCTCCATTTGAATCTCCTTTCGTGTTTCTAGGTTTATATCTACAATGGAATTTGTTAAAGTAGTATTGTCTTAACCTTATTTTTAGGATCTATTCAAAACAGAATCTTAGGTCGTTTTAAAAAAGGTTACCATTTGATTGAATTCACGCATATGGTATCTATAGATTCACAGTGGAAATCTAACAGTCACGCCTTAATCCTTATAAAGCCAGTTTGTTTGTTTCGCCGTATATGCCAATCGTAAAATCAGCTTCCTGTGCTCATAAATCATATATCTTTGTATCATTTTCTATTGCACTTCCTTCGTCAATCAGTCCATTTTCAGGTACAGACACATTTGTGTCACCTTCGTCTTCGATTTAATTATCCTTGCTTACAGTATGTCTGTCCATCCATGACCCAATAATGTGGTGAAATCCATGTTGTAACGTTCGATTTGTATTCAGTCAGTGCAGTATAGAAATCCATGTCAAGTAGACTGGCAGTCCAAGGCGCGTTTGGAGGAAAATTTACGACTTGTGATTCGATTTGTTGGAATTTGGTTCGCTTATATTGTTTACCTTACTTTACTTGCAAATTAAATATAACACTTACGTTTTAGCGGATCTAAATTTGAAGTTCCTGTTTTTTGCATTAGATAAGGAAAGTATGTTATGACTTAGTTTTCATTTTTTAATTTCCGTGAATGAATCCACTTTTAGTTAAGATTTCAAAGTCCATGAATAATGTACTACCAACATTTTATGATATTATTACTTTCCTACATATCCGTCAGTGGAATACAATTTAGGCTTGCGCTATGCGCCGGTCCAACACGAGTTGTGATTTGAATAATAATTTTTATACCATCATTTTAGTTTCCTTTCCCTTGACGTATACGTGGGAAATGTCTGGTAATGTCCTTTGAGATGGCTCGACTAGCTCCACCTACTATTTTATGGACGAGTCTTATGGGATTTTGAAGGTTTGTGGTTTGATACTACGTCATCCATCATAACTTTTATCTCATTGGGGAAAACGCTATCTTTTTTCTGATATAAGTAGGTACATAGACGAGCATAATCAAATATTTATTTTATTATTGGATTAGGTATAGGAAGATCGCTATCAATGATTGTTATTAGATTCCGTTATGTAACCCGTTAGCACTTAGCATGCAGGTACAGACTGATTGTAAAGTACTGATTACTAATGCAGTGATGTCACCCTTCCTTTATTTGTTTGTCTCCAACCCTGTGCTTATTTATAGCAGGGTTTTGAGTACCTTGAATACATTTCGGATTTTGGCAGGAAACCAACTCTTTCCATGAGGCTTGGATTGTTGTATTTTTGCCAGTTTGCATTATGAATGGAAAGATTCATAATCCTGACGTAAGAACGTTGCCATGAGCTGACCAATCAAGCGTCGTCTATATACGTACATGACAAGATGGCCGATCCGAATGCCAATCACGACTAGGCGTTAGCGTCACATGCTCCTAGCACCTTACCATTTGATAGCTTTACGAGACCATGAATTTGAATTTAAAATCAACATCTATGTAGATGCCGGTCAAATGTGGACATCCATGTTGCTGCATACCAATCGTTCTATTTACATAAAAGTCCGGGTGTTTGTTAGAAAGCGGGTGATTTGGTTACAACTGCGTATGTGTTTTGGTTACCTGATGATGATATTGACGTTATTTTGTGAATACGGCAATAAAGTTCAATGATTATTCGTAGACTTCCGACAACGACTGAAATCTTGATACACACGTTATAAATTTAAACATCAATAAAGAAAATTAAGCATTTAATAAACAGAAGGTTTGGTTATTTATTGCTAATGGTGACTAATCAATTCATTTGTATGAACTAAAACCCTTAGGCCCGACGGTATATGAATTTACAAATGAAACAATTGGTAATCTATGAATTAGGTAGATACCGGCCCAATGCCATTGTCCTCAAGGTATAGAATCAAAAAGAAACAAAGAAAATATAACAAATCTAAAGATAAAACAATTCCATATAACTGAAGCTAAAGCTTCCCGATCAGACCGCGAGTTATCCCAGACTATGTAAGTAGTTAAAATATATTTACAAAACTTTTATTTTATGATGACCATCATCATCTGTAACCAGATCATACCCACACCTGGGTGACTCCCTTTGCTTATGCCTCTCGTTACGGTCTTGCGCTAGCCACATCCTCTGAGTAGGTAAGGTACATTAGAAAATAGTACTGAATTCAGAACACTCACCCCACTGATCCTCACACCGACCAAACTTTCATAGGACAGATTATCTTGTGATGATCGATAAGTCTAACCTATCACCCAAGTTGCTTGAAAAAAGTACAAAGTCTTCTACCTAGTCTACTTGTAAAGATGTTAAAACACCATTCGGTTCCTTCTCGTCTGAAGTCAGCGATGACGTCACACTCCGTGAGCGTGCAGCTAATGATACAGTCATGTAGCACGATCATGTCAGTGTGGTGTGAATAACAACCCTTTGTGATAGCGACACTGGCTATTTTTAACTATCTTAAGCTTTGAAACTATTTTGTAGATTTCTATACTATACAGTAGGTCCCGATTTCTTTAAATTTGTGTAAGTTTGGTCCAAGTTTTGGTCAAATCCGTTCAGCCGTTACGCAGATGGGTAGAAACATACACTTTAACGTATAAGTGTGAAAGGCAATGTGTTCTCGTTTAGTTTTTTTTTTAGTTTTTAAAGTTCCGTACTCGAAGGGTGCCAACGGGACCCTATTACTAAGCCTCCGCTGTCCGTCTCCTTCCGTCCGTCTGTCAGAAGGCTGTATCTCATGAACCGTAATAGTTGAAATTTTCAGTGTGTATTTCTATTGCCGCTATTAATAACAAAAAAGGGGACATTTATGTACATGTACGATATTACAGAACCCTTCGTGTGCTCAACTGTAACTGAATTCGACTCGCACTTGACCGTTTTCAAAGAGAAATGAATGGTTTCATGGTGCAACATGCAAGGTCCTTTTTTGAAATGAAATATTTCTTCCGGGTCATAGTGACGTTCTACTTGTCTTCATGCCAGCTACAAAGGACACAAAAAAGCTAGTGTGGGGTCAGTCAGGACTGTAAATGTTGGGTGATATTATGTCTAACAAAACCACAGTTCTAGTACAATTTGGCAATCATCCAATACTCATAATGCTATGCCAATGAACAATACATCAACAAACCAAAAACTTCGCTAATGAATCACGTATAAAGAACACGTGTTTGTCACTGCGTCTTTTGTGTTCACAATGACTTTCAAGTACCTAAAGGTGCCTACCGATATGTATGTTGCGGTAAGATATAAAACATAGGTAGTAGGTAAGGTACCTAAATGGTAAGTACCTAATATGCACCAATTGGGGTCCCCCAAGCAACAAGCAAATACAAATTATACGGGACGTATGTGAACTAATTAGAATTAGATATATTCTCAGTTCCAATATTGTACCAGCGGTCGATGCATCGTTTATAACAATAGCAACGTTGTTGGTAACAGTACTTAGCTGTAAGCTTTTCAATATTAATACTAATCAAGACAATGTTGAAGAAATAAAGGCCATCACAGACGTAGCTAAACATTTTAAGCAATATGTTACGGTTCACAATCTTTTGACAGTTTGCAACCTCGCGGTATTTACAATTTTACGGTGACATATATACACAGCTATAATGTATAGTGAATGAGGTACACAATGTGCAAACTTTAATGCATCATTGTTTTCATATTGTTCTAATACCGTGGTCAACATTCAAGGTCGTGATTTCTATTCTATAGACAGACTTTTTTGGCTATCACTTTAAAACCACTCATCCGATAGACCGATGACATAGTAAAGGTAGCTGGTAAACGCTGAATATAGGCAGGAAAACGTACCTCTTGGAAGTTATTTAGGAGGATTATGTCCAGTCTTTTTTAAATAATTTTTTTTAGGCGATCAGAACTCATAATTTGGTTTCATAAAAAGGATGTTTATCGCGTGAAATACCTTGTACTTTCCCGACGTTTCGACTGTATTGCAAATGTTGCAATAGCCCTGGTCGCGGGTAAACTGGCCTATGTTCAGCAGTGAACCCCTTCTCATGATGATGATCATTTTATCCAACACTCTTCTCTTCTTTCCAGTAATGAACAAAGGTCAGGTCCTGACCCACTACTACAGAATAATGAACAAGCTGGGAGGCTACACGTGGATGCAAACCTGCGCCACTGTCGTCTGCTCCTCGAAGAACGCCGAGGAACAGAACATTATCTGCGTCAATTATGTTATTAGGTGAGCACAGTCCTAGTAGACATAGTAGTTCTAGAACCGACATAAAACATGAGACCCTTGAAATAATGATAAATACACAAATCCCATCATTGGAAGGATCCAATGATGGGATTTGTGTATTTATCATTATTTATCACTACCCAACCCAGTAACATCTAGTTTTTGCTCATATTATGAGGACATAATATGAGCAAAAACTAGATGTTACTGGGTTGGGTAGTGCTTCGAATCTCAAGTCTAAGTGTAGACTTGGACAGATATCTAGATATCTGTCCAGATTAGAGTGTTTTTGTATACTTGTCATCTACTTATACAGGTCCCAAATAAATAATTATGATGCTGCCTTATAACATAATCTTCTAAGTACGACTGTCTGTTTCCAGTGGCCGCGAATACCCAAATACCGTCATGGACTGCTGCCAACTAGAAGACAACGTGCAAGGAGTCAAACGAGAGGAGAGCTCTGGTGACCCTGAGAATGGACCCCCTGACACCGATAACTCTGGCGGTCCATCTCCTCCCAACCGTCACCCAGAGAGAACAGAACCGACCAACAATACTGATTCCTCCTCCTCTGCGCCAGTCCCAACCTCCGATGTCACGCACCTCACCAGGCTCAGCGATACCCAACCATTACCTCCCCACACAACCCCAGAAAGAACATCCCCAATGCCAGCCAGAAGACAGAAGAAACGAAAGCACACGGACTGCGATGATGAGGAAAGGGAAGAAGAAAGACGGAAGTCCAACCCTAACCCAGCAGCAGCAATATCTCCAGCGGAAAGAGACCTCTCGAAGACTAACCTCACCATCCCAGAAGGCGCGACAGACGCGACTTCAGTCAGAGACCTCGAAAATGCCATGTCGAAGCATTTACCAGCGTTGGACGGAAAGGAAATCGCGCACAGACCTACCGACTTCTCAACAGACGCGCTTCTAAAGCAGCAGCAACAAAAATCGACAATCCAATGGATAGGCACGCAGAACCACCATCTAAACCACCTCAACAGACAGATTCCAGGGAACCACACAACGACGCCGGCCAGCGCGCTCTTGCGGCAACTTTACGCGAATAGAGAGAGTGTTATAAGAAGCAATTTCTTGGGAGATGGACGAACTGGGGGGTACTATTCCGGGGATGGACAGTCAGGGCCGTTGCCAACTCCTCCCGGCAGCGAAGGCTCCAGCTACGGCGAGCAATTAGGACACAAAGGGACTGATATTGGATCACTTGCGTATGGGGGTTATGCTGACTACCATTCAGCAATGACGCCTCCAGGATCCGTCTCGCCGAGGGACAAGCAGCAGTACGCATTGTCGTACGATAATAGCGCTTATTCCGAAGCGTTACGGCACTCTTATCTAGCCGAAGCACCGCTGCCGTTGAAGCCTCAAGCGTACTCCGCGGTTCCAGGGACGTTAGACTACGCATCGCCGCTTGACCAATCACAGTTCTTCCATCCGCCATCGTCGTTCCATCTCTATCACCCACAGGCGCACTCCGCTCACGCGTCTCATTCGCACGTCGACAAGTCCGCCCCTCCAAACACAAATTGGTATTCGTCCGGCTCATAGCCTTATTAGAGCTTTTATTTGGCATTTTTTGAATTTTGCGAGCTTTTTGAGACTTTGTTAAGTTTAGCATTTGTTATCGTTGGATTGAGGACGGTTTTATTTTTTACGGCTCAATTAGTTTGTATATTGCAGGGCTAGCCAGAAAACTTTATCTAGCGTGGTTTTAGACTATCCTACTGATATTATCACCATTGTCGTCCATTAAGTACGTGATCTTTATAGGAACTTGAAACTTTAACGTGAATTCAAGAGTAGCGATTATTTAAGATGACGCTAAGTATCGTCTTCTGGCAAAAAAATTGAAAGAAATTGTATACGGTCAAGACTTTTCAGAATACTCAGTGGAAACTTTAATGACATCATTATATTTTTAGTTCAAAGTAGCAACGAAACGCATTTAGTTAAATCGAATCGTATTTCTATAACGTTAGGAACTATTTTTACAAAAACAATTTCTTATTTCATTCACCAGTGACGTTCGTCAGTATCGATAAATTATATCGATAAATATATCGATAGTTTAGTTAAATCAATAAACTCGATGGCTATTGAATTAGCTTATTGCATATCATTTAACGTAAGCTTTTTTGTAAATTATTGTACAATAGTACCTACGACTGTATTTAGAATAGTATAAAATTATTCACTGTAAATTGTAATTCTAAGTGTATATTAATTTAATTTTCATTGTAAATACCATTCTACATTCCAATACATATTTAATAGGTACTTCTGAATCTTTGAACATGATTGATCAATTATAAAAATACAGATTAGCTTTTCACACAAAGTATTTTAAAATACCTTCTGATATACAACATTATTGGTTGAAATAATCTGTTCTATCAAGAATTAAGAAAAAATCATTCCATTTCTGAAAAGGGTTCACTTAAATTGTGAATAACAAAAAGTTTTGTGAAACTGGTCTATGTCCCATTCCTATATCACTAACAAGCGACCAATAGAAAATTAGCATAGCAACGTTGTTTATATACAAATTATCGAGGCCGTATCAACAATGGGGTGGACAGAGCCACAAGTAATCATATGAAAAACTGCAGCCACTCCTGATTTAAAGAGCCAAGGTGGATATTGTGAACCATGGTGACAGGTGATCAGCCCATCGCCCATGTAGATGATCCATCATGTTGGGGAGGACACTACCTCTTAGTCGACTTTTAAATGCTTGGGGATAGAAGTGACTGGGCGCATTCTATATTTTTCTTTACTCCTAGTCCAGCAGAGAAGTAAATAAATAAATATTTGGGTACATTTCACACAACGCCATCTACTAAGCAAAGCTATGGGCACCAGATGGCTGATAGAATACTTATATAGTTTTTTTTGTATATACATATAATACTACAAAACCCAGACCCAAATGAAATATTTGCAGAACATACAAACATTTCTCCCGTAGCGGGAATCTAACCCGCACGTCTTGTGTCAGCCGAGCTCAGCCGAGCACTCGCCCGCCACGCCATCGAGGTCGTCAAAAGTCGAAAGTGTTTCAATAAACATTGTTTATTTGTCATAAAATGTATCACGCTTTTTGGAAGATAAGGTTGCTATGGTAATTTAACATCCATCGTTCGTAAGATGATTATAGGAACCGGACATTACAGGTTTTCAACAGTAGCGCCATCTATCAAACATGACAGACGAAATACTCAACATTCCATCATTTTTCAAGCCAAAAACAATTATTTTATTATAATAATAAAAGTTATATTTTATTATTAGTTATATTAGGTGTTACATATGCTATTTATGCTACATTATCTGTGCAATACACGTGTGAAATTGATTTGGATAGTAAGCTTCGTTGTCGTATCGTATTATAAGAATTATTATTATTATTATAAATTGTAATAAAGCTGTAATTATACATTGGGATAGGCTTTTAACTCGATTATCTGTTATGTTTTTTTTTTATTTCTTTTTTTATTAAACTTGCAATGTAATGTTTTTTTAAATTTATCATCAACGAAAAAGGAAAAGTTTTTATTTCTCCGAATAAATAATTAAGAATTTTCAATATTACCTTGTTTTATTTCAAAGAATTTAAAATACATAATTGTAAATATTTTCGTTAAAACTCACAATATTCACATATTTTACAATAAAAATAATTGATATTTCATTTCATTTAATAACAAAGACAAAATTGACAGAAACATTTTAGAGCTCATAAAAGCTTTGAAATTAGATTTTTTAAATTAAAATATATCTTATATAAATGCAAACCATTTTTACTGGTTCCTTAAGAGATTCTATTTACTTAAGCTAATCAAGTCGATCTGGACGGAAAACTACAGTTATTTTATACTTAAACTACAAGTCTAGCGCTTAACTGAGTAGGCTTCTGTAAGGTAGCGGTGCGAAAGGTAATTTCGTTACGTCAACTAACGCGAAACTTCAGTCAGGCGTCGGAATCGCTGTCATTCAACCCGACGTGTTAGGCCTGCCGCCCACTATCCTTATGCGAATCCTTAGGCTTCTTTAGGCATGTCGAAGCATCCTTGGGCATGCCGAGATGTCCGTAGACATGTCGTGGCGTCTTTAGGCATGCCGAGGCGTCTTTAGGCATGTCGTACCGTGTCGATAGAGGGCGCCGGGCCTTAGTTGAACAAAACGCACACGAGATTTGCAACCAAAGATGAATGCTCAAATTAGGGCTTAAATAAATTGTTTATAAATTGTTTTTAAAACATGCGTGAAGAAAATATGAGTATTATTGTCACGTAGTGACTTGTTTTATTCGTTGGTAAGAATTATACGAATTTAATTCGGGTACAGACCTATAAATATCGTATGATATCTTTTACTATTTCATCTTCAAGTTTCAGTTTTGTTACATAACATGACATGACATCCCCCGCACCCCTCTATTCCCGCAGGCGCCTACTCAGTTATAAGCTATGACTAAAATTACAAATACAAACATTGGTAAAGGTCATCTTAAATCGATTCTTAATCTAAAAGGCACTATATTGCTGTCTTTAAAAAACCTAATCAGGCATTTTACAAACCTATTTCTATATTTGATATCTTTATTACATACATACATATTATCACGCCCGTATCCCTAATGGGGTGGGCAAAGCCACAAGTAAACTTAAAAAAACTTGCAGCCAGTTCATTGATATAATAATAAGGTAGTTAATTTATTAATATGTTTCTCAAGTAATAATTTGATTTAAAAATACAATAGTCCGAATTGTCTGAAAAATGATTGAAATGTCCAAATGATCCTTATGACTTGAAGGAATAGAGTACTTTTGATTTTGATTATTGATTTTAATTTATTTTTAGATAGACCTCTTCGGATAATAATATGGTAGGTATAGTCACGGAATGAAAAGGTACGTCACTTTCAGGTCGGTTGTCACTTTTACTAGTGTAAGAATCAAATATTTTTAAGTCAGTAAAACATACTACCATGTATCTTACTTACTTATATTATAAATGCGAAACTTTGTGAGTTTGGATGTTTGTGCCTCAATCACGCCTAAACGTCTGAACGGATTCGAATGAAACTTGGAATATACATAGTACATGTACTGGATTAACATATAGGCTATTTTTTATCCGGGTACCACGCTAGCGAAACCGCGGGCGGCAGCTAGTGACACGATAAATTGCCAAACAACTTTGATGCGCGTCAATTTGAACTTTGTTGTCGAGCAGTTAAGAGTTAAACATAATTTTCTATGCAACAGTTTGTTCTGTGCCTTAGATTCAAAAGGTAACATGTCTCGCGACACGTCAAACGAATCAATTTGAAAACTGACGAAACTTTTCATTCCGCCGCTGTACATTTATGAATATTAAAGACAATTTTATTCAATATACCTACATGGTTTTTTTTAAGATTTCATGTATGTATAATAATAATATGTATAATATATTTCTTGTAAAATAAAAATAAAAACTCACCAGCCTACAGTCGTCCTTGTGATCATTATACCTAGAGTTAATAATCAACTAGAATTTCTATATTAGGAGACTGCATCTCCAGAATTATTTGGTATTGCGAGAAGACACACAGCCAACAGTATATCTGAAATAAACAAAAAAAAACCGGTCAAGTGCGAGTCGAATTAGCACACGAAGGGCTCCGTAACATCCTACTAATATTATAAATGCGAAAGTTTGTGAGGATGTGTGGATGTGACTATGTATGTCTGTGCCTCAATAACGCCGTAACGGCTGAACGGATTTGAATGAAACTTGGAATATACATACTATGTGTGCTGGAATAACATATAGGCCACTTTTTTCCGGATATCACGCGAGCGAAGCCGCGGGCGAAAGCTAGTCGTACATAAATGCTTCTTGTATGGCCCCCTTTTATTTTAATCATTTGTTATAAATACACACTGAAAATTCCAACTCTATCTTTTCCAACCAAACGATAAATAGATAATAATATTGTGTTTGTACATACTTAATAGCTTTAGCGTGTTTCATTTAGGTAATTTACAAGACAAGTGCTCTAATTTAAGTTGTACCACAGAAGAGAGGGGACTCTCCTAATACAGGTCATACGACTTTTATGGAGAGATCCCAAACCAATGTATTCACACTTGTAATTTTGCATAAATACTTTTTTTACTACCTATTACAGTTCATGAGATACGGCTTGTTGACAAACGGACGGACGGACAGCGAAGGCTTAGTAACAGGGTCCCGTTAGCACTCTTCGGATACGGAACCCTAAAAACCTATATTTTGTGCCATAGTTTATGTCCGTGTGTTCATTGTCCTAATACAAATTACAACCGTATTTACAAATATAAATAGCAGGCAAAATCCTGGACAAAAAAAAATCGAATCATGGCTCCTTTTCGAAGTAAGTAAGTTCGTATGAGCTAGTAGCCAACTCTTGTGACGGAGTTTTTAGACCGCCTAAAGGCCTTCGTCATGGCTTAACGACTTAAAAGCCGGGACCGACAATTTAACTTTTCGAGGTATAAAACCTAATGATTATTATTCCAAGTTTCAATATTCGGTTTAGCAATAAGTAGTAAGTAATATAAGTACATAAACTCCCCAAAAACAAAGTTATAGTGTACTAGCTGCCGCCCGCGGCTTCGCTCGCGTTGTACCTGGATAAAAAATAGCCTATATGTTAATCCAGTACATGTACTATGTATATTCCAAGTTTCATTCAAATCCGTCCAGCCGTTTAGGCGTGATTGAGGCACAAACATCCAAACATCCAAACTCACAAACTTTCGCATTTATAATATAAGTAAGATTTATCATTGAAACACAGTTGATTAAGTAGATTTTGTACTGTAATCAAGACATAATTCTACTCGTAAACTTTTTATAGAATAGATAATGATCTAATGAGGACTTGCATACATATAAATAGTGTGTAAAACTTGCGGTGTTGACGTCACGCGCGAGATACGTTTCAGGGCGAACTTCTAGTTTAGGTTAATCCAGTTTTGGTTGTCTGGAAGACATCGCCATATGCGATAAGACCGCCATTTGCAAACAATGGTTTCATTACAAAAATGTATTATATCACCAAAATTGTTCGCAGCAAAGTATTTTTTCATTTAATTTCATAAATTTATTTTTATCACGAAAGCAATGAAGCGAATGGATATAAAAAGTAATACTTACATTGTACGACATCCAAAGAAAATCAATTAAAGCAGCAAATGTAGCATCCAACTGTAACATGAGAAATTTTACTATAACCTTTTAAAATAAGTAGCAACAAAGTTATTCTAAAAATAAACTAATAAATTCTGCTTTGAACACTTAAGAATATTGCTTCAAATCAGACAAGTAGCGCCATCTAGTACAGATATACGAAAACAAATCACAATTTCAGAACTTGAAAGATTTTGGAAAAAGACCAAAGACCTAGATCATACTTTTTGCTTGTTGTTGTTTTCAGCCTGTTCCATCCCACTGCTGGTCAAAAGGTTAACATACTTTTTCTTATCCAAAAAACATCTTATACAAAATCTGATCATAATATACTTCCTAATTAAGTATTTTGCTAGATATGTTCGTCAAAAACATAGAATACACCGCTTTTTGGATAGATTTGAACTTATAATAAGTGAGCAAAACTATCTATAGCAAAACTATCTGTAGAAAAAACAAAGGCCTTAGACGACATGAGAAGGTAACTTTTGGCAGACTATATGACATTATACTCTAACCTCAGCCCGCTACTACCTACTATTACTTCTCGTGTCCCAGTTCTTACGAACCAGTGTGGTGAAAGGATTTAAAGTGCGCCACAAAGGCTCCTTCCGTGCACTAGATACACCACGTTTTCAAACTTTGTAGGTTCTAAGACATGCCGGTTTTATCATGATGTTTTCCTTTACCGTTTGAGTTACTGGTACAGGGCACATACATTTTTCTAATAGAAAAATCGATCAGTCCACAAACACATTTGAGCCCACGACCTTAGTATACCACTACACCACCAGTGCTCTCATCCTCAGCTTAGTAGCCCTTCTTTTTTTATTTATTTAAGGGCTTTGTCGCTTTGAGACCACATCACCCACATAAAAACAAAATTGTAACCAAGAAAAACTTAATCTATACTTATAATAAAACTTAACTACCTACTTAAAAACTCAACTTCTTTATATGAAGGGTCGGATAATACACTATTAACATAACCTATATCTATCAAGCGATTTTGTACTTAGTAGTCCTTATTTACAGGAAAGAGAATGGGCAATATGTCAACGTTCTGAAGAGCTTACGTAGATATAGTATCCTCCAATTAGCCACAGTCCAAAGCATAATTGGAACAGGATGAGGATGCCCATAGTGATGAGCCATGGGAGCATCAGCCCTCGCATCCAGATGTTGATGCCAATAACCTGGAATAATTAATTTTCATATCAACCTAAGTAACCTGTACACTTTCCCTCGCACCAACATCATCAACAGCTGTTTTGGCCACAGCTGGGCATAGGCGCATAGTACTATTATAGCGCACATAAATTTCTCGCACAGAAAAATACATTGGTATTTTGGTACACGACTGGATTTGAACCCGCCACCTTAGGATCGGAAGGCAGGGTCACTTACTACCACCAGTGCTCTCTGGTGGCTCGATATCTTGTACGTCTTCGGATTTCCGCATTAGGGAACCTGGAATTTTATTGTGGACTTCTCTGTAGATAGAGAAGTGCTAATAAAATGACAAATTAACTTACCATCAGAACAGAGAAAATAATGAGTAGGACCAGTGTTATAATGAAGAGGATTCCGAACACCTGCAATGCTGAAACAGAAAAACAATAAAATTATTATTAATACTTCAGCCAAACTGGAGATACAGTTTATGTAAACAAACCGCCCTAAAACCAAAAACTTACTTTATGTTTATGGAACTTTTAAGTTGTACTAATTTCTTTATTTTTGGAAAACCTACAGCTACAACACATACATATTATCACACCCGTATCCCCAACGGGATGGGCAGAGCCACAAGCAAAAATAATAAAACTTGCAGCCACTTCTGATTTAAAATGCTAAGATGGTTACGGTGAACCATGGTGACAGGTGATCAGCCCATCACCCATGTAGGTGGTCCATCATTTTGGAGAAGATACCCTTGGTCGCCTTTTACGACATGCTCAGGGAGAGAAGCAGCTATAATAAATATCCTTAATAACTATGATAGAAAAAGTGAGCCAAATATAGGTCTACGCTGATAGCATTACCTAGTGTTTGCAAACTTAATTTAGGTTTAAGAACACTATTAACCAGAAACTGTACTTTGTTTTGTTTAAATTAAATAAATAAAAATAAATAGGTAATTAAAATACTTGTTGAATGTGAACACAAATTTTACAAACCATTTTCATATAATCAGTGATATTTGATCACTGCCAAGCCTACTCCATCAAAATTTGTCCCGGGCACTACAGCGTCCCGTTTGTGAGGGTAAAAGTTGCCTCCTGACACAGTTTATACCATCTATTATGATGATGGCAGCCTAAAAACTCCGTCACAAGAGTTGGCCACTAGCACATACAAACTTACTTACTTTATATCTACTATAGATGGTAAAAGGCCTTTGTTTTTTTTATCACTGAGCTAAACAAGTTGTTAAACTTTATGGTTAAAAAAATTAAGTGTTAGGCAGGGCCTTGCCTTTGGAATACATACAAACATCCTCACAAACTTTCACATTTACAATATTTATAAGATTGTTGGTGTTCACAATATAGGCAATTGATACTCACATCCCCTCACATCAGCTTCAAACAATGGATTCCATAACTGCGTGGAGTCCCCCCCATCCATCTGATACGCGATGAAAATGATCAAGACTAGGCTTATCGCAGCCGAGTAGACCGCCACCGCCCGGCTGCCGGTCTTCACGTTAGAAGACCAGATACACGGTGACCAACATGACTCCAATACCACCATTGTTTATAAGTTCTGGTCACCTGAAAGGAATGACCTGTTGAGGTATGGTGGGCCCGCCTAGACGGTGTCTAACTCATCTATGGTAAGTGTAGAAGGTAAATCTCGTTTTCTGATTGGAGATTTATAGGTAAGTACCTACTCAATTTAGCAAGCTTCACAAAAATGCTTTATGCTGAGCAACGCAACGGTAAGAGCCACACCTACTTATTATTTCCCCGAGTTAAATACTAATTGATAAATGGAGTGATGGACGTGTTGGAAATGGGTAATAGATTTATGACTTATGAAGACTTTTTGTTTAGATTATAAAAAAATCCAACAAATAACATTAAATTATTAAAGAATAATAGGTTTTCAAAAACTTCAAAAAGCTTCGTATCGTACGTAACTTATTTCCAAACTGTGTTCCATTTCCAAATACCGAGGCTGTTGTTTGTTTGTTTGGTTTTTTGACTCGCTCTTATATTACTGTTCGAAAGAGTAAAAAGATATTTTATGCTTAAAAACAAATTAGCTAAGTTTGCGACGGAGCGGAGTGTAGTGTCAGGTTAGCGTCTGTCAGTGTCCGTCAATGTCACGTGTCATGTCGACCCGTTCCATCCTCTCAAATCAATCAAAGTGTTTAAATATTATTCAACCGTCCCCAGGTCCCATCAGTCCATATAATTTTGAAAGATTTTGAAGATGGGTATTGAGAAATAATTAAGTGCCGGAAATGATATTTTTCCTATTGATATAGGTAGTTCCAAAATAGGTACCTACTTATGTAGGTACTTCTATGTAGTTCCCTGAGGTAGGTAGTTCCAAACCTTTCCAAACTAAATATTAATGGTTTCCTGAGCAATATTCTCAGACAAAATTTTAAAAGTTTATAAATATAGAAAATGGAGACAACCTTTTGAAAGCACTAAATTTAAATTTTATAACGTTTTAATCAAAACTTTGGTACCTACTGAGGTACCTACCTACCTTCTTACTGATTTTTAAAACTTCAGTAGCTCAACTTAACTTCAGTAACTTAACTTCAGTAGTAGTTAGGTAAGTACACCAGGTTACACCTGCCTAGGTACGTAGGTACTTACCTACCTACAGTAGTAATTACCACAAATATTGTGCGCCTCGGCAATTTTCGTCTATTACGAAACTTGCCTACTTCATAAACTCATCTAGGTAATAGGTACCTACTTATATCCAAAAGAATGTAGAGAACTGGAATCCAATGGAGCCATTACCTTTTCGAGAACTAAACTGATACACAGAACCAGTAATATTAAGTATATAACAGTATAATCCCTGAATCTAGATACTTAGGTACCTAGATAGGTTAGATTCCAACCAACTTAACACTATCTACCTACATAATTGCTGATTGATCTTTTTTTGCTGTTTGGCTTGAGGTTTTGACATCCTAGCAATGACCGATAACATTGAAGCCTAGCTTGTTTAGTACTTATATGATAGTTGGTACTGCAATACTGCGGCACCTAGGTATTGATAATTTAAAGCTAAGATAAGATAGGAAATATGGGTAGGTGGGTAGGCAGGTAGATATCTACCTACCTAGATGGCTACCCGGATGCATTGAGTTATACTTAAAATAATATCGATGCCTTGATAGGTATAAAATTTGCTTAAGTATTTATTTTTATTTAAACAAATTAACAAATTTAACAAAATCCACAGCTCTTAAGAAAAATTTGCTTAAACTTTATGAATAATCCTTACAGCCAATAGCAGCCAATAAAGGATTTACATTTTTAGAACGGCATATAAAAAGCGACCGTTATACCTGTAGGTACTAACTAAATATTATACATACGATACATTATACGATTGCACTGATCAATAATATTAATTTAAGAGGTTAGCAAGTGCACACAGCTCAACTGCTACAATGGAAAACATCTGCAGACCTTCGAATATTATTCTAAGCTGCAGAATTATTATTTCACTTGCACCCTCACTAAATTTTAATAGGTAGCAGAGGTGCCTAACTTACCCCCGAATACTTAAACGCATCTCAGAGTTGAGCACGTATCAAGTGACGAGTTTTTGACAGATTTTCATCAAAAACTGTCAAAAAACCGTGATCTGAAACGTGCTCAACTCTGAGTCGCGTTTGAGTATTCGGGGGTTAGATTTCAAAACATAAAATGAACTTTCATTCCTGAGATACCCTAGATAATAGGTACCTACCTAATATGCCTTAGTAGGTAGGTATATACGCGAATACCAACATCCCAAGACGCAAATGAACTTTGCCTCATCTCGATTGACGCTCAGCAAGCAAAAAAAGTGCAAACTCCGCAACAATGCGCCCGCTATAAATACCTACATCTAGGTAGGTATACCTATCTATTGTAGGTATCACAGGCCTGAAGTTTGCCTGCACGCTTGATCTGGTCCGGTCACGACGTGCCGCGCACTTCACACCCGTTGGATCAGTTTTAGCCTGCGCTTGCGCACCGCACCGCGTTGTCCAACGATAATACTGATACCGGCTTTGTATGACCGATTTTTTTTCACATAAAACATTTATAGTGAAGTGTATTTGTTTTACGGATGAACTAGGGAAATGTGAGCTTTTCATCCAGTTTGGAACGTGCTCCATTTTGCAGCTTAGTTCAACTCAGGTTCATCGCGATTCTTATAAGTGTGGTAAGTTGAACTTTCTTGTTGGGCACTAGGTACATACTCTGAATTGAAGAATTGGTTCTGAATTGACATGTGATTATTTTCATTTTGTTTTGATTCGCTGTTCGGTCCCGTGGTGCATCAAGCGCGTGTTTTACCATTTTCTTTTGTGTATGACTGGTTTAGGGCCTCGTTCGGTTTTGGTTGGTGCATGTGCACCTACTTTCTTGTGTTGTGTATGGATTATGCACGTCTGGGCCGCTGCTCTACTCACTCGGAGGTATAGGTAGACTTTTTTTTATATAGGCAATGGAATTTCCATTATTTTGTCAGTTCCATAATATAAACCTTCATGATGATCAACTTTTTATATTACTAAGTATGTAGATGCCATCTAATTATGCCTACCAATTTATTTTTTAGGAACCTAGGTACCTTAGTAGGTGCTTAATTAGGTATGTACCAACCGAACTCAGTTTTTTTTGTAAAACTAGGTACCTACATATTTTTTTAGGTACCTAGGTAAAGTAGCAAGGTACCTAGACCTTACTTACGTACTTAGGTACTTGATCTACCCTTGTTGTATCCTACAGGTAATGGACAAATAGTACCCAAATAGGTACCTAAAACTTAACTGTCAGGTAGGCGGGTAAATAGTAATAGATAACTAGATACCTAATTACCTACCTAAAGTAATAGGTAATAGGTACCTACACGTAAGTACTTAGGTACATTTTAAAAGCGTTAGGAGGTAGTCAGTTGGTTTATGATTTTTATCTCGTGGGCAAGTTTATTACAAGATAGAGCTCATTAACAGTGCCAGTCTTTAGCACCTAACTACTTACCTGCCTAGGTAAATTAGCCGTATCTGTATACCTACCTAAGAACTTACTTTATCTTTTTTATGGTGTATCTATAGCTTGAATGTTTTCGCTTTAAATACAAAGAACTGAAAGTTTGTACTGAAAAAAGTTCTCAAGCATAATGCCGGCTTCTATTCTTTGTGGGCTCGGAAAATGTTATTTTCTTTCATTTACTTCTATTGGACGTTTCACATAAACTTTTTGTAGATTTAGCACTACTCTAATAATATTCATCATCTTCCTGCCCTTATCCCACTATATGTGGGGTCGAGAAGAGTTTTGGCTAAGGTGTTTTATGACCGGCCGCCTGCCTGACGTCAACCCTCCTTGGGAATACTTGCTTATATTGTATCTCATCATGTTGGAGGATACTATCCCTTAGTCGACTTTTACGACATGCTCGGGGAGAGAAGCAGCTGGACGCATTCTATGTTTTTTCTTTACTCCCAAGTCCCAGTCCATCGAAGAAGTAACTACTCTAATAATATTCTCTTCTTTTATTCCCTTCTGCCAGTCGACATCTTTATATCTAGGTAAACTCCTTTCTTTCTTGTTCATTTCATCTTTCACACAGTCTATCCACCTTTTCTTTGGCCTCTCCCTTCATCACTTTGTTTCAACTCTACTCTTTACATTAGGTACTACTAAATACTAACTAGTTTCCACTAGTCGTTCCTTCGAACCAGTGCAGGGTGGAAGTGCTTTTATTTAAAAAGCTCTAAAATACCTGCAGATGATCCTTCATTCAAGAATTGTTATCAAAAGGAAAATAATCACAAAAATTGTGTCCAGTAATTGGCGACGTCACAAATTACCAAGTAGCAGTGAAAGTACGCAAAGAAATGGTAATCTTGATTAAATGCCAATGTACTAGCTACTATTGAATCTGTGGCCAGCCAACTGGCCCGTTACTGGGAGTTGGGACATTGTGTCCAACTTAAATTAAGTACCTTATTTAAAAACATGCAATATTAAAACATCCGACCAGCCTCCGAGAAAGAATGGTGGGAAACATCGAAGAACTGAGATGTTTGACGGAGTTTGGGGGACACCTTTGCCCAGAAGGACGACGTTATAGGTTAACAAAAATAAATTAAAAAACATTGGTTAGGGCAATAGTTACAAAGAAACAACGAAAAGATCGATGCCTGAAACGGAACCCGATAAAACTAAACATTATCAAGAATGATAAAAAAACGGTAGATAATAGACAATTAGGTGTTCTTTAGAATTGAAGAGGTAGACGGGTAACAGTGATCAAAGAATGAAAGTAAGGACCACTTGCAAAATATAGTGTTTTTTTAGAAATACTTACCTAAGTTTTGTAATAATACAGAAACTCCAAAAGATGTAAAGAAAAATGATTCAAGCTGTGATGTTGTCAATATCGCAGCTTGAATAACTTACTTTTAAGTTAACGACATGATGCCGTTCAAACACGATGCTATATAAAATTATTATTTTAGTATTAAAAGTACCAATAAATCGACCCACACTCTAGAAATTCATTCATATTTTTGATGGCTTTTATTTTCTTTTGTTTTATCCACATCTTCATAATGAGTTTCTTCATCTTCATTCACAGCGTGTCTTTGCCCACCGCTGTACATAAGCCTCATTTTGCCTGGGCACAGGCTGTGCCATTCAGCAGGGTCCTTTGTGTTTTGACGAGTTTAGTTTAAAGGACACACATAATTATCACGCCCGTATCCCTAAAAGGGTGGGCAGTGCCACTAGCAATCGAAAGAAAACTTGCAGCCCCTACTGATTTAAAGCCCCAGGATGGATATGGTTGAATCATATATATGTATGTATGCTCGTATGAGCTAGTGGCCAACCCTAGTGACGGAGTTTTTATGCCGCCTAAAGGCCTCCGTCATGGCTTAACGACTTAAAAGCCGGGACCGACTATTTAACGTGAACTCCGAAGCACGGAAGCGCTCAGCTCGTAATGCCACTTGTGGTCACCCATCCCAATTTGTGACAGCGCATATCGTTGCTTAACTTTAACGATCAATCAAGAACGCCTAAGCGAGCTACGCCATAAGCGCTTCATGTTTGAATCATGATGATAGGTGATAGTGTCAGCCCATCGCCCATATAGATGGTCCATGTTTATGCATGTTGGATACTATCCTTTACGACGTGGTCGGGGAGAGAAGCAGCTGTATGCATTCTGTTTTTTCATCACTCCTAGTCCTGCAGAAAAAACCATTCAATCGGAGGAATGGGAAAAAATATTCCCTCTCCTACCAATCGGAGTTTCGATCGGAGGACAGGGAATATCCCAAAGTAAGTACGAGTATGTACTTGCCTAAAATAGGCCTTTCACCATAAACTCAACGAAATTAGCAAAACGTTATTGTATGTCTGACCCCCTGGGAGTGGCTCTGTCAAAATAATTACCAGTAATAATCCGTTATTGACAGCTGGATTTAAAATATACATATTGTTCCACGGTTAGAGTTATAGAGTTTGGGCAATTGAAGGTTTAGACAGACCAAGGGCTATTATTTTACAACATCAGACGTGCAACAACACAGCATCTAATGAACCAAAAAACATTGAGTCAAATCTACGTAAATTTTTCATCTTACAGTCATTGGTTTATGATATATCTATCAGAACATGAAAAGAATGTGATTTGAACTTTACCAAAAAGGTTTATATAGCTTCATTTACATATTTAAAAAACAACTTAAAAGCTAATAAAAGTAAAAAGAAATTAAAAATATCTCGTTCGTTGAAAATAACTTCTTTTCAGTCCATGTTTGCCTGAAATAGATTAAATAAAAAAGAAGAAAGAAACATTATCACACATTATCACGCCGTATCCCTAATGGGGTGGGCAGAGCCAAAGTAAACTTGAGAAACCTTGCAACCACTTCTGATTTAAAGTCGTAAGATGGATTTGGTAAACCATGGTGACAGGTGATCGTTCCATCGCCCAATATAAGTGGTCTATCATTTTGGAGAAGATCTAGGTATCCCTTAGTCGACTTTTACGACATGCTCGGGGAGAGAAGCAGCTGGACGCATTCTGTTCTTTTTTTTACTTCCAGTCCAGTAAGAAGTAATAGATTAAATTTTATCAGAAATCTTAGAATAAACAGTTAAAAACTTATTACAGAACTACAAAATATCTTTTATTGATAAACAGTAGGTAAATGAACGTGACATTTAAACATTTTGAGCGTGTGGATATTGTGTGTGTTAGACAATTTTAAAGATAATTTCTCTTTCTACATTTTTACTAAGTAATGTTAGGTTATAAAACACAGCCAGTAACTAATTCAATTTAATCTGATACTTCTCTTATCTTCTAGATGGATAGACATTTTCACATTTTTTTTGTATTCTCAAAATGCCAAAAACCGCAATACCTTTTTTCCTCCTCAAGTAATAATTTACTTTCCTATCTGTGAAAAATACGTATCTCTGACAATGACATTTGACAATGACTTTTCCCAGCTCTTCTGGAAAGGCGATTTTACCTCAATCCTTTTCAAATTAGTTCTGTCTGAACCATTCAAATAGTTTTGCATTTAAACACTATTAAATGTACTACATTATGTAGATATATTCCAAATTTGATTCAAATCCGTTCGGCCGTTATGGCGTGATTGAGGCACAAACTCGCTCACATCATCGTCACACCATCACAAACTTTCGCATTTATAATATTTGTGGAATTACCTAATAGGGGAATAGTAGCGCTAGTGGCGTAGCTTGCTTAGAAATTCTTGATTGAAGTTAAGCAACGTTGTGCGCGGTCGCAATTTGGATGGGTGAACGCAAGTGGTATTGTGAGCTGAGCGCTTCCGTGCTTCGGAGGGCAAGTTAAATTTTTGGTCCCGGCTTTTAAGTCGTTAAGCCATGACGGAGCCCTATAGGCGGCCTAAAACTCCGTCACAAGAGTTTCCTGTGGGATTGTCAGCGCAGGTCTCTTATTTTTTTAGCAGCTCTGTCTACAATATTCCTAACTCTACAAATCTCTCGATCAATGTAGATTAAATTTTACAAGTTATGTAGAGTCGGACAAAAACTCTCATTACTTGTATTTGCGTTGCCTACCTACATGAAACAACGCTAGAGTTTTTTTGTCGACTGTACAAAGAATAAATTATGTGCTATTACGATCATTTAAGATCACTATCTTGCATATTGATTAAGTAAATATTTTTGACTAGGTACTTCAACTCTCAACCATGTTCTCATTCACCGTATGCCTATGCAAACTTTCTAGCGAATTCGATATTTAAGAATTAGATTGTAAGTAGGCTAGGATTAACCTAACCTGTACCTAACTCAAACGCTTCATCAATAATAAGTAGGTACCTTACCTACCTTTACTGTGGAAGTTCCTAAAGAAAAAGTTGTGAAAGAGTCTGGTAGAGCTATGTTATTTTACAAATAGACGCGTCATACGCAACATACAAAAAACAAAGGCCTTTTACCATCTATAGTAAATGATATAAACAGCGTCAGGAGGCAACTTTTACCTTCACTAACGGGACGCTGCAGTGTAACTTTTTGAAGGGCAGTGCGATTGGCTTGAATCTAGCTTTGGATTTATAAAAAATAAATGTATTAAAAACAACTTTTAAAAGGGGTAAAATAAGGTGTCAAAATAAACTTCACACGAGCAAAGCTGCGCGGGAATTAGTCGCTAATAAACAAATGTTTATCGAACGTCAAGTCTGCAAATATAGAGTGACAACAAACACCCACGAACAAAACATCCAGAACTTTCCGTCCCAACCAATTCCAAGCTTATGGTCAACGATTTACGATAAAAATTACGCATATACTTGTGCAAACATTTGTTTCTTTGTCTCGACATTATTTGCTGTCGAAGAATATATATTTTCACGTGTATGCTATTTTGCATGTCCATAAATGCTAGTTGTCCGATGATCTATGGGTAAATAATTCAGCAGGTAGGCGTAAGTATCTTTTGTAAACCTTTCAAAACGCGAATTTTGGAGGTTATATATAAATTATTTTGACAATGTAGCAAGTTGTATTTTTTTACTAAATGTGATGTTACTGTTTAGTAATACCTATAATAAACTAGCTTGCACGCGCGGCTTCACTCGCGTAGTGTGAATTTTGACACCCCATTGTGCCCCTTTTTATGAGAAACCCTGAAACAAGTGTCCATTTATTTTGTATTAAATTATCCAAATCGAGTTACAAGCGAATCGCACCACGCGTTAAATGTTCCATATAAACGTTTTTACCCCTTTAGGGGTTGAATTTCGGAGGGCACGTTGAATTGTCGGTCCCGGCTTTTAAGTCGTTAAGCCATGACATGCCGTTAGTCGGCCTAAAAACTTCGTCACAAAAGTTGGCCTAGCTCATTCGAACTTACTATATGTGTATGTATATTAGGTGTACCTATATGTAAGTGAAATAAGTATGTCAGGATCGTAGCAAATAGAAATCCGTGATCTCTGCCTATCCCTATGGGAAACAAGTATAATTTTATGTATGTATGTTTTACAAAGAAACCTTTATCAATCTTCAAATAGCAAAAGGAATGCGATTGAACAAAGAAAATGCCTTAATGACACTCTGACATTGCTATCTCAAGATTGCAATGATATAACACACGAAGTATTTAAGAATCTCGGTTGTCTGTTTGTTGACTGATAAGATCACGCTGTTATCAGCGTGCTGTTGAACGCCACGTGCAATAGATCAAGGTTCGATGTATGCAAGTCTTGGCATTGAAGCTGGGCCCATAACCTGTTTTCATTGTAGAAAATCAAGGTTCGGATACCTTAGTTAGAGATTGAGAGAGATCATGTTGTGTCAAAAATCTACGTTTTAGGACAGCGCCATCTAGCCCCAAACTAAGCAAAGCTTGTACTATGGGAAGCAGATGGCTGATACAATACCTACCTAAATACTTTTTTGTAAATACATAATATTACAACACCCAGACCCTGAAGAAATATAAGCAGAACGTAGAAACATTTCTCCCAAAAAATACAAGCACAATACAATGTGCGGCCTTATCGCTAAAAGCGATCTCTCCTAGGCAACCTTTGGATGGACAGGATATAACTGAAAGATGAAGACAGTGACATGTAATTTAAATACAGTGCATTTCAAATACAATCATAATCATTTACCTGCCCTTTTTAAAAAAAGTACATAAGTAAATTCTATGACGTTTTATAAATAGATGCGTTATACGTCAAAATTCCAGCGCAAAAAAGCCTAATTTTCGAAGAATAACTTATTCTTATGACTGGTACTCCTGTAAGCGACAATAACTAGTGCGGGTTTCAGTAAAAGTCGGGCAATCACCTTACTTTTCTCTTGCCTTACGAGCGATGTCGACTAAAAAGATTTTAAGCTAAACTAACATTACAAATGAAATCATTAAACCCATTGACAAATGACTTGGCACATCATCTTTCGACCAAAAGTGACATAATATACATAGAATTATTTGTACGTTTGTCAGTTTGTCACATTACCATATCGTACTAGTGTATTTTACACGACATTACATATACTTGGCAACTGCAGGCAACCGCATTCTTGTAGACGAAATTAGGCTTGTATAAAATATACTACTTTTATGTACGTAGGTATTTATAAATAGTGTAGACCAGTCATTCTGAAAAGAGAAACAAATTGTATAAAATGTAGATGGTAATTAGGTAAAACGTATATTTCTGCTACTAGGTACTAAGAATTATAAGTATTCTAGAAGTATTGACGGCTTCGGTGGCGTGGCAGGCGAGTGATCGGCTGAGACGCAAGAGTTGCGGGTTCGATTCCGCTAGGAACCGGACATTGAACGAAACCTGGTACAATATAGATTGTTACGTTGACTATTTTGTTTTATCCGGGTATGTCCCGTTGTCACCCTTTGGGTACGGAACCCTAAAAATGTTTTAAAATCTATCTCATTAGACCTCCCAACGCTTTAGTACCCGTTATGAGAATTAAAATAAATTTAACTGGAGCATAAATTACCTATGTAAATAAATCAATGTAGGTATTGTCTGCAATAAAATTCATAATGCAATAATTTTATGATATTGACGTTATTTATTTAACGGTGACCGTAAAACTTAATTTTGTCTAATTAATTACCTACTTATATGACTTTTTTAATTATATTTTATGGCTATGATCCAAATGACTGTTAAAAACTGATAAAAATAACGAAATTTCGAAAATAATATTTATTTGGTACTAGCTGAATCCGAATGTTTGTGGGCCTGTGAGCAGGTTTGAATGTTTGTGTCTCAATAACGGCTGATCAGATTTTAATTAATCTTGGATTTTGGAAATAACTGTATACCGTATTTACTTAAGGGTTTCGTCCATTATCATGTTTCATGACCGGGCCATTACTTCTTTATTCTAACAAGAACCTTTACACTATTTTTGGTAATAAAATACCCGATGGAAATTACCATTTGTCAAATAGTCGAAAGTGAAAAATGGCAGAACATTAAGCTTCTATGTATAACATTATTCGAACAGCTAAGTCCACTTTACGGCCTTTTTGATAAATACCTACCTCTCTTATTGATTTAAATGATTTAGAACATTGTGTGGCATGGCATGCTAACTCACTAAATAATTTATACTGAAGTTTGTAATAAAATTACACGAGTTTTCTTTAGATGCTGTGCAAATACATAATGTGTATAAATTTACAAACACTACCCTTTGCCCGCGGCTTCCCTTGCTTTGTAACTCTGATAATAAAAAGTTAATAAAAAAACGAAAACCCGATTACTGTTAAATCACGCTCTAAAAAGTATGAAACAAGAAAATATTTTTATCTGAAATTATTTGGCTTAGGTAATTATCAAGCTTTGCTTAGTTTGGGGCTAGATGGCGCTGTGTGAAATGTCCACAAATATTTATTTATTTATTATGTACAAACTACTCAATATGGTATGAACAACTTACACGTAATATATTTTAATGTATATATCCATATCAGAGGGTAGCTGTGGTCGTATTTGTGATCGGTGATATTTATTTATGTTCGTAAGAGCGAAAATAAATATCGGAAACGAACAGGAATCGAATACAATATAACTCGGCCACAATCGATTTATCACTCGATGTAAATATGTCGATTTAATCGATTTAAACCGGTTCTCGCATCGTGACTCTACACTACCGATTTTTAGGGTTACGTGCTTTAGAATTAATGTGAAACCCGTGGCCATTGTCATGTTTTTGCGATTAACATAAAATTTATGCATTTTATAATAATAATAATAATAATAAAACTTTATTTCAGACACAGGTCCATCGAAAAATACAACACTAAAGTTAGGTACATTAAGAATATAAACAAAACAAGAGGACTACATTAATAAAAAATAATTAAAACTGATACGAGTCTGTTCCACAAGTCGTCACCTAGATACCTTGTTGTAAGTACCAGTGTAATGACTCGTAGTTTCTCTCATACTAAAAAAAAGAATTCTTTTTTTTGGTCTGTGTAGTTTCTGGATACCCACGACACTTCGGAACTTCGGAACTTCAGAACTACCTATGTATGTGTAACTCTTTGATGTGTAACTATTGATTGTTATTTTTATTAGTTTCTTATTTTCCATTTATACTGAAAAAAAAAATTTAAATACTGCAAATAGTCGTTACACCTAAATAATAAACAGAACCCTTCAAATGTGAATACCTACTACTTCCATCAGTACATTATTTTTTTTTAAATAAAGAAATTGCCGCCACTTTTTTCTAAATGTTTTATTAATCCATTAGAAGGTATAATAATGTCATTAGCATATCATTAGAGTAATCTCAGTGTAATCTTACGCTATAATCAATTTGTAAGGTTTGATTGCGCTAAGTTTTTTATTGGATGGACCATCTATCTACTGTATAGTGACGTGTGTAAATGAGAATCGTTTTCTGTGGTCGATGAATTACGTTTATTATAGGTAATTATCATCATCATCTCTGCCCTTATCTCATGTCGGGTCGATACAACATGTTTTTCTCTTCCACTCACCTCTGTCAGCCGACATGAGCGTCCTAACTCCTTCTGAAGTTCAGTCATTTGAAAAGAGGCTAGAGGAAAAGGTCTCAAGACAAACAATCATTATTGTTTATCATTTGCGCGCAGCGTGTCCTGTCTCTCCGCTTCCAGAATGACAGCCTGACTGCGCCGGCGCGTCGAATGCAGACTTTGACAGTATATCAACAACACAAAGTATTTATCTAACCCCCGAATACTCAAACGCATCTCAGAGTTGAGCACGTCTCAAGTGACGAGTTTTTGATAGATTTTCATCAAAAACTGTCAAAAAACTGTGACCTGAGACGTGCTTAACACTGAGTCGCGTTTGAGTATTCGGGGGTAAGGGAGTATCCCTTAAAGACTTTCGAATTTATAATATTAGAAAGATCATCATCATCTTCCTGCCCTTATCTCACTCTATGTGGGGTCGGCACAGCATGATCTTTTTTGGATCATGGTGTAAGAGTTTTGGCTAAGGTGTTTTATGACCGGCCGCCTGCCTGACGTCAGCCCTCCTTGGGAATACTTGCTTATTGTATCTCATCATGTTGGAGGATACTATCCCACAGTCGACTTTTACGACATGCTCGGGGAGAGAAGCAGCTGGACGCATTCTATGTTATTTCTTTACTCCCAGTCCACCAGAGAAGAAAGATAAGCTATGTATATGTTAAAAAAACTCTTATTGGTTATTTCTTTGACTCCTGACCTTCGTGTGGTGAGATCACCAGTAGCCAGACTGTCAGCAATAACATTATCAACATTGATCAAACGAAACGTTATTTATTATCGCTTTTCACTTAACCATTTTACTGTTTTAATACTAAATTAATGTATGCAATCTTTCGTACTTACTCAAACGATTATCACTTCCATGACACTGAGAAAAAGAGCTCATATCGCGTATCTTAAGAGCTGAGGTATACTTTTAGAGATGATTAGATTGATAAAGTATTCTATCACAAGGGAATAAGATTGAAATTCACTTGTGGTGATGAGTAATTTTGCAAGTCAAAACATTCATACTCTTAAATCGTTCGGCCTCTAAGGTTAAATGACCTTATCTTAACCTTTGTCGAAGAAATACCGTGGTGTACAATTTGTAACTTATTTATTGACGAGTACATAACTGTTATTGCTTGATAAGACGGCATTTTAAGTGGGTATTTAATCCTTCTTAATTTGTGGTAATGTTTACACACTAAACATTTTTTTCAATTCGGATTCAGGAACAATGGTGCAATTAATATTAAAACAAAATTAATTTATACTTTCACTACCCACTGTGTGCTGTTACTCTTGTAAAGGAAGGAATCTTAAATCCTAGAGGAATCTGATCTCTTAGCATATTAAGATCCATTTCCTGTCAAACCTTTGTGACTAAATCATCATCATCATCTGCCTATATGTCTGCTTCCTAAGATACTTTCCGGATGAACGTCTTTTATGCTACGTCTGGAGAACTAAGACTACAATAATATAAAACAATATTGAAAATCTTTTTATTTAGACAAACCATCACAATACCTATTGCTAAGCAGCATAGCCGTTATACTCCAAAATAACAAAGCTAGGTTATTTATATATTAAAAATTATTATTGATCATCTCTGTCATGTTTCCGCTCATAATTACCTTAAAAGACCAATAATTACAATAATCCACGAATAAATCATGAATAAATCCACCTTAAAAGCAAATAAATACAGAAAATTCACGGACCTCCCACATTTAGATAAGATTTGCATCCGTAATGAAGATGTTTTAACATTTATAATCATACAAGTTGTATTATAAATCGTAATTCAAGCATTAGAATCGATTATTGAATCGATTTGAATAATCGTTATAATTTTCACACGTATATCAATCTTAATTTTACCAATATTATAAATACGAAAGTTTGTGAGTTTGTATAAACTCGTATGAGCTAGTGGCCAACTCTTGTGACGGAGTTTTTAGGCCGCCTAAAGGCCTCCGTCATGGCTTATGGATCTAGGTTGTTGTAGCTTGTTGATATTTGTGCCTTAATTGTGCAGTGACGGCAGAACGGATTTGGATGAAACTTAAAATATACATGGTACGTGTGCTGAAATAACACATTACTATTTTTTATTAGGGTTCCGTACCCGAGCACGTATGAGCACTGGTGGTCTAGTTGGTAGTGGTACTCCGCCTTCCAATCCAAAGGTGGTGGGTTCAATCCGGTCGTGTACCAATGGATTTTTCTTTGCGAAAAAATTGTGCGCTGTACCAGTAGTCTCAATTCTCAAACGGTGAAGGAAAACGTCGTGAGGAAACTCGCGGCTTAGTCAGCTCCGCACGTATTGATAAAATCTCTCCTGTGGACAAGGCCGACTAAGTTGAGAAGATGGAATAGGTGCTGGGCAAGCCTACTCCATCTTAATTCGTCCCGGGCACTACAGTGCCCCGTTTGTCCGCCCCGTATTACTAAACCTCCGCGATGCGTCCGTCCGTTCGTCTGTCAGCGGGCTGTATCTCATGAACCGTAATAGGTAGAGTTGAAATTTTAACAGAGTTTGTATTTCTATTGCCGTTATAACAAAAATATAATAAAAGAGGGCCCCATACAAGAAACATTTACGTACATGTACATTAAAATGTACGGAACCCTTCGTGTGCGAATTTGACTCGCACTTAACCGTTTTTTTATTATTTATAACGCGAGCGAAGACGCAGACAGACCTAGTCTATATTTCAAACCTGTTTGGTCATTGAATGAAATAATCTAGAACTGGACATTATATTTGATTGGTTTAAATCTTAAAACAAGGCAATAACTCAATGTAACTGTGCAGTTGTTGAATTTATCTATCCGTTACACTTTGAATTTTATTAATAGGCGAAGTATAATTTAATTGGATGTGAAAATATTTCCGATTCTACTACAGTTTAATAATTCGTTAACTTTTGAAATGTTCTACATCTTTAGTTGTTTTTAATCGATGAAAATATCGATTTCGATATATTACTACTTTTATTTCATACGAATTTTCAGCCCGTTACAAAGTTCCCATACAAACTTAAGAACTCCTTTGCACCCCAGGTGGGTAACTTTGAAAAAATAAATACGTGTATTATATATTCACGTTCAAACTTTTTTCCGGAAGTTCGCAGCCATTCCAGATTAAAAATCCCAAGATAGATATGGTGAACCATGGTGACAGGTGATCAGCCCATCACCCATATATGATCCATCATGTTGGATAGGATACTATCCCTCAGTCGACTTTTACGACATGCTCGGGGAGAGAAACAACTGGACATATTCTGTTTTTTACTTACTCCCAGTCCACCTTTTTTACTCATTAATTCTGTTATAAAAAATAATAAATTATGTTATGTAGGCATATAGCTCTAGTTTTACACCATAGTAAAACAATAAAACGGTCAATGGACCAGATAATGTTAAGGTGTTAGAATTAATTTAAATGCATTGTAAACAATGTTTTATGGTTTTGCTACGTTTTTATTGGGATTTGGTTTCTTTCAATTATATAATTGACATTGACTGGCTACGTTATAGCTGTTAGTTGCTCAGCTTTTAGCTTGATTGTGAGTTCGATTCCCACTGGATAATTGTGTCACTTTTGCCAAGTGGCAGTGGGCGGGGCAGGTCGAAGAACAGACGGCCGTTGGGGCAGAAAGGTTTTTGAGTGGAGACCACGCACCGGAAAACGCAGCGTAGAACGGCCCCCCACTAGATGGAAAGACGACCTAGTAAAGGTTGCTGGGAGCCGTTGGGTGAGACGAAATGGGTCGAGCTAAAAAAGTAATATAAAATATTGTCCTAGGTAGGTATTCACTTCATAAAATATTATGTACTAGCTGAACCCGCGACGTTGTCTGTGTTATAAGATTTTTTTGGAATTATATAATCTGGGAGCGCAAAAAGTCAACATCAGTCAACATCGTATTCTCAGGCGGCCACCCATCCTAGTTGTGGCCGCGCGCAACATTGCTTAACCTCGCTAGTATAATGATAGGTTTCCCATACAAACTTTCATCACTTATTTCATCCCCTTCAGGAATATTTTTACAACAAAAAGTAGCCTATGTCCTTCCCCAAGATGGAACCTATCTCCTTGCCAAAATTCATCAAAATCTGTTCGGCAGTTTAGGCGTGAAAAGGTAACAGACAGACAGACGGTGTTACTTTTACATTTATAATAATTATTACAGATTTCTCCTTAAACCTTTATCAGGTAAATGCACCGACTGTTGTGTTGATAACTGACTGGTAAATTATTTAGGTAGGTACGTAAATATCAATCATTCACAGAATTACGGAGAAAGTTTGAAATGGTCTGACATTTAAAAGTAGACACAGCCTATATTTAGAAGCTTTTTATACTGAAACACATAATTTCAGTTAAAAGTAACGAGTGTACATCAATTTAGTAGGTCGACTACAGCTTAACTGCCATTTAAATCTGTATTACGTTGTGGTAAGGCTGAAAATAGCTTGCGAAGAGGAATTTCTTTTTTTAATCTGTTTAAAAAGAAAAGCAATGCATAGTCGCCCACAAGAGAGCACAGAATAAAAAGCAATAGTGACGTAGAAGCTCTTAAATAGAGTTATCGATGAATTTCACTATTAAAGGTTAAACCTTCAAAACTCTAAAGGTCCTCGCCCACAACCACAACCGTTTCATAATCGGACTGTCACATTTCCGGTACAAAAAAGCTAATCAGTTTTTGACAGTACGTTGCTAAACTTTTAAGTCTCGACTGACGACAACTGACAGTCTAGTTATGGACTGATGGTAGGCTCAGGCATACCCTTTGTCATACTCATCCACCATTTTTTCAAGAATGTAAGAGTACTAGAAACCCCAAGCTATTTTATACCTACAATCATCACGTTAAAGCTCATTTTAAACAAGTGACCAATTCCAAGTATATTTTTTGATACGATTCTAATATTGGAATACTGAGTAGTTTACTATGTCCTAAAATAAAACAAGTAAAAATAAAAAACTGGTCAAGTGCGAGTCAAATTCGCGCACGAAGGGTTCCGTGCCATCGTACATGTACCTACTCTTAAATATGACTTTTACTCATAAGTACTTTTTTAAATAAGTAGCTTTGACAGCCTCGGTGGCGTGGCGGGCGATTGCTCGGCATAGACGCAGAGAGGCGCGGGTTCGATTCCCGCTCTGGAAGAAATGTTTGCTTAATCTGTAAATATTTCTTCCGGGTCTGGGTGTTGTGGTACCATGGTACTCGTAGTTTCTGATACCCACGACACAGGGAATCCTAGTGTGGGGTCAGGACTGTGTATGTGACTGTTGGGTGTTATTTATTATTATTTATTTATTATTATATGATGATCGATTACGAACATTAAGAAAAATTTAACGTTAGTTTTTTTGTATTTAAAAATAGATAGACTAACGAACATGCCTGTTTTCCATGTAAAGTTAAGGCCATTATTTAACTAATTTAAAAGGTATGCTTAACCTAAAGAGGTTTTGTTAATAAATGATGCTTTTAAGAATCGTTCGGGATCTCATCAATCAATGAAACACTCATTTATTTTTACACAAATACCCCCCATATTTCAAATTTAAATATGCAAAATCGTGATAAATGAGCCATTAATGTTTATAATCCGATTAAAATTAGTATGGGTTTACCCATTAATTATTTCTTGTTGTTTAAAATGTTTTTTAATTATTTTTACCCGAATGTTAACAAGGAGTTATGTTTATTCTTTTAAAATACGGAACTCTGAGTGTACTATCCCTTCACACACTTAGCCGATTCGTTTAGAAATAAACAAAAAACAATATCGATGGTAATGGTAGGATTTACCATCATTGTTGTTTTTTTGTTTATTTTTCATCATCATCATCTTGTCCCACTAATACATATTGCCAATTACTAAGCCACCTCTGTCCGTCCGTTTGTCTGTACGCCCGTCCGTCATTTTTACGAGTGTGTATTTCTGTTGTCTCTACTAATAACAAATTCTTACTTATACTATAAATGCGAAAGTTTGTGAGTTTAGATGTTTGTGCATCAATAAACGGCTGAACGGATTTAAAGGAAACTTGGAATATACATAGTACATGTACTGGATTAACATATAGGCTATTTTATATCCGGGTACCACGCGAGCGAAGCCGCGGGCGGCAGCTAGTAATAAAATGAAAATAAATGAAGGCCCCATACAAGAAACAATACGTGTGAATTTGACTCGCACTTGACCGGTTTTTTCCCTTTCCAATGACGACATCATCTTTCACCATCGAGCATTTATGTCTTTCACACATGGAATAGTATACTGGGTGGACACTTTAGACAAAACCTGTTCAGAAGTCCTACGTGGGCAAATTCCATGCGAAATCACCATCGAATCGATGGAAACCATGAAATATGCGAACATAACGGTTCTCGGAAGCGGAAACTTTCAAATCAAACAGTAAACTTCCATTGTGAATTGTTATGGTCGAAAGTGATCGATTATGTATGGTGTTAGGGGCATAAGGCTGCAAAATACGTCATTTTAACTCGACTACGAGGAGCAAAATAAGGGTTATGGGTGTAATTATCTTCGAATAATTAACTTCCCTCGTAACTGGACAGATATTTGGGTACATTAATGTTAACACAATAATTATTAGGTCATTCTGATGGAAAAAGGATCGTATTGTTTCACCTTGCCTCTGACTTCCCTAGAAATTTTATAAAAATTAATTGGGTCCATGCATGAAAAATAAAATTCACTAATATGCTTAAGCACGGTACCTAGTCAATTATAATTGGATCAAAAGGCGGACGTGTTCACATATTCTGTTCATCCACATTTATTTTGAACCTTTATTAAACGTAGATGCAGATATTCTCAAATATCCAGGCTATGTCCAGCAGTGGGAGATGATAATGATAAGCTGTCATGTTTAGTGCCTAAAAAAATCCAACTGGAAAATTTATCAAAGTGCTTGGTTAAAGTATCTAACTATAAACCATTTGAGAAGTCCGTCCAGTTGCGCAAGATAGTCACAACGATCTATTTCTGGTTCCGTATATTCGCCGATTGACAAAAATCTATTCCACGAATAACCTGTTAATAAAATAAATGGAATGTTTAAACGACGGACAGCTGTAGGTAAATAACTAATCGTCTAGCTAAATTTACTAATAAATGTAGCATAAATATTTTTTGTCCATGTGAACTAGGAACTTACTTAGTTTGTCTAGATAGCTTTAAAGCTTTATCAAGTACCTAAAAAAACTAACGTTTACAACAAAAGGGTACGGACCATATCAGTCTAGAATTTAGATGTACAATGGTACCACAAATATTGTGCACCTCGGCAAACTTCTTACTTTTTATGAAAACCCAATTTGTCCGAATATGCAACTAAAAGTCAAATAAACAATAATAACTGTACCAAGTCTTTAAAAAAATAAGTATGTACATAATTATTGTAACATTTCTATATTAGGTACATTACCATCGCGTTAGTTCGTATTTCAGAAGCTAGACGAAAATTGCCGAGGCACACATTATTTGTAGTACTACTGTACCTCTATAGTCATTTTGTCTTTTGTGTTTTGTTAACTACGTATATTTGTAAATACTTGTATTAGTTTCGTAAATTTATTTCTGTTAAAAATCAATCGCGGATATATTAGTTAGGGGCTAAATGGTGCTATGTAAAATGTCCAAAATATATATATTTATTTATTTATGTAAAATATTAATTATATTTGTACTTATATAAAAGATATTTCAGAGTTAAAAAGTTAATTATCACATGAAATGTATAGGTACTTCTGACCAGATTGACATCGCTAGCTAACAAACTGTCTGCACACAAATTATTTTTCATCTTCAAAGCGCGAATACAGAAATTTTCATAACTAATACGCTTTTAATTGTTGCGGGTATGTTTTACAACAGTGTCGTTACTTTTTATCACAAAGATTTGTTAAATTTGAGAAACCAAACTAAGCGTATCTGATAAATCTTCCGTCGTTTCTTCAAAAACGCCTCGTTATTTTGATGTTTTAGTTTAGCGTGTTTGTGTTGAAACTCATAGCGTCCGCTAAGTAGCCACGGAACTCTAAAAATAGACAGACTTGTGTAAAGATTGATGGTTAAATAAGACTTTTATAAGTAATGTGCCATGTTTTGGATTGTACTCATATGTTATGTGAGTATTTTTATCATAGGAAATCTTCTGAAATTCTTTCAGACCAATGAATTCACAGCTTAAGTACACAAGTACCTACCCTTTAGTTATTTATTTAGGTACTAACATTCACACGTATTTTCGCTCGTGTGTTCAAAAATATCCTATGTGTTCTTTTAGCTCATAATATACCTATTTATATAATTGTTTCAAGGTTCAGTCAAATTCTTTACGCCGTTATAATATTACTGTTATAGGTAGGTACTACCCTAATTGTATACTTTAAAATAAGGTGGGTACTATCTATCTACATATAAAACATTTCCTTCTCGCAGTCGGGTAAAGAGGAGTGAAATTGGGTGTCAAAATTTGTACGGAAACTTTTTAGCGGGCGGGGCGGTGCGCTTGGCTTGAAACTCAATTAATGTTAGGGGTACAAAGATCTGCACTGACGTTTCGCTGTGGGGTGTATTTATTGTGCATACTCGGCTTGGAAACAAACAAAAAATAATAAATAAACAAAAAATTTGGATACGTGGTTTCAGTTTTTTTAAATGGAGTGTCAACATCTAAATCACGCGAGCGAAGCTGCGCTTCTAAGCTAGTATTAGTATAAGTATTACCGTAACATAATATGCATAATGTCCTTGTTCATCGAATGCGATTACGCCACAGAAGCGCGGTTTTAAAGTAGATAGTGGTGTCAATTCGATTCTGTTATATATTTTCCTAAACTAAGAATTTCTCTGCCCAAAGAAGGCAGCCAGTGCTCTTGGAACTTTACTGAAAGATAAATAAATTGTTTTATTGATATTATTTGTTTTTTATTAGGTAACCTACTAATTCAAGAACAATTAATATGGCACCCTACATTTGTAAAACTTTTATTTTTTTACCCTCTTTACCACCCCTTCACCGACAAGCTCATATGCTTCCCAGAAAATTTTCATAGCACAATCTATTGATCTAGGTACCAAGTTTTATACAGATTGGATTAACGGTTCGAAAGTTATGTTAGTTCATATCCACAAACATACGGCGGTCTCGGTGGCGTGGAGGGCGATTGCTTGGCAGAGACGCAAGAGGCGCGGGTTCGATTCCCGCTGCGGAAGAAATGTTTGCATGTTTTGTAAATATTTCTTCCGGGTCTGGGTGTTGTGGTACCATGGTGCTCAGAGTTTCTGATACCCACGACACAGGGAATCCTAGTGTTGGATCAGGGCTATGTATGTGACTGTTGGGTGTTATTTATTTATACAACGAAAAATGGCCCAAGTTGCCTCTGAGATGTTCCCCTGCTCGATCAACAATTCAAAGTAATTATATCAGACAAAGTAAAAATGATTCTCGAAAGTCATTGATCCACGAACATGGCTAAATAATGATTTCCTGAGACCTTGGTAAATTTAATGACTCAATTTTGTCACCCAAATGAGTGGGTTTCATTTTATATTGTTAATGTTTAAGTTGTAAAAAGTAATGGGCGATTATTGTTGAAAAATTATAACTACTTAGAGACTGGATTTTATGCAAATATTAGAAATTTTTCTTTTGCCAAATTTTATATAGTTACGGTTCATTAGATACAGCCCGCTAACAGAGGAACGGACGGACTGCAGAGGCTTAGTAATAGGGTCCCGTTGGCACCTTTCGGGTAAGGAACCCCAAAAATGAACACTGTCTTTAAATGTTAACTTCAAATCCATTCATTACATTAGTCCTATATGAGTTTGATGTGAGTTTTGAAGTCTATTTTCATGTATCTCTACTGAATCTTGAAACTACTATTACCCATGTCAATAGTTCTTGCGAACCAGTGTGGTGAAGGGAATAAAGAGCGCCTCAAAGAGTGTCCTTTCTTGCTCTATCTTGAAACTGGCATGCCATCTACAAGCATGATTATAAACTAAAAAAGCAGCATCTATTGAAAAGCTATAAAACTAGTAGCAGTTATCCGCCCACCCAAAGCGTTATCGCATGTCTGAACGCCGCCCGCCCTTCACGTTAGTACCGGGAAATATTCATAGATGTCGCTGTAAGGCGGAATTTTGTAGTTCGAAAATCTTGTTTAGAAAATAATTTTAATAAGATAGCTTTTTTCACTTGTCATCAAAAATAAAATTCAAATTAAATTAAATTAATCATAATAATAAAGACGGAATTTGCCATCATCGTTTTAAAAAATACATGGTTTTCTACAAATAATATAGATAGTGGCTTAGATTAGGATTACTATGCATGGAAAAAGAGAACACAACATAAGGGTGGCCGGGGGTGTACGAATACAAGCTACACAATATGAACAGAATAACACAAACAAATATAATTATATTTAGATAAATATACTTACATAGAATACATACTTATATATACCTACTATTGGAAATAACTATCAAAACAATAAATATATTTGGTAAATTACAACTTAAGAGGAATATACCAAGTTTCAAGATTCTAGGACTTATGGTTTAATTATGTTGATCAGTCATTCAGTCAGTAACATAGTTTTATGATATTTCGATAGTCTCAAAGTTAGATCTTGGTGCATTTAAAGTCAAGTCTTAAAGTGCAAAATGAGTGCAGAATCAAACTCTTAGGCGTCCATCTTTGTTTCAGATCAGCGCACGGAGCATGCGCGGCGTCACGTGACCGATGGCCGACGCGCGCTCCAGATCGCCGCAAGATGGCGCGCGAAGAAAGCGCGACTACACCAGGTTCACTGTACTTACGACTTTATTCATTCGTTAGGCTTGTGAAGCCCTATGCGAGGAGCGTGCCAGAATTTCTAGAACCGATTAGGTCATTCAAGTAAAATAAAGGAAACGTTTATCTAATACCAAAGACAAAATAACAATTTGCCATTTTAAGAACTGTTGTGAAGGGCCTGGTCAAGAGTAAAAAACCGACGAGCAAGCGAAAGAAGTATGTCAGGATCGTAGCAAATGGAGATCCGTGATCTTTGCCTACCCCTATGGGAAACAGGCGTGATATTATGTATGTATGTATGTATGTATGTTAAAAACTGTCTCCTGTTGGGAGAGTTCTTTCATAAAGTTCTGCTTTAGATTCCGTGGGAGGAAATGCCGCAAAAATATGTTGGAGATGTTTTAAAGGAGAATGTTAGCAATTGTAGTGTTAATTGAGTAGGTGATAAATCCATGGGCTACATTGATAAGATATCGCGAATGTTAAAGTTTTGCGTCTTTGTCTATCCTGTGACGAATTTTCTGTCACTTAATGCGATAATGTAGCAGCAAGGTACGACACTGCGACCACGGTGCGTTTTAATCTGTTCCACAATAACCTTGCCAAAGTTGATACAAATGGTTTTTGTTTTCAAACAAGCAATCTGTTTCAAATACAAAACGGTATGTAAACAAAACATTTGCACCTGTTAGAACGTGCAAGCGCGCGCGAGGCACGCCTTCTCGTGCGTCTTCTCTAATTAATTAGAATTTATCTCTTCTCTCGCCCTCTGTAACTAAGTATGAAAATTGTAAACATCGCTACGAGGTCGCAGTGTCGCCAAATCGCCAACGTACAACTATTTTTAGCGGGCGCGTCTTCCGTCCGTCTGTCCCACACCTGCCGGCCGCAGCGAGGCGCGCGCTCGCACGCCGCCGCGCGACTCACCGCGCCGATATAACTCCCGACCCGTGGCGGAGTGGGTCGCGGGGAATCCTCCCGGAATCCGGAGTCGGCGAAGCTCGTCCACTCTAAATCGGTCCCACTCGCCGCCGAGCTTTTCGGCGAGCGCGCGCGTCGCTTTTTTTGCCGGTAGTAACGGCAGCGTCTCCCGCGCAGGTCTCCGTACGTGACGCTGGGCGCGGTGCGGTACTGCGTGCGCCGCGCTCCGCCGCCGCGCGCCTGCCCGTGCCGCTGCTGCTCCGAGGAGGCGCTCGCGGCGTGCCTCGGCCGCGCGCGGCCCGACCGACGCACGCTGGACCGCATCCAGCGGCGCCTGGGCCGCGGCGCAAGGGACGAGCGGCCCTCGCCCTCCAGCCGCCACCAGCGCCTCGTCTCGCTCACCGAGCGCCTGCTGCAACGCGCCACGCCCCCGCCGCCGCCGCCGCCGCCGCCCCCGCCCCCGCCTCCGCCGCCGCACTCGGCGCCCGTGCTGCCGCCGGTGCCGCCACCGCGTCTGCGGCACCGGCACAGCCCACCACGCGGCGTGTCTGTCGACCGCTTCGACGATTTCGACGCCAACAACATTACCCTGGTCCGCGTCGAGCCCCGTTCGATCATCGGTTCGTACGCGCAGAAGACCATCCCCTACCGCAGCGCGTCCTTCTCCCAGGGTGACTTCGCGCAGAACAAGCACTATCGCGATCCGAAGCGACAACAGTCGATCTTCGACTTCGGGAAGAAGGCTATCAAGGCGCAGGCGGAGCGGGCTGGGGCATCACGACGGGATGCGGATGCCTCCTCGACGACCGACGAGAACGTAACCGAGGGCGGGTCAGTCGCGTCGGTGGACTCGGCCGTGGGCTCGGACGAAGGCCTGCTGACGCACGCGTCGCCGGCGCCGCGGTCGCCGCCGCCGGATCTGCCGCACAAGCAGCTCGGGGCGCGCTCGCTGACGCACCCGCTGCCGCGTCGTATCCCTCCTGTGCGGGAGGAGGGTCCGGCCGAAGCCGGCGGGAGCTTACCGGTCTTGATGGCTCCGCGAGTGTTACACGAACTACGCGAAGAGAGTGACGGCTCGCAAGCCGACAGTGCACAGGCCCACAGTGAAGGAACCTCCCCCCTTGAACCGGCGCAACCCTTCGCGTTTCCACCCCTCCCAGACCCTCCCGTGCCAGTGTGTGCCAACCTCGACTGTGATTGTTCCCATTTCCCCGTGACGCTCGACGATCCCGAGATCTGTGACGATATCGACAGCTCGATCCCCGTGCCTGTGTATGAGTGTATAGTGAAACAGTGGTCGCAGGAGTTACCGCAGGAGGAGCCGAGTAAGTCGGACGCCGCGTCCGACGGCTCGCTGGACCGAGACAAGGAGGACGAGACCATAACGAGCGAGCAGGTGGCGAGCTTGCTGGCTGCCGTGCAGAACCCCTGCACGCCGGCTCCCATCGGTGCTAGAGAACGAAGACGGCCCCTCGACAAAACGAAACGAAGAAAGGGCATTTACATCACAACGCCTAGCGACGACGGAGGAGAGGAGGATCCTCCATCGATAAACGGTTGCAAGCGAGAGAGCAGTGACGTTTCGCTTCAGGACATGCGCCTGTCCACAGAAACACGGACTTCCTCGCTGATAGGAGACAAATCAGACGACTCATGTACGAATGGCCCACCGAGCCCGCTGGAAGCACACCAACCGGCCTGGCCGAAGTCTGAGGAGTTAAGAGCGAGAAGAGCCAGGTTCTATCAACAAAGCTCAGACGAAAGAGATGACGAGTCGTTTCGAACGCGACGAAAATATAGGGATTCACCTTCAGAAGCCGAGAGCGACACGTGTTCTAGAGACAGAACAGCCTCTCCGTCTCCGCTCAGTCCGTCTGACACGTCCGATGTTGAAGGGAGACGGCAGCAGTTTTCCAGGGGGCCTTTCGGGAAGAATTTGGAAGCTCCAGCGAGCAGGTCCGTGGAAGTCGGTAGAAGGAGTTTTTCGGACGCGACTGTACCGAGTCGCAAAACAAGCGTTGGGGCGATGACTGGAAGCGGGAATAGAGGTCGTGGGCCGACTCATGTGCGCGCGACGTCTTCACCTTCCAAGCTCGCCGGGGTCAAGCCCGGCGCTGATTTACTGGCTGAGCTGCTCCGAGGCAGCTCCGAGGCTCTCTCCAACACCTCCACCTTCGACAACGTGGTCCTCACTCTGCATCAGCACAATGTGAGTACTTTTCCAATTTCCTTTGTACGGCCTCATATCCGCAGAAAGAGCAACAAAGTAGCAAAACACTTAAATTCAGTTATGATGTTTATCTTAGCAGAAAATAGAGGAAGAACAAACGGTCTTGTGTTATTGCCAAAGTGCATTTGAGTTTATACGCTACGATTTTTTTGTCGGTGGTAGGTATTCTTGATAATGTAAGTGAGAGATTTCAGTTCGTGATTTTGTTTCGATTATATTCAGGGTCGGATGTTTAAATACATGCAAGTATTCGAGTTTCCCGAGATTTCTCGGGCCAATGTCGAATGAGTCACGAACAGCTGTTTGTGGAACCATAAAAATCTTAAGGGCGATTGGATTTATTTTAAAATCTGTCACTAAACTGTTGAGGATTGATGGATAATGCGTATACAAATTAGTTCCTTGAAGTTAAGCTACCGTGAAATGCTGATAAAATCGTTAACGAGCTTCGAAGCTGAACAATTACGGATATTTTCTTGATAAAATCAATGCAGAATTTAAATGATCGTTCAATTTTGGAAATGTCAGGGCAAACATACGTTTTTTGTAATTTTATCTTAAACTCTTTATCGTATTTCAAGGTACACAGTACATTAAGTAGGTACAATAAATAAACGCAGAATATAAACATAGGTAGGTATAATTTCACTTCAAGAAAAGTTTCCGAAATGGCTTGCTAGTTGCAAACTAACGACGGGTTCCTTCCTACGTTACGTAGTACTTCCTGCAGAGTACAATATGATTACATCCACATCGATTTTAATGGTTCATTGGAACGCAGCAGCTTTGCCAACAACAATTATACCAACATAACTATTTAGGGTCTTGCAAATAAACGCAAATCAAAATCCTTCCTTGTTTCGTATGATGCACTGGTTTACATCATTCTTTCGTCTTGTATCTGGAAAAACTCTTCTTTGTTATGTTATGATACAATGCGAATTGAAGTAAATTGAGATATTTTTTACCCACGACGAAACGGAGAAGTAATATGCGTTTTGCTGAACCGATTTCGGATGCGGTTTTTTGTATTTTATTGGTGCTGGTGGTTAATTTCAGGGTAGGTTCTTAGATATGTTTTACGGCCATAGCCCACCAATGGGAGAATAGTTTTTATCTAGTTACCTATGTACCACGCAAACAAAGCCTCGAGCCTAAGCTAGTATGCTAGATTTCGTATATCTAAAAGAATTAAATAAATAAATAAATATTTGTGGACATTTCACGCAGCAGCGTCATCTGACCAAGCAAAGCTTGTACTCAAACTTGGAAAGTGCAACAGACTTATTCATAAACACAATTTCTAACATAATAATCAAGAACACCAGTACAATAACGATTCCTAGCAAGAAAGCCAATATAAAACCATGGATAACTCCAAACTTAATAAAATGCATGCGCCGCCGAGACAAACTTCATATAAAATTAAAAAAAGACCCGAAAAACGAAGAATTAAAAACATTTTACTTGAACTATAGAAACACTTGTAATAGAACATTAAAAAGGCTAAAACGTACATATGAAAAACAAGAACTACAAAAGCATGAAAAAAACAACAAAGAAACCTGGAAGATAATAAAGAGAATATGCAGTTTCCCTACCAAAGAAAACCCAGTAGATAAACTACTACATAATCAAAAAACTCCTTTAGAGACTTTGAACAAAATAAACTGTTATTTTAAAGATGTTGGCTCGAATCTTGCCCATAATATACTCTCAGGATTAAATACAACAGAAGAACAGTTAGCAAATACACCGATTACTCGAATGACACAAAACTCCTTCGGTTTGCTAGGTACAGACCATTCGGAGGTCTACAGGGTTGTGAACTCGCTGAAAAATGAGAGCGCTCCAGGCTATGATAAAATATCATCAAAGCTACTGAAACTAGCACTTCCATATTTGTTAGATCCACTTACCAAAATCTGCCAAGCGAGTTTCGACACAGGAATTTTCCCCAAAGCTTTAAAAAAATCAATTATCTCTCCAATATACAAAGGGGGAGATGCAACTGATTTCTCAAACTTTCGTCCTATTTCATTATTACCTAGTGTTTCTAAGGTTCTAGAAAAGTTAATGAACCAACGGTTAAAGAAATACCTGGAGTTAAAAGGGCTATTATCGGAGAACCAGTATGGTTTTAGAGCAGGTCGCTCTACTGAAGATGCGGTATTAGAGGTCACAGAGCACATTATCAAGAAGCTTGATACAGGACATAAAGCTCTTGGAGTGTTCTTAGACTTGTCAAAGGCCTTTGATACCGTATCAATTCCAATACTGCTAGCTAAATTAAATTCATTCGGTATTAGAGGCACACCTCTACTATGGTTTGAAAGCTATCTGACTCAGAGAACACAAAAAACAAAGATAGGGGAACACTTCAGTGATGAAGCGTCTGTGAGCTTTGGAGTACCACAAGGAAGCATCCTCGGTCCCACTTTATTCTTATTATATATCAACGACTTGTGTGACGTTCCCCTTAAACATGGCAAAATAGTTACCTATGCGGACGACACAGTGATCTTATTCCACGGTCAATCATGGAAGGAAGTGGAAAAAGTTGCAAATACTGAACTCAATACAGTCTCATTGTGGCTAGCAAATAACCTCCTTACAGTAAACGTGTCGAAAACTAAATTTATTAAATTTACAATAACAAATAGAACACAACCTAATCAACATATTCGACTCAAAATGCATAACCCCACGTGTGCTAGAAGTGATACTTGCACATGCTCGAACCTCGAAGACACAAGCACTATTAAATACCTAGGGGTTATTATTGACCAAAACCTTGCTTGGACCAACCAAATCAAACAACTGTCCGGTCGTGTAAGAAAATTAATTTTCATATTCAAGCAGCTAAGACATGTCCTCAACTTTAAGTCGGCAATCAGAGTCTACTTCTGTCTAGTACAGTCTTTATTGACTTACTGCAATATAGCTTGGGGCCCTGCAGCTTCATGTCATTTCATAGCCATAGAAAGAGCTCAAAGAGCTCTGCTTAAAGTAATGACCTTTAAACCCAGACTTTACTCTACCGAAGCACTTTATAAGAAGTGCAACGTCTTAAATGTCCGACAGCTCTTTATCAAAGCCGCTGTTACTCTACAACATTCGCGCGTCTGTCCTGCTACTATAGAAAGACTAAGAGATAGACGTAGACAAGATAAAATATTCAAAGTGCCCAACTCACGTACAAAATTTGCGAACAAATCGATCGCAATTTTGGGACCGAAATTATATAACAAGCTTAGTTCAAACATAGCGATAGCCTCAGCAAACTACAATAAATTAAAAATCATACTATCCAGTTACTTACTAAACCTCAACTACTGTGAAACCGAGCATCTTCTTAATAATAGATAGCGCTTAACTCACCGCACACCAACACAAACCACTACACACTAACACATAATAATTCAAGACTTACCATGCACACTCACAATACACATACTGACATTCTCACCACACACGCACACTCACAATTTATACTGAACCACACATGCACACTCACAATTTATACTGACTAATATACATAGTAACCACTACGTATATACGTAGGTAACCTTTAGTCTTATATATTTCATTTTATTTTTAATTTACTCACTGATGTAGGCATCTGTCATAACGAGGAAAGTATGCGGCGAATCGCTGTGACCCTGCTATACAGGCTTTTTAGTCCTAGTGTGGGGAACAGAGGTTAACCAGGGTACAATTTCATTCTTATGCAATAGTATGTTACTTCTTATTTACTTTAGTTGTTTTATAGTATTATGTACCGCTACATCTGTTTTTGTTTAAATAAATTTATTCTTATTCTTATTCTTATTCTTACTATGGGAACCAGATGGCTGATAGAATACTTATATAACTACTTATTTATTTTTTAAACACTTACTTATCTTACTATATTATAAAAGTGAAAGTCTGTGAAGATGTTTGTATGTTTGTGCCTCAATCACGCCGAAACGGCGCGCGGCGGAACGGATAAATGAAATTTGGAATATATTATGGTACATGTGTTGGATTAACATATAGGCTATTTTTCATCAAAGTACCACGCAAGCGAAGCTGCGGGCAACAGTTACTAATACATAATTACAACACCCAGACTGAGAAGAAATATTCAAGTACAGAACATTCAAACATTTCCCCCGCTGCGCGAATCGAACCTGCGCCCCTTGCGTCTCAGCCGAGCACTCGCCCGCCAAGACACCTAGATCGTCTTACTAATTAACTAGCTGTTGCCCGCGACTTCGTACGCGTGTAGTACATTATTTTGTTCTATAATCAATAGTTTTCGCAGCGCACGCCAAAAGCTATTTTGGGTTTTCTACCTTGGGTTACAATATTGCAATTTTCTTACGGATCTCTAGTTTTTTTGAAAATATATTATAACCTATACTGGGCCCTGATAATGTAGCTCTCTATTGGTGAAAGAATTTTTGAAATCGGTCCAGTAGTTTCGGAGCCTATTCGTTACAACAAACAAAAAATCTTTCCTCTTTATAATATTAAGTATGAAGTATAATTTACTAATCTAGAGGTTTTCGGTGGGTATTTGATGTCGGTCCAAAAGTAGGTGAACAAACCTTGTGGTCAGTACAACCTTGGCGCAGTAGGTATTTACTGCACTACAACACTACATTTACCAATTAGCCTGAACAAGAAAATATACCTGCCCTGGACATTAAAAAAACTAAGGCCTTTTACTATTCTATAGTAGACGATTTATACAGCGTTAGGAAGCAACTTTTACCTTCACAAACGGGACGCTGTAGTGCCCGGGACTAATTAAGATGGAGTAGGCTTGCCCAGCACCTATTCCATCCTCTCAGCTTCGTCCACAGGAAAGAAATGGTCAATACATGCGGAGCTATCTAAGCCGCGGGTTTCCTCACGATGATTTCCTTCACCGTTTAAGAGTACTGGTATAGCGCACATACATTTTTCGCGCAGAAAAATCCATTGGTAGATGACCGGATTTGAACCCATGACCTTAGGATCGGAAGGCGGGGTCACTATCAACTAGACCACCAGTGCTCTACAAATGTATGTGCTCTGCCTGGATATTAAAGTACTTAGTAAATTGTAACTTCGCTGGACTGGGAGTAAAGAAAAAACATAGAACGCGTCCAGCTGCTTCTCTCCCCGAGTATGTCGTAAAAATCGACTAAGGTATAGTATCCTCTCCAACATGATGAGATACAATAAGCAAGTATTCCCAAGGAGGGTTGATGTCAGGCAGGCGGCCGGTCATAAAACACCTTAGTCAAAACTCTAACAGCATGTTCCAAGGATCATGCTGTGCCAACCCCACATAGAGTAGGATAAGGATAGGAAAATGATGAGTAAATTGTAAAGTTCAAATTTGTGAATTGAGAGCGCTTTCCAATCCTAAGGTTTAGGTTTGAATCCGGTTGGAGCAACGGATGTTTCTGTGAATCATCGTGAGAACCTAATAAACTGGTCAAGTGTGAGTCGAATTGCCACACGAAGGGTTCCGTACCAATGTACATAAATGTTATTATTTGTTGTTAAAGCGGCAATATTATTTGTTGTTAAGCGGGTACATTTCGAGCGACCTGCGGCTTCGCTCGAAATGTACCCGGATAAAAGTAGTTTATATGTTATTCCAGCACACGTATTATGTATATTCCAAGTTTCATTTAAATCCGTTCTGCCGGTGCGGCGTGATTGAGTCACAAACATACATAGTCACATCCACACATCCTCACAAACTTTCGCATTTATATTAGTTCTAGCTGCCGCCCGCGGCTTCGCTCGCGTGGTATCCGGATAAAAAAATAGCCTATATGTTAATCCAGTACATGTTCTATGTATATTCCAAGTTTCATTCAAATCCGTTCAGCCGTTTAGGCGTGATTGAGGCACAAACATCCAAACTCACAAAATGTCGCATTTATAATATTATAAATGCGTCATTTTGTGAGTTTGGATGTACTTATATAAGTAAGATAGGATTTCTTCTTTCTGAACTATTGGATATATCAAAAGGATTTTAGAACGAAAAGTTGCCATCTGTTATCCATACGGAACGAATATCAGTTTTTATAAACAGTATAAATCAGTCGGTGAGATACTGATCAGTCTGAGTCACCAGGTGAACATACTCTCTGTATTTAGAATCTAACTGTTGCTGTTTGTACTGAGATGTTTCTGCTAATGTAGTGCGAGAGATGATCCCTTGGATTTACTATGATAAAGGCCGTGCCATGTAAGGGTTCGTCCGTAAAACATGTGAGGCTCGAAGAGGCGTTCGGAAAAAATCATGAAATATCACAAGGGTGGGGGGATGGGGGGGGGTGTAGTGAGATTATACATGTACCTGATTATATCGTACCGCCGGCCGTATATTACGAGTAAGTATATCGTAAATTTATAATGAGGAAAAGTAATCTATGTTCCAAACAAACTTTTTAATGAGAAGTGCGACTTTCTTGAAACTCGGTCTGGATATAAATGCAAAATAAATGGACACGTGTTTCAGGATTTTTCAAAACTACATTTAAAAAGGGGTAAAATGGAGTGTCAATGTTTGTAAACTTTTTAACGGGCGGCGCGATTAGCTTGAAACTCGGTTTAGATACCGTTATTGAAAAATAATTGGACACATATTTAAGGGATTTTAAAAATAACACTTAAAAAGGGGTGAAACTAGTTAAGGGGTACATACTTACATAATATCACTCCTGTTTCCAATAGGGCTAAGCAGGGATCACGGATTCTCATTTTGCTTCTGTCCTGACTACTCTCGTAAATTGACATAGGATAAGTAACGCTAGCTCTCTGTCTATAAGCAACGACTGGCACGCCTTTATGTTTAGGTAGGAACTTTAATGATAGACCTTTGTAATTGCCAACAAAAAATCATGAGCCTACTCATGTTTTATTGTAGATACTTACCTACTGATATTATGATAAGAAAATGCCTAGGAAAGATAATACTCACTGCGGAACAAGCTGCACCACATAGCGGATTTGCTCACCGAAACCGACGTAGAATTCTGTTGTTAGATAATTTTAATTTTTTTTTTTTCTGAAAACCAATAATTATCTATACTAATATTATAAATAGGAAAGATTTTTATGTTTTTTTGTTTGTAACGAATAGGCTCTGAAACTACTGGACCGATTTCAAAAATTCTTTCACCAATAGAAAGCTACTTTATCAGGGTCCAGTATAGGCTATAATAAGTTTTCAAAAAATTAGGGATCCGTAAGGAAATTGCAATATTGTAACCCAAGGTAGAAAACCCAAAATAGTTTTTGGCGTGCGCTGCAAAAAACTATTGATTATAGAACAAAGTAATTTTCTACACGCGTACGAAGTTGCGGGCAACAGCTAGTATTAAATGTTCTTAATAACTATGATAGAAACAGTGAGCCAGTTATAGGTTTTCACTGAAAGAATAATCCTACTAATATTATAAATGCGAAAGCTTATGGGGATGTGTACTATGTGTGGATGTGACAATGTATGTTTGTGCCTCAATCACGCCGTAACGGCTGAACGGATTTGAATGAAACTTGGAATATACATAGTACGTGTGCTGGAATAACATATAGGCTACTTTTTGTCCGGATAACTAGTAAATAATAATAATAAATATTTGTAGACTTTTCACACAACGTCATCTAGCACCAAACTAAGCGAAGCTTGTACTATGGGAACAAATGGTTGATAGAATACTTTATACGTTTTTTTGTAAATACATACTTATAATACGTAATATGTGAAGGAAAACGTCGTGAGGAAACCCGCGGCTTAGTCAGCTGCGCACGTATTGACCATGTCTTTCCTGTGGACTAGGCCGACTAAGCTGAGAGGATGGAATAGGTGCTGGGCAAGCCTACTCCATTTTAATTCGTCCCGGGCACTAACTACAGTGTCACGTTTGTGAAGGTAAAAGTTGCCTCCTGACGCTGTATAAATCTTCTACTATAGATGGTAAAAGGCCTTTTTTATCTCTTTCGAAATCGATCCAGACCCGATGGCATGGTAGACGTACGTCACGAATGATGTACTAGTGAGACGCAACTGTTGTAATTACTATGAAAGTGAAACGCATCTATGATTTTAGTTATAAAGGTTCGTGCTCGTTACGTAAAGAGTTCTCATCTTTAAAATGGCTTTTTGAGCACGTTTTTATCAGGAGGGTTTAAAAGGCCACTTTATCTGATCTGCTGCTGAATTGAATTGCGTATGATTTACTAAAATTCCTTTTCTACTGGACTGGAAGTAAAGAAAAAACATATAATGCGTCCAGCTGCTTCTGACCCCGAGCATGTCGTAAAAGGCGACCAAGGGTATATTATAAGTATCTTCTCCAAAACGAAGGACCACAATATGGGCGATGGGCTGATCACCTGTCATCATGGTTCACCATTTCCATAGGAGTTTAAATCAGAAGTAAACTTGCAGCCAAGTTTACTTGTGGCTCTGTCCACCACATTAGGGATACGGGCGTGATAATGTATGTTACTAAAATTCCGATCATTTTACGGCCAAATATGAATCTGCTGCTGAATCGAATAGCGTACAATTCACCTACGCTTCAGATCATTTTACGAAAATTACAGGAATCGCTTAGAATTTGCTACAAAATCGAAAAATTATTTGCTCAAAGTGGCCTTTTTAGCCCCACAGGTTGTAGAACCAAAGGGAAGCGGGCTATTATACGCGCTATTATAGTGTACCTGACTTGCTTGCACAGTTATACCCATCAGGTAAGCTTGACCTGCACAGTTTTTCAACATAAACGCTCAGGTCTGTCAGAATCTGTCAGATACACCCCAGCGTGTACAGCCTGATTAATGCTGTATAGGGTAGTCAGAGGTATGTTCTACATACGTAGCCCACAGATTGCTAATCGTGGCACTATTTTTGCTAAAGGTAAACAAGAACAAATCGTAAACTGTGTGTAACACAGCTAACCTGGTAAACTTTGTGTGCATGGCTTATGGTGGTAAATTTTATAGATTTTAGTCATAATATTGGTCAGTGGTCCCCGCATATGGGTCAGAGGCGTACATAGTAAAGATTTATTACTTTAAAATGGTGTTCAAGAATTTCGTGTTTGTTGGGGTACACACATTTTTATGCTCTGAAGTCACTGAACACTAAAATTGTACAGCGCCACAGAACAAACAATCAAAACATCATCATCATCACCATCTTCCTGCCCTTATCCCACTCTATGTGGGGTCGACACAGCATGATCCTTGGATCATGCTATAAGAGTTTTGGTTAAGGTGTTTTATGACCGGTCGCCTGCCTGACGTCAACCCTCCTTGCTTATTGTATCTCATCATGTTGGAGAGGATTGGAGAGGTTAGTGAAGGTAAAAGTTGCCTCCTGACGCTGTATAAATCATCTACTATTGATGGTAAAAGGCCTTATTAATCAATTTTTATATATTTTTTTAACAACGTTGCTAGCAAGAACAGTACCTATATTCTGGGGAAACTAATGCTATAGCCACTGATTGACTGAGTGTTGATCAACGTATAACCCAAACTGTGCATATGTTATGAAAGCGCATTTGGCTAGAAATAGTTCGGGGAATTTACTAATTTGTTAGAATCCGACGAAGTACGATATAGGTCAGTGGCGTGTACACACTAGCACAGACCATAAAGAACTAGGGAGATCAAAGGAAGCTGAAAAACTCACATACTTCCTACCGCCACTACTACTAAATACCGTAAAAAAATAGTTAAACTATGCTTAATATTGGTTTACATCTGTTTCGTATCATTTTTGAGCTGTATGATTATATTGCTGGACTGGGAGTAATGAGAAAGCATATAATGCGTCCAGCTGGTTATCCTCCCGAGCTTGTCATAAGAGTCCACTGAGGGATAGTATCCTCTCCAACATGATGGATTACCTAAATATGGGCGATGGGCTGATCACCTGTTACCATGGTTCGCTATAATATCTATCTTGAGACTTTGAATCAGGATTGGCTGCGAATTTTTACACACTTATGATTACTTACCCACCTAATTTATCTGTGTCTGTGTGATTTATCAATCCTTTTGTCACCCAATACATGCTGTCTGAAGATTACACCTAGTGTTAATACGACCACAGAACACAAACCCTTTGGCATGTTTCGCCTTGTATAGCAAATGCTGAGTAGTGGAATTTATTGTTACCTTGAAAAAAATGAAAAACCCACTCACATTAGCTCACCCACTCACATACAAAAGCATAAGATTATGCAATCTTTAGATAATGATAAAAAAGTAACAAAAGTTGCATTTACTTTACGAAACGAATAAAGCGAAATTAGTTTTACTGAAAGTTAATTTAAGTTTTATCGTGATTAAACTTAGTTGATTGACATACTTAGTTTCGAGAAACGCGCGATTTTTCGGCGTTAACAAAGTTTTTGTTAAGTGTGTGATTCAGTCATTTGATTAGAGGCTGGGGAAACAGGTCTCAAGACAAAAATCATTATTGATTGTCCTATTAATATTAAAAATACGAAAGTTTGTGAGGATGTGAGGTCATCGTCACATATATTATTAGTATTAGTAGTTCATAGTAGTATTTAGTATTAGTATTTCATCAATTTACAACAGAGTTCTATATCGATTTTGGTGAGCAAATCCACTACGGTACACTCTTAAATTGCTCACCTAGTATGAAGAAGTTTTACGATGTTTTACTAGCATCCATCCTAGCATCTTACCTGCGTAGGTTTATAAAGTGGTTCATAGTATTCTAACTCTTGTTATTCTACATTTTATGCCCAATTTCACCGTCATAAACTACGGGTTCGATTCAGAAGCAGAAGAAATATTAGCTTGTTCTGCAAATATTTCTTCCGGGTCTGGGTGTTGTGGTACCATGGTACTCTTAGTTTCTGATACCTACGGAAATTAGGACTACTGTATGTGACTGTTGGGTGTTATTATTAATATCAATATTCCTAGCGCCATCTAGCGCGTCTTATGGTACTAAACTTCTTATATGAATGTCCCCTATTAAGCTAAAAATGTATGGAGGTTCTGTCTGTTCAACTGTTGACTCTGATGCAATATGATGATCGGATGAAGACGGTCGCCGCTTTATAGAAATCTGTTTTCAGGCCGTGTGATCAATCTATCAGGATTTGTGTAGATTTATTTGCGAGTAAACGACTTTATTTTGCCCATTTGGCCCACATTTTGTTCTATAAACATATAGGTAGGTACCTAAGTTATGTACCTGCCTTGTTATTGGTTTTAGAATAGCTTTCTGACCGAAAGACAAGCATCATCGCTGCGAAGTGATTCCATTTTTACCCGACTGCGAAGAAATAGGGTACTGTGTTTGGGACGTATGTATGTATGTGAAGCTGTAGTCCAAACGGCTAGACGGATTTTGACAAATGAGGTGTCGTTGAATTCGTCTGGACGACGAGAGTGTCATAAAGTATAAGAAGAGTCGAAAAATCCAACATGGCGGCTGTAAGAAGCCATTTTCATTTTATTATTCTTGCTGCCTCTGTAGCCGAAACGGCTGGATGGATTTTGACAATTTTCCGTTCCGTCGTGGGTAATAAACGTTTTTGTTTCACGTAATATTCTTCTTCTTTTAATTTAATGATGAATTTAATAGAGTTCGGAGTGGTCACGTCACATTTAGTTTATTTCATTGACAATCGGACAATGACGGGAGGCTTAGTAATAGGATTCCGTTGGCACCTTTCGGGTACGAAACCCTAAAAAGAATCAATAATAACCTTAAAAAGGTTCCCTACCATATTTATTCTATGAACCTACTAAATATTTTTGTTCGTTAAGTTCAAAATATTCACTCTAAATTATTTTCTTCCCCATAAATACCATTAGTACCATTTAAAAAAAAAACTGTAAAATTTCATAAAACTTTTAATTTCAGATTAATTATAATTAATACCTCTCGCTTCCTCTCTAAACAAAAAAAAACCCGTCATCTCTTTAAATCTGTAAACATCTTAAACCGACCGTGTCATTTTATACTAGCCGTAAAATCTTGTGCCACTTTCTTAACCCGCCATAGATTAACTAATAGTTACTACGACATTGCCATAGAATACGGAACAGTTTGTAAGGCAATTTTGAGCTTCCCTCAAATAATTTCCTGCATGTAGGACATCTCAAATTGTCCATGCGAATTTATTTTGATCTTTGTTTTAATTTAATAATTTATGTGATTTTATTTAAGAAATTATTATTTAACAAGTGCTTGCGTCATTGTTGGATAACCTAATTTATTTTGGTCTAGAACATTTTGTTTGATCTATTTTAGTTTTTATTAGACTAGACAAGGTTAGGACGTTTATCCGGGATCGTTTTATTTGATTTAAATAGGTTTAAAAAAATACTGAATATTTTTTTGCACCTACTGCTTTCAAATCTGTCAAACCATTTGTTAAAATACAAACATACAAATGAATACTCAAACTAAAATAAAACTTCACGTCGAGTTTTTTACTAAAGCTTGTTTATCTCTTTAGATTCTATTAAATCGCAAGCAAAGTCGTGGGCGAAAGCTTGAACGTGGAGGTATTGACATAAAAACAACAAAATAGAGCATGCTTCTTCCAGCATCGTTGTATGAACCAGCTCGACGTACATTAATTGACACATGCAGAACTTAATTGCGCGAAAGTTGCCAATACCAAGACAAATTGTGCCATAAATTGTAGAGCGTCGAGCACACGAGTAGCTTACGATCAGAGAGATAGCTCCTTATTTGAGGCAGTCATTTGAAACCCGAAGATGTAACCTACTATTCATAGAGCTCCATCAAAAGAATATTGATTCAATATTGTTTTTAACACGAAGAGAAAAACGGTTGCACCGATCCCACATTTAATATTATGAACGTTACGCTTGGTCGCGTTACTAACAGGTGTAAATGCAACGTAGATTTAAGACGTGTCCAAGTGATCCCCGTGATTTTATCGAATATTTTCTTTTTACTTTGACTTTGACTTTGAACGCTATTAGATTGAACTGTTGAATACACATTTCCCTTTCTCTGACTCTATTTCTGAGACCGATACTCAGTAATCTCTTAATATCTGAGACCAATCTTATTCACTAAATCTCTTCAAATCTTCTGCATTTAGGTATTTGAGATCAAGTTTCGTTATCTCCTTTTGCTCTGCTGTAGAATTCACATTGTACCCCAATGGTATTATCGTCATTTTCCTGCCTTCTTCCCAACAGGTGTTATCGGCACAAGTTCATCTCTTCCGATTTCTCCTATCACTTGTCATCTGTCCCTCCTTTTGCATTTTTGAAAGATCAGCGTGCAAGTGCAATATTACAGCTTTATCTCTGTTTAGCATAATACTCGTGTCCTTAAGGTGTCGCATTTACCCCGTATATGGCGTCGAAGGCGTGAAGCGGTCGGTAATTTAATATTACAGAGTGGATCAGTATGGCGAAGCTTAAGTGAATGTCAATTATTGCCTTCAAAACCTCAAATTAAGTTTTTTAAGGGGTATCCATAAGAGTATGTCAATCACTACCTTTATAACCTCAAAATCCCCACGGACACCCAATATAAGTACAATGTGGTGTGTTCTTCTTTTAATTGTACGTTTAAACCACCTTGTTCGCACCAAAGTTGCTTGAAATAAAGTGATTTAATTTTATTTATTTTAATCTAGCGTACTTTCTGTCTAGGTGTAGTTTAATCACACCATACTGGCTATTATTGTTACTAGGATTTTCTTATGAGCTTATCTCAAATGGTGATGGAAAACATGAAAAAACTTAGGACATCATAATGCTATCGTTTAATCAAAGATTCGCGTCACGAATAGGCGCAAATTTAACATCATAATTATCACTTTAATCCTTTCATAACAGTAGTTCGCGTAAGTGTTATGGAGCCCTGTACGTCCCACTGCAGGGTAAGGGCTTCCCTTCCTTCTTTTCACTCCCCTCTCTGTTAAGATCATAGAGTTACTGAAAACCTGTCGAAAGATAGGCAAGTTCATCGCGTCCTAGTTACATGAGGACTATGCGACTAAACCAAACAGCGGATGACGGCTTGGCACCTTGCCAGCTGTTCGTGTGTTCATGATGTATGAATGACGCTTGGAGATCCACAGAAATGCATCCACCGATCAACAATACAGCGTGAGAGGGTCAAAAGCGATTGCAAAGTGTCAATCAGATTAAACCAATTAATGGTCTCGTACTATGTGATTCCGAATGAGCTGTCGCGGACGCTCAGGTTGTGGAATGTGCTTCCCTGCCGCGGTTTTCCCTAACGAGTACAGTATGGTTCTTCAAGGATGTAAAGAGATTTTTGCAGGGTCAGCAACGCGTGAGTGATAACCCCTGGTGTTGCAAACGTCAATAGGCTGCGTTAACCGCTTTGCATCAGGCGGGCCGTATGCTTGTGTGCCAGTTTAAACTAAGGCCTTTTACCATCTATAGTAGATGATTTATACAGCGTCAGGAGGCAACTTTTTACCTTCACAAGAAAGACATGTTCAATACGTGCGGAGCTGACTAAGCCGCGGGTTTCCTCACGATGTCCTTCACCGTTTGAGAGTACTGGTATAGCGCACATAAATTTTTCACACAGAAAAATCCATTGGTACACGACCGGATTAGAACCCACGTCCTTAGGATCGGAAGGCGGGGTCACTACCAACTAAACCACCAGTGCTCTTAAGCGTGAAAGAAACACGCAAGAAACCATGCTTGACTATTTAGGAAAATGATTCCTTTACGATCAAATTTTGATTCATTGGATAGTACCTATCTATTTGAATAGATTTAGATCACATCTGCCGCCGGCGTTGACATATTTGGTGGTATTTTAGGACGATATTGTTTATAGACTGTATTTATAGGACTTTATAGTTTTGGACGTTGCTACGGAAACTTGCTGTCAATGTTTGCCTTTCCATAACGTTTTAAGACTGATCTCTTTAGAATATTTTATAGTGTTGCCAGGTAATTTCCAATATTTATTTTTTGGAAGAGTCAGCTGAACGTATCCACCCAGTATAACGCATCAACCTAAGACCATTATCGTCAACTTACTACAAGTTGACACCCACTCTACCGTACTGTACCGGTTTTTGTTAATAAAGGTGCTATTTTCAAAGAAAATTGCAACTCTCTACCTATTACGGTTTATGAGATAAAGACCGCTGACTGAACCCTAAAATAAATAAATATTTGTAGACATTTTACACAACGCCATCTAGCCCCAAACTAAGCAAAGCTTGTACTATGGAAACCATTTTCATCAATATACATAATTTTATGATACCCAGATCCGAAAGAAATATTTGCAGAACATAATTATAAACATTTCTTCCGTAGCGGGAATCGAATCCGCGCCTCTAAATGTATCCTATATGTTGCAGCATCTACCCACATGTTACATGTACCTATTACTAGCTTCAAAAACTCATTGAAACATCCTCACAGATTTTCCGATTAATATTTGTAAGTATTAATTATTAGTAAGATATCCAATAACACAATAAAGCTTTGAGCAATAGCATTGAAACGAAAACAATAATCAATACAACAAAAGATCATTAACTTCACGTGTGATTGGCCGCACAAAAGACGCTAAGCATCATTAGTAAACAATAATTTAACTTGAGTTATAATTGTTCGACAATTCACCGTTTTGTTGTAACATTTCTTGTTGGGAGGTGCTAAAATGGCGCTTGGCTACAGAATAGACTATGGTACTACGTGTCTTGGCAGAATTAAAAGGTAGCTTTTATTTTAAATACAGAGCACTCGTAGTGGTAGTTACCCCGGCTTCCGATCCTAAGGTCGTCGGTTCCTATCCAGCTATGCAGTGGATTTTTATGTTCAACAAAACTTGCAATATGTTTCACGTACGTTTGCTGTGGAAACCTACATAAATTAAGTGCAAGTCCAAACAAAGCTAATTAAGTCGCGTTTTTGGCGCTTTCCTCGTTATTTTGTTCAAATATCAACTCATTTTCAGTCGTCTTGTGAAACAAACCAGTCTTTTTTTAAACCAAACAAATTTACGCAGCGAAAAAAACGCTATTAAAACGCTCGTTTGGCCCTTATTGGCACGGTTTCATAGTGAATAAGGCCCCGACTTTCACACAAACAAACAATCTTTCATCGTTTTGTACCTTTTCATCAGTTTCATTCAAGATCTCACGCCAATGTTTGAAGTAGGATGTGCTAATGCGAATGACGTCTTCGAATTGAAGTGACGGCAGTTCTTAACATCTGCTGAATTATGCAGCGCCATTGCCAAAACCCGTTGCTAATTATTCCTTTCTTCATCATCATCATCATCATCATTCAGCCATGACTTCGCTAGAAAGCGCTTGTGGCGTAGCTTGCTTAGACGTTCTTGATTGATCGTTGAAGTTAAGCAACGTTGTGCGCGCTCACAATGGAGATGGGAGACCGCAAGTGGCATTACGAGCTGAGCGCTTCGGTGCTTCGGAGGGCACGTGAAATTGTCCGTCCTGGCTTTTAAGTCGTTAAGCCATGACAGAGGCCTTTAGGCGGCCTAAAAACTCCATCACACACAAGAGCTGGCTACTAGCTCATCATCATCATCATCATCATTTTCCTGCCCTTATCCCACTAGGTGGGGTCGGCACACCATGTCTCCCTCTTCCATTTTCTCCTATCACTCGTCATCTCTGCACTTACTCCTTTCACACGCATATCCTCTTTCACACAATCCATCCATCTTTTCCTTGGCCTTCCTCTAGCAGTATATCCATCCACATTCATATTCATCACTCGCCTTGTAACATGGCTTACTTCTCTCCGCATAACATGCCCATACCACGCTAGCCTATTACTATTGGCTACTAGCTCATACGATCTTATTTATCATCATCATCATTTTAGCCTGGTATAACCCATTGCTGGGTATGTTTTAGACCAGGGATCGCCAAACTATTTTGGACAAGTGACCCCTTTTCCAAAATGAACTGTTACCTCAGACCCCCATGGCCAAATTACCTACTTTAAAGATCAACTCCCTTATTCATAATGGTCCGCTAACTTAAAATAGCTGCGAGTTTTTCATCTTGTACGAACTTGAGACTTTACATTACTACAACAATGCTATTTCCTACAAAAATATTAATAATTCTTAGTACACGTGACACAACATAAACAATACAGTACCTACCTATCTATCTTGAAAGTTTTAAATAAGAACTTGTGTTAATTTAATAGGTGTCGATATTTTTAGACCTCGTCGACCCCCAAAATCAGTTTTCGTTTATGTCGACCCCTAGGAAACCACTTTGGGAATCCCTGTTTTAGACTCTAAGGTCGTGGGTTCAAAGCCGGTCGTGCACCAATGCATCTGTTCGAAAAATGAATGTACACTTGTGCGCTATATCAGTACTTTCAAACGGTGAAGAAAAACGTCGTGCGAAATCGGCATGTCGTAGAACCTGAAAAAAAACGAGATATTAGAATTTTACACCATTTTAGGCGTACACCAGCGGGCGGGCTGTGGTTGCGGTCATCGTGACTTACATACTATAGAGCAAGAGCTGGTCTATCCAGTCCTTGGACGATAAAATAGATCTAGTCGTGTCACTAGTTCTTATGAACCAGTGTGGTGAAAAGATTTAAAGTTTTGTTAATTAGTAGTTATCGCTTTTTGCCACTCTTATAGAGTTATTCTGATTTTTTGTTTGTTTGTCAGAATTCTATGTCCGCAACTGATCCTACGCACCCGTCTCAAAAGGTTCTAACGGAAGACCAGCGCAAGTTACTTACAGTAACCTGCATTGCTGAGTTAGGACCTTTTTGTAACACCATTGATCTTTATTATATCTACATACAAACTTGTTTACCTCTTATTTTGTTTAATTTACTTTAATTATTTATTTACTTTGTTTGTTGCTTTGCTGATGATGTTACAAATAAATAATTCATTCATTCATTCATTCATTCATTCATTCATTCATTCATTCAAAGTGCGCCTTAAAGGCTTATTTCGTACACTTGGCTCATATGTTCGAACTAGGTTCTACGACATGCCGGTTTCCTCACGTTTTCCTTCCCGTTTGAGAGTAAACTTTACGAACAGAAACATCAATTGGAGCACGACCGGATTATAACCCATGACCTTAGGGAAGGAAGGCGGGGTCACTACCACTAGACCACCAGTGCTCTCAAGAGAGCTGGTATCTAGATTCTGATATTGACATCTCTTCGTAACCGCGCTTCGTAAGTTGTCGGTCGATCACGGCTGTTGTATTTTACTGACGTCAACATTACCCTAAAGTCACATAATTTCTTCACTTGACAGACAGACAGACTTTGACCTTACCGGCAAAGGGTGGCCAGGTAAAAAAACTAAAAATATTATATAATTATTACTTCCCTATTTTTTTTTAATTATTTCAAAACTATGTCAAGATAAAGAGGTGGCTTTGAGGTTACTAGGAACACATTTTTATATTTTTTCAGTTCTCATTGTTCTTGCTGTAATCCATTCCTACTTTGTTCTGATGAAGGTTTTAAATTTGAATTAAATAAGGTTTTATTTATTTCATTTACAACTATTGACTTATAGGCTACATAATATAGGTCGACTTTATAATAGTCAGCTCCTAGTCTATAATAACAGTCGACTACCCAGATCGGTTAGTAACAGTTGTGTCATTCTTATTCTTTGATTGCGTCTTAGTTTTGATGAAGTAATTCCTAGAAATATAAACCGGATGTCACGAATTTGCGACATAAACTGCAGGTGTACATTGTCATAATTTCCGTTGAGCTTTATAAGATTTTGGTGGATAAGCTCTTAAGGTATTCGCTCACTGCTTCATAACCGGAATATAAAGCGAATAGTCAAAAGTCCGTCAACTCGGCATAGCGACGAACAAAGGACGGCCACTTGCCGTGCCTGTACTACGGCATAGTAGGTATTATTAAGGTTATTATTTCGGTTAGGTACACTATCACGATTCGGTTTATGGAACGGGATTGTAGGCGTGAGCGGAGACCATTTGCAAGATGATTCTTGAGAAATAAATTGTTTATGGGCGATGGGCTGATCACCTGTCACCATGGTTCACCATATCCATCTTGGGGCTTTGAATTAGGAGTGGCTGCAAGTTTTCTTATGATTACTTGTGGCTCTGCCCACCCCTTTAGGGATATGGACGTGATAATTATGTATGTGTGAGTGAGTTGAGTTGTGTGTCTTCTAGGTACAGACATATAATATTTGACATGGCGTGAGGAGTCAGAATTGTGTGTGACTGTTGGTTGTTTTTATTTATTTTAAAGTCTTTGTTTTAAAAACCTTCCAGCCAAAGCTTACAAAGCTTTGTGGAACAATAATTCATATTTTTATTCACTTTCTGAAAAGTTAAAACAATAAAGTTAGTGTGGCCACTTTATGAGAAATATTTTAAGCGCTCATGTTCAAGCAATAAAAACAAAAAATGCTTTTGATTTTTTGCCCTTCTTGCATTAGGTACGATGTACGTCTCCAAAATGAATTGATCATAAAAACTTTTATGTTTTTATTCGCCTGTCAGCACGCCAATATAGGTTTTACTGCTACAACAATATCAAAGGATTTGTCGGATTATAAATAATTTGTCATTCTTTAATTTTATAATCATTAGAAACGAAAGATCTCATTCACAACTTTGTTAAAATTCCTGCTACAATTTGTTTGCCAACGAATTTGTCTAGACGAATATTTAGACCATTGAAAACATTGAACAAAAATAACCGCGTCAAATGATCGATGAAATTATGCATCAGATATTATTTTAACAATTTAAAAAGGCTAGCTATGCCACATTCCTTCCTATCAATTGACGTCCACGAGATTTGTCCGGATGTCGACAAACTGTCAAAATCAGCTGACAACCGTAAGTCACTTGAGTTTACCGTCAAAAATATACAGTGCTCTCAAAATAGAAACGTTTTAAGATCGTATTTATCTTGTTTCTATTTATAATTAGTTTATGAGGTACGAGTCACGGTAGTATTCCGGGCAAATCTGGATTCGTCGGTGAAATATTATCTCTGGCAAATTAAACTGTTTGGGTAATTAGTAGCGAGTTGCAGCTGTTTGTCACTCTAGATTTAATAGGCTTACTTTGTCATTGTGAAGCTGTCACTGAAACTAAGGACTGGGCTGGGTCACAATTACTCAGAATAGGTACATACCCACTAGTTACATAGAATATCAGTACCCGCTCTGCGAGTATTTTCACGAAGTACTTTGTTCGATATTTAAAAACATCTCGCTTGTATAGGGAGATGGGAAAATTCACAGGGGTTGATGACCCTACTTAACGTCAAAGTTTTGTCGGCAAGCAAAGCCAAGTTATATCTACTACTACTGAACCGATTTCGATGCAGTTTTTCGATGCCGTCCGTCCGTCCGTCTGCCCGTCTGTATCTCATGAACCGTAATAGGTAGAGAGTTGAAATGATCACAGAGTATGTGTTTCTAATAAAGTTTTAAAATGTGTGAATATATTTTCTATATATTTAATGGTCTTCACATTAACATACCTACATTTATTATTATAATCATGGCTGTATCCCATAAGGGTAGGCATAGATCATGGATTTCTATTTGCTACGATCCTGACATACTTCTTTCGCTTTATTTAATCTCATTACATTTTAGTTTTAGTTAAGGACATTATATTTAATGGCTGCTTGTTTTCCAAAGAACAAAAGTAAATAAACTTTGTTTGTTTGGGGTTTTACGGTCCGGCTATGTAGTGCTATCAGGTAGTGGGTGGAAAGTATGCAAGATATGCACATACATATCTACAAATCGTAGACAACCGTAGCACTTAATAACCAAAATAAACGAATTCCATAGTTTTTACGAAAAATCTTTGCCAAAGAATTTTTTTCATATTACGCACGTATTTCCTTCGTAGCTGGTTGGGTAATAAGTTTTTGTCTTATTTCATTGAGTCACTGTGTTGTTTCATTGAAATACACCGAGGCACAAAGAGGATGGGTTACAAAAACAAAGTGTAGGTGGAGATATAGTAGGTATGTAGGACGTAGTCAGAATTGAACTTTGCGGTTCCTACATTGATGTTTGACGGCATCTGGCGTGACGGGTGATTGTTTGGCTGAGACCCGACGAGTGCGGCTTCGATTCGCTGTTTGCATGTCCTGCAAATATTTCTACCGGGTCTGGATGTACCATGGATGCTACTCGTAGTTGATATCCACGATGCACGGTATCCTGGATGTTGATTCGTATCAAATTCCCAGTCACGCAGAAGAGATAGGGAAGGATCCAATGAGGCAATCTTACTTCTTACTTATATTATAAATGCAAAAGTTTGTGAGTTTGGATGTTTGGATGTTTGTGCCTCAATCACGCCTAAACGGCTGAACGGATTTGAATGAAACTTGGAATATACATAATACATGTACTGGATTAACATATAGGCTATATTTTGTCCGGGTACTACGCGAGCGAAGCCGCGGGCGGCAGCTAGTGATTTATAATATCGTGGTGATCTCACAAACCAGGCGGAAAACATCAAATCACGGCCCTAAAATAATTTATTACAACCTTAACTTTTTCAATAACATTACTGGTGATAGATTTTGGATTACTTACCGTATGTGATAGTCTGCGTAAGATTTTCTTCGGTTACTGCCCTTTTTTGAGATGTGCGGAACAAGAGACACTCGCTATAACTTGAATATTAGTTGTTTGTATAGAAATATTTCATTGATTTTATTACAAGTCTAAAAAAAATATTAGAACACTTGTTCAGCAGAAACTGTATTATTTTTGGAGATATTAATGTCATTATTTTAATAGACAGTAAGCACTGTGTGTCATGCATTGACAACAATCTAAAAAACAACAAATCTAAAAATAGGACAACTTAGACAGTATCTCTTGTAGATAGCCAGCCTAGCTCAAGACCTACCTGGTTTAACTATGTACCCCCAAAAAATCCTTTCATGTGTCATCTATCATACCTCAATATACTTTTCTTGCCCTAGAGTATATAGGCTTTGTTGAGTAGCTTTTGGTACGAGGCCCCATGGCCTGTATACCTAAAGCTTGCCGTATACCTTGGTTATAAACCAGGGTTACAGAAAGAACCAACGGTTTCACACTTAACCGCGGTCATGACCTAAAATCATTGGCAGTCACTCAAACATCCAAAAGTAAACATTGATACTGCGTGTTTGTTTGATGGCTTTTTATTCGGTCCGCCTTGCTTGATCCGAAACAGACGAAAGGCGTAACTGGGGCGTTATAACCGAGGATTGCGGATTCCTCCTGACAAATTCCTACTTCCTTCTTACTTTATATCTACAGTAATATTATAAAGAAGAAGATTTTATTTGTTTTTTTTTGTTGGTAACGAATAGGCTCTGAAACTACTGGACCAAACTGAAACTGAACATTTCAAAAATTCTTTCAAGCTAGAAAGCTACATTATCAAGGTCCAGTATAGGCTATAATATATTTTCAAAAAAATTAGGGATCCGTAAGAAAATTGCAATATTGTAACCCAAGATAGAAAACCCAAAATAGTTTTTGGCGTGCGTTGCAAAAACTATTGATTATAGAACAAAATAATGTAATACAGGTTTATAGGTCTTGTTTATTATAAAACCGAAGGTTTGTAATAAATCGTCACGGATGAAAAGATTTGAACGAATCGTGACATATTATCTTCGATCAAATAGAAGCATATTATACATATAACAACGGCAAATTTCGTGCTTTGTATGAAAATCGAACTTGTCCGAATATGCAACTAATAGTCAACGAATAATAACTGAACCAACCCTTAAAAAATAAGTAGGTATAGGTACATAAATATTGTAACATCTCTATATTACATAATCATCATCGCGTTAGTTCGTATTTCAGAAGCTAGATGAATATTGCCGGGGCGCACAATATTTGTAGTACTACTGTACATAGTTCATCTGAAATAACACAAAAATAATGTCTTATCTTCTATTTTGGGCTAGAAGTAAAGAAAAAACATAGAATGCGTCCAGTTACTTCTCTCAGATAAGAACACTTTCCTGTAATAGCTGGAAAAATACAAACTGGCTACAATAATTTCTGTAAGACATTTGAAAGACAAATATATTTTCTTACAATGCTATCCATCATCATTATCATTCAGAATTTACTGGCTCATGGATGGGTCTATGGGCTTATCGATCGATCCACAAACATACAATTATTCTTACGTCACTAACTTGCGAATTTATAATATTACTAGCTGCCGCCCGCAGTTTTGCTCGCGTGGTACCCGGATAAGAAAATAGCCGTGATATTCTAGCTCATGTACTATGTATATGCCAAGTTTCATTCAAATCCGTTTAACCGTAATGACGTGATTGAGGCACAAACATACTCACATCGTCACATCCTCACAAACTTTCACATTCATAATATTTTAGTCCTTAGCTACTTCTTTGTTGGACTGGGAGTAAAGAAAAAACATAGAATGCGTCCAGCTGCTTCTCTCCCCGAGCATGTCGTAAAAGTCGACTAAGGGATAGTATCCTCCAACATGATGAGATACGACAAGCAAGTATTCCCAAGGAGGGTTGACGTCAGGCAGGCGGCCGGTCATAAAACACCTTAGCCAAAACTCTTACAGCATGATTCAAGGATCATGCTGTGCCGACCCCACATAGAGTGGGATAAGGGCAGGAAGATGATGAATATTTTAGTCCTTAGGCATCCAACGGTAGGTATACTTATATTTTATGCTGAAACTGAATTTCCATATTCAAACCAGGTAAACTTATTATGCTGAGAGCCCGCCTCAAGACGAGGTCAGGTCAATCACGTCGCATAGGCGTTTCCTCACAAATTCGATTTCATGCAGAACCATTTTCCTGCAGTTCCGTTAAACCTGATTGCAGATAAGAGCTTTGATTGGTCTGGAGAAAACATCCTGCAAGAGTGTATAACTGAATAATGCTCCAACTAGTTTCATAAACACGATTGTAAAGGGATCATCATCATCATTACATGAGTAGCCAACTTAGACCAGCTTGGCCAGACTGGCTTACCTCGGAGGGCTGACCCCCTGATCATTAGATAAATAAATATTTGTGGACATTTCACACAGCGCCATCTAGCCCCAAACAAAGCTTGTAGTATATTCAGATAAAGTGCTCTGATTCTGATAAAGTAAGATAAAAGATATTTTTAAAACTCGAAATCCTCACCCTATTCGCTCCACGGTCATTAACCTTGACCAGAAGAGAAACAGTGACATGCACCACATACCGGACGGACCGTTAAACAGTGGGCAGACTATGATAGCTACCTGTTTATTTATTGGCATTGATCATAATGATTCATTGTGCATTTCTCGTGATGAAGTATGGTTAAGCTATTATTAACAACGTGGGATGAGTTTACGGATCATAAAACTAAGAGATACTATTTGGCTGCTGTGTTCTAACCCGGCTAATGTATGTTCGTATGAGGCAGAGGCCAACTTCAGTGACGGAGTTTACAAGCCGCCTAAAGGCCTCCGTCATGGCTCAATGACATAAAAGCTGGGACTGACAATTTAACATGCCCTCCGAAGCACGGAAGCGCTCAGCTCATAATGTATGTATGTATGTTCGTATGAGCTAGTGGCCAACTCTAGTGACGGAGTTTTTAGGCCGCCTAAAGGCCTCCGTCATGACTTAACGACTTAAAAGCTCGTAATGCCACTTGCGGTCACCCATCCCGATTTGTGACCGCGCATATCGTTGCTTAACTTTTAACGATCAATCAAGAACGCCTAAGTAAGCTACGCCACGAGCGCTTCATTTCACTCTGCGAAACGAAATTAGTTTTCCGTCTCATTGTTTCGATCGTCCTTGCAACCATGTCAAACCGGCTACAGCTAGTTTTCGTTCTCGGAAAAACGGCTGAGTTTCGTTGTTGAAAAATACTACAACCCACTTTGGTTAGGACGTGTCTCGCCCGGGGTAAAAGCGGATTCTTCAAGCCAGGCACGTCCTGACGGGGCGGGCATCTGCCCCACGAGGTGGTTCGGTCAGTCAGTACGCAGCTATTTAATTTATTTATTGAGGCACACAAAATAGAATACAATCAAACTCTCAATAGAAATAAAAACATGCATCTTACTTATATTATAAAATTGAAAAGCTTTAGTTTGCTTGAAATTACCGGCGTAAAGTTCAAAACGCAACGATAGCGCGTACTAACTTTACCTGTGCTGCCATCTAGTATTATATAAATGCGAAAGTTTGTGAGTTTGGATGTTTGTATGTTTGTGCCTCAAGCACGCCTAAACGGCTGAACGGGTTTGAATGAAACTTGGAATATACATAGTACATGTACTGGATTAACATATAGGCTATTTTTTATCCGGATACCACGCGAGCGAAGCCGTTGGCGGCAGCTAGTAATTTTATAAACTAGACGGTATCCTAAAACATGTGTACACAAGATGATTATTAAAGCAGTACTTGGTTTAGATATGAGATAGCAAAAATAAATGTGAGCTTCACTAAGAATGCTCGATTAACTTAAATAAAATTATAGTAGATGATTTATACAGCGACAGGAGGCAACTTTTACCTTCACAGACGGGACGCTGTAGTGCCTGGGACGAATTAAGATGGAGTACGCTTGCCCAGCACCTTTTCCATCCTCTCAGCTTAGTCGGCCTCGTCCACAGGAAAGACATGGTCAACACGTGCGGAGCTGACTAAGCTGCGGGTTTCCTCACGATGTTTACTCTTTAGAAAGAGTGACTAAAACTACTTATTTAAATTGAGGAAGTTTTGAGATGAAAATATCAATACTTTCATAATTTTCAATAAACCAATCGTTATAACAGCGACACATTCAGCTATTGAGCTGAGGCGACTTGCATGGTGATTGGTGACAGGTGTAGCAGGGGACGAAAAATGCGAACTTATGCAGAACCCCGCAGTATAGTCACAATGATTACATACCCTACCTACTTTATATAGAACCTTCTACCGGCTAGAATATTGGTAGTTTCCCTTCCACATGGGACTGTGTAATGCAGGAAATTGGCCTATAACAGATTTGATCCGAACTGTGCGATGTCAGTCGTATTTGGATGAAAATCTCGTTTACTACTAGGTACAACTTGTGTCGACTAAGGCATAGTATCTTTCCAATATGATGGACCAGCTATATGAGCGACGGGCTGATCACCTGTCACCATGGTTCACCATATCCATTTTGGGACTTTGAATCAGGAGTGGCTGCAAGCTTTCTTATGATTACTTGTGGCTCTGTCCACCCCATTAGCGACACGGGCGTGATAATATTGTATGTACAGTAACCACAATAAAATTATTGTGTGCCTCGGCAATTTTCGTCTAGCTTCTGAAATAGGAACTAACGCGATGATGATTATGTAATATAGGGATGTTAGAATAATTATGTGGATACTTATTTTTTTAAAGGGTTGGTTCAGGTATTGTTAGTTGTATATTCGGACAAATCCGGGTTTCATACAAAGCGCGAAGTGGTGAAAAGATTTAAAATGCTCCTCAACTTTACTCTCGCGTCTCATTCATACTACTGAGGTCATTAATCGAATGAATCCCATGTTCTTTTTTCTTTCTTCTTCTTTCTTCATGTTGTTAGAACATGTCGTTACCAAGACAAAGCATCAAAATATCAAGTTACCAGAACAAATCATTGTCGCATGCCTGACTCACCTCGTAAGCCGAATGATGAAGAGCTTCCAAGTTTATTATTAACTGATAATTTGTTATTGTCAGGACTTGTCGCATTGCGGATGTTATAGCATGAAATAATGATGGATGCGTTTTGGTGAACGCAGAAGATGCTCGCCTTCGCCAGAACGTTTTCATTCGAAATTGGTTTCCTTGTGTTATTTCGACCAAGCCGGTCGCGCTGACTCTCAATTCAAAGGTCGTGGTTTTGAATCCCGGCTCTGTAACAATTTCTCCATTGTTCTGTAAATGAGCCCGATCAACCTGAGGTGATGGTATTGGTGCTAAGGAAATCTTCTCCTTCCTTTTCTTTGTCTATGTGGGGTCGGCACAGCATGTTCTCTTCTTCCATTCCCTTTTGTCAGCCGTCGTCTCTGCACCCACTGCTTTCTTAACCTTGTCCTCTTTCACACAATTTATGCACCTTTTCTTTGGCCTACCTCTAAGATGCATCCACATTCATATTCTTAACTTTCCTCGCAACATGACTTTCAATCCTCCTCATGACATGCTGGGCAAACCTACTCAATCTCAAATCGTATCAATAAATATTAGCGAGGTTTTTCCATGCCTCTCTATTTACAGATAAAACAGAGTGCACAGGTAGTTGCGTGAACTTGACTTGCGCCTAGATGCTAGATGATGATCGAGCTCGTAAGTTTTCTAACATTAGTTCAGCGGATTTGTGTTATTTAGAAGTTTAACCTTAATAAGAAGTTCATAAACATGTGTTAGGTGTACGAAAGGAGTCTTTGAGGCCCATTCTAAATCCTTTCACCACACTGGTTCGAAGGAACTAGTGACATGATCGGTAGTGGTGTTCGCATTTCAATGTGAATTGTGTGGGTTCATAGCTGGCAATGTCACCGTGGCGTCCCGGTCTAATGGTATACCGAAGATCTGGAAACGGAAGCTATTTCCGATACCATATAAAGTCCGTGTGTTTAATCCGTTTCCTGCGTACATCGCATTCTAGTTGGCAACTATTTGGTATTTAACTTTGTTTGACGTCGTTGGAGCGTCATGGCTTCCGTCACTCTACATGCGCTAATTATCTGCCGAGCAAAGCTGACTTTTGCTGGACTAGGAGACTTTTAGTCAGTGCCAACCCAGGACAAATATATAAAGAATGAAAGAAAGAACTAGAGGACATAGCCAGAAGATGTAATTTTGTATGAAAAAAGTCTCGCAGTCTACTAGTTCAAGCATGACTTTTTTTTAATCCAATAATGAAAATGAAAATGTTTTTATTTCTGTAACAGTTTACAATTATATAACAAGGTTGGGACCTCCTTATAAGTAAAATATACTAATAATAAGTTTTAAAAACTAGAAACAAAACCGATTTCATTGAAAAATAAATAAAAACTCCTTGGTGCCATCCTATAGAAACTAACACGTAGTTGGCGTTTAGATAATGTCAGAATGTCAGTGGCCATAGACACTCTTTTGATTAAAATCTAAATTAAGTAAATAGGTACCTAGTTGGTATTTCAAAATTGTATTTTACGGCTTTTAAATTATCTTGAAGTATCGCGTAATAAGATCTAAGAAGAAAGAAAAAACCCGGGATGATGGAAATAAAATCCAGGAACTTTCCGAAAATCCTAAATGGTGGGATTTAAATTCCGAATAGAGTTTGTTCGTAATATCGGAACAAATAGAGTGTGAATAATGCGTGTCAAATGAATATGCAACAGTATCTTCGTTCCGCTATGACAGGTGAGGGCCGGGCTATTTATAACCAACCCTTCAGACGAGCACTTGGGGTTAAAACTTCCTATACCTACATTATAAAGAATTCAAGCATGTATTTAATATACCGCCGTCATGATAACTACTGACAAAAATCGGTCAAGTGCGAGTCGAATTCAAAAACATAGGGTTCTGTACCATCTTAAATGTATATAATTATTTCTTGTATGGTGGTACTTTTTGGGACAAGTTTAAACGTCTACACAGAATTTCTGTAGGCTGATGATGATGGTAAGCTCGCTCAATGTCTAAACCTGCCTTTACTGCCCCAATTGTTAGGCTTCCGTACACGAAGGGTGCCGACGGGACCCTATTGTTAAGCCTCCGCTGTCCGTCCATCCGTCCGTCTGTCAGCGGGCTGTATCTCATAAACCATAATAGGTAGAGAATTGAAATTTTCACAGAGTGTGTATTTCTATTGCCGCAAAACAATACATCATAAAAATAAAATAAAACAAAAGGGCCCCCTACAAAAAACATATTTTTAACGTTCGAAGCTACCTGTTTAAAAGGTACATGGAGTAAAAGTCATAGGTATTAAAAAGTACATGAATTCAACTCGTACTTGGTCGTTTTTACTATAGCCGCTAGCAAATGTTTTCTGGGAAAATTCATGGTGAAGCTACTGGTTTATAACCGATGTAAAAGGGCCAGTGACACGATAAGCTTTTAAAAATAACAGGGTTTCACAAAAAATCCGTATTTCGTGCGTATTTTTACCCGCGGCAATTACATAATTCAATGCTTTTTTCCGGTCTGAAGGACTATGCCGGAGCACGTGAGGGTTCTTTAGAAAATCTTAAATAACAAATTGTTCTACGGCTAAACGATGTTATGCTACAAAAATACCTAATGTAAATATCATACTTTACAGTTTTAAAGCAAATAGAAATATTTACCGGCGTAGAGATGTTGTTTTTGTACAAATTATTTTCATTTAAGTATGCTGTAAAAGCTGGAATTTTTTGTAGGTATTATTACTGCATGAAAATAATAAATTTCACCCTCCCAAGATAAATAAATAAAAAGCCTTTTATTTCTTGAAAAGAGTAGAAAATGAATGAGATTAATAATACTAAAATAACTAAACTTAAATAAATACCTAACACACTTTAAGCATGGTCACTTATTAGGTTCAAAAATTCTTCTTTTTTCCTTTCTCATTAGTAGTGTTCTTCAAGAACCCCTTTATAGAAGAAGAAGAAAGTAAAAGCTTTTAAATGTTAAAGATTTCCAATAAAACAGTTTAAGGCGTAGTAAAGTAATTTTATCTTTAAATGTAATGATTACACCGCCTTAAATGAAACGGAATCCACTCAAATGAGCGGAACAAGCACGTCCGAACAAAAGGGACATCCTGATGCGTGTCCACATTTTTCATGGCCATATTGAACCTTATTACAACGGATTAAGGTGCTGAAACTGTAATAGGGAGCACTCCTGTTGCCTACCCGATTTTCAGTCAGTGCCGTTCGCGGCGCCACTGTAGACGGTGGGCGTCGCGTAGCTCTGTAAAACCCGCGCATTTCGGCCGAAAATAAAAAAAATAACATTCAAAAATCGAACAATAAAATAGTGACGTGCCGGCGCCAAAGGTACCTTTCGTAAAGAGTTATATCGATGGTGTATGTTGTCTGTGATCAAGCAGTTTACAAAACGATACAAAAATAGTATATACATAATATTATATGTGCTTTATACGGCATGGTGTTGGTCCTGATATTACTGTTTCGTCTGTAATTTCGCGTACGGCGTAGGACTGGCTTGTTTTTCAGGGAATATCCGTAATTGGATTTAGATTGGAGTGAAATTCAGTTAGTGTGTGGTATTGGTTAACTGTAAATACTTTTCAGGAATTCAACGAAATCTGCCAGACATTACGAAATGTATTTGGATGATTATGATATTTTGTAGGTTAATTTTATTTATAGAATCACGTATTTGATCGTAAACCGATAGGAAGCTCATTAATTACTTGATTCAGAAGCTAAGTACCTATGCTATACCTTTTTGTACAACTACTAATAAATTGTAAGAAGCAATCATATTTAGTTTTAGTTTAAGAAATCTTTGAGAATTAGTCGTACTAAACTATTTGAACATTATTTAGACTTGAAAATATAACCCAACCCTGAAATACTTTTTGATACTGGTGCAATTAATAACTCGCGTATTCGCTGATTAAATATCATAAAAATAAAATCGGATTATTCCTCCTGCGTTTAAAATATTTTCAGGGTTCTCTACAGTCCAAACAAACATTTGAAACTGATGTTGATAATCCTCATAATTTTTTATGTTTGTTATGAAGCTGAAAACTTTCAAATTCATTTCGAGAAAAAACTGGCATAGACTATTTACGATTTTGGGTTTGCCCTACTTCGAAAATCCGAAGCTTTTGTTTTGATATTATTTTTAGGGTTCCGTATCAGAAGGGTGCCAACGGAACCCTATTACTACGCCTCCGCTGTTTGTCCGTCCGTCCATTTGTAAGCAGGCTGTATCTCATGAACCGTAATAAGTAGAGCTGAAATTTTCACAGTGTGTTTCTATTGCCTCTTTAACAATAAATAATAAACATTTATGTACGATGGTACGGAACCCTTCATGTGCGAATTCGATTCGCACTTGACCGGTTTTTTCAATTCTCATTCCGTTCCATAATCGGACCGTTATGGTTTCGGCACAAAAATGCAAATAAAAATGTAACGAGTGAACTTTTGACATCTATTTGTTCTTTTTTGTGCTTTGATGGTGATAAAATAATGAATATTTGTAGACGCTTCACACAGCGCCATCTAGCCCTAAACTAAGCAAAGCTTGTACTTTGGAAACCAAATGGCTGACAGAATACTTAAATAGTGTTTTTTTTGTAAATACATACTTAAATAATACATAAGAATACAACACCCAGACTCGGAAGAAGACATGCAAACATTTCTCCCGCATCGGGAATCGGAACCACGCCTCATGGGAACGTTTTCGAAATGGGAACTTTGTAATGGGCTGTGCGATTAACTTGAAAATTTATCTGGAAGTTCAAAGTACCAAATCATTGGACACGGTATTTCAGCGATTTTCTAAACTACCCTCAAAAAGAGGTAAAATGGGTTGGCGGCTTCGCTCGCGTGGTACCCGGATATAAAATAGCCTATATGTTAATCCAGCACATGCAATATGTATATTCCAAATTTCATTCAAATCCGTTCAGCCGTTTAGGTGTGATTGAGGCACAAACATTTAAACATCCAAAAATCCTCACAAACTTTCGCATTTATAATATTAGCAAGATTATGACAATTCGAAAGGTGTAAGGTTAAAAAACACGAAACCTTGCTTAAAACACAGATCCATTTGTTACCTATCAATTGAGAGAATAATACATTGCGATTCTAATAATAACATTTCAATAACACAAGATAGATACCAAACTAACGACTCTACACATTGAAATGTTATGAATAAAAAATGTTCTAAAGTATATACAATTTTGTAATTTAGGCTATTTTTTGACTAATTTATCTACCATGCGAGTGAAACCATTGGCGTAAGCCAGTAATGAATAAACCTTATTGTTTTTGTTTATCAATGGCCATAGTATAACTATTCGATTCGGTGGTCTAGTTGGTAGTGACCCCGCCTTCCGATCCTAAGGTGGGTTCAAATCTAGTCTACCAATGGATTTTTCGGTGCGAAAAATTTATGTGCGCTATACTACTCTCAAACGGTGAAGGAAAACATCGTGAGGAAACTCGCGGCTTAGTCAGCTCCGCACGTATTGACCATGTGTTTCCTGTGGACAAGGCCTACAAAGCTAAGAGGATGGTATAGGTGCTGGGCAAGCCTACTCCATCTTAACTCGTCCCGGGCACTACAGCGTTCCATTAGTGAAGGTAAAAGTTGCCTCCTGACGCTGTATAAATCATCTATTATAAATGGTAAAAGGCCTTTTATTATTATATTAGTATAACTATTTGTAATCCAGAACCTGATGTCACAGTAACTCACTAAAGTAAAAATTTTCGTTACAATTCATATTATATTTAGAAGGCCTTGTGATTTTACTGTGTTGTTCTACTATAAAACGTATTGTAACATGATTCGGGAATAGTGACATGTAACTGTGGAAGAATTTAAGAGCTTTTGAAGGTTGTGAATAACTTTGCTTATGCAATAATCATTTCGCTACGTGAACAGATGCTATTTCCGCGTTCAATTTACTTTCTGGTGTACCTTAGTTCTGAACGATAGCAAGTTTATTTGGTTTGAAAAAGCAACAACGCTTTTTTTTTAAATAATTACTATTTACTACTACTTTATCTATTTAAAATGAAATTGTTTCTATTCCGATTAATTAAATTTAACAGTATCTGGAGGGATAACCAGGGGCCAGTCTCTGATTCTCAGAAATTGCGCATTTTATATCGTTCAAAACATCGATATCGATTTTCAGCACAGCCCCTTCACTATGTTTTGTTCGAAATTCAAAATAACCACAGATTATTCGCGCGTGTCAATGCCAAGACGCGCTAGTTAATCATGCGGTGATAATTTATGCAAAAGTAAAAGTCCTTGGGCAATTCCCGGGAGAAAATGTACACTTCTTGATCATATATGAAGGGTAAGGGGGAAAAAGGATCATAGTCATAATGACATTGTTTAGAGAAAATGCAAAAAAACTGTCTTATTTTGAATAAGTAATCATTTATTTGAAACAAATGTATTGTCATAAATTGTGGTCTTATAGTCTTTCATTATACTTATACGTCTAAAACGATCATAGTCCATTGACAATGCTCTTTATTTTAATTATTGATTTGACTATGACCTTTTATTTAAAAAACGGGGGTTTTTTCTACTTCATTTTCCGTAGACAGTGACCATTTTATCAAATTTCTGTCTTCACCACATCATAGTACACATTAATGGGAACCAGATGGCGTTATTACCTCAATTTTGCTAAAAAATGACTATGACCTTTCTTCCCCCTTACCCTTCATATGGAAAGGAGGAAATCCTTATTTCATTCATTCATTAATTCCGACGTTGTCCAAACACCCTTCATGCAAACTTCAAATCCTTCGCTGTAGCTTCATAAACAGTTAATTGCGGGAATTCCCTTTTTATAACGATCGATCCCGACGATTTAATATATAATCATAATAATGGAAAAACTGTCAAAAGTAGGAATGCAAGCCTGTTCAAAAGTCTATACATATTTCCCTACGCTTGTTTATTATACCGTGCACTTAACTTGGACTCGCTGTTCAGATCATCTAAATGAACATTTTTCACAAATATTTCAGAGTTTTTTTTCATACAAACTAAATACGCTGACGTAAATTATCCGATATGAATGTCTCTTTATCCATATTGTCATTTTAGTTATCAAAAAAAATCGTACTTCTTCGTTAACTCTCGAGTTCCTCTCGGTATAACAGTATCTGCAAATGAAATGAAGATATCAGTTTGAAAGATTCTCTTTTTAATTGCACTAAGCGACAACATAGCCCGAGTAAAGACTATTTCATACTGCACAAATCAATTAAATAAAATTACAAATAAGTTTGATACGAAGCCTTTTTAAGTACTACTTCCCTTGTAAGATTTGATAATTAAAAGCTGTAGAAGTGTTTGCCAAAGTTAATGGTTTTTCTCGGAACCACGGTTTATAGATGGAACCTATCTAAATAGGTGTTACGTGATTAGCTTCATACTGGTTGATTAAGCAGCCTCGCGAGGCAGTTTCCTCGGGCGACGTCACGACATGGTATAAAACAAAGTCGCTTCCCGCTGTCTGTCTGTACCTATGCATGCTTAGATCTTTAAAACTACGCAACGGATTTTGATGCGGTTTTTTTTAATAGATAGAGTGATTCAAGAGGAAGCTTTATATGTATAATACATGCATAATTATAGTAGAGAAACACTGATAATTTTAGAGGTTTTTTGAGAGGTTTTTTGCGCGTACATTGCAAACGCTGGCTGAATCCTACGAGATAGATCAAAATAATGTACTACAGTATTGTACACCTTAAAAAGGTCTACAAAAAAGTCCGCGATGGTATATGTCTATCCCCGTGCGAAGCCGGGGCGGGTCGCTAGTTCTGTATAATAGAGCATTTGCGAGGCTGCTGAGTCAGTCAGTATGCAGCTAATGAGCATGAAATAAACAAAAGAAGTCCTAAGAAAATACGCAAAGAAATAATACTCTCTGATACTCGTTACAGTCAGTGAGCGAAGCAATCATTTTCTCATAAATTACAGTACAATTCCAACTAATTATTTGAAGAACGAACTCCGAGAATTCCTCATTTGATGTTATTCAATGGAACTCCTTAGAATTTATGCAGAATGTTGAAAAGTGTACATTTGCTTGTGTCGTCTTGTTTCATTCTTAAAATGATGTCCGCCTTATGGCGAGTTTGATTTTCAGGAATGGAATGGAATAGCTTGTTAGCACTAAGCATTTTGTGACGTCCGAGCTGTCAACGTCATGCGTATCAACTGAGAACGCGCTCCAAAAAGTTTTGGTTAGAAAATTTGAATTTTCGGAATGTTCTAAGGATGTTCCAAATATGAATTGAAATATTTGGAAGTGGTTCAAAATAAAAAGAAGAACAGAAAAGACAAAAGACGATCGAAATTAAGCCAATAAAAGGCGACAGTAAAGGCGACTGTGGCGCACAGATATAACCCACGCCCACGGTCTCCCGTGGCCTCACGCGCTGGCAACGCATCTAAGTACACGTTTGTGATGGTGACATCATCAAGCCACGCATCCGTGCGAAGCGTGTCCGTGAGCTGCAGTGGAGACGCGGTTTTAGGTCCAATTTACGCCCGTCATGACGGTCTTCGTTTCGTAGAAAGACAAGCCTCCGCGGAGCGGATATCGTAAACAAATACCTCGTATTATAAATATGCATCCGGTATTGAAAGATGTTGTTTGTTTGCAGAGGTCTCGTAGACCTCGTAGCAAGTTCGTAGAGTCTGAAAATTCCAAAACAGCTTCCTGTTCTAGAAAATCAAAATCAGTGAACTCGACTTAAATAATAGTAATAATAAATATAAGTGGACATTTCACACAGCGCCATCTAGCCCCAAACTAAGCAAAGCTGGTACTATGGGCATCAGATGGCTGATAGAATAATTATATACTTGTTTTTAAATACTACAACACCCAGACCCGGGAGAAATATTTGCATAACATCCAAAGATTCTCCATTTAAACTATCACTCTATAATGTATTCTGTGCCGATTCGTTAATGTCAGCCGTCATCTCTGCCCTTACTTCTTTCTTAACCCTGTCCTCTTTCACATCTACCTTTTCTTCACCTCCACCCCTAAATCCATCCACATTCATATTCATAATTATTATCATCGCAACAATAAATATAATTATGTTTATTCATTGGAAGACCTTCCATTCTGTTATATTTTCTATTCTATTCTAAATAGGGATGAATAGCCCATCAAGTAGCATGTAAACTGGGTCAGCTGATAGTGTGACCTTTGGAAACTTTTTGAAATTCAAAAGCTTTTGTTGATACTGAAGTTTCATTGAGTATACTGTACGTGTCGTTATCTTTGATCTCAGCTGTCACTTTCACATTACTACTACTCGTGTCACTAGTCTTTACAACCAGTGTGGTGAAAGGATTCGTATCGCTTCACATCTACCGTGTACCTTACGGGTGTAAGGAAGCAAGAGTTCTGCCTACCCCGTTTCATAAGGGTAATCGTTACAAATATGTAAAACAATAAAGACAGGCAAACTTTTCTGAGGATTCTTTGTTTTTTAGGGTTCCTTATCCGAAGGGTGACCCTATATAATAGGGTCACCCTTCGGATAAGGAAGCCTCCGCTGTCCGTACGTCCGTCTGTCAGCGGGCTGTATCTCATGAACCGCAATAGGTAGAGAGTTGAAATTTTCATAGATTATGTATTTCGATTGACGCTATAATAAAATAAAAGGGGGCTTCATATAAGTAATATTTATGTACAGGTACCACAAATATTGTGCGCCTTGGCAAACTTCGTGCTTTGTATGTTGTCGTAAACCGAATGTGTCCGAATGTGCAACTAATAGTCAACTAATAGGTAATGTAACTGAACCAACAATAAAAAAAACATCTCTATATTATATAGGTACATCATCGCGTTAGTTCGTATTTCAGAAGCTTGACTAAAATTGCCGATGGTACGATGTATGATGGTACGGAACCCTTCGTGTGCGAATTCGACTCGCACTTGGCTTTGTTTACATCATAACCTCCCTCTTTTAAATTATAAGTATTGAAAATTACATTATGTACTTAATTGTTACATTTTTTTATTTTTGTTGGTCATTAAAAATTAAAATTAATATAGTTATGTCATTATTTTTCATTTCCCAAAATACCCATCAGCGCCGGGAACCCGTCGTAATTACGTCCCATGTCTAATTGAAACAAAGATTTCCATAATTCAAGGTCATTAACCTAATACGCCCAAGAAAAGCTAAAGTCAAATACTCCTTATTCCCAACACCTCTGAAAGTAAATTACAATATCGTTTTCGGTGGGAATGGCGAAGGCCGAAACCCGATACGTAAGGACTCTTACACTCGGGTATTGTCGCACTTGTATAACCGGCTTTAATGCGACTCTTCACACAGTTTGTAGAGGAAAGCTGGTTGAAAAGCGAAGTCAATAAGCGACAATAAATAAATATTTGGGGACATTTCACGCAGCGCCATCTAGCCCCAAACTAAGCAAAGCTTGTACTATGGGAACCAGATGGCTGATAGAATACTTATATAGGTATATTTTTTTTGTGAGAAGCTGAACTTGTTCTTAATACTATCTTCCATTCGCTGCTTCACTCACGTTGTAATAAAGCTCGATGATCGACAACTACTCGCAGACAACATTATGATATGGTATTATTTTGAATAATTCTTTCATAAGTATCTGTTTAGTAAAGGGAGGGGCCACTGAAACAAAAATGATTTATTCGAAGCTTCATACTCACTTCATATTTCTACACTAGTAAGGTCCCTTTTTCCGGGGTTTTTGGGAAAAGGGAGCGAGCGCCAGAAATTTAAAGCAGTTAAATTGCAAGCAGTATGTTACGGTTCACAATCTTTCGACAGTTTATAATCTCGCGAGACAGATTATAATCTAACGGTATTTAAAATTTTACGGTGACTTGGAAGAAAGCGATTTTGTCGTATCTCAAAATATTCAATTTTACACCAGAGCCAAAAAAGTTTTATTTACAGCAATTAGTCGTGTGAACAGTAAAAAAACTAGGAAAAAAATCAAGGGCGTATCATAAAATTTTTCATCGTGGAAAGACGAGACATAGACCATTCGTCGCGGTTTTTTTTCCTTATCAACAATCAAGTTTTAAGTCATTTGGGCCATTTTTTGAGATACGGCATTTCTGCTTTCTGCCATAGAATATATTCCGATTTTCATCTAAACCGATTAAGCTATCAAGCCACTTGCTCGAGTTATTTCTTATCCAATCCTGTCGCAGAATTGTTCTAGTTACATCATCATCATCATTTCAGCCCGTCTCCGCCCACTGCTGGGCATAGGCCTCCTCTTTATTACGTCATTCTCTCCGATCCCTCGCGAATCTCATCCACTGATTCCCGGCTATGTTCACGATGTCATTCGACCATCGGGCAGGTGGTCTGCCTCTTGGCCGTTAAGCGTCTCGGGGCCACCATTCAGTGATCGCCTTCGTCCATCTTCCGTCGTCCCTTCTAGCCAAGTGTCCCGCCCATCTCCACTTCAGTCTCGCGATCCGCATACCTACCCACGTCCACGACCTTTGTACGACGTCGAATTTCAACGTTGGGTATGTGATCTAGGAGTGAGATTCCGAGCATGGCGCGCTCCATTGCCCGTTGTGCTACTCTTATCTAGTTACATGACTGTATTAATTTAGTTTTCGAACCAGCGGTTTGGAAGAGGCTGTGGAGGTTGAGAGACGCCCTACTAGTGTATTGTTTAGCGAGAAGCTGGAGCTACAAATTGACAATCCCTGTCGGTTCATTATTGTAGACCTATTAGGGATTAATGCTGGATTTTCCAGCATTTTTTTGTAAATTATTGAATTTTGAAGTCTTTATTCTACAAGACCTCACCTTACATTACTGTAGTTTATTGTAGTTTCACTTCTGATAATCGCGAGATAGTGAGACAATAAAGTAAGAGTATATTCTATGTACTTAATACGAGCATTTACACGTAACTAAGTTTTTCTTCCAGCAAACCTTTGGGGCTATAAAAATGTTATTGATATCACTATCTATATCAACTCACATTTCTCTAGGCTCAAAGGATCTGGTACCCACTGGGTTCATGTACAAAATGAAGAAGTAAATATATTGTAGTAATATGAATAGAGAATAAATGTGACTTCGAACTTTACCTTGTAATTTGCATAATAATATCACCTGACCTACCCACCATGCCGAAAAACATGATAAGTGAATAAATTCCTTTCCTGCGTATTATTTTCTCTACAGAAAAAAATAGCAAAAAGCAAAAATAGTCTAATAAGGCATTTGAAGTGAAAACAAAAAATGCTATCTGACCAATGAAGTGATGACCTGATAAAACAAAAAAAGTGATGATACAGTAGTGATAATCAACATTCCCAAAGATAAAACCAAAGATGATAAGTGCGTGAAGATGCGTCGAGACTGCCTCAAGCTGAGACTCAGCGACCCGAACCCTGGGAGCCTCTCCTTCCACGCGTCAGACTCTGATGATGAGAGCTCTGACCGGGGGAGCAGGAGCTCCAGGAGTGGGGAGGATGCTATGCTGCTGGACCGGCTCCCGGCAGCTGTGCTGTCTGTTATGGCGAAGGTAAGGATCCTCTGATGATGAGAACTCTGACCGAGGAAGCAGTAGCTCCAGGAGTGGGGAGGATGCTATGCTGCTGGACCGGGATCCCGGCAGCTATACTAGCTGCTATTACGAAGGCAAGGCAGATGATTCTGTGAGTTGCCTCTGACTCTGTTGAGAACTCTCTGGTTTCTAACATTTTTTCCAGACAAAAGTCCTTAGTGACTATAGTAAAAGAATTTTACTTCCTACTAATATTATAAACGCGAAAGTTTGTATGTATGGATGTTTGTTACTCTTTCACGTCTAAACGGCTGAACGGATTTGGATGAAACTTGGAATATACATGTGCTGGATTGACATATAGGTTAGTTTTCACGCGAGCGAAGCCGCGGGAGGCAGCTAGTATTATATCTAAATATTAGTGCTAAATTCAGAATGGACAAAAAGTTTGAAAACATGCGTCACGAAATGACTCTTTTAAGGTGTAATTTAAATCCACACTGGTTCGAAAGAACTAGTGTGGTGAAAATACACGAATCGTGGTACTGAATAGAACCCAACCTACTGACTGTATTTAAGTACTGCTGGACTGGAAGTAAAGAAAAAGCATAGAATGCGTCCAGCTGCTTCTCTCCCCGAGCATGTCGTCAAAGTTACTTGACTAGACTTAGGATCACATTATGATCGGTAGGCTGATCACCTGTCACCATGGTTCACCATATCCATTGACGGCCTCGGTGGCGTGGCGGGCGATTGCTCGGCAGAGACGCAAGAGGCGCGGGTTCGATTCCCGCTGCGGAAGAAATGTTTGCATGATCTGTAAATATTTCTTCCGGGTCTGGGTGTTGTGGTACCATGGTACTCGTAGTTTCTGATACCCACGACACAGGGAATCCTAGTGTGGGGTCAGGACTATGTATGTGACTGTTGGGTGTTATTTATTTATTATTATTTATTATCTTAGGACTAAATCAGAAGTGCCTGCAAGTTTTTTTATGTTTACTTGTGGCTCTGCCCATTTCATTAGGGATACGGATGTGATAATATGTATGTGTATGTGTTTGAGTACTAAACCAAAGGCTAGGCTCGGTTGTCTGTGGAATCGTTTTGCCAATTCAATGAAATTACTGATGCATCAGCAATTGACAATGATAGGCTCAAGGTAAATACCTCTTATTCAACCATTTTTGTCCACCTCTTCTATTCATCGTTATTATTATGTGTGCTTACACCCAACATTGTACCTATTGATACGAAAAAGTAGGTAGAACTAAATTATACAAAAGCTAAGCTGAATTTATCGGAAAATATTCCAGCCACAATAAGTTTTATTTTTTATTTTAAATGTTATTTTCAATCTATATGTCACCCTAAAATTATAAATTGGATCGGAAGGTGCTCTACCACCAGTGCTCTTATTACCAATATCCAATAACAGTGGAAAACTTTATATATTTGCTGTTTAGAAACGTTGAACTGGAAATACTACTTCGCTGGACTGGGAGTAAAGAAAGAGCATAGAATGCGTCCAGCTGCTTCTCTCCCCGAGCATGTCGTAAAAGTCGACTAAGGGATAGTATCCTCTCCAACATGATGAGATACAAGGAGGGTTGACGTCAGGCAGGCGGCCGGTCATAAAACACCTTAGCCAAAACTCTTACAGCATGATCCTTGGATCATGCTGTGCCGACCCCACATAGAGTGTGATAAGGGCAGGAAGATGATGATTATGATGAACTGGAAATAGCGACATAGTGATATTAAAGTTTGCGTTGCAAGTTGACGGAGCTAACTAAACTAACTTCTAACGCAATTACACTGCAGTGCCGGGGGGATACTGCGGACTCTTGTCAACAGATGGCGCGTTTTAATATAATTATAAGTTTTAGACGTCCGACAGCGAGATGAGTGGACATAATAGTCAAGACCTATATAGACAAAATAGATAAACCTCACAACATTAGTTTTTACACCTGAATTTAACTATTGGTTCCTTAAACATGTAATAAAAAAGTGAGTTTTAGGCTATGTACTGGCGATTTGTTTACTTAAATTGGATCTCCAGTTTGGGTGCAGATTTTCATATATTGTGGGTAACTAGAAAGGTAAGTGATCGCCAAAAAGTGTCCAAAATTTATGTCAGTAAAATCTCGCATTGCCATTGAGAATTTGAATACTACCTTCATTCATAAACGATTTTTCATTTCCCAAGCTGGCAAAGACCCAATCATGATAGCTTTGGTTGTCACTGCAAAGATATCGCCCGAATTCTGATACCGATTATTAGCTGCGTACTGACTGACCAGGCTTATATTACAGTAGGTATCGATTTATTAGGAGCTTGCTTCATTTCAGACAGTACTGGTGGTCTAGTTGGTAGAGACCCCGCCTTAAGATCCTAAGGTCGTGGGTTAAAACCCGGTCATGTACCAATGGATTTTTCTGTGCGAAAAAATTATGTGCGCTATACCAGTACTATTAAACGGTGAACGAAAACATCGTGAGGAAACCCGCGGCTTAGTCAGCTCCGCTTGTATTGACCATGTCGAACCATTGAGAAGCCGCTAAAAATTCTAACAAAAGTAAGGTAAGTTCGTATGAGTTCGTGTGAGGAGTTTTTAGGCCGCCTAAAGACCTCCGTCATGGCTTAACGATTTAAAAGCCGGGACTGACAATTTAACGTGCCCTCCGAAGCAAGGAAACGCTCAGTTCGTTATGCCACTTGCGGTGACCCATCCCAATTGTGACCGCGCACAACGTTGCTTAGCTTCAACGATCAATCCAGAACATCTAAGCAAGCTACGTCACGAGCTCTTTTTGTTCGATCAATTGGACTACTTTAACTTTTTTCCAACTGGTGCGATCAGTCGGATTAAGAGAAACGGAAATTAAAGATACTTTATCAAGGCCCATTTCTTCATGATCCTGTATTAAAAACGTAAAAAGCCATGATTTATCGACGGCTGAACGGGACTCCCCAAAAGGGGGTGGATTGATTTACGAACTTCTCCCGTCACGGTTAATGTAGAGAAGAAATGATATACTTTGTGTTTGTTTTGTATTTATTTATAGGTAACTAAAAGTTTTAATACATTTTTATCAAAACGCTATTAGCAATAAAGAGCCAATTACAGGTTCTGACGAATAGTATTTATAAAAGCCACGAAAAGACCCCGTACAAGGGGACTTTGTACCGTTTACCACTCGTTTTGTCATCATCAACAGTATATAACTGGTCGTTGTAGATCTTTCGAAGTCAACAGTCATTTGACTGAATCGTATTTGAAAATGAAACAAATACAATAAAATCGCGCTAGTTCCACCATGAAACTAGTTGAGAGTACTACTGTGAATGAACTCCTTTTTCATTTCCTCTTTAGGGGAACTGCTTGTTGAAGGAAACTGCAGAACAGAAACTTCTTAAAAGGCTGTATCTACGCCTGCTTATCGCTACCAATCCTAGAATTATCAAACAACCCGGCATGGGTTTTATTATGTACTTACATGTACGATGGTACGGAACCCTTCGTGTGCGAATTTGACTCGCACTTGTCTGGTTTTATTAAACTTATTCTTCTTCTGTAGTTAGCGTGTACACAATGTGAAGCGCTCGTGGCGTAGCTTGCTTAGGCGTTCTTGATTGATCGTTAAAGTTAAGCAACGATATGCGCGGTCACAAATTGGGATGGGTGATCGCAAGTGGCATTACGAGCTGAGCGCTTCCGTGCTTCGGAGGGCACGTTAAACAACCAGTCCCGGCTTTTAAGTCGTTAAGCTATGCCGGAGGCCTTTAGGCGGCTCAAAACTCCGTCACTAGAATTGGCCACTAGCTCATACGAACATACATACATACATAATGTGAAATATCGTTTGTTTGTCACAATTTTATTAAAATTATGACGTAGCTACTCCATAATAATTGTAATGTCTTTTGAATAAGCTCTGCGATTGTGTCAAGTGCACGAAAGGAGCTATAGGTAGGCGCACACGTATTTTTTATCAACCACACTGGTTTGGAAGAACTAGCAGACATGAGGTAGTACCAAGTTTTTTTTTAATTTGGATCATTGCTTCCCAGGAACCAGATCTTTATGAGCTCCTGAATTTCAGGTCCCGATTATACAAATTTTCAACGACTGCCGTTCTTAGGTTTTGAATAACGTCGCTGTCTGTGATAGTGAGCGAAACGGAATATGTTACGGGTAACTTGATTACCCGGGCAGTGTGGCCGTCGAGTGCTCGGCTGAGACGCTAGAGGCGCGGGTTCGATTCCCGCTGCAGAAGAAATGTTTGCATTTTCTGCAAATATTTCTTCTAATATTTCTTGTTTTAATATTATGTATTGACAAAAAAATAAAAGTATGTAAGTATTCTATCAGCCATCTGGTTACCATAGTACACGCTTTGCTTAGTTTGGGGCTAGATGGTGCTGTGTGGTAATTATGTCCTCAAATATTTTTTTTTTATTTTTATGAATACGGATAGGTATTTGAACGGTAGACGAACGGTAGAACATAGAAATGAGTATAATCGGAGCCCAGTTGCGTGATCTTGCTCCATTATATCGCTCAGTTCTGTCATTTGCTATTTCGGGAATGGAAAATGTAACTTATTGATTTTGGCTTCTGAATTTCCATACTTTGATCCGAATTAACTGAAAGTGTACAAATATCACATCTTGTACAAACGGTGTCAAACGGTGAAAGAAAACATCGTGAGGAAACCCGCGACTTAGTCAGCTCCGCACGTATTGACCATGTCTTTCCTGTGGACAAGGCCGACTAAGCTGAGAGGATGGAATAGGTGCTGGGCAAGCCTACTCCATCTAAATTCGTCCCGGGCACTACAGCGTCCCGTTTGTGAAGGTAAAAAGTTGCCTACTGACGCTGTATAAATCATCTACTATAGATGATACTAAGGCCTTTGTTGTCAACCATTTTTAGGTTGACTGTTTGTCCCTCGTTTCAATGGTGAAAAGAATCATCGATGTTTGACCTACTTCTATATAGCCCAGTAAAGATTATACTGGCATAGACAATAATTATGGACTATGAGCGATCGATATCAACATAAATTATACACCGTCGGTGAAACCGTGTCATTAGATCTATTTTGAGAATAGGTCGGTTATTGATTTTACTGCGATTATTATATTACTTAGAATCGATATTGAGAAATGATTATAAATTAGAATTAAAAAAAATCTATCTGCCATTTAACTGCTATCTGCTGATGATGATGTAATTAAACGAACTTACCAAGTGATGTTCGATCTTGATCGTCCCGTCTTCGACTTCCGGCAATTCGAGGGAGGACCAATCACTATCTTCATTTCAGCCTGGTATCACCACATTATAGGCTTACTTTCGATTTTGCCAGCCTCTTCGATCTTGTGTGTCTCTTGCTTCGTACCCGTAACTTTTTGTATGCCATCGATCTAACGCGTCACTAAGCATAAATATTTATAGTAGGTATTTATGTTAATTACAATAAAACCTTCCAATTATTTTTAAAACTATGAGGAATAGCGAAAAGTACTCAAAGGTGGGTCGTTCCCGATTTTGATGAAAACTAGAACGGCATCATTAGATTTTTGAAAAATAAATATTCCTAGCCAGGAATCGAACCTGTTGATTTTTGAAAAAAAAAACTGTGTATTACAGCATTAGATAGTATCACTAAAAAGGAACAAATTCTGAGAAGTAATGACATACGGCAAACTTAAGGAAAGTGTTGGATTTGAACTAGGTACCTATTAACTGATTAACTGTTGCCATGCCAGCGGGGACCCTCTTACTAAGTGGGTCCCGTTGGTTTCAGATACAGAACCCTAACAACAGAGGTTTATTAAATGATGAAACACGCTTGGTAGACTTTCTACACTTAAAATATCGAATCAATAAATCACATAATTCACAAACGCATTTAAAACAATATAAATTACGGTGGGGAATGCCAAACATAACAACTTTGGTGATCCGAAAATGTACTGTTTAAATGGTTGTAAGGGATGTTCAGAACATCGACAAATAATTATCGATATGTAACTAATATAGAAAATTCGTGTTTATCCAAATATTATGAATTTTAAAAACACTTTTGCTATAACATTTTTGAATGGATGAGGATAGCAACGGACCGAGAAGAATGGGCCCAGCATTGGGTGAAGTAAGGTTGCGAAAAATGATGATGATAGGTTTTTTGGGATTGAACAGTGTGTTTGAACCTATTACTCCTAGTTGTCTCTTGTTCTTGAACCTGTGTGGTGAAAGGATTTAAAATGCGCCTCAAAGGCTACTTCCGTGCACATGAGACACGTTTTCCTACTACCTTAGGTTCTACGACACGCCGGTTTTGTCACGATGTTTTCCTTCATCATCATCATCATCAGCCTACATCAGTCCACTGCTGGACATAGGCCTCTCCCATGGCACGCCACTGAGCTCGATCTTCAGCTCTCTTCCTCCAATCCCTGCCCGCTGACTTACGGATATCATCGCCCCACCTAGCTACAGGGCGCCCTACACTACGTTTGCCGACACGCGGTCTCCACTCAAGAACCAGTCTGTTTTCCTTCACCGTTTGAGAATACAAAATTTTTTCGAACAGAAGAATCATTGGTCTATGACCGGATTTGAACACAACACCGGGGCTACCTACCTAGACCATCAGTGCTCTCAAAGCTCTCAAGGTTTGAGTCTATACTACGAGCACACCAAAATCATTTTAAACTAGGCTTTGCTCGCGTGGTACCCGGATAAAAAATAGCCTATATGTTAATCCAGTACATGTACTATGTATATTCCAAGTTTCATTTAGATCCCTTCTGCCGTTTAGGCGTGATTGAGGTACAAACAAACAAACATCCAAACATCTTCACAAACTTTCGCATTTATAATATAAAACCGTCACTTTTAGCGTCTATCGATATTACAGCGCCACGAACAATCAAAGCTTTTCCCTTCCCTACTAAGAATGCACAGTGACTCATGGCAATATAGGTAGCATTGGATTTTCCTACAGCGGAATCCCGATCCAGATACTATAATACTTTTATGCTGATTTAAGTACGTACCTATAGCGTATTGAACGTCTATATGTGTATACAGAGCTCAGACCAAATAAAAAGAAAAGATGCCGCGCCGCGAACAACAAAAGTGAAGCCACCTTTTTATCTATGTGTAGGTTGTGTGTTCCAAGTAACTTAAATTCATAGTATAATAATTAAGAAACGATGCTATTTGAAGTACTTACGAGTGAAAAGTGATTCCGTGAGACTTTTAATGTGATTTGCTGCTATTTTTACAAGTTTTCACTACACAGGAAGGCATAATTCTATTTTTAAGACTCGTGACGTACTAAGAGCGATGAGCATGGTTTTAGTATAGGTCTGTGCGTGAGCGTGTGTGTTTACTTGCAGGAGCACGGTTTTGTGTGGCTTCACTTTTGTTGTTCGCAGTGTGTTTTGTTGTGTTTATTTACTTAGTGTAAAACATTGATCAGTAGAACTGATATATAATGTATAATGATTTTACAATCAATCATAAAAAGAGCTAATAAAAAATGGCGTTGAAACGGCTAAACCGATTTTATTGAAATTTGAGATATGCTATTAGATCTATTCTGACATTGCACGTAACATAATAGGATACCCTATTCTACCAAGGTTGTACAGTTAATAGACATCATGAGAATCTTACAGGATTTGATTCTTCTCTACTGTCGATGGATTTATTAACATCTGTCAAAGAGCCTTTATGACATTGGAAGGACTAGTGTGGTACAAGGATTCGGAGCTCTTTATTCTTAGTTATTTCTTCGTCTCGCTTTGTGCTAGTTCAACTGTTTACTCAACAAACAGTTGCCTATACAATAGTAGTCATTGTACAGTCGCGCTCGTAATTACAGGAGCTACATTAAGTGCTCATTAATCCAGAACGACAGCGATATAGAACGAGACGTGAAGGATGGAATAAATGCGGGACGAATAAAATGTCGACAGATCTCAGGAACTACGTGTGATCCGAGAATGCCCCTTAAACTTAAGGGGAAAGAATACAAGACGATCATAACCTCGATCATTGACAACCTTGGTGGTTTTGGCTTTCGTTTGGGAATCGAACCCGCGCCTCTTGCGTCTCTGCTGAGCAATCACCCGCCACGCCACCGAGGCCGTCAAGATGGAATGGAAGAAGAGAACATGCTGTGCCGACCCCACATAGAGTGGGATAAGGGTAGGAAGATGATGAAATTAAGTGCTCACATTATGCTTAGTTTGCGGTTCACTAAAATAATATACATATTCATACTAATATTAAACGTGAAAGTTTGTGTTTGTTTACATACATTTTCGTAACGGTTGAACGGATTTGGTTGTTGAATAACGCACAGTAACCACAAATATTACGCGCCTCGGCAATTTTTGTCTAGCTTCTGAAATACGAACTAACGCGATGATGATATGTAATATAGAAACGTTACAATATACATAAATATTATCACGCTCGTATCCCTAATGGGGTGGACAGAACCACGCGAGTAAACATAAGAAAACTTGCAGCCACTTCTGATTTAAAGTCCTAAGATGGATATGGTGAACCATGGTGACAGGTGCTCAGCCCATCGCTAATATAGGTGGTCCATCATTTTGAACAGGATATCATCCCTCAGCTGACTTTTACGACATGCTCGGGGAGAGAAGCAGCTGGACGCATTCAATGCTTTTTCTTTACTTCTAGTCTAGCAGAGAAGTAACGTTACAATAATGATGTAGATCCTTTTTTTTTAAATAGATTTTGACAAATGAAGTGTCGTTGAATTCGTCTGGATGACAAGTGTCATGTAGAGCCGATGACACTTTTTTGTCACTAAAGTGTAATAAATCCAATATGACAACTTTAATGAGTCATTTTAAACTAACTATGATATAGACTAAAATGGTACAAATTCATCATCATCATCATCATCATCTCAAAAATTAATGAAGTCTGACTATAGGTACCTACTACCATAATAACATTAAAAACTTTAAGGTAATCAGTATAATAATAATAATAAGAAATAAAAATGAGCTCAGTTTTTTTATCTGAGTTCGCCTACAGATAGAAAAAAATAAATTACCTACTACCTAAATTCTACGCAGTCGGTTTTTTTTGTTCTTTTAAAAAACACTTGTTTCATTGTATACAAGAAATTGTTTTAACCACTTCACAAGTTTTGGACTTATGAAGGTAACAGTACTTCCAGGTATGTTATTCGTACATGGTTACCTCAGCGATATCCCAAAGCTTTAAACTCACACGTGGGATTACCTCAGCTTTGTTTGGGTTTTCCTCATTGCACCACACAGTTGACACCTCATACTTAATTCAACTTTAAACCCTTAAGCATACGGTTTAAAATCTCATGATTGTCACATGATTATAGTATATTTGAGGAGTGTGCTGATAGAAATGTGAACTGTATGTTTTTATAATAAGGTTGGTAATTGAATGAGCGTAGAGCCCTTTGTGTAGGGTCTATGGATTGCAAGGTTTAAGCTTTAGAGTAGGTATTATTAAAATGTATTGTTTATTTACTAAATATTGCGTATAGAATCATTATATTATAATGCCTGGACCGAATCGGTGACGTTTTTGAAAAGGGCCAGGTCAAGAGTACCCTAAACCGACGAGCATGCATGAATAATGAGAGTGAAGCGAAATAATAAGTACGTCAGGATCGTAGCAAATGGAGTTCTGCGATCTCTGCCTACCCCTATGAGAAGCCAGCTCGATTTTGTGTACTCGTATGTGGAATCATTTTTGTGAGATTCATTCATGAAGTCTTATTCAAATTCCCAGAGACATCTTAAAAGTTGACGACCTAGTAAGACGGGCTAGTGCTCGGCTAAGACGCAAGAGGCGCGGATTCGATTCTTGCTACGAGAGAAATGTTTCTATGTTCTGCAAATATTTCTTCCGGGTCTAGGTGTTGTAGCATTATACTCCTAAGTTATTTTACATAAAAAAGAATTAAGTATATAAGTTTTCTATCAGCCATAGCCCATAGAACAAGCTTTGCTTAGTTTGGGGCTATATGGCGCTGTGTCAAATGTCCACAAATAAAAAAAAGATGCCCTACAGAAAAATAATCAAAATCAAATAATTATTTTGTTCAGTAGAATCTGTTATTGCCGAATTGAGGTATCCGCCGAATTGAGAATCCCTTCCATATTTTACGTACATACATAAAATCACGCTAGTTTCCCATAGGGGTAGGCGGAGATCACAGATCTTCATTTGTTATCCTGACATACTTCTTATTTTGAAGTCGGTTAATAACAGAGATATTTTCATTTTCGTTCATCATCAAACAAACTTAGGTAGTCAGTACAAGTCTATCCAAGCTTTCTAGTTTCTAGAACTGACTTGCTTTTGTTAATCGTAGCGAGGTTTCTAAATAACATCATTTACAAACTTACAGTTCACGGTTATATTCATGGCACATTAGAGCTTCAATAGTAGACGAAATACTTGAATTCATAATAATCAAAACGGAAATGAAAGAAATATAGCTCTAGAGGCTTCGCAAAGTCTTAACGAAGTTGCTATACGCTACCGCAAAAATATTATGGAAAAGACGTCATGAGATCGCTAAGTCATTGTAATGTCTTATGTCAGTCCCATACATTTTTCCACCTATCGTCTAAAGGTTCCTAGGGTCACAGGCTCAGTTACACTGCTCAACTTATTTAATTGTTAATTTATAATAATAATAATAATAAATAACATCCAACGGTCACATACATAGTCCTGACCCCACACTAGGATTCCCTGTGTCGTGGGTATCAGAAACTACGAGTACCATGGTACCACAACACCCAGACCCGGAAGAAATATTTGCAGAACATGCAAACATTTCTTCCGCAGCGGGAATCGAACCCGCGCCTCTTGCGTCTCCGCCGAGCAATCGCCCGCTACGCCACCGAGGCCGTCAATCGAGTTTAACATCGATGTTGTCGTCGATTTCACATGCATGCCTTCCAATCGCCATTGCAAGAGCCAGGCACTGTCCTCTTCAATCGCGCTCAGCTATCACTTTCTCCTATTTCCACACTCCCATATCCTGAGAGAAACACAGCCACCAGCTCATTAGCGAGGCATTAGGACGAGCTCGAACTTGTAGGTGTTGCTATGTAAAGCATTTGGAGACTGGTTTATTCGCAATACTTCCATTGGCTACAACGAACACATACGTTATCTCTTACGTTATCATATAATCTACAATTTATTATAACGTGTATTGCGAGAGTTGGTCAGGATGTTTGTATGTTTGTGCCTCAATCACGGCTGAACGGATTTAAATGGAACTTGGAAATCTTAGAATACACATAGTTCGTTCGTGCTGTAATAACATATAGGCTTTTTATCCGGGTACCACGCGAGCGAAGCCGCGGGTGGAAGCAAGCAAAAAATATATAATGGATAAGTATAAAAGAAACATAGAATGCGTCCAGCTGCTTCTCTCCCCGAGCATGTCGTAAAAGTCGACTAAGGGATATGATTCACCCCAATGGACCATCTATTGTATGAGCGATGGACTGATCACCTGTCACCATAGTTGGAGAAGTTGGAGAAGCGCTCGTGGCGTAGCTTGCTTAGACGTTCTTGATTGATCGTTGAAGTTAAGCAACGTTGTGTGCGGTCACAATTTGGATGGGTGAAAGCTAGTGGCATTACGAGCTGGCCGCTTCCGTGCTTCGGAGGGCACGTTTAATTGTCGGTCCCGGCTTTTAAGTCGTTAAGCCATGACGGAGGCATTTAGGCGGCCTAAAAACCCTGTCACTAGAGTTGACCACCAGCCCATACGGACTTACTTTTTTTAGTTTGATGTTATGCCCGCGTACTTCTTATATCCATTTCCCATTTAACGTCAACTGCAAGTACCTACAACCTTAGAGAAAAACAAAGCAAAAATGTTAGCGGAAGTTGTATACGAAGCAACACTCCTTATTCAGTGATATTATGTAAAAAGGTCGCCGATTAAGAATAATTTCACTTTACAATGGCCTCAAAAATCTCAATCCAAGTGTATTTTACCCCACTTTCAACAAAGCTTAAATTACAAGTACCCCGTTATTTTTAAAAGGTTGTGGCAAACCTGGCAACCCTACAATTTGAATGACACTCTAGCCACAGTTAACCCAACAGTTACTACGTCAGACGCAGACAATAACACTTTGAGTACTCAGGCGACTGGTACCGCTTCAAACTGGGACCGCGGTCCCAGTCGCCAGATAGCATGTTTGAATCGGTCAACTGGGCCGCAAATACTACGATTAGGTCGTGGTGTTTGCGGCCCAGTTGACCGATTGTAGAATGAGATTGTAGAGTCGACAGAAAAATCTTGAAACCATATTTGTTTGATTAACCTATCGCACACCTAGGCACAATGAAACACGTGCTACTTTTCAATAAATTTGTACCTTCATTACTTACATGAAAATCACGCCTGTCTTCCATAGCGGTAGGCAGAGATCGCAGATCTCCATTTGCAAACAATCCAGATTATTATTTCTATTGTTTTACTCTAAAATATGTATTTTTAATAATTTCATATTTATCTCTAATACTTTTTCTGCTAACTATACTAGAAATCGATTCAATAATAGACTTTATCTAGACTACGAGTAATATTATAAATGCGAAAGTAATTCTGTCTGTCTGTTACCCTTTCACGCTGTAACTGCTGAACAGATTTTAATGAAAAATGGCAAGGAGATAGATTACACCCGGGGAAGGACAGAGGCTACATTATGTTGCAAAAATACTAAGGTATATAAGGTAGATGAACTAAGCGATGAAAGTTTGTATGGGGAACGCATTATTATACTACCGTGATTAAGCAATGTTGAGCGCGGCCACAACTTATCCAAGTTGTGGCCGCGCTCAACATGGGTGGCTTACAAAATACTTAAAAATCTTCTAACACGTAGACTACGTCGCGGGTCACAGCTAGTTTCTTATAATTTTATTATGAGTGGTCCCAGATGCTTAAGGAAAAATAAAAAATAAAATGAATGAGGCAATTGGGACCGGGGGCCGTTTCAAGTGGTCCCAGTCGCCTGAGTACCCAACGCTTTTATGTCGCTTTGTGGCTAAAAGTTGCAATGAAAATGACATAATGGGGACAAGGGTGTTTTCTCTATTGTTTAGGCATTTGATTGATAGGCTGGGTAGGGTTACAGGTATGATATTAGGTTTCTAGTTTGCCGATGACAGGCGACTGTGACATGTGTCACTGTCAGTGTCAAGGAAATCGATTTTTATGCAGCATCAAGGCGCCGCCCCGGCGAAAGCTTACGCGAAAGTTAGTGCCTATGTAGAAAAATCATTTTGTTTTATCTTGGTAGATTCTCTCTCAAATTAGTATTCTCTCTCTTGATCAATACGGACATTGGCAGAATTGTTACGTAATGTCATAGTAGTCTAAAAAAAAAGTGAAGTGTAAGCTTACGCGGATGGAAGGCAAACTTTTGACATTACAGTTCATATCGTGACTGTTATCTATATTGTACTAGCTGCCGCTCGCGGCTTTGCTCGCGTGATATCTGGATAAAAAATAACGTATAAGTTAATCCAGCACATATGTACTGTGTATTCCAAGTTTCATTCGAATGCGTACAGCCGTTTAGGCGTGATTGAGGCACAAATATCCAAACGTCCTCACAAACTTTAGCATTTATAATAAGTGTAAGATTGGTGGATTCGAACGAAAAACCACTACACTAAATTACCAATTGCTACGTAAGGAGCCTCTTGTCACCACCCTGGTTCGACGGGAATAAACTAAGGACTTTTACCATCTATAGTAGATGATTTATACAGCGTCAGAAGGCAACTATTACCTTCACAAACAGGACGCTGTAGTGCCCGGGACGAATTAAGATGGAGTAGGCTTGCCCAGCACCTATTCCATCCTCTCAGCTTAGTCGGCCTTGTCCACAGGAAAGACATGGTCAATACGTGCGGAGCTGACTAAGCCGCGGGTTTCCTCACGATGTCTTCACCGTTTGAGAGTATGCACAGGTATAGCGCACATACATTTTTCGCACAGAAAAATCCCTTGGTACACGACCGTGTTTGAACCCACGATCTTAGGATCGGAAAGCGGGGTCACTACCAACTAGACCACCAGTGCTCTCAACTTCGACGAAACTACGCAACTCGTAACAGTATTTAATAACATCGAATTCGCATGTCTCGGACCTTTCACCACGCTTGTTCAAACTAGTGACGCGCTGTTCCGTGTCAAATTCCCATGTCTCTGAAACAGTGAACGCACAGTAGCCAGTGGACATAATTAATGTTCGGATCGATAGGGCCGAGGCCGCAGACAATATCACGCAATACGTAATCATGTACGCGATAGCGCGCGTAAATAATGTAAACATACGCGTCGAATGGGAAAAACGAGCTTTTGACATGTTAATAAATAAATAAATATTTTGTGGACATTTCACACAGCGCCATCTAGCCCCAAACTAAGCAAAGCCTGTACTTTTAACACCAGATGGCTGATATAATACTTTTATACCTTTCTTTTTTGTAAATACATACTTATAATCAACACCCAGACCCGGAAGAAATATTTGCAGAACATAGGTACAAACATTTCTCCCGTAGCGGGAATCAAACCTGCGCCTCTTGTGTCTCAGCCGAGCTCTCGCCTGCTAAGCCACCGAGGTCGTTAATGGAAACGATTACTTTAAAATTGACCATTTGAGAGCACTGGTGGGCTAGTGGTAGCGACCCTACCTTCCGATTCTAAGCTTTTGGGTCGTGTACCATTAGAATATTCTGTTCGAAGGAAAACCTAAAAAGTTAAACATGCGTCAACGTCCTTTCACCACACTAGTTCGAAAGAACTAGTACCAGGACATGCATATGACACTCTTGATGATCTCGGTGGCATAGCGTGCTTGGCTGAGACGCAAAAGGTACGGGTTTGATTCCCGCTACGGGAGAAATGTTTGTATGTTCTGCAAATATTTCTTCCGGGTCTGGGTGTTGTAGTATTATAAGTATGTATTTACAAAAAAAGTATATAAAGTATTCTATCAGCCATCTGTTGCCCATAGTACAAGCTTTGCTTGGTTTGGGGCTAGATGGCGCTTTGTCAAATGTCCACAAATATTGACGTGTGAAGGGTTATAACGAGTAAGAGCTTAATTTTGTTGATGGGAATAACATATTACTCTACGCGTGTAAGGTTAATTTGGGTGAAAACAGTTTTTGTGTAATTGGCAACCACTTACAGTATCTACATCTATTCGTTAAATTCGAGCCGGAGTGTTGAATAGATTGGAATGGACTATCAGTAAAACTTAATAATGAAACCAATTTCTTAGCGTTAATCCTACGTAAAGAATATCTTGGTAGGTATTGGTGTCTGCGGAAGTTCGACTTCAAACCAACTTTTTTTATTATATTTGTGGACATTACACACAGCGCCATCTAGTCCCAAATTAAGCAAAGCTTGTGCTATGGGAACCAGATGACTGATATACTTTTTTTTGTAAAAACATAATACTTATATTACAACACCCAGACCCGGAAGAAATATTTGCAGAACATACAAACGTTTCTCCCGTAGCGGGAATCGAAACCGCGCCTCTTGCGTCGCTACCGAGCACTCGCCCGCTACGCCACCGACGTCGTCAAACTTCATTGACGAGAAAGTAGCGCTAATTGCATACGTCTGCTTATTTTTGTCCTACCTTTATTATAAACTAGCGACCCGCCCCGGCTTCGCACGGGGATAGACATATACCATCGCGGACTTTTTTGTAGACCTTTTTAAGGTGTACAATACTGTAGTACATTATTTTGATCTATCTCGTAGGGTTCAGCCAGCGTTTGCAATGTACGCGCAAAAAATGTGTTTATTTACGACATCACATTAGAAACCTCTAAAATTTTATCAGTGTTTCTCTACTATATTACGCATGTATTATACATATAAACCTTCCTCTTGAATCACTCTAGCTATTAAAATAACCGCATCAAAATCCGTTGCGTAGTTTTAAAGATCTAAGCACACATAGGGAGAGACAGCGGGAAGCGACTTTGTTTTATACTATGTAGTGATTAATCGTAACAAAATGTATGTAGAGAACTAAAATATGATTTTGTTCTTTATAGGACACAAGAACACACGTCGTGGTGGAAATGTACGAGACTGAGAAATCTTACGTGGAAGCTTTGGAGATACTAGTAAAGGTGAGAACACGCTCATACAGTACACGTAATACAGATCTATCGTACTCACACTATCCCTGGGTAATTTTTTATTAATTTTTTGAAATTATCTTCTGTCATGGTTTTGATTAATTTATCTTGTTTGTTTTTGTGCTTTGATATCCTAATACATTACTCGCCAACATGATGAGATACAATAAGCAAGTATTCCCATGGGGGATTGACGTCAGGCAGGCGGCCGGTTATAAAACACCTTAGCCAAAACTCTTACAGCATAATCCAAGGATCATGCTGAGCCGACCCCACATAGAGTGGGATGAGGGCAGGAAGATGATGATGATCCTAATACTTTACCGGCAATCGTTTTTATTGTAAACCGGCCTCCCGCGATACAAGCTTACCTCGTGCGGGGACCACCAGCAAATTCCACTGTAACTTGTGTTGTATTTGTATAGTAGTATAAATATCTCAGTACAGACCGAGATTTAGGGTCTCAGACCATATTCCGAGTGAAGACACCCCCTAGACTGCTGCAACAGTTTCGCTCAGTAATATCACAATACAAGAGGGATTCTGTGCGTCCTACCTGTCATGACATATGGAGCCAAGACGATGACACTCACAGTACGGCTAGTCCAATAGTTCAAAGTCGCTAGCGAGCTATGGAAATCTATAGCGGCAATAGAAATACACACTCTGCGAAAATTTCAACTCTCTACCTTTTACGGTTCATGAGATTACAGACCGCTGACAGATTGACGGACGGAAAGACGGATTACTTTATAATAACTTTTATTATAAATGATTTATACCGAAATGTCATTTTAATTATTTAGTAACGAACTTTATTGAATAATATTCTTTCCTTTATTGAATTTTGCATGCTTTAATATACTGATCATATCTGAACTTATATTGTTTTTATCACCAACCACCCATGTTTCGCAAATAAACAAATCTGAATCTGCATCTGAAATACTTGTAGGTGTTTTTACAGCTAAGGCCATTTACTTATTCAATGCAAGTAAATCCGTAGGATTCTATCATTAGTCCGCCCACAAGCAGGAAAATGCGAGGGAAAATCCAGTGTGATTCCAGATTGATGTGGGTTGAAATGTTGCATCTCTAAATGTAGGTTGGGAAAACTTGGATATCTTACTTCTAACGAGACAGAAAGACTCGCGATCACGAGGGGAGAAATGTCCCGCGACACGTGTCGCCAGAAATGTCGCCGACATCGTACGACAATTTTGGAAACATTGCGCGCATTCATTTCACACATTTCAACATCGAAATTTTATCCACTAGTGAGTTTGAGACTTTGAACATATTGCTGCGAAAATCCTGATTAATAAATCAAAACCCTGATTTTGCTGTATTTATTGCAGTACATATTGTATTGTGTCGCATCTAATCTTACACATCATCTTCATTATTTTTTTTCTTCATTATTATGTCGGGTGGGATCGGGACAATGTTTTCCTCTTCCATCTCCCTCTATCAGCTGTCATCCCAGTGTTCACTCCTTCCTTACTCATATCAACATTCACGCAATGCATCCATCTCTTCTTTGGGTCTACCTCTATCCTGGTATCCATCCACTTTCATATCTAACATTCTACTCTTCACCATGCACATTCATCCCTCCGCATAATAATATTTATAATGTCATCAGCCAAAAAACAACGTTGCTATGGTAATCTTCCATTCCTCACCCATTAGTTGAATATAGGAATCGGGCATTATCGGAAAAGAACAAGAATGTTTTGGAAGAAGCCGCGGGAGAAAGCTAGTGTCGTACTTAATCATAAAATTTCATAAGATCCCACTTCTGAATTTCACAGAAACCTTATCATTTTATTTCCCAAACTACATTATTCTGAGGAGGGTACCCAACTGTCAAAGTTCGCGCTTCCACTACGAAGGCAGCGGTTTGACGAACTAGCGAAGCGACTAAGTTGTACCTACTAGCCAACGCGTACGGATCCGCTCATGAGATAAAGATATGCGATTTTCGTGGATGAATTTTGTTTATTTCTAAAACTGAATGGAAGAAAAGATCAGGCTCTGCTTGATGATGATGATATATAAATTTTATTTCCCCACATACCGAAGAATAATTGATTCGTAAACTAAATATTCATGAACTTCTGTCATTGACTGTGCTCGGATAATGAATATAATTTTCACCTCTTCTATTCGCAGGCTATAACTTCTGCCTGTTCCAAGATAAATCAATCCAGCCGTAGCTCCATCCACAAATATTCTCACAAACTTTATCTTTTACATTATTAGTAAATATCTTATGCCCGTCGGAAACGTTAATAACACTTGCAAAGTTCAGATCATCAAGTCTAAAGCTTTGATACATTTATGAGCTAAAGTTTTGCTTTCAGGGTTTCTGTTCAGTTTTCTTTAGTATAAATAGGGTTGACATTATCAAACTAATATTATAAATTTAAAGTTTGTGCTTGTGAGTTGTTTCACATTAGCCAAAAAATAAATGTGCAAAAAACAGTCGACCCATCCAAGTACTGACCGCGCCTAGTGTTGCTTAACTTCGATAATCGATTACGAACGTGAAAATGTTTCTTGTATGGGACCCCCTTCTATTCTATATTATTTTTTGTTATAGAGGCAATAGCAATACATACTTTGTGAAAATTTCCACTCTGTACCGATTACGGTTCTTGAGATACAACCCGTTGTCAGACGGACGGACGGACTGGGCGGACAGCGGAGGCTTAGTAATAGGTTACGGAACCCTAATATACTTAAGAGCTAACGTGTACTCAATTGACATTGGGCTTTTTTATCATAGTACCACGTGAGTGAAGCTATATAAAATACAATGATTTATAGACAGGCTATCTAAAAAAAATCTTAGGAATCTTTGAGAAAAAATAGTTCTTCAACAAACTTCAAGGTTGACGACCTCGGTGGCGTGGCGGGCGAGTGCTTGGCTGAGACGCAAGAGGTGCGGGTTTGAATTCCCGCTACGGGAGAAATGTTTGTATGTTCTGCAAGTATTTCTTCCGGGTCTGGGTGTTGTAGTATTTATTATAAGTATAGGTATATTAAAAAAAGTATATAAGTATCAGCCATCTGGTGCCCATAGTACAAGCTTTGCTTAGTTTGGGGCTAGATGGCGCTGTTTCAAATGTCCACAAATATTTAAATTTATTTATTTACTAGCTGACCCGACAGACTTCGTCCTGTTCATTCGTCATTTGTATGGGAAAAACAAAAAAGGGCTATTTTTAGGGTTTTTCCAGCAATAATTCTAATTTTTCTCGCCGTAAAAACCATCCTTGAACTTCAACGAACATTTTAAAAAAAGATTTGGCCAAATTGGTCCAGGCGTTGTTGAGTTATGCGCTTACACACATTTTGCGATTCATTTTTATATATAAGATTTAAACACCTTTGATCCGTTGGTTTTCAAATCATTTTCAACGTTAGCAATTTATTATTCATTCTGCAGTCATTATGTTGACAATAATTTATAGCAATAAATAAGTTATAAATAGGTGTATTATTCTGAATTAATGACATTAGAACACCTACGTAAAAACATAAAAAGCATTCGCCGACGACGGAAATTCAAAAGCTATTTCACCAGTAGGCGTATGTTGGTGTTATTCATAATTGAATCAATCGTTTCTCTTTCGTAACACAATCACAGTCTCATCCAGTCACGGAGCACTCCGAACTTTGTCATTTGACGAGGAGCAGGATTTTGCTGGAAACCTCTTTTGTTATGCACTCAATTTCATGTTATGCGACCACAGAATAATACGCGTTTGAAAAATGACAAGTATTCTAAACATTTTTTTCACTTTGTGTAAATCTACTGAAATATTCCTTTGCAATATGAAAAAGCGCTTTAGGCGTAGGTACTAGCTTTAGCTCGAGGCTTTGCTCGTGTGGTACTTTGCACAAAAAGTAGCCTATTGGTTCTAGTACAGCTATAATATAAATACCATTCTAATTTATTCAACTCATATAGCGTGATTGATGCAAAAACATACAAACATCCTTCATCCTCAAAAAGTTTCGCATTTTGCAGTTGCGTAATTTCGCAATATAAAAATGCTTTTTAGGGCTCCGTACCCGAAGTGTACCAACGGGACCCTATAACTAAGACTCCGCTGTCAGTCCGTCCGTCCGTCTGTCAGCGGGCTGTATCTCATGGCCCGTAATAGGCAGAGTTGAAATTTTCAGTATCAAGAACATTGTAAAGGTACAGTAGTACCACAAATATTATTCGCCCCGGTAAATTTCGTCTAGCTTCTGAAATACGAACTAACGCGATGATGATGTGTAATATACTCGTGGATATGTTACAGTAATTAAGCGTTGGTTCAGTCAGTTATTATTTTAGTTGCATATTCGGACAAATTCGGTTTTGATACAAAGCACGAAGTTTGCCGACGCGCACAATATTATGTGTTACTACTGTACGATATTACGGAAAGCTTCCTGTGTGAATTCGACTCGCACTTAACCGGTTTCGTTTTTCAACATAAAGATATACATACCTATGCCTTCCTACCCTTCTTCATAAGAAAGTATTTGTTCGCGACATTGTCCTATACAACCTATCAAAGCGAACTTGTCCAATAAACAGAGACCCCCTTGCAGAAGTATCTTCAACCGCTGAAGAGTCCCGAGAATGCTGGCCTGCTCGACGCGTTCGTGGTCGACGAGATATTCTACCAAGTACCCAGCATATTGAACGTGCACCAAGTGTTTTTGGAACAGCTTCGGCGGAGGTTGGAACAATGGGACTTGCAACAGAAAGTCGGCGATGTGTTTTTAGATGTGGTAAGTGGTACCTATATTCTTACTAGACTGCTAAAGATAAAGATATCGGCCCATCAGTCCGTATATTACAATTAAGCATTATAGGCATAAGTAAAACCAAAAGTTTTAAAGATTTTAAGTTCATAATTTTATTTTATTTTTAATATTTTACTACGCCTTTATTATTGTCAAACGATTAAATAAATAGGTAACTAGACTGCTATTGTATTTTAAATAAATTAATAATATGTAGATGTGAAAAGTTTAAACGTTTAACGGGAACGAAAATGAGGTTTTCGTTTAACTATATAAAATAACAAATAATAAAATAGTAAAAAAAATCCGATCGACTGAACCATTGTAATCTAATTAAGGTATTTGTTTGCATCTCAAAAAAGCGTTCAACTAAATGAGGTTTTATAGTTTTGTATGAGTTATGGGAAGGTATTAATCGTAATATACCTTCGCAAATCCTATAAGATCGATATCTTTCGTGGAAACATGTATCTTTATAGGATTTGAGTAATGACTTAATCTATGAAAGCAGAACCCCTAATTGAATGAACTGCGTACCTATTATAGGCATTTTCTGATTCTGGTAAAAATACCAAATATTGCGTGGGTATGCGTGTAATTTTACGTCACGAAATATATTTTCAATGTATTCTCATTAAATATTAGCATTTAAAAAGAATATTGACCATGATCAGATGGTTTTTGAGTTTCCCGATATTTAAGCACAGTTTCGCATGGAAGTTTTAAGTGTTTATAATGTGTATGAATGGTTGAAAAATATACATTATCTTCCAGTTTACAAAACCCACCGTAATTGACACTTACATGTCCTTCATAAACAACCTGAAGAAAGCGAAGGAGACCATAAAGACTGCCTCATTATCACGACCGGCCTTCGCCAAGTTCCTGGATGCCATGGCCAGGGACCATAAGGGAAAACTGTCCCTGGACAACCTGCTGATCAAGCCTGTTCAGAAGTTCCCGAGCTACAAGCTTCTGATACAGAGGCTTATAAAACACACAGGTAAAACACCCTTGACGATCGATAAACACGAACTCTCCGACATGATTTCACGACTATGACGAAAACACTTCTTCAAGGTTGTATCCAGTTTGGTGATAATGTCCAACAATCCAAAATCTAGACAACGTCTATTGTAAATTTGGTACATCTAAGATTTTTTAAATCCTCCGCGATACACAACTTACAATATTTTTTCGTATTGGAACGATAATGAAACCATAGGGTGACATAAGTTCATTTAAAGTAGGTAGAATCTATCATCTTAAAGATTTCGGACACAATATTTTACTCATCCTCCTATAGAATGCTAAATAAGTAAGAAAGTCTGTATTATAAAAGGTATTTATTAAGAAAATATTCTTCTATGCATTCCCTTGTGTGTAAACCAACTGCCTCGCCTTTCCCAAGAATAGAATACGTAGAAATCCTGATAACGCTATCATATAAAGTAATCTGAGATTGCCAAGGATCATTAGAAAAATACATACCTGGAAATATCATCAAGTAGTAATTTACTCTGCGGAATGTTCCCGGAAAACCCAATAAGTTTTCCATTTCCGCCGAGTTCGTTAACAAGGTGGGTTGCAAGATTGCAATTTATTACGAAGGCATTTCTAACTTGAGGGTTTCAGTAGGTACTGTTAATATTTTCTCAGCTACGTTTGTAATATTATAGATTGCTTTTGGTAACCTACTTTAAAGTCCATGTTGATACTCGTAGTCGTCTATTTTAGGATATTCCTAGTCAAATGAGTCATAAGTGTAATTTGAAGCGCTCGTGGCGAAGCTTGCTTAGACGATCTTGATTGATTGTTGAAGTTAAGCAACCCTGTGCGCGGTCACAATCGGGATGGGTGACCGTAAGTGGCATTACGAGCTGAGCGTTTCCGTGTTTCGGAGGGCACGTTAAATCGTCGGTCCCGGCTTTTAAGTCATTAAGCCATGACGGAGGCCTTTAGGCGGCCTAAAAACTCCGTCACAAGAGCTGGCCACTAGCTCATACAAACTTACTTACTTTTTAGTGTAATTTAATGGGAAATCAGCGAGATAGCAAATCAAATTGAAAAGACAACAAGTTTTTTCCAGACCAATCGCACCCAGACCACAAGCTGCTCCTGGAAGCGCAGAAGGAAATCCACGAGCTCCTGGAACTGATAAATTGCACGGAACGCGAAAGTCTCGAACTTGAACAACAGCAGCAGACCTTACGAGAGCTGGAACAGATGATCGAGGGTCTATCTAACCTGGCCACGACAGACAGGATGTTCCTACGACACGAAACAGTGTCGATGCCGTCAGCACAGGGCGCCGTTAAAGATAGAGCTCTCTTTCTCTTCAACGATACGCTGCTGATCACAAGTGTGAAGCGACGGACGGGCACGATAAAGAAACCTACTCCGTAAGTAATGATGATATTATGTATTAAGGCCTTTTACCATATAGAGCAGATGATTTATACAGCGTCAGGAGGCAACTTTTACCCTCACAAACGGGACGCTGTAGTGCCCGGGACGAATTAAGATGGAGTAGGCTTGCCCAGCACCTTTTCCTCTCAGCTTAGTCGGCCTTGTCCGCAGGAAAGACTTGGTCAATACGTGCGGAGCTGACTAACTCGCGGGTTTCACGATGTTTTCCTTCGTCGTTTGAGAGTACTGGTATAGAAAGCATTGATACACGACCGGATTTGAACCACCCTAGAATCGTAAGGTGGGGTCACTACCAACTAGACCACCAGTACTCTCTTGTATTATCGAAAGTAGTGGAGTAGATACATTTAGTCCAAATCTTTTTATTCGCATAAATCGTAAAGTTTGGCCCAATCATGCCGTAACTTTTTGGGAAAAGTTGAAACAAACAGTTTGGGATCTAGAAAAAAATGATTTATTTTTATTCTGGTATCGTGAACATAGCCGGGAATCAGTGGATGAAATTCGCGAGGGATCGGAGAGAATGGCGTAATAAAGAAGAAGCCTTGTAGGAGGTTCAAGTATTATTGGAGCTCAAATCATTCTCATCCAAATATCCTCACGAACTTTCGCAGTTATAATGTAATACAGTATATTATTTCACATTAAATACCTACCAAACTTAACAAGTAATGAAAACAGTATTGGAATTTTCAGAAGCAAAATGAACTTAGCCTTTCAAAACCTTTGACCTTTTCAGCATAATTGGAACAGAAAAAATAACCTGGAAAAGCTTTAATTCTCAGAATCTTATCCTGTATTTCATTTTATTCTGCATAAATTAAACTAAATGTTTTTAGGAAGAAACATAAAAAAATACAAATTGGGTTGGTTGTAAAAGTTGTAGATTCCAAAATATACTGCAATTTTAACTCTTGACCTTTATGAATGTAGCTGGAATTTATTATTTATTCTATAAATAGTTGTTAAGAAGTATGTCGGGATCGTAGCAAATGGCGATCCGTGATCTCCGCCTACCCCTATGGGTAACAGGCTTAACAGGCGTGATTTTATGTATGAATGTATATATGTATAAATAGTTAGTAGCTTTCGTCCGTGGCATCCCTCGCTTGGTACCTGGATGAACTGGATGAACCTGGCCTTCTAGTCTTCCAAGTCACAAGTTGTCTAATTTGTGTAGGTATATTCCATTCTGTTACACTAAAATCCATTCAATCTTTACGCCTTATGTTTCCTTATATTTATTTTAGCAGATAGACACCACGGATCTCCATTTGCAACGATCCTGACAAACTACTCTTGCTCTATACACTCTCACCATGTGGTGAGAGTGTATAGAGCAAGAAAGAAGAAGTAGTTTGTCTGTGAAGTATATACTAAACAAAGGCGTTCGAATAATATCCCATCAAATGATATTGTAGTGATCGTGAAAAAATTTTGAATAGATTTATTTACAAAGTCAAACTATCATTAAAAAAAGTATAAAATACTGTGATTTTATTTCAGTACGTATCAAACCAGCATAGCGAGTCAGATGGAAGGCAATAAGTACAAACTCCTAATGAGGATGTCGTTGGCAGATCTCGATATTGTAAAAGGTAAAGTATTATAAGCTCTTTTTAATAAGTTGTTTGCCCCGTATTTTATAGCTTACTAGCTGCCGCCCGCGGCTTCGCTCGCGTGGTACCCGGAAAAAATAGGCTATATGTTAATCCAGTACATGTACTATGTATATTCCAAGTTTCGTTCAGATCCGTTCAGCTGTTTAGGCGTGATTGAGGCACAAACATCCAAACATCGTTACAAACTTTCGCACTAGATGGCAGCACAGGTAAAGTTAGTACGCGCTATCGTTGCTTTTGAGCTTTACGCCGGTAATTTCAAGCAAACTAAGACTTTTCAATTTTATAATATAAGTAAGATTTTTGTAGCTTAAGGAAACTTGTAGTAAAAATATATTTGAATAATTCCATTGTACTTGTATACGAGTTTATAAGCTGAAATAAGCTACCAGCTAATATGTAACCATCGTCAAGCTTAGGGTTTCCGTCCACTATACTGGGCTGTCCCGGTGCTCAAAAGCAAATCAAAGTTCTGTCATCCATACAATTATGTTTATTTGTCAATCTTTTTTGTGAAGATATTGTAAGATTTTGGGACGGGGTAAGTGGCCTGAGACTTTGAAGCCATAATATTCTTATAATTAGCTTTGTAAAGTAAATATTTTTTTTTGATATTACCTACTAGGTACTATTGTTACGACTGTAATTTTTAAATTTATTTAAATTATGTATATTGCCTGATTCTAATCTTATTCCTTCTTCCCATTGCTAACACTTGTAATTTCAGAACGTAAGTACATACCCCTAAGTTAAAAAGTTGCGAATTTCTGAACAAACTCTCAATAAGGCCGTCCATTTAGAGAATTACTTGTTTTTATATACTTTTTACGCCTTTTTTAAAATAATGTTTTTTATTGTTTCTTCTTGGCTCAAGACTTTTGTTCATTATATCCTCCTATTATTTGGTGGTAGTTAACAAAAAATAAATATTTTACTTTTTTTTTACTAATTAGACGTACCTTGAACATCGTCAAAAATCTTGAGTTACAAAAGTTTTAAGGATTCCTCATTGTCTATGAATACTGAGGCCTATACCACCTACTAGATGATTTATACAGAGCACTGGTGGTCTAGTGGTAGCGGCCCCCGTCTCCCAACCCTAAGGTCATGGGTTCAAATATAGCCATGTACCAATGAAAAGAAAATATCGTGAGGAAACCGGCATGTCGAACCTATAAAGCGCGAAGATATGTGTCAAGTGCACGAAAGGAGCCTCTGAGACGCACTTTAAATCCTTTCACCATACAGGTTCGAAAGAACTAGTGACACGACTAGATTGACGGGAAATATATGCGGCGCTGACTAATCCGCAGGTTTTCTCACGATGTTTTCTTTCGTCGTTTGAGAGTACGGATACACTTGTTCAAGGTTTTACATTCCTTTACTGTAATGTTCTCTGAAATCTCGTAGCATCTGAAGTAAACAAGTCTGTCGTTCGCTAACTAGCTATCCCTGTAATTTCATTTTAATGTAGGTCAACAAGACGGTATGAAATTTTATGATGAACTCGCTTAGGGTTTGTTTTTATTTGGATTTTTTATTTAACTAGTGGCATATATGAATCGTAGTTTCACAAGAGTTCTTTTGTTTTTTTTAACTGAGTAGAAACTGGGGTCTAGCTAATCGACGATAAAATTTTGTCATTACTTATTGTCTTTCATGTGATTTTATCTATTTTTATAATGTATTTTTCAAAAAGAACTGACTTAAATAGATGATTTTTGTGAATTGTAAGTTCATTTACTTATACAGTCTAATTATTTAGATACAGACTATCATTTAATCTATTCATTATGTAAACAATAAAAACCTTTGACGAAGTCGAGACGCTCACTGAAGACGTCCACACGCACACTCAAATAGCTAGGCACAAAGTGGCGTTCGCTCAACAACTATCAAAAGTAACTTATTATTTTTCAATATTCCAGCCAAAGACGAAAACCTCAGACGGATAATGCACGAAGTCGAGACGCTCACTGAAGACGTCCACACGCTCACTCAGATCTCGGAGCATGTGGCCGCGCTGCACATTCAACACTCACAACTGGAGGAGATAGTGAGGGAGATGCTGCACTCACTGAACAAGCAGCTGTCTGAGAGACAGAACAGTGACTCACAGCTTTGTTATATGGAGCTCGCTTTGAACACTTCGTAAGTTCTTCTTCTTAGTCGTGCACTCTTAGCGGAGCTTTTGCGAGACTTCTCCATCTCTCTCTATTTATGGCACTGCGTGTACATTCAGTAAGGGAACATTCGTAGATGATTTAATGAGGTCTGTTCATCTTGTGGGTGATCGGCCGCGAGAATTTTGACCTTCTACTCTCCCTAGTGCCACTAATTGTTCTAAAGAGCTTTCGTTGCTGATGATTCTGTTCAAACATTTTACTTACATCATTAGTATGAGATCTCAATTTACACAAGCTTTTTGCTACCGGATTGTCACCGTCCTGGCATAGAAAACTTAAAGTAAAAAAATACTAATTTTTGAAAGGGTTTTTTTTTTGTTGGGAGACGGTAGAAGTAAAGGAGTGAGTACAGAGATAACGGGTGAGGGTAACAGAAAGGAATGAAAGAAGAGAACATTCTGTGCCGACCCCATATAGAATGGGATAAGGGCAGGAAGATGATGATGATGATGATAAACGGTGACGGTAAAACGGGGTGTGGAGACCCTTAAAGTTAGGCATTAAAATACTGTTTAAAATGCACCCCGTTGTCTTAAAATATTTTTACTTATTATATCGTTACTTCTCTGCTGGACTAGAAGTAAAGAAAAAGCATAGAATGCGTCTAGCTGCTGGTCTCCCCGAGCATGTCGTAAAAGTCGACTAAGGGACTCCTCTCAGTACGTATGTTTATCGTTGAATTTTATTTTCAGAAGTGGACCAGAAAACCTCACAATCATATTCCCAAAGACAGATAAAAGAAACAGTTGGGAGGAGTTGATCAATGAAACCAAACAAAAATTATGTAAGTCTCTATTGAGTTTTTTTTTCTATTGTCTATCTATATTTCTCACTGCTGTAAATCGTGACATGGTCTTCATAATATGCTTACTCTGAGTGATGGTCCTATTTTATGAAATATCTTTTTTATTACATTTATTCTAATAATAACTTTATTCTCTTACAATTCCAGGTGTATACGGCCAAGAAAGGCCCGCCCCAGAGTTCCTATCACCGGTGCCGATCAGAAAGACGCGCGCCGGTCTTCAGTTCACCTGCGCTGCGCCAACCCTTCCGCCTAAAGGCCAATCTCCTGATGTTTGGGTAAGCATTCACTATCCCTTCAACACAATGTTTTTCATAGATTCTTCTTTATTTCCTTTTTTTCTTATGTCAATTATGGAAATCAGTATTTTATGCGTTGGTTCTTCGTTAATAAGCTTCTTGCAATGGATTTCCAAGAGACAACTTTCATTATAGGGCTAGGTTACCTCAAGGCACGACATTAGGGTCACTCTTATTTCTGCGCATCTACCATGCTTATGGTTTACAATGGTTGCAGTCTACTATCGAATCAGTGTTTTGAAAGGGTATAGCACTTCAAACAGGGTCTTTACGTGTGCTTGACACAAGTGTTCTGACTTGTTTAAGGACAGTTCATACATTTTATATCTTTAGTATCGGAAGGCGGCTTTAGTATCCGAAGCCCTTTTTTACAAAAAAACCTTAGTATGGCGGCCATCTTAAAATTTGATGAAATTGAAAAACCGGTCTTGAATTTTAAAATCGCCCCGTGCGTGGGCTGCAAGCAGCCCGCGAGATTCGAAAACGAAAACGGAAACGACCTGCTGTTTTAAGGTGGAAAAACTCCATATAAAGTTCAATGTATCTTTAAATAAAAGGTATAGATAGACATGTGTGTAAAATGTAATTACTAATTATACCTACTTTTCTGTTATACTAGGTTTGCAACAGCGACGGTTACGTCGGTCAAGTGTGCGTATTAACTCTGACGCCTAAGCCTCAGGTCACGTCGTGCAACGGAGTCTGCAACGCCCGGATACTGTGCGTTGCGTGCGTGCCGCCTGCGCCGGCGCTCACTAGGCAATACACTGTCGATATACCGTGAGTATTACCCCATATAGAGCACTGTTTTAGTGCACGGTAGTTTAATGGTAGCGGCCTCACGTTCCAATCCTGAGGTCGTGGGTTCAAATCCAGTTGTGCACCAATGGGTTTTTCTGTTCGAGAATTTCTTAACGGCAAAGGAAAACATCGTGAGGGAACCGGTATGTCGTAGAACCGAGCCTCTGAAGCACAGATTACTTCCTTTCATCACACCGGTTTGAAAAAACTAGTAACATGACTAGATAGACAGATTAGCCCGTAGTCTTGATCACTGTGTGTCTGACTCCGAAGCCTCAAGTTACGTGGTCTCATAGTGATGGAGTCATGACCACATAGTGAATATGACTATGAAGTTTCAAATCAGTGGTGCCCATAGTACAAGCTTTGCCTAGTTTGGGGCTAGATGGTGCTGTGTGATATGTCCTCAAATATTGATTTATTTATTTATTGTTTTTTCCAGGAGTACAAGCTCTTTGAGCAGCCAATGTTCAAGTGTGAAGCCCGGCATCAGCGTTTCGGATCCTGATGACAGCTGCAAGAATATACGACTTGACAGGTAAGATTAAAAATGTTAATTGATCACCTTGCGAGATCACCTTCTGGGTGGTGAAATTTGAGAGATTGTTCGAGGGAGGGACAGTTTTAGCAAGCCTTAGCCATCTATATCTCAAAATCAGAGTATTATCTCAGGTTCAAAATCAGAACCTTTAGTCGGAGAAGAAAGTTATAAACCAATTTCCGTTTCCAGTTCATCATCAAGCGACGATGAAGATGACGGCTCATCGACCAGCGAGAACCAAGACGCTCAGTCCGAGCGAAGCCACGAATCCGCTACCATCCGCCTCCACAGCAGTCTCACCGCCTCACTAAACAGCAGGAGTACCCTCACTCCTAACCACAACAAGAGCCTCAGCTCACCTCACACGGGCCAGAATATACAGGTGCACCCTGTGATGAAGAGCAATTCTAACCCAGCGGTGGACAAACAGGCCATGGGCATCAGTTCTGGTAAGTTAAACATTCGCAGAACTCAACAGCTGGAGTTTTTACTCCTAGAACTGAAGAGTAGGAGTACCCTCACTCCGAATCACAACAAGAATCTTAGCCTGCCGCACAAGAGCCAGGATATACAGATGCATCCTATGATGAAGAGCAATTTCAACCCTGTAGTGGATAAACAGGCCATGGACATGAGTTCTCGTAAGTCTTACCTACTCGGAACTGGAATTTCTTTACTTTTAACCATAACAAGGGTCTCATCGCATCAGTTTTGGTAAGAAATGGGTCTACGAGAAAGAAGCGTGATTTTATAAATTGAATAAAAAACACTTCAAAGACTTGTTTTCTAAGCATGTATATGAATGAATATTCTCGTAACAAATATCTCAGATGCTCACCTTTCCATATTGAAAACCTGTTAACATTCTATATGTATAGGTATCTGTGTCTTATTAGTTTGATGTCTTTCTTCCCATACTTAGTAGATCTTGGTATTCATATTTTGACTTATCTACGTATTTGATTTTTACTGTAAATATACGTTCCATCGTTGAATACATTACATACATTTCTATTAGACTTCTGTGTTTCTGTATTCTAAAAGTTTCATTAGACGTCTGTATTCTGTATTATAATGTATGATTGTGCTTATTGTATCCTAACCTATCACTTTCTTTCAATGCTACAATAGTTGGACGTGCTATGCTGGGTAAATCACCTTTCCTATTATCTTCTTTGCATGAGTACTTATATAATTATTTCCTGTGCTTAGTAAAGGTATGTAAACCTTTGTATAGATAAATGCATGTTAGGAAGAAGTTTACAAAGTAATGATATTTATTCGATCACACGGTGACCTATAAAAACCATTTGAATTATATTTTGGAATATTTCCGTTACTACTAACTAGTATCTGTACGTTTGTAGTACTTTATGAAGCAGTGTGGTGAAAGGTTTTGAAGTGTGCTTCAAAGGCTCCTTAGTAATTCCGTTAGCAGTCTTTACTGTTTAAGTTTATTGGTTCTCGCAATTGCAACTTATCATTTACTCTACTCAAAGGTAGAAAGAAACACGCTATTGATTTGGACTTTGAACATGACGTTTAGTTAGACCTGAGTTTTGACTAAGCAAACCTAGGAGCGCTGGAGATTCGAGGTTTGACTATAAAATGTATAAGTATCATATCGTAAAAAAAGCTTAGCAAAATACCACATTATGCTACTGCTATCAACAAACCATTCTTACTAACAACCGAGGAGTTTACACTTCAAATGTTACCACAGGCACATTGTCGTCACCGGCGAGTCGGCAGTCTTCTGAAGACAGCGGCACCACGGCCAATCAGCCCACCATGTGGCTCGGCACTGAGGATGGCTGCATTCATGTCTACAACTGCCTTGATAACATCAGGATCAAGAAGAATAAGATCAAGCTTCAGCATAACTCCGGGGTCCATTCTATTGTGTAAGTCTTTTATAATAATTAAGCTTGACCCCACGGTTTGCTGGCCATAACAAGTTTCATTCAAAATTGGTCAACTATTACGGCGTGATTGTGGCATAAACTAAGAAGGAAAACTAGGAAACTAGGAAGATAGGGCGCGATGGCGCTCATAAGGGAAGGCCTTTGTCCAGCAGTGAACTGCTATAGGCTGATGATGATGGCTTAAATCATCGTTACTTTTTCTGTTTTTCTGAAAGTATTAATCAATTCATTTACATATTTAGTTGTAATATCTTTTATTTTCAGTTACATGGAGGGAAAAGTGTTCGTGGCGTTGGGCAACGGTGACCTTGTTGTTTACTGTCGAGACATAGGTAAACTGAATTTTAATTATTATGGATTATCAAAACCCCAAGCCAGATTTCAGCCAAGTTAAGATTTCTTTTAAAATAACTTGTTGTAATTTTAGATGGGTCTTGGACGGAAAAATCTACGATTCCCGTCGGTACAGGCAGCTCGCCTGTCGGCAGCATGCTGCTTTCCGGAGGCAAGCTGTGGTGCGCCACCCACGCCTCCATCAAAATCATCAACCCGCATACTTTGCAGGTACCTAAGTAATAAACAATAGAGGGCCGATCGAACACCCTTGAGGTACTCTAAATGAGAATAGCTTTGTATGCTATATTTATCAGACTTTTAGCTAATTTTTTTAAGGAATCTTTAAGTGAGTATTGGATCTATGAATGAAACCAGGTTATCAAAGAGTTAAAACAGATGCAAATGATACTGAAGTCTAGATCAAACGATTTAGTGAAGTCGAAAGATTTAAAGTAAAGGGTAAAATCACCTCTATTTAAATTACAGCCGCCATTCCATTTGCAATTGAACTATCGCGAAAGTTAAATATAAAATGAACTCTAACTATTTTATTTTTCATATTTATGCAGCATTTGTAAAGGTTGCGGGTGGTCGTTGAATGGAGGTAGCACGAAATCATTAATCGTGGAAGTATATTGGGGAAGGCCTATATCCAGCAGTAAACTTGAATTGTGGGCTCCAAATGATGATGATTACTATTTCTCTAGTGGTACTAAATTGCTATTTGTTACAGGTGGACGAAACATTCCAAATAAGTTCAGAGACGAAGCCGATAAGCCACATGGCGGTGGCGGGCGGCGCGATCTGGCTGTCTCTTCACAACGCGGCACAGCTGCGCTGCTACAACGCCGCGTCGCGCGACCAGCTTGCAGAGATCAACATCACGCCGCATGTCACCAAGATGCTGCATGGTGAGTGATACACTCGAAGGGATTTAAGTTCCATTAGGTGAGGGCGAGTAAAATACCAAATCCAAGTCGATAGCTTTATTAGTTGAGTTGCTAAAATAATCAACTGTGACAGACGGATTGACGGACATAGTCGTTTTAAGGTTCCTTTCTCGAAGCACCTGTTATCTGTGTCTTATACCAATAAATTGAATTCCCTTCCTTTCTTTCTCTCTCTGAAATTATTTTTTTGATCTTCCAGGCTGCGACGACATAATCCGTCAGCACAAGGCAGCCTGCCTCCGCGTGACCGCCCTGCTGGCCCACCGCGATACTCTCTGGGTGGGCACGAGCGCTGGCGTCCTACTCACCGCGCCCTTGCACAACTCCCCCAACCCTAGAACTGGCGCTTTCACCGTGCCCATACTTACTGGTAAGGACTTATAATCTTATTACTACATACCATAAGACTGGCGCATTTACCGTATCCAGCCCATATTTACTACTTACGAGACTTTATCACCTCACTACTTTTACGATTCAAATTTTTTGTTAGGAAAAGGTCTCCCCCTTTTCCACCAGTCACAAACTTGCGGCATGAAGCTAGGAAGCTTTCAATTTATTTATAAATTCCACGAATATAATAATGATAATAAAAGAAACGTGTATTGTGATAATAAAAATAGGTTGTTTATCAAATAAATTGTTTTGCAGGTATAACCTACGGACACACCGGCCATGTACGATTCCTAACGATCGTGGAGAATCCCGCGGCGCCGAAACCACCGACCAAAACCACCCAAACGTCCCTCAAGACCAAAGCTCTGTCCCGCCGCTCCGCCAACGCAGATAAACTCCAGAAGCAAGCAGACACCACACATAGCAGCAAGGAAACCCTGGTTATATCTGGAGGAGACGGATACGAGGACTTTAGGAGTTCCTCCACGACGGAAGACGCGGGAAGAGAGGACTCTACAAACCATCTTCTGCTCTGGCGAGTATGAACCGAAGCTATCACCTTACAGGGAATAAGTGACAATGCAAGAGCATTCTGCGGTATTGACGTTCAGTGTTGCAAACTCTACTAGACGAGCTCTAGTTGAATGTATTCCAGCTTGGTTTGATGTACGCTAAATTCGTATTTATTTCAGTGATTGAGATTATTTAGGACATAAAATGTCATTGCAGTATCATCGTGCAGTATTATTAAAGATCAATTGGACCTTTTTGGCCTATAAAGAATTTTAAGATGAAGTTTATCGTTTTGTAAGCAGAAATGTTTTAGAAACGTTTACATCTTTCATACCCATATCAAAAGTACCTATGTGTCATTTATCAGTAAGAATAAATGTTATAGTTGGATAATTTGTGTACCTAAAATTGTAGGTTCTTTAAATTTTATTTAAAGTAGTTACAATGCAAGTTGCTAGTGCTTACTTTCCCAATTTCCTTCTAGAATATTCGCTGTAGTTAAGAATCTCGCTTTTACTTAGCTGTTAACTCTAGATAATTATATAATTTAGAACTTTTTGATCAACAACGATTATAATTTTTAATCGTAAAATATATTGTCACTTTTGAAAACACTTGTAATATTTGATTTTTTATAGTTGAGCAAGTAAGCACAGTAACATCAGTATTTCTCTCAATATAAATGATATTCTTCAATTATTGATGTCTAGAATTATGATACAGTTTAACCGAATTGATGTATGTGAAATATGTATCCCATCCAACGAAATTGATTTTGTATTTTGTGATTGCTCAAAAATATTTTGTTACCTGCGATAAAAAGAGCATAAAACTAAAGGATGTTTGGATATTGTATCCTATATTTATAATATTGAAGGATAATAAAGGAAGTCGTATTAATGAAATCGTTTGATTCACCATAAAACTGATGTTTAGATGAAAATTATTCTAAAAGTTAATTGAAGGACTAATTCACTTACATAATATTGTTAAGAGGGACACTATAATGTCTTTCTCAAAATAAACCTATTAATTTAATAGAGTGTCAGTACTTTTAGGAAAAGGTACATATTATTTAGCAAGAAAATGTAAAAATAATGCTGAATGAAATGCGTTTCAAGAAATTACATTTTAATTAATCAGGTCACTGATAATTTTACAATTGCACTAAAGTACTAATATCAAATTCGACTACATTACATTTTAGTGATATGTTTCTGCTTATTTAATTACATTTCTTAGCTATTTCATTGATGAATTCGCGTAAATTATCTTCGTTGTTCGCATTGTCGCTTTTCTTTCCCCTACTCACGAAATAAGGATCGTTCTGGAGTTGTGCTGTCAGTTTCTTCAAAATCGTCCTTCTATCCCTATCGTTATCAATCTCTCTCTTCGCTTTGCCTTCTTTTGCGTTTGTCAGATCAATCGCGGAACAAATTAGTTCTTTAACTTTTAACAGTTCTTTGTTTGACGAAGTAGAATTGACGTCATATTTTTTACCTCTCGCAATGTAAAACGGATCGTTGCGAACCGATTTAACTATTTCTTCCAAAGCGCCACGTCTGTCTCTCGCAGCTTTGAACAGTTTATAATTCAGATAATATTTTTTTCCTCTTGTGATGAAGAAAGGATCATCAACCTCACCAGATGAACGACTGCTTCTGTCAACCAGAATAAAGTTTGGTTCGTCGGCGTACATTCTGCTATCTGTCATCGTACCTGGATCATTGTTTTTCAAACTCATACCCAAAGGTGGATTAATTCTACCCCTGGGCTCGCTAAACATTAATTTTAGTTTACTATTTCGACCCCTATTTGACCAAAATGAGCCTTCACTTTTCTTCAAACGAGAAAGGTGTTCAATGTCATTTTTCACATTATTGATCGCATTTAAAATAGTTTCTTTCAGATCTTCCTTTCTGCTCCCGTGAGCTCCCCAAAACACGTCTCCTTCTTTTCGCCTACCACGGTTACCCCAGAAAGGTTCAGAATCTTCCCTGCGTCCGCGATTACCCCAAAAAGGTTCATTGTCATCTCGTCTACCCCTATTGCCCCAGAATGGTTCATCGTCACGTCTTCCACGAGTTCCCCAAAACGGTTCTTCTTTGCGACGTCCTCTTGTACCCCAAAACGGTTCCTCATCTTGCCTTCTTCCTCTGTTTCCCCAAAAAGGGTCCGAATCCTCAATTTCATTAGAGTCTCGTCTGCCACGGACGCCCCAAAATGGGTTTGAGGAATCTTCAATTTCATCAGAGTCCCGCCTACCGCGAACACCCCAAAATGGTTCTTCACTGTCGTCACTCGAGCTTTTCAAATTTTGGGCTCTGTTACTGAACCTGTGGACAGTTCCATAGCAGTCATTGCAGTTTGAATCGTAGGACACGTTTTCGGGATATTGTTCCTCCACGTGGTTTTCAACAGAAGCGCTCTGTCGACGTCCTCTTGTGCCCCAAAATGGCTCGTCATCCACGTCTCTTCCTTTCAACATTTTCGGGATTTTCTCATTGATAAAATCATTTCTTTGGATAGGATTATTGGCATGATCATTTCTTTGATTATAAGAAGGATTGTCATTAATTTGTTTCTTTCCTCGGTTGGCCCAAAAAGGCTTCTCATCTTCTTCGTCCAAGGACCTTTTTATACGTTCGATGTTAGTTTGGTCTTTGTCATTGCTGTGGCTCTTATTTGCTTTATTAGTTTTGGTTTTGTTTGTGTCTTTCCCAAATACAAATTCTGATGATATAATTAGGGAGAACAGGATAATTGAGTATAGTTTCTTGCGCATCGTGCCAGTTCCCGAACTGTAACAAAGTTTTACTAATAAATCCTACATACATATTATCACGCCCGTATCCTTAATGGGATGAGCAGAGCCACAAGTTATCCTAAGGGATCTATCAGACAGAAGGCGGTCACGCGTTCATGCGTTCCGCGTTCACGTTCTACGTGAGCGTGCAGTAGCCCACGAACCCCGCTGTTGGACGGTCTACGAGTTACCACTACTGTGTCCATGTTTCTTGACGACTATTCTTCATCAGAAGACGAATTATTAATTTTGTGGTCATTAGCACGAGCGCAAAATTGACCGCTTGAACGCGCGAACGCCTTCTGTCTGATAGATCCCTAAGAATACTTGCAGCCACTCCTGATTCAAAATCCCAAGATGGATATGGTGAACCATGGCGACAGGTGATCAGCCCATCGCCCATATCAATGGTTCACCATGTTGGAGAGGATGCTATCCCTTACTCGACTTTTACGACATGTTTGGGAAGAGAAGCAACAGACAAGTCTGTAATAATCCTAAATTTACTTCAAATGTTTGGCTGTTTGTGACCAAGTCATGGCTTATCAGCTGAACGGATTTGGATGAAACTTGGAATAAACGATGTTCGTGGAACCTGAAATAGCATTATGACAGACACCACACAAGCAAAAAGGCAGACTGAGTATAAATAGTAGGTTTACTTATAGGGTTATTTAAAAAATACATTAACTATAGGTATATATATATAGGTTACGTATACCTATAGGTAGGTACGTACTTGCACCGAATTAGTGACGTTTTGTAAAAGAGCCTGGTCAAGAGTACTAGATACCCTAAATCGACGAACATGCATGAGGAATGCAATGAGTGAATGAAGAGAAAGAAACATGTCAGGAAATGAAAATACGTGATCTCTGCCTACCCCAATGAGAAGCAGGTATTTAAAAAATGCGCAGACTGGATCAGGTACGAATAAGTATCAGAACAGGTACCTAATAATTTTACAGTTATTAATACTTTATACACGATACTTTCATAAGTAGGTACTGTGATTTTGATAGGTACAGTATGTTTTATAATAAGAAAACTCTTGGATGACTAAATAATAAATAATAGTTAAATTCTGAGTTGCTTATCCATCATAATATTATAAATGCGAAAGTTACCTACCTATTCTGTCTGTCTAACAGACGTACCTTTTCACGTCTAAACTGATGAACAGATTCTGATAAAATTCTGATAAGATTCAGATAGATTTGGTAAGAATTTTCTCAGAGAATTCTCCGCAACCTGGAGAAGGATATAGACTTATCTTTTATCTTGAAAAAAAATCAAACGAAGTCAGGGGCAACGGCTAGTACTCTTCTATGTAAGCAAACGCCAAATGTATTACGGACGGTCAGCAATGTTTACGTTTTGATCTGAGTTTTTGATATACTTCAGACAAAAATAATTTAAAAAATATAATTAGCTGGTATCAGAAGTAAGTATATTATTTTATGTTAATAATTTGCGCACTTTAGAAATAAGTACTTAATTACATCAGCGCCTTTATTCTCTATGACTAAACGAAACTTGACAGCTCGTAACTTGTTTGTGACGCGCCACGTCACGTTTTTGAAATACAAAATTGTCATAAAGAATACGATAACACGGTGATTCCACAAACGTGCCCGCATTACGTTTTATTTGGTCATCGTGAATAAGGGGGTAGGTGATCAACCAATCGGAATACTTTGCTCTATACCTACATGATTCCGTGTCTGCTCGTTTTTTATATATCTTGGTAAGGACATATTTTACCCGATTACGGCAAAGCAAAAAGATGATGAGATATAATAAGCAAGTAGTCCAAAGGAGGGTTGACGTTAGGCAGGCGGCTGGTCATAAAACACCTTAGCCAAAACTCTTATACTTACTGCTGTGCCGACCCCACATAGAGTGGGATAAGGGCAGGAATATTAAGCGCGATTAAGTCTCGTTATAAACTTTAATTATACTATGGATATGTATTAAACACTTTAAAATATATATGGGCAATGGGCAGATCACCTGTCACCACGGTTCACCATATCTTGGGCCTTTGTAGGAGTAGTTGCAAGTTTTTTTATGATTACCTACATGGTGACTTTGTCCTCCCCATTAGGGATACGGGCGTGATAATAATGTATGTACATTAAAACATGACGTGTAAGTTATTTATTAATGAACAATAAATATTGAATAGTTTTTACATAATGATTTCAGGTGAGAATATTTTCTTGTTTCATAAATTTTAGCGCGTGATCTTTCAGTACTCAGGTTTTAGTTTTCGAACTTATTTTGTATAATGATTTATGGCAATAAAAAAATAGTTATTACTACAACAAAAACCACTTTTAAATTATTAATGAACTTTTAACTACCAAATTACCTACAAACACACAAGAGTAAAAAAACTTACCGTATTATGTTTTCAGCATATCTTCTGCTATCCAGGGTTGCCAGTACACTGAAGACCATTGCCTCCAAATGCAGCTTTTATAAGGCAATCCTGAGGAGCCGACTCCCAGGGGTGTCACATCAAATTATTGTTTTTTCTTTATTTCCTCTGTGGCCGCGACCGTTATTAAATTAAACAGGGCTAGTTGTATTGCTTTGGACTTTAGTTGTACCTTGTCAACTTAAGGGGTAGCTTCTCTGTTCTTTTGTAAAAACAAAAAAGAACAGAAACAAAAATGGGAAGTTTAGTAGGTACATACTTGAAAAGTTAGAACATAATGATTTCATACTTGTAACTTTTATTTTGTTAATTTGTTTGTCAAATTTAAGAATTGGTTTAAGTTTTATAATTCCTTCTACTTAGCTTTTGTCTGCTAATTTATTAAAAATGCTGTGTATGCCTGTAATTGGCGCGCATTCTATCTAAATACTTAGTATATCAAGACCTTTTACCATCTATAGTAGATGAATTATACAACGTCAGGAGGAAACTTTTATCTTCCCAAACGGGACTAAACGGGGTTAAATTGTTGATCCTGGCTTTTAAGTCGTTAAGCCATGACGGAGGCCTTAAGGCGGCCTAGAAACTCCGTCACAAGAGTTAGCCACTAGCTCTTACTTACTTATTAAAAACTTTTAGGTAATTCCGTGATCAAACTCAAAAACATAATAAAATATAAGTGCTACCTTTATAAGTGTTAACCAGATAAAATCTCATCTAACTATTAATAACGTATAAAAATCGTAAGTGATAACTTCGTTCCAAAACTTCTAGCAGCCCTCACACTAGAACAAAATCAGAAAAAGATTCGATGAATAATAAATATTTTGTGTATTTCTATGTAGATTCCTTTGGGTATGTAATGATAACTTTGTACATGAAAACATTCCTTTTCCTTTACTGTTCTCGGTCTAATGCACAATATTGTACTAAAATTACTTATACCAATGAATTTGTTATACTCGCGACTTTGTATAAGCATAGAATTGAAAAAAGTAGCTACCATATTACATAGCTCCACCGAAAAATACAATCCATACTACTAGGTACTTACTATTCGTGTCGCTAATTCTTTCGAACCAGTGTGGTGAAAGGATTTAAAGTGCGCCTCAAAGCCTCTTTACATGCCTACAGACTCGACATAATGTTTGATTTTTTTTTGTTTTACAACATGCCAGTTTCCTCACGACGTTTTCCTTCACAGTTAGAGAATACTGGTATCGTCATCATGATCATCATCACCAGCTTATAGCAGTCTACTGCTGGACATAGGCCTCCCCTAATGAGCGCCATCGTGCCCTATCTTCGCCTTGAGGCATCCAGTTTCTGCCAGCAGCCTTTCGCAGATCGTCACTCCACCTAGCCGGAGGGCGTCTTACATCACGTTTGCCGTACTGGTAAAGCGTACATAAATGTTTCAAACAGAAAAAAATATTGGTGCACTACCTTTTTGAACCCACGTCCTTAGGATCGGAAGGTGCTACCACTAGACAACCAGGTTCCCATGTGGTGATAGCCGGTTATTCACTTACCACGCCTCTGAGGTTGTCTTCTTTGGACAGTGGAAATGAAGATGAATCGACAAAGAGATTATAATTTTATTATAAGCTATTATAAAGTGTTTGTTCCTAATGTCCACAAATATTTGTTTTATTTATTATTTACTAGCTACCGCCCGCAGCTTCGCTCGCATCGTATCCGAATATAAAATAGCCTATATGTTAATCCAGCACATGTATAATGATTATTCCAAGTTTCATTTAAATCCAGCAGTTTAGGCGTGATTGAGGCACATACAAACATCCTCACAAACTTTCATATTTATAGCAGGATATAGCTCAACTCATCATTTTCAATTGTCATTCGGCAATGAGATCAGTGGAGGGAACAAGAGAGTTATTTAAGATCTGTTGGACTGGAGTAAAGAAAAAGCATAGAATGCGTCCAGCTGCTTCTCTCCCCGAGCATGTCGTAAAAGTCAACTAAGGGATAGTATCCTCTCCAAAATGATGAACCACCTATATGGGCGATGGGCTGATCACCTGTCACCATTGTTCACCATTCCCATCTTAGGATTTTAAATCAGAAGTGGCTGCAAGTTTTCTTATGTTTACTTGTGGCTCTGCCTACCCCATTAGGAATATGGGCGTGATAATATGTACGTATGTATTTAAGACAGTCCATGTAATAGCCCTTCAGGAGTTAAGCTAAGGTAGGAGTAGTGGTGTAAATAGAGTAGGTGCGATTAGTATTGATGTTGTAGGTCTAAGAATCTACGCAATTAAGGTCAATGCGGGATCTTTGCCCTAAAAAGCCTTTATTAATAGGTGTGGCCTTTCCCTTACATTTAACCGAGACAGGTGAAATAAATCCCAGTCAGAGCCTATATCCTGGACCTCTCGACGCGGCTGAATTGGTTACAACTTGTCAATAATAATGGTAATAAGTCGATAAGTACCTAAGTTCTTATGAGCTAATGGCCAACTCTTGTGACGGAGTTTTTAGGCCGCCTAAAGGACGCTTGAACGACTTAAAAGCCGGGACCGACAATTTAACGTGCTCTCCGAAGCACGGAAGCGCTCAGCTCGTAATGCCACTTGCGGTCACCCATCCCAATTGTGACCGCGCACAACGTTGCTTAACTTCAACGATCAATCAAGAACGTCTAAGTAAGCTACGCCACGACCGCTTCAATAAGTCAGTGAATCGCCCTGAAAATTGCCATCATAAAAATCAGAGTCAAATCTTCACAAAACTTTTCAATTTATAATACCTAAGCTAACCCACTACGATTAGAAGAGGGATAGAAATTAGAATGTGCTTCCTTATCTACTATGACCAATACATTTTAACGCGGGCAAACGCGGGCACATTTATTGTAGAATCACCGTGTTATCGTAGGTACACTATATGGCAATTTTGTATTGCAAAAACGCGATGAGGCGCGTTACAAACAAATTACGAGTTGCCAAGTTTCGTTTGGTCATAGAGAATAAGGGGCCTTGTTAATAACGCGATAAGTCATCGAATAAAAAAGCCTATAACATAATTTAAGTCACAATTCTAATTATGTTTATGTTAATTGATTTTTTGGAACAAAATAAATTTTCACTTTGAATCGCAGAACGGAGAGGTTCTGGAAAGGGGAGGTGCGGTAAATCTCGGGTAGAGCTGACATTGATGATACATCAATCAGTTCGATTGGCACTTTCGTAGGTTCTTTTTCCAGTATTTTAGGGATTGGCGAACTTACGTAAGCTTACGTTATACTCCAAACCAGATAATATTCATAAGAACAATGAGTGGTCAAAATACCTGAGAGGTAAATCGAATAAATAATAAATAAGTGGTAAACACTCCGAGCCGAAAGGAATATTAACAGAAAATATAGCATTCCTTTCGCTGGGGTAATCGAACCCGCTCTTCTCGTCTCGGGCACAAGCTCGCCACGCCACCGAGGTCTTCAAAACAATTTAATGTTACAAAGTTTCCAATGATAACTTTATACATAATATAAATTCTTCTTTTCTGGACTGGGAGTAAAGAAAACCCGACTAAGGGATAGTATCCTCTCTAACATGATGGACCATCTACATGGACGATGGACTAATCACCTGTCACCATTTTTATCTTGGGACTTTGAATCAGGAGTTGCTGCAAGTTTTCTTATGAATACTTAGGGCTATGCTCACCCCGTTAGGGATACGGGCGTGATAATATGCGTGTATGTAGATATGTATATTCTTAATGGGTATTCATTTATAGCTATTTCTAATCTATCTATACAAATACCTAAAAAAATTGTTATAGGTAGGTTACATACATATTTTTCTTAAAAAGTATTTTCAGAAGAAAAGCTTGCAGCATCTTAACATGTCGGTCTCAGAAATCACAAGATGTTTGTCTTGTTGTCGTGATTACAACTGAGCAGCTGGGCGGAGGAAAATGGGCTACGGAAACCATGTAGAACCACAACAGTAAAAGTATTATTTATTTTGTTTCAATCCACGCCCCGGTTTGAAATAACTATAAAGAAGATAAATAATCACTAATAAAAAAATTGCTTTAGCATTTTCCAAAACTTAACAAATGCTAATTTCAGCGATGATCTAGACAAGGTTGAAGAATGAAGGTTTTTGTTTTCAATAAGTAAAAAAATATGTTTGCTCATATTAAATGCTTATTATATATTTATCTATCAAATCAATAATTATAATTGTATCTATATTTCATATGTGTATTTGTATAGGATACTATATAACTATTTATAATAATATGTATGAAATGTTTTCGACCTTAAGGTCTATTGGATACTGTACGGCCTATTGATAATCGTATAGATACCCACAATAGAAATACTTATCTAGTGTGAGCATTGAGTTATTATTACTAACGTACATATATATCGATGATAGCATAATTTAGATATAGATAATATAACATATAAATATTGTGTAGAGAAAAATAAAAGCTTTTATTATTATAAATTATAATATTATTTTTATATATCGATGAATGTGAGGTATCACAGGCAAATGGACAGGTATTCTTTCCGGCACCTCATGTAACTACTTACTGTAAATGTGTTTGCTTTACCGAAAATAAATATTTTATCATTTTAATTTTTTTATTTTCATTGATAAGAAACTGATAAGGAAACTGATACTTTTGAAATATATTCAACCAAACATGGTATGCAGTAAATTGGTACAGTCGACTTACATAACCATTTTTGAATTCTTAAATTATATCACCTATTTTTGTTTGTGTGCTCGTCAAATACTCATATATAATTTGGATGTAGGTAGGTACACCATAATATTCTATGGGAATAGAACGTTCTAGTATTTTTTGCCTGTGTCCGTGTAAGCCCAGCCTCCCCACAATCCTACGTGTTTTGTAGTAATAAGACTGCGTATTTGCTCCAACCAGTACTAGTGGTATAAAAGTCCTGGATTTGTACAGAAATTATTATTTCTCTCCGCGCAGCCGTAGGCGAATCTCGTTATTACAATAAACTCGGTCTACGGAATGTTATCTTTATCAAAAAATGAGAAAATATATACCTTAATTTTTATTGAGCTTTATTTTTTTAGGACATGGTCTTCGGGTTAAGAAAGGAGTGAGTACCTACAGAGATGGAGGCTGACAGAAGGGAATGGAAGAAAAGAACCTACTGGGCCGACCCCACTTGGAGTAAGACAATGGCAGGAAGATGATGATGGTCTCTGAAATTCCGATGAAAGTCCGGACCGTCACCAGCATAAAAAGAAGGGTTCCGTACCATCGTACATGTTCATAAATGTATGGGGGCCCCCTTTTATTTTTAATATAGCGGCGATAGAAATTCACACTCTGTGAAAATTTAAACTCTTTACCTTTTCTCGGTTCATAAGATACAAACCGCTGACAGACGGACGGACAGCGGAGGCTTAGTAATAGGGTCTTGGCTTTTCGCTCATCTGATTTTCAAGCGTTTTCGTAATGCGCTACTATTTTATTCACCTGTCTAGTCCCAAATTCGACTTATCGCGCCTCTAACATTGACAGGCGTTTTCGTAATGTGCTATTTTTGTCTAGTCGAAAAGTGCACTTGTAACTAAAAGTATAGCTAAGATTTACGAGTGCTCAAATATTTTAAATATAACACCAGCAGACTGAAATACTTATTTGATTTGTTTATTCTATTTCCATGTTAGTTTTATAACACGTGATGTAAATGTATATATTTAAAAAGTTTTTGTAAATACAGCAAGAAGATCTGACAAGCCCCCATGAAGGTTCCATCAGCATTTGATGGTCATTTTGTGTTTATGAAAATGATCAAAAAATTTGTTTTTTTGTTGTATCCGTAAAGATCATTTTGGAACTTCCTAAGGCTGGTGTAGATGGGTAGAGCAAACAAAAAAGTCAACTAAGCATACAAATTTACCAATTCCAAGTACTCTACTAGTTTTTTAGTAGATTTAAAGTTTACTTACCTACTTAGTAGAATTAGCGTTTATACGAAATTTTATACCAATGCTGTCTACATTGGTAGAGGTAGAAAAGGTAGAAAAGGAAGAGGTAGAAGATAGTACAATACGACGACCTCGCGTACAATATTTCTTCCGCAGCGAGAATCGAACCCGCACCATCTCAGCCGAGCATTCGCCTGCCACCGAGGTCGTCAAAATTTCATTCAATATTAGAGCTACTAGTCGTAGTCAGAGGCACGTCCTAAGCATAGGTGTTAGTCAGCAAGTAGTAACCGTACAAAACAAGTAGTAGGTAAGCCAACCACAGCTATTCGAATTCTCACGGGTTTCCTCATGAATTTTAGGGTTCCGTAATCGAAGGGTGCCAATTACTAAGCCTTCGTAGTCCGTCCGTCCGTCTGTCAGCGGGCTGTATCTTATGACCCGTAATAAGTAGAGAGTTGAAATATTCACAGAGTGTACTGCTGACTATAACAACAAATAATAAAAATAGCGTAAAAGGGGACCCCATACAAAAAACATTTAGGTACATGTACAATCGTAGGGAACCCTTCGTGTGCACTTGATGGGTTTTTCCCACCACATCGTGTTTAGCACGCATAATTAAGTAAAGTTCCAAAATATGTTTGCTGTTTTACTCAAAGGTCAAGGTGGAAAATAGTACGATTCTATTAGTACATGATATCCACCGCCGCCCACACATTAAAATGAAATAAACATCCAATAAACAAGAATTCGAATAACCTCCGGGTTTTCAGATCACACACGCATGAATTATTAGTATAAAATAAACTTCTGAGTGATCCCGCAGCCATACATGCCTAGACTGCGCTTTTCCGAGCGCAAGTCCCGAATGAAAATGCCAAAATGCGGCCATCTCTTTCTTTCTCACTGTCAAGTCATCTATCTGTCTCTGTCTGCCGCTGTAGCGGGAAAATTCTAAGGCAATGCGGTCAGACCTGTAGATTGGCGCGCGTGAAGCGGTCGGATTTTCGCATGATTTTCGCGAAAATCCCCGCGAAAAAAAAAACTTTTCATTAAAACCCTGTGAAGTGATGTGATGTGATCATAAGTGTTACGAATAGTGATAGTTTTAGAACTCAGTAAATAGTTTAAGGTTGAAAGACGTAAAAGTGAGGTGTGTATGAAATTTTCAATATTGAAAAATAAAAACGCTTCTAGAAACCCTTTGATCTCGCACTGATCTGTGCTCGCATCTCTGAGTACTTGGGATTCATGTCTTAGGATAGTCAGAGGCACATCCATCATTATTCTAGATAGCTTACTTCATCGTTTTCAGCTGATATCTCTCTAAAAGAAGCTTTGAGGAGAGCTTTAAAAAAGTAGAAAGAAATTGAGGTTTTACGATTTTATCATACTTAGAAATCGTTTTCTTTTCTAAACTAATTTCGTTCTCTTTATAGAGTATAAGAACAAAACTATTCCTAGCTTTTAAATCATGCATGATCTTCCTACAAATCAAAACAGATAAAGTTTATCTTTGTTTTGAAAATCTAACGATCAATCTTCCGGAAATACATATAGAAGCTTTTAAACCGATAGGCATTGATTCTACAAACATAATACTAGGTACTGTAACTACTTGTGTCATTAGTAAACCAGTGTGGTGAAAGGAATATCGCATCAAAGAGGTTCCTTTCAAATACTTGACACGTCTTCAAAGTCAATACTTCCACATACCGATTTCCTCACGATGATTTTCTTAACCGTTTGAGAGTACTATGGATGGGTACTAATATTATAGTTACTTCAGCCAAACTGGAGATACAATTAATGTAAACAAACCGCCCATACTTACTTTTTATTACATGTTAATGGAACTTTGAAGTAGTACTAATAGTTAAATTAAGAACACAGTTACAAAGACAATCTATAATAACATTAAAAACTTTAAGGTAATCTGTATAATAATAAGAAATAAAAATGAGCTCAGTTTTCTATCTAAGTTCGCCTACAGATAGAAAACAGAGCTCAGATCACCGACCGCAGGTAAGGTCCCCAAAAGGCTGGTGACGTTACCTCGTTGGATAGCTCGCTATATTAAGGTGTGAAAACTTATGTTGCGAGGTTTATTTACCTAAAACTAAAGTGATTTCATCGTAGTAACAAAAAATACGCCACGATTTGTTTACATAAATCGTATCTCCAGTTTGGCTGAAGTAGAGGGACTCGTGTCATCGGTTTAACCAGTGTGGAGAAAGGTTTAAACTGCTCATCTAAAAGGCTTCCTTCTTACACTTAACACCTCTTTAAACTTTTTAGGTTCGAATGCCGGTTTCCTAACGATGATTTCCTTTATAATAATAACATATGACGCGTCCAGCTGCTTCTCTCCCCGAGCATGTCGTAAAAGTCGACTGAGGCGCAGTATCCTCCCAACATGAAGGACCGTCTATATGGGCGATGGGCTGATCACCTGTTACCATGGTACACCATATCCATCTTGGGACTCTTAGATCAGGAGTGGCTGCAAGTTTTCTTATGATTACTTATGGCACTGCCCACCCCGTTAGATATACGGGCGTGATAATAATTATTTGCTTTCTGACTTTGACTTTGACTAAACAATGCATACAAAAAAAAGACAGACTTTTGACAGAATTTTACTTTGATTATTTTTGGACCGGGACGGTAAAAATCCCTGTACAAAGCGGGGGAGTGGGTCGTGACCCTAAAGCTCTACAAAGTAGGTATAGTAAAGGCCCACTAGAGACATCATAATCCGAGTTTAATGATCAGAATAATTTATATTTGGGAGAGCACTGTTCTTGGGATCACATTTCGCGAAGTAAAGGTTAATAGGGTATCTACCTATTGAAAGGTCGGGGTTCATTCCTGAACTGATAGACTGGCATGATAACAGTCGTACTATATCAATATGAAACTTCAAATTCATTTTATTCTTTATACATATTCTAATTAAGTAATATATTTAAGTTTTTACCTGCCGCTTTATTCTCTACGACCAAATGAAACTTGACAGCTTGTAACTTGTCTGTGTCGTGCCGCGTCGAGTTTTTTCAGTACAAAATTGTCAATATAGAATACGATAATACGGTGTTTCCACAAACGTGCCCGCGTTACGTTTTATTTGGCCATCGAGAATACGGGGGCTGCAATATGTTTGCGTTTAACCACATGCCACATGATGTTAAGTAAAAGTGTGATCTAAGATGGAGTATGTTTAGAACGCCTGTAATAATAGAATATTGGTCATTCTGTTTGTGTTTTGAGGTTTTTATTACAATTTTAACTTATTTACATGCCTTGTGACTTGTGAAAGGATAAAAGTCGACCTCAAATAGGCTCATTTCGTGCACATGAGATATTGAACTGTTTTAGCTTTTACGACATGCCGGTTTTTCACTATGTTTTTGTTTATCCATAGAAAATACCTGTTAAATAGAAGTCCAAATTATATTTAGAAATCATCATCATTATCATCATCCTTGACAACCTCGGTGGCGGAGCGAGCGAGTACTCGGCTGAGACGCAAGAAGAGCGGGTTCGATTCCCGCTACCGGAGAAATGTTTGTATGTTCTGCAAATATTTCTTCCGGGTCTGGATGTTGTAGTACTATGTATTATAAGTTTTAAAAAAGTATTTATGTACCTATTCTATCAGCCTTAGTTTGGGGCTAAATGGCGCTGTGTGAAATGTCCACAAATATTTATTTATATTATCCATTGCCTGACTTCCCACTGCTGTCTTCCTTTGGTTTGTGGCATCCATCACGGTCCTTTTATAATAGTCTCATCCATCCTCAGCGACGATATTGACTATTTCGTCTGCCCATCTCACTGCAGGATGACCCACATTCGGTTATCCAGACCTCGGCCATTATTCAGTAACGTCTTACTCCACCGTTCATCATCACCATTGAGAAATAGTTGAGATTTATCTTTACTTGTTGAAGAGTTATCCTCTGTCGTAAAAAAAGTGTGATTATATTAAAATTAAACTGAAAATATATTGTTGCTGTGATAAATGATATTCGAGCGCCTTGAAAAGTTTAAATCTCAGAACAATAAATCTTAGGGAGTGACGTCACATCAAGCCATTGAGCGTTGAACTTTGAAATGTCAATTTTCGATTTGCATTAAATAAATATTTTATTACAGAAATAAACTTACAACTGACGGCCTCGGTGGCATGACGGGCGATTGCTCGGCAGAGACGTAAGAGGCGCAGGTTCGATTCCCGCTGCGGAAGAAATGTTTGCATCATCATCATCATCTTCCTGCCCTTATCCCACTCTATGTGGGGTCGGCACAGCATGAACCTTAGATCATGCTGTAAGAGATTTGGCTAAGGTGTTTTATGACCGGCCGCCTGACTGACGTCAACTCTCCTAGGGAATAATTGCTTATTGTATCTCATCATGTTGGCGAGAATACTATGCCTTAGTCGACTTTTACGACATGCTCGGAGAGAGAAGCAGCTGGACGCATTCTATGTTTTTCTTTACTCCCAGTCCAGCAGAGAAGTAATGTTTGCGTGTTCTGCAAATATTTCTTCCGGGTCTATATAATTCCGGGTATATAATTATGCAAGTTCCCTATTTGCAGGGGTGACAAACAAATCGATTGCGATCGACTAGTCGATCGCCGGACTCATGGTGGTCGATCGCAAAAGCACGCCAGGCGCAGCGCACTTTAGGTACATACAAAGCGCACATCGGTGGGCCTAGTCGACCGGGCCAGTATGCCCATTTGTACTTAAAACCTTATCGTAATCCCTTAAAGGCGTTTAAATAAATATAGGGGATAAAAGTTTTATAGCAAAGCCGTTGGGAAATCCCATGGGTAGATAAAAGAATATGTGACGTCATCAGCGTCCTCGTTGCTTATAACAAAACCACCTAACTCACAATCAAGATAAACAGAATCGGACGTTTTACAAATCTGTCAATTAACAAAGAATTTATGCAGCAGTTTCGTAGAACAGAATTATATTCCGTACACGAATTTTGTGATGCGTTAATAAATTACCAAAAGCGTGATTGACGATATCTTTTCCGACAAAATGTGTAATTGGATTTACATATTTTACTTTGTAAGCTTATTTTCATTTTAAAACCATGTATTTTATGCGAAAGATTAATCAATGATCAAGACATCAATAGCTCATTCGTTTAATGAGTACTCTCAAACGGTGAAGGAAAACATCGTGAGGAAACCGAAACGTCGTAGAACCTAAAAAATATTATTCATAATATAAGTACATTTCTCGGACATAAGAACCCCACTTTGAATCCTTTCACCACACTGGTTCGAAAGAACTAGTGACACGACTAGTAGTAGAAACAGGAAACCAAGCATTAGACGGTTCCCCGTCCGATGGATCGATGACATTGTGATGGTTGCCAGTAGATGGAAGTAGACCAAAATCAGCGGACTACTATATAGGCTGATGATGATGGTGTCGTTATTTGCTAGTTTATGCACCTATATCAGAATTTTTATTACCGAGAGCACTGGCGGTCTAGTGGTAATGACTCCGCCTTCCAATCCTAAGGTCATGAGTTAAAATCCGGTCGTCTACCAATTTTGTTCGAAAAAATTATTTTTGCTATCAGTACCTACTCTCAAATGGAGAAGGAAACCGGAATGCGTAAATAAAAAAGTTTGAAAGCTTATGTGCACTAAAAGAGCTTCTGAGGCGCACTCGGCATTTTATATTAGCTAGAAACTATTTATTAGAAATACACAAGTACTTAATCATAAGTAATCTTGCAGCCGCTAAGTCCCAAGATGAATAAAGTGAACCTTGGTGACAGGTGACCTGACCAGCCCATCGCCCATACAGATGGTTCGTCATGTTATTTTTTTATTAATTTTTAAACTGACATTTCTTTTATTGTTTCAGATAAATAAGAAATCCGTAGTCATTATAAATTGCTTCAGTTTATGTAAATAAAATTCCTTGTAAATATATACCTATAATATCATAAATACTTAATTAAATACATTTACAAATAAAGTGTTTAAAATATTTACAAAATAAAAATTAGTAATAATGAAATCTTCTATTGAAAATCGGTCTACAATAAAATGGAAATTCAAGTGAAAATTGTTTGGGATCAAGGTAAAAAACCGAATTTAAATTTTATATTACAGGCCGTACCACAATATTTGAATACGAAAATAATAATAATAATAGGAGGATAATGTAGCTTCGTGAAAAAATATATGGGCCATTCGTTTGAATTTTGAAATCAGAGTTCACTTATAAAAAAGTTTAGCTTCTAATTAAACAAAATGGAAGCATCATCGACCGACCCGAAGGCGTCGTCGGGATCCCCGCCACCAGAGCGATCCCACGGCCCCAGCAAGATGGAGCGAAGGATGTCCCACTTCAAAGAATACAAATTTTTCCGCTCCTTCAGCGCCAAGGTCGAAAACTGGCCTATGAGGAAAGCAGAACAGCTCTGGAGGAAAATGAGGGAAAGAAAAATCGCAGGTGAGTGCAAAAAGTAGCCGCCCAACGTGGGGCTCGAACCCACGACCCTGAGATTAAGAGTCTCATGCTCTACCGACTGAGCTAGCCGGGCCTATACCCACATGTATGAAATTAGTATTTGGTTATCACAACTGACTTAATTTTAAAATCGCGTGACATTTGATTTGGAATATTTGATCTGAAATATTTGTTCCGTACACGAAGGGTGCCAACAATACCCTATTAGGTACTAAAGCCTCCATTGTCCGTCCGTCCGTCCGTCTGTCAGAGAGCTGTACCTATCTTTCTCATGAACCGTAATAGAAATAAAAATACAAGAAACATTTTTTTTACGTTTGTAATCGATCATCGAAGTTAAGCACACTAGGCGTTATCAGTAATTGGGATGAGTAGTGTCTTTCTGCACATTTATTTTTTGGAACGTGCTGCCTAGCCACGAATGTAATGTACCTACAACATAACAACCTAACGTTTGGGATTGGCGCCACTAGATGGCAGAGCCTTCTTTCTTCACGTTCCATCATTTTATTTTTTTATGTACTACTAGCGGTCGCCCGCGGCTCCGCCCGCGTGGATGTCGGTTACCGCTGCAAAAAGCCTACCCAGGAAAGACACGGTCAGTCGCGAGGTCGGCTCCCTACGCAGCGGTCGTGCAGCAGAAATCGTAATATTTTAATTTCGCCATAACTTCAAAACCAAACGTCCAATTTTAATCATTCAAAGGCCAAATATTATCTCCATAAACTGTTCTTAGTGATGAAATCATTTATTTTGATAAGGATTAATAGCATGAGTAAAATAAACGCGTTTAAATGTAGTCCAAAAAAATTCAAGATTTTTAAATAAAAAAATGGTTGCTGTGCCTCACTCGACATAGATGGGTATAGTGTGTCGCGGACTTTTTTGTAGATATTTATAAGATCTACAATTAATTAGAACATTTTATGGTTCTATCTTTTATAGTTTAGGCAGCGTACGCAAAATAAGTAACTTTTCTGGTTGATTTTTTACACCTTGTGTCCGAAAAACCCAAATATCTTACGGAACCCTATTTTTTTCCAAAATAAAATATAGCCTATGTTACTCGTGGATAATGTAGCTTTCGAATGGTGAAAGAATTTTTAAAATCGGTCCAGTAGTTTTTGAGCCTATTCAGTACAAACAAACAAACAAACAAACAAAGTTTTCCTCTTTATAATATTAGTGTAGATATCTTTTTCATACCAACTAAAATTTACTGATTTGAACAAAAATAAAAATAATCTCTGCATAAAAATAATTATAGAAGAGACGTGTTCATTTTGCATGTTTTGCTTGATTTAAATAGAGATCGCACTGCCATCTATAATAGGTGGCATACAAGAAACATTTATGTATAGTACGGAACCCTTTGTGGGCGAATTAACTTGACCCGTTTTATTGTTGTTTATGTAGGTACTAATTTAAAAATGTCATTTATTTTATCAAAAACCACAGTGAGATGCGTGAGAGAAAAAAAACATAGTATTTGTAGATAGGTAACTCTTTTATAGTAACCACACCACATAACACTTATCGAGCTATGTCTTAAATTATTTCAATTTCTTTAGTAGCTAAATATCAAAAATTCCTTTTTAGTACGCCCTCCACCATATAGATTTTAAATAGATTTATTGCAGTACAACAGAAAGCTTACAGTTTACACCAAAACAAATACCCTTAGATCCTTAAAAATAATATAAAGGCTATCATTAAGCAAATCAATATGTTGGAACTCGTGTATGTATGCATTTAGTTAATTAAGCGCTCGTTGACACATTCTTAGCGTGAAGAGTGAGTGTTACGTCACTGGCAAAGAACTTATTACAGTCCAAAGTTTGACATAACTCGAAAACTGCTAAAAATCGCGGAACATAAGTACATACATACAAGGGATGCTCTAATTTTGGATTTCCATTTGACACTATTTTGTCGGACAACCTGTATAATTTAAATAAATAAGTATAATCTTCTTCTTCTCTATCTTCACCTTCTAATCCACCCAGTTCTTTTTAGTGTTGCGCCCTTCTTTGATTTCCATGTCGATGTGGCCATGTCCAAGCAACTCCTTGGTATCAGTCTTAGTGAAGTTGCAGTAGATACGTCCTTTTGTGAATGGAAAATTGTGCGGGATGTGCTTTATGGGAATCGTCATATTGTATAAGTTGTATTCTCCCTGAAACAAGTATTTATCTACAAGAAAAGAAGCCTTTCAGAAGAGTGAAATCGAGTTTCAGAAGTGATAATAACTATACTAGCTGCTACGTCCCCTGTTGAGCTATGGGCGTAAAACATATCTAAGAACCTTCGGAGAAAATTCGAAGAAATCGGATCAGTAGTTTTTGAGGCAAATGGTAACAGACAAACACACAAATAAATAAACAAACATAACAAGCTCTTAGTCCAAACGCATATACTTTCTCCGTTCCGTCATGGGTAAAAATTTAGGTAGCATAGTACATTTGCCATATGAGGTTTTTTAATACATGATGATGCAATGATGTTGACAAATTTGTACCATTTTAGTCTCAGTCTTAGTGGTTAGGAAACGGTAGGTAATTTGCTATTGAAAATGTTTATTAAAAATTTCATTAATGACCGGGGAAGACTGAGCAAGCCGAAAACTCATTAATAAAATAGACAAAGGAAGGATCATCCATTACGAGTATACCACCGATTTTAATTTAGGTACAATCGCATTTGATTCCTAGCAGCTTTTTTAAATGTTGATCACCCGAACATTGTCAAGAAAACAAATGACAAAATTGTTGACAAATCTATAAGGCAGTAAGAACTTGGGATCATAGATCAGGTTTTTCTTGGTTTTGTATACATATTTGTTTTTATATGGGTGATGTGGTCGCAAAGCGATAAAGCCCTTAAATAAATAAAAAAGCCGGCTATCGTAAAATTAACAATTAACGGAAAAAAACATAAATGAATCTGATCTGAAATAATTTTGTTTTTCTTGCGATACATCAATTTCGCGAAAGGACTTCGTTAGACTCAAAGCAATATTTGGTTATTGCTATTACCACTGGTCGTGACACTTGTATCGAACGAGTGTGGTGAAAGAACTCAAAGTGCGTCTCAAAGGCTCTTTTCGTGCACTTGACATTCTTTATTTTAGGTTCTACGGCATCCCGGTTTCCTTACGATGTTTGAGAGTAGGTACTGGTATATCGCACATGCAAGTTTCAGACAGAAAACCCCATTGGTACATGACTGAAATTGCAAAAGCGACTTTACAGTGGACTTACCGCGGGAAAAGGGCAGGGCTTTGTAAACTTGCCCTGCCTTAATGCTGTACCAAAAAATGGATCTTTTTCTATCAAATCACAAAATTTGAAGTGCATTTCCACAAAACCCCTCCTATATGTGTTCGACAAGAACTCGAAAAAATAGAAATCAACCTGGAAAAAATAATGTTAAACACAAAAGTTCTTTGTAGCTTATGTAAATCGAGGCCATGACTTGAAAGAGCACTGAAAGTCTAGTGGTAACTAGCGGCCCCCGCCTTCCGATCATAAAGTCGTGGGTTCAAATCCGGTCGTGCACCAATGGATTTTACTGTTCGAAAAATGTATGTGCGCTATACCAGTACTCTCAAACGGTGAAGGAAATCATCGCGAGGAAACCCGCGGCTTAGTCAGCTCCGCACGTATTGACCATGTCTTTCCTGTGGACAAGGCCGACTAAGCTGAGAGGATGGAATAGGTGCTGGGCAAGCCTACTCCATCATAATTCGTCCCGGGCACTACAGCGTACCGTTTGTGAAGGTAAAAGTTGCCTCCTGACGCTGTATGAATCATCTACTATGTAGATGGTAACATCACGGTCCAGGCTTCACCCCAGTGGCCATCACTACGCGTCAGGAGTGCCTACTTACCGTCCAGTTATTATGAAATTCGTAAATCATATCCCAGTTAAATCCAACATAGTAGAAAGGGTCCCCACGTCCATAACGCTTGGACGTCAAGTTGGCATAGCGGATGTATCGTTTGTCATAGTAGCTGACAGTTGGATGCTCTGTTACTATGTACCGAATCTGAAACATAAACATAAAACATAAACATAATTTATTTGATAAAAATAATACAACATTACGAAGAAACAATTGGAACACGTTGAAAACTGCCTAACCCCCGAATACTCAAACGCATCTCAAAGTTGAGTAGGTACGTCTCAAATGACGATTTTTTTTGGACAGATTTTCATCAGAAACTGTCAAAAAACAAAATTACAATATTGCAATTTTCTTAAGGATCCCTAATTTTTTTGAAAATATGTTATAACCTATACTGGTCCCTGATAATTTAGCTTTCTATTGGTGAAATAATTTTTGAAATTGGTCTAGTAGTTTCGGATCCTATTCGTTACAAACAAACATACTTACATAAAATCACGCCTGTTTCCCATAGGGGTAGGCAGAGATTACAGATCGCCATTTGCTACGATCCTGACATAATTCTTTTGCTTCCTCTCTCATTACATTCTTCATGCATGCTCGTCGGTTTAGGGTATTCTTGACCTGGCCCTTTTCCAAAACGTCGCTGATTTGGTCCAGGTACGTGCGCCGAGGTCTTCCCCTTCCAACGGTACCATTCACACTCGCCTCATACATCTGTTTCCTTAATCTTCTTTCATTCATCCTCTCTACATGACCGAACCATCTTAACATACCTTTCTCAGTCCTCATCACTACATCTTCTTTCACTCCGCATCGCTCTCTTATCACGCTGTTTCGCATTCTATCTTTCAAAGTTACCCCACACATACTTCGCAACGCACGCATTTCTACTGCATTCACTCTACTTTGATGTTTCTTCTGCCATACCCAACTTTCACTACCATACATAAGTGTCGGCACTAGCACTCCTCTATGTACAGCCAGTCGTGCCTTTTCAGACACTTTCCGGCTTTCCATAAAGGCGTGTAGTGCCCCATTCACTTTGTTTCCTGCAATCACTCTCCTTTCAACATCCTCCTCATGCTTTCCATCTCTGGTGAACAATGTTCCCAAGTATATGAACTCATTCATACAAACAAACAAAAAATCAAAAAATCTTTCTCCTTTATAATATTAGTATGATATTCGTAAGGCAGCGGGCAGGGATTCAAAATCATTTTTTTTTATTCCTTAAAATAACTGGGTTCTCTTGGACATGTATTAAATCTACGTTGCATTTACATCTGTCCGTAACTCGACTAAGCGTGGAAGATACAGGTAAGAAACCAAGCTTGGCTATTTTTTTTTTTAGTTGAAGCTGAATATCGATCTCTCGTGCCATGGGAGAAGCCTGTGTCCAGCTCAGTGAACTAATGATGATGATGACGATGATGAGCTTAGATAGTCTCAGCAGACAAAATAATTAAATTTTTGTTGGCTTACCCGCTCTGAATAGCTTGTCAGCACAAAGGATAATAAAATAAAGGAAAACAGAACATAAATTGTTGACATTTCGGAAGGCTGTGAGCCCGGGACGATTCCAGATTATATATAGTCTACTGAAAGCTAATCTAAACGATTAAATATTGACTTAATTTTATTCTAGACTAGCTGTGCTCCGCGGTTTCACCCGCGTTTTTCTCGTTTCTGTGGAAATACCGAGATAAAATATTGCCTATATTATAGCCTCCCTCAATAAATGGACTATGGCCCATAACTCATTAATAGGTACCAACTCTTAACATCTTACACACGTGATAACTTTTAAACGAAATATCCGATTGAGATGAAACAAAAAGTATTTTACTTCTACATAAATACTCTTGATAACATAATGCTTAATTTCGATAAAGATTAATATTACGATACATATTTAACGTAGTTTTTTTTTCTTCAGACGATTTCATAATTATTTTGAACACGAAATCGGTTATTGTGATTAAACCATGATAGCTAGATATATGTTCTCGCGGACTTTTTTGTAGGTCTTGATGGGATCTACAAACCCGTAGTACATCATTTTGTTCTATTGTCAATAGTTTTTGCAGCGCACGCAAAAATTGGTTTTCGATTTTACACCTTGTGTTACCCCTAACCCCTGTGCTACCCCTGTGTGGATCCCTAATTTTGAAAGAAAAAAAACATAGCCTATAGCCTTCCTCGATAAATGGACTACCCAACACTGAAAGAATCATTCAAATCGGACCAGTAGTTCCAGAGATTAGCGCGTTCAAACAAACAAACAAACTCTGCTGCTTTATAATATTATAAAAATAGTATAGATATACATATTGTAATATCTGCTCATCGATGTATGAAATTAAAATAACTAGTGTAATTTTTAATGTTTTGGTCTTTGCTTTCGGCTTCACTTGTGAACTTACATACATAATTATCACGGCCGTATCCCATAATAAAAATTGCTGCCATAACTGAAATCCCAAGATGAATATGGTGAACCATGGTGACAGGTGATCAGCCCATAGACATCATATGGGCATGTCTTGAAGAAAGTCATGTTACAAGAAAATTTTTGTATATAAATGTGAATAGATACACAGGCAGAGGAAGGCCTAAAACAAGATGGATGGTGCAAGAAATGAGTACCTACTGAGGTGACGAGTGATAAGAGAAGATGGAAGAGGTAAAAATGTTCTGCCGTCCCCACCTAGTGGAATAAGGGCAGGAAAACGATAATGTGTTTCAACCATATGTACTGTTAGCTTAATTTTAAATTATCACATTTAAATGGAGAACTAATTTGAACGTACTAAGCCTTCCCAAAAGAGATAGAGCAATCGATTTAAAAGTCAATGTCAAAACTTATTTGACAGATAAAGAAAGGCCGGGTAAAAAACATATTGCATTGGACCGATACTATTGGTATTTTTGAGAATACGAAGGATTGTAAAAGATTTAATAAGCTAGATCTAGAGTACTAGATTAAATTGAGTAAAGTGATCAATTGTGTTTGATATTGAAGCAACAATCCAACAGTACATTTTAACAAACTTACATATTATTTTTATTTGTATAATAATAAGGTAAGGATAAGGACAGGAAGATGATGAATAATTACATCCGGAAATTAAAAACACCATCAAATAATATAATATGTAAACGTAATAACACTTCCTGTAATTATATATGTATTTATATTATCTATGTAATATTTGATCTATAACCCATTAGTATGTATGTTAAATTTAAATAATAGTTACTTGCATCGTGGACTTTGTCCGGATTTTTGTCTTAGATGAAATACGGGTAATAAAACCTACATAAGTATATGAAATAAAACCTATTTTTTTATTTCAATCTCATTCATCTTATACTTATCTTATACTTATCTTATACTTATAATAAAACTATAACTGTTCGATGTCTGTGCATTGAAGATATTGGTGAAAAACTATTTTCAGGGGTATCGCAATCTTAACGCAATAAATAGAACCCATATCAATGATTATCTGTATGTCTGTCTGTGCGTTTGTGCACGCTAATTTCAGAAATGGCTTAACCGATTTCAATGCCGTTTTAAAAAATGTTTTTTGGTTAGCCTGGATTAACATTTAGAGTTCGATTTATCAAAATCCACCCACAAATAAAAATGAAATGTCCATTTACAGAATCCCGACTACACATTATGCTGCTTTGGCCAAAACTTTCTCAATACAATCTTATCAAAAACTTTTTGCACAGTTTAACAATTTATTGTTAGATTTAAAATATTCGTTAGTAAAATATTCTCCACTCAGTCGCTTGACATTGACAGTTTCGTTCTGAAACTGAAATAAAGTTTGTGCGTTTGTTTATTTAGGTTTTATTATAGCTTACTTTACTTAGAATACATGTGTTTATGAAAAGAGTATTTTGTATACTTCTTTTTCGTTGAACAGTGAAAAGTACAAACGAAGGGAAAAAAGTATAATACTGTTTATAACTCTATGGTTGGCAACCCTACGCAGGAGACAAATTCATCAACGGTGTAGTATACATGTGTACCTATTGAGGGTAGGTATAGGCGTTCGGTATACGGCGCCATCTTGTGAATGAAATAAAGTAGTGTTCAATCAGCAAGCTGTGTTTCACTACATGGTGGCAGCGGTGTTTACCATTTATACAAATTATATTGGATTTTTGTAAAGTTTTTCGACTAAATATCGTGGATCGGCATTAGATGTGTGTAAATACTTGTCGAGTGCCATGGAACACGCGAGACCGCCTCCAGAATTGCAGATAGAAGGCAGTCCCGCCGCGCGCGCGGACGCGTGGCAAAAATGGTGGAAGCAATTTGAAGTTTTTCTAAAGGCATCGGGCGTTAACAAGGAGCCCAAAGACGTGCAGGCGAGCTTGCTGGTGAACCTCATCGGGTCGGAGGGTTACGAGATATTTTCAACATTCACATATACCAAGGATCAATCAGCGGATGATTTGCAATGTTTGAAAACGAAGTTTGATGAACATTTTGGAACGAAATGTAATATAGCTATGTTTCGATTTAAGTTTTTTACTCGTAACCAGAGCGCCGGAGAATCAATAAGTCAATTTGTCACAGCGTTGAAGGTGCTGAGTCAAAATTGTGAGTTTGAGCATCTAGTCGACGGCCTGATACGTGATCGAGTGGTATGTGGAATATCTAACAATGTAGTAAGAGATCGTTTGTTACGCACGGACGAATTGACTTTGGCGAAGGCGGTACAGATTTGCGAAGCAGATGAGTTATCCAAAACTGAGGGGCGGCAGATACAGGAGGCGAATAAGACGAGTAGTCAAGTGGATGCGTTGTCAGGCCAGCGCGCCCGCGGTGCTTGGAGACAGCAGCGCGGCGGCAGCGCAGGCGGAGCGCGGAGCCGGGACGGCGGCGTGGGCAGCGCCGGCGCCGGCGCGGGCCGTGCGGCGGCTGAGCAGCGCGCGCGCCAGCCGGAGCGGGTGCAGTGCGTGCGATGTGGAAGTGTTTTGTGTGAGGGTCGCGGATGGTGTCCGGCAAGTGATGCTACGTGTTTCGTTTGCAAAAATCGTGGCCATTTCGCGAGGAAATGTCAGAGTAAATTAGTAGGTAAAAAAGTGCACGATATCAACATGGAACAGTATTCAGAGGAGTCCGAAGACGATGATATTCTGTACGTGAGCGTTTTGAAGACGATGGCTGGACGTTGGGACACTCAGTGGTTAGAAACTCTAATTATTAATGGTAAGCGTGTCGATTTTAAATTAGATTGTGGAGCGGATTTGAATATTATAACTAAATTTGATTTTTATCGCCTTGGATTTAAAGAGGAGGATATAAAGCCATACAATTCGAAAGTGTTTTCATATACTAAAAATGAGCTACCGATTATCGGTGAAGGGATTGTGACAGTTTCGCACAGAAACTCTTTTTATGAGCTGAGATTTGCAATTGTAGATATGAAAGGGCAAAATATTTTAGGCAGGGAAGATTGTGTAAAACTGGGATTCATTAAGAGAGTTGAAGCAATAACTTATGAGTTACAGGAATTTACAGATTTATTCGAGGGTGTCGGGGAGTTACCGGGTGTTCATAGAATAGTAATTGATAAGTCGGTACAGCCTGTTATATGTCCCGCACGAAGAGTGCCGTTAGGGTTGCGAGATAAATTGCGCATAGAACTAGATAGAATGGTAAAATTAGGGATAGTACGCAAAGTGAATCATCCAACCGAATGGGTTAACCCAATCGTTATAGCTGCGAAGAAGAATGGAGATATCCGAGTATGTTTAGATGCGCGAGTTTTAAATCAGGCGGTGCGGAGAGCGCACTTCTCGTTGCCTACAGTCAGCGAGATAGCTGCTAAGCTGCAGGGGGCGCGGTTTTTCAGCGTGCTGGACGCGCGTTGCGGTTTCTGGATGATGAAGTTAGATGAAGCCAGCGCCGACCTTTGCACCTTTAGCACGCCTTTTTCTAGGTATCAGTTCCTTCGTCTGCCATATGGTGTTAATTGCGCTCCGGAGATTTTTCATGCACATATAAGGCAGCTTTTAGAAGACTTGGAGGGAACAGATTCGTTTATTGATGACATAGTTTGCTGGGGTTCCTCTAAAGAAGAGCACGATAGGCGTCTACGACTACTTTTAATGCGTGCTAAAGAAGTAGGTATTAGATTTAACAAAGAGAAATGTAGATTTGGAGTTAGGGAGATAACGTACCTGGGGCACGTGTTTGACGAGAGGGGCATGAGACCAGATGTTAAAAAAGTAAAGGCTATAGTTGAGATGCCTGATCCAGCAGACAAAAAGTCGCTCGAGCGATTTTTAGGCATGGTAAATTACCTGGCAAAATTTGTACCTAATTATGCTGAGTCTGTAGCAGTTTTAAGGGGTCTTTTAAAGAATAGTTCGGATTGGGTGTGGGACTACGAACATGCGAATGCAGTTAAGTTGCTGAAAGAAAAGCTTTCATCGGCGCCAGTGTTGGCGTTATATTCGCATAGTCTTCCTATAACACTCTCGGTGGACGCAAGTGCAAGTGCTTTAGGGGCAGTGTTGCTACAGGAAGGTAGGCCGGTTGAATTCGCTTCGCTAACTCTTACAGACACGCAGTGTAGATACGCGCAAATAGAAAAAGAGTTGTTAGCTATAGTATTTTCATGTGAACGTTTTCATCAGTATATATATGGGAGGACTGATGTTACAGTGCAGTCGGATCATAAGCCATTGGAATCAATATTTAAAAAACCCCTGGCGACGGTACCAGCGCGTCTGCAAAGAATGATGTTGCGTATTCAAAGTTATGATATAAAAGTGGTATACACGCCAGGCAAATACATGTACATTGCAGATACTTTATCGCGCGCTGCACTACCCGAGCGAATGCACGAGAGATTGAACGCAGAGGTAGAAGCTCAAGCATGTTTTATGATTCAACAAGTTCCGTTCAGCGATGAAAAGTTAGTTTTAGTTAGGGGACATACTGCAAAAGATAAAGAGGCGCAATCGTTAATCACATTAATAAAGGAGGGTTGGCCTAGGAGTAAATACGCAGTAGAAGAAAATATTCGGGTATATTGGCCATATCGAGAATGTTTACATTATATTGAAGGGGTAGTTTTGAAAGAAAATTCCGTTTTTATTCCGAAATCATTACGGGACGAAATGTTGGTTCGAATTCATGAAGGGCACTTAGGAATAGACAAATGTAAGCGGCGCGCGCGGGGAGTATTGTTCTGGCCGGGCATGTCACGTGACGTGGAGCGCGTGGTGCAGAACTGCAGCACGTGTGCGCTGCATGCGCCAGCCTCGCCGCGGGAACCTATGTTACCGCACCACATTCCCGACGTTCCATGGGCTAAGGTAGGGTCGGACATTTTTGAATATAGGAAAAGATATTATTTAATTCTAGTGGACTATTTTTCAAATTTTGTTGAGGTTAATGAATTAAATTCTATTACTAGCAAATCTGTCATTAAAGCTATGAAAGAACAATTTGCGAGATACGGAATACCTAGCGAATTGGTCACTGATAACGGGCCGGCATATGTTTCTAAAGAGTTTAAAAAATTTTTAGGTAATTGGGAAATAAGACAAGTTACGTCATCGCCATTGTACGCTCAGTCCAACGGAAAGAGCGAACGAGCGGTCAGAACAGTTAAAACGCTGTTAAAAAAATGTGTAGATTCTGGTCATGATTATTATGTTAGCTTGTTAAACTTCCGTTCTACACCTAGAGATCGTTTAGACTCGCCAGCAGAGATTTTAATGGGGAGAAAATTAAATACGCGTTTACCTATTTTTAAGCAAGTATTAGTGGAAAAAGTTGATAGGAAAAAGAATTATGAGGCTCTTTTAGAAAATCAAAATAAACAAAAGTTGGGGTACGATAGATCGTCCAAAAGCCTCCCTATACTACATGAAAATGAAAGTGTAGTAGTAGCGGATGGTACTCAACGAAAGCGGATGAAAGTCGTGCAAAAAGCTCCTGAGCCTAGGTCATACATTTTGCAGGACAATGTAGGTCGCAGGTATCGCCGCAATCGTAGGCATATTGTGCGTAGATTGGCCAGTGACGGCACAGCTGATGGCTCCAACATATCTATAGCTACTGCGTCTTCGCCGGCGGTATATGTCACGCAGGGGTCAGGTGTCACAAAGGATCCAAATTCTTTTATTTCTAACAAACAATCGTCAGAAATATTACAGAAAAATTATCTGCAAGTAGACGAAAAAGACGAGCGATCTCAATATACGTCGGATAGTTTCAAAGTTACAAAAACGGGACCACCTATGACTAGAAGTAGGGCTAAGTTGGCTGGTTCACCGCGTGTTGAAAAACAAAAGAAGGAAGGTTGGACAATAAATATTGACTAGAAAGTATATGCATACTACTTGTATGTATAGGCAAGTACCTACTGGTAACCATTGGTAAACCTGGTAAACCATTTAAATTGTTCGCCCAAACAATAATCACTTAATTCTGGGAGTTGGTTTAGTGCCTTCCTGTTCTTGGAACCAGAATAGTTTTCTGAAATAACGGAAACACAGTCAAAACTAGCGTTTTTCACGTCTTTAGAGTTCCCTAACGCTATACGTTAGCAAGGAGTCATAAAAACCAGTCAAGTGCGAGTCGAATTCGCACACGAAGGGTTCACATAAATGTTTCTTTTTGGGCCCCCTTCGTTTTTTTATTATTTGTTGTAATAGCGGCAATAGAAATACACATTGTTAAAAACTTTAACTCTCTACCTATGAGTTCATGAGATACCTTCAGCCCGCTGACAGACGGACATATAGATGGACGGACAGACAGACGGCCGGACGAAAGAGGCTTAGTAATAGGGTCCGGTTGACACCCTTCGCGTACGGAACCCTAACTAGCAAACCACCCGAAGGCCTACTTCAAGGTTTGTTGGATAAAAGCTATACTAATGCCCTGTTCCAATATTCTACTAATGGACTACGGATTTTCAATTACCACGTTGTTTTTTTGTCAAAAAATACATAACTAGCGACTTTCGTTCGACAGATACAGCGGTAGCTATGGTAATACTCCGACGTCCGTTAGTTCAATATTGGAAACGGGCATTATTCTGACATTTATTATTTTATTACTTCGTCGCCAACGTGCCTCTGACTACCCCTTTTATCACCATCATCAGCCTAGAGAAGTTCATTGATAGTCATACACTTGGAAGCTTGCACGTCCCCTTTAAGATATTATTAATTAACCTGTCACCATGGTTCACCATATCCATCTTGGAACTTTTTGATCATTAGTTGCTGCAAGTTTTCTCATTATTACTTGTGGTTCTGCCTACCTCGTTAGGCATACGGGCGTGATAATAATGATAATTAAATAAATAAACATTTGTGGACATTTGACTCAGCGTCATCTAGCCCCAAACTAAGCAAAGCTTGTACCTACTATAGGTACCAGATGGCTGCTAGAATACATAAATACTTTTTTTAAATATATTCTCGTAATACAATACCCAGACCCGGAAGAAATAAATATTTGCAGAAAATACAAACATTTCTCCCGTAGCGGGAATTGAACCGCCCCTCTTGCGTCTCAGCCGAGCACTCGCCCGCTTCGCCACCGAGGTCGTAGTTTATATGTATTTTTTAAATATTGAATGTAAAAAATTTAAAAACTAAGAAAACAAAAAAAAAACTAAGGCCTTTAACCATCTATAGTAGATGATTTATAAAGCGTCAGGAGGCAACTTTTTACCTTCACTAACGGGACGCTGTGTTGCCCGGGACGAATTAAGATGGAGTAGGCTTGCCCAGCACCTATACCATCCTCTCAGCTTAGTCGGCCTTGTCCACAGGAAAGACATGGTCAGAAATGGTAAGAAAACAAATAAATAGTTTAAACGTATAAAAAAGTGAAATGTGAGCATCATTGTACCTGCGTTGAAAGTCCCTGGTCAAGGGCCTGGTAATGGCCTCGTTGCCATTTTATTACTTGTGCTTATACCCACTAGATTAGATCGGAAGGGCGTCTATAAACGCGATCGTAAAGTTGGAGGAGTACTTCCGTGGCAACTCCGAAAAGTTTAAAACTAAAGTTGAGCACTCGAACTTCGGAATTGGATTTGAAAATAATGTGCTTTGACTTCGACTTCGAAATACAACGAAAAAATTATCAATACTTTTCTTTCACCCTGCAATCTATATACTTAATATATATATTTTTGAATTTATTTAAATTTTTATTTTTTAATTTCAAGGTCATAAAACACCTTAGCCAAAACTCTTACACCATGATCCAAAAAAGATCATGCTGTGCCGACCCCACATAGAGTGGGATATGGGCAGGAAGATGATGATGACTTTTCTTTCACCCTGCAATCTATATACCTAATATATTTTTTAGACTGACTGAAAGATGCCACCAAATTTATTTCTGTTAATAAAGTATTTGTAGAAATATAAATAAATAGGTTAAGTATATATAATTGTGCGAGTTAAAATCGTCTGCAGTGTTAGTAATGTCACTAGTTCTTTCGAACCAGTGTGGTGAAAGGTTTAAGAGAGCCACTCAAAAGCTCTATTCATGCACTTGACCCATGGTTTTAGATATACGTTCAAATATTTTCAAGTTACCTCAACTTCGAGGAAAGCTTCAAGCTAATAAAAGCTTCAAAGCTAATAAATGGAACCCCTAGCTACTTTTCTCTACGTCGATAAAGAGGAAATAAAACGCTACGCTAAGATGAGTGAATGGTAAAATTGACAATTTGTAATATGGCTCTAGAGACGGCCACTATCATTTTCACTTTCTAAGCAAAAAAGTAGTAAGTAATTGATATCGCACTCCTCGTTCAAAAGTTCCATACAAACATTTTCACCCCTTTAGGGGTTGCATTTCTAAAAATCCCGCATCAGTGAGTGGTTTTGCTATAAAAGGAAGAAAGGAATCTTTCAAATTTCAGCTTTCTAGCTTCATGAATTCGGTTTGTGCGTTGATAACCAGCATATTTTTTGAGTATATATAACCAGGGTTTCGCCAACACCGAGAGCACTGTTGGTCTAGTGGTAGTAACCACTAATGTGTTCTCTCTAATGTGGTCGTGGCCGTGGGTTCAAATCCGATCGTGCACCTAAGATTTTTTTCTGCGCTGCACCAGAAGTCAGAACATAAAAATATCTAAAACCAAGTACAATAGAGCTTTTGAAGGTGCACCCCCTTAAACCTTTCACCACACTGGTTCGAAAGAACTAGTGACATTACTAACACCGCAGACGATTTTAACCTTTAGGTAAAATATAATCGTAGGTTATCGAGTGGAAATATTGGGTATTTGCCAAATCTTCAAGATGATTTTTACTGTTGAGTGGGTATAGGAGTCAGAAAGTACCCACATAGTATAAAATTACCGTGATATTTACAAAGAGATAGACAGGTACTACTAGGTACTAAATTTTAGATAAATACACTACCCCCCGACCCCTTTTTATAGTACCTGTTACACAATATCAAAATTAGTGATGTAACGGATAATGGTTCGACCGGAAACCGGATTTCGGATAACCGGCTGGTTTAGGTCCGATTGCCGGATATCCGGTACAAGGAAACGTGTAACCGTGCGTTTTTAATTCAAGTTTAATTGGAAGCGAAATCGAAGGAACCTGGGGATATTCTAATAGTTAATTTACTTACGACAATCCGTTGAATTGTTTTACTATCTGCATAAAAATAGCTAAGGTAGATAAAAGGGTTCATAAGTTGTTTGGAAAAATCTGTCCGTACTTTTGCAAACGAGTAGGAAGACGCCTGAGTTATGTGCTTTACCCAAGTACAACTGACTATAAATAAAATAAATGAACCATAATATTGGTGAAAATTTTGAATCAACAACAGAATAGCCCTAATAGTAGAATTGTAAGTTCAATTTAAATAATGTAAAAAAATAAGTTTTGTTAAAAAATATCAGTGGGTACGTATAAAATATCGAAGATATATTATTTACTGTTGATTTGATGCAAATATTGTTCAACCACACAAAAGCTTAAGTCCATTCATGTGTAAATATTTCTAGTCTGATGAATCTATCATGGGGGTGTGGTGGGGGGTCATTGAACCGATTTTCGTTTTTATAATAATCTGGGTCTGATGCCGCGCAACTTTTTTAGTAGTTTTTGTTTATTCAAACTTATATCTATATATCTCCCAATTTCATCATTTAGTTTAGAAGTTTAATTGAGGATTGAACCCTCCAAGTTTCATTCTTCTAAGAATTGTGGATTAGATTGTGCGTTGCTTTTCAATCAGTTAGTAACGTAGTTAAGAGTTTTGTATATTAAGATAAGTACCTATTTTCGTTCAATATTTTCAATTTAGTTAGAGCATTGGTGGTCTAGTTGGTAGTGACCCCGTTTTCCGATCCTAAGGTCGTGAGTTCAAATCCAGTCGTGCACCAATGAATTTTTTGTGCAAAAAAATTATGTGCGCTATACCAGTATACTCTCAAAGAGTGAAGAAAACAACATGAGGAAACCCGTGGTTTAGTCAGCTCCGCACGTATTGACCATGTCTTTCCTGTGGAAAAGACCAACTAAGCTGAGAGGATGGAGTAGGTGCTGGGCAAGCCTACTCCATCTTAATTCATCCCAGGCACTACAGCGTCCCGTTTGCAAAGGTAAAAGTTGCCTCCTGACGCTGTATAAATCATCTACTATATATAGTAAAAGGCCTTATAATTTTCAATTTCATCTCTGTAAGAATATAGGCTTTCTATGAATATTATAACGATAAACCAATGTTTTTTATCAAAATGCGAAATTATTTTCATGATCAAAGCCTTAAAACGTGTTATGCAAAACCTTTTTTGTAATCAACCTTTGTGGATCACTTTTTCCAATATAATGTAAATAAATAATGAAAGTAAGTTAAGACGTCCCGTGCCTTTATTTACGACCGATGGAGGAAGCAAGTTCCGCTGGATTTCAAAATCATTCAACTGGAGTTTTCGGCTAGAGTCAAACTAACTCATGTAGCTCATCATCCCAGCCATAATATAACGTCAAATGCTGAACATAGGCCATAGACTTCCAGAACAACCGATCTTGATCTTGTGGTCTGCACCCAACGGCTCCCAGCAACCTTTACTAGGTCGTCTTTCCAGCTACTAATGTTATAAATACGATAATAGTGAGGATGTGATGATGTGATGAGAATGTTCGTGACTCAATCACGCAAAACAGCTGAACGGATTTAAATGAAACTTAGAATATAGTTAGCGTACTGGAATAATAGATAGCAAAGCCGTTGAAGCCATGTTTTACTATTATTACTGTTAAAATGTGAAAAGTGCACGAAAGGAGCTTCTTTGAGACGCACTTTATTCCTTACGCCACACTGGACTAGTGACATTACTAGTATTAGAAGTAGGTGTTACTCCTAAAAATAACTAAAAAGTCCCATCCGGGTAGAATTTTTAGGATTTATTTAATACTTTCTACTGCCCGCGACTTGTTGACAAAATATAGCCTATTCCTTAGGTACACAGGACACAGGACAGACAGACAGAGTTACTTTCGTATTTATAATTATTAGCATGGATTATAAACACTTTCCTCGAAAACCCCTTACCGTTAATAAAAATTCATATTATGTAATTGAAAACCCTGCGAATACTGGCGTGATTGAAAATTTATCTTTATCTTATCTTATTCTCAACAGGCAACGCCTGGCAGAAACCAAATTATAGATGTGAAGCGTGCTCGTACAAATTGATCAGGCGTTTGATTTCAGTCAAGTTTTTTATTGAGAAAATGCTCTTCCCTTTCTTGTTTTGCTCCGAGTGTACAGTAAAGAGGAAAATCATTCCAAATCTTAGAAAAAAATGAGACAAGTTCTTACAGTTACAGATAAAATATAGGTACCTATATAACTAAATTTTCTCTGCTGGACTGGGAGTAAAGAAAAAACATAGAATGCGTCCAGCTGCTTCTCTCCCCGAGCTTGTCGTGAAAGTCGACTAAGGGATAGTATCCTCCAACATGATGAGATACAATAAGCAAGTATTCCCAAGGAGGGTTGACGTCAGGCAGGCGGCCGGTCATAAAACACCTTAGCCAAAACTCTTACAGCCGTGTGCCGACCCCACATAGAGTGGGATAAGGGCAGGAAGGAAGATGATGATATAACAAAAACTCAAAAAGCTTAGAAATGGATGATTATATTACCGTAAAATTATAAATACCGTTTGATAATGATCTATCTCGCGAGATTGTAAACTGTTGAAAGATTGCGAGCCCGAACATGCTGCTTACAATTTAACTGCTTTAAATTTATGGCGCTTAGGCCTGAATACTCAAACGTGACTCAGAGTTGAGCACGTCTCAAGTCACGGTTTTTCGACAATTTTTGAAGAAAATCTGTCAAAAATTCTTTACTTGAGACGCGCTCAACTCTGAGATGCGTTTGAGTATTCGGGAGTTAGGCGGGCGCTGCCGCAGCGCGTTTTTCACTAACTAACTTACCCCCGAATACTCTAACGCATCTCAGAGTTGAGCACGTCTCAAGTGACGAGTTTTTGATAGATTTTCATCAAAAACTTTCAAAAAATCGTGACTTAGACGTGCTCAACTCTGAGTCGCGTTTGAGTATTCTGGGGCTAATCTACTAATTTCGATCTAAGCAGATGTTTGACAGTTTACAATCTCGCAAGATTATAATCTAACGGTTTTTACAATTTTATAGTGACAGATATACATTTTGAATTATACTTTTTACAGGTATTTTCATTGGTAGGCGTAGTAACGAGCATGGTGGTCGAGATGTGATTATAGGAATTTGGGTCATCCTGCAGCAAGATGAGCCGATAGTGAAAATCGTGCGGCGTGGACAAAGAGGGAGGTCTATGCCCAGCAGTGGGAAAGCAGGGCTGTGGATGATGAAGACGATATTACTTTTAAAAGTATTTGTGCTATGGCACCATTTTATAAAATGTATACTTTTGCTGGCGATTGTACAAAGAGAAATATGCTTGCGAATAAAATCTCTTTGACAGACATTTTCTAAGTGCTTTATACATGTGTATAACCTTAAGAGTGTCCCATAGCCTCAACGACCTCGGTGGCGTGACGGGCGATTGCTCGGCTGAGACGCAAGTGGCCCGGGTTCGATTCGCACTACGTTCTGTAAATATTTCTTTCGGGTATGAGTGTTGTATTATTGTACCTATGTATAATTAAGTGTGTTTTTACATAAAAATGTATATGCTTTAAAGTATTCTGTCAGCCTTTTGGTGTCCATAGTACAAGCTTTGCTTAGTTTGGGGTTAGGATGGCGCTGTGTGAAATGTCCACAAATATTTATTTATAACATGTAATAAAAAAAGTAAGTTTTAGGCGGTTTGTTTACATAGTAAGTATGTCTAGTTTGGCTGAAGTATAGGTAGCGCTCGTCGATATCCTGTAGTTGAAGAAACTTAGCATGCAATCTGCGAGCCAGATGCGAGATAGTAGGTGCTATTTGCGATGTGCTGACTCGGTGGTCTGGCCGGATGTCAGATTCTAAGATTATACTTGGGAAATCTAGATTTTGTAAGCCTGTAATGTGAATGGCACTGGGGAGATGTTTGAGAGTTTTTGGAGATGTGGAAGTGTATGTCAGATGTCACTATTAATCGTGTTACTAGACCTTTCGAACCAGTGTGGGGAGAGGATTAAAAGTACGCCTCAAGTGCGCTTAAGTTTACTTGGTTCTTCCAATCAACTGGTTAACCTTATTCTCTGTCACCTAAATAAAATAAAATATATTTATTATTATCTCCGTATCCGTCCGTCTGTCTATCAGCGGGCTGTATCTCATGAACCGTAATAGGTAGAGTCGAAATTTTCACATTGTATGTATTATCTATTTACCGCATAAAAGGGGGCCCATACAAGAAAATTGTTTTTTTACTTTCGTAATCGATCATTGAATTTAAGCAACACTAGGCACGGTCAGTAATTTGGATGGGTCGATTGACTTTTTGCACCTTTTTTTGTAGTGTTCTTGTGTATTTCTTTTTTTAAAAGATCTGAAATTTACCAATTTGTATAAAAGTAATAAAAAGTTTAGAGCGTCCTCATAGAAGAGACATGTTTCATTTTGCATTGTTTGCTTTATTTTTATAGGGAGCATGCTGCCACTATAAGTGGCCTACAAAAAACATTTTATGTACATGAACGATGGTACGGAATCCTTCGTGTGCGAATTCGACTCACACTTGTCCGGTTTTATATAAGTTTCGCATCTGCACGACTGTACATCCCATTAGTGAGCTTCAAAAGCTTTTTGAATAGCTTTAACATAACAGCTGATCTGCCAACGTCGTTATGCGTAGTTCAAAGTACTAGCCACCAAGTTACCTAAAACAATAGACAATTAGTTGATTGGTGGCAGCCATGGCATAGCGGGGTGAAGCGTTGCACAGACAGATGGATAAACATAGGGCGAGGTCAGTCACCTATAATACTGTCGCCATAATTTAGGGAACTGAAGTAAATTAATCAGTCGCTTTGATTGTCGTGCAACAGAGGAATTTTGCCAAAATCGATGTAGATCTCTGTTGTTAGTTAATAAATGTGTTTATTGAAAAAGATACATATTGTAAGTAATTTTAATATTTTTTCTTTGATGAAAACACTCAAAGTGAAAACACGATAAGACAAAAAAAATCTATAAAAATAAGGAAAGTAGGTACATTATGTCGTTATGTTGCGGAACTTTTTAGAAAAATGAACTCAGTTTTCTATCTAAGATCGCTTATTAAAAATATATTAGCTATGCTTATTAAATATTAAAAGTTCTCTGAAAAAATACCACTTTTATTATTGTCCTTGATACAAAAATTTGTTTCTCATATAATACCTAAAAAAGTTAAATATTACAAGTTTTGTTAGGTACTTTCTGTAAATAAAAGGAAAATAAATTAATAAAGTCAGAATACAGAAGTCTTCTTGAATTTCCCAACGCATGGCGACCCTGCGATCCAGTCGACGCGCTGCTCACGCGCGCATTGTATGTTAATCGCTGCGTTAAAGTTAACCAATTGTCTTAGAGTACGCATTTTACTTGGCTAAAGTTCACCATTTGTTTAACCAATCCATAGCACGCCGCGTTAGGTTAGCAAAACCAATTGTGTCAGGAAATTTTGACCGGTTTCCATCATCGACTTCTTCGGACTTTTCACACTGCTGGGTTTGAGCCTCCATCTATCATTCTGTTTATTTCTGCGTCATACTTAAGTTATCCAACTGTCATTATAGTAACTACATGTTTTAGGTACCTAACTTGGCGAAAGTTGGCCAAATCTTTACGACTAGTTTTTACTAGTAGTAAATAACTCATGCTGTAGTAAAGTTAACCAATTGTTTGAGAAAAGTGGTAGGAGCTCACCATTTTGCTTAATCAATCCTTTTTCACCGGTTTTCATCTTCAACCAGAGACCGCACAGTAACTTAGGCCATTCAATAGGTACAAAAATTCATTTCAGTTGATTTTCACGCCAATCTTAATTGCGTCGATAGCGTGTTGAAGGTACTATAGACTATAGAATAATTTATTAGAAAGAACCTAAGAACGGAATGCCAAACAAGACTCTTAAACTGCAAAGTTTTAGAAATCTTACCCACAAAAATAAAGGCACATCTTTTCTCACAAAAACGAGAATCAATACGAATAAATTGTCATTGCTTCATAGTTTTAAAACCGCGGTTATCTTAACCAACCGTTATAATATTGGTGAACACCGGTGTTTTCTATGTCTGCGAGGAAATGCGTGATGTGGCGCAGCTGATCCCCTGAATAACTCATAAGTTTTGAGAAAGCTTTTACTAGAGCTTTTGTTTCCTAGTTCTTACGCGGAATTACTGTTTTGCGCTTATTGTTTGAAGTCTTCTTTATAATCGGAAAAAAATATTTATTTTTGTTTTTATATGGGTGATGTGGTCGCAAAGCGGCAAAACCCTAAATAAATAAAAAAAACTTTGGAAAACGAATGAATTCTAGACATAGTTGTAATCTAGAATTCATGTATTATAAATGTGAAAGGACAGTGGAGAGTGGCATACACAAAGAGAGGCTTATACTCAGCAGTGGGTGAAGTCGGGTTGCGAATGATGATGATGATGAAATGTGAAAGCTTGTGTGTGTGTGTGTTTGTTCCCATGTCTGCTACGGCTAAACGAATTTAGCTATAACTTGGAATACCAATAGATATTTAATATTTTTTTTGTAAATAACATAGATACTTATATTACAACATCCGGGAATCGAACCCGCGCCTCTTGCATCTCAGCTCTCGCTCACCACGCCACCGAGGTAGTCAGATGGCCAGTTTCTCGTAATACGGTCTTCATAATACAGCCAAAGATTCTTGAGTAAGTTAGCTTACATGGTTCGTGATAGGTCTAAGATAATACTAGATATTGATAATGTTAGGTAATCGTAATCGACCATTTCACATTTCACAAACTAAAACCTACAACTCAGTCCACATAAGTAGATACATTAGGTACAGTCATCAATAAAACTATCTAAATAAACTAAGGTATTTTACCATCTATAGTAGATGATTTATACAATGTCAGGAGGCAATTTTTACCTTCACAAACGGGGCGATGTAGAGCCCGAGACGAATTGAGATGGAACAGGCTTGCCCAGCACCTATACCATCCTCTCAGCTTAGTCTGCTTTGTCCACAGGGCAGACATGGTCAATACGTGCGGAGCTGACTAAGCCGTGGGTTATAGTGCACATAGATTTTTCGCATAGAAAAATCTTTTGGTACACTACCGGATTTGAAACCCCCGACCTTAGGGTCGGGAGGCGAGGTAGCTACCACTAGACCACCGGTATTCTCAATTCAGATCCGGATTCGGCCAATCACATCCGGGACTTTCCCCCGGTCCGGTTAAGGAACGGAGAAGTGGGATTAAAATAAATCTCTGTCATAGCTAATAGAAGTCTGTCGTAACTTAATGTTATTTATTCATAATAAACAATCAATTATTGTTGCACTTAGACTTAATGTTTATGAATAAAATACGTTTATTTCATCTGTGAATACTTGGTAACATTACTACTTTCAAATATTATCTAACTTCAGAAGGAATAATTTTATTAGAAAACAGAGATGTATTTAAGGGAAAAGGGGCACGTAAGTGTTGTAATTATAGGAACATTGTTACCTCATTTGTTAAAAAAAAACTTCTACCAACGTACAACACTACCAAAAATATTGTGCCCCTCGGCAATTTTCGACAAACGTGAAATACGAACTAACGCGATGGTGATATGTAAATATAGAGATGTTATAATAATTATTTTTTAAAGGGCTGGTTCAGTTATTACTTTTCATTATATATTCGGCCAAATTCGGTTTTCGTACAAATTACGAAGATTGCCGAGGGGCACAACATTTGTGGTACTACTGTATAAAGAAATAAATCAAATTACATTTTAAAATATTTGAACCGAAATAAAGTAAAGAAATAAACTCCTTTTAAAATAGATATTACATTCTCATATTATGTAGGTCTTAGTACCCCTATTTCTCACCCCCTACCCCTTTTTTAAAACCCTAATTACATCATTGTTATCACGCCCCTTAAATAAAATTAATTACCTTTAGAAAATGTTAAAACATAAATTACAATTTGGTTTCGTACAGTCAATAATTTAGCAACGACTTTCTACATAATGACTAGAGACCACCATCCTAAGTGACATTTAATTAATAAAACCAGCTTTAATTAATTTAACAATAATTTATTTAAAATAATAAACAAGGCTTAAGACATTGGAGTAAGCGGCAAAAAATTAATCCATTTTTTAAATATATAACATTTTTGATTACATTTACTTAATAATTAACAAAAACAAAAGGGTTTACCTGAGTAAAATTAAAGCATTTGGGATCTATTTAGTTTGTGTTTATTTTTATTTATAGTAAAATTGGTGAATTTAATATCTTCAGTTCAGACGACCCAAAAATTACCCGTGAGGGTCACACCCACGCCAACAACTAGATCGTCATTAGTTCCGGCAAAAAAAAAAAACAAATTTCAGTCAATATTTTTTAATATTTGCTTAAGATTTTACTAAATAAAATTAATTTCAAGAGAAGAAAAGAAATATAATAAGTTTGCACACAAAGAGGAGTACAGTTGAAACAATAAATCAAAATTATACCGTAAAATGGATAGAAAACTGTTCAAACGGACCGATAGACATAAAATATGCAAATAAGAATGATATTAATTTCCTGTATAAATCTACAGAGTTCTTGATTATCCATTCGATTTGTCTCTGCCAAATTGTTTATAATTTAATGAATCTATTAAGGCGTGTAATCGAATGATATGTTATACAACCAGAGATCAGGTCAAAACATTAATTTATTTAATGAATGGGAGACAGTGCGGTGACCACGAATATTTCGCAAGTTTTTTTATGAATTTACATATATAAAATCTCGCCTTTTTCCCTGGTATATAGGGGTAGGCAGAGACCACGGATCTCCATTTGCTACTGCCCTGATATATTTCTTTCACTGCATTCAATCTCATTCTTCACATGCACGTTGGTTTAGGGTAATCTTGATCGAACTTTTTTCCATTTTAATTTAATTTGAATTGAAAATTCATTTAGTAGTAAACTTTTGCTGCAATTTTTAGAGTTCCGTACCCCAAAATGTACCACAGAATAACTGATATATAGTACACAATTATTGTGCACTTCGGCAAACTTCGTGCTTGCGTGAAAACCGAATTTGTCTGAATATATAATTGAAATAATAACTGAACCAACCCTTTAAAAAAAAATAAGTATTCTACATAATTATTGTAACATCTCTATATTACATAATCATCATCGGGTTAGTTCGTATTTCAGAAGCTAGACGAAAATTGCCGATGCGCACAATATTTGTGGTACTACTGTATGTGCTATTACTAAGCCTCCGCTATCGGTCCGTCTGTCTGTCAGCGGGCTGTATCTCATGAACCGCAGTAGAGAGCATACCATAAACAACGGTGGAATAAATGACATGAGCGGGACTAAGCCCCCACTTCTTGGTGAGGTCTTTAATCTTTGCCCACCATAAATAAAAGCACTTTTATTTTCAAGATGAGTCATGCATGCGAAGGTCGACCGCTTATTTTTTAATTTATTTACTCTGGTAATTAGATACAAAGCCATTGCAATGGACAGGGAAGACGTGGACGGGTTTTTTTTTGTTATTTTTTTGCACAAAAAACTGGAAAATCAAGGTCTGGGCGACCTTGGTGCGTGGCCTGATGACCTTCAATTGTTTCTCAGATGGTTTACATTTCTACTGCACATCTACTAGACAATAGTATTTTGTAGAGTTCCGTACACGAAGTGTGCCAATGGGACCCTATTACTAAGCCTCCGCTGTCCGTCCGTCCGTCTATCCGACTATCTGTCACAGGGCTGTATCTCACGAATTATAGTAGAGATTTAAAGTTTTCACAGCGTATGTACTATCGCTACTATAACAATAATAAAAATAAAATGAAAAAACAAAATAGGACCCTATACAAGAAATATTAATGTAAATTTACGATGGTACGGAACCATTTGTGTGCGAATTCAACTCGCTCTTAACTAGTTTTTTAAGAAAACAAGAGTAAATCTCCGACTAAAGATTTAAATCAATTAAGAGACAATGGTTGTGGTTATGTTGTAAAACCTTTGCGTTACTGACGTCGGCTGACTGACAATCTCAAATCTGAAATGCAGAGCCTTAAGAGGCCACCATAATACCGCATCTAGATCGATTTCGATTCGATTTGAAAGAGATTGCGATACCGATGTTATGGTAATGAACGATTGGTAGGCCGTTAGTAGAATATTGGAATCAGGCATTAGGTAAGGTGGCTCTCCATATCGTCACTGGAATAGCAAAATTACGAATGCGCCAAAATAGGCATATTGAGTTATTATCCTAAAATAGCAGTCCTAATATGAATTGCTGGACATAGAAAATGAAAAAAGAATGAAATCTTACGTTGACGTCATCAAAATTCGATAATTAGGTAAAAAGTTATGATTAAATAACGAAAAAAATGAACTTCAAACGGCTTTTTCTCGATTGGCGCTTACGTAAATTTGCCTTACCAGTGACGATATAATACAACACTACAAACTACAATCGATTAGTAGCAGACGTCTCCACAGTTTCCTCTTCCGCAACTTCCCTCCGCTATCCAATATCCGCACAAAAAGGACGTGAACCAGCTGACACCGATCATTCACCCTCGATGTTGCAACCGGAAATACTCAAATACTAAAAAAAAAGTTGCCCATATTCACAATGTTAGAGAGGGTTTATTTGATGAATAATAAAAACGACTTCTTTGCTGGACTTAGTTCTGGAGTAAAGAATAAACACAAGAGTCCTGCTACTTATCTCCCCGAGCATGTCGTAAGAGTCGACTAAGGGATAGTATCCTCTCCAACTTGATGGACCATCTATATGGGCGATGCCCAGCTGCTTCTCTCCCCGAGCATGTCGTAAAAGTCGACTAAGGGTTAGTATCCTCTCCAACATGATGGACCATATGGGTGATGGGCTGATCACTTTGTCACCATGGATCACCATAATCCAGCTTGGCACTTTGAATCAGGAGTGACTGCAAGTTTTCTTATGATTACTTATGGCTCTGCCCACCTCATTAGGGATAATGGGCTTGATAATATGTATGTATGTAATAAAAACCACAACAGAGAATTCCATTCTCATCAAAAGCCAGATGAAGTCCGGACCAATTCCGATGGGCGGAACACCATTCCGTTTGAACTACATCATCTTCCAGCCCTTATCCTACTCTATGTGGGGTCGGCACAGCATGATTCTTATTATTATCATGCTCTTAGAGTTTTGGCTAAGGTGTTTTATGACCGGCCGCCTGCCTGACGTCAACCCTCCTTGGGAATACTTGCTTATTGTATCTCATCATGTTGGAGGGGATATTATTCGATTAGTCCATTAGTCGACTTTTACGACATGCTCGGGGAGAGAAGCAGCTGGACGCATTCTATGTTTTTTCTTTACTCCCAGTCCAGCAGAGAAGTTACGCAGAGAAGAACTACATTAGTGATTTAAAATTCTGTGATTTAAACTATGAATTTGGCCCAAATTCTTATCGCTACCACCAAGAAAGAGAGAAAAGGATAGAGAGAAATGCAACATGCGAACTTGTCGGCTTTCTGTAGCACGTGCCTCTTCCGGTCGTAATCTGATACACAGTGTTAGTTCCTTCGATCAGCTGCAAAAAATTATGTGGTCATATTACGGCCGTAATTCGGACACAAACGATATGGAAATTATATATTTTTGTTACAATCAGTTTTCTTAAAGACGTTATTCAATTGTCCTACATCCTGAATAATTCAGTATATTTTTACTTGACTCCGAAAATGGAGGATAATATTTTTAGGGTTTGTATATGTATTTTTTTGCCCGCGACAAAGGATTTCTCGGGCGAGAAGAGAAAAGACTCCTACACTCACGTTTTGTGTCTGTGCAGATTAGTGAGCCGCAGAGAGTAGTTCATATTGTGTTTGCTACTTTGCTAGGAATAATGAATTATAGTTGAAATTTATCGATTTTTTCAATCTGAGCCTATTTTATTACTACAGTCGAACCCGGCTACAACTGTAATATCATCGTCCATACCGGATAAGAAACAGATCACGAGTGAGAAAATTGAGAGTGTAGATAATATTTTTGTTTTTTGAGAAGTCTCGGCGAAACTTCTCGCCGAGCCCTTTTCGCCGTGAGTCTGTGGGGCTATGCGGCTGAAACTGTAGACAAAACGACTGGACAGATAAATTTAACAAAAAAAGTGTCACTATATTCAATTATACTATGTTCCATAAATTCTACGCCGATAATTTTTGATTTTCAATATAAGTACCTGTTTACTACCAGTTGTCAATACAGCGGCTTAGTCAGCTCCGCACGTATTGACCATGTCTTTCCAGTGAACAAGGCCGACTAAGCTGAGAGGATGGTATAGGGGTGCTGGGCAAGGTTACTCCCGTTACTACAGCGTCCCGTTAGTGTAGGTAAAAGTTGCCTCCTGACGGTGCTATAAAAAATCATCTAATAGATATCAAAAGCCTTAGTGATTTTTTACTGTTAGTCTGGCAAAATTCATAGTAGAGCAAATTCATGTTCGAAACGCATCAGAAATAAAAAACGCACATTCGTACGATAAGGAGTTTTCTCTAAAAAACAAAACAAACGGCATCAAAAGGCTGCAGAATATCTGCTGGTTGAAATTCTTTTGAAAGAGTTTCTATACTGTGTGATATGTAGATGAGAAGGTAAAATGCGGGCATACCTACATGCTATCTACTTATCTAGGTACGGTCTGCGGTAAAACATGTGACCATATTTTCGAAGCAACACTAATATTTACCTTTTCAAACTCAAGTTAAACTTTATTAATTAATATCACAGGAATTCACTTTAAGCTTATTAAATCTGATATTACATTCTGTACCTGCTTTTGCTTAAACTTCACCCTATAAATGTTTAAAGTCACAAACTATCTGATCTATTCAAAACCGTTCAGTGGTAATTCAGGTACAAACATAGAATAGGAACATCTTCACAAACTTATGGATTTATGGAGCACTAGTGGTCTAATAGTTAGTGATCCCGCATTCCGATCCTAAGGTCGTGGTTCGAAAAAACTGACGCGACTAGTAAAATAATAGAAACTAAGGCCTTTTACCATCTATAGTAGATGATTTATACAGCATCAGGAGGCAACTTTTAGTTTCACTAACGGGACGCTGTAGTTCCCGGGATAAATTAAGATGGAGTAGGCTTGCCCAGCACCTATTCCATCCTCTCAGCTTAGTCGGCCTTGTCCACAGGAAAGACATGGTCAATACGTGCGGAGCTGACTAAGCCGCGGGTTTCCTCACGATGTTTTCCTTAACCGTTTCAGAGTACTGGTATGGCGCACATACATTTTTCGTACAGAAAAATCCATTGGTACACGACCGGGTTCGAACCCACGACCTTAGGACCAAAAGGCGGGGTCACTACCAACTAGACCACCAGTGCTCTTCGTAAAGTAATAAACGGTTAATTAAATTATATTAGGAGTTATCCAAGAAGCTGATGGATGTGACTAATGACCAAAGGGCTGGCGCTTACCTCGGACAAAGAATAAGTATAGCTATCCAACGAGGTAACATCGCCAGCCAATTGGGGCCCTTACAGCCGGCCGGTGATCTGAGCTCTGCTTTCTATCTGTAGGCGAATTTAGATAGAAAGCTGGCCTGATTTTTATTTCTTATTTGTAAGTCGATTACCTAAGGCCTGAACTGTGTTATGCGGACGTCGCGGGCATACAATAAAAGTGCTCCGTCGCGTGAGGTGGGTCCCGAACCCGCGCAACGCGGTCTACCTCTCCGTCACGGGGGTACACGACAGCGGTAAATGTGGCCTGTCCTGTACACAATGGCCGATGCACGCCACGCGCCACGATAGGCCACGATTGCTTGCATTGCCTGTACTTCGGCGACGGTGTTCACACAATGGTGCAAGGCTCATTACTGTCTGGCGAACCACTCAAGATGGACGTAGAAGTTTTCACCGCCGCGGCTATTCATTTGCTAAATTTACGAATGCCTAGATCCGCCGATCGTATTTTTCCTACCTAATTTTTATCAACATACTACTAAGCTAGTAATAAAATAGTACTAAGTACCCTAATAAGTTACACAAACATAGCATTCTGTAGCATTTTTTGGTCCGGGCTCAGATTCATTATAATTCAATGAATTTAAAAGTTTCGACATTGTGCCACGGATCAGCCAATAATTTTCGGCACCTATATAGAAAGCGTTCTACCCCATCAGCGGTCGGGGACGAACTGAGCAATGAGCATCGAGCATACGATGGCAATGAGACACTGTGTGAACACCCACGTCCCGCTACGATACCTTTGTATTAAATAACAAATAACACCCAACAGTCACATCATAGTCCTGACCCCACACTAGGACTTCCTGTGTCGTGGGTATCAGAAACTACGAGTACCATGGTACCACAACACCCAGACCCGGAAGAAATATTTACAGATCATGCAAACATTTCGTCAGCGGGAATCGAACCCGCGCCTCTTGCGTCTCTGCCGAGCAATCGCCCACCACGCCACCGAGGCCGTCTGGCCGCAGAAACGTGGCGGGTGCCCGTCGCGGGCGCCCGTTTAACGCAGTTTCAAGCCTAAAAGATTCTAATGTGATTATAGTTTGCCTAATATAATAAAATAAAAATACCTATTATGTGTCTGACTGTACAAGATACGTGCCACTTTGAAAACAACCCGCATTCGAAAAATGTAAACTTTCATTCGTTACCGCTGAAAATAATGATGAGCTCACCCTACTTACATACTTTCAAACTTTTTTGTACCCGGAAAACGACCTCTGGTTTTTATGTTTGTTTCGTATATATTTTACCCGACTGAGAAGGGTTGTTTGGGGTGTATATATTTTTGCTTTTGCTGAAGCTGTAATCCAAACGGCTGGACGGATTTTGACAAATGAGGTGTCGTTGGATTCGTCTGGACGACGAAATTGTCACATTCTTTTTAAAGTGTCAAAAAATCCAACATGGCGGCTGTAAGTAGCGACTTTCAATTTATTATTTTGGCTACCTCTGTAGCTAAAACGGCTAGACAGATTTTGACAAATTAGGTGTTGTTGGTTTCATCTAGATAACAAAAGTGTCATAGGTATAGCTTTTTTGATACTAAAGTGTAAAAAATCCAATATGGCAGCTTTAACTAGCTGTTTCCAATTATCTTAAGATGGCACATAACTAAAAACATATACTAAAATGATACAAATTCATCACCATCGTGTGACACAAAATCACAATATCTCAGAACTACTATCCTACCTAAATTCTACGCAGTCGTGTTTTTTAAATAAATACCTACTTGTTAAAAGAAACATTTTACACATTGCTAGAATAACGCAAATACAATTAGAAATAGAAACAACCTTTTTAAAAATCCATGAAAATTATTTACCAAAACCGGTCAAGTGCGAGTCGAACTCGTACTTATAGGCTACTTATTTTTCTGGTAGGTACATTTATATCCCACAAGCAAAAAGAGCGGAGTTCTCAATATCAAAGCTCAATTTTTTTTAAAGGGGGGGGGGGGGGCAAACTAGCAAGCGGCTCACCTGAGACTTCGATCACCTAGATTACCGCCCTCCACGGACACCTGCAGCATCAGAGGATCTGCAAGTGCGTTGCTGGCCTTTGACGTAGGAGTAGGCTCGTTTCTTGAAGATCCTTAAGTCGTATACTAAAGGCGATAGGCGCGGTCGCAGCCTGAGGGGGTCACTAATAATAGATTTACCCCCGAATACTCAAACGCATCTCAGAGTTGAGCACGTCTCAAGTGACGAGTTTTTGACAGATTTTCATCAAAAACTGTGACATAAGACGTGCTCAATTTTAAGTCGCGTTTGAGTATTCGGGGGTGAGTCGAGTAAATCAGATTTTATTGCACAATACACAATTTTATTGGATACAAAACAAATAGAAGCCTACTATTTTTATTGGCATCGCGGCTAGATGCAGAAAATGGCTTTTTTATATTAGAAGATTTTTCAATTTGACGTGTAGGATTTGGGGGGGGGGGGGTGGTCATGTCCCCTGGGATCCCCCCCCCCCTTCGAACCGCGCCTGGCTGGCGACAGCTGAGTTAAGTAACACCTTTATATCTTCACACTTTTTCTTTCTAAACATGAATCCCAGCTGTGTTTATTTTGATTAACATACCAATAACCAATACTTAAATGGAAATCCAAATAATTATGGTCAAACGACATACAAACGTGCTTCAGCAATGTGCTTAGACTATGGACTTGTTTGGCTCAAGTTTATCTGGGGCAAGTTTAATGAAACTTGAAACGACAAAACTCCTCGACCGGGCACTATCCTAAAATAACACGAACAAAGTCCTGTGCTGAAGCCAGTTTGGTATAAACTAAATCGGTATACATCAATTCCCAATCACCATAGTTTAACTCATAGTTAGGTACTACGCCTATAAATAATGCTACTTGAGACGAATCGAACGATTCTTTGGAAACACTCAATTATCACAGAGCTTTTTACGTAACTAGCTACCGCTATCGGTTTCGCTCGCATGATACACGGATAACAAGTAATGTAACTACATATATTATATTCTAAAACTTTTAGAATCCATCACTACATCTTCTTTTATCCCGCATCGTTCTCTTATCACGCTATTTCTCACTCTATCTCTCAAAGTTACCCCACACATACTTCGCAACGCACGCATTTCTACAGTGAATATTAAACAGTATTTAAAGTTTAAACAGTGTATGAGCTCATCTATGATTATAAGTAAAGTGATTAGGTAGGTACTTCTAATTAAATAATCTTTTTTTTTCTTTAGAAAAACCGGTCAAGTGCGAGTAAAATTCGCACATGAAAAGTTCCGTACCATCGTACATTAAAAAATGTTGTATGGGGTCTCCATTTTTATTATTTGTTGTTACAGCGGCCATATAACTTTAACTGAAAATTTCATCTATACTTAGAACGATCATGAGATACAGCCCTGACAGACGGACGGACGGACAGCGGAGGCTTAGAAATAGGGTCCCATTGGCACCCTACGGGTACGGGATTCTAAATATGCAGCAAAACAAAGCACAATGTATCAACGGATTTAGATCCAAATAAAAGTGTCGAGCGACACCCACGCGCCTATCACATTGCTTCGTTACTTACAGTTGCAAGTTGCTATCAAGTTCGTTACTGACGCAATCAGCCCGCAAAAAGACAACCTATGGAGCCCTAACATGCATGACTTCCATCTGTGGACAGGAAAAAGAAATAAACCACATTCAATCCTTAACGGCCTCAGTGGCGTGGCGGTCGCTCAGCTGAGACGCAAGAGGCGAGGCTTCGATTCCCGCTGCGGAAGAAATGTTTGCATGTTCTGTAAATATTTCATCCGGGTCTGGGTGTTGTGGTACCATGGTACTCGTAGTTTCTGATACCCACGACACAGGGAGTCCTAGTGTGGGTTCAGGGTCCCGGGCACTACAGCGTCCCGTTAGTGTATGCAAAAGTTGCCTCATAACGCTGTATAAATCATCTTCTATAGATGGAAAAGGCCTTAGTATAGATAGAGATCAGCATATAGATAGAGTTGGTAGTCTATGAGAGCACCGGTGGTCTAGTGGTAGTGGCCTTCCGATCCTAAGATCGTGAGTTACAATCCGGTCATGCACCAGTGTATTTTTCTGTTAATGAACTGTATAATTTATGAGCGCTTTAGCATCGTATTAACACACGATGAAAGAAAACATCGTGAGGAAACCCGCATGTCGTAGAAAAGTTCGAGAAAATCTTTGTGTCAAAAGCACGAAGGGCACCTTTGAGTCGCACTTTAAATCCTTTCACCATACTGGTTCGAAGCAACTAGTGAGACGATTAGATAGATAATGAGCGCCATTGCGCTCAATCTTCGGCCAGTCTCTGCCAGTAGGCTTTCGCAAATCGTCACTTCACCATCTTGCCGGAGGGCGTTCTTCATAACGATTTACATCTGTAAACTCAGACCAAATAAAAGAAAAGACGGCGCGCCGCGAACGACAAAAGTGAAGCTACCTTTTCATCTATGTGTGTGTCGAAGGTATTGAGGTTTTGTGTTCTAAGTAACCTAAAATTCATAGTATAATAATAAAGGAACCATGTTATTTGAAGTAGGTACTTACAAGTGAAAAGTGATTCTGTGAGACTCTTTATGTGATTTGCTGCTGTTTTTACAAGTTTTCACTACACAGGAAGGCATAATTCTATTTTTAAATTTTAAGTTCACTAGACGACGACTCGTGATGTACTAAGAGCGATGAGCATGGTTTTGGTGTAGGTGTGTGCGTGAGCGTGTATGTTTACTTGCAGGAGCATGGTTTTGTGTGGCTTCACTTTTGTTGTTCGCGGCGCGCCGTCTTTTCCTTTATTTGATCTGAGTCTGTAAATAATAAAACGTTTTAAAATGGTTAATACCACTCCAGCGAAGCTGCGGGCGGTGACTAGTAAAACTTAATACAAAGCCATTTAGCACTATTAATTTGAAACGGAGTGTATTCACTTCGATACACTTCCGTGCAAAATAATTGTATATAAATGACTGTTATACAATTATCTCAGTTGCTAAGGAAATGACTGCCGTTTTTCGAAACAGAGTTCAACATGAATTCTTCAAATTGTATATTGGCGTGGCGGACGAATACCCAGCTGGTGGAGATGCGGTTTGATTCTTATAGTGGAAGAAATGTTTTTTTTTTCTTCTGAAATTAGGCCTCCGGCTAGTATTACCTCCCACCGCATCTTATCTAGAAAGCCTATAAAGCCTATCTCGCTTATACCCGTTTATATTAATCAAGGACAATGGACAGTAGCAAGTACAGTAAGTAAATATAAGTACAGTGGTGTAAACTGATCGAACAGTAGCGAGTCAACACCCGCAGCGGGAATCGAACCCGCGCCGCTTGCGTCTCAGCCGATCACTCGCCCTCCACGCCACCGAGGTAAAATTGATAAAAACATGTCTAGGAAAATGAAAAAAATAAACCCCCAACAGTACCACCAAGGCCTTTTACCGTCTATAGTAGATGATTTATACAGCGTCAGGAGGCAACTTTTACCTTCACAAACGGGACGCTGTAGTGCCCGGGACGAATTAAGATGGAGTAGGCTTGCCCAGCACCTATTCCGATCCGTCCGATATACCTACTCGTATATCCGTGGATCCGATCCTTCCGATCCACAACAGTATTCTTTAAATAATCATGAGACTTTACGACTGTAATGTGGCGGTCACCGTTTCACAGCAACACAAAGCCTACACTTGCGTATTATAATGACGCAATCTTGCATATCACCATCCTAATTTGGTGGCATCATCGTGTATAACTAGCCCTATCTCGCAGATAACGTTATTTAAATAACTTTAGATAGACCTATGTAATCACGCTTTATTTTAAATTTAACTAAGTTTTCCATTCGGTTTCGTACATTTGCCGGAGCATTTTTAGCATATTTAGCCAGTTTTTTTACTATATCATAATGAGCGACGTTTTGGTTTACCAAATCCAAGAATACCCTAAACCGACGAGCATGTATGAGGAATGTAATGAGAGTGAATGAAGCGAAAGAAGTATGTCAGAATCGTTGCATATGGAGATCCGTGATCTCTGCCTACCCCTATGGAAAAATATATACAGAAAACCAATATTACAATAGATTGAACATAGTTCTCCAAAACAAAAATTGAGATTAAATTTTGAGAAGAGAAGAGAAGTGAACTTCAACAAGTACATTTTAATCCTAATTTGCCGATTTTCATTAATAATATATTCGGAATGTTTTATTTTTGTTACGAAATTTTACAGTTAATAAACAGACACACATTTTGATAAACCTCTACAAAAACCACAATTTTCTTAAAAACGATAAGTTATCTGACGTTTGAATTGGAGCCGGAACTTAGGGTCATTAAGTTGATAATGCTACTTACCAGGTTTTACTGTTAGTTAACTGACAAGTTCACTTTTCTCACAGCAGTTGTAAACCCAGTAATCTGTCAGGAAAAAACGGTCGAGACTACAATTTTCATAAAAAACGTACCTATTTATCCCAGGCGCGGTCGCAACCTGAAATTTTGGAGGGGGCCACGAATAATAGAATATGTCGAGTAAATCATATTTTATTGCACAATACACAATTTTATTGCAAACATTATAAAACAAATGGAAGCCTTCTACTTTATTGGCATCGAGGGCAGAAAATTGTTTTTTATATTTTGTAGAAGATTTTTTCAATTTGACGTACATGTACGATTTGGGGGAGGGGGGTCATGACCCCCCCTTCGGACCGCACCTGATTTGTCCTTTACTTACCTATTGCTTTTAAACTTATACTTTTTTGATTGGTCTAATTTTCCTAATACTAAAAACTTTAAAGTTTGTGAGAATGATATTTTGTGCCTCAATAGACGGCTCTAGGTAACTCAAGCAAAGCCAATGATGGAAGCTAGTAAAATAATTAACTAAAGAGAAGATTCATTTTATTATTTAATCAACAACGATGAAATAATAACGAACCTGCCTTAAGATTCAATGAACTCACAAAACAGCTTAAATGAACCGCGAAACATCATATTAAACAATTTAATTTACCTTGCGTTTACGACCTTCGAATTTCACGCGAGGTAGCGATTTTTGATGTGATTTGTCGATAATCGCGCGGAAGGTTATCGATAACGTGCCGTTTTTAGGACGTGTCTTGTCCCCCCGCCGGTTACGGCCGGCTGGTCTGTTTACGAGTCGTCGACGTCGACCGACCAGCAGACTCAGTTTGCTTCGCTCACGCGCAGCGCATGCTTGTTCCGTGCGCGCGCACGTGCCTGCCAACTCCGCGATCGAAAATCAGCTGTCATGTCAAATTCTGACGTTTCACCCATACCCACAAACTAATTCGCACGTGAATGCGTGCAGTTCCAAGTACCGGAATTTGTTGTGACAAAGTGCTGTGTTTTTGCCGTTTTACCGTACCATGAAGCCGGAATGCTTTTTTTGAATGAATAATTCAAGTCGCATAGTGTGTTTTGACGCGAGTGTGCTAGTGATGTGATCGCCTGGATAGGAATCGATCTATTTTGTGTTTGTGTAACGGTTTGATTGTGATGTGAGCATGCCGCATTGATGTCGCTAGATGCTGACATGTCCGCTCTACTGAGTGACCTGCGATGGGTGTACGACGACGATTTGTTTACGCTGTCATTGCAAAACGGTAAGTGTTGCATACCACTGGTCTTGCCTGTCACCCCGGCTGTCCCATTATGATGAGTGGCTGTTCACCCGTCTTTGTTGACTTACCTATCTACGTAGGTACCACAGAGCTAATGAAACAGCACAGCACTGCTAAAACGGGTCTGACATTACCTACTGTTGCATTTGTAATAACAAATATTTTTATTATAGTAAATGACCAAGTTACTAAGGCCATTTACCATCTATAGTAGATGATTTATACAGAGTCAGGAGGCAACTTTTACCTTTACAAACGGGACGCTGTAGTGCCCGGGACGAATTAAGATGGAGTAGGCTTGCCCAGCACCTATTCCATCCTCTCAGCTTAGTCGGCCTTGTCCACAGGAAAGACATGGTCAATACGTGCGGAGCTGACTAAGCCGCGGGTTTCCTCACGATGTTTTCCTTCACCGTTTGAGAGTACTGGTATAGCGCACATCATTTTTTCGCACAGTAAAATCCATTGGTACATGACCGGGTTTGAACCCACGACCTTAGGATCGGAAGGCGGGGTACTACCAACTAGACCACCAGTGCTCTCAATAACCAAGTTGCACAAATTATAATGAGACCGCTGGAAAAGCTCACCTACCGACCTTTAATCTTCAATGTTACAATGAATGACACGGACCGTAAAAAGCCGGGAGCATTATATTTACTCGTCCAATAATCATCGCGTGACGCTAACAAGTATCTTCCTTCGGTTTTATCGATAGATTCCTATACAAACACGTCATTACTTCCGAATTCCTCATCTTTAAGCGAGTGAGTTGTGATTGACAATGTGAAATATCGATAAATGCCTACCTACGATTATCGTTAAAAAGTATCTATACAAAAATTAACGATTTTATATCTGTTAAATGTTAAGGTTTGTGAAATATCGATAAACACCTAGGTATACGATTGTCGTTAAAAAGTATCGATACAAAAATGAACGATTACATAGGTAGGTACCTGTCAAATAAAAGTATTAAAAAGTAGAGTAAAAATCTACGACTTTGCTAATAAAATAACTACAATCTTCAGACCTAGGTACTTGTGTAATAGGTTCTACGGCAGTACAAAAGGTCTAAAGATTAACAACAAATATACGTGGAAGTATATAATAAAGGTCTCAGTAAATTCTCTTTTATGGCTACTTACCTCTAGTTTTTCTAACGAAAACAAAGCGAAATTCAACAACAAGGTATCAAAGGGAGCTAGGTATAGAATACAAACGACCTAAGTATATGCGTAAGTAGGTACTGTTGTCCAAGGGAATATTAAAATACACTTTTAAATACAATAGGAAGGTACCTAGGTACTACATTACATAGGTACTAAGTAAGGTTCGACATTCCTCAGAAATTCGCATTCCACAAACGTGTTTCTTCAGGGCCCAAAGTAAATAGCAAAAAATATTTGAACAACGGTTTTAAATTACTTTTTAAAGTGCAAAGTGTTTAACGATATTTTGCAAACAAATTGTATTAAACGGGTAAGACCGGTTCTAGTAACAAATCAACAGTAAACTTGTCAAGTATACGCAAGTTATGTAAGATAAAATATCATAAATAATTGAAAAAATATATATATGAATATTATCTATCAAAATGCGAGATTCCAAAAAATGCCGCATTGGGAGAACGGAAGACTTTAACAATTAAAAAAAAATTACTAGTCGCTAAGGTCTCAGACTATTAGCCTGCCCGTAAAGGAAAACTATAAAATATATACATACATATTATCACGCCCGTATCCCTAATGGGGTGGGCAGAGCCACAAGTAAACATAAGAAAACTTGCAGCCACTTCTGATGTAGTCCTAAGATGGATAATTGGTGTACCACGGTGACAGGTGATCAGCCCATTGCCCATATAAGTGGTCCATCATGTTGGAGAGTATACTAATCCCTTAGTCGACTTTTACGACATGCTCGGGGAGAGAAGCAGCTGAACCCATTCTATGCTTTTTCTTTACTTCCAGTCCAGCAGAGAAGAAGTAGAACTATAAAATAAACCATCAGAATGCTTGCTCAAAAAGTCAACAATCACAAGTTAAAGTGTTTGATCCTGCCAGTCTACTTCAGGTTATGTCAAAATGACAGCGCACGTCATTACTTTTGAAATAAGAAAATTACACAGTGGCACGCAATGCACAAGAAGGAAATAAAGGCGACCGTCCAAGGTGAGCCGCTCTGCCTGTTAGCATAGTAATACTGTCTATTCTGTGGTCATTGAGATACTAGTTGAAAGAACAGACGCTTCGCAATAAGGTCTCTTAACACAGCCCGTTAAATGAGGACCGGACCATGGTGGTCAACGGTCACAGACCAGTAGTTCCAGCAAAGACAAAAAAAGTTAAAGAGTTTTACTTATCTATTTAGATTATAAAAAAACGCTCAAAGTAATCGCTCGATAGTCGGCTCGCCAATTCTTTCATCAGTACTGAGATAAAATCTGTATTACTCTATGATTAGAGGCATTTAAATAATATTGTTCTAGCGGACGTAACACTTACGTTAAATACAACTACCTATAAGTAACATAAGTTATGTTACCTATGTAAAGTTAAGTTATGTTTTTCGAAACTTCAGTGTCCGTTATATGACGTTGGTGGTACAGAACATTCAGTTTATAGATTTTTAAATGATAATATTTTTTGCCTAGCATCGTCTCGAAATATGTAGAAAAAATAAATTAAAAAAAAAACTGTTACAATACAGGTAATATTAAAAATCAGAAGTTTTTAAAGATGTTATGATGTTTGTATGGTTCCCACCTATAACAAAATCCCAATATCTATTTGTATGTTATCCATTAATTAATATAAATACAATTGAATTATTATCCCCCGAATACTCAAATGCATCTCAGAGTTGAGCACGTCTCAAGTGACGAGTTTTTGACAGATTTTCATCAAAAACTGTCAAAAAACCGTGAGTTGAGACGTGCTCAACTCTGAGTCGCGTTTGAGTATTTGGGGGTATATTACTCAAACAAGCTTGTTATTAACATGTTCTTAAATGATTCAAACATAATTTTGTAAGTCTGTAGATTAATTAATTTAATTTGATTTGTTTGTTATTTTATAAAATTTCTTTAGCATTGAGATTTTGTAAAATTGACATTGACTAGCTTGACATTAAACTAATTGTAACTTTCTAAATGTTTGTACGGCCTATCGGCGCAATCTAGAGGTATAATATCCCAAACCTAACACCTATTGTACCTGTTTGTATCTAGGTTCACAAACAAATAAATAATTTATGGTTTACTAGCTGCCGCCCGCGGCTTCGCTCGCGTGGTACCCGGATAAAAAATAGCCTATATGTTAATCCAGTACATGTACAATGTATATTCCAAGTTTCATTCAAATCCGTTCAGCCGTTTAGGCGGGATTGAGGCACAAACATCCAAACATCCAAACTCACAAACTTTCGCATTTATAATATACTAGCTGCTGCCCGCGGCTTCGCTCGCGTGGTATCCGGATAAAAAATAGCCTATATGTTAATCCAGTACATGTACTATGTATATTCCAAGTTTCATTCAAATCCGTTCAGCCGTTCAGGCGTGATTGAGGCACAAACATCCAAACATCCAAACTCACAAACTTTCGCATTTATAATATAATAAGTAAGAAGTAAGATTGGACCTCAATAATGGATTTAAATCAAACACATTGTGTTGGACCTTTAAGGCTCTACTTTTTATTCGAAACCTCGGGTGCAAGAAATAAAGAAGTTGTCACTTGCTCCATGAGCGTACTACGATTATCATCTCATCATCATCTTCCTGCTCTAATCCCACTCTATGTGGGGTCGACACAGCATGTTCCTTGGATCATGCTGTAAGAGTTTTGGCTAAAGTGTTTTAAGACCGGCCGCCTGCCTGACGTCAACCCTCCTTGGGAATACTTGCTTATTGTATCTCATCATGTTGGAGAGGATACTATCCCTTAGTCGACTTTTACGACACGCTCGGGGAGAGAAGCAGCCGGACGCATTCTATGTTTTTTTCTTTACTCCCAGGCTAGGGAAGAAGTATAGCATAGGATACTACGATTTATTACCATTATATTGAGGTAACAATAAAACGGTGGCCGTTTTCATAGAAACCAGTATACATTTCGCTAATACAAGAAGGATTCTATATAAATTACTGTTTTAATGATAATGACGGAGTCATTTGCTAGCTTTGATCTATTTTATGCAACGATTAAACCTTATAACCTGAGAAATAAGGTTCATATTTGCGAGTTTGTAATAATGAAGGGTTAAAAATGCAGTTAAACATAACGCATAAAGAAAATACGAAAATATGCTTGGTAAAATGAGGAGCATTTATTTAACAAATGGAATACATTTATTATATTAAACCTAGTATTTATAGTTAAAAAGTCTACAGTTAATCTTCGGTACTATTACAATTAAGTTAACTGCATAATATTATGTAGGTAGGTACTAGGTACAACAATCTTATTACACATATTATTGTTTGTCTTTTATGTACATATACAAAATTAAAACTTTAAACGCCAGGTATAAAAAAACCACATTAAAATCTTTTAACTATGAAGAAATTAAATTTAACTCAGTTTTCTATCCAAGTTCGCCTACAAATAGAAAACTTCTACTATTTCTTAGATTTTTAGGGTTCCGTACCGGTGCTAACGGAACCCTATTAATAAGCCTCCGGTGTCCGTCTGTCCGTCTTTGCAGGTATCTCATGAACCGTAATAGGTCGAGAGTCGACATTTTCAGTGTGTATTTTTATTGCTGTAACATCAAATAACAAAATAAAAGGGGGCCCCCATACAAGAACCATTTATGTACATGTGTACGATGGTACGGAACCCTTCGTGTGTGAATTCGACTTGCACTTTACCGGTTTCATTTAAATAACGGCCTAATAAAATGGGTTAGCTGCATTTCTTATTTTACTTTGATACCTACTCAAAACAAAAGGTCTCGAAGTAAGTCCGCTCTTATTGTGTATTATTATGACATCATATTGGACACACACAACACGTGAACACACAGACAAACACAAACATACCTAGTTCGGAGCTGGTGACCACATTCTTGTTGAAGGCCAAACAGTTATAGTGTAGCCGAGGCTGTGATAGGTTAAGTCAAAGACAAAAAAAAATACTCCTGCTGGACTGGGAGTAAAGTAAAATACAGAATGCGTCCAGCTGCTTCTCTTCCCGAGCATGTCATAAAAGTCGACTAAGAAATAGTATCATCTTCATGATGGACCATGGTTCACCATCCATCTTGGGACTTTGAACCATGAGTGGCTGCAAGTTTTTTTATGATTGCTTGTGGCTTTGCCCACCGCATTGGAGATACGGGCGTGATAATATGTATGTAAGTATGTAAAAAAAATATAACTGGGAGTTAGTATTTAAAGTTTTAATTAAAAGAGCAGTCAGAGTCATGATTTGTTTTTAACATAGGTATAACCATACCCACAAAAATCTTACTGAAGACATCCAGTTTTTCCTTCTTGAAAACACTGGTGATCTATTGGCAGTGGCCCTGCTTTCCGGTCATGAGTTTAATTAAACCCAGCCATGCGCTAGTAAATTTAACTGTTCGAAAAATTCATGTACATTCGAACAGTGAAGAAAAGACCGTGAGGAAACTGATTTGTCTTAGAATCTAAAAATCTTCAAGTGCACGAAAGGAGTCATTGAGGCGCATTTTAGGTATTTTCACCACACTGGTTCGAAAGAACTAATGGCACGACTACAGTTACTTGATAAGTAAGAATGGAAGCAAGGTAATTACAAACGACAGAAAACACAATAGCCCATTCGAAGGCCTATGTAATCTATAGTTAATTGTCTGTGAAAAAGGTACATTTAGTTCACGAGAAAACGTGGTAGAGGCTCGCATTTCTATTTCTGAATAAAAAAACTTTTCTGTTACTGAATAACTAACTGACAATCAACGCAATAAAGTCCTATGTGTCAAGTGCCTTTGTAGAGCACTAAGATCTTTTCACCACACTGGTTCAAAATAACAAGTGACGCGGCTAATAGTAGTATAGCATAGTAAGGACTGGTGTACACGAGTAGAGTCAACTAGCATGCTACTTTTAAAGTGCTGCTTACCCACCTGCTACCAGTTTTTACCCACGACGGAACGGAGAAAGTGAACGAGTATATGCTTGGCCTTAGAGGTTGTATGTTTATTTGTGTGATTGTCTGTTACTATTTTCCTCAAAAGCTATTTCAATGCGGTTTTTTGAATTTTATTGGTGTCATTTCAGGGAAGGTTCTTAGATATGTTTTACGGGCATAGCCCACTAGGGGGCGCTGTAGCAGCTAGCATAATTTTTTGTACTTCGGGAACTCAATAACTACTGAAACGATTTCTATGCAGTTTTTGCATTGTATGTTGGTTTAATTTTACATAAGGTTTTTCGATATGTTGTAGATAACAATTTTTTATCGTCGTGGGTTTTAAAAAGGAAAAAAGTTGTTACTTGTACTAGAATAAGTTTACGGGTAAATTTTTAATTTATTAGTAGAGTAACTAGCGTTCTCAATAACGCCACATGTGTCATAAAATTTGTATGAAACTCTAGAACAGAGCTACTCGTAGTTACTCGACTCTACCATTGCTGTCTACATTGGTAGAGTTAGTAGGATAGTTAGTACTATACCGTGCTACTATGCCGTTCACTCCCTCCGTGTACAGCAGGCTTTAATACTAAATGTACTCCGGGGTAAGTGCAAATGAACTAGAGTTCCGTAAACCAATGCTAAGGACAGTGGAATGTGTATCAATTACGTCACTTCATCAAGTGGTTCCGTACACGAATATGCCGAGGTTAATCAATAGTATCGATCAATTTATATAGCCAATTATTACCGTTCACACTCTATTTCGTACACGAAACTTGATTACTTGTTAACACTGGTGGGAAATGAAAACGAATCTACTATAAACAGTGTGTACCTACCGGCCTACAGGCTCCCAAAATTATTTGATAATCTTAAAAATGTCCTAAAAATGATAGGTAAATAAGCAGATAAATATAAGCAGATAAGTATAAGCAGATAGGTATATAAGCAGATAGGTAAGTATATAAGTATTTTCATTTCATTTTTCATTTTCATTTAGATTTCAGTTAAATTGCAGAATTATTTTCAGTTATACATAACCGTGATTCATTCAGCCACAGTCTATTTATATGTTTGTTAGATAAAAATATTATTATATTCTACGTCGTCTGATAGATTCCAAGGTCAGAAACCTTTCGATCAAATGTTTTGGAATTTCGTGAGGTAACCCACCTACAATAAAACTGACTGTGACTTCATCGGATGGTCAAATATTGGACAAACTCCGTCTGTTTTTTTGCACAGTACAAAAGTCTTTTTCTGTTTGTTGTGCCACTAGCTTGAACCAGTGTGGTGAAAGGATTTAAAGTGCGCCATAAAGGCACCTTTCGTGCACTAGGTGCAATTCGAACTTTTTTGGTTCTATGACATGCCGGTTTTTATTAGGTTTTTGCCAATATTTTATGGTAATAATAATAATAATAATAATAATAATAATAATAATAATAATAATAATAATAATAATAATAATAATAATAATAATAATAATAATAATAATAATAATAATAATAATAATAATAATAATAATAATAATAATAATAATAATAATAATAATAATAATAATAATAATAATAATAATAATAATAATAATAATAATAATAATAATAATAATAATAATAATAATAATAATAATATTCTTTATTGCAGACACAAGATCCATTAAAAATTACAAATAAAAATAAAAATATACACAAAAAAACACAGTCAGAATAAAAATAGAATAAAAATAAAATAAAATTAAAATAAGATTTTGTTTATTTCTATTCTATGTATATCGAATTTGGTTAGAGTATAGGTGTGCCTTGGTTAGTCAGTTAGTTAGCCAGTAATAATAACATAAGCCTTTATTTCAGACACTTATCCCCGAATACTCAAACGCATCAAAGTTGAGCACGTTTCAAATGACGATTTTTTGACAGATTTTCATCAGAAACTGTCAAAATACCGTGAGTGAGACGTGCTCAACTCTGAGCCGCGTTTGAGTATTCGGAGGTAAGTTAGTAAGTAACGTAAGTTTAAATGTATTTAGATACTCCATAGCACTTCATGACAACATAGTTGAGAGTCAATGAGCGTACAATACGATGTGACCTCCTTTATCTCCGATCTGATGGTTATGATCAGGGTCGAGGGTCAAATGGACATTCTTTCCTATTTTTATCAGCATAGAGTAATAATAAAAACTAAGGCATTCTACCATCCATAGTAGATGATTTATAAAAGCGTCAGGAGGCCACTTTTACCTTCACAAACGGGATGCTGTAGTGCCCGGGAATTAAGATGGATTAGGCTTGCCCGGCACAATATTCCATCTTCTCAGTTTAGTCGGCCTTGTCCAAAGGAAAGACATGGCCAATACGTGCGGAGCTGACTAAGCGGAGGGTTTCCTCACGATGTTTTCTTTCACCGTTTGAGAGTACTGGTATAGCGCACGTAAATTATTCGCACAGAAAAATTCATTGGTACACCGGATTTGAATCCACGACCTTAGGATCGGAAGGCGGGGTCACTACCAGCTAGACTACCATTGCTCTGTGGAGTAATAATAGGCTTTAAGTTTGAGTACTTAAGTAGGTACCAAATACTTATTCATATTTCGTATAATATTATCACGAGTTTTTACAGTATTAAATCCAGTTATGACTATGAATGAAGAAATAAATGAAAAATACATTAAAATTCAGTTTATACAGATGTGACGTGTGGCGGAGACGTGATGAAGATGTGTCTCCTCTTTTGTTATGGTGTAAATTACACACAGGCGACGATAACGGCTCTTGATTCTATTCAAAGAAGATAACAAAATACTAATGTATAAACCGCTCCTATTAAAAATGTCCATAGCATAGCGTTTATAGTTCACTAGCTGACCCCGCGAACTTCGTACCGCCAATAAAGCAAATTTACAAATGTTTTATTTAGGTAGTTATTTTGCTATTCGGGGCGGTGACAAATCCAACAAATCAAAAATCATGGAATCTGTCCAGCTAGGGGCCCTTACCATAGCTCTGCAAGAAAAAGAGAGCTGTTGATAACCCGTTTTATATGAATGACATTGTCAATTGTAAAAGAATTATAAATGTCATGTTATAAATGAATGTCTAAGAAATATTTTACAGGATAAAAAGTAGCCTATGTCCTTCCCCGGGGCGGAATCTATCTCCTTGCCGAATATCACCAAAATTTGTTCATCAATTTAGGCGTGAAAAGCTAACAGACATTAATATAGTATGGAGTATTTAATTGGTTATATCTTAAGGAGATAGGTATATTATTTTTACTCCTAGTTTCATTTGTTAGGTAGGTAGGTATCGACTGCGTTTGCGCAATCATTGCTAAATTACCGGGTAGGCAGATCTGACTCAACAGTTGTACTAAATCATCCTGACGTAATATAACGTTACCTATAATTAATGAATTTGATTTGTAATTTCGTCTTTGGTTTTGCAATTGATGCCAAAGATATTGTTATTAATGAACATTTCATTATCATATTGGATAGGTAATAAATATACACGAATCTATAAATAATTAGTTATTTAGTATTTACAAAAAAAGTAAATAAGTATTCTATCAGCCATGTAGTGCCCATAGTACAAAATTTTCTAAAATGGGGCTAGATGGCGCTGGGTGAAATATCCACAAATATTTATTACTAGCTGCCGCCCGCGGCATCGCTCACGTGGTAGCCGGATAAAAAATAGCCTATATTATGTTCATCTAGTACATGTACTATGTATATCCAAGTTTCATTCGATTCCGTTCAGCCGTTTAGGCGTGATTGAGGCACAAACATCCAAACATTCAAATACCCAAACATCGAATCATCCTCACAAACTTTCGCATTTATAATATAAGTAAGATTATTATTGCTTTTTATAATATAACCTTGCCATATACACCATTAAATCTGTATAAAGTCATAGAAATTGACAATATTGGTTACCCTGACTCACCGTGTCTATCTTTGGAGCTTCAGTAAACAATTCTATACCAAATTTAGAAGTTTCCTTAACTGTAATACAGTTATGGCAGTCCCCTTAACCTTTGTGGATCCAAAATAGAAAGGAGATAGTTGCTGGTTAGAAATGTAGGGAGTCATTTCTAATATCGATGCCTAACAGCCAACAAGGGATAAGCGCCAAATAGCAAATTTTACAGGAGAGAGGTTTAAAGTTCAAAAAAAATGAAAAAAATTCATAAAAACTCGGCTATTGCTTCGACAAGTTTGAAATTTCAGCCATATCACTTTTAATTTTTTCTATACAAAATAGCATTTAAAATTTTTTATAAATCACCATTTAAACACCATTTACTGTCGCTTAACCTAAAAAGTACTATTTTTACAAACAGGCAAAAACATCGTATGTGTAAGTATCTTCGTATTCACTGCTAGCCTCAATTAACATAACTGCCCTTTGCATTTTGTTTAAGGTATGGAAAAATAACATAACTACCAACATTTTTTACATCAAATAGGGGAAATATGTTGTAAGCGGTTATTGAATTTCGACATGCAGACAAGAAAATTGTAATAAGTTAACAATTATTGATATAAAACATCCGGCTGTTTAGAAAAAGAGGAATTGATGAAATAAACATTCGGATGTTTTCTGATGTTCACGCTGGAAAGTTTAATACACACAAGTTTATAAGCTACTAGCTGTTGCCCGCGACTTCGTGCGCGTTAAATTTCAAACCGAGTTTAAAGCCATTCGCACCGCCCCCGTTAAAAATTTCCCATACAAATTTTGACACCCATTTTAGCCCTCATTAAGGGTTGCTTTGAAAAATCCTAAAACACTTGTCCATTTATTTTGTATTTGTAGCAACCAAACCGAGTTTCAAGCCAATCGCACAGCTCGTTAAAAAGTTCCAATACTAACTTTGACACCCCATTACAACCCTTTTTGAGGATTTATTTGAAAAATCCTGAAACATGTGTCCATTTATTTTGCATTTATAGTAACCAAACTCAGTTTCAAGCCAATCGCGCCGCCCATTAAAAAGTTCCAGTACTAACTTTGACACCCCATTACACCCCTTTTCGAGGATTGTTTTGAAAAATCCTGAAACACCTGTCCATTTATTTTGCATTTATTGTAACCAAACCGAGTTTCAAGCCAATCGCACCGCCCGTTAAAAAGTTGCAATACTAACTTTGACACCCCATTACACCCCTTTTTAAAGGTTGATTTGAAAAATCCTGAAACATGTCCATTTATTTTGCATTTATAGTAACTAAACCGAGTTTCAAGCCAATCGTACCGCCCGTTAAAAAGTTCAAATACTAACTTTGAGACCCCATTACACCCCTTTTAAAGGGTTCTTTTGAAAAATCCTGAAATACTTGTCCATTTATTTTGTGTTTGTAGTAACCAAACCGAGTTTCAAGCCAATCGCACCGCCCGTTAAAAAGTTCCAATACTAACTTTGACACCCTATTACACCCCTTTTTAAAGGTTGTTTTGAAAAATCCTGAAACATGTGTCCATTTATTTTGCATTTATAGTAACTAAACCGAGTTTCAAGCCAATCGCACCGCCCGTTAAAAAGTTCCAATACTAACTTTGACACCCTATTACACCCCTTTTTAAAGGTTGTATTGAAAAATCCTGAAACATGTGTCCATTTATTTTGGATTTACAGTATTCAAACCGAGTTTCAAGCAAATCGCACCACGCGTTAAAAAGTTCCATACAAAAATATTCACCCCCTTTCACCCCTTTAGGGGTTGAATTTCGAAAAATCCCGCCTTAGTAAGTGCTTTTGCTATAAAAGGAAGCTATCTTTCAAGTTTCAGCTTTCTAGCTTCAGCGGTTTCGACTCGGCGATGATGAATCAGTCAGTCAGTCAGGTAAAGCTCTTTTATAAATTCTTCGTCTTAAGTTAATCTTAGATTTTAGTAAAGCTTTACCAATTGTATTGAATACCCTTTATTTTTGAGCTTTTTTGATCTAAAACATTAGATTCTGTTATTATACGTAATGTAATTACTTATTAAAGCCGTAAGTTCAGTTATTCACCTATTCACATATTCACATCCATACTAAAAACTTAATAATTGAGTGCAATAATTACCTTTTCATTACCGTAATAAGCTTCAAAAAGGCCCGCTGAAATGACTCGCGTGCTCGCGTGGCGCCTATGCCGCGGTCGCATACGCAACGAAAGTCGCGCTTGAGCGAATGAAATGGATAACGGCCGTTTGAGTTTTTGTTTCACTAGGTAAGCGACAAATGCTTTAAATGGAATGTGTAAATTTTATATCTAACCGCCACATTTAGTTCGGATATCGAGAGGTAAAAAAAGAATAAGCGACAAATTTTAGGCGAGATCCGTTAGGACATTTTGTGTTAAGCTCCTCAGAAATTAGGTTTGGTGTGAAGGAAAATAAGGTCAAACGCCAAAAAAAGACTTAAAAATGTGGTCCAAATTAAATTAAACGACTATTTTATTTTTCATAGAAACCTGTAAAACAGGATAAGTGTGTCATTCAACATAAATTATTTTCAGCCCAAATAGCTTAACGTCCTGTTAACAAAATAACACAGAAAGTCAAAATTGCGTAAGTCTAAATTTCATAAAAAATCTTTTATATAACCGCCAAAATAATAAAATATTTCAAAAAACATGGCGTTTAAGACGAAAAAATAAGGCCATGGACCTTAATTTTCTAACTGCCTAAGCGACAAAAAGTTGGTCGTAGAATTTTTTTAATTATACCAAAAGACGCAGAAAAAAAAGACGATTCTAACCATATATATAAGTCAATTTCACCAAAAGTGTCGCTTATCCCTTTTTGGCTGTTAGGCATCGATATTATAAATTACTAGCTGTTGCCCGCGACTTGGTACGCGTGTAGTACATTATTTTCTTCTATAATCAATTGTTTTCGCAGCGCACGCCAAAAACTATTTTGGGTTTTCTACCTTGGGTTACAATATTGCAATTTTCTTACGGACCCATAATTTTTTTGAAAATTTATTGTAGCCTATACTGGATCCTGATAATGTAGCTTTCTATTGGTGAAAGAATTTTTGAAATCGATCCAGTAGTTTCGGAGCCGCACGCCAAAAACTATTTTGGGATTTTTAAGTTAATAATTTTTTATTAAACTAGCTTTCGCCCGTGGCTTCGCTCACGTGGTATCCGGAAAAAAGTAGCCTATATGTTATTGCAGCACACATACTATGTATATTCCAAGTTTCATTCAGATCCGTTCAGCCGTTACGGCGTGATTGAAGCACAAACATACATTCTCACATCCTCACTAGGTATATGTTAGTCCAGCACACATGGGTACTGTGTATTTCCAAGTTTCATACCTATAAGTACCTGACTAAGGGAGGATCGACAGACAGACGGACATAGCTAAATTTTAAGGGTTACTTTGGATTTTGAAACCCTAAAACGAGGGCCTCACTTGGCGAATACATCCGTGAGACTTGATACGTTTTCATGACTCACAACATGACTTAAACATTTTGTACTTTATTTTATTATCATTATGTAAGTAAAGTATTTCATTGATTCAGTTCAATGACCTCTTTTTAATTAGATAAACGAATAGCACTCGTTAAATTGTAAGCTATAGTAAACAACTAGCAAAAAAACATTATTGTTGAAGCAATAAGGTTCAAATTCCTGTGGAAGAGATAAAAAAGTTTGATCCCGCATTCTGAGCTGCTTAATTAATTTACTTTTAAAAGAATTTCAAAGGATGTCCATTCTTAGAGGAGCATTTTAAAAGCTCCAATGAATCTTGCACAAGAACTTTATAGAGGAAGGTGGTGATTTAATCACGGGCATAGCCAGGTTTTAGTATCGAGGGGAGGGGGGGGGGGGGGTTCAAGAAAATAAAACGACTAAAAGTACATAAAATGACCCCTAATAAGAAAAATATTAAAGACTAGCTGTTGCCCGCGACATCAATGAGATATGCCGCACGCCTGTTCTTATTTTAATTCTATGAATGATAATATCTGAACTTTTGGTTTGCTCTGTTCATAGTTAAGTGTTTTTTGAAGGCGATATACTGGCAAACCAATGCTTTCTCATTCCACCAATGGGATATAACCTCATTACACAAACTTAGAACTGACATATTATGGATGTAGATAATACAAAACTCAAAAGAAAAGGGGAGACCTAGAGGTGCAAGATAAGTTGTGACTGAGCGACATGAACTTTAAATAGAGCATGCAGATGCGTCCTTATCAGAGCATTCTCTCAGAGCTTGATTGATAACACCTTACTAGGTACAGTTAGCATCAAAAGTAAATGATAAACAAACAAACTTCCAAAACCAATTTTGTCAGCCAATCTTACAAAATTCGCTTTTTTATCTGTTTTGTTTCCTTTGAGTAAACAGATTTCAATAGGCTACTTGCAAAATAATCATGATCATTTATTAAAAAAAAATCAGGTGAAACACATTGGACTTAAAGGTTAGTTGGTCTTTGGTTATTAAAAATAGTATTCATAATTTGATGACTTTTCAGAATCTATAAATGATATTTATAGATCTGAAAGTCACCAACCTATTATTTTACTGACTGTACCACAGAATCTGCTAAGGGAGTTTGTATCTTAAGTTGAAGTAGCGAAGAGCATATAGACATAATAGTAATTCTGATTTTACAATGTTGTATAATGTTTACAAATATTTTTATGACCATTCATTGTAGAGCTTGAATGGAGTCTAGTAAACAATGATTCCAGGATAAAGGTGACTTACAATAAAACTCCTATTTACTTTCTAGTTATATTATGTATATCTAAATTTTGGGTTTTAAATTTGTAGCAACTTTCGAAAAGCGCATCTATCCCGGTTTCATCCTATATTTGTTATTTATTACTTTTCTTTCTAGATTTCCTACATTTGACCGGATGATAACAGCAATTGGGTGTGGTTCGAATTCGAGACAAATATTTCGTGGTTTGGTATATTTAAACTAAAGTATTTAGTTTGTGCTAAGCGAGACAAGATTTGTGTTTTTCCCGAAGGCTTATCCCATCGTCCAAACAGTTTTTGTACCTTGTCTGTCTTCAACATGTTTTTGTGATGTGTTTCACTATTGACCTTTGTCTAATTATTATCTTTAAACTGTTTAAAACATCACTTACCTTAAACCTCTTCGCAGCCAGGTAAAAAAACACAAGGTGAGCTATTTCAAAAATTAATAAATTTCATTGAACATCGTAATTCTGTCTGAATTTATTTTTATGGCAAATATATTATAAAGGGACTAGAGGCCTATTAGGAGGCCTATGCTCTCTCTTTTGTCGTATCGTTCGATCTGGAAGCGTGTAATATTGATGAGATCTATGTCCTGCAGAGGACTTCCTCTAGGCTGATGATCATCATGGTGGACTACATCAAACTGATGTCTCCCCCTTTTTCTCAATGTTTGAGCTTCAAAGCCACAGTCTACCGCTGCTGTGGCTCAAATGCATCCATATTGTCACTCAATTTTTTTCGGGGTCTGCCTCGTCTTAATTAAAATATTTTCTAAATAAAATTGTGTTTTGTGTCATGTTTTTGGTTAAAATACAAATCCAACGTTGAAAATAACACCGTGTCCCAGTCTTGCCTTAATATTACGTTATCAAATCGATTTGCTTCCAAACGAGCAATTTAAATTTCAAATTGGGTTTTGAACATGCTAATACCGACTCAGCCGATACTCTAATAGTTATTTCACTTTGATAATTCAGTTAAGTTGGGTATGCTCCAACCAAACGAATGCGAGCGAATAGGGAGTGGGAATCGATGCTCGCTTCGCTTCTCTGACATGTCAAAGCAGAATAAAGAAATTCGCTGGACCACGCGTTTTTCATCACTTACGTTGGTTTTTCACGCGTCCGCTTTTGCTCGGTTAGTCCTTACCAAGCTTTAGTCAAAATGCAATTGGCACAGCTAGATTATACCTTAGGCACTAGTAAATAATTCTTTTAAGCCAGCCTATTGGTATGCAAGGTCAAAGAGTCCTTGTTCTGAAAAAAGCTTGTGAAAATAGTATTGTGAAAATATACCGTGTATATTCCATATTATTTTAAAGACCTTTTGAATGAGGGTAACACCTCTATCCATCAGCTGTGTCATTATAATTGAAACAGGACGAGGGATTCAAAGTACGTCACTGAGTTTAAAATAGTGTCGCTCCCGAGATGGACGCTCTACTAGTTATCACCCTCATGAGAAGATAACTAAGTGTAACTTATGAATAAGAAATAATAGTACGTTTATTTGTTTTTAAATTTGGTCGCGCGCGATTAATTTTATCATACAGCCAGTTACTTGTTCATACAATGTTCGAGTTCGATCTCTTTGGTGATTGGAACATTTACTAACAAAATCCACATTCCAAATTCTAAAATCACTTTTTGTCCTTTGGGATTAAAGCTTCTTTGGTCACTATTTACGAAGATTTAACCTATTTAACCTCTTTTTGAATAGATATGGTAAATATTCTGCCTGTTATTCAATTCATTTCATTTTTCTTGAATTTTACAGTCGAAGATCAAAATATTTGCAATACTCAACCCATATTGTTTACTAAGATATTACTTCACAATGAAATTCATAAAGTTGGAACAACTGTAACAATATTAAAACAGGTCTTTAGGTATTTGCTGACATTGTCAAAGGTCGACAAACAACATTCTCTGAAACCGGTTCCGTTTCGCTTATGGATTCATTTTGTAATGCGAATAATTGTAGCAGTTATTATGTCTTTCAAATGGCACGTGGAGAAAGAAAATACATCTAAATATACAATATCGTGCGCCTCGGCAATTTTCGTCTAGCTTCTGAAATACAAACTAACGCGATGATGATAATTATGTAATATAGAAATGTTACAATAATGACGTAGATACTTTTTTTTAAGGGTTGGTTCAGTTATTATTAGTTGACTATTAGTTGCATATTCGGACAAATTCGGTTTTCATATAAAGCACGACGTTTGCGAGGCACACAATAATCTTGTGGTACTACTGTAAATTCTTATGATGCTGACTCATCTCTCTGCCCTTATCCCGCTTGTGTGGGGTTAGCACAAATTATGTTTTTCTTCCACTTCTTAGCTTTAACTTTTTCGAACAAGTCGCTGTAGTGCCTGATATTATAAGAAGTAAACATTACAAGGTTATTGACCTTGCCTCTATGTAAGATGTAAAAAAATCTATCCCAGTTAAAAAAAACATTGTAGGTATAGGGTGATGGAAATAATAAGTAGAACCTTAGTTATGTCATCTTTCTCACATTATAGGCGCTAAACAAAGAAAACAAAATCTTTTTCACACGTTTAAAAAATTTCACTGCGCTTTGTTCAAACACATTACCTACTATTTGTTTGTCTAGTAGAGAGTTCTGAGTTTAATTTGGTTGTTCTCACGACATTCGAAAGTTTTTGCTTGATCAAGTTTGCATAACTTTAATTTATAGACTTTTATATTGTTTTCATTATAATTCATAGGCACGGAGTATATGAAGTCATTCTAAATTTATGCATTATAAAATAAAGGCATGCTGCTTTTAAAATTAACTCTTTGAGACAACTTATGTAATGTTGATTGCGATTTACTATTTTTGTTCTGGCGATGACAAATAAATGACCTCAGTGGCGTGGTGGGCGAGAGCTCGACTAAGACGCTAGAGGTGCGGGTTTGATCATGCACGACACGGGGAATTTAGTGTGGGATCAAAGTAATGTTTTTTAACTCTTATAAATATAAGAAAAAATATGTATTGTATTTTTCTCCCGGACGAATTTGACTCATAATGCCAACAAAAGAAATCTTTCATGTTTTTGCAACGAAGCACGGGTACCTCTACCTATATGTATTTTATATTTGGAACATGAATATTGTGATTGAAAGGTTTCCGAAATGACTCAACACAAAACTACAATCGTCATTTTCATTCTACTGAATACAAAGAATGACATTAATTCACCTTTGACAATGGCAACCACAGATTATGCAAATCAGAAGCGCAACACGGATGAATTAGTGTCAAACGGAATATTATTAACCACTAAATCTGTCAAAGATTGAAACACCACCTTAAATTTTACCGTTCCTGCAAAACAAATTGATCTCTATCATCCAGTAAATAAGATTGATAATGACACTGACATGTGAATTACAGTAACATTGAAATAATACGAGCCAATCACGACTCACTTGATTGTTTGCGGATATCTCGATTTTGTTTTTTGTTCATTATTCTAGACCCTTTGGCCGTGGCTACAGAGTTCAAAATGTAAGTTGAAAATCAGTGGAAAGATACAGAAGTCTTTGATGAGACCGTACAAATCCTTTCGGTACGGCAAAAAATCTTTTGTCTCTTTTTTTGCCTAACGAGGTGGTAATAATGAAGTGAGGCAAAAAAAGTTACGGTACCTATTAGAATAATATGTCTGGAAAGGAATTCATTTGATTTGATTGTTTCCCATCAATCATTTTAGGCAGCCGTTTTTATGTTTTTCATTGATAGTTTTTTTTTATTAATCATTTATTTGGATAAGCATAGATTATGTATAACGAATTCATAAATCAAAATAAATTAAACATAAGATTTATGCCCGATGGTCGAATGACATCGTGAACATAGTCGGAAACCAGTAGAAAAGACTCGCAAGGGATCGGAAAGAATGGCGTGATAAAGATGAGGCCTATGCCCAACAGTGGGCGGAGATGGGCTGATAATATGATGATGATGATAAAACATAAGAGGTGGTTCTGATGGAGATCTATGTTTGTTTTTAACAGGCACATAATTAACCAAATTAACGTCCAGCATATTTGTCCTTTTATGGTTTAAGCTGTGAGTTATTTGGCTGTCAGTCACGTTTGCATAAACATAAAGCCAACCCAACTAAATCAAAACTTCCATGGAAACGAATAGTTTCACTTGGAAATCCAAACTGCTCCGGATGTAAGCAAGTTTGAGATTGATCTTATAAATATAGGACTAGTGGAAAACCTCGCGACTTTGTTTGCGTTGAGTTTTTTCCGCACAAACTTCATCTTTCCGCTGCATCCTCTAGGAGTTACTACTTCGGGAATTCCTTTCTTAATGCACCACTACGCCATAAGAGGAATATGCCCTCCAAGTTTCATGCCTCTAGGACTTATGGTTTAGGCTGAGCATTGATTGTCAGTCAATCTGTAACATAAGTTTGATGTATTTAGATTAGATTTTATATGAGGTTTTCCTCCAGTTTTTTCCAGTATTCTGAGAAATGAACACATGGTTAACTGAGTCATGTAAATAAAACGTCGTATCAACTAGGTACTTGTTAAAACATTAAAGGTAGTTAGGTACTTCTGAATACGGGTCGTATAACCCATTGAAGCTTTGTGCGCTGTTAATAAGGAAAATGATGTTATTGTGTATGTTTTTAGAAACAAAAGATTAAGAAATATACTGCAAAGTTTGCTTATGTTGCAATCTTTTGTGTTTTAAGAGTCCATTCTGTACATAATTGGGTATCAAATTTATGTCCTAAATAACCATTAAGGTTTTGTTTCGCAATAAAAGTAAGATATTAACTTACAAAGAAGTCATAAATTAAAATAAAAAGTGATATATGAACCATTTAGTTAATTATTTCATTTTATTCGAAACATGTTGTGCATTAAGTAGTACACTTATCGACGGAAATCCATTTACACCGTGAACTTGAAGGTAGAAGTATAAATTCCGGTTTTATAATCTTGAAAATCTTTCCATAAATATCTGTATCGTACCTGCCCCCGTATTCTATAACTTTTTGTACCGAACTGTTATTGAATCAAATCGTCACGGAACTTAAAAAAAATGCGTCAAAAGTGCACTTTTGATAAATTATGTAGGTATGTTCGTATGAACTAGTGGCCAACTCTAGTGACGGAGTTTGCCTCCGCCATGGCTTAACGACTTAAAAGCCGGGACCGACAATTTATCGTGCCTTCCGTAGCACGGAAGCGCTCAGCTCGTAATGCCACTTGCCGTCACCCATCCCAATTGTGACCGCGCACAACATTGCTTAGGTAACTTTAACGATCAAACAAGAACGTCTAAACAAGCTACGCCTCGAGCGCTTCAAATGCCTGTATATACCTATCAAATAGGGAAATTTGAGCGAAAAAACAAGGTTTCCTAGCAGGTTTATGAGTTGACTGGACCTAAGTAACTACAATGTCATTGACCCGAAAATACCTACACATAAATACCAAAGGGCGCTCGCAAATGACACGATTCCTCGGAGTTGCTCAAGCTGTAATTACGATGTCTCTGATTGTGAGACACAGATTCTCTCATGCAGAAGAACTTCTCATTAAGTTAAGTCAAAGAATTATTAGGTTTCACGATGTTAATAATAAAGAACTCTGCTGGACTGGGAGTACAGAAAAAGCATAGAATGCGTCCAGCTGCTTCTCTCCCCGAGCATGTCGTAAAAGTCGACTAAGGGATAGTATCGTCTCCAAAATGATGAACCACCTATATGGGCGATAGGCTGATCACTTGTCACCATGTTTCACCATATCCATCTTAGGACTTAAAATCAGAAGTGGCCGCAAGTCTTCTTATGTTTACTTGTGGCAATGTATCCTAATGGGGTTGGCAGAGCCACAAGTAAACATTTAAAGTCTTAAGATGGATATGGTGAACCATAGTGACAGGTGATCAAAACATCGCCCATATAGGTAGTTCATCATTTTGAAGAAGATATTATCCCTTAGTCGACTTTAACGACATGCTCGGGGAGAGAAGCAGCTGGACGTATTCTATGCTTTTTCTTTACTTTCCAGTACAACAGAGAAGTGTCCTCGTGTATAACCTTAAATAAAGCAAAAATGGATTTAAATTGGTGTCGACCAAATCCATTTCAAACTCGTAAAACCGAATAGAACCAAGCAATGTTTACCATACAATGCGCGATCCATTTAATGTTTCTGACCTGTTGTAATTACATGCACGTAACCTACTGTACTATTTCTGTACTGTGGTGCAAGTGAGTCGGTGTCGTGTAAACTTTGGAATTTTATAAGTTCTGCATTTTGACCGCAAAATGAGAAGCTTAGGGTTCATTTGACTGTATGTGGGTCAGATTCAAGGTTCCCACTCATTTTTATATTCAAGACCTAATAGTCATCATCATTTCCCTGCCCTTATCCCACTTTATGTGGGGCCGGCACAACATGTATTCCTCTTCCATTTCCCCCTGTCAGAAGTCACCTCAACGCTCACTTTCTTACTCATATCATCTTTCACACAGTCCATCCTTTCTTTGGCCTACCTCTACCCACATATCCTTCTACATTCATATTATCTAACACCCTTCTTGTCACATGACATTCTTCTCTTCTCATGCCATGGTCCATTTTCAAGACCTAATTAATAGTAATAAAACTAAATCCTAAATCTTTTGAAATTGAATTTTGAACTTTGAACTTGTCGTTTCCTAGTCAAAGTCTAAGTAATTTCTTCTTAAAGTCAAAGTTTCGTCAGCTAGTCGTACCGATTTAATTTCGGTTTCCTATAGTCTGTGGGATACACCAGGATACATTCCAGCGCCTTCTTATGCCATAAGGAACTCGATCATTTTTAGGGTTCCGTTCCCGAAGGGTTCAAACTTTTTATGGGCAACTCACTCTTTACCTAAAAATTACTTTGCCAAAATTATGTTTCAGCACATAAAAAGACCTTTTGGTTCCTTAGAAAGTTTTCCTCCATTCCCTAAGTATGTCCTCGGATTTCCCCATAGGTTAAATAGGCCTTTAGATAGCCCGACTGTTTCTTTTGTATTTTGTAAATTATATTTGTATTAGTTGTAAATTTCTTTCTGTTTATACTTAAAGGTTTAAATTTAATAAAATGTTTTTATACTAGAACATGTACAAAAATATTTCATTAAAGACCAACTTCTGCTGTCCCGATTTTTTTCTTCCGATACAATGAAGATCCTTACAAGTACCTAACTGATTAGATTAGTATCAAAACATTTTTATCTAACAGAATAAAGATTTTTAATATGGTGTAGGTACTAAGGAATTCCCGAAAATTCAACTCCAGGAAAAAACTAACGCGTACAATGGTGTTCCTCTGGTTTCGTATATTGAGAGAAATGCCATAGTTATTTCATGGACTCAAACCCGCACTTGCGTCAGTTATTCGCAAGTTCCACGTAATGCCAATTAGCAAAACACCAAAATAGACAGACAGCCATTACACACGAGTCATAAACCATAATGAACTTGCGAATGTGAGAGGTTACTAACAGTTATCATAAATATGAGTTGGGTCTCACTAACAAGGACGTGGGTTTGAGTCCCGGACCTACTACTACTACTCGGGTCACTAGTTATCTCAGCTATTTCAAGGAGCCTTTGAGGCGCGCTTAAATCCTTTTACCACACTGGTTCGAAAGAACTAATGACACGACTAAGTAGCTTCGAACAAGTTTGATGAAAGTAAAAAGTGCATCTCAAAAATGCTTCTTTCGTGCGCTTGATGCATGTTTTCGAACTTAAATATCTTCGAACTATTTTTTTTATCGCTTTTTAACTTTTCCAACACCTAGTTACCTCCATTTAACCCCGGTTGCCGTAAGGGTAGGAAATTGATCAATTCATACCATGGTATTTTCTATGGTAGGTATACTTACTACTATGTCGCTATTATCACTAGTTGATTAAAGATTAACGTGCGCCTCAAAGAGGCTTTTTGTGTGTTAAGCAACGTTGTGCGCGGTTACAATTTGGATGGGTGACCGCAAGTGGTATTACGAGCTGAGCGCTTCCGTGCTTCGGAGGGCACGTTAAATTGTCGGCTTAAAAGTCGTTAAGCCATGACAGAGGCCTTTGAGCGGCCTAAAAACTCCGTCACATGAGTTGGCCACTAGCTCAGACGAACTTACCTACTCAGTGTATTTTCAATAGGTAAGTCAGGTCATCAGAATATGATGTAACTGAGTCATAGAACTATGGTCATTGCTGTAATGTTAATTAGTTAGTCATTGATGGATAGTTTCAGTTGAGTCATTTATACAATAAAAACATTCCCAATGATCTAGCTAGTCAGACGCTAGACAGGATAAAAACAGGAAAACGAATCTCCAATCTCAAAATTTAGGTAAAATTTTGTTTTATGTTTTTTTTTTGGTAAGTTCCTACTACCCTACGTACGCTAATTCTTTTGAAACAGTGTCGTGAAAGGATTAAGGGAAAAATATTCGTCACTGACCATTGATCCCGTCAAGACTGAAGTTAATTCAGATGAGCCCAAAAACGTTTTTTTTTCATAGAAAAGTTTAAATAATACCAGAATAAACCCTAACCACTCCCAGTTTCGTCTTTTTATAATGTCCAATAATATTTTAAATGCGAAAGTTTGTGAGGATGTGACGATGTATGTTTGTGCCTCAATCACGCCGCAACTTGGAATATATAGATTAGACTACAAAACCTAGACCCGGAAGAAATATTTGCAGAACATACAAATATTTCTCCCGGGAGAATCAAACCCGCATCTCTCTTGCGTTTCAGCCGAGCACTCGCCCACCACGCCACCGAAGTCTTCACAGATATCATCACAATGTGGAGCTAGCCAACAGGAAAACTTTAAAACAATTCTCACGGCACAGATCCAATCCTTGAAACATTCTCAATATTCAACAACGGTCCATTGATTCTTCATCTACATTCTATAAAAGCCTTTACACCGTTGAGATAAGGTTGACTTTGGCTTGATACAAACGCTGTGTGGGTGATATCCTGTAACTGAAGTGCTTTGGAAATTAACTTAATGTGGGTGGAAGTTCGCGCAATTTAGTTAAAGTGCGGTCTCCAAAATGATCATACAGATTATGCAAAGTTGTGTACTCAGTGAGCATGAACAAGTTAGCGGCGAGCAACTGTTGCTCGCCGCTAACTTGTTCATGCTCACATTATTTTGATTTGACTTTGATTTTACAGTGTAACACTGTAAAATCCAGATTTTTGTTCCTTAAAATCAGGGGGATAGAATTTCGAAACCCATTGGTGCACGACTGGATTTGAACCCACCTTAGGATCGGAAGGACCGCTCGCTACCACTAGACCGACAGTGCTCTCAGGGATTTATCCATTCTTATATGGAAATTCTTAACAAACTTAATGAATAACACATTCTTACAAACTTAATAATTACTTAACACATTATTATGTGTTAATTTATAAATTAACACCAGATTTTAAAAAATATTGAAATTGGAAATTTATGTTTTTATGTAGATAAACTGACTATGAATCAAGTCGGTCTGTTCATCTGTGACCTTTTCCCTCTTCATACGGAAGCGTTGTAATATTTCACCAATAAACGCCATTACATTGTTATCTGCAACACAACAAGCAACTTAGGGGCTTTCATAATCCTACTTCATATCCTAGTATATTTAGCATCAGAAGTGAAATCTTACTTCTTATCTTACTGTATTATAAATGTGAAAGTTTGTAAGTTTGATGTTTGGATGTTTGGATGTTTGTGCCTATATCACGCCTAAACGGCTGAATGGATTTGAATGAAACTTGGAATATACATAGTACATCTACTGGATTAACATATAGGCTATTTTTTATCCGGATACCACGCGAGCGAAGCCACGGGCGGCAGCTAGTAAGTTCTATAAAATTATTTAGATTCAAAATTGAGTTGACAGTAGTTCTACTTATTTATCCTAGTACAGTCAGCGTCAGAAGTGAAAGAAGTTTTTTAGAATTTAGAGATGATTGTAACTGTATGCAGCCGAAACCTTTGCTAAATCTTTAGCTTATCCTATCATCATGTAAAAACGAATATTTGTTTGTTTTATTCAAGAAATGGTTTCAGAATTATCTTATTATATAATATATATTATCTTATATTATAAGAATCTTTGTCCTGACTGACTGACTGACTGACTGACTGACTGACAGACAACGCACAGCCTAAACCGCTGGACGTAGAGACTTGAAATTTTCAGTGTAGGTAAACCTTGGTACGTAGGGGTGTACTAAGAAGGGATTTTTCAAAATTCAACCTCTAAAGGGGTGAAAAGGGATGAAAACCAGGAATCAATCTTTGGTCTAAAACTGCACATAACCTATATCAAATTAAAGAGCCGATTTTTCTCATTTAGTTGATGTCATAATTACCTGTAAATTCTTTATTTTTGGCATGTTTTTCATGAAAAATAGAATACTTTTATTTTGACATTATGACAGCGATGATACCGCAGATTAGTAATAGATGATACAAAACATATGGAAAAGGAACTGTCAATGTCAAATTACCTGTGAAAGGAAGCATAAATTATTACTGGTCTAATAAGTTTCCAATCTTGATTATTCATGGAGTTCTGACGTAATTCTACGTCTAATAACTAGATGTCGCTGCTAATTCAGATCAAATCCTAGAACGCGCTATCGTTGCGTTTTGAAAAGTTTACCTTAACTCTCAAAATTTTTACTAAATTCACCGAAATTTCTTAATTTTTAGATTTAGGTACGTTTGTTACTCTTTCACGCAAAAACTACGGAAGTTCGCTAAAGTTAACCATTGCTTAAAGTTAGCCCTGTCACTGTTTGTCATTATGAAATGGTAAGAGATGGCAATACTTTAGTCATCGTTTAGCGTACACTATATTATTCATTATAATATGGTGTACGCTAATGAAACAATGAGTAGTAAGAAATTTTGGACACCTTGGGTGCTTACAACAATGTGATGATTCGAACTGCGTATATCAAATTGCTTTTATATTTTTCAGATCATTTTGACTACTCTAGACGCTCATATCAATTTGACGCTGACTGTACTACAGTATTGTACAACTTAAAAAGGTCTACAAAAAAGTCCACGGTGGTATATGTCTATCTCTTTTGCACCCGTGCGAAGCCGGGGCGGGTCGCTAGTTATATATAATATCGTCACTGGAAAGGCAAATTTACGTAAGCGCCAATCGAGAAAAAGCCGTTTGAAGTTCATTTTTTTCGTTTTTTAATCATAACTTTCTACCTAATTATCGAATTTTGATGACGTCAACGTAAGATTTCATTCTTTTTTATTTTCTATGTCCAGCAATTCATATTATTGTATTTGGACTACTATTTTAGGATAATAACTCAATATACCTATTTGGCGCCATTTTGGCGCTTACGTAATTTTGCCTTTCCAGTGACGATATATATTAATTCTTATTATATAATATATCATTTATTACTACTATTATACTACTACGGAAGGCGAAGTCGTGGTCGGCCAAGAAAGCGTTGGCGGGACGATCTCTACTCCTTCGAGAGGGAATGGTGGGAGGCCTCGAAGGACAGAGATGGTTGACGGAGTTTGGGGGAGAACTTTGCCCATCAGTGGGACGATATAGGTTAAAAAAAAGAAAAACTACTATTATAATATCTTTTAATATACATTTTTACTTTTGTTGACGCTGATTGTAGTCCAAAACTTGGGGCTTAAATGTACAAATATAAAGCCTTTGCCCAGCAGTGGGACAGAATAGGGTAATAAAAAAAAATTAAATCCGTGGGAGGATACAGATCAACTAATAGTAGCTAGGTGTAGAGGTAAGTCATAGAATATGAGATAGTTACTAACGCCCACAACTCCTTTTGACCTGCGGCTTATTCTGAGATGGACAATGTCAAGATGACGTCTCTAATAATGTATGCTTACCTTTATCTGATAACATATAATTTACCACCAACCTTACTGTAGTTTATGTTGCGATAAAGGGAATTAATATGAATTAAAAGGAAATATTATGTAAATATGTTGTTTATAACAATAAATATTACAGGTATTACTGACTAGCGACCCACTACTACTTCGCAGGGGTACAATATAACGCCAATTATGGCGAAAAGAAATAAAAAAAGAAATGAATAATAAATACGCTATATTTATTGTTAATATTATAAATGCAAAAGTTTGTGAGGATTTGTAGGTGTGACGATGTATGTTTGTGCTTCAATCACGCCGTAACGGCTGAAGGGATTTGAATGAAACTTGGGATATACATAGTATGTGTGCTAGAATAACGTATAAGTTAGATTTTGTCCGGATACTACGCGAGCGAAGCCCCGGGCGATAGCTAGTAATATAATAATGGTGTAAAATGTGCATGCCTATAATTGGTGCACATTCTATAGTACTATTTTTTGTGAAACATCCATAACAGTGTATTATTATGTGTTCTGTTGGCGTTGCCTAATAATAAATAACTAAAATAAAATAGGTAAAAATAGTGACGCACATTCGCGAATACTCTCCCTCTCCCACACATAAAATAAGGTCCATAACACGTACCGTTTAGCTTTTTATTTAATAAACAAACTATTAAGTGTCCCTCTTGAGTGCCTTTACGCATTTGCAAGTAAAAACCGTGTTTTACAACGAACATTATTGACAAATATAGGTCTTAAACTCTATAATTTAAATTTACCCGAGGTTAAACCTTTTCACGGTCACATTAAGTTCAATTTTGAGTGAAAACTTTTTCATAGCTTGTAAATGGCCAGTATCAAACGAGAATAAAGTTAATTGAGGACCCATAAAACCTTATTTGATTTTGAAAATAGAATGGATGTCGATTATTTTTTTTTGTGTAAGATCAACCGAACATCCGATGATACCCACGCTACGAGGAAAGTAAAAGTTTACAAAATCACTTTTATGTAAGTATTATAATATGAATTGGTCTATGAATTGTTGTCCATTACTACGTATGTAATTATGATTTAGAGAGCAATATAATTAACTGTTAGCTTACTTTTTAAATAATCACATTTAATAGTCTTTAAATGCAAAACTATTTGAATGGTTCAGACAAAGAACTAATTTAAAATAGTCAATGTTAAAAGTCAAATTAAAAATGTCAACGTCAGATTATACGTATTTTTCATAGATAGAAGGAAAAAAATATTACTGGAGGGAAAGATAGATATGGCGTGCTTGTATTTTGAAAATACAAAAATCATCATCATCATCATCATCATCATCTTCCTGTCCTTATACCACTCTACGTGGGCTCGGCACAGCATGATCCTTGGATCATGCTGTAAGAGTTTTGGCTAAGGTGTTTTATGACCGGCCGCCTGCCTGACGTCAACCCTCCTTGGGAATTCTTGCTTATTGTATCTCATCATGTTGGAGAGGATACTATCCCTTAGTCGACCTTTACGACATGCTCGGGGAGAGAAGCACCTGGACGCATTCTATGCATGCCGAGATGTGCCGAAGCAGCCCGAAGACTGCCAAGGCGTCCTTAGGCATGCCCGGGGCGTATTGAGGCATGCCGAGGCGTCCTAAGGCATGCCGTGATAGTGTCCTCCGGGCCCAGTGCTATCAATGCTGCTCCCACACCATAAAACAAAATAAACGTCGCGCGACCCAAATACTCAATTGACACTCAACCCATAAAATATATTCAGTACAATGCCGACGCGGTCACTTCTCATAATTATTGTATAATTAACTAACAGGGAGATATATGGCGGTTGGTGTTGCCTTCGAATGAATTAGAATCATGCAATTCTGTGTCTCTGAATTATGTCAATTTTATACAAAATTTGTAACGAAAATCATAAATAACTCATTTCACACAGCGCCATCTCGCCCCAAACTAAGCAAAGCTGTGGGAACAAGATGGCTACTTATATACTTTATTTTATACATAATAAAGCAAAAAATTATGATTATCATACAGATTACTTCTCTACTGGACTGGGAGTAAAGAAAAAACATAGAATGCGTCCAGCTGCTTCTATCCCCGAGCATGTCATAAAAGTCGACTAAGAGTAATAGGTACTCGTGGTATACTCTTCAACATAATGTACTATCTATATGGGCGATGGGCTGATCACCTGTCACCATGGTTCACCATATCCGTCTTAAAACTCTTGGACCAGGAATGGCTGCAAGTTTTCTTATTATTACTTGTGCTCTGCTCACCCCGTTAGGGATACGGGCGTTGTAATATGTATGTATGCAGATTACTTGTCTACTGATTTTGTCTATTCCAAAATATCCATCAGTGGGTGCAAATGGCCCGATTGCACTAATCGCTGAGATGATAAATGACCTAACAGATTTTCTTCATACATGTGATTAACTGCTTGTGGAGACAGAAAGAGAGCAGAGGATCCGGCTGGCAGACAAGGGGATTTTACACAGCTACTTCAGAATTTATAGCAGTCTAGCTATAAAGTATGAAAGCAGTGAGTGCTGAGATGACGAGTGATAGGGGAAAATGAAGGAGGGGAACATAGTGTGCCGACTGCATCTAGTGGGATAAAGGCAGGAAAATGATGATAGCAGTCCACTGCTGGACATAGGCCTCCCCTAATGAGCACCATTGCTCCCTATCTTCGGCTTGACGCATCCAGTCTGCCAGCAGCCTTTCGCAGATCGTCACTCCATCTAGCCGGTGGGCGTCCTACATTACGTTTGTCGAGTCGCGGTCTCTCAAGAACTCGTTTACCCCAGCGGTTGTCGGTTACTCATATATGAATAGATAGATAGATGTGATCAACCAGATGTTACACTCAATCATTCACACCTCACACGTAGTAAACCAGTATTATCTAACCGTTATCCGACGGAATAAACAACACTGCTAAATAGCCCTGTTGCACACATGCCTGGCTCTTTCATGTGGAGTTTGACATAGATTCGTTATTATGAACCCTGCCTAATATGGTTTGTCTCCAATCTTGTGGTTTCTATTGTAAACCATGCCTAATTCAATATGGTTTCTAACCTTTGCTACTGAAGACCGTCCATATATCTAAATAGTATTTGCATTGTCTGTTTGCGCGGCGCGTGTATTACGCAACTGATTTTTGATACGCTTTTCAATATCATTTCAATCTATGTGCGTTGATGCCTCACTGCAGAAGGTTGTCATGATTCTCTCGCGTATCCAGGAATAGAATAGAATATCTTTATTGTTAAAGGATGACACACAGGTCTTCCATTTCTTTTGATCCCAAGCGAGAGGGATGCCTTTCTGAGTTTCGAGTGTGGTGTATTTGGTCTGTGCAGCGCAAACTTACTTATATTATAAATGCGAAAGTTTGTGAGGATGTTTACATGTGCTAGATTAACATATAGACTACTTTTTATCTTGGTACCACGCGAGCGAAGCCGTGGGTTTAAGCTAGTTTATAATATAGTAGGATTATGTTAGAATTAGGACTCTGGACGACGTGTTTTTACTTAAGGATTTGTACAGAAATGTATAGCTATTTATTCGTTGTCCTTGTATTAGCCTGTAGTTAAGTACCAAAGAAACAAAATAAAATATTTTATGCATAATTATGCCTTATAAATCAAAAGATAAAATAATATGATATAACAATGAAAATATGGCGTCAAATGGTGTTGGCTCAGTTGTTACCTAACAATGGTTATTTGAAGGTCTTTGAATAATCATGAAACACATGTACAAGTCATTAGTTAAACAGCAAATGTAGAAAGAGAGGGATGTACATAAAACGGTGTGTGTGAAAGAGACGGCAGATAAAAGATGATGTAGTCATGAGTCATAGAACAAGTGGGTCAAGATTGCCAGATGATTAGAGGGAGTTTGGTGAATTTGAATTCAGTAGTCTTGTAAAATATACTACTAGATGTCGCACGCGGCTTCGCTCGCGTAGTACCTGGATAAAAATAGCCTATTAATACGGCACATGTACTATGTATATTCCAAGTTCCATTCAAATCCGTTCAGACGTTTAGGCGTGAAAGAGTAACAAACATCCATACATCCATACTTAAAAACTTTTGCGTTTATAATATTAGTATACTAATTAGTCGTGTCACTAGTTCTTTTAAACCAATGTAGTAAGCATTTAAAGTGCGCCTCAAACGCTCCTTTGGTTCACTTAACACTCGGTTTCAAACTTTTTAGGTTCTACGACATGCATTTTCCTTTCAATAATTTTCTACCGTTGGAGAGTACTGTTATAGCGCAAATAAAATATAACATGGGTACTTAGTTATGTGTGACCCAATACTAGTTGGGATTGCCTTTATCATGTATCAAAATTAAGAATACCACCCAAAATCTCTATCCATAACTGTCACACATACTTAATCGTCATAAAAACAAAATAAAATGGAATTTTTGACGGATCTTTGCTCTGTTTATTTCGCTGGGACGTTCTTAGTCCCATTATAGAACGGCGGAAACCATAAGTTTTGTGGGAACTGTTTCTACCTCCAAAGGTAACATGATTAAAAACATTTCTAAGCCACAATCAAAGGGCCACAACAAAACAAATTTTAATTAGGAATTCGCGAAATAAAATAATACAAGTCACGTCTGCGTTCAAATTAATTTGAGGACGTATTTCTTTTTTATAAGCCACCATTTATCTTCACTTACTTAGAATTAACTTTGCTGTTTTATTTCGCTTAGAATTATTATCTTTCAAATTAATTTTGTTTGAGGACTTGCTTTGAAAAGTTTTTCGTTAAAAAGAAAAGTAATATTGCTTCGCGTGTCGTCATACGTCAACATTTTTGCGTTAAAAATGGCGAAAACAGATGAATATGTTGAAACATGGTAGGTATAAGTATTTAGAGTTCACAGTTTTTTTAACTTACTACATCGCAGGACAGAAAAGCACACTGTGTTGCTGGGCAAAAAGCGCGCTGTGACCCACAGCTGGCCAAAAGAGCCAACTTTGACTCTCTGCTGGACAAATGAGCCCAGATAAAAAAGCCCGCCGTATCTCTCTGCTGAGCAAAAGAGCTCAATGTGTTATGCGCTGCTGTTCAAAAGAGTCCTCTGTGACCCGCCTCTGGCTAAAAAATCACTGGGCCCCACTTCTGGGCAAAGCAAAAGCAGCTTTCCAGCCAGAGTCTCAATCCCTTTCTGATCCGTTTCATTTGTTACCTCCAAACTCCCTGTCGAGTTTTAAAATGAGTTAAGTTAGATGAGTTTTAAAATTTCTCAAATTAATTTTGTTTGAAACACATTGTTACTGGCTTAAGACAAAACATGTGTTGTTCCAATTCTGGCCGGAAGGAACTCTTAATGGATGATCTTACATTCATAATTAGAGCACGCTGAAGTGTTTGTTACGAAATTGTGCTGAGATTTTTTTGAATGATTGGTATTTGAAAGGAGATTATGCAATTCTACAAATGCTTGTAAAATTAGGCATGTTCCAAATTATCGATAAAGAGCACTAATGTAAAATTTACTATTGGGCATCAGTATTATGTGTATTTTTCCACACCATGTAGTTAGTTGTAAGTTTCCCCGAAAATGATAAATATAAATAAAAATAAGAGCAACATACAATCATCTGGAGACCTACGACAAACCAAAGGTAATGATAATTTTAATAATACCTACTGAACGGCCACGTTTCGGCTTCGTATCATCATAACATACATTGAAATTATATTTGATTCCACTTCTTCAAGTATCGTAATATCGACATACCTATTTGTAATGTCACTCACTGCATTTCGGTAACCCAACAATACACCATAACGCGTACAAAACAAACGAGCATAAGATATAAACTAATTTTCCGGTCGAAGCCAAGTACCATTGTTTGAACAATGAATTACTCAAACTGGGAAGCAACAAAGAAAAATTGGGCAAACGCGCGCCAAATCCGTGTCGTGATGCAACGGCAGAGTGGGCTTTGTCGATAGATTTTTTTAGACAGAACAATTGGTAAAAAATGTCTATGTAGGCTGTTTTAATTCGAAGATATTATTTAACTGAGTGAAAGCTTACATGGGTGCTAAGTTGGCCTATATACATTATACTCAGCAATTATACGATTATTTTGTTTATTTTTAATTATTATTGATGGCTACAGATAAAACAATAAACCAAATAAAAAGGAAAATGGTACAGTCAATATCATATAATGATCTAGGAAAGTCCTGAACATTTGATGAATTTATATCCGGAAATCTCAAATTTTGACGAATATTTTAGAATTTTTCGAAGCTCATAATATATCTACACTACACAATGAGAAGAAAAAGTAGTTTTAAAAAATAAATAACCAAACTTTTGTTGTTGGCTGTAACCTCTACTCGTCAACTTTTCCTCGTAATTTTCTAAATTGAATTAGATTCCAAATTGTATTTTCTTTTACAGGTAATGAGATCCTTTATTGAAGCACAACAAAGAAACGATTCTGCTTATTGTAAGTAGAATATTTATTTATTCATTTTTTTTATTTTTTTTTTTTTATTTTTTTTTTATTTGGGAAACAAACAGTACTATACAATAAAAAAATACACACTTAAACAACACATAAACCAATAAAGTTTCCACAGTTAAAACAATTCAATAGTAATACCTCATGAAGAAGTGGATGATAACAAAGTTTGTTTTTTATCTGATTTGTTAGTTGTATAAATTGCATTAAAAATTATACATAAATGGCTAGTAACTCTTTCCGTACAAGTTCATATTTTTAATTTTCAACTAGCTTCTGCATGCGGCTTCGAAGTACATTCTTTATTTTTAGAAACTTTTGGATTAATAATTTTAGTAGTAAGTATTTAATTTCTATCAAGTTACTTATTTTAAACCATTGACGAAAAAGAGGGGTCTTATATCTTTCCAACTTTCACAGGTCCAATTGATTCGTGGTGTTCTGTTCGGGTGTTTATTTTTTTTTTATTTAATAGCTTGTTACTTTATGTAGGGTGTGGTAGGGATTTGCTATAAACGAAAGGTTAATACAAAAATAGTCAGTAGGTCTTAAAAATGATTAAAAAAACTTATCAGATTTCATCGATATCACGATTGCTTCCAACGCTGCGTCACGTTGACCCGTATTCAAAAACACGCTTCCTTGTTGATTCACAAGCGGCCTACTGTCGATACAGTGCAACGGAATTCAGGACAAAGCATTACGAGTGTGTTGTCGTTTGAACTAAGAACCAGGGTTATTTAAACCTGCTTCCAGTATTCTGTTAACGAATACATCGTTCATTACCATAGCGACAATGTTATCTGTCGAGTGGCATATTTTTTTTTGTCAGAAAAACAACATTGCCAATGTTTATGAATAATCTGTCGGCCGTTAGTAGAAGATTGGAACTGGACATTGGTCACCAATAGACCAACATGTGAATAAAAGTAAGTTCGTATGAACTAGTCGCCAACTCTTGTGACGGAGTTTCTAGGCAGCCTGAAGGCCTCCGTCATGGCTTAACGACTTAAAAGCCGGGAAGCACGGCAGCGCTCAGTTCGTAATGCCACTTGCGCTCACCCATTCAAATTGTGATCCAAAGTGATGTTTTTCTTTACCGGCAACTATACAGGTACCTACAGTAGTACCACAAATATTGTGCGCCTCGACAATTTTCGTCAAACTTCTGAAATACGCGATGATGATTAAGTAATTGAATTATAGAATTTGATTAGAATTAACATCTCTATAGGTGTTACAATAATTATGTAGATAAGTAATTATTTTTTAAAGGATTTGTTCAGTTATTATTAGTTGCATCATCATCATCATCATCTTCCTGCCCTCATACCACTCCATGTGGGGTCGGCTCAGCATGATCCTTGGATCATGGTGTAAGAGTTTTGGCTAAGGTGTTTTATGACCGGCCGCCTGCCTGACGTCAACCCTCCTTGGGAATACTTGCTTATTGTATCTCATCATGTTAGAGGATACTATCCCTTAGTCGACTCTTACGACATGCTCGGGGAGAGAAGCAGCTGGTCGCATTCTGTTTTTTCTTTACTCCCAGTCCAGCAGAGAAGTATTATTAGTTGCATATTCGGACAAATTCGGCTTTCATACAAACACGAAGTTTGCCGAGGCGCACAATATTTGAGGTAACTACTACTATACATTGCATGTTTTAGTTACATTCATGCAAATACGATGTTTGTGTAATAATTGATACTCGAATGTATGCGACATTCTGACGAAATACACGTGACCTCGGCCGACGTGTCGGTCGAACTCTATGTCGATTGAAAACATTTTTTGAAGTCTTAGAGGTGTTTGAGTGGGCTATAGGTCGAAATCTATAAAATTATTTTTCCATTTCTTTATTTCATGAAATATTTTTTACAGTTCTTACTTTACTTTTTACTTCTCTGCTGGACTGGAAGTAAAGAAAAAACATAGAATGCGTCCAGCTGCTTTTCTCCCCGAGCATGTCGTAAAAGTCGACTAAAAGATAGTATCCTCCAACATGATGAAATACAATAAGCAAGTATTCCCAAGGGGGGTTGACGTCAGGCAGGCGGCCGGTCATAAAACACCTTAGCCAAAACTCTTACAGCATGATCCAAGGATCATGCTGAGCCGACCCCACATGGAGTTGTATGAGGGCAGGAAGATGATAAATAATAATAATAATAATAAATAAACTGATTTCGTTGTAATAACGAAAAATACGTGACGGTTTGTTTACATAAATTGTATCTCCAGTTTGGCTGAAGTATAGTTTAAACATTCGGCATTTTTTATCAAAAAACTCAGATGGCGAAGAATGCCCAGGTTCTATAGCTTAGTTGTTACTATTCTAATACTAAGTGTTATGTATGTAGGTATGTAGATATCCACCTACGGCACTCGATGCTTGATGTCACAAGTGTGTGTATTTTCCGACTTCACTTAACCATAAATACAGTCAACTCCAAAGAAAAATGTACAAAATACCATGTCTCTCATCAATAATACAATAAGCAAGTAAATCAATAATAAATACTCATCAATAATAAAGTTTGTGTCTATTTTCAAAAGCACTGGTGGTCTAGTTGGTAGTGACCCCGCCTTCCGATCCTAAGGTCGTGGGTTCAAATCCGGTCGTGTACCAATGGATTTTTCTGTGAGAAAAATTTATGTGCGCTATACCAGTACTCTCAAACGGTGAAGGAAAAAATCGTGAGGAAACCCGCGGCTTAGTCAGCTCCGCACGTATTGACCATGTCTTTCCTGTGGACAAGGCCGACTAAGCTGAGAGGATGGAATAGGTGCTGGGCAAGCCTACTCCATCTTAATTCGTCCCAGGCACTACAGCGTCCCGTCTGTGAAGGTAAAAGTTGCCTCCTGACTTGTCTACTATAGATGGTAAAGGGCCTTCGTTTTTTTAGTTTCCTTACACTTATGAAAGTAGCGCCAAGGACAGAGAAGATGAGGAGTAATAGGTTAGCGTGGTTTGGGCATTTGATGCGGAGGGAATTAAGTCATGTTACAAGGCGAGTGATGATTATGAATGTGGATGGATACACTGCTAGAGGAAGGTCCAAGAAAAGATGGATGGATTGTGTGAAAGAATATATGCGTGTGAAAGGAATGGAACTAATATGGCGAGTGATTGAAGGTGGAAGTGGGAACCATGTTGTGGCGACTCCACCTAGTGGGATAAGGCCAGAAAATTATGAAAATGAGACTGAGAGACAATTTTTACATCTTTAAAAAAATTTCAACATCCATAACTCAACTATCAGTGTTAAAGTGATTCCCTTTACGACGTACAAAGCTGCGACACAGGCGGTTCCATTTGGGTGGTTAACGACTTACTTTTGGGAAAAGTAAAATTTAACCGAGCCGGGAGTATTAAAACTGATAATTTGGTCGCATTACGACCAGTAAGGTATTAACTTAATGGGTTGTCTTGATCAGCGTGAAGAAATTGGTACTTTTAGCTAACTACCTACCTTAAAAAAGTGCTTAAGTTGGGTTTGCTGATTATTGCCCGTATCCAATATTCTGTTATCGGACGACTTATCGTTCATAGTATGTTTTTTTCTGTCAAAAAATAATGGCGCTTTTCTACAGAAATAGCGTTGCTATGGTTACGAACGATCCGTTGTCCTTAAGTAGAATATTGAAGACGGCCATGAAAGTATGTTACAGAGACGATCAAAAATCTCCTTATACTGTTATGTCCTGAGAAGTTGTGATCATCTCTCAGCCCTAAAGTTACTGGTATACTTCCACACTACAATCCCAACAGACAAAAACTAATTTTACAGCCACGGCTGTCAAGTCAAGTGAAAGTAAGTAAGTTCGTATGAGCTAGTGGCCAACTCTTTGTAACGGAGTTTTTAGGCCGCCTAAAGGGCTCCGTCACGGCTTAACGACTTAAAAGCCGGGACCGACAATTTAACGTACCCTCCGAAGCACGGAAGCGCTCAGCTCGTAATGCCACTTGCGGTCACCCATCCCAATTGTGACCGCGCACAACGTTGCTTATCTTCAACAATCAAGAACGTCTAAGCGAGCTACGCCACGAGCGCTTCATAATACCTACTATGAATGTAGGTACAATCAAGCTATGGGCGTCTGAACCAATGGCAGCACTTAGGTTGACGACAGGGTAATTTTTAACAATTTTCCAACACCATATACGTTTTAATTAATTGTATTGGTTTTTTGTCTCCTCGCTGTCGTAAATCTCGTCATTTAAGCCAGGGCTTCTTAAAAAGCGGCTATCGTTGTATGACAGTCGTAAAAGCGCTTAACGTCATTGAACTGCCATTTAAAACGATTTTTGACATTTTGACGTCTGAAATAGCTTGAAATGTTATGAGACCATAAACAGACAGTTCTGAACAAGAGCTTGCTTTATGCAGAACTAGCTGATGCCCGCGACTTCGTACGCGCTACTCCGCATTTCTCCTCTTTTTAAGGGTTGTGAAAAGTCCTGAAACACCTGTCAATTAATTATGCATTTATAGTATCCAAGCTCAGTCTCATGCTACTCGCACCGCCTGCCTTTGAAAATATTCCAATTTTAACTTTGACACCCTATTTCAATCTAATTCAACCTGAATTTCGAAAAACCCCGCCTAGTGGGTGATTTTGCAATCAATTATTATTGCACCCCTAAGTTTCACGTTTTTAGGACTTTATGATTTGGGCAGTGTTGATTGTCAGTCAATCAGTCAGTAACTTATGAGTTTTATATCATCATCTTCCTGCCCATAACCCACTCTATGTGAGGTCGGCACAGCATGAGCCTTGGATCATAGCTGTAAGAGTTTTGGCTAAGGTGTTTTATGACCGGCCGCCTGCCTGACGTCAACCCTCCTTGGGAATACTTGCTTATTGTATCTCATCATGTTGGATACTATCCCTTAGTCGACTTATGAGTTTTATATGTTTTGAATAATTTGGTTGACCATGTTGTAAGATTGCCGGTACCGCTAATTCCCGTCAAATAACGGTGAATGCACACTAGAAAATGCTGGTTTTAACCCACTTCTCTGAGCAGACCGACGGGCGGCTGACCACAAAAACCTACCGCCATGTAAATTATGGGTTCGATGGTTGTTTTCTCTCGTTTAAGGAGTCATATTATTCACTTGTGAACGTGCAATTGGTGGACAATTTTACAGTTAGCGACAAAAGTCCACCAAATCTGGGAAAACAAAGCTTCTTCGAAAGTTTAATAAGTAATATATATTTGTGGACATTTCACACAGCGCCATCTAGCTCCAAACTAAGCAAAGCTTGTACTATGGGTATCAGAATATTACTACTTTTTTTTGTATACATACTACTACGAGTACAATACCCAGGCCCGGAAGAAATATTTGCAGAACATACAAACATTTCTCACGCAGCGGGAATCGAACCTGCGCTTCTTGCGTCTCAGCCGAGCACTAGCCCGCCACGTCACCGAGGTCGTAGAATAAAATTTGAGAGGAAGACATAATATTTGCTAAAAATTTGCAAAATTTCCGTCAATTTACAAAATTTTTAGTAAAAAATGATAAATTTTATCGCTGACTGTATGATATGTGGTTATGAATGCTGAGACGTGGGTAATTTGGCAGTTTGCTTGCGAAAGTTGACACTTGCGATGCGTATGCGCACGCTTTACGTCGAGTCTTGAGTTCTGTGACTTCATAACATATGAAAGGGAAATGGTATGATTATGGTGACAGTTTGATAGTGACAAGAAATCAAGCTGACTCAATGAAGACGGAAATGAAAGGTTTTATTACTATTTTTGGATGATGGTTTTTGTTGACATTTTTGTAATCTGAGTTACCTACCATATAAGATTGTTTGTATGTGATGTAGTGGTAGAAGTTTTTTGTGATGAGGTTCAGAATCAGAAAACTATGATTATTACTAGTAGGTAAGTGTCACTGAACCATTTTCAGACAAATGTTTTCGAACTTATTAAAATCCTATTGGAAGATGTATTGTTGAGCTCTGAAATATGTTTATTTTTAATCTGTTACCCCATAGAAGTCTTTCAGAAGCAGTAAAACAGCTTCTCAATACGACCTCGGTCTCTCTGACGACTTAGGTGGCCACCTCGGCTTAGACGCAAGAGGCGCCGGTTCGATTCCCGCTACGGGAGAAATGTTCGTATGTTCTGCAAATATTTCTTCCAGGTCTGGTATCCCTTAGTCGACTTGTACGACATGCTCGCGGAGAGAAGTGGCTGGACGCATTCTATGTTTTTCATTTTTATTTAATAACAGGAAATACGGTTCAAAATATAAAACAAAATTAATAACCAATATACTGAGCCATAAATTTTCTGAAGTATATTTTATGACTGCGGCATACAAATTTGTTTATAGTCCAGTGTTAGCTTAGGATTGGGTCCACTTAGAGCTTACAAGGCCGTAGTCGACGCGAATTCGGCTTAATAAAAACAAGTGCGACTGTTTACCTGCGAGCTCAGACCAAATAAAAAGAAAAGACGCCGCGCCGCGAACAACAGAAGTGAAGCCACACAAAACGGTGCTCCTGCAAGTAAACATACACTCTCACGCACACACCTATACTAAATCCGTGCTCATCGCTCTCAAGTCGTCTAGTAAACTTAAAATTTAAAAAGAATTATGCCTTCCTGTGTAGTCAAAACTTGTAAAAACAACGGCAAATCACATAACAAAGTCTCACGGAATCACTTTTCACTTGTAAGTACTTCAAATAACATCGTTTCTTAATTATTATACTATGAATTTTAGGTTACTTGGAGCACAAAACCTCAAAACGAGCATAGATAAAAAGGTAGCTTCACTTTTGTTGTTCGCAGCGCGGCGTCTTTTCTTTTATTTGGTCTGAGCCTGGACGTATATTCGGCGAATGGCCGCCTTGCTGTTTGTTTTACGGTTTAAATACATTATAATTCAGCCCTTCTAGTGAAGAACGCAGTAACTAGCATTTTTGTCAAAAATTAGTTAGATACATATTCGGAATCGCCTAACAAAATACAACATTCTGTTCTCACTCACGTATCAAAACATGTTTGACATAGCCACGTCGTTCTTCACTAGTAGGGCAGAATTACTGCACTAATAGGATGATCCACGCTTCCTCGGTTATGGTTGAGTGGACAGGACAAGCTTGATGATTTCG